>OX438921.1:17175854-21975854 GCA_949316025.1 Lapara coniferarum
TAAGGCGGCTCAAGTGATCCGCGTAGCAGATCCTGGCGCAAAAATACGTGCGTAGCACTATCTAAATCTTTGAAGATAAATATTCTATTGTTAGAATGATCAGTAGCTGGGCATGGTCGTAAATCAGACATCTTTCTACGTAAGCGACTGACAAAATCTGGGTACTGTACCTTGTCAGAAGTGGCTGTGAAAAATTCCCCTGGGATACGTAGCTGCTCCCCAAACACCAGCTCTGCAGGCGAGCAGTTCATCTCATCCTTGCACGCGGTACGCAATCCTAATAGGACTATAGGGAGGATACTTGCCCAATCCTTGTCTCCGTGTGCCATCACAGCAGCCTTCAGAGTACGGTGCAAACGCTCAATCATGCCATTGCAGGCTGGGTGGTAGGCAGTGGTTCTCGCCAACTTGATACCGTAGGTTTTGGCTAAATTTTGAAACAAGTATGATTGAAATTGTCTACCTTGGTCCGTTATTACCTTCTTCGGACAACCATACCGAGCGATCCACTCCGACACGAAAGCTTTCGTCACAGTCTCCGCAGTCATGTCAGGAAGCGGAATCACTTCGGGCCATCTGGTGAACCTGTCAATCAGAGTAAGGCAATATTTAAAATTTGATGACACTGGAAGTGGTCCTATCAAGTCCATGTGGACATCTGCGAAACGAGCATCCGGCAGATCAAATTTACCGATAGGTGACACGGTATGTCTTGTTACCTTAGACCTCTGGCAAGGAATGCACTCTCTAACCCAAGCGCGGACATCTTTTCGAAGGGAAGGCCAAACAAAACGTTCACTGACCAACTTAATGGATGATCTCGCTCCTGGATGGCTGAGACTATGAAGGATCTCGAACACGCGACGTCTATGGGCAGCTGTTACAAAAGGTCTAGGTTTAGACATAGAAACATCACAATAAATTTGTGTATTTGAGTCTGGTACTTGCGTTTGTACTAGCCGTAGCGAAGTCTTACTCTTAAGCAAATCCTGAAGTTCCGGGTCATCACGCTGCGAACGAGCCAGTTCTTCAATGTCCACTGGTGCAGTGACTGCCTCGATACGGGATAAAGCATCCGCCACCTGGTTGTCCTGCCCCGAGATATGCTGTATGTCAGTCGAGAACTGAGAAATAAAATATAATTGGTTAATTTGTCTTGGTGAACCTTTTTGATCTTTTTGTTTAAAAGCGAATATCAACGGCTTATGATCGGTATATATAGTAAAACAACGAGCTTCTAACATGTGACGGTAATGCTTTACAGCTTCATAAATTGCAAGAAGTTCTCGATCATAAGCGCTGTATTTTTGTTGTGTAGGACTCATCTTCTTCGAATAAAATGCTAACGGTTGCCATATGCCATCTACCCTCTGCTGCAACACAGCTCCTATAGAAACATTAGATGCATCTACTACTAATGCTAACGGTGCCTCGGGAACAGGGTGAACCAACAAAACTGCTTCAGAAAGACTGCGCTTACAACGTTCGAAAACATTTAAAAGGTCTGGAGTCCAATTCACTGGTTTTGAACCTTTCATCTTTGGTCCAGCCAGCAAGTCGTTTAGAGGTGCCTGTAACTCAGCTGCATTTTTTAAAAAATGGCGATAAAAGTTAAGCATCCCTAAAAACCTTCTTAATCCTTTAACCGTCTGAGGCGCTGGGAACTCTTGGATAGCCTGCACCTTTTCTTCTAACGGCTGTACCCCATCGGCCGAGATAGTGTAACCTAAAAACGTTACTTGAGACTGACCGAATTTGCACTTCGCCACGTTAACTACGACTCCATTCTCCTCGAGACGTGAAAACAACATTCTTAGATGCTCTTCATGCTGTTGGGTACTTCTAGAAGCAATAAGAAGATCGTCGATATACGGATAACAAAAATCGAAATCACGTACTAACCCATCCATAAATCGCTGGAATGTCTGTGCGGCATTCCGTAACCCAAATGGCATGAAAGGGAATTCGAACAAACCGAAAGGTGTCGTAATGGCTGTTTTTTCCACATCAGCAGGATTGACTGGTAACTGCTGATAAGCTTTGACTAAGTCTATAACAGAAAAAATAGTACAACCATGTAAATGTTGAGAAAAATCTTCTATATGGCGCACCGGATACTTGTCTGGCACTGTCCTCGCATTCAATGCTCGATAATCTCCGCAAGGTCTCCAACTCTGGTCATGCTTCGGCACAAGGTGCAGTGGTGATGCCCACGATCCACGGGAACGACGAGCAGTTCCCTCCTGAACCATATTCTCAAACTCCGCTTTAGCTATTTTTAAACGATCTGGCGCTAACCTTCGAGTTTTACAGACAACAGGTGGACCAGGTGTGGTATTAATATAGTGTATGGTTGAATGTCGTACCTCCTTAGGAGATCCTGGCGGACGTAAAATACCTGGGAACTCACTTAATAACTTATGGTACTTCGAATTTCCTGTTATGGTTTTTATGCTGGGTATTGCCGTATTAGCAATCGCCCCATCAACAAAAAGTTTAGTAATTCCATCTATTAGCCTCGAGTTACGACAATCGACTAACAATTGGTAATGGGAAAGAAAATCATACCCGATAATAGGCTTCGTAACCTCAGCAACAATGAAATTCCAGCTAAAATCTCGTCTCAGTCCTAAATTCAGCTTCAAATGAATATACCCGTACGTGGATATAACGGTATTATTAGCTGCACTCAATTCAAAATTAACACGTGTCCTCTGTTCATTTAAATAACTACGAGGGTACACGCAAATATCAGAACCGGTATCTACGAGAAAAAGTCTTCTAGAATGAAGATCTTTAACAAACAGACGGCTGGAAATGCTGCAACAATCGCTCGCCGTCATTAGCGACCGGCAGGGTAGTTTTCCGACTTGTAATCGCATGGTGATGAACATGTATGGGCCTTATTTCCAAATTTGTAATGATGCCAACATAACCTCTTATTATCTACTACCTTGAACGGGTTCCTACGGGTACGACTTCTTGAACGGGAATTTCTTCGATAACGTTCTCTTTTTGGCTGACCAGCGGGACGGGATTGACGTTCAACCTTGGTAGACAAATCATCGAGCTTCCGCGTCAGACTAGCTATTTCATTACGCATTACCTCGAGTATGTTCCCAGAAGAGGATGATGCACTCGCGACTTGGGCTATTGGATTCACCGGAACAATCTCCAAAACTCGATCAGCTAGCTCCGCAACAGCTTCTAAAGGAGTATCGGCTTGCGATGCAATTATTGCCTGTACATTTGTGGGTAGGCGGCTGGTCCAAATGGTACGTAAAAAATCGTCTGGTACCCCACGGCCAGCTAAACTCTGCAGATGCCTCAGGAATGCCGACGGCTTCCGATCACCAAGCTCCTCATGAACAAGTAGTTGTCGCACCTTCTTTTCCTGAGAAACTGACAAACGCTTAATTAGTTCAGTCTTAAGTTTTTCATATTTGTTAGAAGCGGGTGGGTTCTCAACAATATCCTCTAACTGTTCCATAATAGCTGGTTCAAGATTGCCCACGACAGTAAAATATTTTGTGGCATCTGCAGTAATATTTGACAGAGCAAACTGAGCCTCAACCTGTGCGAACCATACCGCTGGTTTTTCGGGCCAAAAGGGGGGTACACGTACTCTAACCTTAGCTATTTCTGCTGTCTCCAAAGCTGCAGCTAATGCTTCTACGAAATTCTCCTGCGTCGCCGCCTTCGTTGTCTTCGAACTCTCGCCCATCATGGTTGGAACGGGGAAAAAAAAAATCACGTCACCCGTCGGAACGAAATCGTTGAACGCCCTTGACTTGACCTCGCCGGTTCCAGAACTTTCGGTGGCTTCGCGTAACGTATTTTGTCTACGCCTACGTCTACTTCGCGTTGAATCGAATCACGTCGGAACGAATCACGTCGGAACGAATCAAGTCGGAACGAATCACGTCGGGGTCACCACTTTTGGGTATGTTAGTGCGAAATTATAAGGCACACGTAACGTCCAAATTAATTATATTTGTATTTACAATAGAGGCAACAGCAGATAGCAATACAGATGATAGAATATTGAAGAGGAAGAAACTAAGTTGAAACACGAAGATAGAAAATACGTTAGATTAAAAGTTTAAGTATAGCGGAAGCAAAACGTAAGCTGGATAGCGCGAGTAAACGACGTGTAGTCTCGGAGAAACGTTGCGGTCGACTGTCGGTGGCCGTTGCGTCTGCGCAGCTCCCGGGGCTCCGCTGGCGGCCCGGTGCGAGACGCGCGGCGTGAGAGGGCAGGTAACCGGTCGTCGCTGTAAGGTGAACGCTCACATGTCAGGCCGTGTCGCTGTTTAACCGACAGGCAAAATAGTGATTGTTTCTCCGCTCTGAAAATAAATAAATATTAATATTGTGGGTCTATAATGGAGACGCCACAGGCCTTAGTCCACCACGCTGGCCTAATACGGGTTGGCAGACTTCACACACTTCAAAACTTGTTACGTACTTCTTTATTCCTCACGATGTTTACCTTCACCGTTAAAGCGATAATATACAAACAATACACTCATAACTACGAAAAGGCAGAGGTGTGTGCCTTGATTTTTGAACCTGCGGATCCTCGTCTCGCGTCTGTTCTAATTCAAACGAGGCTACCGTGGATCTCAATTATAATTATTAAAGTAGTAAGTAATGCAAGAGTTCGTCTGGGTTAGGTACCAACACAAGGTCTACATCGCTGAGTGGTGCGATTAACAGATGTCAAGATCAAGGTAGGCATAACCCAATCAGGGGCGGTTGCGGACGACAACTTAGACGTGAGTCGGAGGAAGCCCGCAGCCGTCCCTAATGCGCCGAAGATGGCCACCGCGGAGTTTTGGTTGGTATGCCGTGAGTTGTATATAGGCTAAGGATTCGTCCCGGCGGTCGCCCGACGTTTTCCATCTCTCCTGGCGGCTCAACGTCGGGTTGTAAGGCACGGTGAACCCAACGTAACCGCTCAGTCGTTCCCTCTCTCTCTGTCTCTCTTAATCAGCTCAGAGTCTGGAAATTTTATCTGCAAATACCAATAGGCCTGCCCACTATTACACGGGATGTAACATAGCTGCCTAAATGTGGATGTGATACACCTCTGTCTACCCCTGAAAATGCTATATATGCATTTCTTCCACCGGGCAGCATTGTGTAGGAACTTTTATGTTTCGCTTTGAAGGAATAGCCAGAAATTACTCAGCACTACGAGACTTAACTAAATTGTTATGTCAATAAATATATGCTAAAATTACCTACTGAGTTACATAGTTTTTGAACACAAATCACCATACAATGACTTCTAAAGACTAAAGAAATTACAGCGTAAAAAATTTAGTATGAAAGCATTTCTTCATTAAACTAAGACAAAAGATATCATTAAATGACACAGCAGTGTTAAAAAAGAATATTATCATTGTTTTTAGAAATAATATCAGTCTAACTTAAGCACCAAGTCTGAATACGAGCACTTATGTAAATGAAGCTAACAAATGGCTTATTACAAACTGTTTTCTAATCTGGGCAAACATCGGGAGGGGCCGTTGCCATGGTAACCGTATCTCGGGTTTCTTCCTGACTGATCGGCGAATATGGCAAGGGGGGTTGTGATTACCTTAGAGCATACTATTGGTTCTCGTGTGCTAGTCATTTTATTACTGATTTCAATAATTATTTACTTGGTTTGTATTAAAATTTTGAGTGATTTTTGTAATTAACGATTTTGAGTGATAGCTCAATAAAGGGTAGATACCCTTCAATATTTGCATAACAGAAAATAACTTGAATTGGCATATATTTTGATTCCAGTCCGAGAAATCGAGTTCATTCGTGTGTAATCGATTTATCAATTCAAGACTATGAGTTCAACTTAGGTTTTTTTCTCTTACAATTCTCATATTTTTGTACCAATTATTCAATCTACGTCTTGTCAACATTATTGACAAAACTCACACAAATCCCGAAAGCTTTTCTTACACTTCGTAAACACGTAGTACTCCCAATTTCTTTGGGGTAATTACGTATTATACCCACTTCACCTGTTTGACGTGTGGGTAATTAGGGACGGGATTTGGGAAATATCATCAAAACGCTCCCAACGAAATTGTTTGTTCAAGATAAATTATTTTAAAACATGTGCCACGGATCGGCGACAAAAACATGACGACTTTGTTTTATGCAGGATTTAGAAGAGTGGGATTGGGGAGTGATTAAGAGGGATCTTTGTTAGTACAAAGCTTTATATAATGATTTTACTTTACAGTTAAGGGACGAGTTTTTTGTTAGTCACGTTATAATGAGTATATTATAACTTATAACACTGATTGCGATCAGTGTTACAACCTATAGTTGCTAAAACTAATTATAGGCGCAATGCCTTCTTACCACGTGCCATCAGTAAATTTAATGACCTTCCTTCTAATTTAGATATAGACTTATTCTGCACGAGTAGTTCTGTGGTGAGACAAAAACTAAGTGAACAATTTTTTTGTCCTTGAAAACATTAGAATGAGTTAGTACCTAATTACTATAATTCTTATTATGTTAAAACAATTATGCATTTATGTAGCTGTTCTTGGTGCAAATGTAGTTAATATTTGTGAAAGCCTGTAATTGGCTAATGAACTGTTAATTACAATATCATATTCATTAAGTTATTAGTCTGTAAGCTTTCCTTATAATAAATAAATAAATAAATAAATAAATAAATAAAAATATTTCATGGCTTTATATTTGCTGTACTTTTGTAGCAGAAGTTACTTCAAAGTGAAGTTGTTTTGAAGGTTAGCTAACTGCCGCCCACGATACAAATAGTCAGAGGTATAGTAGGTACGTTGCTGACCATTAAGGATCAAGAATTAGAATGAGGAGGGAAACCTCACAGTGTATAAGTCAAGACAGGTACTTGACGGTTATTTCCGCCAAGTCAATCGCACTAACACTCCACATTCTCCAAACAAAACCGTTAGCAGTTTAATGTCAAATTTTATACTACAAATTTTAAAATATCTAAAGCCTTTTACAATAATTTACGTGTCTAAATTGTGATCATCAATCAATAGTATTTGTATGAAAAATCAAGCCTTCCATGATCCGTATTCAAATTACCCCTAATAGAATGCATTTACCCCATAATAAAAGTATAATTACCCCAATATCGCATAACTCATGGACGTCATTCCGGGACCATTTAGACGTCTGGACACGTAAGGAATTTCCTACCCCATTATTCATGTCTGTATTTTCTTGTCTGTCCTATGGGATTAAATACATTGGTGTTAAAGTGCGTTCATTTAAATTAAAGTGCAGAAGTAGTTGGGTAATGTATGCTTAGTTTTATTTAAGAAATAGATAAACATTAATTTTTATTTTCATTAATTTGGAAATCTTACAGCTAACATAACAGAGCGTAAAATAACAGAGGATAGACTTATGAAGGCCAATTACAAGTTTTCACAGTTATTTAAATAGATGATACGTCGGTTAAAGCTATAAATTACCATACCAAACGATATAGATAATTAATTAGGCATATGCACCAACAGTATATTAACCAACGTTAAAAGAAGGTGCTTCTGTAAATCACATTTTTTTTACCTTTTGTCACAATATCAAATTTGAATCATGGAGCTTGCTTAGAGTGCAGTTTTAATTCGTGTGAATAGCATATTTCTTTGGCAATTAATTGATTCATGTATACCTTTGATTATACAAATTAACTTATTATATATCTCATTAGGAATTTTGAATGCAAATCGACTTTAATTTTAAATCTATAAACTCCACACAAAGCTGGATTACTGTTTCCATTGTTATTCCATCTTTACCCCAGTATCTTCCCAACTTTCAGTTACAAGTTACTGTCTTCGAGCAGCGCGATCCAGATTAACCTAGATTTAAAGAAAACAACGGCTAGGAGACTGTACTGGCTTAACCAAGATGGGTATACTTACAACCGGATAAAATGAAACAATATTTTACAAGTTTTTGATCATGTCCCCACCCATACTTTTCGGGGTAAATTATTGTAGCTTAGTTAAAAGTCCTTCATACCATAATGAAGGATTTGCTAAAATCGACTCAGCTGTTCAGTGATTAGCACGTACGAACCAAAAACAAAAACTAAAAATGTTCGTTAAGGTTTTCGAACTTTATAAGCCAAAGCTAAGGTCTTTATTTCGTAATTAGACACTTCAAATTTTACTACAAGCACTCTTGCGTTCCGCTTCGAAAGAGTACTACTACTCTTCCGTCGTAGCCCGTGTGGTTTACTGGACATTATGACAAATCTAATGTATCGTACATGTTTATTTCTACCGCCAAGCAGCAGTGTGCATGCATTATTGTGTTTCGGTTTGAAGGAGATTGTAGCCAGTGTAACTACTGAGCATTGAGATTTGAAATTTTATATCTCAGGATGACGAGCGCAGTGGAATGCCACACAGTAATTTATAACTCAAGATGGTGTTACTACTGTTTTTGGGCGGTCGTATCGCTTACCATCAACATGAGAACGCCATGCTCGTCTCGTCATTCAATGTCATAAAAAAAAACGAAAAAAAAAAAATATTTTATTTACTTAATTCAATTGCGCCACTCTTTTCGGGTAGTCCTGACACTAACATTAACTATTATTGGGCAATCCTGACGCTAACTAGAGGCGAGCAGCTTGCTTGTCTCGTCATTAGGTTAGTTAACAATTTAAGATACAAAAGCACTAAAATGTAGGTATCAACTACGCTTCCACACCATTTCAATAAAATATCTAATGTTTTCTCATCGCAAACCCGGCTTAGTGTTCGACCATTTCAGGTGTCGAGCAAAACATCGAAGTTTTTGAATTAAAACTTTTTTAATGTGATACATCGATACCGGTGAAATCCAGAGTTAAGATGGCGTTATAGATGTTTCCAATGGGGATAGACAAATAGATTCAAAAAGAAATTTGAAGAACAACTGCTGGTGTGACTAGCAAAAATGTTGTAAGGTCCATTCCAGCGATAGTTTTGGGTATATTTGGGTGTTAGAAGTAAACTCAGAAACAGCTGAATAGATTTAGTTGGAAATTGGCACACGGGGACAAATTCTGAATACGTTTAGGTGCACAATGGGACTATTACTTTCGAAACGGACTTTTTCACGGCTGAAGCTGCAAGCAAAAGCTAGTTTACAGGTGAAACGGATTTTCAGGTTTATTTTACAGATATACTCAATTACTACAAGCATAAACGACTCCCTTGATACACATATGATGTAACTTAGTTATGAAATTACCCCATATATCGCGGAATAATTTGCAAGCTGTAATTATTCACGCGTGGAGCATGCAAAGCCTACTTTTTTCTATAATTCTCTAATTACGAGGGAGCTCGCGTACCCTTTGCGTAGTGTTGCCAGATGTACAGGTTTGCTGCTATTTTACTCTGGAACAGTAAGTCTTAGTATTTTTCATATTTACATGAAGACTGGTGTGGTGCTCCTTTTATTAGGAAGCACTAAGCAGTGACAGATCCAGGATTTCAATATATGAAGGGATTTGGTTAGTGAACAGTTTTTTGTGTGAATTTTAAATAATAATGTATCGACCCCTTTAAAATGTAAGGATGAGTCATGGATTGTCATTTAGGAAATGTACTAAGAAAATAGGATTGAGACACGTTAGGTTTTTGTGAGACAATGGCTCTACCCCAAACGAGCATGCTCCATTCATGCTTAACAAATTTCTATATGTCTATACCAATACCAGTATAAATTATAATAATCTGCGTTCTAAGGTCACATTTGTTGTTATATCTTTAATAAATAATATTATTTTCTGTATACTTACCATTTAGTTAATTGTTTTTTCGTGCCAGTATAAAAGTATCATAGAGAATGCGACTGTAACTTTTTTCAACCACTTATATTTGTGATAAGGCTTTTTTGAAAAACGAACTGGCAACACTACCTTTGCATCCCTGTAGGCCCTCCCCCCAACACGGGGTAACTCGTTAACAAATAATGAACGTTGAATACTGAAGTACATTGTGCTGACTTATTAAAAGTAATATACTAGTTTGTGCGTGGATTGATGCTATTTTTTTTTTGTTTTTAACGCGGCGCAAGTGAATTATTACTACGGCCCAGCGTTCAAGGGAAACGACTGAGTGGTTATGTTGGGTTCACCGTGCCTTACGACCCGACGTTGAGCCGCCCGGCGAGATGGATAACGTCGGGCGACCGCCGGCCGAGTCCCTAACCTATATACAACGAACGGCATACCAACCAAAACTCCGCGGTGGCCATCTTCGGCGCATTAGGGACGGCTGCGGGCTTCCTCCGACTCACGTCTAAGTTGTCGTCCACAACCGCCCCTGGATTGATGCTATGGGAATCTGTTACCTTGTAGTAGGAAAGGCATGCTGAGAAATCATGTGAAAGTAAGCGGTAAAAGTAGACAAGTATTTCTTCTTCTTCCTCAGTATTTGAAAGTCCACGGATGAACATAGGCCTCTAAAGATTCTAACAGGTTGGTCTGGAAATTTTTGGCGGAGGCCTATGTTCAAGTACTTCTGTCATGCATGAAATGATTAGATTAGATTGTTTATTAAGGTAATAAGACATGAAGCGCCAACTTTGTCAGAAGCTTGTTTTTATAAAACGTAATGACAAAACGTGCAAGTCTCTCGGTTTTCACTTTTGCCTTGCCTAATAAGTTATATTTTTTTATGGAACAAATAAGCAGTTGAATTACCTGATAAACGATTATGCAACCTATAATCATTTCCAATCGACCATGCTAAATGGAGACGGCCGCGTTCAGTATTAACCGATCCAGAGGACGAAATCACTCTGGCCATCCGCCGTAAGAACGGGTTCTTGAAACTCCTACACTCCACAAGACCGCAATTCCGTTCTCGCCGCCCCCTAACAGTTCCGGCCCGCGTGCCGATGACAATGAAACGAACTAATAGGATTAAGCCTAAAAACCAATCTTTCCCTAATCGCTGATGTCTCATCCTCTCTCAGTGGCCGTCGAGGATAGAAGTAAGGAGAACCGTCTTGTATGGGGGATTAGTCGAAAAAGTGTCCACTTATAATACCAGCCCTGTATTATTATACTGCCCACTGCTGAGCACGGGCCTCCTCTACTGAGGGGGTTCAGGCCTTAGTCTAACACGCTGGCCTAGCAGGCCTTGTCTCGGCAGACCTTTCCATTCCCAACTAGGCTATCTTCCACTTGTAAACAGCAAATTATAGTTCGAACACTAACCGAAATAGCGCTAGTGTAGGAAGTGGAAATGATATGAACTTTTGTTTTTTATGAAATTTTATTATTTGTTTTAATGACTTTATTGTTGTTAATACAAAAAAAAAATATAGAAGCAATTTTAATTTAGTGTCTCTCTAATATGACTGCATCGACTGCCTCGATGGCGTAGTTGTATTATGGTACGACTGCAATGCTGAGGTCTCGGGTTCGATTCCCGGGTCGGGCAAAGTGATATTGAGTTTTTCTATTCAGTATCAGCTCGGTGTCTGGAATTACTGCCCGATATGGCGATAGGCTCGCCCCCTATCACAGCATGTGACGGAATAACGGCGAAAAGTGGGTGCACTAGTTGCGCCTCTGCCTACCCCTTCGGGGATAAAAGGCGTGAGTGTGTGTGTGTGTCTCTCTCTTTCTAATATATAATTTGTGGCGCTCTATATAAAATTCTTCCATTTGCTACTATAGCGCCACCTTAATTTGCTCCCTTTCAACGGACACATTTTAATATACCGAGATTGTCCTTCTTGTTTCTACGCTTCATAATGTCGGGGCAAGTAAAATGTATGAAATATGTACTTTCCTTTCACAGTGTCCAGTCCGACACCGACTATCGGCGTCCGATACCGATATCGGATAATGTAGAATCTGTTAAGGTATATATTTTCTTGAAAGTCCTTAATTGTATCAAACTGGAAATATTTACGTAAACCATAGTCTATGAAAAGTTATATAAAATAACCTTAAGCAACTGCAAACACATCAGACGCAGGTAAACAAGATAAAATATCGTGGGAAAAGGTTCAACTCATTTTCTTGGATGAAAAAGGTTAAATGAATTTTCGGTGAAAAAATTAAGACTATTCACTTGGCTTATTACATTACATTTAGGAAATTTCTTGTTAATAAAGTGTAAAAAGTATCAAAATGAAGAAAGGTACGGTGTTTTTTTTAGTAAATTAATCCTATTTTACCTGTCCACATGTTTTTTCACCCTGACACCTAAATTTACCCTGGCGAGTGAATTAATAATGTTGACCACAACAAGAGAGCATCGCTTAACTCTCTTATTATCCATTAGCACTAATCCCAATCAGAACTGAGTCAGCGCAACGTATTCAAACACGTTGCATATTAAATCTAATTTACGAAATTTCTTGTGAATATTTGTTTTTTCAACCCGACGTTTGGAAAACTGCAGCCGTCATGGTCAGGGGGCGGACTAAGTCTGGTTTTATTTGGTCTATCTACTTGCTTTAATTCAATGTCGATAACCGCGTTAATAATATTTTGTAAAAAGTATTTGAGTTAGGTTACGACCATCCGCTTGGCAGACGTCAGCTCCCTCTAGGAGATCCTTGAGCAAATAGTGTTGGAAAAACCCACAAAGTGCAAACCGATGACCTGACTTAATGGAAATAAGACTTTTAATTGTAGCTCATATATGCTGCCTGACTTATTAGATGCAAGCATCTTAAGGACTTTAAAGTCTGAGGGACCATTTACAACACTATTAGAATATTAGAGGAATCCTATGTGCCTCATCTAATAAGAATTGTCAATCGAAAACTCTGTATACATCGTCAATCAAAACGTCTAACTTGACAGCTAGAAAACAGAATTTTATTAATAAATGCTGTGTAGTTAGACAATGGCTTAGTCTTGTTTCCTCTTCATGTTTCCTTTGACGTAAAATTTTAATGTCATCCAACATAGTAAGGCATTGAAATATCAGCTATTCAGCCGAACAACGTTAAGAAGCTATTAAAAAGTATTAAGCATTAAAACGTACTGAAATGTGCTCTGAAGTAATTAAAACCGCTATAAATATCATTCACATTAACGTGCATCATTTCTATTAGTCTGTGTGTAAAATCAATAATATCTCCCGTCTGCTATTACCCGGCGAAATCGGGAAGGCACTTCGTCTATGGGCCTCGTTTATTTTGATCTATCATAATTATTTAATTAATTTCTTGATATGGGATTATTTGCCGTATTAGCTTAGTATTTAGGATGTAGAATTTGTGAAATTTTGTCGTCATATTTCTTTGGTAACGCTATAAAATAAAAATTAAGTAATAACTTAAGAATTTTAAAATTACGTTCAATAATTTAATAGAAACTAGAGTTTCTCGGATTGGAGCAAGTATATTATGATAGATAGTAGACTGTCTCATATCATGTAATTGTTAATGTGTAAATATTGTCTCATTTTGTCTACTGTGCATGCTGTGACAACTTGTAATTAAAACAACACTTAGCCTATTTTACGAAACCCTACTGTAGCAAACTAGCAATAATGTATGTTTTGTAAGTTGTTCTATATTATATAAAAGTAAAAATAAAATAAAAAATTTAGTTCCTACTACATCAGGACAAAAAATCCTTAATAATATTACTCCTGCTCAGACATTAGACAACAAAGAGATCTTATAAGAAAATCATAATAAATGAGATGTCTGCTTTTTGTATGGGTCCTAGGCCTCAAAATCTAACTAGGCTCAAACTTTAAGCATATTTAATGGGAAAAATATGATTCTTGAATCTAGATAAAAATATTCTTAGACCCCTCCATTAAAAAAGCTTTTAAAAACGTTCATTTTAAAAATCAAATGACATAATCTCAACATCTATACAAATAAATATAAAGTATCTTAGAATTTTAGGCTTGTTTTGGACATGTCCTTTATAATACATTATACTTTTACTAATACATAAATATCCACATTGCAATGCTTTCAAACTAACTCCGTGAAAACCAATAAATAAACAACAAAGAAATATTTTATCACAGTACTATAACGTAATAATTGTGTGGGTACATCGTGTTTACACTTAAACTATAGATAACAACACAGGGAGGGATCCAGGACTTAAAAAAACAAATGGGAGTCAAAAGGAATCTTTTAAATCAAGTTTTTTGGGGTCCGGGCCTCAAGAGGAAAAAGAAACCCTCACAGGATCACTTTGTTGTCTGTCTGTCTATTTATTAAGACCCTTTTCTTAAGGACCACGTTAAGATATCCAGGTGAAATTTATATCATATACTCAGAGCTACAGTTTCTTTCAGCTGTGAAAGAATAAAACTTGTAAGACAACGCAATCAAAATTAAAATCATAATCCTTCAACTCATATTATCGGTTAATAAAATATTTATGACTATTGAAGCTAATAAACGCGTGTTAAAAAGAAAAACGTACATACTATTACAAACTTTTTAAATTTGATTAATATTATTAATTAATTTTGGCGAACTTTTGAACTTGTATATTTAGATACCCTACCTACGAGTTTGTACGGAACTCTCGTTACACGAGTCCAACTCGCACTTGTCTGTATTTTTCTAGGTTATATTAATTAAAAAACTCGTTAAGTTTCATTTAAACATGATCTCTATATTATGTTGAAAAGAATTTCGTAACATAATATTATGATAAGTACTACTTGCAATGTAATTTATATTATATCTTGTTTCATTTCTTTTTATATTCCAAACTGTTTATGCTTGCTTCACTCTAAGGTAATGTAAATATGCTTATCATTTTAAACGTGCCTTTATTAATATTTGTAAATGGAATTAAATATATTTAAATAGTGTATAGTCATAAATGTTTTATAAAAATTATAACTAACAAACACATAGTTTCATTCCTGTTACCTGAAATTTTAATGTTTATCTTTGGTTTACGACCCACAGTAAGTACCACTAAATCCGCCCCTGTCCCAGAGGTGTTAGAGAACACATAACTCCTACTATCAGTTACATTTAGAGTAATTTTTGTCACTTTTCAATGTAATTTATAGTTTTTTTATACGCGTGTGGTCGGATCAATAATAATAAATCTGTTTTGTTTTGTTTTTATTGTTTCAAAGGTTATTAAATGTACGGCCTCTTAAGATAATCGTTTGACCGCCATTGTAAGGTGTTATTTTAACCCGTTTATTGGAGTTTCGGATATAATATATTGGCTTGGTTTTGTGGTTATACACCAGCGAATATTATGGGGTTAGGCTCAATTCCCGGCATGTAAATTTTTTTGAGAGTAAAGTTTTGATAAATATGATGGCTGCGACTGGAGTTTGTGTCCGACTCGGGTTTACTTCTTAGAATATTATGGAAACTATGATAATATTTTTACTGGTGGTAGGACTACCACCAAATATTCGTATCCGAAGCAATCCAAAATCGTGGACAAATATTGACACCATCATTTGACCAGAGAACCGAGTTGAGGTCCTAATAATTCACAGAAAATGTACGCAACTAGACTGTTCAAAATTCGGTTGCAGTTAATTTGATTTTGTAGATAATTATATCAACACATGAAGTTTAAAAATAATTCCACCATTCGAAATATTTTAGCAAAAAGTTTTTAAAAATATAAAATTACAAAGTCATTAACGAATTCTCGTAACGTTATACTCTTTGCAAAACCGGACAAGTCGAGAATATATTAAAACTCGACCGCGGAAAAAACTAAATAATTGACGTATCTTGTTACTTCGAGAAGTTCGGTACGCTGCGAGTGATTTTTTTCTAACCACAATTCAAAAATGCACAATGCCATACAAATTTTGGACAATCTGTAACTAGGATTAACTAGCGACTTTGTCTGGGTATTTTTTAATTTTAGAATGTCGTTAAAATGATTTATAGATTAGATGTAAAAATTCATATTTATACGTAGGTATGTTACAGATTTTGCAAATGTTCTCAATTTTGACCAAGTCAAACGACAAAAGATTTTATTTTAGGGATACCTACAAAGTAAAGGTTACTGAGGGATAATTCTAAACTCTATTTGTTAATAAATAATTTGTAGAGGTACTATTAGGTATGTGAACAGTATGTTTACGAGTATGTTGATTTTTGACCCCTAAATGTACCTAAATAAAAAATAAATTACAGAGAAATTGTATAAGTATTAAGAAGTTATCAAGATTAAGTTTGTGTAAATTGTACGTGTTTTAGTCAATTATTTATTTCATCGTAAGAACATATCCTCAAATAAATGTTATATATACATTTCTAAGAAAACACACTCCATAAAGTTACCGATGCGCACAAAGCGTAAGCATCCATTGTGTTTAGTCCATTCGTTCAAAATTTAACGCCTCAAGGAGTCTACAAATTCTTTTGTAATTTTTGCCCAAAAAAACGGGCAGATGTACGAAAACATGCATTGTGTGAAGAGGCGAAGTCGAGTGCTGTCGTATGTATAATTTGTATTTAATAAAGTGTCCCCTTGGTTGACTTTTTAGGGTTCCTTAGGATTTTGTCATCTATGATTGAATTTTTTTGGACTTACTAATATACAATTTGCCTTATCTGGCTAAAAATTGACAGAGACATAGTTTTGATTGTAATCATCGTTTCCTCAAAGTAAAAAAAAATGGCTTCTTATAGATTTGGTGACGTAGGTAACGAATCAAATTACGTTGTAAATAATTTTAAAGTAACATCATTACTATTCTCAAATCTACTTGGATTGTTTTTACTACTACATACGGATATTCTGTTATAGTAAGCTCTGTCATTAATATTAGAAGAAATTTGAAAAGTCCCTCATATGTAAGAGTCCGTCTGAGTGGGTACCACCGTAATGTCTATTTCTACCGCCAAGCAGCAGTGTGCACGCACTGTTGTATTTCGGTTTGAAAAACATTGAAGCCAGCGTAACTACTGGACCTAATAAGGCTTAACATCTTATATCTCAGGATGACGAGCGCAATGGAATGCCACACATTACTTTGTAAGTCAAGGTGCTGGTTGGTGTTGCTAATGTTTATGGGTGATCGTATCGCTTACTATCAGGCAAACGACATACTCGTCTCGTCATTCAATGCAATAAAAAAATGTATTTTTTGGGATTCCAACAACCAAAGTTTAACTGAAGGAGAACAAATTATGCTAGAAAACTACATGCATAGTTTAGTACACGGACATACGGAACTCCTCTAAACCATTCGAATCTTACTTGACTCGATTTTTAATTTCACGGCACAAAAGAAAGATGTCATTGCCAAAGATAAATTTTAATTCCCGCCGTATATGGTTACGTTATTGATGCGGTAAATGTATTAACCGGTGTGCAAATTTATAAGTGTAAAATTTTAAAATTATTGATTCTCGCCTTATCTGTTTTCATATCAGCATCAGATTTGTATTATGTTACTTAATACATTTGTTATTCAACGGAACGTTTAGCGGATTACTTACATGGGTTATTGAGACTGAATAAAGTCTTTGATAAAGAGTTACTCTATCGCAAACATGAGTCAATCTATGTTTGTGTGATTATGACATATCCTTAATTGCCTAAGGTCTAATTTCACCAATTTCATATTTAGCTAATGGGACATTAAAATGGACGCGAATGTAAAAGTATCGCACGTCCTATGAAAGAACGCCTAGTTAAGGAAGATAATCACCTGGTTTTTTTTTAGGTAGACGTCCAACACCGGGGGAACCTGCGAATGGGATACTGGAGTCCACTGGCTTGACGACTACAGGGGCCTGGGAATGAAAGTGGAAGGGAGGAAGGGTCCCATGATGGGCAGAAAGAGAAGTGGGTGCCAGGAAATGTTCGCGGGCCCTATTAGGCCTCAACGTGTTATCCAACCAAGAGGTGTACACACTGAACTGTGTGCCTCGGTCTGCGACTAATGTCCCCCCATGCATGGGCGTGCTTTGAGTGTGAAGACCCAGCGCACAAGAATTGCCTTGGGAGGCGTATAATTATCTGTTAGGGCATGGTGGGACACTCAAAAACCTTAACAGTCCGTTAACTGGCTGATAAAGTAACTAACAGAACATAGCGAAATTAGGCCTAAGCATAGATTTTAAGTTAGAGAATCCCAAAGAACTTTAATGTCCCACTAACGAATGTACGAAAGCGATGGAATTAGCATTTTCGTTTTGGCCCAGTTAAGATTTGAAACTATCTGATTATAATGGAGCTAAGGTCATACTAATGAAGAGTTTAGTATTAAGTATGTACCAGCTTCGCAGTCATTCTAATGTATTGACTAAGAAGAGAGGATGTAATTTCAGTAATTGTCTTAATATAGTGATATGAGATTTTAAGCACGACTTAAATATTTCATGTAAATTTAAGAAATGGATAAGCTAGAAAAAAGCCAGTAACATAACCTCTCGACGGAGACTGATCTTTGAATCACATGGATTCGAAGTATTTTTGACTGGACTTAAAATAATTATTTTATGTCAAAATGAACCATACAAAAGCATTGATTGTTTTAAGGCGGTTAATTTAATGGGTAATTTACGTAAGTTCCACCGCTAGGTTACTAGAAAATTCTACAAACCCTCGCCCTACCATCTCCAGTTTCTCCTTAGACCTCATATACCTCTTTTTATTATTATGTATCATTATACAGTGGTAAGACAGTCGTTTATTAGTTATGAACTACGTAACCGGCAGTGGCAAGCATTTTATGACACCGAGCGATGAACCTCGGCGAGTCTCAAGGAGCACTAATTAGTCTTAACCCGCGACGAACTTAATCAAATAAAAGGATAAGGAGGAGTTGGAACTTAACTTGGCTAGACGGGTATCATAATATCCAGTGGTTAGACAATCGTTCGATCGTTCGTTAGCCAAAAAATACACGTTAAACATAAATTCGGCAGGATGTGTCAGTACCAAGATCTCGCCTCATTGGTTCCAAATTATTTATTCTATTGATGCGGTTTACTACAATAGGGTATAAATCTCTTTTTTGTTGTTCCGCTTTACTTTTGTGGGTTTTAGGGTTGGCACGTTCATGAGAAGTAACTCTATATTTAAGTCCGGAATTTAACATCCGTTGTGTAAGAACTGTATTGTAATCGGTACGGCAGGCATTGAACTATTGTTTTGCTTTTAGTTGATTATTAGGAAATATTGCTTTTATGAAAATCCTTCGTTGAATTATATTAGCAATTTTGTAAGAGAGTGAAGGTCACTGTAAAGTAATCCACTAATATTATAAAGGCGAAAGTTTGTAAGAATGTATGGATGTATGGATGTCTGGATGTGTGTTCCTCTTTCACGCAAAAACTACTGAACGGATTTCGATGAAATTTGGCACACGGATAGATCACGTTCTAGATTAACACATAGGCTACTTTTTATCCCGGGGAAATATAAACCCGGACTTTTATCCCGGAAAAACTTTTTAATGCTGGCGGAGCTGCGGGCAAAAGCTAGTATTAAATATTTCTACTCAGTATCATTATATACCATAGAATTGTTTATGATGGCTTCCCTCCTATTAGGAGGGACCTAATACTGATAGGGAACCGTTGGTATAATTAATGTTACTCTACTGCCACTATTATGCACATATCACGCTTTTATGCCCGAAAGGGCAGGCAGAAATAACTGTCCCACCTTTCGCCGTGTGTGTACCGTCCTATGATGCGATAGGGGGCGAGCATATCGCCTTCGGGCACGAATCCCAGACTCCGGACTGATATTGAGCAGAAACCGAATATTGCTTGATTAGAATTCGGGATCTCACATGGGTCGTAACTCGTAACGCGCAATACAACTAGACGACCGAGGCAGCCTACCAGCAAAAAGAAAAAAGCGATTAGTAGCTAATTTAAAACAATTACGCTGTATGTGTTAACCATAAGCCGATGGCATAAGAAAAGGAAAAATCCCGAAGGAATGAATTTTTTATGTAAGATGTCAACCCTATTCCCGCGAGAATACCGTATTGATTAATAATCTTGATAATATTTGCCATAACTGTGTTTACTTCTGCGCCATAAATCTGGAAGTTTGTCTGTTACGTTTCTTTGAATCGTAGACGATGTAGGTACCTTCTTTCCACAGGGGCTTAGGAACAAAAGGATTTGAGTACCGAGTAATTATCGAGTCCTTTTAACGACAGTGCCTCGCTTGTTATATTGATTTTTTATCTTAAAATTAGACATATACATATACACTCACGCCTGTTATCCCCGAAGGGGTAGGCAGAGGCGCAACTAGTGCACCCACTTTTCGCCATTATTCCGTCCCATGATGTGATAGGGGGCGAGCCTATTGGCATATCGGGCCTTAAAATTAGAACAACAATAATTTTACATTTTGATGTATTTTATAGGATGTAATAGGATTTATAAATAAATTCCTTAACTCGGCATTCTTATAGTTCATAAATCATAACCTAAAAGTTTAGTGCCAAATTCTCTATAATATACTGGTGGTATATAAATAAAGTCTTAGTAAAAATCGATTTATAATAAAATTGTACTTCGATATAGATTAGTACATTTAAAGTACATATATATTTTCTAAAGCTGTTGATTTAAGTTTTTTTAGCAGCAGTAAGCAGTGTTATAAACTGCTAATGTGCACAGGCCTTCTCTACCTTAGTTCCTTTTTAACACGTTTTTGTTATTCTTTTACTCTTCTGATTTCAGAAACAAGTGTGACACTACTTTAAAAACTCAATAACCTCAAAATTAAGCGGAGAATTTTCCAGAATTAAAATCCATTAAACAAATTTTATATTGATACGTACGCTATCAGACATCTGAAGCATAAAACTGTAATGGAGAGAAAAATTTAAAATTCAAAGTTTATTGTTGGTGCGTTGTAACTGATTAATCCGAGCGCGACCGGCCCATATCAAATAATTCAGCAGGTTGGGTGCACCATGGTTTCGGGTTATAGGAGATTTTTTTATGATGGGAGAGCGCCAACTTCTTCTGGTGGTATGTCTCTCATATGTAAGAGTCCGTCTGGGTGGGTACCACCGCAATGTCTATTTCTACCGCTAAACAGCAGTGTGCATGCACTGTTGTGTTTCGGTTTGAAGGTAATTGTAGCCAGTGTAACTACTGGACATAGTGAGACTTAACATCTTGTGTCTCAGGATGACGAGCGCAATGGAGTGCCACTCAGTATTTTGTAACTCAATGTGCTGGATGGTATTGCTTCTGTTTATGGGTGAAAACACCAGAGGTTCTAAAACAAATATGTTTTTCACACCTTAAAGTTTGCCCCCTGAAGAATCATCACGCTCGCCGAAAGGGACAAAAAATCTTCAAGCAACTCAGTCTAACACACGTGTTGTGTTATTCCGTAATGGATCAATCTGTAATACTAATAATCTAAGGAGCAGAAAATAGACATGCGCAACATTACGTGTCGTACGCGTCAGGTTTACATAATCGACCTCACCACAAAACCTACTTAACCAGACTCTCTTAAAGGTTTTTTTATGGCATCGAATGACGAGACGAGCATGCCGTTCGCGTGATGGTAAGCGATACGACCACCCATAAACAGTAGAAATACCATCCAGCACCTTGAGTTACAAAGTACTGTGTGGCATTCCACTGCGCTCGTCATCCTGAGACATAAGATGTTAAGCCTCATTATGTCCTGTAGTTACACTGGCTACAATGACCTGAAACACAACAGTGCATGCACACTGCTGCTTGGCGGTAGAAATAGACATTGCGGTGGTACCCACCCAGACGGACTCTTACATATTAGAGTCCTACCACTAATTCACAATATATAGTACCAAGGTATCACGGGATTAATGAAATTACTTTTGTCTACAAAAATAAGTTCAATAAGTAATTGAATTGTAGACTTAAATTTAAGTACTTTATAACTACAATCGTTGTTTTTATAAAGCAACTAAAATGAAAATATAATTTTTGGCTCTTAAGGCCACAAAAGCAATTATTTATTGGTACATCATATTTTGTTCGGAAGAAATTATTTCGTAAAGATGTTTCTTTCAATTTGATTATTTTTGTCGTAGCAATTAATTGACTCTTATACTTTTAAATTTAAATGACAAAGGAATAAGAAACTAATACCAAATAAATTGGAATATTTGATGAAATCAATAACAAGTTAGGACGGTCACATTTTCTCCTTGTAAACATTGGGAAATTTAACATCAACAAGGTTATAGTAATTATTATGAAGCCTCAGCATTTGTGTATATCGTAAATACATATCCAAGCTTGATATTTTAAATATTAGTATAATCTTGATCACAGTTTAAGATTTCTAACTATTCGTAATCTTAAAGGCTTTACGGGTAACCTAATTCCACCAATTTGGACTTATGAGGAAAGTATGTCAAGTTACTACCAATACGTAAATGATCCAGCATTTAGATTGTTCTATATTTCGCAAATTTAGACCCCTTTTTTATGATGAATGGAGATAGCAAGACAACATAATATTATGTTTTTTTTAAAGAGTGTTATTGAGCCTCGAATGGATTTAGTCGATACGTGTCGAATTAGTACGAACACTAACTTCTCGAGGAGTCATCAAAGAGGATCTGCATTGGCAAATATGATTGCTCCCTTATACATCGGATATAGGAACGACCAAAATCCTAATGTAAGCCGAGATCCTTTTTTTTACGCTGAGAAGGTGGCTTATTACTACCGCCCAGCGTTCAAGGGGAACGGCTGAGCGGTTATGTTGGGTTCACCGTGCCTTACGACCCGACGTTGAGCCGCCCGGAGAGATGGAAAATGTCGGGCGACCGCCGGGCCGAGTCCCTAACCTATGTACACCGCACGGCATACCAACCAAAACTCCGCGGTGGCCATCTTCGGCGCATTAGGGACGGCTGCGGGCTTCCTCCGACTCACGTCTAAGTTGTCGTCCGCAACCGCCCCTAAGCCGAGATCCTGATAATATAAATACAGGCCAAACGTTATTAAGTATGCAATATCCCAATATCGACAAAATCTTATCCACCCTACACCGCTCGAATGAGATTCCTCAGATAGTGTGTCGTGAACAAAAATACTGCGCTGCGAAAACACACACACACACGAGATGATATCGCCTCATAATAACATAATGTTTATTTAACAAAATGAAGGAAATTACTCGTCTGTATTGTTCATGATTTACTGCCTCCCAGCACGAGATAATTGCAAATTGATATGTCTCGAAATTATTTTTTAAATTGCAGATTGGGGATAATGCTTAATGGATTAATGTTATTAGTGCCTCGGTGGCGTAGTTGTATTACGGTATGACTGCAATGCTGAGGTCTCGGGTTCGATCCCCGGGTCAGGCAAAGTAATATTGGATTTTTAGTATCCGACCGGAGTCTGGAATTTGTGCCCGATATGGCGATAGGCTCGCCTCGCATTACATCCTGGGACGGAATATGTACAGCGAAAAGTGGGTGCACTAGTTGCATATCTGCCTACCCCTTCGGGGATAAAAGGTGTGAGCAGGTCGTACATGGTAGCCGTTTTTTTTCTAACGCCCCATTTCTTTATTGATGGTAACCAAAAGTTAACCAAAGTTATTGTTCCTCAGGTTACTTATGCCTGTCATTTTTTTTGTGGCCACACTTGCCTTTTACTTTACTGATGTTTGTTTTTGCAGCAACAATTCTTAACGTAATTTTTACTTTTATGTATGTATATAGACATAAATGAACATAGTTGTAAAGTTTAACATCTAATGTCTTAATTCGGTGTAAACTGTAGTATTGTGTAATATACTATTTCACTATTTAGCTAAATGTTAACTGCTATTCCATTTATAAAACAGGTAATTCTAAACATACTGTATTGTTTATCATTCATTTGGGAGCTTGACTTTTAAATTTAGTCGCCTATACTAAAATCGATTATCGTTTACACAGACATAGCGAAACAGACCTTAGTAATGTTGCTCTTTGATTAACGAAGATGATTCACAACTATTTTTAGAAGGTTTCTTAGCTTCAGGGTAGACCAAACAGTTAGATATTATTTAATGGACAAACTGTCCGAGCTGGATATCGAATCGGTTCACGTTGGACCCAATAGTCCAATGAGGCGTCCCTGATGTGAAGGCAGTAGGTATGTTAAGTCAACAAAAACGGGCAAATTTTATCGGTATCTCTATAGATAGAGTTCCGTTAAGTTTTTATTACTTGAATATCTTTTTATATTGATATGAAAGGATATTTTTATTTGTTTTGTGACTTTTTTGGCTACATAGTAGGCAGAGCTGCAACTAGTGCACCCACTTTTCGGCGTTCCTTAATGCTGTATTCCGTCCTATGATGTGCCTATCTCCATATCAGGCACAAATTCCAGACTCCGGGCTGATAATGAATAGAAAAATCCAATATCACTTTACCGGACTGGGGATCGATCCCGAGACCTCAGCATAACAGTCGTGTCTTAATAAAACTACGCCACCGAGGCAGTCCTTTTTTTTGCTAGATCCGTCATTTCTGAGTCATGTTTTGTGTGTAATGTAAAAATCTTATTAACATAGAGTCACCATAAATGCGCGTAGTTGTATTATGGTACGACTGCAATGCTGAGGTCTCGGGTTCGATCCCCGGGTCGGGCAAAGTGATATTGAGTTTTTCTATTCAATATCAGCTCGGAATCTGGAATTTGTGCCCGATATGGCGATAGGCTCGCCCCCTATTATATCATGGGACGGAATAATGGCGAAAAGTGGGTGCACTAGTTGCGACTCTGCCTACCCCTTCGGGGATAAAAGGCGTGAGTGTATATATATGTCACCATAAATAGGCGTAACTTTCACACAAAAATATACCAACGCTACATCAAGGGCTGCAATGGCATCTTTTTATATGAGAACAACAAAGTGTCTCCACTCTCCACTGCAGCTGGTTATCCCTCACTATTTATTTATTTAATTTATTTAACACTTCACTGTACATCAATGTAAGGTGAATGTATAAACATAAAATAAAACTAGGATGACAAAAACACAAGTACAATTGGTGGTCTTATCGCTTTCCGCAATTGCTTACAGACAACCTTGGATGGATTGGAGAAGATAAGAAATTAAATAGAGGGGTGTCGACTGATACAGAAAGATGAAGTATAAACTATAATATGTAAAAGATGACGATGTACCTGCTAATATAATACCATTCTTATTTTTCAAAGTTTAAAAAGCTATGTTGAACGCTGACAGGGCGATAACATAGACCTAGCAAATGGTTTCTTTTTTTTTTTTGTTTCGCGGCGAAAGTGCGTTACCACTACCGCCCGGCCTTCGTGGGGGGCGACCGAGTGGTTATGTTGGGTTCACCGTGCCTTACGACCCGGCGTTGAGCCGCCCGGAGAGATGGAAAACGTTGGGCGACCGCCGGGCCGAGTGTCTAACCTATGTACACCGCGCGGTATACCAACTAAAACTCTGCGGTGGCCTTCATCGGCGCATCGGCACGGCCGCGGGCTTCCTTGGACGAAAAGTGTCTAAGTTGTCGTCCACAACCGCCCCTGCGCGGTGCCACCTGGTGCGGCCCGTCTCCTTTTGTGGGAGGGGGGCTCATAAGCCCCCGCGCACCGAAGGACGCTCCCAGCGTCTACGGCAGCGTGAGGCCTACCTGCCACGCTGCCGTCCATCACGGGGGTCACTGAAATGTGCTAAATCAAACACAAAACTAAAGACGGACAGACTCCTGCCGCCCGCCAGTGACCCCTGGTGGCCCCTATTAGTGGCCTTTTACGACAGGCAGGGGATACCGTGGTGAAATTCTCCAAATGCCCTCAACCCACAGGTCGGAAATGGTTTCTACGCCACGGAACCCCAATGCACAGTGTTGTTAGGTGATAGTTTTGACACACGGTTCTGTCCATCCAACCGCGCAAGCTACCTGTTTTTTTGGAACCAACGTCCCGAGAGAAGTCAGTGATGCGATCATGTAACGTGTCTAACAAAATACTTGGCGGTCGCTGTCGTTTTGTGTTACATGCTGTTATGGGTCTGTTGTTTCGGTTTTTGTCGTTTTTTGTTTTAAAAAAGGTTAGTAGTGTTAAGCGTTAATGGCTACTTAATATCTTATTCATTATGTTTAATAATATTAGTATGAGATTTCACCTTTATCCCAAAAGTAATCTGTTGTTTGTGATTTTTGTTCTCTTATGGTTTTTAATACAACATAGTCATATTTTAGTAACAGATCAAGATGAAGATGTGTCTGACATGTTTTTAACAGTAACAAACTCGATTCTACTTGACTTAAACATCAGGCAAAATCAACATTCTGCCACAAAAATTCCACAGTTTTAGACATAAAACAAAGTTGCCATCAGATTATGTGTTAAATACCTTAACATATACGAAATGGCGGGTTTGTCCTTCAATCAGTGACAGACGGATGAATGGCGTATAGTGTGGTGACCGTGACGCCCGTACGTCTCGTGTCATGTCCCGGATTCTATTCCCGACGTGACCAACTTGGGTACCGCGATAACATTTTATGTAGATCTCTGGCAGTAATCTCCTGTTTATGTAAAGATCTTGTGGCGTAGAAATCGTTGTACCAGATTCGATTGACACTTGTTTTTAATTCTACCACTCAAGCTAGCACCTTTTATTCCCGTAAGGGTAGGTAGAGGCGTAACTAATGCAAAGTTTTTTTTTTGCATTTTGTTTGTATTTCCATGTCTCTAACACTTACTGCCATCTGGTCCAGAGACAATGGCCAAATAAAGATTTTTTCTTTCTTTTTCTTTCTTTCTAATGAACCCACGTTTCGCCGTGTATTCCGTGCCAGGTGCAACTCTGCCTACCCGTTTATGGTTTCGGTACTTCGGACTGATAATGAGTATAATTCCCTATATTACTTTCAGATTATATTTTTTAGCTCATATGGCACAGCTGTCATTACAACTACGCTAGCTAAGCAGTCTACCATTTATACAGGGTGACTGGAAAAGACCATCATCATCAGCCACATGATGGTCACCATTCACCATAGGTCTTCTCTAAAGGTTTCCAGACGGACCTGTCAAAAGCGGCCTGCATCCAGGGTGTTCTTACGACCTTTATCAAGGTCGTCTGTCCACCTTGCTGGTAGACGTCCAACGCTGCGCTTGCCGGAACATGGTCTTCACGCGAAGTATTAAATACGAAAACGATTGAGTTCCAGAAAAGGCTTCGTGGGACAAAATCGATTGCTTTTGACCCAATCTATATACTGTTAATAGGAACACGTCATACTTCCAGTCACCTTGTATAGATTAGTTGCCATTAAGTCAAGAGTTAAATTGACAATTGCTATCCATTGACAGTGGCACCGTGTCTCATGGCGAGCGCTGCACAGTGTTTGAAGTGCGAAGCAACGACAGATGCCACTCGGCGGCGCATGGGACGCGGACTTTTTGCTTCGTGGACCATCGTGCACGAAATTGTGCAATGAGAGTAATAAAAATAGGTACCTACCTAGGTACAAACTATTCACGGAAAAAAGAAAAGTATATTGATGAACTACAAATATAAAAGAACAATGTTTCCTAACAAGTGCTCACAACACTAAATGTTTTTGTAAAAAAAAATATATAAAATTATTAAAAACTCAAGACCTCAAATGTATATCGCACTGTTAATAAAAAATATATAAAGACAAATGATGGACAAATGATGACAAAAAGTAAGCCCGGAGTTTCTTTCTGCCTTTCTTCTTCGGGTAGTCATCGCTTAGGTAGCTAGTGAAAGGCTGGTAGGTTAGCTAGGCTAGGGCCTGTAGTGTCCTCACCGGTGAGGATCGCGACGCGTTCCTCCCATTATTATTACTATTATTATATATTTTTTTTGTTAATTATCTCTTGTTTTATATTGCTTTTCTTGCCAGCCCGAGCTGGCTTCTTACTTTTTATTTTTCATCATTTATTTTACTCCTAATAAAAATGTCTGTAGTTATATAAGTGACTAACAATAATTATTAAATGTGTCTCGACTTATCATAAGTGCAACTATGTTCGCCTACGTGATGAATAAAGTACTTTTTTTTATTTTATTTTTTTAATAAAACAATGACCTAATCCAAAATCGTTTACTTGTGCTAATCGTCACAAAATGAACTGTATACACCATTTTTTTTATTCGGGTGGGAAACGAACATATTAAATTCAAACAATTTTGATCTTATTCCCAATGTTCAAAATACGTATTTTTTTTTCTTAGTTGATGCAGGTTGCCCTTTAGGGTCCATGTTTTTCTAAACCTCATCTAAGCAAAATTTTGGATTAGGTAATTGTTTTATTAAGAGTGCGATATACACTAAACATGTACAATAACATTTATGAATTCTAATTATTCCGGTTTATTGAATACAGTTACACTTTCAATGCTCATGATAAAGAATCACTTTTATGTAATATAACTTATAACTATACATAATATAGTACAATAAGCATCACAAAATTACTGCCTCGATGGCGTAGTTGTATCACGATATGACTGCAATGCTGAGGTCTTGGGTTCGATTCTCCGGGTCGGGCAAAATGATGTTAGGTTTAAAATTCAGTATCAGCCCGGAGTCTGGAATTTGTGCCCGATATGGCGATAGGCTCGCACATATCACACCATGGGATGGAATACGCACAGCGAAAATTGGGTGCACTACTTGCGCCTCTGCCTACCCCTTCGAGGGTAAAAGGCGTGAGTATGTTCACAAAATTATTGACTTAATTTATTAAGGCCACTAATCCACCTCGCCATATTAAAAATAACAACTTACTTAACTATGTACGCGACTGTCCGTGTAATAAAATTCAATCTATTATCTCCGCAACATCCATAACTTAAAGTTTAACATGCCAAAACTGTTTTTGACGTTTTTTCTCGACAACCCTTGTTGGAGTTTTACGCGGCGTGAGAGATTTGTGCCTTCCTGAGGTTCATATACAAATTCTTCGTTTGTCTGTCTTTGTAGACGCTTTAATATTTTTAAAATAGTGTAAAATTAAGTCACGTCGAAGGTTATCATGAAAATTACCGGAGGACTTATAATTCCTCACTAATGCTACTTCTCCTTTATAGGTTTCATTGATGATGATGATCACCAACCACTAGAACTACCACATACTTGTTAACCAATAAAAAATATGTATTACAGTCTGGTGGTCTTTTTAAAAAGGAATGCATTTCAAGTTACTAAACTATCAGTGAAAGACGACATGGTAAAATTTGCAGGAAAATAAATAAGTAAGAAAACATTTATTCATACAATTTCCTCAGGAACTCGATGGATGCAGGACAGTTCCTATAAGTCAGTTTGGAAGTTTTTAGGAGAGGATCATCTTCAGCGGTAGCCTCGTGCCTGGTGATAATGACGATAAAACGTTCAATCTACGGAAATCTAACTATGTATCAAAATTGCAGTTATGAAATTTTAAAGCTAGCTAGCACAACTCACTATATATATTAAGTAGGAATCGGCTAAAAACTTTTAAAACTCGTGCTCTCAATACAATATAATGTAAAAGAAAACGATCTATATCATTGCATTTATCACGCAGGTATTCATCACAAAATAGTTATAAAGTACGTTAGTAAAATCACTTACAACACTTTAGCAGAAAGTTTTGAAAAGTTATTACATACATGAGTGACTCAATATTGGTTAAGATTCTTGTCAAATATTTTGAGAAATCTTGAGTTAGACCGTCGTTCACGTGACTTTGCACTTGTGGTTCAAACTTTACTTAATAATTGAGGTCTTGATATTTAAGGTAAATAAGTATTTTTTTTATGGCATTGAATGACGAGACGAGCATGCCGTTCGCCTGATGGTAAGTGATAAACCATGCCCATAAACAGTAGCAACACTATACAGCACCTTGAGTTACAAAGTACTGTGTGGCATTCCACTGCGCTCGTCATTCTGAGACATAAGATGTTAAGTTTCTTTATGCCCAGCAGTTACACTGGCTACAATGTCCTACAAACCGAAACACAACAGTGCATGCACACTGCTGCATGGCGTTAGAAATGGACATTACAGTGGTACCCACCCAGACAGACTCTTACATATGAGAGTCCTACCACCAGTTGGATTGGAAGTTAATAACTGTCTTTTGCGTTGACCCCTGTGTGAAAGAAACCACGTAAAAAAGTAAAAGGTTGGCTCGCCCCATATTTATGGGACCTAAAATTGTTGACGAAATCTGAGGGCATTGTCTATGCGCACTCCTGACAACGGAAAAAAGATCATGAAAAAAATGGTTGTAAGTTGTACGGAATATTAAATTAAGTGTAGTCACTACACCGCAAGGATACAAGACGAAAACCTATTTATCGAAAGTTTAAAACTAAATCACAAATAAGCGAGCAAACCCGCCGCAAGCCGTTAGTTCACGATGACACTGACATGCTGCACTTGTGATAATTTTTTGTTCGGCGTTAAATGTTTAGTTAAAAATGTTTGTTTATTTTAACTGTCTAGTTAACTGTGTTTGCAAACTTGTCGGATGATGAGATAACATTATCTTTAGTTATGTCTTATTTAGTGTGGTCAGAGATAGTCACGAGATTCATGGGGTTTGGGATGTTGTGTTATTTACCTCGTTAGCAGTGAAGTAATTATTGTACAACCTGATTTTGCCCGCGGCTCCGCCCGCGTCATTAAGTTTTTTCGGGTTAATAGTCCCGATTTTTATTTTCCCGGGATAAAATGTAGCCTATGTTTTAATCCAGGACATGATATACCCGTGTACCAAATTTCATTGAAATCGTTTCAATAGTTTTTGCGTGAAAGAGTAACAAACATCCAGACATCTATACATACTTACAAACTTTCGCCTTTATAATATTAGTAGGAATTAGGATCAGTGATGTCTTGCGCACGATGCCGTGATTGTTAAAAATAGGGCGCGAATTTACACAATGATATTTAGGGAGAAAATATAAATTAAAAACTGCGATAAAATCGGTAAAATAGATTTATTTCAATGTCTATCGTTCGCGTATAAGAAATGATATTTTTCTAAAGTTTTACCGAATGTTCCAAATTTGAATCAGAGTACCTTCTTTATAGTATAAAGGAGATGTCCGCTTTTTGTATGGGTGCTGTGCCTCAAAATTTAACCAGATTCAAACTTTAGGAAGGGATATTTAAAGTTTATAGCTGTTTGTTCGTGAAAGTATAAAATTGTGAATGTTGGTACATCTTTATTTGGTAAGCACATAAAATAGTACCTATATAATAAGTGAACTGTAGCAATTTTTGTTATGTGTAAAATGTTGATGTTCCTATGAATAATAAATAAATAAATAAATATTAAAAGGGCAAAATTTGGATCCATTAAATAAATATTGTTAGACTTTTCCATACATAACTTTTTTAAAAACGTTCATATTTAGTGTTTAAGTTAAGCAAAATAAAATTACGTAAATCTCAAAATCGGAGGTCTTTAAAATTAAAGGATTTATTGTAAAAGGCTAATTTTTAGGACTTCTATCCAAATATATACAAACTGTCTTGGTTAGAATTTTAGGCCGGTTCTTGGACAAGTCCATTCGCGACTTTCGTTTTAAGTGATGTTAAATCAATCATGGCAGTAATCCTACTAATATTATAAAGGCGAAAGTTTGTAAGAATGTATGGATGTTTGGATGTATGGATGTAAGGATGTTTGTTCCTCTTTCACGCAAAAACTACTGAACGGATTTCGATGAAATTTGGCACACGGGTAGATCATGACCTGGATTAACACATAGGCTACTTTTTATCCCGGGAAAATATAAACCGGGACTTTTGTCCCGGAAAAACTTTTTAATGCGGGCGGAGCCGCGGGAAAAAGCTAGTAATTTAATAAATATGTGAAGTATTTTAATTTCAATGGATATTTTCATTTGTAAATCATATCTGATGTGACTAACATATTGAAGGCAAATAATTGATGTTGACAGATAACCCTCTTAAGAGGACCTCTCAAAAGGCCAGTACCTACTTTTATTATACTAGTTTCAAATGTTTTCAAGCACTTGACGTGTTTCCTCCAAGAATCGAATCCCCACCATTTCTCTTACACTCCGCCGCGGAGACTGTGGCAGTAAATTGCAATCAATGATAGTGTCCTAATGGAGATATTACTGCCATAAAGATAGGAATGCATGGTCTGCCGTAAGTCTGCCCGCATGCCACTGAATCTTGATTACTTTAGATCCAGAATGCAGGTTGTTACTTAATTTATTTGAGATGCAGTAAGAGGTGATTTTTTAACAAGTACAGGTTTCAGGTAGATCTCTCGTACGCGTGGCGTGAGTACCATTGCAATGTATATTTTTACCGCCAAGCAGTATTGTTGTGCTCTGGTTTGGAGGATATTGCAGCCAATGGGCATTGTGTATCAATAGATATGTACTACGCACTAGATTATGCGATTCGAACAGTCAATCTGTTCAACTAAACTGTACTGCAATCCATACACCTTTAGTGTGGCTTCAACATTGATTAAAGCGATCTAGCGATGTATGTTTAAGTTTGGTTGGATGATTAAACAATGTTAAAGCGCTGCAGCGAACTTTAGTACTAGCTCCAGTATTTTGAACAAATTATTTTCATTGACGTTGATGTCCATCATCAGTAGGTACATAGATTATAAGTCAATGGCATTAGGATATTTCTTATGCATCTCTAAGGATGACGGTGTAATCAAGTGCCGAGTAGAGCTATATAATCAATTTACGATTGGTATTTAGGTGCTTTTTATGGGTGGCCATGACGCTTAAGGCAAGTGGATTGTTCGTTTAGTCATTCTTAAAAAACTGACAGTGGCTTGGACTAACATAATTGTATAAAAACTAAATGTTGCCGGCTCGTTGCCATCTTGTGTCGGGGTTCTGGTGCAATAAGTTGACGGCATTTGCGTGGTACGTAACAACATACTATATCATACCCTCAAATTAAAACATAACCTAAGAATTCAACTACAGCCACATCATACCAGGCCTGTATTAAATACTGCCCACTGCTACGCACGGACGTCCTCTACTACTGACAGGGGTTAGGCCTTAGTCCACCACGGTGGCCTAGTGCAGGCTCGCAGACTTCACATACCTTCGAAATTCAGAGAAGTTCTCAGGTATGCAGGTTTCCTATGATGTTTTCCTTCACCGTTAAAGTGAGCGATAATTCACAAAAAATACACACATAACATTAGAAAAGTCAGAGATACGTGCCCTTGGGTTTTAAACCTGCGAACACTCGTCTTGGTAGTCCGTTCCACTCCCAACTAGGTTAATGCCGCTGTATACTACACTACAACGTCCAAAATCAAAATGGTCGGTTACCCAACTCATAGATAATTAAGCATCGCTGTATGCGTGTGAATGACGTCTCTTAAAAACTGTTTGACAGCCAAATTATAGCGCGGATAAAACTCGCTCTTCGTATCAACGGAACGTAGCTGAGGAGTTAGACATGGTCGGTACAACTTCATTTGAAAGTTTTTGTCTTCATTATAGTTTAGTGTAGTAGCACTGACATTAAATATAAACAAAACAGTGAGGTGCTTTACAGTAGACATAGTTTTGTCTAAAGGACTTGTCAAAAATTGTCCTAAAATTCTAGCCAAGATACTTTATATATATTGGGAAAGAACTCCCAAAAACTAGGCCTTTGCAGTAAATTGCATAACTTTAAAGTCCTCTGATGTGAAGATTTATGTAACTATATTTTGCTTAAAAATGACACGTAAAATAACCTTTTTAAAAATTTAGAAATGCCAGGGTACATGTTCTTTCAAAGGACACAAGATCCACATTTATGCCCCTTTACTGTACATAAACTTTGAGTCTGGTTAGATAGAGAATGAGGCTCAGCACCCGGAGAAAGCGGATACATCTTTTTAATAAGTAAGTTCCAAATGGAACGATACCCAAGAGACAAATTCGGTGACCTTATTTGCGTACCATTACAGCTAACAACAAGTTAACTTTCATTGGCTATATTATGAGTCTTAACATAGTATAAAACAAAGTAGATTCCCGCTGTCTGTCCCTATGTCCCTATGTATGCGTAGATCTTTAAATACAGATAGCGGGAGGCAACTTTGTTTTATACTATGTTAAGATACTGTTAAAAATATATAGTTTGTAGATAAAGTGATTTTTATACAGGAAAAACTTTTAAATGCGAGCGAAACCGCGGTCAACAGCTAGTAAGTAATAAAGTTCTAATAGATATTGCGATATACACGTGTGCAAATTAAATACATACGCAATTAGGTTGGATTTGGTTAAGCGAAGTTAAAAGAAGAAAAATAGACATAAACAGTATGCTAAAATAGTACGGACGAATATTATGTATCTTCTTAACAGACTGCCTCGGTGGCGTAGTGGTATTGCGTACGCATTACGAGTACGATTTGCGCGCCGAGGTCCTGGGTTCGAATCCCGGGTCGAGCCAAAAAAAATTGTGACTGGGTTTTTCCATCTTAAAATTTACTCAGTCGCAGCTCGGAGTCAGGAAGTTGGCGGTGTGATACCCCCGTGCCTCGGAAAGCACGTAAAGCCGTTGGTCCTGCGCCTGATCTCTCTTCGGTCATGTCGGATTGCCGTCTCACCGGACTATGAGAGTGAAGGAATAGCGAGTGCACCTGTGTATTGCGCACACACTTGTGCACTATAATATCTCCTGCGTACCTGGCTGATCTCCGTTGAGATTGGCCGCCGTGGCCGAAACTGGCTAGGAGGATTTCATCTTCTTAACATTGTATAAAACAAAGTCGCTTCCCGCTGTGTGTCCCTATGTATGCTTAGATCTTTAAATCTACGCAACGGATTTTGATGTGGTTTTTTTAATAGATAGAGTGATTCAAGAGAAAGGTTTTTATGTACTTTTATCCCGGAAAAACTTATTACCGCGGGAGAAGCTGCGGACAAAAGCTAGTGTTTAATAAATTTCTCTTATTAGGTACATTAATTATACATAACGTCAGTGAATCATGTACGTTTCTATGCCTATCTCTCTGGAGATAACTGTGTGATCTAAAGGACATGTCCAAAAATGGGCTTGAAACTCTAAAAAAGACAGTTTACCATACATTTGGATAGAACTCCTGTAAACTAGACTTTTGCAATAAATTGTTTAGTTTTAAAGACCTCCAGTTTTAAGGTTTATGTAATTTTGTTTAGCTTGTTACACTGTAAAACTACAGTTAACATGAATGTTTTAAAAAGTTAGTTATGGAAGGAAGGCTTTAAAAATATTTTTAAATGGATCTAAGTTCCATATTTTTCCCCTTTAATATCCCTAAAATTTGAGCCCGGTTGGATTTCGAGGCCCAGCACCCGTAAAAAAGCGGACATCTCCATAGTGAAATTGGAATCGGTTTAAAACAACATTCTCGGCTCCTAAACAACAATGATTCGTAAAAAGGTTTTTTTTTCTAACTCAGGTCAAACGTTTGATTTCCCTTTCCTTTAAGTTATTTTTATTCAAAGGGTTAAATCACACGCCCAGTACAATTTATGTTAATAGTTTTAATTGTATGTTTTTAGTATTGTTTTTATTTGAAATACATCTGTGGATTTTTAAAGAAACATATTTGTGTATATTATATTATGTAAATTAATGTAAATAATTGTTCAGTATTCATTACTTTTCCTGTTTAGGCCATCATGGAAGCTTACAATGGGCTAAATAAATTATACGTTTAGTAATGGGGGTTCGTACGAAGCAATGAAAGGGTTTTTGTCAAATTCTATTTGATCTTACGTTACGAAATCGTTTATTTTCAATCGTAATAACGTTTTGAGTTATGTCGAGGGTGATCGAGTAATAAAATGTGTTATTGGTACATTTTGACTAAGGTGTAATTTAATGATGAATACATGGAAAATCTAGATATTTAGATCTAAGAATTTTATAGGTACTTACTCAAGACGTAATAAACATCACAAAATACAAATCATAATTTAATTTCAGCTCTTACAAACCTATATTTATTTCCCATATGAGTAGATGAATAAAATAAGCATTTCATACGAGAGGTAATTTAAAACCATTTATATTTCTCATTTAATATTGATGTTGTAAAGGCGCGAAACGAGTTATGATAAAAAATAGCAAGATGGCGGTCTTCTGTCACTTGAATGGTCCGCCATTTTATGCGTTTACGATGTTATAACTTTTGAAATACTTTTATTTGCAAACTATAGAATTTATGTGAATATAGAAATGCGTAAATGTATTTGAGATTTATTAAGACTTGAGTAGAATTATTTGTAGAAGGTTTAAAAAAATGATTAAAAAAATTCACAATCTGAAAGCATAATGTTTAGGGGAGACCGGGGATAGTTGACCAATTTTCGGCTTAGACGCTTATAATTTTTTTTGTTTTAGTATACAATGTCAAAAAATCCTACAGGTTCGATAGGTAAACTAATAAGCTTTCGAAAGAAATACCAAAAACCTCGCAATAGTTTATAACATAGCGTACAAAAGCCTTTTTGTGGAACAAGAAAATCATGTCAACCTACCCCATGCCTGGGGTTGGTAGACTATTCACTTGGGGTAAATTGACCTACGAAGTGATTGGTATAAAATACGGCAAGAAAATTAAAGAAAACACAACAAATACTTACTAACTATTATCAATGTGCCTTATTGAGACAAAATGTCAGTAACGTTTTGTACGATATTCGTTATTGGGGCGGAAACAAAAATCCTAACACCAGCAGAGGGTTTACTGTTTCGATTAGTTATTCTTTTAAAATTTATTAATCTTTTAAAAGTTATTCTGTAAATCCGCATGGTTTTAAAATAACACACTTTTGATAAATTTGACAAAAACTCACTTTATTTCATGTGAAGAATATTTCAATTGTTACGTAGCACATTTTCTTGGTAGTCAACTAGCCCCTATACAAAGTTTGTCTACCAGCCCCAAACAACATTTTTGATTTCAACCACATGTGAGTACCTCAAAACTATGTCGAAATATAAAAAAAATACACTAAAATAATCATCAATATCCAAACTCTTACTTTAAATTGCTTGGAGGTAAATAGCATTCAGTATAAAGGCTTCAATACAAATAATATTAAGAGGTAAATAATTACTCATAGGTATCATTTTTCGATAAATCGTTTTTTCTCCTGGATTACGTGCGCACGCGGTGCCATGTTTGCTGCGGTGAAGATTCGTAAACATTTAACGGTTTTTCGTATATATCAGGACAAGGCAACACTTTAAAATAGCTCGCGTTATTGACGGTTATTCAACCTGCCCCTATCGCCAACCATCCCCGGTCTCCCCTAATATACTTATAACAGTTTTATACTGTGTAAAGATATAAAAAATAAATTATTTTCCATGCATTCCACATATAACAAATACTTACAAATTTTGGCAAAGAATATATTTAAGTAGCCGGTAGGTAAATGCAAGGAACTTTAAGGAAATTAAAGTATAAAACAACTTAAACGAAATCTGCAAAATGCGATATATTATGCCGCTTTGTTTTTACGGCGCTGTCCGTTAATTCGAAGTGACATTTGGAATTTGTTTTAAAACGGGTATCACGCATTATATTACTCATTTCTTTTATTTAAATATATAGCGGCCCCGACAGACGTTGTCCTGCCCTAAAAAGAAAATAAAATCCTAGAACCCGAGTACAGCGCTACCTACCGATCCACCTGAAGACACACAAAAAATTTCATTAAAATCGGTCCAGCCGTTTAACCGCGCAATTTTCTTAATTTTTTCTTTCACAAGAACCTTCTCCTGACAATAATAAACACTTCAAAAAAAGAAATAACGAAATCAGTCCAGCCGTTCACGCGTGATGCCGTGACCAAGGAAAATAGGGATTCATTTTTATATATAAGATTTAGGGCCGATTTCACCGCTTGCTGATAAATGTTATTCGTCACATAAATGTATAAGCCGACCAAATACAAAAATCATACTCTAATTTATCTTTCCAAATAAATGCTTATAAAATGAGTACTATCTACTATAGTTATCTATAATTAGCTGTTTACTACGATAACTGTCAAATAAACTTTACTTGAAACTCGTGAAATAGACCTTTGGTTATCACTATAGTACAGAGTAGTGCTTGTTTCATTTCTAGGCCACATGCACTATACCGGGTGAATTTTTGAGATGGGGCATTAAAGGGAACTACCTTAACCCCTGTAGCTACAAAAAAACTATCCTAAGAGACTATACAATATTCTTGAAGGTATTAAAATCTGCACGCGCAACTGCGTTACTGCCCCATCTAAAAAAACGCTCTGTATTTACAGTAATTATCAATCGCAGTAGAGCTGCGAACCAGACCCCAAGCTCGATAATAGCTTACTTTATTATCAACCGCAGTAGAGCGACCCGACCTCGATAATAGCTAACTTCTCATAGTTTATAAGAAATGAGGCAAAGTCCCTACAAAGCTGATAATATTAGAAGTATTGCTAAGCGGCCTCGGTGGCGTAATTGTATTTCTACGATTGCAATGATGGTCTCGGGTTCGATCCCCGGGTCGGGCAAAGTGATATTGGATTTTTCTATTCAGTAACCCAGAACTTGGAATTTATGCCTTATATGGCGATAGGCTCGCCCCCTATTACGTCATGGGACGGAATACGCATGGCGAAAAGTGGGTGCATTAGTTGCGCCTTCACCTTCGGGAATAAAAGGCGTGAGTGTGTGTATGTGTGTGTATGTTGCTAAATTATCTCGATTAAGTAAATAAAATAGCGGGATTGGGCAATCTAACATTCCACTTGAATGAGCAACTTTTTCGATATCGTTAATATTCTTAATTTGAATTTCGATTCTTTCCTCATTTACACCGTATTGATGGTTCTAGAAAATCCTGATACTGGCGACTTATCCCACGAAACTTTGTGATGTATGCGCCACATTAGTAATTAATTGTACATTTAATTGTGACGCCCCAACGCACGCCTACAGGTTATTTGGTCCACGGTTTGTTACAAAAAAAACTATGGAGTCGGCTATAACTTCAATTTTTTTTCTCATTGTAAATGATTGATTCAACGTTGATATTACCTAGTGGAAATAATCATTAATGTTAATTCATATTTGTAGATTAGAAACATTTCTGAAGATTGGGATGTTTGTTAAAAGTAACTGTTGCATGAATTAATTTGACATTACTATGTCTGAGAGACTATGTAACAGATAAATATTAGCTAAGTTTTTACTAAAAGTTTAAAATTATTGTTTATATTAATTGTTATTACTTTTCTTCTTATATTGGGGCTGCATTTAGTAGGTAGGCACTTTTCTGATTTTGTCAGTAATTTAATCCGACAAGACTCTTTCTCTTTATCATTATATATTGTACCTATATCATAATTATTATGTAATATTCCCAAGATTTGAATTTCGAATCATGCTCATTCATCACGACGCAGTGTATTAAAATAAACTTTATCCCATTAGCTTAATTTGGTTTTTCCATAGCCTATCAAAATTTTCTACTAACAAATCGGCACCAATTTTAGCACCATTTAACGACTCCACAGTTTCCTATGTCTTAACAATTATTCCACTTGTCCATTCCCACGTTGGGATTCCGTACTGGCTTTTCGTTTGGGCGATGCACAGAATTCTCCACTAATTATTGGGATAGATTTTTTTAGCGCATACTCTGAATGCACGGGGCTTTCGTATTTAAAGGAGCACCTTTTTCGCTGGTTCGGAGCGATTATAAGGCTAAAGCGGTTGAAGTATGGAGATCAATCTTAAGGCTAATGTTAAAACCCTTTACTTTTAATGCTGGGCGACAATTAAGATGATTAACTATCCCTCGATCTTTATAGCAATAACGAAAATATAGTGCTAAAATGTCGCGTGAAAGATAGTTGCTACATTCACTTGGGATATCTAAACCTTTAGATAAGTGTTAAGGCCTAATTTCACAATGGTTTGTTAATTGCTTTAACAGCCTTTTAACCATCTTGACAGTCTGTTAAGGTTTTTGAGTATCCCACCCATCCATCCCACAGGTGATTACCTTTCTTAAATAGGCGTTCGTTCATAGGACGCACGATACTTTAACATTAGCGTTATTATGCTCGACTCATAATGCCTTGTTACACTGGCTTCAATGTCTTTTAAACTGAAACACAGCAGCATATATATAATTTGGTGATATATTTTGGTGGTACCAACTCAGCTGGACTCTTGCATACGAAGAGACAACATGCTGACCCTAACCTAAAAGTACCCTACATTTTATTATCAAATCTTTACACATTATAAAATACGCTGGTGGTAGGACTCTCATCTGTAAGAGTCCGACTGGGTGGGTACCACCGCAATATCTTTTCTATCGTCAAGCAGCAGTGTGCATGCACTGTTATGTTTCGGTTTGATAGACATTGTAGCCAGTGTAACTACTGTACATAATGGGACTTAACATCTTATGTCTCAGGATGTCGAACGCAGCAGAATGCCACACAGTACTTTGTAACTCAAGGTGCTGGATGGTGTTTCTACTGTTTATGGGTCGTCGTATCGTTTACCATCAGACGAACGGCATGCTTGTCTCGTCATTGGATGCCATGAAAAAGTCCTCCGCCGCGTCTGTCTGTCTGCACGCAATAAACTTAAAAAACTACTAAACGGATTTCGATGAAATTTGCTATAGTATTAGACTTTGGGATAGACATAGGCTGCTTTTTATCCCTGAAAAACCCTTTTTGGCAAATAAAGCTGCGAGCAGACGCTAATTATAGTAACAGTAAATAAAATATTGATCACGCCTCCACTACCTTTTCAGATATAGGTAATATTATACTCCAGAACATCTAGCACTTACCGAGTGCAGGTGGAGGGGTCGTGGGTAAGACCACTTCACTTGGCGCGCCTTCGTAAACATCTTAAGTTTCATCTCAAACCACCTCGTCTTTTATATTACCTAGGCAGCTTTTTAGGGCTATTGATTAGTCTATATAATACACAAATACTATAAAGAGGAAAGATTTGTATTTTTGTATGTTTGTAATGAATAAACTCAAAAACTACAGGACAGATTTAAAAAATATTTCACCAATATAAATCTACCTTATCGGCGAGTAATATAAGTTACTTACTATTTATCCTGGGACAGTATAAAGCGGGACTTTTATCCCGGAAAAACTCATTCTTGCGGAGCCTTGAGCAAAAGTCTAGTATATTAAAATATTACATTATATTGGCATATATTTTCAGTATGCATATTATGTTATCACATTAAAAGCTAGCTTGTAAAGATGTTTGTGAGAAGTAAACGCAAACTGCTTGACGGATTAGGATGAAATGACAGTATCCTAGATTAATTATAGGGTAAATTTTATTTCGGAATCTCACACAGTGGGGCGTATTTAGAAAGGTCTTTTACACTGGACGTGTCGCGAATAATACCCAGTGTTTTATATTTTTCTACTAAACCATATCATACAGACTGATTAATTCGTCCGCTATGATTTAATAATCAAATCATCAGCAGCTACATGACGTCAGCAGTCAGTAGTCGGTTAGCAGTCGCTGAACATAGGCCTCCCCTAAAGATTTCCAGATGGAACTGTCAATAGCGTCATCCAGCGTCTTCCTGCGACCTGGCGTAGCGGGTATTTGCAATAACCCTCTCATGATGAAAAAGACTGAGACCAGGCCCCAGTTCCTGGCAGGTCGACTATTCCTGGCTCCGGTAATGGTGGGGTAAGGGATGCTGAGAATGGTATATTCTTTTAATATTTTCTATACAGGTACGGTAAAGTTACCTCTACATGATGCTTAGCAGAGAGAGGTCCAGATAGGCGTCGACTCACGAGCGATGATTAACCTCGCACAGTCGACATAATTATGCTGGCCTGTTTGAACCAAATGTAAACAGGCTGATCCCTAAACGCAGCACACTTTTTTGGGCCCTACAACCCACGATGATAATTTCTGAGCTGATTAATAGAATAGGGTAGTTTCCTATGTTTGATTTTGTACATTATTTTAGATGCCACAGAAAATAATACGAAATAGAAATTCTTCTGTGAAATCAGCATCAAAATATATTGAAGAATAAAGCAGTTATTCAATTTTGAAATATGCTTGTGAGCAAACGTGGGGGCGTGGCGGGGATATCGAGCTATCTCTTTCGCACGCACGCAGCGTTATGGCCGACGGCGCCTGGTGACGTCACAGCCTAGTATTTCTGTGATATGCCAACTACCTCTTGCACCAAATTTCAAAGCTTTACAACTTACTATTGCGATGATTTTGAAAATTATTCTTCCATTAGATTTTGGATAGCATACATTTTTCATAATTGTATTTTTAAAACAGGAGTCAACTACCCTATTAACTAAAAATCCCTTGGTACCTACAATATTCGAGGGACTGATTACCTCCCTAAGACACATATCATAATGTGTAAGTATTGTTCCATTTCAACAGCTACAATATTACATACATACATATACACTCACGCCTTTTATCCCCGAAGGGGTAGGCAGAGGCGCGACTAGTGCACCCACTTTTCGCCATTATTCCGTCCCATGATGTGATAGGGGGCGAGCCTATCGCCATATCGGGCACAAATTCCAAACTCCGAGCTGATACTGAAGAGAAAAACTCAATATCACTTTGCCCGACTCGGGGATCGAACCCGAGACCTCAGCATTGCAGTCGTACCGTAATACAACTACGCCACCGAGGCAGTCAAACTACAATATTAGTGGTGAAAATAAATTGTTTCGTCCTACTTTCTGTGTAAATACCACTTACGGGTGACAGAATAGGGAAACTATTATAAAGATGTGTCAACTTACACAAAACTTTAACTTAGTTTCTTTACTTATTCTCAAACGGTAGACATTGTAATACTGGATTCTATATGTACAGTCAGGCATATAAGTAGATGTACAAATTCAAAATTTCAAATCGCTTAATACGCGTTAATGTTATAACGTTCGGTTTGCGCTTCTAATACATTGTATAAATAAGTATTGTATTATCAGCCAGTATTTGATACTTTATGTTATAGAATGTTTTGAGCTTAATGTGACGTCTAGTGGAAAATGTATAAAAAAGGAGGTTGAACTAAAGTAAATTCTTTTTATTGTATACCTAATTGTGAAGAGAAAATAAATATTTGAACCAATACAAAAGTGTATAGGCGATTTGAAGTTCTCTATGTTCAGCTACTTGTGTCGCTGACTGTACAATCACCCAATTTGGTGCTAGTACACTTTCTAAAGATAGAATGCCTATTTTCATATTTTACCAAGCAGGCGCGCTCGTTTCAGAAATGTACGAAGAAAACAACAGATAATTCTTGTCTACTTTAGTTGTAAGTTGCACGTTGCTGACAAACCACGCGCAAGTGACTTATTTAGAACCTTCAGGTGGGATACTTATGCTTGTGACTGTACAGTCAGAAAAGTGTGTGCTCGACCTTTTTTTTTCTGTTTTTTTTTTTAAAGGTTGAGCACACACTTTTCTGACTGTACAGTCACAAGCATAAGTATCTGAACAAAATTTAAATGTCAAGTCGTCTATATACGCGTTGTTAAACTGAAAATTTTTTTGTTCTTCGATTGAAGTAAAGTAAATCTCTTTTATTTTATTTTTATGAAAAGAAAAAAAAGGTTAATAAGAACACAAAAGTATGTAGGCAATTTGAAATTTCGAATATTTTCAGCTACTTATGCTGCTGACTGTACATAAAGACTATCGATATTAATTTTATTAACTAAAAATATTAATTAAAATTAGGGTCACGCTGTGTCTGGAGTATGTGGGCTGGTTAGACTTGATGGTACCACTATGTTAACTTGATGTTGCTTTTTGATTACTTGAAGATTACGGAAAGTCCATGATCTGGAAGACTGAGATGTCCATTTACCATAAGGAGATCTGATTGTTTGCCACATTTCTGCTACAAAAATAAACACAAATGCCTGTCTGTCCAGAATCGAACTCAAGACCTCACTACACAAACACTGTATGTAATGACTGCTTCTCCTTGCAAATGTGGTGCTTACACCAAGAATGCTATAGCTGTATTTCACTGGCTCACCACTACACACAGCTCCGAGTGCAGGCGCGCATCCAATCCCCTCGTGCCGATGGTGCCTCTATTGAGTTCCCCGATTGACAGCCATGATTGACAGATTGAGAGCAACCCCCTCTACAGATGTACGTGAGACAGTGTATAGTATCTAATAAATAGATGAAATCCTCCTAGCCAGTTTCGGCCACGGTAGCCAATCTCAACGGAGATCAGCCAGGTACGCAGGATATATTATAGTGCACAAGTGTGTGCGCAATACACAGGTGCACTCGCTATTCCTTCACTCTCATAGTCCGGTGAGACGGCAATCCGACATGACCGGAGAGAGATCAGGCGCAGGACCAACGGCTTTACGTGCTTTCCGAGGCACGGGGGTATCACACCGTCAACTTCATGACTCCGAGCTGCGACTGAGTAATTTTAAAGATGGAAAAACTCAGTTACAATATTTTTAGCTCGACCCGGGATTCGAACCCAGGACCTCAGCGCACAAATCGTACTCGTAACGCATACGCAATACAACTACGCCACCGAGGCAGTCAATAGATACAAAACAAAGAGCTCTATAACTATACTATTTAATGTCTTTGATACAAACACTACACTGTACCACAACGATCAAAACACAAACTGCAACGCGCTTTATCACCATCACAAAAACTAATACAAATAAATCCCCCAACATTTTCCCCACAATTTCATACAACACATTCAGAAGCGTCCGAGAGAGATGTCTATCACATATCTGCAGTTTGTTTCAGTATAAAAAGCAGGAACAAGAGGCAGAAATGTTGCCTTGTGAAGTCCATAATGAGGGGACCTTTTAGATTTTATCGGGAGGGGACGTCTTCTCAAAACTCTTGAAAAATGCGGGATGAAATTGTGTGGGTAGACGCTGCGTTTTTTTAGTATTTTGGAAATCTATTTTGTAAACAGATATAATTATTTTTAAAAATTTATCTGCTGGATAAGGCAAAAACTCAAACGTATTAAAGTGACAGAATCACAAGAATTGCTATAAAATTGTGCCCTAGGAACTTCAAGACAAGATGTAAGTAAGACGTAAGTATGAAAAAGATTATGATTTTTCATGTAATATTGGATTATTATATTTATACTATAGCCATTTTATAAAGATCACGCTGTTTTAAATATTCAGGACTAAAATGTTAAAGGTAGAGAAACAAGATTCATTTAGATAAACGCACAAATACTGGCATCTAAGCGTTTCCAAACCAACTAAACTACCGTATATTTCCAAATAGAAAATATTTAATCGCGAACCAGCGCCGCGAATCAGATCCGCCCCGTGTGTTTCCAAACAAAACTATTCCATTTTTGCCACCGTACAAATTGTTAATATCAATTAACTGCTTTTAAAATTCTGCGTTAGCGGCTATCAATTTTATGTTTTTATTAAAAGGATGGTGGTGTCGGCGTTTTATTGCGAACGTTTTTAAAAACGCGCAACGTGCAAACTAATTGGCAGCAGCAGATGTTCATTTATTTTTGTATGTTTTCACAATATTACTTTGTCAATCTGACCTATTTGTGGATATGTTCAAAATCGTACAAACAAAGTTTCAGGTCTGCTACTAACTTTAGATTTGATGCTAGTGTGAAAGATGTTTGATCACATCGGTGTGTTTTACATCTTTTATTTTCTCGTATAACGACATGGAAAGGACCACAAGGGAAACAAAAAAACGGAAGACCCTACGCAAGATGGGAAGATGAAATTTTAAAAACAGCAGGTCCTCATCGCCTCCAAACAGCCCAATAAAGAGAAGATTGGCAAAATTTGGAGGAGGCCCTCACCTTTAGGGGGGTTCTAGCAGAATAAGAAACAATAATAAATAACTAACTCGAACAAAATATTCAATAAATTTTACTAATACTATGACGAAGAATATATATTGAAATAATGAAAACATGTGAACTTAAAAATTGCCAGAAATAAAAGGCTCTTTATTTTTTATTTATTTTCTCGTACGTAACAATTTTGAAACTAGCAATTTTATTTGTGGAGTCAGAATTGATGGATGGTTTCGGATCTTATTGAAAAAAAAAACACAAATTATTGAGAAATCTATTTACTTCAGAAAATACCTAGCAGGCTGAACGTCCTTTGCCGGCGTATACATTATAGTTTTTGGTATAACGCATTTCCACTAGAAGTCAAAGGAAAATACAGTACATCAATTTTCTAGAAGTTTTCAAACTTATTTAAGTTAAGGTACTTACAACTTTGAAAATGTGTAAATGAATAGCGAATCTAATAAAATACAAATATTACGTTTTCTATAAGTTCAATGGTACTGTTTCTGTATCACAAACACAGTCAGTCCAAAGAAAAAGTTAAAGCAATTCAATATTGACATCACGAGATGTGACAAAAAATAAACCAAGTACAATAACATAATCTTAGCGCGCATTGACGTGTGACAGTTTTCAGACTCGTGGTGTCCTAGCGAATGGACAAAAGGACGATGTGTGTACATATTTAGGGGAGAAATTAACTTATTGATATTATAAATGTTTGTAAAGATGGCTCATTTGAAACGAAAAAATGCTACAATAGTGTACAAAGTAACACTTCTAAGAACTTTAACATAACATAGCATTGATTTTTTCTCGTCAATCGTTTAAGGCCTGTTTCACTTATGAGTGAAATGTGCTATTCATCACATAAAATAAGCCGACCAAATATAAAAGTCACTCTGATCAATACTCCCAAACAAATGGTAATAAAGTCAATACTATTTACATTAACTGATTAATAAATACTATCAAATAACATTTGTTTGAAACTTGAATCATGCCCTTAATCTCAGAATGCCCAGCAATTAGAATGACTATAATGTCTTTTAAACCAAAACAGTGCATATTCAAGTTTCATAACCTCTCATATCAAGTTGCATGCTGACATTATTCGGTCATTTATTAATCGACCAGATAGCTACGATCTCATAACAAATTACCATATCGCCATATTCTAATAAGGCGGGTAGTCATAGTATGTACTGGCATACAGAGGCACGTCAAACGGGTGGCTGACGTGGGTACCGCGATAATAGATAAGGGTGTTGTGACGGCAGTGCTGGGTACACGAGCGGGTTTTTAAACGCTGTAGATGTGTATTTTCTATGTGGCGAAAATTGGGTCCGTAAATAAAAAACGTAGGGGTAGTCTACATTCAATAATCTTGATTGACAAATTATATCCTAAAGAGACAAAATAATCAATAAGTACATTGGTTGAATTATCATTTTCGTATGTGAAATAGATAATATTGTGGCTGTTTAATATTGAATTGCACATGCATATTACTATTTATTATTTTGTCAAGTTGTAAAATTCCAGGCCTAAGCTATATCAAAGTAACTAACAAAGTATTTCTACTTTAAATAGTATCATGTATGTTCTGGACTGAAAATTACACCAATAGCATCACACAAGGACGTTTTTAAAATCGCCAGTCCGTCGGCCCCACTATAAATATTTGGTTATGTTTTTTCCAAAGTAATTCGGAGGCAGCGGTCCGACCGCTGTATTAATGTACTTTTATCTATTCGAAAACATTCTATCATACTGTATAAATAAATTAGTTATAAAATTATTAATAATTTTAAAGGTAAACCAAAACATTAATCAACTTGTATTTTGTTTGTATCATTATTTTAGGTATTTCAATTTTCAATGGTATGACTACAAATTTTCCTTTGATAAATTAAGATTAAATTTATCTATTACTGGAATAAAGTAAATAACTGTATTATGGCTAAAGAAATATCAAACGTGGATACGTAATTGCTAGTAAAATACAATTTACACAAGACAACCAAACGATTAGTAATTAAATTTCATTAAAGGTGTTCGCTTTTTGTATGGGTTCTGGACTTCAAAGTTTGTACCAAACTTTGTGGATATTTAAGGGCTAAAAATATAAATATTGGATCCATTAAAAAAATATTTTTAAACCCCTCCATTAATATGTAAGTTTTTAAAAACGTTCATATAAAGTGTAGATTTTAAGCAAAATAAAATTACATAAATCTCAACATCGCAGGACTTTAAAATTATGCAATTTACTGCAAAGACCTATTTGTTGGGAGTACCATCCATATATACCTATATAAAGTATCTTGGTTAAAATTTTAGGCCGTTTTTGGACAAGTCCTTTAATTGACGTGAAGCGAATCACAATATTAAAAAGTCTCAGAAAAAAAACTCGCCAAATTCACTGCGTGCACGAAAGGCCTGCACTACGCGAAGCTCCTATAAGCGCAAGGCTATTTCTAGGGTGAGCAAAAACGTTTCTAGGGTAGGCATCGCCCACCCTTATCACTTTAAGTTAAGCACAAGGCTTTTTCTAGGGTGGGCTTTGCCTCCTGCTCCTTTCGTCGTATTAAGAGTAGTGATGTTTGCCAAATACCACTTAGGATAACCTATTCAAAATTCTAACTCAAGAGATCAACATAAACGAGTCGGCCCAAAACCAGACAAAATCAGGTACAAAAGCATATCATTGACATCCATTCAACACCAGAACAAAACATTAAAATTCAAGCTCCCTTTTATTTTGGCGTGTCAAACATAGGCAGTGAAAAAAGACGCCGTCGGCATGCCGCGCCGGACCGCGAACAAAATTCAACAGAAGGGTTTTGACAAAAAAACTATTGTCTCTGCGAATAGTGAAATTTGAAATAAAACGCAACGGTTTTGGTTTAGACGTGGTTCTATATGAACTGGTGTTAAGGTTCAAAGGTCTCGAAGTCTTAATATTTCGGTTGAATTAAGATTAAGTATGTAATTTCAAAAAAATATAATATTAACTAGAATCCTAATTAAAATTGGACTGCCTCGGTGGCGTAGTTGTATTAAGGTACGACTACAATGCTGAGGTCTCGGGTTCGATTCCCGGGTCGAGCAAAGTGATATTAAGTTTTTCTATTTAGTATCAGCTCAGAGTCTGGAATTTGTGCCCGATATGGCGATGGGCTCGCCCCCTATCACATCATGGGACGGAATAACGGCGAAAAGTGGGTGCACTAGTTGCGCCTCTGCCTACCCCTTCGGGGATAACAGGCGTGAGTGTATGTGTGTGTGTGTGTGTGTGCTAATTAAAATTAAACTACTATTCCGGATTTTATAGAGGATTTTTGTTTTATTTTTGTCCCGAATAAAAAAGCGCGATAAAATCCGTAATAGTAGTTTCATTTCAAAGTCTAACATTCGCGTAAACGTTAGAATCCTAATAATAAATAAATCTACCCGGGCATAACTGGAAGAAAACCTTGAAGAGTGAAGGTAGAAGTTCAAGTTGTTTTTTACAGTGACGAATGTAGTTTAAGTATATCAGTGAACCTATTTATCTGTCATATACGACAAGTAATATTTCGGCATTTTTACACAAATTTATTTTAGAATTCTTACACAATTTACCAACAATATTTGTATCATTCAATAGTTCGAATCTTTTATAAATTCAGCGAGGCAACCTATAATCTCAACACACAAACAACACGCCTTTGTCCTCGACAGTAGTCAGAGATGCAACCAGGATCTTACTTTTCATCATGTCCCATTATGTGATAGGAGTAAACTCCAGACTGAGCTCAATAACCCAATATCACTTTGCCCAACCTGGGATTCAAACCCAGTGAGTACTTATAACTTAAACAACATTTTCTGTAATGCGGTACTCCAAAAAGTTTATAAATGGCGTTAGACCCATGGAACTTGTTTCGTGTTATTTATTGACAGGAGCGTTAGTGCCGCGGTGTGAATTATCATTCAAGGTTAGACCAGCATTGTCACTTAGAAATTCGGTTTATTTTCTCAATTTTAGAGGCCTTGGCGGCTCCTGTTTGCTCTTGGGATATGTTAGAAGACATTTTTAAGAATAATTATGTTGTTTTAGGTTGATATTATGTTATAGGTTACTTTGGTGCTGGAGAAAATTTTAATGTATAGTCATATAGCCTCTGCTTTAATAATATTTTATCTTCAATAATGAATCTTATGGAATTATCACAAAAAAGTGATAACAAAGCGAAAATTCGAGGAACTATTTTAATTTAAGAAGTAGGTAAAAACAAAAACTTCTAAACGGATTTGGATAAGTTGGTCATAGATTTACCATGTCTTGGATTAACATAATACATGTTACTTTTAAAACCTAAAATTATAGTGGGTTTTTTATACTAGGGAAACAGGGTCCCACGAGCTTACCTAATAATCTGTACTAATATTATAAAGCTGAAGAGTTTATTTGTTTTTTTTGTTTGAACGCGCTAATCTCAGGAACTACTGAACCGATTTTGAAAATTCTTTCACTAATAGGAGGCTACATAACTCCTGAGTGCTATAGGCTTTTTTTATCCCGGGAAAAATATTTTCCCGGTAAAACTTTTTCACGCGGGTGGAGCCGCGAGCACTACTAGTATAAACTAAGCCTAATAACAACCGTCAGTATTTCATCACCTAATGCCATCAAATTATCGACGATTCAATAAAGGTTGTAGGAACACGCTAGACGGAGGCCGCTTTTGACAGCTCTGTTTGGAAATTTACTGGTGGTAGGTCTTTCAAATGTAAGAGTCCGTCTGGGTGGGTACCACTGCAATGTCTATTTCTACCGCCAAGCTGCAGTGTGCATGCATTGTTGTTTAGGTTTGAAGGACATTGTAGCCAGTGTAACTACTGGACATAATGAGACCTAACATCTTATGTCTCAGGATGACGAGCGGAACAGAATGCCGCACAGTACTTTGTAACTCAATGTGCTGTATAGTGTTACTACTGTTTATGGGCGGCTTACCATCAGGCGAACGGCATGCTCGTGTCGTCATTTAATGCCATAAAAAATGAATCTTTAGGTGAGACCTCGTCAGTCGACACTCTATCTTATCCTCTTTGCTTACCATCAAGTACAGTAGGGTCACTTGTTTGAGCCTAAAACTAGACAAAACTACATACATTGGCTTCCACGCAGACAGAACCGCGACCAACACTAAGTATCCCAATAAAAACGTGACTATACGTCGCGGCATCTTGTTAGGTGTTCGGAATCTAACGTGGGTTTCAAACTTTTTGTTCAAAACGCCACATTCCCCGACATTGTGTAGGAATGAGATTATCTCTTAGTTTTTGGCAATGTAAGCCTATTTTAAAGTGGGTATGGAACACAAGAATTGTTTTGTTTCGAGCATAATGTTCGGGCTCGATTTTGTTTAGATGTTGTGGCAACGTTAGTTATTGCGTCATGGAGGTTATTATGCCATTCAATGCCATCCAGGATGACGCGCGTTACCAATATTCGAACGAAGATTTCTTGGGCTATTTGTTTGACCTTTCTACTACGGTCAGTAGTCTGACGCGAGTTGGCTTTCTAGCTACATTGCACTTTCGGGTGAGCGCTTTAGGCCCTCGCAACCCACTAACGAGCTACGAATCTCGGCTCAGTGCGTTTTACATAATGTATCCGTTGCGTAATGCGTTCGTTGTACCGCGTTTACGTGTAGGATGAAGGTCAACGTCTGATCAAGGGTCACTCCTAAGCACTTTTTTTTGTCGGTCCAGGGGATGTCGTGGTTGGACATACGAATTCTTGGGCTGAGCGGAATTTGATTATTTAAAGTAGTAAGTATGTGGTTGCAACTTGCAGCCGTAAGTAATAAGTGTATATTTATAGAATGAAAACACAAGCGGAAAAATGCACACGTGCATTGTAAGCGATTAGGGAATTTAGTACGGCGCGTCTTCGTGGATGAAATTATCCATAAACGTAATATACTAAGTACTTGTGATTTTGCCTATATCCTCTGCAATAAATGGCGTAAATGTCTAATGCGTTGGAATATTTCCTGAGTCGTTAAATACTTATTGATCATGATATACCGGCTAAGATTTAATATTAACAATATACTTTATTTACCTATTACGAAAAGGCAGTTATTCCTTACAAACAATACAATTACAGCATGTATCACTATCATTAAATGCATGCACTAACGTATTTTTTAACATGTTAATAATAATCATGCGTCACAAATCCCTCAATACACGCCGCGGAAATTCCCACAACTCCTCCCCTCACCCGCCACCCGGCCCCTGTAACACCTGGCGCATAGCCGCGCACGCCATACTCGTCTTTGATTGGCTGTCCGACGGCCTCAGCATGGCGCACCCTGTGATAGCACAGAGCGCGATATGAAATGTAGTCCAGTGAGGTAAAATTATATTTTATTAAAGCCATTACAAATCTCATCGAATAACTAGAAAGTCGAATAACTAGAAAGTCTGCAAGTTGAAGAAAAGTACCACAGTTCATCAAGTAACAAAGTCAGTTATATTCAATCGGCAAGAAGAACAGTACCGCATCTCTCATCAACAATTCAGTTTAAATCAGCTTGCAAACTTGAAGGACACAAGATGCCACCCAAAGTCAGCGGTAAAGCACTCAAGAAGTCCGGCAAAGCGCAAAAGAACATATCAAAAACGGACAAGAAAAAGAGGAAGAGTAAAAGGAAAGAGAGTTACGCTATCTACATCTACAAGGTGCTTAAGCAAGTCCATCCAGATACAGGAATTTCAAGCAAGGCGATGTCAATCATGAATTCATTTGTGAATGACATTTTCGAGCGCATCGCGGCAGAGGCGTCCCGTCTGTCGCAATACAATAAGCGGTCGACCATCACATCCAGGGAGGTGCAGACAGCAGTACGTCTTCTCTTGCCTGGTGAGCTTGCCAAACATGCTGTTAGCGAAGGTACCAAAGCTGTTACAAAGTACACCAGCTCTAAGTAATGTAGAAAGGTACTTAAGGTATCTATGAGTTGGCCGGAGGGTTGAAGTGTCTAAGTTTTCGTCGCTGACTCATCGTTACGTTTTATATGACGTAGAAAATATAAATAAACCGGTACTGTGGTACTCCATTATTATTATTTGAATTGAACGATAATTGTAAGTTATTGTACTAAAATGTATGTTATTATATGGAAAAATATATGATTTTTGACTACTGACTACTGACTTTTATTTCTATCTACTTATTTTAAAAAAAGCTGTCAATTTTTTTGATTACAAAATTCTGAGTGGTGATGCTACTGTTTAAATTACACAATTAGACAAATAAAATACACACACAGACACCTTTTATCTCAGAAGGACCAGAGAGGCGCAACTAGTGCACCTACTCAACATAACTAATCGCACATACCACGCATTATCCCTGAAAGAGTAGGCAGAGTTGCATACACTTTTCGCGACGTGCGTTCCGTACCATTATAAGAAAGGGGCGAGCCTAACACCATAACCGGCACTGATTCCAGACTCCAGCCTAACATTGAACTAAAAACCCAATATCACTCTGCCTGACCTGGTACGTACCTGAGACCCGAGCGATACTCGTACCACGTACGCGATATAACTATGCTTCCAAGGCAGTATGCCAAACCAACAAAACAAAAACTCCGGCAAACATGACATAATACAAAATAAAATAAACAATATAAAGAAAGAAATTGCATATCTATTTCTGCCTAAAGAAAAACTTGTAAAAAGACGCGTTCAATACCAACAAACTCATCAGGGTTGAAATTTGTTAAGATTTGCAAAGTGCCCTCGAAACGTGGACGCGGTCCTCCGAATTCGTATAATTGAAGTGTCTCTTGCCAAAATAATTTATTTCTCGACTGTGATTAAGTGTTTATTAAGGATGTACCTTAACGAGGATATAGCAGAAATTTCGAGTTTTGTATCACTGTGCTGTCTGTTTGTCACTGTTTATACTGTATGTAAGGTTACTCGAGGGATCTATTTAAAGTATTCAGTGTTTGTATAAAAATATATTATAAAATGTATGACTTAATTTTTTACGGGAATTTTAGCTCCTTCGTATTTTTGTCTTCCTTAGCCAGGTTTGAAGTATGAAGGGAAATGGATGATACTTAAAGATCATATTTATACCTAATGAGCAATAAAATGGGATAAACAAGTAGCTAGCACAAAGATGCCCATACGTTGGGGGCCCTTCCGGGACGCCGCAACTCTGGCGGCGGCGGGCACCGGCCAAGTAGTTGGAAGAATTCAACGTTTAGGTTTGAAGGTGGCCCTCGAGAAAACCGAGGCCGTGTGTTTTCACGGACCTCGGAGAGGGCCACCGGCCGGTGCCGGCATCGTCGTTGGGGGGGTGCGGATCCCCATCGGCTCTAGCATGAGGTATCTAGGTTTAGTCCTGGATAGCCGATGGCGATTCCGCACCCACTTTAAGGAGTTGAGGACGAAATTGTCCCGGGCAGCGGGCGCTCTTTCCCGCCTGCTGCCCAACCTGGAAGGTCCTGGCTTCCCTTGCCGGAGGCTGTATCACGGAGTCGTGCGGTCCATAGCCCTTTACGGCAGCCCCGTTTGGGCTGACTCCCTGGGCCGCCCCTGCGTCGCCCTTCTGCGCGCCCCGCAGAGAGCTTTAGCGCAGCGGGCGGTCAGGGCGTACCGCACGGTCTCTTTCGAGGCGGCTTGCCTATTGGCCGGATTTCTGCCCTGGGACCTGGACGCCAAATCCCTTGCCGATGTATTCCATTGGCGGGAGGAGGCGTTCAGTCGCGGGGAGCGTCCGGCCCTGAAGGAGGTGGAGGCCAAGAGGGCCGCCTTACGGCGAGCCGCCGTGGAGGAGTGGCGTCTCAGGCTGGAGGCCCCGTCGTGGGGGCACAGGGTCGTAGAGGCAGTGCGTCCTGTCTTTGCCGAATGGCTGGACAGGCGCCACGGAGCGGCAACATACCGCCTGACGCAGGTGCTCACCGGGCATGGCTGCTTCGGTGAGTTCCTGTTTCGGGTGGTAGGTATAGAGGAGTCGGCCGTGTGTCACTATTGTGACAACTGCCCAATGGACACGGCCCAACATACGTTGGAGTGTTGTCCAGCCTGGGATGAGGAGCGCAGCGCTCTCAGAACAGTCGTCGGAGAAGACCTCTCGCTGCCGGCCGTGGTCGCTTCCATGGTCGGCGGCCGAGAGGCCTGGCAGGCGGTGGCCCACTTCTGCGAGGCGGTCCTCTCGCGGAAGGAGAGTGCCGAGAGGGATCGCCAGCGCAGTGGTGATCCCTCCCGCCGCCAGACGAGACGTAGGAGGCGTCGGGTGGACGACTGACCGATGTCTCCCGCCCTGTGGATTGGGGGCGTTTGGAGAATTCCACCACGGTATCCCCTGCCTGTCGTAAAAGGCGACTAATAGGGGCCTCCGGGGGTCACGGGTGGGCGGGACGTGCCGCCCACCCATTAGTCTAGCCAACTCTTGTGACCCCCGTGATGGACATGTCCGAGGCAGCGTGTCTCACGCTGCCTCGTACACCAAAAGGCGGACACGGTACGGTGTTTCGGGGGCTTCTGAGCCCCCGCAACAGGAAAAGGACCGCAATAGCGGTACGTGCAGGGGCGGTTGCGGACGACAACTTAGACGTGAGTCGGAGGAAGCCCGCAGCCGTCCCTAATGCGCCGAAGATGGCATTTAAAAAAAAAAAAAAAAAAAAAAAAAAACACGTTGGGGGCTTTTCGATTCTTTTTTAGATTTACTTTTGCACTTGACTATTTTTATTAGTAACATGCAAGCTTGACAGATGACTTGATAAGGGTAGACACTGAATGCAGGCCGCTTTTGATAGGTCCGTCTGGAAATCTTTAGGGGAGGCCTATGTTCAGCAGTGGACGTCGTATGGCTGATGATGATGATGTTTGAACTGCCATGTCTTTAAATACGTTCCTCGACTAAAATTACACAATATGGGTATATGCTAGGTTACTCGTATGATTCTTAAGAATTTTTGGTCCAATATAACCATCCACACTTCACTACGGGCTAGACGGTCGACTTCATTTCGTATGAGGTATGCTTTAATAATTTAATATTAGATGGTATTAACATATTGCGATAGTGGAGAGGTCCAGAGAACAATTTAGTGCATCTGTCAGAGAATATTTTAGCCGTCTGGGACGTTGCCTGCGAGGAGGTAAAGTCTTACGAATCACCACTCCAAAATGTATATGATATAGTGTATGTAGGTAGGTATTATAGTTGTATATTTCTACTGCCAATGAGTTTTCAACTATTGTTGTCCGATTCGAACGAATTCGAACTAATAGCCTAACAGGTATACCTAACCAAAGACGTTTAAATAAAAAGGTGCAGATGCGTTATAACAACCTCCAAATGGCACACTAAAATTGAGCTAATTAGCACAATCAACCTCAGTTTCGTGTCAGAATCTGTTGAAGTTAGACGTCTATAGAATGTTCGATAAAATTTTCCATATGATAATAATGATATGCAGTAATACGTTCACGTGTCATATTATAATATTAATTTAACTATGTGTGAGAAAATGTGCCGTCTTTGAGAGCCGAGTACGTACAGTATTAGACGTACCTACATATACCTACACATACACACACGCCATTTATCCCCGAAGGGGTAGGCAGAGGCGGAACTAGTGCCCCCACTTTTCACCGTTATTCCGTCCCATGATGTGATAGGGGGCGATTCTATCGCCATATCGGGCACAACATACCGTACCTACATATTTTTAGTAAAATGTCATTGGGTATAACAAGCTATGCGTAGTACTTTCAACTACATAGAGAGTCTTTCGAAAGGACACTACACGCAATGAAACAGTAATTTGGAGGGGTGGGCCATGTTATCGTAGTCATAGTAAACCTAACTAAATTTGTACTGTCGTAGTTCATCTAAACCGTCCCCGTTGAACAGTTGTGGGAGCCCGCAGTCTCCCATCTTAGCTTAAAATGCTGCAAAAGCGTTGCAGCGCTGGTTTTCAGATGGTTACCCTGAGCGATTTGCCATTAGAGCCTCAATTTTACTTGATCGCGAATGAAACAATTGGATCTTAATATTACATTCGGGTCTTAATAAGATATTAGTCTTATAATACTTTAAGATGAATAAGGTTATAATGTCTCTAAATCTCTAATTATATAGTTTGTCTAGACTGCCTCGGTGGCGTAGTTGTATTACGATACGACTGCAATGATGAGGTCTCGGGTTCGATCCCCGGGTCAGGCAGAGTGATATTGGATTTGTCTATTCAGTATCAGTCTGGAGTCTGGAATTTGTGCCCGATATGGCGATAGGCTCGCCCCCTATCACATCATGGGATGGAATACGCATGGCGAAAAGTGGGTGCACTAGTTGCGTCTGTGCCTACACCTTCGGGGATAAAAGGCGCGAGTATGCGTAGATTATAATGTTTGTGAATAGAATATTTGGAACAAGATTTATCCGATTTCGAAAAGTCGTAATTGCGTTGTGGTGTGAGATGTATCATACCTTGTCACTCGATAATTATCTAGACGCCGCGCCAATACAAGTAACATCAGAGTACTCATTTTCTTTTCAGTTTCTTTTATTAGTGTTAACGATATATTGTAAACACGCAGGAACCTGCCCCACTAGAGGAGGCATAGGCCTCCTCTACTTCAGAGAGGACTTAGGTCTTAGTCCATCACGCTGGCCTAGAGCGGGACATACTTTACATACCTCAGGAATTCTTAGGTATATAGGTCTCCTCACGGTTTTTTTCTTCACCGTAATATACGCACATAACTTCGAAAAGCCAGGTTTTGAACCTGCGTACTATCTCAGTAGTTCCATTCCAAACGAGACTATCGTGCACTACATGAAACTAAATTAACCCATTATTATGAAGTTTATGTGAATATAAACAGGTTTGCCGAACGTAAATAAGTAGCGGAAGCGACTTCATATAGCAGACAGCACGGCACATCTGTTAAAGACTGTATTTATTAGAATCTTTTTCTGAATCTGAAAGACTGCCTCGGTGGCGTAGTTGTATTGCGTACGCGTTACGAGTACGATTTGCGCGCTGAGGTCCTGGGTTCGAATCCCGGGCCGGGCCAAAAATACATTGTGACTGGGTTTTTCCATCTTAAAAATTAGTCAGTCGCAGCTCGGAGTCAGGAAGTTGGCGGTGTGATACCCCAGGTTCTCGGAAAGCACGTAAAGCCGTTGGTCCTGCGCCTAATCTCTCTCCGGTCATTTCGGATTGCCGTCTCACCGGACTATGAGACTGAAGGAATAGCGAGTGCACATGTGTATTGCGCACACACTTGTGCACTATAATATCTCCTGCGTACCTGGCTGATCACCGTTGAGATTGGCCGCCGAGGCCGAAACTGGCTAGGAGGATTTCATTCTTAGAATCGGATTGAACTCTTTATAGTTAAGTGTAGGATATATTTTTTTGGTTGTAGGTAAGTATAGGATTAAATTTTAATATTCTATTGCTTGTGGTAGGTAGTTACAACTTTATGCAGTGCAATCAGTCCCGTATTATGTACTGCCGACTACTGAGCACGTGCCACGTCTACTACTGAGAGGATTTAGGCCATAGTCCACCACGCTAGCCTAGTACGGGCTGGCAGACTTGATATACCCTCGAAATTCGTATGGAGAATTCTCAGGTTTATAGGTTTCCTCACAATTAACTCCTTTACCGTTAAAGCCAAAGATAATTGATAGCCCCGAGGGAGGTCAAGGCCCAATTGGCCTCTACCCGCAGCGTCGCCGTGGAGGAGTGGCATACCAGGCTGGAGAGCGCTAATGCGGGATTGAGGATCATCGTGGCAGTGCGACTTGTCTTTTTAAGCTGGCTTGACAGGCGCCACGGTGCGCCGACATTCCGTCTGAGACAGGTACTGACGGGCCACGGGTGTTTCGGCTCGTTTCTGTGTCGGATCGGAAAAGAAGAGTCCGCCATGTACCACCACTGTGGCAACGACCGCGAGGACACGGTCCAACACACTCTCGAGGAGTGCCCAGCCTGGGATCTACAACGCAGCGCTCTTAGAGCAGTCGTCGGAGAATATCTCTCGCTGCCGGCCGTGGTATCTACCATGGTTGGCGGCTATCTTTTAAATTGAATTTCAAAATATTTAATAGCATACCTTGAAATACTTTTAATCAGTGTAAATATTAACATTATTTTTTTACTTTTAAGCCCCAATAGCGTAGAAAATTGTCGAAGCCAGCTTTTCAAACTTTTTAAGTATTTAACGATATTGAGAGTTAATGTTTTATTTAGATTTATGATATCCAAAATCGGTAGCTTATCGCAAAAGTAGCTTTAAAGTAAACAAGCAATTTACTTTATCATCAATTACGATCGTCGCCCATTTTGAACATAATTCAGATACGGTTTGTTTATGACATAATGTGTAAACTTTTATGTTCTTTAAATTATAACAAAAATTTATCTTTATGGATAAAAAGTGTTGTACCTAACTAAGTTATATTGGAACTAAGTTACTTGATATAATTCAATACATTGTACACACTACACTTCTATCGCATTTACCACGGGGAGTGCTCTGAAGAATTGTTCGGACTTATCCCTGCTGCTGAGTTCCATCACCGTACAACGCGGCAGAACTCCAAATTCCATCCACATCACCTCGGAGGTTGGGAATCCACCACTGTATGTTTTAGCCGACATTTTTTACCACGTATAACTAAACTATGGAACCAATTGCCGCCAGCAGCATTTCCGGACAGATACGACCTTCAAAAAAAGAGCAGTTCCCACCTGAAAGACCGGCAACGCATCTCTGTACCCCTGGTATTGCAGATGCTCATGGGCGGCGGTGATCACTTACCATCAGGTGAACTGTATGCTCGTTTGCCCCCTAAATCATAAAAAAAATCTAAATAAAGGTACTTACCTAAACAATTTTTAAAGGTTCTTGATATATTAGGCGGATTTTGTGAAATGCAAACTTTTTGAAAGTAATTAATTTGTAACTTATGGAAAAAAACTGCTATACATTTTTTTCTCTCTCTCAAACTACATCTCCATACCAAATTTCATTTAAATCGGTTCAGTGGTTCAGCCACGAAAGCATAACAGACAGACAGAGTTACTTTCAGATCAATATTATAAGTATGGTAGTATGGATTAGTTTATGTAATACAGGTGCTTGAAGAAGGAAATTTCTATAGAAGGAATGTTGCGATTTAGCCTATTTAACAACGCGCACTATTCCAGTGTTGTTAAATAGCGCCTTCAACCAACTCAATAGTAGACGAAGCCCATGCCTAGCAATGGGACTGTATTCTTTTTTTTTATTGCATTGATCGGCAAGACGAGCATACCTTTCGCCTGATGGTAAGCGATACGACCACCCATAAACAGTAGTAACAAACATTCAGCACCTTGAGTTAAAAAGTTCTGTGTGCCATTCCACTGCGCTCGTCATCCTGAGACATAAGATGTCAAGTCTCATTATGTACAGCAGTTACACCGGCTACAATGTCCTTCAAACCGAAACACAACAGTGCATACCCGTTGCTGCTTGGCGGTAGAAATACACATTGCGGTGGTACCCACCCAGACGGAATCTTACATATGAGAGATCTACCAAGCATACCTACCTACCATATAGAAGGTTGGTATTATTTTCATTATTTTAATATTACTACTCTTACAGATCTATTATTAGTTGAAAACATTTTATGAAAAACCCTTGAGGCATCGAGATAAGACTGATTAACCTACAATGCACAATAGAACACCTACGCCGTTTAAGTCATCAATTTTTTTGGTGAACCAGTCACCGTTACATCAATTACTGTTAACTGCAGATCTTAAACTGAACAAATGAAAGGTTCAACAATGCAGTTATGAACGTTTAATCTCTATAATTCTTACAAGCTTAATAGCTTAGAAATGCTGCGTCATAGATTTTTATATCAAGATGGCGGGCTGTTGGAATTGCGATTGTCTTTTGTTTTTTTTTTAGCGAAGGAAGATATAATGTTCGGCTTTATTTTTTATGTTGTTTAATTTGTTTCGCTTGTGTAGGTATCTAAATATTTTAGACAATAGACAGTACCTATATCCGAAATACTACTTTCAAGTTATTAAGGAGAAATAATGACTGAATGATATAATTAAAGTTTGGATGCCGAATCAAAAAAAAAATCACAACCTGACTCACCGAATTTGATTTCAATCGGCCCATAAACATAACAAATAAGATAATATCTCGTCGGTTAACTAAATAATGCCCAATTAAAGTTAAACGATACATATCTCGCGCTGTTGTGTAATCAATTGAATTTTTTTCACAATTTATCACACGACGATTACGATCAAGTCTAAACAAAATGGCGGCTGGTTGTTGAAATGGCCGCCCAGGAATCTGTGTAGGTTAATTTGCTTTATAGAAGTTAATCTTAATTACTATAAGTATTTCTAATTTAGATAAGCATAGAAGTTGAAATTAAATAACAATTATAATTATGAATACCGGCATTTAGAATAATGTTAAGAAATTTAAATGTGCCTTCTAATTTGTGATATTAGGTTTTAATTGCTGTTTTATAAAATAAAATCTATTTTTTGATATGAACTTTAAAATTTTAGATTTTCTTTAACGATAAACATAATAATTCGATCTAAAATTATCATGTAAATTTCTAATTATAGAAGTACCTTTGCCTTCATTATAAGCCTTTAACTTATTACCATAAAATCTATTCGTAGCCATAAGACGTTTCCCAATACAAATAAAAAATTTGACGTGGTTACTTACTCTTGTAGAGAAAGAAACATGTGTTTGCAAACATTATTATTAGGTACTAGCTTTTGCCCGCGGCTCCGCCCGCATTAAAAAGTTTTTCCGGGATAAAAGTCACGGTTTACATTTTCCCGGGATAAAAAGTAGCCTATGTGTTAATCCAGGACATGATCTACCCGTGTGCCAAATTTCATCGAAATCCGTTCAGTAGTTTTTGCGTGAAAGAGGAACAAACATCCTTACATCCATACATCCAAACATCCAAACATCCATTAATTCTTACAAACTTTCGCCTTTATAATATTAGTAGGATGTAGTTTAGGAAGAATGCAATCAGGAATAAGAAGCGTTAAGTGGGCACCTGTAAAAGGTAAGCAATTATAGATAGGAAAGCTAAGCTCAGTGTGTATCTAAATACATAGAGTTAGTTCAGAAGCTACCATTACTATAAATCTGTCATTAAAATTACGTTCCTTGGATAGATTTTTTGAGTACTGAGTCTAAATATGATAATTGCTATTAATATTAGGATATTATAATTTATCATTATGATGCGACACTGTAATAATAAAAATAAAATTAGATAACAATCATTTTAGGAAGTACAATAGGCATTAATTGCTCAAATCAGAATGTAATGTCATACAGTTTTATTTAGTTTGTTTGCCTTCCTCTGACCAAAACTACACTGCAATTTTTAAAAATTAATTGGTGCCAAATTCGAGCGGTCGTTCCGAAACAATGTCAAAATGTTTTTGCGTGAACTGTTGGTGTGGATGAAAATAAAAAAGGACCCGCAGATAAGCAAAAACCTTCTTCGACAAATTTCTTTCGCCTCTCTGAGCCCGCGCCCAAAACATTTGCATTTTACAAACATGTTTTAAGTTTTAAACTGCCCTTGTTGTGTTGTCTATAGGGTCCGCTTCGGAGCGAGTTTAATTTTTTAAAATCTCGTCCAGTGCTGCCAACTTAAAAGTTCTTTCCTCGGAGTTTAATTGTGCGAAATTGTTGCGTGTTTGTTTTCGAAAAAAGAACGCTTTTTAAACAAGGTCTTCATTTTTACCTCTATATCTTTGGTACAAAAACTTTAATTTAATTGTAGGATAGACATTCAGGCAGTTGGGTCTTATTGCTCTTGTAATTGGTCGTTAGCACATAGCTGTCTTGTTACTAATTATGTTTTTGTAGTAACGGCTCTGGTTTTATAATGTCAAGTGATTTTAAAACGAAACGAGTTTGAATTTATTTCAACCCTCGAGCAGCAGTGTTTATGCACTGTTCTATTCCGGTTTGAAGGATATTATAGCCAGCGTAATTATTGGCCATTATGAGACTTAATATCTCATGTCTCAGGGTGACTGGCGCAGTGGAGTGTCACGTAGTGCTTTGTAATTCAAAGTTATGTGCGGCGTTGCCACTGTTTAGTGTTTATCTATAGGCGGTCGTACCGTAATACAACCACGCTACCGAGGCAGTATAGTATAATTATTTTTAAAATAATATTAGGTACCTACGCAGAAAAAAATTTTCATTTTTATACTTAGTTATTTTAGGGTAGTTTCGAACTATTAGAGTGTGTATCGCGTCAAAATTTTCTACACACGGTGTCGTAACTAGTGTGGTACCGGCTGTGCCAAGACTCATGGCACAGTCCCTGGAGTAGTGCAAAAATAACCAGACCAGAGGCTACGGCCTCTGGTCATCTTCGCTACGACCAAGATGCCTTTCTCGGAAAGCACGCAAAGCCATTGGTCCTGCGTCTACTCTCTTTCCGGTCATATCGGATTGCCGTCTCACCGGACTATGAGAGTGACGGAATAGCGAATGCACCTGTGTATTGCGCACACCTTTGTGCACTATAATATCTCCTGCGTACCTGGCTGATCTCCGTTGAGATTGGCAGCCGTGGCCGAAATTGGCTTAGAGCATTCTTAGCTACAGCCCCTACAAAATGGGTCCTGAACGCATTTATAGAAACTCAGCCCGGAGTCCAGGCACATAAAAGGCGTTACAGCACGGGCTACACATAATAAAAGATATATGTATTACATGAGTTACCGTTATATATTTTTTGCGTGGTCTTTTCTCCGCTTGATAGAGGGCCGGTGTCGCCTCGTTTTACTCAGATATTAGCTCTAAGTTAAGAAGCCATAACTACGTAGACACGCAATGTGTGAGCTAACATCGTGTGGCATCAACTTTAGTGGAATATATTTATTAAGGAGCAGGTTTCCTTATTTCCTTACAGTGTTCGTTTTGTTAAATAGCTTCATTCCTGACGTTAGACTGCTGATATCGCAAGACTATAAGTGTAGCATTATACTCACGGGAAGTTTTCTAGTGTTGTTAATTTGGTCTATCAGTCAAAACAGACCATCGAAGTTTATAGTATTTTTAATTTCATAAAAATGATTGATAGTTAATTGTAATAAGTCGAGTAGTAATAAAGTACTTCACAAAATTGAAAATACAAGTTCAGCGCATTTGGGTGTCTCGATTACTTCTCTGCCTACCCCTTTGGAGATAAAGAGTAGATACCATTACATTGTGTAGCTGCATTACGTATATTATGACTAATTGTAAAGCCTTCTCCACAATATCGTAGCTGTGTCGTCTCGGCCGCGACCGACAGGATACGTGGTATATCCACACGGTAGGCACAGGGTGGTGCTTTAATATTACCCTATTTGCTAGCTATGCAGTTTTAAATTAATGGCATTTTTATTGCCAGTCGTTTTTATATCTACCTACTATGAAAAGCGATTGAAATGAAATGCATTCTTAAAGAGAGAGGGAAGTACATATAGAATCCTCGTTAGTCAAATGTTTTTAAGCGTTGATTAAATTATTTAAGATAAACAGATAGAAAGAATGCAAAATGATATATACAAAATACTTGAGAAAGTGTGTTGCGATGATCTCGGTATTTATACTTAAAAGAGAGGAATATTTCCGTTTTTTCGAAGAGCGTCATCTTGTAAAATACGTTAATAGTGTTAATAAGTAAAGTTCTATGAAAAATGCTAACCGAATTAAGTATAGGAGAGTAAATTTTTATAGCCGTCAATACATTTTGAGGACAGAGAATTCTTTATTATGAATTAGTTTTAAAACTGCCAGCCTGACTGGCTCGGTGGCGAAGTTATATTACGGTACAACTGCAATGCTGAGGTCTCGGGTTTGATCCCTGGGTCGGTCAAAGTGATATTGGGTTTTCTACACAGTATTATCTCGGAGTCTGGAATTTGTGCTCGATATGGCGATATGCTCGCGCCCTATCACATCATGCGACGGAATACGCACGGCGAAAAGTGGGTGCATTAGTTACACCTCTGCCTACCCCTTCGAGGATAATGGCCACAACTGTGTGTGTAGTTTTAAAAGTACACACACACACGAAGGTAGCAATCGAAGGTAGGGTCGAGGTGGCTCAATTGGAAAAGCACCGGCACGGTACGCCGGAGGTCGTGGGTTCGAGTCCCACCTTCGACTGTTCTTTTTCAAGTTTCCATAAAAATATTAAATCATTAGTTTTAAAACTATCATTACGTTATTACTGGTAAACACGTATGTGAGTTATTTAATTAAGTTACAATTACCATATCATAGCAGTCCTGTATTTTAAACTGCCCACTGCTGAGCACGGGCCTCCTCTACAACTGAGAGGGCTGAGGCCATAGGCCACCACGCTGGCCTAGTGCGGGTTGGTGGACTTCACAGACCTTCCAAATTCAGAGAACTTCTCAGGTACGCAGGTTTCCTCAAGATGTTTTCAATCACCGCTAAAGCGAGTTATAATTCACAAAGAATACACACATAACTTTTAGAAAAGTCAGAGATGTGTGCCTTTGAGTTCTGAACCTGCGGACGTTCGTCTCGGCAGTCCGTTCCACTCCCGACTAGGCTATCGCCGCTTACGTACTTCATCGGTAATATCTTCGATCAACATACCCACAATACTGGATTCACTCACTTTACCAAACAAAACAACAAATTGTCTCTTCTCTTTGTGTGTTATCTTTGATACTATCTCAGCTGAAACGGCCCTTTCATGCTAGGACAATGTTGGTTGGCGAAATGGATATTGTGGTGGTACCTCGAATTCTTGCACGTAATTACTTTTTTATTTATTGCCTTCAAAGGCAGACGTAGTAACGGCCCACCTGATGGTGAGTGGTTACCGTCGCCCATAGACGTCAGCAATGCCAGGGGCACAGCTAAGCCGCTGCCTACCGTAGAAAACTTTATAAACCTCGTTTCAAGAAGGATAAGTCATAGCGCTGAGGAAACACAGTGGGAGGAAGCTCATTCACGTAACACATATCACGTCTTTATCCCTGGAGGGGTAGCCAAAGCAACCAGGGCTCTCACTTTTCGTCGTATACATTTCATGATTTCATAAGGGGTGAAACTATCCGTCATATTGGCCACAAATTCCAGCGTCAGCTGATACTGAGCAGAAAAATCTACGACGCTGCCCCATCCGGGACTTTAAAGCGATGTCGTATCGCGCACGCAATATAATCGCACCAAAGCAGTTAGTACCAAGGTGATGACGCAGCTCGCCCTGTGGATGGGAGCGTTTGAAGAATTCCATCACGGTAACCTCTGCCTTTTGTAAGAGGCGACTAAAAGGGGCCATCAGGGGTTGTGGGCGCGCAGTGGGGGACTGCGAGTGCGTCCTTTGTACTTTCGTACATAGCGCAACCTCGAGGTGGGCGCCTGTGCCATTCCATTCAGTATGATGATGGCATAGCACTGCCGCATACGTTTAGGACGTCCTTCGGTGTGTGGGGGCGTGCGAGCCAGGTAATAGAGAGAGGTAACAAGGTAATAGTGAGCCATGTAAGCGTGCCGCGTTCCGGCATCAGCCTGTATATATCCGGCTGAAACAGGCCTGCATAATTGTGTCTACTGATCAGGTATAACCATCTTGTTAGTCTATACTATCTGGACTTCACTCTGCTTACAATTATGGGGGTCATTATGGCATGCTAAAATTAAATGGTATAAATAGGCAACAATAAAACCTGCACCATCCTGTATACTATCCACGTTATCATGTTACGTTGTATGGGTGTGTTTTGACAGGCGTTTACGGTCCCCAATCGACAGGAAGCCGTACGGCACTTCATTACTACTATCATTAGTGCTAAGTTACACATTTAGAAATCACGCCTTAGAAGTTCATAGAATTTGTTAGTGCGGTTTGGCGATTTTCAAAGTTGATTTTCGCCTAAAAATGTCACGGTTCCAGTGTCAAACCTCAAACTTATTCCAAAAAGTTATTAATTTTTTTAAGTTGTCACATTGCGTTGGCAATGCTTACCTAATTTGTTTTTTTGAGATACTAAGGTACGAGTTGCATTCTTCGTTGGCTTGTGGCAATGGTTGTTCCGAACATGACTTACAATGTATCCTCGAAGGTTCGCAACTACAACCTTTCCAGTCAGTAAACATCAATACCCTAAACACATATTTGTGAATCACAGATTGGTTTCTACCTTCGATCCTGGGATCTAACCCGCGAACCTTTATACTCACAGCCGATTCGCTTACTGTGCCACAAAGGGTATTTTAAATTATACCAATTACAATATTGTAGTGACTTTTCTATAAAGGAACAGTGAATAAACAAATATATACGCATACATACATAATTTATCTTTATCCTCAAAAATGGTAGAAACTTTTTGCTCTCGGTTTCTAATGTTCTATATGTCGTACGGAAATATAAGACAGCTTAATTGTAGGGTACCTAGATGAAGTCCAAAGGGCAATGACACGCTTCTGCATGTCGCGTTACAAAAAAGGCCCTAAGCCGGCATATCGATTACAACAGCTGAAACGTTCACCCATACTTAGGCTATCCTGTCGTCACTGAACACGAGTTTCCACTACTTACAGGGTTTAGTCTTCTAGCACCGCGTAGACGTTATGAATTTCATCAATTTCTACAACTTTCAGTTGCATAGTATGTAATATTTTTCGGAATCAAAATTTATAGCGTCTGCTCAATGCTTTATTGTAAATTTTATACAAATATTCGTACCTATAGTACTACTAAGAAACTAAAGCCCTTTTCCCACAGTGATACTCAAAAGTGACGCGACTGAAATGCGAAGATATATTTTATGGCGGTTACTTACGTGTGATTAGTAGGACACGCGTATGAAATTCGAGACGATTATCAGATGCGTCGCGTCTCAGTCGCTTCATTTGGGAGTATGTCCGTGGGAGAACGGTCTACGTGTAACTTAAATTGCCAGCCACTGTTTAATGTCAGTATAGTGTTTCTCAGCAACAAATTGCTAACGTCTGCACGACAATTATTTACACACACATTCGCTCACGCCTATTATCCCCGAAGGGGTAGGCAGAGGCGCAACTAGTGCACCTACTTTTCGCCGTTATTCCGTCCCATGATGTGATAGGGGGCGAGCCTATCGCCATGTCGGGCACAAATTCCAGACTCCAAGCTGATATTGAATAGAAAAACTCAATATCACATTGCCCGACCCGGAAAACAAACCCGAGACCTCAGCATTGCAGTCGTAGCACAATACAACTACGCCACCGAGGCAGACAATTATTTATCTACAAATATGTCTAAAACTCCAATGTTTTCTTGTAAAATCTATCAAAAAGCATCAATTCCCATTGGCACGCCAGAATCCACAGATAATGTGAAATAAGGCGATGAAACAAAGCGCTTGCGTAACGTCGTAAACATTTTTTTAACACTGTCTTTGGAGTACTTTGTCCTGGTAATGAAGGCACGCGATCTGCATTTTATAAACAAGACAGACATAATTCTAGACTGAGGGACGAACGTGTCTTGACGGTTAACAGTATAACGTTTTAAGCAAGTATATGATTATCTAATAGCTATTTGATATTAATCTAATGTACAAATATAGAAACAGGTCGGATGTTTGATTATAGGGCACGTCCCTCTTTTCGAGGTTAAGTGGTTATAATTCAATTATTCCTGTTATAACAGTGAAGGAAACAATGAGAAAATATTGACAGTTCTTGAAAATAAATTGGATGTATTGTAAAAAGCATATAACTACAAGATTTAATGTTTCGTCACCTACAAAATAGGCAGACGGCTTAAAAAGACCGCAGAAACTTGTTGGATGCAGGTCGCTACTAACAGGACCATCTAAGAGTCTAGGGGAGGCCAATGCTCAGCATTGGACGTTCAAAGGCTTAAGATGATGATGAAATTTTATTTAACACCGTCCAGTAGTTACGACATTTATTTCTAACCTAAAATAAAAAGAGCTTAATCAATTACCGTATTTTAATACTAGTAATGATAAAAAGTAACTCAAGTGTTAGTCAAAGACATAGTCTGTTTGCCGAATTTCTTCCAAATCCGTTTGGAAAGGTCATGTCCGAAACGGGCTTAAAAGTTTAACTCTTGTTCCTTTAATATGCATGAAGTTTGAGTCTGGTTCGGTTTTGAGGCCCAGTACCTACACGAAAAGCGGATACCTCTTGTTTGTATTCTCTCCTAACAAACATCCAAACACCTTCAGGAACGTTTGCATTGTAACAAGAAGTAAGAATCCGTAAATCACAGGGCCATTCCGGACATGTCAAAACAGTGTCCGAAAACGTGTCAACAGACGCTTTGTGGGACCACCGAAGCAGTGAAAATGTGAGTACCGGCTAGATAAATACATTTACGTAGTTATACACTTAGCTCAGAGTAGCGACCACTGAAGATATAGACATGCATTGGACTGTAAGATGACTTGAATAGGACCTTGTCTTGATCGAGGTGATCATAAGTTATTTATTCCCGCATGAATAAGTTTATCGTGTTTATATTTTACTAAACTTATCACATGATGTTTGCATGAATTTTCTGGAACTCCTAGTATCTTTATCTTTTTTTATTGCTTTGAATGACAAGACGAGAATGCCGTTCGCCTGATGATAAGCGACACGACCACCCATAAACAGTAAAAACACCATACAGCACCTTGAGTTACAAAGTATTGTTTGGCATTCCACTGCGCTCGTCATCCTGAGACATAAGATGTTGTCTCATTATGTCCAGTAGTTACACTGGCTACAATGTCCTTCAAACCGAAACACAACAGTGCATGAACACTGCTGCTTGGCGGTAGAAATACACATTGTGGTGGTACCCACCCAGATGGACTCTTACACATGAGAGACCTACCACCAGTGAATCATTATCTAACCTCTATTAGCTCCTTTGAAGTTGTAGAGTTTAGCTGTAAAATTTTTATGGTTTGAAGGGTTTCCATAGAGATGGAGTACTACTATCTGATTGAAAATCTGCGTAAAGATGCAGCAATGTGTGTCATACTGACCATTAGATTGCCGGTGATCAAAAAATCTATTTCATCGCCACCAAACTTCATTCCTTCTCCTTAAACGTGTGGAACAAACCTTCAATTTCTCCAGTAATGTTGACTGAGGAAGTGTAACTCAATTGCTATATAATAATTACCTACTTTCTGCTATAAAGTAATTATAATGTAGCTTCTAACAATAGCTATTTTAAATCAACACCGATCTATTATAATTTATGGTAATTTCACTTTAATTTGTAGCAATAATTATTATAATAATACCAAATAAATCGTTCGAATTTACATTTTTCATATCTATAACTTTTTTAATTGAAATGAATTCCTAAACTAGAATAACCACCAGTCAGTTCTACCCATACGTGTGTCTACAAGTAGAGTAAGTACTCAAGGTCTATGTTGACTCTGTAGTAGTGCTCTATCGCCGTCTGTTTGCTGTCTCGCCTTCGCGCTCAAATTTACCACCAAAAATAATACCTGATGCTCTAGACATATCGATTAAAGAGTTTATTTTGTTTTAGGAAATAAAAAAAGACTTTAAAAAGTCTTGTTGTTCTGGAGGTTGTTATTTAATTCTTCTTTACATAGTATAAAAAATGGTATGAAGATAGTTTGAGACCGTGGGAAGGTTTGAGGTTACTTTTTATACAGGGATATATTGCCGGACTTTAATCCGGGAAAACTTTCACGCGGGTGAAACCGAGCTAAAGCTAGTGTATTATAAATGTGAATGTTTGGATTTATTAAAGACAGAAACTGCTGAACGAATTTGGATGAACTTTGGCTCACAGACAGATCATATAAATAAAACGCACAATATCTGCTTAGATATGCATTATGTCACGGGTATAAATCTCTCAGCTATCTTTATAGCTAAAGCCGTAGTATATTTATCACATATGGGGGACGTCACCATGACTGGCCCCCATAAGCATGTGACGCACATAATTGTGTGGAAAGTGTGCTCTCATTGCGTTTAACGAGACAACTCTCGTTTGCTTTTATACCACAAACTTAGCTGTGCTGGAAGTGATTAGTTTTTTCTCCGATTTTACAGCTAGGAAGGATGTTTCCAAACTACAAACTTTGAAAGGCCAAATGATCAACTTTCTGTATATTCTACTAATTTTATAGCAGAATAAGACGTTGGGAAGTTTATTAGAAACTCGGAATCGCTGAATAGATTTTGATGAAATTTGGCAGCCGGTATGGTATCGACAACCCAAAGCGCTTTACTCAATGCTCACACTGAGAAAACCCATTAACACATTGTATAAAAACATAAGTTCCTGTTGTTTCCGTCTACAAGCCACATCCATTTTCTCCAAATGGTCCGTAACTAAATTACTGTTTTTACGGCATCACGAGGTAATGCCTCGTCTCCACGTCTAGACGCATATTACTTACGCGCGTACCAGCCCTGGGCTTACCATGGTTTTCTAGACGTGATATAAAGCCATGTGTACGTAAGATAATGAATGCAAAATGTTAAACAATGTTGAGCATGTTGTTTGCTTAACTTTTGTTAATGTGTAATAAGCTCTATATTTGAGTATCATGCTCATGAAATATTTCGGATTCTAAATCCGAGTAGTAGGGGTAATCAAAATTGTTGTACGACTTATCATGATAAATTATTTTCTTTACAACTAACAAAATCAAATCACTCACGCCTTTTATCCCCGAAGGGGTAGGCAGAGGCGCAACTACTGCACCCACTTTTCGCCATGCGTATTCCGTCCTATGATTTGATGTCATACCAGCGTATCGCCATATCAAGCACAGATTCCAGTCTCTGAGCCAAAACTGAGTAGAAAAACCCAATATTACTTTGTCAGATCGAGGTATCGAACCCGAGACCTCAGCTCTGCAGTGGTACCTTGATATGTAGGTACAACTACACCACCGAGAGGTAGTCTTGTATTTACGATAGTCTTGCGTTTCGTACATGGTAGATTATTTGTTACTATTAATAGGCAGTGGACAGTCATTTTGTTTATCGTTAGACGAATGACTTGCTCGTTTTATCCCTTTCTAGCTTTTGCCAGCGGCTCCGCCCGCGTTAAAAAGTTTTTCCGGGATAAAAGTCCCGGTTTATATTTCCCCGGGATAAAAATCCTATGTGTTAATCCAGGATATGATCTACCCGTGTGGCAAATTTCATTGAAATCCGTTCAGTAGTTTTTGCGTGAAAGAGGAACAAGCATCCATACATCCATACATTCTTACAAACTTTCGCCTTTATAATATTAGTAGGATTTCACGATTTAACGATGAATAAATTTTGTTATAGTATTTTTTCTAAGTTCTATTTATGAGATCCGTATACGTTTTATACATGTACAGTTAGCAGCATAAATATCTGTACAAAATCAAAATTTCAAATCGCCTATATGTATACATACGCGTTAAGTTAAACTGAAAAAAAAATCTTCGCATGAACTAAAGCAAATCTCATTTATTTTATTTTTGTGTAGAGAAAAAAAAGATTAGTAAGAACAAAAAAGTATTTAGGCAATTTGAAATTTGAAATTTGAAATTTGTTCAGCTACTCATGATGGTGACCGTACTTTAAGATTAGACAGTGTATTTATTTATTTTTTATTTATAATACTTTATTGTACACGTACTAGTGATGTGATTAATGGTTAAAAATTATTAATGGTTAATAGTTAAACATTAAAAAAAATTAACGTGTTAAATTAATAGTTAAGTTATAACGGTCAAGAAGTAAGGAGTTACGTGAAAAGCATTAGCGATAACATGTTCAACACGTGTCTTGCGTCGTTTATTTTAATTATGTTAAATTTTTTAACATTGAACCAATAACCAACAGGTTAATTTTTTTTCACAATAAGTCACATCGAAATAAACATTTTCTAATTATTACGTGTTCATGAACATTTGTGTAAATGACGCTTGCGTGCCGTTCATACAATTGAAAAAATCTGCTTTGAGGTGTAATGACTGTTCAATTTTTTACACCTTAAAATTATTTTAGTATGTATCTTTATATTACTTATTTATTTATTTATTATGGATATTAGCACTATAGTATTCAGAACCAATGTTAGAATTGGTATACACGGCCGCCATTTTGAATTTCTGTTTTAAGGCCAATTGACTTCAAAATCGGTATCTGGGTAAAACTTTAATTACTAAAAACTGATCCAATGTCGGAATTGAAAAAAGTGGCCGCCATTTTGAATTTCTTTGTTTTAAGGCTTATCGACCTCAAAATCGATATCTGGGCAGGCCTGTAGGTCCAAAAGACGGATCCAATGTTAAAATTGAAAAAAGTGGCCGCCATTTTGAATTTCTTTGTTTTAAGTCCAATCGACTTCAAAATTGATATCTGGGCAGGCGTTTAGGTACAAAAGACGGATCCAATGTTAGAATTGAAAAAAGTGGCCTCCATTTTGAATTCCTTTGTTTTAAGGCCAATTGACCTCAAATTCGACATCTGAGTATAACTTTAGTTACCAAAGAACATTCCAATGTCGGAGTGGAAAAAAGTGGCCGCCATTTTGAATTTCTCTGTTTTAAGGCCTATCGACCTCAAAATCGATATCTGGGCAGGCCTGTAGGTACAAAAGACGGATCTAATGTTAGAATGGAAAAAAGTGGCCGCCATTTTGAATTTCTTTGTTTTAAGGCCTATCGACCTCAAAATCGATATCTGGGCAGGCCTGTAGGTACAAAAGACGGATCCAATGTTAGAATTGAAAAAAGTGGCCGCCATTTTGAATTTCTTTGTTTGAAGGCCAATCGACCTCAAAATCGATATTTGGTCAAGGCTTTAGGTACAAAAGGCGGATCCAATGTTAGAATTGAAAAAAGTGGCCACCATTTCGAATTTATTTGTTTTAAGAACAATTGACGTCAAAATGGATACTTGGGCATGTCATCGTTAGTAAAAAAACAGATCTAATGGTAGACTCAAGAAAAGTGGTCACCATTTTGAACTTCTTTGTTTTAAGACTGATTGGATTTAAGATAGATATTTGGGCTTGTCTTTAGCCAAATAGAATAAATCGAGGTTGTTATTTTACTAATTTAACAATTAAAATACGCAGTCACATCAAAATTAAATACTTTAAAAAATTAATAAGGTAATCAACGTGAGTAGCCTTTTAAGTCTGGTGAAGGGGGGTAAATAAAAAAAAGATACATTAATTGAATGGTCAACCAACAGGGCATAACGATGTGGGAGAAGAAAAATATAGTAAGATAATTTCTACTACGCGGCTAATTATTGTTATAGCAATAGTTGAATTGTTAGCGACTCCCTGATTTTTAACCGATTTTGATGCTTTCACAGAAGAATTTACTTTATTTGCTGTTTGCTGCCACGGGCCACTTCTTTGTTCTTCAATTCTTTATTTTGCTACATAACAAACCTGCGATATCGTTATTGAAGAGAATTGAATAAGCATTGATGGTGGCCATATTATTTAAAAGTTCTATAACCTACTATAGTTTGTGGCCATGTCCAGCGGAGTTTGATTTTAAAACTAATAGCCCTTAAAACAAGAACATTTAACATGGAATGCAGTTCTTGAAATTCCAACCTCGATTTATTCTATTTGTTTAAAGACAAGCCCAAATATCTATCTTAAATCCAATCATTCTTAAAACAAAGAAGTTCAAAATGGCGACCACTTTTTTTAAGTCTAACATTAAATATGACTTTTACTATCAATGTCATGCCCAGTATCGATTTTGAGGTCAATTGGCCTTAAAACAAAGAAATTCAAAATGGCGGCCACTTTTTTCAATTCCAACATTGGATCCGTCTTTTGTACCTACAGGCCTGCCCAGATATCGATTTTGAGGTCGATAGGCCTTAAAACAAAGAAATTCAAAATGGCGGCCACTTTTTTCCATTCCGACATTGGAATGTTCTTTGGTAACTAGAGTTATCCTCAGATGTCGAATTTGAGGTCAATTGGCCTTAAAACAAAGGAATTCAAAATGGCGGCCACTTTTTTCAATTCTAACATTGGATCCGCCTTTTGTACCTAAAGCCTTGACCAAATATCGATTTTGAGGTCGATTGGCCTTCAAACAAAGAAATTCAAAATGGCGGCCACTTTTTTCAATTTTATCATTGGATCCGTCTTTTGGACCTACAGGCCTGCCCAGATATCGATTTTGAGGTCGATAGGCCTTAAAACAAAGAAATTCAAAATGGCGGCCACTTTTTTCAATTCCGACATTGGATCAGTTTTTAGTAATTGAAGTTTTACCCAGATACCGATTTTGAAGTCAATTGGCCTTAAAACATAGAAATTCAAAATGGCGGCCACTTTTTTCAATTCTAACATTGGATCCATCTTTTGTATCTAAAGGCCTGCCCAGATATCGATTTTGAGATCGATTGGCCTTAAAACAAAGAAATTCAAAATGGCGGCCACTTTTTCAATTCTAACATTGGATCCGTCTTTTGTAGCTACAGGCCTGCCCAGTATCGATTTTGAGGTCAATTGGCCTTAAAACAAAGAAATTCAAAATGGCGGCCACTTTTTTCCATTCTAACATTGGATCCGTCTTTTGTACCTACAGGCCTGCCCAGATATCGATTTTGAGGTCGATAGGCCTTAAAACAAAGAAATTCAAAATGGCGGCCACTTTTTTCCATTCTAACATTGGATCCGTCTTTTGTACCTACAGGCCTGCCCAGATATCGATTTTGAGGTCGATAGGCCTTAAAACAAAGAAATTCAAAATGGCGGCCACTTTTTTCCATTCCGACATTGGAATGTTCTTTGGTAACTAAAGTTATACTCAGATGTCGAATTTGAGGTCAATTGGCCTTAAAACAAAGAAATTCGAAATGGTGGCCACTTTTTTCAATTCTAACATTGGATCCGCCTTTTGTACCTAAAGCCTTGACCAAATATCGATTTTGAGGTCGATTGGCCTTCAAACAAAGAAATTCAAAATGGCGGCCACTTTTTTCAATTCTAACATTGGATCCGTCTTTTGTACCTACAGGCCTGCCCAGATATCGATTTTGAGGTCGATAGGTCTTAAAACAAAGAAATTCAAAATGGCGGCCACTTTTTTCCATTCTAACATTAGATCCGTCTTTTGTACCTACAGGCCTGCCCAGATATCGATTTTGAGGTCGATAGGCCTTAAAACAGAGAAATTCAAAATGGCGGCCACTTTTTTCCACTCCGACATTGGAATGTTCTTTGGTAACTAAAGTTATACTCAGATGTCGAATTTGAGGTCAATTGGCCTTAAAACAAAGGAATTCAAAATGGCGGCCACTTTTTTCAATTCTAACATTGGATCCGTCTTTGGTAACTAAAGTTATATCCAGATACCGATTTTGAGGTCAATTGGCCTTAAAACAAAGAAATTCAAAATGGCGGCCACTTTTTTCAATTCTGACATTGGATCAGTCTTTGGTAATTAAAGTTATACTCACATACCGATTTTGAGGTCAATTGACCTTAAAACAAAGAAATTCAAAATGGCGCTCACTTTTATCAATTCTGACGTTACCTAAATAAAATTATTTTCGCAATCATTGCAAGTGGCGATTTTATTGTTCACAAATCACGACAAGGCATAATTTAAGTCTTAGCTAAAGAAAAAATATCATTTTTGTGCTTATTAGTAGTATTAAATTTCATTTAATAAATATCCTATAGAGGCGTTATTAGCATTTTTCTATGATTAACAGTTATCAAGTTTAGTTGGATGATAAATTAACAGATGGCATTAACTGCCTCCGCAGTCCGTTCATTAGTTTAAACGTTTAATGAATATTGCAATAGTAGTTAATAGAATTAACAGCTATTTTTTTATAATGAGTTAAATTAACAGTTATAACGTTTAATGATCACCTCTAACACGTACGTTACAAAGATACAGTATTTGCACTTAGAAATAAAGTACAATTGGCGGTCTTATTACTCGAGGCAATTTCTTACAGACAACCGTAGCATGAAGACAAGGAAAGGAAAAGAAGTGTACGGAAGAAGAAGTGTACTGTGTAACCAACTATCATCAATATCACATGAATGCGGTAAAAGTATTTATTAATACCTAAAAAATATAAAATTACCTATGTGCGCCGGCGTGAATGAGTTTTTCCGGGATAAAAGTCCCGCTTCATAGTTTCCTGGGATAAAAAGTAGTCTATATTAGTCGCTGATACTTCAGCTTTATATTGATAAAATATTATTTATAATCGATCTTATAAGGAACTTCTTAGGTATGCAGGTTTCTTCACGATGTTTTCCTTCACCGTTAAAGCGAACGATAATTGATAAACAATACACACATAACTTGGAAAAGTCAGAGGTGTGTGCCTTGGGTTTCGAACCTCCGACAATTGTCTCGGCAGACCGTTCTATTCCCAACTAGGCTATCGTCCACTACGTCCTTATAAGAATTTCGAAGGTATGTGAAGTCTACCAACCCGCACTAGGCCAGCGTGGTGGACTAAGGCCTGAACCCTCTCAGTAGTAGAGGAGGCCCGTGCCCAGCAGTGGGACAGTATATAATACACGGCTGGTATTATTATAATCGATCTAGTAGTTTTTGAGTTAATTCGTTACAACATAAAAATCTTTCCTGTTTACAATATTAGTTTAGTTTCAAAAAACATCTTGCTACTAAATAAGCGAACAATAAAACTTCAAAGGCTCCCGAAAAATCAATATTTAGTATACAGCATCAAACTGTACAATGAATTGCTTGTGCGTGGTAATGATAAAATTTATCTAGTTCTTCCCGTTCCTGTTTGGAGTTGTGTCGTTGATGGATGGCCTCTCTGGGCATAGGGGAGTAAACTGTAGGTATCTTCTATAGGTGTTTACGATATCGATTTTGTATTTTGTGTCACTGAAGTGATGTATCACGAATTCAATAAGATTTTAAATATGATTGTTAGAAGCAAGTATATGCCGCTAGAAGGGCTTGAAAGTAAACGCTAAACAGATTTAGATGTAATATCCCACTCAGATGCGAAGTCTTCGATTAAAATGTTATCATCCAAGAAAAGTACCCACAAGGATATTATTCTAGCAATTCACGCAGACGGAAGCAAATTTTATTTAGACATAGATCATGTCATCCACGATGACGCGCGCTACTAGTTTTCTTAATCGCTTACAGTATAAGTGTATAATAAATTACTAGCGGTTTAGTTTTGTAAATATTTACTTCTTACTTATAAGTGCATTTACATATAATAACGATTAATCAAGTTCCTTTGAATCCGCAAAATTCCCACTCAAAATTGGTAGAGCGCGTCATCGTGGATGATATTATTATCTATGCCATATCTCAGAGATATGATATAGATAGTGCTACATAACTACGATCTACCTATATCAGAGAAGATATGATATAGGTATCGCAGTTCTCTGATATTTTTACCAGTACTTTCATGCCTCATTGCGATAGATGTACCCTCAGTGTGGCCTCAGAATCTATCTCAATTTATACAGAACACGCGAATGATACAGTTTCCGCAATAAAGTGGGTGTGCGCTAAAATACGTAGAGTTCATTTATTGCTCATCGTAGCTCGGGGCTGAGTAATTATTGATTGAATATGACGGTCAAGGCGATGCCTCTTAATGCTTTTTATACTATTTTAGTTTGATATTGAGGCTCTTATTTTCGACTAAATGTTTATCTGTATTTAACACTGTTATGATAATGGAGTGTTCAGTATATCTGTGTTAGGTTAGAAACAAGTCCTTGAATCTATTTTCATATTTGATGAACAGGCAGTTGGAGCAGTAAAGGATTTCTCTGTGACTCTTTGAAGAATAGAATTCACAGGCTAAAATATTAATATCAATACTCAATAGCTATTATCGATTACTATAATTGTTTTAAATAATAATCAAGGCTACATTTTATCATGCAAAACAATATTCCCACGCGTAGTCATCAGCATAAATAAGTAACATACTATTAAACAAATAATAACTTTAACTCTCGACAAAAACAGGATCAAGTATCAATAAACACGGAGCGAGATATATACCCCATGTTCTATGCTAATCTCAACTCTAATGTAATTATAATGTATGCGTCTTGGTGTTTGATAATGGTAGTGATTGATGGACGCCGAAATGTGTGGGAGATCACGTGACCACTAAGGCACCAATGGTGGTAAAAAAGTGGAATTTTGAAATTCATTTATCGATGATTCATTTGTATGCTTAACGAAACATATTAGGTGTTATGTGTTGCTCGTGACTTAGGAAATGAAGAGATAGAGTTGAAAATTGTCTAAGATAGAGAAATGAGGATATATTTAGACATTTTTAAATTAATTTTAACAATAGGACCTTTTTTTCTTTTTTATTTTCGCGGTATAAGCGACTTATTACTACCGCCCAGCCTTCAAGGGGGGCAAATGAGCGGTTATGTTGGTTTCACCGTGCCTTAAGACCCAGCGTTTAGCCGCCATCAGGTGCCCGCCGGGCTGAGTCCCTAACCTATGTACACCGCACGGCATACCAACTAAAACTCCGCGGTTGCCATCTTCGGCGCATTAGGGACGGCTGCGGGCTTCCTCTGACGGGGGTATCTAAGTTATCGTCCGCAGCCGACGCTGAACCCTAGAGACCTAAAATTGTACTAATGTTTTTTTCAACCTCTCATTGACCTGAGAAATTTTGGAGAAACATGTCTGTGAAGTCTAATAATCATAAACATTAAGATATTTTAACAATATATAGATTCGACCTTACAGCCATAGCGACCTAAACGACATTTAGAAAAGCAATTAAATCAAAACATAGCCGAAATACTCTTGTATTTTTATCAAATATTTTCAAGGTATGGAAAAAATTCTAAGCATCTTTAAAAATTGCGAAAACTTACTTTATAGCTTTGTGTCAGTAAGGATTCATTTACATTGAAATTAGCCGCAGAATCGATCGTTAGCGTCGTGGATATACAAAACAAAACGAGCTCTATGTTCAATAAGTGACATACAAATTCATATAAAACCAATTTAAAGCCTCTTTTAGACGGAGCAATTGTTGCTAGCAATTATCTTTTTGTAACATCTGTCAAAAGACTCGCATAGCTCAACCCCTCGCCAGTGCGCATTTTCAGAAGGCGTAATATTTTTATATAATTGCGTAAGATTATTGCTCGCAATATTTGATTTCTCTAAATGAGGCTTAAAAAGCAAAAGCTTACTTCTAAATCTCACGTATTTGGAATCCGTCAACATAGTATCCACACGGTATACAGATGCTACGTAGAAGCGTATTACCTCGTGGTACTTTTCAATCCAAAGTCCACGTTATTGGGTAGTCGTTTATCAAGCGAACAGCACCCTCGCCTCGTCTTCCAATAAAAAAAAAAACATATCTCCGTGTATTATAACTGTAACGTCTTACATTGCAACTGCAATAAATCATTCATACCTCAGCGATTTCATTGGTGATCGGCTTTCACAAGGAATATTTTGAAAACCTAATCAGTGACTCTGTCACTCCGAAATGACGTCAAAAATGTGACAAGAGTATTTAGAACACACTATAACTTATCGGCAGAAAGATTTGGCATTAACATAGTTGACCTTCATAGGCTAAGATGATTAATTTAGTGTAAGCAATTGGTAAATGCAATAATTTTTTATTACATAATTGTTTACATACATACACACTCACGCCTTTTATCACCGAAGGGGTAGGTAGAGGCGCAACTAGTACACCCACTTTTTGCCGGGCGTATTCCATCCCATGATGTGATAGCGGGCGAGCCTATCGCCTTTTAAGGCACAAATTCCAGACTTAGGGCTAATATTGAATAAAGTTTAATTCCAATTAATTGGTGTATTAAACTGTTGAGTATACCTTATGAAATTATTCTAAGACTCTATAAGAATAGATTTTGTAAATAAATGTTTTGGATTAATCGTAAACTTACCTATCGAAAATAAATAAACAATGTGCTGTTGCTGTCTGTATCTTTTTAAATAAATAAATAATATAATATTAATTATAAAGTTTATTCACTCAAAACTATACACCCAGAATCCAGATCCAACCAAGCGAATCCGTTAGCATAAGCTAGTTACAGATAAACTGCATTGCATCGCTCAATAAGTGTATGTAAAACAACACAGCATTAATGTTTGGAGGTTCATACCATAGTGCTCATGCACTAAAGTAGCTTGGAGTTGGAAGCATCTTTACATACAATTTGTATGACAAATAAAATTATCATAACGTAAATCTTGTACGCACTCATTAGAGAATACAAAAATACTAGAAGTGGCAAATGGAAAATCGGTACATTTATATTCTGGACTAAAGTAACAACTGAAACACTCGCTTTATGGTAAGTAGAATGTATTCCGCACAAAGATATTGAACGGTATGGTTAGTTATTGACGGACATCAGTACCAAATTTTTCACCCAAAAGTTATTAGTCATAAGTCAGTCCGTTTGACAAGGCATCTCGGTATGCCTAAATTTTGTAAAAATAAACAATATTTTGGAAGAAAATATGCCCATTTGCGCATTACGATCATGTCAAAGTATGTTCTAATGAATTTTACATTGGTGATTTTCTATTTTACGGTAGACTGAGCTACTGACGAATAGGCGCAACATTTCTGTATGAAAATTTTCCCGCTCTATATAACCTTAGTACTTTTTTATTCCACAATAATGTCAACTGCTAAACGATGTTTCATTCAGGGTTGCCAGAATTTTTCGCTTTGATTTCCAGTACCACATCGATTGATTTCGAAATACCGCCTATATTTGTTTTTATTAAAATTTCAACGTAAGCAGTTTGTTATTGGAGCAAGATCAGATCTTTATTCTTTTAATCATAAACATTTTATCAAAAAATAAAAACCTATTTTTTCATTTTAAATACTAAAAATAATATCACATCTAGTCACATATAATCCAAACATCAGCGTAACAGAATATTAAAAAGCTGCCATTGTAGTTTTTGGAGGCGGAATATAGAGTACCCCGGGATCCCATAATCTGCATATCAGAGGGGGGCTGGCAGGAATGTAGGCCCAGACCTAGTTCGCTTCGTAAAGTTGTATAAATATTTTTGTACGAGAACACCACTACACCTGCTTTATGGAGTGATGTCTAGATAGACTGTCGAGAGACTATCCGGTGACACAATTATGCTAGCCTGTTCGGTATCAATAATACAGCATGAATTGTCTCGACCGACCTAGTAACACTACTTCATAAATAAACGGTAAAAATGGGTCTATTGTTACGTTGTGTGATTCAATTCCACAACAAGCGACGATGTATAACTTTTGTTTTTTGCTTTGAAAAATGTATCCAAACAATTACAGTCTAAATACTGAACATAATGAGACTAACATCTTATGTCTCAGAATGACGAGCGCAGTGGAATGCCACACAGTTCGTTGTATCTCAAGGTGCTGGATAATGTTTCTACTGTTTATGGGTGGTCGTATCGCTTACCTTCAGGCGAACGGCATGCTCGTCTCGTCATTCAATCCCATAAAAGAAAATGCTCGTCACATAAGTGTATAAGCCGACCACACTCTAATATATGCTCCCAAATAAATTACAATAAAATGAGTTACCTACACGCCTATATCGTTAAGGGTATAGGTAAAAGAGAAAAAAAACATGTATTTCTATACATTTCAGGAAAAAAGAACTTCATGTAGCATAGGCATAGTTTCCAATACCGGTACGTTGCCTATCCTAGGAAACAAATCCAATACTTAAGCAGCGCAAGTACGCGCAAGACTAATGCGATCCAGCTGTTTAGCTCGGTCTTGATATTTTTGGTGAAAGACTATGGTCATCATTGGACCTCCTGTAATTAAAAACGATGATGTTACTTGTATACATCGTAGCCTAGTTACGCGAATATCAGAAAACCAAATTCACATGTTTTATATCAATTAAGTGGTGGTAACTGCCTCGGTGGCGTAGTTGTATTACGGTACGACTGCAATGCTGAGGTCTCGGGTTCGATCCCCGGGTCGGGCAAAGTGATATTGAGTTTTTCTATTCAGTAACAGCTCGGAGTCTGGAATTTGTGCCCGATATGGCGATAGGCTCGCCCCCTATCACATCATGGGACGGAATAACGGCGAAAAGTGGGTGCACTAGTTGCGCCTCTGCCTACCCCTTCGGGGATAACAGGCGTGAGTGTATATGTATATATATGTAAGTGGTGGTATCAGTTGATACACACATGGTCCATAATCGAATATTAAACCCTCTACCCAACACCCTGGGAATGGGGCGCGATGTGACGTCATCCCCACCACATAGGAAACTATAAACCATTTGCATGGGCTGTCCGAATTTTAGGAGACGGCTGCCATGAATACATAATGCGCTTGTCGGTGTGAAGTGAATTGGCCGTTGTGGGAATTTATCAACATTACCTACTTGCAAGAACATAACTACTGATAAACAGTAGTAATATCACAAATTTTGAATATAAAGCTGCATGGCATTGTATCACGCTTGTAATCCGTTTATACGTTTATACGTTAAGTCTTACAATGTTTTTGTCTTTGTACCACCCCCAGTTGACTGGTAAAGAATGGTTTTGCAATTAAGTCCTCTCTTATATACCTATGTATAAAGTGCAAATAAATAAATAAATGGTCAGTACTAAAACTAGCTAAAATTTCATTCGCATCAGTGCTTAATACTTACGCATTTTGTAAAGGCAAAAATCATCCACATTTATACAAATTTAAATTAACAGGCTAACATGACGGTAACAGCCAACCAACATGTAGCATACTGGCCATCAAGTTGGTCAATTTGACTCACCTTTGCCGCATAATATCATGAAGTTTTGACAAAAGTAAACGACCGTAAAGCCTTTCCGATTATGCCGAAATAATCTGCTAATGCACTGACAGTTAAAGGGCATTACTAGGACTAAATTATTATTTTTAGGACCCCAGGCCAATACAGAACCCGCCTTGTGGTTTGGGGGCGTTTGGAGAATGCCTCCACGGTATCCCCTGCCTGTCGTAAAATGTAACTAATAAGAGCTGCAACAGACGGCACCACGCAGGGCCGGCTGCGGACGAAAACTTAGACACCCCCGCAGAGGAAGCCCGCAGCCGTCCCTAATGCACCGAAGATGGTCACCGTGGAGTTTTAGGCCAATACAGAACAAACCCACTGAGTCAGTATTAGCCGCGGCAATACGCTTTGCATATTAACTGCGCGACTTCCTATCACGGGTAGTGGGAGCTCGCTGCTCGATACGTCTGCCGGATAAATGCTCTTATTGACTCCAGCGGGAACGCTCCACAATAAATAAGAAGAAGAAATATCTAATGCTCGCGTTTTTTTGGGTTATTCCGGCAAAAAGAATACTTTAATCAGTCTAGCGGGCTCAAAACTGTATTTTTATATACATATTAATAAAAGGCATGTAGCATACCGTTGTAGACAGAGTATGGATTGAGCTTTGCATGATCTTAAGATACTGGTTTTGTTTCATGTACCAAATACCTAACACGTAATACTTCTTTAGCGGTCCCTGAGAACGCTTGGATCAAAATATTTGTAGGTACTTATAATATAGTGAAAGGGCGAAGTAACATATTTAATTTTTGGGGACCTTTTTTGTTGTGGGTTATTTTCATTTTTTTTTCTATGTTATTCTTCTTATTATGTAGGTATTTATTGCATTTAGATTTAGTTTAGTTTCACATCGCGGAGTTGAGTAAATCGTCGGTTGCGGTGTTGAGGAAATTAAACATGAAATCGTTAATAATTTTAGTTAACTTTACACTCTAATTGTAGTTTCTTAACAAGTTTAACGCAATCGCTTGAGTGAGATCAATATCTCAGCGCCCCGTTTTACATCAAAAATACGTTGATCGTATCTGTATAAAGAAATCGTTTGTAAATAGGGTTGGTTAATTGACATGTAACAAAAGAAAAAGTCACGTCTGACAATTTTTTTTTTTTTTTTTTTTTTTTTTTTTTGTCCCTGACTATACTCTTGTTAGCCTGACGAGAGTCGGCTTATACAAGCACACCGGTCTTGTGGGTGAGCGCAGAAGGCGCTCGCAACCCATTAAATTAAGCGACCACGCTGAGGGCGACCCACTAATGGGTCACGACCTCGGCTCAGGGCGGCCACTGAGAGGATAAGACATCAACGTTTGGGGAATATGGTTTTTAACCTAATCCTATTTAGCGTGTTGATTGTAGTCTTCGGCACGCGGGCCGGAACTGCTACGAGAGGGCAGGGTTATGGGGAACGCGACGAGGTCCTCGACGGCGAGGACGGTACAGCGGTCTTGTGGAGTGTATGAGCTTTAAGTGCTCGTTCTTTTCGCGTAAAGCTAGAGTGATTTCGTCCTCTGGATCGGTCAGGACTGATCGCGGTCGTCTCCATTTGGCGCGGTCAAACGGAGTATATATAGACGCTTTACGGATAAGCGTGTTCGGGTGGTTTACCGCCCTGTCGAAATAGCGTCTGCTGGCGCACTGCATAAAGTGCCTGATGGTCGGCATATTGGTGTCCACGTGGAGGTTGCGATTGCGAACGTACCACGGGGCACCAAGTGCATGTCGTAAGAATCGATTTTGAAGCACCTGCATTCGCTGAAGGCGACCGGGCGGTAAATGAGCGAATACGGGCGACGCGTATGTCATTATCGGACGGATGCATGTTTTAAAGATCCTAATCTTGTTGCGGATTGACATCTTACTATTTTTGTTTAGGAGCCAGTGAAGCTGGCTCATCGCGAATGCGGCTCGCGCGCGTACCGCATTTACGTGTGGGATGAAGGTCAACCTCTGATCAAGGGTTACTCCTAAATATTTGGCTTGGCCCTTCCAGGGAATAACCTGGTCGGACATGCGGACTGAAGAGTGAGGGACATGGACTTTCCTTTTCCGAGTGAAAAGGATGGCCTGACTTTTGGTGGGATTGACGGTGATTCGCCATTTGCGGAACCACTCACCGAGTTCGTCGGCGGCGGTTTGCAAAGTGCGCACCACTTTGTCGGGGTCTATACGTGAAGCGTATATTGCGGTATCATCCGCGAATAGTGCCAGATGGGCGTTTTGTGGTCTAGGGATGTCGCTTGTGTACAGCGAGAATAGAAAGGGGGACAGGGCGGAGCCTTGCGGGACTCCGGCCGTGATGGTGTGTCGGGAAGAGAGAGTTCCCTCCACGCGATATCTGAAACCGCGATTCGACAGGAAATCTCGTATGATGTGCACGAGTTGTGTGGGCACGTTGAGAGTGTACAGCTTGAAAAGCAAGCCGTTGTGCCACACCCTGTCGAATGCTTTTTCGATATCGAAGAAAATAGCACCGGTAGGCATTCCTTTACGGAATTGTTCGTGGACGTACTCCGTGATGCGGAGCACCTGATTGACACAACTGTGTCTAGGACGAAAGCCAAACTGTTCTGGAGGGATCAAATTTTGATTAAAAGCTACTATTTTAAGGCGGTCGAGGACGATCCGCTCGTAGATTTTGCCCAGAGTACTGAGCAGACTGATGGGCCTATAAGAGGAGGGTTCGAAAGCGGGTTTCCCCGGCTTGTGGATTCCTATCACAACTGCCTCTTTCCAGACCTCTGGGAAGATGCAGTTACGAAACGCGGCGTCATAAATGGATGTTAAGATTTGAACTAGATGCTCCGGGAGCATCTTAATCATACGAGTAGGGATTAGATCGCCCCCGGGGGCTTTCCTACGTTTGAGTGCCTTGATCAGAGTGGTGACTTCTTCGATCGTCACCGGCGCAAGGGGATCGGGCGGCGGGTCGACGTCCGGGTCGACGTTGTCGTATAACGGTCGCGGTATAGAGACTGGCGGTGGCCGGACCGCGTTCCTATCTTCGACGAAAGTGTCAACCGCAACAAGAATGTCGTCATCTACGGGTACAGAGGTGAGCGAGCATTGAGACTCCAGGCTGCCGGCCAGTAGTTCCGCTTTCTCGTCGTCATCAAACGCCGGGCGTTGATTCGGACGATTGAGCGGAGGCATGGAGGCCACATCGTTTCTCTTGAAGGAACGAACCAGTTGCCAAAAGGCGGTATGTGTCGGATCGATATCGGCAAGGCGAGTGTTCCACCTCGAATCGACGACCTCTTTTATGCGACGCTTAACCTCACGTTGGAGGTAGCGCGCAAGATGTCGTCGTTCCGGGACGGGTCTCGTCGCGCAGGCTTTGAGCGTAGCGTTACGCAACCTCACCCACCACCGAACGTCTTCGGGAAGTTGCCAGTGACTGTGAACAGTCTCTGGCACCCTCTCGGAGCTTTCGCTCAAGACGTTCTGAAGGTGGTCGGTGAAGACGCGTATCGCGCTGGTCGTTTCCTCAGGAGTCACGATGTTGGTCGGGATCGCGGAGAGATCAGTGGATGAGGTGTCCGCGAGCTTGGTGCCTAAAAGACGCCAATTCGTTTTCACCTTCATCGGGATATTAGGACCTGTGTCTGTTGGACTGTTTTCGGGGACTAGATCGAGGATCACAGGTCTGTGGTCAGAGTCTAACTCTTGTAACACTTGCATGGAGCGCACGCTAAGGCTTACGTTCCGTACAAGTGCCACGTCGAGTATGTCCGGTCGGTGGTCGTCGTTGTAACTATAGTGGGTAGGTTCTGAAGGAACCAATAGGCTTAGATTGATTGTGTCAAGACAACTCTCTAGGACTGCACCTCGCTCGTTGGTCGAGTTGCAGTTCCAGAGAGTGTTCTTGGCATTGAGGTCTCCCGCCAAAATGACGGAATCCCCCAGATCAAATAGGGTTTCGAGTTCGTTGGAGTGAAGCTCCTTAGTGGGCGAGAGATAGGCCGATATGATGGTGATCGGCGGGTGTCCGGTCATGGCTAGCCTGCAGACCGAAGCCTCAATGTTGCTCAAGCTTATCGGTGATTCTAATGGAATACAATGAAGGGACCTTTTGTAATAAATGAGAGTGCCTCCTAAACGGCCACTGGTACGATCATTTCGCACCAGTTTGAAGTTAGGGATGTTGGGATCGCGGTGAGAGGGCTTAAGGAACGTTTCCTGGATGAGGAAAACGTCAATTTGGTTGTCGCGGACAAAAGAAGAAATTTCGGCTTTTTGGTCCCGAATGCCGTTACAATTGAAAAACCCCACTCTGAGGGAGCGAGGTTTTGTCCGCTGGGGGAGTTGTCTGGCGTTGGTAGCCATTTATGAAATTAAAGAGGGGAGACGCACAGCGTTAACTGTAGCCTCGAAGATTTGTTGCTGGATCAGAGCGATCTCAGCTATGAGAAGGGGGTCTTCTACTCCCGTACGGGTGAGTAGACGGGAACGCTCGAAAAGTTTCCCGTGGAGAATCATTATCTCCGGGGAGCCTAATAGTGAGGCGACTGAGGAAGAGGCGTCGCTTGCCTTCGCCGCCACCGTCGCCGACTGAGAAGGGGTGGGAGGGGTGGTGGGTTTGGGTTTTGGTTTGGGCTGGGCTGCCTTTGAAGAAGGAGCCACAGCTGGGGGAGGAGAGGGTCGAGTAGAGGCCGGGGCAGCGGGAGTGACTCCGCTGGGGGCTTGAGAAATGGGTTCAGCGCGCGCCGTGGGAGGAAACCACGGGTTGCGCACTGGCGCAGGTGCCAGTTTGAATGTGGTGGCCTGAGGGGCCGAGGGAGCCGCAGCTTTAGGAGCTTTGGCAACTCTTTTGGGGGCGCGAGGGCATCCGCGATAATTCGCTGGATGGCCGGTTTGCCGGCAGTTGGTGCACGAAGGCGGCTCCGTGCACTGAGAGCGGTCCTTGGGACGGGGGCACTCGGATGTGCCGTGTTCGCCGAGGCACTTGACGCACCTGGCGGGGAGGCGACAGCCACGAGAATTGTGGCCGTATTTCTGGCAGTTGTGACACTGCCCTATCTGGGTCGATTTGTGTGGGGCTTCGACGGTGAAGCCGCCTAGCCCCGAGATATCTTTTATCTCAAATAGTCTTTTGACGTCGGAAGGGGACTGGAGGATGGCGAGAACCATCTCGTATTGAATTCCCGGCCGGGAGGCGCGGGACTGTCTGTGCATCCTGTGCACTTCTAAGGTGACTATGCCTTTCTCTTCAAGGCCTTCTTTGACCTCGAGAGTCGACATTTGGACTGGGATACCGCGAATGACGTAGCGGAAGCGCCGCTCGTCAGGCAAGGAGTAAGTGAAATAGTGCCATTTCTTGGCATCTAAAAATTTGGTCAGCGCCCTGTGGTCCGCGATTGAGGCGGGCTGCAGGGCAAGAAGCTTGTGGATCTTATTCCACGAGTTAGAGGAGATGGATATGCGCTGTTTGCGCAGTTCCTCAAATATGTCCCTCATGGTCATATTTGAGGGGAGTTGGAGATTTAACCTCGGGGGTTTTTTAGGCCCCTTTGGTTGAGTCGGCGGCGATGGCGGCGTCGACGCAGACGCGGACGCGGTTGGCGCTGAAGGCGCGGTAGGCGCAGAAGGCGCGGATGGGGAGGTTGGTGCAGGAGCAGCGACACTTCTCTGCTTCTTCCTCCGGCTGTTTTTCACCGTGGTGAAGCCGTCCTCGTCGCGTTCCGACGAGGACGACTCCTCCCCGGATTCACAGGCGGAGGAAGAGGCCGAGATCGGCCGTTTCTTAGGGTTATTAGCTTCGGGTTGGCTGGGGGACGTGTCCATTTCCTCTTCAGACTCCGCGGAGCCGCCCGAGGTTTCGGTGGTCTCCGTTGAGGTCGTAGCCTCGGACGACTCCGAGGTGTCTGAGGACGCAGACGGTTCCCTGGCTTCCCTAGCCATTGACAGTATTTCTTGTCGGACCACGTTGTCCGACCGGAACATCTCCCTCACCACTCTCATTATTTCCTCCCTGGAAATAATGGGCGCGGCGAGGGGGGTGTTGACTGGGTTTAGTTGAGCGGCGACGACAGGCCGCTCGGGAGCCAAATCCATAGGCCCAGAATCAGCCATATTGGCGGCTGAGTCCGAGCCTACGGTAATATTAATTAGGGGCCGCGTGTGTGTTCACTAACCCCGGGTGTGCACCGCCTGTAAAGAACACACCAAGAAACCAGGCGGGTTCACACAAAACGAAACGAGCGCGGATCGCGACGCGGTATGGGACGCGATGAACTAAGTCCCCGGGTAGGAACGCCCGGGGGTGAGTGAGTGCGTGTCCCTCCCCGCCGGGTATAGGCGAGGGGGGGTGTACTTAGAATTAGGTGTGCCCTAAGCTTGTATCCCTTTTGCCAGTCTTATTGTGCAAAAGGGTTCCTAACAGTCCGTGTACCGTAAACGGTATTGGCCGGAGGCCGCACGCTCAACCGATACACGGGATGGATTTTAAGGAAAGGGTAGGGTTGGGAAGGTGATGTACGGGAGAGACTGCGGTGTGCCTCCGCAGCCTCCGGATCCGTACCCGTCGGCTTTGCCTTGCCCTGAGGGGGCGCAGCGCGTTGCCGGTGACGCGACTCGGCTTGTTAGCACCGTTAGGTTTCCGCCGAGCCAACGCCCTGAAGGGGCCAAACGTCGATAAGAAACAGATTGGGCTAAACCCTGTCCTGAAAAGGACGCGGCTTGGCCCGAAATAGGCTAACAAAATAGCAAAGGGTTGCCCCTTTGCTACCTGTTTGGCCTTGGCTGTAGCGAGGTCGCTACGGAACGCACCGAGCAGGTACTCGGACGGAACAATGGAATGTCGCAGCAGGTACTGCGACAAACAAAAGGTCCGCTCGAGTCGGCTGCTCAGAACGGAATGTGTGACGTCTGACAATAATGTGCTATTTTATTTAGCGTCATAAAAATTTGTCCTACTCAGCCATCATTAAAATAACGGCCAATGGGATCGTTTTATTTCGAAATGCGTTCGATTTTTAAATTTGACGTGTCGATTCAGCCCATGCAAATAACTAGATTACAAATTGGACAAATCTTTTACGAATTGTACTATGTGTTGGGTTGTTAATATACTTATTTGGTTGGAAATTGGAATACAAATTTGGATGCAAAAGGAAGGTTCCTGGTTGTATTTTGATTTATTTTCAGGTACCTACAAAATTTTACAATAGTCTATACCTACTAGCAAGTAAGTATTAAAAACGGATTAAAGTATTTTCGATTCCCGGGTCGGGCAAAGTGATATTGAGTTTTTCTATTCAGTATCAGCTCGGAGTCTGGAATTTGTGCCCGATATGGCGATAGGCTCGCCCCCTATCACATCATGGGACGGAATAACGGCGAAAAGTGGGTGCACTAGTTGTGCCTCTGCCTATCCCTTCGGGGATAAAAAGGCGTGAGTGTGTATATGTATTAAAGTATTTTTTTCCTTGAACAAAATGCTCAGAATAACAATTTTTATTTATGACAATTATTTGTAATATTTTTAACACTACATAAAATATTTCTTCCGACACCAAAATACAAGTTTTGTGTCACGATGGTACTTAAAATCGACTCAACCAAGGCTTGCAGAACATCGCTAACCCTCATAAAAGAAGTATAACTAAAAGTGTGGTTCATTTTACGATATTCGAATGTTGGCATGAAGGTGTATGTTATTGTTTGTATTGTGCCCGGCGAATTGCTTTTTTGATGGTGGCTATACCGTGTTCGATTTTTGAAATGGTCTGTAAGGAATTTATGTAACTGAACGGCAATAAAGGAAACATAAACGAATATGCAAATACGGGTCAAAAGGTTCTAACTGGATTGGAGCCAATATAATTTGATGTCACTATACCCATTCAGCCAGTTAGTGGCAGATTACGTTGAGAGGGTTAGATTTTTTTTAATGAAAATTGTTTCCATAAAATTTTATTATCGTTATCTTTATATTGTTATATAATTATCATTATTGAAAGGTAGTATAATATTATTATTCGATGTGGAGATTTATTTCTTCTTTTTGCTGCAATTAAAGCTTATTGTTTTTATGTTCGAACTCAGTACTGTGCATCAATCTGCAAAATAAAAAAAAAATGTTTAAAGAAAAACAAAAAGCCCGACTGCGTCAAAATCTGCCATCTTTACAAAATGTATTAAAGAACTGAAAAGGTAGAAATAAGATGCCAGATTTTGACGCAGTCGGGTTTTTTGTTTTCTTTTAATATTTTTTTTTATTTCCATCTTTCTAGTTTTCTTTTTTTTATAGACTACCTGTGTGCCAAATTTCAGCCAAACCCGTTAAGCCGTTTTACCGTGAAGAAGTAACAAACTAACACAAAGTCCGCGTTTATGCTATTAGTGTGAAGTGTGATGTGATTTATTAGCATTTCCTATTACAAATTAAAAAAAAACCCTATAAGTTGTACTCATATATATTCGTAATCTCCGTTAAAAATCCTTTATTTTGATACCACACTCGATGTATTTTGAAAACATAATTTTTTTTAGATAACTATTTGCCGCCAAAAATCCTCAATTTAGTTTTTTTATGTTTATGTACTCAGTGTCACTCTCACGGCTAAGAGTGTGCCTAAGAAATATACATACATACATACATACACTCGAAAAACATAACCCTCCTTCTATCGCAGTCGGGTAATAATAATAATAAATAAATAAAAAAAAAACAAAAAAAAATTAAAACGTTTTAAAATAAATCAGTTTTTTCAGTGATAAAACTCATCACTATAGGAAATCTATAAAGAGTTGTGACACCAGAGGGACATTTATTAAAATTATGTGCACTGTACACAATATCTATGTATACAATAGGAGTATGCGTTCACGGTAGCATTTTAGTCACAAATTAGGTTTAGTTATTGCGAATTTAAAACACGATGTGTCTTGGCCAATGCTAACTACGTAACTTCATGAAAGCTCATTACCCTTAACGTCGCTTTCGACGTTGTCGCTCAAAATTTTCGGTATTTTGCATTCATACATTTTAATTTGATTTATGGCATATAATTTGTTTTATTTTCTCATTTTTCACGTAAGTATTTTTAATGTTTCGAATTAACATTAAGCATGATTACCTACCACATTATTTAATGCCCCTCTTAACCCTTCATATTATTAATCAAGGAGAAAAACTATACCCTCTATAAGCACATCGCGCACGTTTAACTATGAGATTTGTCATAATTAAAGATCATGTTTGATCATGCAGAAAAATAATGATATGTTACAAATACATTAAATTCGACGGTTGAATTTCGACCACTAGTAAAGCTGAATACTTACCGAAGTAGGTCTAAAAATTTAGAGGTGTCATCAACATCATCAGCCACATGACGTCCATTGTTGAACATAGGCCTTCCCTAAAGATTTCCAGACGGACCTGTCAAAAGCGGCCTGCATCCAGAGTGTTCCTGCGACCTTTATTAAGTCGTCTGTCCTTGTAAGTAGACGTCCGACGCTACTCTTGCCAGTACGTTGTCTCCACTCGAGAACATTTTTGCCCCATCTGCCGTCAGTTCTTCGAGCTATGTGCCCTGCCCACTGCGACTTCAGCTTGCTAATATGTTAAAGGTATACCATGATCGAATTTTAAATCTTAATTTTTTTTTTTTTTTTTTTTTTGCATTGAATGATGAGACGAGCGTGCCATTCGCCTGATGGTAAGAGATACGACCACCCATAAATAGTAGCTACACCATACAGCACCTTGAGTTATAAAGTACTGTGTCGCATTCCACTGCGCCCCAACACACATTCCGTTCCGAGCAGCCGACCCGAGCGGACCTTTTGTTTGTCGCAGTACCTGCTGCGACATTCCATTGTTCCGTCCGAGTACCTGCTCGGTGCGTTCCGTAGCGACCTCGCTACAGCCAAGGCCAAACAGGTAGCAAAGGGGCAACCCTTTGCTATTTTGTTAGCCTATTTCGGGCCAAGCCGCGTCCTTTTCAGGACAGGGTTTAGCCCAATTTGTTTCTTATCGACGTTTGGCCCCTTCAGGGTATTGGCTCGGCGGAAACCTAACGGTGCTAACAAGCCGAGTCGCGTCACCGGCAACGCGCTACGCCCCTTCAGGGCAAGGCAAAGCCGACGGGTACGGATCCGGAGGCTGCGGAGGCACACCGCAGTCTCTCCCGTACATCACCTTCCCAACCCTACCCTTTCCTTAAAATCCATCCCGTGTATCGGTTGAGCGTGCGGCCTCCGGCCAATACCGTTTACGGTACACGGACTGTTAGGAACCCTTTTTGCACAATAAGACTGGCAAAAGGGATACAAGCTTAGGGCACACCTAATTTTAAGTACACCCCCCCTCGCCTATACCCGGCGGGGAGGGACACGCACTCACTCACCCCCGGGCGTTCCTACCCGGGGACTTAGTTCATCGCGTCCCACACCGCGTCGCGATCCGCGCTCGTTTCGTTCTGTGTGAACCCGCCTGGTTTCTTCTGTGTGTTCTTTACAGGCGGTGCACACCCGGGGTTAGTGAACACACACGCGGCCCCCAAATCATTTTCTACCATAGGCTCGGACTCAGCCGCCAATATGGCTGATTCTGGGCCGATGGATTTGGCTCCCGAGCGGCCTGTCGTCGCCGCTCAAAACGCGCCCATATTAGTCAGCACCCCCCTCGCCGCGCCCATTATTTCCAGGGAGGAAATAATGAGAGTGGTGAGGGAGATGTTCCGGTCGGACAACGTGGTCCGACAAGAAATACTATCAATGGCTAGGGAAGCCAGGGAACCGTCTGCGTCCTCAGACACCTCGGAGTCGTCCGAGGCTACGACCTCAACGGAGACCACCGAAACCTCGGGCGGCTCCGCGGAGTCTGAAGAGGAAATGGACACGTCCCCCAGCCAACCCGAAGCCTCCAACAACCCTAAGAAACGGCCAATATCTGCTTCTTCCTCCGCCTGCGAATCCGGGGAGGAGTCGTCTTCGTCGGAACGCGACGAGGAAGGCTTCACCACGGTTAAGAACAGCCGGAGGAAGAAGCAGAGAAGCGTCGCTGCTCCCGCGCCTTCTGCGCCTACCGCACCTTCTGCGCCTACCGCGCCTTCAGCGCCAACCGCGTCCGCGTCTGCGTCGACGCCGCCACCGCCGCCGACTCAACCAAAGGGGCCTAAAAAACCCCCGAGGCTGAACTTGCAACTCCCATCAAATATGTCCATTCGGGACATATTTGAAGAATTGCGCAAACAGCGCATAGCAATCGCGTCTAACTCGTGGAATAAGATCCACAAGCTTCTTGCCCTGCAGCCCGCCTCAATCGCGGACCACAGGGCGCTGACTAAATTCTTGGACGCCAAACATTGGCATTATTTTACATATTCTCTTCCGGACGAGCGGCGCTTCCGCTACGTCATTCGCGGTATCCCCACGCAAATGTCGACTCTCGAGGTCAAAGAAGGCCTCGAAGAGAAAGGCATTAACGCCCTAGAAGTGCACAGGATGCACAGACAGTCCCGCGCCTCCCGGCCGGGAATTCAATATGAAATGGTCCTTGCCATTCTTCAGTCCCCTTCCGACGTCAAACGTCTGTTTGAGATTAAAGATATCTCGGGGCTAGGCGGCTTCACCGTCGAAGCCCCACACAAATCAACCCAGATAGGGCAGTGTCACAACTGCCAGAAATACGGCCACAATTCTCGTGGCTGTCGCCTCCCCGCCAGGTGCGTCAAGTGCCTCGGCGAACACGGCACATCCGAGTGCCCCCGTCCCAAGGACCGCTCTCAGTGCACGGAGCCGCCTTCGTGCACCAACTGCCGGCAAACCGGCCATCCAGCGAATTATCGCGGATGCCCTCGCGCCCCCAAAAGAGTTGCCAAAGCTCCTAAAGCTGCGGCTCCCTCGGCCCCTCAGGCCACCACATTCAAACTGGCACCTGCGCCAGTGCGCAACCCGTGGTTTCCTCCCACGGCGCGCGCTGAACCCATTTCTCAGGCCCCCAGCGGAGTCACTCCCGCTGCCCCGGCCTCTACTCGACCCTCTCCTCCCCCAGCTGTGGCTCCTTCTTCAAAGGCAGCCCAGCCCAAACCCAAACCCAAACCCACCACCCCTCCCACCCCTTCTCAGTCGGCGACGGTGGCGGCGAAGGCAAGCGACGCCTCTTCCTCAGTCGCCTCACTATTAGGCTCCCCGGAGATAATGATTCTCCACGGGAAACTTTTCGAGCGTTCCCGTCTACTCACCCGTACGGGAGTAGAAGACCCCCTTCTAATCGCTGAGATCGCTCTGATCCAGCAACAAATCTTCGAGGCTACAGTTAACGCTGTGCGTCTCCCCTCTTTAATTTCATAAATGGCTACCAACGCCAGACAACTCCCCCAGCGGACAAAACCTCGCTCCCTCAGAGTGGGGTTTTTCAATTGTAACGGCATTCGGGACCAAAAAGCCGAAATTTCTTCTTTTGTCCGCGACAACCAAATTGACGTTTTCCTCATCCAGGAAACGTTCCTTAAGCCCTCTCACCGCGATCCCAACATCCCAAACTTCAAACTGGTGCGAAATGATCGTACCAGTGGCCGTTTAGGAGGCACTCTCATTTATTACAAAAGGTCCCTTCATTGTATTCCATTAGAATCACCGATAAGCTTGAGCAACATTGAGGCTTCGGTCTGCAGGCTAGCCATGACCGGACACCCGCCGATCACCATCATATCGGCCTATCTCTCGCCCACTAAGGAGCTTCACTCCAACGAACTTGAAACCCTATTTGATCTGGGGGATTCCGTCATTTTGGCGGGAGACCTCAATGCCAAGAACACTCTCTGGAACTGCAACTCGACCAACGAGCGAGGTGCAGTCCTAGAGAGTTGTCTTGACACAATCAATTTAAGCCTATTGGTTCCCTCAGAACCAACCCATTATAGTTACAACGACGACCACCGACCGGACATACTCGACGTGGCACTTGTACGGAACGTAAGCCTTAGCGTGCGTTCCATGCAGGTGCTACAAGAGTTAGACTCTGACCACAGACCTGTGATCCTCGATCTAGTCCCCGAAAACAGTCCAACTGACACAGGTCCTAATATTCCGATGAAGGTGAAAACGAATTGGCGTCTTTTAGGCACCAAGCTCGCGGACACCTCATCCACTGATCTTTCCGCGATCCCGACCAACATCGTGACTCCTGAGGAAACGACCAGCGCGATACGCGTCTTCACCGACCACCTTCAGAACGTTTTGAGCGAAAGCTCCGAGAGGGTGCCAGAGACTGTTCACAGTCACTGGCAACTTCCCGAAGACGTTCGGTGGTGGGTGAGGTTGCGTAACGCTACGCTCTAAGCCTGCGCGACGAGACCCGTCCCGGAACGACGACATCTTGCGCGCTACCTCCAACGTGAGGTTAAGCGTCGCATAAAAGAGGTCGTCGATTCGAGGTGGAACACTCGCCTTGCCGATATCGATCCGACTCATACCGCCTTTTGGCAACTGGTTCGTTCCTTCAGGAGAAACGATGTGGCCTCCATGCCTCCGCTCAATCGTCCGAATCAACGCCCGGCGTTTGATGACGACGAGAAAGCGGAACTACTGGCCGGCAGCCTGGAGTCTCAATGCTCGCTCACCTCTGTACCCGTAGATGACGACATTCTTGTTGCGGTTGACACTTTCGTCGAAGATAGGAACACGGTCCGGCCACCGCCAGTCTCTATACCGCGACCGTTATACGACAACGTCGACCCGGACGTCGACCCGCCGCCCGATCCCCTTGCGCCGGTGACGATCGAAGAAGTCACCACTCTGATCAAGGCACTCAAACGTAGGAAAGCCCCCGGGGGCGATCTAATCCCTACTCGTATGATTAAGATGCTCCCGGAGCATCTAGTTCAAATCTTAACATCCATTTATGACGCCGCGTTTCGTAACTGCATCTTCCCAGAGGTCTGGAAAGAGGCAGTTGTGATAGGAATCCACAAGCCGGGGAAACCCGCTTTCGAACCCTCCTCTTATAGGCCCATCAGTCTGCTCAGTACTCTGGGCAAAATCTACGAGCGGATCGTCCTCGACCGCCTTAAAATAGTAGCTTTTAATCAAAATTTAATCCCTCCAGAACAGTTTGGCTTTCGCCCTAGACACAGTTGTGTCAATCAGGTGCTCCGCATCACGGAGTACGTCCACGAACAATTCCGTAAAGGAATGCCTACCGGTGCTATTTTCTTCGATATCGAAAAAGCATTCGACAGGGTGTGGCACAACGGCTTGCTTTTCAAGCTGTACACTCTCAACGTGCCCACACAACTCGTGCACATCATACGAGATTTCCTGTCGAATCGCGGTTTCAGATATCGCGTGGAGGGAACTCTCTCTTCCCGACACACCATCACGGCCGGAGTCCCGCAAGGCTCCGCCCTGTCCCCTTTTCTATTCTCGCTGTACACAAGCGACATCCCTAGACCACAAAACGCCCATCTGGCACTATTCGCGGATGATACCGCAATATACGCTTCACGTATAGACCCCGACAAAGTGGTGCGCACTTTGCAAACCGCCGCCGACGAACTCGGTGAGTGGTTCCGCAAATGGCGAATCACCGTCAATCCCACCAAAAGTCAGGCCATCCTTTTCACCCGGAAAAGGAAAGTCCATGTCCCTCACTTTTCAGTCCGCATGTCCGACCAGGTTATTCCCTGGAAGGGCCAAGCGAAATATTTAGGAGTAACCCTTGATCAGAGGTTGACCTTCATCCCACACGTAAATGCGGTACGCGCGCGAGCCGCATTCGCGATGAGCCAGCTTCACTGGCTCCTAAACAAAAATAGTAAGATGTCAATCCGCAACAAGATTAGGATCTTTAAAACATGCATCCGTCCGATAATGACATACGCGTCGCCCGTATTCGCTCATTTACCGCCCGGTCGCCTTCAGCGAATGCAGGTGCTTCAAAATCGATTCCTACGACATGCACTTGGTGCCCCGTGGTACGTTCGCAATCGCAACCTCCACGTGGACACCAATATGCCGACCATCAGGCACTTTATGCAGTGCGCCAGCAGACGCTATTTCGACAGGGCGGTAAACCACCCGAACACGCTTATCCGTAAAGCGTCTATATATACTCCGTTTGACCGCGCCAAATGGAGACGACCGCGATCAGTCCTGACCGATCCAGAGGACGAAATCACTCTAGCTTTACGCGAAAAGAACGAGCACTTAAAGCTCATACACTCCACAAGACCGCTGTACCGTCCTCGCCGTCGAGGACCTCGTCGCGTTCCCCATAACCCTGCCCTCTCGTAGCAGTTCCGGCCCGCGTGCCGAAGACTACAATCAACACGCTAAATAGGATTAGGTTAAAAACCATATTCCCCAAACGCTGATGTCTTATCCTCTCAGTGGCCGCCCTGAGCCGAGGTCGTGACCCATTAGTGGGTCGCCCTCAGCGTGGTCGCTTAAATTTAAGGGTTGCGAGCGCCTTCTGCGCTCACCCACAAGACCGGTGTTCTTGTATAAGCCGACCCTCGTCAGGCTAACAAGAGTTTAGTCAGGGACAAAAAAAAAAAAAAAAAAAAAAAAACCACTGCGCCCATCATTCTGAGACATAAGATGTTATGTCTCATTATGTCCCGTAGTTACGGTGGCTACAATGCCCTTCAAACCGAAACACGACAGTGCATGCACATTTTGTATAAATCCTTCATTTACTACACATATAGGCTAAAAAGCTATATGAACTTATAATAGTTAATATGGTTATGGAAACAGGCCAGCCGTTTAAAATCTCATTAACCCGGACAACCCTATAAAATCCACGGGAGTTTCACGGTCCACATTATAACACAATTTGAATAAAGCTCTCCTAATTACCAATTGTTTTGTAATAATTACACCTCTGTTTTGGTAACGGTTATGGTGTTGAGTGGAGAGGAAACTGGTGAGATAATTGTTAGTAACTACAGGGCATCACGTTTAGTTTATTAATTTATAAATAGTTTTTTCTGATGGTAAGTGTTCCAAAATTTTAGGGGTTTCCAAGTTTTAGGGGTAAAGATATTGTCAGTGCTATATCGATGCAAGTGATATGCACATACATACTTAGTATGATATTTAGATATTTAGGTCGTTATATATTAGAGTATCTTATAGATACATATTTTAATCCGTACAAAGTAGCCCTAATCCACCAGAAAAATCAATATCGTTTTCTGTTGTTATTTATTTATAGTAGCGTATTCATTAAAAAATATGGTATGGAAACTCTATCATATTTTTTCATTATCCTTAATTATCTCCAAAAAATCATTTTCAATCCTAGAACTGTAGCATTCTTCTTCTATTGTCTCTTCAATGTTGAAGGTTGGCCGTCAGCTTCTTGTATTCGTCCTTGTTACTGGCTGGGCGGAACAGGTCTTCAACGGAGGTGATACCGGTCCGCTCCCGGATGTTTCTAAGCCACGATTTTCTCTTTCGCCCAGCGCATCTCTTCCCCTCTACGTTGCCCATCATTATTAATTGCAGCATCATATATCTTTCGTGTCTAAGCACGTGGCCAACATTGGGATATCTTACACTAATAATATAATATAATTTTCGGATGCAACTTTGAAATAAAATCCCAAAAATCGCTTCCGCCTATCACAATACTCTCGTCCAGACGCTTATTTCCATGCGGTGTACATTAAGACGCCGCGCGCATATTCATGACGCCGCACGGTGGTCTCGGGTTCGAGTCTCGTGTCATGAGTCATTTGTGACGCATATGCAGGCGTTAGGAAGCATAAAGTGAGATTTTATCTCTGTTTTTACGAATCCACTGTTAAGTTTTACAAGTTTAGAATGTAAGGAGGAATTCTTTGCTGACCTTGATTGTAAATGATATTTATCTATTTGCTATTTTATTAACCGACTTCCAAAAAAGGAGGAGGTTCTCAATTCGTGTGTTTGTATTTTTTTTTGTATGTATGTACACTGATTTCTCTAAAAAATTGTGCGTATTTCCTTGATTCCTTCTTTATTTTATTTGTTTAGTTCGTCTCCTATCAATGAATCAAGTAAATTAGTCTCTCGCCGTTCATTGCTGAACCTGGCCTCCTCAAGTGAGCGCCAACCATTCCGGGTATCGAGACTATAGACTAACTAATTATACTTATTAATATTACTAGCTTTTGTTCGTGGCTCCGTCCACGTGAAATACTTTCCCGGGATAAAAGTAGCTTATATCATTTTTAACCGACTTCAAAACAGGAAGAGGTTCTCAATGGGACGTATATTTTTTAATGTTTGTTACCGGAGAACTCAGTCATTTCATAATCAATTCGGAAAAATCTTTTCTAATTTGAAAGAATATGTATTTTCCAAAATGGTTGCATAGATTTTTTTCAAACTCAGTTCAGTAGTTTGGTTTTTATATCAAAATAACTGGAATAATTATGTCGACCAAGTTAACGACATAGCGAACTTTGCTTTCCTGTGACGGTTTCAGTGGTGATTTTGCGTTGAGTTTTGTTGGTTCTATTTGTATTTCATATATACATAAATAACATCAAGCTATTTCCCTCTTCAGGGATAGGCAGAGGTGTAATACCTCAGCGCGATAGTCGTCCTTTGTGCGCAATACAACTACGCCATCGAAGCTATTTCTTATTAACACAAAAAAAAACAACTAAAAATATTTTTAAAAAAAGTTACCGCCTTCAAAAACACAAAAACCTAAAAAGTAATTACCTATATACTGATCGCCTATTTTGGAGTTGGTGATATGCACGGTGGTCGATTTCTGGGCAGGAGCAACAGCGTAATCAAGTTACACACACACACACACACTCTTACGCCTTATATACCCGAATGGGTAGGCAGAGGCACAACTAGTGCACCCACTTTTCGCCGTTATTCCGTCCCATGATGTGATAGGGGGCGAGCCTATCGTCATATCGGGCATAAATTCCAGACTCCGAGCTGATACTGAATAGAAAAACTCAATATCACTTTGCCCGACCCGGGGATCGAACCCGAGACCTCAGCATTGCAGTCGTACCATAATACAACTACGCCTCCGAGGCAGTCAAGTAATCAATATCGAATCAATCGTAATCAAGTTAGTTTCTCAAAATACGTCCATCGACCTGTACGAACTATTACTTTTACGAACATATTCGTACAAACGGTTCAATGAAGACGATACTTTAATCTCACGATCAAAGACTTGTTTATTTTCTATATAAATAAACAACTAATGATGAAAGGCGACCCGGTTTCCGCGCACGTGGAGGAAATATTAGAAACAAGGAGCTTTTCATAAGAATTCGTGGAATTTGTATTTGAAGAACGTGGCTTAGGCCTTGGTGTTAGAATTATTAAGGTAACAAGGAGTGTATCTTACTAACATTTTAATTATTACATATATTGGCCTTATGCACCGTGCATTGTCTGTGTTATGCTTAACAACGCAACTCCTTTTCCCTACCCTATCTACTCAAGCTTGAAGTGTCAAGTTTGGGACGGAACGCGCGCTGGCACCAAAATTAAAAATATATCAAGGACAAATAATTTCTATTGTCCTTGGTCAATTGTCTATGTCAATTCTATTTGACACATTTGCCATCCTGCCGGCGCATCGCCACTAGTGCTGAAGACCGCAAGAACAGGGATCCAGGGTAAGCATCCGGAACAGGCAGGTCACCGCGCCGCAGTGAGTCCTTTATTTTTCCTTCGTCCCTTGTCTATTCACATATATAGAACACTACCAGTGCACATAAACCGCCTATTTATACAGTCCACTTTAACCGTCAAATTCAAATTGTGGGGTTTTAATTACCACCACTTATCTTACTTCTTACTAACATTATATACCTATTTGAAAGTTTGTGAAAATATTTAGATGTTTGTTAGAAGTAAACAGATTTTAATGAAATTTGGCACACGGGGTGTCATGTCCTGGATTAATATATAGCCTACTTTTTATCCCCGTAATTTGGTCCCATAGGACAAAATGGATATTTTAAGTTTGATTATTTCAAGCGATGGACTGGCGTTATACTGAGTTGGAGCCTATAGTGACTGCCTTGGTGGCGTAGTTGTTTTACGGTACGAATGCAATGCTGAGGTCTCGGTTTCAATCCCCAGGTCGAGCAAAGTGTAATTGGGTTTTTCTATTCAGTATTAGCCCGGAGTCTGGAATTTGTGCCCGACATGGCGATAGGCTCGCCTCTTACCACATCATGGGACAGAAAACGTAGGGGCGAAAAGTGGGTGACTAATTGCGCCTCTGCCTACCACTACGGGAATAAAAGGCGTGGGTGAGTGTGTGAGCCTATAGGGACTTTTATATCGGAAAAAAGGCTTTCCGGGCGAAACCACGAGCAACACTTAGTTTATATAATATAACCTTAAATGTAATGAGTTTTACTGACGTACCTTATTAGGGCCCGATACTGAATCTTTACCTGTGGAAAGTTCGAGTTGAACTACATGTTTTAGGTAGCGTACTTTATATTATGAGGAGACTTGGAACTAAATCAAACGCAAAGGTCAAGACCGATCCAAACGGAAAGTCACTTTGGAAGCGCTCTGCCCCATCGAGGGGACATAGGACCCTAATGATGATTTTTTTTATGGCATCGAATGTCGAGACGAGCATGCCGTTCGCCTGATGGTAAGCGATACGACCACCCATAAACAGTAGAAACACCATTCAGCACTTTGAGTTACAAAGTACTGTGTGGCATTCCACTGCGTTCGTCATCCTGAGACATAAGATGTTAAGTCTCATTATGTCCTGCAGTTACACTGGCTACAATTTCCTTCAAAGCGAAACACAACAGTGCATGCACACTGCTTCTTGGCGGTAGAAATAGACATTGAGGTGATACCCACCCAGACGGACTCTTATATATGAGAGTCCTACCACCAGTAACGACTACAATGTTATACTCATAAATATTTAAAGACTCTTATTTATTATTTTGTAACTGCCTAACCTTCAGAATACTATCAGTACCTAATATTGGTCACTTTCTAAAAGTGTTGACTATTTTCCTTGTCTTTAGAAATTACGTACTTATGAGGTAAGCAAACGAATGATTTAAGCGTTTAAGCCCGCGATACTCGATCTTATTGCGTCCTCCCCAAGTCAGCTCCGAATACGAACGCAACGATACAAAGGTCTCGAAAACGGCGAAAAAAATTAAAAGTAATTTTTCATTCACACCAAAACATATGGGCGTAACTTTAAACAAAATTTACGGTCTTTGCCCGGACCGTTTTTGCTCCGAGTATCCTTTTAACATCTGCCACTTTAAATCATTGATATCTAATATTATGAAACGCTGTTTTACGCGTTGGGAACTGCGCCAAAGTATATTTTGTCAATAAAATAAGAGTTGTGAAAATTGCTTTCAAGAATATTCTCTAATGCCCAGTCCATTATAAGACCAATAAATCTCACAAAAAAAACATTATAATCAACGCGCAATGTGGTAATCGGTTTAAAAACATAATGAATCACTATAATCTACGCAAAATAATATACATTATTCAGCCAGCATTATTTTTGTATTTGAATGTTATATTTATTTATTTTGTTTTTATTAAAACGTTGGAAGGCAAGACCAAGATCACTTAATATATGGCACTGGCCACTACAGAAACTTCAGACGCAGATAAAATATTTAAATCTCCAAAGGGCAGCTGCCAATGATAATAATTCAAAACATATATTTAAGACCCGCGTCCCCGTCCGTTTCTTAACATTCTACACCTACAATTATGTTTTCAAGTTGTTTTATATCTCGCGCCGTAAATTATGACCTTTGGGTGGCCTACTACAGACCTTTAATTCACAAAAAGTGAGACATTTGTTCTCGATCGAGATTTTTCCTTTGATGTAGCCGGCGAAAGTGGGTTAAAGATTATTTTCCAACGGTATGTGTCAAAAAGCTGGTGTAGAAATAGTGCAATGCTTGTAAAAAATATACATACTTTATTTTTTTATTTTGTTTTATATACTAAGTGTGTAAGTAATTTTTTATTTAATAATAAGTATCGTATAATATCAATATCAATATCAATATCACTATCAAACATTCTTAGTAAGTCAACATTTATAATATTATGGTGCACTGGCTTAATTAAATATTGGTGAGGATGAAACTAAATAAGTATCAACAACCATATAAATATGGAACATTATGTTGCTTATCTTGATTAAACATAGATGGCTTTATAGAGAAAACTACATATTAAAAAAAATATGAGACTGGTTTTCCAAAATCATATAACATAATCAAAATTACTGTGGTGCCTGCACAATCCACAAATTATAGATCTCTCGAAAACTCAATTCGAGTCCAAATCGAGTACCCTGTGAGTTCCCCTACCATAGTAACAACGCTGACATTTCTTAGAAACTGTATAATTTAACGCGACGTCCGTCAATCCAACGCGATGTTTCATTCGCTATATTAACGGAGAACAATAAAAGTCGGCGAGAAATATGGCCTCACTCCTCTTATTGGATAATTATAAACCCAATACTAAAGTATTCCGTTTCAGATTTTATTTATTTAAATAACTATATTACTAGATGGTCACGGCTTCTTCGCGTGAGACCTTTCATGGAATAGTTAAATTTCTGTGTATTTTTTATACAAACAGTAAGTAGCCTGTATTAGTCAAGGTTATGGTCTGTTGGCTAAATTTTATCCAAATATATTCAGCCGTTTATGCGTCTAAGACACGAGCAATTATCCGAACGTTTCACAAGCTTTTGTATTTCCACCTAAGACAATACGAAAAGTATTACAAAATCTTACCTGAGAATGCAACCTGAGCGCTCTATATTTTATACTACCAGTAGACCAAGGTGATGGAAGTAACAGTACTATGGATAATTCCCGAAACGTGACCTGACTTCAAACCCCTTATGTCATTCAAAAACAATGTCAACAGAGGATAGGTGATTTTCATGGATCACAATCATCACCAGAATACTAATTTTATACGACTTGGGGCCATGGCGACTGTGAGTCATTATCAGGACTTTCCACTAAGAATCACCAATATCAGGCACGCAATTGGATTGCTTCGGCGGCGCGCTTGTATTAAGGTACGACTACAGTGGTGTACACTGGTGGACGATAGCCTAGTTGGGAATGGAACGGTCTGCCGAGACAATGTCCGGAGGTTCAAACCCAAGGCACACACTTCTGACTTTTCGAAGTTACGTGTGTATTGTTTATCAATTATCGTTCGCTTTAACGGTGAAGGAAAACATCGTGAGGAAACCTGCATACCTAAGAAGTTATTTATAAGAATTTCGAAGGTATGTGAAGTCTACCAACCCGCACTAGGCCAGCGTGGTGGACTAAGGCCTAAACCTTCTCAGTAGTAGAGGAGGCCCGTGCCCAGCAGTGAGACAGTATATAATACAGGTCTGGTATTATTATTTATTACTAGCTTTTGCCTGCGGCTCCGCCCGCTTTAAAAAGTTTTTCCGGGATAACAGTCCCGCTTTATATTTTCCCGGGATAAAAAGTGGCCTATGTGTTAATTCAGGACATGATCTACCCGTGTGCCAAATTTCATATAAATCCGTTCAGTAGTTTTTGCGTGAAAGAGTAACAAACATCCATACATCCAAACATCCATACATCCATACATTCTTACAAACTTTCGCCTTTATAATATTAGTAGGATTATTACAGTGCTATGGTCTCGCGTGCGACCCTCGGGCGTGGCAAAGTGATGTTGAGGTAATTTTTTCGCATCAGCCCTGAGTCTGGAGTTTATGCCGGACATGGTGATAGGTTTGCCCCCTACCACATCATAGGACGGAATACGCAAGGCAAAAAGTGGGCACACTAGTTGCGCCTTTGGTAGGCCTTCGGGGATAAAAAGGCGAGAGTGTGTGTGTTATTGCACCATCTATTGGTGGTTACAAGTTTGTGTACACTTACGCCGTCCAGGCCGTATTTCAGGGGAGAGGCAATTTCACCACGCTGTGTTAGTTACTTTAACAGCCTGGTAACAGTCTTAACGGAATGTTAAGGTGATTATCTTCCTTATCTAGGTTTTATTTCATGGGACGAACGATACTTTAACATTCGCGATGATTTTAATGTCAGATTAATTAACACAATATGATAAATAAGAAATTGGTGAAATTAGACCTCAAACTTGTTTCAATAAATATTTTCTTACATGAAGAAAATAAAAAAAAAAGAAAATTGACGAGACGAGAAATGCGTCCTCAAAGCCTCCAATCCACAGGGCAGACGTGCACACCGCTAGACTCATAATATAGATGAAAATATATTGGCTAGACAGACACCCACATATTTTTTTCTCTATTAAAACTCACCTTAAGGATAACGTAATAAAAGTGTGGGATAGATGTTGGAAATGACTGGACGGCTGACACAAGGTTCGCAAATTCAAATCCCTAAGTACACACCTCTGATTTATCGAACTTATGTTTATTCTCACTCACTCACGCCTATTATTCCCGAAGGGGTAGGCAGAGGTGCAACTAGTGCACACACTTTTCGCCGTTATTCCGTCCCATGATGTGATAGGGGGCGAACTTGTGTTTATTATTTATCAAATATCGCTTACTTTGACGGTAAAGGAAAACATCGTGAGAAAAACCTAAATAATATCTAAGAATTCATTATAAGAATTTCGCTTGCCTCAGTGGCGTAGTTGTAATGCGTTCGTGTCACGATTTGCGCGGGTTCGAACCCCGGGTCGGGCCAAACAAATTGTGACTGTGTTTTTCCATCTTAAAAATTACTCAGTTGCAGATCGGAGTCTGGAAGTTGGCGGTGTGATACCCCCGTGCCTCGGAAAGCACGTAAAGCCGCTGGTCCTGCTCCTGATCTCTCTCCGGTCATGTCGGATTGCCGTCTCACGGGACTATGAGAGTGAAGGTGTATTGTCCTCAGCGGTGAGGATCGCAACGCGTTTCTCCTATTATTTTTAATAAAAATGATTCATCTTTTTTTTATCTCTTTCGTGCCAGCCCGAGCTTAGCTTCTTTATTTATTTTTCATTGATTTTGCTCTCTATAAAAATGTCTGTAGTTATATGTGATTTTGTAATAATAATTATTATTAATTGAATGTATCTTGAGTTATCATAAGTGCAACTATTATGTTCGCCTACGTGATGAATAAAGTTTTTTTTTTATTATATTTTTAAATTTTTGCGTACCTGGCTGATTTCTGTTGAAATTTGCCGCCGTGACCGAAATCGGCTAGTAAGGGATTGTAAGAATTTCGAGGGTATGTGAAGTCTACCAACTCACACTAGGTCAGAATGATGGACTAAGGCCTCAGACCCAGTAGTAAAAGAGGCCCGTGCTCAGCAGTGGGCAGTGTACAATACAGAGCTGGTATTATTATTACGGGTACCATCCACACAGAAGAGAGAGCAAGAAGAGATGATTGGTTGCATCAAAATCACCGCCATTCAACAAACAAAGTAATGTCTTAATAGTTAACTACTGGACATAATGAGATTTAACATATTATGTCTCAATGAGACGAGCGCAGTGGAATGCCACACAGTAGGTACTTTGTAGCTCAAGGTGCTGGTGTTGCTACTGTTTATGGGTGGTCGTATTGCTTACCATCAAGCGAACGTGGCATGCTCGTCTCGTAATTCAATGCAATAAAAAAAGTCTACGTTTCAGAGTATAGCAGCCGCGCATTGGGCCGACTTCCTACATCGGCATGCCGACCAAAATTCAGTGGCGTTCTTCTGCTCAAATAACTCGGAAGATCATGAGTAAATCTACCTCTTACTTGATTACTGCATAAGGCAACTCGCATGTCAACAGATGCTGACAAATACCAAAAGCTTACATCCCAAACCCACTCAGATTGTGCATATAAAGAATGTAACAGTGCATTGTCTACAGATATGTGGTTTGCGATAAAAACTTTATTCCGGTAATGCTGGCATTATGAACTTAAAATATACTATGTTATGGTTTGGTTCAAGTTGTAGGAGATCGCGTTATTTTTGTAATAACCACTACCGATAATCCAATAACCATTTGACCACCGACTATGACCATCCACGGCACCAGAGGATGGGTTTATGCGATTGATGCGTATCAATTAATAAGGAACGAAATGAAGGCCTTTTTTTAATTATGGTGCTAACACCAGAATGTTGAGGCAAGCTGCTACTACTAATTATGAAAACAATCAATTCCTCTCGAGGATCGCGAGTTTCACAGATGACATTTGTTGTCTTTTTTTTTTTTACTAAAACCTTAAGCGTCTGTAGGGACGACGGTTTTCGCTTAATGACAGGAGACGTCACGTTCGAAATCGAACACGGACGGTCCTTAACAAATTATCAAGCCTACATTTTTGAGAACATGAAAGTCATCACAATTGTCAGATTTAGGTATACATTTTTAAAAAACATTGGTTAAATAAGCTAGTGGGCAACTGGACATAATTGACCGTCATCGTATCCCTGTCATTTTAATCCCATCCTCTTAAAACTTAACTCACCAGTCCAGCCGGCGGGCCACCGCGTGGGCGACAACCGCCGTCACATTTATGCCTTTATTATTATGTAAACAATGTTTAGCGAGTCGCAGACGTGCCTACGAGTCTCCGTTCGACACCCAGCCACCTGTGTGGGAAATAAAATAACAAAATAACGCTTGTGCTCGAGGTGCGGTAGGAATGTACTATTTACTAGGTGGTAGGTCTTATGCAAAAGAATCCAGTTCAAGCGGGCCGGTGTAATAGTGTCGGGCTGGTAAAGGGTGATCGTTCACTTCTCTGCATGCCATTAGATGCAATAATGGGTAATCTTTCACTTCTCTGCATGCTATCAGATGCAATAATGGGTAATCTTTCACTTCTCTGCATGCCATCAGATGCAATAATGGGTAATCTTTCGCTTCTCTGCATGCAATCAGATGCAATAATGGGTAATCTTTCACTTCTCTGCATGCCATCAGATGCAATAATGGATAATTTTTCACTTCTCTGCGTGCCATCAGATGCAATAATGGGTAATCGTTCACTTCTCTGCATGCCATAAGATGCAATAATGGGCAATCTTTCACTTCTCTTCATGCCATCAGATGCAATAATTGGTAATCTTTCACTTCCCTGCATGCCATCAGTTGCAGTGGGGTCCTTTTCCGTGTCCGCATAAAAGGATGGGTACCATGGATATATCTTTTGTATTGCAGCACTATACATGCGTTATATTCCGGCTTTTTTATTCAGTTCAATTACTGAGTGTTTTGAGAATTATGCTATCATCGGCTATTGTTTCAGGATGACGAGCAAAGTGCTTTGTAATTCAAAGTCCGTGTCGTGTGAGACTATGAATATTGCTCGTTAATAAGATTGAAGTTGAGAAGTTTTAAGTTATTATTATGTCAACATTAATAGCACCGTTGAAGAAATCATCCTCTTATGTTATGCTGATTTGTTGTACATTTTATACATTAGTTATTATCACATTGATAGACAATATATAGTAGATACTTTTTGTCTACCAAATATCTGATCATAATAACGCAATACCACAATATTTAATTAAAAGATATATCAACAAATCTTCGAGAACGTGCTCCAAACTAACATGATCAAATATCACACATCATAACCGGTCCAAACCAGAACAAACAACAAATAAATATAAAATATAGTGAAAAAAACATTTCGCAGTCATAAATACGCCAGGCAAAAAGCAATTAAGGGTACCGTCGCCACCGTACGGGCTCCATCAATCGGAATCAACGCGAATTACTTTTAACACTGCCAGCTCCTGCAGCCCGGAAACGTTTTGCCATCAAAACCTGTATTCAGTTGATCAAGAGAGTTTAACTTACTTCTAGATCTCCAGCCATCATATTTTGCGTATAAATCTAATAATTTAGATTTAGAAAACCAGATTAGTGTTCCTTGAGACTCGCCGAGTTCCACCGCTCGGTGTCATAAAAGGTGCTATATTGATCCTTGTTACAGGAGTTGTAGCTGCACTCACCTTACACCCGTGAGGATGTAATAGTCTCTTTAACACTTTCCCTGCGTTACGGGAACTATCTGGCCGTAGTGGAGTCTTGTAATGTGCGGCAGCTGACTATCCTTGTTTTGCACTCGGTGCGGGGGGTATTTTTCTAGGATCCCGTGAAGGTAGAAAAAAGATAACTATATATCCGACATTTTCGCTTCATTTAGTATCACTTACAAAAGAAAAATAATACGGGAAGCATTTTGTTGTAACGCACAGAAGTTATTTTTTTTACGTTTGGTGCGGTACAGGAACTATTTTGTCGTAGCCGAAACCCCGTATAGCACCGAGGTGTGCGCGCGCGGTGCTTTAGTTTGCCATAGTGTTGTGCGCAGTTCACACATGTCGACCTTAGAATAAGTATTAACTCGTATTTATACAACGTTTAACCAAAGTCCTCAATAATATTTAAGAGCGTGTTTCATTCAACTCATCGATAAGAACAACTTTTACTATGGGATATATCGGACAACTTGTATGAAGAGGTCGAAATTTTTGTTGAAGTTTCAATGTTGGTCCCATAGAAAAAGTATTTTTTGTATTGATGAATATAATCACACCCTTTAATATACTGGAGGCTTTTGTTATACGTAGTATATTATAATTTGTGGATCGTATAGTTAACATTTCTACAAGTAACTACTTATTATAAATTAATAAATCAATAATTAAAAGTTTTTCTAAGGTTTGTCGAAGTTCAATTTCACCCTATAGTTTTTAAATGAAATGAAATGAATGAATTTAAACATTGAAATTTTCTGAAGGTCCTTTTATTTTTGTCGATTATGCATGTTAGTCAAAAAATATAATTATTTAGGTATGTGTAAAAATAAAGACTTAAAGACTTTGTTTCATTGTTGTGATGTTTTTTTGAAAATTTGAGAAGTTCCTATTATTATTGTTGATTATGCCTGTTAGTAAAAAAAAATATTATTTAGGTATGTGTTTTTGTGAAATTTTTTGGAAAGTAAATTCACATAGATAGGTACTACGTGTAAGAACGTGAGCTTAAGATGCGCATGTAGCAATTTATAGGTCGACATAGTAACAAAGAAAGAAAAAGAAAGAAGTTGAAGAGTTGAGTTGAGAAGTTGAAGAAGAAGATTTCCTTAGGGAATGTTGTTTAGTTTTAAAAATAATAGCTATATACCGGCAAAATATATTATAATGGTGTTATTATACTTATCAATATAAACAACTTTTTCTAAGGGACGAACTTCGAAACCTCAGAAAGAATTGGAACAACTTATATGCAGAGGTACAAATGTTTTTTGAAATAGTTCGAAGTTGGTCCTATATAAAAAATAATTAAACGTTTCTGGGGACTTTTGTTACGCGATACTTGTTTGTCAAAATATTCTTACAAACATTTTGAATTTTATATACCTACTTTACTATTTATACTAATATTATAAAGCTGAAGAGTTTGTTTGTTTGAACGCGCTAATCTCAGGAACTATTGGTTCGAACTGAAAAATTCTTTTTGTGTTGAATAGACCATTTATCGAGGAAGGCTTTAGGCTATATAACATCACGATGCAACTATTAGGAGCGAAGAAATAATGGGAAATGTGAAAAAAACGGGGAAAATTATTCATCCTTGAGGACTTCCATTGCGTGCGCTGCGAAAACGGTTCAAGATACCAAAAATATGAAAGAATTATTCCTCTTGAAATGATTTAAAAAAATGTCCGCGACAGTGTATGTCTATCTTTTAAGATTAACTCACTAGAACCGTTTTTATGGTAATCAAATTTGGTCGAAATTAATGCATTATTTGTTAAGAGTTGTAATATTAATCTTTATCCAAATAAATGTGTTGGATAGAGTGATTCAACGGGAAGGTTTTTATGTACTTTTAGCCCGGAAAAACTTATTAACGCGGGCGAAGCCGTGGGAAAAAGCTAGTGGTTTATAAAGTAAAGATCTCATGTGAATTTTTAACTACTGATAAGGTAAGAAACGAAAATATTCGAAAAATACCTACCTAATTTGATTAATTTTTAATATTTTTGTAAAATCAAATATATATTTACCTCTTTTATTATTTTTGTTTGTAAGTGATATATGTAATTTATTACAAAAGTAATAAATAATAACAGTTTGTGCACAATGTGTATACTTGTTCAATTTCATTTACCTTTTGTTGATTATGATTATGCATGTTCATGAATCTATTAATTTTTTATTATGTTTCGTATGGAAATCGATAGGGATACTATTTTTTATGCTCAATAAACAAAGTGCAATTCAAAAGTTGGTATTAATTATTAACTTTACCCTCATCCCTAGCATTTTATATGTTTTATGCGGGACGGGAAATAATTACCCGTAAAAGGACCGATTTTGAAAAAAAAATATAACTCTTACTATATTACGTAGATCCCCGTGCTACGGCATATGTATAGGGGAGGCCGGGGCCACAATTAACAAAAAAAGGATTTTTAGTTGTAGATTAGTGATTATTCAATAGCCATATTTGTTTATTATGTTATACGATGATTTAATTATTCAGGTATCGTATAATTATCTCAAATTAAACAAAACAGAAACGATGTCGTAATTAGAACTCTTTTTCACAAAAGAGTCAGTTGTTAATTCTTACCTCACGTTTGGGGCTAGAATTAACAGGTCGAGGGTAAGTATTAACAGAAGGGGCAACAATTAACATAATGATATGCTGACTCATGTAGAGGAAAACAAATATATGTATGACACATTTCTTTATTAGGTAATTAATACAGACTTGTATGGGATATGCTTTCTTATAAACTGACTGATGGAAAACGTCGGGCGACCGACGGGCCGAGTCCCTAACCTATGTACACCGCACGGCATACCAACTAAAACTCCGCGGTGGCCATCTTCGGCGCATTAGGGACGGCTGCGGGCTTCTTCCGACTCACGTCTAAGTTGTCGTCCGCAACCGCCCCTGCGGCTATGGTTGCCTCTTGTTCGGCAATGAAACCTAACCGGATTTTTTTGTTACCCATTTCTCAGTAGAAATGGGTTACAAAAAGCGGTTAAAGAAAGCGGGTGCACCAGTGTGCACCCGCTTACTTTTTTTTCACGAAATTAAAGAGTGAAACGTAGCAAAGCTCAAATTCTTTTGCTACATCTCTGTACTTTCTGTTCTTCTCCAACACTTCTAGCGCAGCCAACTGGTAGACCTCTTGGGATGTAGTGCCCCGCGTAGGTTTTCGTTTATACGTTCGCATAATGTCATAAAACAAAACATTTTAAAATAACTATACACAAACATTCAGATACCCTGTTAATCCTCACATCCGGGACAGCTATTAACACGTTAAAACAAACCCCGCAAATTTGTTAATTGTAGCCCCAAAGGTTCATTTAAAGAATTAAATAACATACTAAAATATTGATCAATAATTTTGTCAATTAAGCAAAGTAGAATTATTAAGTATAAAATATGCTGCCAGAGAATAATGAATATTATCATAGCACTGTATATTTTTTGTAGAAATCAAAAAATTGTAAACTTTAAAATGTTCTTTACCTGCGTAAAAATGTCACCTGGCACACAACTCACTTGTATGGCGAGCGGGCCGCAACTGACCGATCCTGTGGCATTCAGCTTGGTCTAGTTGACGAATTAAAACTCGCGTTGGAGGTGTAGTGTGTATAGTTTTAGAGAATTTCGCTTGTTAATACTTACCTCCGTTAATTGTAGCCCCGTCCTCCCCTATACGCAGGGATATAGTCTATCGATTAGTATAAAAAATAAATAAAAATGGTAATATTCCACGCTTGTAAAGACATTAGAAGTCAGGACCTGATACGGGAAAATAAAGGTCGTACCGCAAGATTGGTATTCTTCATACGGGAAGTATATGACTCGTATAGCACTGGTAGTAAAACTAGGTTCAGGCGCCTACGCAGTGAAAGTGTTAAAATCTGTTTTGGTAGATTTTTATCATGAATTAAGTAATTTTCGAAATGTGCAAAACCGCACGACCGTGCTAGCGACCCTTATCATCCAGGGCAAACTCTGATTATAATGCCGGTACGTCGTGTGGCCGGATTTACCTTTCTGGTATTGATCTCTACAGCCATCAAATAAAGTGTCTCAGAACAACCTCCTACAGTTGACGCTGTTTAAATAATCTGCAATAGATATAATAGGCCAATGATGATGAGGTTGTTAGCAAATGGCGTATTTAGGAAATGATTTTTTTTAATTTGATCAATTCGGTGGCATAGGTGTATTGAGCTACGATAGCTGAGGACTCGGGTCAGCTCAGGTAGTTCAGGTTGTACACCTCAGAATCAGTATGGAGTGAAGAATAGAGCCCTCATGACAGTAATATGAATAGAGCCACCGTTCCATCCCCAACTAGGCTATCATCCACTTTTTCCAATACGTCAAAGAAAATCTACGACGTAGGTACATACTATATTATAGCTTTTATTTTAGGTATATTCATCTGTCTAAGCACCGTTAATTTCAGGGATGGGAAATACAAACCAATTGAGATTCGCACCGCTTTTCTTAGGAGTAAGTCAAATCAAGCCTCGCAAGACAACTCCATACTCTACCTATTCTTCAAGATGCGAGGTTGAGGTTTTCTTATTTTATGTAAAGTAGGCAGTACTTGTTAAAACTACATCCCATATCCTTATATGGAAAATCGATTAATTTATCATCGACAATCGATTTATTTAACGAATTATCGATGATTGAAATTATAGTTTTATCAAAACTTATTTATCTAAGTTGTAGACATTTAGCGATTGAAACTTCGTGTACGATTTGGGATACACTAGGTAGGTACTTAGGCCTAATTTACGGAGACGCGGGGTGTTGAGCGTTGTGTTGAGCGGGTCGGCTGGCACTAGGGTATTTTCCTATGTTTGATTTTGTGCATTATTTTATACTAGCTTTTGCCCGCGGCTCCGCCCGCTTTAAAAAGTTTTTCCGGAATAAAAGTCCCGGTTTATATTTTCCCGGGATAAAAAGTAGCCTATGTGTTAATCCAGGACATGATCTACCCGTGTGCCAAATTTCATCGAAATCCGTTTTGTAGTTTTTGCGTGAAAGAGTAACAAACATCCATACATCGAAACATCCAAACATCCATACATTCTTACAAACTTTCGCCTTTATAATATTAGTAGGATGTAACAGCAAAGAATCCTTTCTGTGAAAATAGTATTAAATGGGTTAAGAAATGACGCAGCAATTAGAAAACATGTGCCGCCCACTATCTACGTAAACGAGGCCTTCGACAGTCTTATAGTCTTATTTTACTAACCGAACTACGCATAGAAATGTCGTAATCAAGTACAAAGTTCTAGAAATAAACTAGCCTTCGTAGCGCACTTGAAAATTATAATGTTAGCGTAGACAATAGTAATAATCCTTGTCCAAAACACAGACCGGCGTAGAGGGAACAAAGACAACCACTTCCTTTGACGCGGAGGGGCTTCAAATGACACTACTGTTAATGAACTACGACGAACTCTTAATCTTCATAGACTAGACTATTTTTTTAATGGCTCGATTAAAGACGTCTTGGCGGCCATCAATCTCTTTGGATTTTTTTTTATGGATTATGTGATTGTAATTTGTTAGCATTTAAGAAGGAATGAGAATTGGGAATGTCATCACGCAATAGTGTATACCTATTGATTCTACCCGGAGTCAAGGGGAATGAAAATTGAAAAGGAAGGCGAATTAATGAGCCTTCGCAAATATCAATTCAAACAGGATTTCTGAGGCATTGATACCAAGTTCAAGGCAATCGAAAGGTTGTCTTCCGTATAACTCTACTACCGATATTACATCCAATGACCGTTAATCACGGAGAAACATATTCGAAATTCAAATTACAAAGTAAATGACACGATGTTCAGCTCTCAATTCACATCGTGGGCATCGTTTATATTTCAAAAATTGCGTACCCGCCCAAAATTTAGGCTGGTTTTTAGACTCTTATACCCAACGAATAGGGTCCATTTGACGCTCGCAGATGCTATGTAATCGGACAAGCGAAAATAAATAGAGCAGCTTTTTATTTTTTATCCGGGTGTGTCAAAATGGAATTTTATAATCTGTGGACAGCTAACGAGATGTGTAGGGTTTTAGTTTCTTATTTAATTTAGTTTTGTGCGCGAAATAAAGTTAAAAGTTTTACAACTCATTTGTTTTATCCGATTAGGACTTGTCTTATTTTGGCAAAGGTGTTTTATATTAAGCCGATAAAATATGCTTTTAGGTTTCGTGTAGCCATATAGACGTGCTGTTTGATTTTTATTGGTTTTGAATAAATATGCAAGTAAAAGCGGATTTCGATGCATTAGACGGGCAGGACATACGGACTGCCGATATGTGGTTTGGAGGCGTTTGGAGATTTCCACCACGGTATCCCCTGCCTGTCGTAGAAGGCTACTGATAGGGACCATCATGGGTTCGCGGGAAGTCTGCAGGGACCTGTCCGCCGTTAGGTGCCCCTCCCCCCCACACACACACACACAACAGGAGACGGGCTGCATTAAGCGTCACCGCGCAGGGGCGGTTGCGGACGACAACTTAGACATTTCAGTCAGAGGAAGCCGTCTCTAATGCGCTAAAGGGAAAAGAAAAAAAGGGCATACACATAAAGAATTTCATAATGACATCAGCCTTGTAATTAAATACTGCATGATCGGTCAACCGTACGCAAGGGTCTGTCAGGGTATATACCACAGAAAAGTCTATTTCTGCTACTAAACATCATTGTAAGGGCTCTGTTGTACTTGCGTTTGAAAGACATTTAAGCTCGTGTAGTTATTTAGACTGCCTCGGTGGCGTAGTTGTATTGTGCTACGACTGCAATGCTGAGGTCTCGGGTTCGATTCCCGGGTCGGCCAAAGTGATATTGAGTTTTTCTATTCAATATCAGCTCGGAGTCTGGAATGTGTGCCCGACATGGCGATAGGCTCGCCCCCTATAACATCATGGGACGGAATAACGGCGAAAAGTGGGTGCACTAGTTGCACCTCTGCCTACCCCTTCGGGGATAATAGGCGTGAGCGAGTGTGTGTGAGTGAGTTATTTAGCATTACACGCCTTAGCACCTGATAATTTTAACAACGAGAGTAAAAATTTAATGTGAAAAAATGCGTGAAGTATTTTTATTTCAATGTCTTAGCATCTGATGGTGACAAACACAGTATAATGTCACATGTACCTACTCTGTAATTTTCAAAAATAAAATCAATAAAAGTGTTGCTACTGATTAATGTTTATGGGCGATAATAACTCGTACTATTAAGAGAGCAACTAGCATTATCATTTTATTTAAAAAAAAAAATACGAAGTGAGATACGGGTCTAAGACGTGGCGTCTGACTATGGGCTGCCTAAGACGGCTCACTGTCACTCAGCGAGCTATGGCGTGGGTAATTCTAGGTGTTTCTCTACATCAAATCAGAAATGAGAATACCCGACATAACCCAGCGGTTTAGCAAACTAAAGTAGCAGTGGGCCGGGCACATAGCTTCGTAGAACGGACAACAGATGCGGTAGAAAAGTTATCAAGTGGAGACCAAGTACTGGCAAGCACAGCGTGGGAAGTCCAACAAGGTGGACAGCCGACCCTGTAAAGGTCGCAGGAATCCGCTGGATGAAGACCACTTCTACAAGGTTGGTCTAAAAATCTTTTAGGGAGGCCTATGTTCAGCAGTGGCCTTCCAAATATTGAAGAAGGAGAAGAAGAAATATGAAGTCATTATTTCTTTGCCTAACACTTCGGAAGTATGGCATAAGCTTCTGTTGCCTAATTGTAAACACGCGTCAATGTGTCATGTCATAATCCCAGTTATCTTACGGGTGGCAAATAACAAACCCGATCACGTATCATAACAATTACAATCGTTCGAGATATCGTCGCTGGTGAGTTCGAAGAAATTACGTTTCCGCTTCCCTACGCGGTAATGGAGACGTGAACGTTTCCGAAGAATTTGAGTAATTTAAGTATCTCACTTCTTATATCATAACTGAGCCCAATGTGATCTGTCTATCAAGATTCTGCCAAGAAAATCTCTTTCTCTCATGCCTATAGCTAACCCCTGCATTGGATATAATTATCTAGCTCAAAAAAGTGATTGACCACCAAGAAATACTTTCAATTATATCTGGTGGGTTTATTATACTAATTATAAACGTATAAATGTTTCTTTGTAAATAAAAAAATAATGTTAATCATAGACAACGTTATTCGAATATTAAATAGGTATCTTCTTTAATCATTCCAGGATCATTAAAATGATAACTGATTTGTCAATACAAACATTTTTACACATTAAAACACATGTAATAATAAATAAATTCGTACTGGCCGGTTTGCTCTGCGAATGGCAATCAGCCAGCGTGTTATCATTGCAAATATCAATTTTTTCAATGCAAACATGGAAAAAGATGGAAAAAGCATGAAAACTAAAATGAATCGTAAATGTTCGCGGATTGAATTTACGTAGGTAGTGCGTGGTCAATAAATTGGACAAAGCGACGCGACGCCATTATTTATGGATGGTATATGGTTTGTTATGATGTCTGGTGATTGATGTGTGAGCTAGATTATTCTGTACGTCATACCTAACCCTATTTAACCGACTTCAAAAAAAGAGGAGCTTCTCTAGATTAGTGTATTTTTTATATTTGTTACCTCAAACCTCCGTCGTTTTTCATCTTTATGAACATACAAAGAGAGAGATGTTGCATAGATCTTTCTAGATTTACTTAAAATTTTCATATTAAATTATCCATTTTCTATTATTTTACTCTATAGCATTTTTTAATCTCATAAAAACAATATCGGTATTATATATTTTTTCGTCACTAAATGTAGAGACGACCTTCATAAAAGCATTTCGTTGTATGTATTATAACAATATTCCAACAAAATAAAAAATACAGTGCCAAAGAATATTCCAGAAGGGAAATCCAAGTCCCTAATTCGTATGGCTGCCACCGACCCTTTTTTTAAGGACAAACACACAGGCATCTACTAGTGCGATTCTACTAAACCATAATATAACTATTATATAGCTGTCCAAAACGTATCAAACAATCAATTTGTATTGATCTACGAATTTCGCATTAGCATGGGATATATTAGGCGCCGGGCAGACGCCAAATTTTATTATGTGCTAATAAGGCAACCTGTACGCGCTCCGTATACATGGTGTTTTAAAATGTCTATAAAATATAGAATTTCATTTTATGTTATTTGAATATTGAGTACTTGGGCTAAAAACTACAGTCATACACAAAATATAACTGATATTAAGAATATTACAAAATATAACTAATATTAATTATAAAGACAACGATCAGTTGGTGCGCGATATGGCGATAGATAGATTTTGTTTTTTAATTTGTGTCTACGGCAACTTGTTTCTTTGTAGTAAACTGTGGATAATGGTGTGGGATGCACATCTATGTAAATGTTGTTAAATACTATTGTTTGTATATTTTGTTGTGCAGCTGTTTGTTATCCCTAAATAAATAAATAAATAGGCCATATCCGGCACAAATTCCCCACTCCAGATTGATACATACATACATACATACATACATACATACATATATACATATACACTCACGCCTGTTATCCCCGAAGGGGTAGGCAGAGGCGCAACTAGTGCACCCACTTTTCGCCATTATTCCGTCCCATGATGTGATAGGGGGCGAGCCTATCGCCATATCGGGCACAAATTCCAGACTACGAGCTGATACTGAATAGAAAAACTCAATATCAATTTGCCCGACCCGGGGATCGAACCCGAGACCTCAGCTTTGCAGTCGTACTGTAATACAACTACGCCACCGAGGCAGTCCAGGTTGATACTAAGTAAAAAAAAATATCAGCTTGCCCAGCCCGGGGATCGAACCCGAGACATTAGCACTGCAGTCATGTGGTAAAACCACTCCGCCACCGTGATAGTCATTAAATTTCAGATTAATCCTGCATTGCCAAACATCCTGCATTGCCAAACAACCTGTATATACAAAAATGTCAAGCGACGCCACAAAATAAACATTGCATACTAATTCGTATCCATGATTTGGCATCCTGCTTTTTATGGCGCATAAAAATTGTTAAGCACTTTTTTATCCATTGTAATCGCAATTGTTTATGCCTTCCTTACCTATCGGAGTCGAGTATTGAATTAGGTAGTGTGTTGACGTATCTATTTCTAGAACATTCGATAGATAATTACTATAATTGAAATCGGTGATGGTAATATTTATTAGGTGACAGGCAGGGGCGTAGGCGTGGGGGCAAGGGGGGAGTACTAACCCCACCTAGATTCAACATAATTATGTACATACTTTTGTATTGTTACCTCACTTAAATTGAAGGCTAAATTATAAGATAGTGATTTTGCAACTGTAGTTAGGGTAATCATCGGCGTTACTAAGCTGGACGCGCTTGCAGAGCTTCGAGTACTCCGGCGCGGCGCGGTGTGAGGCGCGAGGTGTCAGGTTTGAGGTCCTGCGAGCGCGTCCAGCTTAATAAGACCCTGACAAAAAATTACAGTTGAAAAAACGGGGCCTAAGTCTTTCGTAAGCAAGAGTTTCGCGGAGTAAGCTATTATTACTAGTATATTGATCGCTAGAGGAACACTGATTATCAGACGAACAAGTTATTAAAATGCATAACCAGCTTTAAAGAATCTATTCACCTTGTAAATACATAACTCATTTTTCTCTAGAGATTAGATCAAACAGCAATGTGCATTTTGGCTACAGTAATTGTAATTGAGACTCAATTCAAAACTGTGATTTTGACTAAAACTGTGCAGTTTTGGGTGAATTTACTACTATTTAATAGCCCAGATTCCAGAAGCGATCAGCATATTATCTTAGCGTTAAGTACGATTATCAAAAGAGAAATGCCTGTTAATAAAACATTTTAATGATTTCTTTGGATAATGAGAGTATCATAGATCTATAATTTTAGTTGGATGGTTAACGAGAGAGATTTTATCTGACGAGGCTTATTATTAACTAAGTAGTTGTTTCACGCGACTCCGCCTTCGTAGCAGAGCTTGTATAGTATGTACTATTCTAAGATATACTATACCATATTAGCTCTATATTATATACTGCCCACTGCTGAGCACGGGCCTCCTCTACTGAGAAGGTTTAGGCCTTAGTCCACCACGCTGGCCTAGTGTGGGTTGGCAGACTTCACATATCTTCACAATTCTTATAGAGAACTTTTCAGGCATGCAGATTTCCTCACAATGTTTTCCTTCACCGTTAAAGCGAGTGATAATTCGCAAAGAATGCACACATTACTTTTAGAGAAGTCAGTAGTGTGGGCTCTCGGGTTTTGAACCTGTGGACAAACATCTCGTCACTGCCACCGCTTTGAGGTCCTGAGTTCGAATCCCGGGTTGGGCAAAATGATATTTGGGATTTTTTGCGCAGTATCATGCCGGAATCTGGAACTAATGTTTGGTACGACGATAGGCTCGCCACATATTACATCATGGGACGGAACGCATAAGGCGAAAAGTGGATGCGCTAGAGTGTCTACCCCTCCGAATATAGAGGCATGTCGTGGATAAGTAGGTAGGTAATTCCAAATGTCATCAAAATCTGTTTAGAGGTTTCACATTTACTTCTAAGAAACATCAAAACATTTTAGATTTTTTCCATTTATAATATTAATAAGGTAGCCGTTTCCTTGCTCTGAGAGGAAAAGTACCGGCTGTCTCTATGGAAAGATGGTGTGCGGGGCTCGGACTGGGCCAACACCCCGCAATGTGTTGTGTGTGTGCTGGATTGCGTGAGTGGGAATATGGCGATACCAGTGACAAAGTAACAAAGGCGTAAAATCGGGAAATAGCGTTTATTTCACACACTGAATCGAAAGTTACAAAGTTCAGCCACAACGGTAGCCAAATTCTCCCGGCGTTAATATTCGGCGCGTAGTCTCTCGTTGCTACGCCGTAGCTATGCGACGTAGCTGGAAGTCGTCCTCGTAGCACCGTGCCACAGCTGATGAGGAAGGATGGTCCACTCTGCATAAGCGCCTGTTTCCTCTTCAAACTTGCAGACTTCTTCTTTCTTGCCGACTACTTGCTGTTTTCTTGATGTCCCGAACTATTTCTATTAAACAAAAAACTCCTAACACGTTTTAACTCAACTATACAAAAAAACAAATTAGCTTAAGTACTCCGCGGCTATACCGTACGGAGCACTAAGAGGGCCTTCCCTCTTTCTAGGACCTCTTTTTCACTTTCAAGATTACACTTATTTTCAATTCGCGCCTAAGTTAAATCTATATGCCTAAACTATAAGTGTCTTGGTACATAGACACTAAGTGGCTCTATATACTAAACATCATAAAACAACCTTATGTGCATTACAAAGAAAGTTATCGTGATTTACTTACTCTAAGTTTAGCACAAACGATGCACACAAGCAACATTTCTAAAAATAACTATTTAAACTTTATACATACGTTCATCCCGCTACCGCAGCGGGGTAGGCAAAGTTCTAACCTACACTATGACACCGAATGAAACACTACACAGTTCATACCGGGTGAGTTATAAGCGTTCAATGACCCTAACGATAACACGATTTTTTTCACTAAGATCACTGACTAAAGTCTATGACGTCACTAAGAGGTCCGAGTTCTATTACGAAATCGCGCATGCGCGGCATGCACTCTACGTTGTTCTCTCTTCGAGAATATGCGTCCTGCACATTCTCCCGCCGTGCATCACCCAGCGTCCAGGGGGTGATGCAGTCACGCTGTCGGGCAGGATGCATCCGCCGCTGGCTGCGGCGCGGCGCTCTCGGTCCTTGTGTCGTCAGCTTGGTGTATGACGACGATCCTCTTCACGGGTCGTCGCAGGACACCTCCGCGGGTGGTGATGTCCACTGTGCGCACCACTCCATCTGGGCCGGGATACATGGCGCAAATGCGCCCCCGCGGCCATGTGTTGCGCGGGAGCGTGCCGTCTATGATGCGGACGACATCACCTATTTGCAGTTCGGGGCCCCGGCTGTGGGCCTCCCGCCGGTTTCTTAGCTCGGGGAGGTACTCCCGGAGCCAACGCGTCCAGAATGCGTCGGCGAGCTGCTGTGTGGCTTTGAGGTCGGCGTGCGCGCCGAAGTCGTGGTCGGCCGGGAAGTTCGGCACCGACCACGGGCCCCGACCGCCCAACAAAAAGTGGTTAGGCGTCAGGGCTTCCGGATCCTCAGGGTTCACCGACACGTGGGTCAATGGTCGGCTATTGACTGTTAGTTCGACCTCGGCGAGTAACGTTGCCAACGTCTCTTCTCGAGGGCTCCTCTCGTGGAGCACCGTTTTTAGTGCGGTTTTCACAGTCCGCACCAGTCTCTCCCAGGCGCCGCCCATGAATGGCGCGCCCGGGGGAATGAAGCGCCATCGGATCGCCCTCCGCGACGCCTCTTCTTCGGCGCCCGCGAGGAGGGTGTTGCGCAGCTCTCGTTCCGCGCCGTGGAAGTTGGTCGCATTGTCGGACCACAGCTCGACGGGGCTCCCACGACGCGCTGTCATGCGCCTGAGTGCCATGATTGCACCCTGCGCACTTAATGAGTGCACCACCTCTAGATGCACCGCTCGAACTGTCAAACATGTAAAGAGAGCTACATAGCGCTTTTGATTGCTGCGGCCCACGGTTACGGTGAGCGGACCGAAGTAATCAAGACCGGTATAGGTAAATGGTCTGTGATGATGAGCCAGCCGACAGGCAGGTAAGTCGCCCGTCACCGGCTGCGGCGGGGTCGCCGCCCTCTGGCGGCACTTCAAGCAGCTCCTCAGTGTAGTCTTGACCGTCGGGCGTAGTCTCAGGATCCATCTCTGTTGGCGGCAGCAGTTGACCACGCTCTCGACGCTGGCGTGATGCAGCTCTGCGTGGACGTGCTCGATCCACAGCCGTGTTGCCCGATGCTCGCCGTCGACGACCGGAGGGTGCTTCATTTTTTCTGTGATTCCCGTGGTAGCTGAAATCCGACTATTTAAACATATCAAATTATTAATTAGTACAATACTCAAAGGATACAGGCGGCTATCCCGTGATACGGGTTTTCCTTGTGCGAGTGCACGTATTTCTTCGGCAAACACTTTTTCTTGACTCATTTTTATAATGAGGTATTCCGCCCGTTCTAACAGCTCAGCTGGGAGGGTCATGAATGTTATGTCCTCCGATTTTCGCGCGCTCCTCTTCAACGGTTTTTTCGACGTTTGAGCGCGTTTCCAATCCGGGTCCTTTTGCGAAGCGGCCTTTGTTCGCTTGTGATTAACGTAATCACACCGTCGCCGGAACATGCGCACTGCCTGCAGAGTGCGAGCTGTAGCTCTCAAGTATCGGGTCCAACTCGAGAACCGATTCACGTCGGGTAGGGCCTCTGAGAGCTGTGGCTCTCGATGTCCTGAGGTGACGGCGCCTACTCTTTCTTCACCGGTCGTGGTGATGATGCCCCTTTCTTCCGTGGGCCATAAGTCGGGTGGATTTCGGAGAAATTCCGGCCCATTGAACCATCGATGTCGCTCATCGAAGTTGTCCGGCACGTCGCGTGTGGCATCGTCAGCGGCATTGTGGCGCGTCGGCACCCATCTCCATTCGCTCGTTTGTGAATGTTCCTCTATTGCCGCGACGCGATGAGCGACGTATGGTTTGTATGATCTGGATCCTGTTCTGATCCAGCTCAGCGTTGTCCGACTGTCTGTCCAGTAGGTCGTTGACTCGGGTTGTCTTCCGTGTTCGCGCTTCACCGCGGCTGCCATCCGTGTGCCGAGTACTGCTGCCTGTAATTCTAGACGGGGAATGGACGTTAGTTTCAGCGGCGCAACTTTCGCTTTCGCTGTTATAAGCGAAACCGTGACCCGTCCGTCTTCATCTTCGGCTCGCCAGTATAGTGCGGTCGCGTAGGCGGACTCGCTGGCATCGGTGAACACGTGCAGCTGCAATCTTCTAGCTCGAGTATAGCCTAGGTAGCAGCGTGGCACGGACACGTGACCCAATCTTCTCAGCTGTGTGACCCAATCCGCCCATCCGGCGGATATGTCGCCGTCAAGCGGATCGTCCCATGCAGTGCCGCGTCTCCAGACCTCCTGCAACAGCTGCTTGGCCCTTACCGTCACTGGGGATGCAAGACCTAGAGGATCAAACAGGGACATTACTATTTTAAGCGCTTCTCGTTTCGTGGGCGCTTCTCTGATTAACAAGTTTGGCGGTATGCGCGCCAAATCCAAATTGAAGGCGAGTCTGTCTTCCGTTGGTCTCCAAATGAGGCCCAAGACTCTCTCCGCCTTTTCTAAGTCCACCTCTTCGCGGTGGGGACTTGCCGATTCGCCGAGTGCTTCAAGTACCTCAGGCGAATTACTCGTCCATTTTTTCAATATAAAATGCGCCTCACCGTGAATGTCGCGCACTTGCCGCGCAATCGTTGTCGCGCTTTCTATGTCCGGATAGCTGTCAAGGTAATCGTCCATATAATGTTTTCTCCTTATCGCGTCGACAGCTTCCGGATGCGTCGATCGAAATCTGTCCGCGTTGCGATTCATGACATAAATCGCCGTCGCGGGAGAGCTAGATGCACCGAAAATGAGTACCTTCATCCTGTATATTTCCGGCGGTTTGTTATCTCGGCGATCCGCTCGCCAGAGATATCTGAGGGCGTCGCGATCTTCCTCGCGCAATCTCACCTGCATAAACATCTCCGTGATATCCGCGGTGACTGCAATGGGATGTTCCCGAAATCGCATCAGGACGGCGGGAAGAGGCTGCAACAAGTCTGGACCTGTTAATAAGTTATCATTCAAAGTGGTACCCTTTGTCTTGGCCGCCGCGTCGTGCACAACTCGCAGCTTGTCCGGTTTCAAAGCATTAAAAACTGCGAAGTGCGGCAAATACCATGTCCTTGTTGCATGGGAGGTCGCGGGGGCTGGCTCGGCGTAATCCTTCTCGATCAGCGCCTCCATCTGTTGGTTATATCTGACCTTGAGTTCGGGGTTCCTATCCAGCTTGTTTTCTATGTTGTGCAGCCTTTTCAAAGTGTTCTCGTAATTGTTCGGGAGCTCGACATTTTCTTTTTTCCACAGGAGAGACGTGGTATATCTTCCGCAGGGTTCTCTCGTGGTGTTGTCCTCCAGGATTCTCAGCGCCTTTTCTCCGGGGTCGCTCTTCGGCCTGCGGGGATCTACAAACAGATTATCAAGCAAAATAAATTCTTTTACGAGCTCCTCAGTTAGGTCGTCGGTTGCTGTCTGGCCGACGAAATTCACCCTGTGTCCTAGGGCTCTGGTCCGGCTCCCGTGTACCACCCATCCTAGTGGTGTGAGCGAGGCGACCGGTTGGTTCCTCCTTCCGGACCGTGTCTTGCTAGATATAAGCAAATGCCAATTATCCTGGCCTATAAGAAGTCGGGGTTTCGCTTCTTGCGTTTGTGATGCAGGCAGGAGGCCCTTCAAATGGGTACAGTCTCGCAGCGCCTCTTCAGGAATACGCTGCGCCGCCAATCTCAAGTTGTCGACGGTGCGGGCTTCTATCTGCTGCCGTCCCCGACTTCCCCTTATCTGAAACTTAACACGACATGAATTATTCCGTGTAGTTTTCTCTCCATCGTACGTGATTATGTGGAGCGGTTCATCCGGTCCCTCCGCGCCGATGTCCTTGGCCAGCTGATGGTCGATCAAACTGACCGTCGACCCGTCATCAAGTAGCGCGAAAGTGTGAGCCTCTCCCGCCGGTCCTGAAATGCATACCGGGGCTATTTTCAAAAATGACATTTGCGACGTCCATGCCGAATTTACCACCTCTTCATTGGTGGCCTCGTCGGTACTCTTACTCCTCCGGTCCGAGTGCAGCATCCTATGGTGATGTCGTTCACACCCGTCCGTGTCGCATTTTCGAGGCTTGCATGTGTGTTGCTTCGATCGAAATTTCAGGCACCTGAAACATAGCCTATGTTTTTTTGCTAAGTCCCACCGCGCGTCAACCGCGGCATCCCGAAATCGTGCACATTCGCCCATCGAATGTACCTCCTGGTTGCATACACAGCATGCGGGCTTCTGTTTGTCGGCGACGGTATGTATTCGTTGCCGGCGTGGTTGTTCGCCGCCGCTAGCCTTCACCGGGGCCTTGTCCGCGATGATCTCTGGCACGGCGAACGGACTGCATATCTCCGCTTCCCTGGCAATGAATCGGCTAAATTTTAATAAGTCGGGCTCACCTCTATGTTGTGCGGCGGCGAACTCATACCATTGCCTTCTCAGCGTCGGAGTCAATTTTTCCATCACCGCCTTCGTAACCTCCGGATTATACAGGTAGAAGGCACAATCGAGCGCTTGCAGGGTTCCCACGACATTTTCTATTTTCGTACTGAAAGTGCAAATATCTCGCGGCGAATCAGTGAGGCGGGGTAGCGCCCGGAGTCGCTCGATCTCGGCCAATGCGATCGAGTCCGGACGCCCAAACCGCGTCTCGAGAGTCCTCAGCACAGCGTTCGGTTCGGCGTTGGTGATGAGCAGCCCTTGTACTGCTTCCTTTGCTGTGCCCCGTAAGCTGCGGCGCAATCGGGACATATTCTCCAACGCTGTAAAATAACTTGCGGATTCATTATAAGCGGCTCTATAAGTTAGCCAATCTTGATGCGCACCGTTGAAAATGGGCAACTCCGTATACTTCAACGGCTGTCTATGTTGTGCAGCTTGCACAGCTTGCGTTATGGCACACGCAAGTTCACTATAATCGGAGTTCGGTCGCGCTGCGACCAATTCCCCGCCCCGCACTTGACGCGGGGTAGGCGGGGGCTGCGGCGGCGGCGGCTGTTGCGAAGCTTCATTTTCTCTTAACCAGGCTGCTACTACAGGCGGCGGTTGCTTCGCAGGCAGCGGCTGCACATTCGGGTTCGATGCCGCAGGGTTACCTGAAAATGTTATGAAATCGAGCGGATTATTTGATGCATCATTTGCCACTGGGTGACACGTTGGCGGGGGCACGGCACTGGCTCCCGCCGGTGCAGACGCCGGGATGTCCCAGGATGCGGCGGTGATCACTGGGTCTATGGGTTCGGGTGGCGGCTGCACACGGGATTGCGCATCTTGCACTTCGTGAGGTCGGTTATCAATCGCGAGCAGCTGACTGGTATGTAACCAGCTGTGAACGCGTTGATCCTGCTCGACCTCGGTGATGACGGAGTTAAGGTCATCCTCGCTATCTTCCGCTTCGATCTCTGCTAGCTTTGCGGTCGCTAGCTCTATCTTGAGTTTTGTGAGTTCGGCCCTGGCCTGTGCCAGGCGACGTGCTTTCGTTGAACGCCTTGAAGAAGTGGCTGGTCGACTTCGGGGCCGCTGTGGCTTCCTCTCTTCCGGTGCGGCGGCTTGAAGCTCCTCCGCAGCGGTGCCGGCAGCGGTATCCCTATCGGTGGTGAAACACGTTTGAACGGTGTCGGCGATGGTGGTCTCGGTGGCCTCAGTCGCAGACGTTGCTGTAGCAGACGTCGCGGTCGCGGACGTCCCCGTTGCGGACGTCGCGGTGCATGACGTGACCGTCGTTGACGCTTCCGTGGCCGACGCCGTTCGTTTCCCGATTGACCTTGTCACTGGCATTTTCCACACTCACGTAGATCCGGCTCGCGAAGGACCAGAAAATGTGCGGGGCTCGGACTGGGCCAACACCCCGCAATGTGTTGTGTGTGTGCTGGATTGCGTGAGTGGGAATATGGCGATACCAGTGACAAAGTAACAAAGGCGTAAAATCGGGAAATAGCGTTTATTTCACACACTGAATCGAAAGTTACAAAGTTCAGCCACAACGGTAGCCAAATTCTCCCGGCGTTAATATTCGGCGCGTAGTCTCTCGTTGCTACGCCGTAGCTATGCGACGTAGCTGGAAGTCGTCCTCGTAGCACCGTGCCACAGCTGATGAGGAAGGATGGTCCACTCTGCATAAGCGCCTGTTTCCTCTTCAAACTTGCAGACTTCTTCTTTCTTGCCGACTACTTGCTGTTTTCTTGATGTCCCGAACTATTTCTATTAAACAAAAAACTCCTAACACGTTTTAACTCAACTATACAAAAAAACAAATTAGCTTAAGTACTCCGCGGCTATACCGTACGGAGCACTAAGAGGGCCTTCCCTCTTTCTAGGACCTCTTTTTCACTTTCAAGATTACACTTATTTTCAATTCGCGCCTAAGTTAAATCTATATGCCTAAACTATAAGTGTCTTGGTACATAGACACTAAGTGGCTCTATATACTAAACATCATAAAACAACCTTATGTGCATTACAAAGAAAGTTATCGTGATTTACTTACTCTAAGTTTAGCACAAACGATGCACACAAGCAACATTTCTAAAAATAACTATTTAAACTTTATACATACGTTCATCCCGCTACCGCAGCGGGGTAGGCAAAGTTCTAACCTACACTATGACACCGAATGAAACACTACACAGTTCATACCGGGTGAGTTATAAGCGTTCAATGACCCTAACGATAACACGATTTTTTTCACTAAGATCACTGACTAAAGTCTATGACGTCACTAAGAGGTCCGAGTTCTATTACGAAATCGCGCATGCGCGGCATGCACTCTACGTTGTTCTCTCTTCGAGAATATGCGTCCTGCACAGATGGTATTGACTTGATTAAATTTTATGTAAAGTAAAATCGTCTTATTGCTTGAATAGCCACGTTTTCAAGTAAAAAAATATCTCTTTCCTTCGTAGGATTGGGAATTTTCCTATAATTTTCTAATAGCGATATTCGGTTTTAAAATGAAGCCCGAAGTTTTGGGTTTCATACTCTATAGCCGTTTTTAGTTGCAAGTAGTCATTTTTTAACCGAGTTTAAAAAGCGGAGAATTTCAATTCGTAACGTTAATGTTTTTTGTATCGTGTTTTTTATTGAGTTACGAGCAATATCTAGAACAATGTATTAAATAAAGATATTCAAAGTAATGTACTCATACAAGTACTTGAGTGCGAACACCCATTAACATGAAGACAAAACCAATACTTACTTACTTTAAAAAGAGGTTTTGTTTTTCGACAGAGGTTTCGTATTCGATATTTTGTTGTGGTTCCGTACCTAAATGGATACTCCATTACTACCTCTAAGTATACACTACTTACAAATCCTTATAATATTAATTGAACAATTAATTCAAACACATTACGTAACTTTTAAACGAATACAATATTTTTTTAACTTGATGCCCTCATACTTATTTATGTTAATCTCCATAACAACCTCTATGTAAATAAAAAAAAAATTAAATACCCACTCAAAATAAAATCTGACTGATTTAAGAACCTCGCTAAGCTCAAAATGCGTTCGCGACTGACACTTAACCCTCCCCTAACAAAAGTCACTTGTGAAAACAAACCAACAGGGTATCCTTTAAAAAGCCGTCAACTCGTACCGTAGTTAACACGTGCAAATGGGTTTTTTGTCACGTATTTGTTTGTCAAATACGCTGGCGCCGCACATCCTTCGGAGGACGCCGCTAAGTGACCAGTTTGGTTAGGTAGGGTTATATTTATTTTTTAAGAACGACTATTTAATTTTTGTTTTTATTCCTGTTCATAGTTTTGTGCCAGTGTGTTATCTTTATGAACATAATATATTTTTTAATATTTATCATATTTTTTTGTTAAAGTATTAAGTGCCAGTATTATGAAAGCAATTTCGTCTTTTTAAACGCAAGTGGGCACAGTCTATAGAGGTTTTAATTCACATGTAAGCATGTAATTGTGTTATAGTCTATACTCTATGGTTTAAATTATGTAGACGATACAATAGTTCCTCATCTTTACGTACATTTCAACTATATCTTTACATTAGCTTAGATATTATGTCTTTTTTAACAAGCTAACACAAAAAATAACGAGACACTCCATTAAAAGGGTAGCAAGAGAGACAGATGTCACCCCCATCATCAAATAAATAACTCACCTCTCATATTTTGCTGGAACGGAATGTATTACCATGGGTAAATTACTCAGCGAATTTCATGGCTTTTTAAACACCTCCCCTAAGTACTTGACAATGCCCTGCTGCGATGTCACACTTTTGGAACTCAACTTCAACTAGTTGATGAATAAGCGCATAATTTCTTAATGTTGGCGAAGGTAAATTAAGAACAAAAATGACATTCCTCTCTCATATTATACTGGTGGTAGGTCTCTTATATGTAAGAGTCCGTCTGTGTGGGTACCACCGCAATGTCTGTTGCTACCGCCAATCAGCGGTGTGCATGCACTGTTGTATTTCGATTTGAAGGATATTGTAGCCGTGTAACTGCTGGACATATTAAGACTTTACATCTTATGTCTCAGGATGACAAGCGCAGTGGAATGCCACACTGCTTTGTAAATCAAGGTGCTTGATGGTGTTGCTACTGTTTATCGGTGGTCGTATCGCTTACCATCACACGAACGGCATTCCCTTCTCGTCAATCAATGCCATAAAAAAATATTAAGGGAACGAAACCTACGACGCAGTCTCTTGTGCGAGTGTCCGTCTGGGTGGTAACACTGGAACGTCTATTTATGGTGGCATGAAGCTGTCTGTACACACTGTTATGATCCGGTTTGAATCATATAAGAGCCAGTAACTTAGGACCAGTTCCTCGATTCTTGATAAAGTTTCAGATAACTATCTAAAGTGTAACACACACACTCACGCCTTGTAGTCCCAAAGGAGTAGGCAGAGGCGCAACTAGTGCATCCACTTTTCGATGAGATAGGGGACAAGCCTATCGTCATATCGGGCACAAATTCCAGACTCCGGGCTGATACTGAATAGAAAAATCCAATAACACTGCCCGACCCGGGGATCGAACCCGAGACCTCAGTATTGCAGTCGTACCATAATACAACTACGCCACCGAGGCAGTCATATAACGCAATCTAGCAAATAAATCTGACACAATATGTGTGATATGTGACTTTTTCTGCCAGATATTTCTATTCGAGACTTGTGAAACCAAAAGGTGGAGTATATGTGGTGGATAAGTGCTGAATAGGTTATCAGGGACTTAATCATAATGCGGTGATATCGGCCCTATGTATATCACAGTATGATGAGCGCAGTGCAGCTTAGTAAGTCAAGATTCTTAATCTTCCAATAAAAAAAAATAAAACTACTCTCAAAGAACGACTTTGCAAAAAAGGTTATTACAGTACAGGAGATTATTTAGAAGATACAAATGATTGGGATCAGGTTGCTCGGATTCACACATCGCACCTTTAGGATGAAAACTACACAATTCAAAATGATAGAAAAGTGAGTTGTCATCATAAAATTACTTAAAACGAAGTTCTCAATACATTAATTGTTCAAACACAGACATATTCAAGCAAGAAAAGGACAAAACTGTTATATCAGTCCTATTTTTATTATATTTTTATAAATAAGGAACTAGTTTTTAGCCATTTAAAAATGACAATTCAATTTTCTATTTTTTGAATTGTGTCGTTTTCGTTCTAAAGGTGCGACATGTTCTATAATTTGAATTTATATTGTTACTTGTAATTTGTAAAACATATATTTTTAAAAAAAGATAACAATAAAAGACCCACGCTGAGTTTCTTGGTGCTTCTTCTCAGGTCAGTGGGGTTTTCCGAAGCACTGGTAGAATCTTTCAGTTTAATGTTTATAAAAAATTATGTTAAAAATGACACGTAAAAGTGCTCTTAGAGGCCTTATTACTTAATAAATTATTTGAATTAGAATTTGAAAATTCGTGGTTTCATTGGTACGGGCAGTAGTATTGTTTGCTATCAGACGAGCGACTTGCTCGTCTTTGTCATCGTCTCATTCACTTGTATAAAATTAACCGAAAGTTACGCACCGATCTATTTTCTATTTTATCCATCTAATATTTCCTTTGCCACGCCTTTCTACCAGGACATCATAACTGCGGAATGTTCTGCGAAGGTGAGAACGTTAATTTGTCCATTGGTCGCGATAATTTCTCGCGCTCATCGATTCGGTTCGCGCATTCATTATTCAGATGTGAAGCGTTGGCATTTTTTTTATCTCGCATTGATCTTGGGACGCGGTGTGATTTAGAAGAGTTTGCGGGTTACAAAATCGCGCGTCATGGTGTCCGGACCGCCCTTGGCTTACAATAAACCACGCTACGCCACTGACCGCTGACATTGTGGGGATCCGGATCCTTCTACAATACGGTGTAATGCAAAGCAAGAACCCACGCCACTATTTTTTTTAGGACCCCCCCATGCGAAAGATATAGCTACGCCCGTGATTCCTCATGTTAGTGATAACCGCCCTTCACTTCTCTCATCATTCATACATACTTCATATTTACTACTAGCTTTTGCCCGCGGCTCCGCCCGCATTAAAAAGTTTTTCCGGGATAAAAGTCCCGCTTTATATTTTCCCGGGATAAAAAGTGTGTTAATCCGGGACATGATCTACCCGTGTGCCAAATTTCATCGAAATCCGTTCGGTAGTTTTTGCGTGAAAGAGGAACAAACATCCATACATTCTTACAAACTTTCGCCTTTATAATATTAGTAGGATTGACTAACTTCAATCATCACGGCTCGACCCGAGGTAAAAAGTAGCCAAAACACTCACAGATATTACTAAAAGTATCATCCTAATACTTATTTAATATTTTTTATAAATGGTTAAGTAGTTTAAGACAGTATACCTACATCCAAACAAAATTTAGTTAGCTGTTTAATGTAGACTGCCGTGTCTGAAACTTATAATTTTCCTTCGTTCATCGAATTCTAATTTACTCATCATAAGATGAGTATGGATAACCATTAGAAAATTTATTTCCTTTTTGTGTAAGTCGCTTATAACCAACACCAAACGATAAGTAAATACATATACACTCACGCCTTTTATCCCCGAAGGGGTAGGCAGAGGCGCAACTAGTGCACCTACTTTTCGCCGTTATTCCGTCCCATGATGTGATAGGGGGCGAGCCTATCGCCATATCGGGCACAAATTCCAGACTCCGAGCTAATACTGAATAGAAAAACTCAATATCACTTTGCCCGACCCGGGAATCGAACCCGAGACCTCAGCACTGCAGTCGTACCATAATACAACTACGCCACCGAGGCAGTCCCGAGATAAGTAAATGTTCCCGTTTTAAACATATCTCGAATGTTATTAAAGTGTTGAGCTCGAAACACTCGCTCATAAACGTCGGACAGCCGTGAACGGCGATATCTTCCAGTTATAAACCGTCCTGGATCAGGATCTTGATTAAAAGTCAACAATTTGCTTAATGCTCAGTTTTATAGAGGACAAACTGAGTAATTATCTACTGACCATTTTTAATACGCTTTTATTGTATACTAGATTTTGCCCGCAGCTCCGCCCGCGTTAAAATGTTTTTCCGGGATAAAAGTCCCGCTTTTTATTTTTCCGGGATTAATTGTAGCCTATGTGTTAATCCAGGACATAATATACCCGTGTGCCAAATTTCATCGAAATCCATTGGGTAGTTTTTGCGAGAAAGAGTAACAAACATCCATACATCCAGACATACTTACAAAATTTCGCCTTTATAATATTAGTAGGATAAATAAGTCGTACACAGCGACTATATAACCCCTAGACTCCTAATAACAGACGATCGGCTTCGGGCAACACATCTGACAAATAGATCCAATGTAGCTGACCGTTCAAAATCTTCAAGTCAGTTGCGACCACAACTGTGAGCTGTAAATACTTCTGTGTTTGCGAATAAATAACTATTGTAATGGCCCCGTGCACAATAAAATGGTGTGGTATAAATAGCCATAATAAAAATTTTCAGAAAAATGGCATTACATTTCGCAGGTAAGTCAATAACGACACATAATCACATTTTATTTAAAATTTTACGGAGTTCATCTTAGACTGGCCATTTGGGTGTTTACGCGCCATCTTGTTATATTTGCATTTCTTTCCGACGAAAGTACTTTTTACATTTTCTATTTCGTTTTGTTTTTTAACATGAAAAGTAAGTGATACACCAAAAGGATTTGTCAATAGTTCTATCGATAAAATTAAAAATAAGAGAAACTATCGCCCGAATACTCAACTAATCAATTTATCTGAGGCCTATTTAATTTTAACAGGCTTCTTATTTTAAATGGTTAGTTCATTAGTAATACTTAATTCATTTTAAAAATGATTAGGATATATTTTTGACTAGCGGTATCAGAAATAAATGTTATTAGGATAATTTTTTATTTTGTTTGTTGATTATAACGATTATTTTGAGTTATTCTTTGTGTTATTCCTACAAGTCAGCTCTAATATTCTTGTTAATGTCGATGAGACTTACTAAGCGCCATCTGTCATTTGATAACATAAATAGTTTCGTTAAAATATTAATATGTTTAATAAATAATAATAACATTACTATAAAACTTTATTACATAAAAGTAATATCGATAAAAAATAGTGTTTTCATTTAACTCGTCCTATCCCTATGCCTATGTTTCCAAGGTTATATAATGCGATAAGGTGTTGGAAGAACCAATCATAATGCAGTACCCCGCTTCCTCAAACCTCAGGTAGTTGACAGAATTAATTTGAAGAGAAATATTGAACATTAGGAGTCTAGGGGTTATATAGTCGCTGGTCGTACATTACACTGAGTTGTGACAAGTAAAGATTGGTGTTGCTGATTGTGACATATTTATTAATACATAATTATCGTAGTAACAAAATTCTGTTTCCTAAAAAACACGCAATTTACTCGATAATCATTTTTACGTCCTAACTCTAGTGATACAGTTTCAGTACAGACAACAGTTCAACAAACTATGAATGTACAGTCAGAAGCATAAATATCTGTATAAAATCAAAAGTTTCAAATCGCCTATATACGCGTTAAGTTAAGCAAATCTCTTTTATTTTATACTAGTAGTGCTCGCGGCTCCACCCGCGTGAAAAAGTTTTTCCGGGACAAAAATATAAAAAAAAAGTAAAAAAAGTAGCCTATAGCACTCATGACTTACGTAGCTTCCTATTAGTGAAAGAATTTTCAAAATCGGTTCAGTAGTTCCTGATATTAGCGCGTTCAAACAAACAAACAAACAAACATACTCTTCAGCTTTATAATATAAGTATAGATTTTGTGCAGAGAAAGAGAAATTTGGAATTTGTTCAGCTACTTATACTAGTGACTGTATAATTACTCCACTACCTACCCCTTCAGAAAACTCCCGAAGACCTATTTAATGAAAACCTAACCAGATTTAAACAAGACCAATTATTAATAATTCATAACAGAAATACCGAACAACTTCCATCAAAAATCCAATTTCGGGCTTAATTACCGTAAGGGCGACTTGAGGCCGGCTTTTACGTTTGTCATATCGGCTTGGATTGGTTCACGGCTATCTGCGGCTCCACTGATAAGTGATAAGCTTAGCAGATAAAGCTGATAGGTAGCGTCTGAGATTAAGCAGAAGGTATGGCATTTATTTCTGAAGTGAGAGCAAGTTATTCTCTTGGTGGTAATGACTAATTACTGCCTAGAACTTTAAGGGCCTGAAGTTTGAAGTTTATTTGACAGTTATTCTATTAAACAGGTTATGTTTTTTTATTCCATACAATGATTAGACGATCATGCCGTTCGCCTGATGGTAAGCGATATGACCACCCATAAACAGTAGCAACACCATGCAGCTCCATGACTTACGAAGTACTGTGTGTCATTCCACTGCGCTCGTCATTCTGAGACATAAGATGTTAAGTCTCATTATGTCCAGTAGTTACACTGGCTATAATGTCCATCAAACCGAAACACAACAGTGCATTTTTTTTTGTTAATGGCCCTACTGCCAGTAGCCTGACACGAGTCGGCTTTTCTGGCCACACCGGTCTTTAAAGTGAACGCAGAAGGCGCTCGCAACCCTTTGAATTAAGTGACCATGCTGAGGGCAACCCACTAACGGGTTACAAACCTCGGCTCAGGACGGCCACTGAGAGAGGATGAGACATCAACGATTAGGGAAAGATTGGTTTTTAGGCCTAATCCGATTAGATTGTGTTGTCATCGGCACGCGTGCTAGAACTGCTAGGGGGGTCGGGGGGTGACGGCGAACGCGGCGAATTCCTCGACGGCGAGGACGAAACTGCCGTCTTGTGGAGGGTTGGAGTTTCAAGAACTCGTTTTTACGGTGGATGGCCAGATTGATTTCGTCCTCTGGATCGGTTAATACGGAACGCGGCCGTCTCCATTTGGCGCGGTCGAGGGCAACAGTGCATGCACACTGCTGCTTGGCGGTAAAAATAGACATTGCGGTGGCACCTACCCAGACAGAATCTTACATATGAGAAACCTACCACCAGTAAAATGTTGGTAATGTACCACCAACCTGTAGATAATTATCGTTTTATTTGGAAGCATACACTACAGACTTATACATTTATATGAAGAAGAACATGAATTCAGAAGTTGTGGAACAGGCTCAACCATAACACACAATGTTTGAATTATGGCGTATTGCATTGCACTAGCCTCTACTATATTGTTTATTAAGTCTTATAGTGCCTCTAGTACTTAGGTACAATAACTGCTTACAATATTCTTTATACTGTAACGCAAGCATGTATGACGCGCTGTTTTGTGATAAAAATCGACATTGGAGTGATATTTACCCAGACAAATAAGCTTGAAGACATTGATAATATAATGAGTTGCATTTACCAGGCCACAAGCAAAATAACGTACTGAAAAGTCACGGGCAGAATCGATTCACTAAGGTGACTTACGCGATGGAGGTAAAATGAAGATGAATATTATAGATATTATCAAATAACAGATCTAATACACTAAAGACTCTACATAGCTTCAATCCTCATAACTTTATGAATAAATTAAAAGAAATTTCGTCCGACCACCCGTTGTCACTGTTTAAATAAATAACCAATATAATTACGTCGATATTATTCGCCTAATGGGCAATGACAGGTTTTACACGACTTAATACGATGATAGCCGAAGATAACCGATCTTCTCCGAGCGACCCACGAAAGAGCCACGTTCGGAACGCAACACACAGACCGCACGCAGTGTTCCACAGCGTTCTTTATTTGAATTTGAAATTTGTTCTAAATTTAAAAAGCATTAAAAGTTTATGGGAATCTTTGATGATGTTTTAACAACTTTTTCATTATTATTTGGTTATTGAGATTTTTAATTTGTAATAATGTCAATCAATCGGTGATTTTGATAAAAAGGGAACCGTATTTAAAATCTTTTATGTCAAAATAAGACATAAATGTTTCGATTATTGAGTTTGGACCACCGAAATGACTTGTTTATTGTAATTGATTCTTAAATGTTTGCAAACACATTTCAATCATTACAATAGCTGTAAAGCTGTAATGGGCATTTTTAGATGCAATCTAATACGTTCTTAGAGTTTCATATAGGAAAATGCCTAAAGAAATCAATATTCTAATACCTGCAAGTGAACTATTATCCACATTGTTCACGTACCACATTTGCAAGTGAAAATCTATTGTCCGACATCATTCCACCGGTACATTTTTTGCGCTTAAACAAAAATCGTGCGTACAATACGTGACAAAGTACTGTAGTACCGAACAAGATTTTCGACACCTGTCGCTCCATTCTCGATTTGGGAACAATACGACTATACTAGAAGGCAATGTGTTTTATATAGTGGAAGGACAGATCACTCGCTAGCTTGAATCGCCATTCTCATCATATGGGCCCGACTGCCTCGGTGGCGTAGTGGTATTGCGTACGCATTACGAGTACGATTTGCGCGCTGAGGTCCTGGGTTCGAATCCCGGGTCGAGCCAAAAAAATTGTGACTGGGTTTTTCCATCTTAAAAATTTACTCAGTCGCAGCTCGGAGTCAGGAAGTTGGCGGTGTGATACCCCCGTGCCTTGGAAAGCACGTAAAGCCGTTGGTCCTGCGCCTGATCTCTCTCCGGTCATGTCGGATTGCCGTCTCACCGGACTATGAGAGTGAAGGAATAGCGAGTGCACCTGTGTATTGCGCACACACTTGTGCACTATAATATCTCCTGCGTACCTGGCTGATCTCCGTTGAGATTGGCCGCCGTGGCCGAAACTGGCTAGGGCCTAGGAGGGATATTATGGGCCCCGAACTCCCGATGTTTAACTTCGCACCTGGCTCACCGCAACGGCACCACGAAGGCTATCAGAATACTTTTCTATTCTATATTAATAAGCACCTTTTGCTTTATAACTTTGCAGTTTATTTTTCTTTGTTCCTAATAAGAACCTCAGATTTTAAGGACCTAGGCCACTTGCCATGAGTCAGTCTGTCAGCAAGCTTGTTTTCGAGGTAATCAAATAAGCGAGAAATTGTCGTATTGCTTCAACTTTTCTACTGCACCTAACCGATATACCCTTCAATGGGTAGAGCCAAATCTGCTGTTCATTCAAGTATTTCTAACTTTTTTTTTTATTTATACCTGTTTTCACTAATTTCCCAAGGAACCTATAAACACAAACCGACCTACCACTAAAACCATAAGTCTTCCACACCGTTACATTTTTTACACAGAACCGAAACGTGCACGGTGTTCGCAGTTGGAACACGCGTGTTGGAGCGAGACGCGCGCGCGAAAGAGACGGAGGCGAGAAGGTGCATCATAGAAGGTGTAAAGATGAAACACGAAAGTGACGCGTGTTTTAGTGACGTAATGAGAATGTCGATGTCGGTGAATGATTCTTACTGATTAAATAATTTGTTGATGAAATTATTTTAAGCTGATTAGTTAGACTGGTGTTGTCTGTGATTTAATGTATGTCTTAGCTGCCCCTCACAGTCCAAGAACTAGAGTAATGATTTTCGTACTTTATTCATTGACTTTAATGCTTTATATTATAGAGCAGGAAATCTGATTCTTATTAAAAGCCAATATTATAATTTATAAGTAAGCTATAATAATTATCTCAACACATCTAAACAGTGGTTATTTATTTTTTGTCTCTATACATAACTAAAAACTATAAAATAACATTATTACATAAATCTATATGCTACCTACATCTTTCTTTTCTACAAAAATTAACTCTATTGAATTAAACCAGAATCTTTATCGACATCGACAGTCAAGCTATTCGCACAACCCCCCACTAAAGGTCACGGCCCAAACGCCGCGTCGAAAACGGGTTCCGGCGCGCGGATACATTCACGACTAAATAATAATAATATCCGACTCGCAAGCGAGAAAAATAAAATGTACGTACAATGGGTATAAAGGTTTCCTCACACTTTGCCATCAAAAGGATTTCGTATGAATTGAATTGAAATAGTGAATTGAAAAAACGCGCCAACACGCCAAACACTGGTTTGGTTTTCGAATTTAGAACGCCTTTTTATGTTCACTATGGATTGCAGTTTGAATTTGGAATGCATTTTTATAAATAGACTGATAGTTGGGTTTATATTAGAATTTAAACGGTTTTCGTATTGTCTTTTTTATATAATCGTGTATTTCATCGTTATGCGTTAACTTTTATTCCATTACCCTTTAATGAGAACCATTCTTAAAGGTTAAATTTTTAAGGAAATGATTTGATGCCATTTAATAAAACATAAAAATAATTAATATCTATGAACATAATGTCTAATAAAACAGCTATAGTAGGTAATGCTTCATTTACCCAAGACAATTTTGATACCATTTAATTACGGAAGATTCATGGTAACAATAGTTGGGAAGTTTGAATTAATTTGTCATTTAATAGGCACAAGAATTGCTTCATATTTTATTCAAAGAATAACGTTTGAACGTCTTTGTAGATATGAGATATTGTTCTCAAGAAAGATTTCTCATTAGCACAGGAAAAATCTGTTGAATATTGTTTATGGTCAATGGCTACAACAGGAGAAGGATCGCAACAGCGGTACGCGCAGGGGCGGTTGCGGACGACAACTTAGACGTGAGTCGGAGGAAGCCCGCAGCCGTCCCTAATGCGCCGAAGATGGCCATACAAAAAAAAAAAATGGTCAATGGCTAAATAGTCGTGTTTTGAAACCGTATAATATAGCAGTAATAATTGGTAGATTACTTTTATTGCAGTTCTTTGATTTTTATAAATTTTGAATTTAGAATAGAAAGGATTAATTATTTTTCAAATTTGCATTATCTATAGAATTCCGGTATTAGGGCGTATTCACACTACCGCCAAAGTCCGTTCGCGTAATACCGGTCATAACTCCATACAAAAAGCTCATTACGTTCACGGTTGACTGACAATACAAAGTAAAACATCGGAGGCATAAATTACGATAAATTTCATCTTAGTATGGCAAGCCATACATTAAACCTGACATTGTTAGATTGAGTTCCGTACGTATAATCTGACATTGATATTTTATTGAAAACCTTTTAAATTGTGATTTCTTTTTTTTATTTTTGTAATGAAATTCGTTTGGTGAACAAGTAGGCTATTTCTTGATTCTCACGAGTTAGGAATTAATTTGGCTGATCTTTTCTTAAAAAAAAAAAACCATTAGTAGGATAATATACAAAAAATACTGTTCATTTCTAATCAAACCAAATCTTTATTGTGGTTTTTGGTAGAGTAGCTGGTATTGTTATATGTTATTATTAAGTTCCCCAAAAATCGACCCTATACACAGTTATTTCATGTAGTGACATCTATACTAATATTATAAAGCTGAAGAGTTTGTTTGTTTGAACGCGCTAATCTCAGGAACTACTGAACCGATTTTGAAAATTCTTTCACTAATAGGAAGCTACATAACTGCTGAGTGCTATAGGCTACTTTTTATCCCGGGAAAATATTTTTATCCCGGAAAAACTTTTTCACGCGGGCGGAGCCGCGAGCACTACTAATATCATATAAAAAGTTGTTAGCAAACATAAAACAGTTCAATCTATGACATTAAGTTCAGTCGAGCTATAATTTTATGGTTATTTTTATCATGGAAGAATTGGCCTTATACAAAACATAATAAAGAAAAATTCACATAATACATAGTATCATTAAAAACTGCATTTTAAATATTAGCAGAACTTGTCCCCTCTATCCCCCATCTTTGGCGTCTCCATTCCCCGTGACCTATGCAAATGAGGGAGCAGCGCGTTGCTATTAAAATATCCCGCAGGATGGCTAGGAACTGATCTCGTGATAAAAACTGGTCCTTGATTACACACATGGGAACCTGAGCTTGGGTTTTATGTAGAAAGGCAAAGAATATGCATTAGTATTATCACTCGGTGACATCGTGAGCAAATATATAGGTACCTAATACGAAGGTATGTGAGCTAACCGCATATATGCAGAGTTAGTTTATCTACATAAAATCATTCACTCTAAAATTGACTCTCCCGAACTACTCTCACTTATTGTGTTTAAGACCCGGTTCAAGATGCGCTATCCGAAAATCTTTGCGCATCGAATTTGCATTAACAATTCTTTTATATCCTATAACTAGAATGTGTCGCTGTTGCGAGCGCCTTCTGCGTTCACCCTAAAGACCGGTGTGGCCAGAAAAGCCGACTCGCGTCAGGCTACTGGCAGTAGGGCCATTAACAAAAAAAAAAGCTTGTAAAACTGCAAAGCTCGTGCAACGATTTGGTTAAGAAACATAAACAAATTTATATTATGCACAGCAACTCGGCAAAGTTTATTATAAGTTTACGGCAAATACTGTTTTAAAAGTTAAGAATTAGATATTGAATTTTAATACTGTCTTAAAAAGTACTTGTAGGCGGTCTCGTTTAATATTTACGTACATGTAGTAACGATTTGGGCACAAATTTTTGAGTGCAATCTAGATTAAGTACTAACCCTAGCTATAGTCATTATTATATTTAATTGTATTCTGTGTGTGTCTTCAATAAATAAAAAAAACCCGCTAGCGTGGTGAACTAAGGAATTGTCCTTAAAACATGAGTATTATCCTCTGGCGGTAGAGGTGTCTCGATCTCAGCAGTGGGATATACCCGACTGATATTACTAGTATAATTTTTAATATACTTAAAAAAACGAAGGAGTTCTCATAACTCCATATTTTTTTTACGTATTTTAGTGTTCTTTTTGATCTATTGACTAAGTAGAGCGTGGGGTCTTTTATTTTATGGCATCGAATGACGAGACGAGCATGCCGTTCGCCTGATGGTAAGCGATACGACCACCCATAAACAGTAGAAACACCATCCAGCAAATTGAAGTACAAAGTACTGTGTGGCATTCCACTGCGCTCGTCATCCTGAGACATAAGATGTTAAATCTCATTATGTCCTGTAGTTACACTGGCTACAATGCCCTTCAAACCGAAACACAACAGTGCATGCGCACTGCTGCTTGGCGGTAGAAATAGACATTGCGGTGGTATCCATCCAGACGGACTGTTATATATGAGAGTCCTACCACCAGTAATGGTCTCTAGTCTTGATTTAGATTTCTAGGTAAAGTAATATTGTGTGGGTTTTCTATATAATTTGTTTGATACTCTGAGGTAAATTATTCGATGTCATCTTGAAAGCTTTCAAAAGATGGTAGGTATCTCGTATGCAAGAGTTGGGTTGAGTGAGCACCGTAATCGTTATTACCATCGCCAAGCATTGGGCAAGCCTATTGTATGCCGATTTGAATGAAATTGTAACCATTACTTCCTTAAAATCGAGGGTGGCGAGCGCGTTCCAGTTCTCAAAACTAGGTTGGTGTTGTATCTTACCGTTTATAAGTTATCGTGCATCGGGAAAGCAGCTTGCTCCTCTCGTCATAAAAAACACTTAAGTTCCAATTTACAAAGGGATACTTCACGTGATCGCGTTAGTCCTGCGTTTTAAACCTACCAAAATCATCTTAATCACACAATTACGCACTCAAGTATAACGCCTTCATAATACTGGCTGTATTGATTCCCGCCAAAACAAGCCGCCATGTTGAAAAATAAAATAACATCTTAAACGGCGTTTTTATATTGTAATTTAATAAAAAAACACATAAAACAAAATTGGAAACGCATAAGAATTTTAAAAAGAGTTTTAAAGATATATTATATTCGTGCAGAATAAGAACAAAAGTAGTACACGTATGTACACGGGTAGCGGCCACTGCCAACTGCTTAGGGTTGTCAGCAAAATTATGCGTATTAAAAATATTATAAACTTTTTTCATAATGGACGGTAGACTTGCAAAACGGTTCATTGCTTCTATAGTTCATAAAAAAGGCCGTACCCAAATGAAAAAATAAGGAAATTGAAAGCCGATATTTCAGAGAAATCGTAAAAATGTCGATTAGCATAGAAATTAACGTTTACGAAATTAATTTACGAAGATATTTTCCTTGACAGTTTATAATATGCTTATGATAAAGAAATGTATGAAATGACTGATTGAATCAGATTACTATCTCTTCTCTATCAATAAAAATATAGACGTAAATTATTTGGAGCACGAATACTGCTAGTAGTTAGATGCTATTAAAACATGATTAAAGTTGGTCGCAAATAACACTATAAAAACGCGTCCTCATTTAGTAGATTACTATTTTCATAGTACCTATACAATATACATATCATTACACAAATTGCTTAAAACGATATTAGCATATCCGTTTGCTACGAATTCGAGTGACTTCCTGCCAAAACCAGCCTATCAGTAACAAGGCACTTCCTAAGGAAATATAAACATAAACAGTTGGATAGGTCGGAAATACACTAATTACACCAATTTAATAAGTGTGTCCGATTTATTATAATACAAATTCTATTGACTGCCTCGGTGGCGTAGTTGTACTATGGTACGACTGCAATGCTGAGGTCTCGGGTTCGAATTCCGGGTCGGGCTAATTGATATTGAGTTTTTTTATTCAGTATCAGCTCGGAGTCTGGAATTTGTGCCTGATATGGCGATAGGCTCGCCCCCTATCACATCATGGGACGGAATAACGGCGAAAAATGGGTGCACTAGTTGTGCCTCTGCCTACCCCTTCGGGGATAACAGGCGTGAGTGTATATGTATGTACAAATTCTATTAATTATTATAGACGTTTATTCTCGAGAAGGGCTTTTACGCAAACAGATAAAAAACTAGGTCTTGCTCTGCAGACAGGTGCTGGAGTAAAAACCGGGATTAAGTAGATGTAGTGTAGGACGCCCTGCAGCAAGATGGACCGACGACTTGAAAAGGACGGCGGGTAGCTGATGGATGGCAGCTGCTTAATACCAGGGTAGTTGGCGCTCACTTGGGGAAGCTTACGTTCAGCAGTGCACGATGATAAGCTGGTTGATAGCTTTTGCTGATAGCTTCGACTGAGTGAAATTCGGATCGTATATCGAGACAAATACCTACTTCCTAATTCAAGTTGTTGCTACTGTTTATGGTGGTTATTCGATGTAATTAAAAAAAAGACTGACAGAATTTTCCGTATTCATAATATTAGTGAGAATTAATACGATTTTCTTCGAACCTTTTAACGCCAACCCTACAGTTTGGACATATCGCACGGTGTGAGTGCGCCGGCTCTCATATTTTACCTGCGACTCGCTGCACTGTTAGGAAACTTCGTTATGGCACGTAATAACCGACGCCTGATTGTTATGGCTTCATCATTTGTCATCATTAGACTTCTTTCTAGTGTCCTAGTTGTAGTGAGGCTTTACACGCTATAACCTTCGTTATTGGAATTAACAGGTGAGCAAGGTACAGTAGTTGCCTACATACTTTTGTGTTCTTAGTAATATTTTTTTTCTCTTTACAAAAATAAAAGAGATTTACTTTTTTTTTATGACATGGAATGACGAGATGAGCATGCCGTTCGCCTGATGGTAAGCGATACGACCACCCATAAACAGTAGCAACACCATCCAGCACCTCGAGTTACAAAGGACCGTGTGGCATTCCACTGCGCTCGTCATTCTGAGACATAAGATGTTAAATCTCATAATGGTCAGTAGTTACACTGGCTACAATATCCTTCAAAGCGAAACACAACAGTGTATACACACTGCTGCTGGGCGGTAGAAATAGAAATTTCGGTGGTACCAACCCAGACGGACTCTTACATATGAGAGACCAACCACCAGTGTTACTTCAAACGAAGAAAAAAAGGTTTTAGTGCAACTTAACGCGTATATAGGCGGTTTGAAACTTTGATTTTGTTCAGCTATTTATGGTGCTGACTGTACTTGTTTTACTTTGATTGCCTAATAACATAATTCGGGAAGTTTTGCGGGAACGTGGAAGTGTCATGAGGTGCTCTTGTTTTAATTCATTATTTTGTTGATAGAAGACAGCCAGATAACTTGGACAAATTGCTGGTTGTAGGGAAAGTAGAAGGTAAAAGACCACCTGGACGATCACCTGCCCGCTGGTCTGACCAAATAAGGGCCATAACAGGACTGCCTATTGCCACTGCCCTGAGGAAAGCCGAAGATAGGGGGGCATGGAGACGGCTCGTCATCGACTCCATGAAAATATTTCAGGACGGACACGACCTTCAGTGATGAAGAAAACGATCAAGAAGATTTTGTTGATACTTGGTGTTATATTGCATAATTATGGTGGTATATTGTCCAATATAAAATTAAAGTGCTCAAATGAAGTGAATTGAAACAACAGTGCTAATCAAGTGCTATTTTTGTTGCCGCCAAAACTTCTCGACAAAGTCTTGGTAAGGTAGCCACTGCTTTACTTCGACATAGTAGTTAGTACTGAGTATAGCAAAGAACAATGCAACTGCAACTTATACTAAAATAATGTCTTACCTAAAACTTTGACACTGGCAGATGCGCAAATCACGCCTTGCCAAAGAGAAAAATATATAATTCGGTCTTTGTAATGAATACATTTATGTACTAGTATGTGTATGTAATGTTATGTAACAACAGGATTATGGGCGTTACTTCGCATTGATATCTTAGGTAGTTGTTCCCTTATGTGTAAGATTTTGTCTGGGACTATTGTTAGGTCCATTTGTGCCGCTAAGCAGTAGTATGAACTGTTCCAGTTTGTAATATCATTGTAGCCAGTGTAATTATTGGGCATTGTGTATTATATCTTTTATCTTAGGGTGGTACAATTGTTATATAGTCCAAAATATTTTTGGATGGTGGTGTCTCTTATTAGGCGAGCAGCTAGCTTGGCATTGAATTATATAAAAAATATATCTATTAATTGAAAGCCTACTCCTTTTTTTGGAGTCGGTTATTAAATATAAAATTACACTACATTAGCTCTTTTCTCATATAGTCATCAGAATGATCACACGAACTAGTTCGTTTCGTTACTTAAGATATACTGTTCATTTTAGACACCCATAAGTCGTAACATACTCTAAGTAGGTACAGATAGTTTAACCTGGATAAAATAAATGTTCCCAGAGACAAATAGGGCGTGGAAGTGAGAGCAACAATGGCTCTTTACCCATATTTTATGAATAAAGCACTTACGTGTTGCAAAACGGATGACAACGCAACATCATGTTAATTGGCATATTTTTAAGGTAATATTTTACATCAAGTAAAGGTTTTCCCAGGAGGTATGACGTATATGAAACTCGTTCTTGTGGTATCACAGGTGTCGCTTGGTTTTCTTACCTATGCAATAACAAAATACTTATGCGATTTACAGAGACTCAACTCAAATCTCGTAAACATTCTTGAGATTCGCCATTCTCAATAAAATCTCGAATATTTCCACTACTCTTTCACTTGTATGTCAGTCATCAAATATAAGACAACTAAATACAAAAGTTTCACAAACCCCAAATTATTAGCTGCATAATATGCTAACAAGCAGACAACATTTAAAATTTTGAGTGCATAATAGTAATATCACTTCTCTGTAATATCCTAGTATTAATTTTAAACATCATGCTGTCACTGTCAACTTGTAATGGATGACACGTCGTTTAAAAATAGAACACGCTACGTTAATTTTGTGTTTCCTCTAATCAGATTTACCAAGTCGTGCAAACCAGCTCAGGCAATGAAAATGGGATAATAGCTTTCAATGATACTGAGTTTATTGTTGTCTAAATCTAAGACATGAGAATTGAATGCCTCAATCTTCCTTTGTAATACTCCTTTATGTAATTGATAACACTCAACGGGGTAAATAACTAAGGTGCGTGCCAAATAACATGGCAATAGCGGTCATTGTCTGACTCTCACCCGGATATCACAATTCGGAATCCCCATCTCTAATACATTCAAACCTGTCGCAAAGTGAGGCCGCTAAGCGTCGTGGTAAAGGGGAATTTAAACAAAACATCAAATACTAGCCTACCGGTAGCGCGTTACGTTAGAGATAGCAATAGTAACTACTGTATACGTCGGATGTATTGATAGAGGGGGGGGGATGCCTTCTTTTGCCCTTTTATTTGGCAAAAACTATGTACGAGCTTTTTGTCTTTAGCTATTAGCTCTCAATAGAACAGCTTTCTAGTTATGTCTCGTAAAATTCGCCTGGATAACATACGGCATTATGTAAAAGCTTTTGTGTGTCGGTTTGAAGGACATTGTAGCTGTTATAGTTGGAAATTTCGAGACATAACATCTAATATATCTGTCATGGGAGCAGTGCAATGCTACGCAGTAATTGGTTATTTTAAGTTCGGGGGATTTTTTTACACTTAGCATCAGATGACCATTTCGACATGCAAAAACTGGACACTTGAATCATTCTTTTATTCCTATTTGCTTTTACTCGTAGCTTCGCCCGCGTGAATGAGTTTTTCGGGGTTCGAAGTCCCGCTCTATATTTTGTCAGGATGAGAAGTAGCCGATGTCCTTCTTAGGGTCTCCGACTATCTCCATACCAAATCCATTTAGAAGTTTTGTGAGTTTATCGCGTTCAAACAGATAGATGCGACGAGGGATCTTTTTGCATTATAATAAGTCTGCATATACGTTAGGATAAAAATATAGGTAAGCTCAAACAACAGTATTCTCACTGTTAATCTCTGCCCACGCCGTCAGTACAAGCATGACTATACAAATTCGAGTCACCGATAGGGTTCCCCAAATGTATGTATTCAGAGCGGTCCGAGGTATTGTCTTGCTGCTAATAACGTGTTTCCGTACACAATGTAAAGCCTACAGGCTCACTTGTCGCTTTTAATATGAAGTTACCCCTTGCGGATTCGCTTAGCTCCATTGTATCACGACATTTTTCAATTCATTTTTATTGAGAAAAGCGTAGTGAAATTGACTGTTCTAAAATGCAGTCGGTAATGAACTAACTGGTTAAAGATTGGAGAATGGCATCTGTAGACAAGATGCCATTCTCCAATGACATATCCTGGCAACAGGCTTTTCTTAAGGGTATGTTCAACTGGTGGTAGGACTCTCATATGTCAGAGTCCGTCTGGATGGATACCATCGCAATGTCTATTTGTACCGCCAAGCAGCAGAGTGCATGCACTGTTGTGTTTCGGTTTGAAGGACATTGTAGCCATATAACTACAGGACATAATATCTTATGTCTCAGGATAACGAGCGCAATAGAATGCCACACAGTACTTTGTAACTCAAAGTGCTGTGTGGTGTTACTACTGTTTATGGGTGGACGTATCGCTTACTATCAGGCGAACGGCATGCTCGTCTCGTCATTCGATGCCATAAAAAAGAAATGCCATCCCCATATTTTTTGCGTTTTCCATTAGCATTAACCATTGTTTAAAGACATCTTGTCTACGGCTCCAGTTAAATTAATCAAGACTAGTAATAGAAGATTCGAATGAGGTTTTAACAAAATCAACGTGAGATATAAAAATGTTTCTTTCAGCTTCAAGAACTGAAATCAACTTTTATTTTCTGATACGTATGACTGATAACTGGGAATATTGTAATGACGAGCTGCCAAATAGAAAAAACGAATAAGGAAAATAAAAAAAAAACATAAAATAGAAATTATCATTTAGGTACTTTGTACGTAAACCGATAATTAAAATTTAAAAAAATCCCGTACAGTAATGGAGCCGCGACATCCCTCGTGATTTATAGCAGGCCAGTGTTGCCGTGCTATGAAAGTATTTAATTATTCGACCGCATTTCGGCGAGTCACCGCGCAATAACACTTGCCAGCTAAAGGTGATGAAAATTACCAGCCTTTTGAAACTTTAATAACATCTCATGCGGGCGGAATCTGCGTTGATGACTGAATAATGTTTGTTATTTTTGCGTTAATTTCTTTTTTTAACCAGTTTAGGGTTACTTCGGGCTAGTGAATTATTATAAGTATTGTGGCGTTGAAATTAAACAACAATTACGGATTTCATCGCGTTTTTTTTTTTATTGTACTTTTCCGAAGGCTTTGCAGCACCTCGTGGTCACGGGCGGACTGAGGTGTTGGTGGTCCGAAAAGTTAGTGTTACAAATTTACCTTTAATTTTGAATTTTACAATTTAAAAAGTTAGTCACTGTTTCCGGCCCGATCTACGCAGTAAAAGCTCACAATGTCTTGATGTCTGGTAGCCGGTCTTTTGGGTCCTGATTTAATTAAATGTAATAGTAGTTTAATTTCAATGTCTTACATTCGGCTAAACGTAACCAATCAGTATTGTGGCGGCTAAATTACCTACTGTGTTTAGTTTAACTCCAAACTTGATACTCATTTTATAAATGGCCAAAATAATTCTGTTTGTTTGTTACACTTTCATCGGATTAATCGTTAAAGCTTTTGATGAAATTTGGTAGTGACTCAGCTTAATCTCAAGATAGGTATAGACTACTTTCGTTTTTGTAACCATCCGACATCTGTGCATGTGAAGTCACAAAAATAAGCTAGTGTTTTAGTCATAAAACAATGGCAAAAGACAGAATGTTTTTAGTCGCAATTGTCATTAGTAACTTGTCAAGTTATGGCAGATAGTCGCTTTTCGGGCACAAAATCCTACCATTCAGAAACAAATGATCACTTTTTACAGTTTCTCCTAGTCCTACGGCCTTTAAGATAAGAATAGGAGGGGGGAGAGGGCACGTCTAATAGCTCGTTTTTGGACCTCCATTAGCCAAATATGTAAGTAATAGGTTAGTTATTGTTTCTTATCCTTACATTAAAACAAAGCTCCCTGCCGCATATTTCTGTCTGCCTGAACGCGATAATGTCAAAACTAGTCAACGAATTTCGATGAAATTTGGTATGGACTATGAAGCTAGTTTTAGATTCTTATATGGTAATAATTTTGGAAGAAAAATTTGGGCCTGATATTCGGTCTATAACTAATTATACTGTTTAATGTCTTTGCCTGGTAGACTTCGCAAGATATCGACTCTAGGTTTTACTCAGCATTGAGTCGTCGGCTGTCATTTTTCTCGAAATAAAAGTTCTACTGTGCAAAAACAATTCCCAGAAATTCTGCAATTTATAGCACTTTTTCTAATAAACATTTTTTTTTTATATTAGAGGAATATCACAAACGTACTTTACCCTCAGATTCAATTTATCGTAAACCTGCGACTGACTAAAATATTTTACTTGCAATTATTTTCTGGACTTGAAACGGGTGGAATAAACATAAGGGTGTTCCAACCCCTTTAGGGTGGCCTCTGACAGAGATGGATGATTTATATCGAGTGTTTCTGTTCGGTGATAGTTCAATTAAATGTTATTAATTATTTGTTTTTGGTTCGCATGTAACAGGAGCGCTAGAGGCGTCATTTTTAAGAAATTTTGGAGTTGCAAATAATGAGCTGATATTGTACACTCATTTGCAAAAAAAACGGGCGGTTTGGATTTTAATTCTTTTTTAAAAAAATACGGTACCAAAATGATTTCAATCATTTGTACATGTTACTGGCCGGTTTTAAAAATGCCGTGGTGTTTAAAACAGTACGTTCTAAATTAAAATTTTCGTTTGATGCTCGTTTTTACAGAAAACCACTTTTTATCCTACATTTTTGGTGCGAAGTTCCAAAAGATAATATCGGTTTTCATAACTTTTAGTCAATTTTTATGAATTTATTTCATATTCTTAATTGTCAAAGCTTCATTTATTGCTGTTTAGCTGTCTCAATAATGTTAGAGAAAGTGGTAAAAGCTACCAAAATTATTGCGCTGCTCGAAGAGGGCTGCAGCCAATGCTTCGTGGCTCAGAGGCTAAGTGTGAGTCGCTCGACGGTTCAAAGGACCTGGCAGCGGTATCAAGACACCGGTTCCGTCGAGAGAAGGCCTGGTTCTGGAAGAAAACCATGTACCCAACCACGGGATGATCGTTTTCTTGTGAGTCGCGCATTGAGAAATCGCAAGTCTTCGTATGTGGACCTTAAGAACAACCTCGAAGAAGTAAGAAATGTGCATATTAGTCTATGGACGGTCAGGAGGAGGCTGCTCGCGGCCAAAATACGCAGACATCGCCCGGCCCGCGGCCCTAAGTTACTCCGTGAGCACAGAGTTGCCAGGCTTAGGTTTGCTCGAAATTGTGAGTCATGGACTCAAGAAGACTGGAATAGGGTATTGTTCTCCGATGAAGCCAGGATATCTCTGTTCGGTGAAGATCGACGTCGGCGAGTGCTACGAAGACGAGGAGAACGCGTTGCAGAGGCTTGTTTTGAAGAAATCACACCTTATGGTGGGGGCTCTGTTATGTTTTGGGCAGGAATAAATTCAATGGATCGTACAGGGTTAGTCTTCATTGAAAACGGCTCACTGACTGGACATCGATACATAACGGAAGTTCTTATTCCTCATGCACAACCCGCATTGGCCGCTTTAGGCGAAGACTCAATTTTTATGGATGACAACGCTCGCGCCCACCGGTCTGGCGATGTGGAAGCGTATGTGCAAGAGGTCGGCATTCGTCGTTTGGATTGGCTAGCTCGAAGTCCCGACCTCAATCCTATAGAGCATGTCTGGGACGTTCTGAAACGACGCGTGAGATCAGTACAACCGGCTCCGCAAACCATCAGAGAGCTGAAGAATGTGATTACCGCGGAGTGGGAACGTATTCCGCAAGCAAGTATCCGGGATATCCTCGCTAGCATACCCAGACGAATTCAAGCTGTGATTTCAGCTAGAGGGGGTCACACTCGATACTAAACATTTATCTGCTTTTACTTCATTAAAGAAAAAACAAACAAAAATATTTGTTAACTTTTACTTCACGAGCATATGCACTACTAGCGGCATACACTACTAGTGAACTTTAGCATTAAAACCCATAAATTTTATCAAAATTTTATGATAATACTGACGAAAACGATTATTTGCTTATTAATTTACAAAATTGTGAAAGTAAAACTACCTATAATTATCAAACAAACCAATAGTAACATTTGAAATGGTTCATTGCTTAGGTGCCCGTTTTTTTTGCAGATGAGTTTATTTTTTATTGCTACTGAACAAATAAGTCTGATTTTTTTCTGACATATTTCTGTTTTTTATTGCTTGAAAACTAAATAGGCTTATTGGTGTATTTTTTATATATGTGCCTAATGCTTTTATTATTTAATATTAAATGGATAATTATGATATAATAAATTATAATGGGCGCACGGGGTCAGAAGCAGCGACTTGCAAAATTAAATAAATTTTCCACGCAACTGTTCGGTATAGTCCGTCCAACCATTTATTTTATTTTTGATAGTTCGCTTTCTAATCAATTGGGGATGTACTAATGCCTTACCGATTCGATTTCTTGTAGAAATCGATTTAATTTATGCAGAAGTTTTGGTCGATTAAACATATTGAAATGTTATTTTTGCTCAACATTTTGTATTGTTTTATAAACATGCCTAAGCGTTTAAATGTGTATATTTTCTGTTTATAAATTTATTCTGTAGGTATATATTCTATATCCAATATCATTTTGTCAAAATTTATCTTGAATAGTTTATTTTATCGGTTATTATATACTTACGCTTATATAAAAAAAAAAAAATTACACTGCGACATTTTATTTTTCAGTGTAAAAGTTTTCCGCCCTGTGAATTGGGGGGCATTTGGAGAATTCCACCACGGTATCCCCTGCCTGTCATAAGAGGCGACTAATAGGGGCCTCCGGGGGTCACGGGTGGGCGGAAGGGGCCGTCCAACTATTAGTCTAGCCAACTTTTGTGACCCCCGTGAAGGACGGCAGCGTGTCGGTTAGGCCTCACGCTGCCGTTGACGCCGAGGGCGTCCTTCGGTGTGCGGGGGCTTCTGAGCCCCCCCAACAACAGGAGACGGACCGCAATAGCGGTACGCGCAGGGGCGGTTGCGGACAACAACTTAGACGTGAGTCGGAGGAAGCCCGCAGCCGTCCCTAATGCGCCGAAGATGGCCACCGCGGAGTTTTGGTTGGTATGCCGTGCGGTGTACATAGGTTAGGGACTCGGCCCGGCGGTCGCCCGACGTTTTCCATCTCTCCGGGCGGCTCAACGCCGGGTCGTAAGGTACGGTGAACCCAACATAACCACTCAGTCGTTCCCCTTGAACACTAGGCGGTAGTAATAATTCACTTTCTCCGCATAAACAAAAAAAAAGTGTAAAAGTTTTGAATTATTTTTGTTACACAATCAGTGGGCTTAACGAGTATCGATTGATAATTAATATCGGAACTGAACAGCAAGTCTCTTCACTATGAAAAACAAAACCTGGCGTCCATAAAGTATTCAATTATTTTGTTTCGACTCCTTGTTAAAAATTATAAAAGTTCATAGGCGTGCATATGTCAAAAGTTAAATAAATGGTTGGACGGACTGTAATTGTGAACTTTCTTTGTTTATGCTAGGCACACTATAGATGCTAATTCTTTTTTCACTATTTTGAGTAATGTAAATTAAGTTTATAAAATTAATTTCACTAACCAATTTATTCTGTCAAAAACAATTATCTGAGAGGTAATCATAGTCTTGCTTAAACTTCTGCAACATTAGTGTTGGGGTGCCTGTGAGACCGTTCGGCACTCACAGACGTGCTGGGCGTGAATCTGAATTGATAAATTCAGTCGCCGGTACCCAGCCCGTAATGATCCCCGCGCTATCAAGCTTCTGAGGGAAGCGAGTGTGATTGCAATGTTGTTTGTACTGTGGGTGTGTACGACGTACTTGCAACAGCGACAAGTACGAAGTGTGTAAGGGTGAAGTGTAGGGGATGGCAAAAATAAGAAACAGTATATTTGTTAACTTTGCCGAAGCTTGTCAACGTTGTCGTTTGCCAACCACCTAAACCCTACGTCCCTAAGCACCCCCGGGTACTGTATCGAAGCCACCGTACGTTGTGGGCCTTCGATACTGCGAGTCTTCCGTCTCGCTCTTCCGATCTTCCTTTTCGCTCTTGCAATCTTCCTTTTCACTCTTGCCGTCTTCTGTCTCGCTTGTTCTTGCAGTTTTCCTTCTCGCTCTTGCAGTCTTGATTCTGTTTTTCTTTCTTCGGTAGATCCCGACGATACGGCATAGTGCGCGAGCTTAAGTACTCGCCGGCTATACCGTACAGAGACCCAAGTCCTATTTGACCCAATTTCTAATAAGATTTTTACTATGGCAAACGACAATTTCGGCGATTTATTCAGAAACCATAAAACACACATACACAAGTCATATATCAAATTGTAGCTCTTAACTAGCTCTATAAAACAAAACAATAAGTAACACTACACATTAATACTATCCAAAGTTATTCACAAAATACTGATCAAAAAACACATTGCACTTATTTACTACATAATGTCACTTTTCACATATAACGTCCGTATCGTTCATATAATGTTCCTATAGTCTCTAAGGGGTAGGCACAACACTTAATCACTTAATAATAATATCACACACTATTGTTCTGAGGGGTCGGCACGCGGCTAATGGGAGCCGGCGCGTCGCCAACATCCTCCCCCTCGTGCGCAGCACTCCGGTCCTGTCCTGGTGACGCTGCCGGAACCAGCAGCACCGCCTTGGAGCTCGGCCGTCGTAGCACGCCGTTCGCTGTGCGCACCTCGACGACTCTGGTCCGGCCGTCGGGTCCCGGATGCGCGCCGATGATCTGGCCCCTCGGCCAGACGCAGCGTGGCAGGCTGGAGTCCACAATGAGGACGACGTCACCGCACCGTAGGTCGCGGTCGCTCGCCCGACCGTCGATCTTCCGTGGCAGGAGCGGGGGAGGTACTCCTTCACCCACCGGCTCCAGAAGTGGTCAGCGAGCCGTTGCGCCGTCCGCCATGACCGCCTCCCGGACAGGTCATTGTCCGCGAAGGCACCGATGCGCCCAGCACCACACGATCTGCCTATTAAAAAATGGTTTGGGGTTAGTGCTTCTTCCGCCGGGTTCTCTTCCCCGGTGATGAGTGGGCGCGAGTTCACCACGTGCTCCGCCTCCGCGATGAGTGTGTGGAGAACTTCTTCTGGAGGATGCCTCTCTCGGAGCGTCGCCGCCAGGGCCGTCTTCACCGAGCGGACCAGGCGCTCCCACGCACCGCCCATGTTAGGCGCGCCGGGCGGAATGAATTTCCACCGCACGCCCAACTCGTCGGCAGCTCCCGCCAGCTCTTCTTTCTTCAGCGTCTCTGCCGCCTCTTGCAACTCCTTGTTCGCGCCGACGAAATTCGTGCCGTTATCGCTGAACAGGGTTTTCGGCATGCCTCTTCTCGCCGCCATCCGTCTCAGCGCCAGGATCATAGAGTCGGTCGAGAGTGACGAAGCTAGCTCGACGTGGACTGCCCTTGTTGTCAGGCATGTGAAGAGCACTCCCCATCTCTTCTCGTGTCTTCGTCCGACGGTGACTGTCATGGGGCCGAAGTAGTCGACCCCCGAGTGAGTGAATGGTGGCTCGCCGTGACGCAGCCTCTCGTTCGGTAGATCGCCCACTGGAGGTTGTTGTGGCGCACTGCGGTACACTTTGCACCACTGGCACCGACGCACGATGTGTCGCACCGCCGACCGCAGGCCCACCATCCAGTACTTCTGCCGCAGCTCGTTCATGACCGTCGCGTGGTTACCATGATTGAAGTGTTCATGGTAATGCTGTATGATGAGTCTTGTGATGTGATTACGGCTGTCCAGGATCACCGGCCTCTTGTATTGTGTTGCGATGTTCACTGCCGCGTCGATCCGCCCGTGTACTCTTATCAATTCGTTATCGTACAAGACTGCCAATTTTCTTAATTTGCTGCTCTTCTCGAGGGGCTTCTGTTGCTTCAGCAGGCCGATTTCCCGCCCGAAGTCTTCCGTTTGACACCTCTTTAGAAGTAGGTGCTCCGCCGCCTCGACGAGCTCTGGATCTAAAGGCTGGAAGCTTCTCGCGGGTTGGCGCGTAGTAACTTGCTTCCCGCCGTCGGTACATTTTTTCTTATTTCGCTTCCAAGTGGGATCTTGTGCTTCGGTTTTGCGGCTGACGTTGACCGGTTGCCCTCTTCGACACAGTTGGATGAACTGCAGTACTCTTGCGGTCGCCCTCACCAGCCGTGTCCACTTGGAAAACTTCTCTGGCGCAGGTGTGATGAATTCGCCCGTTGCGGTGACTGTAGCGGCGACGCGGCACTCCTTTTCTTCACCCGTATGTTCTGCCTTGAAATCGCGCGCCCGCGGCCACGCGTCTTCTCCGCTTCGCAGGAACTCAGGACCCGTGAACCAACGATGATTGTTATCGAAGTCCTTTGGCACAGCTCTCGTCGCGTCGTCGGCCGGGTTTTGCTTCGTAGGTACCCAGCGCCATTGTTGCGGTTTTGATGTGTCTTCGATTTCCGCTAGTCTGTGCGCGACGAAGGGCTTGAATGTTCTGGGGTCCGTCTTGATCCAGGAGAGCACGGTGCTGGAGTCCGTCCAGTATGTCACCCCGCCGATGGCCATGTCCAATTCTTCTCGCACCGCCTGCGCCATCCGTGTTGCCAGCAGAGCCGCCTGCAGCTCCAGTCTCGGGATTGAGACCGGCTTCAGCGGAGTGACCCTGGCTTTGCCCGCCAGGAGCGCGACTTCGTAGCTTCCGTCGTCGCGCCGTTGCCTCCAATACGCGGCGCACGCGTACGCCGTCTCGCTCGCGTCGCAGAACACGTGCAGCTCCCCCTCGTGGGCGCTGCGGGCGACGCACCTTGGCAATCGGAGTTCCCTGAGAAGAGTCAAATGAGTTAGATATGCGTCCCAGGCTCGTTCCTCTTCCGGCTTGATGTCTTCGTCCCATCCGACGCCGCTCTTCCATATGTCTTGAATGAGCCGCTTTCCCTGGATTAACACTGGGGCGGCTAACCCCAGCGGGTCGAATGTAGACATCACAGCGCTCGTGACCTCCCTCTTGGTGGGAGTTTTCCCTCGGCTTGAGACCTCTTCGCTCACGTTTCGCATGTTCGTCCGGAACCCCATTTCGTCCTCAGCAGTGAACCAGCGCAGGCCCAGAGTCTTCTCTTCCTTGGATCCCAGCTCGACTTCGTTGCGCTCGGGTTGCTGTCCGAGCGCTGCCAGCACCTTCTGATCGTTGGAGACCCATCCGCGTAGCTCGAACTTGGCGGCGCGGTGAATGATGTCGACCTCTTTTGCTATCTTGATCGCCTCGCTGTTGGTTCTGAAACTGTGAAGATAATCATCCATGTAATGATTGCGCACCACCGCGCGCGCCGCTTCGGGATACTGTTCTTCAAATTGCGCCGCGTTCTTGTTTTTCACAAAGATTGCAGCACTCGGTGAACAGGCGGCGCCGAAGATTAGGGAAGACATCCGGTACTCTTGTGGTGGTCCTGTCCGCCTGTCGCCTCTCCACAGGAAACGTAGGCTGTCACGATCCTCTTCCTTCATCTTCACTTGCAGGAACATTTCCTTGATGTCCGCCGCCACAGCAATGGGCCACTGCCGGAACCTCAGTAGCACTCCGAAGAGCGACTGAAGCAGATCCGGCCCGGACAGCAACGCGTCGTTCAAACTCTTCCCGTCGAACTTCGCTGCAGCGTCGAACACCAAACGACGTTTCTTCTTGGTCGGATGCGTGACGGTGAAATGTGGCAGGTACCATTTTCTTGCGGATTGTGAGCTGCGACTCGCCTCTTCCGCGTAACCGCTGTCGATGAGATTCTTGATCTGCTTCCCGTAATCTTCTTTCAGGTCGGGGTCTCGGTCGAGCTTCTTTTCGATTGTTCTCAGGCGCGTTTCTGCAGACTTGAAGTTATCCGGCAGCTTCTCATCGGCGCTCTTCCACACGAGCCCGACTTCGTAACGACCGTTCGGCAGCTGACGGCTCGTTTCTTCTAAAATCTTCAACGCCTGTCCGTCCGCGTCGGTTGTAGGCCGTCGCGGCATCACCCCGAGCGATTCCACTGCAAAATGGTTCTTGATTAGCGCGTCCAATTCATCTTCTCGAGCCGAGACATGAGCGCACGTTAAATTGTGCACCGGTCTCGAGCTCCCCCCGTCGAACCCGTGCAGAACCCATCCGAGAAGCGTGAACGATGCCACCGGCTGACCGCTTGGACCCTTCTTGGTACTCTTCGAGACGATCAGCTCCCAATTATCTTGTCCGATCAGCATCTTCGGAGGTTCATCTTCGTAAATCAATTGCTTCACAAGGTTGCGGAGGTGAGCGCACTTCTTAACGCGTTCCTGTTCTATCTTCTGAGGTGTGAGGTGGATGTCATCTATCGTCCTCGCGCCTTTCACCGCTCGACTCTTCTGTTGATGAACGCCTCTGATCTCGAAGTCGAGTTTCATCGAATCCATTTTCGTTACTTTTGTTCCGCCCACAGTTTCTAATGTGAGCCTTTCTTGTGGCCCCCGGAGCCCGACCGCTTCAGCCACCGTAGAGTCCAGCAGCGTAACCGTTGACCCCTCGTCGAGTAGCGCCAGAATCTTCAGTGACCCCTTGGGTCCATACACCTCTATCGGAGCGATCTTCAAATAAGCTCTTCTGTCGGCAGCGAAGTTGACAGCGGAGCGCACGTTGCTGGTGACCTCTTTCTTCTCTGGCTCTTCACGATCTTCATGAAGCAGCTGATGATGCCAGCGTTTGCACTTCTTGCACCCAGGCGCTCTGCAGGTCTCCTTGCGATGCCGGCCTTGAAGACACTTGAAGCATAATCTGCTCTTCTTCACCGATTCCCAGCGTTCCTTGACGGGGGCTTGAGCGAACTTAGAGCATTCGAGCATCCGATGTTCTCCTTCGCAGTGGCCGCATTCGGTTTTTCTTGTTTTCGGTTCTTCGGGTTCCGTTGCAGTATGGGCCGCCTGCCTCACCGGAGCTTGCTTCCTTGTGGATCCCACTTCTTGCATTGCATATGGTCCGCATCGGTCCGCTTCCCTGTTGAGGAACTTCATTATCATCAGCAGGTCAGGATCTTCCGGCTCCCTGTCGGCCGCGAAGTCGTACCACCGATAGCGGATGATTGCAGGCATCTTGTCCACGATGTGCTTCAACATCTCCGGAGATTGCAGGTACTGTGGCTTCTTCAAGCCCCTTACGGCGGCGACGGTGTTGTTCACGTGGCTGGCGAATATACACACGTCGCGGGCGTTGTCGTTCAACTTCGGCAGATTTTTCAATTTCTCCAATTCTGCCAGAACCAGCGCATCTGGTCTCCCGAAGCGGCGGCGCAGTGCTTCCAAGACATCTTCCGGTTTGCAGTCGGAATACAGCGCGCTCTTCACAGTGTCCCTGGCTAGTCCCTTGATCGCTTTCCTCAGCCGGGCCATATTCTGCGTGCAGGTGAAAAGCGGTGCCGTGTCTTCATACACCGTCTTGAATGCGGTCCATTCCCCAGAGTTCCCGTCGAATGCAGGTAGGTCGTGCAGGAAGGATGGCGTCGTCGTTCCGGGCCTCGCGGTCGCAATCGCCTTGATGATTGCGTCAGTTAAATGTTGCGTGTCACTCTTATGTTCCTTCGAGGGTGCGGGTTCGGTGGTTGGCGGTGCCATATCCGTTCGCCCCTGCCCGGGCGTCTTCACCGTAGCCTCCACCCATTGTGACACGTCATCTTCCTTGTCGGAGAGTTCTTCATCAACGAGGGAATCTTCATCATCGTCAAGCTGCAAAAGTTCCAACTGCGCCCTCGCTTGTGCCGCTGCCGCTTGCGCCACTTGAAGCTCGATTCTTGCCAGTTCTGCCCTCGCTTCCAGTTCCTTCTTCTTTTTCTTGTTCTGTGATCGCGCCAAACTCCCAGCCCTTACAGACATGGCCCGAGGGGTTACCCCCTGCCCCGGTGCCCGTTGAGTCTCGGTCGCGGTCGTCGCAGTCGTCGTCGTACCGTGCGTCCACGTCGTGGTAACCGTCGAGCCCGATGGCGTGTCGGTCGTGGTCGTGGCCGCCGCGGTGACTGGAACTGAAGGCATCGTTGCTTCTGGTTGCGCAGCGCTCTTGTTGCTTCGTGTTGTCGGCATCTTGATGTGCGAAGATAGATCCGGCTCGAAGGACCAGCTGTTGGGGTGCCTGTGAGACCGTTCGGCACTCACAGACGTGCTGGGCGTGAATCTGAATTGATAAATTCAGTCGCCGGTACCCAGCCCGTAATGATCCCCGCGCTATCAAGCTTCTGAGGGAAGCGAGTGTGATTGCAATGTTGTCTGTACTGTGGGTGTGTACGACGTACTTGCAACAGCGACAAGTACGAAGTGTGTAAGGGTGAAGTGTAGGGGATGGCAAAAATAAGAAACAGTATATTTGTTAACTTTGCCGAAGCTTGTCAACGTTGTCGTTTGCCAACCACCTAAACCCTACGTCCCTAAGCACCCCCGGGTACTGTATCGAAGCCACCGTACGTTGTGGGCCTTCGATACTGCGAGTCTTCCGTCTCGCTCTTCCGATCTTCCTTTTCGCTCTTGCAATCTTCCTTTTCACTCTTGCCGTCTTCTGTCTCGCTTGTTCTTGCAGTTTTCCTTCTCGCTCTTGCAGTCTTGATTCCGTTTTTCTTTCTTCGGTAGATCCCGACGATACGGCATAGTGCGCGAGCTTAAGTACTCGCCGGCTATACCGTACAGAGACCCAAGTCCTATTTGACCCAATTTCTAATAAGATTTTTACTATGGCAAACGACAATTTCGGCGATTTATTCAGAAACCATAAAACACACATACACAAGTCATATATCAAATTGTAGCTCTTAACTAGCTCTATAAAACAAAACAATAAGTAACACTACACATTAATACTATCCAAAGTTATTCACAAAATACTGATCAAAAAACACATTGCACTTATTTACTACATAATGTCACTTTTCACATATAACGTCCGTATCGTTCATATAATGTTCCTATAGTCTCTAAGGGGTAGGCACAACACTTAATCACTTAATAATAATATCACACACTATTGTTCTGAGGGGTCGGCACGCGGCTAATGGGAGCCGGCGCGTCGCCAACAATTAGGTAAGTGTCTATAAAATGCGGGCCTTAGCAAGATGTCCTTTTCTTGAAGGTACGAAAAACCTAGAGTTTTGTAAATGTTCAATCTTCAAATTATCATGCTTCTTCTTCCTCTTCACTCGGCTGCCTCGGTGGCGGAGTTGTATTACAGTACGACTGCAAAGCTGAGGTCTCGGGTTCGATTCCCGGGTCGGGCAAAGTGATATTGAGTTTTTCTATTCAGTATCAGCTCGGAATCTGGAATTTGTGCCCGATATGGCGATAGGCTCGCCCCCTATCACATCATGGGACGGAATAATGGCGAAAAGTGGGTGCACTAGTGGCGCCTCTGCCTACCCCTTCGGGGATAACAGGCGTGAGTGTATATGTATATGTATGTATTCTTCCTCTTAAGCCTTTGGAAGTCTACTGCTCAGCATATCACCCAATGATTTTCAGACCAAAGAGTTAGAAGCAGCCAGCGCCCGGCATCCAGCGGGTTCCAGCGACCTTGTCCTTATTTAGCATATAAAATCCTTTAAAAATACAATTTATAGCTTCACACATTTTTTCAAGTGAAACACTGAATCAAAAATTGATCATGGAAATAATATCTTTCGACTCCATTACTTTTCAATAAATAAATTTCCACTCAATTTAATACATGGCCGGGTCGAATGCGGCCATTTTTCCGTTCAAATGATTTCGCGTATAATCACGATGTTTGGTTGACCGAATTTCGCTTGAGGCAAAAGTAGTTAAAACATTTACCGAGAGATGTCACTTTAATAAATTCTGTTTGGTCTGATGGCGAGCAGATAGGTTGCTTTTAGGTTAGGTTTATAAATAAATTTATTCTAAATTTGTAGATGATTTATTAAGCTTTGCGCAAGTAAGATGCACGACTAGACAACAAAATATGCGTCAGTATATGTTACATCAAATTTGAGATAAGAAGCTATAGGTAAAATTCTCTGTTGACGTCTTAGTTGCAATAGTAACTACTAAGCAAGCTCTCATAGCGTAGAAATACTACTAAGGGCGGTATTAATAAATCAATCTCAAGTTTGAGTTACATTTCAAGTACACATAATGTATTGGTTATGTTTACTGGACATGTAAGTCAAATTTGAGATTGATTTATTTATACTGCCCTAACTCTCATGTTGAATTATTCCCTAATACATAGTTAGCAAGCGGCAATAGCCTAGTTGGGAGTGGAACGGACTGCCGAGACGAATGTCTGCAGGTTCAAAACCCAAGGGCATACACCTCTGACTTTTGTAAAAAAAATATGTGTTTATTCTTTGTGAATTATCGCTCGCTTTAACGGTGAAGGAAAACATCGTGAGGAAACCTGCATACCGAGAAGTTTTCTGAATTTCGAAAGAATGTGAAGTCTACCTACCCGCACTAAGCCAGCGTGGTGGACTAAGGCCTAAAACCCTCTCAGTTGTAGAGAAGGCCCGTGCTCAGCAGTGGGCAGTATAAAATACAGGGCTGGTATGGTTCTAGGGTATGATATATAGTTAACACGAAAATGAATGAATTATTATTAAACCCATAACTACAAAATACTGACTACTATAACTACTGACCATGGCCAACCCTCAATCGTAGGTCATTCTGAAAATCTAGGCTTTTTAGATGTTCATATAAAAATAAATTTCACTTAACCCTACCAATTACAGTACATTATGAATAATATTACAAAATGTGGTTAAATACACAGCCAACCTCTGAAAGTGCGTGGCGTAAAGATATTAACATGCACAATTGCTTACCAGGGTCATTGACCCAAATAAAGATGTGTTATTAGCACGCGAACATGACCAGTGTAAATTGACCTGTTAATATTTTAAAATATTATTCTATAGAACGGGTCAAATATCATGCATATTAAACTTGGTTTAGTCATAATAAACGGAATCGTTCTAAACTTAATAAAAAATTACCTTTTAAGTTTGTACAACTTTAAAAAATCATATTGGTTTCCTTTTTTGCTGTAGTTTGTGTCATTTTTTTCTAAATATAGGTATCTCCCAAAAGACTTAAAAAATACTATAGCTATTTACCAAAATTTATGACGATTTTTTCCCGAAATTAAGTTCTGGAGTATATTGCTTCATTTTAATACGTAATTGTGTTTCATGTAATTATTGACGATAGGTTAATAATTATGACTCTATAATAATTATTATCAAAGTCAAATATAAAACTATGATTTCTGATATTTATTAATGTTTTAACTTATTTTGAAATGGTCTAGAATACTCCTACAATTAATATTGAATATATATATTTTATCTCCTAACCGCCACCTCATCTTTATTATTTCTACTCGGTGCATGTATGCAAGAGTTTGTCTATGTATCTTCGCTTTTCTTTTTAAGTTATCAAACAGTAGAATAAACACGGCTACGTTCGGATGTAGCAAAAAATATACCCAATAAATTTACTAGGCATTCTGAGACTTAGGGTAAATTTCTACGCTTGCTGATAAACGCCTCAGATCACATAAATGTTTAAGCCGACCAAATTCAAAAGTGACATTCGTATTTATCCTCCCCAAAAAAGTGGTAATCAAGTGAATATTATATTATCTTCATTAGCTGTTTAGTACGATAACTGTCAAATAAAGATTACTTGGAACCTGTGAAACAGGCCCTTTAATTAACGTTTCAGAACTTTGAGTAACCAGCAATGCAAATGAGATGGGATATCCAGGCGAACCCTTCGTAGGTCATACATGCGCAGCTGGTCATAAACTTTTATTAAAACTTGCGATCGCTTTCATTACATTCTACGATGATCACATCAAGCGGTGCTCCACAGAAATTGTGATTTTTTATGTGTTATTGTGTAAAAAGCGACCTTATATTCAACCCTGCACGTGTGGAGTTTTTTTGTTAAATGTGTGCTATCCGTGTCTACCTCGCCCCCCGTCAGCATTGGCAGAAAAAAATATTTCCGCATTATTGCCATATCGTCCATTGTTTGAATAGTCTAAGTTTCAGAATGATGAGACAATGTCATACAATGTGTTCTAATTCAAAGTTCTCTATTATATTGCTATTCTTTACAGGTATATCCAGCAGTACCCTCAAGCGCTTGGCCTACACGCCCCATAATTAAATTGTATGAAAAAGGGGACCAGAACCCCATTAATGCGGCATAATTTATTTATACCATCCGCTAAGCCGAGATCTGTAAGCTATTCACATAATTTTACATTATAAGCCAAAATATTGACACTTAAATCATATTTCATAGTTTCTTTTATAAAATTAGCCAATCCTTAGTTAAATCCTAATAAATTTCATAAAATACCAAGCAGTTTTTATCAATTAACATATACATTACAGAGTTAGCCATGATTTACAACGCAAGTGTAACTAAAACTATATGACAATTCCGTTAATACAAAAACAGAGGTCTACATATTTTGGATAATGAAAGAATGGCTCAACATAGCGTCCACAATATTAAGGTCCATGTGTCACACTATGCTTATGGGAAGCAAGGTCAAGTAATTTTGGTTTTAACACAAATGCCCAGTATAAATAAAGGCTTATGAGTTCACATAAAATATTCATAAACACCGGTCAAGTTATGCTGGTAATTCGTGATGGAGTAAAAAATAGTTTAGGGTATTTTGACTATTATTATATACGGCGCCAACTTAGATTCGGGACTAGCAAGATTTTAGTCCAATGTGACAAAGCGTAAGACAAAACCCAAATTACTGCTTCGTTTTGCTAAGTTAAAATATTAAAAACATATTAATAAAACTGATCAACTCACAATTTAACGATCGACGAGGATAAAAAAAAGTATATTTAAGAAAAAAATATAAAAAAATAATCTGTAAAATTTGACCAAGCGCGTTTATAAAAGCTGGCGAACTTTATTTACGTAACTTTAAGTAATTTTGATCCATAAATAAAAGTCATGTAACACGTGTACATTGCAATTAGAAAAATGTGTTGCCAGAGCAACTAGTACACGAAAACATTTCTTCATAATATTAAAATTAAAAGTTGGTAGAAACTGGCACGTTTGCCTCTAACCCAAATTAAATTTTTGTTTCAAAGAACATAATTAGATTTTTTTTTATAAAACAAAAACTTGCATATCCGACACCAAAGGAGGTCCGTGCCCAGCAGTGGGCCAGTAATACAGGGCTGGTATTATTAGAATGACAAAAGCAAAAATTGTAATATAGAGTGGAACCCGTGTTCCTTCCTCATTTTGATATTCTGTCACGATCAATCATAAAATTTTGTGACGTGTGTGTGTACTGGTAAGTGAAAAAGCGTTAAGCGTAATGCAATCAAAACTTTAATGTTTAGGTATATTGTTTTTCCTTATTTGTATTATCATAATTATACTTAAGGTGAGGCCAGACGAGCGTAATTTTTTGAGTTGTGAGTCGCGTTATTTCGGTCGCGTAATTTCATTTCACACATTTCAGACAACTCATTTTGCGTCGCCGCGCCGTGTGAAACAGGATTTTTGTATGAAACCGAATGTAGCAGAAATTACGCGACTCACAACTCAAAAGATTACGCTCGTCTGGCCTCACCCTTAGTATAATTATGATAATACAAATAATACAAATTGTAATTATTATTATTATTTCTTACAACATATGCTTTTTTGCTGCATCACTGTTTAATGTTTTATTTGATGAGTCATCGTCAGCTTATATTTTGTTATGTAAATAATTTGTACATCGGAAATGTATGGCTTTTATTGCTAATAAATAATAACTTCTCTTAATTCGCGATAAACTTTAAACAAAACTATGCGATACGAAAATGTAAGAAGTCAAAAACGTATATAATATATTGGAGCATAAAAACTATCGTTAAGATAATATCTAAAACTAGGCCCTAAGTCACTATCAGTCACTAATCAAAAATAAAGAGCGGAATACACTTCTCCACCTAACTATACATCAAAAAAATATAAACTGACGTATAAAAATCCTTACATTTATGTTGTAGCCACTAAATAGCGCTCAGACGGACAGAAAAAACTTCTATATTACAGATAATCTGTATTTACGACTACCTGTGTCACAGGCTTAATATTACATATTTAAATGTTTGGCCTACGCTTCGGTACTTTACTACGTTTGATTGTGACTTCTTGATAATACCGTTGTATAATTTTTGATTCGTCGTGTTTTTATGAACGACGAGACGAGTAAGCTCGTCTGATGCGTCGCATACACATTAGCGAAAGATAAAGACCGTAAAGTATGACGGAGCATTGCGCTCGTCATCCTGAGACATGGCTTATTCTCATAATGGCTTGTAGTTATACTGGATGTAAGTTCTTTAAAGTTGAGCACATTGCTTGGACAATGTTGCTTGGTAGCAGAAATAGACATTGCGATAGTATTAGACCAGGTGGACTCTTCTACTAAATACCAACATAGTGATGTACGGTGTATGGTATGTTCGAAGCTAAACGTATTTCTATTCGGCCAAATACCATCACCAACTTCGACATCTATACTAATATTATAAAGCTGAAGAGTTTGTTTGTTTGTTTGTTTGTTTGTTTGTTTGAACGCGCTAATCTCAGGAACTACTGGTTCGAATTGAAAAATTATTTTTGTGTTGAATAGACCATTTATCGAGGAAGGCTTTAGGCTATATAACATCACGATGCAACTATTAGGAGCGAAGAAATAATAGAAAATGTGTAAAAAACGGGGAAAATTATTCATCCTTGAGGGCTTCCATTGCGTGCATTGCGAAAACAGTTCAAGATACCAAAAATATATGTATGAAAGAATTAATCCTCTTGAAATGATCTAAAAAAATGTCCGCGACAGTATATGTCTATCTTTTAAGATTAACTCACTAGAACCGTTTTTATGGTAATCAAATTTGGTCGAAATTAATAATATTGTAAATGCGAAAGTAACTCTGTCTGTCGCGCTTTCACGCCAAAACTACTGAACCGATTTAAATGAAATTTGGTACACAGATATTTTAGAGCCTGAAAAAGGACATAGGCTACTTTTTATCCCCGTGAATTATAAAACGGGACTTTTATCCCGGAAAAACTCTTTCACGCGGGCGGAGCCGCTGGCAAAAGCTAGTTTAAAATATTAGAAGAAAAAATATTTAAAAAAAGAACAAGTTTATAAACGATACCTATTGCTAAATAGTAGGCATTCCTTAAAGAAAACAGCAAAATAACAAACATAAAAATTGATTTTATTATCATAATTAATTTAATTTGCTGATTAGTTTATAGGTTACTAACAGGTTTATATTGTAGTTAAATTTGTTAATTTATGGAAAATAATTTTATAATTTATCGCGTCGTGACATCCTTAATACCAAATTATTGAATTGATAGAAATAGCATTATAGCGACACGCATAATTTAGAATGAAATAATAATTTTATATACATTATAGCCTATTTGGGAATTCAACGGCCTGTGGAGACGAAAGTCCGCTAATACCAAAACCCAAGGCACACACACCTCTGACTTTTCAAAGTTACGTGTGTATTGTTTATCAATTATCGTTCACTTTAACGGCGAAGGAAAACATCGTGAGGAAACCTGCATACGTAAGAAGCTATTTACAAGAATTTCGAAGGTATATGAAGTCTACCAACCCGCACTAGGCCAGCGTGGTGGACTAAGGCCTAAACCCTCTCAGTAGTAGAGGAGGCCCGTGCTCAGCAGAGGGACAGTATCTAATACAGGGCTGGTATTATTATTATTATTTATTTATCAATAAGGAATTCATAACTGTTACGAGTGACCAAATACATTGGAGGCCGTGTGGTTTTCGCATAAAACCGGGGCTGTTTGTAGAAGGCCGTCACACTGAATGCGGCAATCAATTTTATTATCATTATTTGACATAAAATTTATGTTAATTTGTATGATGATGTGTTTTTTCCCATTTTATTCGATGACAGTTTGCCTAAGGGCTGGTTACATGCCGCTGTGTTGAGATGTCAAACTGGTATTTTTTCGGTAACGCGTAGTATCCATATTTTTTATTTAATTTTATATTTGTTCTTCCAAATGTAATGGCGGCACCACACTTCGTTATGTGTTATTTGATAAGCGGCTACGCTATATTTGCCCAAATATTTGTTATGTGAGTGAAGAACAAACATGCCATCCACACTTGGTGCCGGCCTGCCAAACGTGCCAAATATATTCGTATGTCGCTTGTGAACAAAACTGAATGCGTGAACGAAGTGTGGGCAGTCGACACGCATATTCGGCTTATTCGTGTCCTTTGAAGTGTGTAAAAAAACCGACAAATGAACGGATAGGCTTATTTGCTATTCGCGCTTATGCGTTATTCGTGCGAATAAAGCAAATATAGACGAATGAGCCCTTCACACTTCGTCATATGCGGAAGAATAACGCGCATAACAAATAGCACATAGCGAAGTGTGGTGCCGCCATAAAGGAAGAATACTGCATTATATTTATTAGTCATACAAAAGGACAGAAAATGCCTGATTTAGACTTTCACTTTTAACAAAGTACATATAGCTAAAATATATCGTAAATTGCATGATATTCATTTTTTTATGGCATTGAATGACGAAACGAGCATGCCGTTCCCCTGATGGTAAGCGATACGACCGCCCATAAACAGTAGTAACACATAGAGCACCTTGAGTTACAAAGTAGATACTATGTGGCATTCCACTGCGCTCGTCATCCTGAGACATAAGATGTTAAGTCTCATTATGTTCAGTAGTTACACTGGCTACAATATACTTTAAATCGTAACACAACAGTGCATACAGAAAATGGACCGAATAGACAGAAATAATCATCATGAGCCGAAAACTGAAAACTTTTTGTCCGATCTGCTGTCAGTTTTGTGAGCCCACTGTCACTTTAGCCTGCTACTCCCTTGGGCTATGTCAGTGACTCGACTACTGTGAGGTACGTAGAACTAATCATATAGATAAACTCACTAGTTTCATCACATTTCATCATCATCATCATCGTCATCATCAGCCACATGACGTCCACTGCTGAACATAAGACTCCCATAAAAATTCATCCATTTATTTATACCCGCATGTAAGCCCAGCATTCGTATACCAACTAGAATGAATAAAAAGTTAATAATGGTGGATTACCGACCGCCCGCTGCGATGTTTAGACTTACATAATTACATGCCTATCTTATATCCGAATCGTTTCGAATACTATCTTGATTCGAACTGGCGTCGTTTGGTGTAAGTCTGCTTTTTAAAAAAAGGATGTATCATCAAAGGCGGTATTAGCCAGCACGAGGCCTTGTGGAAGCACAAAAGTTCCCCGATTTCAACAAATTCATAGGGAATGATTTGTTGGTTAACAAGGTGACCTAAATGGTCCATTGGTAATTCCGGCCGAGGCCTCCCTTATGGCATGAAGTTCCTGGAAATTGACTGCCTCGGTGGCGTAGTCGTATTACGGTACGACTGCAATGCTGAGGTCTCGGGTTCGAAGTCCGGGTCGGGCACAGGCGTATTGGATTTTTTTAATATCAGCCCGGAGTCTGGAATTTCTGCCCGAAGTGGCGATAGGCTCGCCCCCTATCACACTATGGGAGAGAATACGCACGGTGAAAAGTGGGTGCACTAGTTGCGCCTCTGCCTACCCCTTAGTCGTGAGTGTGTATGTATGTATGCCTGGTTCTTCGTCGAAATACATGTCATAAAAACATGAAGAAAAGACACTATATTTTCTTCCACATACCTATTCCAAAGATCGATGCAATTTTCCAAGCATGTCGAAAGTATTTGATATCGGTTTTAAAACCACCCGCTTAACGTCAATGGCATCTCTACATCTAGTGAGGCAGAAGATCCTCAGCCGGGCGGGTGATATATCTGATCGCTAGAGCTCTACGATGGTTGGTCTTCGGAACTGGTAAAACTAAAAGTGTCCTACAAATGCTATTGCAACTGAGGTTTGAAGTTAAGTTTGACAGTCTATTATGCGATACGCGTCGATGTTCAAAATTCGAATTACGTTCTATTTGACAGTTGTGAGATGCACGACCAGGTTTGAAATTCGAATAACGTTCTATTTGACAGCTGTGAAATGCGCGTCCAGGTTTGAAATTCGAATAACGTTCTATTTGACAGTTGTGCTTCGTGCCGAAGTTCCAATGAAGTTCCATTTGACAGCGCGTCGAATACCGCCACACACTCCCAACGTCAGTATTCCCCTACCACGCTAATTACCCAATGATAATAAAATCCTCGCTCGGACCCATAGGGGTCCAGTAATTAAAGGTCATTACTCTAAATGGATACAGATTTCCACACCCATTGAATAACTACCCAATTTCTTGAGGATTGTTTTCGGGATTAAGAAATTAATAGACTGTATTTTTTTAAGAATAGTAGCTTTTCTTAAAATAGCACCACGAGTGTTCACCGAGTCCTATAAACCTAAAATTTACAGTTCTTACTATACGTAATGTGTTTGGCAACAGGAATAGAAAATACATCGACGGTCCGATAGAACAAAGTCCTATATGCAAAATGTTAGCTTTTCAGTAGAGCGCTTTGAAAGTCGTTAGTTTGTATTCATGTGCGAATTAGTGCTATTTTCACACATTAGGTTCAAAGTTGTTACTGAAACCTATAGAATATAATGTTTCGTTCATGTATAACTTGTGATTTTCACAATTAACTTAGACTTTCAAAGCGCTCTACTGAAAAGCTTAATTTTGCATATATGACTTTGTCCTATGGGACCGTCGACATTATTACCTACTCATACAGAAACTCGCGTACGAGAGAGCTATCACCTACTAGACAAAATAAGCTACGGACGAAGCCGAAAGCAAAACCTAGTTTATGATACGCTATAACCCTAGTACAACTATTAATAAAAGTGTATATAAGTATCCTATACTCACACTCTTGTTAAAGCATTAAGTATCCACATCCCTACATATAAACCTGTCCACACCCCTCTATAGTAGGCTTAATGATAACAGGTCGTTACGAAGACGTCCCGATGGCTCAGTGGTAATGAAATTAGCTGTTTACCCGAGCCGGGACTCGAACCCTGTTAAAGGCGCTAATTCGAACACCGTAATGCATTTTATGATGTAGCTTGTGTAGAGTTAAATAATGTCAGACACGGCAAATAAACAATTTCTTAAAGCGGAATAATTAGGTGCAATTATTTTAAGTTTGGGTGGAAGTTCAAGCTTCGAAGATGCAAAATATCTAAAATTTTAATAAAGAATAATATTAAAAATGGTTTGTGATGTAGATATTTATCAAAATATATATATTTAAATGATATTATCTGTGATTAAAACATACGTAATAGGAAATCTACTGACTGGACTGGTCACAAAATTGCCACACAGATTCTTCTGGTCATCTTGAAGACATTATAACTGCGTTGTTTTTTTTTATAAGTAATAAAGATTTACCTGTATCTGAATATTGAATACTGTTATTATATGACCTACTCATATTGCAGTAAACCAGGCATATTTTGTACTAAATTAACGGTCTTTTTTCAATGCCCTGTCTAGTTTTGTTACAATTTACAATCCTATGGTCAGGAACATTTGGCGAGCAGGGCGCTTGCTTTCGGTAAATATTTACGTATGAGTCAGAGACGCCGCGTGCAAGGCCAGCTAAAATGCCGCACATTATTAATTTGTGCAACTTACGTCTTTATTCCGTGGAATTATTCACTTGGATGTAAGCGACTCAGACAATAGATTTATGGCAGATTCTAATAAACCCTACTGCTAACTACGCGTTAACGGTAAGAATAAACCAATCAGAAAAACTCTCCTTTGAGCATGTCAAACACAGTTTATCCTCATTGGTCCATTTTCACTATGGATCTGACGGTATATCGCTTATAGCAATCGGTCATTATTAATGTACGTACTATAGAATAAGGTTATAACTGATGCAGACATTGCTCATTCCTAGTCATCCCTTGAAATTTCATTGGTAATAATATATTTATCGCATTTTTGTTTGTGTTAATTTTGCTAATCAGCTAACTGGTTCTAATTTATCAATATGCCTATTGCCACACTAAAATCAAACAATAAACGAATTACATTAAATTTAGAATTTAATTCGTGTTTTTTTTATTGATACGACTCACGGCGTTCACTGATGTTGCTGCTAAGTGAAACCAAAAGAAAATATCGACCTGCAAGAGATGAAAATATACACCAACGATCGTTACAGTTATGCTGGCCTGCCTAATTGCTTCTTTACGCTGCGCTTGAAAAACTCAAAGTTATAAGAAGAAACCTTTTACGACGTAAATAAAAATAGTTCCCAAAAACAGCAGCATCTTACCGCCCAAAGTACAGGCAGACTAACGTTTATTAGGTTTTATAACTGAAAGGCTATCTTCCAGTGATAACGTGGATTCTTCGCTGAAACTTTCAGAACCAACGAATAAAATTATATTTACGCTCATATGCCAGATTTATCGGGTCATTGACCTGTTTTAAGTTAGATTAGGGTAGGTAACAACAAAAGGTATTTTAAATTCGTGTGTTAGAACTAAGAACGTAAAAGTATAAGCATTAAACGCGTAAGGCTATTCGAAATGAATTAATTGCCTCTGTTTTTATCGGTGATGAAAAACACATGGAATTATAAAAAATTATAATATTACATATCCCTCCTGAGCTGATTTTGGCCACGGCGGCCAATCTCAACGGTGATCAGCCAGGTGCGCAAGAGATATTATAGTGCACAAGTGTATGCGCAATACACAGGTGCACTCGCTATTCCTTCACTCTCATAGTCCGGTGGGACTTACAATTTTGTCAATGGCGTCCTCACATGTAGCATCTATTCAAGAACTTTCTCTTCTAAAATTGGTTATATCAGCCATGTGAGGACACATCAATAACCAGTCTAAACAGTAAATGGTCGCCGTAGCCGTAAGCGGCTTGGATTAGATTCATGTAAAAATTATGTTACCATTTAAATAGCACTAAAATGAAGATCCAAACAAACAGACTCGTAATTTCTTGACCATTTTTTGCTAAAATTTTCGGCCTACGCTAGAACATAAATTAAGTCGGAGTGCGGAAAACCAATTTTGTGTAATGGTATTTTTGAGCTATAACGGCTATCTTGTAATTAACAGACAGCCTTAATGATACTGTAAGTTAATTAGTTGGTTTTGAGCGCGTCCACCTGTTCATAAAAATTCATGGCGGCTATTCATTGTGGTCAGGATAAAAGATTTTCACAGCGAAGTATGTAGCCTATAACCTATTTTAATCATACAAATTTTATTTGAATATTTTTTCCTGTGAATATCTTTTATCATATAATTAAATTAGATATAAATCCTTAACAGTTCCTGTGAATATAATGAAACCTGTAACCAAACACCTCACATTCCTTTCAATCATCTTATAAAACAAAGTACTTACTAAATCAAATAAATTCTTCGCGAACCATAGAAAATCCTTTCATTTATTACGATTGCAGTGCTGAGGCCTCGGGCTCCATCCCCGGGTCAGGCAAAGTGCCATTGGGTTTTTTACTTAGTATCAGCCTGGAGTTTTGTATTGGTGCCGGTATGATGATAGGCGCGACCGCTATCACATCATGGGACGAAATACACACGATGAAAAGTAGATGCATTGGTTGCGCGCCTGCTTACCCTTTTGGGGATAAAAGTGTGGGTGAATTTGAAATATCAGATCAACTCTCTGTTGTCACCTACATCGATTACCTACTAGGCTGTCAAATTTACTAACGATGGGGTATTTTATATTTAATAAGACTATTTCAATCATCAGATAATATAATCCTACTAATATTATAAAGGCGAAAGTTTGTAAGAATGTCTGGATGTTTGGATGTTTAGATGTTTGGATGTTTGGATGTTTGGATGTATGGATGTTTGTTCCTCTTTCACGCAAAAACTACTGAACGGATTTCGATGAAATTTGGCACACGGGTAGATCATGTCCTGGATTAACACATAGGCTACTTTTATCCCGGGAAAATATAAAGCGGGACCTTTATCCCGGAAAAACTTTTTAAAGCGGGCGGAGCCGCGGGCAAAAGCTAGTTTAAGATAAAACACTACACGACCGAATTAAAAATTCAATTAACTTACTCTTATATTTAGTCTAGTTATAATATCAGCATTTTATCTGGCTATAGAAAAATAAGCCCGTGGTATTTTTCTCGTAATATAGTATAAAAGTCCTTAAAAAGTGATGTTATAGAAAGCTTATTTTAAAGTTTATCTAATTTCGGCCCTATCACAACATGGACAGACTTTGTCTAACCCTGTCGATAAAAGCGTGAACTTATATAGTAAAGACACTTTGGAAAATAGTGAAAATAGTGAACTAAAAACATACTACTTTGTCTAAAGGGTTTTGCTTAGAATATATAAATATATCATGAAGTGAAAATGAGCCGATAAATAATATTAAAGGAGATGTGGCACGTTGGTAAGGTGAGTTAGGATTTAAAGATAACCATCCATCATGCTACAATGTTGCTATGAGGTTTCTAAAAGTCTTACTAAGAAATATACGACTTTATTAGTTATATCGTGTCTTGTTATGTAGTGCAAGAATTGGTAGTAAAAACTGAAGCAAATGCCTTTGATTGTTTTAGATTTATTTAGATATTATAGAATTTTTATTTAATTGCGACCTTTTATTGTGACAATGATCGATTGATGGTTATATCTGTTTAGAAAATGTAATGCTAGAGTATTACAGATTACTTTCGGCGTACCTACTTGTCGAAGTACTTGTGACTTTTTGTCGATCCAATATAATACATCTTCACACTTAAAATATACACAGTCGATATTTCCACGACCAAAAGATCAAATATTTTTACAAATATGCCAAGTGCAGTGCAGGCAATTATATAATCGTAATACAATGATTTCAAAACAATTCATTCAATCGTAACATCTCACAAACACTCTCAACTGACGCGACAAAAAGTCGCACGAAAATCGCGCCGTGAACAGGCCCAGCTGACTAGCATCGCCTGATGCATGAATAAGGTATGTTGTCTGAAAGGCGTTACTCGGCCGAAGGCGTTTGCTTCAGCCTATGGGCCTTATCGCGATGAGATACACTTTAATACGCTCCTGGAAATTTCTCCTTCAAATTTTGTCAAAGGTTTCGGTAGGCGGTTTTGGGAATTAGTACCAGCTTTATAGACTTATAGCCTATGTTAAGTTGTTAGGTATTAATATTAGAAATGCGGAAAGTTGTGCCTTTTTTACTGCCTCGGCGGCGTAGTTGTATAACGGTACGACTGCAATGGTGAGGTCTCGGGTTCGATCCCCGGGTCGGGTAAAGTGATATTGAGTTTTTCTATTCAGTATCAGCTCGGAGTCTGGAATTTGTGCCCGATATGGCGATATGCTCGCCCCCTATCACATCATGGGACGAAATAACGGTGAAAACTGGGTGCACTAGTTGCGCCTCTGCCTACCCCTTGGGGGATAACAGGCGTGAGTGAATATATATTAAAATAAAATAGGTTGCGCACGAGTGTTCTGATAATTATTATGAAAAACAATGCAGGTACTGGGCGGGCGGCCCGCCATCAATCAATGCGAGGCTCAAGCAGCCACTATAATGACTTTAATTACTTGTAACTCAATTATAACGGACCCTTAACTGGGACATTGGTTGGCAACATTTGGTCTATGTGAAGATAACGCATGATTGCATTCAATTTTATTATTTTAAAAGATATTTTTTAGGATAGGAGGCTACAAGCAAGCGTTAAATTATAAAATATACTTTTCACCTAATAATCATGTTACGTTTCTTGTAAGTAATTTAAAATGTCTTAAAAATTATTGCGTTAATAGTTTTAAAGGTACCTAGCAATGATAAATGAAAAAAAAATTACTATAAAATACCTTCCACAGTTTTTGGAAAGTGAGATAAACATGACAAGGAGAATTACGTACGCTGATAGAATAAAATAATTAATCTTCTCCAGAAAAGGGCTAGCCAGGATTTTGGGGCGTGAGTGTGTATGAGTGTATGTATATACAGGATTATTTATAATTTTAATGTCAAATTACACTGTTTGTATATTTATTGGAAAAATATAAATTAAAAGCAAAAGAAGCATTTAATATGCTTACGTTATAAATATTTTATGAGAAAATAATACAATTTTTCTCTTGTAATCCCTAATTACTTGTGAACAAATAATAAGGCCTTACATATTTATGACATAAAATACTTTTAATAAAATATCCCATACTCTCTAATCTAATCCTTTATTTAATTTATGTTACATTGCATAAAAAACGAAATAAACTTTTCTAAATAACGTTTCTAAAAAAGTAATCATACCAAATGTTGCCGACCCATTCCCTTAATGTTAACGATTGTCTGTTGTCCGAGAAATTTATTCGAATGTTAAAATATGTTGGCCGACTGTTGTACATAAACATTACTATTATTAGAATTGCTGTTATTCCGTCTGGAACCCTTTAGGTCAAAAAGGTTAAATTAGAAAAAGTTTACTACCTACATTTGGTTACATTTGTGAAATTGTTTTATCTGTTACCTATAAGCATTTCATCATCATCATCATCAGCCACATGACATTCACTGCTGAACAAAGACCTTCTTAATCCAGAGGAACCTGACAAAAGCAGCCGGCGTCCAGCATGTTCCTGCGACCTTTACCAAGTCGTCTCTCCTCCTTGTCCTTTAAGCACCTAAAGATAAGAAATTATGTTTTCCGGGCAGTTACACTTTTTAAAGATATAACTAGTTTTTTTTAAGATTGCCTCGGTGGCGTGGTAGTATTATGGTAAGACTGCCATGCTGAGGTCTCGGGTTCGATCCCCGGGTCGGGCAGTGATTTTGAGGTTTTTCTATTCAGTATCAGCTCGGAGTCTGGAATTTGTGTCCGATATGGCGATAGGTTCGCCCCCTATCACGTCATGGGACGGAATAACGGGCGGGAAGTGGGTGCACTAGTTGCGCCTCTGCCTACCCCTTCGGGGATAAAAGGCGTGAGTGTATATTATGTATGTATGTAACTAGTTTTTTTATATGCCGGTATGATTGCGTCGATTGTTGAAGTATAATCATCTCTTGTCAGTCTACACTCTATTTTGACTCTACTATCAACAACAAAATACTAGTCCTGTATTATATACTGTCCCACTGCTGGGCACGGGCTCCCTCTACTACTGAGAAGGGTTAGCCTACCACGCCTAGTATGGGTTGGTAGACTCTTCCATGAGGCCATCAAATGATTCCTTTGGCCGAGTAAAAAAAAACACTGAAGTATGGGACTGTAGATTGTTTCTATCGCTTTATTTATTTCTGCTGTCAAGTACTTGTTTAAGTATTATTGCTTTAAGGTTTGAAGAACATTGGAGCCTGTAATCATAGAGAATTATAAGTGTAACTAAAGCAGACTTATACCTCACGATATCGAGTGAACTCTACTGTATATATAATTTTATGTAGAGACAACGCAATCACTTTTCACCATGTGTATTCCTTCCCATGATGTGATAAGGGTCGAGTTTATCATCATACCGTGCACAATTCTAGACTCAAGGCTGATACTGCGTAGGAAAACTCAAATATGATGATGCTAAGTACTGATGTGTTTGTGTGGATAAAGATTTTTTTTCCAAAGAAAGAACATAACATCTTAAGTTTTTGCTTCATAACGTATTATGGCCAGTTATTAATCACAAACATGTATAAAAAAATATAAGTACTTACATCTCGCATACGTAAAGACGTATTCACAATTTGTAAAGGACAATAATGTTGTCAAAAATATTGCGCTGCCATTGTACGAATTTGCAAATGTTTATACCTGGTACAGCGCATTTTTATGACATAAAACGAAACACAAATACACATACACACATACATAAAACTTACTCACATTTTCAACAAGGTTGGTTGGTGACTCACCCCGTCTGACTTAAAAGCCTCAGAAATTTAAAAGTCTATTTAAAAAAATATGAAATGAATGTGAGCTCGAAGTTCATTAGCTCAATAATTAATTTGATTATCATTAGCTTATAAATACTTTTGGGCCCAAGCTGACTTTGCCGAAAAAAAATACACCTTAACTTACAAGAGTCGAGACTCTAGGAGCTTCTAATTCTCTTAGACCAGCTAAACGGACTAAAACCCAAGCTCTTACTCCTAATAAGTGGGGAAGCCTGCCCAATAGGCACTTTAAACCCATTTCTAGAGTCTCTTTAAACCGAGAACTTCATTTCCAGGTGAAACTTTGTCAAAGTACTTTGGCTTTTAATAAATCCTTAAATAACTTAAAAGTGGAACAAGCGCGCTAATAAATACCACCTAAATAATATTTGCACATTTCCAGGAAAACTGTCTATAAGATAATTAACGTTTTAAAGAAACCACTTTATTGTTTATTTAATTAACTTTATTGCAATGGGCATTAATTGAATGCCATTTTCGGATAACGTTTTAATTTTACAAATAAGTACAATGTTACTGATATTTTTTGTTTGATTAACGTTTGAAGTGCATTTTGAAAATAACGTGTGACTTTTTTTTTGTTTACGCGGAGAAAGTGAATTATTACTACCGCCCAGTGTTCAAGTGTACGACTGAGCAGTTATGTTGGGTTCACCGTGCCTTACGACCCGACGTTGAGCCTCCTGGAGAGATGGAAAACGTCGGGCGACCGCCGGGCCGGGTCCCTAACCTATGTACACCGCACGGCATACCAACCAAAACTCCGCGGTGGCCATCTTCGGCGCATTAGGGATGGCTGCGGGCTTCCTCCGACTCACGTCTAAGTTATCGTCGGCAACCGCCCCTGCGCGTACCGCTATTGCGGTCCGTCTCCTATTGTTTGGGGGGCTTAGAAGCCCCCGCACACCGAAGGACGCCCTCAGCGTCAACGGCAGCGTGAGGCCTAACCGCCACGCTGCCGTCCATCATGGGGGTCACAAAGTTGGCTAGACTAATAGGTGGACGGCAAGTGACCCCCGGTGGCCCCTATTAGTCCCATTTTACGACAAGCAGGGGATACCGTGATGGAATTCTCCAAACGCCCCCAATACACAGGGCGGGAGAAGTCGGTCAGTCGCCCACCCGACGCCTCCTACGTCTCGTCTGGCGGCGGGAGGGATCACCACTGCGCTTGCGATCCCTCTCGGCACTCTCCTTCCGCGAGAGGACCACCTCGCAGAAGTGGGCCACCGCCTGCCAGGCCTCCCGGCCGCCGACCAGAGCAGAGAGTATCGGGTAATTGTTGTACCTGACTGGTTAAAACCATACACAAGGATAAAATGCTATCGTGGCTCGTTCTTACTGCTCAGTGCCTAGTCAACTTGTAACTCTCCTGCTGACTATGCACCCCAACTCCCGTATAAAGGTAGGGTCAGGTATTTTTCTTTTCTTTTTTTATTCTGGCATGGAAATACCGCACTGCATCTAGTAGTCAGCGAAGAGAGGTCCAGATAGAGTATCGACCTACGACCAATGATCATCCATCGTCAGTCGGTACAATTATGGCGGCCTGTTTGTACCGGATAAACACAGGGTGATCCCCGAACGCGGCACATTTACGTGGACCACTATAGCTGGTTTTAACACCTTATGAACAGTGGTCTCATTCCACGCGGTGGTGGTAGGACTCGCATATGTAAGAGTCCGTCTGGGTGGGTACCACCGCAATGTCTATTTCTACCGCCAGGCAGCAGTATGCATACACAGTTGTGTTTAGTTTTGAAGGGCATTGTAGCCAGTGTAACTAATGGATATAGTGAGACTTAACATCTTATGTCTCAGGATGACGAGCGCAGTGGAATGCCACACAGTACTTTGTAACTCAAGGTGCTGTGTGGTGTAGCTACTGTGGGTGGTAGTATCGCTTACCATCAGGCGGACGGCATGCTTGTCTCGTCATTCAATGCCATAAAAAAAAACCGGATGCAAGATATATCTACCACCAGCATTCTTTACCTTTCTCTTCCACTTCGACCTTTCTGTGACGTCGACATCGGAAATATTGCAATGAAATAAAGTAATTTATTCGAATCCATAAAATTTTAAACATTACTTACATTTAATAAATTTTTACTCTACCACCAGTTCGGAAAGCAGTTTCGACCAGAGAAGAACGGGCAAGAAACTCTATGGTTGCTCTTTTCCGAATCAGATCAAAGGTATAAATTAGTTACAGTGTATAATACAAAACAAAATACATGTAGATTTTTATTTTGTTTAGAGCAGTTCATGTATTTACATACATAGTAATAAATTTTCACTTCCTATCTGAGTGTACAACCCTCTCCTTGATGAGCTATACTTTCCTGACACAATGCATACATCTGTGAGTCAGTTTGTAACACGCCTTTATCCCTAAAGAGGTAGGTTGAGTTGCAACAAGGCCACCCAACTTTTGTCTTGAGTTCCGTCCCATGATGTAATAGGGGATGAGTCTATCGCTATATCGGGCAAAAATATTAAACTCCGGGCTAATATTGAGCAGAAAAACCCAATATTACATTGTCTGATTCAGTATCTGAGAGCGGAGTACCGTGCAAGCAATACAACTGTGCCACCGAGGGAGTCACTCAGCAGACATACAGAAAGTCAAGCTGTTAAGCTTCTTACAACCGTCGAGACATCTCTCATTACTCCATAAAATTTCGCCATACTTGCCATCAGGTTATATAGTCACTTACTCGATAAAAACATGAAAATCGTGCCCCACCACCACTATTGCTGTTATTGTGAACATTTTACAAGAACGCATTTATTGCACGCTGCAATGTATGCGTAATAGGAAAGTATGATATTGTTCGATATTCAACAACATCTATGTCATTACGTGATTATTTGGCGCAGAACCGACAGTGCTTTGAATATGGAGGTCTTTTTTATTAGAGACGAAAAGGTGAACAAGAACAATTTCTATTAGTAAGTGATTTCTGAGGATCATACATATAATGTTAAAAGCATCATGGTGCACATCCACTTTTTATTGAAAGTGCTAGCATATTATCCTAATCAAAAGAATTATAAACAAAGTATGTATATGTATAGGAAGTAATTTTTGAAACTAGTAAACCACGGAGGTTACTTTGCATTGATTACTTACATTTCGGAAAAATACTTTTGTACTGGAACGCATCCATCTGTTCCTCTACAGCGGTAACTCCGATGTGATAAACCATCGCGCTTTCGTTGAGATTATCAGCCGCCCCTGCATAATCATCCTAAGGGTCGCGTAACCGCTCTCGACTCTTCAAGTGGCGATGAATCAACTTTCAAATAGATGAATGTACATGCAAAATCTAATCAAATTTTCTAGCCTGATTACTTCCTATTTATTTCGTTACATTCGACTGGTTAGTATTCCCACTGTACTGCTACACTGCATGACGATATCACTTAGAAGAGGTCTATGTCGGTGTCCATGTAGACGCTATCTTTAGGAGTAGCAGCGAATATGAAGTCGATGGTCTTCTCTATCTAATCTTTGCCCGCAGGAGCACTTTTGTTCGTTTTACATACGGTCCGGCAGGGTTGCTACTAACGCATTTTATTACCTTTTGTTTATTGTTGTCGACAGAACAGCGTGCAAAATTACTAACAAAAAGACATTTATTTCGCGATGGGCTGTATTGTCAATAGATTTTTTAAGGTTTGACGGTTAGACAATGTTTCGTGTTTAGGGGTTTTACTATTTATAAATTGACTATTTTTATATTTTTGTTTTAACCACAGCATTATTTAGCGTATTTCAGGTGCGAAATGGTTACGTTCCTTCTTCCAATTATTTTATGCAAGTACATAATCAAATATTGTGTACGTTTAGTTTTTTACTACACATGTCTAATGACTATAATCCTAATATGTGCTCGTTTTAGCGAAGAATCACCCCTGATTCTGGTTGTAGATACAAAGAATGATGGCAAGTTCCATACACCGTTTTACCTGATACCAATTTGGCGCGTCTTGGAATGAAAAAATGTTAGAACGATAGAATATACTTATCTTGAACCCAATCAAAAAGATTTTTTTTATTTGGAAGTCACAAAAAAAAGTTAAGAGTTATTTAACATTTTCATAGAGAGTTATGGCGGGAACTTTAAAGTGTCATGAGGTGCTCTTGTTTTAATTCATTATTTTGGTGATACTCAGTGTTATATTGCATAATTATGGAGGTATATTATCCAATATAATTATAAGGGCTCAAATGAAATGAATTGAATTAACTGTGCCAATCAAGTGTTTTTTCGTTGTCGCCAAAACTGCTCGATAACATCTTGGTGAGGTAGCCACTGCTTTACTACGACATAGTACATAGTAAAAAAAAAGAAACAAAAATATCACATAAGACCAGGCTGTATGGGTTTGAACCTTTCCATCATCATCAGCCTATTGCAGTCCACCGCTGGACATAGGCCTCTCCCAAGATACGCCACAGAGCCCGGTCTGCTGCTTTATGCATCCAGTTGCTGGAACTCTTTGCCTTCCCAATAAAAAGGGAAAATTAAAAGAAAAGTCATAGTTAAAGGTTATCACTTATCTGTCAATGAGATATGATAGCAGATATAGGCTGTATTTATAGTGGTCTATGACGACTATATGTGAAATCGGTAAAGTTGCCAAGAAAAATTGATATATTGGAGCAAAAATCGGTATATGCAAAAAAACAAGCAATATTCAATGAAAACCCTCTTAATTTTAGTCTAGGAAAGTCTAGGGACTATTATTGTACCAAAAAAAAGGTAATTTAAATTACAAAACAGAGACACGCATACACCCCCCCCCCCCCGTCATGAATGTAAAAATTTAAAAAAAAATTTGCCACCCATTTAAAAATACTGTCCCCCGCCGCCCCAAACAGCAACATATTTAACCAAGTAATCGCAAAATATGAAAGAAAAAGGGGATTTTAATCTTCAAATCGCTGAAAATCGGTAGAAAAAATCGGGAGAATCTTCTAGCTTTCAAAAAATCGTTGAAAAATCATGTCATTTCGGTAGGACTGGCCCAAAATCGGTAGAAATACCGAAAAATCGGTACGTTCGAGACCACTGGCACTGATGTAAATAAACCGAATTCAAAATATCATAATAAGACGCTCACTGTCATCGGTTGGGTTGCTATTACTTCTTTTATAATTAATTTCTAGCGTGAGAAATGGAACAATCTTTTACGCCAACTTAACACTAAATGGCAAAAAATCCATTTGGTGTTTATTTTAATACAGTATTAGTATCCAAGAATAATCGTTACATATTATTATCACTTCTTTGATATAGAAATATAATGTAATATCTACCGTGTTCTGCCACTTTTATTCTTAGGTGGCAACACTTTTTATATGTCACTACAGATCAGAAGTAACGAAACCGGAAGTACAATTGATTTACTTTTAATTATAAACATAATTTTGTGGCTTTTAACAGTAAAACTAAAACTGTGGAAAATATTACATATTTAAATTATATTTGTTTTTCCATATGTTAATCTTAGACGCTAACTGAAACACACAGGTAAAAACTTGCCATGATTCTTTCACTAAATGGATGCTATATTTCTACTTCTGCCTATTCTGAGGCATGATTCTCTATGACATTGTTAACTCGTAACGCGTCCGCGTCACGTTCACTTCGTGTAATGTGCGTAAAATGGTATTCTGTATGCCAATTTCCATAGTGATAAACGCGATGAGTTACGTTACGCGCTTGTTACGAGCGGTGAAAATAACGCGTGTCATAGAGAATAAGGGGGCTGGAATTGCATAAGTAATAATACACAAAGTACTACATAGTCATAGTTTAATATATAAAAATCTAGGTCTCGTAAGAAACTATGACATTACAACCCTATCTCAGTTAGGTTCCGCGTCATAAGTCGAGCTCTTCCCAACAATACTGTACATTGTACCGACCGTAAAAGAAAACATACAAAGTAACGCACACACTTATTTACATACGAACTATATACTAATGCAAGCGAAGAAGCTTTCAACCCGAAGAATATCATTTATAGCATAGATTCTTGACATTGAAATAAAACTATTTTGCGGATTTTACTGCGGTTTTATAATTTATATTGTCTCCCAGTCCACCACGTGACCATGAAGGCTGCAAAGTCTTCGAAACATCGGGAGAAAATATAAATTAAAAAACCGCCATAAAGTCCGCAAAATAGTTTTATCTCAATGTCTAACATCTGGTAAATAGGCAAAGCAATCAGCTTTGTATTTTATACTGCTCACTGCTGAGCACGGGCCTCCTCTTCTACTGAGAGGGGTTAGGCCTTAGTCCACCACGCAGGCCTAGCGTGGGTTGGAAGACTTCACATACTCTCCAAATTATTAGGGAAAATTCTCAGGTATGTAGGTTTTCTCACGATGTTTTCCTTCACCGTGAACGTTAATTGATAACGGAGGTTTTTGCCTACGGTTTTGAACCTCCGGGCATTGTGTCGGCAGACCGTTCCATTCCCAACAAGGCTATCGTCCACAAATATCTGATAAATATAAGAAATCGTTATAAATTCTTGACTTGAAAAAATATACACCGTAGCGAATATGGAATGGTGTTCACTAGTTTTTCTTCTTCTTTTTAATTTTTTTTGGGCATGGCCAACTAATCCCACTGCATCTAATGGTGACTGGAGGTGGCCAGGTAGAGATGAGAGAGACATTACCCCTCGTTAGTCGACACAATTATGCTGGCCTGTTCGAAACCGGATATACACAGGCAGATCCCGGGACGCATCCTACCACCAGCTAATACCACCAGTTAGAACTTGTCGTGTATGCAAGAGTCCGGCTGGTAGGTCTACTACCTACTATCACTGTAGTGTCTAGTTCTGCCAAGGATAGCAAAATTGGACGGATCAACGGAATGACTTAATGATAAATGATTATCCAATAAATATACCTACAGACTGCCTCGGTGGCATAGTGGTATTACAGTACGACTGCAAAGCTGAGGTTTCGGGTTCGATCCCCGGGTCGGGCAAAGTGATATTGAGTTTTTCTATTCAGTATCAGCCCGAAGTCTGGAATTTGTGCCCGATATGGCGATAGGCTCGCCCCCTATCACAACATGGGACGGAATGTCGGCGAAAAATGGGTGCACTAGTTGCGCCTCTGCCTACCCCTTCGGGGATAACAGGCGTGAGTGTGTATGTATATATGTATACCTACAGTCGAAGATAATGTTCAAAGAACAATAGAAATGAAACTAGTTTTCAGATTTTATTGCGGTTTTTTAAATTTAATATCTCTCGACGTTTCGGGGAAAAACTAGTTTTATTTCGATGTCTAACATTCGCGCAAACATAAGAAATCATTATAAAAAGCAATGACTAATATTTATTACCAAGACATACACGAGCGGTATGCTGTCCAAATTCTTATCACTTGAAAGCCTTTCTGCGAGTGAATATATTGCTTTTGATAACGAAATGATATTAAATACTCATACATAATTGATAAAAAAATATTGAGTATCTTATTTGGAGTTGTTTTTTTCTCATTTTTTATTGTACTTAAATGACGAGACGAGCATGTCGGTCGCCTGATGGTAAGCGATACGACCACCCATAGAAGTAGCAACGTCACACATCACTGAATTACAAAATATTGCGTGGTACTCCACTGCGCTCGACACCCTGAGACATTAAATGTTAAGTCTCATAATGCCCAGTAATTACACTGGCTACAATGTCCTTCAAATCGTAATACAACAGGCATACACACTGCTGCTTGGCGGTAGAAATAGACATTGCGGTGGTACTTACCCAGCCGGCCCAACGCATACGAGAGACCTACCTCCAGTAAGGTATTGCATACATGTGTGATTTTCCTGTTACAGCTTTAAGCTATCGCTATATTGGATGGTATTCCTCACGCCTTTAGACATGTAGTCAGCCTATAATATACCAGCCATTAAATACTGTCCCACTGCTGGGCACGGGCCTCTACTACTGAGAGGGTTTAGGCCTTAGTCCACCACGCTGGCCTAGTGCGGGTTGGTAGACTTCACATACCTTCGAAATTCTTATAAAGAGGTTCTTAGGTATGCAGGTTTCCTCACGATGTTTTCCTTCACCATTAAAGCGAACGATAATTGATAAACAATACACACGTAACTTTGAAACGTCAGAAGTGTGTGCCTTTTGATTTGAACCTCCGGACATTGTCTCGGCAGACCGTTCCATTCCCAACTAGTCAGCCTACAATAAACAAATTATTTCCAGGTGCAGTTCTCTGCCATCAGAAATAACACTGATGAGACAATCCGGCCAGGGTGGAACCCAAAGAGGTGAAGGTTAATAAGCCCCCGTCCTTTGACCTCTCGCGATACTACCGATAGCCAATAACATAAACTGTTATAAGTCACTTCACGAGTGAATGGGGGTTATTAACTAAAAGAAAATAATTATGTGCCAAGTCATAGGTCAAGAAATACCTCAATTAATCAGCCACATCACAATAACAGAGATTATCTCTTAAAAACTATAAGTTAAGGTTTTTTCGCGGGGTTTTATCCGCCGTTTTAAATATCTCGAAATGTCATTAGCGAATTTGTTGGGGAGCTTGACATTGTGGATTATGCGTGTTCTTTATTTTTTTAAAAGAATAAAGAATACACAACTGCCTCGGTGGCGTAGTTATATTACGTGCGCAGTATGCCATTATTTTGAGGTCCTGAGTTCGAATCCCAGGTCGGGAAAATTGACATTGGGGTTTTCTGCTCCGAGTCAGGAATTTGTGCACGATATGGCGAAAGGCTCACCTATCAAACCATGGGACGGAACGCACAGGCGAAAAGTGGGTGATCTGGTTTTACCTCTGCCTTCCCCTCCGGGGATAAAGTCGTAATGTGTGCATGTTCTGTTTTTTATGGTCCATGCCAAAACACACTACACATAGATATACCAGAAAGATATATACACATAGAAAGTAGTGGATGAGGCGCGCACAAAACTGGAAAGAGTGGCGTGATAGAGAGGAGGCCTATACCCAGCAGTGGGTGGAGAAGGGTTGATTTGATTGATGATAGATATACCTAGTAGAGTCTAAATATCATTTTGACTAATTTGTGCCCTACGAGTATCGATACAGCTATGCTGGTCTGTCTTTTATTATCAACTAGCTTTTGCCCGCGGCTCCGCCCGCATTAAAAAGTTTTTCCGGGATAAAAGTCCCGGTTTATATTTTTCCGGGATAAAAAGTAGCCTATGTGTTAATCCAGGACATGATCTACCCGTGTGCCAAATTTCATCGAAATCCGTTCAGCAGTTTTTGCGTGAAAGAGGAACAAACATCCTTACATCCATACATCCAAACATCCCAACATCCAAACATCCATACATTCTTACAAACTTTCGCCTTTATAATATTAAGTAGGATTAATTTTGCGCACAATTTCGTCTTTGTGAGGTTTGGCAAATTGTGTTAATTAATGTCGACTACTATTGAGTTGTATAAACAAATTTGATCATGATTGTAAAACTATGAAGTGAAAAAATATTATTTGTTTAAAGGACATGTTCAAAAACGGGCCGCAAATTCTAACCAAGACAGTTTATGTATATTTGGATAGAAATTCTAAAACCTAGCCTTTTACAATATATCGTTTAATTTTACAAACCTCCGATATTAAGATTCTTGTAATTTTATTTTGCTTAAAAACGATAATTAGTAAAAAAGTTTTTTATATATGGCGCCTACATTTTTTTCTTTTTTTTTTAATGGATCGACGATCCATATTCTGCCCCTTTAATATCCTTAATGTTTGAGCTTGGTTACATTTTCAGGCCCAGCACCCGTACAAAAAGAGGACATCTTCTTTTTATTAAATCGCATACATTTAAAATTGGAAATTCTGCAGTAAAATTCTTTATAGTACCATCCTAATTACACAGATTTTAAATATAATAAGCCGTGCTCAAAGCCTGGGCCTTCACAGATGTGGGCGAAATACTTAAAATAAGCAATAATATGATACTGTATCAATAAACATGTCTGTCCTCCCGCCCATTATAAATGAGTTTCGCGCCATAACGAACGCCGGTGTTGCCACAATGGGAAACCATAAATCAGCTGTCACTTTGACAGCCGATGAAAGGAGGCGCGTCAATGCATCGATGCAAAACTTTTAAAAAGTCTTAGAGAGGTTTTTTAGTTGCACACTTTGATTAATTGTGGAAAACGAGACGATCTCTTTATTGGGGGCCCGTTAGGTTGTGATCTTGTGACTGAATCTGCAGAGGTTTCCATGAATCATACTTTTGCCATTGAAATACCTATATTTGATTCATCGATAAGAAAATAAATTATCTAACTTTGGGGGTTTGAGCTTGAGAAATTCTCACTAACGGTACGAAACTCAACATCAAGCTGGCACTTTACGTTGCTTTTCCGTGACAGCGGCAGTGCGTCAGTCGAGCCGTTAAAATCTGGGAAACTTAGACACTTAATGTCAGGTAGGATATGTAGCATGATGTAAAAGGTAGTCTAGGATTAAGGGTCTTTGAGCGGTCAAAATGAACTCTAACCTACATAGTAAATCAGGACTGTTTCCAGAAATAAGGTGTAATATAAGTTTATTTATACCACTAATTTAATAATCCTAATAGAAACACGTTGAATAAATTATGTGCAGAACCCACCACACGTTCAGAGCCTAACTAACCCTTTGTCCAATGAATGAGACCGTGTATTACGAGAACTGACACGGCGTGTGTGAAATAATGAATTATTTACGTTTCAACACAATTAATATAATCAGCTTTATGTTGGAAATTATTTTTACTTTTTGTTTTAGACTATTGGTTGTTTTTTAATTGAATACTGCTGCTCAAAAATGCAGTAAACAATGTTCTATTATGGAGTCAAAGCCTGGGCAGGCGTCTGTGTGGGACATTATTATTTTTATGGCAGTTAAAGATCACGCACTAAAATCGAGAATAATTTGTCGGCATTAAAAGAAAGGGATTAGGGAAGCCTCGGGGGTTTGGGTCTACGGAAATCACACTCACCAAATGAAATGTCACAACAAACTGTCATTTGACATTAGTTTTCTCCTAGATATTGGTATTATCGGTTGAGCCTGTCTTGCGGTAGAGTCTACAGACATATTTGTCTACAGTATAGAAAAATCTTACTTCTTATCTAACTCTTATGATATTATAAATGCAAAAGTTTGTGCAAATGTTTGGATATTTGTATATTTAGATGTTTGTTAGAAGTAGGCGAAGGGCGGCCTCATAATGACCGCAACCGTCCCTACGCAATGCGAGTAGCTGAGGCTCCGAAGCCTCGGGAAGAAGTAGTGGCCCAGAGTATGGTTCTCTTGGCGGTGTCCTTGGATATCACCAATGCTTTTAACAGTCTACCTTAAGCTTGTACAGTATACTAATCTCGTCACCTAGTTAAGTAAGAATTCATCATCATCATCAGCCACATGATAGTTTTGGATGTTATCTCTTTTTGTTTTGTTACTATTAATATAAGTCTGTAATACATTTATATACATGCTACTTATCTTGCAAATGTTATGCGCTCCATAAGTGTCGTGTATATCAGATCTATTTACCATATGTAAGTTAGTTTATAAGATATTGTTAATATACATGATGTGGATGTGCTTCTAATAAATAAATAAATATGATGTCCACTGTTGAACATAGGCCTCCCCCAAAACAGTCCCCGGGTACGAAGTAAGAACTGCAATCATTATATTGTGTCCAAGGATAAAGCTATTTCCTTTGGAACATAAATGCATGTATGACAAGGTGTGATATTAACCATGGTGTTTCATGGCTAGTTAAATGTTAATGTTGCCATAACTCCTCTCGTAAAGGAGTTAATCCTCGCGTAGTTATTGCCAGGTTAAAAATGGTTCCGTATTTGGTCTGGCATAATTGATTACGAAGGGATTTTTAAAAACTATGTCGTTATTTATATTTGGGACATTATACTCTATTATGGTTATTTTATTAAATAACCTAGAATTAAAATTTCATAATGGTTCAAACTCAATATCTTTTGTCTGAATTTGTATTGGCAGTGTTTATAGAATTTTGACAAAAACTTTTAGGTATACCTATATGATGTTATGAGGAAACGGAACATTCAGTTTCTGACCTTGATATGTTTTTAAGTCACATCTATATTCCCTATCTGATAATCGAAGCCAAGACCTCGGCGTACTAAAGTTGAGAAGAATATTTTTCGCCACAAGGAACCCAACATTCAACATCTCAATAACCGTTAAACCAATTTGCGTTATAAATAAATGATTAACTTAATAGCACTGACGACAGTTAACAGATCTGCGTGGTTCATGAGTCATGTATTTTATTAAATAATTTGAAGTGTAGGTTGCGTGCTTAATTTGTAAAAATAATTGTAGAATCAACAATAAAATTATAATTGACCACAAGCTTAAAACGGTTTCTTATGACGTCAGTGAGGAATAAATTTAGCTGACCCTGTATGGTAAATTTATCGTATGCCATAGGCCATCTGGGTAGATACTACAGGCAATGGCTATTCTACCGCCAAGCGCTATTTTACAACCATTGCAGTATTCCGGTTTGAAACACATCAGTTTCAAAACTAAGACTGATGAATTTAAGGAATTTTAATAGGAAATAAATCGACTTGTGTAAAGTACAAAACTGTGTTTATTTCTCCATGCAGTAGGCATAACAGGCATTTAATATCTATGGGTAACTAGCATTTGCTCGAGACTTCGCCTGCGTGTAAAAGTTTTTCCAGGATAAATATTTTTCCAGGATAAACACTATGACACTGTGGAGTAATGTAGCTACTAGCTTCGTATTAGTGAAATGATAAAAACTATTATCAAAACTATATAAACTTCATACAAACTTTGCCACCCCTTTTAACCTTAGGGGTTGAATTTCGCAAAATCCCGTCTTAGTGAGCATCTAGGCCCTAAAAGGCTTTTTTTGTGTCTCTACGGCTAGTATCCTGACGCGAGTCTGCTTTTCTGGCCACACCGATCTTTAGAGTGAACGGTTTAGGCGCTCGCAACCCCTTAAATTAAATGACCTTGCTGAGGTGATTCGTTTTTATATTTATCGACAAGAAACTATGAAACCAGCGCCTCTAAGGATTTCTACTATCACTTTCTTTCTAATATTCGTAAACTAGAGACGTTATTATAACAACACTAGCTTTTGCCCGCGGCTCCGCCCGCGTTAAAAAGTTTTTCCGGGATAAAAAGTAGCTTATGTGTTAATCCAAGACATGATCTATCTGTGTGCGAAATTTCATCGAAATCCGTTCAGTACTTTTTGCGTGAAAGAGGAACAAACATCCATACATCCATACATCCAAACATCCATACATTCTTACAAACTTTCGCCTTTATAATATTAGTAGGATTCAACATACAAAATAATTAGTTCCGTTACCAAAACATCATAATAAGGTTAATTAGCTACGAGAACGATATTCGTTATTTGTTTATCGGTTCGTATTACATTCAGAATGATAACAAAAAGGCAATTATGTCGATATAGGGCACACATAAGCTATTCCATCTCTAATATTATGATCAAAACATCGAGTTAACATCAGAACTTTGTGATGACACAATGATTATTTTGATGGCAACTCAGAACAAAATCTTATTGTAGTTTTTTAGATACGTAATATATTTATATATACAAACAAACGACTGCCTCGGTGGCGTAGTTGTATTATGGTACGACTGCAATACTGAAGTCTCGGGTTCGATCCCCGGGTCGGGCAGTGATATTGAGCTTTCTATTAAATATCAGCTCGGAGTTTGGAATTTGTGCCCGATATGGCGATAGGCTCGCCCCCTATCACATCATGGGACGGAATAACGGCGAAAAGTGGGTGCACTAGTTGCGCCTCTGCCTACCCCTTCGGGGATAAACGGCGTGAGTGTGTGTGTGTGTGTGTGTGTGTGTATATATATACAAACTAATATCACGATAGTCTGGTTGAGAATGGAACGGTCGTCCGAGACGAAAGTCCGCAAGCTCAAAACCCAAGACACATACCTTTGATTTTTCGAAGTTACGTGTGTATCGTTTATCAATTATCATTCGATTTAAAATTGAAGAAAAACATCGTGATGAAATAAACATGCCTGAGAATTCATCATAAGATATTCGAGGGTATGTGAAGTCTGCCAACCTGCATTAAGCTAGCGTGGTGGACTATGACCTAATCCCTCTCAGTAGTAGACGAGGCTCGTGCTCACCAATAGGCAGTATATACTGTAGGGCTCATATTATTATTATACTAATACAAGATTATACAAAAACCTGGTCTTAAGAAGTACAAATGTAATTAGTAGTACTGCTGAGATACTGTCATGCTGAGACATAACATGCTTATAAATCCCAATTACTACACTATTTGCTAAAGCCCAATAAAAAACAAGCTAACTCAATCAATTTTCCAGCGTATCGTCCTGCCGTCCTGTTCGGTATAACGATATGCCATTCTGTTGCACGGCGTATCAAAGCTTGGACAACGGAACGAAGGCAATCCTCGTATTTAATTAACCGGAAGCGCTCGCAGCGACGCGATTGCTTGAAAAAACTGTTTCGCGCGAGATACGTGCCTGTGTTGTTGGAGGCTGCGAAAGTGGGAGATTTGGTAAACGACTAGTTTTGTAATGATTCCTTACGTTTACACGAATGTTAGACGTTGAAATTAAACTACTGTAACAGATTTTATCGCGGTTTTTTATTTTATTTTTCTATGGACGTTTCGAAGGCTTTGCAGTCACGCGGGTCGGGAAGCACTTCGAAACGTCGCGTCGGGAAAAAGATTAAATAAAAAACCGCGATAAAATCCGTTATAGTAGTTTAATTTCAATGACTAGTTTTGTGTTTATATTCTTGATTATGGGAACTTGGTGTGATTGGTCTATTCAATTTTAAGTTTATTCTTTATCTTCATTTATAAAAAATGCAATATTATTGATCGGATTTATGTCGTTTAGGAATAAATTATGGTATGAAAATATATATAAAGATAATTGCGTGCTTTTTAGTCGATAATTAAGTTTTTATCGATATTATATTCTGATTTTGCTGTCAGATTGGAAGGTTCCTTTTTTCCATCAAATTATGGTTGAATCTTGTCCAAATTATTTATAATCTAAACACAGTTATAACTATGAACGTCTTTTAATATATGTATTATAAAAACCAATCCTTTTTTTTTATAAATGTCAGCCATTTTAAATAAAAATATAACTAGACCTTTCCTAAAATAAAAACTAGTCGAAAACCCCAACAACACTACCACTTTCTCATTGGCAACAATCATTCTGCCGTTTTAAAAGCATCCAATGGCGATTTTAATGGAAAGTAGAGTCGATTTTCAAAGTAGAAACACTTTCTGCCGCGCGTTTAAATCTACCACGAACAATTTTACTCAATGCTCGATAATGAAGAGTTTTGCTGTTTCACTGGATAGATTGGATTTCCTTTGTGATTTTACGTTCGATATGTTTTTATTGAAATGTGGTCTAGCATATGCTGTACAAACTATAGTATTTTTTTTATCATTTGCGCCTGCTGTGGACAAGTTAGTTGTCGCTTTCAAGCCTAGATGTTTTTGTTCAAACTCGGAAAAATAATTAAGTAGTACGGTGTACTTTAATTTTCTTCAAGCCCCGCTTATATATATAGATGTATGGGAAAACCCTATATACATGGACACCGGTGTCCGTCGCGGGGCTTGAGGAGTCATGTCATAGCTTTTAGTTCAATCCACGTATTATTGTGGAACGCAGGTCCCATTTTGCTTCAGTTAATAATATATTAAGCTAACAACAACTTGTCTATCTGAGTGTAAATACAAATCAATTTAGTAATAATCACTTATGTAGACTGTCTCGGTGGCGTAGTTGTATTGAACGGTATAACTATGGTATAACCATGCTGAGGTCTCTTGTTCAAATCCCAAGTGAGGAAAAGTTATGCTAGGTTTTCTACTTACGATCAGCCTGAAGTCTGGAATTATACCCAATAAAGGGCAAAAGGTTCGGTATTACATGACCTACATATACCTCAAAAAAAAAATGGGCGTGTGATCTCTACCTACCCCTGACAAGGCAGAAAGGCATGATGCTACGTATGTGTGTACTAATCTAGATCGTAAATGCCCTAACATTATAACCCACACTTCGCCTTTACAATATCATAAGAATCGTCCTAGAAAAACACTCGGACAGCGCAAGACAAAGACTTCTAATAAAATATCACAAAAGAATAAACAGACTATATATCTTTTACGGGTCGTCACTTCGCAGCCGGAGACGTAGGGTTGTCACGATCAGAAAATTCTTGTCTCTAACAAGCGAGATGTCACCATGTGGTGGTGGTGACTGGTGGTCTCTCATATGTGAGAGTCCGTCTCGGTGGGTACCACCGCAATGTCTAATTCTACAGCTAAGCAGCAGTGCACATGCACTGTTGTGTTTCAGTTTGAAGGACATAGTAGCCAGCGTTACTACTGGACATAATGATACTTAACATCTTATGTGTCAGGATGACGAGCGTAGTGGAATACCACACAGTACTTTGTAACTCAAGGTGTTGTGTGGTGTTACTACTGTTTATAGGCGGTCGTATCGTTTACCATCAGGCGAACGGCATGCTCGTCTCGTCATTCAATGCCATAAAAAAGTGTGTGCTGTGTTAGGATATAGTAGTATGCTTGTGGATTTTGGAATCATAAACGAAATAGTAGGTGATCGTAAATTTTTCTAGTGTTATTAACTGAATAGGGTAGTTTCCTATCTTTGATTTTGTACATTGTTTTTGATGTAACAGAAAACAATACGAAAAAGAAATAGTTCTATGAAATCAGCAGCAAAATAGATTGAATAAAGCAGTTATTCCATTTTTAAATATTCTTGTGAGCTAAAGTGAGGGCGTAGCGGGGATATCGCGCTATCTCTTTCGCACGTACGCAACGTTATGGCTGATGGCGCTTGGTGACGTCACAGCCTAGTATTGCTGTTATTTATCAGCTACCCCTTCCACCAAATTCCACCAAAAGCTTTATAACTTACTATTGCGCCAATTTTGAAAATTATTTTTCCATTAGATTTTGGATAGCATACATTTTTACAATTGTATTTAGAAAAAAGTAGTCAACTACCGTACTTGTCAGAATTAGTCGAGCCATTTTGAGACCTTATAATCTGAAATTTTATATCTCACAATATCTCACAATTCAAAGCCTAAAGGACGCATCTTGTGTTCAAGAGTGAACAAATGAAATACCTAACTGCAGTTATGTAGTTCTTGGCTATAGAAGTTTCAATATAATATTATGACTTAAACTTAGACTAAATTATAAATCAACATGTCGAATATTTGTACACTTTAAGGCCTGTTTCACAGGTTCCAAGTAGATTTTATTTGACTGTTATCGTATTAAACAGCTAATGTAAACTATACGTAGTTGAATAATGTAACAGTATCCAACTACATATTTTATTAATAATTTTTTATTTAGGATCATAAATTAGAGTGTGACTTTTGTATTTAGTCGGTTTATAAATTTATGTGTCGAGTAGTATTTATTAGCGAGCGGTAAAATAGGGTCTTAATATTGCTTATAAACCCTACTGACAAGCGCATAAATCGTAAAACCAGACATTGCCAACCCTACATTGAAGTAAAAACAACCAAAAGCCACTTCCAGAGATAACTAAAATTTTACGTTGTACTCACAATAATAAAAAAACTCTTATCTCAAGATTAAGACGTATGATACCGCGTGACGTCATTTGATAGGCTTAAGGCTTTTATTGGGTCACAAGCGAAATTAGTCTTTATTGTTCGCGGGGAAAAGTTTTAAATTAAGCAAAAAGCGTTTTCTCTATGTTAATGTAGTGAAAATAGTCTGTAAAATGTGTTCGTTTATTTAATTAACGTTGAAACATATTTTAAAGATATTTTAGTATTAAAACTATGGGGTACAACGGGACATACAGTTCGCCCTTATTTGTCGAAAAGGGGTAAAAAATAATAAAGGGTAAAGATTAAATCATTTATATTTTATTACTTATGTATGGGTAAAACCCCATACCCCTTGTTTATATCTACTATGGGTTTAAGTCAGTTATACAATTTAGGAATATTATATGTTATTTTTATAAATAAAATATTTTAATATCCTTTTAATCCTATTGAATAGGATAAGGGCTATGATCAAAACTACCAAGTATAATGATTATTGATCACGTTTCGAAATAAAATAGTCTATATTTTGAAGGCCGTCAGAACATTTATGTCTTTAGATTTTCTCACTCGATTGCTGTTAAATTACATCAATAAAGCTGTCGATTAATAGTTACCCCAAAATGGTTACCTTTCAAGTCACGACAGACGAATAATCGAGAAACTAAAGTTTATAATGCAAATCGCGCTCTGGTTGTGTCCCCAGTAATTGCTGATATCGCTAGAGCATGAATTCATAACGTCGGGTCAGTTATAAGTGATTTTGAAACGTGTTATTAATATTCATTAAGGCACAAGTTACTTCGAAATAAAAACAGGAACATCCGCGTTAAAAACTCAACTCCGAAATAGTGTTAAACAATGTTTAAACGACCCTTTTTATGGGAGTTTTAATTCGCTACAACGTCTGTTTCGAAATTCGACTCTAAATTAATGGGGTAAGGGTTACATTTTGGGGTAATTCTGGACAATTTGCTACCCAAATTTTTTCACACTAAAACATATTTTTTTAAATTTATTACAAGTACTGCGCGTAATGTTTTAATTTTGAGAAAATGTCAAGAGGTCGCAGTGAAGACGTGATTTTAAAATGTATGACGAATAATGAGTCATGTATGAGAAGTTTATGTGATATACTCTGGGAATGTCGCTTTCAAAATGATAATAATCTATGTATTTTTTGGTATTTATCCTCTTTAACATACTGATTTTTATAGAATAGTAAAGTCTGAACTCTGAATATAATTTTAAACAGGAGGACGTAGTATTTATTCTCTGACTGTCAAGATTTAGTCGCCTACTTGTTCCAAAGATAGTATTCTAGTAGGAACTGGAATAGTTTTGAGTTCGAATTCCAGGCCGACTCAGGGCTGGATCCTCTTTAATGTGGTGATGCTTACCTACCGGTTCATCGAAAAATCCTTCTGCAGCGTGCTTCAAATACCATCCTCTACTCACTACTGACACTACATTGAAGTGGCAGGTGGAAGATGCCTAGATATAGCTAAAAAGGTTGATCCATTTGTTAGGTTTGGTTGGTTGGTTGGGTCACTGTCGTAGATATTTTTCTTATGTAAATATTGTATAAAACTTTATTTTATGCTCAATTATGTACTAGAGCTACCTAGGCATATGTAAGTTTTAATCATGTAGGCCCAATTTTAGTTGTGGAATAGAGTTTGGGAAAGAATGACCAAGAGCCTCCGTGGCGCAACGGTTAGCGCGTTCGGCTGTTAACCGAAAGGTTGGTGGTTCGAGCCCACCCGGGGGCGAAAGGTTGATCTAAACCAACAGTATATTTTTAAATAAATACACATTTTGAAGTTGTTAGAATTTGTATATTATTAAAAGAATAATTACCTATCTCAAAGCACTTAGTACCTAACCCTTGTCTCGAAACTTGTATGCATTTTGCTTTAGTATGTAATTAATGTATTTTACGTAAATTAACAAAACTTATTAGAGCTAGACAGTCTTAATCACCGACATTAAATTCCATTTAATGATCTTAGTCTTTTATGGGCTGAACACGTCTCACTCGTCGTACTCACTTTAATCGTAGAAAAACTGATTTTACATTAATAGATTCTTAAATATTATATTTTCTTTATTTATGAATTAACTACTAACAAAGAACAATATACAACTTTGTTGTCGGTAAAGCTGCTCTCATGTTTTATATTCTATATACACCTTGTGAATACCGCCTGTTATCCCCCTAGGCGTAGGCAGAGGAACAACTAGTGCTCCCATTTTCGCCGTGCGTATTCCGTCCCATGATGTGATAGGGGGCGAGCCTATCGCCATATCGGGCACAAATTTCAGGCTCCGGGTTGATACTGAGTGGAAAAACCCTGTATTACTTTGCCCGACTCGGAGATCGAAACCAAGACCCAGGATTGCAGTCGTACCGTAATACAACTACGCCACCGAGGCAGTTTTTGTATTCTCCAATATTTAAAAAGGTTTAATTTAAATGTACATGATCTTACAGTAAATCCTTACTGAATACTAAAAAAAAAAACAACCGCGTGTCAATTTTCCGTCAATATAAACACGTCATTGTCAAAATTTCTGTAAACAATCACCAAACCAAAATGGGAATAGAAACTTTAGATGCCGTTGACCGCGACCCAGAAATAATCAACTCCCAGGAGGATATAGAAGCGCCTTTGATCCTACTGACATATGGCGACTTGTACCTGCTAGGTCAACTCTGGATACGGGTGCTGAAGACGGCCCTGGTTGGGGATATATCACTGCTGCCCGTCGTTGAAGCGGCAGCACCAGCAGAACCCTACCAATGCCCTCCTAAAAAACCAGCGCCAATGAAATACAAGGACCTACCTCTGTACACAAGTCCTCATTACGAATACAAGGACTATGTTGAAAATATCCACAGCTGCCCGAAAGCTAATACGAAAATACTTCAAGAAAGTCTTCTGCCCCACGTGAAATGTTGGAGGAAGTGCACGCTAGATACATACTGTAGCTTGAAATGCAGTCTGAACGAGAGGAAGAACAAAGCCTGTGAGACCATAAGGAACTCTAAAAAAGAATTTAAAAGAATGATGAGGGATCCCGAAAACTTGGCGGTTCGGCGGACGATATTCGTTCTGGGAACCACTACTGGCTTCCTTCTTGGCTCTGGCCGTTATGTTACACGTCGCATATTTTACACTGGAGTTGGGGCTTTAGCTGCTGGTGCTTTGTGCTATCCTAAAGAGACCGATGAAGCTTTTAGAACTTTATCTTACCAAACAGTGAAAGCTGGGCTTGCGTTCTACAACCTGATTTGTGGAAAGGAGATATTGTTAAGGGAGCGGTTGCTTTGCAAGGATGACTTGCCGCCTCCACCACAATTGAGAAGGATGAACCCTTGTCCGAAGAAGCAAAAATGATTTTGAATGTCTCACCTGATCTTTGTGGGGTAAATTTCTTTCTGCAAAATGGTAATAAATTATTTTATAGTTGGATCAATGATTTTACTATTAAAATTCAAACTGTTGTTCTATAACAACAGTTAAACAAATTAAATCAGTGAAACTTATAATAAACCTCTAAGTAACTAAATATTCTTTATTGTTTTCGTTGTCCCATTATGGGGTATGTGGGTTTTATATTAAAAGTGGTTAGAAATCTTCGAGCCTTTTGGAAGTTATCTGTCTTTTTATCAAGCATTGTGCTTACGATGACAGAGAAATATCTTAAGAAAACCTACATACCTTAGAATTCCCAAAAAAAAAAGATTGTAGAAGGTATGTGAAGTCAGCCAACCCGCGGCGCAGTAGGACAGTGTGTTGAACTACAGCCTAAACATGCATGTACTGTTGTATTTCGGTTTGAAGGACATTGTAGCCAGTGTAACTACTGGACATAATGAGACTTAACATCTTATGTCTCAGGATGACGAGCGCAGTGGAATGCCAAACAGTACTTTGTAACTCAATGTGCTGGATGGTGTTACTACTGTTTATGGGTGGTCGGATCCCTTACCATCAGGCGAACGGTATGCTCGTCTCGTCATTCAGTACAATAAAGAAAACTCGCAGTAGTAGAAGAATCCTGTGCTCAGCAGTGGGCGGTGTATAATACAGAGCTGGTTTATTAACTGTCGATAATATAGCTTATTAAGATGTATGTGCGCTGTTAACTTACCTGAGAGCAACAGATATTCTATGATGAAATATGATTTCTCTTGTTCTTGACTGCGTATGGTCCCGATGCCATAACCTATATAATAATAGATCAAAGCAAACATCCGCAGACAATCGCGATACAAATAAAGCTAAATAAATTATGAAATATTTAAGGAATCAAAGTGCGCATCAGCGAGACTATGTATTATATGATAGTATTGTTTCACTCCGCAGTACACGCGGTTCTGTTATCTCCTGTATAGATGTATGGAGACTGGAAGGGGCACGGTGAAGAGGAGCGTAGTCGTAAGTGACTGTAGGACGAAGTACTATCAAGTATTCATTTCTCTATTTTATGAGTAGAATTGGGTTTATCTTCTTTATATCTACGTTCAATTAAAAATTAATCAATTAGATCAATATAGACGTATTTATACGCAATCATGGCACGTGTAATATCTTTGATAAGGATTTGAACTTCGTTCGAACATTGAGCAAAAAGCCTAGCTGTTTATATTAGTAGTGCCACTTCGTACATATTATCATTATAAAATTTATTACACTGGAATTAGCGCTACATAGTATTATTAAATTAGTCAAAGGAAATGTCTGCTTTTGTATAGGTGCTTTTTTTTTAATCGCGGGGAAAAACGCGTTATTGCTACCACCACTGGGGAGTGAGTGGAACGGTTATGTTGGTTTCACATAGACTTACGGCCCAATGTCGACACTCGGGAGTATAGCTTCATCCGAGCGAGCATTGGAACGAGTCCCTAACACTATGTACACCCTACACCGGCATACCAACCAAAACCCGCGGTGGTCTTCTTCGGCGCCTACGGGACGGCCCCGGGGATCTTTTGTATAGGTGCTGGGCCTCAAAATTTATCCAGGATCAAACTTTATGGATATTCATCATCATCAGCCACACGGCGTCCACTACTGAACATAGGCCTCCCCTAAATGATGAGTCTTATGGATATTAAAGGGCCAAAAATATGGATCATGGATCCATTAGAAAAATATTTTTAGACCCCTCCATGTATACATAACTTTTTAAAAAAAACGTTCATATTAAGTGTAGTTTTTAAGCAAAAAAAATACATAAATCTCAACGTCTGCTTTCAAATTATACGGTTTATTGCAAAGGCATTTTTTGTCAGTACTATCCAAGTATATAAAGTAATTGGCTAGAATTTTAGGTCCAATTTTGGACATGTCTTTTTGATACATCTTTTATCATCATTATCATCAGCCACACGATGTCAACTGCTAAACACAGATCTCCTCTAAACATTTCTAAACGAACTGTCAAAAGCGGCCAGCATCTAAAAATACTGTAAATGTCCGTCCGTTACCTTAACGCCTACGCTTAGAGTCAGCACTACGCCTTCCAGTGATTCATACATCGCTGCACGCAGCCGTGGTGCCCGAACACGCCTCAAGCTCTCGCGAACAATAGACGATTACCTTTACAGCGTATTGTTATTAAATGTTATACCTTGTTAACTCGACGGGTATTTTTTACTCGGAACCAATGGTGGACGCTGAGTTATTGACATAGATATTGATGGCTGATGTAATTAGATTTGTTGCGTTTTGGGAGGTGAGATATGGGTTGTTTGTTATCTTTTTAATGTGCTTGAGTTTTTACTTTAGCATGAAAGTGCCGTATCGGTCGTGTGCAATAGTAATGAATCCATAACGTGCAATAACTGATAATACTTTCCGTCTGGTCTACTTGATGACAAATTTCTTTAACACACACACTCATGTCTATTATCCCCGAAAGGGTAGGCAGAGGCGCAACTAGTGCACCCACTTTTCACCCACCTGGTGTGATAGGAGGCAAGCCCATCACTATATCGGACACAAATTCCAGATTCCGCGCTGATAATGAATTGAAAAACCCAATATCACTTTGACCGACCCGGGGATCGAACCCGAGACCTCATCTTTGCAGTCGTACCGTAATACAACTACGCCACCAAGACAGTCTTCAAATTTCTTTAAGTACGTAAAAAAATACTTTATTCATCACGCAGGCGAACATAGTTGTACTTATGATAAGTCAAGATACATTAAAATGATATAATTATACTTTATAGACTAGTGCCATAGCTTCACATACATGTCTCAAAATGGGGTGAATAGAGACAATATACAAACACTCACGCCTTTATCCCGAAGAGGTCGGAAGTGCAAATAATGCACCTATTTTCGCCGTCCGTATTCCGTCCCATTTGTAACGCATTTAATGGGGTAGAAATCCTAGTGTGGGTCCAAAATTTAGGAAGTCTCGTGCGGGACCAAAACACAAGGACAGATGTTTTTTTTTTTCTTCGGCGGTAGTTGCTCAAGAAGACACGTAATTCCGAGCTCTACAATTTTATTAAAATTAAAACAGTTAAATTTAGTTTTTGTTATCAAAATACATGGAATTAAAATCACAATAACGTAATTACACCGTCTACCAAAGTGTATGTATCCTTTCGCACAATCAAGTTCGCGTACTTAGAACTCTACAATTCTATAACTGCACTATTTGAAATGGAAGCCGTTACACTAAAACAGTCTCTGGATGATATGATGTCAGTCTTCCAAAAACGAATGGATAGCTTTGAGGGTCAGCTCCAGAAGACTCCACCTATCTCCAACACGGAAGCACTTGCAGCTGAATTTTCGCACTTCAAGAGTTTTGTCCTCATCACCGTAAAGGCGCTGCAAGAACAGATCGAGTGTCTCGCTAAGGAGACGGACCGTTTGCAGATGCACAGCAGACGGAAGATTTTGCTGCTCCATGGGCTTGCAGAAGATGCGAGGGAGGTTGCTGCTGAGGTCGTTGTTAAGTCCGTAACAACTCAGCTTAAGCAATCGGACTTCTCAGTAGCCGATATCAGCCGCTGTCATAGGATGGGGCGACCAGGTAGTTCCACCAAACCCAGACCAATACTCTGCAAGCTTCGGGATATCGCTGTACGGGACAAAATCTGGTCATCGAAATCGTGCCTCAAAGGGACTGGTGTAACACTGTCGGAATTCTTGACGAAAACTCGGCACAATGTTTTCATGGCGGCACGGGAACGTTTTGGCATCGACAAGTGTTGGACGAGACAGGGACACGTCTTTCTTCTCGGTTCAGATGGAGTCCGCCATCGTCTTAGCTGCCAGCGTGACCTCGATGCAATTTCGCCAAAAGTAATTCCGAAACCAGCGGTGAAGGAGGCTGCAGTACCATTGAAGGCTAAACGTACTGTTAGGAAGTAGTGCGGTATATTTTTATTCTATTTATTATTAGTTTGTATAATTTTTATATCTGCACCGACTGGGACGGGTAACACAAGTTGACAACATACTAGTCATACCTACCGTGAATTATTATTATTTTTTTTCTCAATGTACCTTCATTTGTTGTAATATTTCTTGCGCTCTGTCTCTTTCCTTCCCTTGTTACGTTTCATTAAACATGACACAGTTTTATTATTTGTAACATCACTCCTTTATTTCAATTTATATCTAACGTTTTGTTATTGCAGTAAATACAAGTCCAGTCGGTGTTTGTGAGATTACTTTCATGTGTATAGGTTTCTATTTTAATAATTGATATTGTGAATTATATTATTTACAATGTTTATTGTATTTTTGTATGACTTTTGTTTTTTTTCATACATAAATGCACATTTGGGAGATGGCGTTTATTTTTAATTGTTGAATTTAAATAGTTTTTGAATATTTATAATATAATATTATCTTTTATATAATACAAGTATTTTTGCACGGTGCGTCATGTCGGATAATTTTAGCGATACTGATGATTTTGTCTCGGCATGTTCCTCTAGCGCTAGTTCGGATAGTTTTTGCAGCGTTTCTAATCTGGAAAACATAATTGATTCCTTCTTGCTTGATGTGCCGAAGAACTTTAATGTTCTTCATATCAATGCCCAAAGTATTCCGGCTCATTTCACCGATATGATGGCGTCTTTCCAACAAAAGAATATTCATGCGATATTAGTGTCGGAATCCTGGCTAAAACCTTGTCTCGCTTCTACTTTGTATACGCTACCAGGTTTCCAACTTATTCGTAATGACCGTGTCGGCTCTGGGGGTGGTGGTGTTGCTATTTACCTCCGTTCTTATATTCCCTTCTCCATCGTGAGTATGTCACCGCAACCACCCCCCGACAACATGGCCGAGTATCTTTTGCTGGAAATTAGGCTCTTACACACCAAAGTTTTACTCGGAGTACATTATTGTCCCTCTCGACGCATTAATTTCTTTTCTGCCTTTGAAACACTTCTTGAAGATCTAACTCCTTTATATGAACACGTGATTATAATGGGAGACTTTAACACTTGTTTACTTAAACAAGATTCACGCTCATCTACTTTTACGTCTATTGTCGAAGCCAACAATCTGTCTATTCTTCCACTTAATGCTACACACAATTTTCCAAATTCTGTACCTTCCCTTCTCGATTTAATTCTTGTTTCTTCACTCTTTCACGTAGCTAAACACGGCCAGTGTGCTGCAGACGCCTTCTCCTATCACGATTTAATATACCTGTCCTATAAAATTCGTCCACCCAAATACAAAGCCAAAACTCTTCAGCGGCGTAATTTTAGTGGCATTAATCTGGAAAATTTGAAAAACGATGCTCGTGATGCGGACTGGTCTAGTATTTTTAATGCAAATACTGTGGACGAGAAAGTTAATATATTTAACTCCATTATAACTACACTGTACGACACTCATGCTCCATTACGACCGGTTAAATTAAAAAATATTCCTGCACCTTGGCTTACTACTGATATCAAGGCTATCAGAAACAGGAAACTCTCCGCCAAGGCAAGATATAAATGCAAACCCACTGAGCATAACAAACGTAAATATTTGGAAATTCGTAATCTATGCAACAAGGTGTGTAGGGATTCACAACGCCGATACATCCATACTACAATAGAATCTGAGGAACCCTCTAAAATTTGGAAATTCTTAAGGTCACTTGGGGTTGGGAAGGCAAGCCGAGATAATATCCCACAAGATTTAAATATCGATAGCTTAAATGCACATTTCTCCTCTTCTGCCAATTTTGATGGCTCAGCTAAAACTGCTACATTAAAGTATCTTTCTTCGCTTCCCAGACCCGACTATCCACCATTAGTATTCGAACAATTTACTGCTTGTGATGTTAGGAAGAGCGTAGAAGCGATAATATCAAACGCAGTCGGCAGTGATTGTATTAGCCGTAAAATGATAATCTTTATTCTTGACGAGATCTTACCTGTTGTCCAACACATGCTTAATTATTCTATTACTTCCGGTGTGTTTCCTTCCCTTTGGAAGGAAGCACAAATTATTCCCCTTCCTAAAAAAACAAATCCTTTTCTCCTATCCGATTTTCGCCCTATATCAATCCTTCCTTTTCTTTCAAAACTTCTTGAACGCCTCATCCATAGACAATTCACTTCTTTTCTAATACGTAATAATTTGATGAACCCTCTACAATCCGGCTTTCGACCAGGATATAGTACTGTGACAGCACTTGTCAAAATCACTGACGATATCAGACGTGGCATGGATAATGGTATGCTTACGGTACTGTCACTGCTCGACTTCAGCAATGCGTTCAATAGCGTAGACTTTGATATTTTGATGGCGCTTCTGCGTTCCCTGAACATATCTCCAACAGTAGTTAGTTGGTTTCATAGTTACCTGCAGGGACGCCGTCAGCGAGTTCACGTCGATGATAATTTCTCATCGTGGTGTAACACGACTGCTGGTGTACCTCAGGGCGGCGTTTTATCTCCTCTTCTCTTCTCCATATTTATTAATACTATATCCCATCAACTATCTTCGTCCTACCACCTTTACGCTGATGATCTACAGATCTACACTCAGGCTTCCTACGATTGTCTGCCGAAGGCTATAGCTACAATCAATAGCGATTTACGTTATATTGCTCAGTGGAGTAAAGCTTACGGAATCAAAGTTAATCCGATTAAAACCCAAACTATTGTCATCGGTAGCTCAAGAATGGTCTCCAAGATTGATTGGTTTCATCTCCCACAAGTAATGTTTGACGGCACCTGTATCAAAATTAGTGACACCGTCAAGAATCTTGGAGTTATTTTTGATAGAAATTTGTCATGGGTTCCACAAATCACGGAGGTTAGCCGCAAGTTGTTTGCTTCAGCCTTTTCCCTCAGAAGACTTCGAAATTTTCTGCCTGTCCCTACTAAAATTTTGCTTGCACAGTCCCTACTTCTTCCTATTTTAGACTATGCTGACGCCTCATATCTTGATTTAACCGAAGACCAGCTTAATAAGCTCGAACGTCTACAAAATTTTTGCATAAGGTTTGTATTTGGCCTACGCAAGTATGACCATATTTCTGAATTTCGCGAGAAGCTAAAATGGTTACCCATCCGTTTTCGCCGGAATATGCACATACTTACTGTGTTGTACAATATCTTGTTTAGCCCTATCTCCCCTAAATATCTAAAGGAGCGTTTCGAATTCTTGCATCTCTCTCACTCTCGATCTCTACGTTCCTCACACACACTTCTTCTTAAAACTCCTACTCATTCCTCTAACTTCTATGACCGATCTTTCACTGTACAAGCTGTCCGACTTTGGAATGCCTTGCCGCTAGAGATAAGACAAGCTAAATCTATAGCTATATTTAAAAAATTAGTAAAAAATCATTATCTTTGTACGACATAGTGCAAAATACTAACGTATTTATTAGTTATTAATCATAATATATATTAGTATATATATTTATTATATATGTATTAGGATTTATTCAATATGTTATTTCTAAATGTTTTTTTTTCCTCTTGATGTACTCCGCTGTCTAAGTATGATTATAGTTTCTTTCCATACAAAGGTTGCCTGGAAGAGATCGCTTGTAGCGATAAGGCCGCCCATTGTACACCATAGACTTAAGAAAATTGTATCAACCTGATATTTTGTTATATTTTTGCTTAAAAAATGGTTACAATAAAGAGTATTTGTATTGTATTGTATTGTATTGTATTGATGTTTAGATTTTTTAACGTAGAGACATTCCAGATCGTAAACTATTGACACACGTCAGAATGGTAATAAAAGGAAATAGCTTAGGGTGAATAAATGCATACTAATATCTTGATACAGGTGTCTTCTCTATTTTATGAATGTAAATCACACATAATAGCATCACGCTATTATTTTAGGGGTAGAGAGCTGTATCACACTTATGCCAGTACCTACGTTAAATTCTATGTAATAGAGGGGGGGGCCCTATTGCCATTTTACACCAGTCCTGTATTGTATACTGCCCACTCTTGAGCACAGGCCTCTACTCAGAGGGTTTAGGCCTTAGTCCACCACGCTGGCCTAGTGCGGGTTAGCAGACTTACATACCTTTAACATTATTATTGAGAATTCTTAAGTATACATCATCACGATGTTTCCCTTCCCTAATCGATAAACAATACACAAGTGACTTCGCCAATCTTACCGGGTATTGGGTTTGAGCCTGCGGACTTTCGTCTGGGTAGTGCGTTCCATTCTCCACTAGGCTATTGCTCCGGCATGTATTGGGTACATTTCCAGACTCAAGGCTGATGATGAGCAGCAAAACCCAGCATTTTACCCAGGGTAACGAAACTATCCCGCCCTCACACCCACCACTGCAACTCCTGTAAGCCAGGATCGGCAGTGGCACGTATATGACACCGATCAGTGAAGCTCGGCGAGTCTCTGGGAGCACTAATTAGTCTTACCAGTCCGGGTAACCCGAGACCTCGTGGAAGCCATACCACGTCATATAACAACGCATTTTTTTTTACAACTACGCAATACGAATTGAATCCGGATATCCCCACTGTTTTATTGATTCAATTACTTATTGCGTTTTACATATTCGATATATGATGCTTAATTTTCACGGTGGCGTATTCCGTGAGCGATACCGCTCTGAGGCCTCCGGTTCGAATCCTGGGTCGGGCAAAGTGATGTAGGGTTTTTTTGCTGTGTCAGCCTGTAGTCTGGAATTTATGCCCGATAGTCCCCTTTTACATAATAGGACGGAACACACTAAATAGTGGGTGCCATGGTTGCACCTCTGCCTACCTCTTCGGGGATAAAGGCGTGCTGTGTGTGTATTGATTTTTCGTTAAGGCCTCTTTAGTTAAACGGGTATATAAGCTATGAATCAAGTGGGCCAGGGTTTAATTCCGAGGTCAAAAAAATTGCAAAGATTTTATTATTAGCCAAGGATAAGGTTCCTTACGAAGAATTCACATCAGATAAGTGACCGATTGTAACAACTAAAATATTCAAATTATTGAAATAACATAAAGGATGATGATGATAATGTCAAAACTGCGGCCGTCAACCTGCCTATTGTTTGGGACCTACAATACCCAAAATAACATTAATATCAACAAATAAAAATAGGAATCAAGAAATAAATTTTCCAGCAATACTCTGGCAAATTCCGGAAATTAAGTTATGCACATAACCGACTGGCGGACGAGCGGCTCGCGCAAGTCACTGGAACGACATAAATATTATAATTTGTATGGAAAAGACCGCTGTTCGTTCGACCGCGGCGAGCTGACTCACGAAACCGAATTAAATGGAAGTGTTCAGGAGTCAAGGTTTTCTATTGTATGTTCTCATATCGCCTGTTCTTAGTCGTGGAATAAAACTGTACTTTGTAATAAGAATCGATCGACAAATCTTAGAACAATAGGTGTATACACAAAAATATAAACACTAATGGAGTCCTCCAGTCTCGTTATATCCAGTAGTTACAGTGGCTACAATGTCCTTCAAACCGAAACATAACAGTGCATGCACACTGCTGCTTGGCGGTAGAAATAGACATTGCGTTGATACCCACCCAGACGAACTCTTACATATGAAAGACCTACCACTTGTGTGAAGTAACTAATCTTGACTCCTTAAGTAAGTCGTCGCCTTAATACAAGTTCGGTTATGTCACAGTCCACCCCCGGTCACGCAGTTTAGGCGATTAGTGGACCAAAAACATTTTTCACGTTCAAACCACGAGCGTGACATTACTACTCCGTTACCAAGGTTGACAACTTTCTGTCTTAACTGGAAAACTGGCAGGGCCGGCATAATTGTGTCGACTGGCGAGGGATGTCTCCCTACAATCGTTATTCTATTTGGACTGAACTCTACTTACTGCCTCAGGGGTGTAGTTGTATTACGGTGTGCAATGCTGAGGTCTCGGGTTCGATCCTCAGGTCGAGTAAAGTTATATCGGGTTTTCTACTCAATATCAGCCCGGAGTCTGGAATTTGTGCCCGATATGGCGATAGTCATGTCCCGATCACATCATGGGATGGAATACACACGGCGAAAAGTGGATACAATAGCTGAGCCTCTGCCTACCCTTTCGGGGCTAAAAGGCGTGAGTATGTGTGTGCGAAACTCCATTTAACATCGGGTGCAGTGGAATCAGCACATCCAAGAGTATTTTAATAACGCCGGCCGAACGCCGAACGGCCGCCGCTCTAGTCTAGTATCCAGACAATGACACAAAAAAAAAACTGTATTCAACGTTGTTAGGCGGAACTTGCTAATACGTTATCCTGTATGTCTCATTGCTGGGCATAGGCATCTACTACTGAGAGGGTTTAGGCCTTAGTCTACCACACTGGCCTCTAATCACGATACTCCTGAACGTTTTTGATAAAATTAAGTAGAGTACGCTTAAGAATCCAGATTACCTCAAAGAAGAACATATACTAATTTTACTTTTACCTAAATAAACGTGAACGAAGCCACAGGTTCAACTAGTTATAAATAATATACTAATAACACCAACGTTTTTGAAATGACCCGAGTTATCAACATCAGGTAGCGTACCCTGATTTTTTCCCCTGCCTCCATTGAGCATAACACTTAATTTATGTGATTTCTTTGTGTATTGTTACTTTTGGACTTATTTCTATCTCGTGGTCATTCAGATCGTTTGAATTTCTGAGAATCATTTGAAGGTTTTTATTAGTCAGAATTCAAGGAATATAGTTGTGAGGAGCATAACCCTTAAATTGTTTCTGTCCTTTTTATGTGACGTGTTGTAAAAACGCACACAAGTGTGATTTGAGGTGACGCTTGTGTCTGTCACGTAGTACGTCGTGTCTAATAGGCTATTCTTTTCGATCTCGCGCATTTGAATCTCTATCTCGATCGATAGATGCGTTGTATCGATCATTTGAAATATTGCAACGGTGGACTAAGTTTGCACTCGTTAAAAATATTGTTATTACGTAAGTATTTCTTTGTATTATATCCTTTTTATGTTTAATTTAGGTATAATAATGATAAATCAATAGTGTTCAATTGTTTTTATTACCGTAGTATTCGTATTTTTTTTGCGATATCTAAATAAATCTTAATGTCACTTGAAACTGACATCGCCAATTAGGTCACACAAGGAGTGACTTTCATGTTTGTCACTTATAACGGACTTTGCCTAAAAGTCACACGAAGTGTGGTTGTCATTTTTAACGGACATTGCCAGTTAGTTACTAGTAGAATTTAAGATATATTTACGTTATATCATATGTAATATAGATATATATATCACATTTATACAGTATAAGTTTAAGAATTGACGATATTTATTTCAGTAATATGGCGAGGAAAGGTTGTAGGTCTAAGAAAATTCTTGCGCTATTATCTCCTACCTATTCTGAACATTCGGAGATTGATTCCGAAGATGATGAGGAGAGATAAATATTAGCGCGTGAGCACTTCATAAATAACTACACTGGCTCTCATACTTCTTCACTAGTAAGAAGTATTTCGCCTGCTATTTTTGACCTAATTCAGGATCTCAGTGACTTCGAAAAACCAGCAAGGGCAGATTTAGAGGATTTACATTAGAGAACCACGTAAACCAAAACGAAACACCGCCTACGACATCAACACCATCTTCATTAGTAGCTAGACCTCAAGTTCTACCAGCTTGCGTCGTACCGGAAACACCATCTACAACTTCCATAAGATCTCCACTGACACCAAGTTAGTCTACCACGCTGGCCTAGTGTGGATTGGTAGAATTCACATACCCTCAAAATTCTTATGGAGAATTCTCAGGCATGTAGGTTTCCTCACGATGTTTTCCTTCACCGTCAAAGCGAACGATAATTGATAAACAATATACGCATAACTTCGAAAAGTCAGAGGTGTGTGCCATGGGTTTGAACCTCCGGACATTGTCTCGGCAGACCGTTCCATTCCCAACTAGGCTATCGTCCACTTAATTGTATGTAACATTTATATATTCCATAGTTCCTAAAATGTAACTTGATCTCAAAATTAGTTGTAAGCCGAATGTTTTTTAATAACTTCATATTACTTTGTATTATTTTATTAACTAGCCAAACTGGCAATGTACTTTTTATGTGACATATAAGCTGCGCTCAATTCTGTAGACTAGTTGGCAATGTCACTTATAAGTGACATTAAAAAAACCTGTCAAGATATAATACACTCATTTGCAAAAAAAACGGGCGGTTTGGATTTTAATTCTTTTTTAAAAATATACGGTACCAAAATGATTACAATCCCTTGTACATGTTACTGGCCGGTTTTAAAAATGCCGTGGTGTTTAAAACAGTACGTTCTAAATTAAAATTTTCGTTTGATGCTCGTTTTTACAGAAAACCACTTTTTATCCTACATTTTTGGTGCGAAGTTCCAAAAGATAATATCGGTTTTCATAACTTTTAGTCAATTTTTATGAATTTATTTCATATTCTTAATTGTCAAAGCTTCATTTATTGCTGTTTAGCTGTCTCAATAATGTTAGAGAAAGTGGTAAAAGCTACCAAAATTATTGCGCTGCTCGAAGAGGGCTGCAGCCAACGCTTCGTGGCTCAGAAGCTAAGTGTGAGTCGCTCGACGGTTCAAAGGACCCGGCAGCGGTATCAAGACACCGGTTCCGTCGAGAGAAGGCCTGGTTCTGGAAGAAAACCATGTACCCAACCACGGGATGATCGTTTTCTTGTGAGTCGCGCATTGAGAAATCGCAAGTCTTCGTATGTGGACCTTAAGAACAACCTCGAAGAAGTAAGAAATGTGCATATTAGTCTATGGACGGTGAGGAGGAGGCTGCTCGCGGCCAATATACGCAGTCATCGCCCGGCCCGCGGCCCTAAGTTACTCCGTGAGCACAGAGTTGCCAGGCTTAGGTTTGCTCGAAATTGTGAGTCATGGACTCAAGAAGACTGGAATAGGGTATTGTTCTCCGATGAAGCCAGGATATCTCTGTTCGGTGAAGATCGACGTCGGCGAGTGCTACGAAGACGAGGAGAACGCTTTGCAGAGGCTTGTTTTGAAGAAATCACACCTTATGGTGGGGGTTCTGTTATGTTTTGGGCAGGAATAAATTCAATGGATCGTACAGAGTTAGTCTTCATTGAAAACGGCTCACTGACTGGACATCGATACATAACGGAAGTTCTTATTCCTCATGCACAACCCGCATTAGCCGCTTTAGGCAAAGACTCAATTTTTATGGACGACAACGCTCGCGCCCACCGGTCTGACGATGTGGAAGCGTATGTGCAAGAGGTCGGCATTCGTCGTTTGGATTGGCCAGCTCGAAGTCCCGACCTCAATCCTATAGAGCATGTCTGGGACGTTCTGAAACGACGCGTGAGATCAGTACAACCGGCTCCGCAAACCATCAGAGAGCTGAAGAATGTGATTACCGCGGAGTGGGAACGTATTCCGCAAGCAAGTATCCGGGATATCCTCGCTAGCATACCCAGACGAATTCATGCTGTGATTTCAGCTAGAGGGGGTCACACTCGATACTAAACATTTATCTGCTTTTACTTTATTAAAGAAAAAACAAACAAAAATCTTTGTTAACTTTTACTTCACGAGCATATGCACTACTAGCGAGCATACACTACTAGTGAACTTTAGCATTAAAACCCATAAATTTTATCAAAATTTTATGATAATACTGACGAAAACGATTATTTGCTTATTAATTTACAAAATTGTGAAAGTAAAACTACCTATAATTATCAAACAAACCAATAGTAACATTTGAAATGGTTCATTGCTTAGGTGCCCGTTTTTTTTGCAAATGAGTTTATATTAGTTTAATTTTCATACATGTTATCTTTATTTATCCCTAACAACACACATAATTTTAAAAAAGTCTGAAAAAATCATCGGGATAAGGTACTGCCAATTTAAGGGTTAAGTAAAGATGTAATTAACTATGCTGTAATTATTTACTGCCTCGGTAGCGTAGTTGTATTATGGTACGACTGAAATGCTGATGTCTCGGGTTCGATCCCCGGGTCGGACAAAGTGATATTAGGTTTTCCCACTCAGTATCAGCCCGGAGTCTGGAATTTGTGCCCGGTATGGCGATAGCCTCGCCTTCTATCACATCATGGGACGGAACACGCACGGCGAAAAGTTGGTTCACTAATTGCTCTGCGTACCCCTTGTGGCTAGAGGGCGTTTGTGTGTGTATGTGTTATATCCCTTTTCCAAGCACACACGCATGGAGGAGTATGTTGTGATTTAGCATAATTAAAGTTCATATAGAGGATACAGAAAAATCAAATTTACATTTACATATATTGTTGTTTATTAAATTCGTCGACTTTTGACCACTGGTCGACCACTAGTAATCAAAATCACGCATATTACCTTAATGTATTTTAAAATTAATATTGCGCTCTAAAAATAAAAAATAAAATGTAGCGTGTAATACAATATTTGAAAGTATGTAAAATAAATTTCATAACCCGGAAGTGTAATAATAGAATCAATTTTAACATCGAGATTACATCTGAAGAATCAGATCTAAAGATCTAGACAAAAACACAAAAGAAATTCACGGCTTTTACTACAAGTCATCGTACTGGCAAAAACATTAAGCTGCAAATAACCTAGTCGATTTTTTATATAATTTGCTAGGCACAACGTAATTTATGGATAAATCCTTTTTGTTTATTTTACTAGTCATTTTGGCTGAGGCACCGCTTCGGTGGTCAAGTTTTTCCGGGATATAAGTCCCGCTTTGTATTTTCCAGAAAAAGTATGTTACATGCTGATAATATAGCTTTATAATAATGAATATTTTTTCAAAATCGGTCTACTAGTTTCTGAGTTTGTCCATTACAAACACACAAACAAAAAATCAAATCTTTCCTCTTTATAATATTAATGCAGATTAGTATCGATAAACATAGAACTGGGAAATATTTTTGCAAAATTGACTCTGTTGAAAGAGACAAAACACATTGCAGGCATTACCTATCTTTTTTCTGTAGCCCAAACCTTCTATACGGCTATGAACTGCATTTTTCTTTCATCTCTCTCACACTTTTCTGTCCGTATTAACTGTTAACTTGCAACTTAGTCACCTACTTACAGCGTAAAGTCAGTGCAGTTATTGTCTATGTCTCTAAATCATTTAGACAGAGCAATAATTGTACGCAATTTTTTGCTAGCAATAGCTCATTTTTGAATATCCGTTAAAAGACTTGTATACGTCATATCAGACGGGGTACCATTCCTAAAACATTTTGCATGCTTTGATTGCTAGCAAAAATTAAACTGTCTATTAAGGCTTAAGTAATATAAGGACTAAAACAAAACAGCTACATTATAAATCAGAGGTATCTTCGTATAAAAAGTTATTCAGGACAAAAAAAATATCTTTATCCAATTATTATTCAAGATTCAGGTAATAAAAACACCAAAGGGATATGAAATGCGACGGCTTCAATAATGATTAATGTCCGTTGGTACGCGGGTACAAGTTACATCATTACCCTCAGTTCAATTTGGTAGTCTGACATACCACCAGAATATTCACAAGGAGGCGGCTTTTGCTAAAAATTTGAGTATTCACAATCAATCTTCTATCACTCAGAACAGGAATTTAATCTGCGTCGCAAGCTGAAGAGTTTGTTTGTTTGTTTGAACGCGCTAATCTCAGGAACTACTGGTTCGAATTGAAAAATTATTTTTGTGTTGAATAGACCATTTATCGAGGAAGGCTTTAGACTATATAACATCACGATGCAACTATTAGAAGCGAAGAAATAATGGAAAATGTGAAAAATACGGGGAAAATTATTCATCCATATAAAAAAATGTCCGCGACAGTATATGTCTATCTTATAAGATTAACTCACTAAAACCGTTTTTATGGTAATCAAATTTGGTCGAAATTAATGCATTATTTGTTAAGAGCTGTATCAACGTCATAATATTAATCTTTATCCAAATAAATGTGTTGGATAGAGTGATTCAACGGGAAGGGTTTTATGTACTTTTAGCCCGGAAAAACTTATTAACGCGGGCGAAGCCGTGGGCAAAATCTATACTAATATTATAAAGCTGAAGAGTTTGTTTGTTTGTTTGAACGCGCTAATCTCAGGAACTACTGATTCGAATTGAAAAATTATTTTTGTGTTGAATAGACCATTTATCGAGGAAGGCTTTAAGTTATATAACATTACGATGCAACTATTAGGTGCGAAGAAATAATGGAAAATGTGAAAAAAACGGGGAAAATTATTCATCCTTGAGGGCTTCCATTGCGTGCGCTGCGAAAACGGTTCAAGATACCAAAAATATATGTATGAAAGAATTATTCCTCTTGAAATGATCTAAAAAAATGTTCGCGACAGTATATGTCTATCTTTTAAGATTAACTCACTAGAAACGTTTTTATGGTAATCAAATTTGGTCGAAATTAATGCATTATTTGTTAAGAGTTGTATCAACGTCATAATATTAATCTTTATCCAAATAAATGTGTTGGATAGAGTGATTCAACGGGAAGGTTTTTATGTACTTTTAGCCCGGAAAAACTTATTAACGCGGGCGAAGTCGTGGGCAAAAGCTAGTTCATGAATAAAATAATTAATTATACCTACAACAATACACATTCCATATTCAAAATTAACCACAGCTTAAGCAACGAAGTTCCATTTACAAAAAATAATTACCATAGACAAAACAAAAAACTACCGTCAATCACACCATAGAGAAAAAAGTTGTTTTGTAGAAATTTAATTAATATTAAAGAAAGTTCCGGCCAGTAACGTCACACGAATATGGCGGCGATCGCACCAATCTTTTGTGTGTGTACCGTTAATTACGCAAAACTCTTATCGGAGCTCGTTGTCTATTGACGGCGGATTAGCTATGGTACATTAAACTTCAATGAACGTTTATTCTGGAGCTAGATAGGCCGATTGACTTGGGACAAATTTCATTAGGTTAACGTTCGTTCGAATCTCAAATTGGTTAAATTAGTGCTGTTATACAATCAACTTGCTTTGTGTAGTTAGTGTGTAACATAAAGCTTTCGTTTATTTTATTTGTTATTGTTAATTTCGGATGCCGACATAAATAAAAAAACAACACACCTTCAAAATAACAGTTTTTTTTTATATTCTACTATATATATTGATATAGCTGCGTTCCTCATCTATGTTTGAATGCCGTGGAATATTTGGTATCTGTTGATTACAAAAACTGTAGATACCGTAAATTATGTCTAGGAATATTGAGGAATATCAAAGCTAATTGAACTTTATACTTTAGTTTACTGAACAAAGTATGTACTTGTATGTAAATATCAATAAAGTTCGATTAATTTCTTTTGTTATTTTTTTATATAGCATCGAATGACGAGACGAGCATGCCGTTCGCCTGATGGTAAGCGATACGACCATCCATAAACAGTAGCAACACCATTCAGCACATCGAGTTACAAAGTACTGTATGGTATTTCACTGCGCTCGTCATCCCGAGACATAAGATGTTAAGTCTCATTATGTCCTACAGTACAGTCACGCTGGCTACAACGTCCTTCAAACCGAAACACAATATTGCATGCACACTGCTGCTCGGCGGTAGAAATAGATATTGCGGTGATACCCACACAGACGGACTATTACATATGACAGTCCTACCACCAGTAGGTAAATACTAACGAAGTAAAAAATTTAACCTTCTTTTTTTTTAAATCCTTACTTGTTTTACTGATTTTCGTATCACTTTTTATTTATGTTATGTGTAGTTATTTTTGATTCCTTTACCTGCATGAAAAGAAAAAATATACATTCCTTGTCATTCTACTAGTTCCCACCCACTGTAACTTGTATGGTTACAAAAAATCTCGGAGCGGTCCCTCAGAGAACATGCTAAGAGGTAGGTCGTGTCTGTTTCGGTTGTATTACAGTATTTATTGAGCCTCTGTCAGTCAAATTATTGACTATAATTGTTTTTTAAACGATAAAAGTTACGTACTTAAGTCGGTACCTAAAGAAGCGAAAACCATGGTACGATTTTGATAGCTATTAGGTATGTATGATTTAAATGTTGTGTACGGGAAAATACAAAAATAATAAGTCACGCCCACGAATTTATAATATCTACTAAAGGCCTGCATTCATGCGTCACAAGTCATTCCGACTACTTTAAATATGCCGATTCATAGCCAAACGATCAATTCCAAATTCCGTACGAAACACCATTTAGTTTTCGTTCGGAAATATCTCTTTAATTTAATAAAAATGGCCACAAACACATAAATTTGAATAATGTTCCAAATTCAAACAGTAGCCTGTGATTATGTCAACAACTTTTTTATCGTTTTAATCGCTTAAAACGGGCGATTAAACGAAACGATTTCTTGAAACAATCGTATCTGGTAATCTGCATAATTCGTGTAAAAAGTTAAAGTTCCAAATTCAGAAATTGATACGTAGGAATCGGAATCGTTTTGCAAATATAAATTCGATTTCTCCAACCACTTATTTTCTACCAAATCAAAACGAATTCACAATTACTAAGCTTGTAACGAATAATTTAATCAAAACGGAATGTTGGGTCGGTTATTATTTCGAATATTCGAGAAAACTGATCATTTCAATATTTATTTGAAGATAAAAGTTATTTTGAAAAATAAAAAAGTAAAAATATTGTAATTTGAATGTATAAAATAATATGGATCCTATCTAATATACAACTATTTCGCGTCACTAAAATGAATTCGAAAATTACTTGGTCTGATAGATTTTTATTTAGATATTCCGATAAAAACAGTTTTACTATCTCATCCCAATTTGTTCCAAACTACAATGAGTGCTATTCGGCCAAAAAAATGTGTCGAATAGTATCCAGAAAATTTCTAACAAACCTGATTTAAATCTCCCAGACGTTCCAATTCCGAAATACGCTAATAAGATTTTATTTTTTAATGACGCGTTCCGATTTACGCAACATGTCGTTGTTTTTTTGGGATTGGTTATTTTTTATTATGCCCTATCAACGTCCATTACCAGTCATTATGTTTAGATTGTTGTACGGCATCCCCCTGAGTCGATATCCCGCTGTTTCGGCCTGTCTTTTTTTATTTCTGTCTGCCTCTTCTGTTAATATAATGCGGCTATGTTATAAAGCACCCAAAACGGTACGTATTATAAAATACCATCACATTTTATATTTTATAGCGTTATATTACCGCGATGACTTGTATTACCCAGGTTATTTAAAAGGACGTTCCTGCGCACGCATACGATGGGATATGTTGTACATGTAAACTTAAATTATTTTTTTGCAATTTTTGTAGTTTTACGCCAGTTTCTTAGCGTGTTGTTCGTGTAATGAATGCATTTATGGTTCGACGTTGTTTGTGGTTGTTTTTTAATAAAGCCATCGACATGGTTAAGGAATGCAGTATCTTTCGTGAATTATTTTTATTAAAAACAATCGATCACGAGTAATAATAGATAAAGACTCTGCCGGCTTTGAAATGTTAATAAGTTCATGTTTTTGATTGACATATTAACATAATTTCGTATTGAATTTAGAAGACAAACGAAGCCGACAATAATGAATGTATTCTGAAGGTGAATCAAGTTAATCAAAAGATCTCAATTATAAATCTACGCAGAATTGCGATCTTGCGTTTACTAAGTACGCAATAAAAGTACCAAAAAGAATCGAACCTTGTACAAGGCATATCGATTTCGGAGCAATAAATCGAAATGGTTTAATGCAATTAATGTTATTTTCATTTGGTTAGAACAAAACGCCTCTCTCCTCGGGCGCCTACATTTCTATTTACGAAGACTTAAGACTCTAACAGACAGATAATCGTTTAATTATTGATACTGTAATTAATTTGACTTGCGTGTTTGACGATTCGAGAAATAACGTGGGTTTGCTAGGGATTGAAATGTATCGATTTTTTGGAGCGATGGACTCACCACCTTTCATATACATTAAAGAATTTACTTATAGGTATCTGGGTGAATACTTAATAACAATATTTTTTAGTGTAGTGAATGCCTCGGTGGCGTACGGTACGACTGCAATGCTGAGGTCTCGGGCTCGATTCCCGCGTCGGGCAAAGTGATATTGGGTACTCAGTATCATCCCGGAGTCTGGAATTTGTTCCCGATATGGCGATAGGCTCGCCCCTATCACATCATGGAACCGAATACGCACGGCGAAAAGTGGGCGCACTAGTTGCACTTTTGCTTACCCCTTCGGGGATAACGGGCGTGAGTGTGTGTGTAATAATTAAATTATAGATCTCTCGATTCTATAGCTATTCGTATATTGCTGACATGGTAGGAGTTTGTAAACAGAATTCTCAAAAATAATATATAAGTTGACCTTATCACACGTTGGTTATCGATCATAACCTGCCAGTATTAGCCACCACCCAGTTGTCTTCGTACTGAAGTTTAAATTGTTACATGTTACTGTTGGTAGGTCTGTCGTATGCGAGAGTCCGCCTTGGTTGCTACCACCGTAATTTTTATTTCTACCACCCCGCAGCAGTGCTCATGCAATCTTGTGTTTCGTTTTGAAAGACATTGTAGCCAGTGTAATTACTGGGCATTATGAGACTTAACATTTTATATCTTAGGGTGACGAGAACAGTGGAGTCCCATGCAGTATTTAGTAGGTAATTCAGTTATGAGTGGCGTTGCTACTGTTTATGAGCGGTCGTATCTCTTTCCATCAGGCGAACGACATGCTCGTCTCATAATATTTCTTTTTTATAAATATTAGAATTTATCTGCTCTATACATCTTAACTCTATGGCCAGCGGTCATCAAATAGCCCATTATTAAATGTAGCACGATTTTACGATTGGACAAAGAAAAAATTGTACACAGTAACCCAAAATTAAAGAGCTTTTTCTACTAACTGACTCATGGATCCAAGGGCGAGTAATGAGATAGAGTGAATCAAAATATAGACATTGAGTTACTGTTTGTTATAAACTAGTTTTGACGAAATTGAATACCGAGGCATCACTGTGTTATAGAAAACCAACGTGAATAGTAAAATAAACAAACATACATACATACATATTCACTCACGCCTGTTATCCCCGAAGGGGTAGGCAGAGGCGCAACTAGTGCACCCACTTTTCGCCATTATTCCGTCCCATGATGTGATACGGGGGCGAGCCTATCGCCATATCGGGCCCAAATTCCAGACTCCGGGCTGATACTGAATAGAAAAACCCAATATCACTTTGCCCGACCCGGGGATCGAACCCGAGACCTCAAGCTTTGCAGTCGTATTGTAGTACGCCACCAAGGCAGTCAAATAAAATACACACATAATTATCCCCGAAGGTTTAGGCAGAGCTGAAACCAGGGCATCCACTTTTCGTGAATAGTAAAATAGTTTTGAACTAAGTGAAAACTGGGTACCAGTGAGTTAGGAAGGACTAGATAACTAATAGGACAGTTGGACAAACATAGCATTAGCTCCTCAAAGACGGAAAACGGATGTGAATTAAGTGGTTTTTATTATGTTTGAGTTTATTTTATTATGTAACTGTATTATCTTACTGACAGAAAAGGATGAACCAAAACTGGGCCTAGAAGCTTAACATTGTTCACACGAGTTCCATATTAAGTAACATTGTAAGCACTAAGACGGTTTTTGAAAAACGACCCCTGATCAATAAAAGACTATCCGTTTCGAATTAGAATTGTAGCAAAAGAAAATAGTTCAGTTAGGCCTTAGAAAGGCTAGACAGGGCTGGTTTCAAGCATTTCTCAGCTCTTACTTAATACATAAGCTCTACCACTAGGCATATTCACGGGGTCGCAAATCTGTTTGACTCCTACGTACTTACGAAACAAGAGAATACTAGTACGATAACAATGGCGACTAAAAGTCACAATTAGAAAGCAAGGTCGGCTAAATAATTATTTTGTAGCACACGTTTCATTAGCTGAGTCTAATCGGGATCTGTTGTATACGGGAGTAAAATTGTGCAAACTTGTTGGGAGATCCGTTGGGCGACAATACAGTACCATTTTTTACGGCTTTCCTTTTATAAGTTAATTTTCACATCAGTATAAAGATTATATATATTATACCTTAGTAACTACTTCCAGCACTATGGCTTAAAACTGGAAGTAAGAACAAATTTTGGTCTTCAAAAGTCTGCTATTAATTTTATTTTGTTTTAATAAGTTTAGCGAATTTACAGATACAGATAAATATACATACAGATAAATATAAACATTACATCAACAGAAAAGTATGAAAAGTTGTTACAGTATCAGATATTTTTATTCAGCCGTAAAACACACACACACACGCCTTTTATCCCCGAAGGGGTAGGCAAAGGCGCAACTAGTGCACCCACTTTTCGACATTATTTCGTCCCATGATGTGATAGGGGGCGAGCCTATCGCCATATCGGGTACAAATTCCAGACTCAGAGCTAATACTGAAAAGAAAAACTAAATATCACTTTCCCGACCCGGGGATCGAACCCGAGACCTCAGCATTGCAGACGTACCATAATACAACTACGCCACCGAGGCAGTCAGACGTACAACTACATGAATAATTCGAAATTGCTCGACATAACACACAGCAGTGTGTTTCCCCCGCGATATTACATCACGCCCTCACAGATCGTTCAATAATGAGGAATGACCGCCCAACGGAATGAGTAATGAATCCACAACGACCCAGTTCTATCCATGGGTTTGGCCTGTTACCGTCGCACTTGATCTTATATTCCAGCATCATAATCTGGCCATGAGATGGCTTATTATCCCATTTTTATAACATCAGCTTAAAAAGGAGCTATTAGAGTCACCAGATAACTAACTCTATAGTATCAAAATAATTATACCGACATAAAGGCGGGGGTAGAGATTAGAGAAGAGAGAGGGGTGTTTCAGTCTCCGAAAATCCATTATACGAAATGAAACAGCCAGGCCACATCACTAATTTTCTGTGAGACAGTGGTATTAGCCCGGTAGAGCTTATCTATTCATGTAGACAATTATTTTGTCTACAACCTGGCTCTACTTAAATGTAAACAAAGCCGTCAGATGTATTAGCGAGATATTTAGTCACCACTATTAGATATATACGAAAGCTAATCTTATAATAAACTGCTCGGTCCACCAGCGTGATAATCATACGCACTTTTCTGGGTTAAGCATCAGCTTTCAAACGAAAAAACTGCGTCAAAATCGGTCCATTTGTTTGAGTGCTACGATGCCACAGACAGACATACCGATACACAAATACGCCCTAAACTTATAGCTCCCTTTTTTCCGTCGGAGGTTGAAAAGTAGCTTATAATGTTTTTTTTTATTGCATTAAATGACGAGACGAGCATGCCATTCGCACCATTCAGCACCCTGAGCTACAAAGCACTGTGCGGCATCCCACTACGCTCGTCATCCTGAGACATAAGATGTCACGTCTCATTATGTCCAGCTGTTACACTGGTTACAATGTCTTTTATACCGAAACATAACAGTGCATGCATGCATGCACACTGCTATTCGGTGATAGATATAGATATTGCGGTGGTATCCACCCAGACAGACTTACATATGAAAGACTTACCACCAGTGAATATATGTATATGTAGTTAATCTACGGGTTTGTCGATCTATGTGATCTAGTAAAATATATGTGAGTATAATAGTACCGACATTTGTGTTTTCCATTAACTAATACTAATTTATCTCTTACAACGTATAAAACACATTGAATCAATTTAGTGGATTATTTCAAACTCCCTAACCGTAATAGGAACCTAACATTATCAATATCAATTTTGATAAAAAATCAAAACTAATACGTCTTTAAATCCCGATTTTTGGACCCCCTCGTTAAATAAAGGCGAAGCGCCCGATGTGTTAAATTCCCTAAAGTCCCGTAATCAAATAAGGTCCTAAGGGATTTGTTGATATGTTCATTCGATCTGTTTAGGGCTGTCACGTCTATTTGATAATCCTTCTAATATTATAAACGCGAAAGTTTGTAAGAATGTATGGATGTATGTATGTATGGATGTTTGTTACTCTTTCACGCAAAAACTATTGAACGGATTTCGATGAAATTTGGCACACGGGTAGATAATGTCCTGGATTAACACATAGTCTAATTTTTATCCCGGGACAATATAAAGCGGGACTTTTATCCCGGGAAAACTCATTCACGCGGGCGGAGCCGCGGGCAAAAGCTAGTACACGATATTTTAAGCTTTACTACGTGCAAATTATGGCCTAAGTCGGCTTTATGTTGATAGTTCATTCCCAACTCTTTTGTATTGCCTCTTATAAGAGTTTATTTGCTAAGAAACACATTTCTAAAGTGTATTTATGAAACCAGCTTACTGCATTTCCAGATTGTAACGATTTTGGGAGTTTCAAGAAATAAGTCCATTCTTTTAAGGCCTTAATCGTCCATTATTCCAGAGAGATTGGTAGAGACCACATTTTTTTTATTGCTACTGAATGAAGAGGGTAAAACGGCTCGTTTTGGAGGAGGCCTATGTCCAGAAGTGGACTTAAACATAAGCTGATGATGATGATGATGAATGAAAAGATAAGCATGCCGCTCGCCTGATGGTAAGCGATACGATCACCCATAAACAGCAGCAACACCATACAGCACTTTTAAGAACTGCATGGCACTCCACTGCGCTCGTCTCTGAGACATGAGATGTTAAGTCTCATAATGCCCAGTAACTACACTGGCTACATCCTTTAAACCGGAACACAACAGTGTATAAACACTGCTGTTTGGCAGTATAAATAGACGGTACGGTGGTACCTACCCAGACGGCTCTTGAATACGGGATTCCTACCACCAGTTAGTCACCAGTATAACATCATGTAACCTCCTTGCTCGCTCTTAAAAAACTTGCAACACATTTCAAATTGCCTGCATACTTTTGTGTTCATACAAATATTTTTTTTTCTGTTCACAAAACTAAAATAAATTATATACTAAAACCTTCCCTGAAAACTATACATTTGAATATCGAAAACCACATCCAAATCGGATCAGTAGTTTTTATGAAACTCCCATACAAATTTACATACAAACACACATACATACATACGCATCGAATACAGAACCTCCTTTTTGAAGTCGGTTAATAAAGGAGACTTGCTTTACTTCATACGAATTTTTTCAGTGTAACTTAATGCGTATATAGGCGATTTGAAATATAAATTTTATACAGATATTTGTGCCGCTGACTGTAGAATAAACATTTGTCACCGTTTTGCCCCTCAATAAATGCATCATCCCTGCCGCTTCACCCCTCATTGAATAAAAGAGGTACGTTCCAAACATGATACGAACAAATCTGATAATACCAACCCTTTTTGTAAAACATTTGCAGGTGCCAATGTATTTTATGTGCTATTGATCTTTACCCCCTAGGTAATCACGGGCGGTTGCGGACGAAAACTTAGACGTGAGTCGGAGGAAGCCCGCAGCCGTCCATAATGCGCCGAAGATGGCCACCGCGGAGTTTTGGTTGTTGTTTTGGTATGCCGTGCGTTCTATATAGGTTAGGGACTCGGCCAGGCGGTCGCCCGACGTTTTCCATCTTTCTGGGCGGCTCAACATCGGGTCGTAAGGCACGGTGAACCCAACATAACCGCTCAATCGTTCCCCTTGAACGCTGGGCGGTAGTAATAAGTCACTTTCTCCGCGTAAAAAAAAACCCTGTAGGTAATGTCCGAAAACAGGCCTAAATTTCTAAACAAGGTAGTTTACGTATATTTGGATAGTTCTCCCAAAAATGAGGCCTTTGCAATAAATTGTATAATTTTAAAGTCCTCCGATTTTGAGATTTATGTAATTTTATTTTGCCCTAAAACTACACTTAAAATGAAAAATTTTAAAAAAGTTACTTGTAAATGTAGGGGTCTAAAAATATGTTTTTTATGGGTCCAAGATATTTTTTTTTGCCCCTGACTAAACTCTTGCTAGCCTGACGAGGGTCGGCTTATGCAAGAACACCGGTCTTTTGGGTGAGTACAGAAGACGCTCGCAACCCTTAAAATTTAAGCGACCACGCTGAGGGCAACCCAATAACAGGTCACGAACCTCGGCTCAGGACGGCCACTGAGAAGATAAGACATCGTTTGGGGAAGATGGTTTTAAACCTAATCCTATTCAGTGTGTTCGTAATCTTCGGCACGCGGGCCGGAACTGCTAAGAGAGGTCAGGGTGACGGGGAACGCGACGAGGTCCTAGATCATAATTATTGCCCCTGTAATATCCATTAAGTAACCCGCACTAAGCCAGCCTGGTGGACTAAGGCCTAAAACCCTCAGTAGTAGAAGAGGCCTGTGCCCAGGAGAGGGACAGTATATACAGGGTATTATTATTATGAGCCTGGTTAGATTTTGAGGGTCAGACTTGGGATCTGAACACAGCACCTTCCAATTCACAGCCCATACTGCCACTAGACCAAGAGGTTCCCTGAGACTCGCCGAGCTTCACCGCTTGGTGTCATAAAAAGCGTGCTACTGGCGATCCTGGCTTACAGGAATTATAGCTGGCATGAAGACGGCATAGTCTCTAGACGAAAAGGCGATCAAACATGAATATTGCACACGCCTTTTTGTACCTCTGCAGCACTTTAGGCTGACTGATAGAGAATGCCTATGGCATTAACTCCGCCTTTACTCTATATATGAAGCTTAAATGAATAAAATAAATATTGCCGAAACGTTAATTCACTACTTGCATACGGCTACTCCATTAAAACACTTCTTGTTTTAAATGAATTATACTATTCATGTCATGTTATCGAGACTAACAAAAACCCATTTTGAATCGATCCTTGTTCTAATAGATCGAGAAATAATAGGCTATACGTAACAAAATAAAACCAATTCCTTTTGTGGTACACATAATTACGTTCGATTTAATTTACCATTCGAATAAACAATGAATTTGATCAAATAAACAATTGGACACTGTATTTAAGTCCTGTTCGATATAAATCGATAATTATATTTTATGAAGCGGCGATAACCTAGTTGAGAGTGGAACGGACTGTCGAGACGAATTCCGCAGGTTCAAAACCCAACGGCACACACCTCTGACTTTTCTAAAAAAATATTTGTGTATTCTTTGTGAATTATCACTCGCTTTAACGGTGAAGGAAAAAATTGTAAGGAGACCTCCATACCTGAGAAGTTCTCTGAATTTCGAAGGTATGTGAAGTCTGCCAACCCGCACTAGGCCACGGTGGTGGACTAAGGCCTTAACCCTCTCAGTAGTGGAGGAGGCCCGTTCTGAGCATTGGGCAGTACAGGGCTGATATGGTATGGTATGGTATATGTTATGTGCATTCCTAATAATAGTATATTTTTAAATAAAAAAAATACCGACTGCCTCGGTGGCGTAGTTGTATTACAGTACGACTGCAAAGCTGAGGTGTCGGGTTCGATCCCCGGGTCGGGCAAAGTGATATTGAGTTTTTCTATTCAGTATCAGCCCGGAGTCTGGAATTTGTGCCCGATATGGCGATAGGCTCGCCACCTATCACATCATGGGACGGAATGACGGCGAAAAGTGGGTGCACTAGTTGCGCCTCTGCCTACCCCTTCGGGGATAACAGGCGTGAGTGTATATGTATGTTTTAAATTAAAGATATTTTAAGTTCTCGCCGTACGGTCATACTACCGTAACAAACGTAGTCAATGTTCCATTTTAAAATAATTTATTTGCTTTTGGTCACGGCCGCGTGAAGTTCCGTTCCGCGCGTGACAGATATTAATACAAAATTTATGTCCTTTCGTAGGATATAGCTTACACAAAGCAAAATTTTATGAAAATTGATAATTTTAGTGGTTTAGCCGTGAAAGAATAAAGGTGCTCCCACGCCGCAGTTATATAACTTTATAAAACATTGTGTAGCACGATGATATTTTACTACAGTGTGTGTAATATTTTGCTGAATTTTATGTTATAAGCGCTCCACTGGTTCAACTCGTATAACATTGCCACCATCAGTTTAGGTCTGCCTTTCCAGGAAGTTTTTTCCATGCATAATTGTATTGCCATGATCCTACATTGGGAAAGGCAAGTGAACCTTCAGAGAAATCTAGCGTACGAAACCTGGAACTAATTGCGCTAATCTTCAAGCGATGGTCAAACTTCACAACAAAATGTAATTTATTAACAAAAATCTGATACGCAATACAAAAATCCAGGTCACAGGCCACAGTGATACATGACCACAGATAGCCATACGCGGCGACCACTCCATGCTTTCCGGCTTGTAACAATGACAAACAAAAACACACTCATTTTTATGTACTGATAAATCCGTCCCGTACATGGTGTTTCGTGGGTATTTTAATGTGTACATTTTTTTTTTTTTTTTTTTTTTTTTTTTTTTTTGTCCCTGACTAAACTCTTGTTAGCCTGACGAGGGTCGGCTTATACAAGAACACCGGTCTTGTGGGTGAGCGCAGAAGGCGCTCGCAACCCTTAAATTTAAGCGACCACGCTGAGGGCGACCCACTAATGGGTCACGACCTCGGCTCAGGGCGGCCACTGAGAGGATAAGACATCAGCGTTTGGGGAAATTTGGTTTGAAACCTAATCCTATTTACGTGTTGATCGTAGTCTTCGGCACGCGGGCCGGAACTGCTACGAGAGGGCAGGGGGTTGGGGAACGCGACGAGGTCCTCGACGGCGAGGACGGTACAGCGGTCTTGTTAAGTGTATGAGCTTTAGATGCTCGTTCTTTTCGCGTAAGGCCAGAGTGATTTCGTCCTCTGGATCTGACAAGACTGAACGCGGTCGTCTCCATTTGGCGCGATCAAATGGAGTATAAATCGACGCTTTACGGATAAGCGTGTTCGGGTGGTTTACCGCCCTGTCGAAATAGCGTCTGCTGGCGCACTGCATAAAGTGCCTGATGGTCGGCATATTGGTGTCCACGTGGAGGTTGCGATTGCGAACGTACCACGGGGCACCAAGTGCATGTCGTAAGAATCGATTTTGGAGCACCTGCATTCGCTGAAGGCGACCGGGCGGTAAATGAGCGAATACGGGCGACGCGTATGTCATTATCGGACGGATGCATGTTTTGAAGATCCTAATCTTGTTGCGGATTGACATCTTACTATTTTTGTTTAGGAGCCAGTGAAGCTGGCTCATCGCGAATGCGGCTCGCGCGCGTACCGCATTTACGTGTGGGATGAAGGTCAACCTCTGATCAAGGGTTACTCCTAAATATTTGGCTTGGCCCTTCCAGGGAATAACCTGGTCGGACATGCGGACTGAAAAGTGAGGGACATGGACTTTCCTTTTCCGAGTGAAAAGGATGGCCTGACTTTTGGTGGGATTGACGGTGATTCGCCATTTGCGGAACCACTCACCGAGTTCGTCGGCGGCGGTTTGCAAAGTGCGCACCACTTTGTCGGGGTCTATACGTGAAGCGTATATTGCGGTATCATCCGCGAATAGTGCCAGATGGGCGTTTTGTGGTCTAGGGATGTCGCTTGTGTACAGCGAGAATAGAAAAGGGGACAGGGCGGAGCCTTGCGGGACTCCGGCCGTGATGGTGTGTCGGGAAGAGAGAGTTCCCTCCACGCGATATCTGAAACCGCGATTCGACAGGAAATCTCGTATGATGTGCACGAGTTGTGTGGGCACGTTGAGAGTGTACAGCTTGAAAAGCAAGCCGTTGTGCCACACCCTGTCGAATGCTTTTTCGATATCGAAGAAAATAGCACCGGTAGGCATTCCTTTACGAAATTGTTCGTGGACGTACTCCGTGATGCGGAGCACCTGATTGACACAACTGTGTCTAGGGCGAAAGCCAAACTGTTCTGGAGGGATCAAATTTTGATTGAAAGCTACTATTTTAAGGCGGTCGAGGACGATCCGCTCGTAGATTTTGCCCAGAGTACTGAGCAGACTGATGGGCCTATAAGAGGAGGGTTCGAAAGCGGGTTTCCCCGGCTTGTGGATTCCTATCACAACTGCCTCTTTCCAGACCTCTGGGAAGATGCAGTTACGAAACGCGGCGTCATAGATAGAGGTAAGAATTTGAACTAGATGCTCCGGGAGCATCTTAATCATACGAGTAGGGATTAGATCGCCCCCGGGGGCTTTCCTACGTTTGAGTGCCTTGATCAGAGTGGTGACTTCTTCGACCGTCACCGGCGCAAGGGGATCGGGCGGCGGGTCGACGTCCGGGTCGATGTTATCGTATAGCGGTCGCGGTATAGAGACTGGCGGTGGCCGGACCGCGTTCCTATCTTCGACGAAGGTGTCAATCGCAACAAGAATGTCGTCATCTACGGGTACGGAGGTGAGCGAGCATTGAGACTCCAGGCTGCCGGCCAGTAGTTCCGCTTTCTCGTCGTCGTCAAACGCCGGGCGTTGATTCGGACGATTGAGCGGAGGCATGGAGGCCACATCGTTTCTCTTGAAGGAACGAACCAGTTGCCAAAAGGCGGTATGTGTCGGATCGATATCGGCAAGGCGAGTGTTCCACCTCGAATCGACGACCTCTTTTATGCGACGCTTAACCTCACGTTGGAGGTAGCGCGCAAGATGTCGTCGTTCCGGGACGGGTCTCGTCGCGCAGGATTTGAGCGTAGCGTTACGCAACCTCACCCACCACCGAACGTCTTCGGGAAGTTGCCAGTGACTGTGAACAGTCTCTGGCACCCTCTCGGAGCTTTCGCTCAAAACGTTCTGAAGGTGGTCGGTGAAGACGCGTATCGCGCTGGTCGTTTCCTCGGGAGTAACGATGTTGGTCGGGATCGCGGAAAGATCAGTGGATGAGGTGTCCGCGAGCTTGGTGCCTAAAAGACGCCAATTCGTTTTCACCTTCATCGGGATATTAGGACCTGTGTCTGTTGGACTGTTTTCGGGGACTAGATCGAGGATCACAGGTCTGTGGTCAGAGTCTAACTCTTGTAACACTTGCATGGAACGCACGCTAAGGCTTACGTTCCGTACAAGTGCCACGTCGAGTATGTCCGGTCGGTGGTCGTCGTTGTAACTATAGTGGGTAGGTTCTGAAGGAACCAATAGGCTTAGATTGATTGTGTCAAGACAACTCTCTAGGACTGCGCCTCGCTCGTTGGTCGAGTTGCAGTTCCAGAGAGTGTTCTTGGCATTGAGGTCTCCCGCCAAAATGACGGAATCCCCCAGATCAAATAGGGTTTCGAGTTCGTTGGAGTGAAGCTCCTTAGTGGGCGAGAGATAGGCCGATATGATGGTGATCGGCGGGTGTCCGGTCATGGCTAGCCTGCAGACCGAAGCCTCAATGTTGCTCAAGCTTATCGGTGATTCTAATGGAATACAATGAAGGGACCTTTTGTAATAAATGAGAGTGCCTCCTAAACGGCCACTGGTACGATCATTTCGCACCAGTTTGAAGTTTGGGATGTTGGGATCGCGGTGAGAGGGCTTAAGGAACGTTTCCTGGATGAGGAAAACGTCAATTTGGTTGTCGCGGACAAAAGAAGAAATTTCGGCTTTTTGGTCCCGAATGCCGTTACAATTGAAAAACCCCACTCTGAGGGAGCGAGGTTTTGTCCGCTGGGGGAGTTGTCTGGCGTTGGTAGCCATTTATGAAATTAAAGAGGGGAGACGCACAGCGTTAACTGTAGCCTCGAAGATTTGTTGCTGGATCAGAGCGATCTCAGCGATTAGAAGGGGGTCTTCTACTCCCGTACGGGTGAGTAGACGGGAACGCTCGAAAAGTTTCCCGTGGAGAATCATTATCTCCGGGGAGCCTAATAGTGAGGCGACTGAGGAAGAGGCGTCGCTTGCCTTCGCCGCCACCGTCGCCGACTGAGAAGGGGTGGGAGGGGTGGTGGGTTTGGGTTTGGGTTTGGGCTGGGCTGCCTTTGAAGAAGGAGCCACAGCTGGGGGAGGAGAGGGTCGAGTAGAGGCCGGGGCAGCGGGAGTGACTCCGCTGGGGGCCTGTGAGATGGGTTCAGCGCGCGCCGTGGGAGGAAACCACGGGTTGCGCACTGGCGCAGGTGCCAGTTTGAATGTGGTGGCCTGAGGGGCCGAGGGAGCCGCAGCTTTAGGAGCTTTGGCAACTCTTTTGGGGGCGCGAGGGCATCCGCGATAATTCGCTGGATGGCCGGTTTGCCGGCAGTTGGTGCACGAAGGCGGCTCCGTGCACTGAGAGCGGTCCTTAGGACGGGGGCACTCGGATGTGCCGTGTTCGCCGAGGCACTTGACGCACCTGGCGGGGAGGCGACAGCCACGAGAATTGTGGCCGTATTTCTGGCAGTTGTGACACTGCCCTATCTGGGTCGATTTGTGTGGGGCTTCGACGGTGAAGCCGCCTAGCCCCGAGATATCTTTAATCTCAAAAAGTCTTTTGACGTCGGAAGGGGACTGGAGGATGGCGAGAACCATCTCGTATTGTATTCCCGGCCGGGAGGCGCGGGACTGTCTGTGCATCCTGTGCACTTCTAAAGTGACTATGCCTTTCTCTTCAAGGCCTTCTTTGACCTCGAGAGTCGACATTTGCGTGGGGATACCGCGAATGACGTAGCGGAAGCGCCGCTCGTCAGGCAAAGAGTAAGTGAAATAGTGCCATTTCTTGGCATCTAAAAATTTGGTCAGCGCCCTGTGGTCCGCGATTGAGGCGGGCTGCAGGGCAAGAAGCTTGTGGATCTTATTCCACGAGTTAGAGGAGATGGATATGCGCTGTTTGCGCAGTTCGTCAAATATGTCCCGAATGGACATATTTGAGGGGATTTGGAGGTTCAACCTCGGGGGTTTTTTAGGCCCCTTTGGTTGAGTCGGCGGCGGTGGCGGCGTCGACGCAGACGCGGACGCGGTTGGCGCTGAAGGCGCGGAAGGCGCAGAAGGCGCGGATGGGGAGGCTGGTGCGGGAGCAGCGACGCTTCTCTGCTTCTTCCTCCGGCTGTTTTTCACCGTGGTGAAGCCGTCCTCGTCGCGTTCCGACGAGGACGACTCCTCCCCGGATTCACAGGCGGAGGAAGAGGCCGAGATCGGCCGTTTTTTAGGGTTGTTAGTGGCTTCGGGTTGGCTGGGGGACGTGTCCATTTCCTCTTCAGACTCCGCGGAGCCGCCCGAGGTTTCGGTGGTCTCTGTCGAGGTCGTAGCCTCGGACGACTCCGAGGTGTCTGAGGACGCAGACGGTTCCCTGGCTTCCCTAGCCATAGAAATAATTTCTTGTCGGACCGCGTTGTCCGACCGGAACATCTCCCTTACCATGTTCATTATCTCCTCCTTTGAGATAATGGGCACGGTGAGGGGAGCGCTAATGGTTTGAGCGGCGACGACAGGCCGCTCGGGAGCCAAATCCATCGGCCCAGAGTCAGCCATATTGGCGGCTGAGTCCGAGCCTATGGTAGAAAATGATTTGGGGGCCGCGTGTGTGTTCACTAACCCCGGGTGTGCACCGCCTGTAAAGAACACACAGAAGAAACCAGGCGGGTTCACACAAAACGAAACGAGCGCGGATCGCGACGCGGTGTGGGACGCGATGAACTAAGTCCCCGGGTAGGAACGCCCGGGGGTGAGTGAGTGCGTGTCCCTCCCCGCCGGGTATAGGCGAGGGGGGGTGTACTTAAAATTAGGTGTGCCCTAAGCTTGTATCCCTTTTGCCAGTCTTATTGTGCAAAAGGGTTCCTAGCAGTCCGTGTACCGTAAACGGTATTGGCCGGAGGCCGCACGCTCAACCGATACACGGGATGGATTTTAAGGAAAGGGTAGGGTTGGGAAGGTGATGTACGGGAGAGACTGCGGTGTGCCTCCGCAGCCTCCGGATCCGTACCCGTCGGCTTTGCCTTGCCCTGAAGGGGCGCAGCGCGTTGCCGGTGACGCGACTCGGCTTGTTATCACCGTTAGGTTTCCGCCGAGCCAACGCCCTGAAGGGGCCAAACGTCGATAAGAAACAAATTGGGCTAAACCCTGTCCTGAAAAGGACGCGGCTTGGCCCGAAATAGGCTAACAAAATAGCAAAGGGTTGCCCCTTTGCTACCTGTTTGGCCTTGATGTCGCAGCAGGTACTGCGACAAACAAAAGGTCCGCTCGAGTCGGCTGCTCAGAACGGAATGAATGTGTGTGTGTGTGTGTGTGATGAATGTGTACATACGTATTATCTATGTTTATACTTAAGTATCACGTCTCTTCCATTTCGGAGTAGGCCGAGGTGTATTACATTCATATTTTGCCAGTCACAATAATTACAACATGGACTGCCTCGGTAGCGTAGTTGTGGCACGACTGCAATGCTGAGGTCTCGGGCTCGATTCCCGCGTCGGGCAAAGTGATATTGGGTACTCAGTATCAGCCGCGAGGTTGGAATTAGAGCCCGATATGGCGATAGCCTCGCCCCCTATCACATCATGGGACGGAATACTCGCGGCAAAGAGTGGATGTACTAGTTGCGCTAAAGGGCGATGAGGAACGTGAATATATACATTAACTACCACTATGGACATTACCATTTTTAGATACAGTCAGTAAACGGCACAAATCATAAGCAGGGATGAACAGGGTTGGGGTAAGCTCACGCATATACAGTCAGAAAAGTGTGTGCTCGACCATCTTAAGGTTCTCAATAAGCCGCTTGCGCGTGGTCTGTCAGCAACATGCAACTTACTACTAAAGTAGATTAAGATTTATCTGTTGTTTCCTTTGTACATCTTCGAAGTGATCACACCGGCTTGTTAAAATATGAAAAATGAGCGTTTTATCTTAAGAAAGTGTACTAGCACCAAATTTGGTGATTGTACGACGTAACCTCACGTGTTGGTAGTCAAACCGACCAGTCAGGATTGTTCTCATGAATCAGGCCTTTAATAATACTTAATAATATTTTGATATAACTAACTACTAAAATGCAAGATGGCCTAGTTGGGACTTGAACGGACAGCCGCGATAAAGGTCTGCAGGTTCAAGACACAGGGCACACACCTCTGACACACACACCTTCATTTTGGTGAAGAAGGCAAGCATAGAGAGGATACCTACATACCTAAGAATTCTTTATAAGTATTTCTAAGGTATATGAAGTCTGCCATACCACACTAGGCTGGCGTGGTGGACTAAGCCCAAAAACCCTCTCAATGGAACAGCAGGCCCGTGGGCAGCCTCAGCAGTGGGACAGTATACCGGGTTATTTTGTCACTGCGATAATATATGAAACCACATACGCGTCTTTGCCTCTACTAACATTATATTATGGTAAAAATCATCCATGACAAACAAATATCTCAATTTTACTTTCCTCATTTTTTATCATTTTGTAGTTTAGTGCGAATATGGGGCGTGCGTGTTTTTCTGACTGAAAGTGGAATGTTGCCGCAACGACGACTCTTACAGTTTTAGTGGCAATAAGGCCCCGTTTTCCATTGTACTTATCTTGTCCTCCGGGTCTTATTAAGCTGGACGTTCTCACAGAGCTGCGAGCACGCCGGCGCGGGGTGAAGCGTGACGCGTGAGGCGCTGCGAGCGCGTCCAGCTTAATAACGCCGAGGATTACCGTCACTACAGTTGAAAAAACCCGGTTTTATGCTTGTAAACTTAACGTTACTTTTATTGATATTTATTTTGTTCGACTTTTTTAACTTAAAACTGGTTAAACCGACTTAATAATAAAGCTATGATTCCGCAGGACACGGCAGACGACACACGGCGACGGTCTACGGCAGATAGCATATGCCGCGAAGGCAGACGGCACTATTATGCAGTATAAAACTGTATGACAGCGATTCCGCACACGACGGCAATTGACGCGCGGCAGGTGACGTCCTACCGGGCGTCTGCCGTCTCGCCACATGCTGTTGCTATCCGCCGTCTACGCCTTCTGCGGAATCACAGCTTCAATGTTATTTTCAAGGAAATAAGTACGTGGCTTCATTTAATAACGCAGTTTCAAAATAAACCTGTATAATACAGGATCGGTTTGATTAGTATTATTAGTTCCGCACGCGTACCAGTGCAAAAAAATTTCCAAGGGTAGACGTACAAACGCATATATGGACAACTGTATCAGCCGGCGGTAGTTGAGAATCGATGTTCCGGACTTGATTTCCAAGTCGAATGGATTTTTTAATACCCCGTGCGTACAGGCTTAGATTTGTGTCCGACAACCCGATTGTCTATTCTGATATCCTCGGAAATACCGTACGAAATGTGGGTGCATTCGTTGTCTCTGCCTACTCATTCAGGGAACATAAGTGTGACGGAATACTGAGGTCTGGTGTCTTTTAGTATGGTATTTTACTCTTAGAGATCTCCCTAAAATATTGTTTAACCCATTGTTGAGGAAGGAAAATGTTTTATATATCGACATGCTGGTATAGCTTTCAAGTCACTTACAATGGAAAAACAAATGGAACAAAGTCGCAAATTATTGTGAAATCGAATCGACAATTCTTCAGATAAAGAAAATAAAAAATCTAAAAATACCCCTTACCAAATCCAATCGCGGAGGTGACCCCGCGCCAGCTGACCCGTGTGAAACTTTGACATCGTGATCTGATCGATTTTCGAATTTGAAAAGAAAATTAACGCGCGAACGTCACGGCCCGTTGATTGGGCAGAATCTGTGTCCGATCGTTGACGAATCTTCACGAACTCGATGTTCTAATTTAGAAAATTGAATTGTGGAACGTTTTTTGTTTAAATTCGGAATTTCGTTTGAATGTTTATGGGCTGATTATGCGACGTCGATGTACCAACAACCTTTGTTCTCCGTTTGCGCCAGGCCAGGTAAATTAGAAAGAATGAAAAACGTATTCAGGTCTATTTTATGAAACCCTTTAGGCATTTTATTCACTTTCAATACAAGTTCGAAAATCAATTTGTGAAGTTATTTCTTGAGAGACTGGAAATGACAACAGCTGTCATAGAGGCAAAGCAAATGGCGCGAATGAATCCTCTCACATGTTTAGTTTTGCGTGGAAACTCTGCATCCCATCGTTTTAACTTACTAAAAGAAAATATTGAACATCAATGCGTACAAAAATCAAAATGTAATCAACAATTATGTTTACTAGGTGTTTCTCGTGGCTTCACCCGCGTGAAAAATTTTTCCCAATACAAATATCCCGAAAGCAGAGTACGACTCTAGCGCCAGCCACTTAAGAATCATATTTAAAATATCCATTACTTCTCATGGGAGCAAATTACCGGGATGAAAAGTGCCCTGTGTGTTAATCCAGGACATGATCTACCCGTGTTCCAAATTTCATCTAAATCCGTATGGTTCTTTCTGCGTTTACTTCTAACCAACATACAAACATCCATAGATTTTCACAAACTTTGTCATTTATAATTTTAATAAGATAAGAAGTAAGATAAGTCCAAGTTATTTCATCTTATTTTATTATCAACTAGTCCACAAAATTCTTAAAATACCTAAGCTTTATTGTGTTTCAAACCAACTTCAACAAGAAATTCCAAAAATTGCCTTTTGCGTGTACGCAATTTTTCCAAACTTAATACATCAATTTCGATGACGGTTTCCAAAAAGATAAGAACAAAAGCCGCAAAGAAAACATTTTTCCATGAAATACATCCAACTGAAATGTTTGAACAAGGAAACAGTACAAAAGGCACCGCAACTTCCGATGCGAAAATTCCTCAATGAAGCAAGTCCTCCATGAGTCATAAATGACATCACTTGTAACAATATGTAAATGTGACCACACGATAGACAAATAAACTTGTCATACATCATTTACTGGCACATAGTGGTAAGAGAAGCGGACAGCGATTTGAATTATTAACTTATTTGTAACTGAATGAGTTGCTCCCTTAGTCTAGGAGCAACCAAATTGTATGAGAACCAGAATATTCTATTTTCTGTATGAATTCTCAATGATAGTGATGGGGGTATTGTAGCGGTGTTTAGAAGCATAACTGACTAACCAATCTTGTCCTTTTTTTAGTTCTAAAAAGGATCAATGCGAGACCAACATCAGGGCAATTGTTCGATGTTTATAAATATTTTAGTCACGCAAATGTGCGTCATGAGGTACAAAATATTATGAAAATCCGTTAAATTCTAGTCTGGAATTCTATAACCGTAAAATTCCTCGAAGTTCCTTGCAGTATGCTTATAGACTGTGTCCTTAAGTGACAAAAAATATTAGAATAACATTTACTATTTTTTTAACTGATGACAGGTGGGGCTAGAAACTTCTCGAAAGGAGACTACGTACCGGCAAGCGCAGTGTTGGACGTCCATCTGGAAGCTGTACAGACGACTTGACAAGGGTCTCAGGAACATGCTGGATGCAGGTCGCTTTTGACAGGTCCGTCTGGAAATCTTTAGAGGCTGTCCTGTGTTCAGCAGAATTCATGTGATAATGAAGATGATTATTTTTTTTATTTTTTTTATTTTTTAGCTATTACCATCCCACTGTTCGGCACAGGATTCCACCAAGTCGTTCCAAAATAATATCATCTAATAAATAAGATAAAAATATAATATTATTATGTTGTGTTGCATAAAGCTAATTCAATTAAATATGTTTAAATTCTTTATACTCATTTTCCCAGCGTGTCGGTCTCTCTGGCGGTGTTTGAACATATACGTGTAACCATTATTTTAAACAAATAACAAATATTTGACAGGATATAGCTTGACGGAGGCGCGTGTCCGACGCTCAGTGCGGTCTCGGGTTTGAGTCAGGTATTTTTATTGACAATGAAAAAACAAATTAAGAATTTAGCGGTACGATGCGATCTGCTTTGGTTCACGATAAAATATTTTTGTACACAGTTAATTTTATTTCATTTTTAATTATGTGAAAACCATTTGTATTCTTTGATCAATTGCCTGCATGATGTTAGACCTGACAGAATCATTCCCGCGCTAATTAAGTTACAAATAACACACCATATTAACTGTGAATCGAATCTACGATTCTTCCAGCTGCCACTAGACCAAGGCGATGTCAAAGCTAATGATATATCAAATGTAAACAAAATTATCCATACCTACATCAAGTGCGAGACAAGTAGATGAGTGTTGGCACTCGCTTCGATCACTCTTGGCCGCCTCCTCGATGCGACGGCACGCTTCTGAGTTCTGAGATATACTTTAGTATATCATTTAAGCGTAGATAACTTCAAGAAACAAACATTTATTTGCATAGAATACAGGTGGTACCAGATTTAACAGTGGTGCATAGTTCAAGCTATATACTCTGCCTACATTAGGCATGCAAATATTTATAATTATGTAAAACAACTGAAATAATATTATTTCTTTTAACAAAATGTCGATCAGTATTATTATTTAGCATATTTATTATATTCTTAATTGCATTATATTAAATTTTACAAAAAAGCGACGATAGCCTAGTTGGGAATGGAACGGTCTACCGAGACAGTGTCCGGAGGTTCAAACCCAAGGCACACACCTCTGACTTTTCGAAGTTATGTGTACAGTATTGTTTATCAATTGTCGTTCGCTTTAACGGTGAAGGAAAACATCGTGAGGAAACCTACGTAGCTGAGAATTCTCTATAAGAATTTCGAGGGTATGTGAAGTCTGCCAACCCGCATTAGGCCAGCGTGGTGGACTAAGGCCTGAACGCTCTCAGTAATAGAGGAGGCCCATGCTCAGCAGTGGGCAGTATATAATACAGGGCTGATTGCATTGCAAATTTTACAAATAATCGATATAATTATTTTCGTATGCCATGAACTCTTCTAACGTATAAAAACACTCACACTTCACACCTTATCTCCAAATAGGTAGGTTTATCAGGTGCTAAATCTCTCGTATGCGGGAGCCATCTGATAGGTACCATCGTAATGTCTATTTCTACCGCCAAGCAAGCCAGCCATATGAGCCAGCGTTATTACTAACTTTAAACTTGGAACCATACAGAACTTGGAATTACAAAGCACTGCGGGCACTCCACTGCGCTAGTCAAGTATTGTAAAATCTTGTAATGTCCTGTAAAAAAACAAATAATCACACATGACGCCTTTATCTCCAAAGAGGTAGGCCGAAGTGTAAACAGGGTGCCACGGTGGTAATGGGTAAACTTAACAGTGGTTGTTATTTCCTTGTTCTTTTATCGCAGGTATTTATTAGTTCCATGTTCTCTCCTCTGTGCCAATAAATGTTTTTTTCAGGGTACTTTTGCCACGTGTGTTCTGTCCCATGATGTGATAGGGGGCTAGGCTATTGCCATATTGGGCATAAATTCCATGCTGATACTGAGCAGGAAAAATAATATCACTTTGCCCGACCCGGGATTCGAACTTGGAACCTTAGAGCAATGTCGTACCGCACAAACAGTACAACAAATACAATTATAATTTTGCTCAATGCACAATGCTCATAGCAACAGAAATTCATTATTGTATATCATAATCGTTCCATTGGTATCGTTATCACCGTCGGTGTTTAGGTTAAAACCATATTTTGGGTTCGATTTCCGAAACAGCCAATTAAAAATGTATTCAAAAACACACCTGAAATGGCTTTGAAACTTGTTCCCTATAAGGCGATAAGCTTCCTCCTACTTGACATGGATATATGCCTGGTGCATCGTGGGTATACTAGTGCTTTTGCTTACCTCTTGAAGGACAAAGGCGTGAACTTATTTCTTCTTCTTCTTGGTCGTAACACTGTTGACGGAGTGGTCGTGGTCGTCATGTAGTGTTTTTCGGAGCAGATGTAATGCGTCTTACGATCTCTCGCCACACTTCTCTGTTAGAGGTTTTTCTGGCGCACTCATGTACGGGACGGTCTACGGCAGATTTGACCTGATTGGTCCAGCGCATGGGTGTCCTTCCCCGCGGTCGAGTACCTTCAACCTTGCCCTAGACGACAAGACGTTCTATGGACTGGTTGCCTCGCCTAGAAATGTGTCCGAAGAAAGTAAGTATGCGGGACTGTACTAAGGCGGATAGACGCTGCATGATGCCGAGTTCTTGAAGTATCGAAGCATTTGTGCGAAACTCCGTCGACGATACCCCAAGCATTCTTCTCCAACACCACATCTCTAGAGCATCTGAACTTATTTAATACTCGTGTAATCGAAACGTGTGTAATTCTAAAAATTCTTCGTGCTTCTACGATGTGGAGTAAAATTTGTGTGCAAAAAATATAGAAAAAAATGGTTTGAACAAGTGCATTTTCTGTCAATGCTAAGAAAATGTAATGCAGAAATAAATTTTTAATGCAAATCTTATTAAATAAAACATATAATCATATTCAATATATCCGAAAATAACTCCAAAACAAAAGCGTCAAAACTAAAAGGACTAACAGCTCATCCACCGTTCCTAATGACTTCACATCAGTGTTGTCTTCGCTTCTTTTATTACAAGTCGATATCATGTAATTTATGTACCACGGTACTGCAAATTTGTACCGAAATAAAAAAGTTTCAGTGCGTTATCGTAATGGTACATGACGCGAAAGGACTAAATTTATTGAGGCAAAAACATTCCGGCTCAATTCCTTGGTACATCCACGTGCCGCTGAGACCAATCTGATCATACATTGAACATACTTGGTAATGGTGTGGTGACTGTTTATGTATATTTTACCTGTGGTTCTGTCCATGTTTAGTTTCATATAGAGTATAGAGAATATGAAAAAATATTGATTCTATACTAATATTATAAAGCTGAAGAGTTTGTTTGTTTGTTTGAACGCGCTAATCTCAGGAACTACTGAACCGATTTTGAAAATTCTTTCACTAATAGGAAGCTACATAACTCCTGAGTGCTATGGGCTACTTTGTATCCCGGGAAAATATTTTTGTCCCGTAAAAACTTTTACACGCGGGCGGAGCCGCGAGCACTACTAGTATTATATAATAAGTATCTCACAATAAAGACGAATCGATAGACCTTATTTGTCAAAATTGGTCCGCTAGAAGCAACGCTAGGATGGAATATAAAATGGATACAAAAAGTGTTAATTCATTACCATTCTTCGCTGAGCCATAGTCGAGAAAACAGGCTACATCACTTAGAGGTATGTATCTCTTTCTATTAGAACAAATTCAAAATCGGCGCAATAGTTCTAGACATGAGCGCATTAAAAATAATTTAGTAAGAAGCCCTTAAGGCTCATTGAAGAATAAAAGTATTGCATCGCATCAAGACATTTGTCTTTAGGTAGTGTATACAGAAGAAAAGATAATACGATGAAAAACAATGTGAAGTCTTTTAAAAGTCAATCATAGAGCATCGAAACGACATCGCTGTTTACTTAACATGTTTGATTCAACAATTCCTACACACTACATCATCTGTGTCATGTTTAGTTCCATAAAAAAATACATCAATGCATAAAACAAACTCTGATTAGAACCACCTTATAAAATATAGAACACGCTATCCCTAGAGAATGTTAGCTTAACGAAAAGTAATAAAGACGTCGAGTGCAAGAATACAAAAAGTAAAGATAAGCCATAATTATTTACTTCAGCGACTACGGAGCGCTTACCATCTTTGTTCAGAACGGGTTTCGTTAACCGACCTTATATTAATTAGTGTAACCATCGGCCTGTGCAGCAAATTGACTTATTTATCACGCAATTGTCGATCAACAGGAAAACATGATCAAATTTGACGGACGGAGTTTTGGTGCAGGATTTACTTCAATTACAACTTCAATCAAATTTGTCAGTATGTACCTTCCACTTAGATTCATCCAAAACTTGAAGTGCAGAAACTCGTCTATTACTTGCGATGAAGAAAGCATAGTTGAAATATTGTAGATCGATAATACTTATTGCAAAGTTCACAAATGATTTCTAAATGATTGGTTTTACTTAGAGCGACCTCACGTCATGTATAATTACAACAGTAACCTTCTGAAACCATCACAGGAAGTGACTCTTCGAACTAAATAAAATAATATACATATTAAGTATCTTGTTATTTCAGATCAATTTGCAATATGATATCCATCCTAGAACTAGACTATCTACTCTACATTACAAAATGGACACTTTGATTTACCATTATTTAGTTTCCATTTTAATTCAGTAACAAAATTACCTGCAGTGATAGGACTATTGTATTTTATTTTTATGATATTTATTTTATATCCCATGCAATATTTTAAAATGTTTTTACAGCTTGTCAAATCAAAAACTTAAACCCAAAAAAATCGCGTCGATATATCCCATACCAATTGACTTGTCTTCAAGTGCGTCGCGACTCGCGTGTCACTAAACATTCGTGAGCACTCCAACTGCTCACATCTATCACAGCAATTCCACCCTTATTCTCTTTCTACAGACGTAATTTTCGCATAACAACCATCGTTATGAGCAATTTAGCAAATGTTCCGAATGCATCACGCTTTAGTTGTGGTAATATGCAGCGTGCACGCAATCCTGGCATCTTTAACTTGACCAATTAGATAATGGATGTGCGGGACAAAGGGTGACATTTGATTTAAGTGGTATTTGAGAACGTCGTCACTGATATAATAATAGCTGTGGCATAAATGGTTTAAGTGGCATATTAGTATGATAAAGTTGAATTTCGTTTATATTTGGCAGATTTCGTTTTTCGTTTCGCATTTCGTTTATATAAGTAGATTGTCATTCTTGTTGGGATTACATTCGTGTATTTTTTAAGTACGTGAAAAACTAGTTCTTCTCAATGAACTGATGCTTAGTGTCTGGGTGTTAGTTTGATCCGAGTCTGTGCCTTTTTCTGCTACCAAGGAGCTATTACTGTATTTTTTACTGCCTTGATTGCGTAGTTTAGTACGTGGTACGACTACCGAGCCGAGGACTAGGGTTCGAATCTCGGTTGGATCAAAAAAAAATTGATTGAATTTTTCTGCCGTACTAGTAATTCAGTCACAGCTAGGAGTCAGGAAGTTAGGTCTGTTTTATAGCAGCACGGGGATATTCTTATACCTCGGAAAGCACGTAAAGTCGTTAGTCCCGCGGCAGATCTCTCTCCGGTCATGTCGGAATACGGAAAGGAATTCATATTAGGGACACTGATTAGGGCTTCTTGAAACCTCACCCACAACAGCAAACGAGCAGTTTTCTATAAGATGAATTATTAATACCTCGTTCGCTTCCACTCCTGTACACAAATATGCCACCTATTTATCTCTACTTTAATCAATAAAATTGTATTTAAATATCTCTCTGATAATCGTCCAACCTCTTTCACAAGCATCAGATCGCCGCGGCAAGCTACTCAGAGACATAGACAATTACGTTTTTACTTCAAGCTGCATTGCTTAAGCCGACCCGCTTTGGATGGCAAATTGATTTGCCTTTTTTATTTAAATACTAACTCTTGTGTCTGGCTGCACTTGCTAGATTGGTAAGGAAAGAATCGTAGAAGGTTCGACGATTCGCTTAATTCAATTTATCAGTATTTTGACGATGAAATTCAGTGTAAGGCATATGCGTACGCAAAGCAAGGGATTGTGGATAGATGTAGTGCAAAATTACACATTATTACTACCTACCATGCTACCCTGCATCTTCCTCGTTTTCTATACGTTTGATAATACTGTAGATTCTTTATACATTAGATGTTTCTGCATAAATATCGACTTTGCTGTTTTCATAGATCATCATTCTTCATAAATTGAATGTCCATTTTCAGGGACTACTAGTATTCCTAATTTACAGGAGTAGTATTACACTGACGAATTGAAAAGGCGGCAGGTGGCGCATGGATACGGGTTGCTCAAGACCGGGATGGTTGGCGTTCGCTTGGAGAGGCCTTGCGTTCAGCAGTGGATGGCGATAGCCTGATTGATGCTTGGTGAAATGGCACCTAGCTGGCGAAAAATGGGTGCAATAACACTCTGCCTCCCTTTGATAAAGGAAAAAAGCGTAATTTTGCGACTGCTGCGTTTAGATATAAGACCATTTTGGCTTTACTGATCAACTATTAATAAATAGTCAATACCAGGCCGTCCTTTTACTTTATAATAGTTATAACTATCCCCTCTTGTTCGATATGCAATAGGTTCATTTGTCACATCATAGGATGAATATAAGTTCATCGTAATGTGCACTAAGGGCGCCTCTGCCTAATCATTTAGAAATTAAATAAAATTTTCTGCATTTCTTCCAAATTAAATATTTTGCGAAACAACCAACAACGTTAATACCATGCATTTCATTTATATTTGGTTACTGGCACGACTAACCATGCTCTGATAACAAAGTTAAAACAAACAAACAAAACCACAGTCAATATAATATACAGTTAGATAAACAAGGTGTTTTTGTTATTGCACAACTATTTGTGTAATTGAATCATTATGGGCGGCTGTTTGCCGTTCAGCTATTAGCTTGTGGTATGAAATGAGTATTTTAAAATGTGTTTACTTGCGTGAGAGCCACACTGCGTAGTTGTATTGGTGTAAGGTTACCTTGCTGAGGTCTCGAGTTAGATCACGGGTTGGGTAAAATGATTTTCTTTTTTTTTCTGCTCAGTATCAGGCCTTAGTCTGGAACATGTGCCCGATATGTCAAAAACCTCGCCACCTCATGAGATAGAAAACAGATGGTGAAAAATGAGTGGAGTAGTGGAACCTCAGCCTACACCTTCGGGGACAAAAAGCGGGTGTGTATGTAAGAGAGAGAGAGAGAACGTTATGATAATATAAAGAAGCGTGAGTGAATTGTCATAGCCACCTCATTGATCTAGACTTCGAACTGAAGTTGTAACGCCATAGTGTCTACTTATATATCTATAGGATAGAGAGAATAAAATAGAAGAATATAGGATAAAGGGTGAGCTTAAAAGGGTAGTAACACTATCCTAAAGAAAACGGTGACGTGACGCTGTGGTTTCGAAAGATTTCCGAAGATGTTTTACTACCTGCACGCTGCAGTGGAGTTGATGTGGCTGATAATAATGGTGATGAAGGACTACCTTTCCGAACCCATTTTCTTGTCCAATACCGCTGGCGATACAATAATTCTTTTGGTATTTCAGTATTTCTGGAAGATCATTTAACATCAATTTTCGCTTTCTCATTTGCCTATGTTGTGAAAAACCTTGAGCGAAACCCCTTCAAGGCCCGCTTATATATATAGATGTATGGGAAAACCCTATATATATGGACACCGGTGTCCGTCGCGGGGCTTGAGGAGTCAACTCCTGTATAATATTCTGGTACGGCTAACAATTTGTGTACGTTTTCGACTCTAGGGGCCTGTTTCACAAGTTTAAATGAAATATTTGAGAGGTACTATATTAAACAGCTAGTGCAAATACTTATTTTATAAACATTTATTTAAGAGCCTGCGTTAGAATGCAACTTTATATTTGGTCGGGTTATACATTTATGTGACGAGTACTCAATTGAGAAACAGGTCAAAATGAGTTGGTTGGTAGGATTATCCCCAATATCCGGGGCGTCGGTGTGACGTGTTACGCCGACGATACGCTGGTTACAGCGACAGCCAGGACGTTCCAGGCCGCTGCCACCTTGGCGGCGGTGGGTGCCGGCCAAATAGTAAGTCGGATTCGACGGTTGGGCTTGAAGGTGGCCCTCGAGAAAACCGAGGCCATTTGTTTTCACGGGCCTCGGCGTGGGCCACCGGCTGGTTCCCACATCGTGGTTGAGGGGGTGCGGATTCCCATCGGCGAAGACATGAAATATTTAGGTCTTGTCTTGGATGGCCGATGGCGATTCCGCGCCCATTTCAAGAAATTACGGACAAAACTGTCCCGGGCAGCGGGCGCTCTTTCCCGCCTGCTGCCTAACCTGGAAGGTCCTGGCAGCCCTTGCCGAAGATTATATCACGGAGTCGTGCGGTCCATGGCTCTGTATGGCAGCCCCGTTTGGGCTGACTCCCTGAGCCGCCCCTGCGTCGCCCTCCTGCGCACTCCGCAGAGAGCTTTGGCGCAGCGGGCGATCAGGGCGTACTGCACGGTCTCTTTCGAGGCGGCTTGTTTGTTGGCCGGATTTCTGCCCTGGGACTTGGACGCCAAATCCCTCTCCGATGTCTTTCATTGGCGGGAGGAGGTATCCAGTCGTGGGCAGCGTCCGGCCCTGAAGGAAGTGGAGGCCATGAGGGTCTCCTTACGGCGAGCCGCCGTGGAGGAGTGGCGTCACAGGCTGGAGGCCCCGTCAGCGGGGCTCAGGGTCGTCGCGGCAGTGCGTCCTGTCTTTGCCGAATGGCTGGACAGGCGCCACGGTGCGGCAACGTACCGCTTGACACAGGTGCTCACTGGGCATGGCTGCTTCGGTGAGTACCTGTGGCGGGTAGTGAGGAAGGAGGTGTCGGCCGTGTGTCACCATTGTGACAACTGCCCGCTGGATACGGCCCAGCATACGTTGGAGTTTTGCCCAGCCTGGGACGAGGAACGCAGCGCTCTCAGAGCAGTCGTCGGAGGGGACCTCTCGCTGCCGGCCGTGGTCGCTTCCATGGTCGGCAGTCGGGAGGCCTGGCGTGCGGTGGCCCACTTCTGCGAGGTGGTTCTCTCGCAGAAGGAGAGTGCCGAGAGGGATCGGGAGCGAGAAGATCCCTCCCGCCGCCAGAGGAGACGAAGGAGGCGCCGGGTGGACGACTGACCGGCGTCTCCCGCCCTGTGGATTGGGGGCGTTTGGAGAATTCCACCACGGTATCCCCTGCCTGTCGTAAAAGGCGACTAATAGGGGCCACCGGGGGTCGCGGGCGGGCGGCAGGGGGCTGTCCGTCTTTAGTTTTGTGCGTGTTTGTTAGCACAGTGCTGCGACCCCCGTGATGGACGGCAGTGTGGCAAGTAGGCCTCACGCTGCCGTTGACGCCGAGGGCGTCCTTCGGTGCGCGGGGGCTTCTGAGCCCCCGATACAGGAGACGGGCTGCATTAGGCGGCACCGCGCAGGGGCGGCTGCGGACGACAACTTAGACACTATTAGTCCGGGGAAACCCGCAGCCGTCCCTAATGCGCCGAAGAAGGCCACCGCGGAGTTTTAGTTGGTATGCCGTGCGGTGTACATAGGTTAGGGACTCGGCCCGGCGGCTCAACGCTGGGTCGTAAGGCACGGTGAACCCAACATCACCGCTCAGTCGCCCCCCTTGAAGGCTGGGCGGTAGTAATAAGTTACTTTCTCCGCGAAAACAAAAAAAAAAAAAAAAAAGGATTATCCCCAATATAATGACAAGACCGCTATAACTTGGGTAAGTTGCAACTCTACCTGCGAAGGAGTCAGTAAAGTTGCACCACAAAGGCGTGGATAACTAGATACACTTTTACAATATTGGCTTTTCACAATACTTCGACTAAATATTATCGAAACTTATTGAATGAATTACAATTATTGATCAACATCCTTTTGTTAGAGTTTAAAAGGATGTTGATATTAATAATAGAGTTAATAAACTATATTTATTCTACAAAAAAACAGCCAGACAGGAGACAACTACCCGTCAAATTTTAATAAGTTATAGGTTTAAATACTTTTTACTCGTATTTTCTGTAAGTTTATCTTATTTCAAAGTTTCCACGAGCTTTCTAACTCTGTACCTACTTACAAATTCAACTTTAACATTAATATCCGTCCCGTTATAAAAATAACACTAATAAATCATGTAATACAACCTACCCTGAAAAATATACATTTAAATAATGAAAAGCCCATGCAAATTGGATCAGTTGTTTTTGAGAAAATCGCGGCCATACATACGGGCTGAATACAGAACCTCCTTTTTTGAAGTCGGTAAAAATATGGACTATTCTTATATATTGGACTCTAACAAGGTCTCAAATCACGACCCACGACGGTTCCACACATATTACCCCCTCACAACGTTTGTCAACTCAATACCATACATTAAGCGAAGGAAGTCGCAACTCAAACTAGTTATAACAGCTCAAACGATTGTTATTTCGATGTAGTAGGTGATAATAACGTGCTTTGAATATATAAGTAGTTTCGAATAAGGAGCGAGTATTTCTTTGAAATCTTTATTATAACTTGGGTAAATCTTGGGAATAAATTATCGAGCATGTTGCAAATAATGTTTATAGCATGGGAACAAAAAATAGGCTCAAGCCTTTGTCTTTTACGGGTTAGGTATCACTAATATATCAACATTTAGCCGCCTTATCGTTGATGTGATAAGAGGCAAGCCTATCGCCACAAACCAATACACAAAATTATTTTGTCTAGTCTGAGAATCGAACCAACAGCCTCATGGTTCATAACGAAAGGCCGTAATAACCATATTGTAATAATTATAGTTCAGAAGACATCAATAATTATACAAAAAACTATTCTATCGAACAGACGCCTTTGATGGTTCAAAAAATAACATTATTTCTTTGATATTTTCACATAGTAAAAAATTCTTAGAAAGTGAAGTGTAACTTATAAATAATTTAATATATTTCACGAGCGTGACGATGGTTAAGTTTTTTGAGGCTATAAAAACAGAATCTTCAATTGAATTTGTGTCTTTTTGTAAAGCCAAAAGGTTTGATTGGAATATGGGCGCGGAGCCAGGGTAAAATACGTTTTGTTCGTAATTCTATATTCCTAAAGTAAAATTAGGTCAGCTGGGTTGTTCGAGCTTCAACTTGGTTGATTTTCTAACTTTCATACATGACGTCAGAGAAATTCTGAATGGGTTGGGAAAGAATTTCCAAGATTCGATTTGTCGATAATGTAGTGCTCACTGTCAAATGGGGTGCAAAAATGTGAAGGAATGAATATAAAAAACAATAGTTATGTCGAATTAATCATACAGATAAATTCATATTACTCTTTATCTGATTAATCTATATATTATGAAAGCGAAATTTCACTCACTTGCTCACTCATCACGAAATCTCAGAAACTAGAAGTGCTAGGAATCTCAAATTTTGCATGGGGGTTAATTTTAGAACCTAGTTATTCACTAAGACGGGACTTTGCGAAATTCAATCCTTATAGGGCATATCCAATATTGGAAATAATAAATCTTTGAAATTCAATAGATCCATTTGTACTCCAATGACAAGAGCGAATTCATCTATTTACCTCATAACTGTTAAAAATTAAAAAAAAACAGTATGCAGAGCGCTTTTTCTACCCCTCTTGGATACACAGGTTTCGACCAGCGTAAATTATGCTTCTAATTACTTAGTAGTTAGGTCCGTACTTTTACGCAACAGTTGATTTACTGACCAGCAAAATAAGTCCTATATAGTAGATTGCTTTTCTACGTGAACCAAACCTAAAATAAGTCGGAATGTCAGTGCTTCACGAAATAAAAGAACCGAAACGAGATTTACATACATCAACTTTGCACTGGTCAGATCAAAAAAGAAACCGAAGTCTCAATGGCAGACCGACCTTATACGATGCACAAAACTTTAATACATTCAAAAATACTTTCGGCTTGCCCATGAATGATTCAGTGAATTCCGTAAAGCTTACTTCTTACAACGATGTTAATCAGTTTAAATTATCGCGTTCGAAAAAATCGAAAGGATTTCCTAATACGGCCCAAACTGTGTTTCCTGTAATTCACCTTTATTTTATTATTTCCGATTACACAATTTCGTTACACATTATCCATTTTGCTGACCTTGGTTTGGCGTTTAAATTGCGCAACTATAAAATGTTTTTAAATGAGGTCTAATTTTTCAATAGGTTTTAAAGATTTGTTCTTCTTCATATGAATTCGACGCAATGTTTTTCTATGGTTTGTAGAAATGATTTGATTTAAGTTTTACAACCTACTGCCTTCTTGACTGGATCCAGTTACAGGCTAAGGCCTGATTGTTACATCCGTAGTCAGGTAAAGTTAAGGCTCTTATCACACTAGCGTATTGCAAGCGAATTCACAGCAAGCTGCAGACCCTTTGTCTAGTATAATAAAACCGTTCATTTTATATGACCACGGATGACACACCGGTTTTGTAATTACCGGTTTTAACTTTTATAATTGAAAAACATTGTTTGCTTAACGCTACATCACTGGACTGTTTTTCCAAATATTGCTGTCTTGTAAAAGACTATGCGTAGCCAATTGTAGATTCACGGGATTTAATCCGGGATTAAATTCCACGATTCTAGAGCACTTCAGCCCGCCGACTCTGCATTAACCTAAATACATAAATATGGGTTAGTAAATGAAAAACATGTATAGTTCTCTCCAACATTTATTGGTCGAAAAATAAATTAAAGACTTTGGATTTTAACAAAGGTCCGAAATCGTACAAATAAATACCTACAGGGTCTACATCTTAATATAACAACATATTTACAAGATCCATTCTTATTCCAATACTTTACTTATTTTCGAACCTCCATCACTATTTTTACAATTTTCATAAATGAATTTTAAATAACAATTTTTCTTTACCTCTATTCGTCCCATAAAGGTGGTAAGGCGGAGATGCGTCGTAATTTTATTATGTACAAAATTTACAAATCAAAAAGCCAATACATTACAATTGTTTCTGGACTTTTTTGCAACGAAAATCAGTGTTACCAATTTATCTGGAATTCCAGAAATATACAAATTTAGTGTAATCACATCCCCACCTTCACCATGTGTGTAACGTTTACCAAAAATCAATCACCAAACATACATTATGGCCGCTTGTAAAATTTCAATAGCAACATATGGAACAGCTGCAAAAAATATACAATACTAACACTTCGTTCCTACAACCTATTAAGTATTTCAAATGTTAGGACATTCTGTACCCTTTAGGAAAGTCTGAATGACCATCCAGTGGCTGGCATGCGACCGTCACTAATTCTAAGATTAGTATAATGTATAAAAATACTTTTAGAAGTTTTAGAGGTAGCTGAAGCTTTACGAGTATATTCGTTTTTTAACTAACCATTAAAAAATTTAAGTACATTAGAAATTATTAAAGAATCAGTCTAAATTGTTAAAATAAAAATATTATAAAGTAAAATAAACAATAGTTAGCCATATCTAATAGCACCAATTTTAACATTTTCAATGGAACATTTTTCATGAACGCGAGTGAAGTAAGTTACGTTTTTAATAAACGCTGTTATGACCTATTTTGTAATAAAGATCTAAATTGACTCTTTCATTAGAAATTGTCAGATCATCGCCCTGAATATTAGATCTGGGAGGATACTAAAAATGACTTGTTGCAATCTTTGTGTGAATAGAAAACGCTTTTATTTATTAAGAAATAAGGCTTTGTTTCAGCATAGTCTATGGCGTAGTCTATAGATCGACTAATTTAACTAAATCTTGATACCAAGTTGAAAGGATTCAGAATTCATTGGATTTGGTTTGAAATTAACTGATCTATTGTAGAAACAAAGCCATATAACTTTACAAAGCTGAAGAAGCGTCACTGTGGTTATAATAATATACAAAAATCTTTATTAGAACAGACTTTGGTGAAGAACACTTAACGGTTGTGACTCAAACAGTGGTGAAGAAATTATAACCAAGAATTTGCTAATAGGCAGAAGCGGCATACGTATTTTTTTTCTGTACATTATGCCAAAAGACTCATGAGCTTATTGTCTTTGGGGAACATAGCCTACATCTCTCGCGTTTCATTAGAAAACAATAGTAAAATAATAGAAAATAAATTGCATAAATTGGGCAAAGGTCACATGAATTTACAACCTTTACTGAGCAAACAAATCAATTTCATCATTTCATGCTACACGAACTCTGCTACAAAATACATGAGTATGATACAAATCGCACCTTTAGGATGAAAACATTTTTAAATGATTAAAAACTAGTTCGTAATTTATAAAAATATAACTAAAAAGGGACCGATATAACAGCTTTGTCCTTTTCCTTCTTGAATATGGCTGTGTTTGAACTATTGTTGTAATGAGAACTTCGTTTTAAGTAATTTTATGAAGATAACTTAATTTTCTGTTTTTGAATTGTGTCGTTTTCATCTTAAAGGTGCGAAATATTCACATAAACATCGAAATTACATAAATAAAATCTATTAATTGAAGCATTTAATTGTTGGTCATTATCAATTATGTCTGCTAAACCAATGTTTATTAAACTATCTGCAAGTTAGTTTCAAGTCAAAAACCACCATAAATCTATAAAGGTAAGATATAAAGTAAGTTTCCATTGTTATTAGGAAATTGTTTAATTATGACACAAAGTATGCCCTTCGTCTCTTTTTTTATACAAAGTGGACAGCAAACCACAAAGTACTTTATGATCAATCACCAGCAGTATTTATTATGCTATTTGCATATTCATAGTAAGCTTTAGAAGTCTATTTAAACTTTCTAGAAAATCGAGAACCTTCTTGGTGTAATACTATACGATTTTACAAGTTTAATGCCCACTAAAACTACATAACTGATTGGTGTTTATAACTGCATTGAAGGACTTGAGTAAAGATACAGGGGACTGACCATAAGCTAAAATCTTCCTTTATGAGAGGTTTAAGATGGGTAAATGTTTAGCAGCAAAATAATTATAAAGTAAAGAAACATTTCTATTACATTTTCTGTATACATTTCGTAGAAGAGTTCCCAAACAAACATATGACAAAACTAGGCACAAGTCATAGGATCAAATACTCTGCATTCCAGCCACTAAATACTCATTACTATACAATAACCATCCATTATTATAAAAGAAATATGTCACAGATTTTAATTTTAGACTTACATAATATCAATTATTTCAGCGTTTTCCGACCAGAGACAATGTTATTTAGTCTGGCAAGACTTGCAAACCTTATTAGAAAGTTCGACATACATTCCGTAGCATGAAATCACAAAAACACATTTCTAATAACTTGAATATCGTCACAGTCAAAACACAAAAAATAAGATCGATGTCAACATAATTTCGTAGGAAAATCATATTACCCGGTTTAGTACATTTTTGTACTTTTTATCTGGCAACACAGATGTGACTCGTTTGACAAAAAGTAACAAGTTCAGTAAATAGAATGTGACGTAAAAGTTTTTTTCTTTTATTATATTGATTCACTAGATAACCGCATTACCGATTTAATAAAGGCATAGGCATAAAAAAGTTATGTCTTTTATCTGTGGACAAAACGTGTGAACGTGAAAAAATACTGGCACATTGTTCACAAAGTGATATAAAAAGTATGGAATTATAAATATGAGGGCGGCGTGTCATTACATGAACCAAGTATGAAACCCAGTTATAATAAACTGCCTCTCATTGTCGAGGTAAAGAAGTATAAAGTAAAAGATAAAAAAAGCAATTTAAACAATGCGCCAAATCATTTAAAACTCATTACAGTTCTTATTTGTGTATCAAAATTTCATTCATCGAACAAAAATTTTGCATTGAATAATTAAGTATGTTGGCTCGTAATTAAATATTCCGATTACGAATTCCACTATAAATACTGACAGGCAAGCATTATTAATGTTTAAACGATCAAAGCTTAGTTAGCCCGAAGCAGAAAACGATTTGAACGGCGTACAACTTAAAAAATGGAGAATACTTAGCCTTACTTCAAGCAAGCCTCTTTTGCCATAATAATATGACATTTAAAACAGGTCCATTGACCATATACTCTGCAGCTAACCAGACCTTGTTAACACTGTTTCAGTCTAGGCTGTTATGTTAATTGAGTTTTTAAGGATAAAAGAAACATCTGAGAATCACAGCGGGATATTATTAATGTAGCGAAATGAACGGATGTCGGTAAAAAGACAAAGTTATGATGTATCCTTCATGTCTTTGACTTATATTAGTCATCGAATGGTTTATTTTAATTTAATACTTGTCAGATCTGTCAGAGAAATGGTAAACGTACTAATAATAAAGTTGTAGAAACGAATATGGTATGAAAAAGCAATAATGTGAAGTCAATATTTACATACATGAATGCAATTTGCTTTTGGATATGTTAGAAAGAATGAAATGTGGTTTTATAATAATAAGAAACATTCTTTAACGGACTTGCTTAAAACAGTTTAAAAATTCTTCAAGTTGTTGACACATGCGCGTTGTTGACTTTGTCCGTGATATAGAAAAGTAAGTAAATTATTGGTAAATACAAACAGAACTCCACAGAAGTTAAATAACGTTTTAAAGTCAATTTCATAGTCTATTATACCCGCTGCGATTTTTGATCTTACTAGTAAAAAAAATAACCAGGTAAACTATTTTAGCTAACTTAAGTTGCAGTCACATTTAAAGACTTATTAAATAATATCAATTTATTTACGTATATACATGGTGCATGCTAAGATAATACGCGTTGTCTGAATACTGGTCGCTATTTTATCGCATTACACGAATTTGCCTTCTAGAGAACCTCGTTATACGAGTTCATTGTACTTTCTATCAATACTTTGCCGTAAAAAAATAATTCCAAGTTACTATTACAATACGTAAACCTGCTCGGACAGGTTTTTGTTTGGAAATAATCAAAATTGAAGAGCTTATAACAACAATCGTAAATTATATGTTAGTTCTTTAAAGTGATTTCATGCTTCATATAATTATAGTCTTGTTTCTTGTATACTTATAATTTATTGAATTATACTTAATATGACTCACGAGCCGCCATATTGAATACCATCTTTATTGACAGTAAGAGTTGCCATGCTACAGTAATATTTCTAAATAGTAGAAATATTAAAGTTAAAAAGAATTTGTTTATTTTTGTCTCTGGTCGAAAATCCGCCAATAAACAGTTTAGTTTAAATATAAAATTATTTGTTTCTCATTAAAAACTAGCGGACTGTTTTCTCGAGATTCAAAAATGAGGTTATCATTTTTCATTATATTATAATAATAATTATAATCAGGCAATTATTAGACTAAGTACACAGCACAACTAATTGAAAAACTAATGTGAGAGAGAATATTAAGAAAAATATTTCGTTAGCGTTCGAGTTTCAAATTATTTCGAGGTTATTTAAAATGAGACGATAATATATTTCACACCACTAATGCATTGTTTTAAAATTTTCACATAGTAACTTTGAAATATTTTAGACCGTCATGAACATAATAACGTAATTATGTCGTATAACCATTTATATAATAATTTTACATTTACATATTTGTATAAGACGGATCTGCGTAAATATAATAATGTTTGTTATTCGTATCAGTAATACTGATTGTCATCATCAACTAATACGATAAATGCAAGGTTAGGCCAGATATACTTCGTAAGTCGAGACGAAGTTTTTAGAACATGATATTTCTCATAAAGAGCCATAACATACAGTTCTGACTTCACACTAAAACACAAATTTTCGTATTGGATTAAGGGACTTGCGGTCTCATGACACTGACTACCCAAATATTTGCGAATCAAACAATCTGTCTAGGTAGAGAGGACTCACTCACTCGTATTTCCTACTTCATTAGGCCTATTGTACCTGTCAAACGACATACTGATCATGCTAGGTAATAGCGACCAACTAGCTGACATCATGGTAAACTAATGGATCCATCCTCACAGGTAAGGCAATTGAAAACAATCTAAATTGACAACCATGGTAGACTTACCGCCATTTTCATTCAACGATCCCATTCCGTTTTTTTTTTCAATCCATCACGAAAATGAACCAAAGAACAAAGATATTTTTGACATGGTTACAAATGTCTTATTTCGATTATATTTTTTCTCGAGACCGGATCAAACATGAATATAGAAATTGGTAAGATTAAGAAATTAAAAATCAAATTTCACTACGAATTTAAGCTATAAAGTCTATGTAGATTTATTGGTTGTTTCGTGATTTGTAACTAGACATGACAAATGTTCGAAATTTATTAAAATCATAACAAAAATTGAGTTGTAAATTTTTGTTTCAACCACAATTTAACCCTTTGCGTGCCAGCTACGAGATAACTCGTAGTGCGGGATTTCATCATGGTGCCGACTACGAGTATATTCGTAGATTTTGTAGGTCCTTCTACAGAAAAAAATATTTATTGGCACTACAGGTAAGGTCGGATTTTGAACGTTGGCATTAGCAAAGAAAACGCATGATAATTTCAAACCTCACACTTTTAATGGGAAAAAGTTATGACATGACAAACATAAGGTACTGAGTAGTAGTATAAACAAACAAAAGAAGACATATTTCCGTCTTTTCAACAGTAGAAATATAATATTTAGTTATGATAAGCTTTGAAACAATCAACTACACATAAAGCCGAAGTTTTTGGACACAATGGGCAAAAATACCTTGTTTCTTTGCGAGTCTTATTTTTGATACACACAACACAAGGTTTACTTGGCTTGCTTTTCTTTTCTGTAGGTGGTATATATTCCAAATAATGTTGAAGCAATACTTGACCACTTTGATTGACCTCATTGGACTGCCCTGGTCTTTCAGAATAGTCGATATACTTTCGGCCTAACAAGTATATTCGTATACTACGAGTATATTCGTATACGGCTATACTCGTAGTCGGCATAGTCGAATGGATTTATGTTCTACTATGCCAAGTACGATTTATCTCGTAGCTGCTTATATGTATGACGGCATACAGCATAAACATATCAAAATATTCTGGCGCTGAAAGGGTTAAATCAGTGTAATTTATTTCCGGAAACTGAATAAATGATAATGCTGTTTAAAATTTATGAATTCTTTTGAAGAAAAGACAAGAGTAACATATCAACCACAAATTATATCTACGATTATTTTAAATATAATCTTGTAAAGCGAATACTTTGACAAGATATTTTTTACAGTAAATGTCATGCTTCTTGAGAAAATTTTGAACCACGTCCATCTTCGTAGACAACGCTTCAATCGATTTGTAAATCACTGAAGTAGGTAAGTGGAAAATTTATGAGATCGCAGCATCGCCGTGACGAGCATCGGGGTCAGGTAAGTTTTTACCATGTTTCGAATACTTTAATCCGTTCTTTAAGATGACAAGCGGATTTATGAGATTTTGTTCAAATTATATTGGTTGCTATTTATTGTAATTTGTGCATTAGTGGATGGGATCTTAATCCTTATTTATTTGAACGCATTTTTGAAAATGGATTAACAAGCTTGGTCGCATTTTGCGATATTTGTTAGGCATAACTAAATTGTATTTTCCTTATTGCAATTCCATTTCTAATATCCCTTAACCGGCTGTTCTGACACATCGTGGTGTTTGAAGACGTATTTTCTGGTTAAACTATATGCATTAGTCTACCAGTTTATAGAAAACAATAAACCGCAGAATAAAATCTTTTTGTTAATGACTATAAGCGTAACTTCATTTCAATGTAAGTACTTAAATGCAGCAATAACTTTTGAGAAATATAAGTTCTATTTATAATTGTTTTAACTATACACATGTTTAACATATTTTCTGTAATGCTTAGTCAGTGCCAACAATAAAATACATGTAATGTTGAAAACATAATAATTAAAATCACACGTTTTGTAATAAAGTTGTAATAAAAAGCGTGTAAAACGTACGTTGGTCGTTAATTTGTTAATTTTAGCAGTTTCTCAACGGTTTTTGAGCGATGTTTAGAAATATTTACCCAGACAAAATATTCTTTGAAATTTACGACGTTCTTTAATAGTACATTGTTCATAATGATGGATAGACATTGGCCCGGATTTAATATTTATATTTTTGCTGCAAACTTAAATATGTTGTCTTCGAAAGCAATATATTCTTTCTTAACTAAGATAGATGGGCACAGCAAAATGATGCTATAAATGACAATGACGATTAACGAACTCATAAGCTACATCTAAAAATCTTGAATTTACACAACAAAATTTCAAAACCTACCGAATTAGTAGAAATTTACCTAATTGGCAATACGGAATTTTGTTTTCTAGCTCCGTTAATACGTCATGTCCGTGACAAGACGTGATCAATTTAATTTTAGGCGACTTTGATGTCATCCCCAAACGTTTTGCATCGTTTACATCAGAAAATTCAAATAGCGTTGAAAAATGTCGGACGACTTTTAACATGAGTTAAATATACTCGTCCGGACTTATTTGAGTCAAGATAAATGACCACACTATGATTTAGTGACGAATGTTTAAGAGTTTGGATTTTTTATGGACCATAAAACAGTTGATTCTGAAATATTGGCGGTCAGATGTTAAATACCGCAACGCAATATTTTTGGATTATTTCTGGTATTTTTTAGGTCTGAGTATTTTGACTTTGAAGTATTGCAACACCTGTATAACGAGTTACCCTAATAAAACTTAAGGTCTACAAGTATAAATACATAACATACTATACTCCCAAATTAATCCAATATTTCAAAATTCTCTCAAACACAAACACAATCTTAGCTCAGTGACTAATAATACCTTTAAGTCTATTTTTCAAAACATAAATAATAAGCCAATATCGAACTGTCCTCGCGGCGGTTCACTTTACCGTTATCGAGATAAAATGCATACTTAACACACGAGAACTCTTTCAGAACCCACGCCCACGCGGAAACTCGACGGGCACCATCCATTAGGGTTTTTTAAAAATCGATTTCCGAACGCCTGGTATCGATTTAGTGTACATCGTAAAGCTTTTGGCGGTTTAATATCTGGTAACACTGAGATCCCCCAGGCGCTCTAAAAAATATTTTCTAAATTTAAAACCAAAGATCTTTACTTTAAATAAGGGATTTGAACGAGTACTAAAGTAGCTGTGTGCCTTGATAACCAATTAGGATGGCTTCATACAACTATGTATTCAAATTAGTTAGTATTTTACTTTATAAGCTGAACAGGCAATGGCGTATCCAACAATAGAATAAAATGTGATTCGGTACTAATATTCCTTAAAAGTCGTCTATGGTACTTTAAACTTGATTACGTATACAATGGTTTAGCATTTTGTATTACTGCCAAGTTCTAGGTCCTAAAAATAACCCTGTGCTATTGATGTCTCGTCATTCCTGTGGTCTATCAATTAAATCTAGATAATACTACAGGTTTTGTTTTATCATATATCATTGTAATCATGTCCCCGACAATATTAAAACTGTTATTATAACTACTTCTCCCAATGACACTGTTTATGACTAATTGACCTTGTGACTAATAGGGAAGGCCAACAAGACTAAAATTGTTTTAATATTACAATGAAAGCATGCCACACTTGATTATAACGAGAACCAGTATGGCCTGAATATAATTTCCAAATTAAATTATGATGTCAGGAAAGCCAGTGTCAAAATTCCAATATAATTTGTAAATCAAATGCAGATTACAAGAACCCACCATCTTGAAGTAACGGTACGTCTAACAGCAGTCTAGATAGACTAATTCATTGTAAACAGTCGCAAATCTTTCCACAGAAACATACCATGAAGGTTTAGGTCATTGGTCATTTGGGTGACCTGGATTTACTCAAACTGTGGTCAATGGTCACTACATTTTGCCCTAAAATTGATTTTCAATGCTATTCGACTAGTTTATATGCTTGTAGTTCATAAAATAGTCGATATTTCTGTTAGAACTATGTTACATATTTTTATTTATATCTTTGAAATATGCCCGCCTCCATGGCGTAGTTGTATTATGGTACGACTGCAATGCTAAGGTCTCGGGTTTGATCCCCGGGTCGAGCAAAGTGATATTGAGTTTTTCTATTCATTATCAGCTCGGAGTCTAGAATTTGCCTGATATGGCGATAGGCTTCACCCCTATCACATCATGGGACGGAATAAAGGCGAAAATTGGGTGCACTAGTTGCGCCTCTGCCTACCCCTTAGGGGATAAAAGGCGTGAGTGTGTGTGTGTATCTTTAAAATATGCCGTAAAAGTATATTCTAAAGTATATTGAAAATATTCTAGCTTGGGAACATCGGAGTATACTGAAATAACATTAAGTGCTCTGAACTTTATCGTAAACTCCAACTTCATATCATCATATTATATAAAGTCTCAAGACCAAAGTTTACAAAAGAGTCCCAAACATTGATGCATCACAAAATTTTTATGCATATTATTACTCAGATGATTAGATAAATATACTGCCTTATCAAGTGGGTATTTCCCTGATAAAAATGATCGATAACCGATTACATTATAATTGCACACACGACCCAGTGCAGCGCAAGTTAGACACATAGTTCTACCGTCTGTATCATGGCGAATGCTCTGAAGAATTGTTTAATCTAATCCCCTCCTCTCCTTTCCTCAGCAGAACCTCGCGTGCTGGCATGCGAAGCCACAGCTTGATGGTTAAAACCATATCGGCCCGAACCAATAGGTTCGCCAAATCTTTTATTTGCCGCACCATCAAGCTTTGGAATAGTTTACCGGCGCACGTTTTCCCTCCTTCCTATAATCCTGGGTCCTTCCGCCGTAGCGTAAAGAAGCAGTTCGGTAGGCCGGCATGATTGTGTCGAATGGCATGAGATAACCATCTGCTGCTATTCGATACTCTATGTGGACGGCATCGCGCTTACCATCAGGTGAGGTGCAGTCACTTTGCCGTGTCAATTCCCTGTATATTAATTGTCAATAACCTATTATTTTATTTGGACCAACATACATAGATTTTCTTCTCCTGACTTAGTTACGATAAGTCTAATTCTTTAGAATCTAATGCTTAGCGCCACAATACTGCAATCAGCAAACTAGTACAAGAGAATTACTTTTTCAATAAGCTTTGCGAGCATTCTATGCTCAGAAAACGAAAAGTCTGACTTGAAACTTAAAAAAACAGACATCTGTAAAATTCGTGAAAGAAAATATCAATCTGGCATATTGTAAACACTTTTATGACAAAAATAAAACCGAGTCACTAATGTTTACATTAACAAATGTTTTTACTTATGAATGAACATACGGTGGGCATAAAACTCTGAACCCCCCGCCTCGTAATCGCGTAAACAAACTAACTCTGCCAACACGTTTTGAGTTAACATCGTAACTCGGTCTCGTTAACCGTCTGATTTATCTAAGTTAAACTGTCGGTTAAACGAACTGTATCGTGCTTTTGATAATAAACTAATCGTGTATTGAAGATTTGGTTATATTTTCAGCTTGAGGGTTACCGCGCAAATTCGAATTAGTCTATAAAATCGAACCGTAGGACGAGCTACGATTTCTTCTTTTATATCCCTTCTTATATTATAGTATATTGCATCACTAATTTCGATAATTTGAAATTCTGTTGAAACCATTTTGTTAACTTTCATATTTACAAATTCACAAGTTGCCTATAGATGTGTCTTTTCTAGCTGTAAAGAAAAATTTGCGATCTGCAAATATTTGTGCAGAATGAGTTGGAGTTAAAATATGTGTACTCTGATACATGCAAATCATAGCAAGGATAAATACATTTGATTTATTTATTACACGAAAGACGAATTAATCATATAAAAATATATGAATGAAGGTAGTTGATGAGACGATGCGACAATCGACGTCAATAGAGGAGAAAAATTTCAAATTCCAAAAACGATAGGTCTTTATAATAGGATGTTATATTCTCAGGCAACCCTGCACGGTACTGCCGTACAACTCGAATGTTTGGTTATCTAGTGTTGATTATGTGAGCCCAGACACTGGGATGTTTTAATTAAAACTTTGTTTGGTAATAAATCTTAATCTATACTAATATTATAAAGCTGAAGAGTTTGTTTGTTTGTTTGTTTGTTTGTTTGTTTGTTTGTTTGAACGCGCTAATCTCAGGAACTACTGGTTCGAATTGAAAAATTCTTTTTGTGTTGAATAGACCATTTATCGAGGAAGGCTATAGGCTATATAACATCACGATGCAACTATTAGGAGCGAAGAAATAATGGAAAATGTGAAAAATGCGGGGAAAATTATTCATCCTTGCGGGCTTCCATTGCGTGCGCTGCGAAAACGGTTCAAGATACCAAAAATATATGTATGAAAGAATTATTCCTCTTAAAATGATCTAAAAAAAAGTCCGCGACAGTATATGTCTATCTTTTAAGATTAACTCTCTAGAACCGTTTTTATGGTAATCAAATTTGGTCGAAATTAGTGCATTATTTGTTAAGAGTTGTATCAACGTCACAATATTAATCTTTATCCAAATAAATGTGTTGGATAGAGTGATGCAACGGGAAGGTTTTTATGTATGTACTTTTAGCCCGGAAAAACTTATTAACGCGGGCGAAGCCGTGGGCAAAAGCTAGTGAGAAATATTCACGATCCTCACTTAATAGGATTGATATCCTTATTAATTGCACGTCATTATTAAATGAAGATGGATTATTGATTAAGACTATAATTGTGTCCAAAATATTGACGTTTACAGTGATTGACTTTCAGAAAATCTGGTTCTAATTATCATGTCTACAATAAGGATTAATGAAATAAATCCAGTTGTAAAGTATACCAGGAAGGGCAATTTGTATGTATCTATTTCTATTTATCTATATAATTTATGTGCTTAAGTTCTGTAAGTTCAAATGAGTTAATACTTTGACCATATTGTATGCTATAATGATGCTACAAAGACAATAATAATAAACAAATATGACTATGAGTGCCGTATTTATTTTAAATCTAACCCGGAATCGCAGTGTGAGGTATAAGTAGTATGTATGAATGTCAATACCTATTTTGGATCAGACATCTCCGACCAGAAATTAAGAGAACATCTCACTCAATCAAGCCATTGTTTTTTTATAAACATTAAAACACACCAGTTAAGACTAGCGCTCATTCACAAGCCCTTCTTTCCTAAAATAGCCAAAAGACAACTCAGCACGGTATACCCAGAAATCCCTCGGTAGACGTTTAACCGTTTGCTTTGAGTAAAAATAGAACCACTCAACGCATTAGCCAAGAGCTTGCCTTAGGATCAGCTTAGTATGACATATCCTTTACAATAAAAGAAAATCGTTACGCTAATTAGTGAGATTCACGAGTAATCCGCTGAATTAACTCTTGAGATATGGCAATGATAATATTGAGTCGCAGTCTTCTCGGTAATACAAAATTCTAAATACAACAAATACTAATTAGTTTAAGGACTAATCTACTGAAACATTTCTTGAGATGTGACAGACATAATACTGATTTCTGCAATATTATCGTCCGGGAAAACGTATGTTTTATAAAATATGATGATACAGAAGCTCGATGAGTACAATTTTTCCTAAAGATTATAACTCATCGAATGAAGAAGGTTGTTTAACAAATGAAGCGAGACATTCCAAAGTAGATTTGTATGACAGCAACAATTCCAAATAATTGAACATCCCTATGGATAGACAGCAAATAGTAAACACAAACGTTGTTATCTAAAAAGACGATAATACGGCAGGTTTAACTTCCTTGACATTAGAATTCGGTGTGATAACGTAACTGACCAGCCGCATTGTACATTAGATAAACGTGTTTACTCTCTTATCAATGTTTACTATCATAGCGTCAGTGGCACGTAGACATGTCACCGAAATGTCTAATGATACCTGATAGGACGTGGACGTTTTCGTTTGACCGTGAAGCTATTTAGGCCAAAATTCTGTTATCACACATTTTTGTACTATCCTGAATCCTGGAAAGCAAGCCTAATGATTTTTTGATGAAACAGACTATGTTTTAAATGAAGAATTAAATGACTAGATATTGGTATCGTCGATTCATATTTGCACAATTGCTTTTCAAATTTAATCTACAAAGTTTATGATTGAATAAATTTAAATAATATGAATATATTTGATGAAGAAACTAGTTTGTCGGTATTTAAATAACTTCGTTGAATTTAGGCCTGCTAACTTAATACTTCTGTTTTAAAACAAGCACTTAAATACAATAAGATATTACAAGCATTAGATCAATTATGCCGTTGGTCGGTCCAAGCATCTTCAAGTAGACTGATCACCTGACACGACATGACGCTATAAGCCACACTCTCATAAGGTACTGCCGCTAAGGCATTACAGGAAGATATTAAGGCCCTAGTCCAACATACTGATACATTCCCAGATTAGACAAGTGCCAGTCCGTCAGAATTTCAAACACGCACTACAATCCTGATACCGTGAACACCGTTGTTACAAGCTCCTAGCTAAGTGAGAGGAGATAAACACAAATAGTACGTTTATAAAACTTGTTTAGAAAACAATGCATTAGGGCAGACATGGCAAGTCGTTTGTTTTTTAAATTACCTATCGTCCTGTCTCACAGTAATTAGCTGTTTCACTGTAACGTTTGGACTTTGATGTCAAATTGTTGTAAATATTTAATTTTAAGCATGTTTCACAATATTCGAGGTAATTTTATCAAACAGAATATAGGATTATGAAAACCTAGTAATGTTTAGCTTCAAGGAAGCAAAGAAATGTATATTTTTTTCCAGTCTGCAGGACATTGCAATTACTTACTCACTTTGATGGCTATGCTCAAAACGAGCAGCCGTATTTTGAACTAAGTTTCGTTCAAATTACTGGGAGGCATTCATTGCACTTTCATATCCGCAAATCGATGTCACTTGTTTTTGAGACCTTTAATTTGTTCTTTAAATATTTAAATGAAGTTGAGAAATAAGCAGTTTTTGTTGAGTCTTTGAATTTACCTCATTCATTACCATAAAACCTGTCAGTTTTAAATGAAGTCTGTAAACTGGCTACGATCAATAAACACCTTCCAGGTAATTCTTCTGTCACTAACTGAACTAATCATTTTGAACTTGCTATTACCATTTACTCGAACGTTGTTAAACAAGTTTACTTTTCTCCATAGATTCTATCCGCTCCATTTCCAAAACAGTCGATAGAAGCATTTTAGCCACCACTTTTGTCACTTTCTCACTCACTTTCAAACTGTAAGAGGGAGAGAGACAACGCTAGGTGAAACAGCATTAACCATTTTTATGAGAATGTCTACGAACGCTCTCGGGCATATAAGAGGGGACGTCAATTCGACGCTTGTTAAGTTGTAGTATAAATGTGTCTACATATGCCATTGCCAGGCGCAATATTGTTGAAATTTTGGGCATTTGGGCTCATATCCAAATAAAAATATGAGTGATCCGGTGTTAAACTGCCAAAGTCTGGTTCAAATTCAAAGTAAATGGAGAATATATTATTCAGAATATTTATGAAGAATTACGTTTAGTTCAGAGTTCTTGTATTATAAAAGTATCAAAATTTCTAAATTTATTTTGGATGGATTATTTTTGTTATTTTGTGTATAGGTTAAGATAAAGCAGTCGTAGAGAAATAGTCTTACGACCACAATCGCATTTATGACTAACGAGAGGATTAACGACAAAATTGCTATGCTGGCTTCCGTTCAACTATTTTTCATATAGAAAGAAAATCAATACGTCCGACAAAATTCGATAATGCGCATCTTTAACCTCTTCTCAGAATCGCTATGTCAGCCTGGCAAGGCCTGCATAACAAAAACAATTTGAAACTCAAACGCGTTCTTAGAAACTACCTAAAAATATCAACTGTCACTAACTGCGTATGTCTAACTGAAAACCGGTCTATTATTTCTACTATTTAACTATTTGACTATTTTGTGTAATGTAAAAATGTATTTCACACTTTTACATAATGGCACAATGTGTGCTGCAAGATGTTGCGTCGTTTTCCAAATTATTTTCCAAAAAAAAGTCCCCAGAATATTTCCTTACTTAATATAATTACTTATCGATGTACCTGGGTGTTTATTGGAAAAACATTTCGGAAACAGATTATTTTTTGACACATTTAGGCCTTAATAATTGTATACTTTTCAGTTATCTAAACGGAACTTCCTAAGCAAAGTCGTAAGAAAATAATTTGTTTTCGAAGCTGCCATTAGAAGCCATTTTTGAAGCTGTAATAAACATGTTTTGTAAAAAGCTAAAATGCAAAATTCAGTCGGTGAAGAATCCAAGTAATCAACTTCATATCACATAAAAAAGCATATAAAGAGAAATAATTACATCCTAAATAAAACCAAAAATCACAGATTTCCTGGACAAGATTCACAACTCGCCCCAGCTTTTTTTTACACATAAATAAATTCTAGACAAAGGGGAAAAATAAAGAAACATGTCTTTTGGACTCTAAATCAAAAACGTTTCCTAATCGTCTATAAGATTTCGCCTATATATAATTCATACTGGTCGATCCGCGGACCGCTAGTCTTAAAGTATCCATTTCCATAATGAAAAATATAAAAAATCGTTTAATTCCTAATGGTTTTAAGAAACCTAATTATTATATCCGTTAACATTTTTTTAATATATATTTAACTGAGTTCATAACTACGTTTTTTTTTTCGTTTAAAAAAAAACAATCCGTTTAAATATCCATTCGATTATTCAGTAGGGCCGATAGTTACATTTTAGGCTCACGTTAGGAGATTCCACTGTCCGTGATTAAGTCGCGGGCCACGATCACTTTACTTACAATGTTCACAGGACACAACGTTCACGTAAAGACTAGAGTGTCCGGACGAATGTGCAAGGTCTGCATGGGCTGGGTTGGGCCCGGCTTGGCCAGGAGGTCGGGGCGTGGACGCCTGGCCGCCCGAGCGCACATTCACCGAGCCAGCGGCGCCAGCACCGCGCTCGCAGCCAGGGCCAGGGCAAGGGATGAGGCGAGCGCGGCGCCGCGCGAGTGCGACAGCTCCTCGCTCTTGATCACCTCGTTCGGCGTCTTGTCGTACTTGTGCGTCTTTTTGGTAACCGGCTTCACGGTGGTTGTGGTAGTGGTGGTGGTGCTGGTGGTCGGGGGCGGCGGCGGCGGCGGGGGCGACGGCTGTGGCGGTGGCGCCGGTGACTGCTCTTCCGGCTTGCAACACACCCTGAACACCAGCTTCATGTTGTGGCTGAGGCATCTACCGCCGATGCGTCTGTGCAGGTCGTCTTTACTGGACGTCGATATAAAGTAATAATCCTTGCCCGGCAGGAACTCCAGCCCACCGGGCTGTGGCGTGAAAGGCCGGAATGTTATAGTGAAAAACATCAGTTTGTGCGGCTTATCGCATATCGCTATTATGCGAGGGTTTGGATTGGTTATCCTACAAGTGTCGTACTCTTCTTTACTGACGTTATATATAATGTACTTTTCCGTGTCCTCTTCGTAGGTTCCAGGCGTGTACACTGGGCATATTATATTTACTTGGTCGTACTCGAACTGAGCGTTGCCTTTATTCAAGTCGAATACGTGGTCGGTGTTGTCTATTCTGAATATGCTGTTTGTTGTGTTCCAGTGTATGTAGAATGACTTAGCATAGTTCCCCATCACGCTCTCGATGAAGAAAATCAACACGAGAACAGTCCACGGCGTGTGCCTCAGCCCGAAATAAGTTAGGGAAACCATTTCTTACTGGTTCAACCAAGTATCATTATCCAACAGAAGATGCTATTCTACGCGTCTCCACCGCATACACACCAATCCATATTTATATTATACGAACATGTTACGAACGTTTATCATAATAAAACTTAACACTGCGACACGGGATAGCGCACAGTTCACTTTTCAACACAGTGAGTCCACCATATTCCTCTACACGCCAGATTCTAGTCGGCGATAATACGAAATTCCATAGGACGTGGTCCACCGTGAAAACGCGTCCAAATCACATTCATGAACACACAGAACACTGTATAAACGCGACAAACGTGTGTAACTACACCGTTTCTGTTCATATAAAGTTGAAATTAATCAATACATCACAGATTTTTTACAATACTGAGGTGTTCTTTGTATTGGGAGCGGGCGACGCGGTGTCGCACTGTAAACGTAAGCGCCGCGCGGCGGTCGGGCGAACTACTGGAATGTGGCCCCAGCCCCTGTACGCATGCGGCCGGGCGCCCCCCGCGCGCCGCACGCCGCCCCTCGCTTACCGCTGCGTTCAAGCTGGCCCGAGCTTTTTAGTGCGACGCCATCTTGCTAAACATGAGACAAAAAATATTTTTACCTCACATTTTTTTTACACTATCCACACTTATCTAATTTCGATTTGTTGTACACGCTTGCTTAATTTTATAAATATTTGTTTTATTTACGAAGGCTTCGCAGGAATTATGGTGTTTTTGTGGGTGCCATGAACGCATCGGTAAGCGGCCATTGAAAAACTGCACGGACAGGCTACAAACAGCCGTGAAGGCAGCGCGTCCCGAACATTACCATATTCCACATACCTAATTATCAGTTGGACATTTTTTTTTTGTTAATTATGCAAAAATATGAACTAATTATGTAAAATTACGATGTGTTTCCATAAATAATCGATACGGCTATTTTTCTTAACGTCATTTACATTTTATTTTGAAACGCTAATCTCAAGTCATGTAGTATTAAAATAGATTGATTTCAACAAAAGATATGCTCATTTGTTAATTCTGTTTCTCTTGTTCAACCAACATTATGCATAATAATTATTGCTCTATCATTCTATGCGTACAAATTAATTCAACGATAATTCTGTTTAAGGTTTTTTGTTAATATTAGCATAATTATAAATCAATAATTTATGTTCTGCCTTATCGCCACTACCTAGTGACGAGAATATATTAACAACGTTTTTTCTTGTAGAACACGTTTTTTATAATCCTTTAATCTAATTTCAAAGTGCCTTGTTAAAACAATCTAATTATATCTACACCTACGTTACGAAATATATTATTCAACTTGTTATAAAAATATAATCCCTCTTTTAAACATTACTAGGTGCGAGTCTTCTAAAATTAAAGAATGCTAGACCTTTTTCATCTACCAGACTGGCTTAAAGTAGTTTACATAGCTTGAAATTGTTTATAAACCCTTTACGGCATGGAGGATAATTTTAAAGTTATGGACCTGCATAGACTCTACATGCTTCTTTTTTTTATCTTTTTCAAAGTTCTGGAATAGCTGCTGTTTATGGATGGTCGTATCGCTTACCACCCAGAGATGAAGATGATCCCTTCCTAGCTGATATAGGCCAAGGCGGCCAATCTCTACGGAGATCAGCGAGGTACGCCGGAGATATCACAGGGCTCAAGTGTGTGAGTAATACACAGGTACACTCGCCAAAGATATGGTCGTCTTGTCATTCAATTGTAAAAAAAACTCTATAAAGATCGATCAACAATGAATATCAAATACGATATGACTTGGAAAATTTTGCGTTTGCGATCAAAACCTCATGGTTACAAGTCTAGTCTGCCACAAATAGATCCTGGCTGTTTTTATATAATGTTATTTAAACCCACTTTGTACAAGGTAATGAAAAAAACTAGTTGCATGATTATAAGGTCCGCTTGGTTATGACTCTACATTGTAGAGACAGTATAACTTAATTTTAAAAAATGATTAGTGTGTTAAGACTGATTGGCATATTTTTTAAAGGATATTACTGTTTATATACCATCTCGCATAGGTTGGACTTATATTTAGATAACACTAGCTTTTGCCCGCGGCTCCACCCACTTTAAAAAGTTTTTCCGGGATAAATGTCCCGCTTTATATTTTCCCGGGATAAAAAGTAGCCTATGTGTTAATCCAGGACATGATCTACCCGTGTGCCAAATTTCATAGAAATCCGTTCAGTGGTTTTTGCGTGAAAGAGTAACAAACATCCATACATCCAAACATCCATACATTCTTACAAACTTTCGCCTTTATAATATTAGTAGGATAGTAGGATGGTACTCATAGACGTGAATGTACATATGTATATACCCATAGGTCACACCACCACGTGCAGCAAAGTGGCTTTTCATAAACTATTGTCATATGTTTTTTCCGCTGATTCGTATCGATACATTCTGAAGAACAGCCTCTGAACTCTTAAGATCTTAAAGAAAGACTAATTTATATAAAATATTTATATTTTGACTAAGAGCAGGTCGCAACTCCACACGTACTCTTTATTTTGCGGGATAAAAAAGTATTTACAATAGATATTATAAAGATTATGTTATGTCTATGCAGTTTTGTCTACAGCACAAAGGGGCTGGCACAACTGGTGGGTACCACGGTTTTACATCAGGATACAGCTTTGTACTTTATTCTTCGTTAAAAAGATCGAATGAAGTTCATAAGTACTAATTCATAAATCACACCAGGTAAAAATTACATTTCAGTAAAAAAAAATACAAAATGAGTAACCTCTTCCTTTTTAAAGTCGGTTAACAATTTACATAAATCACGTAAAGTCATCTCACAAAATCATTAATGAATAGCCTAGTAAAGCAGTTAATGATTTAGCCTGCAGCTAATGCCCCTTTGTCATTACTCGCATCGAATGACAAAAACAATAATGTCATTAACATTTCGAAATAAATCCTACGTAATTAGCAATGATACGGTTTCTACTGATAGGGTGACCATTTTGTTACATAAAATAGATTTTAAAAGGATTGGTAAGTCTATACAATTTTGTAAAGTACCAAATACAAATGGAAAATATTGCGCCTTCACAAAATAATATTTGTAATTAAATTTCGTATGTAATGATATTTTATCTTTGAATAATTTTACAATGATAATATTATAATCCCTAATTGCATAAAGCGGTTTATATTAATCATGAGTAAAATAAAATATGTTTGCACTATTTGTAGATTTTGGAATTTTTTATATAGAATTGTACTTACCTTATTACTCTAAGCTGTACAGATACACACATACTCACGCCTTTTATCGCTGAAGGGGTAGGCAGAGGCGCAAACTAATGCACCCACTTTTCGCCGTGCGTAATCCATCCCATGATGTGATAGGGGACAAGCCTATCGCCATATCGGGAACAAATTCCAGACTCCAGGATGATATTGAATAGAAAAGTCCAATATCACTTTCACGACCCGGGGATCGAACCAGAGACCCCAGCACTGTAGTCGTATCGTAATACAAACACGCCACTGAGGCAGGCTGTAGGACAGTTTAAAACGTATTCGAAGATATACTTACTCTGCCTTTAGCATTTAGGGTTTCTCTATGTATAACGGGTATACGGGCATCATATATAAATAGATTTTCCAGTCAATTAACATATTACCTATATCCTGCAATATCCTATAGCATTGCCACCAGATTCCGCTCCACATTCATGTCCCACAAACGCCGGTACGTGTGTACACCGTTTCGTCTGACAAATCCTATTATGGAACGTCAAAGTGTGCCTGTAATGAGCATAATTGAGGGGGTACACCCCCTCTACAATGTCCCTATTATGTTCAGCTTTATACGATATGAAGTGTTAGGTTATCATTTTTATGTTGCTTCCTATTTCCTGTTAATGTCGATTCCTGTTAAATTAAACTTGTCTCAACTTTCTGTCTTTTTTATTGGAAGAGCAGTTTTTACTGTGCTCTGACTGAATGTTCGCACCCGACTGGTTCACGAATCACGACCACTAGACATAATACAGTAAAAAATCTATAGTCCTTCTTTCTGACTAGTGTCTTTCCAATGAAACAAACCTGTATTTAGAAGTACTATTTTTTTTCTGGCATCGAATGACGAGACGAGCATGCCATTCACCTGATGGTAAGCGATACTACCACCCATAAACAGTAGCAGCACCATCCAGCACCTTGAGTTACAAAGCACCGTATGGCACTCCACTGCGCTCGTCATCCTGAGACGTAAGATGTTGAGTCTCATTATGTCCTGTAGTTACAATGGCTACATTGCCCTTCAAATCGAAACACAACATTGCATGCACACTGTTGCTTGACGGTAGAAATAAACATTGCGGTGGTACCCACCCAGACGGACTCTTACATATGAGAGTCCTACCACCAGTATCTGGCTTTTGATTGATGCAACTTCTCTTGGACGGTGTTATATTTAAAATACGTTGTCTCTGACACTTAATATCAAGTATAATTTTAATAAATATTGTTGTCATTTTTGGATTAAAAAACACCATAATTACAATGTCTCTATATTATGATGAAACCACCCATTAATCTCACAGCAGAATGCTTACACTTTAAGCAATAAGACTAGGTAGATTATAATTTGATAACAACAAATTTACTATATCTGCTACCAAGCCTGCGCAAGCACTAATGTATTCGAATTTGAACTGTGTTGTTTGGGTGTTAGTACTGTAAATTTCAAATATAACAATCATGTTTTCTTTATTGTGCTATATTGTATTGAGATATGAGACTGCCTAGGTGGCGTAGTTATAATACGTTATGACTGCAATACTGAGGTCTTGGGTTTGATCCCCGGGTCGGGCAAAGTGATATTAGGTTTTAAATTCAGTATCAGCTCGGAGTCTGGAATTTGTGCCCGATATGGCGACAGGCTCGCCCCCTATCACATCATGGGACGGAATACGCAAAGCGAAACGTGGGTGCATTGCGCCTCTGCCTACCCCTTCGGGGATAGAAGGCGTTAGTGTGTGAGTGTATAAATAAATAAATAAAAAACCATATCGCTCACGTTTAAATCCTTCCATTGGTAAAGGACCGTCAAGAATACAGCTTTAAAATACTGCATACAAACTCTATCATTATAATAATATTATAGATCTATATGACTAATAGCCTTAGTAACCTTTAAGTAGTTCATAACAATGTGCATTATTAAAACCAGTTGTATGTTCAATGAAATGTTTAATTGCATCACAGCATTACTCATACGAATATTCTGAGAATTCAAACCGCGATATACAATATGTGTACTGTATGTGTATAGAAAAGCGATTCGTTATTACCGCGTTTTGTTATTATCTTACTAATATCATAAACGTGAAAGTTTGTAAGTATAGATGTATGGATGTTTGTTACTCTTTCACGCAAAAACAACTGAACGGATTTCGATGAAATTCGGCACACGGGTAGGTCATGTTCTGGATTAAGACGTAGGCGTACTTTTTATCCCGGAAAAATATAAAGCGGGCCTAATATCCCGGAAAAACTTTTAAACGCGAGCGGAGCCGCGGGCAAAAGCTGGTAGTCCATAGCTAAATTGATATATTTAACGAATGGTACGCATAAGTGGAAGGTGTCTTGTATATGTCTAGGTAGGTAGGTAGGTTCTTTTTTAAGGTAGTGCATCCATATTTCTCTTGGTGGAGAACTAAAAAAAAACACCTAAGTACTTGTTTGTCGATTTATGCATTATCAACTGTTGTAGAGCTGTAGTGTTTGTTTCTAACCTCTGGATATACTGATCGGATTCATAAAATCTTTCGCCAAGAAGTAGCTAAATTATTCCTAAGCACTAAAGCCATTTTTAACTTGAGACTCGAGTCAAAACAATTTTTCGTATAAACATCATTCGCAATCTTCAAGTAGCTAACTAGTAACCGTGTAATGACCCCATTGTTCACTAATTATATTAACTCCATGCGTATTATGCAAATTGTATTACTAATGTATGTTTGTATGTTGGAAATCAAATATGATCTTTGGCAGTGAATATTCCACACATAATTTAAGTGCTACTGGTGCATTATATTATACAAGATATTTTCATTGAATTATCTTATTGTTTTTTATTTCGTAGGTCTATCTTATGAGTGTCTAGCTGGGTAGGTGCCGTCGTAATGTCTATTTCTGCCATTAAGCAGCACAGTATAAGCAAGATTGTGTTTTAGTTAGGAAAGGCCAGTATAATAACTAAGCATTATGAGGCTTATCCACACTAAATTATAAAGAGGAAAGATTAATATTTTTGTCTGTTTCTGACGAATAAACTCAAAGCGTACTGGAACGATTTAAAATCTTTCACCAATTTAAAGCTACGTTATCAGCCAGTAACAGTGGCTACTTTTGTCCCGGAGAAATATAACACGGGACTTTTATCCCGGGAAAACTCATTCACGGACGGAGCCGCGAACAAAAGCCTAGTTTTTATACGGGAACGTCAAAGTGACCTCTCAGCACCTGAAAGTAAGCAGAGAGGGGTCCAGATAGAGTCTGATGAGAGATGAATATCTCTCGCCTATCGATACAATACGGTAGTTGAGTGTTTTTTTATTAATACATTTAAAAATGTATTTCATCAAAAATCTAACGGAAGAATAATTTTCAAAATTGGGCCTACTGGCCCAATTTTGAACTTACTAATAATAACTTACTAATTACTATTAGTAAGTTATAAAGCTTTGAAATTTGGTGGAACGGGTACTTGTCAAATAACAGTAATATTACACTGTGACGTCGACGAGAGTCGCCGGCCATAACGCTGCGTGCGTGCGAAAGAGATAGCGCGATATATCCTCCACGTCCCGACTTTTGCTCACAACAATATTTCAAATATGAATAACTGCTTTATTTCTCAACCAATTTTGATGCTGATTTCACAGAACAGTTTCTTTTTCGTATTATTTTCTGTTACATATAAAATAATTTATAAAATCAAACATAGGAAACTACCCTATAATGCCGGCGTGCTTGCTTTAACCTTTTATGCCTCGTATGAAAAGCTGAGTTCGAAATCATGTAACGCCTTCTAATACAGAGTTCTAGCTAATATTTCACTCTTGATAGATTGTATTCTTTACTTATAAGCGAGCAACTTGCTCGTCTCATCATTCTGGCAAATTCAGAGCGGGGTAGAGTCTCTACTCCAGATATTGAGGTGATAGACAAGAGCCTCCGTGGCGCAATGGTTAGCGCGTTCGGCTGTTAACCGAAAGGTTGGTGGTTCGAGCCCACCCGGGGGCGATATTTTGTAGAATTAATGTTTAATTTGTGATGACTTTTGGTCAATACAGCAAAATAGGCAAGAATAGGATACAGTTGATCTGTATTGATCGTCTGGATGTGATTTTTTACACGTATTATTTCGCTCTATTCTTATAAAATAAAGCCTAAATACGATACTTATTTAATCAGGAAACACATTTGCCTGCTACTCAATTGGACGAGAACAGCAAAATTGCCTATTTTTAGTAACTCCTTGGTAGAGATACACCATGAAATCTGTCACGGCTAAATGAAAAGCAACAAACTTAGATTATTATTACTAAAAGAGTTGCAAAATATCATAAAAGTAACAGCAATTTAGACTGTTTCTCTCAATACAACAATAGTTTTAATTGATCTAAACCCGCACTTTCTGTAATTTGCGCCATATAAGCCGCATATTTTGGAATACAATCTAGTTTTAATAGAAGTCTGAACGTTATATAAAATTGTAACATCTTTTGATTGTATTCTATTTGCGTCTAAACGCTAAACGTAAATATTATACACTTAGACCACGAATAAAATAAACCGAAACAGAGTGAGTTTTCAAATGCATTACCCGACGTCTAGCCAAAAGTTCATCGCGGCGGCATTGTTTAAAATTTCACAATGCATTAGTAACACAAAACCGGTGTTTGTTTGTTACGTTTATTGATGACCGACTTGCCGTTAGGACAGTACTGTATAGAGCTAGAGACATGGATAGTATTTAAGAGTTCAGAATTTACTTTTGAACGACTGGATAATTGATGTAAAATACCTTTCTTTCTTTGTTCTTCCTTTCTGTGTTTTTTTTTTATTATTATCTTATATTAGGTGTTGCTAGCGGCTTCAATACCATACTATACCAGTCTTGTATTATGTACTGCCCACTGCTGAGCACGGGCCTCCTCTACTCTTGAGAGGGTCCACCACGCTGGCCTAGTGCGGGTTGGTAGACTTCACATACCTTCGAAATTCTTATGAAGAACTTCTTAGATATGCAGGTTTCCTCACGATGTTTTCCTTTACCGTTAAAGCGAACGGTAATTGATAAACAATACACACATAACTTCGAAAAGTCAGAGGTTGTGCCTTGGGTTTCAAACCTCCGGACATTGTCTCGGCAGACCGTTCCATTCCCAACTAGGCTATCGTCCACTCCATTATTTTACATGGGATCAAATTACCGGGATACCACATAGCGTATGTGTGAATCCAGGATATGATCTACCCGTGTGCCAAATGACATCCAAATCCGTTTAGTTGTTTCTGTGTTTACTTTTAAGAAATATCGAAACATTTGCACAAACTTTAATATTAGTAAGATTTTAATGTTTAAGTCAATTGGAAATGGGTATATTTCTATTGGCACTCGAAAATTCAACAGAATTTTGAGAAACTAAGTATCTATAGTTAATGGATATTGTGGAACGTATGGTAGAGACTTACAAATGACGTTATATAAAAGATACCATTGGCTTTTTAGACTTTTAACCAAATATATGAAGTCCTCGAATTTTGCACATAATTTTACCCTTTCAAGGAATTTATGTAGATATTTTAACTGGAGGAAAATCTTTGTCATAGAAGCTGAAAAAACTACTTTTTGAGTTAAATTGTATAGATACTTTTCTATGGTATAGTAATATTTAATTTTGATCACTATTATTCTGAATCTGATTCAAAGTTAGTTTTATAAGATAGCAATGTAGTAGGTGACAGGCTTTAACACTTTTTTATGTTTTTTAGTACGTTAAGCGCGGCATTAATGTGATGTTTGCTTTATGTGAATGTGCGAATTGTCGCGCTAAAAATATCTTCCTTCCCACCTTGGATACGTTACTCATATCCTGGCGTAGTCATTAGCACTAACTTTTATATCTTTACTACGCTCAGCTTAGATGCCTTGGGCTACCGTTTATGGGCTTATGATTCCCAGGTCGGATAATTTGTGTGTTTCTAACTCTATTTGCTCGCGTTTGGAATCTCTAAAGATGGTTGAAGTCTATAGGTCTACCCTGGAGCCGCCTTGTATGGGCCGAAGAAGCGGATTTTAGTTGGTATGCCGGTGTAGGGATTAGGGTTAGGAACTCGGTTCAACGCTCGCTCGGATGATACTATATTCCCGAATGTTTTAGCCGTAAGATCGGTAAAACTAACATAACCGACTCACTCACTTCCTCAGAGCTAAGGGGTTTTATTCCCGCGAAAAAAAAGATAAGTAGCCGCCAAAATAAATGTCATGTCCTCATTAACAACATTGAAAAACTTTAATGCAAACTTAATGTTGGAATGGGATATTCATCAGTCACCTACTTTTATAAAATTAAAAGTATTTACGTTGTTAATGGTATCGAGCATTTGCTTTACGTCCTTATAAATCATCTCAATTTTCATTCGTATAAAAAACCAATTCCACGCAAATAAAGTCGAATTTACCTAGATAATGGATGTCTAAAAATAGTCTGGAAATTTCCTCGAAAAGGTTGTGTACTAAAAGCATCTCCAGACATAGATCAAGAGTATCAGACTAACGCTACCAAATAAAGCATGCTCTAAAACTATCGCTTCGAGAATTTGGACATTTTTCAGTACCGAGAAGGTACCGACTGGTGGTAGAAATCTTTTTTTTTAAGTGTTTCATTCCTTTCACTAATCCTATCCTCGCTCCCGTCGCGTTGTTTGGACGGCCTCGGTGACGTAGTTTTTTTTTCGAGACTATCCCGCCCCCACACACCCGCCACTGCAACTCCTGTAAGCCAGGATCAGCAGTGGCACGCATTTTATGACACCGAGCGGTGAAGCTCGGCGAGGCTCTGGGTGTACTAATTAATCTTAACCCGCAACGAAGTTAATCAAATAGAAGAATAGAGAGGACTTAGAAATGTATTTTTTTTTGGGTGCCGTAGTTGTGTTTCGGTACGACTGCAGTGCTGAGGTCTCGTGTTCGATCCCCGGGTCGGGCAGTGATATTGAGTTTTTCTATTCAGTGTCAGTCCGGAGTACGGAATTGTCCCTGATGTGGCGATAGTCTCACCTCCTATCACATCATGGGATGGAATACGCATGGCGAAAAGTGGTGCAATAGTTGCGCTTCTGCCACCTTCGGGGACAAAGGGCGTGTGTATGTGTGTTAGACATGGGCGCCGCCTAGGAAAAAGCCGGCGGCGGCTTGCTGGTAATTTTTGGTCGGCGGCGGCGTAGCGCCGGCGGCGTGGATTATTTAATGAATATTGAATACATAGGCCACATATAAATTCCTCAGTTACATGTTCGTAGGTAGTTGGTAGCACTAGCCAATTTAACCTATCGGTATAAAAAATCCTTCAGGAAGGCGGATGGAGCCCCATGATCCATTGTGGATTGGGGGCGTTTGGAGAATTCCACCACGGTATCCCCTGCCTGTCGTAAAAGGCGACTAATAGGGACCACCGGAGGTCCCAGGCGGGCGGCAGGGGGCTGTCGGTCTTTAGTTTTATGTTTTTTTAGCACATTGTTGCAATCCCTGTGATGGACGGCAGCGTGGCAGGTAGGCCTCACGCTGCCGTTGACGCAGAGGGCGTCCTTCGGTGTGCGGGAGCTTCTGAGCCCAACACAACAGGAGATGAGCCGCACTAGGCGGCACTGCGCAGGGGCAGTTGCGGACGACAACTTAGACACTTCCGTCAGAGGAAGCCCGCAGCCGTCCCTAATGCCCCGAAGATGGCCAAAGCGGAGTTTTGGTTTGTATGCCGTACGTTGTACATACGTTGGGCGGTCACTCGATGGTTTCATCTCTTCAGGCGGCTCAACGCGGGTCGTAAGGCACGCTGAACCCAGCATAACCGCTCAATCGCCCCCCTTGAAGGTTGGGTGGGCCGTAGTAAGAAGTCACTTTCTCCGCGAAAAATAATAAATAAAAGACCCAAGCTCCATGGCACTCGCGAGTCTTTATCTTGTTTCGCAAAGAAGGTGAAATGACCATTAACGCCCTTTGGTGCCACCATCAAGGTATCAAAAATGACTGCGCCGTTATATCATTATCAACGTTTTTGCGACCTAGCGTTACGCCACTAATAGACATGGTCTTTTAGTCTATGAAAACTACTAGTGGCGGCGTTAGGCGTCGGCGACCCCCGACGGCCTCGCGCTTAAGGGGCCTTACAAAAAATATATTGGTAGTGGTGGCCTTAGCCAACGCAGGGCTCCGGGGGCAGATGTTTGCACGTGGCCTTTTTCTTTGTGCCCTTTGTCAACCGCGGGCTCAGCCGCCGCTAGGCCTGGGCGAAAGAAGAGTGGAAAATAAAAAGGTGTCGCCAACGTCCACGTTTGGTCTAGCGCTGCCATTGTAAAATACCACGGCATACTAAATGTATACCAAAACACTTTGTTTCATCAGGGACGGCTTCATGATCCCATGATCATGTGCGCCTAATCATTTGATCCGCAAATCTCCATCGAAAGGACGGGTAATATTCAGTTCTCCACCTCATGCCTCAAATTTTTCTACTGCTGGCGGGAGGAGTCCGACCTTTCGGGTTCCTGCACCATCTCTTTTAATAAGAGGTCTACCTTCGTACTCTTCGGACCGTATATTGTAACCTCAAAGGCCGAGTGGACGGTTATGATGGGTTTGGCAGACCCCACGATTGCCTGTAGCCCCTATTAGTCGGCTTTTATGACAGACCGGGGATGCTGTAGTGGACTTCCCTAAACGCCCCCAATTTACAGGTCAGGACCAGGAGTCCCTAACGTTTCTGATGGCAGAGGGATTGGCCCGCAATCGATCTCTCGTAGCACTCTTTTTCTGATGGAGGACTTCTCCGAAAAAGTTATCCACTGTAATCTAGTACCTCTGCCTGTTGACCATGGCCCAGCAAAATAGGATCACATGCACCTGCCCATAAGACATCGCCGTTGGGCAGCTATCACAATGAAAAGACATGACCTACGATCTGCCACAGATACTCTCCGAAATAATGTTCTCCGATGAGTACATTTGTCAGTTGATAGTTGGACCATCGTTGCTTCGCACCTTGGTGCAATCAGGGTGCACTACTAAAACAACTGAGCACCGAGGACGGGGTCTTCAGCTTGAGACCACATCCTCCATGGCAACTCCGCCGAAAGGAACCCGCTTGGCCTCTATTTAGTAGCCGGACGCTGCTCCTCTATTTAGGAGCCGGACGCTGCTCGTGTGTGGAAGCTTCCTCGAGCCAGTGGAAGGTGTGTGACGTTTGACTCCCGCTTATTCGGGAATAAGAAAAACTACGTCCACAAAATAAAAAAAATATATTAAAAAAATAACAAGGGGGTAGGTTCTCTGCCGTCTGGTTCCGCTAAGTGGTACCGTCCTGGGAATGGTGTTGACGTCCGGGGTCTTGCACGAGGGAGACACGGCAACCGGGGTGTTGGTCTTGTTTTCGGGGTCTTGCACCAGGGTGACACGATGACCGAAGTGTTGGTCCAAGTCGCGACGAGGTTGGTAACCCGTCGAAGATACCCCTCAAATGGTAATGTTGCACCCTGTAAAATACGTCCACAGGAACTTTATCTAAGTACATAGACCGGAATCGAACCCAAACTCCTCACAGACGGCACTCGTAAGCAGTTGGTGAGGTGTTTATACTACGCATCAGAACGGGGATTACACTACAAGCATAATAAGCTAATGGCCAAATAATGGTGATGATGATGATACAAGCTATCGAATAAATTTAAAGTGTAGGTATTCTCAAAATTATAACGGACAATATCAGGTTCTTATTAACAAATTTACGTTAATTTAAAATACTAAAATTTACAAATATCTATACTACTCTAGTAAATCAACAAATATTGAGAAGTATTGCGATTTGATGAACAATGAGCCAAGCTAATGAGCAAAAATAATTGGCAGTTACACATAAAATACCTTGTTCAACACTTACCCATTGGGGTGCAATACAAACAATAATCCTCCAAACGACGTGGAAGTTTCGTAACCTAGTTGCTAGGTAATTTTGAAAGGATAAAATTGGTTCCGCTATAACGATTTACACGAGCGCGTGAGACGACACGTACGTGAACGCCACTCGTGTAATAGTCCGTTGCAGGGGACGATCGGGCGGCAACTAGCCCGTGGCTGCGCACACGCCGGTTGCTTCGTCATTTCAAAATAACGGTACAACACGGCGCGCCAGCGCGACGCGGTGCCAAGCGTAGTGTTGAATGTGATTTTAAAATGTATGTAATAAATTGGTTTTAGGTTCGAAATTTATGTAAAGTAGTAATTTAATTGATTTTAAAATGTATATAATAGTAAATTGTATTTAGTATAGGTATTTACGTAAATAGAAATTGTTTTAATTTATTAATTTATAAGAAAAAATCATTGTTTTTACTAGGTAATCTGTTATAAAGACTAAATAAAATGTAAATTATAATATAATTGAGTACAACGTTACAGGTGGCCGTAGGGCTTTGAGGTCCAGATCCTAGGCCGGTATCTAACCAACAAGTAAATCACGTACAAGATCGTGTGGTACGCCCTTATTGTCTGCTGCGGATTCCGCTGGAGAGCATTGCAGAGGGATTTGGAGGTCCAAGATTTCGGTCGAAAAGGGACTGCTGTAAAGGATCATGGACTACATAACTCCGTGGCATAAAGTCTAGTTAGCGATGCCAGGACCTTTTAGGTTAGATAGCAAGCTTGAAAGAGCGCAGCCGCGAATGGGCGCATGAGCACAGAGGCCGTAGCCAAAATGCCCTTTACAATCGTTAACGCTAATAGTAGTTTTTCTGTTATTAACTTTAAAAAACCCAAGTCGGCCAATAGCTATGAATAAAATTTTAGAAGAAAAATGTTCTTTTTTATTCCAAATCCATGCCGGCGTGGCTCCCATGTCTACATCGAACTGTATATGACATTTGAGACCCAATCATTAATAAAACTTGACAAACAAAATTAAAAGTATTCACAAAATCCACGCCGTTCAAGTTAGGCGGCGGCGGCGGCGGCGCGCGGGTCCTGTCCGGCGGCGTAACGCCGGCGCGGCGCCCATGTCTAATGTGTGTGTGTTCCCGTTGTTTTTGTTCTTTATGCTGATTGGACAATGTTAGTTGATCTCAGAGTTATAAAGTTAATTTTAATTTACTTAATTATGTAGCATTATTTTATTATTTTGTTGTGCGTAGCTTTATTTTATTCAGACCTAAACCTATTGTTATAGTAGCTTTTGCCCGCGCCGCCGCCCGCGTTAATAGGTTTTTCCGGGACAAAAGTCCCGGTTTATATTTACCCGGGATAATAAGTAGCCTAGATCCTTCCTAAGCTCTTAAACTATCTCCCTACCAAATTTCATCGAAATCCGTTCAATAGTTTTTGCGTGAAAGAGTAACAAACATCTATACATTCTTACAAACTTTCGCCTTTATAATATTAGTAGGATTTAATGAGAGAATGCATTCACATAAACCTTAATATAGTACAGCATAAGCATTAGGATTAGGTTTTGCCGAAACCAGCAGCAAAGTTATCTCTTCCTACCAACTTGTAACAATATCACCCATGACCCGGCCGTAAAGACAACACTGCAACATGACCGCACCACATGCTTGCCATATTCATTGTTATTATGCGCATTAGATATTATTGTGACCTCAGCATATTGGGAATAGGTTTTGGAAGAAATTAACCGACCAATAAACAAAGGTAAAGCTACCTCTTACACCTTTTGAAATTAAACTATTTTTACGGATGTTATCGCGGAGTTTTCATTTACATTTTATCCTGAGCTCTTCGGTTTCCTGACCTATCAATCTGTGATGGTACCATCCCCGAACCATACACATAACTGAAACATGACTCCCACGTGTCAGACAGTACCATCCTGGACATTACGCACTAAACCAGGCAGCAGGCTATATAGCCGCCCTGTGGATTGGGGGCGTTTGGAGAATTCCACCACGGTATCCCCTGCCTGTCGTAAAAGGCGACTAATAGGGGCCTCCGGGGTTCACGGGTGGGCGGGACGTGCCGCCCACCCATTAGTCTAGCCAACTTCTGTGGCCCCCGTGATGGACATGTCCGAGGCAGCGTGTCTCACGCTGCCTCGGACACCAAAAGGCGGACACGGTACGGTGTTTCGGGGGCTTCTGAGTCCCCGCAACAGGAAAAGGACCGCAAAAAGCGGTACGCGCAGGGGCGGTTGCGGACGACAACTTAGACGTGAGTCGGAGGAAGCCCGCAGCCGTCCCTAATGAGCCGAAGATGACCATATAAAAAAAAAAAAAAAAAAAAAGCTATATAGCCCTTTATGTAAAGACCATTAATGAACTGCATAGTTCCACATCCTCAGGTCATCGCCCTCCCAAAAGCCGACTAATATCTGCCTGCATCTGCCTGCAACTAATTTTAAAAATACGGAAACTTGTACCCATTAAAACTAACTTGGTATGGCTATAGTTCGGCTGTAGAGTTCGCCGTCAAACATATAACTTTAGGGCTGATACTGTATGTAACTTTGAACAGTATAGGGTTTTTTGAATTAGGGTTAGATTGCAGAATATGTAGGTAGTGACGTCTAAAAGTCTGGTTTGATGACAATATATAGGTAGGGATTTCAATCAGTGCAAATGTATTGGATATTTTGTTCCCGAACAGATGGCAGCTAGCAGCTCCGTTCCTAGATTTTCCAGTATCCCTTCAATAGACAAGCCGACTTAGATAATGGTTGATGATATTATATAGGAATTTCCTATAAATAGGTAATGAATAAAGACATTGTATTTTCTAATGTGTTCGAGAAGTAAAGTTATCAAAAATAACTGCTAATTAATTATCTAAAATAAAATTTTATAAAGAGAATAGACACAATTTAACCTTTGCTGTCATAAAAAGGAACCTGAGTTAATTGGTCTTAAATAGATTAATAACTCGCCCCCGGGTGGGCTCGAACCACCAACCTTTCGGTTAACAGCCGAACGCGCTAACCATTGCGCCACGGAGGCTCTTGGTCATCACATCAATATCTGGCGTAGAGACACTACGTCGCATCGCTCTACAGATGCCGATTTAATATCAAGATGAGCGAGCTGCTCGCCCGATGGTCAGTGACATAACTGCCCATCAATAGCAGCAACTCTACCTATAAAACTCCAACTTAGCCTATATACCTTACTGAATAAGTATTTAGAACTTGATGCTCAAGGATTGTTTGTTCGGGCGAACGCGCTAATCTCAGGAACTATTGAAAATTTTGAATTGAATTTTTGTTTAATTTTAGTCCGCCCCGTAACCTTAAAGGCCACAAAGTCTTTGAAATATCGGGTTTTAAATTAAAAAAATTGCGATAATATCCGAAACATAATTTTATTTCTATGATATTTGACTTAACAGACTGCCTTGCGTAGTTGTATTACGGTACGACTGCAATGTCAAGGCCTCGGGTTCGATCCCGGGGCGGACAGTGATATTGGGTTTTTCTACTCTGTATCAGTCCGGAGTCTGGAATTTGTGCCCGATATGGCGATAGGCTCGCCCCCTATCACATCATGGGACAAAATATGCATGACGTAAAGTGGGTGCACTAGTTGTGACTCTGCCTAACCCTTCGGGGATAAAAGGCGTGAGTGTATATATATGTATGAGTGTAGACTTAACAGAACAAGTGTTGAATAAAGTCATGCAAAATTCAAAATACCCATAGCATAACCCACACACGAAGATTACAGTTAGTTGTTTACCTAAGTCATGTGACAAAGTCGGTTCTCATAACGTTTACTAAACAACTGATGTTTACGTCATGTTCCGCGAACGCTTGTAATCGGGTTGCAAGATGGACATTCCATCGAGGGTTTGTCATGTTCATCTTTATTGGTAGGTACTATTTAAATTCATGAGGTCCTTATAAGTCTTCCAAATTGTAGACAGTCCCTCATATGTGAAGTTCAGCTAGGTAGTTATTGTATAATACTACACGAGCGTGCCGCTTGCCTAATAGTAAGCAATACGACCGCCCATAATTAGTAACAACATAAAGAACTTAAAATTGCAAAGTACTGGGTAGTACCTAAGTACTCCGTGCTTGTAACCTGAGGCATAAGGTGTTAACTCTCATAATACCCAATAATTACACTGGCTATAATGCTTTTCAAATCGGAGCAAAACCGTACATTCACACTGCTGCTTGGCGGTAGAAATAGACATTAAGTTGGTGTCTCAGAGGGCCATCAACCACTGTTGTGTTCTGATTTAAAGAGCGTTGTATGTTTGTTTACATGTTTCAGGATGGCGAACACAGTCCAGTCCATACTTTAAAATTCCGAGCATACCTAATTCAGTATTTTGAGGAGCAAGTTACACAAGCAAGGATACACAAGAGCCTCCGTGGCGCAATGGTTAGCGCGTTCGGCTGTTAACCGAAAGGTTGGTGGTTCGAGCCCACCCGGGGGCGAGAAAAATTTACTAATTCATTAAAACGAGTTTTTATATTTCTGGTTTGCGAACTGAGATAAATCATATTTTTATTGAAAGTCATTCCTTTTATTAAATTTCAAAATCGGCATCATTATCTGAATGTCATCCTTTTAATAACATTTCACATTAAACCTTAATCACACCTCATCAATTCACGCCATGAATACTAACAATGACCGAGTTGTGTGGGGTTTACTGCCAAGCTTATCTATGTCGGCCTGGCAAGCTCAACAGTGATCCTCTTCATGACATTCGGAACGACTCTTTGACACAATGACTTGTAATGCTACCGAAAGTAAACTATCTTTTTTATCCTGGAGAGTTGATATACGAGTTAAATATTATCATGTACTATAAGGCAGGCTCGATACCTCTGCCTACCCCTTAGGGAGTTTAATGTGTGAGTGTAAAATATAGACAAACGAGTTTACCTTTCACGTACACTACAGAATCATGACTCCGGTGTATACCACCATACCAGCCCTGTATTATATACTGCCCGCTGCTGAGCACGGGCCTCCTCTACAACTGGGCTTAGACCCAAGTCTACCACGCTGGCCTAGTGCGGGTAGGCAGACTTCACATACCTTCAAAATTCGTATAGAGATATCTCATGTATAAAACTACAAAATACATTTGTACTAACTCTGTACCCGACTCATAAACTATAAAATATACTTACTTATTCATAGCCCAATTATTGGTACCTCATAATAAACCTTTCGAAATACTTCGTATAGATTTTAAAACGGTTCGTAACGGCGACATTTTTATAGCCCAAAAGGGATGTCTTCAATTAATTTTACAACCCAACCCTTTGGAAGTTACATAGCTCAATGCCGATGTCGTAAAATAATATTCACATTGTCGGTCTGTTTGTAAATAGTAACCCGTTATGTACTGTTTTGTTTTACTGTTTAATTACAGTTAAGTTTGAAGGTTTATTGCATGTTATTAAAATTTACAAAACAGTAACGGGTAATGACCTCTTCTAATGCCAGCGTGTTCTATATCAGCTCCACTTTTCCTTCCCTAGCCCTCTTCCCGTCCTCAGTGTTCCCGTCCGTGTTCTCTGTGCCTATAAGCCCTTGCTGGTTGTTCGTTCTTTAATGTAGGTACTTTAAATTATTTAATTGGTATATGTACCTTTGTAAATTTATTATTGTCTCTAACTTGTCGTAAGTGCTTTTTTATAGCCTACTTGATTAAAAATGTTTTTATGTTATTTTAAATGTTATTGTAGTTGAAGTCAAATAAGCCAACTGGTAATAATAATGTAATTAAAATATCAAAAAAATTACTTGTATTAGCGAATATAAAATGCATTTTGTCCTGCTTTTTTTAGTGTTAGTTCGATACCTGATCAATGAATTTGCAATGCTATGCAATGCTATCAGCCCTGTATTATATATTACCCACTGCTGAGCACGGGCCTCCACTATTACTGAGAGGGTTCAGGCCTTAGTCCACCACGCTGGCCTAATGTGGGTTGGCAGACTTCACATGCCTTCGAAATTCTTATAGAGAATTTTCAGGTATGTAGGTTTCCTCACGATGTTTTCCTTCAACGTTAAAGCGAACGATAATTGATAAACAATACACACCTAACTTCGAAAAGTCAGAGGTGTGTGCCTTGGGTTTGAGCCTCCAATGAATTTGAACTTTCAATGAATTTAAAGAACCCAAAAAATAAGACATGAAAAATAATGCAAGCATCGACTATAATATGTAATATTTTTCTGATGCGCGCACAAAGATACCCTAGCTATCTTTTTATTTGTAGTCGTAGAAGATACACAATATTCTTGAAGTTGTTAGCTTAAATTTATACACATACAAGTACTAAGTATTAAGTACATAGGTATGTTTTACCAGCGGCAACATTGTTTCTTTCAGCCGCGCACAGAAGTTGTATGGCGAAGTCGTAAAATTTATTATAAAATATTAAATCTGTAGGAACCGCCTGCTCGGCTACTGTAACCATTGTTTTGACGTTTACGATCAGTCCTTATTCATTACAAACGTTTTATACGACGTTTTAAGTAATGGTATTTGGACGATTGTCTCGTTTCTTTAATTCTAGAATTGTAGGCATCTTTCGATTTTTTTATATTAAAATTACCTACCTCCTGGCGTAACATTACTGCTACATTTGTGATTCATTGTTTAATGTACAATCACCCAATTTGGTGCTAATACACTTCCTAAAGATAAAACGCCCATTTTTTTTATTTTAGCAAGCAAGTGCGATTGTGCCTTTCGGAGACGTACAAAGGAAACAGCAGATAACTCTAAAGATGTGATTCCGCAGGACGCGGCAGACGGCAACGGCAAAGAATGGTCGTCACTTGCTGCGCGTCATTTTCCGTCGTGTGCGGAATCAGTCTCATATAATTTAATACTGCATACCTAGTAGTGCCGTCTGCCGTCGCGGCACGTGTCATCTGCCGTCTGCCATAGCCGTCTGCCGCGTCCTGAGGAATCACAGCTTTAGTTTTATGTTGCGTGTTGCTAACAGACCACGCACAAGTGACTTATTTAGACCTTAAGGTGGTCGAGTACACACTTTTCTAACTGTCCGTACATTCTATAATTCTGTTGTTTTAAAAGATTCTTATTTAATGCTAAATGACTCACCGTAATACGCGCTGGACGTTATGGATCATTTTAAGTACGTAACGTTTAATAAAAATAATTCTTTATTATGTTTCAGTTTTCTAGTTAGTCATCAGTTGTGTTATATTAACAAATACGATCCGCTGGCCGCATCATTAATTAGTATCTACTCCACCATAGCAATCAGAAAGTAATTTTCTGAGTAGCAATCTTTATCTAATACCGATAATAAGACCTTAAACTCGGACAAAATGTCCTCTAAATTTAAATAAACATTTTAATGTTTTCGAAACATGGGCACCCCATCTAGGCCACGTTGTCGAAACGTCAAACAAAACACATCAACAAACGCGCCAACACTAAACCAATTGTTCTCGCGCATGTCGCTTGACGCATTCGTCATTTTGCTATAATAATCTTTCTTACAACACTCACAGCATTTTCTCCTCTACAGCTTAGTAGTAGAGTGTACATTTGTATGGCAAAAGAAAGTGATTCTGCGAGTAACGAGTATTGTTTTTGAAAATGGAATCGGGGTGACGCCTTCGGCGGGCTTTATCCGCCATTTTAAAATATAGATTATTTGAATGTAGCTACATATTATTTTTAATTTTTCGTAACAGCATAAAAAAGACTGAGCCTTGGGCCCATTTTATGAAAAGTATAATATGATTCAATGGATTTATGACATAAGTGTAGTGAATGGTTACCTTTATGCCAATCATTTTTGTGTAATGTTAAAGAATTGGAGAATAAAATTAGATGGACTGTGAGGCTCCTCCATTCCCTAGTTAGGTACCAAAAAGGCTTGTAGCTAATTATATTGTTTTATTATTTTCTTTTTTATGTTTAATAATATTGAGATTCAAAAAAAGAACTAGTTACTAAATCTTTGATTAAAAATGTTTGTTGTTGAGACCGTTAATTAATCAAAATGCCGATGATACGATGCAATACTTACATTAATTTAAAATTCTGAGTGGTGTTGCGAATCAATCGACAGGCGTGGCGACTGGCGTATCAGACGAGCAAGTTCATAGTTTCGTCTTCAGTTATATCATAGCTTTATTTGGGGCCATGGCTTTTTTTTATTGCATTGAATGACGAGACGGGCATGTCGTTCGCCTGATGGTAAGCGATACGACCGCCCATAGACAGTAGTAACACTATCCAGCACCTTGAGTTACAAAGTACTGCGTGGCATTCCACTGCGCTCGTCATCCTGAGACATAAGATGTCAAGTCTCATTATGTCCAATAGTTACACTGGCTACAATGTCCTTCAAACCGAAACACAACAGTGCATGCACACATTGCGTTGGTACCCACCCAGACAGGCTGTATATTGTCTTCGTCCCAAATTCGATTTTAGTAAAAGCCCGATGGCTTGATTGTTAATTATAACTTTTTTTGTAGAATCCTCAATATTTTCGGAGTGCGCAAAATGGTCGAAGTTACTCTTCATAAAATCCATTACTCTTGAGTGAATGTCACATCAAAATCGGTCCAGCCATTTCGGAAAGTAACTGTCACAAACATGTGACAAAGCGACAAAGCTTAATAGAAGCCTTTTGGAGTATATGCCGGTAAATTTGTATGATCATATTACCATATGATCATACAAATTTAGAACAAAAAAGCATTGTACCAAACTAAAATATGTGATGGAAGCGATACTTATCTGGATGAAATGGGGATATAAGCATGGATATGTAAGAGCCTCCGTGGCGCAATGGTTAGCGCGTTCGGCTGTTAACCGAAAGGTTGGTGGTTCGAGCCCACCCGGGGGCGAGTTTACTTTTATAGTGCAACACATAATATATCAGAGTAGAGATAAATTTACATCATAGTCAGTTGTGAATATTCTAGAATAGAATATTCCATCTTACACATTGAAATGATAATATATTGTCTATTTTATTATGTATTTACCTATATCTATTTATTATTATTTAAACGGAGGGGTCTATATCATCAATCGCAGCACATACATTGCTGAACATAGTCCTCCCCCAATGATTTCCAGAAACTTCAATTTACGTCCTGTAACCTATATTGGGTCGTTTGTCCGCTTTGGAGATGGAATTCCATGTATATTTACTATTGGCTCGCCCTTTGTCACATCATAGGTCGGGACACACATGGTAAAACGCGAGTGCTTTGATTACCTCTTTGAGGATAAAAGTGTGATGATTGTGATATCAAGCAGAAATTTCTGTTTGTTTATTTGAATCAAAAACATAATTTTCATTTACCTGTACCTCAGTACCCTCATAGTTCATTACCTGCAACATCATATTTATCATCATTAAGGGTACCGCAGGTTTATTTCTTCCTTAACTTTGTCCGATAAACGTATTTACGTCAAACGGCAAAGGATTTCTCAGTCCTGGAGTTTGTAACATTTCCGCAGAATTCCGCCTCTTAAGCCTCAGCCGCGTTAAAGTTTTCTAGAAATTTCGAATTAATGAGGTAATAGAAAAACCATTTTATAATTTACCTGCTTTTAGGAATAGGCCTGTTTATAATCCTGAACTAAAAGTACACTTTAAACTAAATTCCCACTTTTGATGGTATGGCGTTATTACTGACTTTCCAACAGAAGCGGGGCGAGTTGCTCGTTTAATTAGCAACACGTCTAGCCATAAGTGATAACTTAGTTCAATACATTCTATAATTCTAAATATTTTTACCGACTCTACTGAAATGAAATTACGGCAAGTAAAACAAGAGCAAGATAGCACAGAACTTTACACAAAGTAGTAAAGTAGTAAGTAAAGTAAGACAAAACACAATGCAATGTCATGTATTATAGCGTCATATAGCCGTATATAGAGACTGCTTAGAACTGTGCTATAGATGATGATCGCTGAGCTATCCTGCTGTTTGGTGTGCCCTCAGGTATCTTGCATAGTCCACTTTGTAAAATCACTTAGTACTAAGTCATGGAATTCATATTAGATTAACGGAATCAGCCTGTATAATGTATACATTTCAATCTGGCCAACAATTGCGTTAATGGCTTTTGATACAATTCTCTTGTTAGTCAACATTTTATATGAAACTCATTGGAGTAACTGGGTGCAGTGGAGTCAGTCAGAGGTGTGTGCTTTTGGTTTTGAACCTGCGGGCATTGCCTCAGCAGCAATCATTAAGATCTAGAAATCTAGATTCTTAAAAACTAGGCATACCTTATGTTAGCATTTTAATCATGTGGTAGTAAAACATGACAACCACTTTTACAGCAATTTAATAAAAAAATCTATACGAAAACTTGTATAAAAAATACAATAATAAAAGCGGTGTAACAAAAATATTGGAATATCATTGCACAGTTAAAGAGATTGCCCAGTTTTTTGTGGTCGTAACAGCGGCTTAGTGACGAGATGGCGAGGTATCGATATCGAACATCGATTTTTTTTTAATGGCCCTACTGCGAGTAGCCCGACGCGAGTTGGCTTTTCTGGCCACATCGGTCTTTAGGGTGAACGCAGAAGGCGCTCGCAACCCTTTAAATTAAGTGACCATGCTGAGGGCAACCCACTAACGGGTTACGAGCCTCGGTTCAGTACGGCCACTGAGAGAGGATGAGACATCAACGATTAGGGAAAGATTGGTTTTTAGGCCTAATCCTATTAGATTGTGTTGTCATCGGCACGCGGGCCGGAACTGCAAGGGGCTCGGGGGGGCAACGGGGAACGCGGCGAGGACGGAACAGCTGTCTTGTGGAGTGTTGGAGCTTCAAGAACTCGTTCTTACGGCGGATGGCCAGAGTGATTTCGTCCTCTGTATCGGTTAATACGGAACGCGGCCGTCTCCATTTGGCGCGGTCGAATGGGAATATCGATTGTTATTAGCTTTTTGTAATGTGTTTTAAATTTGTATGAAATCTTTTGGTAAACTTTAGTTATCATTGCCTTGGGTCGGCAGTCAGTACTGTTCTCTGTGCAAAATGCTTACAATGAATTATTCTGAGATTTAACAAACAAATGTACACAAGTAATATCTATACCTTTTCAATCTTCATTGTATCGGGCGTAATTGCCAGATCTTATAAAACGCGATTCGAAATAGGGTTATACACTTACATTATATATTTAGTCGTTAATTATGGTACGACTGCAATGCTGAGGTCTCGGGTTCGATCCCCGGGTCAGGCAGTGATATTGAATTTTTGTATTCAGTATCAGCTCGGAGTCTGAAATTTGTGCCCCATATGGCGATAGGCTCTCCCCTTATCACATCATAAGACGGAATAATGGCGAAAAGTGGGCGCACTAGTTGCACCTCTGCCTACCCCTTTGGGGATAAAAGGCGTAAGTGTGTGTGTGTGTGTATTATATATTTTCCTTTGAATTTTATGTAGATCACCTCTCTTTTCGTATTTCATATCAAAGTACAGTTAGTTAAATAAGCCTCAGAAAGTATTCCATTTATAATTATTGTGACTTTCAAAAGAATATTTTTTAAAGACTTCGCCACGTTTCGAAGTTCGCAGTGCACAAGGCATCTTGTTGTATACTCCAATACTGTTATTTTTTGTGAAGAGATTTAAATGACAATCCTGAAGCCATCTTATAGCCGTGCCAATATCATTTATAATTGCTTTGCTCATTACTTTTAAGTTAACTAATTTGATGTCTTTTCTATACATAGTTATTTAATTTTTTATGATATCTTCTTATAATTTTTATTTCGATTTCTTGGGAGTCGTCTTCAAGGACGTAGAACTAAAAATGATCTTCAGCTCGAGTGATTAACTTAGTTCTTGTAGACGTTGCTTATCTCGGGGGAATTCTTTACTTACATCTTATGAGTATACTTTCTATTATATGGTTAGGGGCGTTGCCTGTGGAGTCCTTTGCTGCGTGTTAGCTTGACCCAACTATTTCTTACCAAAAGAACGATTAGTCGCCTCAAATGTACCATAGATGGGCAATGCACAGTTTTGGTTAGGATGCTGATTTCGTATGTATATGGACTGCAGTTACTAACAATTTTAAATATAAGAAATGAAAAATTAAAATAGATATCTATATCAATTATCGATAAATCGTTTAAGTATCAAAATATCGACAACCCATCCCTACCTCGACGCCATTAGCAGCGCACTGTCAACTGGCATCAATCAATCATAATCATCTTTTGTTAGGCTCCAGCTATCGAGAAATTTTCCGGACAATAATGGAAACTTGGGGTCCGTTCTCGTCCCTCGATGATTGACTAATAGCGATAAACGATATGCAGTGGATTGACAAATGTTTGATCAAGATACACAGGCTGGTTTAACCTGTGATAAATAACAAATAGCTTTAACGGTGAAGGAAAACATCGACAGCAAACTACATACCAGCTCCTTAATCATTTCGAAGGTATGTAAAATCTGTAAACCCTAATTCCAGTTGCGTTTAAAGTGTACACATATTATTTGAATCTTTATCCCGAATATCTTAAGTATAGTCTAAAGAATTAAACGGCGACAATTTTATTTAAACTATATAATTTGACAAATTTCATAAATTAACCAAATAATAAATAATTTACAAAATTCACATATTTTAAAATTAAATAAATACACTAAGTACTCAAAAGAAATATTTGTACTAATAAATTTAACAAAAAAGAAAAGTACTAATAAGCGCAGCACACAAACATTCTTGCTGCTCAGACTATGAGTTTTATGAAATTTGTAACTTTGCGAACCAACAAGAAGATACTTTGATTATACAGAACACTTTGAGATCGAAGAAGGCAATAAGAAAGAAGACTATGATTATAATCAACTATAACAATACATCATATTATAAAGGAACATGACGATATACACGAAATACTCTACAAAGAAAATGACTGGAGCAACATTGAAGTTTGATACAAAATAATGTGCACCGTTGGGACTATTACAGTAAAAATGATTGTTTTCTGAATATAAAATTGATTATAATCCACTCCAAAAGTTTTAAAGTCACAAGTTCAATTAACGCATAAGATTGATAAAAAGGCTCGTTACAGAAGTTTATCTTCTAAGTTCGACGTTTCTTATCCTCTGAACTTTTGGATGGCTTATCTTTTTTATCAACATCTGGTTCATGGGTTTGTTTTTCTGGATCAGCCTCTTCCACTTCTATGCTCTTATCTTTTTCTTTACTGGAACTTGGCGGTCTTAATGTGCTGATATCAATGTCGGTTTCATCCAAATCTATATCAGCTTCATCGTAATCATATTTAGTATCATCCGATGTGGTAGCCCTCGATATCGAGGGTTCTATATCATGTAAAATAGTTTCTTTCAGCCTTTTAGGCACTTTAACATTCTCCAAAACTTCTATAGATGCCGTAGCTACTTCGAAATATGGTTCCGCATCTACTATTCCTTCTACACTGACTGCATTTTCTATTCTTGTTTTGTCTATTTCATTTTGGCCTTGACCTTCATACATTTTATTGTCTCCCTCGCCCAACTTTTCAACAGATCCTTCAGTCATTTTGTCTTTAGTAGTTCTAGATGGTAAATCTTCACTTGGGCGAGGAGTTTCTGCCTCTGAAATATTTAAATCCTTGTTTTGAGATTCTTCAACAGTTTCATCTGATGTTGTTTCAGGCAATTTGATTCTTACAGAGGATTTAGATTTAGTTGTTTCAGTTTTCGAAACTTCTGGTGGACTCACACTAAGTCTTTCTCTTAGTAACGCTGTGTCGTCTACTGGAGATAGATTAATTTTATCTTGTTTTAGATTTTCATACGAAATAATGTCAGGTGAAAAGGCGTCTTCAAATAATTTTGTTGCTTCTGGCTGCGTCACCGTGTCAGATAAATTTTCTGATGAAGCTTTTCTATCAGTAATATTTTTTTCAGCTTCTATAATATTTTCATCTTGTATGTATGGTTTTACCTTAAAGTCAGACTTATTTTCTCCAATTTCACGATTTGACGATAACTCAGTAAGAGTTGATGTTTCAAGAGATGTATCATGTGGCAGGTCTGCCGATAACGTTATTTTATCTATTGAAGGTGCGGATTTTTCTTGGATGCCTTCAGTTTCATTAGCAGAAGTTGTAGATGTCTTTTCCTCAGACGCATCCAAAACTTCTGGTTTTCTTGGAGTTCCAGAAGAAAATCTTTCATCATTTTCATCTGCAGAAGATTTTGCTAGTTTTTCTCATTGTATAAATTTGCCCTGAATTTCTTCAACATGTTCCTTTAACATAACGTCAGCTGAATGAGAATCAGCAGTTTCTATTTTTGTGCCTGATTGTGGTGATAATTCACTCGGGCTTGAAGTTTCTTCTGAAGTTTTATCATCATCACCACCTTCTCGTAGTGCCTTAGTTTCATCTGATGATTGTTTAGGTATGTCACCTAAAACTTCTGGCTTCGTTTCAGAAGCTGGAAGTAAAGTTTCCATTTTTTCCTTATGCAAACCGGTATTTTCAATCATCCCTTGCAAATCAACCTCCTCAACATTTTGCAATACTTCCATTTCTTTGTCAGCTTTCATAGTTTGAAACTGTTGAGTTGATTTATTGGCGTCGCCAGTTTCACCGGCGTCTGGAGATTTTATCACTACTAGTGGATCTCCTCCATCGGCAGCGGGAGGTGCTGTGGCCAATCCCTTAGGTTTCATTTGAGACTGTATCTTAATATCTGACACCTTATCAGTAACTTGAGTCTTCTCTCCAGCACCAACTTCTTCCATCCCTTCAAGTTCCTTAAGTTTATTCTGCTTCACGCGTTTCAAACGGAATATCTCTTCTCTTTCTTTCTCTTCTAACTCTGACACGATGTAACGAATACTTGCAGAAAGTCTTGGTATAACTATTTTCGCGAGCACGTTCTTTTTCCTTTAACAATAAATTTGATTGATTAGAATATGCTAAAAACGTTTTAAAATCATAGTGGTAGATATAATTTTTGGTATTGTTGAGTTATCTTTAAACTACAGTATCAAAATTATGATTGCTTACTAATAAACGGTCTTTGTCACATAAACGTATAAGTCGACCAAACACAAAAGTCATACTCTAATCTATCCTTCTAGATTAGAGTGTAGTTGGTCGGCTAATATATATGACAAACAGTGTTTTCAGCAGCGCTGCAATCTGCCCTAAGCTAGGTTCTTTGTACCTATAAATAGTAAATTCAGGGCCTGTTCCACGATGTCTGAGTAAACGCTAATCGTCGGATATAATATAGAGCAACAATAAAGCTTCCAAATAAATTGCAAACAAAAGAATACCTTCAATATGCATAAACTTTTCAATATTCCGTCAGTTTGATAAAAACGAACAAGCTCTTCATATTATTAAAATAACGCATGAAGTCATTAAATCATCTTTATTATGCGAGTATAGCCAGAAAAAAATTGATTTCATAAATTGTTGCAACATGACCCTATTTCTTATTTAATATTACAAATGTGAATGTTTGTTAATGTGAATATGATTTTTTATTTTTTTTCTTATTTATAACAAAATAATAAATAACAAAATAATAATAAAAAAACTTAAAACATTTCACACACATTTCTTATTTAACATAAAAAATTTAGTGTAAGTGAATATGATTATGATTTTTTTGTTCGTCAAAAATAACAAATGTTTCACGAGTTTCAAGTAAATTCTTTTTGACAGTTATAGCTAATTTCATCTAAGATAAAGCGCGCGACCAATTTTTTCCGAGGATTTCACGGGTTATGAGGAATTTGATTATACATCGTAATTTGCAATTTAATATTTCATTTGCAGATATAAAACACAAGCGGAAAGTTTCCCACATGACAGTCCAAGTAAGCGATAGCGTACTGTAAGTGATAAGGAAAATAAGTGGGGTGTGATAACGTAGATGGTTTATCTGTGTCATGCTAAATAACTAACTTTTGCTCGTAGCTCCACCCGCGTTTTTCCGGGATAAAACGCCTTATATTTTCCCGGGACAAAAGTAGCCTATGTTCTTTCTAGGGTCTCAAACTATTTCCATACTAAATTTCATCGAAATCCGTTCAGAAGTTTCTTAGATGTGCAGTAACAAACAGAAAAACATACAGATAAAAGAATTATTAAAATCGCTGATTTGTTTTCCATTACTCTTCTTTAGTCACCCCCTTCCTTTTTTATCACATTTCTTTCAATTGTACGGCCACAACGGGATCTACTGCTTTAATATAGTATAGATTAATGTCGATAGTACTCGTTTAATTACCATTTATTTGGGAGCATAGATTAGAGTGGGACTTTCGTATTTGGTCGGCTTATATATTTATGTGACTAGTAACATTTGCTGTGATTCCGCAGGACGCGGCAGACGGCAGACAGCAACGGCAGATGGTGGGACGTCACCTTTTTTTTTGTTGACGCGGAGAAAGTGACTTATTACTACCGCCCAGTGTTCAAGGGGAACGACTGAGCGGTTATGTTGGGTTCACCGTGCCTTACGACCCGACGGTGAGCCGCCCGGAGAGATGGAAAACGTCGGGCGACCGCCGGGCTGAGTCCCTAACCTATGTACACCGCACGGCATACCAACTAAAACTCCGCGGTGGCCATCTTCGGCGCATTAGGGACGGCTGCGGGCTTCCTCCGACTCACGTCTAAGTTGTCGTCGCCGTGTGCGGAATCGGTCTCATACAATTTAATACTGCATAGTAGTGCCGTCTGCCGTCGCGGCACATGCTGTTGCCGTCTGCTGTCTGCCGGGATCTGCGGAATCACAGCTTTACTCAAAAGTTTTGAAACAGGAACTAAGACTTGCAACAAATTGTAAACAGTTACGATTATTATACAAACGTAAATCCTAAATACAATGCAGTTTGAACCCTTACCCAAAAAAGCTTCATAATATTTGAAAACATAATATTATCTATAGTTAAAAGATCGTTAATCCTTTTGTTAATAGATTAGCAAAGATCAACCACGGCGGTTTAAAAATGGTAAACGTTACCAGATTTAAAATGTTATCAGGGCTTTTGGAGACGTCTAGAATGTATTAAAGGTTGAACAAATTTAAAAGTTTTAATAAACAAATTGGGAAGACAACGATATTTAGAAATAGGCAGTAGACATGGGCGCCGCGCCGGCGTTACGCCGCCGGACAGGACCCGCGCGCCACCGCCGCCGCCGCCTAACTTGGACGGCGTGGGTTTTGTGAATACTTTTAATTATTATTGTCAAATTTTATGAATGATTGGGTCTCAAATCTCATATTTAGTTCGATATAGACATAGGCGCCGCGCCGGCGTGGATTTGTAATAAAAAAATCGTTTTTCTTCAAAAAATTTATTCATAGTTATTGGCCGACTTGGGTTTTTTAAAGTTAATAACAGAAAAACGACTATTAGCGTTAACGATTGTAAAAGGCATCGTGGCTACGGCCTCTGTGCTCACGCGCCCATACGCGGCTGCGCTCTTTCAAGCTGTCTAACCTAAAAGGTCCTGGCATCGCTAACTAAACTTTATGCCACGGAGTTGTGTGGTCCATGATCTTTTACAGCAGTACCTTATCGGCCGAAACCTTGGACCTCCAAATCTCTTTGCAATGCTCTCCAGTGGAATCCGCAGCAGATAATAAGGGCGTGCCACACGATCTTGTACGTGACTTACTTGTTGGTTAGATACCGGCTTAGGATCTGGATCACAAAGCCCTACGGCCACCTTCCACTGGCTCGAGGGAGCTTCCACACACGAGTAGCGTCCGGCTCCTAAATAGAGGCCAAGCTGGCACCTTTCGGCGGAGTTGCCATGGAGGATGTGGTCTCAGGCTGAAGACCCCGACCTCGGTGCCCAAATGTTTTAGTAGTCCACCCTGATTTCATGAGGGTCGGACCAAATCTGGCCGACGAGCAGTTCGGATTCAGGAGGGGACGTTCCACTGTCCACGCGATTCTGCGGGTGAAGGCACAGGCGGAGGATGCAGTGGCTGGGGGCGAAGTTGTAATCGCGGTGTCGTTGGACATCTCCAACGCATTCAACTCGCTGCCCTGGCCCTGCATCCACGAGGCACTGCGGTACCACGTGGTGCCGCCCTATCTCCGGCGTCTGGTGCACGCGTATCTGTCTGACAAGCACGTGGTGTATCCGGGCGCCGATGGGTGGCACCGAAGAGCGATGTCGTGCGGTGTTCCACAGGGCTCGGTTTTGGGCCCTCTCCTGTGGAACATCGGGTACGACTGGGTGCTCCGTGGTTCCAATCTCCGGGGCGTCGGCGTGACTTGTTACGCCGACGATACGTTAGTCACAGCGACTGCTGGGACCTTTCGGGACGCCGCAACTCTGGCGGCGGCGGGCACCGGCCAAGTAGTTGGAAGAATTCAACGTTTAGGTCTGAGAGGCTACTGCGAAAAACGAAATCCGAAACGTCGGTCCGAAACGAAGAAACGACGAACTTCGGATTTAACCTTACTACCAAATTACTTCGGATCCGTCACCGTTGAACGAAGGTTTCACGCAGTTAGCGACGCTTCCGACTCCGCTCAACACTTTCGTCACGCAACAACTCTTCATAAAGAAGGATCCGTAACACTTCGTAGTAAGAAAACGTGCGATCCGTCACCCGAAACTACGGATTTCGTTTTTCGCAGTAGCCTCTCTGAAGGTGGCCCTCGAGAAAACCGAGGCCGTGTGTTTTCACGGACCTCGGAGAGGGCCACCGGCCGGTGCCGGCATCGTCGTTGGGGGGGTGCGGATCCCCATCGGCTCTAGCATGAAGTATCTAGGTTTAGTCCTAGATAGCCGATGGCGATTCCGCACCCACTTTAAAGAGTTGAAGACAAAATTGTCCCGGGCAGCGGGCGCTCTTTCCGGCCTGCTGCCCAACCTGGAAGGTCCTGGCTTCCCTTGCCGGAGGCTGTATCACGGAGTCGTGCGGTCCATAGCCCTTTACGGCAGCCCCGTTTGGGCTGACTCCCTGGGCCGCCCCTGCGTCGCCCTTCTGCGCGCCCCGCAGAGAGCTTTAGCGCAGCGGGCGGTCAGGGCGTACCGCACGGTCTCTTTCGAGGCGGCTTGCCTATTGGCCGGATTTCTGCCCTGGGACCTGGACGCCAAATCCCTTGCCGATGTATTCCATTGGCGGGAGGAGGCGTTCAGTCGCGGGGAGCGTCCGGCCCTGAAGGAGGTGGAGGCCAAGAGGGCCGCCTTACGGCGAGCCGCCGTGGAGGAGTGGCGTCTCAGGCTGGAGGCCCCGTCGTGGGGGCACAGGGTCGTAGAGGCAGTGCGTCCTGTCTTTGCCGAATGGCTGGACAGGCGCCACGGAGCGGCAACATACCGCCTGACGCAGGTGCTCACCGGGCATGGCTGCTTCGGTGAGTTCCTGTTTCGGGTGGCAGGTATAGAGGAGTCGGCCGTCTGTCACTATTGTGAGAACTGCCCAATGGACACGGCCCAACATACGTTGGAGTGTTGTCCAGCCTGAGATGAAGAACGCAGCGCTCTCAGAACAGTCGTCGGAGAAGACCTCTCGCTGCCGGCCGTGGTCGCTTCCATGGTCGGCGGCCGGGAGGCCTGGCAGGCGGTGGCCCACTTCTGCGAGGCGGTCCTCTCGCGGAAGGAGAGTGCCGAGAGGGATCGCCAGCGCAGTGGTGATCCCTCCCGCCGCCAGACGAGACGTAGGAGGCGTCGGGTGGACGACTGACCGACGTCTCCCGCCCTGTGGATTGGGGGCGTTTGGAGAATTCCACCACGGTATCCCCTGCCTGTCGTAAACGGCGACTAATAGGGGCCTCCGGGGGTCACGGGTGGGCGGGACGTGCCGCCCACCCATTAGTCTAGCCAACTTCTGTGACCCCCGTGATGGACATGTCCGAGGCAGCGTGTCTCACGCTGCCTCGGACACCAAAAGGTGGACACGGTACGGTGTTTCGGGGGCTTCTGAGCCCCCGCAACAGGAAAAGGACCGCAAAAAAGCGGTACGCGCAGGGGCGGTTGCGGACGACAACTTAGACGTGAGTCGGAGGAAGCCCGCAGCCGTCCCTAATGAGCCGAAGATGGCCATTTAAAAAAAAAAAAACCCTGATTTCATCAAGGGGTGAAGCAACTATGGTCCAACTATCAACTGATAAATGTACTCATCGGAGAACATTGTTCCGGAGAGTATCTGTGGCAGATCGTAGGTCATGTCTTTTCATTGTGATAACTGCCCAACGACGGTGTCTTACGGTCAGGTGCATGTGATCGTTTTTACTGGTCCATGGTCAACAGGCGGAGATTCTAAATTGCAGTGGCTGACTTTTTCGGAATAGTCCTCCATCAGAAAGAGAGTGCTACGAGAGATCGATAGCGGGCTAATCCCTCTGCCATCAGAGAAGTTAGAGGCTCCTGGTCCTGACCTGTGAATTGGGGGCGTTTAGGGAAGTCCACTACAGCATCCCCGGTCTGTTATAAAAGCAGACTAATAGGGGCTATCGGGCGATCTTGGGGTCTCCCGAATAACCGTCCACTCGGCTTTTGAGGTTGCAATATACGGTTCAATATATACCTAACCTAACATTTATCGGAGTTTTAGCTAACCTTAATTGAGAGCATAGCGATTTCGTGCCATTTAATAGAGGAGGCCTCTCGCTTTCGCTGTGTTACTAACCAAGACCACAGTAAGAGATCTTAATTTTTGATGGCCTACGAGTACGAAGGTAGACCTCTTATGAAAAGAGATGGTGCGGGAACACGAAAGGTCGGACTCCTCCCACCAGAAGTAGAGAAATTTGAGGCATGAGGTGGAGAACTGAATATTACCCGTCCTTTTGATGGAGATTTGCGGATAAAATGATTAGGCGCACATGACCATGAGATCATGAAGCCGTCCCTGACGCAACAGAGAGCTTTGGTATACATTTAGTATGCCGTAGTAGTTTACAATGGCGGTGCTAGACCAAACGTGGACGTCGGTGACATTAGCTTTGTGAGGCCCCTTTTATTTTCCACTTTTCTCTCGCCCGGGCCTAGCGGCGGCTGAACCCTCGGTTGACAAAGGGCACAAAGAAAAAGGCCACGTGCAAACATCTGCCCCCGGAGCCCTGCGTTGGCTAAGGTTGCCACTATCAAAAAGTAATATTAAATATTTTTTTTGTAAGACCCCTTAAGCGCGAGGCCGTCGGCGGTCGCCGACGCCTAACGCCGTCACTACTAGTTTTCATAGACTAAAAGACTTGGTCCAGCTTGGTGTGTCGCCCGATGCTTCCATCTCTATAAGTGGCGTAACGCTAGGTCGTAAAAGCGATGATAATCATATAACCGCGCAGTCATTTTTGATAACGGGATGGTGGCACCAAAGGGCATTAATGGTCATTTCACCTTCTCCGCGAAACAAGATAAAGACTTGCGAGTGCAATGGAGCATTTGTCTTTTTTTGTTATTATCTTTCGCGGAGAAAGTGACTTCTTACTACCCCCCATCCTTCAAGGGGGGCGACTGAGCGGTTATGATGGGTTCACCGTGCCTTACGACCCGACGTTGAGCCGCCCGGAGAGATGAAACCATTAGGTGACCGCCCAACGTATGTACAACGCATGGCATACAAACCAAAACTCCGCTGTGGCCATCTTCGACGCATTAGGGACAGCCGCGGGCTTCCTCTGACGGAAGTGTCTAAGTTGTCGTCCGCAACCGCCCCTGCGCGGTGCCGCCTAGTGCGGCCCGTCTGCTGTTGTGTTGGGCCCAGACGCTTCCGCGCACCGAAGGGCGCCCTCTGCGTTAACGGCAACGTGAGGCCTACCTGCCACGCTGCCGTCCATCACAGGGTTTGCAACAATGTGCTAAAAAAACACAAAACTAAAGACGGACAGCCCCCTGCCGTCCGCCTGGGACCCCCGGTGGCCTATATTGACTAATAGTCTTTTACGACAGGTAGGGGATACCGTGGTGGAATTTTTCCAAACGCCCCCAATCCACAGGGTGGATGGAGCATGGGTCCTGAAGGGATTTTTATACCGATAAGTTAATTGGCTAGCGCTTCCAGCTACATACGAACATGTAACTGAGGAATTTATATGTGGCCTATACATATATTCAACATTCAATAAAAAAAATCCACGCCGCCGGCGTTACGCCGCCGCCGACCAAAAATTACCAGCACGCCGCCGCCGGCTTTTTCCTAGGCGGCGCCCATGTCTAATAGGCAGTCACTGACCAAATTATATAATAGCGCTAAGATTCTATGGCAATATTAGTGAATAGTTTCAAGTTTTTAGAGTAGTGAATTGCAAATGTAACAAACATTTTTGGTGGTATACAATGATTAATTTAATACATAAACTATAATCGCACTTTACCGATTTACATTTCCAAAATAAAAACCATTATGTAAAGATTAAAACTAGCTACTATTCATATGGACCTAATATTGTAGATACTAATATCTATTTAATATATATTTCTAATATCTTACTGATAAATTTATATATATAAAAGCGAAATGTCACTCACTACGAGTGCTAGGAGTCTCAAATTTTGCATGGGGGTTCCTTTTAGAACATAAGTACTCACTAAGACGGGATTTTGCGAAGTTCAACCCTCAAGGGGGTACAAAGGGGTGGCAAATTTACTATCCCGCCCTCACATCCACCACTGCAACTCCTGTAAGCCAGGATCGACAGTGGCACGCATTTTATGACACCAAGCGGTGAAACTCGTCGGTTCTCTGGCAGCACTAATTAGTCTTAACCCGCAACGAAGTTAATCAAACAGAAGAATAGGGGGGAGCTAGAAATATGTTTTCCACTTCCCTCCATAGCAAAGCGGGAGACAAAATAATGAACTAAAAAAAAGGAATTTTAACCTTAACTATTATTTAGTCTTTTACAACTGGAAAAGCCAGATGTAAAGCACCACGGATAAAATTAAAGGGGTCCCATTATTTGAGCTGTTAAACTTGATTCCAATAGTAGGTACGGCAAAAACGCCGGAAAGCACGGAAATTCTGCGTAGCCTTGACAAGGTTCATGTAGTGGCAAAGTTTGTATGAAACTTCTATAGTTTTAATAGTAGCTTTTATTCTTTCAGTAATAGGAAGCTACATTACTCCTGAGTGCTATAGTTTTTGTCCCGGGAAAATATTTATCCTGGAAAAACGGGCGGAGCCCCAGGCAAATGCTAGTATATTATTGGCGTCGTTTCACAACTTCAGAGTAAATTCAAATTCAAATGATTTATTAAGTAATTAGGCCCCTAGGGGCACTTTAACACGTAATTTTTAACAATGTTTTCTACCAGTGCTTCGGAAAAACCCACTGACCTGAGAAGAAGCACCAAGAAACTCAGCGTGGGTATTTTATTGTCATTTTGTTTCCTTTCAAATATATGTAAAGTAAAGTAAATGCTACTCGTCACACAAATAAGCCGACCGAATACATAAGTCACACTAATTCATACTTCCAAATAAACGGTACTAAAAAGTGCACTATCGATATTAGCAGTTTAATACGATAACTTTCAAGTAAAAATGTACTTCAATCTTGTGAAACAGATCCTTAATGAAATAGCAAAAACGGGCAGTTATTCACATTTTTTTTTTATGGCATTGAATGACGAGACGAGCATGCCGTTCGCCTCATGGTAAGCGATACAACCACCCATAAACAGTAGCGGCACCATCCAGCACCTTGAGTTACAAAGTACTGTGTGGAATTCCACTGCGCTTGTCATCCTGAGACATAAGCTGTTAAGTCTCATTATGTCCAGTAGTTACACTGGCTACAATGTCCTTCAAACCGAAACACAACAGTGCATGCACACTGCTGCTTGGCGGTAGAAATAGACATTGCGGTGGTACCCACCCACCTACCACCAGCAAAATGCCCGAAATTAGAAAAGTTAATAACGCCCGTTCTATAATAGAAACTGAAAAATTTTTTCTATTCTATTGGCGTTAACGCTTGAAGGAAAGCACCTTAGCTACAGACTCTACTTCCTTATACAGTTCTTAATAACATTACATAGAAAATAATTACATTCAAAGTCATTCACTGGAACTACAAAATGACGGCTAAAACTACCTCGCAATACAATACTCTTTAATCTTGGCACAAAGTTAAACAGGTATACAAACCATTGTTATTTGTAAATAACTCCATCTTTAGTTTTATAAACAATGACTAGTGACAATATTGTGGATGCATTGTTTGCGCTTTCGTTTGTTCGTAAGACTTATTATTGCATATTTTTTATGCTACATTTAAGCTTATAATATTTTTTTTATTATGTGATATTTTGTTCAATGATCATGATTATTGATATGATATTACTTGGTTTTAGTCTCAAGTCTTGGCTTCGTCTGCGTGAAAAGACTTTCCATAATATCTAAAATATCCCCTAAAACTGTAGCGATCTATAAGCACCTACTTTTAAACGCCAGCGCATCTATTTAAAAAAGGAAAAAACTATTTGTTCTCACGGGAGCAAATTACCTGGATAAGTAGCCAGTGTGTTAATCCAGGACAGAGTCTAGCCGTGTACCAAATTTCATCCAAATACGTTCAGATGTTTCCGCGTTTACTCCTATCATCCAAAATTTTTCATTAACTTTCGCATTTATAATATTGGTAAAAAGAAAAATACTATAATAGGTATGTATGTTTACTGGTGATACAGCCTTCATATGTAACAGTCCGTCTGGGTGAGTACCACCGCAATGTCTATATCTACCGCCAAGCAGCAGTGTGCATGCACAGTTGTGTTTCGGTTTGAAGGACATTGTAGGCAGTGTAACTACTGGATATAATTATGTCTCAGAATGACGAGCGCAGTGGAATGCCACACAATACTTTGTATCTTCAGGTGCTGGATGGTATTTCTACTATTTACGGGTGGTCGTATCGCTTAGCATCAGGTGAACGGCATGCTCGTCTCGTCATTCGATGCCATAAAAAAAAATGTTCATCATCAATTCGCAAACCCAACAACTGAAAATAATTAACTAAACTAAGTTCGCACCTTTCTCAAATTCTTGGCATGCTGTAAATTAGTATGTAAAAATGGCTTTGCAAATATGGTTTTCCAATCGCCAATTGAAATATTGAAAGTATCGGTTCTTTAGGTAAATTAAAATATTTTTCGATATTATTTAAATAAAATAGAATTATTAACGAAAATGTATTCATCTGTATCTTTTATTTTTGCTATATTATAAGGCCGTAATTACGGTCGGTCACACCTCTCACACTACAAATAAATTCAAAACACACATTTCCAATACGTTTAATAAAAACCACGTGACTCGTCAGAAATCGCCGGCCGGCCATTTTGTTACGTTCCGTTATACGCCACAAAATGAAATTAAAAACAACGGAGCGACAAAGCGAGCGGAATAATGGTCTATTTATTGCGTGAATAGGAACGTAAAAGATTTTGGCTCGTCGCGCCGTTTGAGCAGGTCATGTGCCCTGGACAATACAAGCTAAATTAAATATTCAGAGATAATGGATGATGTAGTACACTCGCTTACGCACAGAAACTCATAATTTAGTTAGGGCTTTAGTAATTTTGTACGGGTTTTATACAATTAAATGCAACACTATCTTACTTAGTTTAAATATAAATTAAGCGCCCTTTTAATACACTTAAATATTTCAAGCAAAACTTATTCATTCGTTACTAGAAAATAAACCTAGATTATTAAAATTATTAAGATTGACAAAAAAGAAAGTTTTTGTAGTCTTACGCATTAATTAATTAATTTTAAAAAATTTTTGTATGCTTGACGTAACATTGTCTATCTCAAAACACATCAATTGAAACCCGACTGAACTAAAATAATCCAAGTATATGTATTTTAAATTATCACAGAATCGTTCTAATGTATATTACTCCGAAAGATTGCAATAGGACATATTTTTTTTTATTCATACCAAAGTATAGAAAGGGACAGATGTATTTTGATATTTGCGGAACAAGAGCTCTGGAATCAGTAACGCAAAAGCTAGGTCCTGTAATCTCACATCTATTAATTCGTCAGTCTCGGATTGAGCGTACAATCTCACGTAAATACAGTGCATACCTACGCCGTCCGTCCAAAACAATCCCACGACAACAATGCAATAACCTAAAAACAACGTCTGATATTTATAAACAATTCTATTAGAGCACTATTTAAACGGCTCACATCGGCAGACACAAAATAAAATGAACAAGAGCGGCGTAGTACAGCTACGCCAGACGTATGTCTGCAAACGATATATTGATGTTTTGTGATTTGAGTTTTTTTGGCGGCCTTGTAGTTTGGTTGGAAGAATCTGTGCAAATTGAGGATGATTTGAAAACGGGTTTTACTGCCTTATAATATTTGCAATTCAATTTCGCTCTTAAGTGTGGTTTCAGCTAGAACGCTGTCAAAGGTCAGCATCTTAAGACAGTAGCTTTTTATTGAACCCATATTGACATTAGCTGAAATGACATCTTAATTTACTGTATGTGAGGATTTTGTATAAGTTTTGTTTGTGTAACAGAGCTTACTCAGTTGAGAATATGCTCTTAAATGACAGCTTAAGCTTGGTTCAATAAATATTTAAATATATTAATTGTCTACTTGAGATTATACTTAAACGTGAGATTGATTTTTTAAAGCCGCCCTTAATGTGTATCATTTTTTTAATCGCAATAAGAGCCTGTTACACATGTTTCAAGTAAAATGTTTTACAGTTATTGTATTATACAGCTAATTTAGACAGTACTCATTTTATTGCCATTTATTTCAGAGCATAGATTAGAGTGTGACTGTTGTATTTAGTCGGCTAATACATTTATGCGACGAGTAGCGTGTACTCAGAAGTTCTTCAGAAGAAACAAGCCCTTAAACTTTGAAGAAATGTCGGTTAAAACTTTGAACGTGTTAATAGTTCGTAAAAACTTACCCATCCAAGTATCATAAAACCAACAATTAAAGTTCTGTTAGGCAGAATCATTATTTGCAGAAATTATAAAATTATACATATTTTAGCCTTACAGTTAAATTATATTTCTTTTCATATTATAACAGCATCTTTATAGCGCACCCTATATTATATTCAGTTAGAGCAAAAATATTTTTGTTATTGCCACTCAAGACAGAACCATAATGTGGTGATAATGTGTGGCATTTTTAAGTGACACTAACGATGTGTAGAGCGATATGTTGACATCTGAGCGACACAAACTCTACCACAGAAAGCTGAAAATCGTGAATTCTATTTCATAATGTTTACTGAAACATGTCTCTATAACCGTAGGCAGAAACCTAGTAAATTTTAACTAATATAATATGACTAGTACTGCTCGCGGCTCCGCCCGCGTGAAAAAGTTTTTCCGGGACAAAAATATTTTCCCGGGGTAAAAAGTAGCCTATAGCACTCAGGAGTTATGTAGCTTCCTATTAGTGAAAGAATTTTCAAAATCGGTTCAGTAGTTCCTGAGATTAGCGCGTTCAAACAAACAAAAAACAAACAAACTCTTCAGCTTTATAATATTAGTATAGATTTATCGATTATCGCCCGTTTTAGCTGTGGAGGAAAACATCGTGAGGAAACCTGCATACCGAAGAATTCTTCATAAGAAATTCGAAAGTATGTGAAGTCTGCCAACCCGCACTAGGCCACCGTCGTAAATAATCTTTATATGTATAACTAGCTTTTGCCCACGGCTTCGCCCGCGTTAATAAGTTTTTCCGGGATAAAAGTACATAAAAACCTTCCCGTTGAATCACTCTATCCAACACATTTATTTGGATAAAGATTAATATTATGACGTTGATACAACTCTTAACAAATAATGCATTAATTTCGACCAAATTTGATTACCATTAAAACGGTTCTAGTGACTTAATCTTAGAAGATGGACATATACTGTCGCAGACATTTTTTTAGATCATTTCAAGAGGAATAATTCTTTCATACATATATTTTTGGTATCTTGAACCATTTTCGCAGCGCACGCAATGGAAGCCCTCAAGGATGAATAATTTTCCCCGCATTTTTCACATTTTCCATTATTTCTTCGCTCCTAATAGTTGCATCGTGATGTTATATAGCTTAAAGCCTTCCTCGATAAATGGTCTATTCAATACAAAAAGAATTTTTCAATTCGAACCAGTAGTTCCTGAGATTAGCGCGTTCAAACAAACAAACAAACAAACTCTTCCTCTTTATAATATTAGTATAGATTCTTCTGTGCGTGTGTATATCACTCAACTCCTAAACGGCTGGACCTATACTAATGATTTTTTGTGTGTCTTCAGGTGAATGGTTTAGATTAACAATTGGATCCGGTAGATGGCACTGCACCTGGGTTCTAGGATTTTATTTCCTTTTTAAGGCACGACAACGTCTGTCGTGGCCGCTAGGCGGCTAGTCTATATATAGACGGTAAAAAGCGATTTTGTCGTATCTCGAAATATCCAACTTTACACCAGAGCCAAAAAACGTTTTAAAAAATTCATAACTCGTAAATTTATGAAGATAGGAAGTTGAGATTTGAAACATTATGTTCCATATAAAATCGAAAGGTCACTCACTCCTCACGAAATCTCAGAAACAAAAAAAAGGTGCTAGGAGTCTCAAATTTTGCACGAGGATTCCTTTTACGACATAGGTGCACACTAAGACGAGATTTTAAGAAATTATTGAATTCTTTGCCACCTCTTTTTACCCCCTTAGGGATTGCCCTGAGGGGGTAAAAAGAGGTGGCACAGTTCGTATCATCATCATCATCATCATCAGCCACATACGTCCACTGCTGAACATAGGCCTTCCCCAAAGATTTCCAGATGGACCTGTCAAAAGCGGCCTTCATCCAGCGCGTTCCTGCGGTCTTTACCAAGTCATGTCACCTTTACAAAGTTCGTATGCGATGAACTAAAAAACTACCAAACGGATTTCGATGAAATTTGGTATGGAGATAGTTCAAGACCCTGGGAAGGTTTTAGGCTACATTTTTTTCCCAGGAAAATGTATAGCGAGACTTTTAGCTAAGAAACAGTCTTTCATGCGGGTGAAGCCGCGATTGAAACTAGTATTATAATGTTAGCAAGATTTATCTTAATAAATAGCAATATAGATACTGCTAATGTTAGACTTTAAGCATAGATTATAGTGACTTTTTCATTTTATCGGCTTATACATTTGTGACGCGCAGCATTTATCAGCAAACTGTGAAATTGGGCCTAAAACCGGAGCGCAATCAGACAAGCGACTTTCATTCATTCTCGACAAATAGAGGCACAATAAAATAGTCTCCACAATGTTATGTTAGTAAGTAAGTCCCTAAAAAAACAACTATGCTTATAGCAAAACGTATATTGCATGTACACCAATTTTGAAAAATGCAATAAAACCTGTATAAAAAGTCTGTAAAAATCTGTTTATATGGCGATAGGCTCGTCCCCTATCACATCATGGGACGGAATAATGGCGAATAGCGGGTGCTCTAGTTGCGCGTCTGCCTACCCCTTCGGGAATAAAAGGCGTGAGTGTAAAATCTGCTACTTCCTCAGATTTTAGGAATGTGGTATCTCAATAAATACACTATTCCTGTAGATAACATGGCTCTACAAACAGCATCTCTACCGTAGCAACCGTCATTCCAAAGATAACGTAAAAACTGTCAAACTAAGACCAGCCAGTCATAATTACCATTTTTGCCAGCACAAATGGCGCATAATTAAACCGTACAGAGTCGTTCGGAAAAGCTTTCAAAAATTAATGAAAAACTGCTCTATATTCGGCGCATATCATTGACAATAGTAAATTGACCGCGCGACAGGCAGCCGCGTTATCTATTCCCTACATTAGTAGCCATTATTGATGTTAGAATTATATAGAGCTGATACATTTTTTACTTGGAACCATTATTTTATTTTAGTTGCAAATAGACCTACCATCATCTCATTTGCACCCCATAATGACCTTTCCTGATAATGAGTCTCCTAAAACGGGTTAGGCTATTTTTCTAACATGCTGGCCTAATACGGATTGGTTGATTACACATTTGATATTTTTAAGGAGAGCTCGTAGGTATTCGAGATTTCTGAGGATATTAATCTTCGGCGTTAAAGCGAGCAATAATAAACAATTAATGCATACGTAACTTCGATACACTATAAAACACTATTGCTTTTCTATTGTTAACGGTAGCTGGTAAGTGTCTTTTATATACATGTGATTTAATCAATATTTTATTCAGAAAGTTTTATAAAAGTTGCTAGTATTCCCTCTTTATTATGTCCCTACATTTGCCTACATTAACAATCAGTCCATTTCAATTTTAGCTTTCCGACATTTTATTATTGAGTTTAGATTTTAGTGCGATATGACATATTCATATGGTATTATTTGGGTTGCACATTTAAATCATTATATACGCTTATTAGACTAGCACGCGATTATGTTGGCAACATTGATGTATTAGGGTTTTTTAATACATCAATGGTTGGCAAACGTATTATTAATCTTCATAATCATTGTCATTAGAGGCATGATGTCCACTGCTAAGCATAGGCCAAAGTATAAGATTTAAAGAAAGAAAGAAAGAAAAAACATTTATTGGCCACAAATTGGGTGGTGACAATTTAACCATGATAAAACAACCAAAACGGAGACAATAAAAAGAGTAAATAATAAAAAAAAAACAAAATTAGATTTAAACAAGGATCCACCAGACAGCCCTGTCAAAAGCGGCGTGCATTCAACGCAGGCAGGCGAGTTCATAAATATCGCAAAAACGTAGTACCTATTCTTGGTTACGATTCCAAGTTAGGCAAATCCAAGCGTTAAATATACAAATCAAAATTCATATTTCATTGAGACTTACATAACTTTTCTTCGTGGAATAAAGAAAAATACTGAACCTCTTTGTTTTTCTTTGGCTGGCCAGGCAAATAAGTCGAGATGCGATAGGAAAATACTTAGGGAAAAATTATTTGTACTGACACGGTTTATTTTTAGCAGATTTATTGCTTAGGCTATAAAATTGTAGACCGATAGAAATTAAAAACATTGAAAATATCTCAATTTACATTTCACCAATAGCTAAAAATTATAAAATATTTTAATAAACCTTTCCTTATACTTGTATACTATACTCTAAGTGGTCCAATATTTTTGACACAGCGATCAATATAAGCTAATCTCAGACAAACAAAAACCAAAACGTACCGACCCAATATCAAACCAACTGCAAGCCGCCATCTTGCAAAAAGTTGCATTACTTAGAAAAAATAAAAACGCCAGCATAAAGGCCAGTATTCAAGTAATATAATCGTAAATAACCGCGGGGCGTGCGCGACGAGCGCGGGGCGGACCGACGGCCGTAAGTCTTGGCTGAAAGAAATCCGCGCCTTAATCTGCTTATATAATCGACCCCCTTAATGTTTGCGATAATGAAAGTAAAAATGGCCTTTTATTTTTCTAGGAATGGCTTTTTAATGATGCGTTTTAGAGGTCACCTTTAGGTCTAACGATTACCTGATGTGAATTTGGATTCTTCTTGCCTAGATTGTTGATGTCGACATTATTTTTGATTTATGTATTGTCATTGTTGGTTAAACTACCCGCATTAATATCATATTTTATTTATTTATTTTATTTATTTAACACTTTATTGTACATCAAAATAATGTTGCTTAACAAGTCTTTTAAAAGTCCAAAGCGATTTGGCTCTTCTTACTGACACAGGCAAGTCATTCCACAAACGAGCAGCATGTACTGTAAATGAGTTACTTAGGAACTGCGTGGCATGTTTGGGGATTTTTAGTTCCAGACTCTCTGATGATCTCAAGGTTCGTGGATGTGTACTACTCATATAATATTTCAGGCTACTATCCAATACAATTCATAATAAAGACTCTTTAAAATAAGAAGGAACAGTCCATCCTAATTAACACTAGTATTTAACCCATAAAAAACATACAAATATCACTCAATCGCGTCAAATGGCTAATACTAGATGCATCAAGATCATTCCCATTTTCAATCGTATAAATACGGCAACAGGTATCTATAAGCTATTATTAAAAAAACAATAACAGACCATTACCAACGACACGGTTATAACGTCGCTTGACGGTATTCCAAATAAAATCGATACCCGTTTGTCTATATAATATTTATAATGGACGCGCCCAGATTGCCCAGTCAGAGGGAATCGTCAACTATTCATACATTTATATGTTCCGATAAGGATTTTAAGTTAATGTCGAGAGATAAGTTGCTCGTCTGATAGTAACAAGCCCTTAAGCAGTGGCAATAGCCAATACCGTACAGAAATTAGAAATACGGAAAGAAGGAACTAAGGAAGTTTTTGTTTAAATTTTGAGTTATAAGTCTCACCCTTTTCAATAAATATTATACTGGTGCTAAAATGGAAAACAGTGACACAAAATTGATATAAAAAGAAATTGAGCAACGAATACTTATACATAATTCACTAAGTGCCACTTGGAGAATTAAAAATACTCCTTTATGGCAGATCACGAAAATATGCATTCATAGATTAAGAAAAAAACACATCAAAGCTGACAAGGACTGGCAACGGCCTCGTCTCTATACTCATCATGGAAGAAACATAAGCTTGGCGCAGAGGGTGCATTAATTTGTACCACAGCCTACCTCTTCGGGATTAAAATGTGTGGAATTAATTTACGTATCTCCCCTTTGTATGCAAAATTTATTACGAGACGAGCAATCTGCTCGCCAGGTGGAAAATGAGACGACTATCCATAAACAGTACCAACACCGCCGAAACTTTGCATTCCAAAGCATTTCGTGGCACTCCACTGCTCTCGTTACCCTGAGACACACACACACACACACACACACACATACACACTCATGCCTTTTATCCCCGAAGCGGTAGGCAGAGGCGCAACTAGTGCACCCTCTTCTCGCCGTGCGTATACCGTCCCATGATGTGATAGGGGGCGAGCCTATCGCCATATTGGGCACGAATTCCAGACTTCAGGCTGATACTAAACAAACCCAATATCACTTTGCTCAACTCTGGGATCGAACCCGAGACCTCAGCATTGCAGTGGTACCGTAATACAACTACGCTACCGAGGCAGTCTCCCACATTACGTCTCAGTCTGGCACCCTGAGACATAAGATGTTAAGTCTCATAATGCCCAGTTACATTGGCTCCTACTATGTAATGAGCCAGTCGGCATATCGCATGGCATGAGATAACCGCCTATGGCCATTCGATACTGTTGAAATAATAATACAGAAATTGTGCATTACCCAAATACAATGTAAACCTGACTTTATATTTTTATGTCTATGGTAGCACGTCTATAATGTTGTACAAAAATTCTCTTTGACAATCTGCTGTAACGTTCGTGTATCTAAGTGTGATCAATCTTTGAATCGAAGTAAATAAAACGAAACTTTCATTAAAATCTTGTTTATTTACAACAGGTTATGGGCCCAGACCGTAATCTGATTGTAAAAGTAATATTTGAAGAAAAACATAGGTCGCCGGTCATTAAAGTGATACGACCTAACCTCTCCTGCGCAACGTGGTGAAAAATACTATATTTGTCCAAAGATGTCTTCTTCTACTTCTACAATGACTCTAATTGAAAAACTGGTTGGACGTGATAACTATAACACATGGAGATTTGCCGTCCAAACATATTTACAACACGAAGATCTTTGGTGCTGCATCGAAAATGACGACAAAGCTGTTGACCCGAAGCTCGACCTGAAAGCAAAAGCAAAAATAATATTATTGGTTGACTCAGTGAACTATATACATATTCAGGAGGCAAAAACAGCCCGACAAGTTTGGACCAACTTACAAAAGGCTTTCGATGACAAAGGGCTAACACGTGGCGTAGGGTTACTGAAAGATTTGATCACGACAACACTAGAAAATTGCCAAAATATAGAAGATTATATAAACAGAATAATGACTACGGCACATAAACTAAGGAATATTTCATTTGAAATTGATGAAGAGTGGCTGGGTACTTTACTCCTAGCTGGATTGCCCGAAGTATATAAGCCCATGATCATGGCCCTCGAAAGTTCCGGTGTGCCCATAACAGCAGATTCCGTTAAGACTAAGCTCTTGCAAGAAATAAAGGGCTCCGAGTCAGTGGCACTATATGCAAGCAAAAATGGTAAATATAAGCAAAAAGCATATGATAGCACGGCAAAGTTTAATAAAGGTCCTCGTAGCTTTAAGTGCAACAAATATGGTCACATAAGCAAGAATTGTAGAACCAAAAAGAAGGACTTCGGTAAAGAGACAGGAAAAGAAACTGGATATGTCGCAGTATTCTCAGCAACAACCACAACAAATGACAGTAATAGTTGGTTTGTTGATTCCGGAGCGTCCATGCATATGACTATGCAGAAGGAATGGCTATATGATGAAACACCACCCCCGATTACCAGCATCCGTATTGCAAATGACAAAATGCTTGCAGTTAAAAGTTGTGGAAAAATTAACCTGTCTGTAATTGATAGTAGTGGGAAATCACAAACCATACAAGTAACTAATGTGTTATATGTACCAGAATTAGCAAGCAATCTTCTTTCCGTGAGTCAGCTTATAAAGAAAGGGTGTTCTGTACAATTTACCAAAAATGATTGTAAAATACTCAATCAACATAAAGAAGAAGTTGTAACTTGCAAGTTAATTAATAATATGTATCGCCTAAATCTAAGAAGTATACCAGCATACATGTGCAACACAAGTGAAAGTGTTAACTATTTATGGCATCAAAGGATGGCCCACCTCAACTTATCAGATTTGAGCAAACTCACCAATTGTGCAGAAGGCATTGAACTGAGTGAAAATAAGTTTAACATGGTGTGTGAATATTGTCAAGAAGGAAAACAGTACCGGCTGCCGTTCCCAAAAGAAGGCTCTTGTGCAAAGAAGCCTCTAGAACTGATACATTCCGATGTGTGTGGACCATTAGAAGTAAAGTCAGTTGGTGGAGCACAATACTTCCTCACATTTGTGGATGATTATACCAGGAAAGTATTAGTCTTTTTTCTTAAGAACAAGTCTGAGGTGTTTGGTATTTTTAAAAACTTTAAAGTGTTAGTAGAAAACCAACTTGAATTAAAGATTAAAAGGATAAGAACTGATAACGGGAGAGAGTATCTTAGTAATGATATGAAAGAATATATTCAAAATGCGGGTATGATACATGAATTTACAAATCCATACACTCCTCAACAAAATGGGCTCGCAGAACGTATGAACCGCACACTAATGGAGAGGGCTCGCTGTATGTTACTTAATGCTCATTTACAGAAATTTTATTGGGCGGAGGCAGTGGCAACCGCAGCATATGTAACAAATCGATGTCCAACAAGATCAATTTCATACATCACCCCTGAGGAATTATGGTCCGGTAAGAAGCCTAATTTGAAACATCTAAGAATTTTTGGATGCGAGGCTATGGTACACATACCCAACTCAAAACGTCAAAAACTGGATGCTAAGGCAAGTAAGATGATTTTTGTTGGTTATTCAGATACCACTAAAGGCTATAGACTACTTGATACTAAAACAAGAAAAATTATTATCAGTAGAGATGTCGTATTTTTAGAAAATTCTGTCATGAGAAAATTTACTATGGCTCCGCTATCAGAAAATGTAAATAATAGTAGTGCTGAAAAAGTATTAGATGAAGGTATAGAACCAACCAAGTCAGAAAAGGATATCACTAAGAATATTACAGAATTAAATATGTCATCACTTACCTCATCAGATGACAAGCCCCTCGCTGATGGTAATTCCCTATCTGTACCTGAAAGAAAAACAAATATTAGAAATATTTTTTTTTTTTTATCCTGTGTTGTAAGAACTAGGTTCTTAGCAATAAATTACAATCTAGTCTATAAGACTAATAAGCAATATTATTCTAACTTAATTTTCTAGGTGATAACTTTACTACAACTAAGAATAATGTTCTAGGCACTCTCTTAGAGTCTGATAACATAAAAAACACTTTGTTCGTGTGTTATATATACTTAGCACTGACACTATTATTTGTTCGCTGTAAATATGCACTACACTTTATTACACTAGTTCGAAAGGTTTAGTTCTTTTTAGTCTTCGCACAAGGTTCGTGTTATCGAGTAGCTTGGAAGCCTCAATGCTCACATGTTGTCGAAGTCTACAATCGTGAGCTTTCGCAAACTTTTTGATGACTTGCGTGACGGATTCCATTTTAAGATCACGATGGAGGTCGTCATTTCTTATATACCAGGGAGCGTTGACAATATCTCTTAAGACTTTATTTTGGAACTGTTGGATTATTTTAACACTGCTCGATTTGGTACAGCCCCAAAGCTGGATTCCATACGTCCAAATTGGCATGAGAATTTGCTTATACAGTAATAATTTATTATGTATTGATAAACAAGACTTTCTTCCTAGTAACCAATACATATTTTTATATCTTATATTAAGTTCTTGTCTCTTCTTTTTGACGTGAGCTTTCCATCGCAACTTAGCGTCAAGTGTTATGCCAAGGTACTTGGCAGTGTTTGCATACGGGACCTTTGACCCGTTTATATATACTGGGTGATAATTTTGATCTTTGTTCGTGAAATCGACATGAACTGATTTTGTTTCATTTAATTTAATTTTCCATTTTTGTGTCCAATCATAAATTTTATTTAGGGCGCCTTGAAGTTTTTCTACTGCTTCCCTGTGATTTGATCCAGTAGCCATAATGGCAGTGTCATCTGCAAAGGTTGCAATAGTATTGTTATCGGGTTCTGGTATATCACTTGTGTATAGTAAGTATAAAGTGGGACCTAGGACGCTTCCTTGCGGGACCCCAGCTTTTATTATTTTAAGCTCGGAAGATGCATTCTCTTGCTTAACTCTAAACATCCTGTTTGTAATGTAGGATTTTAGTATGTGCGAAAAATCTGATGGCAGCATTTGTCTGAGCTTTTGTATCAGGCCCTCATGCCAAACTTTGTCAAAAGCTTGGGCAACGTCCAAAAACACGGTCGCGCAAACTTTTTTTTCTTCGAGTGCTTGTTCTATCTTGGTAGTTATTCTATGTACCTGGTCTATAGTAGAATGTTGTTCTCTAAAGCCAAATTGATGGTTTGGTATGAGGTTATTCTTATAGATAATATATTTTAAGCGCTTCAGTAAAAGCTTCTCAAATAGTTTTGATAATATAGGCAAGAGAGAGATAGGCCTATATGATGATGCTTCATGGGGTGGTTTCCCTGGCTTTGGGATCATTATAACTTCAGCAACCTTCCATGCTTCCGGTACATACTTTAACGTAAATGAGGCATTTATTAGTTTCGTTAGTTTTATTATCGCTTTGCGTGGCAAATGTTTTAAGATTTCTCCGGTTATGAGGTCATATCCAGGCGATTTCTTTGAACTTATGTTGTTATGGATTATTCCGGAAACTTCTTTAGGAGTCACAAGCTTGATTCCTTCGTTATGTGAGGAAATTGGGTACTCAAAAATCGGATGTTTCGCTGTTGCTTTATTTTCTTGGAAAGTTTCTTCTAAATATTGTGCGAACCTTGAAGCTTTGTGCTCATTGCTTATGGCCCATTTTCCATTCCCATCTAAGATAGGCGGAATTTGAGTGATCGGTCTTTTAAAGTTTTTGGTAACTTTCCATAGGGAGTAATCCGTGGTGTGGTCCTCGGTTAACTGGCGCAGGTCATTGTTCAGACATTCATTTTGAAAGTTTCGGATTTTCCTACTGAGCTTTTTAGTCAATTTATTCAACAAAGATTTATCTGGTGGAAATCTTGTTTGCTGCCATCTCTGTCTTTGTTTTCTTTTCTCCAATAGCAAATTTACGATCTCTTTAGGATATATGTTGCCCTTGAATTTTCTTTTCATTTGCGGAGTGTTATTCCACGCGCTTTGCTGTATGTCGACAATAAATTTATTGACTTCACAATCAAGATGATGGTGAGTGTTTAGTGGGACTTTTAAGTCTATTGAGCTATCCAAATCTAGGGCAAAGCTTTCCCAATCTGTGTACTTATTAACTAGAGTCACTTGACTTTCCCGTAGTAATATTTTATGACTTAATTTTAATATTATCGGAGAATGATCTGAGTTCATGTGAAAGCCTTCTTCCATACAAACATAATTTCTCGATATATTTTTGCAGACAAAGAAATCTATGAGGTCGGGCACTTTTTGTGTGTCTGTAGGCCAATAAGTCGGTTTTCCAGTGCTCATAACCTCACACTGAGCATTTTTTATTGCGTTATAAAGTTGTCTCCCTTTAGTTGTCGTTAGCCTGGATCCCCAATGCGTATGCTTTGCGTTAAAATCGCCACCTAAAATGAATGTTTGTCCCAGGAGCTTAAAGAGATTTTCATACTGGTTTTTCGCTATTGTGTACCTGGGCGGACAATATATGGCTGCTATTGTTACATGGCAGTGTTTGGTCTTAACATATACTGCTACAGATTGTATGTCTTGCTCTTCATGTTTGCTCTGTTCAAAGTGTTGGATGTTTTCTTTGATTATAACTGCACTACCTCCTTTGGCCGTATTGTCAGGGTGGAGCGAACTGTACAGTTTATAACCTTTAAATTTTAAAAAGGAATGTTTAGTAAAGTGTGTTTCGGATATCAAACACACATCTATATTTTCTGTATCTAGGACCGCCTGTAACTCATGCTTATGCTGAGTGAGCCCGTTAGCGTTCCAAGCCATTATTTTAAGCATATTATGCATCATTGGTTTTTTTAAAGACACCTGTCTTGGTGGTAGATTCCAACGTCTGTAGTCTCTTATCCAAAGAAGATATATAATTTAGGATCTTGTTGATCTTCTCATCAAGATCTAATGGTTTTTTACACGTATCTTTTTTCGCCACTTGTGCATAGGAATTGTTTTGAGCTAATGTCACAGTATTACGTGATAGCTCTACATTTGGTTTTAGCGTTTCATTGTCAGTTTTTTTTGTGACAGAAAACGGCTGTGATTTTGATGCTGATCCAACAGATTTTTTATTTTTGTTTTTTAGACTTTGTATTTCCTTGGCTACCACGCACCCTCTGTAGTTAGCGGGATGAGGAAGTCCACAGTGGACACATTTTGGTTTTTGTTCTGCTGGCTTATCACAGTTAGCTGTAAGATGTTTGCCAGTGCATTTTACACATCTTGGCTCCTTAGAGCAGTATTTCTGCGTGTGCCCATAAGCCTGACATCGTTTGCATTGGGGGACTAATTTTGAACTTTTAAGTGGATGTATTTCTATTTTACATCCTAAGATATATTGTATGCCATAGATTTTATTGACATCTTCGTCGTTATTAAATGACAGTACAAACATGTTGAGCGGCTCTTTGCTCTTCCAGCTCAACTTTCTGTCGACGTTTTCTATGCGGAATCCTTGATCTTTTAAGTCATCCTTGATACGACTGGGTACGCAAGAAGAGTGCAATTTTTTTACAATAACTCTTATTGGCCTAGCCTGTTTATTTTCGTAGGAATGCCAGTGGAAACTTTTTTCTGTAAGCAGTTTAGTAACTACCCTGTAAGAGTCTTCACTTTTTGCGTTGATCTTAACACAATCTCCACTCAACATTTTAGCTGCAAAAGTTCCCGCGGGTTGTGTTTCGGACAGCATGTCGTAAAACTGTTGATAATTGGTAACACCATCAACTATGATCGGCGGTGGTTGTGGTATTTTTTTGGGTTTGGCCTTTTCCGTAATGCTTGCTTGTGGCTGGGAACTTGTACCGGGTTGCTGGGTAGGAGACAGTGAGGTATTAATCTTCCTTTTTTTCCTGCTTTTCGCCCGAATCCACTCAGTCTCTTTGGCGAGTTCATCCTCGTCCGTACAGTACTCAACGTGCTCATCTTCACTACGCTGAGTAGATTGCGTTTGTTGGATCTTCTTAGACTCAACATTTTTCTTCTCCTTAGAGGATTGGAGTTCTTTCTGTAGGGTCTGCACTTGTTTTTCAAGATTATTTATTTGGCCCTTGAGTTCATGAATAATAACCTCTAGGTTTTCTCGCGCAGATTTTTCCTTGATATAGCAATCATATAATTGCCTTTCAAGGTCAGTTTTTAATTTTATTGCAGACATGTTGCAAATTATTTAACTATTATTGCCTTGCTAAATCATATTTACAATTTGGTAACTGGGTCATAACGGTAACCCAGATTTATAACACACCGCGACGACGCGACGCGACGGTATTATGATGCGTCTGCAGTTTACTCAACTAGAGCGCGCGTACGCAAATATGCGTCTATTCTCGACGGAGATTAGGTTGGTACTGATATTAGATTAAATATTAGAAATATAATAACTAGATCTAAAAGCAGAAATATAAAATGTGAATCTAATACTTACCTTTGTCGCAGTGAAGACAATCAGCTCAATGACACACCAAATACTTACAAGGAAGCGATGCTATCTTCAGATAAAGAAAAATGGAAAATATCTATACATGAAGAGTTGAATGCACACAGAAAAAATGAGACCTGGGAGTTGGTGAAGAAACCTGCTGGAATAAAAATTATTGGCTGTAAGTGGGTTTTCAGAGATAAAGATGAGTTATCGGAACCAATCTACAAATCAAGGCTCTGTGCCATGGGATGCTCACAGAGGGATCAAATTGACTACACCGAGACATTTTCACCTACTGTCAGGTACGATTCTGTAAGAGTATTGCTTTCTAAAGTGTGTCAAGATAATTTAAATATTATACAATTTGATGTTAAAACTGCTTTCCTCTATGGAAATATATCTGAAGATATTTATATGACACCACCAGAAGGTTTAGATGTACCTGAAGGGTTAGTGTGCAAACTTAAAAGATCTTTGTATGGCCTAAAGCAAGCACCTAGGTGCTGGAACCAAAAATTTGATTCAGTTTTGAAGAAATTTGGTTTCACTAATAGTCATTCAGATAAGTGTATTTACACTGGTGAAATAAATGGAACTAAAGTGTATCTAATTCTGTATGTAGATGATGGATTAATAATTTCAAAAGATAACATTATTTTGACTAAAGTAATTAAAGAGTTAAAAGAAAATTTTGAAATAAAAATATGTGAAGCTAAAAATTTTGTTGGGCTTGAAATAGAAAGAGGAGAAAATTACATATTCTTACATCAGACTAGATATATAGAGAAATTACTCAATCGATTTAATATGACTGATGCCAACAGCAACAGTATACCTGTAGACCCCAACACTAAGTTAGAAAAGAATACATCTGAAATAGATAGAAAAATACCATATAGAGAAGCAGTCGGCTCTTTAATGCATTTAGCTATAGTCAGTCGGCCTGATATAATGTATGGCGTTAGCTTGGTGAGCCGATATCTTGATTGTTTTGATTGTAGTCACTGGAATGCTGTCAAAAGGATATTAAAATATCTTAAAGAGACTAAAGATTATGGTCTACATTTCACTCATCAAACACAAAATATAATAGAAGGATACAGTGATGCAGACTATGCGAATGACACTGAAACCAGACGATCCATGACAGGATACGTGTTCATCAAGAATGGTGCTGCAGTGACATGGGCCAGTCAGCGTCAACAGAGCATAGCGCTTTCTACTACTGAGGCAGAATTTATGGCTGCATGCAGCGCAACAAAAGAAGTTATTTGGTTAAAGAGACTTTTATTAGATATAGATGAATACAATCAAGAATCTGTAAGTCTTAACATAGACAATTTAAGTGCTATCTCAGTCATAAAAAATGAGAATTATCATAAACGTTGCAAACACATAGATATTAAATATAAGTTTGTTAAAGAGAAATATGAGGAAAAAGAAATTGATTTAAAATATATAAGTAGTAATGAACAAAAGGCAGATATATTTACAAAACCTTTAGTTAAAAGTAAATTTCAATATTTAAGGAATAAAATTGGTGTTTGCAAGTTGTGACTTGTAACTAATTATTGTGCAATATTTTTGTTTTAAAAGGTTTTTTTATGTGTGCTTATACACTTACATGTTGTGTTATTTTATTGTACATGCTACGAGATGCTAATATTAGTATTTATTATCTTTGTACTGAAGTGTTAAATATATTAGCCTCACATGCTTTTTCAATATAGAAATTGAAGATGTGCACCTATTGTTATTTGTAAAATTGTTTGCAGTTGGGAACGCTACAATTTGGAGAGAGTGTTGAAATAATAATACAGAAATTGTGCATTACCCAAATACAATGTAAACCTGACTTTATATTTTTATGTCTATGGTAGCACGTCTATAATGTTGTACAAAAATTCTCTTTGACAATCTGCTGTAACGTTCGTGTATCTAAGTGTGATCAATCTTTGAATCGAAGTAAATAAAACGAAACTTTCATTAAAATCTTGTTTATTTACAACAGATACTTTATCTGGACAGAATTGAGCTTACGATCAGGAACAGTGCAGTCATATTATCGTGCAAGAATACAAAAATATGTCGGATACAAACAGACACTTTACCCGCCCTGGACATCAAACTGGAGAGCATAACCAACTAAGCCAGCGATGCTAATCTTGATCATATCGTGAGCTATAAAGAACTGCATGGGAAGTAAGGCATGGCCCTCGCGTAGAAATCTATAATACAATCACAAAGCCTGTTATTATGTTACGAAAGATTTTAATTACCGCGGACAATACTCCGGTGTTTCATAATTCCTGGAATTATAACTTCTATTCTTGTTTCATAAATTAAATCAGTTGTTTGATTGTTTTTTATTAAAGTTTAGAAAAAATAGTGGCTTCCAAAATCGTCGTTTAAAATACTTATTGGGTGTTGTTCCCATTCCTGTCCGCGTGAAAGACTTTATCAGGAAAAAGTCCCATTATGTAATTTCCCAGGATCAGTGACTGGGGACTTTTTTTTTGCTCCCACTCCGGCCTTGCGCCGCCTTGGCAAGGGAAAAAAGGCCTCGCAGCAATTTACCGCCCGGAGCCTCGCGTTGGTTAAGGCCTTCACTGTCCAGGATAAAAAGGACCCTATATACCCCTTGCCAGTAGAGGGACTTAAAACTAAATATTAGATTCCACATGACACGACAGTGGACTCAAACCATGTGTGCTTAATATTGAAACGAAACACTTTATTTGTGTTTACATTTTGCTAGTGCATATTGTTTACAAAAAAATGCGCCCCCGGGTGGGCTCGAACCACCAACCTTTCGGTTAACAGCCGAACGCGCTAACCATTGCGCCACGGAGGCGATGGGGTTCTTATGCGAAAAACACAATCGAAAGTAAGTCTATGGTAGGAAACACAAAGAACACTGTATTTTAGATAAACAAAAATGGTAAACTATAAAATACCATCAATTTACTAAAGGTCAAAATAAACTCGTTTTTATATATCATTTAAAGTGAAATAATTTTTTGGGAATGGAACGATCTATCGAGATGATGTCCACAGATTCAAAATCCAAAGCGCACACCTCTGATTTTTCGAATTTGTGCGTGTATTATTATATCAATTAGCGTTTGCTTTATCAGTGAAGAAAAATATCACGAGGAAACTTACATATCAGATAATGTATGTGAAGTTTGCTAAACCGCACTAGACTAGCTGGTGGGCTTAGGCCTTCAACCCTCTCAGTAGTACAGGAGGCTTGTGCTCAGCAATAAGCAGTAATAATACAAGGCTGGTACTAGATATTAATCTATATTTATAATTAATACAAGAAAATATCTAGTGATTATCACGCATTCTTTTGACCTGTGTCAATATAGCCTATAACAACGATATTACAAAATAATGCATGGTACCGCATTAAGTTCATCACTCTGACACACTAGATATTAAGTCTCATGATGCTCAGTAATTACCCTGACTACAATCTCTATAACCAAATGCCTGCACACTGCTGCTTGAGTACATAGGCGCCTCGGTAACTGCCCTGATGGACTCTTCAATGCCTCAAGCTAAGCAAAAACACAATCATAATTGATTAAAGCATATAAAGAGTAATTTAGGAAGTTGGATGTAAGTCCGTGCTTCTGGATAGAATAGAAGGAATCTTCAGAATCTGATGAGTATCTGATTTTAGAAATTCTTTCACTAATCACATCAGATTTCATCAATACATTTGTTTGGGAGATACTATGCCACAGACAGACATACACATACACACCTTAAGCTTATAACTCGCTTTTTGCGTCGGGGGTTAAAAACGAATTACATCATACCCGAGTAGACTATATTTTAACTGGTAAAGAAACTTGTACTATAATAACAGCTCCAACTGAGTAAACTTTTGAGTCTACATAATAAAATTGTCATCGATATGATATAATCGGAGCAATTTTCTGTAATCTTCGATTTACAAACTGTTTGTCCATGTTTATAGCGGTGCGTCCATACGTTTGTCAATAAAAAGCGAAAAATTAGGTCAAAATTTTTAAAATCATTGGTAGTAGGTTTATTGTTTTACATGCGAGTGGCCGTTTGGGTCATCATCAGCCTCATGACGTCCACTACTGAACATATGCCCCCCCTAGAAATTTCTAGACGGACTTGTCAAAAGCGGTCTGCTTCCAGCATGTTCCTGCAGCCTTTACCAAGTAGTCTGTATACCTTGCAGGTGGACGGCCGACGCTGCGCTTGCCAGTAAGTGGCCTCCACTCGAGAACTTTTTTGCCCCATCTGTCATCAGTTCTTCGCCTATCTTCGCCAATCTATTTCTACCACCAAGTAACAGTGTGCATGTGCTGCTGTGTTCCACTTGAAGGATATTATAGCCAGCGTAATTGAAATCCATAGGCATTAACATTATGAATTTTAACATCTAATGTCTTATGGTGACGATCTGTGGAGTGCCACACAGTACTTTATAATTAAAAGTTCCATACAGTGTTGCCACTGCTTGGTTGTATCGCTTACCATCAGGCGAGCGGCATGCTCATCTATTTATTCAGTATAAATAAAAAAGAAAAAAAAATTTTGCTCACATTACTAAGGAACAAAATAATTTTCCTTTTAGTGATTTGCTAATGATCATGTGATTACAGAGAAAAGTAATTTTTTTGTAATATCAATGGAGACACGATTTCTTATTCTTCATTTCGGACGAACGAATAGACAATTGTGTGGTTGCATGCTAATAATGTATGCCGATCAAATTACCAGTAACTTTTGATGTCGCTGGCTATGCTAACTGTACTCGGAAGCTTCGGTTAATAAAAGGAAACGACAATTTCTTGTTACAATTTCTGCATAAAAGGGGACGTAAGGTTTATCAATATTTCGTGTTATCGACTTTTATTTCTAGTACAATGTGTTAGAAATGATTAGTAGGGCATTTCTCTGGTGTCTGAATGCAGCAATGTAATAGGGCAGTTTCTATGATTATTAACCGACTTCCAAAAAAAGAGGAGGTTCTCAATTCGTGTGTTTGTATATTTTTGCACATATACCTACTTATTATGTTAAGGAAAAAAATACGAAAAATGAATTCTGTGAAATCAGAATCCATATTGATTTAAAAACATAGAAGTTATTTATATTTGAAAAATTGTTTAGAGCAAAAATGGGGGTATGGTGGGGTTATGTCGCTATCTCTTTCACACGCACGCAGCATTATGACGACATTCTGTGTCGTCACAGTTTGCATTTTCCGTTATTTGACAGACGGCACTTCCATCACATTTAAAAGCTTTATTAATCATTTATTAATGGGTGGATTTTGAAAATTCTTTCTTCGTTAGATTTTGGACGCCACGCATTTTTTATGTATTAAAGAAAGTAGCCGACTACCCTATTAGGGCAACAATGTTGTTTTATCTGTGTAGGAACTGAAATAATCTATCTTTAGTTGCCGATTTTACCTGGGTCAAGTTCAAAGTAAATGAAAAGTCATTTATCGCAATAGGTAAGGCGTAAAAACATTTCCAAAAAACTTGAAATATTTTCGTTTTCACATTAAAGGGTAGTGTTACCCTAGTTATGTAGAATGTCCCTGTAAAATCAGTCAAAGCTTATTTGTACCTCCAACTTAATGCTATAAAACCATTAGAATATTCAAATAAAAATGAAAATACTTATAACACCCCTTTTCCGTCGGGGGTTAAACAAGCAAGCGAATGAAAAGTTACACTTATCATAGAATCCAGTACACTAAGTTATTAGCACACGATTCCCAGACGCGAAATTTAACCCAACATCCAACAAACTCAATTTCCTGAACGATGATGTTACTCAGTGGAACTCATAGCGATATCTGTTTGGCGTACTGGCGAGTTCACGCTTGCGATATTGCGCTTTTTAAACGTCTAAATCAATTAGTTAAAGTGCATTTTAAATACAAAGCTACCTGATGCAGCTTGCATTTTTTCAATCCAACGCTATATGTCCCTTTTCAAAACTACTTACTTACCTATGTTGAACTTTGGATATGAGCGCAGTGAAACATTTGTATATTATAGAAACCTTTATTAATCAACCACATAACGTGCAATACCCAACGCCATATTTTATACAAGTAAAAGGAAGGAAGTTAAGTGACAGGGCATAGACTAAACATAGATAATCTAACAACCTAAGTCAATTCTAAGGACGTCAGATCTTAGTACCAAGTAATCAGAAAACCAGTAGATTTTTATACGAATTATTATACCTAGATTTAAATTATATTTAGAGGCAAGCTGATCAGGATAAAATGTTTTAATTGATAATTAAACCAACGAACTCATTAACCTTATTCGTGAAGAGATAGATAGATTTTATCCCTGCTATGGTAAACAGCAGGACGTTTAACTCATATCAATTACGCTGGACAAAAAGTAGCCTAACATGAGAATGTTTCGGAAGATTAATGTCAAAAGTGGATCCTAATAAAATGTTATATACAATCCTACTAATATTATAAAGGCGAAAGTTTGTAAGAATGTCTGGATGTATGGATGTTTGTTCCTCTTTCACGCAAAAACTATTGAATGGATTTTGATGAAATTTGGCACACGGGTAGATCATGTTCTGGATTAACACATAGGCTACTTTTTATCCCGGGAAAACATAAAGCGGGACTTTTGTCCCGGAAAAACTTTATAACGCGGGCGGAGCCGCGGGCAAAAGCTAGTTTACAATATAAATTTACCAAATCTTGAGATGAATGGCCCATAAAGGATAAAATAGAGAAGTAGAGAAGAGAAGGGAAGCATAACCTCATATCTTCTTACGACTTTGCATCGACAAATAGTCGCACAAAGTCGCAACATGTGAATCGTCCCGCAACTTCGTATTTGTTCTAGAACACTCAAACACACATTTGAATGTAAAACACGTTGCCGTGAAACAGAATCATTTTTGTTGTAACATTCTATTTCTTTTTGTTTTGAATCATGAGAACGCCTACACTTCAATATTTTGATAGGAAATTATGAAGGAAACAGGCAGGCCGTAATTTCTGAAAGATTGATCCTATTTTTGAAACACATTCAATTTCGATTTTGTTGGAATTGGAATGATTGATGTTTTGCGGATATTGAATTGGCTTTGAACTTTTTTTTTCAATTATCCAGGACCATAACTAAATTAAATAACTTACGAAATAAATAGATGCAAACGTTTAGAAGAGTCTTTCTATTCTGAGCTTCATCAAAGTATGACATAATTTATTGCTTCTCAGGAAAAAATATGACAGATTGTTTTGAATAGTTTAAAACAAACTTTAGGTCATTATATGATAATTAATTAGATCAGCAACTTGTTTGTCTGTTGAATAGGGACATGACAATATGTGAGTTTGATTATTTATTAAAGTTAATGCAGCAACTACTGCACGTTTTGGATGAAATGTGCTACACAGATAAGCTATGCCTTTGTAAAACATAATATAGATATATAGATAGATAACTCTTTATTGAACACCACACAAGTAAAAGAAAAAACACATCTCATATATAATATACCTCAGCTACTAGTTACTATTATCATATAGAAGGTGTTTTGCGCGGACGAAACTGCGAGAAAAACCTATTTAAATATTATAATAACGTATTTTAAAATTATCATGAATAAACTTAAATCGACAAATGTATAACTAGAAGGGGTTTGTCCGTAGAAAATTAATTTGAAAAAAAAATTCTAAAAAGAAAAAAATCACTTCCCCGACCACATTCTGAATGCATTCAAACTTCACAAATCACCCGGTGAAACACTAATCACTACACATGTCCTCATGTCAATGACCCCGAGGGGTGGCGGGCGGCTGGTGGGGATGCCCCGCCCCTTTGCAAACTAGACGAGTCAAGAGCGAAGAGTTATTTATAAACATCGATCCAGCTTTAGCCAACGGAAAAATGGGAGGTTATGACTTTTTTACTGGCAACGCGGTTCTTTAGTTTAGTAATAAAGGTGATATAAAAATACCCTGTTACGATGTTCGTACCTACACTTTAAACTAACCACCAAACTGATTTCAATTCAACTTTATGATTTTTGGTGTTTTGGACTCCATATCTCATATATAATATCTACATAAAATGGTGTCTACGTAGAAGGCGGTCAGTGGCAGGAGAATACATATGAATAATAATTTACGTTTCCATTACTCGTGATCCAACAGAATATATTTCAAAGCTTTCGTATTCAAGGCAACCCATAATAAAGAAGCTGCCACGAGACCATTGTGGCGATAACAATTATCTGAAACCCAACAATTTTCACATAAAACTCAACTCGTGGTGTTATGAATGAAAATCACATTTTTTATGCCAAACAGTAAAACTCTAAATGCAGACATAAAAACTTTTCGCGTTACGACTTGTTTAATGTCACTTCTCACTTTTTAGGTCGTGAATACATATCATAAATTCAATTTTTGTACTACTTTCTTACATCTTTAGAAATACAGGCAGCTAAAATATTCGAAATTGGAACATTTTATTTTTTTCTAACACGTTCACGAATCATGGCAACTTGACTCCATTACACCTGATTATAGGTAGAGAAGAGACTACAAATGGAATATCAATTGCAGAGTGATTATTCCTAGCAAGTCGACACAATTATGGCGGCCTGATCGAAAAAACCTCCATAATAATATCACAAAGACATTGAAACTCGCACGTTAATTCGATAGTTTCGCATCGATCGCGACGGTTTACGGCAATCCACTTAGTTAATTTTGAGGCTATGACAGGAACTTTAGTTTGGAGTGGTGTTGAGAAACTAAACAATTATTATTGCCTTTCATAGGATTACTGAGGCTCAGAAGATATCTAATAATCTTACTCGCCTGATTCTTGCTAACTAATACTTATCCATAGCAATTTAGACTTAGTACTACAACAAGTTCCCCAAACATACTGCGGTCTTCAGTACGAAATTGGCTTGGTATTTACCACCGGTCATCTGTCTGATGTTAGCCCCAATAGCAAGTCATCTACGTAATATCTTAGGGTGAGCGCACTGAAGTTCTATGCAGACTTCTGTAGTTAAAACTTCTGTATTCCATTGCTACAAAGCAACACATTAAACGTGACTTAATAAATCATTTAATTATAAAAACTTAATAACAATACAATCGAACTGCTTCGGTGGCGTAGGTTTATTACCGTACGACAGTGAAGCTGAGGTCTCGGGTTCGATCCCCGAGTCGAGCAAAGTGACATCGGGGTTTTCTATTCAGTATCGCGGAGTCTAAAATTTGTGTCCGATGTGGTTATAGGGTCGAGTCCTATCACATCATGGAACGGAATACGGACGGCAAAAAGTGGGTGCACAGTTGTGCCTCTACCTACCCATTCGGGGATAAAAAACGCGTGAGTGCGTGTGTAATAGTACCCAAAATTCCTTTATTTCATTCACAAAAGTGTTTGTACATAATCTGAATTACTTAGAGCCGAATTTTTCAAAAGTCATAGGCCCTGAATATATAAATACATATTTATATCAGGAACGTTAAATACCTTTGTAAATTTATTTTGGAAAATTAACACAAATCTCCGATAATACCATTGATTTGAGAGCAATTCTATCCGTTCCAAAAGACGTATTAATAGCGAGAAAAGCTTTATTTGAGGCTGGATTTAGGTATTTTCCTAGATCTTAGGTCATTTGTCTTAGGCTTTCCAGGACTTAGATAACTTTGGATAGTTTAGCGACGGAATGCGAGTTAGAATTTATCGTCATTTTACGATCTACATTCTAGGGTAACGTGCTTCGATGGTAAAAAAAAAACCATCTGAATATTTGCGGGTCTTAAACAAACTTGTTAAGAAGCATTGAATAATAAAATAAATAGAGTATCCTGGTATTATTTTACTGTACCATACCAGCCCTGTTTTATATACTGCCTACTTCTGAGCACCGGTCTCCTCAACTACTGAGAGGGTTTAGGCTTTACTCTTTTTTTATTATTTTTTTTTTGTTTTTTTTTTCAGCACTTAAATATAGCTAAAAATTCAACATAGATATAATAAATCAAGTTACCTATGCACTATTTTAAGGAAACCGTACTCAACTCATTATTTCTTTTAAGAATTTACTTTTTAAAAACCTACCACTTCAATTACAAACTTCTTCGTTTGAGCCCACCCACAAATAACGATATTTTGTTCATAAAACTAGCTTTTGCACGCGACTCCGCCCGCGTATACGTTTTTCCGGGATAAAAGTACATAATATAAAGCTTTCTCTTGAATCATCTACCTATTAAAAAACCGCATCAAAATCCGTTGCGTAGGTTTAAAGATCTAAGCATACATAGTGACAGACAGACCGGAAGGACTTTGTCTTATACTATGTAGTGATGTTGCGAGATCCTATCTATATAATTTTTTCGTGACCTTTTTGTCAAATATTTAATTTCTTTATCAAAAGAATTAATCCCGTTTAGAGAAAATTATCGCAACGATGACTAAGTTCATTGAATTTGTTTTAATAATAATAAAGAACGGAAAATATTTAATTCTCATAAAACAGTGAGGTCACCACTTATCTAATGTGAGCTTTTTGCCAATATTTAGTTTCGCTATAGCGAGAATTTACACTGATTGTACTTTACCACCCCAGTGACGTACCTTTCTTGACGACGCTGATAAAAACGTAAGTAATTAATATTTAATTCTCAAACAATAAGATCCGTATTTACGCTATGGTGTGACCTTTTTGTTAATTATTTTATTTCACTATTATATCAGAGGAAACCTCTCTGCCATATAAAATTTCCGCACTTATGACGTAAATAAGTACACATGTTTATTTGTCATCGCAGATAAAAATTTTTTTTATGAAAAGTGTACATATTATCATGTTATCTCGTGACCTTTTTGTCAAATGTTTAGTTTCTCTATCAGAATTTACGCTGTCCAAAGGGAATTATCGCGTAAGTGTGACTCATCTGCTAGTTTGACCCAGCAGATTATAATAATTTCTAGGTAAACTTTTCGTAGTAAACGTGTCCCATTATCTCGTTTTTTTTTTTTGATATAGGTCATATCTGAGTGTATATAAGGGCGAGGTGGCCCCATCCTCCAGCATACATACAGTGACATACGAAAAGTGAAGTCATCTTGAACATGTCGCGATTCCTGCAAGTGTGTTTCGTTGTTGCAATATTGGTGTCTTGTGAGTATATTTTATTAAGCGACTTCAAAAAAGAAGGTTCTGTATTCGACCCGTATGTATGTATATATGGATGTATGTTTGAAAGTTTGTATGACTGCGATTTTCTCAAAAACTACTAATCCGATTTGGATGGGGTTTTCGTTATTCAAAAGTATATTTTTCAGGGAAGGTGTTAGTGTATAATTTATGTTTGATAGTTTTTATGTTGTTTCTTAACTTATTTTGTTCTATCTAATGTTGTCTCATACGACTATATACGATCAAGATGCCATACATACATAGTATCATGCCTTTTTATTTTGAAGGATAGGCAGAGTTGTAACACACTCATATTTCGCCAGTTATGCTAGATCTCATCAGCCATGTCATAAAGGACGCGTCTATTGGTATTCACCAGTCACATTTCCAGACTCCGGGCTGATGCATAAAAACTTAATAGCACTTTTATTTTTTTATTTATTAAACACAAAACAGGTTACAGTCAACTATGCTGCAAACATAATATTGTAGAAAGCAAATTGCTGGACAATAATTATAACCCAAAGCATGTGTCCCAGAAAGTAATTAACAAGTAAAGTTACACTCGCAAAGTTGAATAGGTTTTTAATTATGTAAATAAGGAAACAAGTAACATTGAAATATACAATATAATAGGAGGTTTATGAGTTATAAATCTTTGAGGATATGTTGAATTTGTCGTTTGCAAGAATTTATGTTATTGTTAAACAAGTCTAAATTAGGATTGTCTTTGCTTATCTCGTTGTATTATCTACACATACGTATAATGGGATTATAGAAAGAAGTATTATTACGGTAAACTTTGCCCAACCCGGGGATCAAAACCGGGACCTCAGCCCGGTAGTCATAAGCGTGACTATCCCTAAATGTAGCACCACCACCTAACACCGAGTCCATGGGGAGACGAGACACTTACACGGAAACTTGCTTTTCGTCATTCAGTTCAATAAAATATGTACACTAATGTGTAATTCTTTAAAGGTATGCAAACAATATCAGCGGCGCCATGGATTGACTCGGATTCGACTAATGACAGGAAGCCGTGGAGGTTTGAACACTTGGATTGGAATAGAGAACGAAAGCCAGACGTCGATGGAGGGTTGGCTTTTATAAATGGAAATGTATACTTCACTCCAGCTAGCAAAGACAGCAAGCCGCCTACCGTGGTAGAATCGAACTCAAAGTCTAACAAACCGGCCAGTGGGGTCAACCCCGACGGAAGCATCCTCATCGCCACGACACCTGGTCCGGGAACCAACGCTCACTACGGCTTTACTTTAAAAGACGGGGTAATATATCATTAAAGCCTGCATTTTCGATCATCAGATAACGTTTTTATCATATTTTCTATGAAGTCTGTCAAAATTTGGTTATAAACCAAAGTTATTTGATTATGGAAAATTCAGCTCCAAGTAATTTAGATATTGTACAAACCCTTTTGTGAATGAAATATAGACATTATACCGCTATCTAAAAAGATGTTTTAATGAACTCAATGTATTGGTCGCTTTACATGTCGCGATACCTTCTGAGTGGCAGAGTAATCTATACTAATATTATAAAGCTGAAGAGTTTGTTTGTTTGTTTGAACGCGCTAATCTAACTACTGGTTCGAATTGAAAAATTATTTTTGTGTTGAATAGACCATTTATCGAGGAAGGCTTTAGGCTATATAACATCACGATGCAATAATTAGGAGCGAATAAATAATGGAAAATGTGAAAAAGAACGTGGAAAATTATTCATCCTTGAGGGCTTCCATTGCGTGCGCTGCGAAAACGGTTCAAGATACCAAAAATATATGTATGAAAGAATTATTCCTCTTGAAATGATCTAAAAAAGTGTCCGCGACAGTATATGTCTATCTTTTAAGATTAACTCACTAGAACCGTTTTTATTGTAATCAAATTTGGTCGAAATTAATGCATTATTTGTTAAGAGTTGTATCAACGTCATAGTCATAGAGTGATTCAACGGGAAGGTTTTTATGTACTTTTAGCCCGGAAAAACTTATTAACGCGGGCGAAGCCGTGGGCAATCACTGTATATAGGAGCATAGATACGAATGTGACTTATATATTTTGTCAGCTTATACATTTATGTGACAAATAGCGGTTATCAGTAAGCGGTAAAAATCGACCCTTAGACTGTCAGGAATTAATATTTAAGTTTTATTCATGAGCGATCGAGCCATGCTTTGAATATACACTCACGCCTGTTATCCCCGAAGGGGTAGGCAGAGGCGCAACTAGTGCACCAACTTTTCGCCATTATTCCGTCCCATGATGTGATAGGGGGCGAGCCTATCGCCATATCGGGCACAAATTTCAGACTCCGAGCTGATACTGAATAGAAAAACTCAATACCACTTTGCCCGACCCGGGGATCGAACCCGAGACCTCAGCTTTGCAGTCGTACTGTAATACAACTACGCCACCGAGGCAGTCGATCGAGCCATGCTTTGAAATAATCAATAAATATATTTATAGTCAGTAAATTATAATTAGTGGATTCGAATAAGACATCTTAAATCAATTGAAGAGGAAAATCACTCCAGCTGACGGCGCATGCCAATCGCGAGCATCGTCAGCGTAGTCCATCTCAACGCATGTAGCGATAAATACAATTCTTTACATACATAACAAACCATTGCCAATTGCAATAAGAACGCCATTTGTACGCTTCTTCATTTTTAACCTAGTCTATATTGTATATTTATTATTCCCCTTTGCCTTAGACAATAAAGAGTTAAGTACCTCACAGCACTTTTGTTCCTAAAGATATAGGTAGAGGTGTGACCAGAGAACCTACTTTCGTCATATGTTTTCCGTCCCATAATGTGATAGAGGGCAAGACTATCGTCATATCAAGCATAAGTTCCATACTCTGGGCCGACAATGAGTAGAAAATACCAATATCACTGCCCAACCCGGATCTCAGAGGCGGTGGTCATACTGCGCTCACAATTCAACTACACCACTAAGGCAGTCATAACACGACGCTTTTTGTCCCTTTCAGGTGTAGGCAGAAGTTCACCCACATTTTGACAACTTTGTCAAAACCATATAACAGGGGCGTCTATTTTCATTATTGTGTTCACCTCGAACATCAAATATTACTAGGTAAAGGTATTTTGTATGCAAATATTGGTCTAACTTTACTACTATCGCAATGTCTATTTCGGTCACCAGCAGTGGGCATGCATTAGTGTGTATCAGTTTGAAGAGCATTACAGCTACCTTAATCACTGGACATTATGACACTTAACGCCTTATGTTTTGGGTGACGAGAGCAGTGGACTGTTACGCAGTGTTTTATTATTCAAACTTTCGGTGGTGATGCTACTGTTAATGGGTAATCCTGTCGCTTATAAAGTACCTTCCTATCCGGACGTTAATGACCATTTCCAAGAATGAATAGTAAGTTTCAATACATACAAAGATATTTGCTGACGGTTGACAGCTCAGATAATCGCGAGTCCGTATAACTGAGGTCCGGATAATGGAATCTGTACTGTACTCTTAAAAAGAAAAACGCTGATCGCTCGTCAATTATACCACGTTGTAAACCAAACCGCGACCACGTCAGGTGCTCGTCAGCTCCCAAGCCTGGTAACCCAAATACTGGCGGGAATCTTGTCAAAATAATTTATACAGGTAGCAGGTTGCATTGAATTGGAAAGAATAGAGTTGGATTTTTTGGTAAGGTCTTTCACACGGGTGAAGACGCAAACGCCATCTAGTTTAGAGACATATTTTATTTACATACATATACATATACACTCACGCCTGTTATCCCCGAAGGGGTAGGCAGAGGCGCAACTAGTGCACCCACTTTTCGCCGACATTCCGTCCCATGAAGTGATAGGGGGGGCGAGCCTATCGCCATATCGGGCACAAATTCCAGACTCCGGACTGATACTGAATAGAAAAACTCAATATCACTTTGCCCGACCCGGGGATCGAACCCGAGAGCTCAGCTTTGCAGTCGTACTGTAATACAACGACGCCACCGAGGCAGCAGCTGTTTTATTTTGGCAATAAAAACTGTTTTTTTTTTCTTTCTTTTCTTTCTTTTCTTTTATTTCTTTCTATTTATAAAAAACTGTTTTACACCATAAAAATTTAAGTTTCTTTGTGGTCTTACAAGTCATCTTTAATTTAACTTGCTTTTTACATTAAGTAGGTTTTTGGCTTGCATTTATGACATCGTGTAAATGCAATCAACTCAGAAAAACTACATGATTATGAAACATCAAGTAATGAGAAATCTTTTCTGTTGTTTCTTTATGCAAACCTTTACCCTATTCTGCAGATGTATAAAGCATTTGAGTTTTAGACGGCATTCAATGATTGCTAGCAATTATTGCTAGAATTAAACGTTAATTAAATATCCCCCAAAACACAGGCATACGTCAACGCGGGCGAGAATTGCCTCGCTTTTGCCTATGTTTAAACGGTTTAACTTTCTAAGCAATAATTGCTTACGATTATTGTTTGCAATGAGTGATCCGTCTAAATGAGGCCTTAGAACGACATTAAGTTTTTTTTGTACAGGCATGCCTATGTTACCCACCTGACAGCAAGCGGAGAGACGTCCAGATAGTTTTAACTGACGAGCAATGAGTCTCCCTCGTCAGTTGATAAATTATCGCACCTTTAGAACGAAAACGACACAATTCAAAGAATAAAAAATTGAGTTGTCATTTTTAAATGACTAAAAACTAGTCCCTAATTTATAAAAATTTAATAAAAAAGGGACCGATATAACAGCTTTGTCATTTTCCTGCCTGAATTTGGCTGTGTTTGAACTATTGTTGTATTGAGTACTTCGTTTTAAGTAATTTTATGACGATAGCCCAATTTTCTATCTTTTTGAATTGTGTCGTTTTCATCCTAATACTACTAACAGACGATTAGATTTGGTATCATGCGACCAATTCGTCACGCGGTACAGTCTTCACGCCACACGATCGAACCGTACCATCCGATGTCCAGTTGTATCCAACCAAGTTTGATGGACAAGCCATCGAACCAGCCGTACCAACAATAATAATAATAATGTCCATCGAACCGTGCCCCACACGATGCGATATGGTTCGATGGCATACCATTTTAATGGTTCGGCTATACTGAATCGCATCGTATGTGCCCACTTTAAAGGTGCGTTATGCCGTCCTGTTTGTACCGGATATACACAGAATGATCCCGGAACGCGACACTTACGTGGGCCACTTTGGACAGGTTTTAACACCATGTTTTTTTTTGTGGTACTGAATGACGAGACGAGCATGCCGTTCACCTGATGGTAAGCGATACGACCACCCATAAACAGTAGCAACACCATACAGCACCTTGACTTACAAAGTACTGTGTGGCATTTCACAGCGCTAGTCATCCTGAGACATAACATGTTAAGTCTCATTATGTCCAGTAGTTACACTGGCTACAATGTCCTTCAAACCGAAACACAATGCATGCACACTGCTGCTTGGCGGTAGAAATAGACATTGCGGTGGTACCCACCCAGACAGACTCTTACATATGAGAGACCTACCATCAGTAAAACCTTGTGAACGGTATCCGCGCGGATAAAATAAATCTTACTACCAACAAATATAATGACGTATTTATGCAATAACGTGTGTTATATTAATCGTGTGTATGTAGGATAAGTGCTGTATATTTCTCGTTGTAATAATAAATATGAGGCAAATGGCACGGCAGGCGGGGCCGCGGCGGCAATGCGCGGTTCCTTCTAGGAATTTATACTACACATCGGCTAAAATATGACAGAGTCCACAATCGACTTTAAAAAAGAAGTAAGTTCTCAATTTGTGTACATATTTTTTATGCAGATTTCTCTGAGATTTCTAGGCTGATTTCTTGATAAAAAGGGCATCACCTTTTATTTGATAAAAAGAACGAAAAATGGTCCCATTATAATATATCTTTGTTTTGGCTTCATAACTTTTTACCAATATCTTATTCTTCTTCGTCGCAGCTCGGAGTCAGGAAGTTGGCGGTGTGATACCCCCGTGCCTCGGAAAGCACGTAAAGCCGTTGGTCCTGCGCCTGATCTCTCTCCGGTCATGTCGGATTGCCGTCTCACCGGACTATGAGAGTGAAGGAATAGCGAGTGCACCTGTGTATTGCGCACACACTTGTGCACTATAATATCCCCTGCACACCTGGCTGATCTCCGTTGAGATTGGCCGCCGTGGCCGAAACTGGCTAGGAGAATTTCATTCTTTTTCTTCAGTCTTTGAAATTCCACTGCTGCACACAGCTTTCAGACCAACCTGGTAGAACTAATATCAATAATGACAATTCTAAAAAGCCACCTCAGGCCAACATTTTTAAACTCTCAGTGAAGAGAGTCCATGGTCCAGCAGTAGGATATTAAATCATCTTGAAACTAAAATAAAAAAACTGAGAATAAGAAAAGTTAACATTTAATTTATCTATTACATTAGATAAGAGTAATGTGACTATCTGTGTAAGCAATTCAATATAGTTATCAGTATAAACCTTTTAATGCTATTAATGGTTGAATATAACTGCAGCACAGTTATTTAGATAGTTCAAAGTTCAGCTGATAGTGTACAACCCATATTTATGGCGGCGGCCATTTGCACTTTAACCACGACTCCATATTTGGTATAATTTTGGCTTGAGAAAACACTTTGCTTGGTGATCTATTTTTATTATACTAGAGATTTTTTTATTGCATTGAATGACGAGACGAGCATGCCGATCGCCTGATGGTAAGCGATACGACCACCCATAAACAGTAGAAACACCGTCCAACAACTTGAGTTACAAAGTACTGTGAGGCATTCCACTGCGCTCGTCATCCTGAGACATAAGATGTTAAGTCTCATTATGTCTAGTAGTCACACTGGCTACAATGCCCTTCGAACCGAAACACAACAGTGCATGCGCACTGCTGCTTGGCGGTGGAAATAGACAATGCGGTAGAGCCCACCCAGACGGACTCTCACATATGAGAGACGTACCACCAGTGAAAGTAAACAAAATTCGAAAATAAAGCTAGATGTAACGGATTTTATTTAATATAGCTTTTGCCCGCGGCTCCGCCCGCATTAAAAAGTTTTTCCGGGATAAAAATCTCGGTTTATATTTTCCCGGGACAAAAAGTAGCCTATGTGTTAATCCAGGACATGATTTACCCGTGTGCCAAATTTCATCGAAATCCGTTCAGTAGTTTTTGCGTGAAAGAGGAACAAACATCCTTACATCCATACATCCAAACATCCATACATCCATACATTCTTACAAACTTTCGCCTTTATAATATTATTAGGATAGTAGGATAAATAGATATACTACTATATATATCCTAGTCTTGGATATAAATTAATACTGCACTAGACGCATATTTAATTCTATTCGTCTCACCTACTAAGGTATCTCGCAATACGCAAAAATAATTCTTTGCTGTCTCACTCAAAAGTCATTCACTCTTTAGTTTAAGGAGTCGTTGACGGCATCACCACTAGGAAATCCAATGTCAAGTATTAGTAAAACTACAGAGAATTACCTTATAATGAAAATTGAATAAATTATGTATACCAGAGAAAAATTACAAAAATAGCCATTATTGAAATTCAAACGTTCGACAGTGGGACGGTAGCGCCACGCTGTACACGCATGGCGTCCGTCCGCATTTTCCGTTCGAGTTGTTGACGAGATAATTGGAAGACATGCGTGTGCCGCGCCGCGTCGGTGTCGAATTACACTGGTAACACTATATTTTGATTAAAATTGCGTGATGCGACGTCGCCGTTGCTATATTAATAAAATCACGAAGTGTACGGTATTCAAACTGCTTTACGTACGTTGAATTTTATAAGTATACATATACACTCACGCTTTTTCTTATTCCCGAAAGGGTAGGCAGAGGCACGACTAGTGCACCCACTTTTCGCCATGCATATTCCGTCCCATAATGTGATAGGGGGACCTATCGCCATATCGGGCACAAACTCCAGACTCTGTGCTGATACAAAGTGGAAAAACCAACAATACAACTACGCCATCAAGGGAGTTTTATAAGTACTATAGTAAATATTAAGTGTAACTTCATTTCGATCATGTATAAAGTATTTTAATTCATAACCAATATGCTTAAAAAGAATTGTAAAGTTTCTCTTTTCGTCCTAGTCTATAATATAGAAAAGTAAAATTAATGTATAACATGTGTTCCAAATATATTATACTAGCTTTTGCCCGCGGCTCCGCCCGCATTAAAAAGTTTTTCCGGGATAAAAGTCCCGGTTTATATTTCCCTGGGATAAAAAGTAGCCTATGTGTTAATCCAGGACATGATCTATCCGTTAGCCAAATTTCATCGAAATCCGTTCTGTAGTTTTTGCGTGGAAGAGGGACAAACATCCATACATACTTACAAACTTTCGCCTTAATAATATTTGTAAGATAATATTAGTAAGATAGTAATATTCGACGGTCGAATTTCGACCACTGGTAATTATATTAATACCAGCCCTGTATTATATGCTGCCCACTGCTGAGCACGCGCCTCCACTGAGAGAGTTAAGGGCTTAGTCCACCACGCTGGCCTAGCGCCAGCTCACTTCTTATGCAAAATTATCAGGTGTGCAGGTTTCCTCACAATGTTTCCTTCACTATTAAAGCGAACGATAATTCATTAACAAGACACACGTAACCTGGAAAAGTCCGAGATGTGGCTTGGGTTTTGAACGGATATTCCTCTCGGCAGACCATTCCATTCCCACCTGGGCTATTGTGTACACCAGTTATGTAAAGTCTTTTGTAACTGCAGGTGACGCAATTGCCAGTTACCGGTCACTATAATAAGCTACGAGTTGATACTGTGCAGAAAAGCCTAACATTTTGCGTGACATGGAGATCTAAACCCGAGATCTCATCGCCGTAGTCTTACGGAGTAACACGTAGGGGCATAATACAAGTATCCATACCACCGAGGCAAACAAGTCGGACTACGATTAAAAAAATATGTAAAGGTACGTTTATAATGGTGCACATAACTGGAGATTGGTGGTAGGTCTCTCATATGTAAGAGTCCGCCTGAGTGGGTACCACCGCAATGTCTATTTCTACCGCCAAGCAGCAGTGTGCATGCATTTTTGTGTTTCCATCTTGAAGGACATTGTCGCCAGTGCAACTACTGGACATAATGAGACTTAACATCTTATGTCTCAGGATGACGAGCGTAGTGGAATGCCACACAGTACCTACTTTGTAAATCAAGGTGCTAGATGGTGTTGCTACTGTTTATGGGTGGTCGTATCGCTTACCATCAGGTGAACGGCATGCTCGTCTCATCATTCAATGACATAAAAAACATAATATAAACTGTGTACTGATGTTACATAAAAAACCTATTACTTTTCATTAACATTGCATGTTTTGATGTTGTGTATAATCCAGTCTCTAGTTATATTTATACCTGAGATAGCTATAGTTTACAATATTCCGATATGCAATACCGCCATTAAGCTTGAGTGATGCTCTAACAACACTTAGGTCGAATAACGTGGTTGTACCTACATAGGGTTCGCAGCGATGGATATTGACTTACAAAGGTCCACAAGTACAAAACCCATACACTTTTTTACACCTCTCACTTTAATCACGTTTATATTGTCGTATTTATTGCGCGATGGTGAAAAAATCATAAGGAAATCTACGTATTTAATCCTATATTATGATTTTTATACATGTTAATGGCCTGGACAATGTTTTTATATTTATTTTTAATTTTTATGGAATGTTGAAAAAGAAACGGTCGAAGGGGGGATTTGAACCCACGACCTCCAGCGTATCGTGCCGGTGCTCTGCCAATTGAGCTACTTCGACCCCACCCTCGGCTGTTCAATTTGAAGTTCCCTATTTGTATCTCTTGAAGGAGATGACCAACATCTTATGTCTCAGGATGACGAGCGCACTGGAATACCACACAGTACTTTGTAAGTCAAGGTGCTGAATGGTGTTACTACTGTTTATGGGTGACCGTATCGCTTACCGTCAGGCGAAAGGCATGTTGGTCTTGTCATTCTATGCAATAAAAAAAACGTAATAATTTTTATGAAATATGCCCACTACACTATACCCCCCCCCCCCCCCCGAAGTGTCTAAAGGTAAATAATGAAATTGTTTTATTTTACGAATTTTACCGCCCCCAAGTAATGCCGCCCCGACTACACTACGGCTACTGGCCAAACTCAGAAATATCCCGCGTCCAGCAGCCACTCACGCGGCCGACGCCGCGTTCGCCGTCATTTCATCACACCATCGTCAACTATCCGGAGATGTCGAATGGTTTTTCATCTCGCGATCGGTGTCGTGTTACAGCCTCCGTCGCGTATGTTTTGTGATTAACCGATAGACATCACGTGTTCACTGACAGTCGCCCGTACTAATGGATATTAATTGAATTAAAATTTATAAATAGGTACGGTTAAAACGGGTCGATTGCAAATCGTGCTACATAGTATAAGACTAAGTCGCTTCCGGTCTGTCTGTCCCTATGTATGCTTAGATCTTTAAAACTACGCAACGGATGTTGATGAGGATATTTTAACAGATGGAGTGATTCAACGGGAAGGTTTTAATGTAAAGGACTGCCTCGGTGGGGACTGCCTCGGTGGCGTATTTGTATTATGGTACGACTGCAATGCTGAGGTCTCGGGTTCGATCCCCGGGTCGGGCAAAGTGATATTGAGTTTTTCTATTCAGTATCAGCTCGGAGTCTGGAATTTGTGCCCGATATGGCGATAGGCTCGCCCCCTATCACATCATGGGACGGAATAACGGCGAAAAGTGGGTGCACTAGTTGCGCCTCTGCCTACCCCTTCGGGGATAACAGGCGTGAGGGTATATGTATGTATATATGTATATGTTTTAATGTACTCTTAGCCCGGAAAAACTTATTAAAGCGGACGAAGCCGCGGGCAAAAGCTAGTTCTGTATAAAACGTTGCGCGGAATGTTTTATTGGAGGCTTTAGCTACTGATTTTTTTTATGGCATTGAATGTCGAGACGAGCATGCCGTTCGCCTGGTAAGCGATACGACCGCCCATAAATAGTAACAACACCATCCAGCACCTTGAGTTACAAAGTACTGTGTGGCATTCCACTGCGCTCGTCATCCTGAGACATAAGATGTTAAGTATCATTATGTCCTGTAGTTACACTGGCTACAATGCCCATTCATTTTACGCTAACAAATCACACTGGACCTGATAGTAAGTACACATAACTAAAAATATCGACTAAAAAGACATCGCGACATATGTCATTTACTATCACCGACACCCTTTCTCGTCTCGAACTCACCCCCACAAAAACAATCGACAACCGCTAGTAATACTCGATCGACATTTTTCGCTGCACAGTCGAATGCTCTCAGTCGCGTGTCGAGCCGGCCAACAGCGGCGCGAACTAAACTGTCACTTCACATCATCGCAGCACTGTACAGATGGACAACATCCCCAACCTCCCCCCTCGCCCTTCCACTAAAATCATGCTAGGCAAGATTGATTAGGACCACCCATTAACGGCGATTTGAGGCGTGTCATATTATCTCGGCTTCATTTTTCGCAGATGGATAGCCTCTCCCCACGCTCCCCTCCCATGACGCTAGATTATGATTAGGACCACCTATTTATGTAAATATTTAGGTTTTACACGTGTAATATTACACCTAGGCAGTGGTCACGAAAGGAAATACCTACTAGAGTTACCGACGCAAAAAAAAATATTATGTAGAAAATTATTAGATAAAATGGACTGCCTTGTTGGAATCCGTTATAACTTTTACAATGTGTTTTGTTGTAAACTAGTGTTCACCGAGTAGCTGAAATTTAAGCAGACGGGCTGCATTAAGGGGCATTGCGCAGGGGCGGTTGCGGACGACAACTTAGACACTTCATTCAGAGGAAGCCCGCAGCGGTCCCTAATGCGCCGAAGAGGAAAAAAAAAGTGACCGAAATTTACTATACTTATTTGTTACACATGATACATAAATTCTTTTTTTCACTCTTTCTAAATGAACTTTGATTAATTATGTCAAATCCCACCCTCCATCATCATGAGCGCAATGTGCCTAAAAAGAGTACAAAGTTTTTCTTTCGCTTATTAATATTATGTATTATTAACTAATTACAATATTTTACTAGTAAATTAATAATACAAATTATAAAATTTCATTCTATAAAGTAAGGGCCATAAATTAATAACTCTGTAGATAAGTGTGTAATATTGGACAGTTTACTTACTGAACGCAGTTTGCTACGTAGTACTATTCAGTATGCTGTAGTATTATTGTCTTGTTATGTTTAATCTTAAAAACCATGAAAGAATATAAAGCAAGGGCCCTCGTGTACCTACATAGTTATGAGGTGTTTTTACAAGGAAAAATAACAAAATTATGCGGAAAAACGAATACAACTAGAAAACTCCATATTCGACGAAAATTCTACTAACATAGTAAATGCGACAATTTGTGAATATGTCGAGATGTTTGTCAAACGTCACCAAAACCACTGAACGTATTTCGATTAAATTTGGCATATCGATAGCCCATATCCTGGTATAGCTTACAGGCTACTTTTTTACCAACAAAGGCGAACACACGAATAAAATTTATTTCCCAATATGTGGTGAAACTAATCTCTTATCATAGCAATCATACATCCGTTTGATGGCGGGAATTCGACCGAATCGTGGTCAGTTAGTCTCGGACCAGTCCACGAGCAAACGAGACATGACTCAGCCCATTTCACGTGGCAGATATTTCATAACCTAAAACTATGAGGTCAATTCGTGATGGCAGATATTCTGCGTTAAGGCGAAACGCTTTTGGCGAATCTTAACATAGTATAAAATATCAAAGTCGATTCCCGCTATGTCCCTACGTATGCTTAGATATTTCAAACTACGCAAAGGATTTTGATGCGTTTTTTTTATACATAGAGTGATTTAAGAGGAAGGTTTATCTATATATATAAAATTCTCGTGTCACAGTTTTCGTTGCCATACTCCTCCGAAACGGCTTGACCGATTTTGATGAAATTTTTTGTGCTTATCCGGTATCTATGAGAATCGGCCAACATCTATTTTTCATCCCCCCAAATGTTAAGGGTGGACCACCCCTAAATTTTTTTTTTATTTTTCAGACAAAATTTTTTGTTTTAATTTTTTTATGATACAGCATACAAAAATACCTACAACCCTAAATTTTCACCCCTCTACGATCAACCCTTATTTTTTAATAGCCATTTTAGTTACCTTTTTAGGGCAGGACAACGTCTGTCGGGGCCGCTAGTATTATGTATAATACGTGCATAATATAGTAGAGAAACACTGATAATTTTAGAGGTTTCTAATGTGATGTCGTAAATAAACACATTTTTTGCGCTTACATTGCAAACGCTGGCTAAACACAACGAGATAGATAAAAAAATGTACGACAGTATTGTACACCTTAAAAAGGTCTACAAAAAAGTCTGAAATGGTATATGTCTATCTCTTATATTTATTTTTTACTTAAAATTAAACATGTAGGTGGTTGTTTCACTTAGGTACTCTCCGTTAATTTTCGCATTTAATATCCATCTTTAAAATTGAAGTAATATTGTGATTTTCAAATTGTAAAATATATATATTAAAAAAAAAATGATAAAAGACCTACGCTGAGTTTCTTGGTGCTTCTTCTCAGGTCAGTGGGCTTTTCCGAAGCACCGGTAGAATCTTTTAGAATAACAACATTGTGAAAAATGAAAAATGACGTGTAAAAGTGCCCTTAGGGGCCTAATTACTGAATAAATGATTTGAATTTGAATTTGCATTTTTAACCTTTACTTTTTACGAGACATAACGGCCTATTTACTAAGCGATTTTAAGCAATACCTACAGCATTAATCCTTCACCAATTAAGAACATTGTGCATTTAATAAAGATCAAAATGGCCCTTTATAGCATGTAATTTAAATAAATATTTTCGAAGATATTACAGATTTAAAACGCAGGGACACAGCGGTTGCGGCGGTACCGGCCGGGTGGCTGGCGCGGCGGTGCGCTCCTATAAATAGCGCGTCCAAGGCTTCGCTTCGCCCTACAGCACTTTATGTTTTTATGTGTATTCAGGTGGATTCGAAAATGGTTCAGAATTACAATTCGGTTCGGTAAAATGTATAGTTTTTATATAAAGTGACTTATATATAGGAAAAACTCTGTAATGCGGGCGAAGCCGCGGGAGAGAGCTAGTAGTATATAAAATAAGGGATGTGCTATGCATATTGGCTGAACGAAATTTTTTTTTTTCTGTGACTCAGACAACTAATCGACAATTATATCGATTTTTATACCAATGTTTTAATTTCAAGATTAAATTATTTGTAGAATAATGTTACATAGACATATTAAAAAAAATACACTCATGCATCATGAAATAGTTTAATTAATTCACTTTTATAATCAGTCAGTACATAACTTATTCGATAAATAATATTTTTGTGATTGAAAAATCAACTCTAATGGCTGAATCCAATGAATAATCTGAAGATATCGATAGGTAATCCTTAGATCGAACCACAAAATATACCCCTAAAAATTGGTTCAAACGTTCAAATTTTATTGTGTTTCCAGTTCGTTTCCGCGATAAATCTGGAGATATGCATAAAGATCGTTTATAAATTCTACCGTAAATCAATGAACATTTAATATCAAATTGCACTATCTCTTAATAGTTAGCGAGCAATAATCAAGTCTACGATATGATTGTTGTCCACAAACTATCGGCTTGTTCGGTTGACACAATATGCCCACTTACAACTAACGCTAAAAGTGGCGACCTAGGAACATTTTCGAGTGATTTATCGGCTAACTGTTGTTCGACTAGCTTTGTTATTTTGACACAATGTCTATAAGTTTCTATTTCAGGTTGAAACAATTGTGTTACTGTTGAGGAATTATTATCTCTTGTCAACACTCCGCACCTTTAGGACGAAAACGACACAATTCAAAAAATAGAAAATTGAGTTGACATTTTTAAATGACTAAAAACTAGTCCCTTATTGATAGAAATATAATAAAAAAAGGGACTGATATAACAGTTTTGTCCTTTTCCTGCTTGAATATGGCTGTTTTTGAACTATTGTTAAATTGAATACCTACTTCGTTTTAAGTAATTTTATGACGATAATCCAATTTTCTATCTTTTTGAATTGGGTCGTTTTCATCCTAAAGGTGCGACTCTACCTGAACTTCACTCCATAGTTCACTCACCATCGGATGTAGGGGGTCACTTTGGCGTGCCCATATAATAAAAAGTGACAAAGCTATAATTTTTTCAAACCGTTTCATAAATAAATTTATAATTGGCATAATTATAAAACCGATGCCACTAGATCAAGACACCGCAGTGTATAAAATGCCACCCGTACTAAATTAAGCGTGCATCTACCATCAAGTGCAGTAACGCCACTCCATCGATCCACTAATAATAAAAAAGCGACAAGTTAACAAAAGAGTAGTCATTTTAGTAACTAGTTGAAGAAACTGTCGGCTTAATAGATTATCATCGATGAATAGAAAAATATTTTTTTGTGTATTAAATCTTTTATAAACTGCGTCAAATATGCCCAAGTCCCTAGTCCAAGTGGTGTGTACTAATAGAAATGTAACAATACAATTCTATCGGCGCTGTTGCGACATACTGTAGGGTTATAAACGGAGACCGGTCGCGCTCTGCTTATCCGTCTGTTTGTCATTTAGCTAATACGCTCGGTGAGAGTTGTCGAAAAAGTGGCCTATTTGTAAACCGCGTGGAACAAGAAGTTATGATTGTTTTTGCGATTATCTGTCCCAGAAATGGTTATAGATTCATCCCCTATTACTCAATATGAAGGTAGGCTCGTCTCCTATCATATTCTTTTAAATGAATGACGAGACGAGTATGACGCTCGCCTAATAGAAAACGAGACAACGTTCTATTAACAGTAACAACACCATCTTTGAACAAAAACGCACTGCGCGGCATTTCACTGCGCTCATCACTCAGAATTATAAAATGTCAAGTCTCATAATGCCCAGTAAATACACTGGCTTTCAATCTTTCAAACTGGAACATACCAGTGCTGGTACAATGTTGCTTAACGGCAGAAATATACACGTGGTAGGATCTACTCAGTCGGTCTTTCGCATTCGAGACTAGAGACCATATTTTATTATACTTAGGACGGTTTTAAAGTTTGCCCGCTCATCAAGTTTCATAACATTACCTAATTCATAAGAACTTTGAAGGAGCTAATTGCTCTACATCATTATTTAATAGTGACGTGCAGTGGTTATTGGAATGTATAATTTTACGATAAAATTCGGCATTCGCTTTTCGATATTCGAAATCTTAATAAATACGATCATAAAATAATACAAACACACGAATTGAGAAGCTCCTCCTTTTTGGAAGTCGGTTAAAAGGATCTGTACCCTCAGTTTTACCTCAATCCGCATAGAGAGAAAATGAAACTATATTTACAAAACTTGAATTTTCTCGAAACTAGCGTTCCTTGACATACCGTTTTTGCGTTTAGCACGCCAAAATAATCTACCTTACCCCCCAAAATTAAAGGATACCTATTAATATTCGGGCACAAATCGCAACAGACACGACAGATAAAGATCGCCGTAGTAACGAGTCGGTAACGTATGGGCTCGTGTGCGCATGCGACGCCGTGTGACGTCGGCGTAGTACGAGACGTGGACACGTGCCAAGGCCTCGACTGTTTGAGGCAGGGTTGGTAAACTTCGTAAATAAATGTTTTGTTCACAATTAGACTGGAATTTTCGCGGTGAAAGTTAAGAAATCATTTCAAAAATTATGTGCGACTGAACAGCATAAAAAAATATATTAGAAAGAAATATTTTATAGTGACAATAACAAACACAAAAAAATCTATTGAGTTGAAAAAAACGCAGCACCTAGCTAGCACAATGATCACCGTTATATCTGGATCAAAGGAAATCTGAAGCGTTTATTCATAAATTTCTCAAAACACCAGAATTCGCTATTACTGTAGAAATTATGAAATATTTTTCATAGAAATACATCACTGAGAATAAGCAAACCAAAGTATGAATACTATCCCACCATAACACGAATCACGTTAACGCGTGTATTTTTTTTCCCGCGAAACCGATATTTGTAACGCCATTACTTACTATGAACGTGGGTAGCATGTATCGCTAATAGGAATGTTATGGAGTATTATTTTCGATCTAGGGCCATACTAATAATCTATAGGTACGTTATTGGCTGACGTGAAACATCGTCACATGTCACTCAAATTACTATAGGAAGCATTGTTTACTACAGACCAATGACCATGGACTTTTATGGACTAAGTACGTAGTAGTATAACACATTACTTTGTAAAAAAGATATAAAGTAACAAGAAAAATCCACAAACGTCCGTTTTCAACACTGCCAACCCTACAACATTCTCGCAAAGCGCGCCGCACGCGCCGCGACGCGAACAAATAAACGCGCACGACGTCCAACGTTTTGTACTAATTATCCACTGTCGAATGCGCCATCCTAATTATTTTGTTATACAACACATTTCGTGTGTCTAGACGACCTGTCCGACTGTAGAATGCGGCCGGGACGGAATAGTTTCGGGATTGAGCGCGAAATCAATTTGTGAGCAGGTCTCATTTGTCTTACATTATTTAATTGTTTGAAACTATCTAGTAAATACTATCATTTGCTGGTGGCTCCACGGTCGGTCCAGGTGACAGTTTTGCCGGGATAAATGTCTTGCTATACATTTTCTCGGGGTGAACGAAGCCTATGTCCTAGGGCCTTATACTATCTCCAATTTTTTTTATCGAAATCCGTTCCGATAATTTTTGAATTTATTGCGTACAGACAGGCGCGACGGGGGACTTTATTTTATAATATACTAGCTTTTGCCCGCGGCTCCGCCCGCTTTGAAAAGTTTTTCCGGGATAAAAGTCCCGCTTTATATTTTCCCGGGATAAAAAGTAGCCTATGTGTTAATCCAAGACATGATCTACCCGTGTGCCAAATTTCATCGAAATCCGTTCAGTAGTTTTTGTGTGAAAGAGGAACAAACATCCTTACATCCAAACATCCAAACATCCAAACATCCATACATTCTTACAAACTTTCGCCTGTATAATATTAGTAGGATAAGAATTCTTTTGAGATGGATTTATGTTCATGATTCATGTCTAGAGATCTAGGCAAGACGGTCGGAGTGCCCTAATTTATAATTCCATGCCACAAGGAAATCGAAAATCCGTCCAAAAATGTACTAGATGGAAAGGGAATATTTACTTCTCACGTATTGTACCTGTTCAGGTCTTCTTATGTAGAACCTATTCAACGCGTAAAGGATTTGTATACCTACTGTTACAATATTTTAATAAGTTATTTTTTATTAACTTCGTCAGCATATCGTGTTGTATTTTAAAACGAATTAAAATAATAATCCGTTTTCGGAAATTATCTATTCTTTAATGTAACACACAGTTCCTTCCTTTATGTCCATAGCAATAAGTTTTATGGACGACAGAAAGTGTTCCATACAATATGTATACTATTTTCTTAATCCTACTAATATTATAAAGGCGAAAGTTTGTAAGAATGTATGGATGTTTGGATGTTTGGATGTATGGATGTTTGTTCCTCTTTCACGCAAAACCTACTGAACGGATTTCGATGAAATTTGCAACACGGGTACATCATGTCCTGGATTAACACATAGGCTACTTTTTATCCCGGGTAAACATAAAACGGGACTTTTATCCCGGAAAAACTTTTTAACGCGGGCGGAGCCGCAGGCAAAAGCTAGTAATTATCATATTAATACGTTTAACTAGCATACTATCATTGGCTTTGTCTGATTTACCGCCCAGCAGGTGTATGCAAACACTGTTGTAGTTCATCTTGAAGGCCATATGCCGCGTCTAAATCTTCTACTATTTCGATTTGATTAACCTAATTGGCGACATTTATTGTACCTTTCTAGAATGTAGATACGTACTTCAAAAGCAACTTCATGAAATCGCAATAAATCGCTGCTATTAGTAGACATATTATAATTTTGTCTGTGCTATATTTACGTAAATGTGTGTTTTAAACAAAAACAAAACAACCTGTATAGTAATTTCATTTAGTAGGTAAAGTGAAGATACTTAGATTATATGTTTTCAGAACTATCAATGTTTAAAAGTATTCGAAACATAGCTAAGGAAAATAGTCTTACCACCTAAAGTAATAGTAATCATATTCGTGAAGAGACTGGCATTTCCTAGGATTTTTGTTATAATGGCACCCATTTCTAGGCATGCAAGGATCAGATCGACATGAGCAATCTTTCAATGATATCTTCTCGCAAGTATACTTCTTTCTTACCGGCCTGACGTCAAATCTGGTTGACCTTTTCGTACAGGTCGCTGCATCTTTTGAGCATACATTTGTTACTGAAGATCTCCCTGAGGTAGCGCTATCTTTCTTAAAGCAAGAAGCTGTACTAGACTTGCTTTTTGCACAGCATACTGACTTCTGTGACTTTTCTTCGACCAAGTCACAGCACGTGCTAACAAATGAGGTGTCTGAACTCATTTTTGATAAGCAACAAACGTGTTTCTCACTGTGCATGGACGGCGTAGGTGATTTAGTATATGTTTGACAATATTCCGTGCAAGACCCAACGCCTATGCTTCTATTTGAAGCAACATCCGAAGATTGCGACATTGCTAAGGTGCCGCAAGACGGACAACTGGGTGTTTTTTCTGGGATCACAACTTCTGCTTGGCATCGTTTAGTTGACATTGAAGACTTCTGCGATGGTGCAGCACTCTGCAATTTTGATATGCAGTTTTTGCATATGTTTTTAATCTCCAACTCACTAGTAGGTTCAATTTGTGATGGTGGTGGATAAGATGGTAAAATCATTCTTTTTAGAGACTCAAACATGGATCCTCCAAAAACGACTTCTTTTTCGGTTTCTGCTTCTTGTTTTTTCTTTGCCAGTTTTTCTTCAAAGGAGCACACTTTTGGCGGCTTCATTATAATCTTTATGGTGCAACAACTTTCAGCACGTTTGACTGTATCGTCCTGATCGGAATCTTTATTTGTGTCTTTATTGTAAAAACTAATGCCTTGTGATTTCAGACTAGTAGTTTTGCTAGGAGTAGTGTTTAAATCAGTGGTAGATGTCCAAGTGTCTCTCCACAAAGCATCGGTTGAAGTGGTTTTTATTTTTTCGTTTTGTATTTCCTTTTTATCCGGACAGTCCTCATCTCCTTGACAAGTTGGAAGACAACAAGTACCTCTATCTTCCATAGGTTTCTTTACTTTTATTTCTTTGCAACATGCTTGTACAGAGGCATTTGATACCGCTTTTTGCACCCCTTGGAAATAAAACTGAGATAATTCACCGCCACAAACGGACGCTGACTTTTTAGGACAACAAGTTTCAAGTGATGTTGAAATTGACATTTTACCAGATCCTTTTTGGGTTCCTTGTGGAGGTAACGTTACTCTAGAATTTTTTACTGAAAAGCAATTACCTCCATCATAATATGTAACTTCATCTTTATTTGGCGTATATTTAGGATTATATTCAGACATACATGACCGCAATTTCGGCTCCGACATTTGTTGGCTCCTACAACAATGCTCAGATTTGTATTGTTTAGGACCTGGGTAGTGCGAACTTCTACCGTCTCCCCCATAGCCACCTCCGCCTCCAATATTATCGAACATTTCACTACTTGCAGTTGCATCAAAATTTTTAGGTTTGCGAGGATTTCTCCTTTCCGTCTTGATTGTTATCACCTGTTTTTCTTCACTAATAGTTCCGTCTTCATTTTGCAAACGCGTTACTTTTACGATTTCTTTGAATTTTTTCTCAAAGTGGCCAAGCTTGTCATCGGTATCTGGAGTGAGATTATAGGTGCTGTCATAACACGGTGGTTCTTCTGTGGGTCTGTCACTTGAACACGGAAGGTTTGTAGATTCAAAAGTGCCCATTTTTGACGCAGATATTCTACCCGTACTTCCTAAAGCCTTTCGACACAAATCACAAAGCGGCTGAGCGTTGGCAAAATCTTCAATTTTCTCCTTTACTTGACTGCAGGATCTGATAAATCTTTCGATACTTGGAGAAATAATTCCTTCCATTTTATACTGCTTCGAGAGATCAATCACATCATCGATGTGAGATATAAGATGTTCCAGACGTTTTTTGTTTTCTTTAAGGTTGTCTTCACTATTACAAGGCACTATATTAAGTTTTAGTTCTAATGGCTTGGTTTTAATTTTTTCAGCTTTCGCACATTGTGGACATACTGTTTCTATTATTTTTTTATCTGAAGCGAACAATGATCGGCAGCAACTACATACGTGTTCACCGCCATCGTCTTGTTGTTTCTTTGTTTTCATTTGCTTAAACCTTTTAAGTCTAAACATGTCTTCTCTTTCTATTTCGTCTATTTCGCATATTACATATTTTATTGTGTTTTTGAGCCTCGGTACTACTATCTTTCTCAGGACATTCCATCTCCTGTGAATTCAAATGGTTGGTCTCAGTACTGCTTGTTTTGAGAACTAGTTTTGCTGCAATAAACTCACCCTTCTGTCGTTTGAACAAACAACACTTTATATTTCATAAGTATTTCTTAAACTGAACACTTTTTTATTATATCTATGCATATTTTAAATGAGATAGCAATTAAAATGTTTAATAATATGTAAAGACATACACTATTCTTATATCTTTTAAAATAATTACACAAAAAACGAACCACTATAGTTATTATAATAAGCACTTTATTTTGTTTCTTTACATAAGTTTTAATGAAGCATTGAATGTGTATTTGACTTATTGGAACTAGATGCATAAATTAAATATGTAAGGAAGACATGTCACTGAAGACGTTAGGAGTGATTACAATTAGAAGTGCTTGTTGAATTGTTTTGTAGGTGTAACAAACTATTACAAAGGGAACTTTCATCTGTCGTATCATGTAAACTGACAGTATGGACCGCGTAAGCAGAAAAGCATGGTCTTATATTACATTCTGTCCATCGGTAACGTTTAGTAAAAATCTCTGACTGACTTCGTAAATTCATGAATCCTTTTTGAATTAAATTTGGTGTCAAACATAGAGCAACTTTCTTTTCTTCCTGTTCAATTAATGACTCAAAAGACACGTCGCCAAAATCATCGTCGTCATCATCTATCGTAGTCTCATTTGGATCATGTTTCTCTTTTCTCACTGTTATTGTCTCTTTTTCTTCCCTAACAGTACCATCATCATTCCGCGTTCTGGTTATCCTTATTATTTTACGCACTTTTTTTTCAAAGTAGCCTAACGTACTATCAACGGGAGTCACTGGTTTGTCTTCCTTTTCTTTCTCTTGTTCTTTTTCTGCTTCACTCTCTGTCATGTATCTCCGGCATACGTCACAGATTTCTGATGATTCTTCTGGCGTCATGTATGCGGGCGAAGGTTCCTCTTCTTGCGGGGGTTTGCTGCAGCTTTCGCATACGAGATCAGCGTCAGGTTTATTTTCTGGAGGTACTCCTGTGCACGTATTGCAAGGTGTGGGTGGAAGGTCCGATAACGGCTTCGATTCTTCGTTCATCTGTTCGCATTTAGCACATAGATCTTGTAATGACTCCTCCATACTACAAGCACAGCTACCACTACACGTCGGATATAACATTTTACCATTCATATCTTCCTCAGGATACCTTTTATACAAATCCATCTTTGTTTTTGTCATCTCACAAGATTTAATAAAATCTTCCATGCTTTCTGTTATCAAACCTTCTTTCTTAAATTTGGAAATTAACTGCACTATATCGCTTATATTAACTTCAAGATCGTCTAAAACATTTGGTTTAACAGTGCCTGATTTTATACCCTGCTTGGATTCGATGCGCAATCTTATATCTTCGCAAGATTTTATAAAATCTTCAACACTATCGGACACAAGTCCACTAGTTCTTGCCTCCCTGCTTAACTCAATTGTCTCATCAATCTGGCTGACTAACTTCTCTAAACCTCCTTCGGTGGGCGGAGTTTGATCTTTTTCCTTACGTTGTGATAATTTTTTCTTAAAGTCCTTGCATGATTTTAAAAAGTCTTCTAAACTCGGAGACAGTAAACCTTCGGATTTGACTTTTGTTGTCAGGCTTTCTAAATCTTCGACGTGTTCTTTTAAATGGCTAAGCTTTTCTAGGTTTGCAGATTCTTGGATACGAAAGTCAATTTTAGATTTAATAACTTCACAAGATTGGAGAAACGCTTCAGAACTAGGCGTTAACAATTCTTCCTTTTGGTACAATTTAGTAACTTTTACTACATCGTCAACTTGACTTTTGAGTTCTTTGAGACGGTTCTTTGTTTCTTCGGTGGCTGGTTTAGGTACATCTTTTTTCATGTATACATTCAATTTTTCATTTATATTTTCGCAAGTTCGCACAAAATTATCAATGCTCGGTGACAATATCGCCTCATTTCTAAATTCAGTCATGATATCAGTAACTTCCTGTAAATGAGCCTTCAAGTGTTCAAGCCTAGAATTTATAATATCTCCCTTAGGTTGGTCTGTGGTTGCTTCACTTTCAAATAACGTTTCGATTTTTGCTTTAGCCTCTTCGCATGCTATTAAAAGATTGTTAATGTCTACATTTTCGATTTTTTTCCCGACAAAACCTGAGCCTTGCGTAATAATTTTACCTAGTTGATCCATTAGGATCTGCAATTGTGGTACGTCATGGGATTCTTCTGTAGTTAAAATATGCAAAGGGTCTAACGCCCGCCTTGAATCAACTGTTCTTACAGAATCGACTTCTTGTTTTTGAACTAGATGTGTAATTCTTTCTGTTAGTGCGCTTTCTTTTTTATAATCTTTCACATCTCCAAACTGCTTTACTGAAGGTTTTGATTTAGTTATAAATATTTCTGATGTCTCTTCAATTTTTCCTCCAATCCTTTTAGAGCATAGTGGACATATATGACCTGGTTCTTCGTGATCAACACTTTTCTTTTGTTTTACTTGTGCTTTTTTGTGTTGTATTATTTTAATTCTATATAATTCTTCCCTGGAGAACCCTTCCATTTCAACTATTATGTAACTGATTGTTGTTTTTATTCTTGGTATAGTGAGTTTCTTTAGAACATTCATCCGCCTGAAGCAAAAGTTAAATTTTTTATCGTTCTTTGTTACAGCTGCCGTTGCCCACCCTTTTGTCTCAAAGGACTAGTCGGGACCTTTTCGTTGTAATCTATAGATTAATAAAAGATAACAAATTGTTATGTGACAACAAGTTATAAATATCAAAAACTTATGAATCAGTGAGATATAAGATATTAAAATTAAAAGAATTACTACGGTCGATATTCCTCAGTTTTCCAGTAAATTCATTATTAACAGACTTAGAAATACGCACACCGGGCATCGATTCTAACATTTTAGATAGTAGTTGCATTTCGGATAGGGTTAAATAAGAATCACGGTTTTTATTTCTATCTTCTTCATCACTCTCACTTGTGTGACCAATATAGCTTAAGATACTTTTACATTCTTCTTCTGAACTAGAATACCTGTGTATATTATATACAGTAACATTTTTACTGTTGCAATTAAGCTTCTGTTCAAATTCAATAGCACTATATGAATAGCGGAGGGTCGTTAACGAATCCTCGTGTACTATGGAATTATCAGTCATTGTTGATTCTGAGTTAATATCTAAGTTAACGTTCATAAAAGCAGACTGTTTTAAATATACACCCTTGTTACACTCTATTGCCATCATTCCTACAGTATTTTTGCCAGTATAAGGATTGGATGTAGAAGATTCATCGGATGGTTGATAAGGTACTCTACTAGGATTGCTTGCTGCCACTGACTGCGTTTTAACTGGAGCATTAACCTCCCTCTTGATTTTGACAACTTTCTTCTCTTCTGTGATGGTACCGTCTTCGTTCTTGACACGTACTATTTTTGTAATTTCTTGTATTTCCGTTTCAAATGTACCTAATCCTAGATCTATTTCAATCGGTGGTTGCGCATGTAATTCACATAGTTCAGGCGATGGTGGAACAGGTATCTGAATGGATTCTATCTCAGAAAGTGGTGTGGGCAAACACACTATCGATTCTGGTTCCTTTTCTCGTTCTTTTACTTCTTCAAGTTCTTTAGTTTCTTCGAGTTTAGCCGCTTGCTCATCATCAAATCTCTTTTTACACTTCTCACATAGTTGCTTAATGTCTATATCAGATGGTATTGGTCCTATAATTTCTCCTTTACTTTCTAATTTCTCTTTTAATGATTCCGCCGTTTTCAAAAATTCTTCAACACTTTCCGAGAGAATTCCTTGTTCTTCGATTTCCTTAGATATATCTATTATTTTTCTTATGTGCGCCTTAAACTCTTCTAATTTATCGTCTTCTTTTTTATTTTTATTGGGTGCAGGTTCTTTCACTTTCCCAGGTTTTAACAATGCACCACAAATAATGCATTTCGCTTTTGCAATCTCTTCTTGACTCTTTGCTTCCAAGCAGATGGGACGAGTGACTATTTCTTCATCGTCTGCTTTAATTTTACGTCTCTTTACTTCTAGAATCTTCTTCAGTCGGAAGAATTCTTCTCGCGCCATCTCCTCCAATTCATTTAAAATATATCTTACGCTCATTTTGGTTCTTGGTATGACAATTTTGCCCAGCACGTTCATTTTCCTGTCAAAAATGAGACTTTTAGCTCATATTTTTCCAAGCTGCCGAGTGTCTCTTTAAGGACTGTACGGGTTAAATGTCTTAATTCTAAAAGCTTACACTCTCTTCTGGAATATTGTCTTCTGTAAGTCTTCTCTTTTCGCAACAGTTGGTCTGACGATTATCATTTACAAGGCATTTGTATAATAAAACAATTATTGGTGTCAGCCGTCAGGTATTACATGATGAGATTTTTTACTTGGCCTTGGAGGCATTTAGTACTAGTTAAACCCTACGAATATTTAGTATAAAGTTTTTATTCTTATATTTGATGTCAGCTTATTGACAGCAGCAACCAAAAATTTTGAAATACAAAACTCTAGGACCTAATAATTTATCTAGCTGCAGTGTCCAAACTAAACAGGAATCACAGTGCTTGCTCCATGCTGCATGGCGGCATAAATATACATTGCGGACTTGCCGGGGCCTCGTTAACGTGAAACATAGGTAATAAAAAGCAGCCGCATTTGATTAATAAAATATAGATCACAATACTCTTAACAATTCCACTCAGATTCTATTTGTACGTCTCAATATGATACCATGCGGGTCACTTAACGAATTTAGTTCAATGGCCAATCTGCTAGATTTTTAATCCACTCAAGAGGTCTTTGACGTGATCCATCGGTAGTCCCTTAGAGTTTTGGGACGGATATATTCAATATCCGAAAGATGTATTAAGTAACTAGATATCGTCAATGGCAATTTCAAACATTTTAAAAAACTTTCTAATTTACAATATTTTTTATCTATACTATAATATTGCAGTAGCACCTGTGTGTCTGTACATAGAAAGAAATGTGATAAAAAGAAAGGGCGTGAATAAAGAAGAGTAATGGAACATAAATCAGAGATATTTCTTTTCCGTCTGTCTGTTTTTCTGATTGTTTGTTTTTTTTGTTCTTTTTTATTGCGTCGAATGACGAGACGAGCATGCTGTGCGCATGATGGTAAGTGATACGACCACCCATAAACAGTAGAAACACCATCCAGCACCTTGAGTTACAAAGTACTGTGTGGCATTCCACTGCGCTCGTTATCCTGAGACATAAGATGTTAAGTCTCATTATGTTCAGTAGTTACACTGGCCACAATGTCCTTCAAACTGAAACACAACAGCGCATGCACACTGTTGCTTGGCGGTAGAAATAGACGTTGCGGCGGTACCCACCCAGACGGACTCTTACATATGAGAGACCCACCACCAGCAGTTACTGCACATCTTTGAAACTACTGAACAGATTTCGATGAAATTTGGTATGGAGTTAGTTTGAAACCCTGGGAAGGACCTAGGCTACTTCTTATCCCGGGAAAATATAAAGGGGGACTTTTGTCCCGGAAAAACTTTTTCACGCAGGCGGAGCCGCGAGCAATAGCTAGTCAGCAATAGTGTGCTATATTTCTCTATTACTAATTCAACATTATACGAGTAAGGCGAAATAAATTATGAAAATCAGAACCCATAATATCTGCTAAATGCTTGCGCTTATATGTATTTGTGTCCACTCATATAGCGACCAGGTTTTACACAAGCTGTAAAATCCGCCTTAACGGCCTACATAAGTGTCGCGTTCTAGAACTAGCCTGGGTTTCAAATAGGCCTACATACTTGGACTGATGAGGGATAATGCTCTGTCGACCCTCTATCTGTGCCCGACTTTACTTACCATCAGGTGCCGTGGAGTCTCATTGCCGAGTCAGTAGGTAAAAATAAAACATATTTTTATAAGAAAAAAAAATATTCAGCACAAAAAAAACTAAATCCGTTTTCTTGTAAATTAAAAATGCAATAAGTCCTAATCCCACAAAAGATTGCGATTATAAAATGGTATTTAGAAAATATTATTCAGTTATTTTTTTATCCTCACCCATACAAAATAAGAAATATAATCAACTCTGTTATTAAAAAAAAAATTGGGTATAAATGGATTTCCATTTGATTAATGATGTACAAAGATGAAAAAAGTCTGTAAAAATCCGATGCAGCTTACATGTTACACATACCTACACAATAGTATGGAAATGTAGAAAAGATAAAACTCGCAAAATAAATATATAAAAATCGATCTCATAATTAAAATGTGTCATTCTAATAATTTTCGGCCAGTAACATTAAAAAGCAATAAAAAGCAATACAGCCCCGTCCAGTCCTTAGATAGACGGAAGGGTGAGCTCATCGGCAGCTTGGCCCTACGAGGGCTTAAAAAAGAATTTAAATAAAATCAAACATCCAAACCAAAAAATACTGGCTTAAAATACCATTCGTTCTAAATTCAAATATTTTTAAATTTAGAATGTCACAATGATACACCGCCATTTGCTGGTTTTGTTACGCCATTTTACACTAAAAACTAACTACAGGGCCTGTTGTATACATTTATATTTTCGCTATTACTTGCTGATAGAAATAAGAACATGTGTTTTGATTATATACCTTTCTAAAAAGAATTTGTTTAGTATGCAAATTATAGGTATTTAGTTAAACGATATCATAAAAATACATTCGCAATAGGTAACTAATATTTTTACTTATTTGAATCAGCCAATAAAAGCAAAAACTGCCCTCTCAGATTTGTGACCATAGATTAATTGTAAATAATGACCATCTCGTTAATAATTACGAAAGCATCTTCACAACAAAAACGAACTAGCAACTCTAGGCCTATTTTACGCTACAAATACCGCGAAAAATATTCATTTTAATAGACAACAAATTCTACCAAATCCTATGGCCACCTATGGCCACAAACACATACTATCAATATGAATCTACTGCAAACGTTGGGAGATTAATGATGTCACGACATGTGTACAATTTAAAACGTCTGCGGCCGCAAATTTATTAAATAATTCGTGCGAACCTAGATTGATTCACTTTAATTCTTTGTCCCGTGCTTTACGCCTTTTGTACGTCACTTTGTAACATATTTGTTTTTGGAACAGAGCTAAGAATGTTTGAAAAACAATCTTTAATAGAGTTTATTTTTTAAAGAAAGACATAACGAGCAATTTGCTCTAATGGTGTTAAGTGACACTATTACCTATTAACTAGTAGGAAAACCACTCGAACTTTGTACTACGAAACACTTCACCCTGAGATATTAGATGATAAATCACATAATGCCCAGTAATCACACTGGCTAAAACGTCATTTATTTATTATGTACAGAAACACAACACAGCTTGCACAATGATTCTTAGCGGGAGAAAAACAGCAGCGTGCAAGCGTTTATGTGTGCCGAATTGAAGTCATTATGAGCATAGGCCGAGCAGAGGCCGTACCTTCCCCAATGACTTAGAGGCTTCCTATTATTATAAATTTTATAAAACGAATAATTTTTGTACATCGACAAGTTCATAGAAGTTATGTTATTTTTTAAGTTTAGGGTACCGGCCACCCTGAAAAATGACTAGCTACGCCAATGATCGTCAGACCACATATTTCATGTCTCATCGCTCATTCTACTTTATAATTCATAGCCCTTGATAACATTGCCGTCTTATCCTCTCAGTGGCCGTCCTGAGCCCAGGTTCGTGACCCGTTAGTGGGTGGTGGTCGCTTAAATTCTAAGGGTTGCGAGCGCCTTCTGCACTCACCCAAAAGACCGGTGTTCTTTCATAAGCCGACCCTCATCAGGCTAGAAAGAGTAATGTCAGGGACAAAAAAAAATTTAAAAAAATCATTTCATTATGAGATAGAAACAGACACGACGGGCCGTGGAATTGTGACTAGAACCTAGTGGGTACCCCTCAGCCTCGTTCTACCCTTCGGCCGTCACGCATAAAACAATGAAATGAAAAAAAAAATAAAGTTTTTTTCCGGTAATTCTTCCTTAACTGTATTATAATATACTGTTCCACTGTTAGGCATCAGCCTTCTCCACAAACGCGGGTATTCACAATAGACTGTTAGATTTTCAGAGGTTAATATTTCAGGCGCAACGTAGTTATTGGCATTCGTAACATCATTAATTTATATAAAGTAGTCAATATGAATGTAAATTAAATATGAGACCTACCACCAGTAAACATGCACGCTAAAAAATTTCCCAATGGATCGTAAAAGATGACGAGTACGACTGTCACGTAGCACGCCATTAAAACTGACCGCCATTCAATTTAATCAGTGAACTAGACACCAATTATCGAGAGACTTCCAAATTGTAAAAAATTGTTTATTTATCATATTTTTTTCTTTGTTTCTGATAATTAGTTGTTGTTAGTTATTTGTTTTGTTTCTAAAGAGAATTTGATAATTTTAAGTGTTTGTTGTACGTCATAGTTTCATTGACACTACACTCTTTGTAAATACTTTCGTATGAAAATGTTGACTACCCGGGAGTCATGTGTAATTTCTTGTTTACATTTAGTCAAATACCTAAACCAATGGAGTATAGTAAATAGTTATTTTAATTATTTTTAAAGTTCAAATTCTATTGACTCCGTTGTGACAGCGAACGTGTCAGACGAAATATCAAACCGATCATTAACAAATACCAACTTTCTGCGGATTAATATAAGGTTTATATTGCATAAAGAATTTGAATTGTCACACCTTTATCCTTACTGTCTGTAACCCTCATCGTCGACTTCTCTCTCTAATCATTAAGGCATTGCGCAGACGTCATCAACTTATTACGAAGCAACACTACACCTGATACCAGCGACTATGATACTAATTGACAGCATATACGCGGAGTCTAAAGTCATCGCAATTCTTACTTTGTAGCGCTCTTGTGGGCCTGGTCCAATTGATAGAAGCTGGTCCTCTGCTGCAGCATCACGATGAGCCTCTTGAGCAGGTCCAGCCACGCCTTCTTAGCGCCCTGGATCGTCTGCCCGCCCTTCTCTATCCCCAGATGTGGGTACGGCTTGTATCCTGTCTGTTATTTTTGGGTGTTAGGTATCTCGTAAGCAAGAATACGTTATATAAATGGTTATGTTCTGGTTTATATAGTTAATACTATAGCCAAAGATCGATATTCCATTGTTATGAGGTAATAGACAATGCAAGACATTCCATGTATGGATGCTGGGCCTCAAAACCTAACCTGGTTCAAACTTTATGGATATTAAGGGGCAAAGATATGGATCTTGGATCAATTGAAATATCATTTTTAAACCCCTCCCATTATAACTAACTTTATAGAAACTTTCACTTAAATTGTAGTTTTTAAGCAAAATAAAATTACATAAATCTCAAAATCGGACGACTTTAAAATTACACGATTTATTACAATAGCATTAGTTTTCGGGACTACTATTCAAATACATATAAACTATAAAGTCTATCATATCTATCTATAATATCCAAATAGATGGTTTGAATTTTAAGCCCGCTTTTCGACATGTCTTTAGGGCCGTATTCAAAGGCTTAATCCCTCTCGGTATAGAGAATGTCTGTGCCCAGCAGTGGGACAGTATATAATACAGGGCTGGTATTATTATCATTTATTTACATTTAGGGGCGCTGAAAACTTACTTCAATAACTTCCAACTGCAGAACTTTTACGCCAGATATGGACTTCGTAGATGTGACCACCGTCACGCATGCCTGTAAAATAAAAATGAAATATTTTTTCTATTTAAATATGATTTTTTTAGTTTATTCTGAATCTTTGAATTTGAATTTTTTTGAATCCTTTATTTGCGTCAAAGTTGGTACAATGCAGGTCTTAAATAGTTGTTTCTGATCAATCAACTTTTGTCAAATTTATTGACATGCAAATTTTTTTATGTGGATAATTATTATAAATTCTAATAATTAACTTGTTCAGGGAATGCATTATTTGTAATCATTTTAGATAATAATAACAATTTGGCTGTCAATTTAATTTAACATAAGTTTTCTATTATGATGTCTTTATCGTAATAATTTAAAATATTTATGATTATTATGTCTAGAAAGTAAAATATATAAAATGTCACAGATGATCTTTATACAATTCTATTTTGGTTTTTGAATTTTATAGTTATTGGATTGTGTAGAAGCATCGTTCTATAAGCCATGTTTTTAATTTTTTTACAAATAATCATAGTGGTAGTTCACGTAAAGATTGTGGAATTTTATTATATATTTTAATACACATACTATGGCAGCTTTTATGATAAAGAGTCGTTCTACCTTTTCTCATTACCAGCTTTGTTGCGTCTCTTTGACTGAACGAACTATTGTCACCTATTTTTTTAAATAACTGTGGATGTTTTTTGCATATTGCTCTAATGAAATCCTCCTAGCCAGTTTCGGCCACGGCGGCCAATCTCAACGGAGATCAGCCAGGTACGCAAGAAATATTATAGTGCACAAGTGTGTGCGCAATACACAGGTGCACTCGCTATTCCTTCACTCTCATAGTCTGGTGAGACGGCAATCCGACATGACCGGAGAGAGATCAGGCGCAGGACCAACGGCTTTACGTGCTTTCCGAGGCACGGGGGTATCACACCGCCAACTTCCTGACTCCGAGCTGCGACTGAGTAATTTTTTTAAGATAGAAAAACCCAGTCACAAAGTTTTTTTGGCCCGACCCGGGATTCGAACCCAGGACCTCAGCGCGCAAATCGTACTCGTAACGCGTACGCAATACAACTACGCCACCGAGGCAGTCTTGCTCTAATACATTTTTTTTGAGCCAGGAAAGCTTGAGAGATTTGTGTCGAATTGGCCCACAACACTAGGCCATATCGCAAAACTGATCCTACGTAACCGGGGTAAGCTGTTAGTGCTGTATGTTCTGAGGCTACTCTACGTATATTTCGCAACGCATAGATGAATTTATTTATTCTTTTGCATACGGATAAAACGTATGACTTCCAATCGCAATGTTTATCTACAGAAATCCCTAAAAACTTGATGTGCTCAGTTTGTTCTAATTGTTGGTCACAGTGTTTTATGGTCATATCTTTTATCGTGATTTTATAATTAGAGAATTGAATAAATTCAGTTTGAGTTAGGTTTCCATGTAGGTCATTTAATTTCAGCCATTCAATTACGTCAGATAGAGTTTTATTCGCTACGGTTTCATGAATTTTGGTCAGTCGGTCTTTGTTAGGTATAATTATGGATATATCATCTGCGAATAGGATACATTGGTGATTTATATTATTGGGAAGATCATTAATATAAAGCAGGAAAAGAAGCGGTCCCATAACGCTTCCCTGCGGGACTCCCCTTTCATATATTTTAGACAATGTGGGTATTAGAGTTATGGGTCTGTAATTAGCTATTTCTAACGAATCGTCTTTCTTATATAACTGTTTAACTATTGAGAGTTTTAACTTATTAGGAAATATTCCTTGACTAAAGGAGAGGTTAAGTATGCCAAAGGTAACGATATATTTCGCGCACATTTTTAGAACATTGGTCGATATAAAGTCATACCCTACCGACTTCGTACTTTTTAATGATTTTATAATTTTTTCAACTTCGGTTGGGGTAGAAGGTGATAAGAATAAGGACTTTTGTACATTTTTTATGTTACTGGGTATATCATTACTACTATTTTGTGTGGGTGTTATTGATACATAATATTCGTTGAAGGCATTTGCTATATGAATAGGGTTACTAGTTATTTTATCTTTATGTTTGATGGATTCAATGGATCGATAATATTTCATACTGTCCGCTTTATTTTTAATTATATCCCACGAGGCTTTGCATTTGTTTCTTGCCTTTTCAATATGCTTACTGTTTATTTTTCTTTTTGCTTCTACTATACATTTTGTGAGTAATTTATTATACTGTAAATATGCTTGTTTATTCTTTTTCGACTTATCTATGTAATAAATATATAACTTAGTTTTCTTTTGGTCGTACATGAGGTTCTGAGACCTTTAGTGATCCACCGTGGACCTGAGGAGTTTGCATTAATTTTAACTTTTTTTTGTGGGAAAGCAAAGCTGGTAAAACAAAGTGAAATTTTCGTAAAACAGATTGAATGATAAATTTGCATCACTTTCATTGTATATATCGGACCATGTTTAGTTTCCGGGTGATACGCACACACTGTCATAATATCTTGGCTAACTAATGACTAGGGTCGAAATTTATGTTATTCGCTATGCGTTGATCGTAAAAATATATCATTAAGTAACTCTATTGTAATTTGGGTATTGACACACGCGGCCTCCGTGGCGCAATGGTTAGCGCGTTCGGCTGTTAACCGAAAGGTTGGTGGTTCGAGCCCACCCGGGGGCGATAAAACTTTTTCGACGTTATTAATAATACAGGAAATAAAAACTAAATTCAAGTACAGTAACGATACATAGGTACAACAGATCTAAGGAAGTAATCACAAAAAAATAATGATACAAATGTTGAATGTATTTTCGTGTTCATTTTATATTAACTGCTTAATTTTCCTTCTGCGTCCCATTAGGCCTGGCTTCTGCGAGTGTTGGATAAAACGTAAACTTTGACATGTTAATATTTTTCGACAGCTTTATTCTTTTTATTAATCATACTGCTATTTCGGGCATTCACACTACACATTTTCACCTATTTTTATTTAATACTAGCTTTTGCCCGCGGCTCCGCCCGCATTAAAAAGTTTTTCCGGTATAAAAGTCCCGCTTTATGATTACCCGGGATAAAAAGTAGCCTATGTATTAATCCAGGACATGATCTATCCGTGTGCCAAATTTCATCGAAATCCGTTCAGTAGTTTTTGCGTGAAAGAGGAACAAACACCCATACATCTTCTATCTTCACGTCGTGCATACATCCATACATTCTTACAAACTTTCGCGTTTATAATATTAATAGGAAGTAGGATGTGGTCGTGAAGAATTAATTAATAATCCGAAGATAAAATAATTGTATGATAATATTCAATTATCATGAAATAAAATGTTATCGGTTCGAGATAATAATGAAATTTAAATTATTTTTCTTTGGATGTTTTGCGGGTTCGATTTTGCGGCCGTAATTTTCGGCAACAACTTGCATCGCCTCCGTGGCGCAATGGTTAGCGCGTTCGGCTGTTAACCGAAAGGCTGGTGGTTCGAGCCCCACCCGGGGGCGGCAAACATTTTATTTCGTTTATTACCTACACGACTTACCAAACAGCATTAAACATTTATGAAGATTTACTCCAGCGGTAGAAAATTGATTCCGTAGCCTTGTTTAAAAAGCATTTAGTAACGTCTGGAATTTTGCGTATGTTTATTTAATATGGTAATACTAAATCGAAAAATTTAAATCTATTACAAAGAAAAATCAAATAGTTTGTAAATTAATGTTAAATTATAAAATTACGCTGACTATACTTTTTGTTCATCTCATGAATGAGCCAGGTCTACCGAAGTAGTACATCAGTTTAATGGTCCCCGAAATTCAAAACAATCAATAAATAAAACTTACATGTATTGCCACATTTTCCAGCACTGTGTTATTCAAATGGGGGTAGAAATACCTCCCCCTGGCCAACAACATGAAGGCGGACCGCATGTCTTCAGCAAAGTTCTTGTACGTTCTGATTAAAAAAAAAAGTATACAAAAAATTCAAACGCTGAACCAAAATCTATCAAAACCTATTAAAGCAAATATAAAAAAAAATATTAGGTACTTATCTACGAGCGCAAGACATTTTTCATTTTATTCATAGACATTCATTTCAATACGAATCTAAGGCCAGCCATAGACGGACCGCATAATGCAGTCGACTACGACTGCTTGGAGCAGTTGTGTTCGACCGCAAAATAATACTAATGCGAGTTCATTTACAAGATAGATTTCGATGAAGAAACACTGCTTCTTGTACTACTATTACGCAAGCGTAGGCGTAGAAGACACTATAGTAAGTGGGTGCGTCCAATACTACAATCAAGAGAACAGCATGGAATATTTCATACTATGTATGGATACTTTGTATCCCCAGCTGAAAGAAGACACTAAAAAGTTTTTCAACTACTTTAGAATGTCCGTGGTTTCATTTGATGAATTAGTTAGTATTTTAAGCCATAAAATACAACGAACAGCGGGGAGCGGGAAGGAAGTGCCGCGCGGTCGGCAGCAACCGCTTGTAGCGGTCCGTGTATGGTGGGTCCGGCAGCTCTAAGCAGTCGACCGCACGGCGACACTCGACGGCAGAGCGACTGCTCCGACCGCTCAGGAACTGCTCAAGCGGTCCGTGTATTGCGGATATGAATTTAGTATGGAAACTGCAGATCGCCGTGCGGCCACCGCATGTTGCAGTCGGTCTCGACTGCAACATGCGGTCCGTCTGTGGCTGTCCTTAATGTTTTTAATTTTTTTTTCACAAGTAAATGCTAATTTTCAACCGTATGTTTCAGTAAATGTGAACATCACCTCCGTGACGTAATAGTTAGCGCGTTCGGCTGTTAACCAAAGGTTTGTGGTTCGAATCCACCCGGGGGCGGAAATAACTTTTTAAAAACTAATCCGATTTTGCCATTGATGAAGATTCTTAACGCTACCAAATATGATCTTTCATCTGATGGAGACGGCAATGATTGACTAAATGTGATAGCCATTTACCTTACAACAGTCATTCATCATCCATCTTTTACCACCCTTAGAAAATCCCAGTTCACCGTCTGGACTCTAGTAAATAATTTTGTTTTTCACACAAGGCATACATATCTTAGTCCCGTCCTCAGTTGTAATGTCCTGAAGCCGTTTTTCTAACAAAAGATGCACTAAGAAGATTTAGAGAAACTTGTAACTCCAACGTCAGCCTTACCATTTGGTAGTTTTTAATTTATATTTTATTTACTGGTAGTAGGACTCTCATATGTAAGAATCCATCTGGGTGGGTACCACCGCAATGTATATTTCTACCGCCAAGTAGCAGTGTACATGCACTGTTGTGTTTCGGTTTGAAGGACATTGTAGCCCATGTAACTACATGACATAATGAGACTTAACATCTTATTTCTCAGGATGACGAGTGCAGTGGAATGCCACACAGTACTTGGTAACTCAAGGTATCGCTTACCATCAGGCGAACGGCATGCTCGTCTCGTCATTCGATGCCATAAAAAATGAGCACGGACTCAGCATGGGATTTTATTACACCTGCCCCATATTCTGTATGAAGGTGTTGACTCGGTAACGCGGCCGCATTATGTTAACTTCGTGTAATTAGCTTTAAATGGTATTCCGTATCCCAATTTCCATAGTGATAACCGCGATGAGTTACGTTACGCGCTTGTTACGAGCGATGAAAATAACGTGTGTCATAGGCAATAAGGAAGCTGATATATGGAATGGCATGCAGACAGAGAACCAATTTACGAGGGAATAATATGTGTTTAACACAGTTAAAAATTTTCCTGATAAAAAGTGCTCTTACTCATCAATCTCGCCAGCGAGCCTCCTCAGCTCGCGGCCGGTGGCCATGGCAGTCCACTTCATCAACTTCTTGCCGAGATGAGCCAGGTGGAGCCGGTTCCTCATTTGCTGCAGCGCCACTAGCGACGGCATACATGGGTATCGAGTCGCGTTCACGCTCGACTCTTCTTCTTCTGCAAGTATAATAAAGTAGAGTCAGCTCAGCTACATGGCGTACAATTTTTCCGCGCCTCTTTTTGGTATGTGATGCTAATAGCTATATCCTGAAGCGTTGATACCCGCAGGACCTATAGCACCCCTAAGACATGGCACCTCAAGCGCCGCCCAGAAAACAAGTACTGTGTAGAACAATGATGTAGAGTTTTGGAAGTACCACTATCTAAAGAAAGCTGTCGTTATTGTCACCTTGGTCTAGCGCTACCGACAAAGAAGTTGAAGGATAAGCATGCTGTCACTTTGTTTTTTTGTGCGACACATGTACACTCAGCTACATAATTATCTGAACAAATTCAAAATTTCAAATCGCCTATACACGTTCATTTCAATTAAAACATGATTTTTTCTTTCTCTAAATTCACTCCCTTTAATTTTTTTTTTACATACATCGACGGTCCCATAGAACAAAGTCGTATATGCAAAATGTTAGCTTTTCAGTAGAGCGCTTTGAAAGTCTAAATTAATTGTGAAAATCACAAGTTATACATGAAGGAAACACTATCTATTAGGGTTCAGTAACAACTTTGAACCTAACTTGTGAAAATAGCACTAATTTGCACATGAATACAAACTTACGACTTTCAAAGCCCTCTACTGAAAAACTAACATTTTGCATATACGACTTTGTTCTATGGGACCGTCGACATATACATACATATACACTCACGGCTTTTATCCCCGAAGGGGTAGGCAGAGGTGCAACTAGTGCACCCACTTTTCGCCATTATTCCGTCCCATGATGTGATAGGGGGCGAGCCTATCGCCATATCGGGCACAAATTCCAGACTCCAAACTGATACTGAATTGAAAAAGTCAATATCACTGCCCGATCCGGGGATCGAACCCGAGACCTCAGCATCGCAGTCGTACCATAATACAACTACGCCACCGAGGCAGTAATTTTATTTTTGTGAAGAGAAAATGAAAATTGATAAGAACACAAAAGTGTAGAGGCGATTTGAAGTTTTGAATTTGTTCAGCTTCTTATGTGGCCGACTGTACCATGTCGGTCGATTTTGAGAATGTTTTATAGAAGAACAATAAAATATCACTTTGCCCGATCCGGGGATCGAACCCGAGACCTCAGCATCGCAGTCGTACCATAATACAACTACGCCACCGAGGCAGTAATTTTATTTTTGTGAAGAGAAAATGAAAATTGATAAGAACACAAAAGTGTAGAGGCGATTTGAAGTTTTGAATTTGTTCAGCTTCTTATGTGGCCGACTGTACCATGTCGGTCGATTTTGAGAATGTTTTATAGAAGAACAATAAAATATCACTTTGCCCGACCCGGGGATCAAACCCGAGACCTCAGCATTGCAGTCGTACCATAATACAACTACGCCGAGGCAGTGATTTTATTTTTGTGAAGAGAAAATGAAAATTGGTAAGAACACAAAAGTGTAGAGGCGATTTGAAGTTTTGAATTTGTTCAGCTTCTTATGTGGTCGACTGTACCATGTCGTTCGATTTTAAGAATGTTTTATAGAAGAACAATAAAAGGAGCCATACCATCATCGTCTCCCCTCATTTTGCTCGGTTATCACTGATTTCGGTGTTTGAAAGTCAAAATTTGCACATTATGAAATTGCTGTATATGATAGATTTTATACCATACTTTTTAATTTTGCGGTCAGATTTTGTGGATTAGGAAAGGTGAAAAGGATTTTATTTATGTTTTTAGGTGTCCATTTTCTATTATTTTTTACTGTTAACTGTTTAGTTGACTGGTGGGATTTGATTGACAGATTCTTTTTCTGATGTTTAGGCAACATTAAAAAGTTATGCTATATAAATGTGGAAAGAACTTTTTTGATGATGTAGTCACAAACGTATAAGCACAAGTACCATGTTATGATAATTATCGTAATTATTTTGAAGCCTCGATGGCGTAGTTGTATTACGATAAGACTGCAGTGCTGAGGTCTAAGGTTCGATCCTCGAGTTGGGCAGCGATGTTATGTTTTTATACTCAGTGTCTTAGAATTAGTACCAGGCCGGAGTCTGGAATTAGTGCTCGATACGGCGACAGGCTCGTCTTTCGTCACATCGTAGGAAGGAATACGCTCGGGGAAAAGTGGGTGCACTAGTTGCTTTTTGCCTACCACTTTGGGGATAAAAGCCGTGAGTGTGTATAAGTGTGTGTGTGTGTGTGTGTGTGTGTGTGTGTGTGAGAGAGAGAGTGTGTGAATTACCCTTTGACCAAATCCTTAACCATTTAAATCATTACATCGAATAAAAATACACTTTCATTGAAGATTTTCAGAGTTCAAATAACAGTGGTCGACGTGATACAATTCAAAAGAGAATACCCCATTTAATAAAACACATAGAACAAAACACTTCATAAGAAAGTTCTCTATCAATTTACACGATGGTGCCATACCATAGTGCTCAAGTTATACTGGTCGTTGCCGGGCCGTATTCGTGACAAGCTTGTACAATGCCTATTATGAGGGTACAAAAGTGAACCCTCTTTCACACCTCTCGGCTCTTGATTCGAACGCGGTTTATATTATTCAAAATTATTTTGTAAGGAACGTGATTGTTTTTGCGCGCAAACTCAATTTATTTGCCATGATTTCTTGATGATCGAGATTTTAGTGTTATTTTGTGAAGTTCAAGACGCGTTTGAGTTAAGAAGCGAGCAAGTCCCTCCTTTTTTTTAGTACATAACATAACTGCTTCTAAATAGTGTCCACATAGAAATTATGTATTTGTAATAAAAAAAAAGTGTATCTTATGTCTACTATCCATTTCATCTGCTACTCGCATAAATAAAATGCTATCTTCATCATAAGACTTATAATGCCTCGCAATTTTTAATTTTTACGACTACAAATCTACAAGCCGGGATACAATAGGCTCTGTCCAAGAGCCGACTCCTGCGAGGGTTGCGGTTACATGCGCATGCGCACCCCGCGTACTTCGATATAAGGCAAAGAGAGTAGAATGGCGGGATTTTAGTCGGTAGGACAGTTTAATCCAGTGAGTCTGGCAGTAGTCCATAAACGGAATTACCCGTGCTAAAAAAAGAGGAAAAGATTCATAGTATCATATAGACTAGACCGTATAAGAGAACTGTAGGCATATTTGTCTACAAGAGTGGGCCTACTCGACCAGGTCGCCACCACAAAATAAGTAATTAACATCAGCTAGCTGTTGCACTTTATATTGATTCAGATTGCAGAAGACCGCAACCCGTTGCCTTTTCTAACACTTATTTCCTTCATTTAATGCCGACGAAATTTACAATTCATCTAGTTGTATTTGCTCCTGCTCATTTACCGTTCTGTGCTATAAGGAATATCGCAATATCTATTTCTGCGGCCAAGCAGTATTGTACAAGAACATACCCATTGTAATTACTGGATATTATGGAATTTAATATCTAGATAATGTAAAATTTCGTAGGAAGACGAGTGCAGTGCAAAACTTTACAAATCAAAATTCAAAAGGTCTCACAACTATTTATTAGATTTCTAGACGCTTAACATCAGGAGAATGACTTCCCAATCTCATCAGTTATTTAAAAAATCATAGGCAAAGGAATTATCTACATAATTTCACAACAGATATGAAATGCCTATTTTATAACAGGATATTAAAGCTTGTACACAAACAATGATGAATAGTACAACATTCACACCTTATTTGTCTGTACGCCATTTGAGAAGTGTGGGACGGTGCTTTATTAAAGCTCACAATAAGCTCGTTGAGAAAGCGTCAGCTCTGTATGTATAATTCAAAATGTCTGTTTGTGTGACTCGATTTTTATGTTGTGTGAAAAGCATTTAACTATTTATTTTCTAGGTCTTATATCTTAGTGCATTTTTTATTGTTAGCTTGGCAATGCGTCTGACCAAAAGTACGCCTTATGGAAACTAGTGATAATTGTTTTTAATTATAAACTTAAAAGGCTTCTAATCATAGTGATATGAAAAGATATTCGTTGACTTTTCTTTAAATTCAATATGATTCACTTTTTAGAATCTGATCCCAATTATTTATTTTAATGTAAGACTAAGGCAAAACCGCGGCAAGACCTTTAAAGCTAGTTCCGTCAGTAATAAATGAAACCTTCAGCTAGCCTTGAGAGTATTTGAATTCACGAAATGGACACGCCAAACAACACGCCCTAAAACAAACAAGCCTAAACGGAAATTGAACCCAGAACTTTTAGCCCAAGGTCAGTTACATTTAACTAGGTATGTAGTTCTTATATAATGTAATACCAGCCCTGTATTATATACGGTCCCACTGCTGGGCACGGGCCTCCTCTACTATTGAGAGGGTTTAAGGCCTTAGCCCACCACGCTGGCCTAGTGCGGGTTGGCAGACTTCACATACCCTCGAAACTTTTTTGAAGAACTTCTTAGGTATGCAGGTTTCCTCACGATGTTTTCCTTCACCGTTAAAGCGAACGATAATTGATAAACAATACACACGTAACTTAGAAAAGTCACAGGTGTGTGCCTTGGGTTTTGAACTTCCGGACACTGTCTCGGCAGACCGTTCCATTCCCAACTAGGCTATCGTCCACATGTCCGACTTGTAGTTATAGTTAGATTCAATAAAAGATTTAGATTGTTTCACAATTTCTAAATACTTAAATGCTACTCGTCATACTATTAATATATCATCATCATCAGCCACGTGACGTCCACTGCTGAATATAAGCCTCCCCTAAAGATTTCCAGACGGAACTGTCAGAAGCGGTCAACGTGTTCCTGCGACCTTTATCAAGTGTATAAGCCGTCCACGTACTAAAGTCACACTAATCTTCGCTCCCAAATATGGTAATAAAATGATTTTTAATACGATAACTGTCAAACAAAATTCACTTTAAATACGAAAATCTTCCTCCGTGACTTTAAACTTGTAAAATAGACCCTAAGTATAATGTTTTTTTCTACCTTTTGCATTAAAAATACTTAATAGTGCCTAATCATGCCTCTCAGTTTGTTTTGAATTGAAAATTTGCTAATTTAAATTTTCTAGGAGAGCCGAAAATAGATCAAAGAGTTTCTTTGGGTAACTAAATGACTAGTAGGCTCGCTCTTTTTGTAAGAGGCACGACTGACCATAAATAGTACCATTGAGAACTTCAAATTACAAAGTATTACTTGGCACTTCGCTATAATAATATAAGACCTGTTTTTAAAGTGTCTTAGGGCTGGGCACGTGCCTCCTCTACTTCTGAGTGAGTTTAGCCCTTAGTCCACCACGCTGACCCAGTGCGGGCTGGCAGACTTCCCATGCCTTCGAAATTCTTTATGGAGAAATTTTTGTCTCTTAGCAGTTCCGGCCCGCATACCAAAGACTACTACGTACGCATGAATAGGATTAGGTTAAAACCATGTTTCCCCAAACGCTGATGTCTTATCCTCTCAGTGGCCACCCTGAGCCTGAACTAAGGGTTGCGAGCGCCTTCTGCACTCACCTAAAAGACCGGTGTGCTTTCATAAGCCGACCCTCGTCAGGCTAGAAAGAGTATAGTCAGGGACAAAAAAAAAAAAGCATGTAGGTTTCCTCGCGACATTTCGCTGGACACCCTGAAATATTATGTCCCAGTATTTCCACTGGCTACAATGTCCTTATACTGGAATACATCTTAGTGCGTTCTGCTTTGAACCTAGAGCCTACTATAAACCTACTAGAAGCCTACTATAAACTTTAAAACTTCATAATATTCGTGAAAATATAGAAAAAGTAAAATTACTAGTGGTTTAATTGCTCCAGCCAATTTATTCTTAAATTTTGCTAGTTATTGCTCGCGGCTTCAGATGCGTATGAGCTTTTCTGACAGTTTTTTTTTTTGTTAATGGCCCTACTGCCTGCCTGACGCGAGTCGGCTTTTCTGGCCACACCGGTCTTTAGGGTGAACGCAGAAGGCGCTCGCAACCCTTTGAATTAAGTGACCATGCTGAGGGCAACCCACTAACGGGTTACGAACCTCGGCTCAGGACGGCCACTGAGAGAGGATGAGACATCAACGATTAGGGAAAGATTGGTTTATAGGCCTAATCCTATTAGAACGCGGCGAGGTCCTCGACGGCGAGGACGGAACTGCGGTCTTGGGGAGTGTTGGAGTTTCAATTTCGTCCTCTGGATCGGTTAATACGGAACGCGGCCGTCTCCATTTGGCGCGGTCAAATGGAGAAATCTGACAGTAAAAGTCCCTATACTGCCAATTGCCATGGATCCATATACGCCAACTTTTTTTTTATTGCATCGAATGACGAGACGAGAAAGCCGTTCGCCTGATGGTAAGATACGACCACCCATAAACAGTAGAAACACCATCCAGCACCTTGAGTTACAAAGTACTGTGTGGCATTCCACTGGCGATTCACTGACAACTTTTCAAAAATCCGATAAAAATTTCAAATCCCTTCAAAATACTCGGATATATGTTAATCCAGGACATGGTCCACCTATGTAACAAATTTCATTCAAATCCGTTCTAAAAATTCTGCGTTTTTTTTCTAACAAACATCCAAGTTATAAATTACATAAGATATTAGGAAGGTGAGTAACGTGACAAGTTACAAATACATTGGGTAACGTAAAATAATCTATAAATATATTTATTCGTTTTTGTTATGCTGAACCTATATTTCAGAATATACAGGGTCATTTTTACATTATGTTACTAAATGAAACCACATATTCGCCTATACCTCTGCTGACATTGTGCCAAAGATCGCCAAGGAATAAGGAATACTTTCGCCAAAAATCCCGGTTGTAGTATTCCAATTCTTTGATCATTTTGTAGTTTAGTGCGAATATGGTGTGTGCGTAAGTGTATTTCTGACTGAAAATGTAATATTGCTGCTGCGAGGAATTCTCCTAGAGCAGTCATAGTGGCATTAGGGCGTGTACACTTAAAGTTACATTTTGTTGATATTTATTTTCTTTGAAACTGACACTTTTTTATTTTACATCTATGGTTAAAATTACTTAATGGAATACATAATTTTCTACGAGATAAGTATGTGGTTTCATTTATTAACGCAATGTCAAAATATCCCTGTATAAGTTTTAATAAATATGTTTCAATTTTACTTAAGTATATAAAATACTGAAGTGACGTCGCGAGGCGTCACTAGTGCATGTATATTAATTTTTATCACTCACACCTCGTTTTGTGAATTCAGATGCTGAATTAAATAAGCTTCAAGAAGTTTTTCCTTTGTGGTACAATGAATTTTATTGCTATTTAGAGCAAAGTAATATAGTCCTTCGCATGTAAATTTCTCGCTTAGAAACGTTCTAACATCTTTTTTGCCGCTACACTAATCCTAAACGGGATCAGCTGAATAAAATTAATCAGAGCAGGTGGAAGAAGCGAATTCTCTGAGGTTTCGAAATAATTTGCTAAGAATTAGTAAAATTTTTCTTCTATTTGCCGCTATAGGACTCCAAAGTGGAGTCAGCACCATAAATTTTATGTGGGTAGGTGAACAAAGTGAATTCCTGGAGGTTTCTAAATAAGTTGCTACATGACTACGCAGATTTCTTAGTTACTTGTGTCATTTCATAATAATATATACCAGCTATTTTTTTAATGACTCCAACCTTATGAAATATTTGCATTATTCAAACCCTCCCTTTCATAATCCTTTAATTTCTATAGCCTACTAAGTGTCCTCGCAGCTCTGGAATGAAAAGATGAATGTTTCTCTGAGACACAGTCCATTTTGCCAAACTTTTAAATGTCGTTCAAACATTCGCATTTATTTCATGACGAAAACTTAAAATAATATTTGGTATTTCGATCAATAGTGAAAACTGAAAACAGCATCAATGGAATTGATTCCGTAAAAAAGAATGCATAATATTTTATTACCTATTGACGTCCTATACGCATTGATATATAGAGTTTTTTTTTATTATCAATGCCTATATGTTACAAATTCATGTAACATAGAGTATGCATGTCAACACGCCAGACAGGCCACTGACCCGACCCCAGCATTTCTGTATAATCAAAGATAATTAAACCATAGACGCGGCTCAAGTTACGCTGGTAGTACCATACAGGGTGGAATTATTATTTTCCGAGTTACACAGCCCTTCTCTAGAGTGTGGGGTGATTTGCAACGTCAATGCATGCGCGTATGTAGTGTGTCATGTTTTTCATTTGAATGACTTTGATTACGTTCGGTTTTAATTGAATAAAATATTGTATAATAATACGAATAGCACTTCAAACTACATGTGATGTGAGCATGATGTGTCGCTTTGAAATGTGGTATATATTTTTTTATCCACGCAAAATAATTGTATGAAGAAATGATTAAAGGAAGTTCGAAAATAAAATATCTTGAATAAGATGTTAAAAGATTAGACTGTTTACGTAAGCACCACTTTTTTTTTTTTTTTTTTTTTTGTCCCTGACTAAACTCTTGTTAGCCTGACGAGGGTCGGCTTATACAAGAACACCGGTCTTGTGGGTGAGCGCAGAAGGCGCTCGCAACCCTTAAATTTAAGCGACCACGCTGAGGGCGACCCACTAATGGGTCACGACCTCGGCTCAGGGCGGCCACTGAGAGGATAAGACATCAGCGTTTGGGGAAGATGGTTTTTAACCTAATCCTATTTAACGTGTTGATTGTAGTCTTCGGCACGCGGGCCGGAACTGCTACGAGAGGGCAGGGTTATGGGGAACGCGACGAGGTCCTCGACGGCGAGGACGGTACAGCGGTCTTGTGGAGTGTATGAGCTTTAAATGCTCGTTCTTTTCGCGTAAAGCTAGAGTGATTTCGTCCTCTGGATCGGTCAGGACTGATCGCGGTCGTCTCCATTTGGCGCGGTCAAATGGAGTATATATAGACGCTTTACGGATAAGCGTGTTCGGGTGGTTTACCGCCCTGTCGAAATAGCGTCTGCTGGCGCACTGCATAAAGTGCCTGATGGTCGGCATATTGGTGTCCACGTGGAGGTTGCGATTGCGAACGTACCACGGGGCACCAAGTGCATGTCGTAAGAATCGATTTTGAAGCACCTGCATTCGCTGAAGGCGACCGGGCGGTAAATGAGCGAATACGGGCGACGCGTATGTCATTATCGGACGGAAAAGCACCACTGATTTCGTCGGATATTTCGTCGGATATTTTCAGTTCAGCACTGTAAAGTTTTTAAGAACTAATTTAACTGCGAGACTTTGCCGTCTCTATAAATCCCTTAGCTCTATCTATGTCCACTATGAAGACATTAAAATTTACTCCACGCTAAAGTTTAAAAAAGTATACAAAAAAAAAGAACTAGATTTCAATAGTGTATAATTGAAATAAAAAAAAGTCCCACTGCTATGTAAAAAAAATAATCCGTATTGAAAAATGAGGCAAAATAAAAGATCGCCAATCAATTGCCCTAAAATGACCATCTTTGCTAACTAATCCCAACGCTAAGCGATGATTTAAAAACAGTTTACAACCACTTAGGTCGAGCGACATCTTGCGGTAATTGGGTGAAATTACAATTTTAATTGTGTTACTCGTGGGGCCGTGCCGGTAATTTAAAATTGCCGACGTAGAATTTGGGAAAATAAGCTCTATAATCGACGCAGTGGCTTCCGTTTTGCGAGAATCCTGCTAATAGACCGTGGGCCAGTGCAAAATTTCGTCAGTCATTTTCTCCCGAACGATAATTGGTGAGATGCATCAGAGACGTGTATCATAAAGCCTCGTGAACGTCAGCTTCAGCTCCGTGGGTGCCATGAGCGGTGGTAGCCTCCCAAAGATGTAGAAAAAAAAATATTATTCAGTCATTTCCTCCCAACTAAGAATCATTTTAAATTGTAGCTAACCCGATACCTTGAAGAAAAAAAATAATCAGCTGACTGTAACTTGGGGCATTATGCGTCAGCTGGTCAATCAAACATGTAAAAAAAGTATATCATTTCAGTGATTTCCTTTCAACTACAAATTTACCTGATGACAGCTTATACGCAACTATGAATAAATATATATGTCAGCTGGCTGTATGCCGGGGCAAAAACCGTCAGCTGATGCCTTAAAAGTTATAACGCAGGTGTTAGGCGAGAGCTTCTATTACATAATTACATGCATCAGCTGACAATGTTTCCCTCAAATTAATGATAGTAGATTCTCTTTATTAATTACAGCATTGTATTATCAATCTATACATGTAAAATGCTTTGTCCTGAATGACTGACTGACGGTTAAACGCACAGCCTAAACCTCTAACCGTAGAGACCTGAAACTTGCAGGGTGTGTTCTTTGTATGCCATAGGCATCTAATGAGATTGAATTTTCCAAAAGTCTACCCCTAAGAGGGTGAAAAAGGGGGGCAAAGTTTGTATGGGCCAACGTGATTCCTTGGTCCAACCTACTTCAAATATTGCTTAAACTTATTTTTAACAGAACTGATAGAAGACGTGTTTCATGTTTATTGAAAGTCATCCCGTAATATATAATATGTATAAAAACGAAAGGTCATTAACTCACTCATCACGAAATCTGAGAAGCTACACGTGCTAGGAGTCTCAAATTTTGTGGAGGTTCCTTTTAGGACGTTGGAGCTCACTAAGATGGGATTTTGCGAAATTCAACCCCTAATAGGTTAAAAAGATTTTACGCGATAAACTCAAAGACTATCAAACGGATTTTGATTAAATTTGGTATGGAGATAAATCGAGCATCTGGGAAACTGGATAGTTTTAGGCTACTTCTTATCCCGTGAAAATGTATAAGTGGGACCTTTATAAAAAAAAAAACTCTTTCGTACGACCGAGGCAGCGGGCAAAAGCTAGTCAGCTTATAAATTTTCATCTGGGAAGATATAATGTATCTTAAATGTTTGACTTTACGCTCAGATATGAGTTTTCCGATGAAATGTATAAATACTTTACGACTAATACGTATATAATTAAATAACTGAAGAAATATTAAGAACAGTGATTATGAATTTATAGTTTATTGTACTCTCCGGAGTAAGATAAAGTGGTCAGCAGAAGACTTTTCAGATTAACACAACCTACTGCAGGTACCACCTTTGCAACACGTTTCTAATCTAAGGGTTAGAAAAGTGTTGCATGCCTACATCGCGTCATACAAGGAATACACCCTGCAAGTTTCAGATCTCTACGGTTAGAGGTTTGGGCTGTGCGTTTAACCGTCAGTCAGTCATTCAGGACAAAGCATTTTACATGTATAGATTCATAATACAATGCTGTTATTAATAAAGAGAATCTACTATCAGTAACTCGAGGGAAACATTGTCAGCTGATGCATGTAATTATGTAATAGAAGCTCTCGCCTAACACCTGCGTTATAACTTTCAAGGCATCAGCTGACGGTTTTTGCCCCGGCATACAGCCAGCTGACATATATATTTATTCATAGTTGCGTATAAGCTGTCATCAGGTAAATTTGTAGTTGAAAGGAAATCACTGTAATGATATACTTTTTTTACATGTTTGATTGACCAGCTGACGCATAATGCCCCAAGTTACAGTCAGCTGATTATTTTTTTTCTTCAAGGTATCGGGTTAGCTACAATTTAAAATGATTCTTAGTTGGGAGGAAATGACTGAATAATATTTTTTTTTCTACATCTTTGGGAGGCTACCACCGCTCATGGCACCCACGGAGCCGAAGCTGACGTTCACGAGGCTTTAATATGATACACGTCTCTGATGCGTCTCACCAATTATCGTTTGAGAGGAAATTGGTCATCGAAATCTGTCACTGGCCCACGGACCATAAGTGGGTACGGCCGCAGTGTCTAGTTATATCAAATGAAATCATTTATTAAGTAATCAGGCCCCTAAGGGCACTTTTACACGTCATTTTTAATTAAAAGATTGTACCTTGTGTGCTTCGGAAAAGCCCACTGACCTGAGAAGAAGCACCAAGAAACTCAGCGTAGGTCTTTTATTGTTATCAGAATTTTTTAAATATTATATTTTACAATTTGCAAATAATAATATAAATTCAATTTCAAAGATGGATATTAAATGCGAAAATTAACGGAGAGTACTTAAGTCAAACAACCACCTACATGTTTAAGTTAACAATAGAGTCAACCATCAAACAGAGCAGACCAGTCTACTCAAGCAGCACCCGTTCACGAGTATCACGAATATATTCACATATTTTACAACTGTTTCGATTTGAAGGACATTATAGCGTAATTAGCGGGTACCATGAGATTTAACATCTAATGTCTCAGGAAGACGAGCGCAGTATAAAGCCACGAACGAGGCTCTTTGTAATCCAAAGTTCGGATGGTGTTGCTGTTCTGGACAGTCGCGTCGCTTCCCATAAGATATGTGACTTTTTTTTATTGCATTGAATACTAGACGAGCATGCCGTTCGCCTGTTGGTAAGCGATACGACCGCCCATAAACAGTAGCAACACCATTCAGCACCTTGAGTTACAAAGCACTGTGTGGCATTCCACTGCACTCGTCATCCTGAGACATAAGATGTTAAGCCACATTATGTCCAGTTACACTGGCTACAATGTCCTTCTAACCGAAACACAACAGTGCATGTAGACTGCTGCTAGGTGGTAGAAATAGACATTGCGGTGGTACCCACCCAGACGGGCTCTTACATATGAGAGACCTACCACCAGTACTTGTTCGTATACTCCTTAATTATCTGAGTGAAGTCCAGATACATGAGAGATGATCCGTCGTCAATCATGGGGGCCTTTTTGAACCGGATATACACACTGATCCTGGAAAGCAACACACTATTGAAAGAAATATGCTGGAAATGATGCACAAAGTCCAAGTAGGACCGTAATAATAATAACATAATAATAATACCAGCCCTGTATTATATACTGCTCACTGCTGAGCGCGGGCCTCCTCTACTACTGAGAGGGTTTAAGGCCTTAGTCCACCACGCTAGCCTAGTGCGGGTCGGCAGACTTCACACACCCTCGAAATTCTTACGGAGAATTCTCAGGTATGTAGGTTTCTTCACGATGTTTTCCTTCACCGTAAAATGAATGATAATTAATAAACAACACACACGTAACTTTGAAAAGTCAGAGGTGTGTGTCTTGGGTTTCTAACCTCCTGACATTGTCTCGGCAGACCGTTCCATTCCCAACTAGGCTATCGTCCACTTTAGTACCGTAAGTAGGACCGTACTTAGTTTAAATTATCTTAGTAGTTTTCAACCGTGTCTCCACTTGTAGAAAAGTTTTTTCGCGGTATACCAAACGCTTAATACTATCTTTGTAACATCAAGACGACACTAATACAATTATGTTTATAAGGATCGATACAGAATTCCTTTGTCCAAAATACTCCCGAATTCGTACCAAGATTTCCTCATTGTATTTACCTAATGTCCTTGAAATATTTGCATGTAAATTATTCACGGTATGTTGTATACACTATTGTGTGTAAACAATGAAAGTATGGTTTTGTGATGTAACTAAATGTTCGCGATTTCACCCGGGTAAAAGATCTTTTTGCGTATAAATACAGGAGAAAATGTAGCAGGATTTTTTATGATATAGGGGTCAAACAAGCATACGATTCACCTGATGGTAAGTGATCACCGCCGTCCATGAATATCTGCAATACCAGGGGGCATGGAGATGCATTGTCGGCCTTTTAGGTGGGAATACGCCCTTTTTGAAGGTCGCCAGTTCATATCTGTCCTGAAATGCTGCTGGCGGCAATTAGTTCCATGGTAGTACTATCTTTTAGTAGGTATTTTTATGCTGATATTAGCTTCACTGATGGTAGGACTCCATATGTAAGAGTCCGTCTGGGTGGGTACCACCCCAATGTCTATTTTTACCGTCAAGCAGCAGTGTGCATGCACTGTTGTGTTTCGGTTTGAAGGGCATTGTAGCCAGTGTAACTATAAGACATAATGAGACTTAACATCTTATGTCTCATGACGAGCGCAGTGGAATGCCACACAGAACTTTGTAACTCAAGGTGCCGGATTGTGTTTCTACTGTTTATGGGCGGTCGTATCGCTTACCATCAGGCGAACGGCATGCTCGTCCTCGTCATTCAATGCCATAAAAAAAGTCACTTTGTTCCTCCAATTATGTGATCATTATTAAGTACAGCATAAGTACACAAAATGTTACTTTGTTCTTCCAAAATCGCAAACAAAAAAGGGCGTATTTACTTTTAGGTCTTTGAGACTCCAGCACACTAATTAACCGAGCGTGGGCAATGCCTCAACTGACCAATGAGATTTTGACACGGCAATATATTAAAAAAAAACGCACTAATATGACAAAGGGGGTACGGCTCTCTGGCGAAAGGAGACTTAACTCGATGGGTGATTTTGTTCCTCTAAATGAAAGGATGTTTTTAAGGCACATTGGCACACATAACTCGTTTTAAGAATTTTTAACAATAATTATTGTGCCCTTTTCTCACCGAATGTACGATATTTTATCATATTCTTCAATGTATGTGAATAGAAGTAGATACTGGTCTGTGTAGAATTCTTTATTGGGAGTTATGGGCAGAGCCTCCGTGGCGCAATGGTTAGCGCGTTCGGCTGTTAACTGAAAGGTTGGTGGTTCGAGCCCACCCGGGGGCGGGCAGACTGTTTAGTATCTATTCTAGATACATTTTTGGACATTTGTTTCGGCATTCCACGTCTCATAAGAGACCGAAAATTCCTGGTCTTTCTTAAAACTTTACATTTTGCGAGATGTTGGAACATAAATATTTGATTTCGGTGTATATTCATCCTACTAATATTATAAACGAGAAAGTTTGTAAGTATTGATGTTTGGATGTTTGTAACTATTTCACGCAAAAAGTACTTAACGGATTACGATGAAATTGGGCACACTGGTAGATCATGTCCTGAATTAACAAATAGGCAACTTTTTATTCCGGGAAAATATGAAGCGGGACTTTTATCCTGGAAGAACTTTTTTACGCGGGCAAAATCTAGTTTTTAATAAAACTAATGTTTATTTCTAACAACCCAATACGTACGTCACTAAATACCACTATCACAAAGAAACAATCATACCATGAAAAAATCACTACAAACAACGTGCAAAAACATTCACAACTGTACACTTAAAATGGCGTTAAATACATTCTTGACAATGAAAGCGCTGAATAAAACTCCATATTTATGTTTCCACGCATTATAATAGATGGTTCATATTATATCACGCCGTCTTCTCACGCAACTATAGCCATCCAAGATGGCGTACGCACACCACTTGACATATTTCAATTCACTTACATCAAAGGAAGACATTCTTTACATAGGGGAATCTCCCCTTCGCCTAGATGCCTAGGTAATACCGCGAGATAGGGAGGAACAGTAGGGAAGTTTGTTTCAGGATCTTATTTTCTATTACGTTTTTATGAATTATGTTCGTTTGTCTTCATTTTTTGTAACACATTATTCTGTCACGTTGGCATTAGAAACGTAGAGATTATTCAAATTGTAAACTATGCGGATCGCATAAACATTTCTTACTAGCTTAAGCTCGCGGATTGGCCTGCATAGAGTCCGGTTTGTGACATAACATATATTTTTTTAATTAGCTATTGTATTATTTTCGGGATCTAGGACACTTTGTACCAATATTGATTAGCCCGTCAAACCCCGGTTATATATAGATGTATGGGGAAACCCTATATAGTCGGACACCGGCATCCGTAGCGGGGCTTGACGAGTCAATGTCTATTAATTAATTTCGTCTTAAAAACGTAAAAGACCGGCAGTTTTAAAACATTGATTACACAAACCACTATGTACTAATAAGTATGATTTTATTTTTGCATTGCATTTACGCGAATTATTTAAAGAAGTGACGCTGAGTTTGACAATTGAAATAATAATTGTTAAACAGATATCACTAGGCATCTCCTTTAAAGAGATAAAATAGGGAACTTGAAATTGAACAGACGAATGTAAGTTTGAGATAGCTCAGTTGGCAGAGCACCGGCACGGTACGCTGGTCGCGGGTTCAAATCCTGCTTTCGGCTGTTTCTTTTTCAATGTTTCCATTAAAATAAAATCATTGTCCAGGCACTACATGGCCTCTTAACATGTATAAAAATCATACTAATAAGTAGTTATTTATATTAACCATTTAAACAACTCATACTATCCTTTTTACAATATTCTAAAAATTTAAAATGTATCTACCCCAAATCTTTAAATATTATCTTCATATTTCACATGCCATACTGTTCGCTACATACTCTTGCAATAGCTAGGCATTACCCGTATGTATTACGGGGGTAGGTGTTTGCTATGGAAAAATATGAAATGCCAACTGACAAAGTTATATTCGCGTTTTATGCGACTAAGGTGCGGAGGGAAATGTAGCGTTGCATACTCGCAAGTGGAACTAGAGACCATCTCATCACGAAAAAACATAAATATTATCATGCTGCCTCGGTAACGTAGTTGTATTACGGTACGACTGCAAAGCTGAGGTCTCGGGTTCGATCCCCGGGACGGGCAAAGTGATATTGAGTGTTTCTATTCAGTATCAGCTCGGAGTCTGGAATTTGTGCCCGATATGGCGATTGGCTCGCACCCTATCACATCATGGGACGGAATAACGGCGAAAAGTGGGTGCACTAGTTGCGCCTCTGCCTACCCCTTCGGGGATAACAGGCGTGAGTGTATATGTATGTATGTATGTATTATCATGCTTTGGTTTTTCAAAGTGATATTGGGATTCTCTGCTCAGTATCAGCCAGGATTCTGGAATTTGTGCCCGATATGGCGACAGGCTCGCCCCCTATCACATCATGGGACGGAATAACGGCGAAAAGTGGGTGCACTAGTTGCGCCTCTGCCTACCCCTTCGGGGATAACAGGCGTGAGTGTATATGTATGTATGTATGTATTATCATGCTTTGGTTTTTCAAAGTGATATTGGGATTCTCTGCTCAGTATCAGCCAGGATTCTGGAATTTGTGCCCGATATGGCGACAGGCTCGACCACTATTACATCATGGGACCGAAGAGGCTTGGCAAAAAGTGACTGTTGATCCTGGGAAAAGATCTTCACAGGTACAATGATAGTTTATTGCAGATATTACAGAAATTTTTTTAAAATATTTGTTTTACTACGTTATTTTTTCTTACGTGTTTGTACAAATTGGATATTATTTACTTTGTGTATTTTAGCCACAAAAAAAACGCGAGCACTGTTTGCTGTGTTCGAGTTTGAGGAATATTACGCCTAGTTTAATCACTGGGTATTACTTATCTTAATCTTAACATCGTATAAAACAAAGTCGCTTCCCGCTGTCTGTCCCTATGTATGCTTAGATCTTTAAAACTACGCTACGAATTTTGATGTGTTTTTTTTTAATAGATTTAATAGATAGAGAGGAAGGTTTATATTATGTATAATTCGTTACGGGACTTTTATCTCGGAAAAACTCATTCACACGGGTGGAGCCGCGGGCCGAAGTCTAGTATTTAGTAAAGTCTAAAGTCTGATACGCAAGGCACGCTATATTTCATAGAATAAAATGTTTAATCGAAAGCTTCTTGCTGTCTTTTGTATCATTTTGCTTATAAAATTCACGACATCTGCATGGTATCTCATGAATTTTTTTTTTTTTTTTTTTTTTTTTGTGCTTGTTCCACAATCAGTCTTACAACTATGAATGGATAGGTTTTAAGTAATTTATAGTGTAGAGGGCACTACCCCTTCTGCAAAATATTATTCTCTCTCCTGTATGTCCATGACATTGTGTCTTTTCAGGCGGTTTGGATAGTTTTGGGTTTTTTGTTGGACTGCCAATGCATTAGGGTGCGAATCAAGTCGCGTGGAGTATTTTTTTGAAAAATTCCGGATCTCTTCTTTCACTGTTTTCATAGTCAAATTTTTATGAATTTCGGCGTTTGTGACGAACCATGGTACGTTCGATATGGTGCGTAAAATAATATTTTGCATTCTTTGAATTAGCGAAATATTTGAGTTGCTAGCACTTCCCCATAGTTGTGTGCCGTACATCCACACTGGTTTTAGCACAGCCTTGTATATGAGCAACTTATTGTCCACCGACAGTTTGCTGTTACGTCCTAGTAGCCATAGCATAGATCTATATTTTATGTTTAGTTCTTCCCTTTTGGCCTTCATATGGTTTTTCCATGTCAGTCTGCGGTCCAAGTGTAGGCCAAGATATTTAACACTATTGGTATGGGGTAGAATATTATCTCTTAGGTAGACAGGTGGACAGTCTCCTTCTCTTAGGGCAAATGTTACGTGTACGGACTTAGATGCGCTCGCCTGTATTCTCCAAGTTTTGAGCCAGCTGCCTATTGCGTTTAACCCGTTTTGCAGTAAGCCTGATGCTATTTCTGGGTCCTCGCTATTAGCCAAGATTGCGGTGTCGTCTGCAAACGTTGCAGTAATAACACTTTCCACTTCTGGTACATCTGATGTGAATATAGTGTAGAGCACAGGCCCCAGAACTGAGCCTTGTGGGACTCCTGCTTTGATGTCATGGAACTTAGATGTTTCTAATGACTCTTTGACTTGGAATATCCTGTCAGCTAGGTAGGATCATGAATAAATGGCAAGGATTTGATCCCCAGTGAAAAACTTACTGTAGTGTGACAAAAACCAAAATCGGTCGTGGTTGTTACGATTTAGTATTTTCGGTGCTATATTATCCAAACTTGCAAAAAATCCACAAAAAATCATGAAGTGCGATATCAACTGACACTCTGTCAAATTAAGGCCAGCATCTTAAGATAGTCACTATTTAAATAACCCATATTAACATCGGCTCAAATGACATCTTGAGTTAGAATACGTAACGGATTTTGACAGCTAAGTTTTGTTTGTGTAATAGCGCTTACTCAGCTGAGAATAAGATCATAAACGCCAGCTTAAACTTGGTATATAAAATAATTCCATACATTAAATGTCTACCTGAGATTTTTTTCAAACCTGATATTGGTTTATTAATACCACCCTAGCTCTCTATAAACTGAGGCCTAAAGCCTGTGGAGGGACGTGCCCAGCAGTGCGACAATATATAATACTTTTATTACGCTAATTATAAAATCTATTCTCGCTACATCATTCTAAGCGTATATTAACTAAACGGCATCGATGAAGATTTTTTTAACAAATGCTGGATCGCCTGGGTCAGATATTTTAAACTGATCGATTTTCAAGCTAGATGGATCTCTCGTATGTAAAAGTCGGCTGTGTAGATTCTACTGCAATGTCTATTTCTGCCGCTAAGCAACATTTTATTCCAATTTAAAGAACATTTAATGTAGTTACTGGGCATTATTAAATTTAGCATCTAATGTCTCAGGGCTACGACCGCAGTGCCATTACATGTTGTGCTTTGTAATTCAAAGTGATGTTGCTTCTGTTTATGTTTAGTCGAGTCGATTACCAGTAGGCGAGCTAATTGCTCGTCTGGTATTTATTTAAAATAAATGTTATTTTCCAAGTTCAGCTCCAAACTCATTCACGTTGCACGCAGGTTCTATGAAAAATGAAAACAATATAACGCTCTACTTTCTAACTCATATGAAAGGCTTTAGAAGTAATATGGGTCAAAGTTACTTTTACAATAGCTTTTGTATTAGATAACTCCTACTTGCGACCTAGGTTAGTGTGTAATCCCAGATATATTATAGCTCTAGATAAGCTTGTGTTTTTACAGTCGTTTCTATTTTTATAGCACGGGATTTGCAACTTAATGGTGTGGTCATAAGGTCTTAAAAACTCTACTAAGTTTGAGGCTTTTTATATTTGATACTTGAAATCTTCATCAAATATCTTGCGGAAATGTTACTAATCTTTCACTGCAGGATTTTCTGTAGTGTCTTTTCTCGTTGGAGGTGAACATTCAAATCATTTACTTTAGGGGTTTCTCTCATTTCTCAACTCATAGCACGGGTACAGAATGGTTAAAGTAAAAAGGATTCCAACTAGTAACGTTGCGCCTCATGATGTTGATTAGCAATATGATCACCTGCTTTACTGTCCACATGTATTTAACATCCATCTTTGAATTTGAATTCACATTGTTACTTGCAATTTACGAGACTATCCCGCCCTCACACCCACCACTGCAACTCCTGTAAGCCAGGATCGGCAGTGGCACGTATTTGACACCAAGCAGTGAAGCTCGGCGAGTCTCTGGAAGCACTAATTAGTCTTAACCCGCAACGAAGTTAATCAAACAGAAGAATAGGGAGGAGTTAGAAATATATTTTCCACTTCCCTCCATAGCAAAGCGGGAGACAAAATAATGAACTAAAAAAGGTAATTTAACTTTAGTTATTTAGAGTTTCACAACTGGAAAAGCCAGATGTAAAGCACCACGGATAAAATTAAAGGGGTCCTACTTGAGCTGTTACTTGCAATTTGTAAAATATGTATAAAAAAAGATACGACAACAATAAAAGACCTACGCTGAGTTTCTTGGTGCTTCTTCTCAAGTCAGTGGCTTTTCCGAAGCAGTGGTAGAATCTTTTAGTTGATAGAAAACAGGGTAAAAAATGCCCTAAATATAAAAGTGCCCTTCGGGGCCTATTTTATAGCTTATTCTTGCCATACTGTCTTCACTCGTAATTATGAGCAAGTATGTTATAACATACAACATAATCCGTGGACAACGTTGTGAGTTGCGCATTTGTATTTTTGTAATTATCTTTTACTTCGACTATTCTCAATGGGGAACTGTTTGTTTGTTCCTTAAAATAAATAAATAAGTATTTAATAAAATTTACTTTCGAATAAATCAATATGATAGATTTTCAACAAAGGTAGTTCCTATTCCATCAGTAACATACAATACGACAAATCTAACAGACCCTTTCAAACACACTCATTAAAACTAAACGAGAAATGTAAACTGAGTTCTATTTCAAAAAACAAATGACACCTTTTTAATTGGAACTAGAAATTCTAACACGATGCTCTCCCGGTACCTTTTTCCCTCGCTGTTCCCATTTCTAAGCGTTTCACCTGCCCTAGCGGATATCGCCTCAGTCCCGGTAATACTGTCACAAATCGCAAAGTGTGAAACGGCCCACGAGTATCTTAAATAGGGCATGATGAGACGATGCTGATGGCACAGTGGAGGGTTCAGAGATACAGGTTTTAGAGGATTTTTCAGTAAAGAAGCCTACGAGCAGGTAAGTAAACTTATAAGAGACCTCTGCCATTTAATAGAAGTATTCCTAGTTATAGTAGAGTTATCGATACGCTGTCGGGCTTTTTGAAAAGGAATAGGGATCAAAAAGGAAACTTGTTTGACTCTTTTGAGATTGTAGTGAATGAAGTTTAATCTTCAGATTGATTCAGTCAGCGACTATATTCAATAAACTAATCGAATGTTGTCATCTGTAAGTTTGTCAAATTTAATTCTAATAGGTCTATACTTGTGATCAAATCGTACAAATCGGGTTGAGGTTTTAAGATTGTGCATTTGTGTATTCCAGAAACAAGGCTATTCGGTGTCAGCCAGTTTGATTCTAATAGAATTCAAAGCAATTGCCGATACGATAGAAATCATATGAATACTCCTGGATTTAAATTATTCCGTAATATGTATTCGAATTTCAAACACAAAACCATAACGGTCTAAAATATGTATTCGAATTTCAAAACGGTCAAACCACCAACATTGAATGGACCTGTCCCACTGGCTGCACTGTGACCAGGCCCAGATAGCGCAGTGCTCACATTATGCGAGCAGGCGAGCCGCTAAACACCTATTACTGACGCACGCAGCTCTCCAGCGGACGTAGACCTGGTGAGGCAGACGACGCAACGCGCAGAGACGGCGCGTGAACGAAAGTAAAATGCGTTATGATTTTTTGTTTTTTTTTTTATAGGATTGAAGGTTTTAGGAGAGAATGTTAGTAAATATTAGCGTAACCTTAGAATTAATGGGTGATTTAACGATGATTCTTGTCTAATTTTGGAAAAGGAAATAATAGTAGCTACACCTAAAGAAAAATTATTAAAGTTCTCCCTTCAGCGTTTTGTCACAAACATGTAGTATTTCTTATTAAACTTCTACATCAACATGATTAATTTACTTCAAAATATAATGGTATCAAACAGCCCCATAATGTAAACCACATTTTTAGAGACCGCAATAATTATTGAAATACACCACATTATTATTACTGAAAACCACAAATTAAAATTAGTTGAGGGCTAACGGTTGGAATAAACTGACTGGATTGAGTTATCAAGCTATATCGTTTGTGTTGTATCCTGAGAATGTTTTTATCTGATGACTGTCTTTTGCTCGCGGCTTCGCATGGAATTCCATTTGTTGAAAAAGTTGCCCACACCTTTTTAAGATCCAAGCTTGCTTTGCACCAAATATCATCAAAATCTGTTCAGGAGTTTAACCATGAAGCCAAAAGACAAACAGAGTCACTTTCGCCTATCTATACTTAATATTATAAAGCTGAAGAGTTTGTTTGTTTGTTTGAACGCGCTAATCTCAGGAACTACTGGTTCGAATTGAAAAATTATTTTTGTGTTGAATAGACCATTTATCGAGAAAGGCTTTAGGCTATATAACATCGCGATGCAACTATTAGGTGCGAAGAAATAAAGGAAAATGTGAAAAAAATGGGGAAAATTATTCATTCTTGAGGGCTTCCATTGCGTGCGCTGCGAAAACGGTTCAAGATACCGAAAATATATGTATGAAAGAATTATTCCTCTTAAAATGATCTAAAAAAATGTCCACGACAGTATATGTCTATCTTTTAAGATTAACTCATTAGAACCGTTTTTATGTTAATTAAATTTGGTCGAAATTAATGCATTATTTGTAAAGAGTTGTATCAACGTAATAATATTAATCTTTATCCAATGAATATATATACACCAAATTTTTTTTTTTTTTTTAATTTTTGTCTGTCTGTTCCGACTAGTCTCTGAAATGTCGGAACCGATTTTGACGGGACTTTTATTGGGAGGTAGCTGATGTAATAAGGAGTAACTTAGGCTACATTTTATTCCGGAAAAGTATAAAGCGGGACTTTTCCCGCAAAAACTTTTTAACGCGGGCGGAGCCGCAGGCAAAAGCTAGTATAATATAAAGCTGTAATTCCGCAGAACGCGGCAGACGGCAGACCGCAACAGCATGTGCCGCGACGGCAGACGGCACTACTGTGCACTATTAGATTGTATGAGACCGATTCCGCACACGACGGCAAATGACGCCGGGCAGGACGCCACTTGCCGCGCGTCATTTGCCGTCGCGTCGTCTGCTGAATCGGTCTCATACAATTTAATAGTGCACAGCTTAAGTATGGATTGGAGATTATCTCTCACATCATAAGACAGAACACACATGGTGAAAAGTGGTTTGCCTAGGTTCACGTCTGTCTACAACTTAAAGTATAAAGGCGTGATGAGTGTTTTTGTATTTTTTAATCAACTGTTAAACAATATCCCTGTTTAGGTTCAGTTCTATGACTTTCATGCCCCCGCACCCCTTGATCGCGGGGGGCTAGGATATAAGTATACGCTTTTATAGTTAAATTAGACCACAGCCCGCATTAATGCGGAGGGTGCGTTCTTTCCCGTGCAACAGCGGCTCTCAAACTTTTGAGGTCACTTTTTTCACACCACTTTTTTTTACCTCAGGTCGTGACGTAATCGTATTGTACGCGTTATTTAGTAATAACGGTATTTAGTAATAAAAGGTAGTCCTTTGCTTCGTGATTACTGCTGTCAGAATGGTAAACGAGAAACGACGAATAATCTATTTCGTATGTGAGTATTCAGAATCCAGAAATATTAGTGCTCGAAACGCTCTAGTACAGTCTTCCTAAAATGCGATAACTAATTATGCAATAAATGATCTCTGGATGCTATTTCCACTGTTTAGAACTGATTACCGCCAGTGACGTCATCTAGTGAAATCAAAGTGATCTCTCAATTCGTCGTAGGAACGCCCCTTGCTGTAGCGAATCAGAACTCATTGAGAATCTTTGCAAATTTATTTTTCCACACGCTGCTCGCTCAATTTTCCATCACAAATCATATTAAGACTTTATAGAATTCTAAACACATTGAATTGCAAATAAAACTGCGTAGTACTATTCAGTATTCTGTCATAAAACGTACTCAGGTCGTATGTAAAGTTGTTTCAGACTTTAAATAATATTTGTTGGAAACGTTACTGCAATTGCTCGCGGCTCCGCTCTCATGGTAAAGTTTTTCCGGGATAAAAGACTCGCTTTATATTTGCTCGCAATAAGCCTATGTCCTTGCGACTTAATCTTTAGATGAGGGCCTTAGTAGTAAACAAAATGTGGCTGATGATGGTGATGATGACCATGAGACTTAACCCTCTAGTATGACAAGCGTAATGCTATTTCCTTATTATTTAAAGTTGGTTTCTATTCATGTAGATTCACGGATATTAATGGCACTGAGTGTGACCATAAACAATGTCTATGGTCATCCCACTCTACTCCAAGTGGCATTTACTGAGACCCTCATTTTATTCAACTATAGTGTATTGTTATTTTTCCAAGAATTTCATACACACGTATACAAAAGTAGGCTAAAATAAACTTAATAACTCCACTGAGGATTCAAAGGAACACCAAAAAGTTCCACAAAGTAACATTACAGTACTCAAAAACACCCTCGCACTTCAATCCTACAATAACTAACGAAATGTTTAACAGACAGGGGAAAAAGAAACATTTTTTTTTTCTTACTGCAAGTCAAAGGCTCTACAAAACTCTCATAGGTAAACTGTGTAAAAATAATATGAAAAAACGCAGCACACTCTGAGCTCATTCATCGTAACTAAAGGGGAAAAGAAATTCTTGGCTGTAAGCGTGTAGAAAAAGGCTGTGAAATCTAATGTTTTTCATTTTATTTTTACGCCTCTATCGCCGCGAAAGTGCGCTTTCTGGTGTTTTATAAACTTTACACGCACTACCATTTTGATCTAGAATAAAAGAAGGAGAAATCTTAATGAAATTGAAATTTTACGCATAAAAGCTAAATGGATTTGAATTAAATTTGTCACAAAGATAAACCATTTTTAAAGTCGGACTTTTATAACCGGGAAGATCATTAACTGCAGTGAAACCGCGGGTAAAACCTATTTATTTATAACAAGGATCAAGAAGCTGTCAATAGTTTAACTTCTATTCCAGCCGCCTTGGAGAAAGGAAACAGCTTGAAGAAAAAACAGACATAAATATAATTACTCTCTGTTGAATATACATGCCTATAAGTAACATAAGTACATGTAAATCGGGAGTTGTATATGGCATCTATTGAGGATGTACTAATGAGCTTTCGAAAGAGACACCAAAAACCTCGCGATTATTTATAACATAGTGTACAAAAGCCATTTTTTCAGTGCACTATTCACTTGGGGTTAATTGACCTACAAAGCAATTGGTATAAAATACGGAAATAAAATAAAAGAAAATACAAGTACCTATTCACTATTATGAATGTGTGTTATTGAGACAAAATATTATAAACATTTACATAATCGACGCGGTAGCATGTCAAGCCAAGAAAGAAAAAATACGCGTAAAAGCTGCCTAGTGTAGTTACACACGAACCATTTGGAGCGACTTTTGACGCATGTTTAACTCAAATACTATTTGACGTTAATACATGAGATAGGTTTATTTTTGTGGCATACGGTGGTAGGTCCTATAGATACGTTTTAGGCATCAGGGTTGGATTGGATTGTATATATTTTTTTGTAATATTGTTACGCATCTTAGCTTTAAGCCTCAATATCAATGTGCATAATAATCTTCACGCATAATTGTTTTAGCATAAAATAAAAAAGCATAAATACAAAAAGCACAACCATCAGAACGACTAACGTCAAAAAGCATAAATATCAAAAGTCATAAAAATTAATAAGCATCATTCATGTTTGGTTTTGTCTGAGTTGGAAACGACTTAAAGTCGGTTCTGGCACTCGCCGGCCACTGCCGCGGCACGCTCGCTTCGCTTGTTCGGCTCGTGCGGTGGTTCGTATGCACCTAACACGCTCGTCGCTTCGCTCCTCGCTAACCTAATTTATTCTAAATACATGTTATGCAAAATGTGTATTAGTCTAATACAAATTAGTCCAGCTAAAATTATTCCAATAGCTTATTATGACAAAAAAGTAGTAGGCCAAAATATTACTATGCGATAGTACTATTATAATAATAATAATACCAGCCCTGTATTATATACTGTCCCACTGCTGGGCACGGGCCTCCTCTACCGAGAGGGTTCAGGCCTTAGTCCACCACGCTGGCCTAGTGCGGGTTGGTAGACTTCACATACCTTCGAAATACTTATTAAGAACTTCTTAGGTATGCAGGTTTCCTCACGATGTTTTCCTTCACCGTTAAAGCGAACGATAATTGATAAACAATACACACGTAACTTTGAAAAGTCAGAGGTGTGTGCCTTGGGTTTTGAGCCTCCGGACATTGTCTCGGCAGACCGTTCCATTCCCAACTAGGCTATCGCCGCTTCTTCTATTATGCCAATACTAGGGTTTCCGGAACCGGTGGGAATTTTAAGAACCGGAAATTCCCGGTATTTTCGTTACTTTTGTTTTTTCCGTGGACAAGCTCGTTTTAGTATACTTTCACTTCAGAAACCATTTTTTTTATTGTATAGACCCGCTAACTTTCAACGGTGTTATTATTCTTAAGTGATTGATATTCATTGTTCATAAACACACAAAATAAAAAAAAATGGTTGAGTTGCCGGCCATAATGGAATTGAATAGCGATATGGGAAGGGTAAATGTGTTTTGGTTTCGAGGAATCACAAAAGTAGAAAAAAGTTACATTTCAGTAAAATTATAAATTCAAAAGTTTCAGTATTTTTGGGGTTTTAAATGTTTGTTGGAAGTTAACACCGGAACCGATGAAAAGATTGGGATAAAAATTATAACACAATATTAATCTATCTATATCATTGATGTATTAAAAACCCATCTTATATATATATATGTATATCTTATATATAAAAATGAATCAGTGAACGGCTGGACTGATTTCGTTATTTCTTTTTTTGATGTGTTTATTATTGTCAGGAGAAGGTTCTTATGAAAGAAAAAATTAAGAAAATTGCGCGGAAGAACGGCTGGACCGATTTTAATGAAATTTTTTTGTGTGTCTCCAAGAGGATTCGAGAATGGTTTAGATTACAATTCTATCCGGTATGTAGCGCTGTAGTCGGGTTCTAGGATTTTATTTCCTTTTTAGGGCAGGACAACGTCTGTCGGGGCCGCTAGTTTAGTTATATTAATCCAGGGTATGTTCTGTCGTTGTGCCAAATTATATCCCAATACGTTCAGCGTCGTTCAATAAATTGTCGATGGGGGCAGAGATATTCAGGGGGATTAAGAAGTTATACAGCCAGATGTACGCCTTAGTTACCAAACCCGCCAACAGCTCGCCCAGAGACCCAAGAGCCAAGCTGGTCCGATACTACAGTGTAGACATCCCAAACATTATCCTCTGTGTATAATTTAAAAACTAGAGGTACCGTGATAACCGAATCACTATAGAGCTTCAAAAAACCGGTGGTGGTAACTCAAAGCATAGAACACAACTATTCCACTGCATAGAGGCATGAGACAAGGATTTCTCCGAAACTGTTTTCTGCGGCGCGGCGTTAAAAATATACTTTCAAGCTCTTGGATTGCATAGGATTCGGCATCACCATCAATGGTGAACATTTCACCTTTGATGTGACGGCAACATTGTAGTCTTGACAGAATCGCTGGCACTGTCCTCAAAGACCTCAAGCCTCAACCGAGTTTCCTAACCTTAAAATGGACAAGACTAAAATCTGGTCGAATGTTCATGTTGTTTGTACCTGTGCCAATTACTGTTGGAAACTCAACTTTCAATGTTGTCCACGAATACGTATATCTAGGTCAAGTGGTCCAGTTTGGCATATCCAACTTTGAAAAAGAGGTTAATCGTTTAATCCAGTTCGTTTGGGTAACATTGGGAAATTTCGTTTCGTTCGCGTCGTCGACGCGGTCTCTGACTATGGGGCTCAAACAGTTCACAGTCATTCAACGAGCTATAGAGTGTATTTCTGCGCGATCAAATCAGAAATGAGGAGATCCGTAGAAGAACGAAAGTCGCCAACGAAGCCCAGTAGGACAGGATAGGGTACATAGCATATACAACTATGTACCGGCAAGGGTAGCATTGAACGTCCACTTACATGCTGGGCAGAGGACCTGGTAAAGGGAGTAAGAACTCGCTGGATGAAGGCCGCTTCTAACTGGTAAAACTTAAAATTTTTAGGGGAGGCCTTTGTTCAGCAGGTCACTCCCAAAGGCTGAAGATGATAATAACGTTCAGTGGTTTCGACAGTTATTACTTATGAATATCCAATTACCCAAACCTCCACTGTTGGACAAATTTGCACTTCCGAATTTATATATTAGTAAGAATCTTCACCGATTATGATGTCATTTATACACTCGACACGCTGCAATTACGGACTGAGTGTGGAATAAAGTATAAAAGTGACATTAAACCGCACAATAAACATTTTTTTAAATGGCGATATTGAGTACCGAAAGTACCGAAAGAACCGGTAATAAAATTTTAAATTCCTGGTATTTTTAAACATAAAAAGAGCCGCGAAATCCCGGGATTTCCGGTTCCCGGTTCTGAACCCTAGCCAATAGATATTATGCAAAGTCAATTATAAGAAAAAATAATAGTTTAAAAAAAAAGTAGGCGAATGAAAGGGATCCGATCAAGTTAAAATTTCAGATTTCTACGATGTTTATCATCATGTTTTACATCTTAAGACGTTTATTATTTTGATAGATGAGATGAGAATGGACGTTCTATTGCCGCTCTCGCTCCTGCTCCCGCTCTCACTCCCGCTCCCGTTCCCGCTCATGCTCTCGCTCCCACTCCCGCGCCCGTTTCCGCTACCATTCCCGCTCCCGCTCCCGCTCCCGCTCCTGCTCCCGCTCCCGCTACTGATGCCGCTTGCTCTCCCGCTACCGCTCCCACTCACGTTACCACTCCCGCTCCCGCTACCACTCTCACTCCCGCTCCCGCTCCCGCACCCGCTTCCGCTTCTGCTACCACTCCCACTCCCGCTACTAATTCCGCTTCCTCTTCCGCTACCGCTCCCGCTACCAATCCCACTCCCATTCCCGCTGCCGTTTCCATCCCTGTCCGCACTCCCTCTCCTTCTGCCTCTACATCTACCTCTGCCTCTACCTCTACCTCTGCCTGTGCCTCTCCTCCTTCTCCTCCTCCTTCTCCTTCTCCTTCTCCTTCTCCTTCTCCTTCTCCTTCTCCTTCTCCTTCTCCTTCTCCTTCTCCTTCTCCTTCTCCTTCTCCTTCTCCTTCTCCTTCTCCTTCTCCTTCTCCTTCTCCTTCTCCTTCTCCTTCTCCTTCTCCTTCTCCTTCTCCTTCTCCTTCTCCTTCTCCTTCTCCATCTTGTTACAGGCTAAGGGTTAAAACACAATGCGGCCAGCGCCATCTTAAAAAAAAAGAACAAATTGCCGGGATGTTAATCCAGGACATGATCTCCCCGTGTGCCTTTCATCCAAATCTGTTTAGTTGGTAAGTACCAATGCTTGGAGATAAACAAAGAGATAATAGAAGTCTAACAAACATAAAAACATTTCAAAACCTTTCTCATCTGTAACAAAACATAAATGTGAAATATGGAAGTCCAATATTAAGAATATGCGTGTATTAGCACAAAATATAAGATTATAAATTATAAAAAGTGCTTATTTTTCATAACACGTGATTATTTGTGAAAATAATCGTAGACAAACTCACTTAGGTATTAAATTGTAAATATCCATCTAAAAAGTCAATAGTACGAAAGTGTTTTTGACGTTTGGAATGGTATAAATACCCGTCGCTCGATAGAGGACGGCACATTCGCACATTCTAGCGTGAGCCGCCGAGCTGAGCAGTACTAGGAGACTGGCAAGTTAAGTAATTTATTTTATTTGATCCTAAGTTTACTAACCATTTAAAATATTAAGTATTTGTATAAATAAACATTTAATTTAGGATCATGTGATTTAGAAGTGGTACCTATGATAAGGTACATAATTGTTATATACACATTGGTGTGATATTGATGATAGAGCTATGCTTATTGGATTATAATATCTAATAAATATATTACGTAAAGAATATACCTAGTGGTTCTTGTATCTTACCAAACTCATCCGCCCTTCCACCCTTAAAACATACTATTTGCTAGTATCCTGATGGTATAAAGCGATTTGATGTATTAATACATAATTATATTCTTTTAAATGTAATTTGCTTATATAAGCGATTGCTGTATAACACATATATTAGTACATATATGTTATAAAAATCTAACACGTGCTTGTCGACTTCACCGACAATACACCGACCGACTTTGAACAGTCGAATTATTTACACAAAGCAGATAGCTTAGTAGGTATTCATTTAGGCTCAAGATTTGAGTTGGCACAATTACTTAATTTTTTTTTACATTTTGCTAATGAACTTATCTTCTTTATGTTCCTGTTTTATATTGGTCAACATATAAAAGTCTAGTCTTCTAAAAATGTTGTTTTCTGATAAAACTAGCCAAGACAAATCTTCAGCTTAAATGTGTAAGTTATCATATATAGGTAGGACGTCACATGACGCGCGTCATTTGCCGTTGTGTGCGGAATCGGTCTTAGTCTTATACAATTTAATACTACATAGTAGTGCCGTCTGACGTCGCGCCACATGCCGTCTGCCGTCTGCCGCGTCCTGCGGAATCACAGCTTATAAGTAAACTAGCTTTTGCCCACGGCTTCGCCTGCGTTAATAAGTTTTTCCGGGCTAAAAGTACATACATAAAAACCTTCCCGTTGAATCACTCTATGACTATGACGTTGATACAACTCTTAACAAATAATGCATTAATTTCGACCAAATTTGATTACCATAAAAACGGTTCTAGTGAGTTAATCTTAAAAGATAGACACATACTCTCGTGGACATTTTTTTAGATCATTTCAAGAGGAATAATTCTTTCATACATATATTTTTGGTATCTTGAACCGTTTTCGCAGCGCACGCAATGAAAGCCCTCAAGGATGAATAATTTTCCCCGCTTTTTTCACATTTTCCATTATTTCTTCGCTCCTAATAGTAGCATCGTGATGTTATATAGCCTATAGCCTTCCTCGATAAATGGTCTATTCAACACAAAAAGAATTTTTCAATTCGCACCAGTAGTTTCTGAGATTAGCGCGTTCAAACAAACAAACAAACAAACTCTTCAGCTTTATAATATTAGTATAGATAACATCACTACATAGTATAAAACAAAGTCACTTCCCGCTGTCTGTCCCTATGTCCCTATGTATGCTTAGATCTAAAACTACGCAACGGATTTTGATGCGGTTTTTTTTTATAGATGGAGTGATTCAACGGGAAGGTCTTTATGTACTTTTAGCCCGGAAAAACTCATTAACGCAGGCGAAGCCGCGGGCAAAAGGCTAGTTGAGAATAAAGGCTTCAATATAAATAATATTAAGAGGTAAATAATTACACATAGGTCATTGATGTATTAAGGGTTTTTTAATACATCAATGACATAGGTATCATTTTTCGGCAAAACATTTTATTGTAGGTGGATGACGACTTCATAAAGGTCGCAAGAACGCGCTCACAGGTGCGTCTGGAAATCTTTGGGGAGGCCTATGTTCAGTAGTGAACGTCGTGTGGCTGATGATGAGAACGATCATCTTTCGATAAATAATTTTTCTTCCGACTTGCGTGCGCCCGCAATGCCGCGTTTGCGGTGAAGATGCGGAAACAGATAACGGTTTTTCGTATATCAGGAAGACGCAACAGTTTCAAATAGCTCGAGTTTTTAACTGTTATTCATCCGGCCCCTATCACCAACTATCGCCGGTCTCCCCTATATAAAACAGGATTGCATTGCAATAATTACAACATAACTGTACCGATCGTCTGAGGATGTTTTTGTCTCTTGCCGGTGGACACTTTTTTGGGCTTCACTTCGCTTAATATAAGCGGTGGAGCTACTTCTCGTGTTTCAAAAAAAAAAGAAAAAAATATTAATTGATCAAATACCGACCTTCTGTGTAATGCATAAAAATAATAATAATAATAATATTTAAAATCCCAATATTATCATAACATTACGTGAGACTTATTAAAAATTTATAAAATCAAGCTATTTTGTTACAAAGACTAGTTAAACGCTAATAATACTAATTACTCATATATAATTTTAAACCTAATGGTCAAGATGTAATCGATAAAAAATAAAGTAGGCAAATTTACAGCAAAACATATTTTTGTACCAATATGAAATACAAAGGAAATTGGAACTTATATATAAAGCTATAAGGTGTTAAGTACAGTCAGGGGATGGTAAGTAGAGCTTGTAAGGGAACAAAATGGCCGACCCTACGTCGGTAGAGACAATAAACAATTTTCTTTCTATAGAGCTCACTGGCCACTAGTTCAATGTTAGTAGTTGGGCATAGACTAAAGAGTAAATGGGTAGAAATAAGTAAGTAGGTAGGTACACCCATTAATTTCTACTGGTGGTAGATGGGTGGGTACCACCGCAATGTCTATTTCTACCGCCAAGCAGCAGTGTGCATGCACTGTTGTGATTCGGTTTGAAGGACATTGTAGCCAGTGTAACTACTGGACAAAATGACACTTAACATCTCATGTATCAGGATAACGAGCGCAGTGGAATGCCACACAGTACTTTGTAAGTCAAGGTGCTGGATGGTATTGCTACTGCTTATGGGTGGTCGTATTGCTTTCTATCAGGCGAACGGCATGCTCGTCTCGTCATTCAATGCAAATAAAACCTGCGTTATACAACTTCCTATTTATGGGCGTCAATTTCCTCTACTAATGAGTTATTTAAGCCTTAACACCAAGTTGCCCTAGAACTTAAGGACGGTCCCGTGCAGCTATCTTAGTGCAACAAGATACCCCGGGGCCGTCTCGTATGCGCCGAAGAAGGCCGCCGCGGGTTTTGATTGGTATGCCAGTGTAGGGTGTACATAGTGTTAGGGACTCGGTCCAATGCTCGCTCGGATGATGCTATACTCCCGAGTGTCGACATTGGGCTGTGAGACTGTGTGAAACCAACATAACCGATCCACTCACCCCCCAGTGGTGGCAGCGATAACGCGTTTTTCCCCGCAAAAAAAAAAGTGTTAGAACTTCATATTACCTACGAAAATTTTACTTATATTTTGCTGGTATTGTATGTATGTACCTACTTAGTTTTACTCACGATATTTAATTTAACGGCGTCTTGGAACTCCGTTCTTTTCCCCACAGCCGATCTTAAAAACTAATCGAAATTATTTTTACATCATTCTTGAAACTTAATATTACGTCGATACCAAATTTTAGTGGAGATATAAAAAAACCATTGACTATGCATTTACTGAGTCAACAGTAGGCTATCTACAGCCTTTTACCTCAGGTATGAGCTATCTCAGATCCAAATCCACTCATCAGATTCTGCGTTTACTTCTAACAAACATCTATTATAATCTATCGCATTTATATTAGTAAGGTATTAGGCACAAATCTTAGTAACCCTTCCGCGGCTTATTCATTACAGAGCCGGACTTCAAACAATCGCACGCTAGGGTTAAACAAATTAATTATTTACCGGGCCCATTAACACTGGCATGCTTGAGTGCCCTCCAAATCTCCACTGGTCGCGGGTCGCAGCTGCCAATTTTCTGTGGCCTATTAGACCGTATGCTTTATGAGGGCTAGAAAATTTTCGTTTCATAGTCCGGTAACCTAGTCGTTATAAGCATTGATGTTTATATGTTTTATGTTGTTTATACCGGTTCTTATAGGCTGGGCTGTGTTGGGCTGAATAACGACGGTCGACATGAGAAGTTCATTTTTATAATGGTCACCCGATGTTGGAACGGATATTGTAGCTAGCGTAATTACTTGGCATTATGAGGCAGTAGAGTGCCACGTACTTCGTACGTAAAAGTGATGTATGGTGTTGCTACTGTCTATGGGCGGTCGTATCGCTTACCATCGGGCGAACGTCATGCTCGTCTTTTGATTCAGTAGCAATAAAAAAATGATGCTAAAAATAAAATAAACCATAGTGATATTGCCACTATTATAATCAAAACCAAGATTCAATAAAATTGATTTCAAACAAAAAAATGCGTATAGTATCAATTTACTCACTATATTGCGATGCCTTAATATTGGCAAAAATAGTAACACTGTTAATTCTGAAGTTAGAGAGATTACCTTCTACAAAAAACACACTTGATCTTATAATACTCAGATCAACCTGGAGACTGGTTGTTGCCCGATATTTTATTTTTTATTGTGTCGAATATCAAGACGAGCATGACGTTCGCTTAATGGTAAGCGATACGACCACCCATAAACAGTAGCAACACCATCCAGCACCTTGAGTTACAAAGTACTGTGTGGCATTCCACTACGCTCGTCATCCTGAGACATAAAATGTTAAGTCTCATTATGTCCAGTGGCCACATATGTCGCAGAACAGATAACCGCTGGAGTAAGCGTGTTCTGGAATGGAGACCATGTCTTGGTAAACGTAGCGTGGGACGCCCTCTAGCCAGATGGCGAGACGACTTTCACAAGAGGGCCGGCAGCAACTGGATGCATAAAGCAGCAGACCGGGCTCTGTGGCGTATCTTGGGAGAGGCCTATGTCCAGCAGTGGACTGCAACGGGCTGATGATGATATGCAATAGTTACACTGGCTACAATGTCCTTAAAACCCAACACAAGAGAGCATGCACACTGCTCATTGGCGGTAGAAATAGACATTGCGGTGGTACCCAACCAGACGGACTCTTACATATGAGAGACCTACCAGTACTAATATGATAAGTGCGAAAGATTGTGAATATAATTGGATGTTTGTTAAAAGTACAGTCAACGATAAAAATTGCAGAACTTCAAAACGCTCTGACACATTTACTTCAATCGAAATATTATTTTTTGTTTCTATAAAATAAAGTAAGCTTTGAAGTTTATTTACTGGAGGAAAATGATTGTCGATTCAGTCAGCCACAAAAGTGACTACACGTCATGCACTACTGGCGCGCCTCTGACGCAACTAAACGCCCAGCAAACGCTATGAATTCGTAAACTATATATTTTTACATACAAATAAATGTACGCACTGAAGTCGTACCACAACTGCCCGTTTTAAGCTCCATTAAAAACGTCATATTTCGTAAGCAAACCCGCAGCTATCACTTAGTAATGCAAATAAATAATTGTATAGTACGCGGATAGTCTGTAGTCAGCCATTTGCCAACAGCGCTACAGAGAGCAAGGTAATTAATTTGTGGAAACCTCTTCTAAAGTGGAAACGTGATAAAATTGTGCCTCAAGCTGAAATCTTTTAGCGGACATTAAATATTAAATTATAGAGGTTAGGACTTTCGTATTTAAATAGTACTACGTTTCCGTGTGATATCAGATTGACCGCCGGTTGTAACAACTAAGCAAAAGTCTCCTTAATATGCTTGAAAAAGTATATTGGGCTGACCACACGGTTTGGGAAGTAGAAAATTTAAGATTTCTATTGAGCAAGATATGGATGAAATCGCACGTTTTTACTAAAGAGTATGTTGATGGTAGGATATGCATTGTATCCGCCCGATTAGCAACTACATGTAAGTATAACGCATTCCAGGAGCCTCTGTACCTTCTTCTCCTGCAGCCTTTGGAAGTTCATTGCTGAAAAGCTGCTGAAAAATTGCTGAAATCTGCCCTAAAGATTTTCAGAACAACCTGCAAGAATTGATCTGCATTCATCGGGGTCCTGCGGCCTTGACGAGGTCATCTATCCACCTAGTAGGAGGATATTCAACACAGCGCTTGCCGGTACGTGGCCATCCCTCAAGAACTTTTATATCCAGTTTCAAAGACATAGTTATATTGAGCAGCTAGGCATAAACAAATATCGTCAGTTGCTACTTTATCTGTGCGCACTAGATAGTCACTTACCAGTGCTGTTAAAAAAGAACCCCCTGTGAAATACGTTGGGTCCACTACCAACTCTTAATATAAAGTTACAATGCCACGGAGACCAAAATTGGGAATAGGTACGCTTGTTTTAGTATGTGGCTGTTTGCATACGTCAGTAGCGTGTAATATCTGTCGTATCTCGCACCAAGAAATCTTAATAAAGACTATATAGTAGCACAGTAAATTTAATGATGATGTTAATTAATTTGTTAACTTTAGTGTGTACTGGAGCTTGAAGGCTCCAAGACAAACCAGCAATTATTATGCCATTCTGGTACGAAATACAACTATTAATAATAATTTCTGCGCCTATGTACTCTTATGATTAGCTTTGTACACATTGTGCATTTTTCTATAATGTTGCGTTAATCTTCGCTTTCATAATATAATATACTTTTAATTAATTGTGAACAATAAACCGTCGAAAAAGTTTCAATACAATTTAAAAAGCTAAAGTATCGACTTTTTAGTCCTGTCCTGTCCCTAAATCATTGTCGGTCTTTTCAGACTATTTAACCAATGGACACGATATGGCAATAATGCGCAAACAATTTTTTCTGCCAATCCTGACGAGGGGCGACGTAGACACGGATAGCACACATTTAACAAAAAAGTCCACACGTGCAGGGTTGAATATGAAGTCGCTTTTTACACAATAACACAACAAAAATCTCAATTTCTGTGGAGCACCACAATAATGACAGCGATCGCAAGTCACATAGGTTTTAATAAAGTTTATGACCAGTTGCGCATTTATGAACAACGAAGGGTCCGCCTGGTCATCCCATCTCCTTGTTAATGAATGCTCTAAGTCGGTCTTAGTTTATCATAAAACCTACCTCGATTATGGACATCCAAATCGAAAGTCCATGAAACTGGCGTTTCAGGCACAATATAAAAACTGATTTATTTCCAAAACCCGCCACCTCCTGTATCTTGTGACACCTCGAACTTCGTATCGGGTGCCGATATATTAACGAGCGAATGTGGGCTACGTTAAATGGCAGATGAAAAACGCTCTTCGCTTTTAAAATGGGTAAATGTCACTAATTCCATTTAAAATTCTTTAAATTTTCGCATGGACGTTAGTTCTCACTAAAAGGCTTTAAAAGGTAAGAAGAAAAGGTAAATTTTCAATATCCTTCAGCCGTAGTCAGTCGGCTCATTAGTCTACACACAGACTAGAGACGTGTTTTTTTTAAATAGCTCGTCAAACAAGCAAGTGCCACCTCATGTTAAAACTGAGTTTAGAGTTAAAACTAGCAAGTTCTCGCAGCAATATATTGCGCAATAACATTCAAATCCCTTTACACTATTGTCAATCTTTCAATCCTACTAATATTATAAAGGCGAAAGTTTGTAAGAATGTATGGATGTATGGATGTTTGTATCTCTTTCACGCAAAAACTACTGATCGGATTCCGATGAAATTTGGCACACGGGTAGATCATGTCGTGGAATAACACATAATCTACTTTTTATTCCGGGAAAAAACAAAGCCAGACTTTTATACCGGAAATTTTTTTTAATGCGGGCGGAGCCGCGGGCAAAAGCTAGTCTTTCAATAATTCTATACTTAAACGTGAGATTCGCCCTGCGCCTGCAAACTTGAGAATCTGTCTTCAGCTTACACTGTAAAAACGCTTCCTGAAAATAGCTTCTGCAAGTCTTCTTCCTAATTAAAGTACTCAAAATCAACAAACACTTGTATGAGCCATGGTTCGAACCCGGAACTGCACGGTTCACAGCCCAAATATCCACCACAGACGATAATAAATCAACGCGAGTAATATTAAAAATGTTTTTGATCCTTAATTTATACTTGAATGATTTTAAAAACCATAAACCCCATTCAGTCTATGGTGTGAGGGAACAATTGCGCGGGAATTAATAGAGCCGCATAGACAAAGACCCACTCTATGGTTTAACGCCTTTCTGCGAATAGGGAGCCCCTATCACTATTATTATTTGAAATGAAATCTGCTTCCTATGTGCTAAAGAACACAGGACTTTCAATAGGGCAAGACTATGCCGTTATTTTCAGTATTCCAGCCCTTTGTTGTCCTAGACGAACTATTGTAAGGAAGCTTCCTATGTGAAAATTTTGTGCAAATTATGTACATGGATATAAGGGTCAAAATTGCGTGGCATAGCTATTGCATTAAAACAATTTTAATTACTATAATCTCCATCATTGGGGCCTTGATAACTATCTAACACCTACTCGTTGAGATCATTCTTTTGAGCCCACACTCGCTATTTCTGCTATAAGTTGCTAAAGAGTTGGGTATCCTGCAGGCTATTTTTAGCTGCAGCATCAGCTCGTTACCATGTCTTAAAATTATTGCCGAAGTCACAGTACACTAAATTTAAATCAATCGGAGTTTTGTAAATTGGAAATGAGCTGACAATATTCAAACACCTTACTCTTCATAAATTATAGCTAAGAGCTATCTCGATCACATCAGTTTTCAAACAAAAAAAACGCTTCAAAACCGGTCCATTTGTTTGTGAGCTACGATGCCACAGACATACAGATACACAGACACATCCTACACTTATAAAACCCTGTTTTTCTGTCGAGGGTTAAAAAGATTTGTATTTTTGTAACGTTTAAACTGAAAATCTACTGGATCGATTTAAAAAAATTCTTTCACTAATATAAAACTACATTATCAGTCAAATAGGCTACTTATTATCCCGGGAAAATATAAAGCGGGCCTTTTAACCCGGAAAACTTATTCACTCGGGCAGGGCGCACAAACGTTCAAGGTATAAATGTTGGCAACGCTTGCCTCAATCATAACCTGTAAATAACTACTGTGCACCTTTCACAATGTGTATTCCATCCCATGATGTGATATCCCATGTCATCCCATGATATCGGTGACAACTTCCAGACTCCGGGCTGATACTGAATATAAAAATCCAATATAACTTTACTCATGAACAAGGTCGAAGGTTTTTAATGATACTACCCAGGAATTAAAGTGAAGTGGAAAATATATATATATTTCTAACTCCACCCTATTCTTCTGTTTGATTAACTTCGTTGCGGGTTAAGACTAATTAGTGTTCCCTGAGACTCGCCGAGCTTCACCGCTCGGTGTCATAAAATGCGTGCCACTGCTGATCCTGGCTTACAGGAGTTGCAGTGGCGGGTGTGAGGGCGGGATAGTCTCGTAGTACCCAGGAATTACGATGACTATAATGTCCTTCAAACTTGAACACAACAGTACATCCACACTGCTGTTTGTCGGTATAAATAGGCATTGCATTGTGTACTAATATAGGAATATCGCATTTTACTACCTGTTGCGCTTATTTAAATCAAAGGTCAATGAAAATACAACTCAAAAAACAAAATCCAAGTCTTTTAATTATAATAATATCATTATTGTGCAAACGCCGTCAACCTTTTGCCGAGGAACATTATACTGTTTCAGTAACTTCAATGAGTAACATTTTCATTCAGTATAGTGTTTCTTGTTGATTAGTTGCTGGGGTCTGTATAACGCCTAATAATTAAGTGTTGTTTTAAGACTATTATTCTGCTGAGCTAAGCTCGAAAGCCATATCTCAAAAAAAAAAATCGTAAACTTGATTTTTACGGCAACAGATACCTTGAAAAATGCACATCCAATGAACAATATATTCCAATAGTGGTATATCTTTTTAAAAAAAGTAAAAAATCCTTAAGAAAACGTTCCCTGTCTCAGTTTTACCTCGAATCACAAAGAGTGAGCAGAGAACTATATTTACAAAACTTAAATTTTCTCGATACTAGCGTCCCTCATACCGCTTTTGCGCTTAGCACGGCAGTATTGTTTCATGTGTTTATTTTTTAAAATATTTTAGTTAAGTGCAAGCCTTTTCACATTCTTCCATTGTAGCGAAGTTGTTTTGGTTGCCATCGCAACCACCGTAGACGAATTTCTTGCACTGCTTTGTGGAGTCGTCGTAGCCATATCTGGAAAGAATATTAAAAGTACAGTTGTCCACATATGAGAGATGAGCGCGTTCAACCAAACAAACAAACTCTGCAGTTTTATCTATACCTACTAATATAATAAAGTTGAAGAGTTTTTTTGTTGGTTGAACGCACTAATCTCAGGCAATACTGAACCGATTTTGAAAATTCTTTCACTAACAGAAAGCTTTTATTCTTGAGTGCTATAGGTTACTTTTTATCTCGGGAAAATATTTTTAGCAATACTACTTGAATATATGAATAGTTGTGAAATCATTAAAAATACCACAGTGTCTACACAAACTGTTGAATTCATAATATTAGTAGGATTTCTAGCGGCTTGGCGTAAACATCCATCTAGGACAAAGGAAACGTAACACTCACGGATAACCTCCTGAATCCTGATGAACTGAATAATACGCTATCACTCACCTTGTACTAGAAATGTAGGTATCGACCTTCTTTTTAAATTCTTTTTAGAAACTATTATCAACCATTAATTCAGCTGAGTTAATTGAGTATTATCTATGTATCATAATTTCAATTTTAGTCGTTGTGACGGAATTACATGTCAATACACTCATAAGTATGTATTTGTTTACATTAATTCTAGTACAAGGCTAGTAAACACAATACACGGACTACATAATATTATTTAGTAAACACTCATGACATTGCCCTACTTATAATCCTACTAATATTATAAACGCAAATGTTTGTAAGTATACTCTTTCACGCAAAAACTACTGAACGGATTTCGATGAAATTTGGCACACGGGTAGATCGTGTCTTAAGTTAACATATAGGCTACTTTTTATCCCGGGAAAATATAAAGCGGGATTTTTATCCTGGGAAAACTTATTCACGCGGGCGGAGCCGCCGGCAAAAGGTAATTATCCATATTTACAGACGCGAGAGACCCTCTGTCACGCTTCCACTGAACTACTGAACCAATTTTGATGATATTTGAGTTTAAGTAGGCTTGAATCCTAATAAAGAATATAAGCTACTTTCTAGAATATTTATCATAAACATATTTGTCTTAACTCGATAAACTCAAAAACTACCAATGGATTTCGATGAAATTTGGTATGGAGATAGTGTGGGACACCGGGAAGAACATAAGCTATTTACCCCGGAAAATAGAGAGCGGGATGTTTATCCCGGAAAAACTTTTTCACGTGGGCGAAATCGCAAAAGCTAGTATTGTATTTTTCTTGTTCTCTCCTTGGTCTAGGAGGCATATTCTTTTTAAACCAGGAAGTCTCTGGTTCGCATCTTAGGGCAACACTCCGTGTAAGTTTTTTTAAGATATTTCTCTACATTAAGTCCTTCAGACGAAGTCAACGTCAGATAAAAGACCGCTCGTAAATAGCCATTTCGGCTTAAAAAAAGTGTTACGCTGACCCTACATTGGATTGGGTTAGCTAATAAAGCAGTACCAATATTTATAACATCTGCGTTAATTTTCCTTTTTTTATTTTCACACATACACACACACTCACGCCTGTTATCCCCGAAGGGGCAAGCATAGGCGCAACTAGTGCACCCACTTTTCGCCGTTATTCCGTCCCATAATTTGATAGGGGGCGGCATATCGGGCACAAATTCCAGACTCCGGGCTGATACTGAATACAAAAACTCAATATCACTTTGCCCGACCGGGGATCGAACCCGAGACCTCAGCATTGCAGTGGTATTTTATTTTCATTTCTGTCTAAAGCAATCATAGAACTTACCTGGGAAAAAATCCGAAGCACATTCCAGTTTTGAGTTCTTGTGAACACATTATATTTGCTTCTGAAACAGGGATACGGCATATTAATATTATCCCGAAGGAATACGCAGAAAACTAACGCGCTATTTTTTTATTAAGTCTATTATACATACGATGTGATATGGGGTCTATCGCCATATCGGGCACAAATTCCAGACTCCAGGTTGATATTGAGAAGGAAAACCTAATATCACTGCTCGACCCGGGATTCGAACCCGAAACCTAAGTGATGCACCGCGCATTCAACACAGCTACGCCACCTAAGCAGTCTAATAAATAATTATCCGTAAAGAATTGTCAATAATCCACCTTGAAATAACAATTCTGTAAATCTGTGAACACTAGGCCAGTCTTATTCCTATTTACCCCATATTCCTATTTACCCCATATTCCTATTTACCCCATATTCCTATTTACCCCATATTCCTATTAACCCACTTAACCATACTACTACTACTACCAGCCCTGTATTATATACTGTCCACTGCTGAACACGGGCCTCCTCTACTGAGAGGGTTTAGGTCTTAGTCCACCACGCTGGCCTAGTGCGGGTTGGCAGACTTCATACACCTTCGAAATTCTTATAGACAACTTCTTAGGTATACAGGTTTCCTCATGATGTTTTCCTTCACCGTTAAAGCACGCCATAATTCACAAAGAATACACACAGTATAACTATAGAAAAGTCAGAGGTGCATGCCCTTGGGTTTTGAACCTGCGGATATTCGTCTCGGAAGTCTGTCTCACTCCCAATTAGGCTATCACTGCTTTTAACTTGACCATACTATAATACATATACATATACACTCACGCCTTTTATCCCCGGAGGGGTAGGCACAGGCGCAACTAGTGCACCCACTTTTCGCCGTCATTCCGTCCCATGATGTGATAGGGGGCGAGCCTATCGCCATATCGGGCACAAATACCTCCGGGCTGATACTGAATAGAAAAACTCAATATCACTTTGCCCGACCCGGGGATCGAACCCGAGACCTCAGCTTTGCAGTCGTGCTGTAATACAACTACGCCACCGAGGCAGTCTCACCATACTATAATATTTTTTTAATACGTGTACGGTAATAAGTCCCTGCATCTGATAGTATGTAGAATGACGTTCAAATAGAATATTTACGAGATATAATTAACCCACGCTAGTCGACACAATTATGTCGGCCTGTTCGAACCCGGATGCAGGGTGTTTAAAGATCCCTATTTTTTTTATTGCATCGAATGATGAGACGAGCATGCCGTTCACCTGATGACAAGCGATACGATCACCCATAATGAATAGCATCACTACCAGCACCTTGACTTACAAAAGAACTGTGTGGCATTCCACTGCGCTCGTCATCCTGAGACATCAGATGTTAACTCTCATTATGTCCAGTAGTTACACTGGCTACAGTTTCCTTCGAACCGAAACACAACAGTGCATGCTACTTGGCGGTAGATATAGACATTGCGGTGGTACCCACCCAGACGGACCCTTACATATGAGAGAACTACCACCAGTGACCCAATACGTCGGGTTTTACACTTCGTATACGGTGGTCAGTACCCAGGTGGTTATCCTACCACTAGTTAATATTTTACATACCTTTTTGCGCATCGCAGTACACTAGCACGAGGAACAAGGTAAGGAAACACACTACTTTATTCATTATGAGCGATTGGAGTTACTGAGGAGCGTAAAATCCCGCGTTTATATATGAGTGCAACTTTATTTAGTCTTGCTGTACACTAAGCGGTTTTAATGTCAACAAAGTCAAGGAAAAGTGAGTATATTAGGCGTCGCGCAAACTGTCTTCCCTCACCTGAATTGCCTAAGTAATGAATAAAATAAAATGTAGACTGCCCTGGGTGGCGTAGTTGTATTATGCTAAGCTAAGCCTCATCTCAGCATTCTATCGTGTCTATAAGGAAACTTGTGTAGGTATAATATTTTTTTTTTTTTATATAGTATTGAATGACTAGACGAGCATGCCGTTCGCCTGATGGTAAGTGATACGACCACCCATAAACAGTAGAAATACCATCCAGAACATTGATTTACAAAGTACTGTGTGGCATTCCACTGCGCTCGTCATCCTGAGACATAAGATGTTAAGTCTCATTATGTCAGTACATGCACACAGTTGCTTGGCGGTAGAAATAAACATTGCGGTGGTACCCACCCAGACGGACTCTTACATATGAGAGTCCTACCACCAGTAGTAATATCAGATGTCGTGTTTTCCAAGCTCGTGACTCTGACGCTCAGGGAAGGTGTAAAAGGACAGCAGTTTGATATAATACTAATATTTGCCCACGGCTCCGCCCGATTAAAATAACATTCCACAAAATACACGACCAAGTATGAATTACACTAGCGGACGGACTTTTTTAAATCCCATTATTTATGTTCTTTATAATATTCCATTTTCATAAGGATTTTTTTTATGTTGACGCAAATATAAATGATTGAAATAAAATTATTTTTCGGATTTTATTGCGTTTTTCCATCGTCAGAAGAAAATATTAAAAAAGCGCCATTAAATCAGCAAAATATTTTTATTTCAATTTCTCAGTTTCATAGTAATATTATATTATTATTATTATTTCTTAGTAACATTTTGACATCTGCGCGACGCCTTAAAAACTTTATTATTATAAAGGTTACGCAGATAGTGCACGTCTTAAAATAGCCCGCCGTTAAAACGTTTTAACTTCGTGTGCGTAGAGCCTAATGCACCATAATTACTAGATAATTACATAGGTAAGAAATATATAATGTGAGAGGAAAAAATCCTAACAACTAACGAGAGATAGTCACATTTGACCTATCTACCGTGAATGTAGTCAGATAAAAATAGAACACTAGAGGAAATCGATTTACATTGCATTACAAGAAGACTTGAAAAACGAGACTTTAATAGTTATTATAATGCGCATTGTGTTTATCGCAGTTATAGGAAGTTATTTTTTATAGAACTGAATAAGACCATTAGCCAACCACTTGGTTGATATAATTATATTACGAGTGCTGTATACAATATTCACGGTTAACGGCCAAAAGGGGATAACCGCCACTTTACAAATTTTACAGGAGAACGGTTTAAAGTTGAAAATAACCGAAAAAAAACATATAAATTTTCCTTTGATTCCAAAAGTTTCAAAATCCTACTATCCTACTAATATTATAAAGGCGAAAGTTTGTAAGAATGTCTGGATGTATGGATGTATGGATGTTTGTTACTCTTTCACGCAAAAACTACAAATGGATTAACGCATAGGCTACTTTTTATCCCGGGAAAATATAAAGCGGGACTTTTATCCCGGAATAACTCATTAACGCGGGCGGAGCCGCGGGCAAAAGCTAGTTTAACCATATAGCTTTTAAATGGTTTTCTTCAAAACTGCATTGTTTAATTAATATAAATCATCGTTTTAACACTATTTACTGTTGCTTACCCTCAAATGTACCTGATTTTACTAACAGGAAGAACGTCGTAATCCTTTAGGGCTTCCATTGCGTGCGCTGCGAAAACGGTTTAAGATACCAAAAATATATGTATGAAAGAATTATTCCTCTTGAAATTATCTAAAAAAATATCCGCGACAGTATATGTCTATCTTTTAAGATTAACTCACTAGAACCGTTTTATGGTAATCAAATTTGGTCGAAATTAATGCATTATTTGTTAAGAGTTGTATCAACGTCATAATATTAATCTTCATCCAAATAAATGTGTTGGATAGAGTGATTCAATGGGAATGTTTTTATGTACTTTTAGCCAGGAAAATCTTATTAACGCGGGCGAAGCCGTGGGCAAAAGCTAGGAATAATATAAAGCTGAAGAGTTTGTTTGTTTGAACGCGCTAATCTCAGGAACTCCTGAACCGATTTTGAAAATTCTTTCACTAATAGGAAGCTACATAACTCCTGAGTGCTATAGGCTGACTTTTTATCCCGGGAAAATATTTTTGTCCCGGAAAAACTTTTTCACGCAGGCGGAGCCGCGAGCACTACTAGTTGATAATACAATGCTGTAATTAATAAAGAGAATCTACTATCAGTAACTCGAGGGAAACATTGTCAGCTGATGCATGTAATTATGTAATAGAAGCTCTCGCCTAACACCTGCGTTATAACTTTCAAGGCATCAGCTGACGGTTTTTGCCCCGGCATACAGCCAGCTGACATATATGTAAGGGAATTATATTGAGTAAGACCTCGTTATGACATTGATGACTGTTATAGGCTGGTTTGTCGAATATTAAGTTGTCGATGTCAATGTGAAACGTCATATCTTTCTGTCAGTAGAACGCTTGATCGAGCGTAGTGTTGGTATTCTCTTTGTGATCGAGGCATAATTAGTTTCTCAAAGAGCGTTATGGATACTACGGAAACTCTATCTCGAGACGGCGGCTGCGCCGGTTGTGCGCACTGATTGAAAATTATCATTATGGCGGATATCAACGACGATGAGATTATAATCTATCTGAATCCGCGACATATATATTTATTCATAGTTGCGTATAAGCTATCATCAGGTAAATTTTTAGTTGAGAGAAAATCACTGAAATTATATATTTTTTTTACATGTTTGATTGACCAGCTGACGCATAATGCCCCAAGTTACAGTCAGCTGATTATTTTTTTTCTTCAAGGTATCGGGTTAGCTACAATTTAAAATGATTCTTGGTTTTTTATCCCGGGAAAATATTTTTATCCCGGAAAAACATTTTCACGCGGGCGGAGCCGCGAGCACTACTAATATTTTATAAATATTTGGGATGAGAATCGAACACTGGATACCCTCCTTAAACAGGTCCTTAAACCAAACTTACACACTGTTTACTGCCAAGTGCTGAGCACGGGTGTCGTCTACTACTGAGAAAGTTAAGGCCTTAGTCCACCACGCTGGCCTAGTGCGGGCTGGCAGACACACCACATGGCACACATGCTTGATACTTAAATGCTAATAGTAACCGTCATGCCTACTCATAAACTGGTACGAAGTTTTGCCGCCACAACGTAATTTCACGCAGAACATTGAATAACGAAGCATTTTATGGCACACCTCGTAAAAATTAGACGTTCAGGTAATATTGCTTTTCGATTCGACTCGGTACAATGTCCTTCATATTGGATCACAATATCGCTTAGCGGGAAAAATAGGCGGAAAAGAATAAGGATAAGAGGAGAATTGTAAATAGCACTAATTCTCAGGTGTGTAAGTTTCTTTACGTATCCTTCACTATTCAAACAAAACCAGTAATAGTAGAGATATAATATTCGATATAGTCTATATAGAATATAGACTGCCTGTTGTATTACGGTACGACTGCAATGCTGAGGTCTCGGGTTCGATCCCCGGGTCGGGCACAGTGGTATTGGATTTTTCTATTCCGTATCAGCCCGGAGTCAGGAATTTGTGCCCGATATGGCGATAGGCTCGCCCCCTATCACATCATGGGACGGAATACCTACGCATGGCGAAAAATGGGTGCACTAGTTGCGCCTCTGACTACCTATTCGGGGATAAAAGGCGTTAGTGTGTACGTATAATATTCGAAAATCCGTGCGTAGGGCGGAGTTTGAACCTGCGACCTGCCTCCCGGTAGTGCATTCTAATTTCCACTAGACTAACAACACATTTTTTACAAATCAACATGTTGAGCATGCCGTTTGCCTGATGGTAAGCGATACGACTACCCATAAACAGTAGAAACACCACCCAGCACCTTGAGTAAGTACTTTGTGGCATTCCACTGCGCTCTTCATCCTGAGACAAGATGTTAAGTCTCATTACGTCCTATACGGGCTACAATGTCCTTCAAACCTAAATACAATAATGCAGGCACACTGCTGCTTGGCGGTAGAAATAAACATTGCGGTGGTACCCACCCAGACGGACTCTTACATATGAAAGACCTACCACCAGTGATTACAAAGCAGAATAACAAAACATTTCGTGGCACTTTATTCCGCTCGTTACCCTGAGACATAAGATGTTAAGTCACATAATGCCCAGTAATTACACAGGCTCCAATGTCCTTCAAAACGGAACACAGCAGTGCATACACCCTATTGCTTGACCTGTGTGAAGTTGGCAAGTGAGTTTGAAATATCCGGTTTTAACTATTTCCATAGGATTGTACTAGGTTTGTACCGGATTGTACCGTTCTTTAATTTGTTTGTACCTCATGGGGGCAAGAGATATGGTATAATTAAAGTTTGGTCAATCAGCGCCTTGGGTGCACTTACATGAAATCGCGACATATTAAAACCTACCATCATTTTGATGATTTTATGACCGCATACGATATAAAAATATGTTCCGCAGAAGTATAATCCCAACCCATCATTGTACTAGCCGAAATCAACGAGTACAAATGACGGAAATGCACGAAATTCGTACAAATTGATAAATTTTTCAAAAAGCACGGCCATTTTCAAACAAATCATCACTATGATGATTTCATGGCTGGATTTAATTTATAAACATGTTCCTCAGAGGTACAATCCCTCTCCATTATAAAGCAATCCGAAACCTGGGAGTACAAACAATGGAAATGTACGAGATTCGTAGAAATTTATTAATTTTCCAAGAAGTACAGCCATTTTAAAACTGATCATTATTGTGATGATTTTATGGCTGAATCCAATGTAGGCATATGTGCTTCAGAGGTACAATCCCTCCAGATGATAGTACAATCCGAAACCAGGGAGTACAAACGATGGAAAAGCACGAAATTCGTAGAAATTTATTGTTTTTCGATAAAGCGCAGCTTTTCTCAAACGAGTTATTAAAGTAATCATTTTATTTCTGAATATGATAGAGCAACATGTCCCTCAGAGGTACAATCCCTCCACATCATGGTACAATCCGAAACCAGGGAGTACAAACGATCGAAATGTACGAAATTTGCAAGAATTTATTAATTTTCCAAGAAGTACAGCCATTTTGAAACTGATCATCATTGTGATGATTTAATGGCTGAATCCAATGTAGAAATGTGTCCCTCAGAGGTACAATCCCTCTCTATCATAGTGCAATCCGTAACCAGGGAGTACAAACGACGGATGTGAAGGAAAATCGATCTCAATAATATTATATTTCGATAATGTCAATTTTTTTTTTAACGAGTGTTATAGTAATGATTTTATTTCTGAATATGATAGAGCAACATGTCCCCCAGAGGTACAATCCCTCCACATCATGGTACAATCCGAAACCAGTGAGTACAAACGATGGAAATGCGCGAAATCCGTAGAAATTTATTGTTTTTCGATAAAGCGCAGCTTTTCTCAAACGAGTTATTAAAGTAATTATTTTATTTCTGAATATGATAGAGCAACATGTCCCTCAGAGGTACAATCCCTCCACATCATGGTACAATCCGAAACCAGGGAGTACAAACGATCGAAATGTACGAAATTTGCAAGAATTTATTAATTTTCCAAGAAGTACAGCCATTTTCGAACTGATCATCATTGAGATGATTTTATGGCTGAATCCAATGTAGAAATGTGTCCCTCAGAAGTACAATCCCTCTCTATCATAGTGCAATCCGTAACCAGGGAGTACAAACGACGGATGTGAAGGAAAATCGATCTCAATAATATTATATTTCGATAATGTCAATTTTTTTTTAAAACGAGTGTTATAGTAATGATTTTATTTCTGAATATGATAGAGCAACATGTCCCTCAGAGGTACAATCCCTCCAGATGATAGTACAATCCGAAACCAGGGAGTACAAACGATGGAAATGCACGAAATCCGTAGAAATAAATTTCTACGAATTTCCATCGTTTGTACTCCCTGGTTTCGGATTGTTCTATCATTTGTAGGGATTGTACCTCTGAGGGACATGTTGCTCTATCATATTCAGAAATAAAATTATTACTTTTATCACTCGTTTGAGAAAAGCTGCGCTTTATCGAAAAACAATAAATTTCTACGGATTTCGTGCATTTCCATCGTTTGTACTCCCTGGTTTCGGATTGCACTATCATCTGGAGGGATTGTACCTCTGAGGGACATGTTGCTCTATTGTATTCAGAAATAAAATCATTACTATAACACTCGTTTTAAAAAAAAATTGACATTGTCGAAATATAATATTATTGAGATCGATTTTCCTTCACATCCGTCGTTTGTACTCCCTGGTTTCAGATTGTACCATGATGTGGAGGGATTGTACCTCTGAGGGACATGTTGCTCTATCATATTCAGAAATAAAATAATTACTTTAATAACTCGTTTGAGAAAAGCTGCGCTTTATCGAAAAACAATAAATTTCTACGGATTTCGTGCATTTCCATCGTTTGTACTCCCTGGTTTCGGATTGTACCATGATCTGGAGGGATTGTACCTCTGAGGGGCATGTTGTTCTATCATATTCAGAAATAAAATGATTACTTTTATCACTCGTTTGAGAAAAGCTGCGCTTTATCGAAAAACAATAAATTTCTACGGATTTCGTGCATTTCCATCGTTTGTACTCACTGGTTTCGGATTGTACCATGATGTGGAGGGATTAATCCTCTGAGGGACATGTTGCTCTATCATATTCAGAAATAAAATTATTACTTTTATCACTCGTTTGAGAAAAGCTGCGCTTTATCGAAAAACAATAAATTTCTACGGATTTCGTGCATTTCCATCGTTTGTACTCACTGGTTTCGGATTGTACCATGATGTGGAGGGATTAATCCTCTGAGGGACATGTTGCTCTATCATATTCAGAAATAAAATTATTACTTTTATCACTCGTTTGAGAAAAGCTGCGCTTTATCGAAAAACAATAAATTTCTACGGATTTCGTGCATTTCCATCGTTTGTACTCCCTGGTTTCGGATTGTACTATCATCTGGAGGGATTGTACCTCTGAGGGACATGTTGCTCTATTGTATTCAGAAATAAAATCATTACTATAACACTCGTTTTTAAAAAAAATGACATTATCGAAATATAATATTATTGAGATCGATTTTCCTTCACATCCGTCGTTTGTACTCCCTGGTTTCGGATTGCACCATGATGTGGAGGGATTGTACCTCTGAGGGACATGTTGCTCTATCATATTCAGAAATAAAATTATTACTTTTATCACTCGTTTGAGAAAAGCTGCGCTTTATCGAAAAACAATAAATTTCTACGGATTTCGTGCATTTCCATCGTTTGTACTCCCTGGTTTCGGATTGCACCATGATGTGGAGGGATTGTACCTCTGAGGGACATGTTGCTCTATCATATTCAGAAATAAAATGATTACTTTTATCACTCGTTTGAGAAAAGCTGCGCTTTATCGAAAAACAATAAATTTCTACGGATTTCGTGCATTTCCATCGTTTGTACTCACTGGTTTCGGATTGTACCATGATGTGGAGGGATTGTTCCTCTGAGGGACATGTTGCTCTATCATATTCAGAAATAAAATCATTACTATAACACTCGTTAAAAAAAAAATTGACATTATCGAAATATAATATTATTGAGATCGATTTTCCTTCACATCCGTCGTTTGTACTCCCTGGTTACGGATTGCACTATGATAGAGAGGGATTGTACCTCTGAGGGACACATTTCTACATTGGATTCAGCCATTAAATCATCACAATGATGATCAGTTTCAAAATGGCTGTACTTCTTGGAAAATTAATAAATTCTTGCAAATTTCGTACATTTCGATCGTTTGTACTCCCTGGTTTCGGATTGTACCATGATGTGGAGGGATTGTACCTCTGAGGGACATGTTGCTCTATCATATTCAGAAATAAAATGATTACTTTAATAACTCGTTTGAGAAAAGCTGCGCTTTATCGAAAAACAATAAATTTCTACGAATTTCGTGCTTTTCCATCGTTTGTACTCCCTGGTTTCGGATTGTACTATCATCTGGAGGGATTGTACCTCTGAAGCACATATGCCTACATTGGATTCAGCCATAAAATCATCACAATAATGATCAGTTTTAAAATGGCTGTACTTCTTGGAAAATTAATAAATTTCTACGAATCTCGTACATTTCCATTGTTTGTACTCCCAGGTTTCGGATTGCTTTATAATGGAGAGGGATTGTACCTCTGAGGAACATGTTTATAAATTAAATCCAGCCATGAAATCATCACAGTGATGATTTGTTTGAAAATGGCCGTACTTTTTGAAAAATTTATCAATTTGTACGAATTTCGTGCATTTCCGTCATTTGTACTCGTTGATTTCGGCTAGTACAATGATGGGTTGGGATTATACTTCTGCGGAACATATTTTTATATCGTATGCGGTCATAAAATCATCAAAATGATGGTAGGTTTTAATATGTCGCGATTTCATGTAAGTGCACCCAAGGCGCTGATTGACCAAACTTTAATTATACCATATCTCTTGCCCCCATGAGGTACAAACAAATTAAAGAACGGTACAATCCGGTACAAACCTAGTACAATCCTATGGAAATAGTTAAAACCGGATATTTCAAACTCACTTGCCAACTTCACACAGGTTATTGCTTGGCATTAAAAATCAAGATTGCACTGGTACCTACACAGACTGCCCCTGCCTTACGAGAGAGTAGAGACTTGCCACCAAAAATGTAATCACACTGGCTACATCATTTTTCAAGTCGAAAAATATGCTCCGCGCAAGTGGGAACACGATTCACCAAATTATAACCACAAATTTTTTTACTAAGTAATAATGTAATGATAAAAGCCAAGACTGTCTCAAACGTCATCGGATACTTTAATATCTGGGGCCTTTTGGTGGTTTAAAGCACACTTAAAAGTAATATAGACTCGTTGAAAATACGAAACAAGATGGCGGTCGTTACGGCCCGTTTTCTCCGGGGACGGATTTATTTTCACGGAATATGGAATACATTATATTTTGAGAGATTCGAATTGTGCTTATGAATTTTTGGATGTGGTATATACCACAAGCAGTGAATATGATATCATATTCACTGGTAAATGATACTGTTTTTAAATGGTTGAGCGTAAGAAAATAATTACAAAAGAAGTTTTCGTCGAAATATAGAGGATATTAAATCGAGCAACAATGTTTTAATGTGGCAAAAGATTAGGACATTATAAGGCCTCCTATAATTTATTAATCAGTGAATATCATAACTAATGTTTTTTTTTATTAAGTATGTTGTTATGTTTTCTCTTTGTCTTTTACATTATAAGAGTAATAAAAGACGCGCCCCCGGGTGGGCTCGAACCACCAACCTTTCGTTTAACAGCCGAACGCGCTAACCATTGCGCCACGGAGGCGATATGAGGACCAGTCATAAAATTGAGACGGCAAATCTTGCCAGATATCTAAAAAAGTAAATAAACCCCCAATTTAAAAACATTACAGTGTTAATGTTACTTGTTTAATCGAAATCTGGGAATACAAAAACTTATTCATAAAAAATGCCTAAGGTCTAGAGGTAGGTGATCATTAAACGTTATAACTGTTAATTTAACTCATTATAAAAAAATAGCTGTTAATTCTATTAACTACTATTGCAATATTCATTAAACGTTTAAACTAATGAACGGACTGCGGAGGCAGTTAATGTCATCTGTTAATTTATCATTCAACTAAACTTGATAACTGCTAATCATAGAAAAATGCTAATAACGCTAATATAGGTTATTTATTAAATGAAATTTAATACTACTAACAAGCACAAAAATGATATTTTTTCTTTAGCTAAGACATAAATTATGCCTTGTCGTGATTTGTGAACAATAAAATCGCCACTTGCAATGATTGCGAAAACAATTTTATTTAGGTAATGTCAGAATTGATAAAAGTGGCCGCCATTTTGAATTTTTTTGTTTTAATGTCAATTGACCTCAAAATCGGTATGTGGGTATAACTTTAATTACCAAAGACTGATCCAATGTCAGAATTGAAAAAAGTGGCCGCCATTTTGAATTTCTTTGTTTTAAGGCCAATGGACCTCAAAATCGGTATCTGGATATAACTTTAGTTACCAAAGACTGATCCAATGTCGGAATTGAAAAAAGTGGCCGCCATTTTGAATTTCTTTGTTTAAAGGCCTATCGACCTCAAAATCGATATCTGGGCAGGCCTGTAGGTACAAAAGACGGATCCAATGTTAAAATTGAAAAAAGTGGCCGCCATTTTGAATTCCTTTGTTTTAAGGCCAATTGACCTCAAATTCGGCATCTGAGTATAACTTTAGTTACCAAAGAACATTCCAATGTCGGAATGGAAAAAAGTGGCCCCTATTTTGAATTTCTTTGTTTTAAGGCCTATCGACCTCAAAATCGATATCTGGGCAGGCCTGTAGGTACAAAAGACGGATCCAATGTTAAAATTGTAAAAGTGGCCGCCATTTTGATTTTTTTTGTTTTAAGGCCTATCGACTTCAAAATCGATATCTGGGCATGGCTTTAGGTACAAAAGACGGATACAATGTTAGAATTGAAAAAAGTGGCCGCCATTTTGAATTCCTTTGTTTAAAGGCCAATTGTCCTCAAAATCGATAGCTGTTTACATCTTTGGTTACAAAAGACGGATCCAAGGCTAGAATTGATAAAAGTGGCCGCCATTTTGAATTTCTTTGTTTTAATGCCAATCGACCGCAAAATCGATATCTGAGCATATCTTTAGTTACAAAAGATGGATCCAATGTCGGAATTGTAAAAAGAGGCCGCCATTTTGAATTTCTTTGTTTAAAGGCCAATTGACCTCAAAATCGATACTGGGCTTGACATTTATAGCAAAAGTCATATTTAATGTTAGACTTGAGAAAAGTGGTCGCCAATTTGAACTTCTTTGTTTTAAGAATCAAGTCAAACATTAAACTCAAGTCTAACATTAAATATGACTTTTGCTATAAATGTAAAGCCCAGTATCGATTTTGAGGTCAATTGGCCTTTAAACAAAGAAATTCAAAATGGCGGCCTCTTTTTACAATTCCGACATTGGATCCATCTTTTGTAACTAAAGATATGCTCAGATATCGATTTTGCGGTCGATTGGCATTAAAACAAAGAAATTCAAAATGGCGGCCACTTTTATCAATTCTAGCCTTGGATCCGTCTTTTGTAACCAAAGATGTAAACAGCTATCGATTTTGAGGACAATTGGCCTTTAAACAAAGGAATTCAAAATGGCGGCCACTTTTTTCAATTCTAACATTGTATCCGTCTTTTGTACCTAAAGCCATGCCCAGATATCGATTTTGAAGTCGATAGGCCTTAAAACAAAAAAAATCTAAATGGCGGCCACTTTTTTCAATTTTAACATTGGATCCGTCTTTTGTACCTACAGGCCTGCCCAGATATCGATTTTGAGGTCGATAGGCCTTAAAACAAAGAAATTCAAAATGGGGGCCACATTTTTCCATTCCGACATTGGAATGTTCTTTGGTAACTAAAGTTATACTCAGATGCCGAATTTGAGGTCAATTGGCCTTAAAACAAAGGAATTCAAAATGGCGGCCACTTTTTTCAATTTTAACATTGGATCCGTCTTCTGTACCTACAGGCCTGCCCAGATATCGATTTTGAGGTCGATAGGCCTTTAAACAAAGAAATTCAAAATGGCGGCCACTTCTTTCAATTCCGACATTGGATCAGTCTTTGGTAACTAAAGTTATATCCAGCTACCGATTTTGAGGTCCATTGGCCTTAAAACAAAGAAATTCAAAATGGCGGCCACTTTTGTCAATTCCGACATTGGATCAGTTTTTAGTAATTAAAGTTGTACCCAGATACCGATTTTGAAGTCAATTGGCCTTAAAACATAGAAATTCAAAATGGCGGCCGTGTATACCAATTCTAACATTGGTTCTGAATACTATAGTGCTAATGTCCATAATAAATAAATAAATAAGTAATATAAAGATACATACTAACATAATTTTAAGGTGTAAAAAATTGAACAGTCATTACACCTCAAAGCAGATTTTTTCAATTGTATGAACGGCACGCAAGCGTCATTTACACAAATGTTCATGAATACGTAATAATTAGAAAATGTTTATTTCGAGGCTGTTCTTCTGAAAAAAAAATTAACCTGTTGGTTATTGGTTCAATGTTAAAAAATTTAACATAATTAAAATAAACGACGCAAGACACGTGTTGAACATGTTATCGCTAATGCTTTTCACGTAACTCCTTACTTCTTGACCGTTATAACTTAACTATTAATTTAACACGTTATTTTTTTTTAATGTTTACCTATTAACCATTAATAATTTTTAACCATTAATCACATCACTACTAAGGTCTACACGGGTGCTCATTTAAGTTACCCAAAACCGCATCCGATTTTCGTACATCGTGGCAGGAAAACTTGAAGATTTTTTCTTCAAGTACTCTTTACATTTTTTTAATGTTTATGGAGAGGACCCTATAAAGAGGTCACGATAGGCATCTGCGAATAGCGACGAAGTATATTTCTTAATGAAACCCTATTATTAGGATTCGCTTTCATTTGTCTGTTTGTTTCATAATGGATGTTTGGTTGGAAATCAATATAAAACAAAAAATCTTTGTACAAGTTTTTTGTCGCGCAGACGCTGTCAAATTGTTAAAGAGAAATTATTTTTTCACTACACTATAAATCTGAAAGTTGTTGAAGTTGCCTAAGTTAAAACACATAGTTTCATAGTAATATAGTGTCTCTCAGCAACAAGTTGACAGCCCCACTCATCACTTTTTGCCACTTATTCTCTGATGAAAAACATTTTGAGAGTCATAGAACCTTTGATTAATAATACACTAGATGGACTCTGAACGCTTCAAGCGTGGAGAAAAACCTAAAGGTCTACTGTCAACCTTTAGGTCATTTTCCCGCGCTTAGTACGCTTCGAGCTGTCATGGCGCTCGCTCACGTTGTTACGCAGATTTGTAGCCTTTGAAAATGTCGGGTTGTGTGATTAATGTGTGCAAAAACTACAAGGGTCGACGTAAAACCACGCATAATGTCACCTACCACCGGTAAGTTACATTTTTTATAAACACTTCTTGCTAAATAAGCCCATTGAAATATTTAGTTAAAAAAATAATAAAGAGTTCGTAATAGTTAGGGGTTGCTATTTTATGGAATCAAAATTTCCCAAAAAGATGATAAAAATGAATCCAAAGTAAATATTTTTTTGACTAAATGGTGAATATTTTCGGCGTTTAAAGCCACAAGTTTTATTATTTATTTGATCGGAAATAAAAAATTGTCACCTGTACGTATGGTACGTGCTGTCAGTGGCGTAGCGTAGGTTCTTGTCGCCTGGGGTGGACCCGGTAATTTGTACCAAGAACAGGTCGTTTCAACAAATAAGTCACGCGTGCAATGTATAGGTAACTATCTTTTGCTCGCGGGTCCACCCGCGCAAAAAAGTTTTACCGGGATAAAAGTCCTGCTTTATATTTTACCGGGATAAAAGTAGCCTATGTCTTTTCTCGGCTCTAGACTATCTGTGTACCAAATTTCATTTAAATCGGTTCCGCAGTTTTGACATAAATACGCGACAGACACAGCTACTTTCGCATTTATCGCATTGCTAAGGATGAATATATTTTTCAGAATACCAAGTGAGCCTACAATAAGAAGCCAATGGATAAATATTATAAGAAAATGTCGCTGTGAGGGATTTTGGCAACCAGCAAAATATTATTTGGTTTGCTCTGACCATTTTCATAAAAATGAAATGTAGTTTGCAAAAAAACAACGATGCCGAAAATAAAAAAATAAATAACTGCTCCTTGTAAGGCACGTATTATTTTTTTATGTTGTTGCTTATGATTGTCGTACATCAGAGAAAAATATGTTACGCTGACCCCAAGTAATTTGGGACATTATGATGATTGTCGTACATCCTTTGTGATTACATCAATCTTTTTATATTTTAGGCTTTGTTCTTATCGTCAGTGCAATCTGACAGAAGTGATGTGACGGATGAAGAAATGGATGCCAGTGCTTTTGAAAATTCCAAAATTACTCCTGTAGAGATAGTAAGTAAATCTTCCTTACGTATTATAAAACAAAGCTGGGACGAGTAGCTAGTATGATATAAGATAGAAAAGATAATAGTACAAGCTTGCAATAGCAAAGTGCTATTGTAAGAATAATTTTAGCATTTTAATATTTTAATTAATAATGACAAAAGAAACTTACTCAAAAATATTGTCATCCATAATGAAACATTTTATTGGCAAGAGCTACTTTAAAGTGGAATCTGAACATTTCTGTGGACATCTTCATCAGACCAAACTATTACGATTGGTAGCAGAAAAGTATGTCGCAAATCGGTGTTTTCATGTAGCAAGATTAGATAGTGTCAAAAGTAAAGCCGCATCAAAAAGAAGAATATTTAAAAAACAAGTACAAAGGGCGGGACATTAATTTAAATGAACGAAATAAAAAGTTTAATTCATATTAATTAGTTTTGTTTGAGACAATTTACCATTCTACCGCTATAGCCTGTGTTATTGTAGGTCACACACACACACACACACACACACACACACACACACACACACACCACACACACACACACCACACCACACACACACACACACACACACGCAAACAGACAATCGGATTAATAGTGTAATATCAGCAAGGGTACCTGCAGTATTTAAATATACAAACTTATATGCATCGGTTTTAATTATTTTTAATAATTGCCAATACATTAATAAATTTCAATAGAAATATATATATTTTTTTTTTTACGCCCACCCGCATACCCACGTTCCCACTGTGTAAAAATGAGCCTATTTATTTAATCCACGTCCATGCTAAATTTCATACAAATCCGTTCAATAGTTTTGGAAGTAATGGAATTAATTTCTTATGTAAGTAAATTTAGTAAAATCTCAGTTTTTATTATAAGAATAATTTCAACATTATAATCAGAGAAATTATTGTTTTGTTTCGAGTGAATTATTTTTGGATTTTATGGATATAATTTTCTCCCCGTTTTAATGCGAACCATTGCAATAACTGGTATCATTAGGTACGCACACAAGTATAAGCAGAATGACGCAGCGATAGCGTATGACACAGCTGTCACGCACACGAATATAATCGCCGCGGCCCGTTTGTTTTGGTTGCTTTGCAGCGCGTCACTCTATCTAGTGTATTATTAATCAAAGCATAGAACAGTTGATTTTTTATTGCTAAAGTTTTTAACTCGTACGCAAGTAACACCTGAAACAAATCCAGTATTACAAACTAGACGTAAATTTTACAAATGTTTAGACTGTTTAAGAGCGTCGTTTTAGTCATACTATAAAAAATATGCTTTAAGTAATGATTTTTTTATATCCTTTTTACGTACATTTTTAAATTACATTACGACTTAGAGAGATACTCAAAGCATTACGATTTGTCTACGGAAATATTGTAGCTGGCTTCTATGGTTTGTTTTTATTGAACATAATTTTGAAATTAGAACATTCGAATGTTAAAAAATAAAGTTTGGCCTTTATAGTTGCGTATCTCATTTTGATATCATTCGTAACAGAAGTTAAAATAGTCAAAATAGGTGACCGAGATACACTAATACTGAGATAAAAAATGCATATTACATGACGTTAAATCAAGATACGAGGCTGGAAGTCAAAGGTTATTTGTCCTCCGTCAATCAATGGCCGATTCAAATTGACTCATCTGTAAGCATGACAAACAAGCTTTATTCTAATTGGTTTATTCCTACAATCACTATGTAGTTAGCGGTTGGGATAGTTCATTGATATCGGGCAATAGTCATCATCAGCAATTTTCGTCCCACTGCTGTGCAAAGGACTTTCTACCGTCTTATACATTCTCTATGTAAATCTTAATAATAATCACTACATAGTATAAAACAAAGTTGCTTCCCGCTGTCTGTCCCTGTGTAAGCTTAGATCTTTAAAACTACGCAACGGATTTTGATACGTTTTTTTAATAGATAGAGTGATTCAACAGGAAGGTTTTTATGTAGTTTTAGCCCGGAAAAACTTATTAACGCGGGCGGAGCCGCGGACAAAAGCTAGTCTTTGTATAAGGGACATTTGTAGTTTATTTACCTATACATGAAGGAGTAATAAATATTATTAATGGTCGACCACGATAGCGGCGATAGCCTAGTAGAGAGTGGAGCGGATTGTCAAGACGTATGTCCGCAGGTTCAAAACTCAAGGGCACGCACCACTGACTATTTTGAAAAGTAATGTGTGTATTCTTTGTGTATTATCGCTTTCTTTAATGATGAGAGAAAACATCTTGAGGAAACCTGCATACCTGAGAAATTATAGGAGTTTCGAAGTTCGAAATCTGCCAACCCGCACTAGGCCAGCGTGGTGGCTACTAGTAGAGGAATCCTGTGCCCAGCAGTGGGACAATATACATAAAACAGGGATGATGATGACTGGTCGAAATTTGACCGCAATTTATAGATTTTATTTTTCTGCACTCCTCTATACGAACTTTAATTACGCCAAATATCACACTCCTACGAGGGCGCAGTGTGTTTAAAGAGGGGTACATAGTTTTTTCTTTACGTATTAGTTTATACATAACGCATACATATTAAACCTACATTAAAAATAAGACCATTTATAGTATGGTGGACGATAGCCTAATTGGGAATGGAACGGTCTGCCGAGGCGATGTCCGGAGGTTCAAAACCCAAGGCACACACCTCTGACTTTTCGAAGTTTCGTGTGTACTATTTATCAATTATCGTTCACTTTAACGGCGAAGGAAAACATCGTGACGAAACCTACATACCTGAGAATTCTCCATAAGAATTTCGAGGGTATGTGAAGTCTGCCAACCCACACTAGGCCTGCGTGGTGGACTAAGGCCTAACCCGTCTCAGTAAAGGAGGCCGGAGCTTAGCAGTGGGCAGTATATAATACAGGGCTGATTGCATTGCATAGTATAGCGAACATTGATAATTTCACACCAAACCCAGCCGACCGGTCCAAAAGACTAACAACTAAGCCCTTGATTAAATATATAAAAACACGTGTCACGCTCCCCGCAAAGACATTTTAATTAATTACTAACAACACATCGTCCCACACACACACGCACACGCGGCACGCATTGAGTGGTAAGCGTGAAAATTCACGCCCTAGCTCGGGGTTTTCACGATTTTTTTAATTACAACCCCGCTGCGCTATTGTCGCACAGCCCTAGTGGAAGGGGATCTAGTCACAGGGCTGTCACTTTTATGCATTTGCTAATGTATATTTAGTTTTATTTATAGAATATGTTAATCTTTTATTTATTCGTTACATCATGTTCAGAAGTTGCTAGAAACATCGCTTTACTAGCGGCGATAGTCTTTTCAGGCGTGGGACATAATGCCAAGACGAAAGTCCGCTGTTTAAAAACCCAAGACCTCTGCTTTTTCGAAGTTACATAATATGTTATTCAATGTTCGTTGTTAATTATTGCTTGCTTTAACGATCAAGGAAAATGCCGTTTAAATACCTTCTGCCTATTTTTTTTTACATCATTGAATGACGAGACGAGCATGCCGTTTACCTGATGGTAAGCTATACGACCACCCATAAACAGTAGAAATACCATCCAGAACCTTGATTTACAAAGTACTGTGTGGCATTCCACTGCGCTCGTCATCCTGAGACATAAGATGTTAAGTCTCATCAGTCTTGTAGTTACACTGGCTACAATGCTCTTCAAACCGAAACACAACAGTGCGTGCACACTGCTGCTTGGCGGTAGAAATAAACATTGCTGTGGTACCCACCTAGACAGACTTACATATGAGAGTACACCAGTAATGCCTATCGCCATATCGAGCACAAATTCGAGGCTCCGAGCTGATATTTAATAGAAAAACACAATATTAATTTGCCCGACCCTTGGATCGAACCTGAGACATCAGTACTCGTACCAGAATACAACTACGCCATCGAGACAGTCAGTGGTATTATAACTTAGGGTACCGGCCCTAAGTTGTATTAAAATTAATTACTATAACTTATCTAAGAATGTTTTCAGCATGAAAGTTCATAATATTCCATTTATCTACAAAATATCTATAGTAAAGTGTAGGCACAACACCAATGAATGGTACGTTGTATATATTAATAAAAAGTGTGCAGAAATTCTTTGCTGAAAAATTGACAACCCTGTAACGCATCGAACTAGGGGTCTCAAAGTGTAGACCCACTACCACCGTAATATATAAAATACACGGACACCAGTGTATTCATAGCTTACTAGTTATATTTTATAATCTAAGCTCACTTCTAATTACGGACATTAATGTGAATGTTCATTAAATTTAATCAGGCTTGTATACCTACGAGAGGCTGGGTACGTACTACCGCTTTGGCTATTTCGTCGCTAAGCAATTTACAAGTAGGTACTGTTATTGTTCGGATTGGAGCATAATCCTATAATCCTATCCTACTAATATTATAAAGGCGAAAGTTTGTAAGAATGTATGGATGTCTGGATTTCTGGATGTTTGTTCCTCTTTCACGCAACAACCACTGATCGGATTTCGATGAAATTTGGCACACGGGCAGATCATATCCTGGATTAACACATAGGTTACTTTTTATCCCGGGAAAATATAAAGCGGGACTTTTATACCGGAAAAACTTTTTAATGCGGGCGGAGCCGCTGGCAAAAGCTAGTATGCTATAAAATATTCATACCCATTGCTTCGGTGGCGTAGTTGTATTACAGTACGACTGCAATGCTGAGGTCTCGGGTTCGGTCCCCGGGTCGAGGAAAGTTATATTGTTTTTTTTTATCAGTCATCATGGAGTCTGGAATTTGTGCCCGATATGGCGATAGGCTCGCCCCCTCAGATCGTGCGACGGAAAACCCACGGCGAATAGTGGGTGCGCTAGTTGCGCCTCTGCCTACCTCTCCGGGGATAATAGGCGTGAGTATGCATAGAATATTCACATGGCGTAAAAAGGGATAAAGCTACGATAACGGATATCTAAGCTAAAAAATAGATATTAACAAATATATATTTTTTAATTACAGCTGATAACATCTTGATCGCTTTGACGAAGCAATTTTTTACACAATTACGGCGAAGCCAGGAAGGGTTAATGATTTTAGCACCTTATGTATGTATCTATGTATCCGTGTTGAACCGATTTTCACAAACGAGGTGTCTATCGATTCTTATTTATTGTGCGATGGTTATGGATGGCTATATATTTAAAAAAACATGTTTTCCAATTACACGTAAAAGAAGAATGGTATTTGCATTTAAGAAACACATTGACAGTGTGATTCTATGGAATCATATACGTTTTATAGAACAATTAAAGTAGTATATATTCTTATCTAAAGATTTTTCCTTAGCCAAATATTTATATTAACTGCAAAATATCATCATCTTCCTGCCCTGGTCCCAATTTACTTGGGGTCGGCGCAACATGTTTTTCTCTTCCATTTTCCTCTATCTTTCGTCATCAAGTCATTCACGGCCTTTTCTTTCATATCATCTTTTACACAATCCATCCACCTCTTCCTTGGTCGTCCTCGTCCTCGCCATCCATCAACACGCAAATTCATCACTCGTTGGGTTACATGCCTTTCCTCTTCTCCTCACATGTCCATACCAAGACAGACGATTTGCTTTCAACTTTTCTATCATTGATGCCACTTCAATCTGCACAGTATGACATTCTTATATCTGTATAAGTAATTGTCGCACTCTTACGACAACTTAGACGTGAGTCGGAGGAAGCCCGCAGCCGTCCCTAATGCGCCGAAGATGGCCACCGCGGAGATTTGGTTGGTATGCCGTGCGGTGTACATAGGTTAGGGACTCGGCCCGGCGGTCGCCCGACGTTTTCCATCTCTCCGGGCGGCTCAACGTCGGGTCGTAAGGCACGGTGAACCCAACATAACCACTCAGTCGTTCCCCTTGAAGGCTGGGCGGTAGTGATAATTCACTTTCTCTGCGTAAAAAAAAACTCTTAACAAAACAATGACCTAATCCAAAATCGCTGACTTGCGGGAATCGTCACAACAACTAATTCTATGCGACATTTTGTTTTAAGTTGGGCGGGGAATGAACATAAATTCAAACAATTTTGACCCTATTCCCAATGTTGAAAAGATGCATTTTTTTTTCTTAATCGGTTCAGCTTGCTTTTTTAGGCTCCAGATTCTGCTAAAACTCATCTAGCCAAAATTTTGGATTAGGTCATTGTTTTCTTAAGAGTTCGTTGTATCTACCATTGTCCTAGTTTATCAGCAAGTGATATCCCTAAATCTATTTTTCCATTATGAGGCAACTACGCAGGATGTCCGGGTTGTTTTTTTTTATTGCATCAAATGACGAGACGAGCATGCCGTTCGCCTGATGGTAAGCGATACGACCACCCATAAACAGTAGAAACACCATCCAGCACCTTGAGTTACAGAGTACTGTGTGGCATTTCACTGCGCTCGTCGTCCTGAGACATAAGATATTAAGTCTCATTATGTCCTGTAGTTATACTGGCTACAATGTCCTTCAAACCGAAACGCAACAGTGCATGCACACTGCTGCTTGGCAGTAGAAATAGACATTACGGTGGTACCCACCCAGACGGACTCTTACATATGAGAGTCCTACCTCCAGTAAAAAGTGTCGTCCGTGTTCAGGAAAAGTTAAGGCTCTTATCACACTCGCGAAGCAAGCGAATTCACAGCGAGCCGACGACGCTGCGTGCTGGTCTAGTGAATTAAAACCGTTTTACTTTACTTGACCATTAACAAGGTGCTTAAGCCTTAACTTTTTGTAACCAGATAATATATAGGTTGATTATGCTTGTAAAAAGTATTGAAAGTATTATATATTGCCTACAGTTGTTTTTTATCTTTCTATTACTTAAAATATTTTATTGTAATTGTAAATTGTCTAACTAGCTGTAGTACTTGTTTCGCAACCCTCGAACAGCTTAACTTTAGCAGAGAAGACTTGTGCCTACAATGTCTTAGATAGCTTCCGGCTGCATTTATTTGATACGAATCATTTCGTAATAAAACCACGAGATGACCACGCAGCTGACTAGCGGAGTTTGAATGTTGTGGTCCAGCAAATAGAATTCAAACTCACTATTAATGTACAAAACTGCGTGGTAAGCGATGGCTGATTCACGCGATTTTTTCACCGCAATGTGCGCTCACCATTATGCCAATATTGTAACAATTGTGCACTCATGTAAACATGTTCAACTTATTATCAATACAGATATTTTACTGTCAATGTTTCAAGGTTTAATATTTATTTTTTATGGCATCGAATGACGAGACGAGCATGCCGTTCGCATAAACAGTAGAAACACCATCCAGCACCTTGAGTTACCACTTGTACTTTGTGGCCGGCCGGATAGCCCATGTACACATGGGGAAATCCCCACCGTAGTTTGCGTCCCGAGGTTAACCGGGGTATTCCAGGGTCGTCCGGGTATACATACATAACAGGTATTCATAATTTTAGTGATCTTGAAAGAGCATTTGTTAAGTCTTCTCTAAAATTCGATCAAGTACAACATTTACCTTACCAGGGAAACATAACTCAGTTGACAATACGATACTTCTACCTTCCAGCTTATATTTTCTCGTGGGAGTAAAGTTTCATTTTCAAAATGGAGATCAGAACTGTGTGCTCGGCATTCTATTTTATTTGAATAATCGTATTTTATTTTTCAGAGTATACAAAAGTTTATGTATAACAATATATAAAACATTATACACACACACACACACACACACACACACACACACACACACACACACTCACACCTTTTATCCCCGAAGGGGTAGGCAGACGCGTAACTAGTGCACCCACTTTTCGCCGTGCGTATTCCGCCCCATGATGTGACAGGGGGCGAACCTATCGCCATATCAGACACAAATTCCATACTTCGGGTTGATACTGAATTTCAAAAACCCAATATCACTTTGCCCGACCCAGGAATCGAACCCAAGACCTCAGCATTGCAGTCATACCGTAATACAGCTACGTCACTAAGGCAGTCCGATGGCAGTATCGAATGATGTGACGAGCAAGTCGCTCGTCTGGTGGTAAGCGTCACGAGTAGTCACGACAGCCCATAATCAGTAGTAAACTAGCAACACCATCCAAAACTTTAAAATTATAAAGTACTACTGCAAATTAAATTAACGCAGTGATCACACTGGCTACAATAACTGCCCATCTATCAATATGTATGCAATGCAATGCAATCAGCCCTGTATTATATACTGCCCACGGCTGAGCACCGGCCGCCTTTACTGAGAGGGGTTAGGCCTTAGTCCACCGCGCTTGGATACTGCGGGTTGGCGGACTTCACATGCCCTTAATATCAATCTGTATACTTCATAAAAATGTTCGTGTACCGTACAATTTTAATTTGATATTTCAAAAGAATAGTATTTTAAAATATAAGTTCCCAGCTATTTTCCAATCATGCTAAAAATGCAATACTGTGTTTTAGTAGACATTGCGCTAATGACGCTACAAATGGTGATATTTTATACACCGCTCGCTAAAATCAAAGCATGTAAAGAGAAATTGATCGAACAGAATCCATTGTGAAAAATAATACCAAACAAAACGAGAAACAAATACAAATTCTACTGTGGAAAAACAATGCGTCGCCTGTCACACCGCAGCGTGCTCGGGCGGCGAATGTTCGCAACGATTATATTTAAAAAAGATAAAACTAATTTTCATAATAATCCTTCTTATAGACTTATTAGCAGCTGTGTCATTTGATAGTAAGCAATTAGGTACTTCAAATGAGTACCGATTAAGGGGATAGAATGGATATTGAAAGCGTCCGAAAATGAAAACTTTGGCTTTGTTTTTCTGTGACCAGTGCTGTCCTCGTCGTGCTAACTCTTATTGCGGGCAAACTGTTACTATGTGAGCCTAAGGGCCTGTGCACACATACCTATTAAAAAAGAACTAGGATCATGTTTCAATCGCAGCTAAGCCGCCCATAAACGCACTGTTTTCTAGAACTATACATTTATACACAAGCATGTGCGTAATGACTGCGCAGTATCAACGCGCATCCAGCTCGTTTACAGTTTTTCGCAAAACTTCGAATCACCTAAGTATATTTTTTGTGTCTATCAAACTTTTAACTTTATTTTCGAAGAAAAATAACTTTACTTAGTTACTTAACCTGTATATACGATTTGAAGATTTCTATTTTCGTGGCTGACTATTGACAGACATCTTAGATCATCAAGAAAGGACGTGCCATGTGTTTATTGTTGTGAACAAAAAATCTATCACTTTCAATATAACTACTCCATAGAAAGTGCAACACATTTTATACCGTTTTGTATCATTATGACTCATCAATAAATCTTAAACACTTGCCTGACTTACGCACACGACAACAGTGTTTATACATTTGTGCATGAAGATTTGATTCTTACTTCAGCAACAAGGAAAAATCATATAAGCTGCGTTCCTTATAATATTTTACTAGCTTTTGCTCGCGGCTTTGCCTGTGTGTAAGAGTTTTTGTGGGATAAAAATCCCCATACTTCATTGAAATCCATTCGGCAGTTTTTAAGTTTACCTACCACGTACAGAGGCGGCGGACGACTTCATTTTATATGTAAGGAAATATTTTGGCTAAGACATGCACAAATTACAGCTTGGTGTAACACACAGCCGCAACTCGGTACCTGATACAAAGTGCATGCAGGATGAGAGCGCGGGGTACAAACGCAATTTGCGCTGCGACTGTGTGAATGTGCTTGTGTACAACACTCGACTAGTGTTGCTACATATTATTGAGATGGATCAGGTTTTTAATGGCACAGGAATTCATTCTTACTGCCTTGTGCCTTGATTTTTTATAGTATATGCAAATGGCTAAGTTGGCCATCTCATTAGATGTGATCTCACGTATTTTGAATATTTCTACACTTGTTCTTGGCTCTTGGCCTGTTCTCTGCGTCTTCTCTACGTACTCGATCACCTCTGCTCGTCCTCGCAAAGTCTCAATTGACGGGCCCCGATGAAAACGAGCTATTGACTTATGTTCCACATCTAGACATTAAAGGTGGTTTTTTTACGCAAACATGAACTTACTTAAACAATATAGAAAATCAAACAGGAAAACCGCAGGGTTATACAAAACAAACTGTGTATCGCCTGTTAGTTTTGCGAATTAACAAATATAATTGTTTACCCAAAGATTCTAGTGTACATTTCATTGCACGAACGTCCTTAACCGATATTGCGAAAGTCTCGGCACAGAGTGACCTTCTTAAATGGTCATTTTAACTAAGGGTTTTTTGACTTCCATACCCATGGCATAGAACCATTTAATACTGTATGCCGCCTGCCTGAAGGCTCTAAGTTTTAAACTATGTCTAATAGACTTAAAGCTCTCTTTTCAACAAATAGTAGCGTGTTAGAATAAATAGCCTAGTTGGAATTGGAACGGTCTGTCGTAACGGATGTCCGCAGGTTCAAAAACCAAGTCACACACATCTGACACTTCGTATGTATTCTTCTTCTTCATGGCATCGCTCTTGATAGACTGGTCGTGGTCACGGTGATTCGTGTCCAAACGAAGATACAGATCGCCGCGCGATCTCTCTCTATCTGTCTCCGTTAGAAGACAATAGAAAGAAAGAAAGATAGATTTATTGTTGGTTCAATAAAAGTACCTACTTAAATAATATTTTGTAACTTAAAAAACCATTGGTGTATTAAAAACCCAATACATCAATGGGTGTAACATTAAAATAACATTAACCAACAATAATCATATAAATATAGTTCCTTATTGTGCCAACAATGGAAACCCTCATTCAGCTTCTTACTGCAGTACAGCCTAACCAAAACTACAGCGCTGATTTTCAATTAATATTAGGTACATTCGTTTACAGGGAAGGCAGGAGGATTCCTCCTACATACCTGAGATTTTAAAAAAAATCGTTGGTATGTGAAGTCTGCCAACCCGCACTAAGCCAGCATGCTGGACTAAGTCCTAAACGCTTCTCAGTGGAGAGGACGCCCGGACTTGACTGCCTTGGTGGCGTAGTTGTATTACGGTACGATTACAGATGTGAGGTCTCGGGTTTGATCTCCGGTTTGGGCAAAGTGACATTGGATTTTCCTATTCAGTATGAGCCCGGAGTCTGGAATTTGCGCCCGATATGGCGATAAGCACGCCCTCTATATCATCATGGGACGGAATATGCACGACGAAAATGGGTGCACAAGTAGCGCCTTTGCCTGCCCCTTCCAAGATAAAAGCGTGAGTATGTGTGTGTGTGTGTGTGTGTGTGTGTGTGTGTGTGTGTGTGTGTGTGTATCTGAGCAATTAAATTTTGAAGCCGGGGATTGTAATGCGCGAGACCAATTCATTTTTGGCCGGTTTTCGACCCACTACGTCGATTTTCTTATCCTATACATCGTTCTACTTCAACGAGGTTATGAAAAGCACTTGAAATATTACTCGATAAAGGAGTTGAAACATCTCAGAACATTCTCGAATATCCACAACGTAATATCACTTACGTAATCACTTAGCCAACAAATATTTTATGTTTTCTATACGCACCTGTGTATTCCCAATTTCGTTAACTTTTAAGTAGCGAATAGGTTGATGTAATATTATTTATTAAGCATAAGTAAAGAATATTAAATTTTTGATTTATTTAAGCCGCTAGATAATAGTAAAAGGATCCCAATAATTCATTCTTGTGCAATCGAACCCGATGATGCTATTGCTATTGCATTAAGCGTTGTACGCATTCAAAGGCTAATGCATTTCATGGTAACACATCCTAGACCTGGTACTGCGCAGGAACGGTTGTGCTAGTTATTTAATTTTTTTGTTCATTACGTCATTTACCACTAAACCTAAGTGTTTGTCTTGACACCTAATATTCGAAACTACATCTAACTAATGTAAACTAGTGTTCGTAAATGACAAATTAAGTAGTACTTAGCACGTTTCGTACTAATGAGCTACCGGCTCTCAGCTATTCGAATTAATCTGCCACTTCTCGCCTGAGGAAGCTGTCCCTGTTGCGGCGAAGGCCACCGCAGGCTTTTGATTGGTATGCTACTACAGAATGTATTATAGTGTTAGGAACCCAGTCCAGCTGTCTTCCGAGGTCCTCCTCTCCAGTAAGGGCAGATCCAGGGAGGTCATTGGGGTCATGACCCCCCTGGGCTGTTATATCTTTTGTAATTAAATTTATTATTGTAATTGATTTAGACTGGATTTTTTCAAGTGTAATTAGTGTAATCCTCGGTGTTATAAACTGGACGCGCTCGCATCGCCTCACGCATGACGCAGCTCTGTGAGCGCGTCCAGCTTAATAAGACCCGGGGAAAAGATAACTACAGTTGAAAAAGCGGGACCTAGGAGTCTGTCCTGACTAGACCTCGACTAAATGCCCCCCCCCCCCCTGACTTACAGCTGGATCCGCCCTTACTCCAGGCTACTTAACGCTGGGTCGTAAGACCAGTGACCGTAAATAACTGTTCCGTCGCCTATGAGACTGGGTGGTAGTGTATATACACTTCTCACGAAGCTAAACAAAAATAATCTATAATACGTACTCGCTCTCGGCTGTCAAGTAAATATTAATAGAAATGTGTGACAGAGAAAGCTATAGTCCATATAGATAAAGTGAATGTCTACACTACTTACGGAAAAGAGACACTAATCGATAGATAATTTTACTGTGCTAATTGGCCAGTCCTCGTCGTGCTACAGGATGGTAAATTTTGTAGGAATATTCACCTATTCTCTACCTACTTAAAATATTTAACGAATGGACACGATATGGCAATAATGCACAAAAAATTTTTTCTGCCGATCCTGACGGGGGCGACGTAGACACGGATGGCACACATTTAACAAAAAAAATCCACACGTGCAGGGCTGAATATAAGGTTGCTTTTTACACAATAACACAACAAAAATCACAATTTCTGTGGACCACCGCTTATGACAGCGATCGAAAGTCACATAGGTTTTAATAAAAGTTTATGACCAATTGCGTTCGCCAGGTCATCTCATCTCCTTTGCATTGCTAGATACTCAAAGACTCTCTATGATGTGGTGGTGAAAAAGGTTGGTGTATAATATAATATAGCATACCAGCCCTATCTGTATATATAAAAACGAAAGGTCACTCACTCATTCATCACGAAATCTAATTTTCCATGAGGGTTTCTTTTAGGACGTAGGTGCTCATTAAGACGGGTTTTTGGGAAATTCAACCCCTATGGGAGTAAAAAGGGGTGGCAAAGTTTGTATGAAACTTTTATAATTTTTATAGTAGGTTTTATTCTTCACTAATAGGAAGCTACATTACTCCAGAGTGCTATAGTTTTTATCTCGGGAAAAACCTTTACACACGGGCAGAGCCGCAGGCAAATGCTAGTATTATATATTGCCCACTACTGAGCTCCTCTACAACTGAGTGGACTAAGGAGTCCACCACGCTGGTCTAGTGCGGGTTAGTAGTATTCACATACCTTCGAAATTCCTACAGAGAACTTCTCGGGTATGCAGGTTTCCTCAGGGTGTTTTTCCTGCACCGTTAAAGCGAGTGATGATTCCCAAAGAATACACAAATAACTTCTTAGACAAGTCCGAGGGCGTGCCCTTGGGATAATGGATACGTGTATGAATATATTTAAGGAACATTTATATAAATGCAAAGACGTAGTGGCCAATGAGTCGGCTCTGAAATGAAATTTATAATAACAATCATAAACTAACTATAATTTTCTGACAATGGAATCCACCGTTTTCACAGAATAAGAACGCTGCCAATAGGCTTATTACTAACTAGCTTTTGCCAGCGGCTCCGCCCGCGTGAAAGAGTTTTTCCGATAAAAGTCCCGTTTTATATTTCACGGGGATAAAAAGTAGCCTATGTCCTTTTTCAGGCTCTAAAATATTTGTGTACCAAATTTCATTTAAATCGGTTCAGTAGTTTTGGCGTGAAAGCGCGACAGACAGAGTTACTTTCGCATTTATAATATTATTAATTTCGACCAAATTTGATTACCATAAAAACGGTTCTAGTGAGTTAATCTTAAAAGATAGACACATACTGTCGAGGACATTTTTTTAGATCATTTCAAGAGGAATAATTCTTTCATACATATATTTTTGGTATCTTGAACCGTTTTCGCAGCGCACGCAATGGAAGCCCTCAAGGATGAATCATTTTCCCCGTTTTTTTCACATTTTCCATTATTTCTTCGCTCCTAATAGTTGCATCGTGATGTTATATAGCCTAAAGCCTTCCTCGATAAATGGTCTATTCAACACAAAAATAACTTTTCAATTCGAACCAGTAGTTCCTGAGATTAGCGCGTTCAAACAAACAAACTCTTCAGCTTTATAATATTAGTATAGATTATTAATTTCGACCAAATTTGATTACCATAAAAACTGTTCTAGTGAGTTAATCTTAAAAGATAGACATACACTGTCGCGGACATTTTTTTAGATCATTTCAAGAGGAATAATTCTTTCATACATATATTTTTGGTATCTTGAACCGTTTTCGCAGCGCACGCAATGGAAGCCCTCAAGGATGAATAATTTTCCCCGTTTTTTTCACATTTTCCATTATTTCTTCGCTCCTAATAGTTGCATCGTGATGTTATATAGTCTAAAGCCTTCCTCGATAAATCGATAGTCTATTCAACACAAAAATAATTTTTCAATTCGACCCAGTAGTTCCTGAGATTAGCGCGTTCAAACAAACAAACAAACTCTTCAGCTTTATAATATTAGTATACATTTGGTGCACACATAATAGTAATATGGTATTTTGTTCGAATAATTTTCAATTTATTGAAAAGCTGATGATATTATGGTTGTATTATTATTATTTTTTCATTCTGGCAGCATAAAAACATATTTTTAATCTAAAATATTTTTAAGTCAATACATAAGTTTGTTTATCATACATGTATCTCTCTTTTAAATTTTAATTTGTGTTTACATAAACATAAACCGGAGTTTATCGTGAAGCTTGAACCGACGGAAATTTTTCTTGATAGTTATTGATTGTGGTATTTTGTCTCGACCTACTTTCCAAACATCACTCGATTACGTAGAAAACATAAAAACTTGTGTGGAAACTGTTTCTCTGTACTAGTGACTTCATAATATTATTATGGATTTAAAGAATTACTTCCAAACTGCAATTATTTCCAATTTTGATTTTTTTTTTTATTTACTGCGTTTATCTGAAATCCCATTTTTATATGTGACTTTGTTTTCTGATTTGCCATATAGTTCATATACATATAACCTTTTCTTTGTAATTTTATAAACAGGGTAGTTTCCTACGTTTGATATTGTACATTATTTTAAATATAACAGAAAATAATATACTGTGATATCTGCATCAAAATTAGTTGTAAAATAAAGCAGTTATTCATATATGAAATATTGTAGCGAGCAAAAGTGGGTGGTAGGGCTATCGCGCTATCTCTTTCTCTCACGCGCAGCGATATGGCTGGTTCTACTCGGTGACGTCAATTATTACTATTACTTTTATTGGACGGCTAACCCTTCCACCAAGTTCAAAGCTTTATAATATTAGCAGAATCATTGAGTATGGGGGAATTAAACCATAATTACAAAAAAGCTTTATAAGTTATAACTTATTTATTTTCGCATGTATTCTGAAAAATCTTTTTCCGTTATATTTTTAGTGACATTTATATTTGATAAATAGTCAAGTTGTTCCTCCTATTTTTCGTATGATAAAGATTTCACAAAATGCTGTCACTAATTGTAATCTAATTAACATTATCTTATATTTCCGATTATGCAGGCAGAACCGCGAGCGTAAGCTAATTAATAAATTGCAGCAAGTTTCCACATGTTTATCAAAGTAGTCAAGAAACAATAATATTATTTTTCTACGCATGACATTCAATATTCATGCATTATATATGGTGATTTTTTTATGAGATAGTAGTCATAGGTCCCTAAAGCTGTGATTCTGCAGGACGCGGCAGACGGCAGACGGCAACGGCAGACGGCAACAACATGTGGCGCGACGGCAGATGTGTTAAGTTTCATTACGTTCAGTAGTTACCCTGGCTACTATGTCCTTACCGAAACACAATCGTGCATGCACACTGCTGTTTGGCGGTAGAAATATACATTTTATGCTAATTAAGCCTGATGCGTTCTTATTAAAATGAAATATCCTTTGATATACTTTCGTACACTACGTGACAGCGAATTTATTGAATAGCGGATAATTCAATACACTCATAGTGATCACTAAGACCAAATTAATACCGGTACCATAATTAATGCAACAACCTGTATATGAAGTTGTTGTATCTCTTTATTATGGAATCGAAGTTGACTATTAACGCTTGCATAAACATTTGGTTCGTCCACTAATAAACACCTATTATATTTTATTGATAAATACGCATAACAAAATGACTAAAGTGTTCGCTTTTATTTTCATCACCGTTATTATTTGCAGTGGATTTGCAGGTATTTATATAGTTTAAGGGCGGTGGAAGGTGAACAAACGACTTGATAAAGGTCGCAGGAGCGTGCAGGATGCGAGCCGCTTTTGCCAGGTCCATCTGGAAATCTTTAGGGGAGGCCTATGTTCAGCAGTGGACGTCGTATGACTGATGATGATGATGATGATGAAGGGTGGTATTAATAAATCAATCACGTTTGACTAAATCTCAAGTAGACATTTAATGTATTGAACTATTTCAATCTTAAGCTGTCATTTATGAGCTTATTCTCAGCTGAAGACAAACAAAATTTAGCTGTCAAAATATCACATATTGTAACTTAAGATGTCACTTTAGCTGATGTTAATATGGGTTAATGAAATAGCGACTGTCTGAAGATGCTGGCCTTATTAAAAGCGTCTCAGCTGATATCGCGCTTTAGAGTGAAGTTAAGTTGCATATTAATGCGGTCCTTAATGGCGAACTTTTAAGGTTGATTTTGCCTCTGATTAAAGAATGATATTTATTTTTTAGTCATTTTGTAATCTATCTGACTTTTAATTTTACATGATAATGACCCGAGACGTGCCCGACGACGACGATATTGTTTTGTTCTTTAATTACTTTTTTACCTATCGTGTCGTGAATATTTACGTTGCTCGCCGTAGACTTCCACAATACGACGTCGCATCGTGAAACTGTTTTATTTTTCAACCAAATTTGATGCTGATTTCACAGAATAATTTCTTTTTCGAATTATTTTCTGTACATAAAGTAATGAATAACATCAAACATAGGAAACTGTGCTCGTAATACACCTATGCAGATCCTTGTACACACTTACGTGAGCTGATATGTGTTTATATAACAATTTCAATATAATGTGATGTTTTTCAGGCGCTGAAGATATATGTTCGCTGCCGCCGGATGTCGGCCCCTGCAGAGCCGGTTTCAAGAGGTAATTTTCAAATGTAAACTGTGGCAGATAGCACACTACAATGATAAAAACTTACTTCATAAACAGGCTATTACATGCGACTTTATTTATTACTAAGTGTTCCTGGCGGCGTTGCCCGCATGAATGCCTTGCTACAAATAAGATGAATTTATGTAGCGTTCCATATCGCCATCTGTACGACGCTAGTGCCATCTATGTAAAAAATCAGATTAAAAGACTAAAATATTTTCTACTTGAGCAAATCAGTGGGATGAAAGTAGCCTATATGTTAATCTAGGACATGGTCTATCCGTGTGCCAAATTTCATCTAAATGCGTTCAGTGGTTTCTAAGTTCGCATCTCTAATATTAATTAGGTTAAGAAAATAATATATGATTTATTTATACTCAAATTCACTATGGCAGCATTTACCAAATACTGTCCCATCATAAGGTATAGTTACTCGGCAGTAAATATTACACATTAGCTTTAGAACGAAATATTTGGTATTCGACGTTGTAGCTTCGTCACCATCATTCGCCAAGCAGCAGTGTGCATGCACGCTTGTGTTTCGGTTCGAAGGGCATTGTAGCCAGTGTAACTACTGGACATAATGAGATATAACATCTTTGATCTTATGTCTCCGGATGACGAGTACAGTGAAATGCCACACAGTACTTCGTAACTCAAGGTGCTGGATGGTGTTTATACGGTTTATGGGTGGTCGTATCGCTCACCATCAGGCGAATGGCAGGCTCATCTCATCATTCAATGCCATAAAAAAAATCATATACGACCTCCGCTGAATTGCCGTATACTACTGTTTCTAGTTCAATGTATAATATTTAGATTAAAAAAAATATTAACCCAGTTGACCCCTAATAATAATATAACTAAATTATTCAATATATTTCAGGTACGGATACTTCAGTGAGACGAACGAGTGTAAACTATTTACATACGGTGGTTGTCGAGGAAACGCTAACAACTTTGCAGCATTGAACGAGTGTGAAAAAGCTTGTCTGAAAAAGTGATCTCATTTTTAAACATTGTGTTTAGGCCGAACGCACATTGGATACGTTTGCACGATTTTAGTAGACGCGCGAATCTTTCAGAACTAAAATAACTGGGGGACAGGGTACAATGGATCCCATTTGGATGGGAATATACAGGGTCATTTTGAAATTGCATACTTATCTTGTTGAAAATAACACTTTCCATTAAGTTATTTTAACCATAGGTAAAAATTTAAAAGTGTAAGTTTTGAACAAAATAAATATAAATGAAAAGTAACTTTAAGTTTACATGCCCTAATGCCACTATGACTGCTCTAAGAGAATTCCTCGCAGCAGCAACATTACACTTTCAGTCAAAAATACACTTACGCACACACCATATTCGCTCTAAACTACAAAATGATAAAAAAATTTGAATACCACAACCGGAATTTTTGGCGAAAGTATTCGTTATTCATTAATGATTTTTAGCAAGATGTTAGCAGAGGTATAGACGAATATGTGGTTTAATTTAGTAACTCAATGTAAAAATGACCCTGTATTTAAAAAACATTATTGAGAACGTCAAAAACCTATTACATATTATGTATTTCATTTAAGCGGGTTTTACCTGGACAGATAAGATAAACCTATACCTAGAGTCATAAAAAAAACTGTGTGTGTCTTCCATGCGTATACGTACGATTCGCATTCGTGTCGAGCGTGCGCTTGGCCTTATACTCGAATTATACAGAATTGTATATAAATAAACGTTGTCCAGATGCTTATCTCGCTTACTATATACCTTCTATTTTTATAGAGCATTTGAAGGAGAGCATAATAATCGTCAACTGGCATTTTTACAGATGTTATTTCTGGTATGTTTGCAATATATTTCTGAAATGTATTGTATATAAATAAATCTGCGAGAAATGCAAATTGTCGATCCTGAAAACGCTCGACTGGATAATGAGAAACACTAAAAATTTTAAGCAATACACAATAATTTATAATAAATAAAATTATTATAAGCGACACACAGATTAACGGTCTCTAGTTTTATATATGTACTGAATACAGAAGTTGAATTTTTATCATTTGGGTCGGAAATTTATGGCGAAAATATTATCTTACTACTAGCTTTTGCCCGCGGCTCCGCCCGCGTTAAAAAGTTTTTCCGGGATAAAAGTCCCGCTTTATATTTTCCCGGGATAAAAAGTAGCCTATGTGTTAATCCAGGACATGATCTACCCGTGTGCCAAATTTCATCGAAATCCGTTCAGTAGTTTTTGCGTGAAAGAGGAACAAACATCCATACATCCAGACATTCTTACAAACTTTCGCCTTTATAATATTAGTAGGATACTTCCCTTTGCCCCCGACTTCTTATTCGTGAAGATCTTTTTCCGGGGTAGAATCATGGGAATGCGACCGTGTTCCGGGATAAAAGTAACCTATTTCTATTAAAAAAAACATGTTGATTTAAATGTAAAAAAACTCACACACAAACATATTTTCATATTTTTGTTTGTTGTACATACCTACGTATGAACTGAACAGTTGATATAAATGCTACATATAAAGTAAATTATTAACTGTAAAATAAATGTGTGGTGTCGAAGTCAAATTATATATCGGCCTCGAATATAAAATCGATTAGTCGTACTTGTAAAGATATTTCTATAAGACGTGTAAAATGAAGAAAATTTTATTTTTCCTTTTTTTAATCTGCATTACTTATTGCAACGGAGAAACAGGTATTTTATGTACTTTTAAAAGTTGAGCATAAATTCAATATATAACACGCTATTTATCCCCAAGTGGGCAGGCAGAGGCACTAATAGTGCATACATATTTATGGAAGCTTGATCACAGACTAATTCCTTGTAGTTTCGTGCTTTTTCTGAATATTTACTATTTATGTAGATATACTAGACTGCTTCAGTAGCGTAGTTGTATTACGGTACGAATGCAAAACCAAGGTCTCGGGTTGGGATCCGCGGGCAAAAGCTAATACATCACAAATCTATACTTATCTATACTAATATTATAAAGCTGAAGAGTTTGTTTGTTTGTTTGAACGCGCTAATCTCAGGAACTACTGGTTCGAATTGAAAAATTATTTTTGTGTTGAATAGACCATTTATCGAGGAAGGCTTTAGGCTATATAACATCACGATGCAACTATTAGGAGCGAAGAAATAATGGAAAATGTGAAAGAAACGGGGAAATTTTTTCATCCTTGAGGGCTTCCATTGCGTGCGCTGCGAAAACGGTCCAAGATATCAAAAATATATGTATGAAAGAATTATTTATCTTGAAATTATCTAAAAAAATGTCTGGGACAGTATATGTCTATCTTTTAAGATTAACTCTCTAGAACCGTTTTTATGGTCATCAAATTTGGTCGAAATTAATGCATTATTTGTTAAGAGTTGTATCAACGTCATAATATTAATCTTTATCCAAATAAATGTGTTGGATAGAGTAATTCAACGGGAAGGTTTTTATGTATGTACTTTTAGCCCGGAAAAACTTATTAACGCGGGCGAAGCCGTGGGCAAAACCTAGTATATTATAAATGCGAAAGTAACTCTGTCTGTCGCGCTTTAACGCCAAAACTACTGAACCGGTTTAAATGAAATTAGGTACACAGATATTTTAGACATAGGCTACTTTATATCCCCGTGAAATATAAAACGGGACTTTTATCCCGGAAAAACTCTATCACGCGGGCGGAGCCGCTGGCAAAGCTAGCAATAAATATATCGACCGTTGACTGGCTAATTGACTTAAGCAACATCTTATTTTCACAAAATTTGAACTTTGACCTCAGACTGCCTCGGTGGCGTAGTTGTATTATAGTACGACTGCAAGGCTGAGGTCTCGGGTTCGATCCCCGGGTCGGGCAAAGTGATATTGAGTTTTTCTATTCAGTATCAGCTCGGAGTCTGGAATTTGTGCCCGATATGGCGATAGGCTCGCCCCCTATCACATCATGGGACGGAATAATGGCGAAAAGTGGGTGCACTAGTTGTGCCCTTGCCTACCCCTTCGGGGATAACAGGCGTGAGTGTATATGTATATGTATGTATGTATGTATTTGAACTTTGTTCAAGACGGAGGGAAATGTGCTTTGTTGTGATTCGAAATACCCATAAAACTCAAAGTCGCAAAAAAATCGCTTAACTCAATTAGGCCGCGAAGCGACATGTAGGTATTTTGATAACTACTTAGATATTACCAAAGTTCACATCAAGAAAACCCTGGCAATGACGATAACAGTGCGGCATAATTTTGCCGATCGTCAAAGTACGACATTTCTGATTAGGTATTACAATAATAATTCGATGTGTTAAAGGCTCATTGACATAAGCGACATTGAGTTTTATAGATTTTTGTAATGAGTTCATTATCTGTGCCATTTGAAACAAGTGGAAATTTTTCGAAAAAAATGTCTCTTAAGTCAATTAGACCTTCACCGCTCATTATACCTATTATTGACGCCACTCTACGTAAAGTCTAATGCAATCACTGTCAACAATTACAAAAAATTATGGACAGGTTTTTTTATTTTCAGACACCAAATCTATATGTGATTTAAAACTATCCACCGGACCTTGCAGAGCGTATATTTTAAGGTTAGTTCCAATATGCGATGTTATTTTACCGCGTTACAGTTATTAGGCAGCAACTGACAACTAACCAACAGTTGATTAATTGAAGCAACTTTCACTTTCATAACAGTTGCGTGAAAATTAATATTGACACTTTTTTATAACCACTGTGAATCGTATTTTTGATTATTCTGGTACAAGGCAACTGCGTCTGTGCGCCTAATTTTAACCTGAAATATCTCACTTTGTTTTTCATGAGAATTATTAGAAGAGGTGAAACGTTGAATTATTTACAATATTTTTGTGCATGCTGTAATTTACACTATAAACATTTTTATCTAATGGAAAGCAACTCCAGACAAAAAACTTAAAATAACGACATCTGGTGATACACGACCAAAACAATTTTAAATTTAGAATGGTCAACTGCAGAGCGCGGGTAACTAGTATTTGCACAACTCTCTACATCAAATGTTCTGTAAACCGTGCCTAGATGGTTCTAAATCAGATAAAGGTTAAATGCAGGAGAATGGTGATGAATTATGAAACTGGTCTTGTTATTTTACACAGATTGAACAACTGCCTTAATATTTTGCTTGTATAGTTCCATATCTTCTATATATATAAAAGAAAGTGGTGTTAGTTACACCACTTATAACTCTAGAACGGCTGAGCGGATTTAGCTGAAAATTGGTGGAGAGGTAGCTTAGAACCAGGAGACGGACATAGGATACTTTTTATCCCGGGATAATATGAACCAGGACTTTTATACTGGATAATCGTTTTCTGCCAGTGGAACAGCAAGAAAACAAGTATAGAGATATTTCGAGATCCAGTTGAGGACATAATTACTCTTATCCCGGAAAAAGATAAACCGGGAATTATATCCCGGATTTTAATTTCTCGCGAGTGGAGCCGCCACGACTAAACCACTGAACCGATAGCGATGCAATTTGGCAGGGAGATAGTTTTAAACCCTGGGAAGAATCTAGGCTACTTCATATCCCGGGAAAATATAAACCGGGACCTTAATCTCGGAAAATCGTTTTCTGCCAGTGCAACCGTATTAAAATAAGTATGGAGATAGTTTGTGATCCAAAGGAGGACATAGGCTACTATTATCCCGGAAAACAGACACCGGGAATTTTATTGCGGATTTTTTTCTCGCGGTTTATTTTTTATTTTTAGGGATATGACCCTTCATCTCTATCCTACTATCCTACTCCTACTAATAATATAAAGGCGAAAGTTTGAAAGTATGTATGGATGTCTGGATGTATGGATGTTTGTTCTTCTTTCACGCGAAAACTACTGAACGGATTTCGATAAAATTTGGCACACGGGTAGATCATGTCCTGAATTAACACATAGGCTACTTCTTATCCCGGAAAAATATAAACCGGGACTTTTATTCCGGAAAAACTTTTTAAAGCGGGCGGAACCGCGGGCAAAAGCTATTTATTATAAAACAAAGTCCCCTATCGCATCTGTCTGTCTCTTGAACGCGATAAACTCAAACACTGCTTAACGGATTTTAATAAGTTTTTCATCAATGGATGTTGTGATTCAAGAGGAATAATTCATAAATATTTTGTACGACAGAAAAATAAATGTAGGTATACAGTATTATGCTTTGCTACCTGTGCTAAGCCAGGGCGGGCCGCTAGTCTTTTTATAAAATCAATAACATAATTTTATTTAGTTTTGTAATTTCTTTCGTTCTTAATCACACATTCTTGCAATTTGCACGACACCGAAATGTCATGAATTTATACCCATGATTATTACATAATACACGATTTTATATCAATGGATTATATTTTATTTTTTAGATATGGATACGACACTGACATAAAGCAGTGTAGAAAATTCACATACGGCGGTTGCGGAGGGAATAAAAACAATTTCGAAACTAAAGAAGAATGCGAAGATACCTGCCGTGAATACTGATGTACTGAACTTTGCCGTCCTGAAATTAGTCGAATAACGTCACTATTGTTTAACCTAGGGGAGAGAGGGGATAGCTGCCCCATATATTTCTATGCCTACGTAGTTTTCTATGCACATCTATACTTATATTAGATCAATTGTATCACTAGGAAAATATATTATGAGAAATTCCAATATGTGGGCTATCCTCAGCCCTGAAATGTAAATTAAAGAGATGCCTCGCAGATGACAGATATGACCAGAGACATAGGAATTATAAGTCAATACGTAGGATTGAGGCATAGGAATTATAAATCAATGGGTAGGATTTGTAGATCTAAGCACACGCTATACATAGGTAGGTCTAACGTCAGGGCGGCCAAATACCTGTACCAATTTGACGTGTAATATTAATAAACTTTGCTGATTTGTGAGTTATTTTTTGTTGTCCCGATAAGGTAATTAAACTGAATTTCACACGGTACGCTATACACTAGGCGATCTGTTATGCCACGATACGCTGGACGCAGGGCCGAGCCGTCCCTATGTGCGAAGTGTGCGGCGCACACAGCCGCCAAGGCAATATGGGCACCGGAATCAGGATGACATGCCAACCTTAATTAATGAAATTAATGTTTTATACTACAACACATTCGTTATAGTTGAGTAGGTACAATTCTCCCAAGACAATACTCAGGCCTGTGGCTTAAATTTTTAAACTACTTGAATTTTGACCCTAGTGTTTAAGAGCTATGTGTTAAAATAAAAAAAACCGCCGCAGTCGCTACTATAGCGAACTACATATATTATTACAAACAATTTACAAAAGGTAATTTTGTAAATTAAAACTTAAACATACAGTCCACATTGAGTCAAAAAAGGTTAACGTTGAATAATAAAAAATATTAGCAAATAAAGGGCTCAAATAATGACTACCCAGTCAGTAGTTTTACTTCCTCGGTGGCGTAGTTGTAGGGTCATTCAGCTCAAAAGTATGCACTTTTTTTTCTATAGTCTACACACTCAAAAATATAGGATCCTGATAAACGTTTTAACACTTTATTTAAAGGAAATTTATTCTACTTTCATTATTTAATGAATTTTTGTACATTGCTTCATCGGTTTTTTTGCAATACATGTTTAAGTGCAGCGGGAGAAATTCGTACTCTTGACCCGTCATGTGGGTAAAACTACGCAGAGATGCGGTTAATAGTTCGCATGCTGGGTAAGCTTCGCACGCGGGTAAACTACAGGCATATAATTACAAATTGTATAAGTACACATGGAATCATATGGAATATGTTTTTAAACTGCCTTTATTCTTGGTACAAATATTGTAAAAATAAACATTAAATGTACACCTATTGTAGGCACCAGGAACATAATTAATTAGACTGTATTTATTACAAACTTTAGTTATTTTTGTAATTTAATGATCACTGTAATTTTAAGAACGCTTGATGTTACTTTTCATTGTAATGAAGTTATAACAGCGTGCGAACTTTTAATCCCGTACTCTTACCCAACAGGGAATATTTTAAACAACTGACGTGTGACGTCAGTTGAAATGCAGTTATTTTTAGGACAGAATTAATAGCTAAAATAAATACTATAATAATCGAGTAAACTTAACATAATCAACGGACTTTTGTAAACTGATGCACCGTCTATCCATAAACTTTTCCCAGCACAAAATAGTTGATAACTAATCAACAAAATCACGTTGATCGCCGTTTTACGCTAAACAAGTGAGGCTTGGTAAAATAGCTTCTGGGCTCTGACATCATTCCTGACGCACCCCTAATTTTGCCGAAAAAGTGTCTGAGCCCCCTCAATAGGTTCCGAGATATTGACCATGCGAAATTTTACCCACTGCGTGCTGTTACCCCGAATGACCCTATTGCGTACGCGTTACGAGTACGATTAGCGCGCTGAGTTCGATTGCTGGGTCAGGCCAAAAACTTTGTGACTGTGTTCTTCCATCTTAAAAAAAAATACTCAGTCGCAGCTTGCAGTCAGGAAGTTAGCAGTGTAATATCCGCGTGCGTCGAAAAGCCCATAAAGCCGTTGGTCCTGCGCCTGATCTCTCTCCAGTCATGTGGGATTGCCGTCTCACCGGACTATGAGAGTGAAGGAATAGCGAGTGCACCTGTGTATTGCGCACACACTTGTGCACTATAATGTCTCCTGCGTACCTGGCTGATCTCCGTTGAGACCGGCCGCCGTGGTTGAAAACGGCTTAGAAGGGAATATTATTATGATTACTCAGGATTCAGGACAGATTTATGTACTATTATTTCACTGAAACCGAAGCTATCCTTAGAATCTCACAGGTTTCAAATAAAGTTTGACAGTTATCGTATTACACGTCTACTGTAGATAATACTAAATTTATTACCACCCTTCAAGCCCTGCTTATATATATAGATGTATGGGAAAACCCTATATATATGGACACCGGTGTCCGTCGCGGGGCTTGAGGGGTCAATTTGGAAGCATAGATTAGAGTGCGACTTTGGTATTTGGTCGGTTTATGCGTTAATGTGACGAGTAGTATTTATCAGCAAGTAGTGAAATCGACCCTTAATCTCCTTACTCCTGTGAAGCTTATTTCTTTATTTAAGGTTGGTCAGAAAAAATCCCTAACGAAATCTATAAAAACAACTTGAATATCCGTAAGTCAACAATGATACATAATATCGAATAGCTTCTAGAGTTTAGTTATTATACGTTGTTTATATTTAAATAATCGAACCCATAATATGTTATCACTTTAATAACTACTGACCTATATGCCGTGATATGAAATATTTAAACACAATAATTGCCATTCCAAGAAATCATTAAGTCACGGGTCACAGCTCCGTATACGGATAATATCCGCATTATTGCAATTACGGGTGATCTAATAAAAAAATAACTTTGATAATAATATAAAATAGTCAAAAAATCCTTTATTTACCCATACCTACGGCTTTTAAAGCTGACCTTCGATTAGAACTCCCTTATTTTGAAATGACTGATTTGCGCCCGTAGACAGAAGAGGGCACCCTGACCTTACCTACATAAGTAAACTGAAATCTCACAGTTTATTCCCGCAGCAGAAAAACTTACGTTTCGCACAATGCTATTTAAAAAAAATATAGATACGACCTTACAAATCAAATAAAAAATATATTCCATACGCACACATTCACATTCTTGGTATTAACTTTTTATGTGAAAGAGATGACGCGTTTAAAACCTCAAATAACCAAGCTTAGATTATTAATCCATCCTTCCATGCCTCCGCTCAATCGTCCCAATCAACGCCCGGCGTTTGATGACGACGAGAAAGCGGAACTGCTGGCCGACAGCCTGGAGTCTCAATGTTCTCTCACCACAGTACCCGTAGACGACGACATTCTTGTTGCGGTTAACACGTTCGTCGAAGATAGCAACGCGGTCCGGCCACCGCCAATCTCTATTTCGCGACCGTTAAACGATAACATCGACCCGGACGTCGACGCGCCGCTCGATCCCCTTGCACCGGTGACGATCGAAGAAGTCATCTCTCTGATCAAGGCACTCAAACGTCGTAAAGCCCCCGGGGGCGACAGGATCTCCAATCGCATGATTAAGATGCTCCCGGAGCATCTAGTCCAAATTCTCACGTCAATTTATAACGCCGCGTTTCGAAACTGCCTATTCCCAGAGGTCTGGAAAGAGGCAGTTGTGATAGGTATCCACAAGCCGGGGAAACCCGCTTTCGAACCCGCCTCTTATAGGCCAATCAGTCTGCTCAGTACTCTGGGCAAAATCTACGAGCGGATCGTCCTCGACCGCCTCAAAATAGTCGCTCACAATCAAAATTTGATCCCTCCGGAACAGTTCGGTTTTCGCGCTAGACACAGTTGTGTCAATCAGGTGCTCCGCATCACGGAGTACGTTCACGACCAATTTCGCAAAGGTATGCCTACAGGTGCTATCTTCTTCGATATTGAAAAAGCATTCGACAGGGTGTGGCACAACGGCTTGCTTTTCAAGCTGTACACTCTAAACGTGCCCACACAACTCGTGCACATCATACGAGATTTCCTGTCGTATCGCGGTTTCAGATATCGCGTGGAGGGAACTCTCTCTTCCCGACACACCATCACGGCCGGAGTCCCGCAAGGTTCTGCCCTCTCCCCCTTTCTTTTCTCGCTGTATACCAGTGATATCCCCAAACCAAAAAACGCCCATCTGGCGCTCTTCGCAGACGACACCGCAATCTACGCCTCACGTAGAGATCCCGACAATGTGGTGCGCACTTTGCAGGCCGCCGCCGATGAACTCGGTGAGTGGTTCCGCAAATGGCGAATCACCGTCAATCCCATCAAAAGCCAGGCTATCCTATTCACTCGGAAAAGGAAAGTCCGTGTGCCACACCTTTCAGTCCGCATGTCCGACCAGGTTATCCCCTTGGAAGGACAAAGCTAAATATTTAGGAGTGACCCTTGATCAGAGGTTGACCTTCATCCCACATGTAAACGCGGTACGCGCGCGAGCCGCATTCGCGATGGGCCAATTGCACTGGCTCTTAAACCGGAACAGTAAAATGTCGATCCGCAACAAGATTAGGATCTTTACGACATGCATCCGACCTATCATGACGTACGCATCGCCAGTATTCGCCCATTTACCGCCTGCTCGTTTTCAGCGTATGCAGGTCTTACAAAATAAAATGCTCAGATATGCTCTTGGTGCCCCGTGGTACGTTCGCAACCGCAACCTCCACGTGGACACCAACATGCCGACCATCAGGCACTTTATGCATATGGCCAGCAGACGCTACTTCGATCGGGCGGTAAACCACCCAAACACGCTTATCCGTAAAGCGTCTATATATACTCCATTTGATCGCGCCAAATGGAGGCGACCGCGTTCAGTACTGACAGATCCAGAGGACGAAATCACTCTGGCCATTTGCGAAAAGATCGAGCATCAAAAGCTCTTACACTCCACAAGACCGCTGTACCGTCCTCGCCGTCGAGGACCTCGTCGCGTTCCCCGTCACCCTAACCTCTCTTAGCAGTTCCGGCGCGCGTGCCGAAGACTACGAACACATGAATAGGATTAGATTAAAAACCATGTTCCCCAAACGCTGATGTCTTATCCTCTCAGTGGCCGCCCTGAGCCGAGGTTCGTGACCCGTTAGTGGGTCGCCCTCAGCGTGGTCGCTTAATTTTAAGGGTTGCGAGCGCCTTCTGCACTCACCCAAAAGACCGGTGTTCTTTCATAAGCCGACCCTCGTCAGGCTAGAAAGAGTAATGTCAGGGACAAAAAAAAAAAAAATATTAATCCATCACGGAATGACATTTCCGAAAGATGAAACACAAGATCATACAACATGTGTGTTAGACAGAGATGCCTAGCACCTTGTTTGTCCCTTTCGGTGTTTATTGTTCAGATGGCAAACTTTAACGGATGACAAACAATTTGATTTACGGACCCCTGATGTTTTGAGCATAGTAAAGATGCTTATAGTCCTTATTCTGAGGTTTTGAGTGATAAATAATAGTGTCAATTATTGTCTTTAGTAAGAATCTGCGACTGATATGTATAACAATGGAGGATGCAATGTTTTCGAGTGTAAAAGCCGTAGCACGCTGAATCGTTCCATCTCATGTGCATGCGATGAAGTCCTCTTGAGAATAACTTTATGAAGCCATATTTATCTGAATTTAAATATTTAACAGCATGAACATAAAATACAGCTATTATAACCCTTTGAGAGGGATATAATAATTCAGGGTCCACTAAGTATTTCAAATAATGAGTGGCTTATTTTTATATTTGTATACCTATTTAACTTTAGCCGTATCTAATAAAGTGGTCGTGTGTAAACGATCCATCCTATTACAAGGCATAGTGCACCCCGTATTCGGTGTTATCCCAACGCATTCTATCAATTTTTTATTTGAATAATTACACTTTGAATTGTATAAGTATCATCCACGTCATCCTTAATACAACTCTGCAAAATAAGGTCAAGTTTATGTCGCACGAAATAACTTTATCTAGACACAATTACTTCGACACTTGAACAATACAATTGTGTACTTGATTAATCGCAATGAAGTTATTATATTTCCTTTCGTTTCTGAGCTGTATTAGTCTCTGCTTGAGTTATGGTAAGTCCCATAAGCTTCATTCAGACTGATCATTTATTGCTATCAATAATTGCTAACAATCATAAATTTTTGAATATCCGTCAAAAGACGCGTATAAGTTAACGGGTGTTTTCTTAGCCTGTGTTCTTTCATAGATGGTCAAGTATGGTTAACAGTCGTAATATGACGTTGAATTCTCTTGCAACTCGCCACAGTGAAAAGAGCCTTAACTTTTCCTGACCATGGATGAAACAGCCGGTCTAAATCACCGAACTGATTTTGATGAAGTACAGAGTAGGAAAGCTTGAAATATAAGAAAGCACGTATAGTCAGTGAAAGTACACAGTGAGACTTTTATTCAAGAAATATTACACCTGGGCGGAGCCGCGAGAAAAAGATAGTAGGCACCTATTTTTTAAATGATATCGGAATAACATAAAATTATGTTCACTCATCTTTACTAATATTATAAATGCGAAAGTAACTGTCTGTCGCGCTTTCACGCCAAACTACTTAACCGATTTAAATGAAATTTGGTACACAGATAGTTTAGAGCCTAAGAAAGTATATAGGCTACTTTTTATCCCAGGAAAATATAAAACGGGACTTTTATCTCGGAAAAACTTTTCCACACGAGCGGAGCTGCAAACAAAGCTAGTAAAATAATTCTGTAATTATGAAAATATAAAGAGCTTGTCAAAAGTTTTCCTAACAGTGCACTTGGAATATGGCGAGTGCAAATCGTAGGACGATGTCGATTGATGGAGAGACCCATGTTAGTCTCTCAACCAATCCCAATAAAAACAAACAGAGTCGGGTTCAATTTTTTCCACATTCTAAGCCCACTCCAATGTTTATAATTTTTTTCTCGAATCGTATAGAGTGATTAAGTAACTTATTATTTCACAGGTGTGTTAGACCCTACATATGAGAAACAGTCTGTGAACGAAGTTGACACCGGTAAGAGAACACTGTTTAACATCCACTTTTCGCCATTCTTATTCCACGATGTTGTAGGGCTCGAGCCTATTATCCTGTACAAATTCCAGACTCACACTGAGGAAAATGCAATTCCGTGATCAGCTTCGAACCAGAGTCCACATCGCAGCTGTTATAACGCAATACAGCTTTTTTAACACGCTTTTATTAGCTTCAGACGTATGTATATATGTAACTGAAACTTTGAACATGATTTTGACCCCCTTTAAAACGTCGTATTAAATCGAAATTTGGCATACTTATCAAGGAGCGATGACAATTCAATATTTTAAGCTAAAAACACGCTTTTATAGAAAATCCAACATAAAAAATGAATAAATAATAGTTTATTTATTTTTTAGTAACATCTGTTAGACCGTAGTAAAATTATAACTAAACTGGCTACTCTTATGTGTAAAAAAATACTACCTACTTGTTTTTTGTGACATCTGTTGGACAATAGAACAGAACTAAAAAATTTAAAATAAATATTAGTTTAAAACACTAAAATCTACGCTTTATAGAAAATTTAACTAAAAAATAGAAAATAAATTTAAACCAAGTATTAATAGTGTAAATAAGAATAAAATGTACTTTATTGTAAAAAAAGTGTGGGGTGCATGGTGTCAATAGTTATAAATATTAAATTAACATAATATGAGTAGAAGGATTATCATTTTGATAATATCTTAAAAAGCACCCCACGCTTCTTTTACAATAAAATATTTTTTTTCTTATTTACGCTTTTCTTAATTCAAATTTATTTATTTTCTATTTTTAGTTGAATTTTCTATAAAACGTGTTTATTAGTTTTATAAACTATTATTTTTATATACAGGCACGGCCAAGATACCACACTGCACCTGATGCGATGATTATCCCTTGCCAGTCGATACAATTATGCCGGTCTGTTTGAACCGCATATACACAGGGTGATCCCGGACCGCGACACACTAACGTGGGTCGCTATGGCCGGGTTTAACACCTAGTGTACTGTGGTAGCTGTCCGAATGGATACAATAGATACCACCAGCTACCATGTCAGCGAGGCGAGCAATATTGACTGCAAAATGTTCATACAATAATTCTGATGTATATATTCCAGGAAATATTTGCTTCCTGCCATTGGAAACTGGGGTATGCCGAGCACTTTTCTTTAGGTAAGTTCTAAATCGCATTTGCTACTTCAAAACTAAGGTATCGCAAAGACGCTGTCACTTGTTGACGAGGAACAGTGAGGTTAGAATGTGAAAAAAAACACGATGCCTCTCCGCTTCGTGGTATTATGATTGGTTGAGAGACTGACGTATCGGTCTCTCGATCAATCACAAACATCAAAATACCGATGCGTCAGTCTCTCAACCAATCACAATAAAACGAAGCGGAGACGTAATCGTTTTTTTTTTCACATTTTAACCCAACAGTACTAGGTACTTTTAATTAGTTTTAATTATTACAGAACTGACAGTTCTGGACTGACTTGAACGAACTTATTCTTATTCGTCCTGACCTTACTCTAATTAATTACTTTATAGCATATTGCAGATTGGCTTATTTTATATCACTGGTCAGTTTGACGTCCATAGATCGAGTCCTAGGTAATTAGTATTATAAAACCCCATAGAATATTGCCGATGTGAGTATCCAGCCCAGGATCTAATAGTTCGCGATCCATTTGCGCTACCATTAGACAAAATATAGTCCTATATTAAATACAAAGTTTAATGTATCGGAGTCCATCAGTTGTTAAGTTCTTCATAATTAACTTCTATTATTGATAGTGGCTTTATGCTTTCAGGTACGGATTCGATCCCGCAACAAAGGCGTGCAAGGAATTCATGTACGGCGGTTGCCAAGGAAACGCTAACAACTTCAGGACCTTAGAACAATGCCAGGAAGCCTGCCCGGGAGCTTAATCACCTGGAATTCATCATGATTTTGGAAGATTTAACACTTTAATAAAACATTTATTTAAAACGGTCAATGTTTAAAACTCTCGCAGATACTCAAACCTCTTCCTCGAATGGTAAAACAGACATGTAATTTGTACCTACACCTATAGTTCGATAGCTTACGTCCGAATCGATTCTTTATTGATATCCAACTTTTCGCTAGTGGCCTCGTTCGTGTTAAGTTGGATACTGACCAAAGTTACGGGGTGGAATGTAACATGTAACACGGCGAGCATTCATGCAGTCAGTTCGTAGTGTTACGTGAATACCAGCGAGCAATGAGTGCTCCACCCGGCTGTCGATTTTTTGGCGAAACCTTTAGCTGGGTACTCACTTAGCAATGTTGCATGTAGCGTATCACATACAGTATCAACCTGCAAGTGGGTACGGCTCGTCCACGGTCTATCGCGTACCTAGTTCTATCTGCTACGAGCACACTGCGAGCCGCCTTTGTGTTCGCAGTGATACCGCCACTCAGCGTGTCACTGCGAGCTTACGGCCTGGCCACGGACACCCGCGATGCGAACTGCGATGCGAATTGCGAAGCGGCGAGCGACGCGCGACCGAAACAAATGAAGGAAATTGTATGAAGTAGGCCACGGCTACCGGCGATGCGAATTGCGACGCGACGTGCGACGCGGCGAGACTCGAGCGAATCGCGCCTGCGACCGGCGGCGCGACGAGCGAATGAAACAAATGTACTAGCCAGTACCGGGGTGGCCACGGTCCGAGCGGCGGTCGCGGCGGCGGCGGTGGACGCGCTCGGCATCGCGCGAACGAAACAAAATATTTTGTTTTAGTCGCGCGACCGCGGTGAATTTATAACGGATATTGAACATTTCATAAGTGAAATGACTTAGCAGACTTTGGATGAATTTTGCATTTGGGTAGTATGAGTTCTAAAAATGAAATTGGGGTAGGTATTCAGTTATTTATCAACCCCAAACTTGTGGGGTTAGAAGGGCGGAGATTGTAATTCGTTGAACCGATTGTAAAGAAATTCGGTATTGAGATATCTTAAACGTTGAAAACGAATATGGCATGTTATTTTTTTTCTTAACTCCTATTTAAGGGGGGTAAAGGGAGGGAGAAACTAAACCGCTGAATCGATTGTAATGAAATTCGGTATGCGGATACATTGAACGTTGAAAACAAATATGGAATATTCATTTTTTATTAACTCCTATTTAAGGGGGGTGAAAGAAGGGAGAAACTAAACCGAGAAACATGTTATCAAGACCAAATTTGGTGCGGATTTAATTAAGTATCTTAAACCATGATATGAAACCTGAGATTTAATATAAAATCTGAGCCGCTGAAGAAATGATTTTTTTTTTATCTACAAGGGTAGTTTACTATAAGTATCGACTCATTTGACTTCAGTCGTGTATATTTTCTTGAAATGGAAAATATTATTAGGACCTACTTTAAAGTAATAAATACCATGTATAGTATTAAAAAATCATCCGAGCAAGGCTCGGTCACCCAGGTACTAAAAATATATGGGACAAAATAAAACAAGTATTTCCTGGCAGTAGTTTCTCCTTTTTTGGTTAACTAGATGCATACCTAATCTTGACTCAATTATATCTTGACCAAAGAGCACTTGTTTCAAGGCAATACAGTGCCACTTTTGATAGCGCCATTGTTTTAAATTCTGATTACGTCCGCCGCTCACGCTGCCGCCGTCGCAACTAATCGATCCGTGGCATACCATCGCTCATCGCGTCTCCCGTCGCATCGCCCGTCGCGTCGCAATTCGCATCGCGGGTGTCCGTGGCCAGGCCGTTACAGCGCTACACGCGCGAGCGCCTCGCAGCGGGTTCGTGCCTACGTACTCACTTGATACCGTATCTGATACATTACATGCTACACTGCTGAGTACCCAGCTTTAGGGTGTAACGCGATTCAGTCAGTACGCTGTTAACGTAGTGGTTATATTCTCTTTGGTACGCTGCAACAAGTTGTCACGAGCGCTCGCATACACGTAAAAATGCATAATATTACTGGTGAATTTCTAAAACTAACTCTTCAAGGGGAAGTAGGGTACAAACTTATACATATTTAATTTTCATCAATTTAAGTTACCCAATATATTGCAACATGAAAATGGCTATTTTTTATTCAACATTAAGGGTAGGATGGGGCATGTGGGACGGTTGAAACAGGATGCAACACAACTACCGAAGCGATTTTGTAAATTGCTAAGAATACTTCTTGAACCATAGAAATGAATATTACTGGTGAATATTAGTCAACCCTTCTAGGAGAAGTTGCGGACAAACTGAGCCATACTAATTTTTATTAGTAAGCCTTTATCTTGAATCGTGAAAATAAAAAGGTGTTTTTTTTATTCAATCCTTTAAGGGATATATTACCATATCCTGTATCATCATCATCATCGATTTTGAAATCAATTGGCCTTAATAAAAAGAAATTCAAAATGGCGGCCACTTTTTCCAATTCTAACACAGATTTGCCTCCTAGGACTAAAGGCGTACCTAGTCAATTCATTCTCCGGGGGTCACGGGTGGGCGGGAGGGGCCGTCCACCTATTAGTCTAGCCAACTTCTGTGACCCCCGTGATGGACGGCAGCGTGTCTCACGCTGCCTCGGACGCCAAGGGCGTCCTTCGGCGTACGGGGGCTTCTGAGCCCCGCAACAACAGGAGAAGGACCGCAACAGCGGTACGCGCAGGGGCGGTTGCGGACGACAACTTAGACGTGAGTCGGAGGAAGCCCGCAGCCGTCCCTAATGCGCCGAAGATGGCCACCGCGGAGTTTTAGTTGGTATGCCGTGCGGTGTACATAGGTTAGGGACTCGGCCCGGTGGTCGCCCGACGTTTTCCATCTTTCCGGGCGGCTCAACGTCGGGTCGTAAGGCACGGTGAACCCAACATAACCGCTCAGTCGTTCCCCTTGAACACTGGGCGGTAGTAATAAGTCACTTTCTCCGCGTCAACAAAAAAAAAGAACCATCAGTAATGCATCAGCCTGTATATGAAGTTGTTTTATCTCTTTATTATGGAATCGAAGTTGAGTATTAACGCTTGCATAAACATTTGGTTCGTCCACTAATAAACACCCATTATATTTTAGTGATAAATACGAGTCGACAAAATGATTAAAGTGTTCGCTTTTATTTTTATCACCACTATTATTTCAGTGGAATTTGCAGGTATGTATATAGCGAGGGGTGCAAGGGTATTTGGTTTGAGCGACATTTTTTTAGCTTTAGGTATAGGAGAGCGATTTACAGTTTCCAATTGTGGAAAAACAAGCCCCGCTTATATAGATGTATGGGAAAACCCTAAATATACGGACACCGGTGTCCGTCGCGGGGCTTGACGAGTCAAAAAAGGTACCTACGCTTTTATTATGGGAGTAATTTATGAATTTCATAAAAATGTACATTTATTAGAATTAGTCGCGAATTAAAAGCAATAATAATATTCTTAAAAATAGTAGTCGCTTCTTAAAAATTAACTTCAGTCTTCTTTTTTTAGACTAAGGCAAAAGGGTTTAGGTGACAATATCAACTTTCATTAGCAGAACGAAATAGTTTAAGAGCTATTTTGGCAATTCAGTGGCAGCCAAAGTATTGATGCGATAAATTGTATGAGCTTAGGGCTGCCATCCGTCCGGATTTCCCCGGATTTGTCCTAGTTTGAAGGGCGTCCGGGGGCCGTACGGCAGGGGTTTTAAAAAGTGTCCGGGTATAACACTTTTGTTGTCAGGGGAAATCCATCTTTTTATAGATAAGCGATAAATTTAAGTAAAATCTTAGTTAAAAATTCATTCATAATTCAAGAAGGCCCCGCAAAATATTTTTTCAGCAGTGTCCGGGGAAGAACCCATATTTCGCCCAAATGTCTGGGATTCTTGCCGTGTTTATCCGGCGTTGGCAATTAAGGTGATTGCAGCCCTATATGAGCTACGAGAAAATTATTTTAATTACCACTTTAAAAAACTGCTGCCTACAAACAATCCAGGACATGTCCTGGGAGAACAGGATATGTCCTGAGAGAACAGGACCGTTGGCAATCCTAACATTAAGTACGATTGACAAGAGATAACCTCTCACCGATCGACACAATTACGCCGGTTCGTTAGGATATACACGGATCTCGGAATGTGAAACCCTTACGTGGGTCGGTATGTGCTTATATCATTATATAAATATAATGTAATGTATTTTCAGGTGCCGAAGATACATGTTCGTTGACGCCTGACAGCGGCCCCTGCAGAGCTGAGATGCAGAGGTAATTTTCCATTGGAAATAATGGCAAATAACCCTGTACAGATAACACTTTGTAATAGTAAAAAAACTTACTTCATAAACATACTTTTATACGCGGCTTATTTGTATTTATTGACACTTCAATATAAAACACTGGCAACATTTACATATGGTGTTCGAATTTTAGTTGATTATGAAAATAAGGTACTGTCACTACATAAGGTAAAGTTCTCGGCAGTGAATATCACACACTGGCTATAAAAATAGAATTTGAAAAGAGTTTTTTACTTTCATCTATCTCTCATATCTACGTGAGTTTTGCCGATTTGCCGTATCTGTAGTTACTTTAGTTTAGTATTTAGATCGATGTATAGAATTTATTGCCGAGTGTTATACATTATATTCACTTTGCCGCACGAAGATTAAAAAGACCCAGTAGCTACCTTGTACCTAAACAGAAAATATTCATCTAGAATCATCAGAAGGTCGGACCCAACGACCATTCCTCCTGTAATTTCTAATGGCACGATAATTCCGTGGAGCTCTCATGTTAAAAGTCTCGGCCTGTATATTACTCCACCTTGAGCTGGAGGGCCCAGGTAACCTCTGTCTGCCAGAGAGTCACCGGTACTCTTCGTGCTCTGTACCGCCTGAAGTATTTCCTACCGCTTAAGACCAAGACTATACTTGCACAAACCTTAATCCTTCCTGTTGACTATGGTGATGTGTGCTATTTTGTTCTGAATGCAGATCAACTCAACAAACTGGACCGACTTCTTAATAACTGTATTCGATTCGTGTTTAATCTTCGTAAATATGACCACATTTCCTCTCATGATTTGCAATTAAAATGGCTACCTATACGCCAGCGCCGCTCTTTGCGTGCACTTACCACCTTTTTCTCTCTGCTTATATCCCCTACCCCTCCTACTTACTTATCTTCAAACTTTAAATATCTTTGTGATAACCATAATAGAAACCTTCGCTCATCCAATAATCATCTTCTTACATGTCCCCCTCATAGCTCTGACTTCACTCATTCCTCTTTCGCTATCCAAACTATTCTCCTATGGAATTCACTCCCTCTCGAAATCAGGGCGTCTAACACACGGCTAGCGTTCAAGGTAAGAGTTCGGCAATTACTTCTAAATGAAGCAGAAGAGTCACCACTTTAATTGTAATATATTATGTGGTATATATTTTTTATATTTGTTTTTATTTCTTATAATATGTGCACCTATATTAATTATACTTATTATTGATTGTGTATTTGTCGTGCATTTATGTTTATCTATGTTATCTATGTACACAATACAATGTTATCTATGAGCTTCAATACTTTTTTTTAATATATACCTTTAATGCATCTACCATGATTATCTCTGCACCACCTTAAGGTTGACTGGTAGAGAATGCCTACGGCATTAAGTCCACCTATACATTAGGGTATAAAGTGAAAGAAAGAAAGAAAGAAAGAAACATTTATTCGTACAATATACTGGGACGCACACAACAATTAACAAAAAAAGGACTTAATACATATTACACAAAGCACGTGGGCAATGTGCATCCCATGATACTGTCGAAAAGGATCCAGTTCAGCATAAAAATGCCAGGCAAGGTGTACCTGGCGCTGGTTTTCAACTGGAACCCTCACTTAGTGGATAGTGACTCACGGATTGATTATATTAAATAAATAAGAATAAATAGACAAACAAAATAGTGGGAAAAGGAAGCAAATAAATACTATAAATAAATAGTTAATAAATACTATAAATAAATAGTTAAGAGTTAAGTATGAATAATAGTACTTATGTATTATAGGCATACGGTGCGCCTCTGCTACGCCGCAAATAGCGCCGTAGCCCGTACTTAGACTAAAGCCCGTAGTGGTATTCGTCAGTTCATCGTTTGTAGTACAACGGGCGAGACATGTGGCGCAGCGGCAACGAGCGCCCGGAAATAAATAATAATTTAATTAAACCTAAGGAAATACAATACGGCTATAGACTTATCGGGTAGCGGGCGGGAGCGGCGCGGGAGCGACGCGCGGGCGGCGCAGGGCGCTCACTCCGCTTGTTTAGCAGCCAGCCATCAATATCATCCATGCAGAAAATATTATAATAGTGAAAAAAGCGTAATAGTTATGTGTGCAATGATGTAAGTACATACTTGATTTAATTTTATGTATTATAGCCGTGGACGGTACGTGAAAAAACTTAGCTATTTGAATTTTTTGCAGGTGTGTTTCCTATGAAAACACAATACCAAAGTGATACTCAACATTGAATTCAGGCAAGTCATAAAAGACACAGGATCATCCGAGGGATATTAGTGTTGCTACAAACGTCAGGGGCCTAAAAACAAGCGAGAAGGCCATACCAAACAGGTAGGCACCATAGTTATACCATCTCTTTACGCCTGCCATGTTTAAATATAATTAGCTTCTCATAATATGTACCTATTGCGCTGACAAAACAACAGGTAGACCTATCCGTACAATGTATGATTATACTTAGCTGATATTTAAATATTCACCGCATTTCATTTCAGGCCTCCATCCAAGTGGACGAAAAATTAAGTATACCTACCCACTTGAAGCTCAGCAGAGAATAAATAAATGGAAAGCTGATTGCAGGTGACCACACATAAACACACACACACACACACACATAGATTCAGAAATATATTTTATGCGCACCCACATTATAATATTATATAATTTAAATAATAATAGTATTGTAATTAGATAGCAGTATTAATTAAATCTGGAGTAGGGTTATGCAATGATGATACTAGAAATTAAATCAAGGCTTAAATAAATGAAATATCATAATCTATGTTACATCTATCGCGTTGAGCATCGATTAGATGTTGTCGTAACCTTAAACGGAAAGTACCCAAAGAATTAATCTGTCTGAGAGGCGGTGGGATATTATTCCATACCTTGGATGCCGCGTAGCGAAAACTACCCTCGAAAGTTGCCGTTTTGTGGAAAGGAATAGATAACTGCCTGCTTGCACATTCTCGCCTACTCGATACCCAAGATAACTTATTATATAAATATGATGGCTCTTGATGTTTAATAATGCCAAACAAAAGACACGCTAGGTGCAACTTACGCCGGGATTTCATTTTAAGAATGCCACACTGGTTCAAGAAAGGGGTCACGTGTGCTCTAGGTGGTATGGTAAAACAAAAACGAGCCGTTGCATTCTGCACTCTCTGGATTAAGCGTTTAGTTCGAGCCAGTAACCTAGGTCCATATACAGTATCCGCATAGTTCAATTTGGAAAGAACTAAAGATTCAACTACCCGGACACGTAATTCCTGCGATAGAAAGTGTCTTATTTTATATAAGAGCCTCAGTCTATAAAAACAATTTTGTATCGATGATGTTATGTGTTTTTCGAAACGAAGGTTCGCATCCATAGTCAACCCTAGATTTTTTTCTTCGTAAACCCTTTCTATAGGCTTGCCTGTCAGGAGTACATTTAAATTAGAAGGTACTTTATTTAGCTGATGAGCAGTGCCAAGTACCATATATTTGGTTTTAGAGGGGTTCAAAACAAGGCAGTGCTTTTCAGACCATTCGGCTATTTTACCTAAATCTGCATTAAGTTGATTTAAGGCAGACTGGTATTGAAGCGGTTTAAAAGAAATATATAGTTGGACATCGTCAGCATATATATGATATTTGCAGTGCTGGATACATGAGGTGATGTCGGCGCAGTAAATTATAAATAAAATTGGGCCTAAAATGGAACCTTGTGGCACTCCCCGCTTTAACGTAGACAGGTCTGATTTTTTTACCGTACCGTCATTCAGACGCAGCTCTACGAATTGTTTCCTATTGCTCAAGTAGCTATGGAACCATTTAATTGTTTTGTGATCAAAACCATAATAACTTAATTTAGTCAGCAGAAGGGCAATATTAAGACAGTCAAAGGCGCGGGAGAAGTCAAGTAACACCAGTATAGTACACATACCCTGATCCTGTGCTGCTAGTACATTATCTACAACATCAATTAGAGCAGTGGCTGTGCCGCGCCTTTTCCTGAAACCAGATTGCATATCAGGAAGTACGCAGTGCTTTTCCAAATATGAAGTCATTTGCTCACATACGACCTTTTCGAGGACTTTTGACAAGCAGGGTAATATGCTGATCGGACGAAGATCCTTAGCATCTCTCGGATTGGGTACTTTGGGTAGCGGTCTCACTGTGGCAATCTTCCAAGCGTCAGGGTACTTGGATGTTGATATTGAAAAGTTAACGATTTTAGTTATTATGTTTAAAATGTAGGGGGAAGCTAGCATTAACATATCAAGATTTATACCATCAGAACCTTCCGCATTGGACTTGAGACCCCGTAGTATTCGTGATATAACGTGCTGAGACACTGTTTGTATATCAAATGTGTCACTTGAATACCTATGGTATTCAAAATAAGTCAAAATTGAGATGCTGATGGAGTCTCTGCCCGGTATATTAAGAAAGTGGTCATTTAAGTTACACGGGTCATTGAAATGAGAAGGTAGGTCAATTTTGGCTTTAAATGGTGCTAAAGTCTTTTTAAGGTTACTCCACAGTAGTTTAGGTTGTTTGATGTTAATATTTATGTGCTGATTAAAATATGCACATTTTTCCCTATATAAAGACGCTACTACAAGAGACTTTAATTCCTTATAATAATTTTTTTTTGACTCAGACTTGTGTTTACGAAATTTTGCTAATGCAACATCACGTAACCGCATCATAAGAATGATGGTGTCCGTTATCCATGGATATGTAGGTTCTTTAACATGACACGTTCTAAGGGGCGCGTGAATATCGAAGATCGAGGTGATATGTAAATTCAGAGTAGTGACCATGTCATCAACAGAGTCTAGAGCTTCTAGGCTATCCCAGTCGGGTATTTTTAAGCATTCATGGAGGCTTGACTCACACACGGACTTCATAGGCCTGCAGGTGATGACATGTGGTTTAATCTTTTCCTTCTTTAATGAGAATTCACTGACGATGACAGAGTGACCCCACATGTTTCTAAAATCCTCAACCGACACTTTGCGTACTGGTAGATCTGCACACACCAGGTCAATTAACGTCTGACTTATGTCAGTAAAATTTGTTGGAGACTTGACATATTGAGTAAGATTAAAACATTTCAGAAAATCATTAACTTTTTTTGTGTTAGACTCATTTTTTTTCAAAACGTTTATGTTAAAATCACCCAATAGTATGATATTATCACAGTTACTTAAGGAACTAAGAGTAGCCGTGAGGGCATCGAAAAACAGGTCGACATCGTGCCAAGGTGGACGATATGCAGTGCCGAGTGCGATTCGTTTACCATTTATTTTATATGTCAGCCACATTTGCTCGACCGATGCATATCTGCTATCCACTGTCTCTGCCAAGACTCGTACGCATAAACCATGCCTTACGTAGAAACCGACACCTCCCCCACGACCGGAACGCACTAAATTGGGTCGCGGTGTATGGCGGAGGTGATACCCAGGCACAACGGGTGCGCGAGCGTCTTCCCCCGGACGCAGCCAGGTTTCATTAACCGCCATAACGTCCAAATCACGACCGTTAAACAAGGCAATGAAGTCATCATGCTTTGTGTTTAAAGAACCCACATTAAGAAAACCAATCTTTATATACTTGTCAACCATGATCGTTATTTGCATTGCTACTATACCTGTATACATTCATGATTGCCATATAAAAAATAATATTATTAGAGTAGGTTATAATAATCATATTACTATAGTAGTTTTGATCTTTGCTTAGGTTAGATTGTATATAATAGATATGTTTTTTAGGATTATAATAGTATTTCTTTTTTGTTAAACTTACTTGTATATAATAATAGCATTTATAAGATGAAATCGTAGAAAATATATTAGATAATAAAACTAGTAAAATATTTCCGGGAAAAACAATCTTATATACTAAATAAAAAATCCAATCATCACGATACCCAATCACTAGGTAAGACAATATCATGGGATACACGAACCAAAAAAACCCACAGTGTATAAAAGGAGTAAAGATACAAGAAATCATAACAAAGTCGTTAATAAAACAAAAGAAACTCTTATGAGAAACAAGGGATGCATGACAATGTCCCAAATAAACAAAAGCCGCCTCACACATCTTGTCCGAAGACGCGCCGTAAGTCCACCTCACAACGGATGGTGTAGGGCGGTTCTCCTGGTACTCTGCGAGCAAGGATACGGCCACGTTTTGCCCAAATGTATTTCCAGCCTTTCTGGGTACCAATATCACGCGCTTTCCGAAACAACAGTCGGTTTGCCTTCGTTAGGCGCTCATTAATATAGAACCGCGTCGGTGGCCCGGGCAGTTCCAAATCAGCAGTGGTGGCGCCACGACGCGTCCGGGCACTCCGTAACAAATCGTCGCGCAGGTCTCGGCGTGCTAGCCGCACGATAAGATGGCGGTGGCGCGGCACACGGGCGACTTCCGACGATGCGGGCTCCGCGGCATTTATACGCCTACTGCCTACGCGCTCAGCACTAACGATGTCACGCGCATCGATATTGACTCCAATTTTCTTGCCTATGAGTATGGCTAAGTGCATAGGGTTCTCGGATGGTCCCTCAGGCAGGTTCACGATCTCAACGTCGTTTCCGAGGAGCTCCTGGTCGCGGTCGTTGAGCTCACATTTCAGCTGAGCGATGGCATTCTCAACTACCATAGACATAGCTGGGGGGGCATCTTCATCATTTTTTTTTTCTAAAGCAGCCACTCTGTCTTCCAGGCTTAAAATACGGGTATTCAGCGCGGCCTGAAGGTTAGCCATATCATCCCGAATTAGTTTTAGCTCGTTCCGCATAGATTTAAGGAATTCCTGCTTAAACAGTTTGAACTCAGCTTTCAATTCCTGAGTAACCTGCTGGGTAACTGGGCTACTGTCGTGGAACTCATCCGGGCTGCTCTCGGTGCACGCCTTCTGGCGACTTCTCTCTACTGGTGTATCAATCCCCGCTGGATTATTCTTGCAGTTAGCGCAAAACCACGTAGTTGGCTTAGGTGCTTTAACGCCAGCGCACGTCCGATGATATGTAATACAGCATTTTTCGCATTTAACGCCATCTGCTGACGATATGAATTTACCACAAGTGCCACACTTTGCCATGTTTAAGACAGTATTATATATTATACGATCAATGTAATGCACAAAGGCGACAAGAGAGGGCGTTGCTACTGACAAGGTTTTATGTCGTATGTATGGTGTTATATTGCAACCATAACACTATGCACTGAAACTTATTAGAGCCTGCACACACTATAGATGTTTAACGCGATGAATTAGCTCACTTTCTTCAAATTTACTTTTTAATTGAATGGTGAAGGGTAGGTAGGTACTGTGTGAAGAAAGAGTTGCAAATTATTTGCGGATTTATAGTCTTACACTGTACACAAACACTATTTAATAATGTATATGCTTCTTTGCCACTTGAAGATATATTGTCACTAATAAAAACTTTACTAAGTAACTGGTGTTTAATTTTTATTTAAGGAAATATCAACGGAGCCTATGAACGTTATGACATCCGTGACGTCACTCCCACTCCCAAGTGCACATAAATAAATAATTAACAATATTGAAAATGTTGCTATATTTCAGATACGGGTACTACAGCGAGTTGAATGAGTGTAAAATATTCGCATATGGCGGTTGTCCAGGAAATGATAACGCCTTCGAATCATTGGAAGAATGTGAAAAAGCTTGTGTGAAATGATCTAATTTAGGCATTATGTTTAGGCCAAGCGCACATTGGAAACGTCTGCACGATTTTTTTAGTAGTTCAAAGCGTACGATTACGCACGAAATTTTCCGAATAAAAAGAACTCAGTTGTGCGACTATGCGCGTCGTCGTTAAATCTCTTTTTGTTGGAAATATATTTCAAAAAATAAATATTGACAACGTTTTTTTGCTCTATTACATGTTGGTATGTATTTTATTTAAGCGAGGACTGGACGCAACAGATACCATAAGTCGATCCTAGGGTGCGTACTCAATATTATGTATACGTACGAGAAAAATCGTAGCTATTCGTACGATCCTGATTCGTAACCGACGTGCGCTCGGCCTTATTTTTAAATTGTGTGAAATTTTATGAAAATGATTATTAATAAAGTTTTCATCTCGCATAATCGAGTATGTACTTTAATTTTTATGCTGCGAGCCTTTTATTTTGGGAATGACAATAACATTTCATAAAAATATTGGAAATATATCAATCAAGAAGTAAAGAAAAAAAGGGTCTCCTGTGACAAATACAAAAATACTCTCACTGGATAATAAAAAAGACAAAACATACTTTGACTGCCTCGGTGGCGTAGTTGTATTACAGTACGACTGCAAAGCTGAGGTCTCGGGTTCGATCCCCGGGTCGGGCGAAGTGATATTGAGTTTTTCTATTCAGTATCAGTCCGGAGTCTGGAATTTGTGCCCGATATGGCGATAGGCTCGCCCCCTATCACATCATGGGACGGAATGTCGGCGAAAAGTGGGTGCACTAGTTGCGCCTCTGCCTACCCCTTCGGGGATAACAGGCGTGAGTGTGTATATATGTAGTGTATATATATATAAAACATACTTAGTAAGCGACCCACTTTATCCTGAACAACACTGAAGCCGCATTTTTATTATTTGGGTAGGAAATTGATTACCTATTATAGTGCCGATTATTAAAAAGTGACAAACAAACTTAAGTTGATATTTTTTGTTTGCGTAGGTTTGAACAGTCGATAGAAATAAACATTAAAACAAACCAAACGTGTATTAATTTTTTCCCTTAGATTATTACGAATTAAATATTAAACAGGGGCGAGGGAGTCTGCCTACTCTTATTTCTTCTTATAATAGGGAGGAGGGAGTCAATAACTAGCGGAAATAGTCTTCCGTAAAAAATGGCGATAGGCTCGCCCCCTATCACATTCTGGGGCGAAATAACGGCGAAAAGTGGGTGCACTAGTTGCGCCTCTGCCTACCCCTTCAGGGATAACAGGCGTGAGTATGTGTGTGTGTGTGTGTGTGTGTAATTAATGAATGGCCCCTTATATCTGTTTTATTTATGACATCCTACTCCTACTAATATTATAAAGGCGAAAGTTTGTAAGAATGTATGGATGTTTGGATGTTTGGATGTTTGGATGTTTGTTACTCTTTCACGCAAAAACTACTGAACGGATTTTGATGAAATTTGAAACACGGGTAGATCATGTCCTGGATTAACATATAGGCTACTTTTTATCACGGGAAAATATAAAGCGGGACTTTTATCCCGGAAAAACTTTTTAAAGCGGGCGGAGCCGCGGGCAAAAGCTAGTATCTAAATAAATCATAATATTATCCACACTCAACTTGCTATTACTACTATTGATAGCGCTTTACTCTATGATAAAATCTTTGCATCCGCTTGTAAAGTAGTCATACCATGTCATCATAAATTACAACTAGGTACCCGGCTTGGGTGTAGCCAACTTTCAATTTAGGACGTAGGGGACAAAAATTCTAATTTTGAAAAATTGCGATTTAATTTAATAGCCTAGTTTTTCCTCGCAGCTTCGCCCGTGAATGATTTTTTTTCCGGGATAAAACGCCTGCTATATTTTGCAAGAATAGAAAGCCTATGTCCTTCCTTAGGTCTCAAACTATCTTCATATTTCATCATAAACCGTTTGGTAGTTATTGAGTATCGCAATTAAACGCGGCGGGGAATCTTTTTTGTAATATGTACAGTCAACCACGTAAATAGCTGAACAGATTCAAAATTTCAAATCACTTCCAGGCGTTAAGTTTAATTGAAACTTTCTTGACTGCCTCGGTGGCGTAGTTGTATTACAGTACGACTGCAAAGCTGAGGTCTCGGGTTCGATCCCCTGTCGGGCAAAGTGATATTGAGTTTTTCTATTCAGTATCAGCTCGGAGTCTGGAATTTGTGCCCGATATGGTGATAGGCTCGCCCCCTATCACATCATGGGATGGAATAATGGCGAAAAGTGGGTGCACTAGTTGCGCCTCTGCCTACCCCTTCGGGGATAACAGGCGTGAGTGTATATGTAATATGTATATGTATATATGTATGAAACTTTCTTTTTCTTCGTGGGAAGTAAAGTTAATTGCCTTTATTTTATTTTTGTGAAGAGATAACAAAAATTGGTAAGAACATGAAAGTGTAGACGGGATTTCAAGGTTTGGATTTGTTCAGCTACTTATGGGGCTTACTGTACGTGTGGACTTGGATTAACTTTCATGACCTTAGGAAAATCATGTAAGAAAACCGTCACCGTCAAAATGTGCAAAGATTCGCCTGACCTGGAAATTGTAACTCAATTTTTTAAATTAATCTCGTGTGTTATTCTGCACTCCCTTGGCGAACCCCAACGCCAATGCGGTTCCATACACCTAACGTGTGAAAATGGACGGTACGCTGTACTGCGCATCGGCTAAACAAAACACAACGTATGTGTTGCACCTCACTTCTACTTCTACTGGTGGTAGGACTCTCATATGTAAGAGTCCGTCTGGGTGGGTACCACCGCAATGTCTATTTCTACCGCAATGTGCATGCACTGCTGTATTTCGGTTTGAAGGGCTTGTAGCCAGTGTAACTACAGGACATAATGAAACTTAACATCTTATGTCTCAGGATGACGAGCGCAATGGAATACAGTACTTTGTAACTCAAGGTGCTGAGGTGTTTCTTCTAATTATGGGTGGTCGTATCGCTTACCATTAGGCGAACGGCATGCTCGTCTCGTCATTGGATGCAATAAAAAAAAACTTCTACATGACACGTTGTGTGTTGTCCCGCGCCCTTCTAGATGTCTTATATCCCACGCCTAGTGTTTGGTGACGCACTGGCTTCGAACCACTGTAGGCCCCTGTCAACGTATTATGGGCGGTGGAGTATCTTAAAAAAGGTGATCGTCGTGCTGCTTTGCCGCCTTGTGCCTACAATTTACAATTTTAACAAATTCTATAAAAAGTAAAAACTACTTAAATATTTTTAAGTCAACAATGATACGTTATCGTTTACCAGAAGTAATTTATCATGCACTGTTTAAAATTAAATAATTGGACTGATATTTTATCAGTTTAGTAACTACTCGTAAATGCCGTGATGTGAAAATATATAAACAATGGCCATTCCAAGAAACCATTACGTGATAAACTCACGGCTTATTCCCGCAGGTTTAGGCAGAAAACTCATACTTGGGAGAAGTTATTTTTGTAGCGTGTGACCAGCATAGCGCCGAAGCGGTAATAACTTCAAATTCGAGCAACTCGTGGGATTACCTTACCTTCTGGTGGGATACCAACGGGCAAACGATAGCAGGGATCTTACTTCTTACTAATATTATGCAATGCAATCAGTCCTGTATTATAAACTGCCCACTGCTAAGCACGGGCCACTTCTACTACTAAAAAGGCTAGGCCTTACTCTACTCTGGCCTAGTGCTGGTTAGCAGACTTCACATGCCCTAGAAATTCTTATAGAGAATTCTCAGCTATGTAATTCCATATATCATTTGAACAATTCACCTCGATGTTTTCTTTCGCCGTTAAAGCGGAAGATTTTTTTTTTATGGCCCTACTGCCAGTAGCCTGACACGAGTCGGCTTTTCTGGCCACACCGGTATTTAGGGTGAACGCAGAAGGCGCTCGCAACCCTTTGAATTAAGTGACCATGCTGAGGGCAACCCACTAACGGGTTACGAACCTCGGCTGAGGACGGCCACTGAGAGAGGATGAGACATCAACGATTAGGGAAAGATTACTTTTTAGGCCTAATCCTATTAGATTGTGTTGTCATCGGCACGCGGGCCGGATCTGAGAGGCTACTGCGAAAAACGAAATCCGTAGTTTCGGGTGACGGATCGCACGTTTTCTTACTACGAAGTGTTACTGATCCTTCTTTATGAAGAGTTGTTGCGTGACGAAAGTGTTGAGCGATGTCGGAAGCGTCGCAAACTGCGTGAAACCTTCGTTCAACGGTGACGGATCTGAAGTAATTTGGTAGTAAGGTTAAATCCGAAGTTCGTCGTTTCTTCGTTTCGGACCGACGTTTCGGATTTCGTTTTTCGCAGTAGCCTCTCTGCTAGGGGGGTCGGGGGGGCGACGGGCAACGCGGCGAGGTCCTCGACGGCGAGGACGGAACTGCGGTCTTGTGGAGTGTTGGAGTTTCAAGAACTCGTTCTTACGGCGGATGGCCAGAGTGATTTCGTCCTCTGGATCGGTTAATACGGAACGCGGCCGTCTCCATTTGGCGCGGTCGAATGGAGTATATATTGACGCTTTAGGGACTAACGTGTTTGGGTGATTTACCGCCCGATCGAAGTAGCGTCAGCTGGCCATATGCATGAAATGCCTGATGGTTGGCATGTTGGTGTCCACGTGGAGGTTGCGGTTGCGAACGTACCACGGGGCACCAAGAGCATGTCTGAGCATTCTATTTTGTAAGACCTGCATACGCTGAAAATGAGCAGGCGGTAAATGGGCGAATACGGGCGATGCGTACGTCATGATAGGTCGAATGCAAGTCGTAAATATCCTAATCTTGTTGCGGGTTTACATTTTACTTTTCCTGTTTAAGAGCCAATGCAATTGGCCCATCGCGAATGCAGCTCGCGCGCGTACCGCGTTTATATGTGGGATGAAGGTCAACCTCTGTTCAAGGGTAACTCCTAGATATTTGGCTGTGTCCGTCCAGGGGATGACCTGGTTGGACATGCGGACTGAGGTGTGGGGCACATGGACTCGCTTTGTCTTAGTGAAAATGATAGCCTGACTTTTGGTGGGATTGACGGTGATTCGCCATTTGCGGAACCACTCGCCGAGCTTGTCGGCGGCGGCCTGCAAAGTGCGCACCACATTGTCGGGGTCTCTACGTGAGGCGTAGATTGCGGTGTCATCCGCGAAGAGCGCCAGATGGGCGTTCTTTGGTTTGGGGATATCACTGGTATACAGCGAGAAAAGAAAGGGGGAGAGGGCAGAGCCTTGCGGGACTCCGGCCGTAATGGAGTGTCGGGAAGCGAGAGTTCGCTCCACGCGATATTTAAAACCGCGATTCGACAGGAAATCTCGTATGATGTGCACGAGTTGTGTGGGCACGTTGAGAGTGTACAGCTTGAAAAGCAAGCCGTTGTGCCACACCCTGTCGAATGCTTTTTCAATATCGAAGAAAAGAGCACTGGTCGGCATGCCGATTCGAAACTTGTCGTGAACGCGCTCCGTGATGCAAAGCGGAAGATAAACTTACAAATTGAAGATACACTTTAAATTGGGTGATTATCTCAACGCAGCTCTGCAAAATAAGGTCAAGTATATATCACAAGAAATAATTTTATCTAGACACAATTATTGCGGCACTTGGACAATACCTTTGTGTTCTTGATTAAACATGATGAAGTTATTATATTTCTTTTCGTTTCTGTGCTGTATTAGTTTCTGCTTGAGTTACAGTAAGTACAAGTATTATTACGTATAATTTAGTTATGGAATTGGTTGAAAACGTAAATATTTAAGTCCATGAGTACGTATGTTCTACATTACAAAAACAGTTTCATTATTTTTAAATATTTCAATACACAATGATTTATACAATAAGGGTGAAATAGCTCCAATGAAGGCGAACTGATCACCCGTCTGCGCTACTGCGTACGTCCCCACAAAACATACATGATTCATACAATTAATTATAGTTGAAGAATTTTTTGACATTTTGTTTTCTATGAATATCAAGTGAATATGGACAAACTTATTTATAATAAAATTAGTCGGTCAGTGCATAATGCATCTTTGTAAAAAGTGCTGTTGAAGATATGTTTCCTTTGACATTAAAATAAAACTAATTAACGATTTTTTTCAATTATACTTTGCTTATTTTTTACTCCCGAAATTTCGAAGACTTTCATTGTAGTTACGGTGCGGAAAAATCAAATCAAAACGATTCGCGAATAAACTATAAGTAGATTTATTACTATGTGAAATATTCGCGTAGATATAAGTTTTTTTTTAGTTTTACTTCCTTTAAAAAAGGTTTTTACTCATTATTTTACAGATTTGGCTAAGGGAGGGATTTATAGGGGGGAAGAGTCTGAGAACGAAGTCGACACCGGTAAGAGATTATTCGTGTTTATTTAACTTATTTTTTTCTTTACTTAGTCCAGTAAACTAGCGATGCAGAGGCGGCTGCGGACGACAACTTAGACACTCTTAGTCTGGGGAAACCCGCAGCCGTCTCTAATGCGCCGAAGAAGGCCACCGAAAAAAAAAAAAAAAAAAAAAGTAAACTAGCGATCTTCATATAGGCTTCTCATATAAAGCCCGTTTGTTTAACATGTACAAGAGATTTCAAGTTTGGAATTTGTTCAGCTATTAATGTGGCTGACTGTACAATGCCACGCAATGCTTTTTAATACATACTTCGTGTTGCTACTATGAAAGACTTGTTTAGCCACATGCGAGCGGCTAATCCTGTCATTTAATTATATAATAATACCAGCCCTGTATTATAAACTCCTCACTGCTGGGCACGGGCCTCTTCTACTACTGAGAGTGGTTAAGCTTTAGTCCACCACGCTAGCCTAGTGCGGGTTGGCAGACTTCACACACCTTCGAAATTCTTATGGATAATTCTCAGGTATGTAGGTTTCCTCACGATGTTTTCCTTCACCGTTAAAGTGAACGATAATTGATAAACAAAACACACGTAACTTTGTAAAGTCAGAGGTGTGTGCCTTGGGTTTTGAACCTCCGGACATTGTCTCGGCAGACCGTTCCATTCCCAACTTGGCTATCGTCCACTTTTATTGATAAATTTTTATTTGTATTGTTAAATCAGGGTAAATATAGGTTTGTAAATAAAAATATTGGTACAGAATCAAATAAAGTTTTTTTTTTCTGGCATCGAATGACGAGACGAGCATGCCATTCACCTAATGGTAAGCGATACGACCACCCATAAACAGTAGCAACACCATCCAGCACCTTGAGCTACAAAGCACCGTATGGCACTCCACTGCGCTCGTCATCCTGAGACGTAAGATGTTAAGTCTCATTGTGTCCTGTAGTTACACTGGCTACAATGCCCTTCAAACCGAAACACAGAATGCATGCACACTGCTGCTTGGCGGTAGATATAGACATTGCGGTGGTACCCACCCAGACGGACTCTTAAATATGAGAGTCCTACCACCAGAGTAAGTTCAATAAATTATGTCTACTTGAGATGTAACTCAAACTTGAGATTGATTTAAATAATACCGCCCTTAAATAGGTTTACAAAATATAATATAATAAGGTCGTAAGACCACTACTGCTAAAGAGATTTAAGAGTCGAGTCAGTATATTAATCGAATATTAATCGAAAGTATGTATTTCAGGAAATATTTGTTTATTACCTTTAAAGACTGGGAAATGCCGAGCACTTTTCTATAGGTAAGTTGTTTTTCGATCATGACTAAGGCATTGCGCAGACGTTCTCGACTTGTTGACGGGAAAAACTTCTATACAACTGACTGTTGAAGTGCGTATTTCAATATGGGGTCGGCGCAACGCTTTATAGCACGTTGTATTAGTTTCATTTGTAGACTGACTAGTCTGAGGTCCCTGGCGACCGAGTTTTGGGTAAATTGTATTTAAAAAGACCAATAAAGAATTGCCCTGGAATTCGAACCCAGGACCTCATAGTCCACAGCCCGTATACGCTGCAACTACAACAAAGAAGCGTAGCACTTAACATGTTTAATACAGAATCCACCAGCCTCAATTAGTATACCTACAAAGTGTCAAACGCGCCCTTATTTCTACGTAAGTGCGTCGTGTTTCGGAATCAGCGTATGTACATCCGACTTTAAAAAATCTTCACCTTTTCACACATACACTCACGCCTGTTATCCCTGAAGGGGTAGGCAGAGGCGCAACTAGTCCACTCACTTCTCGCCATCATTCCGTCCCATGATGTGATAGTGGGCGAGCCTATCGCCATATCGGGCACAAATTCCAGACTCCGGGCTGATACTGAATAGAAAAACACAACATCATTTTGCCCGACCCGGGGATCGAACCGGAGACCTCAGTTTTGCAGTCGTACTGTAATACAACTACGCCACCGAGACAGTCTTCACCTTTTCGTAAAGGATTAATAATGACTATTTTCAGGTACGGATTCGATCCAGAAATAAAAGAGTGCAAGAGATTCATATACGGCGGTTGCGTAGGAAACGCTAACAATTTCAAGACCTTAGAAGAATGCCAACGAGCTTGCTCTCCTTAACTTCTACACAGACTTCATCGAAACTATGGTTTAGGGAGATATAAATTTAATAAACAGTTATAAATAGAGTATTGTTTATCTAAAGCCTGCACACACTCAAGCATTATCCCCGAATGGTTAAGCAGAGATATATGTGCCTGCAGCTACTGTTCCAAAGGCCATCGATCCGGGGCCAACCTATTTTTTTTTGTTATATCCAACCACCATTTACCTGTTGCTTCCTGAAAAAGTGCGTTCCTAGCACAAAAGTAGCTTATCATAATAAAGATTCCCTTTCATGAATATCTAAATAACATATATATAGATTCCTTAAAATTTTTGATCAGATTTTATAAATAATTGAAGCTGTGTTTAATTTGGGATCAAAAATTATACATACCTTTTTTTATCACGAAACGTAATACACATCGTGGGACGGAATACGCCCGGCGAAAAGTGGGCACTAGTTGCGCCTCTGCCTACCCCATCGGGGATAAAAGGCGTGAGTATGTCTGTGTGTTTAATATATAAAACACACATATTAAAACATACACTATCCATATAGTAGACTGATGTGCGATGGGGCAGAAAGTTCTCGAATATAGAACATGTACCGGCAAGCGCAATGTTCTCTTTCACATACAATATGGACTAACTCTTTAACGTCGGAAGTCGCTGGATGCAGGTTTTCAAGAGGTCCGTCTAGAAGTACTTAGTGGAGGCCTGGGTTTGGACATTCTGTGTCTAATATTGATGAATGGTTAAGTACTTTATCGGGCATGAATTCCAGACTCTGGGCGGATACTGAAAAAAAAATCCAATATCACTTTGCCCCACCCAGAGATCGAACCCGAGACCTCAGCATTGCAGTCGTACCGTAATACAACTACGCCACCAAGACAGTTTCTCTATTCTCGTCATAGTTAAACAAATATTTCATTGACGAAAAACAAATACATTTATGTAAACAAAGATGTTCCACATTGACTATTGATCGACCTCACGACTCTTAAATATGCAAAAATATGTTCAAAACCACGCCGACTCGGTTAATATTGTTTATTTCTACCGTAGCATGAACAGGTCCGTGTCCAAATCATCCCAGTTTGGGTCAAGGTTTCATATATTTCACGTAAAATAATATAGATATGAGTTTTGTTTACATAAACGACGATAGTTGGAATGGAACGGATTGCTGATACGTGGGGTCAAAGGTAGTACTATTCAGTATTCTGTTGTACTACTGACTTATTGAAACTATGTATATTGTTTGCCAATTATAGATTCAATTATGAAAGAAAACGTTTTTTCTTTATTGCATTGAATGATGAGACGAACATCCCGGTCGCCTGATGGTAAGCGATCAGACCACCCACAAACAGTAGCAAACCCATCCAGCACCTTGACTTACAAAGTACTGTGTGGCATTCCACTGCACTCTTCATCCTGAGACATAAGATGTTAAGTCTCATTATGTTCAGTAGTTACATTGGCTATAATGTCCTTCAAACCGAAACATAACAGTGTATGCACATTGCATACACAATGTAGTGGTAGGTCTCTCACATGTCCGTCTGGGTGGGTACCACCACAATGTCTAAACGGAAATGGAATGCCACACAGCACCTACTTTATAAGTCAAGGTGCTGGATGGTGTTTAAACTGTTTATGGGGGGTCGTACCGCTTACCATCGGGCGAACGGCATGCTCGTCTCCTGATTCAATGCATTAAATAATATGCTATAAAAATCTTGTACCCCCCACCCTGAATACAGCCCTGTGTTTATACGGATCATATTATAGTTCACCGTACCCAATGTCAGACACTACGATATCACCATTGTCCGAAATCATTCGTGTTATATCGGCCATCATGAAGTTATTGTACTGCCTTTTGTTTTTGTGTTTCATTGCTTTCTCCGTGAGTGAAGGTACGTTTATTTAGATACATTTGGTGTTTGTAATATGTAGGTGTATGTTATATATAAAATGTAAATAGTGTGCCTCGGTGGCGTAGTTGTATTACAGTACGACTGCAAAGCTGAGGTCTCGGGTTCGATCCCCGGGTCGGGCAAAGTGATATTGAGTTTTTCTATTCAGTATCAGCTCGGAGTCTGGAATTTGAACCCGATATGGCGATAGGCTCGCCCCCTATCACATCATGGGACGGAATAATGGCGAAAAGTGGGTGCACTAGTTGCGCCTCTGCCTACCCCTTCGAGGATAACAGGCGTGAGTGTATATGTATATGTATGTATGTAAATAGTGAAATTACTGAGTTATGTACAAGTCGATTTAGTGCAGAATTTAAGTGATCCGCATTTTTTTTCCAATCTCCGGAAAACATTACTTTGAGAGATAAAATTACTAATCAAGGCTATAAGCACAGAAATAAGACATTAATTTGATACACCGAACAGTTATTTTACACATAACTTAAAAAATAAAACTCAGAGAATTCTTCATCTCTACGTTGACATGTGGTTGAAATAAGATAAACAGAAAATACAATTGAATTGAAAAGTTTATACACACCATCGAACTTTCTTGTGTAATAATGATACACTACCAAAATTAAGGCGCCGAGCAAACGTTTTGGACTTGTTGCCGAGGAAAACATGTGATACTAACCGTAGTTGAAGTTGCAGATTAAATGTGTCAGTTTCATAAAAAGAATTTATGTTATTTATGTTTATGTTGTGTCTCGGTTTGAAGGACATTGTAGCCAGTGTGACTACTGGACATAATGAGACTTAACATCTTATGTCTCAGGATGACGAGCGCAGTGGAATGCCACACAGTACTTTGTACTCAAGGTTCTGTATAGTGTTGCTACTGTTTATGGGCGGTTGTATCGCTTATCATCACGCGAACGGCATGCTCGTCTCGTCATTCAATAAGTATCATAAAAAAAATGAAACTAACATTTGCCGGAGTTTCTGAACGTGTAATTTCATAGTAGTGTAGCCTTAACAAATGAATTTTATCACTCTGTGTTTTATATCGATAATCCTGATTAAATAGATAAATATTAAGTATATCAAATATAATACTTTTACATTCACAGATCCGAGATGCTCTCAGCCGATTGAGTCTGGTTTGTGCATGGGTAACATTGAAAAGTAAGTAATTTTCCTTATTTTACTAACCGACTTGAATAAATGAGGTTCTGTATTCGAACCGTATGTAAGTTTGTATGTTCGCGATTTTCTTAAAAACCACTGATCCGATTTGGATAGGGTTTTCGTTATTCAAATTTATATTTTTCAGGGAATGTTTTAGTATATAATTAATTAGGATTTGAAGAATATCTTCGGAGATAGACAATGAAACTCTTCAATAACAGCAGATGACCAGCGACTGATGCAATCGTATTTCACGGTGTATTGTTTACACCATTCCATAACAAACTAAGAAGAAAGCAATAAATAAAAACTTTTTTAACAAAAACAAAAGCGACTTTAAACCACTACAAATCAAAAAATAATTTAGCTTTCTGTTATACGTATATTTGGAGTCGGTGCCTAATTTAATTTGCCATATAAGCAAATACACGAACAAATATACGAAAACAATATTCAATTTAAATAAGGCATCGACTCCAAATATACGTATAAAAACATATATTGTTGAAGTTAAATTTCTTCAAGTGCGTTAGGAAAAAATCATGAGAGTGAAATTTTAAGATGCACCCGCATCATGTAACACAAAAAGTCACAGGTTATGCGCGCGCATCACTGTAATTTAGTTATAATACTACCAGACTTCTGTTCGCGGCTTCGCCCGCGTGAATGAGTTTTCCGGGATAAAAGTCCCGCTTTATATTTCTCTGGCATAAATTATACATATAAACCTTCCTCTTGAATCACTCTATCTATTAAAAAAAAACCGCATCAAAATCCGTTGCGTAGTTTTAAAGATCTAAGAATACATAGGGACAGACAGCGAAAAGCGACTTTATTTTATACTATGTAATGATTAACCGACTTCAATAAAGGAGGTTCTTAATTTTCTCACTTTATTCTATAAGGAACTTTATTTTATCAGGAACCATACCTTAGAGGATAGGGTAGGGCTTCTAGTGTGGCGGGTGTACTGTACTGTGCACCTGACCCCCAAATCCCCTTGACCCCCCTGACTACCCAAACCAAATCTGACCCCCCAACCCAATTTGAACCCCTTGACCCCAAACCCGATTTGATCCCCCTGACCCCACAAACCCATTCTGACCACCCTTGACCCGCCAACCTAAATTGACCCCCTGACTCCCCTTGATCCCTACACTCATTTTTGATCCCTGACCCCCTAGTTTAACATAATTAATATTAAATATTATTGAATTATTTGATGATGTCTAAGAAGTATAACTTCTCAAGCGCGTACATAAGTACACGCACCCTTTTTTTTGTTTTGTAGTGTTTTTGAAGTTCGGTTTTTTTAAAAGTATATTTTTCAGAGAAGGTACATAATATTAAATACATTAGAATCTAATGAAGATCTTTGGAGATAGACGATGGAACCCTTTAATAACTAACAATTGCTGCGATCATATGTCTACATATTGTTAACTAATAAAACCAGAAAAGTAAAAACTTTAAAACCGACATCAAATACCACTAGAGACCAAGATATAATAATTTATCTTCACATACATATATATGTATATTAAATTTATTTAGTCCAACCTTTCCTATTTATTTAGTCCTACATTTCCGTTTATCTTTTGTTACAGATACGGGTACGACGCTGGCGAGCAGAGATGTATACAATTCGTGTATGGAGGATGTGGTGGCAATGAGAACCAATTCGAGTCACTAGAGGAATGTCAAGCTGCTTGCCCTTAATCTTACCCATACTTTTAATAGCTGTATTGTAAATGCTAGACTTTTGAATCGATTTTAAATCGATTCAAAAGCCGTAACCCATTATGAAATTGCACATATTTTTATGAGATATTATTTGATTGATGTTAATAGTACACAATACACATCTGCTACACTCTATACAAGGATTATAAAAAAAACTTCAGAAAGAACTGAAATGTTTTTAGTTATTTTGTCTTATGTGAATATTAACTTAATGTTAAGACACATCTATTTGTATAATATACTGACTATTAAACTCATCGATGATCTATCTATACTAATATTATAAAGTGGAAAGATTTGATTGCATGTTTGTTTGTAATGGATAAACTCAAAAACTACTGGACCGCTTTTGAAAATTCTTTCACTAATAGGAAGCTACTAATGAGTGCTATAGGCTACTTTTATCCCGGAAAAACTTTTACACGCGGGCGGAGTCGCGCGCAGAAGTCTAGTAATAAATAATTTGCAACAAAAGAACTGTCTTTTAATCCTTTCTAAAGCCTCCTTTCAATACGGTGGTAAGAGCTATCGTGGTTTGGGCGGGGGTGGCGGCACTTTTAGGGAGGTCAGGAGGGGTGGCTCTTATTTAAATGATGAAATGACCACAATTTTTTTTTCGCCCGGAGTCTTGGGATCGCAAATTTTGAGACCGTCATGGGCGTCAAGAACCCACGCTACACTACTGGGTACTAAGTTATTCTGAGATTTTGTAAGGCAGTCTTGTATATAGTAGCTTGCAGTTTTACAGTGAAATAATAATACAATTGCAAAAAGCAATGCATGGCATAGTATAAGAGACATTATTCAAATTTTATAATGTCTAATAGTGTTTTTATATTTTTTTTATGGAAACTTAAAAAAGAAACGGTCGAAGGCGGGATTTGAACCCACGTCCTCCAGCGTACCGTGCCGGTGCTCTCCCATTTGAGCTACTTCGACCAGGCACTACATGGCCATTAACATGTATAAAAAATCATAATATAGGAATGTCTAATATATTATTATACAGAAATGTCCTTCAAACCGGAAAAAGTAGCTTGGCGCCATCTTTGATTATGTAACACTTCACTGTCTCAGTCATCAGTGGCGTAGTTTAATTATACCAAAGATATATACCTATCACATCATGGGACCGAAACGTGTGCGTGTATGTATGAAATGTATCAGGTAATATTTTGTGTTTAATTTCCACGTAGTAACGCAAAACAATAGAACTTATGTATTTTACTTTTATTACTATATTATAGTTTATATTTACGAAGGTGAAAAATGAAAAGCTACTGTACTGTGGCTCAAGCCTATTTAATTATTTTTTAACCCGTCAAACCCCGCTTATATAATACATGTCGGAAGCTGGGCACACGGTAGTCGATAATGCGTAGCGAAGTCATAATTTAAACGTTATCTCTTCAATTCACGATTGTTTTATTGCTTGAACATTACAATCGCATGTTCAGAGGACAATCCGTATGTCAGGATGCATTAGAATCCTACTTGACACTTGCTACATTGAGAGCTAACCCAGAACTAACATAGTAACGACCTTAACAGTTAACTAATACTGTACTAGCATAGTAACGCTTTGATTATAGCTAGTTGCTACACAGCCGAACTCTACGACGATTGAACTATTAGTCTAAGGATTGAACAAAGACTGTTCCCATAGAGGAGAGTAATATACTGGACTGTTCCTTTGACTTGTTCTTTTCAAGATTATTATTTCAAATTATCCTACAATCCGACATACATATTATATCGGGTGTATGATCTTTATTAATCTCAATGTCGGTATCTGGACATATAAACGTCGGGTAGTATGAAATAACAAGTTAGTGGGAATGACAGTTGCGAGTATAAATAGGGTGCCTCGCCATTGAAATGACGAGCATTCATTTGCATTAGCGATGAGCCAACTCCACTGGCTCTTAAATAAATCAGTAAAATGTCAATCCGCAACAAGATTAGGATCTGTAAGACATGCATCCGTCCGATAATGACATCCGCGTCGCCCGTATTAGCCCATTTACCGCCTTCTCGTCTTCAGCGAATGCAGGTGTTACAGAATCGATTCAGACATGCACTTGGTGCCCCGTGGTACGTTCGCAATCGCAACCTCTACGTGAACACCAATATGCCGACCATCAGGCACTTTATGCAGTGCGCCAGCAGACGCTATTTCGATAGGGCGGTAAACCACCCAAACACGCTTGTCCGTAAAGCGTCTATATATACTCCATTTGATCGCGCCAAATGAAGGCGACCGCGCTCAGTATTGACCGATCCAGAGGACGAAATCACTCTGGCCATTCGCAGGAAGATCGAGCATCAAAAGCTCACACACTCTACACGACAGCAGTCGTTCCGTTCTGGCCGTCGAGGACCTCGCCGCGTTCCCCGTTGCCCCGACCTCCCCAGCAGTTCCAGCCCGCGTGCAGATGACTACGATCATAATGAATAGGATTAGGCCAAAAACCAATCTTCCCCAAACGATGATGTCTTATCCTATCAGTGGCCGTCCTGAGCCGAGGTTCGTGACCCGTTAGTGGGTCGCCCTCAGCATGGTCGCTTAATTTTTTAAGGGCTGCGAGCCCCTTCTGCACTCACCCAAAAGACCGGTGTTCTTGCATAAGCCGACCCTCGTCAGGCTAGCAAGAGTTTAGTCAGGAACAAAAAAAAATTTAAATGACGCAGTCTTATTTTAGTCGTAGCCAGGTGCAGTGTTAACTTAACTGATAGGTGGTTACTATGTTAGTTTTCAAGGTAGTAAGTGGCTAGTAGGTTTATAGTGGATCCTGACATAGTGATTGTATTCTTAACATTAAACTATGTAATGATCGGCCAATAAACCGGGAGTTGCAGAGGTTCACTGTGTGTTTTAAGTATGCCCACGTATACCAATGTTGGTAGTTACCCCGACACATATATACAGGGTCATTTTGACGTTGCGTTAATAAATGAAACCACATACTTATCTCGTTGAAAATAATGTTTTCCATTAAATTATTTTAACCACAGTTGTAAAATAAAAAAGTGTAAGTTTCGAAGAAAATAAATATCAATAAAATGTAACTTTAAGTTTACACGCCCTAATGCCACTATGACTGCTCTAGGAGAATTCCTCGCAGCAGCAACATTACTCTTTCAGTCAGAAATACACTTACGCACACACCATATTCGCACTAAACTACAAAATGATAAAAAAATTGGAATACTGCAACTGGGATTTTTGGTGAAAGTATTCGTTATTCATTGATAATTTTTAGCTCGATGTTAGCAGAGGTATAGACGAATATGTGGTTTCATTTAGTAACGCAATGTAAAAATGACCATATATAGGTAAACTCTATATACTTGGACGTCGGCGTCCGTAGCGGGCCTTGACGAGTCAAGTAATCTTCAGATAAGCCCATTTATAGTAAGATTACGATATATCGGTACCGATTTATCGGCGCATATGACAAGACTATCCGGTTGTTCGCTTTTATAATTGCTTAGTCCTGACATTAATCTTTATGACGTGACCGACAGCTGACGCATGTCGGAGGTCAAACTTTAAATTATTCCTTCCTATGACCTAACAACTTTTACTCCACATTCCTAAGGTAACAAAAGGTATCATATATATTGCACCTAGTCTAAACAAAAACTACTATGATAAAAATTGGTATTTAAATGTGTATTATTTCTTTGTGCAAAGTAAATGGAAATACCAACAGTTGACCTCCGAAGTATAGCTAAAGATCAAGTTTAATAAGCGCGACACAAACTTGCGATTTTTCACCTTACACAATACGCACTGGTAAATTTCTCTGCGATTTTTTGGGGCACAATAATCACAATCTATAGATTATAAAAATACTCCTTAATTCTTCTGGCCTAATATCCAGATCTAATTATGTGCCTTTATTATTTCTATAATGAAACAAACAGATCGTAATATCGACCTAGCAGCAAGCTAACACTTAAAGTAGGTTTTTCTGTGGGTTAGTGCCACTATCCCATAGAAAAAACCAAAACGGGCAGAAATGCAGTTGAACTGCAGCTATGAAGTCAGATACTCTCAAGTGTCGTTTATAATAACCGATGGATAAAATCGTTGTCGGACGAGTCGGTTGCAGATCGTTCGTGCGCGCCCTGCCTTACCCATACACAAATATGTCGGTATGCAACGCTCTATATAATATTGAGGCAGACAGCACGACTGCATTTGATAAAAATATTTGTACCAGGTTGTCATAAAATGAAATTATTGTATTTGATATTGTTCGCGAGTTTTGTTTGCGCCTGTGCAGCCAAACGTGAGTTCTTTAACATTTTTAATTAGAATCACATTGCTTAGGATTGATTGGTCTTTTGGAATCAAGGTTCTGAGTTCGATTCCCGGTCAATTAAGTAAATCTGCATTTCGATTTCAAAAAACATACCTGAGTTGACCGGGATCGGAATTTACGTAATAGCGATAGGTTTAAGTTTGCGAGTTAGTTGCTCCTCTACCTACCCCATAGAGGTGAAAATACGTGAGTGTGACGACAGACTAGTGTTTAATGACTAAAGAAGTAATGGTATCCATCCCGGGTTACAATGTCAATGGCCTTCAAACAACAGTGTTTGCATTATGCTGCTTAGCGGCAAAAATAGATCAAGTAACACCTACGTAGACGGAACTTCAAATCCGCAAATCTTACTTCTTACTATCTTCTTCCTAATAATAGAAGTGCGAAAGTTAGTGAAAATTTTTGCACGTTTGCTAGAAGGTAACGCAGAAATAACTAAACGGATTTGGATGGAATTTGCACATGAGTAGGTCATGTTCTAGATTAACACATAGGGTAGTTTTAATTCCGGTAATTTGCTTCTATGTTTTAGGGACTTTTGTAGCGGGAATGACTTATCCTGCGGGCGAAGCCGCGAAAAACACCTTGTATAATAATGTATTACTTGTACTATAACTTCATTAATTATGCCATTGTTTTACATCTAGTTAGACTAATATTATAAAGAGGAAAGATTTGTATTTTGTGTGTTTGACAAGGATAAACTCAAAAACTACTGGACCGATTTCAAAAATTCTTTCACCATTAGAATGTTCCTGTATCCCTAAGTAACATAGGCCACTTTATATCCCGGAAAATAGAAACCGGGACTTTTATCTCGGATATATTATTCTCGCGAGTGGAGCTGTCTCGGCCAAACCAATGAACCGATTTCAATGAAATTTGGAAGGGACATAGTTTAAAATCCTGGGAAGGACCTAGGCTACTTCTGATCCCGGGAAAAAATAAGCTGAGATTTTATCCCGGAAAATATTTTCTTGCGGGTAGTAGGTACCACAAACAAAAAAGAGTGGAGATAGTTTGAGACCGAGGGAAGGACATAGGCTACTGCTTATCTTGAAAAAATATTAACCGGGAAGTTTATCCCAGATTTGTTTTTCTCGCTAGTGTAACCGTCACTCTCAACCGATTTCGATGAAATTTCGTAGAAAGATACTTTAAGACCCTGTGAAGGACCTGGGCTATTGCTTATCCCAAAAAAATATAAACCATGGCTGTTATCCCGGTACATCTTCTTTCGCCAGTGCAACCGCGACAAAATAAGTATGGGGATAGTTTGAGACCCAGGGAAAGACATGGGCTACCTTTTAATCCGGAAAAATATAAAATCGTTTCTTTCGGGTGGAACTGCGAGAAAATAAATATGAAGATAGTTTAAAATCCATGGGCAGACATAGGCTACTTTTTATCTGGGAAAAATATAAACCGGTACTTTTATCCCGGAAAATATTTTCTTGTGTCCCCCCATCGCATTGTTTGTCTGAACGCGATAATCTCAAAAACTACCGAACGGATTTTCATACGTTTTTGTATGTATGTAATGATGTACGCAGTGATTCAAAAGGAAGGTTTATGTGTATAATTAATTAAAAGGTATTTTGTACGACAGAAAATTAAATGTTTAATATTATGCTTTACTACCTGTGCGAAGCCAGGGCGGGCCGCTAGTCATAATATAAATGCAACCGATGTTTAGAAACTATACACAAAGTGTTTTTAAAGATGTTATATGGCGCTTTCGTTAAAAGACGCAGTAAACGCGGTGTAATTTTTCATATTATTGTGTGTGCGTGTTAAGCCGAGGAGAGTAGAGAGTACAAAAAAGCGCGACTTTAGCACGTCAAAAATTCGCCTTGGGCATGAATGAATGATAATCCAGTGTCTCCAAAATTTACTTTATTTCCCGCTCATTCCTGAGTCGCGACTGACCATTTTGAATGTATTTACCAAAAACCGGAGAAGTGCGAGTAGGACTCGCCCACCAAGGGTTCTGAAAAAAGTCATAAATAGGTACAATAAGAAAGTATCTATCATTATTGCTCTAATTAAAAGACTAACTAGGTTAAAAGACAATCATAACTATGCCGTTTTGATTCTCTTGAGATATCGCACAATGTGCAGAAATAAACGCGACATAAACGGTCATATCTTTTGATCGCGTTGACTTAATTGTTTGATTTTTTTACAACTGAAAGAGACCATAGACCCGAGTATTTGATATATATATTTCAACTTGATACCTCTACGTATTCCTTAGAATAAAGGTCTTGAGCAAAATAATCCTACGAGGGTTCCTTTCGAGGCACGGAACCCTAAAAACCGCATGAAAATTATGACAGCCCAAACAGACAAATTGCCTCGGTGGTGTAGTTGTATTAGGGTTACGAATGCAGTGCTGGGGTCTCAGATTCGATTCCGGGTCGAGCAAAGTGACATTGGGTTTTTCACTCACTTTTTTGAATACGCACGGTGAAAATTGGGTGCACTAGTTGCACCTTTGCCTACCCCTTCGGGATAAAAGGCGTGACTGTGCGATTAGGTACAAATTGTCAACGAATAAAATTTTCTTGTTTAACTTATTCCATTGGACTCAGTGCCTTAATTAGTAGCAGACCACCACACAGAGAGCAGACCCTGAAGGGGCGCAGAGATGACCAGACCAGTACCAAGATTTAGGTCATGCATGGCCGCAGTTATAGAAGCTTGCTCCCGAAAGGACTACATCACTGATTGGACTACAGTCTAATTCAGCTGTGTAGAGGCTTTGGGTTCAACCCCAGGGTCGGATAAGGATTTTGTTGTCTAAAGCGAAAGAATTTCATTCTTGCAGAGTGAGTAATATTAAAAGCTATTGTAGCTATTTGCTTCGATAGCTGTTGCAGCTTCGTGAGCGCTTTAACCTTGAAAGTAAACGCTCAGACCCACTGTTGTGTTTTTTATGGCGGTACTAACAATTAGCCTACTTGTGTCTTTTCGCCATAGCAATATCGACTTGTACAATATTCGTACAAAGTTGTCATTGGATTGGCCATATTACGCAAATACTCGTAATGAGCTGAGTGTAACGTTGGCATTGAATTAACTATATCATCAGTACACTTTAATTACACTCGACATGACAAATATAACTGTAGGCTCCACGCCAACGCTAGCAAATTGTTGCACATATAAAAAAATGTCTGCAACGAACTCTTAATACCCACGCTCATACAATAACTAAGTATTTACGGATACCATGCCATACCATATCAGCCCTAAATTATATACTGTCCACTGCTGAGCACGGGCCTCCTCTACTAATGAGAGGGTTTAGGCCTTAGTCCATCACGTTGGACTAATGCGGGTTGGCAGACTTCACATACCTTCGAAATTCAATTCAATATAGAGAACTTCTCATGAATACAGGGTTTCTCGCAATGTTTTTCCTTCACCGGGCCTTCAAATTTGTAAAAATCTTTGTTTGTTTGAAGTAAACGCAGAAACAACTGAACGGATTTGAATGATAATTAGGACACGGGATTGTCATTTATCATGTATATTATTAAATAGATGGCGCTAGTATTTTAGGGACTTTTGTCAAGGTAATTGTAGTGGGAGAGCGTATAGGTATGCCGAGCGCAATATAAAAGACAAGTCTATTTATACGTAAACAAGAACTAAAAGGCGGTAAATAGACTGTCTCAGTGGCGTTGCATTGTTGTATTGCATCGTACTACCGCCGAGGTGAGGTCTCAAGTTTGCTCTCCAAGTCAAATAAAGTAATGTCCAGTAGTTACACTGGTTACAATGTCCTTCAAACCGAAACACAACACACTGCACACTGCTGCTTGGCGGTAAAAATAGACATTGCGGTGGTACCCACCCAGACGGACTCTTACACATGAGAGACCTACCACCAGTAATAAATTAAAAACAATAATTAATATTGGTAGCAAAATTAACTATATTTTTCGATAGCCCCTGATTTCTAAAATTATCCATTAATACCTTATACCTATTTGCTACACGCGGTGCCTATATTATAATACTAATATAATAAAGTAATTATTTTGTCATCCACAGATTTGGTTTCGACGTAAATAGCGAAGGATGTGTCTATAGATGCTGCGATGACAATAAAAACAATTGAAGAATGGCAATGTAACTTTGCGTATAAAATAAAGAAGCCATAATAAGACGCCTTTTAATATACTTTTCTGTATATACAATACTTGATAATATACTTTTCTGTAAAAGTAAACAAACAATATTTGCATGTCGGCAAGCACACGGAAGTCATTTTATTTTTTAGTCAAGGGCACAAACCCTCCTTGACCCCCCTCCTCTGACAATGAGCTACGCCAATGCCCTAAAGTCTAAGCCACAGATTAATAAATGGTTTAAGTTATTATTCTGAGGTTCTTATTTATTTATCTAACTTTATATGCCAAAATGTACATAGGCGGACTTAATGCCTTAGGCATTATCTGCCAGTCTACCAGTCTCATAAGCCATAAGATTCTCGATAACAAGTCATACGTCATATAAAACTTTGACTGTTGTTATCAATGAAAAAAAAATGGCCGTTACTCAATAATAGCAATTTTTCTTACCGTATAAAACACAATGACCTGTTTTTTAGATGCTAGCTGTTACAAACAAACTGGTTATACATTATGAAGGCACTGAACAGTTATTTTTCTTATAACCCATGTTTATTAATGTGTTTTTTAATTATATAAACCTTTTTTTTTGCTTCCAAACCTACAAGCAATGGGACGAACTGGGCAACCGCCCGGGGTCTGAGGGGGGGTGAGTTACGTATCAAATAGTGGAAACTTGCCCCCTATCAAATCGAAGCCACAACTTATACAGTGAAAACAGGAAATGTTTGAATAATCATAAAAAAAAACCGCTCGGGGTCTCGCACAGTGCCTTGGACGAGATTTTTTTTCAATATGACCAATAACAAAGCACCTATGATTTTTTTTAATCAAGGAGCCTTGTTACGAGTCGGTTAAGGCCTTACCCCCAGCAAAAAGCGCGCTAACGGTATTTTTAGAAGTAATCTATTCCTAATTTATAACACTTAATATCTTTACTTTAGTTGACATTTTTTTATAATATAAAATTGTTTCGTTATTTCACAATAAAATACCACTAAAATTGTTGATTCCGTGTACCTCCTCTTCAAGTACCTACACTTCATTTTAATATGCAAACAACCATAGAATAATAACGCCACCATCACTATTACTATTACACTGTAGCAGAAGTAATTACTAAGTCACCGATTACACAGGGTAGACACGTTGTTCGTTTATGGGACTGACTGCATAACTTTATAATAAAATAAAATACCATCAACTGTCTTAAATATATCCTTGAAGATACTTTCTATATATATTTGGATAGTAGGCGTACTATTAAAACTTACTCGAGACATATTAATATATTACTAGAAAAAACGATTTCACTCACGTATTATTGGTGTGAATCGCGATTCAGACCAATAATACGTGAGTGAAACCGTTTTTTCTAGTAGTAGGCCTACTCCCCAAAACTAGGCCTTTACAATAAATTGTATAATTTTAAAATCCGGCGATTTTGTTATGAATGTAATCTTATTTAGCTTAAAAACTACATTTGAAGTGAACGTTTTAAAAAGATTGTTATAAATGGAGGTGTCTAAAAATATTTTTTTAATGGAGACCCATATTTTTGCCCCCCAGGCCTGAAACAAAAAGTGGACTTCTCCTTTATTTTTTAGTAAATTATTCGTAATCCTTTGCAATTTCCCGCCCATAACTCGTGCGCAAGTATGGAACGAAATTCAAGGCCGTTTGCTCGATGACGGGTCTTAAGGCCGTCACTACCTACCAGTTCCGACAATGAAGAATGCCCAATTTATTATATACAAAGGATCCGCCCGCTGACGTCAGATCCATAGTGAAAATAGACCAAAAAACTGGAATTCATATACGCAAAGCAATCAAACCTGTTGTACTGACCACAAACAACAGAATTGAATGTTATCAGACATAAATAACGAAGCGGTATAATTATTTTTAATACATAAGGCAATTTAATTTAATGCGAGTCTAAACGTCTTATGACGTGAGCAAGGTCACAAGAGCGCAACAATAACGCTGCGATCTTTTACTATCTTTTCTGGTTTTATTAGGATACTGCCAACCGCCTAGGTTTTGTATAATTACGCTAGGACTTACTCGCGGTTGCGGCCGTTGAGAGAGAACTTTTCCGGTATTAAATTTTTATACTTACTTTTCTAGAATAAATAACCTTTGTTTTGATCCAGGATGGTTTATCTGAGTGCCAAATTTCATCCAAATCCGTTAAGCGGTTACTGCCTTTACTTGTAACAAACAGCAATCCTCCAATCATTTTGCACAAACTTACGCATTACATATTTAGTAAGATTTTTTATTCCTGAGTAGAGCTGCCATCAGTCCGGAATTCGCCGGATTTGTCATAGTTTGAAAATATTTTTCAGAAGTGTCCGGGGAAAAACCCATATTTCGCCCAAATGTCCGGGATTTTGCCGTGTTTATCCGGCGCCGGCAATTTAGGTGATGGCAGCCCTATTCCTGAGACGCCATGGGGACTTCACAACACCAGATGTCAATTTCTGATATGAAGCAACCCAGTACAATTATTGTTACATTCGATTTGAAGGATAGTTAGTCAGTGTTACTATTAGACATTATGAGACATGACGTTTAGCATCATGCTAGCGGCTTGCTCATATCGTCATTCTGTAGTAGTAAAAAATCGCAGCCCAAGGATTGCGCTGGTATGGCCGTAGCTTTAATATATACTTGTTTATATAAATGTGATGTGTTCAGAATATAATTGACTGTCACGATAAGAAAGATGGTAAAACTATTGGCTTCTTTAGTAATCATTTCCATTGTGCTAACGTTTTCTGAAGTCTCAGGTACCTTTTTTTTAAGTTAAACTCAAGAGAGCAACGGCGAAAAAAAGTTTGATAATATTTATTTATTTTGTTTTTATCATGATGTGATGGCTGGTATTATTAATTTAAAAATGGTTATTTGATGTAACATGTTTTTTTTTTCTTTTTAATACTTTAAGCAAATACTTTGAGCATAACTGAGCCAAATACCGTTTTCAATAAGAAACCGAGTTCTGTTAAAACTTAGTGTTTATATTCTTTTTGGTGTATTTCTATGACTTATTCTAGGAATTCTTTTTTTCAGCACACATCGTCAAAAACAGGGAAGAAAGATGTATGCTGCCAATTCAACGCGGTAAATGCACTGACTATCACCCAAGGTACCTTACTTCCTACTTTTAGCTCGGATTTTTTCAACCGTGGTTAGGGTAATCCTCAGTGTTATTAAACTGGACGCGCTCACAGAGCTTCGTGTGCGTCGGGTTAGGTGTGAGATGCTGCCAGCGTGTCCAGCTTAATAAGACCCGGATAAAAAGATTACCACGGTTGACATAACGGGGCTTTACTCTATTTTACTTTATAAATGCGAGTGTATAGCTAAATAAACGGATTTGGATGTAATTTGGCACACAGGTACTCCATGTTCCCAATTAACATTACCCACTGTTTATTCCGGTTGCTCCCATGAAAATTAATGAAAATTTTAATTAGATTTTTACATCGTTTCTATTTGCACCGCGCCTACTACGCATTTAAAGCGCGTTGCCGCGCCGGCGTGTACAGAATACGCCATCTTCATAGACTATGATGTGCCGTAGATTCATACACCATCAAATGGATAAGACTGATTAATTTTGTTTCAGGTATGCCTACAATCCAGCGGTGAATAAATGTGTGAGATTTAAATATGGCGGCTGCGGGGGGAGCGCCAACAATTTCCTTCACCATCATGAGTGTCGACGTGCTTGCATTATATAATAAAATACTAGGAATCAAGCAGCCTGTAACCGTCCACTAAACGTAGGCCTCCGCAATGAGCGCCTACCATCCCGGTGTTAGTCGCATCCGTCAGCTACCCACCGCCTTTTTCATGTCTAAAAGGAATCACTTTATCTTATTACTAGAATGGTATGGACTTAGGGCTGCCATCCGTCCGGATTTCCCCGGATTTGTCCTAGTTTGAAGAGCGTCCGGGGGCCGTCCGGCAGGGGTTGTAAAAAGTGTCCACTTGTTGTCAGGAGAAATTATTTTTTTTATACATAAGCGATAAATTGAAATAAACCTTAGTTAAAAATTCATTCACCCGCATTCAAGAAGGCACGGCAAAATATTTTTTCAGAGGTGTCCGGGGAAAACTCCATATTTTGCCCAAATGTCCGGGATTTTTTCCGTGTATATCCGGCGTCGGCAATTTAAGTGATGGCAGCCCCTAGGTATGGTGTAAAGAAGTAAACTTCGGTATTTTGAATGAAAAAGTGATGCAACGAAACTAAAACGCGCTGTGAACGCGATACAGTGAGACTGAGCCCTTATAAATATTTTGCACGCTGAAAACAAGTAGGGAGCGCGCGTTTCAAAAACGTACGACAACTGCGTGTAGTCTTCTGCACATGTCGCTAGCGGGTATGCTAAACTATACAAAAAACACCGGCTTACCGAATACTTTTAAATTCTGTTTTTATTTTTAATATTTATGATTTCACTATTGGAAATTTGTTGTAAGACGATGTGTGATATTGTTTATTAAACTCTTTATGTTAAGTATTTCAATATTGTAATATAAATGATTGAAAGTTATAACAAACTGTATTTACATTGTGTTTATAAGCATCGCTAGCATATAACATTTGCTCGACTCTATAATTTAAAAAACATAATTATGACGCATGTAGAACCCCTTATTTGAAGTCGGTGCAAAGTAGGAACGCTGCTATTCCTACTATTATTCTCGAGCAAAACACTCCAGTGTAATTGTTTGTTGAAGTCGGTTAATAATTTTTTTATTGCGTTATACAGAATGCCTAACTTGGTTTGTAAGTATTTTAATTGCCATAACATACCTAAACGATTGCGCCACAAAAGGCACGTCTTATCGATGTAACTTAATTGGTGGATCTCCCTTAAAATTTCTGTGTTAAATAAAACATTTTACGGAGCTCATACCATTTGTTTTGTGTTATTTTCTTCTAAATACTTACCTACTTGAAATAACAAAACATTACATTAAAAAAGCTTTGGATGGGCCACGCGGTCACGGAGCAAACGGCTTGCTAGCTGTGCCATTGATCCGAACTTTCAGAGAAAATTTCAATAACTGCATTCCAGCGGGAAACTCTTACCTCCAGTTCTGCGCGTTCCCATAAATCCTTGTCTCCACGCACTCTGGAATGAATTTCCCTCCGTTAGTTTGTTCAGTTTCAGTTTGTAAAACAAACCAGGGACCAGGACCTTGCAATCCGCAGAACATATTATCTACTAGCTTTTGCCCGCGGCTCCGCCCGCATTAAAAAGTTTTTCCGGGATAAAAGTCCCGGTTTATATTTTCCCGGGATAAAAAGTAGCCTATGTGTTAATCCAGGACATGATCTACCCGTGTGCCAAATTTCATCGAAATCCGTTCAGTAGTTTTTGCGTGAAAGAGGAACAAACATCCTTACATCCATACATCCAAACATCCAAACATCCAAACATCCAAACAACCAAACATCCATACATTCTTACAAACTTTCGCCTTTATAATATTCGCCTTTATAATATTAGTAGGATACTAATATTATAAAGCTGAAGAGTTTGTTTGTTTGTTTCTTTGAACGCGCCAATTTCAGGAACTACTGAACCGATTTTGAAAATTCTTTCACTAATACGAAGCTACTTTACTCCTGAGTGCTACTTTTTATCCCAGGAAAATATTTTTGTCCCGGAAAAACTTTTAGCAGAGCCGCGAGCACTACTAGTGTGTTATAAACACCAATGAGCTATGTTATTAAAGGTTATTTCAGCAAAATAAATTAAACACATTATCGTAACTTATCGATACTTATTTAATGAAAAACAGCATAAAACAAGTTCCGAGATGGCATTCACCATTAGAGGATATCTTAATTCTTATTAATAGTAAGTAGGTACTAGGTACCTTGTGCAAACGACTAAAATGGGATTTTATTTATAAATATACAAACTTTCTTACGTTTCTAAGCGTCCTAATTGCGTTCAACGCGCGTCGTCATCTCATATAAAAATACATGCAAGTAGGTACATGAATTGAGAACCTACTCCATTTTATAAAGTCCGTTAAAAAAAGGGATGTGGAAAGGCTCTAAGTACTCTGTACCTACTTGCATTCGTAGGTATGTGTCAACAAATGTAATGAAGTTATGATCAAACACTGAGGACAAAAAAAAATTACATATGAGGAAATAAAAAGGTCTTTTTTTTCGGGCACGACAATGTGACTGCACCTCACCTGATGGTAAGCGCGATGCCGTCCAGATAGAGTATGAGTCGAATGGCAGCAGATGTTATCTCAAGCCATTCGACACAATCATGCCGGCCTACTGAGCTGCTTTTTCATGCTACGGCGGAAGGACCCAGGATTATAGGAAGGAGGGAAAACGCCCGCCGGTAAACTATTCCAAAGCCTGATGGTGCGGCAAACCAGAGATTTGGCGAACCTATTGGTTCGGGCCGAGATGGTTTTAACCATCAAGCTGTGGGTTCGCATGCCAGCACGCGTGGTTCTGCTGAGGAAAGGAGAGGAGGGATCAGGTTAAACAATTTTTCAGAATATTCGCCATTATATAGACGGTAGAACTCGCTTAGAGAAGCGACATCCCTCCGCAACTGTAGCGACTCTAAGTTGCTCGTCACGACTGCATTGTGGATGACAATGCGGATGGCCCGCCGCTGCAATCCATCCAAGGCATCGAGCAAGTGTTCGGCGGAACCGTCCCAGAGGTGCGAACAGTATTTCATACCCGGCCCTACCTGTGCTTCATACAAGCGGTAGATTTGACCGGGCTTGAAAAACCGACGCTAATAACCAAAATCGATAGCATAATTAACAATATTTTATCCATTGCTTTAAATGAAAGGTAGGAGCTACGTCGAGAGGACACGAATTATTCAACAAGCCCGCACAGAATGTTTCCGAGCGGCTCAAGAACTCATATTATATAGCTAAGTAAGTTTAAGTCATTGAAGATAATGTCACTTCGCGTATGATGTAATGTTGGGAGTGGGTGATATATTAGTCTAAGGTGATATCCTAGTTGGGAATGGAACGGTCTGCCGAGACAATGTCCGGAGTTTCAAAACCTAAGGCATACACCTCTGACTTTTCGAAGTTACGTTTTTATTGTTTATCAATTAGGTATCGTTCGCTTTAACGGTGAGGGAAAACATCGTGAGGAAACCTGCATATCTGAGAATTCTCCATAAGAATTTCGAGGGTATGTGAAGTCTGCCAACCCGCACTAAGTCAGCGGCTTAGACTAAGGCCTAACCGCTACCAGTAGTAGAGGAGGTCTGTGCTCAGTAGTGGGCAGCATATAAAACAGGGCTGATTGCATTGTATGATGTAATTGTTAGAAAATAATTTATAATATTTTATCCCTTATAACATGGCACGTTTACACCTAGACCGGGCATAATTAAATTATTAATTTTACCGTCTTGGTAAGAGTAGTTACATCGTGGTGACAAAGACCCTTCCCGAAATGAAAGAGACACTGCACTTTCCGGAATAAAAAGTATAATTATTAAAGTATAGTTATATCTATGTATGTACCTTTAATTCAAATCCAATGAGATTTTTATGTTTACTTCGAAGTTCGAAAAAAAATAAATTAATATATCTTAACAAACTTTGGCGTTTATCAGTAAGACAAGTGATGAACTAAGTAAGTACATAGTAATAATAATAATACGATTCCAGCAGAATCGTACTTTTCAAAGCGATCAAAAGAGAGGTGTAGTGGATGAGCGGCTGCCTGGTGCTCACGATATGCGTGATTATTGGAAGAATATCTGGTCGTCGTCTGTCCTCCATACTGAAGCCCCTTGGTTTGGTGTTGTAAAACGAGCTTGCGAGGCAATACCGGCCATGGTAACGATTTCAATTGGCCCAGAGGATGTTCTGGCAGCGATCCGTTCGACACAAAATTGGAAGTCTCCTGGCTCGGACGGTCTGCACAATTTCTGGTTGAAATGCTTTCCCAGTTCACATGCTCGTTTGGCAGCACAGTTTCAGGATGCACTAGATAGAGGATCGCTACCAACATTTATGACGACAGGTGTCACTCACCTTCTCTTTAAATCCGGCTGTACCACGGACCCGAAAAACTATATCATAACATGCCTTCCAACCATTTATAAAGTTCTAAGATCCATATTAAGATCGAAAATTGTAAAACATTTCACAATCAATAATATCCTTTTTCCTGGCCAAACAGGTTGCAAGATTGGGTCGCGTGGCACGAAGGAGCTGCTTCTCATTATCATGACCATTTGCCAACAGGCTCGCCACAATCGAAGGAATTTATCGGCTGCCTGGATTGATTATGACAAAGCCTATGATTCAGTGCCCCAAACTTGGCTCATGAGGGTGTTGAATTTGTATAAGATCGATACAAATTTATGCACCTTTCTTGGGTCATGTATGGGACAATGGACCAGTTTTCTTAGGTATCCAGGTGGTACGAGTCCTCTTGATTGTGATGAGCCTATTAGAATCAAGCGGGGTATATTCCAGGGTGATAGTCTGAGTCCATTGTGGTTCTGTATGTCCCTGAATCCTCTCAGTAATCTGTTGTTTGGTTTCAGGGTTAGCATACCGTCTACGGAGAGGGAGTGAGCTTATATCTCACTTGCTTTACATGAATGATCTCAAGTTGTTTGCATCAAAACAACCAGAATTGATTGAGTTGCTAAAAATAACTGTAAGATTTAGCAACTCATTCAATATAGTGTTTGGTGTAGATAATGTGCAGTTATCCATGTGAAGCGAGGAGAGGTTGTGGTCTCTGATGACATACAAGTCTCAGTGACTGTAAGACTTAGAACCCTTTCTGAGACGGAAACCTACAAATATCTGGGTATGCCTGAGGCACTGGATATTATGGTTGCCGACGTAAAACAATCGGTGAGGGAACGTTTTTTCGGCCGTCTGACAAAAGTACTTAACAGTTTTTGTCAGATGGAAACAAGATTCGTGCTTTCAACGGTTGGGTTATGCCTGTACTCATGTACTCTTTTGGGGACTAAGACCGAATTGGACACCCTGGATCGACTGCACATCTTATGCATCACACACGATCGTCAGTAGTGAGATTGTACATCCCGCGGAGTTGCGGGGGCCGAGGCTTACTTAATGCTAAGGACTTGCATAACCGCGAGGTATGCAATCTCAGGGATTATTTCCTCCACAGCGAAGTGGGCATGCATAAGATTGTAGTCATGGTGGATAAAGGATTTACCCCGCTTTCCTTGGCGAATGAGAAATGGCGAAAACTTGTGGCGATGGGTATTAGGGAACGCGAGGAAATATAGAAGAGCAAAGAACTACACGGTCGGTTCTATCGGGTCCTTCACGGGCCTGATGTGGACCAGCTTGCATCCGTATCTTGGCTACGTTTTGGTAACCTTTTTGGGGAAACTGCCCTCAGTTTTGTCTTTGCAATTATACCAAGGACGTAGGTAGGTATACCTAAGTAGCAGTACTGGTTACAAAATCTCCTTTTGGGACCTAAAAAAAAAAGGTCGCCGGAAAAAATTTATACAGACTTTCAATATTTTATGGCGTGTACCATTTTTTTTGGTCAAATGCCAACTTTTAGTGATCTCTGTATCAGTATTACTGAGGCACTATCTGGCATCCCTATATCGTGTCCTTTGGTTAAAATAAATAGGCTAAGATCGTTCATCATACATTTGGCAACACTGGTCATTTGTCTTTTTTTTTTCTTTTTTTTTTTAGATATTACGGCTCTGGAGACTAGTCCATTGAGCCCGTCTTTCATATATTTTTATCCTCAGTCCTAGCTCCTAACTACTATGTCGAAGTAAAGCAGTGGCTACCTTACCAAGACTTTATCGAGGAGTTTTGGCGGCAACAAAAAAGCACTTGATTAGCACAGTTATTTCAATTCACTTCATTTGAGCCCTTTAATAGAACTATATTGGATAATATGCCACCATAATTATGCAACATAACACTAAGTATCATCAAAATAATGAATTAAAACAAGAGCACCTCATGACACTACCAAGTTCCCGCCAAAACTCGGTCATTTGTCTTTCATCCAGTGCTGCCAGATTAGGCGAATTTTCGCCATTTAGGCTATCTTGAAGAGTGTCGGGGCGACCAAAAATTGCGAATGGTGACCGGTCGCCGTTTAGGCTACGCGAATGGTGATTAGTCGCCAATTTAGGCTACTCCGGAAAGTTCGTGTTTAGGGCATTGTTTTTGTCGAATTTGAGGATATTTGTAGCTTTGACGGTACAAAACATGTACTCAGATCCCCCTTACACACAATAATTGAAAACTGGGGACCTTTTTTTTTTAGCTCTCCGCGTCCCCACACAAGTGGGGGACTTTAGACTACTTCGAATTTTCGCCGCGTTGGACTACAATAAATTTGAAATTAGGGAGGTTTTTTTTTTTGCTCCACCTCTCCATATACGAAGAGGCGACTTATTTGTCTCTGGAGGCGACTATGCTTTAGGCTACTTCACAATGAATTTTCGGCGACTTCAACCGTCAAACATCTGGCAATACTGCTTTCATCTTTACCTGTCACTCGAAATTTCGCAGTGACGTGAAAAATCTAAAATAAATCTCTGTTAAATCTACTCAAGCCCTACAAAACGTAAGTAATTTCTTATAAATGATAGTCAAAAGTGTATTATTTACATAAAATCTTTTTAGTTTTTTATTGTTTCGACATTTATAGAGGTTATGGTTGCATTCGTTCAGATCGACGTGTTTTGAGTGATATCTCGTCGTTTAACGCCGAATGCTAAAAAATAATACGAATTTTACAGTTAATTTACTACATTACACTCTAAAACATAAATATCTGTACAGAAATTATGTTTTCAATCTTAAATTCGTACAAATTTGATGTGGTTATTTTGTCAATAGCACCATCGTATGTTAGCTTCAATTTACACTATATTAGCGGTCTGACCACACAATGACTGCAGTTAACACGACGTTATTCCTGTTTCACGTGATTGAATGTTAATTGTGTGAATGGCGATATATCTTTGGTCATGTCTCAGAGTAAAATATTATTTTACACTGACACATGACCAATAAATATTTTAGAACTATATTGTGCCTACCGGGTACCAACGAAATTACGCGACGGAATAATGTCAGATCCGTAGTTAAATAGAAACTAGCTAAATTGAAGATAATTTGAGAGACTAGAGCGTAGGTAACAAACCAGCTTGGAAGAGTGTAAAAAAATCAATTTAGGTACTTAGTCTCTTTCAGACAAGATTATTGCTTAAAATAAGTGTATGTAATTAAACAGTTTATTATATTATTGAGATGTTTTCTCTCTCATGTGTGTATGTGTGTGTTTGTATTCAATAAATCAATAGCATTTACTAAGACAAATAGTTCATGTACCAATAATTATAAATTTTTATATTGTACGACTTTTTACATCACAATACGTAAAAACTGGAAACAACATAATATAAATTTTACAGCCACAATGACCAAAATTTGAAAATTGATTTGAAATGAAATAAATCGATCGACATTTAGGTTAAATTATATTTATTGTAAATATATAAATTATTTGCAATTATCTATCACATTTATTTGTTAAAACAATCTAAAATGAATATATGTAATGATCACTTTTTTAAATTATTAACCAATAAAAGGGTTAATGCAACAAAAAACAACTGAACATACACAATAATTATGCAACTATATATCAAGTTATACAAGAATAGTAATTGATAATAAAATATGTTCATTAACGATTATACACTGCCCTCATCCTTAGTGTGACCTGTCAAAATTATCATCCTAAATTTTACAAATTATATAATTTACCCTATTGCTTACAGTCCAAGTGTGAAACCTGTTTGTGTTTTAGTTTTGTTAATACACACTTATTACCTACAGGACCACCCACACCATACAAAGAATAATCAAAGTCCCTTTAACCTGTGCAGTCCCTGATCAAAAATTGGTAGTTCGCATCATTGTGGATGGCATTATCTATATTATACATAATTAAAATCACAATTTCTGCAACCCATAAAAAATAAACCGGTATAAGACCCTTAGCACATAATATTTTAATCTTAAAAACGTTACATGTAGTCAGTTTGCCAACCCCCACTAGACCAGCGTGATGGACTAAGGCCTAAAACCCTCTCAGCTGTAGAGGAGGCCCGTGCTCAGCAATGGCCAGTATGTAATTCATGGCTGGTATGGATGGATGGACACATGTAGTAATCTCCTTCGCCATCTTTGTTTCTTCCTAGCTGACATATAAATATGAATATGGTCCCACTTTTCATATGTGTAGATGTCGGGCCGTGAAGGTGGTAAGAAGAAGCCGCTGAAGGCTCCGAAGAAGGAATCTAAAGAATTAGATGATGATGATCTAGCCCTAAAACAAAAACTTAAGGAGCAACAAAAAGCTTTACAGGTTAGCATACTATGTAAATGATAAGCTAATAGATTGATAAGTGTCCATAACAGGATTCACCAACTGGTTGCATCACGGACTGGCAAGTCTGAAATGTTGATGCAAACCACTTTAGTTCAAGTTTTATTACCGTTCTATAATGTTAATCTGAAAGTGATCAGTAGGCTTAGAATGCGGCAAAGAAACACATGTGTGTTTTTATTGGGATTAGTTGTGAGACTTAACATGTGACTTGTTGGTCTCTCGATCAATCACAAACATCAAAATTAAACGACATCGTCTTACGAGTTGCATTTTTTTTCCTCATTCTATACCCACAGATATTTTTTAATACTGGGACTATAATATTAGGTAGGAATATTGTCATACAAAAACTATTTAGAATTTTATAACAAATAATACATTTAGTATTTGTTTTATTAATGCAATTCTATAATTTTTTTATAATACTATTTTTATATGTATCTACTTTCAGGATGCGAAGGCGAAAGCGGCACAAAAAGGTCCCTTGACCTCAGGCGGAATAAAGAAATCTGGCAAAAAGTGACAAATTAACTACCTAATTATAAAAAATCTGTAATTCATAGGCTATTATGGTGTTACATGGAAGATCTTTGTCAAAACATTTGACTTTATAATAATTACATACATAGCGGCAGAATAAGTTACAGTTGTGCAATTCAATCTTGATCACTAACCGCACTGCCGTTTTGTGTGGCTTTTCGACATTTTTAATGCATTTAAAATGTATGTAACATCCAATTTGTTTAATACTTTCATAATGTAATAAAATGTTTTTATTTATTAGAACTTTCATTTACATCCCTTTTATAAGAAAGTAGTCAGGGCAGGGATCTGAACCTTAATTCCCTTTGCCCATTATTTGTCAGCAAATAAGAGTTTTGACGGGAACTTGGAAGTGTCATGAGGTGCTCTTGTTTTAATTCATTATTTTTGTGATACTTAGTGTTATATTGCATAATTATGATGGTATATTATCCAGTATAGTTCCATTAAAGGGCTCAAATGAAGTGAATTGAAATAACTGTGATAATCAAGTGATTTTTTGTTGCCGCCAAAACTCCTCGATAAAGTCTTGGTAAAGTAGCCACTGCTTTATTACAACATAGTACATAGACAAAAAAAAACAAATCACTTAAGACGAGGCTGTATGGGCTTGAACCCTTTGCCTTCCTTACAAGGGAAAATTATTAAAAAAATCAGTAAAATGAAAAATTCCCGCTCTTTACTGTACCACCCTCAGATACCACCAAAAAAATACGGTTTGAACTTCGACATAACTTTTAGTATTTATGTAATTTGTCGTTTGCTTGTGAATTTATAAATATAAATATCTAAGAATATTTTATGAAGCTCATTGGTTGAGCGTTCTTTATATTGGATAGTAACTTATTAAGTTAAGAAGGTACCTAGGTTAAGATTGAAATAAATACTTGTTTATTACTTAGCGGTTAAACGATCGTATTTTACAGGGCGTGGTGAGTAATTATTTTAACTACGTACTTTTCATTGTCCTCTTTACAGTGAGCCATTTTTAGGTATAAACCTTTACAGTTGTAAATATGACCAATTATTATTATTAGAACACTAGTTTCTGAGTTGCGGATACCTATTTACTTTTGCGTACGGGCATTAACCTCTATCACATAGTGTACCTACATAGATGTGGTGACTTATATGCTAGAACTAATCTGTAAGCTGTTTGGCCTGTATTATATAGTGCATACTGCTGAGCACGGGCCTCTTACTACTGAGATGGTTTAGGCCTTAGTCCAGCACGCTGGCCTAGTGCTAACCCAGCAGACTTCACATAACTGTTTGAAGGCAAACATTGTGAGGAAACCTACATACCTGAGAATTCCCCAAAAATAATTTCGAAGTTATGTGAAGTCCGCTGGGTTAGCACTAGGCCAGCGTGCTGGATTAAGGCCTAAACCATCTCAGTAGTAGAGCCCCGCTTATATACATAAATGTATGTGGAAACCCTATAATATGGACGCCGGCGTCAGTCGCGGGGCTTGATGAGTCAAAGCCAACGATTATTGATAAACAATACACACATAACTTCGAAAAATCACAGGTGTGTGCCTTGGGTTTTGAACCTACGGACATCCATCTCGTCTGACAGTTCCATTCCCAACTAGGCTATCGTCGCTCCCCGCGCTCCGTATGTTAGTATTTACGTATTCCAAAGAAAATAATACGCAGCAAGCATATAAGTGGACGATAGCCTAGTTGGGAATAGAACGGTCTGCCGAGACAATGTCCGGAGGTTCGAACCCAAGGCACACACCTCTGACTTTTCGAAGTTATGTGTGTATTGTTTATCAATTATCATTCGCTTTAACGTTGAAGGAAAACATCGTGAGGAAACCTACATGCCTGAGAATTCTCCATAAGAATTTCGAGGGTATGTGAAGTCTGCCAATCCGGACTAGGCCAGCGTGGTAGACTAAGGCCTAAAACCCTCTCAGTAGTAGAGGAGGCCCGTGCTCAGCAGTGGGCAGTATATAATTTAGGGCTGGTATTATTATTACATTATTAAGTATATAGGAAGTAGGTACTAACAATATTTCTTTGTTTTGTAGCATCGCATTTCTAGGGAGTTCAATTATCAAGGAATCTAGGCTACTGCATTATTTAAGAATATTAGAAAATATTAAAAAACACAATCAATAAAATGTCGAAAGACAATGTGATTAAATTGGATCACAACGTTTTAGACTTTGACGAATGTATTAGTAAAACTGTTTTGTTGCGAAATCTGTCTATTGGTCATAGCATCGTATCAAAATCTACTGAACATTCTTCTAATCAGTGTATTAAAGAATTCGAGGCAAACTGTTTTGAACATAGCATTATAAATGCATGCAAAAATCCAGATGAATGTGTAACTAATGAAAATGCAAAACAAGGAGATGGTCTTCAATCTGATTCAGTATTAATCACATCCAATAATACAAATAATCTTTGCAACAATGAAGAAAACAAAACAAAGGACATTGAAAATAATATGAAACTTAGTGATGTAATATTAATAAGTTCTGATGAAGATTTATCATCATGTTTCATAGAAAATACAGAATTACAAAATTTGATATCTCCAAAATTCAATAAAGTTGATAATAATGATGGTTACAATGATCAAAACTACGATTCCGATTGTAGCGGTTACCACTCCTCTGATTTTGAATTTATAACTGAAAGCGAAGCAGAGATTCAAGGTTTAATAAATAATCGTGCTAAAGAACTACTTAATAGAACTCCCTTTAGTAAAAACCCATCAGAAACCTCGAGTTACTCCGATTTTTTTAATTGTCTCTCCACACATTATTCAGTTCCCGAGGGAAGGTGTTCCGATACACTCAAAGAAAACAATCAACCAACTCGACACTCCAACAAAGATTTGGGTCTACCAAACAAAATAGATTTGGAAGAAGCGGGACCTAGTTGTTCAAATGTTTCTACAAATAATCTCCACGCACATTCTTTAGGACCTAGTTCCTCATATAGCAAATTTCGGTACAATGAACCATGTAGAAACGCTTTAGCACCAACTTCCCCACGTAAGATTTTCCTAAACGACAACCCCATACACAACGCGATCCCTGCTGGAGAAGACTATTTCAATTTATTCAGAGGAATTTACGATCCAATGCTTCCGTTGTGTAATATACATATGATGGAGAATAAATCATTTAGAGCAACGGGTATGAATGTGGAATTTGAAGGAATCGGTTTCGACTTACGTCTAATGAGGAATATGGATAACAGTTCGCAGGATGAATGTAGGTTGACGTCATAATTAGTTTATCAAATTCAAAGACATTCAACAGTAAAGTATAATCTTTGATTAAATTCAACATCATAATCGAGGATAACGAACTCAGTACAGTTCCATACAGCACTGCAATCGCTAATAAGTACCTACCAGTATTTTTTTTTATTACATGACCCTTAAAACCAGTGACAGTTTTAGTAGGTGGAGCGCGGAGTAACTGCCCAAGGTTTCGCGCTTGCAAGGAATATAAAGGAGTATATTAACCCTTTTCAGCGATCGAGTAAAAAGGCCTCGCAAACTCTGCCGCTCACAGGATCGCAATAACCGCTGCCGGCACTGCAAACGGGCAGGCGGACATCAGCCATAACCTGATGTGAAATTATCCTCACCAACTCGAGAATTTAACTTCCAGTCTTAACATTTCAACTTTCAACATTTAATTTATTATATTAATTTTCTTTTTAGTGGAGAGCGAAGCTGAAGAAAATGTTAAGAAAATAATTAACTTATACCCAGGGGATAACAGAAAACCCAGAAGGAGACATTAATTTGTCACAAAACTTTATTTTTGATAATATATTATTTTCTTACTAACGACATATTTTTTGGTAATGTAGAAAAGTACAACTTCGCAGCTTTTTGAGTACATTTGTTAATTTGCCTTAGCTTGCCTTGCGCTTCCTCAAAGGAGAGCACAGACCAACGCACAACCAAACCTTCGTTCATACATAGCAGCGATAACTTAATTTTGAGGAGTAACTTGTTTGTTTACTAATTACTAGCCCTCTCTTAGCGCCAAATCTTTTAAAGAGAGCTACCACCTGAAATACATAAAACGGTCTTCAATCAGCCCCCTCACCAAATTAAGTACTACTTCTATCATAAGCGCTGAGAATTTATACATTACATTTTCACGACTAAGCCGCTGAACCGAATTTGATAAAGTTTTGTGTAAAGTACCTAAAGAAATGACAGAGGTTCCTTTTTTAATATTTGGCAAACACCGCGTTCCACGAAGGCGAATCTGCGAGCAAGAGCTAGAATTAACACATTAACTGCACCGCCCAGTGGCGTAACGAAAAATTGTCACTGCCCGTCACATTCAACAAAGTCACGTTTACGACCCCCCCCCCCCCCCCTTTCGGGCCCGGGGCCCGTGGCATTTTGCCACCCTGTAGTTACGCCATTGGCATCGCCAAAACGAACTATCCACCATTGCGTCTGCCACGCGCGGATAGTGTTGTCCCGCTCTGACGTTAGGCTGAGCGACGCGAGTGAGTCTTCAAACATTCCTATCGTGTGTGCGGCGCACGAGCATCACGCCTAAAAAGGAGTCTTACGGGAACCGCAGACGTTAAACAAATAAAACAATAAGTTACGCCAATATGAGAAGTTTATTGTAAATATTTACAATGTGTTTTTAACTATCATATTAACCTAATCAATACAAATTTAAGGCTTATATGATAAAAGTGTACTTTGAGTTACCATACATTTGCGTAAAGAAAAACATTAACAAAAACTGTTAAACCGAGTATAATTGTTAACACAGCTCTTTTTGTTATAATAAAAGTAACACCTCACTTACCAATCATGTATTTATTATTATTAGTAATATGTAAAAGTCCACATTTGTTACTGAAGACAACCAAAACACCAGTGATAACTTAATGAGTAACCACAAATATTGGAGATTTTAGAACATTTTATCTTGGTTGTAAATAACAATACAGTTTAAAGTTCTGGCATCCAATATTTTATCACGAAAATTCACATGATTTCAAAATCACATGTAAACAAACCTCGGACGAAATGTGCTACGGTTAGCTTTTTATTCTTCAAGTAAAAATCTCACATCTTATAATATGAAAGTAAATGAGGCATTACATTTAAGGAATGTGAATTTATTTGATCATGAATTGTCAAATCTCTCTAGAGCCTGTTAAAATAATAAATATAAAATCTAAAAAAAAGGTAAAATATAACTATGTCACCGTTACGTCGATACGATCTAGAATTTTAAAAAATGCCTTGAACATAACTTACTCTGCATAAAATATTATCTACGTCAAACGAAAACAAAATGGCGGGCACGCCATTTTAACGCCACGAAATGGCGGAAATTCAGCTCACTTTTGTTATTTACATTTAAAAATGAAACAGGAAACATATAAATATATATGTTTATATAGCCCCTGACTTAAAACATGTAAATCATGTAAACAGTATACATCTCTAACATTTTTTTAGATTATACATGGCAGTACTAATGTTTCTTAACGTAAACATTTATAATATCCATATAGATACAACCTTCACTTGAATAGCACCTTTATACAAAGTGATAGTGTTAAATTAGTTGAACGCGATGATATACTAATGGAAACATTCAATTGTAAGAAGTCTCGATTAATCTCCATTAAACTAGTAAATTACTATTTTTTATTAATTAATCGCCTCATCAATTGGGTAGGGTCTAGTGTCAGCGTAATTACTTTTTGAAAGACCCAATTATGTATTAATTATATTGAGTAGCATTAAATGTATTTGAATAAATTGCTACTGTATCCTTCGCGTACCAAAAACAATAGTCATGCGTTGATGTGGCCGCTAAGGCACGTAATAAATTGATCAAATTTCGATCATGACAATACAGCCAACAGTCAGTATTCAGACCATAATGAAGTAAAATATCATGTAGGTACTGTGTATATCAACATAATTAACTGACTGTGACAATGGAATCGATTTCACAGATGATACGCGCACTATTGTCACATCATAAACCATAATCAAAAAAGCTTTTTAACATCTACCCAATTGACATTGGCAAAATCACTGATGAAATGGTGGAGCCATTTTTAAACAAGAAAAAAGTTTATACTTATTCTTTTATTCAGCAACTAGTACTGGTATAATTTGATATGATTGATTGTAAATCGACACTTCATTGCATGTCCTTTCAAAATCATACTTAATTACTAAATACACTGAATTTTATCATTATTTGATTAAGTTTTCCTTGATTTAATTTCTCAGTAATGTGGGTCAATTTTAAATTACTTTTAACAGGCATCCTGTGTTGAGACGGACTTATCCATCACCTTTTACTAAAATATACCACCTAAATTAATTTCTAATAACGTTAATTTAATATTTTTCATTGTTTTACGTAATAAGTAACGTCATCAAAAATACAAAACCGACATACAATTTATAGATTCGGTTAATAAAAACACAAGTTTTCTTTCTAAGGAACGCAAACTTTAAACCTAGTGAAAAGGGTAGTTGTCCAATGACAAAAAAAGGTTTAATAAGGCACAGAGTGACGTCACCGCCATTATGTTCCGGGCGTGCGAGAGAGATAGACAGATGTTCCTACTACACGTCCGCCTTGAACCATTAATTGAAAACATCATTTCCGGGCTCATTTATTAACAGATTTGAATGCTGTTTTATTATTAAAGTAATAAAATGATTCTTTTCTGTAATGTTGGAATTGCGTACATCACGGGCCAGGATAGGAAACTAGCCTATTTAAATAACAAAAGTGGCTGAACACGTTGTTCATCACAAGAATTCCAAGAAGGTCCATAAAAACGTTTAACAATATGTCAGTGAAAGGTCGCATACGGCCTACAGCCACGTGGTGGCAAATAGTACAAAAATAAAATCCATTATCTGTGTTTAACTCTTTAACATTTTGCCTTCCGTTTGGCCGGCGACCGCGGCGGCGGCTCAGTCTTCTTGCTCTGAAACAAATAAAATATATTCTACACATAATTCATAAACTCACTTTTTATCGCCGAAGGACGCAAAGGGGCAACTAATGCACCCACATTTCGCCATGTGTATACCATGACGCATGGGCGTATATAAGAGGGGGTTCAGGAGGTCCCCCCCTAGCTTAAAATAAACCACGCTACGCCACTGAACGCTGACATTTTGGGGAACAGGACTCTGCCCCCCCCCCCCCTTAGCTTCTAAAATACGGTGTCATGCAAGCAAGAACCCACGCCACTAAAACTTTTATATCGTAGGACCCCCCATGCGAAATCTATAGTTAAGCCCATGCCATGACGTAATAGATGTCGAGCCCTGAGACAGGAGGGTTAAGTCTCATAAATGCCCAGTAATTAAATTCATAGATAGCATCACGCCTTATTCCCTTTTCAGGGGTAAACAGAGGTGTATCACCCACCTTTCCACAGCTAGTTAGATCCCATGCAATAGAGGTCCGGCCTGTCATTTACCATGCATATTTCCAGACTCCAGATATTAAGTGAATTTTTTTTTTTAAAACAACTCACCTCCCTCGTCCTTTTTGCTCTAGGCTCCCCCGAATCCTTTTCTTTCTCCTCCGTCTTTTCCGCTTTAGAATCGTCACTCTCCGGGCTTTTCTCAGCTTCCTTTTCATTCGGACCTTCGTCTTTCTCCGGCTGATCGACTTCCATCTCTTTTTCAGCTACTTGTTCCTTCGTTTCAGTCTCTGTGCTGTTCTCTGGAGGTTTATCGTCAACTATTTCTTTCTCTTTCTCTTTTTCTTTATCTGTACTCTCTTTATCTTTCTCAGTGTCTTTGTCGTCGTTTTCTACGACTTCTGGTTCCTCGGGTTTGTTGCTCTGTTCTTTATCTTTCTCTTCTTGCTGTAGTTTTCTTGATGATTGTCTTTTCACTGGTGTTTTAGCGTTACTGTTTACTACTTTCTTTTTTGCTGAAATCAAAACAAAATTATGACGTATTCCATTTTGTTTGTTGCAAAAATCATTCCTAAATTATTTACAACACATATAACGCTAAATTGTCACTGCTCTTGCACGCCAATGTACGAATAATTCCAAGCTTCTATGTTTACTTGCGTAGCTTTCGATATCTTGCTAAAAAAATACACTAAGTACCTCAAGGTAATATTAATTTTACTGAATGTATCTGTATTTTTTATCTGCAATGTATAATCAACGATTGTGAATATTATTCACTGAGACAACAATTTGTCGACAGTAAGTTATAGATTATATTTTGAACAAAGTTTCAATTTTACTTTATTTTTAAACCTTGCTACTTATTTCAATTAGCTTTACAACCGCAGTATTACATGTGGTTAGTATACCTGGCGTGGGTTTCTTCTTCTGCGCTTGTTCCTCTTCCTGTGGAGCTTCTTTCTCTTCTTCATTGGCCGCGTCGATCGCCGCTTTCATTGTGTGCGAAGTCGGCACTGACATTTCTGTCAAATAATTGAATTTTTTACATAAATCTATAAATCCGTCACGCGTTGGTCAAGGGGCTCATGATGACCAGCTATACTCAACCTTTGGTCCGCCAGGCTTTTGCTTGCGGTCCACGAAGCAACTGTAAATGACCTACCTGACTTAAAAAATGACACTGAAACTAAAGAAACTTTTCTTTATCACTTGAGCTATATTTTAATTTTATAGGAATGTAATAATTCTGTTAACAGTGAATTAACTTTAATTACGTTTTTTTACACTTATGTAGGTCAATAAATTTACGTTGCAGCCCGAGGCACCATAACTGAGATGTCTTTGCAGCCTGTATAAAAAATGGTTGAGTACCACTGTGCTAGACGGACCAAACGCCTTAAAAAATGCAACTCTCGCCTGATGGTAAATGACATGACCATAAACATAAACAACACCATCGAAATTTCTATTGCTACTTCGAACCTCTGCCTGCCTGTTCAGTGTTAAAGGAGATATTATACATGTATATATTATGTTGTCTTTTTGCACCAATACAATGTCACTGTACTAATACTATAAATGCGAATGTTTGGATGTTCAAATGATTGCGAAAAGTAAACTCAAAAACAACTCATAAACATACCTAGTCTACCTCTTATCTTATTCTAAGTAATATTATAAATGCGAAAATTTGTGAAAAAGTTTTGATGTTTGTATGTTTGTTAGCAGCGACTATATAGCCTCTAGACACCTAATCGTCGGAGATAGTGCAAGACCGCGTAAATGAAAAAAAAAGTCCAATTGAAATTGATCCTTACCACGCTAAACTTAGCATTGATAATACAAAACTTTTTTTTAATCACTTACGCGGTATTTCACTATCCCCGACGTAGTGTCTAATATTTTTCTTCAAATGAATTTTGTCAACCACTTCAGGTGTGAGGAAGCGGGGTACTGCATTACAAATGGGCATGTCAACATCATTACGTTTTACGTAGCCATAGAAGCACTATTTTTATTGGGTGCATCACTTTTCATGTAATGCTAAACTAAGCCGTAGAGATAGCGTGAAATGCACTTAAATCAGAACTATATTTAAATATAATCTGAAAGTAACTATATGGTCTCTGGTTAGATGTAACCTCATACATAACGGCTTTGGATGAAATTTGGCACACGGGCAGATTATGCCCTGGATAACACATAGGCTACTTTTTATACTTAAAAAATGTCTAACTCGAACTTTGACACTGGCAGATGCGCAAACCGCGCCTTGCCAAAGAGAAAAAAAAAAATAGATATTGCTGGCATACTATGTTGGGATTTTTGTAGCGGGAAAGGCTTTTCTAAAGGACGAAGACGCCAACACCTAGTATTACATAAACTCTTACCCAAAGGTTCGTGCACTAATTCCAGTAGCTCGTCCGGCGTCATCTTGGCAGTGGCTTTCTTGAACTGCACCACTCGCTCGGAGAAGAACTCCCAAAACGACAGCCCTTTGGGCGTCGTGAACAGCTCCTGGGGTTCGCAAGGTAATCTTAATTTAAACATTACAATTTAACATGAGGTACACTATGCCGTAAAAGTAGTATACAAAACAATTTTTTTTTTGTTAATGGCCCTACTGCCAGTAGCCTGACGCGAGTCGGCTTTTCTGGCCACACCAGTCTTTAGGGTGAACGCCGGCTCAGGACGGCCACTGAGAGAGAATGACACATCAACGATTAGGGAAAAATTGGTTTTTAGGCCTAATCCTATTGGATTGTGTTGTCATCGGCACGCGGACCGGAACTGCTAGGGGGGTCGGGGGGGGGGGGGGGGGGCGAAGGGGAACGCGGCGAGGTCCTCGACGGCGAGGACGGAACTGCGATCTTGTGGAGTGTTGGGAGTTTCAAGAACTCGTTCTTACGGCAGATGGCCAGAGTGATTTCGTCCTCTGGATCGGTTAATACGGAACGCGGCCGTCTCCATTTGGCGCGGTCGAATGGAGAAACACTTTAGTGTGTGAATAAACATTATAAGGTATTTGCCTATGTTTTATGCAATTACTAGCTTTTGCCCGCGGCTCCGCCCGCATTAAAAAGTTTTTCCGGGATAAAAGTCCCGGTTTATATTTTTCCGGGATAAAAAGTAGCCTATGTGTTAATCCAGGACATGATCTACCCGTGTGCCAAATTTCATCGAAATCCGTTCAGTAGTTTTTGCGTGAAAGAGGAACAAACATCCTTACATCCATACATCCAAACATCCATACATTCTTACAAACTTTCGTCTTTATAATATTAGTAGGATTTATGTCTTTTCAATTATGATTTACAAAAAAAAAATTCTGTCCGATCTCCCACATTACCTTCATGTTCTTGTACACCGTATCCGCCTGGACCCTGATGAGGTGCGCCTGCTTGCTGAAGAGCAGCGCGGCGCTCTCGCTGAGGTCCCAGGAGGTCGTGTTGCCGACGTACGCACGCATGCGCTTCACCGTGTCCAGGCACGTCGGGTGTTTGAGCAGCATCAGCGGCTTCACGTCCAGCTCTGTACGTACATTATGTTTGTCAAAATATTTGGATCCTATATAGCATTACATACATACATACTAAGGCTTTCAGTCTCGGTACATTTACGAGTCTGGGGAAAAAAAACGAGACTTGGTCCAGTCTCGAAAAAAAACGAGACTTTCGAGACTATTTCAAAAATAGTCATTATACTCGTAGGCCACGATTAAAGACCTTTAAGGCAGTCAATACAAGATATATCAATAAAGTACTTTATAAATCACACTATTATAAAGCCATATGGAAGTTAAATTACCAATTACTTATACGACTTTTCAATTTTTATATCTGTCCCGTAAAAGATAAAGAGGGTTGGATAATTACTTTTAAAGAGAGGATTTGATTTTATTACAAACTAGCTTTTGCTCACCGCTTCGACCACGTGAAATATTTTTACAAGGACAAAAAGTAGCCTATAGCCTTCCCAGAGTTTCAGAATATCTCCACACCAAAATTCAACGAAATCTGTTCGGTAATATTTGAGTAGTTTGGCGTTAAGACATACATACAGACTCAGCGGGGGGTTGTGTTTTATAATTTTTAATTAAGTAAATCGCATAAGAAAAAAATCTCTAATTCAACGCTAGAAGTACGTATAGATTAGCATTAGTATTTTTGGTCCCAAGTCATCTCGTGTCTCAAAGTATCGGGACTTTTTGTATTTTTAATAGTCTCGCGTCGCAGGTTTTTATGGTCGAAACATGTCACACTATAGTAAGTGAAGACTCCCTTCTCGTAATAGACGTAGACGAGACGTCTCCAGCCTCTTTTAAAACCGGTCTGCAGACGGCGGTTGGGCGATCGGTGACCTGCTACTGTGTATATAAAGACAAGTATATGAGGGTGCCGCGTAGTGTTTCATACTTATTTGACATTTTATTCGAGTCTCATCTTCAAACAGCGAGAGACTCTGCTCAAGAGCAGACTCCTACGAAAGTTGCGATAGCATGCACATGTGCATTCCGTGACCTTTGACATGCTTAATTACAATGTTATATGAATGCTTTGGGTTGTCTCATGTCTTGGGATTTTCGTAACTTTTCAAACTATTATTAGCAGGGATTTAGCAATGGTTTGAGTATTTACCCCTATCGCTACCATTGTCAAAAAGAGATCTCTTCCCAATTTATCATAACAATAATGTACTTAATTATAAAGACCCGTATATGTTTCAACAAGGTTAGGTTGCGACTTCCGAGAGATTATCAAAAATTTAATTTTTCTATGTCGCCACTGATCCGCATTAAAAAGATCCTGATAATTTAGTATTTTTTTCAATAATAATTATTATTTGATGTTAGTTTCGAAAGTCTCGTTTTTCCCGAGACTGGAGGCAGCAGTCTCGAGTCTCGAAAATACAAAAAAATCGTCGAGACTCTCGAAATTTTCGAGACCGAGAGTCTCGAAATGAAAGCCCTAATACATACATAGTATCACGCCTCTATCCGATAGGGGTAGGCAGAGACTATGGATCGCCACTTTGCTCGATTCTGGCACACTACTTTCGCTTCCTCTACCTTCATCAATCTTTTCATGCACTCCCGCCAGTTCAGGGTACTTTTGACCTGGCCTTTACTTAGAATGTCAGATATCTATAGAGCTACAACAACCGGCAAACAACTTAAGCAGCTACGTAGTAGTTTTATTATTATTTGTTATCAGGCAGGTAGTTTGTTCAGTGATACTCCTGAATCTTTCAACAATGCTTTCATTTGAAATATTTTTTAAGTCCATTCTTAAATTTTTCACATTTTCCGCTGAGACCAGCCCTTGTGGGAGTATGTTCCGTGCTCTTACAAGCCTGTTTATCAGGAAATGCATGTGTGGTTTGTTGTTAGACCTGGTGGTTTCTTTTTTTGGAAATATTGCTATATTACACATGTTCCTTTTCAAAAATAGACAGAAGTAATACAATATACTAACAGGGTGCTAGTCTATTGCTATTTACTGGGAACAATTCCAGATATTGGTTATTTATGCTTGTATCAATGGATGAAGCTAAGCACAAATAACCAATAACAATTCACCCGTCCTGGGCATCGGATCCGACGCTTCAGCAGGGCAGTTTTATTACGACTACGCTGCTGAGGCAGACAGTAACAATGAAATACAGTTACAAAATGGTTTGACTACTCAAGCCCCGCGACGGACACCGGTGTCCATATATATAGGGTTTTCCCATACATCTATATATCGCACCTTTAGAACGAAAAAAACACAATTAAAAAAAAAAAATTGAGTTGTCGTTTATAAATGACTAAAAACTAGTCCCTTATTTATAAAAATATAATAAAAAAGGGACCGATGTAACAGTTTTGTCCTTTTCTGCTTGAATATGGCTGTGTTTGAACTATTATTGTATTGAGAACTTTGTTTTAAGTAATTTTATGATGAGAACTCAATTTTCTATATTTTTGAATTGTGTCGTTTTCATCCTAAAGGTGCGATATATATATAGGGTTTTCCCATACGTCTATATATATAAGCGGGGCTTGAAGGGTTAAGTTTCCCACTCACCCATCAACTCTGCCAATAGTTTCAGGCACAGCTCGGTGTCAGCCTTCTCCAAACACAGGCACGTTTTTATCTTAGCCTCCAGTTCTATCAGCTTCATCTCTGTTTTCAGGAACTGTACACGGGATTTTTTCTCTTCTGCAATACAAAATTAATATTTTAAATCGTGTGAGAGTGCCCATCTATGTGTAAAGCTTCCTTTATTGGAACCGAGTGATATTAACGAAGCATACGCCTGCCACAACCTAAAAAACAAATGAAAAAGTGTTCCACACACACACCAACACACATACACATTCTTAACATTGACGTGTCATGTGATAGACGACGATTAAATCAGTAGGATAAGAAGAGACAGCGTGTATTTGACATTTATGCGTAGTGAACGCAAATGTCGCAATTGGATCAATTTTGAGAGTTCACTTTGTGTGTTCCAATGGCCTGTATAATTTATGAGTATAGTTAGAACCACTGGGGTATTTTGGTTAAAAGAATAGTAGTGTAATTACTGGCCATTATGATATAAAATACAGTCAAAATGACGAGCACAATATAGGAAGCATTTAGTTCTTTGTAATTCGTCATTCATAGAAAAACTATCAGTGTATTATCGATATAATAGTAAAACAATGCGAAATAAGCACTATTTGTGACCAGCTGGAAGCCCAATATTTCTTTTAGTTGTTATAGTTGCTATTCCATCAAAGGACCTGTTGCTCATATTTGGCCTACTATTAAAAAAAGCAATATGAATTTTGTTTCCGCTTCCTCTAATCCCATTATGGTTAACACAACAATATTTTTCACAGTAGTCGAAGAAAGGATTTGTATCAGCCCCTTTTGGGCGCTCCGGTGCCAGAATAGTGCTTGAAAACTAAAGTAAATTAATTAAGTCTTATAACTGGTGGTAGGACTCTCATATGTAAGAGTCAGTCTGGGTAGATACAACCGCAATGCAAATTTCTATCGCCAAGCAGCAGTGTGCATGCACTGTTATGTTTCGGTTTGAAGGATATTGTAGCCAGTGTAGCTAATGGAGATAATGAAACTGAACACCTTATGTCTCAGGATGACGAGCGCAGTTGAATGCCACACAGTACTTTGTAAGTCAAGGTGCTGGATGGTGTTTCTACTGTTTATGGGTGGTCGTATCGCTTACCATCAGGCGAACGGCATACTCGTCTCGTCATTCAATGCCATAAAAAAATATATTAAGTAATTAAACTCCTTACCAGTTTCGCGTTCCTTGTCTAAAGTGGCCTTTTCTTCGTCAGTCAAATTCAGGTCCATCACAAGCTGTCCCAACACTGACTGTGCTGTGATATGTCCCTTTTCTGCAAGTTGAACGGTTTATTTAAGAGTTTGCTTAGGAAAATGATAGTAACTACTTGCTTTTACTCAAGGATGCATTTGCGTGAATCTTTTTTCGGGATAATAATCTCACAAGAATTTGTTGATGTGTAAAAGGGCGAACTCAGTGACACACTATGGTATTTTTTATAACTAGCTCGCTTCTTGATAACAAATATTGTTTTTTTAGTATTATACCAACATTTTTACAGTCATAAAACACGTATATATTCTTATAAATTAAAATGAATCTCCTGCGTTGTGATACATAACAAATTCAGAATGAAATGTCAAAATGACGCGACGGTTCTCGTGTATGACTAGCACATTATGGATGAAAGTTCGATGAGGCGGACGTACCGCCATCTGTCATGCAACAACATAAATAATTTCGTTCTGTTAGAAAATACGAACGACGGTTAAATTATTTGGATATTATTTATACAAAAACACTAAAATCACGATAAAAAAAATGGGAGGGTGGGGGTAGGAGCGTGAAAATTTGTGAAACATTGCAACTACGCCACCGAGGCAGTCGATTTTGATATTATATGTAGATATAACCTACTTCCTTAACCCGTCAAGCCCCACTTATATATATAGATGTATGGAAAAACCCTATATATATGGACACCGGTGTCCGTCGCGGGCCTTGACAGATTAATAACGAAAAGATTTATTTACCTAATTGACTTTTCAGTGTGATGGCGTTGGTGGCAGCTTGCTTGTCCCATTGCAGTCTCGTAGACTCGTTTTTGAAGCTCGCTGGTCGCGGCTGGAACAGTTTGATGCCCACGTACTGACCGTTCGGTAGATATGCTATCAAGATGTTGTCTTTCTCTGGATCTTCTGCAAGGGAAATCATGCCGTATAGTATATCTCATCAGCCAGTTTCAGTCCACTGCTGGACATAGGCCTCTCCCAATATATGCCATAGTTTAACTGGCAGGACGAGATTGCATCCAAAGCGGGAAGAAACTGGATGTCCACTGCTAAAGATAGGGAGAAGTGGAATTTTATGGAGGAGGCTTTTACCCTGAAGAGGACCACATTAAAAGAAAATTGTATTGTAGGAGTAGTATAATAATATAATTATTAAATACCAAATTAATTAATTACCAAATCTATCAATTCTATGTGTGTGGAATTAAATAAAGTTATTTTATTATTATTATCATATCTGCTTACCCCTATTATGTAGGACCTAACATAGCTGGCGTAAACTGGTGACAACATCTCTACCTACCCTAGAAAAGGGTTTTTATACAGGCACCACAGTAAAACCACCGCACCTAACAGTACGCGGAGTGGTATCCAGATAATGCCGATGAGAGATAATTGCTCCTCACCAGTAGACACAATTACGGCGGTCAGTTTGAACCGGATACACGCAAGCTGATCCCAGAACCCGACACACTTACGTTGGCCACTATGGCCAGTTTTAACACCTCGTGGACGGTGCTCGCTAACCGGACGGGTCAAATGTGTCTTATTTTTTTTTAAGTTTTGAATGACGACATGAACATGCCGTTCACCTGATGGTAAGCGATACGACCACCCATGAACAGTAATAATACCATCCAGCACCTTGACTTACAAAGTAGGTACTGTGTAGATACTGGACATAATGAAACATAACCTCTTATGTCTCAGGATGACGAGCGCAGTGGAATGCCACACAGTACTTTGTAACTCAAGGTGCTGGATGGTCTTTCTACTGTTTATGGGTGGTCGTATCGCTTATCATCAGGCGAACGGCTTGCTCGTCATTGAATGCAGTAAATAAAATCTATAACTAACATGTTTATAAACCGTTTATGAATTAGGTCGCTAAATGCTTCCTTACTGTTATGCAATTACAGTTGTTTCAAATAGAAGAGCAGATTTACTTGAATTATTTTTCCCTTACATGTATATATTTTTTTCTGAATTGTGAAATAATTTTCAATGAAAACAATATGCGTCGAAATTATTTATTCATATTAATCAAAATCTTATTTTCATCGGGATACATTTGCAATATTCTTGCAATGGACTCCTTTTCCTCGTCAGTCACTTCGTCAACTAATGCGCCATTTTTCATATATTCTGAATATTTCATATGAAATCCTATATCTCCGAATTCAGTTGACATCGCAACATGTTTACTATCATTATCAACCTTACATTTCATGAAAAGATTTAAAAAATCATCGCCTTGTGGTATTTTTTTAGTTGCCGCAACAAAACTGCTGGAGTCTAGATTTTTGTAAGTTTTCAAAGACACCACAGAGCTTGAGGACATAGTGCGATTTTGAGAGAGATCTTTTACAATCGACGCATCTGATGCTTGCGATAAAATAGCATCATCATCGTTCAATACATTCAAGGAACCTAATATTAATCCGTTGAAGGACTCATTTTTCTTATTTGTCAGCTTTTCTTTAGTGCGTTTTTTAAAAGGCGACGCAGTTTTTTCGATATTATTTTCTTCAATCCGAGATGTATCTTGATTCATAGAATATAATGGTGGACATAAATTGTATTCAATGTTGTCTATTGGTGACATGCTTTCGGCCAATTTGCTAAATTCCAGAGCAAAGTCTGTTTCAGGTAAAACTTGCTTAATAGGATTTTCATTTGCAAAGATATTTTGAGCATTTTTTGTAGGTGGGACGAATTTTGCTTTTGCAGCTAGCTTTTTGCCTTGACTGTTAGATTTACGTTTTTTACCGAAAGATGGAACTATTTTTGATGTTGATTGAATTCGGGTTTGATTTTTCATGCCACAAGAATCGTTGTTCGTATTCTGAGTTAATTTTTGATCTGAAATAAAACGAACCATAATTTTGGATTATTTAGGAAGCGAAATTTAAGTTAATAGCAAGGTTATTCCTGTGTGAAATTTAGTTAATTGTGTGAATTGCATACAAATGTATGAAGATTATTGGAAATGAATTTATAATAGAGCAGTGACAGCCCCAGAAGTATATAGAAAAATGATGATATCTGCGTCTATATATATGTTCTGTATTCCCTAAATTAGTTGTTTTAGGTATAAAAATTCAAGGTTTGGTCTTGATGTCACGACGCAGGAATCAAACCGCAACCTATCTTATTATCTAAGTCTACTAATCACGCGTTTGACAACTACCATGAGTTACAACCAGCACAAAATAGTTCATGGTTATTATTTAGTTGTTTACAAAGTAATAAATTAACCGGTCAAGAGCTGAAAACAGCAAGGACCAAGACATTACGTCAACGGCATAAATAACAATTTAAAGCGTTTTAATCTGTGAAATAAACATACCGCTGGACACGCCTTCATTCTGATTATAGTTATTTTCAATGTAGTTTTCATATCTCTCCAAACATGGTACAGTAGCAAAATTGTCATCATATTGGCTAAATATATCTGAATCAAAACTTAACAAATTGGATTCTGGCGCGAATTCGTCCATTTTTCAATCAGCTCGAAACAACAAAATAGCGTGGCGAATGCATTTTCGCGGCTTATTAGCAATAATTTGAATTTAGAATACAAATTATTTTCCTTTGTTTATTTGTTTTAAAGTTCGAAACGGCAAATGATTTAAAATCAAAACGTTTAAAACAATATTAATATTCAGCCAGTGTTTTATGTTTTTAAAACCTTTTGTTTATAATCCTCATTTATAAAGGAGATGTCCTCTTTTTGTATGGGTACTGGGCCTCAAAATCTAATCAGGCCTAAACTTTAACGACATTAAAAGGCTAAAAAATGGATCTTGGATCCATTAAAAATACTTTTAGACCCCTCCGTTAAATGTAACTTTTTAAATGTCCATATTAAGTGACGTTTATAAGCAAAATAAAATTACATAAATCTCAAAATGAAGTCTTTAAAATTAAACGATTTATTGTGGAAAGGCTAGTTTTTACGAGTTCTATACAAAATATATCTATACTAATATTATAAAGCTGAAGAGTTTGTTTGTTTGAACACGCTAATCTCAGGAACTACTGAACCGATTTTGAAAATTCTTTCACTAATAGGAACCTACATAACTCCTGAGTGCTATAGGCTACTTTTTATCCCGGGAAAATATTTTCGTCCCGGAAAAACTTTTTCACGCGGGCGGAGCCGCGAGCACTACTATATATATATATATATATAAACTGTCTTAGTTAGAATTTTAGGCCCCTTTTTGGAACATGTCCTTTGTTTTAGTTTTTGCAATCGAAATTCAAAAGATATAATGAAACGTTACTGACCATTGAAAAAGATTTCATTTAACTGATACGGCAAAATGTTAAATAATATAAAAATGTTCTTATTCAATTATTTCGGTCTTTTAAAACTTTAGGAAATTGTTTCCATAGAAGTGGATGATAGCTTAGTTGGGAATGCAATGATCTGACGATACGAATGTCAGCAGGTTCAAAACCCAAGACACACACCTCTGATTTTTCGAAGTTAAGCGCGTAATGTTTACCAATTACCGTTCGCTTTAATGATGAAGGAAAACATCGTAAGGAAACCTACATATCTGAAAATCCTCATAAATAATTTCGAAGGTATGTGAAGTCTGCCAACCCGCACTAGGCCAGTGTGGTGGACTAAGGCCTAAACCCTCTCAGAAGTAGAGGAGGCCCGTGCTCAGTAGTGGGCAGTATATAATACAGGGCTGGTATGGTTTCTATAGATACACTTAGTTATAAAATGTTATTTCAGGTGCAATTTGGTTTGATTTTTTTTTTTATGGCATTGAATGACGAGACGAGCATGCCGTTCGGCTGATAGTAAGCGATACGACCACCCATAAACAGTAGAAACACCATCCAGCACCTCGAATTACAAAGTACTGTGTGACATTCCACTGCGCTCGTCATCCTGAGACATAAGATGTTAAGTCTCATTATGTCCAGTAGTTTGTTGTCAAAACGGGAATAAACGCTAAAGTATAAAAGGAATCAGTAAACTATACAACTTATTTCTCATCTTACCTGGTTTAAATGGTTCTTTCAAGTCTTCTAATTCGGACTGAAACAAAAGAAACTGTTACACCAAACCTTTAGCACTCGACTATTTTAGATCTTTTCTTGCGTGTTGATAGTTATTAATTGGAAATTTTGCATGACTAATGATCGTTTTCAATAACGATCCCGGGGGGCTAGGATGTGAAAAAAGAAACATGCGTCACGGCATCGTTTTATTGTGATTGGTTGAGAAACTGACGTATCGGCCTCTCGATCAATCACAAACATCAAAATACCGATACGTCAGTCTCTCGACCAATCACAATAAAACGAAGCGGAGACGCATCGTGTTTTTTTTTTCACATCCTAGCCCCACTGGTCTTTATCTTCGATCCAATCCTGACAAGAAACCAATCAAAATAAGTAATTTGTATTGATACGATGAAGCTGGCGATAACACCAAGATTACTTGTAGATTAAAAGCCTCTTAACCGAATATTAACAAAGACAAAAAAAATACATCTGAAAGGATATCTAAAAAAGCTGCTGTTTTTTTTTATGGTATCATATGACGAGACGAGCATGCCGTTCGCCTGATGGTAAGCGATACGACCACCCATAAACAGTAGCAACACCATCCAGCACCTCGAGTTACAAAGGACTGTGTGGCATTCCACTGCGCTCGTCATCTTGAGACATAAGATGTTGAGTCTCATTATGTCCTGTAGTTACACTGGCTACAATGTTCTTCAAACAGAAACACAACAGTGCATGCACACTGCTGTGTTTCGGTTTCGGACGCGACGTAATGCGACCAACACTTCACACTGATTAAGCCGACAACGTAGGCCACAAATTCATACAACGACTATTTGACATTTTCGCGTCGCATTACCGCGTTTGTCGTTCACCTAGGACAGTGTTTTTCAACCTTTTTCATGACACGACCCCTCCAGTGTAAGTAAATATTCCGCGACCCCCGCTTTCTCCGTTAGCTATTTTTCATGTATTTTATTATGTTAAAAATATTCAATCCACACAAAATTTTATGCAATTGTACAATTAGAATTTGGAGAAATATATAAATGTCGTATCTTTTTCAACTTTATTGCCTTTCATGACCACCTGCGTGCCCCCAGGGGGTCGCGACCCACAGGTTGAAAAACACTGACCTATAGGAGAACGGGTACGCTGGCTTTACACAAGCATGACTCCTGCATGCTAGATACTTCTACAATGGAAACAAAATAGGACGGCCTTACCTGTGTAACAGCATTGAAGTGTTTGACAGTCTTGTCTTTATCTTGCTTCTCTTTCACATTCTCCTTGTCCTTCTCTTTCTCCTTCTCTTTGTCCGGCGCGGGGGAGACGCCGCGCCGCTTCTTGGGAGCTGGAGACGGCAGCGTCGTGTTGTCTTCAGTCTGCTCGTCTATGTATCTGCATAATCATACACAATATACAAGGATATTCGATATATCTTGTAAAGTTTACATACACACTCATGCCCTTGTACCGTAGGGGTAGGCAGAGACTATTCAAATCTTAAGACACTTCTTTCGCTTCTTCCACATTCATATACATACATGCATATACACTCACGCCTTTTATCCCCGTAGGGGTAGGCAGAGGTGCAACTAGTGCACCCACTTTTCGCCATTATTCCGTCCCATGATGTGATAGGGGGCGAGCCTATCGCCATTTCCATTTCCACATTCATAGGTCTTCTTATATATTTTCGCCGGTTAAAGGTAATCTTGACCTGCCCTTGTCGAAGATCATTTACTTGAACAGAGTATGTTCGCCTCGGCCGTCCGCTTCCAGCCATACCATCTACATTCACTCGATAAATACCTATCGTAGAGTATACCGTTCTGAATAAAGACAAGAAACAGATACAACATTTATTGTACTGCATTGGGATATATCTTGTAGTTTGACTGCGAGATTGTTGTCACCACTGTAACATATTATACGTAAATTTATATCATAAACACTTTTTTAATTTATGGGCATCTTTATTTAGAAATAATTATACTGATACGAATGAAATAACATTAGTTTTTCATTCGTGTAGCAATTACATAACACAATTAAATCCAAAAAACATCGAGATGTTTGAATAATCGATACAATCGAATCATATCGAATTCAACAATCGACATATCGATACTAATTGTATAATGTGCATGCTTGACACTTAATGCTTACCACAAAACGAAGGATCTGGGAACATTCTAGTATAATATTGTCTATGATGACTGTGCGTCACAATCGCAAACATGGCTCAAACCTTTGAAGCCACATTTCGGCAAGTGACATTTATCTATGGATTTGGCATAACTTATGGACTTGATTTTTATTGTCTATAGTTAAGTATAAAGTAAATCCAATAAAACGTACTTCCTTTTTTCAGCGATTGAGAGCCCTTTCGGGCGTAGCATGAAATTTGAATTAGAATGGACACAGGTGAACAAAAAGGATTCAATTTAAATTTAAATATTTAACGATTACATACTTTGTTTTTTTAATAGAAATATGTTTTGGTTGGTTTTACATGGCTGGCATTTTATAAAATATAATCTAGGTACTCTTAGCAACTTGGATGTTCTTTTGGGAATAATATTTTTATACCGTTAACTCAAATTTGAGTAGATACTTTTCCTTCAACTGTGTCCAAATGAATTAGATATTATAAAACTATACTATGATAAATTAGTTTTTTATACATGATCTAGATATCAAATCTACAACCTTCCTAAGCCACTTCACCAAATCAACATAAAAAAGTGATATAAGCATTACAATTAACCTAGACATCTAAATATAAAAAAAAAGTCTATACAATAGACCTGCAGTAATCTGGCCCCTGAATAATCCGACAAGCATATGACATATTCCTCTATGTACAATTATATAGTACACATAGGTACAATCATTTGTTTTTAACAAGTACGCAATTTTTCTGATTAAAAGGTACTCCTATTCTAAAAAGTTCTAGATAACGTCGGAGACAGTACTAGCCTACATTGTAGTCCGACAAATTCGAGGATTCGACACCATCTTGCCAAGTGTATAAGTCAATGATTGAAGGAATCATCATTAAATGTGAACACACTACCTCTTAGGCCGTATCTTTCTACCGCTTCTGCTAACCAACTCTTCCTCCTTCTTTTCTTCTTCTTCTTCCTTGGCTTCCTCCTTTTTGGCTTTTCCGCGTGGAGTCTTAGGTTCTTTCACAGGCTTGGCTGGTTCCTTAGCCGGCGTCTTGGCTGTTTCGACTTTGGATTTTCTTCCTTTTGGCTATATGAGTAAATGTTAATTTACAATGTGCAAACTTTGCGTGAACGTAATACAAATATTAAACAAATTGTTTGTTCAAATAAGTTGCCTGGACTTTTATTAGGTTACAGACTGTACGATGTTGCCATCCATGTCGTAATAGGCGAGGAAACTATTTGTAAATTATTCACGCAGTTTCTAACATTTCTATGCATAGATTTTAAGAATTTAATTGGTTATGGCCTAAGATACACACTGACGACTTTTATCCCCGAAGTGGTAGGCAGAGGCGCAACTAGTACACCCTCTTTTCGCCGTGCATATTGTCTCATGATGTGATAACAAATTGAATACAATTACCTTTCCTTCATCAATGATGAGAGCACCGGTCTCGTCTGAATCTTCCACTGCTGTTTCATTTTGCGGTATGTTTGCTGCACTCTGGAACAATTTGTATAAATATCATACTTACTAACCCTGCTCTTTATACAAGATTACATTTCTTTTTACTTCCATTTTTTCCATAGAGTCTGAATTTTATAGTTTTTTTGTTTTACAATTTTTAAGGTTGGTAAATGTTAGGGCGGCCAGCTGTGCAGTACCTTTTTTAGGGACACCTCTTTAAGAACCAATATAATTAGGATGCTACCTATGAAAGCATCGAAATCTGGGAACGTTTGGCCGGGATCTCTGATTCCTCGGTTTATTTTATTATCATTTGCTGCAGGTTTGGCAACAGTGATTGGAAGTCCATTTAATTTGTAAAAGCTAATTTTAACACGACTTACTTTTGTATATCTATATAGTGGACCTCAGTGACTTCATGACCGATAATCTTACTATGGAGTAACAATTTATTTTTACAAAAATTGTGTACAACTACCTATTTACTTATCTATTATATGCAAAGACCAGGCAGACTAAACACATGTAGTCACTCCTCAATCGCAGAAGTTTACAACACTCCATACAGTACCTCATCAGCAACAGTGTTGTCGCCCGCCGTGGTGTCCGCCACTGTGTCATCAGCACTCTCGTTTGTTGTATCGTTTGCCGTGTCGTTGGCAACTTCAGCTGGCTCCTGAAAACAAAATGCAATAAAAAAACTGATTAAGAAGTCAACTTGCAGCAGCTTCCTACAACTGCAGTGTTGACTAAACTCTGTATTTGGTGGTTTGCTGAGCTGTGTACTGTATGTGTCTCTAATATGGAAATAAAACATACATAAATAAATTATTATTTTTTTATTAACACTTAATATGGTAGAGGCGATGTTAACTGAAGTTTACAACATATAAAAAAATAGTATATAGACTTTTTTGCTTGAGAAATAATTATTTTTTAATTATAACATGTTTTCAATTGGTAACAATTATTTTCTTTATGCTAAATGAATTATAGCGTGTTGGGTATAATATGTAATAGCATATTGCTAGTGCAAATCCCATTTTTTGGTCTGGGGAGAGCAAAACTGTTTTTTTTTATAGGTGGTCTGAACAATTATTCATCATAGTTTTATGTGTGCTTGTGTTGAATCAGTTGCCCTCTCCCCCGCCCCTTTCCATGGGCACACCCAAATCCATCCATAGAAGCATGGTTTGCTTTCAACTGTCCTTTTTACCACACACATTTATTTTTTTAAATAAACTCCCTGCATCATGTTCCCCAAACCTATACTTTAAAAAAAAACATGTAAAAGAGTTCACCTCCTAGTACACAACAGCTTGGCTATGCTTCTAGCATTGCTAGATTCTATGGACGGTAGAGCCATTACGATCAGGCTAACTGCTTGCTTATTTGCCTGTTACGACAACATAAAAACAGTAATATTATCAGACATATCTTACCTCAACAGGCACACCAATGACCTGCTCCAAAGGCACATTGTTCGCGAAGTCGTATTCGATCTGCTTGACACCATCGTTGAAGTCGCGCCGCTTCACCGTCTTCGTGAGGAACTTTTCCTTGTTCTCTGCATAGTCGAATATCATGTTTGGTGCAAGGTTTGCACTGGAAGAAAGCAAATTAGTATTGTGTGGTAGAAGTATAATGAATTATATTGCCTGTTTGGTAAAATGCTCTTGTTATGTAAGTTAACTAAATGAGTTATAAATTTTTCCATAAAAATAAATCATATATATAATGTTCTTTACTGACGCTATTAAAAGAGTTATTTAATCATCTTTGTAAGCAATGAATTGTGAATTTCTATGCTAAGATTATTGCCTTATTCACCATCTTATTTTTTCAATGGCTCGACAAAGTGACTTCACTGCATCGGATGGTATGTGAAGTGACGGTCAAAAAAATGACGACCAGCAAGAGAAAATACATCCCTGGTTGGTCGGCACAGTTATGCCGGCCTGAATAATTGCTCCTTCACGATCTGCATGAAGGGCTCTAAGTTATACGAAGGAGGGCACATGTATGTAGATGTATATATATCTAGAAGTACATTTATTTTTTTCGTCTTGTACACTTGCCTAGTCTTAAAATTATAATTGTACAAAACATATTTAAAAAACCTGCTATGAGTGGATAAGTAAACACAGATTTGCAGTCAGTCAATCAATACATATTGTGCCATAGGTTTGGTTAAGCATGTACATATATTTCTAATAACATTTCGAACTTATGCAACGTTAATAGAGTTCAAAATAGCATACAGAAGTGTAATAATCTGATATCAGAATGCAGTTGACCATTGGTATCCAACATATTATAAACATTATAATAACCAGTAATATGCCACTGCATATTAGCATAGCATAGATGGGGCAAGGAGGGTAGCCCGCCTCGCGCGGCACTTATAGGGCGTGGCAAAACGCATATTTATATTTACAAAATTTTTACTGACACTGAGTGACTGACCGACTATTTTGACTGCGTCGGTGGCGTAGTTTTATTATGTTACGACTGTAATGCTGAGGTCTCGGGTTCGATCCCCGGGTCGGGCAAAGTGATATTCAGTATCAGCTCAGAGTCTGGAATTTGTGCCCGATATGGCGATAGGCTCGCCCCTATCACATCATGGGACGGAATAATAGAGAAAAGTGGGTGCACTAGGTGCGCCTCTGCCTACCCCTTCGGGGATTAAAGGCGTGAGTGTATATGTATATATGTATGTACAAAATTTTTACTTTTCACTTGTACCAGTGGCTGAGGGAGCGCATGTTACTATTATCTGTTTGTCTACTCCGTGGGCTGCAAATTTGGGGTCCATGCTGACTGGGAAGGATCTACAGTACACCACTAGTAAGAAGCCTTAGTTGTCAGTGCTGTATGGACTTTAATGCTCGGTCCCATACAAAATAAATGGAGTATTCAAATTATTGAATGACAGCATTTGACTGTGGTATTTCATTGTCATAAAATAAATAATTCACATTAATGTTTTATAATTACTTCAAACTAAATCTTATACCTTTCATTATGTTTACTATGATACATTTTATGACTAAATCATATAAAAATTATATTCTAAGCAAAACTTACGTTTCCCCTGTCCCGTAGAAATACACGAAATATTTCTTCCCATTGGGTCTTTGTACCTGGAATGTAATAATTTAAATTGTCAATAAACAAGTTTCCTTGGCTTATCTTTATGATGTCTATACATTCTTTTTTTAATTTAGTGCAGTTTCTTTTTTTCGTACAGTGATCGGAGATCAATGTTGTTATTGGTATTATCTTATTAACAAAAACCACAAACACAAAAAACACATTGTTATTTTTATCATTATGAAACATTATTTATTTTATGTAAATTTTGTTGATATTTACATTCTATATCATTTGTTACAGTTTATGAATTTATTATCAATGCTTATCACAACAATTATATTTCGCAAAACGCACAACAGCCCGACTTTTAACGGGCTAAGTGCGGAAAAAGGAACCCCACAACATGAACATATATGTCGCAAAACTTTATTATTTGTTTAGGAACAAAGATATTTTGAGAATAAAGGTCGAAATCACTACTATCTTACATAACCAACACAATGTAAGTTAATTGTGACTAGTTATTTCGAAAATCATTCTTATTAGAGATCAGGCTACAGTATTTTAAAGTTATAACCTTATACAGCAAATAAGAGAATATCTAAGAATGATTTGGTAGGTAATACAAGATTCACTTGACAATGATAAACGCATACATTCACCAAATCTCATAATCGATAGTTATCAAAAAAAAATGCCATTTAAACATATGTTGCCAAGTTAACAACAATGAAAACTTTACAAATGTGTGTATTACAGCCACTATTTGCATAACGAGGCCTTGGAAATGTTCGAAGCGTCGCTCCATTATGACTTCCCGCGCTAAGCATCCCATAAGAATTAGTCCATAACAATTTCAAGATATTATGCATTTTTGAGGTTGTATTTAAGTAAAATTGGTACTTACTCTTGCGGGCCATGCCGGATATCCTTTAACTTTTGCAAATATGAAGTCGCCGGACTTATATTCCCTCACTTTCTTGCCCATTTTCAACATAAATACCGCTTCGGTACTATTTGTCAATATCAAAACACAACACGCGGCGTACTCTGTAATTTGTAAAGGTTTAATTGTAACTTATTATGTGAAGGCAACCCACACATTTAACACAAATTAATCGCAATTATTCATGAAACTCACAGAGACGCTAAGATAAGAAATAACCTACAAAAAAAATCTTACCGCGGCAACGACTTGACGGACGGAAGAGAAATAAACATGGCGTTTTAATGGAGGGTTACCAGCTCCTACAATAACAATCAAGAAGTTTATAATATACATAACATTCTTGATAACAATGCATAATAAAGAAAACAAATGTTTATCAGATTCAATCTGCTTTACTGATTGTTTTAAGTTCTTCCAACTTTGTTAGAGATTTATACTACGCAATACGCATACTACTACAGTGCGTGTCTAATCTTTTTACTGGTGGCGTGAATTGGCACCCCTGGGGGTCTAGACAAAATTCCTTTTCTGTTAGCGTTTAGGGTTACGGAAAGGTCAAAATGTATGGAAATGACACATGCAAGTCATGTGACTTGTCCGGATCATATGCCATTTCCATACATTTTGGCCTTTCTGTAACCGTAGACGCTAACAGAAAAGGGATATTGTCTAGAGACTAGACCCTCTGTCTAACAAGATGGTGGACATTACGAAGAAAATACCCGCCATTTCGGTTTTAAAAAATAGGGTTACCAGAGGATCAATGTATTTCCTTGAATAAAATTTCATAATATCAAAAATAGTAAAAAATAATTGTATAACATCGATTAAAATAACAATAAATAAATAGCCAGTTTAATTTTATAATGTATTATATGCTCATTAATGTCTTTTGTATTTTTGTGCTGACTTGTCATAATTGCTTTTTAATAGTTACTTACCTCCTTGACTTATTAAGAAACTAATGTCATTTCATTTAGTAGATAAACATATTCGTTTAGTAGATAAACATATTAAAGTTGATTGAGCTGCTAAATATCTACCCATTCATCAATTATATTTATAGTATTTGATTTACTTCCGTAAGTTGCAGATTAATTCCATGGTGTACATACGGCAGAATTCAATGATTTTAATAATAAATCATTTCAAAAGTGGTACATAGTTTACGTTGACCTATATATTTTAAAATTTGATTTGCGAATATTAGCATTTAGTTACTAGATAAAACATGTTTCCATTACAGAAAAATAATCCTTTATTTCAAGGTAACACATTTTGTGTGATGTAGCAGGACTGCGTATGCATTGCTGGCAACATAACGCGATCGGAACTTGAAGTTTAAACGCACTGTGTATATATTAAAAATATATTATTATATACCATTGATGTAGGGTTTTGGTTTTGTACATCAATGTAATATACATAATAAAAATATAGGCTTAGGCCATAGGCTTAGGCCGTATGAGAAGGTGATGTGCTTTACATAAAATATAAATACTCAAGCTTCAAAGGCTTTATATTTTGTGATCTAATGTTGTCAGGTGGGAGTTACTTGCAAATTTCGGTGGAATTTAACGCTATGGGGAAAGAAGAACAAATGTTTGGGGACTTTTGTGGAAGAAATAACCGGTATATATATGTGTGGCTAAATTTATTCAAATTTATTTAGCAGTTGCTGCGTTTCATTGTAACAAATGTTAAATAGTGCAAACTGTAAAGCGCACATTACACGCTCACACAACCGGCATTCAATTCCATAACTCATGATTGACGCGTGAATAATGAAAACAAAACCACATTACACAATCACTCAAAATCACCTTCAGTCATACTCAAGATTTTGCGGAGAACACACGTTTTCAGTCGTTTTGGTATGAATACTTGTAAAATAAAATGGAATTGAGATTAAATACGGGTAACAAGAAGACGTTGGGTAAAATATTGATTGAAAAAGATAGTTTTATAGCCATACTTTTGTTTTACCCACCTTTTATTAGCGGCCACGCCCGTTTGATTTTTTTATCCGGAATAAAAGTTATACATATATTCCAGGGATAAATGTAGCCTATGTGTTATTCTATACTATAATCTATCTTTGTGCCAAATTTCATTCGATTTGGATGTTTAGCCATTCTGGTGTAATTGAGAAAAAAAGCATCAACGTTTTCGCAATTATTATATTAGTACCTATAGATAAATTTAGTCTGAAATACGAGATACAAAAGAAAATAAAGACTATAACAACTATTTTCTTTATTATCTTATTGAATAAAATTATCTAATAAGACAATAAATCAATGTCTACAGGCGACCTGAATAGTGATAGTGAGGATTTTGTCTCCATAAGTAGTAATGACAGCTTTGTTAGCATTCCTTCGCTTTCTGAATCCCTTTCTTCTCAGTTCTCTGATGTTCCTGGGCACTTCAATGTAGTCCACATTAATGCGCAGAGCATTCCGGCACATTATCCTGATATGCTGGCTTCGTTTGACTGTACACATCTACATGCTATCCTTATTTCAGAATCGTGGTTAAAGCCGTGTCTGGCTTCCTCTTCTTACGCTCTTCCTGGGTTCCATCTTATCCGGAATGACCGTGCTATGGGTAATGGTGGTGGTGTTGCTATTTACCTCCGATCACATATTCCCTACACGGTTATCAGCACGTCACTGCAGCCCCCACCAGCAAATGCAGGAGAGCATTTATTTCTGGAAGTAGAACTATCTCATGCTAAGGTTTTACTTGGCGTATACTACTGCCCTTCCCTTCGTATAGATTATTTCTCTTCTCTGGAAATTACTCTTGAAAACCTAGTTCCTTCGTACAGTCAAACCATAATCATGGGTGACTTCAACACCTGCCTTCTCAAGAATGACTCCCGTTCTTCCTCTCTCAAGTCCACTATTCAATCCTGTAATCTATCTATCCTTCCACTTTCTGCCACTCACCGTTTACCTAACTGTACTCCTTCTCTCCTAGATCTCATCTTTGTTTCCTCCGTAGATCACGTGAATAAACATGGACAACTTCCTGCCGATTCCTTCTCGTATCATGATTTACTTTTTCTATCTTTTCGTATTCGTCCGCCCAAACCCACACCTAAAATAGTTTTACAGCGTAATTTTCGTGGCATGAATATTGATGACCTTCGCAGAGACGCTGCAGATATCGCCTGGTGTTCGCTTTTCGACACTAGCAGTATCGATGATAAGGTTAACATCTTTACTTACAAATTAAAGCAGCTTTACGATACGCATGCTCCAGTTAAGTCGGTTAAAATTAAACACTTACCGGCACCATGGCTTACGGATGAGTTAAAATCTCTCCTAGAAAAGAAAGCAGCGGCTAAATCGAGATATAAATGTCGACCTAATGACACAAACTGGGAGAAATACGTGGCTATCCGCAGTCATTGCAGCAAGGTGTGTAGGTATGCTCAACGCCGACATATTCATACTTCAGTCGAAAACGGTGATCCAGCCAAGGTCTGGAAATTTCTCAAGTCACTGGGAGTTGGTAAATCTTGTCAAGACTCTATTCCTAAAAACTTAGATATAAATTTCCTTAACCAACATTTCTCTTCTCCGTCCAACTTTGATAGGACGACTAAAGACATTACAATTAAAGACCTTTCTTCCTGCCAAACTCCCGATTGTTCCCCATTAGTCTTCAAACCATTTGCTGCTTGTGATGTTAAGAAGAGTATCATGTCGATCACTTCTAATGCCGTTGGAAGCGACTGTATCGGACGTAACATGATTCTTCCTATCCTCGACGAAGTCCTCCCCATAATTTGCCATATATTAAACCATTCCGTATCCAGTGGTATTTTTCCTACTGCTTGGAAAGATGCCCAAATCATCCCTCTCCCTAAAAAACCTAATCCATCTACCTACTCTGATTTTCGTCCTATATCTATCCTACCTTTCCTCTCTAAAGTTCTAGAACGTTTAATCCATTCCCAACTCAATGATTTTATCCACAAAAATCAACTGTTTAATCCTTTCCAATCCGGGTTCCGTTCCGGTCATAGCACCACTACCTCCTTGATTCATGTTACGGAAGATATCAGATCTGGGATGGATAAAGGAAAGCTAACTGTGTTAGCTTTACTTGATTTCAGCAACGCTTTCAATACTGTTGATTTTGACGTTTTGCTCTGCACATTGCGCTCCCTTAACATATCTCCAACAGCAATTGAGTGGTTTCGTAGTTACCTGTCTGGACGCCGGCAGCGTATCTGCATAGAGGATAAATATTCCTCCTTTTGCTCCATAGCTGCCGGAGTGCCACAGGGCGGCGTTCTATCTCCACTTCTCTTCTCAGTTTTCATTAACTCTATCTCCTATCAACTTCGTTCATCCTACCACCTTTATGCTGATGATCTGCAGATTTATACACAAGCACCATTGGATAGGCTGACCGATGCAGTTATGAAGGTAAATTGGGATCTAAGTCATATATGTCAATGGAGTAAAGCCCATGGTCTAAAAGTAAACCCATCCAAAACCCAAGTAATTGTCATCGGCAGCCCTAGAATGATATTCAAAGTAGATTGGTCGCTACTACCCTGTGTGTCATGTGACGGTACAATCATTCCTTACAGCGACAGCGTTAAAAATCTTGGACTATACTTGGACAAGTCTCTTACATGGGGACCTCATCTTCAACATGTTAGTCGTAAGCTTTTTGCGTCGGCGGGGTCATTGCGTAGGTTACGCAACTTCTTGCCCATTGCCACTAAGATTTCGTTGGTACAATCCCTTCTCCTTCCCATCCTTGATTATGCTGATGCCAGCTATATAAATTTAACAGAAGTACAACTAAATAAACTTGAGCGCCTCCAAAATTTCTGCATACGATTCATATTTGGACTGCGCAAATATGATCACGTCTCTGAGTTTCGCACTAAGCTCAAGTGGTTACCTATTCGTCTTCGCCGAAATGCCCACATTCTTTCTCTTCTCTATAGCATTCTATTCAATCCTCTTACCCCCTATTATCTTAAATCTAGGTTTCTATTTCTTCACGACACGCATGAGAAGTCTCTTCGTTCATCAGAGAACTTGGTACTGAAAATGCCTGTGCATACTACTTCATTCATGGAAAAATCTTTTACTGTTGTTGCTATCAGGTTATGGAATACACTGCCAGTAGTTATAAGACAGGCGCAGTCACTACCGGTTTTTAAAAAAATGGTAAAAGAACACTTACTCAATAGCTAAAACTTTATTTGTGTGACATTGATTATATTTGTTAATTTTATTAATTTGTTATACATCTCCTGTTATGTAATAAATATTTATATATATGTTTAAATATATATGATTATTATATATATGTAGGATTATATATATTATACGTATATAATTCATGTATTTTGTGTGTATGTATGTATATATTTGTTGTATTATTGTGTATTAGATTTTATATATATATTTGCTTATATGTACGCCCCAAACTACCCATTTCGCTATTTTCTCTTATTCCATCCAACGGTTGTCTGTAAGAGATTGCCTCGAGCGATAAGACCGCCAATTGTACCTGTTCTCTGTCTTCATTGTTGTTTTTTTTAATCTTGTTTTGTTTTTGGTGTACAATAAAGCTTTAAATAAATAAATAAATAAATAAATAAAATAAAGAAAAAGTAGCCTATAGTACTGAGGAGTAATGTATCTTCCTATTACTGAAAGAATTTACAAAATGAAACAAATCTTTCCTCTTTATAACATTAGTACCTATAGACTACTATTAAAGATTCGTGGATCCACACCTCAGGGATCGTTTCAAAATTTAAAAGAAAAATTCTGCGACTGTAGCATAATGCATAATGTTAGTTCGGAGAAGGTAATCAGCCGCGCGGGTGCGCCAGCACCTCTCCGAATCAACACAATATGTCCCACTCCACCGCTGTCCGCGCTGACTGACGTTTGCCGGACGAAATGCCATTAGACGATCGCGCAAAAGCCATGATTGATGGTTGCGCGACGCGCAATTTAAAAAAATCCAGGTATTCGTCAATCACCGACACTCAACCGTGAATCACCACATTAGACGATAGGTTATTCGTCACTCACAGACGTGACTGTGGTAAAACTGACAGCAAAACCTACTATCTAATGGGCGTTTTAGGCTCTTATACCATCCAGATTAATCCAGAATAAAGAGGCTATTATATGCCTATTTAGGTGTTCGAGCCTATGCTTGAACCACATTGAGATTAACGTTCCAATATTCATTGTCAACATCCTCTATCTCACTCACTCACTAGGTGTATTTGTGGTATTGTAAAGCGCGATAACTATACCTGTCCTTGTCACGCACTTGTTGGGCAGCGCGCGGCGGCCTCTTTCTTCAGTACGCTTTCAATATTCATGAAGTCAACACGTGTACTTTGTCTTTCCGTTCGGCGCTTTTGAGCCCAACGACGATATCGTACCGCTCGGCGCCTAAAGGCCCAGCGACGAATGAGCTATGCAATACTCATAGAGATACCTCATAGAAAGTATGTTCCGTATCGGAACAGTTGGCAAGACGACACTGTTGTTTTTGTTTGAGGCGCCTATTTCTCGATTGAGACGACCGTTTCACGTCGATTGGGACGACAGGCGCCTCGATTGGTATGACTGTCGTCTCGATTGAGACGACAGGTTCACCTCGATTGGGATGACAGTCGCCTCGATTGGTATGACCGTCGTCTCGATTGAGACGACAGGTTCACCTCGATTGGTATGCCAGTCGGCTCGATTGGGACGCCAGTCGCCTCGATTGGGACGACCACCACGCCGGTCGCATCAAATTGAATATCGTCTCTACTTAAGCGAAAACTTTCCTGTTTATTGGAGAGATGGGAAGGCCATTAATTACTCCTTTGAGGAACTGCTCGGGGGTAGTCAAGTTCCACCAGCAATAGAAGCAAATCTCAGATTTGCAATTCCCACAGTAGATTTGGCTCAGGCTTTTAATCCTTCCGCTACATCACTTTCCGAGCGATGAGGGCTTCCTTCTTGAAATGGCCATCAGGAAGAGCTCTACGCTATGTGCCACACAGTTTAATGGAAAAGATTCATTCGCCAGCCTACGAGGTCTTTATAAGTACCGTGAAGGATCTTAAACCAAAACTCTCAAAAAGACGGGAGGCATCACAGGAGTTGGAACGCCTCAGCCCACTAACTGGTGTGGGGCCTTCCACGAGTACGAAACGCTCGATTGAGTCTCCTAATGAAGTGTATCATAGTCAAGCGAAACGTTCCTCATGCGTAAATGTCTCAAGTTCACCTATCCAGCCAGAATCTCGAGTCCCAGCACAAGGTAGCAGCGACCATCTTCTTGCTACTGTTCTGAACCAACAAATGGTATCATTTAACAAATTGCTCAGCATGCAATCATAACAAAACGAAAATATTAAAACTATCATTCACAATCACCAAGTGAGCACCGCGTCGAGCACATTCCAACCCTGTGAACAGAGCCTTAATAGTCCTACGACTCTCTCCCAGACAGTACATAATCTGAGGAAGAAAAGGATGAGCTAGTCCAAGACGGTGGAAACAATCCTCATATACCAGATAATTAGGAAACCAGAGAAGCTGAGCTACGGAAAAATATTGCCGATGCACAGAGAACACTTGAAGTATTAGCAGAAGACAAAAATTCTAATATTACTGCTTTTGACTTTACGCCAGCCACCACAGAACAAGAACCTAAGATCGCACGAGCAGACCCAATATCAGTAAAGCATGGTTTGAATTGCCAGAGGCTAGATGACAGTAGCTGGTGTAATGTCAGATACTCGCAAGATTCGAAAACATTTTCAAGCAACTCCTGTCTTTACTTCCCTAAAAGCAAGCAATCTTTAGCTGAATTTACTCCGAATTGGAAATCAGTAAAGATTTTAGAGAAATTCGATCTGCCTTTATGTGCTATAACAAACGGACTTATTCAGCAGAGGATAATATTCCAAAACCTGTTGGCGAACTTACCAACAGAGGTTAAGAACATTGTAGGCCGGGATTTTGTAGCAGGAAATTCAATATTTAGAAAAAATTCAGATGCCCTTCTACAGTATGTGTGTGGGCGGCGTACAGAAGTAATAAAATAAAGAAGGGAGGTCTACAAACCTTCTAGTAAAACTTTCCGAGATATTCTTCAGGACATTCCGCCTTCAGGGCCCCATTTGTTCGAAGACAAATATCTTAAAGTTCAAGACAAAACCTAAAATCTCTCAAAATGTGCCCTATTGCTTTCGCGATACCCGAAATAAAGAGACAGAAGAAAAGGGGCGTCAACAAAAACCGTTTTTCATCCAAATAACACCAAAACAAAAAGGATGTTGGCGGTCGAATGTGACTACTTTTCCGCGGGGCGTCTAGCCAATTTTGTACATCGGTGGAAAGGCGCAACCGTAAACCTTTTAAAAATATTAAATGGCTACAGAATACCATTCAAAAGTATTGATCCCAGAACATCTGAGAGAAAAGGATTACCTGATGAAAATCGATCTGTCACAGGCATATTTCCACGTACCCATCGACTATAATCACCGTCGATATCTGTCACTCTCGCATCAGGGGAAGATATACAATATGACGTGTCTACCTTTCGGCCTAGCAAGTGCTCCTTCGGCATTTGCAAAAATTACGAACTGGGTAGCACAACAACTTCGCCAGAAAGGCTTTCGGGTATTGGTGTATCTCGACGATTTTCTGTTCATGCACGAAAACCCCGCAGTTCTAGAACAGCAAACGACTGTCGCTACAGAATATCTGAAGAACCCGGGCTGGCAGACCAATCAAGCGAAATCTTCAACCATCGCTTCAACCACCATAGAATATCTAGGCATCACTTGGAACACAAGTCAGAATACAATTTGAAAATTCGGCAGTTGACGAAATTTATTCAAGACCTACGGAGGAAAGCTCAATGGAGCTGTTACGACTCCAAAGTGATTTTAGGAAGATTAAACTTTGCATCATTCGCGGTTCCCTTAAGGCGACTTCATTGCCGAAAAATACAGAAGTTAGGTTGTCTCCTGTCACAAACTCGAGCCCGTCTGAAACATCATATCCCAGATGCGGCCCTAGAACAGCTGAAATGGTGGGAAGAGAATCTACACAAGAGGTCTCCGATCCATCACCCGGGCCCGTCAATGTTTGTCACGAGGGATGCAGCAGAAAGGAGTTGGGGTGCCATACTAAATGGCCGTCATCTGTGGGGAAAGTGGACACATTGTCAAAGAAAATGGCACAGCAACCTAAAAGAATTGTGGGCCGTACACGAAGTCCTGCAATGTTTGGTTAACGAAATTCACCATAAGACAATAATGGTACAATCGGACAATCGAACAACCGTGGCTTACATAAACAAACAAGGGGGCACCAGATCAGCAAGATTATTAAAAGCCACGACACAAATTTTAGAATTATGCGATTTGATGGACTGTCATTTGAAAGCTCGATACATCCCGAGGATATACAACGGAATAGCAGACAGGCTATCGAGAGAGAAGGCCTTGCCAGAATGGCATCTCAAGGGAACAATAGTAACCTGGATATTTCAGATATACGAAATTCTAGAGCTAGATCTCTTCGCCACGAAAGAGTCAGCAGTAGTTATGGCAGCGAAGACTCGACAGACACATGGAGCCAATTCTGCGTCCCGTTCAGCAGATATTTTGGAAGCACAATCTGGGGTGGATATTCCCACCGCCAGCCTTAATTTCGCAAATACTTCATCACTTACTAAAGTCGGAGGGACGATAAATATTCTAGTAGCGCCGAACTGGAGCAGAGTCTTCTGGAAACCAGAACGGGAGAAAATAAAAGAGAAGCCTCCGCTGTTGATTCCGAATCTTCGCGAGAACCTTATAGATCTCGCAACGAACTCTGCTCCTCAAGGTGTAGAACGCTTGCAGTTGGCGGTATGGTTGGTACGGGCTGGGCGAAGCAGATAGCAAACTGGTCTGAGGATGAAATAAAGCTATTAGAATCATCTTGGAGGTTGTCATCCTTAAGAACGTATAGACCAATCTGTCAAGATGGTGCAGCTGGGCTCAATCACACGGAATACTCATAGACGATCCCAGCCCTCACTATTTAGGTAGACGTCTGTGCTACCTCTACAGAGTCGTAAAATTAGCGCCTAAGACAATAGCAGTCCACAAGTCAGTTGTAGCAAACTTCGGAAATCCCTTAAGATCTTACGAGCTCAGCTCCCATCCCTTAGTAAAGCACGTATTAAAAGGCATCTTCGCTGAAAACCCTCCGGCTAAAAAGTCGATTTCGTGGATTATAGAAGATTTACTAGAGTTTTTAAGTATCTACCAATTTAATCACGACAATTTCTTCGCAGTTTCAAGACACACTTGCATGCTCCTCCTGCTCACTATCGGCAGGAGAGTCCATGACTTAACTCTTTTATCGATAGGAAATGGTCACTTCGAAGATAGGGGAGATGAAATCATATTCTGGCCTAAACTCGGGTCTAAAACTGATTTGGTTTCGTATAAACAATCAGGCTGCTTGCTGAACAAAGGAGAAAACAATTTAGATGGGCCTCTTGATATTATCTTCCGGATTAAAAAAAAAAAAAAATATTTCGGTTACAAATGTGCGCCGTAACTTGACGTGTAACGATTCTTTGTTCGTTGCCACAAGAGGAAGAGTGAAGAACGCTTCCCGAACCGTGATCGCGGGGTGGATAAAAACGTTATTTAAAGAAGCAGGAATATCTGCATCTGTAGGTAGCTTTAGAGCAGTTGTTGCAACCAACAACTGGGTTGGTAACTTAAAGTGGGCACATACGATGTGATTTGGTACAGCCGAACCATTAAAACGGTATGCCATCGAACCATATCGCATCGTGTGGGGCACGGTTCGATGGACATTATTATTATTATTGTTGGTACGGCTGGTACGATGGCTTGCCCATCAAACTTGGTTGGATACAACTGGACATCGCATGGTACGGTTCGATCGTGTGGCGTGAAGACTGTACCGCGTGACGAATTGGTACGATGATACCAAATCTAATCGTCTGTTAGTAGTATTAGACTAACAAGGTTGGTAATCATTGCAATATTGATGACATTCTTTCGGCATTACTTCAGAGAAATAAAACCGGAACCTATTGGGAACCCAAATACTTTGTGTAATACCTTTACACCGGTGATGTAGGTTTATTATTAAATATAAGATTTAATCATGCTGATTCTATGAAAAGTTTATTTTGAGTTGTTAATGACATATTGATAATATATCATTCTGGCAATTATGTAAGCAAAGAGCATTATAATACTACAGAAAAGTAAGTAATGTAATGTGTATGTAAGTTATCTTTGCAATTATTCAAGCAAATTGCGGATATTTTCCTTAAATAAAAATCTATTTCTTTTTTCTCAATCTCCGCCTTTCTCTTCATATTAAAATAACAACAATAGTCACAGTACGCATAACCCTAGTCCCATATTAAAATTTCAAATATTATGACTAGTCGGACAGCGCGCCGGCAGATAATAAACACGTCTCAATGTGGTTCAAGCATAGGCTCGAACACCTAAATAGAACCGTTTTTCCCCCGAAGGGTAAAAAACGGATATTTAGGTTTCAGCCGTAGCTTGAACCACACCTAAGGCCTTGCCGGCACAAGGTACTGAAGAAAGAGGCCGCCGCGCGCTGCCCAACAAGTGCGTGACAAGGACAGGTATAGTTATCGCGCTTTACAATACCACAAATACACCTAGTGAGTGAGTGAGATAGAGGATGTTGACAATGAATATTGGAACGTTAATCTCAATGTGGTTCAAGCTACGGCTGAAACCTAAATATCCGTTTTTTACCCTTCGGGGGAAAAACGGTTCTATTATAAAGACGACCTTCCATGTACATCCATTATCCACCCACTTTGTTCTATAGTTTATGCGACATTTAAAAATATATTTCAACAGTGGCAACCCAGTTACTATGAGTGGTCGTGTCAGACGGATGCTTTGGACGAGCGTTTTTCGCGTAAACTGAATTGATTTCTTTTAATTAAATTACAGTGAATAGTGTGTTAACGATGTGTGCGTGATGTGAGAAATGAGAATAATTATTGTGAATACAAAAACACATAAGACTTAAAAAAGGGGATGTAAAGTGAAACAAAAATGGCTTCAGGAGACACTGATCATATAGAAATAATGGAAAGTGGTGTGTCGAAGAAGACGGATAACGCAACGGGACCTGGCTCGGAGGACGACGGTAATGTTCTAAATCTAATAATACGACACATTTCTTTGTTTTAATCCTATTGTGACACGGTATTTGCCCGGATTAACTGGTTACTCGCCCTACGAAGTTGTTTAACGTTATTTTTCCTCGATTTCAGATCGCGACAAGAGCTCAATAGCTGAAAAAAATGCTCCGTACGACGTGAGTAATGTTTTCGGTGATATATTTACACTATTTATTTTATTTATGCAACGGAAAGTTTTAGAAATGCACTCAGAACATATTACTGACATTATGGAGAAAGCGTTTATTGTATGCCAATGATTTCAATAATTAGCATGTTAAATTACAAGTACGTCCTTATATGTTGTCATTTGTATTATATTGCTTTCGTATGTGCTCGTGAAAATTTCGTTTGTGGTAAAAATATTTACTTCACATAGGTTGATAATTGTAGAATTTTGAACTTACGTTTTTATTATTGCCTCTAACATTGATAAAAGTAATTGTATCATAGACAACCCACATAATAGATAATGAAAATAAACTATCTTTATTGATATGCAATGGTACAAATGCATGGAATAATAATACAACTAACCTATTAGGAGTCATAAAATTATCATTGATCAAAAATTTATTACAAGATTCTTAATGTAGGTTAGTTGGCCAAATTAATATTTACTGACACATCATATTTTTTAATCAAATACAAAATGATGTACAGTTCTAAGTGAGTATCAGTGGGTGAATGAAAATATGTGATAATTTTGTATTAAAAAAAAAAGAAATGCCATAATGCTCCATAATAATAATAACCATAATTTGTTCTATCGATACTTCATACATGTTTTGTGTTCTGTGGGACAGACATACAAATTTGTAATACCATTACATAACTAAATAAGTATGAGGAAATAAGTACATATATAACTGTTTTGGCTGTAGCTTACATGTCCTACATTACAATTTGCAGAATTAGGGTTATTAATGGTTTCCAATTCAATTAAAATAGAATAATAATGGAACATTGACATTCACTTTTTGTCTTGTTAAAGTCTATAAAGGTCAAAAGTCTCAACAGCTTTAGTGATCATCATCCATCAAAAATATATTACTTAATAGAATTAGCTATGAATGAAATTAGTTTTCCAGTTAATTTCATTCATAATTTAAATGATATATTATTCAATCATACAAGTAAACAATGAGTCAGATAAAATCCACTGTTTTCTATACAGTTATGTTTAAATAATGCTTGGTAGCTACTTTTCAACTGTACTTTAATAAAAAAAAATGTGACCTTAAATCTGTTTATGGCATAAGATAGAACTTGAATGGGTTTTGTAGGGTACATTTTTTCATAAACATACACATCAATTTTGTATAACATGAGATTCCACCTATCTTGAAGTACCTACTTTAAAATTTGTCATAAGTCTAAAACTAGTAGTTTACTGGTGGTAGGTCTCCCATATATAAGAGTCCTTCTGGTTGGGTACCACTGCAATGCATATTTCTACCGCCAAGCAGCAGTGTGCATGTATTGTTGTTTCGGTTTGAAGGATATTGTAGCCAGTGAAACTACTGGACATAATGAGACTTAACATTTTATGTCTCAAGATGACGAGCGCAGTGGAATGCCACACAGTACTTTGTTACTCAATGTGCTGGATGGTGTTGCCACTGTTTATGGGTGGTTGTATTGCTTACCGTCAGGCATGCTCTTGTCATTCAATCCCATAAAAAAAAAGTAAATCGTAATATGTTGTATAAGAGTTTCTTTACAATATCTGAAAATGTAATGTTGAAAAACACTATAAACAAGAATATTTGAAATTAAACATAGTTGTAGTGAATATCTAATAACCTAATGGTGTCATGAGTTTTAGAGACTATTTGATACAATCAATCCTGTGTATTTGTTGATCACATAAACATTTTTTATATGGATTTTTTTTATATGGATTAATGCGCCTAAGCCTTAATAGATTAAGCCTCATGTCTCAGAACTCATTCATGTGGGAATGGAACATTTGTGTGATGCATGGAGTGGAACGTCAAGCGTGAGCAAGATGAAAGAGAGAAGATTGGATGACAGAAGAAGATGATGTGAGTTAACGACGGACATAAGACGTAGAGAGAAAACAGAATAAAAAAAACAATTTAAAGGTAACGATGTATATTTATTTAGAACCAATCCCACATTCATTACCTACCAAGCAACAGTGACTATCTTATTTAAGTAATTTTTATTTTTATTTAATAGTTATATAGTTATGTTGGCTTGCCAGCTTGCCACACATGAGGAAAAAGATATATTTTTATGTTATTCTCTTACTAATAGAGTTTCTTTGTGATATAATTCACATAAATGTAATTTTTTAAGATTAAGGAACCTTTGTTTTTTCATGGTCCAGGTAATTTTATAATACTTGTCTGAGCACTTTACATTTTAATGAGTTCACATCCTTATTCCTGAAGTGTTATTTTATTGTCCGATATGGCGATAGGCTCGCCCCCTATCACATCATGGGACGGAATAACGGCGAAAAGTGGGTGCACTAGTTGCGCCTCTGCCTACCCCTTCGGGGATAACAGGTGTGAGTGTATGTGTGTGTGTGTGAACCTCAAAATCAGGTCCTCACCCTAGTGTGTCGCCGTTGAAATATGGTACTACTGCAATGCTGAGGGTCTCGGGTTTGATTCCCAGGTTGGGCAAAGTGATATTGGATTTTTGTATTCAATATCAGCCTGGAGTCTAGAATTTGTATTCGATATGGCGATAGGCTCGCCCCCTATCACATCATGGGTCGGATTGTGCATGGCGAAAAGTGGGTGCACTAGTTGCGCCTCTGCCTACTCCTTCGGGGGTAAAAGATTTATGTAAAGATCATTTGTAAAAAAAATCAAAATGGCATAGTCTGCGTCAGGAAACTATTAGGTTTGATTGATTGTATTCAGCATTGATAGATGTTTTTTTTTTGTTTATTGTTTTTACTTTAGTGCTTTATCATGCCTGTGTTGTTGCCTCAATGAGCTGTCATTTCTTAACCTTCTGCATACCTTAATAATTCTGATTAGAATAGCCATTATTCACTTACTATAATGTGAATAATTTATTTGGCTTTATTTCAGATTATTGCCAGTTGTTTTTTTACACACTTCTATTAGCTTCAAATTATGTGTGTTAGTATGTGCCTATATGTATCGGAAAATTTGAACATGATTTTGACCCGCCTTCAAAACGTCGGTTTGACTCGTCAAACCACGCCACGGATGCCGGCGTCCGAATATATAGGGTTTCCGCATGCATCTATATATAAGCGAAGCTTGACAGGTTAACTCGAAATTTGGCATACTTATCAAGGCCTGATGACAGTTCAATATTTTAGTCTAAAAAATTAGAAATAAAAAGTCAAAAACACGCTTTTATAGAAAACCCTACTAAAAATATGAAATAAATGTTAATGAATCAGAAAAAAATTACTTTATTGTAATATAACCTTGGGGTGCATGGTGTCAATAGCTATAATTATATTATTGTCAGATATGAGTAGAAGGATTATCATTTTGATATCTTAAAAATTACCCCACGCTTTTTGCATATATTTCCGTGTTTGCAATACTTTGTTACTGGAATTATTTTTGTTACTCTTTATGGCTGGCTATGATACAATAAGACAATCCTCTCATCACATTATACAAATGTCTAAAATAAAAATTTTAACAAACCATTCAAATTAATAATTTATTCTATAGAAAATAAGAAGCAAAACAGTAAAACGACCTTACATCCTACTAATATTATCAACGCGATAGTTTGTAAGAATGTATGAATGTCTGGATGTTTGTTCCTCTTTCACGCAAAAACCACCAATCAGATTTGGAAAAAATTTGGCACACGGGTAGATCATGTCCTGGATTAACACATAGGCTACTTTTATCCCGGGAAAGTATAAAGCGAGACTTTTATACCGGAAAAACTTTTTAATGCGGGTGGACCCGCTGGCAAAAGCTAGTATCAAATAATGAACAATAGCAAGAGTGCTGTAATGTGACCTACAGATTTAATATAAGGTGTTGTTTCTCATTAAATTATTTCAAGAAACACTGTTTGTAGGAAGGTAATTCTGATTTAATTTAAAATAATTTATTTCTTCAATCTAAATGGAGCAATCAGATATTTTGATATTAAAATATGTACGGAATACGCACGGCGAAAAGTGGATGCACTTAGGTGCGCCTCTGCCTTCCCCTTCGGGGATAAAAAGACGTGAGTGTATGTGTATAAAATATGTGTTTACCGAAAGACTGAATATTAATAAATATATAATGAAACCCTTTAGTTGTCTCTACATTAATCTGCATATTATATATCAATCAAAATATGTAATTAATTTTGGCTAAATGTCCGTAGATGATAATCAGTGGAAATATTTAATTGATTATAAAAAAATGTCTACTTATAGAAAGCTACAGTTCTTTTGAATCGCAAGTTTTATTTAGAATATTTATTTTGAGTTTTTTTAGAGAAATATCTTTTAACAGCAAACAAACGTAATAAGACAAGAATAATTATTGTAATGATGTAGAAATAAAAAAAAACATTAAAAATAGAATCAGATGATTTCAAGTTAGTCAAGGTTTTTGTTTTAATTATCATGTATGCATTGTTTCTCACGAAGTTTCTGCTTAGAACAATTGATTGTGAAGGAGTTGGTAGGCCATTTTAATAAGATCTATTAATTATATATACAAGTGAACTACTAGCAGGGGTGTAGCTGTAGCCCCCGGTAGCCGGTGGGCTAGGCTGCAGTGCATTGAGGCCATATGGACCCAGAGCAATGACTGTTTTAGATTACCACCCTGTGTAAAACTAACAAAGCATTCTACCAAATCACATTTATGCTCCCATCCTGTTAAGCGTGTTATACAGGGCCCGGGGCCCATTCTTTTGCACCTGGCTGCTTGGTTACCACGCTACACCACTGTCTACGAGGCGTAAGTGTCACGATAACCAATAAACATGGACAACCATGCGGAATTTAGATTACTAAGCTCCTTTCAACGTGATACTGCTGTGCGCTTGTACTCCACAGATATAAGCTGTTCACTGCTTCAATAAGAGAGGTCACTTTGCTTTCATGATCGATAGACAGTTTTTGTAATTTTATTTTCACCTCCAGTGCGGATTAACTCCTAATATTTTTGGGGGTGGCGTTTGTTCTGCGTGGTGATTGTTAAATGTGAGTACTTAACCTCTTCGAGTGTGGCATTAAGTCTCATAAGCCCCATAATTATATTGGTTAATGTACCTCAAATCACTTACAATCTTTATTGAGCGTATTCGTTATCCTGCCTTCTGCTATTAAAAACGTACCTAATGCTCACTGTATTTTTCCGGTAATGGTAAAGTTATATGTACTTAATTTATGTACATACGAATCTATACTAATATTATAAAGCTGAAGAGTTTGTTTGTTTGTTTGTTTGAACGCGCTAATCTAAGGAACTACTGGTTCGAATTGAAAAATTCTTTTTGCGTTGAATAGACCATTTATCGAGGAAGGCTTTAGGCTATATAACATCACGATGCAACTATTAGGAGCGAAGAAATAATGGAAAATGTGAAAAAAGCGGGGAAAATTATTCATCCTTGAGGGCTTCCATTGCGTGCGCTGCGAAAACGGTTCAAGATACCAAAAATATATGTATGAAAGAATTATTCCTATTGAAATTATCTAAAAAAAATTCCACGACAGTATATGTCTATCTTTTAAATTGAACTCACTAGAACCGTTTTTACGGTAATCAAATTTGGTCGAAATTAATGCATTATTTGTTAAGAGTTGTATCAACGTCATAGTCATAGAGTGATTCAACGGGAAGGTTTTTATGTACTTTTAGCCCGGAAAAACTTATTAACGCGGGCGAAGCCGTGGGCAAAAGCTAGTAAATTAATAACTTTTATATTCATTCATGTGTTCACAATTTTTATTCCAAGGCTGCTCAACTCATACTGTGGCTCGCGGACGAATCATTCAGGCCCGGCTCGGAGAAATTTTATATGGCCCAATAAAAAAATCATGCAAAGTTGAAACATTGTTTCGTACCGCAGAAAAAACGATTCGCATGGAGACAAAATATCGTCTCCCCACTTTCCGTAATATTGTTTAAGTCCTTGTTTAAGTCTCAAAAGTAATTAAAATAAAAACCGCTTACTGCCCGCAAAAAAGTTTGAAGCGGCCGTTTGGCGCGGCTGTCAAGTCTCATTATGTCCAGTAGTTACACTGGCTACAATGTCCTTCAAACAGAAACACAACACACACACACACACCCACATCACGCCTTTTATCCCCGAAGGGGTAGGCAGGGGCGCAACTAGTGTACCCACTTTTTGCCGTCCCATAATGTGACAGGGGGCGAGCCTATCGCCATATCGGGCGCAAATTCCAGACTCCGGGCTGATACTGAATAGAAAAACCTAGTATCACTTTCCCGACCCGGGGATCGAACCCGAGATATCAGCTTTGCAGTCGTACCGTAATACAACTACGCCACCGAGGCGGGAACGAAACAACAGTGCATGCACATTGCTGCTTGGCGGTAGAAATAGACATTGCGGTGGTACCCACCCAGACGGACTTTTACATAATTATGAGAGTCCTATTACCAGTCACCACCAGTTCACCAGTAGTAATATAAAGAAAGTAGTTTACTTCGATGCAATTCCTATCAGAGGATCTATTGACTCCTGACATTATTCAGTTGGATTTAAAATTTTATATGCATCGTTGTATTCATAGTGTTTAGTTTATAGATATAGTTGTAATTTGCGTATATGTAACGGAATGGAAGAACATTTCGAATACCCAATAATAATAATATTAGATGCAACAATTCATTTTATTGTTATCTCCATTTATAGTAATAGTGTCCACTTTCGCCTATCTGATTGATTAGAAAAAGTCCGATAAATGTTTTATTAATTAATTTAGTTGGAATCGAAAGTGATAGTTTATGAAATCCGGGGTCGAGCAATAAACAATTGTCTTGTGCTCGCGGCTACATTTGCCCAAATGTTAATATATTCTAAAATTATATGAAGTTTTCATGTATTTCAATTTTGCTACCTTTACGGTAATGTGTAATTTCTTTAACATTATTCATTATACTACTCTCATCCTAAGATTTATCCGAATTGCCCAGTAATTATGCACACAAGTAATTATACAGGCTACAATTACCTTAAAGTTGGAATAACTTGTACGTTTTTGTTTAGCGTTTGAAATCTATACTAATATTATAAAGCTGAAGAGTTTGTTTGTTTGAACGCGCTAATCTCAGGAACTACTGGTTCGAATTGAAAAAATCTTTTTGTGTTGAATAGACCATTTATCGAGGAAGGCTTTAGGCTACATAACATCACGATGCAACTATTAGGAGCGAAGAAATAATGGGAATGTGAAAAAAACGGGAAAAATTATTCATCCTTGAGGGCTTTCATTGCGTGCTCTGCGAAAACGGTTCAAGATACCAAAAATATATGTATGAAAGAATTATTCCTCTTGAAATGATCTAAAAAAATGTCCGCGACAGTATATGTCTATTTTTTAAGATTAACTCACTAGAACCGTTTTTATGGTAATCAAATTTGGTCGAAATTAATGCATTATTTGTAAGAGTTGTATCAACGTCATAATATTAATCTTTATCCAAATAAATGTGTTGGATAGAGTGATTCAACGGGAAGGTTTTTATGTATGTACTTTTATCCCGGAAAAACTTATTAATGCGGGCGAAGCCGTGGGCAAAAGCTAGTACTTAATAATTTGGTATCTCTTCTACAAGAAACCTCATGCATTAGAATAAAGATAGTTGAAATTTATAGTGAAGATTCCAACTCACATTCTCCTTATGGATACATGTCAATGTCCAACATGCATGTCAATTTGAATTACAAGCTTGCTATAAGCCCTTTAAATCCCATTAACGATGCGCGCAATGGGAGTACAATGGTATTTACGTGCCCAGTTAAATTTGAAACTTGTGCAATAGGTATAATGAATTAATCCCTTTGGCAGGGCTGAAGATAGCAGTTACAGCTATTGTTTTCAGAGGGTAAATGGTTAAAAGAGGCGTACAGGGCGAGAGATGACTAACACCGTCCAGCCAGAAAGATTAGGGAAGGCTATAGATGTGTCAATGCATAATTATAGAGGTTTTAAGCCTTATAAATAGTTGTATTTGATACTTGCTTTAGATCTGGGTGTTGCTATTAGTTACATCTCTCTCTCTCTGGTCGGTCCTTCGTGTCTGGGGGTCTTGGTCAGCATCAGGGTGGCATCTGGAGCGGATTATCTGCCTCCACTGGTTTCTGTCCAGCGCGTCGTTTACGGTTGTGTAGGATTTGGAGGACGATGAGTCTTTCACATGGTCAGAGCATCTTGTTGGTGAACAACTGCGCGATCTCTTACCCTCGGTGTTCCATAGAGGCACGGATGAAAGGATATTTTGTAAAAAGAGAATAGCAATTGAGCACGTGTATTATCTCATGGTTTTTATTTAACCTACCAAAGTCATGGTTGTCTGTAAAAGATTGCCTTGTGCGATAAGACAGCCATTTGATTTCATTTTTCTTTTTGTCTTATGTTTTACTAGTAGTGCTCGCGGCTCCGCCCGCGTGAATAAGTTTTTCCGGGACAAAAATATTTTCCCGGGATAAAAAGTAGCCTATAGCACTCACGAGTTATGTAGCTTCCTACTAGTGAAATAATTTTCAAAATCGGTTCAGTAGTTCCTGAGATTAGCGCGTTCAAACAAACAAACTCTTCAGCTTTATAATATTAGTATAGATATCTCAGTGTTGTACAATACAGTATAAATAAATAAAGAAAGTTGAATATCCACAACCATTACATAAGGGGGCTTTGCTGATTGGTTCTTAAGAATACAACATGTATTTTGAAGATTTAACGTGAGGGCAAATGTGCCCTCCAAGTACCTTTATCTGTCCCTGCACTTATTAAACATGCTGCAGAAACGATTTGACCGTTTATTACCGGCCACATGCCGAGAGAACCAATCCTGGTCAAATCGTATTCGATAAAGAGGGCAAATACAATACTTGACTTAATTAATATACGCAACAATGCCCCTTTTATCAACATTGAATAAGTCAAGCCGTAACTTTATATGACTATCAGGGGATTACTTGCGCATAAAAAATGCGTACATTCAGTACTGTGTTGGGATGTGTCCAATACTACGACTGGCAATAGGCCAGTCGTTTATGCCCCCCGCGTTATGGGGTGTTCACTGGTGCTTTTTCGACGCCGGCGTTTTTTAGTCTAGACTAGAAAGTGTTCGATTTTCAAAATTTATTTAAAATATTCGAATTATGGCCAGTTTTAGAATAGTAATTTTGGCCAATAATGTCATTAAGAATATCATTGCATTTAAAGTTATACGATTTACATTTTTATTGGCCACAATAAAAATCCTGCTAATATATAAACGCGAAAGTTCTTAAGTATGGATGTATGGATGTTTGTTACTTTTTCACGTAAAAAGTACTGAACAGATTTCGATGAAATTTGGCACACGGGTAGATCATGTCCTGGATTAACACATAGGCTACTCTTTTTATCCCAGGAAAATGTAAAGTGGGGCTTTTATCCCGGAAAACCTTTTTAACGCGGGCGGAGCTGCGTACAAAAGTATCTTATAAATCTTTCTGTGTAGGAAGCTTCGCGATCATTCAGATACAGTCGGAATATTCATAACGACTGGTAACGGACTACATAAATACTAATAAAGCTTATGAATTTCAAACTAATAATATTTATGCCTATTTATATGTAACACGCCGCGGCCGTTTACTATTTGAGAGTTATTAGACCTAAAGCTCGATTCAATTATGATTTATGACAAAGTTACCGAGTTGTCAAAAACACTCACAAACTACTTGGTGAGTTTGTATTAAGCATTTAACCTTTGCGAATCGATGTTATCTGTTCGCAAAAAATTAATGGAGATATCGTGGATAGGTTATTTCCTGCCAACTAAAGCAATTTTGTTGTTATACGTGGTTGAGAGCAATATTTTTTCAATAAATCATCGCTAAAGAAGATATGGGTCGTGTTTACGAGACTTGCCGGCACCGTTTTCAATTTTGATACTTAATACCTGGTTTAGTATCTAGTTTACATAGTACGCAGTCACTTTAGAACTTTATTAGAGTTACTTTAAGTGAGGACGAAAGACTAGATCGATTAAGGATGCATATTGCATTGGATAAGTGATTGAAAGTACTATTTGTCACTTACTTCACAGCTTATGACTAGTTGCGCCTATTCCCAATTTTACCTAATACAACTCGTCTTTATAAGAAATAATTCTAATGTCATATTTAGTCTGTCTAGAAAAGGAGACTAAATAATATGTTAGTCCTATGCTTTAAACTTTATCTGCAAAATAGAAATACCATCAGCTATCAATGTGAACATTTTAATATGGAATCGTATGTTTTTTATGCTTTCCAGATGTAGTGTAGTTTAAATCAAAAACACTCATATGAATATGAAATCTTAAATCATACAATAATTCTGGTATCGACGGTATTTTATTATTCAGGTCTCGGGTCGTCTTAACGGATGTAAAAATAGATACCGATTTTATTTTTTCGGTCCGTATTTAAACTTAGTTTGTAAACATCCGAATAATACTATTCAATAAACGGCGAATCGATATGTAAATAAAAAACATTTTCTAGAACTAAATGCCTATTAAACCCATAATATGGTGTTGTGGTCGCACGGTACACTTAAAAAAAAAGAAATGAAAATGTAAAAAAGTATTTTAAAAACTCGGGTGATTTTTTTGACCATACAAAACGCTAATGCAGAGTCGCTACCACACTTTACTGGATAGTGGTACCCTAGCGGTCTAGATGAGCCAATAGCACTAGAAGTGTCTATAGCCCGACTCTACTTGCCTTTGGAACTAAAAGTAACACAATCAGTATAGAACTGTAACAATATTGCTACTGAACATAAAGAGACGTAACATCTTATGTCTCAGATTGACGAACGCAGTGGAATGCCACACAGTACTTTGTAACTCAAGGTGTTGCATGGTGTTTCTACTGTTTATGGGCGATCGTATCGCTTACCATCAGCCGAACGGCAAGCTCGTCTCGTCATTCAACGCCATAAAATAATATATTGATTGATGGCAATTCTGTGTGATTTATGCTGTGTATATTTATTTGGAGCAAGTACGATGATTGAACAGTCATGAATCATTTTTTCTCTAGTTAATGTGTTTACGTTTAAAATGAAATATTGTTTGCCGTGGCTCATGAGTCATGCGCTAGAAGTTTGTATGATGGTGTTTAATTGTACCTTAACATTCCTGGCTTTTGTAGATAATTGATTAATGTTGCTACATACAATATTATTTTTAAATTAAATAGAAATATGTTAGTATTCGCGGATATCCGAGGGTAAAAAAAGATCCGTATCGATGTAATTCGAACGAAACGACGAACTCACATTAGTCGACAAAGCTATTGGCATTAGTTTAATCTGAGATCATGGCGTAATATATTCCAGAAACTCAAATAAGTTTGCCACGTGATTCTGTAACAACTAACAGCTCTGTTAACTGACACGATGATCAAAGTAGTAAATTATGCCATCAAAATTTACTACTTTTATTTGAAACTTAAACGATGGTTACCAAGAAATTTGACCACGTATTAAAGTAAAATTTTGCCTTGCTCAGCTTTTCAGAAACTGGGCGTGAGCGTGTAGTGTGTACTCGGTTCAAGTTCACGCGTGCCGACACCAATTGAGTAAAAAATTTATGATCGGTATCCGTATTCTCGGATCTTGACGCTAATTATCCGTATTCGTATCCGCGGATCCCGATTTTTCACGATCAGGCACATCCCTAGTTACTATATTGTGTACATATATTTATATTATAATAGTCTATATTTGTCAACCTAAAGATATTCTTTTTGAAAATTTTGTAAGCTTGTATAATATTTTCATGTTTTCTGGATATAATGCGGTAATATCCTAAACGAATCGAAATACATAGTACCTACCTGATACAATACCCGATACGAAACGCAACGAATTAGATAAAACAGATAGACGATATCTATCATGAGATTTAAGATGTCGAGAGCGATTAAATCTCTCGGCTGGCGGCTTACTCCCTACTGAGAGTAGTGAATATTTGTAATCCTACTAATATTATAAAGGCGAAAGTTTGTAAGAATGTATGGATGTTTGGATGTATGGATGTAAGGATGTTTGTTCCTCTTACACGCAAAAACTACTGAACGGATTTCGATGAAATTTGGCACATGGGTAGATTATGTCCTGGATTAACACATAGGCTACTTTTTATCCCGGGAAAATATAAACCTGGACTTTTATCCCGGAAAAACTTTTTAATGCGGGCGGAGCCGCGGGCAAAAGCTAGTGAAATGATATTTATTGGTTGTGATTTGTGAAGGCAAATTGTCGCTCTCAGTACAATTTTTTCTACTGATATACCATAATTTATATATTTTTGGTAGTAAAAGTATATCAGTTGAAAAAGGTTATGATTATAATTCGACACGATGAAAGGAAGATTTGTAGCCTCTTGGTAAGGGTAGAAAAGGAAAATTAATTAATAATTAATTAAGTCACGAAGTATTACGTTGTAGCGTTTTTCACCTTTAGTGATAACTGGTAGTAATCGATCACCTACGCGTTTTGTTTTTAGAGTTATTTTCATCTCCATTTTTGATTCTACAATGCTTCGTTTATAGCAATGCGCCCTCTTACGTCATCGGGCAGATTATATATAAGCTGGACCATGGGCGTATATAAGGGGAAAGGGGGGGGGATACCCCCTTAGCTTACAATAAAAATCATCCGGGCCACAAAACCTGTACACATTATAATGCCTATGTGCAACACTACCAGCAAAACCCAACGCAAAAAATGACAGAATTTGGTGACCAAGGGGGGTGCATACGCGACCTATGGATGTGCTCCAGCGGACCCCCCTTATGTGAGAGCTATAGCTACGTCCCTGAGCTGGGCCAAAAGTAGGTGTACTGGATGTTCCCCCACTTACCCCGCTCAGGCTTCCAAGTTACATATTATGGTTGATCTACCTCGTGGAAATGGCAACAGACTCCGTTTCCTCTTACCCACATGGGACCTTGCATAGCTCGCTAAATGTGGATTTGTTTCTTCTGACTACCCCTGTAAGGAATAAAAGGGTTGATGCTGTGTATGTTTTTAATTTTTTGGTTACCGATTTTATAGATTAGGACACTACGTGGTTTCACCTGATCGAGAGCAATTCAGTTTCAATTAGTTCCGCTAGTTCATAGTGTTATTAGTTGGGCGATCACTATTGAATATTGATATTGTTGATATGACGTCATCGATCTATGCCTATCTTTACGGAGCTTGGGTTGACTATAGATCGAAATCTGAAATTCGCCAGCTGATTAATATATTGATAAAAGTGATATTGGGCTGTTCTACTCAGTGTCTGAATTGAAATTTGTGCCCGATATGGCCCCAACTCACATCATGAGACGGAACACACTTGGCGAAAAGTGGGTGCCCTATTTGAACGTCTGCCTACTTCTTTGAGGAAAAAGGCGTGATGAGATATTGTATTTTATATTAATTTTCCAATATATCTTAAACTTGGTCCCGTTACAAAACCCCGATCATAAAATCATATCAGTTTTTAATAGAGGTGTTTAAATAAACGCAGCGTTGAAACGCCTCGTTTTTACAACACCTATGTCGAACGAACCCATAGCACTAAGCCACCCATTGTGCGAATCACATGACTCACGAAATATCATATTCTATCGGTACATTGACCGGGTAAGGCCATTAACACACGAATGGACAGTTCTGGAAGGATTTTCACAAAGAACTAAAACAAATGGCGGAAACGTTGCGCTAGTTTAACGGTACATTTAAATGGATGTCTATTAGCTTAGATTTGTTTTAATGGGTCCTACTTATCGTTTAACAACCGCATTAGGCTGTATGTGTATAGCGTAAAACTAGAATTTTGTTTCCTGAATAAATACTTGAAATTAGCGAACATTTTTATAGATTTAAATTTGAAGGTTTCAGGACATTGATCAGCCGAGAATTTGCCTTTTGTTCTAGTCAATAGTGGTATATTTACGAGCATTTCATTTATAAATATACTAGCTTTTGTCCGTGGCTCCGCCCGCGTTTAAAAGTTTTTCCGGGATATAAGTCCCGTTTTATATTTTCCCGGGATAAAAAGTAGCCTATGTGTTAATCCAGGAAATGATCTACCGGTGTGCCAATTTCATCGAAATCCGTTCAGTAGTTTTTGCGTGAAAGAGGAACAAACATGCATACACCCATACATTCTTACAAACTTTCGCCTTTATAATATTATAGCTTTTGCCCGCGGCTCCGCCCGCATTAAAAAGTTTTTCCGGGATAAAGGTCCCGGTTTATATTTTCCCGGGATAAAAAGTAGCCTATGTGTTAATCCAGAACATGATCTACCCGTGTGCCAAATTTCATCGAAATCCGTTCAGTAGTTTTTGCGTGAAAGAGGAACAAACATCCTTACATCCATACATCCAAACATCCATACATTCTTACAAACTTTCGCCTTTATAATATTAGTAGGATTAGTAGGATTTTGTAAGTAACATTAGTCATTTCACTTGTCTAATGATTTTTACCTACTATATGACTGGATAGAGAAACGTATGTATTGGTAAACATTATTACAATTTTGTTTCAGTCTTACATTATCTTTAGTGAAACTTTAAAATAAGTAAAAGCTAGCTAATTTATCTCTTAGGTTGTCGCCACAAACTAATATCTTGTAATAAATATGGGAGTGACAGAATATAGACATGAAAATTGTAATACTTTATGTTTTACCCTCCTCCAAGAGGGGGATATATTCTGGCATAAGTCCAGGCCAATAGCAAGTGTAGTCGTAGACGATTGTAGCGTACGAAAAGTATAAAGGCAGTAGTGCTCATTATGTGTTTTATGGTTATGAGAGTACCAAGTCGTGACTTTTGGCTAGGGAAAGCATCGGAATGACTCTTTGAGGGGTGAGATTGTTGATCTCGAACGTAAATTCATATACAGGCAGAAAAATATATTTTTTTGTGGCCTCTGTTCAATCTCTACTGACATTTAAGTTGTACACGTAATAGTCCATACTACTAATATTATAAAGGCGAAAGTTTGTAAGAATGTATGGATGTATGGATGTTTGTTACTCTTTCACGCAAAAACTACTGAACGGATTTCGATGAAATTTGGCACACAGATAGATCATTTCCTGGACTAACACATAGGCTACTTTTTATCCCGGGAGAATGTAAACCGGAACTTTTATCCCGGAAAAACTCATTCACGCGTGCGGAGCCGCGGGTAAAAGCTAGAGTTATATAAATTACTGATTAATTGATTTTTTGTCTAAAATATTTCAGAGACCGAAACCCGAACAACTTACCAACGCGAAGTAGGTACTCATCAGCATTACCTTTTAACAGTCAGGTAGTCTACTCTACTATAGTCTACTCCAATCCTCATAATTTTATTGTAGCCGGCTGTGTAAAAGTATCCAGCAAATATAGGTTATCATGTTAAGTGATAATTACCAACAGAAGATTCATAGTTTGTTCTTTTGCCGGCCATTAGGAATAAATTAGTCCAAATCAGTTAAGGAAAGCAGATAAAGCATTAATAGAGAAAAAGTGGTACCAATATAGATATAGTACCAACTAATATGGTAGTTCCCTATGTTTGATTTGGTAAATTATTTTAGATGTAACAGAAAATAATACGAAAAACAAATTCTTCTATAAAATCAGAATCAAAATTGGTTGATAACTAAAGCAGTTATTCATATTTGAAATATTGTTGTGAGCAAAAGTGGGGGCGTAGTGGGGATATCGCGTCATCTGTTTCGCACGCACGCAGCGTTATGGCTGGCGACACTCAGTGACGTCACATTCTGCTGTTTCCGTTATCTGACAGATGCCCCTTCCACCAAACTTCAAAGCTTTATAACTCATTTATTATTGCTTGTATTTGAAAAAATCTTCTTCCTCTAGATTTTAGTAGACATAAATGTTTGATAAATGTATTAAAAAAAAAGTAGGTAACTACCCTATTGATACCCGCGTGTAAGATTTTCCCCGGATAAAAGTCCTACTGTGTAGGTACTTTTCCGGGATAATTACTAGCATGTATGTTAATTTTGGCAGTGGCGTAGCGAGGGATGTGAGCGCGGTGGACCTTGGCCCCGGGCTGGAAATGAAAGCTGTGCGTGTCGCCTTTTTTAGTATAGTCTAAATCGCAGACTTGTTTTTGTACTCACCCCCAGTCTCGCGCCGCTGGCTAAGACGACCACTGAAATAGGGGTACGACAAATTTTCAGGCGACCCCGGGCTTCAAAAACCTAAGCTACGCCATCCAGGATATGGTCTGCCTGTACTGTGTGCGAAATTTCATCCAAATCTATTCAGAAGTTTTTGCGTCTACTTCTTAACATCTTCACAAACTTTTGCAATTACGATATTAGGAAGATGGTCAATAGCAAGTTCTCAGTTATTTTATCTCTCGTTACGCAACACACACACCAGGAATTGCAGAACAACGCGCATAAATATTTAAAGAGGAAACCCAAAAATGGATTACACCAGGCAGAGTCGCGTTCAATTATTAAGGGCAGGAGAACGTACCGAAACTTCGTACGGCATTTGCGAACGTTGGAAAAATAATCACAATCCAAATGTTTACTCGTCTGGTGAAAAAAATATTTGTTTGCGTTCAAAACGTTGCCGAGAATAATTTTACGATCTCGGACAGTGGGAACTTTGATATCTTCATAGGGAAGGACGGTACGTTTTGTTTTTTTAGGCTGTTAAGCTGTCTAGACGAGGTTAATTAATCTATATAAACTTTTAATACAAAAAACAGGTTTATAATAACCATAAAGTAAGGGTTGTTACGAATTATTTGTGTAATCTATTTAAGTGATTATGTTATCGTATAACATATCTTATAACGGAGTGACTGTCTCGGTAGCCTAGTTGTATTACAGTACGACTGCAAAGCTGAGGTCTCGGGTTCGATCCCCGGGTCGGGCAAAAGTGATATTGAGTTTTTCTATTCAGTATCAGCTCGGAGTCTGGAATTTGTGCTAGTTGCACCTCTGCCTACCCCTTCGGGGATAATAGGCGTGAGTTTATTATATATTATTATTCTATTTAAGTGATTATGTTATCGTATAACATATCTTATAACGGAGTGACTGTCTCGGTAGCCTAGTTGTTTTACGATACGACTGCAGTGCTGAGGTCTCGGGTTCGATCCCCGGGTCGGGCAAAGTGATATGGATTTCTACTCAGTATCGGAGTCTGGACTTTGTGCCCGATATGTCAATAGTTTCGCTCCTTATATCATGGAACGGACTACGCACAGCGAAAAGTAGGTGCACTAGTTGCTGCTCCCGTTAACCATTTGGTGATAAAGCCGTGAGTGTGTGTGTGTGTGTGTGTGTTATCGTATAAATTATGATTGTTTCTGTGGAGGATGTAAGGAACAACTTCAATAATCTTATGTATGTTTAATAGAAATTAATACCAACCAGCTATGTACTCGTATCTGATCATTTAGTTACTCTACTCAATAGGCAATCAGGTGCTAAGCTTCTCATAGGTAAGGGTAAATATTACCGCATTGTTTGGTTTCCCATTGGGTTGACATAGCCAGTATAATTATTGGGCACTAGCATTTGCCCGCGTCTCCGCCCGCGTGAATGAGTTTTCCCGGGATAAAAGTCCTGCTTTATATTTTCCCGGGATAAAAAGTAGCTTATGTGTTAATCCAGGACATGGTCTACCCTTGTGCCAAAGTTCATCGAAATCCGTTCAGTAGTTTTTGCGTGAAAGAGTAACAAACATCCATACATCAATGCTTACAAACTTTCGCGGTTATAATATTAGTAGGATTATAGATCTTCACAAATACCTCAGGATGTTTAAACACAATATAGTGACTTGTAGAAAATATTAAAATCAGGTTGTGTAGCTAGTAGCTATCGTTTATGGCAAGCAATTTGCTCCTGTGAATGAGTTGCAGAAAGTAGAGTCATATAAAACAATGTTATCAATGTCTTGCCAATACCTCCAAACACGCAAACACGCCAAATGAAAAAAAAAATCGCGACCGTGAACTTACCTAGACTAAAAAACTGGAGGCCGATGAACTGACCAATTTCGGAGAGCGTTAATGTCGGGAGACATGTATGTATGTGTATTTATAGATGCGGAAACAGGGGGGGTGTGGTATGGAATTGTGTTGGTTGGATAGAAGTTTGGAGAACTTTGGTTTGTTGTGGGTGGATGGAGTCGGTTAGTGTATAAATAATGTACTAACCGACTCTAATATTATGCATGATGCTTACTGGTGACGCATAGATGCGTAAATGAGCGAGGTGGTTACTTGATATTAAGTGGTCTACGCTGCCCATAAAACTCAATACCAAAAGAGTAATGAGTATATTTCCCTCATTATATGAAGGGAACAGGGATTAGTGAATGGACAAAGATCTTTGGGTGTCTGAAATCTATTGAGATTAGGTTAATAAACAAGACTTCTGTTCAAACTTAGTAAACGTTTTTATTAGGCAATTCACGCCAGTGCAACCACGGATTTTACAACGACATGACAGACAGAAAAATCACACAGAACAGTGGCGCCATCTGGCGTTATAACATAAAAGTAAAACAGGCAAAGAACAAGTAGTATACAGCCTAGAATTCATTATAAAATTTTATCCAATACTCCCACTAAATTTTATAAACAAAAATCTCTCATATTTGCCGGTTTTAAAAAAAAATATAAACTTAAATTACATAACTGACAATATTTCATCTCTAATACGTTCGAATTTAACAGTAGGTAGAGCCTTAGTAAAAATATCAGCCAGTTGATCTGAACTTTGCACATACTTAATAACAATTAATTTTCTTTTAACTTTTTCTCGAATGAAATGGAATTTAACATCAATGTGTTTTGTCTTTTTATGATAAACAGGATTATTTATTAGTTTGATTGCACTTTGATTATCAATACACAGAGTTGTACAATTTTGAATGATATCAATTTCGTTGAAAAACTGTCTTAACCATAAAAGATTCTTAGCGGCTTCACAACCAGCCACAAATTCAGCTTCAGTTGATGATAAGGCAACACAAGGTTGTTTTTGACTAGACCAAGATATAGGTCCACCATTTAACATAAAAATATAACCACTGGTTGATTTTCTTGTATCTAAGTCCCCAGCAAAATCTGAATCTGAATATCCAATTAAACTCTCATGGCCTTGATACTTTATACAAACATTTTTAGTTTTTATAAGATATCTAATAATCCTTTTCAGCTGATTAACATGATCTATACTAGGATTATTGATATATCTACTTAACAGATTTACTCCATATGAAATATCTGGCCTAGTTGCTGTAGATAAAAACAGTAATGACCCTATGGCTTCTCTGTATGGAAAATCAATCTGCTTATTTTCAATATTTTTAGTTAACTGAACATTTACATCAATTGGTGTACTGCTTGAGTGTGCAGAACTCATATTAAATTTACTTATTAACTGTTCAATATATTGTCTTTGACTGATACAAACAGAATTATTATCTTTTAAGATTTCTAAACCAACAAACCGATTTAAAATTAACTCCTTTATATTAAATCCCTGCTTTAAATAATTAACAATTTGATCTAATATTAAATTTGACTGTGACATTATTAGAGCATCATCAACATACAATATTAACAAAGCTTGAAAACCATTAAAGTTACCAACAAATACACAATTGTCTGCTTGTGACTGAACAAAACCAAACTTTAATAAAAAATTAGTAAACTTTTGATTCCAGCAACGAGATGCCTGTTTTAGGCCATACAAGGATTTATTCAATTTACATATTTTATTTGCTGGTGCTTTCACTCCATCTGGAATTACCATAAAAATATCCTCTTCTAATTCTCCATATAAAAAAGCAGTCTTGACATCTAATTGTCTTAGGTTCCAATTATATTCAGCAGAGATAGCTAACAGTATTCTTATTGATTCATATCTTGTAGTAGGCGAAAAAATGTCATTATAATCTATACCTTCAATTTGTGTAAAACCACGGGCACAAAGTCGGGCTTTATATCTTTCTACTTTACCATCTTTGGTTCTTTTAATATTAAAAACCCATTTGGATGTTATAGTTCTCTGATTCTCATTATCCACAAAACTCCAGGTGTTATTTGTACGATGAGCTTCTAATTCTTCATTTATGGCCTCTAGCCATAACTCACTCTCTTTACTATTAATTGCTTCATTGTAACTCACAGGTACATCCAATTCCATTAAATTTGCCTCAAAAGCCATATTCCTACGTGGTCGCAAAGTAATATTTGAACGGACTATACCTGTAAGGTCAATTTCTTGTGAAGGTTCATATGTCTCATCACTTTCATCAATGGCAGTATGTGTACTGTCATCACTTTCAGTCAACTCAGTGTTGTCTATCTCTTCTTCAATATTTTGTTCATTGTCATCCCATATAAAAATTTGAGCTTCATTTCGTTGTATTTCAGGACTTTTCTGTTCATTAAAAATAACATTCCTTGATATTGTAATTCTTTTTGTGAGTGGATCATACATTCTGTAGTTTAAATTATCATATCCAACTAACATCATTTTACAACTTTTACTATCAAGCTTCTTTCTCAACTGATCTGGCACATGAACATATCCTTCGCACCCAAACACTCTGACATGATCTAGACTAGGTTTAACACCACTCCACAACTCCATAGGGGTAATATTTGGGGTCTGACTTGAAGACATGCGATTTAACAAATAAACAGCACAATTTACCGCTTCTGCCCAAAGATTGAGTGGTACTTTACGGGCATAAAGCATGGATCGAGCACTTTCAACAATTGTCCTAATTTCTCGTTCTGCCCGGCCGTTTTGTTCAGGCGTGTAAGGGGCAGTGAGCTCATGAGAAATGCCTTCACATTCAATATATTCTTTAAAGTCTCGGCTTATGTACTCTCCACCATTGTCAGTGTGCAATATGCGTACACTATGTGAGAACTTGTTTTTAATCATTGAATTATATTTCTTGAAACAGTGTAATACATCACATTTATTCTTTAAAAAGTACACATATCTAAAACTTGTAGCTGCATCTTTAAAAATAAGAACATATTTCATACCTTGTACAGAAGGCACACTGAAAGGCCCGCAGACATCACTGTATACAACATCACCTGGTTGCTGTGGTCCTCTGTTTGATTTCTTGAATGGTTGACGGGCATGCTTACCATAAGCACAACCCTCACACACAAACTTGTCACAGTTTGATAAGTCCACTCCAGTAATTACATTGTTTTGACACATGTTCTGTATTTCTTTGACATTTAAATGTCCCAGACGTTCATGCCACGTTTTAAGGTCCAATTTTTGCACTACATTACACACTGGATTTTGAAGAGTTTTAACCTTTAACTCATATAGATTGTTGCTTTGCAAAGATGCACACATCACTATTTTATTGTCCTTGTATATTAACGCATCTGTATGTTTCTTTATGATGTTATAACCCTGTCTTGTCACTACACCTTCAGAAAATAGATTTCTTCTCAACTTTGGTACATAAAGAACATTTTTCAGGATACATGTCTCCCACTTTCCATTGACACACTTGTCTATCAATACATTTCCTTGGCCAACTACTTCTACAGCTTCTTGGTTTCCAAGTTTCAGCGGAGATCCCGTATACTCATACAATTCAGCAAAGTTTTCACGTTTATAACACATGTGAGCTGAAGCACCGCTGTCTAATATCCATTTTAAACCATCATTTTTTAAATCTGTATCTGCTACATTGAATGCTAACATGTTCTTTTCTCCTTGTTGTTTCTGTTTTTGTTTTGGGGCACGGCAATCTCTTGCATAATGACCGCGTTTCCCACAGTTGTAACATATAAATCGATGTGACTTTTCATTTGACCCTTCATTTAATTTTTCATTTAATTCTTTATTTGTTTTCTTAAATGGAATACTTTTCTTCTTAATACTTTGTTTTGAGACTATTAAAGCAGTTTCATTGTCTTCTTCTACATTCAAACTGGCCTCCTCATCTAGCAAACGAGCTGTCAGATTAATTACAGTTTGATTCTCAGGATTAAGCGACATCCAAGCCTGGCGAACAGATCTGTACTTAGGAGGAAGTGTACTCAAAATTTTTGTTATGATTGCAGTTTCACTAATAACCTCTCCACTTTCTTTAAGTTGCTTAGCCAAACTTTCTACTCTAGCTATATGCTGAGCTATGCTGTCTGCTGGTGACATTTTATATTGATAAAAACGCTCATGTATCATCATTTTAGTCATCTCGGATTTTTGTTCATAAATAGACTCAAGCTTGGACATCACCTCTAGCGCTGATTCGCAGTTTTCAATGAGTGCTATTTGATTTAAATCCATAGCAGACGTTAATACAAACATTGCCATGCCATCATCTTTATTCCATTGAATCGCATTTCCATCTGGTTTTGGCGTGTTGATGTCTAACCCCTTGGCACGCAGGGCACATTTTATTTGAAATTTCCACTGCTTAAAATTCGTTCCATTGAATTTTTCTAAGGCTGCCTTTCCAAACTCCATTTTAGGTTATAGACAGCACGCGGTTCTAGTGTCGAAAATCACTATGAACTTTTCTGTTTTCTCTGCTCTTTGTTTATCACCAATTATTAACTAATGTGGACCTGGGCCCATAACCTATTGAGATTAGGTTAATAAACAAGACTTCTGTTCAAACTTAGTAAACGTTTTTATTAGGCAATTCACACCAGTGCAACCACGGATTTTACAACGACATGACAGACAGAAAAATCACACAGAACAGTGGCGCCATCTGGCGTTTTAACATAAAAGTAAAACAGGCAAAGAACAAGTAGTATACAGCCTAGAATTCATTATAAAATTTTATCCAATAAAATCTCACTTATCCGAGATTCTGATTCTGATATCCAGCTTAATATCGTTTGTCCATTAGGTTTGGCTGTTAGGTAACCGAGACCATTAAATGTTTTCTGGACTATACATGTTATGAAACACACGAAACGTAAGATATTTCAACCTATTACGGTAAATGGTTAATCATTTAACCAATCAATATGTGTTGCGGAACTAGGTATCTTAAATCTTATTTATGACAGTATATCGTTAACATAAGCTAGCTAAAATCCACGGGTGAACCACCCACTGCGGCCGCATGACCTGATAAATACATTGGGAATGTATTTATTACTAGTAATGCTCGCGGCTCCGCCCGCGTGAAAAAGTTTTTCCGGGACTAAAATATTTTCCCGGGATAAAAAGTAGCCTATAGCACTCAGGAGTTATGTAGCTTCCTATTAGTGAAAAAAATTCAAAATGGGTTCAGTAGTTCCTGAGATTATCGCATTCAAACAAGCAAACAAACTCTTCAGCTTTATAATAAGAGTATAGATGTATTTGTATCAAAAGCAGCGTGAAGTGTCAGCTAGGGTTTTGCACGGTGAGTGAGATTTGGAGCCAAAGTACCCTCTTTCGTTGCTAATCCTTTCCTGAAAGCACCTTTTGCGCTCGACGTATTCTATATCAAGGATTTAGTGCGTTTTCATTCGCACGCTCTCTGCTCTCAATGCAATCATCTGTTTGTAAAGGATATCGAGCCTTTTCAGGACGAACATCGTAAGGGACATTTTTCACTTTTTACTTGAGCTGCTTTTTCATTAACAAATCTAAAATATTTATGGAAATATTTGCCGTATATCATTACAAAAATAACCATTCTATGTAAATACAAGAAATATAAGAAAACTAGCGTTTGCCCGCGGCTCCGCCAGCGTTAAAAGTTTTTCCGGGATAAATGTCCCGCTTTATGTTTTCCCGGGATAAAAAGTAGCCTATGTGTTAATCCAGAACATGATGTACCCGTGTTCCAAATTTCATCAAAATCCGTTCAGTAGTTTTTGCGTGAAAGAGGAACAAACATCCATACATCCAAACATCCATACATTCTTACAAACTTTCGCCTTTTTAATATTAGTAGGATATAAATTTAAAAACGCGTTAAAATCCGTAATGTTGTTTTAATTCAATGTCTAACTCGCGTAAATATAAGAAATTATTAAGAAATATATAATAAGTATTTTATAATTATTTAAGAAAAGTAGATTGAGCAAAATTGTGAAATGTCGGTTACGATTTTCTTCCTGGAAAGGCTCTATAATATGTTCTGAGTGTATCGTTTACTGCGTTCACGTGTGAAACACGCAAGCCCTAAAAATTCATTCAATATCATAGGCTCTTCCAAAGCAAGGAGCATATCCATATTTTCTGTAATGTAAATGTTTATGAGCGCTTGAAATCATTTGATGATCCACTTGCCTGTTTGCTGATTTATGCTGCACAAAATGTGTATTTTTTTTTTAGCGTTTGTGTGATCAGCAAATATTTGCACACTGGGAATCCCAATGTTGCTTTCTTATCAAGGTTATGTTTGTGAATATTCGCTCAATGTTTGAATATGCTTTTTTATTTAATTTAGGGTCGCCATTGGGTGATGCATTAAAAACTACACAATATTTTATTAATACAAGTATTGAAAACAGGCTGAGTACGGCCACTTACCGGGAAAGTTAACTAACAATTTATGAGTGATGTCGGCTGATTACCGTCTATCGTTTCTAATCAATCGTCATTATGAAATTTAATCTAATCTTGACGTCAAGCGTCATTTGATTTATAAACAAATCATTTCATCCAGATTGTCAAATATTTGCATGATTTCCAATATTTGTTTTCCCATAGCCAGGAATTAATTGCACGGCCGTAGTATTTGTCCAACGATTTTTCCACCACTAGTCCATAAAGATTGTAGAAATTGCCTACTGTCGAAATATGGACCATTGAATAAACTTAATTTCCCTTTCAGCCGGCCGTGGGCCCGTCGGGCGCCATCAGCAAAGTCCACAAATCGGACAGGAAGATCGGTCACCGGCGAGTCGGCGAGGGTGGCGAGATCACCTACAAAAAGATCCAGTCGTCCCAGATTATGGGCTCCATACAACTTGGTAAGTCATGACACAACTTTTTTTGGAGTTGGTTATTAAAAGAAGAATGATAAAGAGTGAGATTGAAAGAACTTGCGGGGAGCAAATACATTTTTTGTTATAACAGGGAAATAATGGGTCTCCTGATGGTAAATGATTGCCGCTTGCTGTGGACCCTTATAACAAACTAAAATAATCATTAATCACAATCTCAACTGGCATGCTTACAACACTACAGCAAAGTTTGCTATTTGCATCAGTTTCCTATTACGATAATATTAACTTTGTCAAGGTGGTTCATTGACTATTAGTCAGTTGCGCTCGACGTTACTCCGAAGTTATTGCTCAATATTTTACCATGAATTTTCTCAATAAATCAGCATTGACCTTAGGAGTATAGATGTTAAATCGAAATTCTCAGATGTTGAACTGCATCTATTTTTACATTTCCACAAAATCTACGTTATTCTTAGTAACCAGAACACCTAGATTATTCATAGTAATCACAGATTTGTTTGTGAGTTCTATTCATAAATATAATAGTAAATATGTTGAATCTATACTACAATATAATAAAACTGAAGAGTTTGTTTGTTTGTTTGTTTGATCGCGCTAATCTCGGGAACTACTGAACCGATTTTGAAAATACTTTCACTAATAGGAAGCTACTTTACTCTTGAGTGCTATAGGCTACTTTTTATCCCGGGAAAATATTTTTGTGCCGGAAAAACTTTTTCACGCGGGCGGAGCCGCGAGGACTACTAGTACCTTATGTAGCTTGAGTATGATATGAATAATCGATTTTATAAAAATAGCCAGTAGAACACCGCTAATACCATACATATTGGGATGTATTACTTGTTAGGCAGTCAAATTAAAAATGACTTCATTTAATCCTAACATTTCCTTGGTTAGTATAGCTTTAGGAGTCCATTTTTTGTCTGAGTCTTACCTCTGACCTGCCCTCAGTAGTTACTCGCTGGTGGGTGACATATTTGGATTATCTGTCAACTCACTTAGCCCTAGTCTGTTGCTTTATTAGTTATAATGACCACTTTAAAAGAGAGCCCGCTCTCTCACGGGCGTCTTTGCCATATCACTTGTTATTATAGTAACTGAACCTATAAAACCATCTAAATCGATGCATCGCCGGCTTCAAGAAAAGATTAGGGAATTATTTGGCCCTCATATAATCACATAATCTCTGGTGATCGCCACACCTGTCAAAGGAACACTGCGCTAATTGAGCAAACATAAAAAAATAGCATTCGCAAGGCGAAGGTTCCGCTGTTCACACAAACACATTATGTATTTTGTAAACAAACCAGACACCGGCCATCAGAATGGATGCGCAATGTTTAAAATTAGCACCGCGGCCTACGTAAGAGACAATGATGCGGTAATCAATGGACGCGGCATTGGCTGAGTGTGCACGTAACTGTAGAAGTGTGACGTCACGCGTGCAGTTACGTTTGTGTGCTTTTGATTAATGGAGTTTCTATAAAGCCGGGTGTCGGTATATTAATGGCACTTCTAATGGATTGGATCATTATTGACGAAAGCGGCTCTTTGGCAAAGGAAACGGAGGTTTGAGGATGGAGAATATAAATTAAAATTATTTGCCGCATGAAACGCGGCAGTAATTCAGTAATTTGGCGTAAGTTTTCTTTAAGATTGAGGTACTACATCGTGTAAGACGGTTTATACATGCCGTAGTTAAAATTGTCTACAGGGTGCCTCTTAGTATCAACGTTGACTTTTTTATTGTATTGAATGACGAGACGAGCATGCCGTTCGCCTGATGGTAAGTGATACGACAACAGTATTTTAACAGTAGTAACACCATCCAGCACCTTGACTTACAAAATAGGTACTGTGTGGCATATCACTGCGCTCGTCATCCTGTGACATAAGATGTAAGTATCATTATGTCCAGTAGTTACACTGGCTACAATGTCCTTCTAACCGTAACACAACACTGCATGCATACTGCTGCTTGTCTGTAGAAATAGACATTGCGGGTCCGCCCAGGCGGACTCTTGCATATTATGAGAGTCCTACCACCGGTAGAGGTGGTTCAAAGTTATAACATTTATCCAAAGCATACAAAGTATTTTTCAGTTTGTGTCCGTCTCCACCAATCCGCTGGCGGTTGGGGAAAACCTATTACGTTTACCAAAACGCAATCTCTTAATCTGACACCGGAGTAATATGCACTGACCTTGCAATGATATCCTTAAACTCGCCGTCAACAGTCCGTGACCTTAGGTTAACGAGAAGTTAGTCATTCTGTTATGATTTACAATTGATTTATTCTGTTTACTAATCAATAATGTTTATAGTGATTTTTTATTCCTTTGTTAGTATAGAAAGGGAGGCTTATCGTTAACTCCTTTTGTTATGAACACATTATATTAACGCACCAAGCCCCGCTTATATACATAGATGTATGGAAAAACCCTATATATATGGACACCGGTGTCCGTCGCGGGGCTTGACAGATTAAGTGCTAGATTTCTCGCTTGCTAAGACTATGTGGGTATGAACAAACATCTTGTCTATTTCAGGTGCCAATCAAACACTATTGTCTGTTTTGAACATAATATTAGCCGCGGTAATAACCATATTAAGAGACTTAAAATGCATTTCTTTGTCTGATAGCGTAGTTCAGCTTTGTATTCCACATTTTTAGAAAGCGTTTTCGTGGTTCGGCAGTCCCATACTGGCCTAGTTAAAAGTATACCACGGCTGCCGAATGCAACCTTCCGTCCGGATTTATTTTGAGATTAAGACGCCTGGGAAAGTTCTAGATTTAAGAGTAAAATCGTATTTATGCATTGTAAATATATTCAGAGTTCGGAGTAATTATAATAGCCTATTTTTGAGAAAAGTTTAGGACAGACGGCTTCTTTGAAATCCAGTAAGAAGATATTTTGGTATATCAAGATATTTACAACTATTACTAGCGACGTACGAAATAAAACCAAATCTAGCGATTTAAGTATTTACGTATAACAAAAATACTCACAAACACACTGTTACCGTAAGATAAAACTCAACATTCTTTTGCTGGGTTTAGCATAAAAACAAAGCACCTCGTTTACAAGTGACAAGGAAATGATTAATGTTAATTAATTGTAGTTTGATGTGATTTCTACAATAATCTACGGGGTGTGTTAATGCATCACGATTCTATGTACTGAGGTATAGATTTATTCCTAGGTTTTTATGGCATTGAATGACGAGAGTTGCTAGTCGTTTGCCTGATGGTAGTATCATGAAAATTAAAGCTATACCATCCAGAGCTGAATTACAAAGTCGTACTTGGCATATGACATCGCACGGCGCTCAAAACCCTGCTCTTAGATTTTAATAGTTGTGCCTAGTGAACTAGCCACAATGTTTTAGTTTGGAATGTGACATAATAGGATTTTTTTTCGTGGAGAAAGTGCAGTCTTTACCACTTCCGCCCAGCCTGGCGACTGGACGGTTATGTTGGGTTCAGCGTGCCTTAGAATCCGTTGTTGAGCCGCCCGGAAAAATGAAAAACATCGGGCAACCGCCGGGCCGAGTCCCTACTACTGTATTTATCACTATGCACGTCAATACTAACTAAAACTCCGCGGTGATCTTCCTCGGCGCATTAAGGACGGCTGCGGGTTCCTCCGGGAATGAGTGCCTAGTTGTCCTCCGCAACCGCTCCTGCACGGTGCCGCTGAGTGCGGCCCATCTCAGATTGTGGGGGGCTCAGAGAGCCCGCTCATCAAAGAACGCCCTTGGCGTCAACGGCAGCGTGAGGCCACACACGCTGCCGCCCATACCGGGGATCGCACAGTGTACATGAGGAATTTACAGAGTGGTTACCGCGGACTGTCCATACCGATGGCCCCTATCAGTCGACTTTACGACAGGCAGGGGATACCGTGGTGTAATTCTTCAAACGCCCCCAGTCCACAGAGCGGGACATAATAGGCCTGCCTTAAGACTGAATTGAATGGAGACATTTTCTCGCTTTCTTGCGACTTCTTCTCGTACGTGCGATTCTTGGAAGGACTAAAAAAGACGATTAAAAAAGTTGACAGGCGAGGCTCGATAAGAAACTCGCTTCGTGTAACTGAGGCTTATACATCAAAAATGAAAGAAAGCAAGAAAAACATTTATTGGCAACAATTGGGTGGTGACAATATAACACTGTGGTAACAGTGTATTAACAGCAAAAAAAAAACAAGCAAACAAATAAAAAAACCGGATACAATTTAAAAACAACAAATTCAAAATTTCAAATAAAAACAAAGATCACCACGTGTGGACTAGGGCTTTCAGTCTCGGTACATTTACGAGTCTCGGGGAAAAAAAACGAGACTTGGTCAAGTCTCGAAAAAAAACGAGACTTTCGAGACTATTTCAAAAATAGTCATTGTACTCGTAAGCCACGATTATAGACTTTTAAGGCAGTCAATACAAGATATATCAATAAAGTATTTTATAAATTACACTATTATAAAGCCATATGGAAGTTAAATTACCAATTACTTATACGACTTTTAAATTTTTATATCTGTCCCGTAAAAGATAAAGAGCGTTGGATAATTACTTTCAAAGAGAGGATTTGATTTTATTACAAACTAGCTTTTGCTCACCGCTTCGACCACGTGAAATAGTTTTACAAGGACAAAAAGTAGCCTATAGCCTTTCCAGAGTTTCAAACTGTCTCCATACCAAAATTCAACTAAATCTGTTCGGTAGTATTTGAGTAATTTGGCGTTAAGACATATATACAGACTCAGCGGGGGGTTTTGTTTTATAATTTTTAATTAAGTAAATCACATAAGAAAAAAAATCTCTAATTCTACGCTAGAAGTACGTATAGATTAGCATTAGTGTTTGGGTCCCAGATCATCTCGTGTCTCAAAGTATCGGGACTTTTTGTATTTTTAATGGTCTCGCGTCGCAGGTTTTTAAGGTCGAAACATGTCACGCTATAGTAAGTGAAGACTCGCTTCTCCTAATAGACGTAGACGAGACGTCTCCAGCCTCTTTTAAATACCGGCCTTCGGACGGCGGTTGGGCGATCGGTGACCCGCTACCATATAAATAAAGTGTATGAGGGTGCCGCGTAGTGTTTCATACTTATTTGACATTTTATTCGAGTCTCATCTTCAAACAGCGAGAGACTCTGCTCAAGAGCAGACTCCTACGAAAGTTGCGATAGCATGTACATGTGCACTCCGTGACTTTCGACATGCTTAATTACAATGTTATATGAATGCTTTGGGTTGTCTCATGTCCTGGGATTTTCGTAACTTTTCAAACCATAATTAGCAGAGATTTAGCATGAGTATTTCCCCCTATCGCTACCATTGTCAAAAAGAGATCTTTTCCCAATTTATCATAACGATAATGTAGTTAATTACAAAGACCCGTATATGTTTCAACAAGGTTAGGTTGAGACTTCCAAGAGATTATCAAAAATTTATTTTTTCTATGTCGCCACTGATCCGCATTAAAAAGATCCTGATAGTTTAGTAACTTTTTCAATAATAATTATTATTTGATGTTAGTTTCGAAAGTCTCGTTTTTTCCGAGACTGGAGGCAGCAGTCTCGAGTCTCGAAAATACAAAAAAATCGTCGAGACTCTCGAAATTTTCGAGACCGAGAGTCTCGAAATGAAAGCCCTAGTGTGGACGGTATATGTCCCACCACAACAGTGCCAAAAGGTTCTAGATCGGCATAATACCAAACAGTTAATTGTTTGGCGCTGATTTTCATCTAGAACCGTTGTAAATGTATGTTTTAATCTTACGCTAATATTTGTATTGGAATGCTCTTCACTTAATGTCGATTGCAGCATCGATAAATTAAAAAAAAAACAGTAGACATACTACTTACAATCACTTACACTTATCGGGTACGGTGTTATTCCCAGACGAGATTTTCACACGTCATTTCGGCAAAAGTAACAGTAACTTTGCCTATCATTATCACCGACGAAAGATATCGTAACTTGTAAGTGATTCTGTCCCCTCCTATTTTTTTTTTACGAATATTTTTTTAATTTTTATTGCAGTTGAGTGACTAGACGAGCATGGCGCTCGCCCGGTGGTATGCGATACGCCCATAAACAATAGCAATACCCTACAGAAATTTGAATTATCATCTAATTTCGTGGACGCCATCACTGATGTAGTTAATTTATGCAATATCCTATCGAATTTCGTACATCCGTGTGTTCCTCGGGTTACTCCACTAACCTAAATTGAGCGGTTTGTGTTAACCGCACCGGATCGTGGATGCTAGCTACATGCCCACGTATTCGCAAGGTCGATTTTAATGTTTTATGTACATAACAAAAGTGCGCACCACAGTGGGTTAGTCAAAACCCTGTGTTCAGATATAAGGTCAACTTCCGCTTAGGGGTACACTAGGTGTCGCTGAATGAGAAAAATGTTTCCATTTTGCCAATATATGCAATTTTTTTATTTTATTTTTAATGGCCCTACTGCCAGTAGCCTGACGCGAGTCGGCTTTTCTGGCCACACCGGTCTTTAAGGTGAACGCAGAAGGCGCTCGCAACCCTTTGAATTAAGTGACCGTGCTGAGGGCAACCCACTAACGGGTTACCAACCTCGGCTCAGGACGGCCACTGAGAGAGGATGAGACATCAACGATTAGGTAAAGATTGGTTTTTAGGCCTGATCCTATTAGAAATATATGCAAAACCGCGAGAATTAATATGAGTAGTACGTGGTATGCAAAAACGTTAGATACAGGAGTTTTGAAGTTTTGAATTATTGAGATACTTATGTGGCTGACTGTATGTATATACATAAAGTTTACAAAACTAACGATATCGTGTACTCCATTCGCGTATGACTAAAGCGACGTAAATCGATGCGATTGTGTCCCCGGCGTGTGCAAACAATGTGTACCGAATAATTGACTCATTATACGTCTCTAATTAAATATAATCAACACTATGTACATCTTAAAACATTCATTTGTGCTCGCTTTGTACGCACTCTGGCTTTTTATCCCTGAAAGGGTAGGCAGAGAGGCAACTAGTGCACCCACTTTTCGCCATTATTCCGTCCCATGATGTGATAGGGGCGAGCGTATCACCATATCGGGCACAAATTCCAGACTCCGAGCTGATACTGAATAGAAAAACTCAATATCACTTTGCCCGACCCGGGGATCGAACCCGAGACCTCAGCATCGCAGTCGTACCGTAATACAACTACGCCACCGAGGCAGTCAGAGATTTTGATTTGTAGTAGTTTTGAAATCGGTTTTATTTTTATTAGCTTTGATGTTTGTACAAAGGCCTCTTGTATGAGGTCTTTGTTTGTTGTTACAGTTCATAGTGGTGCTTGCGGGTGAGGTCTTTTTCTCAGTAGGTCGTAAAAAATATTTGAGTCGCAGACTAATTTTCATGTTTAACCCAATAATGAATACAAAGAGCCATGACCTCAATGTAGCTAAAATGTAAACACAATATTTGATATAATGTGTCATGAACCGATACAAGTGATATCAATTGTGTTGTATTTAATTCATTCGACCTTCGCACTGCAAGTGATGCGTTTTTTCATATTGTTTGGTTAGAAATGTTAGTCTTGATAATTGATTTAATAACAAATAATAATACCGGTTCTCTATAATTATATGCTAACCCCCTGCTGAGTACGGGCTTCTACTACTAAGAGGGTTTAGCGCTTAGACTTTAGGCCATAGTCAACCACACTGGTCTTTTGCGTACTGGCAGACTACACATACCTTTGATATTCTTATGTTGAATTCAAATGGTATTCGAATGGTATGTTGGTTTCCTCACGATGTGAAAACATTATCGCCGTGGTTCATATAGAAAACGCACTTATAACTTCCAAAAATCAAAGGTGCCGGAGGTTTTGACCCGCCACGTCCATTTTGGTACCATACTCTACTGGGTTATCGCCGTTTTAACTAATTTAAATAGAGTACATAATCCAAGGTTGGGTTGAATAACCTCTTCAAGGATGGAAACAGTCTCGTAGAAATAGATTAACCACATTATTGAAACCTCAAGTAAAATGAACGTCATGTAACCAGAGGCATGATTCTCTATGACATTGTTAACTCGTAACGCGGCCGCGTCACGTTCACTTCGTGTAATGTGCGTAAAATGGTATTCTGTATGCCAATTTCCATAGTAATAAACGCGATGAGTTACGTTACGCGCTTGTTACGAACGGTGAAAATAACGCGTGTCATAGAGAATAAGGGGGCTGAACGTAACAGGTTGAAAAATTATAACATCGTGACTAATGAATATAATTAAGAATAACATGCTATTGTATACATCATGTGTCACGTGTTTGCCGTTTAGTGAAGACGGCAACCCATTGATTCGTCTGTATGATAGACGATTATTTATACTATTGCTAAAAAACTTAAAAGCCTAAACGTGAATAAGGGTACGGGACCTGACGGTGTCGCACCAATCTTTATCGTCAAATGTTCCTCGTATTTAGTTGAACCTCTATACAAAATCTTTAACACATCATTGCAAACTGGTGTTTTTCCGGATAAGTGGAAACTAGCTAAAGTGGTACCAATTTATAAGAGTGGTGATAATACTCTAGTCACAAGTTACCGACCCATATCCATCCTTTCTGTTTTTGGTAAAATATTTGAGTCGCTAGTGTGTCCTTTGATTCAATCCCACTGTAGACATCTGATAACTCCACACCAGCATGGATTTGTTCCTGCCCGTTCAACCTCTACTAACCTAGTAAACTTTACCGAATTTCTAGCCGAAGCCATGGACAAACATAAACAAGTAGATGTCATTTACACGGATTTTAGTAAGGCGTTCGACCGTGTATCTCATATAATTCTCACTCAAAAACTTTCATATTACGGTTTCACTGGTTGTTTTCTGGCTTGGTTGAACTCATATCTGGCTGAGCGTTCTTTCTATGTAGTTGCCAATGGCTATAGCTCGGGTAAACATGAAATCTTGTCGGGCGTCCCTCAGGGCTCTCATCTAGGGCCCATCTTATTTAATATTTTTATAAATGATGTTCCTGACTGTTTTCAAAATTCTCTTCCGTTCCTCTACGCGGATGATTTAAAGATTGTAAAAATTATCAACTCAGATATTGATATATCGCTATTACAGGATGATCTTAACAATCTATCCAACTGGTGCTCCGATAACAAAATGTCTCTAAATCTAAGGAAGTGCTTCTATCAACGATTTACCAAAAAACTTAAAGTAATAACCTCCGAGTACAATATTTCTTCTCATCCTCTTGAGGAAGTTATTCAAAATAAAGACCTCGGCGTTATTTTTGATAGTAAACTTTCATTCATACCACATATGGACAACGTTGTCAAAAAGGCATCGAAAATGCTTGGTTTTGTTATCAGAAATGGCAAAGTATTTCGCAATACACGAACGAAAAAGATACTTTACTACAGTCTCGTGCGCAGTATAATTGAATATGCTAGTGTTGTATGGCGCCCACACTACTCCACTCACTGTTTACGGCTAGAAAGAATTCAAAAGCGATTTTTGTGGCATCTTGCTCGCTCTACGAATCCTGACAAAAAACCCTTTTCGTACGAACATGGACTAAAACATTTTAAAATAGTTTCTCTTGCTAAAAGGCGAGAACTTTTGGATTTACAATTTCTCTACAAACTGCTGCGAAATCAAATTGATTGTTCACCGCTGTTGGAGAGAATAAGTTTTAGAGTCCCGTTTAAATATCCTAGATATAAAATAAAACCACTTGTTCCACCTTTTCGTAATACAGTCACAGGTGCTAATTCTCCGTTGTGTCGCTTGAGTAAATTGATGAATAATTATTGTAATGTGGTAGATGTCAATTACCAAACTTTCGCCAACTTTCGAAAGAGCATATTGGAGGATGTTGGGGGTGCAAGCATTGTTTCTGGGGGTATATAGTAGTCCTTATCTTGTTTTGTTTTCTACTTTTTTTCAATCTCTTTGTTTAAATGGGCTCCACGCCTTTTTTTTCATAATTTTACGTTAATTTTAATTACAAGCATATCGTTTGTAACCGTCACTTAGTTTAAAGTTATAACCTTTATATAATGCACGCTGTGTTTACCTATAAGTGGTTTGTCACATTTAGATTAACACTATAACTATATTTAATATAACACTATGTAATAATGTGAAAACTGTTGGTGGACCTAATTAAAATAAATAAATAAAAATAAATAAATTATAGGTGCTAGTTACCGGGCGCCTATTGGAAGAAATGGAATTTAAGCCGTAATATAGCTTAGTGTTATGTCATTCTAGTTGAAATTACAGTGGTGTTCTGGTGTCTAATGGCTTCCGTTGATCCGATTGCTCGGATACCGCCTCCTCTTTCTTTCTGCCAGATGTTTACCATTTATAAGAATCCATACATTTATACTTATTTCATTCATTCGCAAGTAAATCTGTCTACCAGTATGTATGCTTTTTATCCCGAAAGAACGCATTTATTCCCGGTAAAGGATAATTCACGCGGACGAAACTGCAAGTTACGTGGTTACATAATAAAAATCAAAAGTACCGGAACATTTTTTTTTTAATATTTCCACCAAATTAATGTGAGTATCGAAACGTAGCGCCCTTGATATTGGAAGATAACAGGACAGCCTTGAGTTCACTTCCTGCGGCGCAGGAAACGCGGCGCTGTGCTACTATTTAATTGAAAACCCTGATGGAACGAGGAAACTCGGTGCGTTTCGTGAGGTTTCGGTAGGTAATTTGTTGTGAGGCTCATACCCGTTTTCATTCTTTTCTTAACTTAGGAGACTTGGCATGTTTGCGATTGTATTCTTTGTCAGAACGGAGAGATAGTGAACTCTTAAATCGACAAGTGTTATTTGTACTGGTTACCTAATCAGTAAAGAGTGATGGGCGCAGTGCAATGTCACGTAATTTGTAATTCAAAGTTCTGGGTAGTATAAGGCAAAAGAAAATGGAAATGATATACCTAAACATATAACCTAGCGATTGCGCGTTGTGATATGTCATTACCATATTTTTATTTTATTAGCGTTAATAATTGTACAAAGGCATCTCGTACGGCCCAATGTATTGCTTCTGTTTACGAACAGTCGGCGTGTGTACTATAAGACAAGTCACTTGCTGTCTCATCACTTATCTATACTAATATAAAGAGGAAAGATACTATTTTTTCTTTGTTTGTAATGGATAAACTCAAAAACTGCTGGATCGATTTTAAAAATTCTTTCACCATTAGAAAGCTACATTATTGTCCCGGGTAAATATAAAGCAGGTCTTTAATCCCGGAAAAACTTTCACGCGGGCCAGGCTTCGAGCAAAAGCTAGTTTTTTATAATACTAGTAGTGCTTAGCTTGTCTTTACGAAGACAATACATTGTGTTGAGTAATCTTGGTTGGTGAAGCCTTGTATTGCCGAGTGCATTCTATGTTATATTGTAAATGTGCATTCCAACGCAGTGACTTGAGTGCTTAGTTACTATAAATACCGCACGTGTGTTGGAAAAATATTACATAATGTATAAAAATATCTACAAAGGATGATGATTATGGTAATGAAGAACTAGAAGGCTGTCTACCCGATGTTTTTTAAACGACCTGACAGCGCGGTTTAAATGCAACTAAAACTAAAATGCGCAATAAACACGATGTGAGTCGGAGTTTTTGTATTTTTACAATATACAAAAGTTTTGCACGAAAAACGCCTCGGTCTGGCCCATTCGTTAAAAAAACATAGAAAAAGAACCGTTTTCTCGCAATTCTGAGAATAGATACGTGAATAGATATACCATCGCTTTGTGTGTTTCTGATTGCAAACGGTAATTAGATGTGTTCCGATTTTTACTGAATCCAGTGTAATTACTGAGCATTATGAGACTTATAGAATAAAGAGAACATTGCTTTGCGTTCCTTAGAATCAGACGACGGGTTTATCGTCATTCATTTGTGATTTTTTTTTATTATTTTGCACGAAAACGGAACAAACAATATTATCATTGTCTTATCTAACACCATGTTTTCTTAAATTTGTTGTTATATCTGCCACGGCTGACTCATCATAACCGAATCGGAGATGCGATGCATCTACCGTGATTCTGTCATTCTCGGAAATGCGATGACAACGTTCGGAATGTGCGGTCAGATTTGCGGAATTGTTGATTGCATCCCTTTGTCAAGAGAGCCGTTTGGAAACCGAGAAACGCCCACGCGGACAATTACGGTCACGGGGTTGTGATGCTCAAAGACGGCCCCGTGAAAAAAAGATTTTTGTTTCTTTTTTCCACAGGTTTTCTTTTAAAAGATTTTTTTTCTATGCTATTTTTTTATAAAAATCAAATAACTTGCATTAATTTTAACTATCGTTTCAATAGTTATACATGATGTTTTCTATGCCTGATATGACGATGGTTTCGTTCCACCAACATTGCAGGCGATAAATACCACAAAAATTGTTAACTTTCAATGTGGTCGTTGCACCTCAGCCTTGATGATTCCGGATTCGCAAGCATGAAGATATTTGTGATCGCTAGGGTTTTCCCATATGCGTGATATTAATATTTGAATGTGCAGTAATTTTAATTATATCAATGACAAGCTCTATGCAATAGGTTTTTAAACATCATTATAAACGGGCTTAGATATGACGCCAAGAGTACAAACCATTAGTCGCATGATAAACCCTGTTGTAATGATGGTTACTATAAAAGTACAGGTTGGTCATTACTATGTTAATAAAGAAAATGACAATACTAAGCATAATTTTCATTGTTATTGGGTCTTGAAACTCATTCAAAACGGGGAGACATATCTTGTCATCACTGGACCCCGGATCTGGGAAGATGAAAATACTTCTTTGCAGTCCCGCAACGTGACCACGCCTGGATCAAAATATTACTAGATACTTATAATAAAGTTACTCGATAAACACATTTTTTTTTACATTTTAGGGGTTTTCTTGGTTGGGAGTTATTCTATTCTCAAGAATATTAACTAATCCTTGGTTTGTCCGTTGTAAAAACTACAAGCAGCAGTAAACGGACATAGAATTCTAAACGGGAAACAAACTTGTACTATCCATTAATCAATAGATGTGAAAGAACATTTTGGCTTCCACACAAATGACTGAATCACCGGAACAAAGTTTAGCCTTAGTGAAACCCACCGCGGATATAAATACGCAAAACAGTTTTAAAAACAAACTCGTCGGCGTGCCAAAGTCGTTTAAAAATAACATTGTAACAGTATTGCAATTAGTTAACAATTACAATGAGCAAAAGCAATATAACTTTGTTTGTGAACATGCAAATTTAAATTGGGTATGCGATGACATTTGCGGAATATGTTTCAAATTTGCAATTTATTAGAAACTGCAACGGTTTTGATTTAAATAAAAATATGTACCACTGACTATACAGAAATACTTTCACAAAAAATATCACCAAGCGAACAACCGGCACGAAGGCAATGACCAACTGACTCGAACTGTCAAACGTTCTATGCTTTTATAGCAAAAATTGTATCTATCATGTCATTAATACCCGCACAAAAAATATTTTTGCCCTAATAAATTATTATTCTGCGATAATTAAATTAGTGGCAGTTAAATTTAAGTTAACGTTGTATAAATACGCAATGGCGCCACAATCAAATTAAGTCAGTCGTGACGGCCGTGACATCGCAAAGCAGCCCAACGGAAGACCAGCGCAGGCTTTATCGCCAGCATATGCTGAGCTGGAGTCGTTTTGTGACAACTTTAATTTCGAGTTTTTGTCAAGTTTTGTTTCAGTATTTATAAATTGAATTTGTCACAAATAAACTGCTTTTCTTCACCGGGTTTAATATCTGATGGTTGGGAAAATCCCAATACAAAACCCACATTTATCCCGTGTACTATCAGTTGTTTGTTGGTGTTTGGGGTTTATCAGGTTGTAGTATACTGTTCCAGGAGGATTACTCATCTATAGTTGTAACTTACAAAAGAATAAGTCTATATGTTTTGGAAATCACATTTTTAAACTATACATGCGCGTATTCCTTTTTTTTGTTTCGTAAAACGATGTCAAAAATGGCTGAAATATTTTTGAAACGACTTACATTGACATACTTCAGACAGGTTACTCAAGTTTTTTTTTATCACAATAAGGCTTATCTCTGAATAAAACGAACAAAACGCTGGGCAAAATTGAATTAGTTTTATCCTAGCAAATCAGAAAGTTACGAAAGGTGCCGCACTCTTATCTCAGATAAAATACGTTCGCAAGACCAACTTAGATTTTGTTTTATCTTGAAATCTGGAACTATTTCGGGCAAAAGTCTGGAGTAAATCCAACGGGCATAAGTTCGCGCCGGAAGCGGATAAATAAATACGCGTTGCATAACTAGTGTTCGTAGCAGTCAAGGTCTTAGTGCTAAGTCTGAGTGTACTATGATCAGCGATGGCTTTTAGTTGCTTTGGTTTTTCAGTTTGTGGGCGTATCGATTTCAAACTTTTGATTGTGTTTCGACACGTCATGAGCTAATTTTCCTCCTCCTACGATGTGAGATCGAAATGAAATACTTTTTTTTTTAAATTGGGTTTCAATTTAAGGCCCGTCCTTTGTCTCACGTGGAATCCCCATTTATTTGTTTAGGCATTGTCGGTGTTTAAGAGATATCGTATTATCGCTTACAATGTGACCAACATCCATCATCATCATGTGATGGAATGGCGACTATAAAACTATGTTAATTACTTCTTTGACTGCACCGAACATAGTCCTAACTTTTGCAAGAGATCGACAGTCCGCGCTCGAGCTCCTTAGGTATTTTATGGAATGTTGAATATTAAATGTATTTCGCACCTTTGGCGCCTGACATTAACTGCATCGGTAAAGTAATATCGACAAAATCACTGCATTAAATTATTACTTCAACATTCTATAAGATTCGTTGTAGCTCGTCTGCGGACTGTATAGGTGTTCAAAATAAAAAAAAAACAGTCACGGTCCCATTTTTTTTAAAACTAACATCCTCATCTTTCTTACAGGAATCCAGCACGCAATCGGTGGTCTAGCCTCGAAGCCCGAGCGCGATCTTCTCATGCAAGATTTCATGACAGTGGAAACGACGAACTTTCCCCACGAGGGTTCGAACCACACACCCGCACACCACTATTCCGAGTTCAAGTTCAAAACGTACGCGCCCATCGCGTTCAGATACTTCAGAGATCTGTTTGGTATACAGCCGGATGATTTTTTGGTAAGTTGATTATAGTTGTAAGAGTATGACCGCCTCGGTGGCGTAGTTGCATTATGGTACGACTGCAATGCTGAGGTCTCGGGTTCGATCCCCGGGTCGGGGAAATAGAAAAAGTGATATCGAGTTTTTCTATTCAGTATCAGCTCGGAGTATGGAATTTGTGCCCAATATGGCGATAGGCTCGCCCCCTATCACATCATGAGACGGAATAATGGCGAAAAGTGGGTGCACTAGTTGCGCCTCTGCCTACGCCTTCGGGGATAAAAGGCGTAAGTGTATATGTATATTATGTTGATTATAGTTACGTTTTTCAAAGGTAAAATGAATAAAGCAATGCCGCTTGGCAGTGCTTGTAAATTCAAAGTTTGTGTGGTGCTGCTGCTGTTTATGGGTACTAGGAGTTAATGCCTATTAGGAGGCCCCTACGCGACGTTACCATAATGTTTTTTTGTCTATTGTGGAACGAAATAGACATTTTCATTTCATTTCATGCGTAATCGCGTTGCTCGTCACCAGCCCGCCTAGCATGCGCGCGTCGACAAAATTTTGTCGACACTTTTTCTCGGGTTTTTGTCGTTTGTCGAATTATGTCTACTGACACTAACATGCGTGCTCATGCATCGCGACTTGTGACGTCACAAGTAGAGAAAACTGTATTTTTTACTTTATCTGTGCTATTTTTCTCTACGAACCCTAACATGACCAAATGATTTTATCGATTTTTGACACTTGTGACCGAGATATTTGTCTACGTTGCTTTTGTACGAAGAGAAAATTGTCGTATATCAACAAACGATGGCGGTATATTATTAATTATTACAATTGTATAATATGAATATTCTATTCTCATCGAATCGAGAGGTGTGTAAAGTGCAAACAAGAAACATAAGGGATTTATGCGATTCCTTTGATATGAGCGATGTATTTCATAATGTATTTCAAAGCGAATGGCTCTGTATACCTAATATATATGAATATAGAAAAATTTACACGTGGTATGGAACCGCGAAAGGCATGCCCGCCCTTTTAAAGGTAATTTCATATATAAACAACCGCGTTTAATAACAATTTAAATATATAGATAAAGGAAATGTCTTTTTTTGTTAGGTGTTGTGCTCCATTCAATTTCGTGCCAATGGAAGTTATCAAAGACACTTTGTGCAATATCTTAGTCTGTGCCAGGCGGAGATTACTGTTAGTACCTAGTTTTATTGGCAGGTTTTGCATTCCATACCTATATCATGGAAAGTACCAACTCAACATAGTTTCAAATTTATATTAGAGCTACAATGTTCATTTACTTATAATACCATAACTTTTAGATTTCTAGCTGAGTGAGTCAGTTTACGAGTCACAGAATATCAGCCCAAAGGAGTATGGCTTGTGAATTTGAGGAAAATTTAATGTGAAGGCTACATTAGGGCCCATTAAATATATGAAAATATTACCTCCGTCTGGACCACAAAGTGCACAATAGAAAAATTGGAAGAGATCAATGTTCAACTGGTAATATAATAATATCTTACAATACTATTAATTAATAAACGTCATTGATAATTATATTATATTTATAAATGTACTTAAACAAAATTTCTATCTAGCCTTAAATAAGATGGCATAATTGTGTTAACTAATTAGGTAGTGAGAACCCTTGAATTACAGACTATCTGCAGTTTTTATTTTGTATATTTTATACCAACAAATAAGCAACTTTGTTTATTATATTTGTAAAACCAGTAAGTGTATATTTTAAAATAAATGTTGCAAATTGTAGATTTAAACAGCAGAATATTCAATGTGAATGCTAGTTATTCAGAAAGATACCATTATTATGAAACCTAAAATACAAAAAAACGTATATGTTTTATTTATTTATTAAAAACTTCATATAAGTACTCTGAATGTCTACAAATAGACTTAACACTAGAATATGGCTATTTACATTTCTACATTGTTACATTTCTATATTAAATGACTATTGTTACAATTCTACATTACATTGATAATGATACATAACTGTAAGTAATGAAGTATTTTATGTTACAGTGTATGGAGGAGACTATTATAAATGAACAGCACATTGGAGAAGAACATGTACAATTATCAGAAACTGCGAGATTCTGTCAAGCCAAATGGGCAAGAAATAATAGAAATATATTATGAACCAATAAATAATTGTACATACATATGATTTTTAAAGCTTTTTTTTGTTTATGATACAAAATTTTCTACATTAATGTGGAGGGCAAAAGAATATTTCAAAGAAACTTTTTAATATAACATTTACATAGGGAACCCTATTGCTGCGGTACATTTTGTTCATATGTAATGTTTTATCTTGTGTAATGGTAAAGATAACAAAGAATGGAGGGTCCAAGCTCTTATTATAAGATTATATGTTTATTTTGAAAAACAGTTGTCTATGAAAATACAGATCTACTTTCAATAAATTATTGTTCGAACTGGACAAATAAAATTCTTCTATAGGTAGTTTTTGGTGAGCTCATCAACATGGTGCTGGGTGTTGTGCTTGCTGTTGTACTGAGCTGGGCATTGGGATGAACTAAAACAGAAAAGAAGATAAAATTTCAATATATGTACTTCATAATTTAGTACTTAAACACTATTGTTAAACAATAATAAATAATATCAAATAGAAACAAATCTTGGACCTTGTGGCTGCAAAGCTTAACTTACAATATCAGTGTTGAGCTAATTAGGTTATTATTACACTATACTTACACCAATTGGAAATTTTTGGGGCCAAAACCACATCCATCTTCTTTCCGGTTGCACCACCGATTTCGCTGAGCATGAGCTATGGTGCATCGCTCCCGTGGGTGAGTGATAGTCATCCGGCACAAAGTTTGAATAAGCCAACATATAGTGGCACAAATAATTGAGTCTTGTTAGATTTTATCAGATTCTTGCCTTGTTACATCGTACACTAAAACAGTTCGGAGCAGTTATTTCATATTCGGTTCCTTATAGTGTACAATACATTAACATTGAATTTTTCGTTCACTTACGTTTTTTAACTTTCATTTTCTATAAAGTTACATTTAAATTGACGATAATTTATAAAACCAAAGAAAATAAGATAAATAAACTTTGGAATGACGTAAACTGTCACTCAAAACGTCAGATAAAACAGTGTTACCAAATGTTTGACGGTTGAAGTCGCCGAAAATTCATTGTGAAGTAGCCTAAAGTCGCCTCTTCGTACATGGAGAGGTGAAGGAGCAAAAAGAAAAAACAAATCTCCCTAATTTCTAATTTATAGTGGTCCAACGCGGCGAAAATTCAAAGTAGCCTAAAGTCGCCCACTTTTGTGGGGACGCGGAGAGCAAAAAAAAAAGTTCCCAGTTTTCAATAATTGTGTGTAAGGGGGATCTGAGTACATATTTTGTACCCTCGAAGCTATAAATATCCTCAAATTCGACAAAAACAATGCATAACACACGAACTTTCCGAAGTAGCTTAAATTGGCGACTTGGCACTTCGCAATTTTTGGTCGCCCCGACACTCTTCAATATAGCCTAAATGGCGAAAAGTCGCCTAATCTGGCAACACTGAACAAAAATTGCATCATAGATCTATAAAATTGAATGAACTAAAACCACAGTAGCCAACATTAGAAAATAAAATTGTTAGAATATATACTTAAAAGGGCAACATCGGTTTGTCTTCACGAGTAAACTTATGTCTTCAACGAGAAACTTATCGATCATAGCGCGCATGTTAGGGTAAACGACATATTACTCGATATCGACAATTTGTCTACTGTCGTTATCGAGATATGTCGTCGTGCGCATGCTAGCCGGGCAGGCGAGCGGCTTGCTCGTGGTGTCATTCATTTGTATAAAAAAAAGTATGATTTGTTTTGTGTACAGTGTGTTATAGTTTTACAAAGTCAGTCATGGGTGAAATGTGCGAATTTAGAAAAAAAAAAAAAAAAGAAACTTATTTTCTTGTAAGTGAACACGATGTATCTAAAGTTTAGAACAGGGTAGTTTCTAGTATTAAGAGCCAGGAAACATTTGTAGCTTGTGAAGTTTCATGTGTCTTTATCGTCAAATATCGCTTTAAAGGTGAAGATAAAATCACGTTCAATGTTGCATACTTGAGATTTCTAAGAATTTCGAGGGCGTGGGACAGACTAAAGACGTACGCTTCTTATAATAGGAGACCCGTTCTGCCGCGCACAACCGTCAAGCAATATATTATAGGGATGATATTATTATTTATAGGTATTACAACTTATGTGACTGACGACTACTCTCTTGGGGAACGTCAAGCTAATAACAATATTATAATCTTTTAAAAGCCCCACAGCGTTGCGTCAAACGTCTGACGTCTGCTAATAATTATAATGAATCAACCTGTAGCTATATTATATTTTTATTTGTGTTACAAAATAAATATATTTTTTAAGTATTTTTTTCGTAATATGTTTTCTAATTATCGTAACAGTTATAAATTACGGTACCTCGACAAAAAAATATATTAAAGTACATATAATACATTCTAATGCGGATGTTTTTACGGTTTGACACATTATTTGTACTGTATTAACCATGTTTGCACAACTGTCGCGTGTGTTTGCCGAACGTGGCCCATTCGCAGAAATTCTCTTTGCCTTGTCTAATTTTATTATCGGTTGTGATTTAACGTGTGATGAAGAAAATTTTATGATATTTTGTATGCTTTGAAGTCTGGATTGTTTTTATAATGGGTTTAATGAGTCATTTGGTTGGTAAAAAGCGTGAAAAAGGCAAAAAAAATATATATAAAAAAAAGATATTGAAATGATTTCTCGTTTGGCAGATGTCGATGTGCAGCGCGCCATTACGCGAACTGAGCAACCCCGGAGCGTCCGGCAGCATATTCTATCTGACCAACGACGACGAGTTCATAATAAAGACTGTGCAACACAAAGAGGGAGAGTTCCTGCAGAAACTGCTGCCTGGATACTACTTGAACCTCGATCAGGTTGGTAACAAGGCATGAAAATTAGGAGGAAGCGACAATGTCTGTGATTGATGATTTTAGATTGAATGGGTAACATGAAAAAGTCACTGTAAACATATTCTTACTGAGATTTTTAATAAACTAAGATTTGATTTGTAATGCAAGATGGTATTAAGATGCAGGTCATTTTTCGTAACAGTTGTTGAATATTGAATGAAAAAAAAAAAAACGTAAAATGATACCACGATAAAAAAAACAGTTATGTCTATATTTATACTCCTATCTATTTAAAAAACAATATACTATGCAAAATTGAACCGTATAACAAATCCTACTGGGTCCGTTATTGATCTGAATATTTGCAGAACCCGCGCACGTTATTGCCAAAGTTCTTCGGTCTGTATTGCTACCAGTGCAACAGTAAGAACGTGCGTCTAGTGGCCATGAACAATATACTACCATCGTCTGTCAAGTTACACCAGAAGTACGACCTAAAAGGGTCCACTTACAAACGGAAGGTAAGATTTTTATAGACTTTTATAGAAAGAAAGAAAAATCATTTATTGTCGCAGCAGTGAGCAAAAAAATTAAAAAACACGAAATAATAATGCTTAATAAAAGTAAGCACCACGTCAATCCCATGTCCACGCCGCGACAATTAGGTGACCAACTCAGCATAAGCTGTGTTATGATGTGAGTCAAAACACAGCACTGTTTTTCAGTGGTATAGCAGTGTAGATAAAGGCGAACGGCGTGCTCGTCTCGTCATTTAATGCAATGAAAAAAAAATTGAGAGATTGGACGCCTGATGGTATGTTATCGATGCCGTTGCAAAAGTGGGCACATACGATGCGATTTGGTACAGCCGAACCATTAAAATGGTATGCCATCGAACCATATCGCATCGTGTGGGGCACGGTTCGATGGACATTATTATTATTATTGTTGGTACGGCTGGTTCGATGGCTTGTCCATCTAACTTGGTTGCATACAACTGGACATCGCATGGTACGGTACGTTCGTGTGGCGTGAAGACTGTACCGCGTGACGAATTGGTACGATGATACCAAATTTAATCGTCTGTTAGTAGTATAACTTACAACGGCATGATTGATTACGTTTTATAATTGATGAATAACGTACCAGCCCTGTATTATATACTGCCCACGGTTGGGCACGGGCCTCCTCTACTACTGAGAGAGTTTAGGCTTTAGTCCACTACGCTACGCCTAGTGCTGGTTGGCTGACTTCATATACCTTCGAAGTTATTTTTTTCTTGGGAAATATCAGGTATGGTGGTTTCCTCACAGTATTTTTTTCACCGTTAAGGCAAACGATAATTGATAAACAATACACACATAACTTCGAAAAATCAGAGGTGTACCCTGCTTTGAACCTGCGGACAACCGTCTCGGCAGACCGTTCGATTCCCAACTAGGCTATCGTCTCTACAATTAATAAATACTTAATTTAAAATCCAAATGGAAATAAAACGAAAAAGTTTTTGCTCTGCGAAATAATTTCTTAAGCACTAACCTTAAAAAGTTGCTGTAGCAAATAAGCTTTCTTCAACTTTGTTATCAATGTACAGAAATCCTTTATGACATTATTTTATACGCGAATTGTGAACTTGATACTCCTGTCCAGTCATGTTCCAAGATAAACGAAGCGTTGTATATGTGAAACGATTCCATCAATAAATAACGTCCACAGGCAAGCAAAACGGAACGTCAGAAACAGTCGCCCACGTACAAAGACCTGGACTTCATGGAGCACCACAGCGAGGGCATATTCCTGGAGGCGGACACCTACACCGCGCTCACCAGGACCATGCAGCGGGACTGCAGGGTGCTGGAGAGCTTTAAGGTTACAATCGCCCAATTTGGTGCTAAACTTTGTCAAGTTAAAACGGCCATACATACATACATATACACTCACGCCTGTTATCCCCGAAGGGGTAGGCAGAGGCGCAACTAGTGCGCCCACTTTTCGCCGTCATTCCGTCCCATGATGTGATAGGGGGCGAGCCTATCGCCATATCGGGCATAAATTCCAGACTCCGGGCTGATACTGAATAGAAAAACTCAATATCACTTTGCCCGACCCGGGGATCGAACCCGAGACCTCAGCTTTGCAGTCGTACTGTATTACAACTACGCCACCGAGGCAGTCCAACGGCCATGTGTCGCAATTTGCCAAGCAGCTGCGATCGTTTCGGAGATGTACAGTCAGCACCATAAGTTGCTGAAAAAAATCAAAATTTGAAATCGCCTTTATACGCGTTAAGTTAAACTGAAGCATTTTTTCTTCGTTTGTTGTAAAGTAAATCTCGTCTTATTTTATTTTTGTGAAGAGAAAAAAATATTAGTAAGAACACAAAAGAATGTAGGCAATTTGAAATTTTTAATTTGTTTAGCCACTTATGCCGCTGACTGTACAAAGAAAACAGCAGATGACTCTTATTGTCTACTTTGGTTGTAAGTTGCATTTTGCTGAGAGACGACGCGCAAGCGACTTGTTTAGATCCTAAAGGTGGTCGAGCATACACTTTTGTGACTGTATGTACTCAATCAGCTGCAAATACACAAAATGTTATGACTTCTTTTATGTCAAGTGTGGTCTTCGTGAGAAGATGATAGAGTTGACCTTTCAGACATCATATTAAATAAACTTAATATAACAAATATATTTATGTATTTAATTTTTACGACCAGATTGCCTGTGGCTGATGATGATCAGCCTTATCATAATTTTACTCATGCAAAAATCACACGTTAGTTGTCCGAAATTGTAAATTTGCATCCTATTAAAATAAAACTATAATATTACTAGGCTTTGCCCGGTGTTTCGCCCGCACGTAGGTGTAGCCCCGCTATACATTTCCCGGACCGAATTGTAAATCTAAACCAGTCTTGAATCCACCTGACGACACAAAAAAAAACATTAAAATCGGTCCAGCCATTTAGGAGTTCAGTGACACACACACAAAGAGAAGGATTTACCGGGTGGAAGGGAAACGCTCTCGGAAACGAATACAGGTGATAGTATCGGTGATTCCTGACGTGATGGCACTAAAAAAATCGCGATCGCATTGTTAGAATTTTAGTAGGATTTTCTCAAATTTCTGTACAGCTTCACATATGGATAGATAAATCAAACTATTATTCTGAAAAACATAGTTAAAAAGGTCAATATTTCAAAATAATCGTAATGAAACACGTACATCAGCTGACGGGTTAACGACCGTGGGCCGGTGCCGGCGCAGCGAGGCGGCCGCCCAGTTTTTTGTACGCTTTACATTGCGCGCGCATGAATTATGAAAATACTAAAATCGTAAGTATTATCGCTTAGCTTTGCAAATGAATATAGTTTTTCGTTAATATTATGGTTCTTCGCTCTTACCGTTCCGGTATAGAGAGCGTTTCCCTTCCACCCGGTATATATGTAAAGATTATAAAGATGGAAATTACCTCAGCGTACCGTGAATACACCTATACTTTATCATTTGATTTTAATGCATGAATTTATGATTAATCACATCTTATACCCACAGATCATGGACTATTCCCTATTAGTGGGCATACACAACCTCGACGAAGCCCAAAGGGAAAAGACCGAAGCGCGGAACCGAATCGAATCGGGCCAGAGCGACGACGACGCCGAAGGAGAACCGAAAAAAAGTGGCCTCAACAGGACTAGGTATGTTGAATTCTCCTATTATGTTCTTTAAAAGAAGGGGGTCTTGATAAAGGAGCCAGGGTCTCTCTGGATGCAGATCGCTTTCAACCGGTCCCTCTGGAAATCTTTAGGGGGGCTATGTTCACCAGTGGAATTCATCTATGTTCAGCAGTGTGAACGCCATGTGGCTGATGATGAAAGAAGGGGGTACTGATAGACTGACTGGTATAATTTGGTGACGTAATTGTAGCTACACCAACGTACAAAAAACCCGCACCAGGCAGAAGTGTGCTCTAGATCTAGATGTTTGCCGGCTCTTATAATTTTCGATCAAAATTATATTTAGAATACACTGTACAAAGTCTAAAGGTGCCCATACACACACAATAATATTGTCAATAAATTGCATATTGTCAATAATACTCTGTGTGTGCGGCGCGTATTGCGGTATTTTTCAATAGTAAAAAAATATTGATAATATTGTATTGATAGTATTATTGTGTGTGTGCGGGCAGGCTAATGGTACTACGCCGGCTAAAAGTATACGATAAAACTTGCATACAGGTGCTGTACAAATAGATGTAAGGTTATTAGTACTTACTAATTATTTTTAAGGCTGGTCTGAAGTTGATCATTTCTGGTCTTTATGCCATCTGCCACCTTTTAGTCTTTGAAAACTGCAACACCTCTTGATACCTTCAGATTCAGAAATGGTGTCAGCCGTACGTTGGTGCCATATTTTTTTGAGTTTAGTCACCTTAATGCCAACAGGTTGATTATATGTCGCCCAGTAATTTGACTTAGACGATTGAGTCTTTAGATGTAAGGTAGATAAGAAAAGCTTGATATCTAGTGAATTGTTACTTCATATCTATTAGAATACAGTAAAAAAATTTACACAATGTTTACACCTGTATAATTTTTTGTGGTAATTAGGCAAACTTTATTTTTTTACGTTGAGGGCTTTGGTGTATATACTATGTAGATATTCTTTATTTTCCTTTGAAAAGGTGATGGTGAAGTATTTTTGTTTTTATAAATAAACATTTCAGATCTGAACAAGCGAAGATGGATTTCGGAGCTCAAGTAAAAAGGACACAGTACGATACCAATAAGTTGATATTAATGTTTACTGTCTCACTCTAACACGTGTATCGCATACGACCATCTCTCTCCTTACTTACTCTTGGCGTTTTGTTATCTAACCTGTACTTTCTAAGTGGGATCGGTTTAAAAAGGCACTTTTCTTTATTTTAGGTTTATATTTTATTGCCGCCAGTGTAAAAACGCATTCTCAACAAGTACTTACATTTGCAAAATAAATAATAAAACAAATAAATGTTTTAGTTCAAATTTAGACAGATAATTTATTTTTGGATTTTTACTTGGGAAGATATTAGTCTCGATTTACTGTCCGATACTTGTTTTTTTTATTTCAATGTTCTATCGGAGAGGCAAGAATTATTTGAATATTGAAAAATAGATATCTAATTTGGTCCCACAGCATAATCGTTTTGAACAAGTGCCTTGGAATTGGTCCCACTGTGTAATCACAAATCATTGTCATAGCAATAAATTAAATGCATGCTGACTATTCAAACTGTAAGACTGATAGTTTAATTGAAGTAGGTATGAATTGTAGTTTATTGCAACAAGCTGAGTTATTAAAAATAGTTAATTTTTTTTTCTTATGATAAAAAGTGTTCTGGCTAGCTGGTCTCCACAGACTAACTGCCATGGCGCTATTAAAGCCCTAAAAATATCAAATATGATACTTTTCCTTATGACATAAGTACAAATTTTGGTTTAAAAAATACTCCAAGGAATAAACATTTTTATAGTACCTTGTTATTAAATTCATAACGATTCCTTTGTATTGTAAATATAGCACTTGGAGTAGAATAATCCTATTTGATGCATAACTTAGAAACTGCAAGCCTATTTCTGCATTATTTAGGAAGTCTATAAAAGCATGTGCTTTTGAAGTATATATGAAATAGCTTACATCACTATATAAAAACAAAGATAAACGTAAATATTTAGACATACAGAAACATTATGTCAAATTAATGTAACACAACCTCATGCATTTGTTGTCACTAATTGTTTTAATAACAATATTTTGCCAAAGGTATTATACTAAATACCGAACTAGTGTAAATAATATCGTGTAGGAAAAAATTGTCAATAACTAACACAATATAACATAACATTGTAATGAATAGATTTATAGATAGGGCGAGCACTACGAAGATAAACCGCGCGATATTCTAATGAAAAATGTCTGCTACATTTCAGCCTTACTATACCATGGAAAATAGTCAATATTCAACTATCAATAATAGCATGGTAATAAGTCGTGTTGCGCGCTCTATTAGTATTTAATCCTCTTTTTACAATTAAAAGGTATGCATTTGAAACAGAAAACGATACAGTAATGAGTAAAATATATGAATTTAAAATAGTTTTGTATGATACTCAAGAACATAACATTTCCTATTAGCTTTGCCGTAGTAGGGTAAAAAACTATCTTAAATCGAAACAATTGAAGAATGGCTTGCGCATGTTATTACTTCCAAAAACAGTAACTATTAATTTTGACCCTTTGTCGCTAAAAACATTTATATTTACTTTGGTCTAATAAGTTCGTTTTATGAACACATCTATTTTGGTCATGCAGGTCCATAAACCGGCAGCGCTTGGTCGCCCACTCTACCGCCATGGAGAGCATACAGGCGGAAAGCGAACCCATCGATGAAGAAGAAGACGTGCCGTTAGTATTGAATAAATTTATATGAAACATCCCTTGGTCCCACGCTATAATCAAAAATAATTTGGACCCAATACATAATCATAATCTTTCAAAGTTATTAGATGGCCCAATAGTGTTATTATAAATTGTTATAATCCTGTGTTTTGATATAATATTTGGTCCCGGGTTAGAATCAGATTTCATACTTGACTGTGAAGCATCCGTTTGTATAACATTTATAGTTTGATATTTTAATGTTTTTATGAGGTAAGTAGATTTTATAATACATACATGCATATACACTCACGCCTGTTATCCCCGAAGGGGTAGGCAGAGGCGCAACTAGTGCACCCACTTTTCGCCATTATTCCGTCCCATGATGTGATAGGGGGCGAGCCTATCGACATATCGGGCACAAATTCCAGACTCCGAGCTGATACTGAATAGAAAAACTCAATATCACTTTGCCCGACCCGGGGATCGAACCCGAGACCTCAGCTTTGCAGTCGTCCGCCCTGTGGATTGGGGGCGTTTGGAGAATTCCACCACGGTATCCCCTGCCTTTCGTAAAAGGCGACTAATAGGGGCCACCGGGGGTAGTGGGCGGGCGGCAGGGGGCTGTCCGTCTGTAGTTTTGTGCGTGTTTTTAGCTCATTACTGCGACCCCCGTGATGGACGGTAGTGTGGCAGGTAGGCCTCATGCTGCCGTTGACGCCGAGGGCGTCCTTTGGTGCGCGGGGGCTTCTGAGCCCCCCCCCCCCCCCCCGCAAACAGGAAACGGGCTGTATTAGACGGCACCGCGCAGAGGCGGCTGCGGACGACAACTTAGACACTCTTTGTCTGGGGAAACCCGCAGCCGTCTCTAATGCGCCGAAGGCCAACGAAAAAAAAAAAGCTTTACAGTCGTACTGTAATACAACTACGCCACCGAGGCAGATTTTATAATATGTTTATAATACTATAAATCTTGTAGAATTGGACATATCTTATTATCCAAAGCAATTCATATTTACTCAGCACCAAACAATATTTTCGTACTGTTAATTTATAGGGCCTTGTTATTAATATGTCTGTCATAGATTTAAAATGTTTTGTGTTGCAAGAACCCACGCCACTAAATTTTTTATATCATAGGACCCCCCCTCCTTTGAAAGCTATAGCTACGCCCATGGCGTGACCCTATGTGTGTATGTACTCAGTCCGGGAGGCATCCCGGCGAGAAACGCGCGTGGTGAGCGGCTGCTGCTGTTCCTGGGCATCATCGACATCCTGCAGTCGTACCGCTTGCGCAAGAAACTGGAGCACACGTGGAAGAGCATGATACACGACGGGGTGAGTGCTCATCCAAATATAATTTTTGAAATTTTAAGGTGACTGTGTTGTTGGTTTGTCCTGCTAATATTATAAAGGCGAAAGTTTGTAAGAATGTATGGATGTTTGGAGGTATGGATGTTTGTTACTCTTTCACGCAAAAACTACTGAACGGATTTCGATGAAATTTGGTACACGGGTACATCATGTCCTGGATTAACACATAGGCTACTTTTTATCCCGGGAAAATATAAAGCGGGACTTTTATCCCGGAAAAACTTTTTAAAGCGGGCGGAGCCGCGGGCAAAAGCTAGTATAAAATAAGATTACATATTTTGTGTTGGCTTTAGTGTACAATTTCTAAAGATATCTTTTTATATTATGTTATGTCTAGCAGTCGGTTAACAAAGAGGATTTAATTGATCAATCGTAGTCCTAAACTCTACGAGCAATACGTAGAAAAAATTGTCTCCTTGAAACACTTGTAAAAATCACTTTGGCTAACATAAAATTTACAATTTTAAAGACAGATGTCATTATTCTCTAATTTACTCAAAGACCAAAGTCAACAAAATGTATTAAATTCTATCAAACATTACAGGACACAGTTTCAGTACATCGGCCGAGCTTCTACGCACAGAGATTCTTAGATTTCATGGCCAAAACGGTTTTCAAGAAAATACCTTCGTGTAAGTGTTACTCTTTGGTTTACTCTTATATAATAAAGTATGGACTTTTTTTATGTTTGAGTCAATAAACAAATTCACTAAGCTATTAATAAATAAAAAATATCGATAGGATTACCAGCATGATAATTGATATCGATTATTGTGAGTAGTATTTTTTTCGAATTTTAAAAAGCAATTTGATTAATTCCTTAATTGTTATATACTTTTACATTTATAATACTAGTCATATATGATTATTTTTGTAAATAAATCCGGGTTTATGTCACCATAAAAATAAAATATATAAAGGTGGCAAAGACTCGTGAATTTTAATGTTGAATATTATTATAGTAGTTCCATTAATAAATTATATCATTTCTTTTCATTGAATTCAAGTGAATTTATTTTCTTTTTTTTTATTCTGTCTGTACTGTATATTTCATACTTGATTCCATTAAGCTATGGCTACTGTCCCGTATTTGATAACCTTTAATGAACTAGATATCAAGATGGTACAGAAATATCACTAAATGATAATATTGCACAGTTAATTATGTTTCTGTCGCATAAAAAAACGAAATAAAATGTCTTTAATATAAAAAAAAAAATTTAAAATATTTTTTTGCAAATGCATTTTTATAATATTCCTATTACTTAGGTACTAATGTTTTCATTAAGTGGTCATTGATAGATACAAAGTTCTACTTATTTTTATGAGTCATTTCACGAACCTATATGTAGATTTATAATCTACAAGTATATTATAGTTATTATAAAAATAATAAAGTAAAATTGGAATTTCGTGCAAAATTATCATTTACTGTACCATCCATAAGAAGACCCGCCCCAATACAAATCAAGCTAATATTTATGTGTCTAACTTGTCTAATACTCAGGATTCCTGTTGTAAGTAATTTTGTTGTATTAAGATTCCAAGGCATAAACAATCGCATTAAAAAACTACAAACAACAGTTGTTATCAAAAGAATTATTTGAATAAAATGTCTATTAAAATCTATATATTTATATCTGGTTGAAAATTATATTAAATAACGCCAAAAATATTGAATCTTGGAATCTTAAAATTGTGTACCATAAAAGCTATCATATTCTGTGTCGTGAATGCGGTGTTTGTTCTTTTCTATATTCGTACCTCGAGTACCAAAGCAGCATAAGTGTTATTTAAAAAAAATCCTTAAGACATCTTAAATTCAATAACTATGCCTTTTGTTATTAATAAAAGCCAACGAAAAAGCTTCAAAGGTTATCTTTGCTGGAATCATTTATATGCTTGAAAATGAATAACACATTTCGCAAGGTCAGACGTCTATGGCCATCAGTTTTACCTACCATCTTTTATGATGTGTAAGAAGATCTTATTATAAAAAATATTCCAGTATATGAACAATACTAACATATCTATAATAATCAGGCGAATCTGGTTCTGGGAGATTTAAATATTATGCAGATAATGTTACGTTTTCATTATGTAACATTCATACAAAGGATTAAAACAAACACTGCAGTCTATGTGCTGTCGAAGAAAGTTTTGTTTTGATAAAAAAATATATGCAGTAATGCAGCTGTTGTTGATGTACTAGGATTAGTAACGTAAATGTTTTAAATTCGAGACTTTTTAAATAATTAAGATTATAACCTATCGTTAATGTTATTTTTAGTAGTTAACAGTTCAAGTGGACGATAGCCTAGTTGGGAATGGAACGGTCTGCCGAGAAAATATCCGGAGGTTCAAACCCAAGGCACACACCTCTGATTTTTCGGAGTTATGTGTGTATTGTTTATCAATTATCGTTCGCTTTAACGGTGAAGGAAAACATCGTGAGGAAACCTACATGCCTGAGAATTCTTCATAAGAATTTCGAGGGTATGAGAAGTCTGCCAATCCGCACTAGGCCAGCGTGGTAGACTAAGGTCTAAAACCCTCTCAGTAGTAGAGGAGGCCCGTGCTCAGCAGTGGGCAGTATACAATACAGGGCTGGTATTATTATATTTATATTATTAACAGTTCAAAGCAATTAATAGTACCATAAAAATAATTTAAGCATTTATGGATAAAATGATAGCAACATTCATCTTTTTAGTCTCCCACGAGTGTTGTAATTTCACTATATAATTTACATTTATCCCCATTTTTTTGGTCAACTTACATCACAGCTGTATTACTGTATCGTTTATGAATATACTAAAGTAAAAACGAAACTCTCTTCAACTGTTAACTAAATAACCTGCCTTCTCCGGCCAGTGGACCTCCCCGAAATCAAGGGCAACCACAGGAAGTTCAGAACTCTCGTCACTAGCTACATAGGTACTGTAGGGGATGCGTGTGTTGTTGTAGTGTGCGTGTTGATTTGTAGTTAAGGGGATCGAGGGGGTGTTGGTGGTAACTGAAAAAAAAACGAAAAAACAAGTAGGTTTGAAAGTTACAAAAAAATGAGTTTGTTGTTTTTATTGACATGTACCTAACAATGGCGGAATCTAAAGTTTAATATCGTATTGTTTTCTACGTGTCATTTAAATTTGCAGTTAAAAAATAAAAGTTATATGTAACAGTGAATACAATACATAGGCCAAAGTATAAAAATTGTTTTGAAAGATATTTGCTTACAATGTAGGCTTTTTTCTAGAAAGTAAGCTAAAGTAGAAAATATATTAGCATTTTTAATTTTATTATTCTACTGGTAGTGTAAAAAAATTAAGTAATCAAATATTTAATGCTTTTCATATGATAAATTTAACGTAGCTATATCGAAAGAAAGGATTAAATCTTTGGTATTAGTTCACTTTACATTAGGTCGCTTAAAAGATTTAGAAGTAAAAAAAATATATTAAAAGAATACACCAACACCCTTCTTAACCCCATATTGACTGCTGAGGAATGTATTTTATTTTCTTTTATTTTCAAAATTAACAAATAAGTTTCAGTTTTTCATAAACTTATTTTTAAATTTATTTAATTAGGCATGTTTTATGTACAGACCACACGAATTTATTTTATTTTATCGGAATATTTTTTGTTATATTAGTAAGTGGCCGGCGTAACATTTGTTTTAACCCAGTATTAGTAATGGGGAATATTTAGACAACAATTTGCCCAATGGTGTCATTACACTGCTGCGAATTACTGAATTTGTGCCAAAAAAATTATCATGATGATGATTCTCATAGGAACAGTTAGTTATACATAGCGCTTTTTTGAAAATGCTGTTGATTTTTTTTGTTGTTGTAAATTTCAACTTTTCCGTTCCCATATTTAAAATCGGTTTTAATATTTATTACTATTCAGTTGCTAATTTTTTTTGCTAAATAAGCCAAGGAGGCACGAATATCTTCTGTACAAATTAATTGTTAATTCGCTTCACTTATAAGTTAAATATTGCTTCGGCCCTATTAACAAAAGCAACAGTGTACTCGATCCGAAAATGTACAGAGAATATACAATTAAGATTATTATTTTATAGCATGACAATATTATTTTATTAGAAAACAGTCATGCACGTCCAACCTCAGTCCTGTTTTTTTTTTAATTCGACACCACACATTGTGTATACGGAAATAATATCGTGTTTTTTTTTTCTATTTTCCCCTCAATTGTCCGTAATCGGATACTCGCTCGCGTCCGTGGAGGTTTGAGTAAGTCCCCGTGTTGAGATGAGCATGATGCCCGAGTTAATTAATGTCTTGTACATCTTCTATTTTGTCATTGTCGTTTTCGAACCCAGTTTGAGTGTATGAAGTTGGTATTTTCATGAAATTGTTATAAACTATATTATTGGTTTTATTTGTCGTTCATTTCTCGATAAAGTTCTGTTAGAATGTACCTTCTTATTTTATTAACATTTTTAGTATTGTTTGTTTTATAAATTATATTTCAAAACATTCAATATCTTAACACATTTCACAATATTTTATAAATAAAAAGCCTAAATTTTCATATTCAATAACTATCGACATAGTAAGTACTCAAATTAATATGGATCAACATTTTGCACTATACGGTCACACAGCACCACACAAAAGTTTATAACAATTTCTCCATCAAGTGTGTTGTGAGTCTTGAAGTAGACCCCCCAGTCCATAAGTTGTCGTTAGTGGCTCCACCTGTCGAGCTCATCACTTCAGTAGTTAGTGACATGTCTGTCGTCTCTTCTCTGTCATGTTTCCGAACTTCGTTCTACATTTAAAAAGCACGGTTATATTTTTTCTTCGTCTTTTCAAGTGTGCGTGTGATTCAAATGTAGACAATGACATTATTGAGGTTAAGGAAGCCTCTAAATTATTTTAATTTTAACATAATTTATAAATAGAATAATTGTATTATTTTTTAAAACATACCTTGGCTCCTTTGTCAGCCGGTATCAATGGTTATGGTTTCTATGTCTACATTTTTTCATACCAGATGCAGAATTGTACTTCAGCTATGTTGGTTTATTTTCATTAAACAATACTTCTTTTACATGACGATATATTTTTTTTGTTTTAATACACTTACTATCTGTCTTACATTGAAATTTTAGGATTAAATTGTATAACTTCAATAGATATTTTCGCTTTTGATATTTACAATGTATATCTTTTAATTTGCAAATGAAATAATGTTTTTATTTAACGCTGTTCACACGCTGAAGTTATTTTCGAAGCTTATTGGATAGTGCATTTTTTTTTATAAAATATTTTCTTTTGAAAATTAATATTGCGTGGCATTGTGATGCATTATTAAAAAAAAACAGCGTACCTACTCACAAACCACTTGTTATGCGAAATGCTATAAATATTGTAAAAAAATATTTGGTTCTGTTATAAGTTTGTGGTTTAATTTGAAGTAATTTCAATAAACAAGTTAAAGAAAACTCTATTACTTAATTACATAACGTGTTTTATAAATATTTCCTCGTCCGTCATCACTCTGCCACTGCAAAAACACGACACGTCTATGCAAAGTACGATAAGTATAATTTTTTTTATTCCGTTAGCACTGAAACACTCACCGTCGAAGAGAAAGAGCATCGCCAAGCCGACCCGGCCACAGGAAGATATCGATACTCCAGGTATGATAGTATTTTATCTATACCATGTGTGGAAAGTGAGATGACAATTATCATTATTTACAAGATGAATGAGAATTTTTAATAAAAAAGAATGTTAACTCACATTCCACAACGTAATCGATTTAAAATAACATTAGTTCTAGAATTAACCTTTTTTTATTTTAAATATACAGTAGATATAACCCGATCCTAACACTGAATGCGAGAATTATTTTTTGGTACCTATATATTATTATACATTTCAGTTTATTTTTTACCCCCTCTTCCACTTCCCCAACCCAAATCCCTTCCGGTGTTTGTGACCCGTTGTTATGCAACCTATAATATTATCCTAGTAGACGTTAGAGAAAATTTTTAAATTGTTTTTCTCCGCGTTTGTACGTTTGTCGTGTATTTTCGTCGAGTGATGTGTAAAATGTGCTAACGGTGTCGGAGTCAAAATAACAGCACGATCTTACCGGGGCGAGGGGGGGCGACGAAATAAACTGAAATGTATGAGAAACGATCTAAAGCAATCCTAACTACCGCCTCTTGTTCAGGACGTGTCTACATCGGCAGACCGATAAAAGATTACAATCCAGATTATCTGAGACAGTCAAGACTATCGCCTAGATCTTCCGTAAGATCCAGCATGAGCGATTTCACCGACACGACTATATCGACGTGGAACCAACGACACCCACAGCCCCCCGCCGAATACCCCTCGGTACTTTCAGACAGATTGAAAATCTTGGACAGGGATAGAATTAACTTCCAAAGGCGGATAGAGTTCGACACGTCGAATCTAAACGTAAGAGAACCAGGCACTTCGTACGCTGACAATGTATATCGCACTTCCATTCAAGACAGGTTAGAGTCCTTGTCAGACCAATTAACGAAGGTTTTGAGCACTGGCGCGGGCAGTTCTCATATCAATGGCAGTTTGGCGGACAGTGGCATACAAACTGACAACACTAGCACCAGTGTACCGCAGATATTCATAGCGGAATACGCGCCAACAAGAGTACTGAAAAAAGACGCTGCGGTCGACACAAGAAATGAGAACAACCAGCAAGACATACCCTTCATAGACGATGACGAAGAAGACAAATGGAGAAGACGATCGAACATTCTAGAAAAACACAAAAGCATGTCGAACATACCCGAACGAATCGACGAGGTCAGTTCACGAGAGATGTCATCGGAGAGGTTAACGAATAGTCTGAACAGAGCCAAATCACCGACTTTCGTCGAGAAGTTCAAGAAATTTTTCGTCGATATCGGACTAGTCAAAACTGAAAGTGGAAATGTCGAAAGAGACGCGAACACGCTTCCAAAAAGTTTGAACTCTAGTTACAGAACAAGAAGTGTCACTCCTACAACCAGCTTAGAGCCAAGAGATGCGTCGACGTTGCCCAAAGACATGAGATTTCGTAAAGTCAGATCGACGCAAACGGTATTCATAAAACAGGAATCTCCACTGTTAAAAGAGAGGGAGTCATCAATGAAGACTCATATTTCTGTGGTGCAACTAAATGGAGATGAATATAAAGATTCCGATTCTGAAAAATTCATCAAAGAAGTCGTGTACGTCAAGAGTAGTAGTATAGCTACAGCTGAAATCTACACTACAAATGATTCTGGCAGTACCATTATAAAGGTTCCCAGCTGATTGAGTAAACGATAATTAACGACTGGTTTAAATTTTTGTTTCGATATTGATATAAATTTGTTATCTAAAAATGCTACAGCTTTCGATAAAATGATTTGTAAAATTTTATACTTTTTCCTTTGCGTATTCTTTTGATATATTCTCGTGTTAGAATAAAATATTCCAAAGTAAACGCTGAGGAAATCGATATATCTATGTGTACCTCTGTGTTTCAAATTTATCGATTTCGATTTGTGATTCCTATGTGTAAAATAGGTATTAACAGTCCCAGTGGAAGTTTTTTCAAACGGCGCATAAATAATTCAGTATTTAGTTTGTAAAATGATGTGGTTCTTTTCGAGATTCTAAGTGGGTTTTGTCAGTGAGTATTTGTGAATACCTCCAATTTTGTGTGCGTTTACATTATGGACTTGTCGAAAGGCATAGACTGAGTTTATCGATTTCCGTACGATTAGGGAATTGTATAGTATAACATTTGAACCACAACCGATAAAATGCGTCTATAAAGTATTATCGGTATATTTTCACCGAAATATTATATCGTCGTCCGGCATTCAGTACCGCGAATGTAAAATTGGGGAACTTTACAGGAGAGACAAAAAACTGATTTTATTATAATGTACACTTTACTTTCTGCTAAACTATTGTTATTTAGCATTCTAAACTATTGTTATTTAGCATTCTAAAACAATAGTTTAGCAGAAGGTAAAGTGTACATTATAATAAAATCAGTTTTTTGTCTCTCCTGTAAAGTGCCCCAATTTTACATTCGCGGTACTGAATGCCGGACGACGATATAAGATTTCATACTTCGATGTTGAATATGAAAAACAAAGCAAACTAGAAACTAATCGATAATATCAAACATTACTGTCGATTGAATTTAGGAGTTTTTGCTTCAATCAAATATATTCCAGTATTAAACATCCATCTAATGATCGATAAAGTTATTCTATGCTTACACTTTAAGGCCACCTGTCCACAGTACAGAATACAATTATCTTTAATATATTATTTATTTTTAAAGAGGAAATAAAAGCCGTCGTAATGAACTTTATTTTCGTTTTTTGGTTACCTAGTGGGCAGTTCTTCTCGAGTTAATATGTGTATATGAGAAAGATATAAATTAATTTATTTTAAAAGAGTAATATATTACACAGATGTTATATGTACATTGTAGTGTCCGCATTTGTATATTAGCGTAGACTTGTATAGTCGCATGTGACTGGACGGTTTAAACTTGCAGTATATCGACTTTTATGCTTTGTATATCGATGTAATGAATGCCAATCAAAAAATTTATGCAGCGACTTTTTTAAATAAATCTCAGCCAGATAATAAGCTTTTGGTATTGTCTTTCAACGATACAGTATATATTATATCGATCGATAATGGATCGATTTACGTCGTAATAACTATTGAAAATTAGGGAAATATTATTTGAAATATTAAGAATATAACGTCCTTTAGAAATAGACTGAATGCACCGAGAATATTTCAAATATAAGTATCTCCTTATTTTACTTTCGGTGTAATTTTGGTATTAAATATTGTACACTATCGACGAAAAGCCTCAATACCTATGATGTTATATGAAAAAGTTTAACATGTAATAATATATAAAAAAAAATGATTACACAATATCCTGCTTTATGCTGTTATCATATTTTTTTCAGTTTTACATTCATATAAGATCATGTAGCGTATAATATATTTATTAGAATTATAAAATAAACAACATAATCCACTTATAGTTTAAACTTTAAAGTAACTTTGATGCTAAAGTAATACGCATCGCTGGATTATCATAATTCACTTCCAATACTGTCCAGTTACTAATTCCTTCCTTAGGTCACATATTAAGAGCAATGTTGTGTTCATTTCTACATTCCCTTAGTACGTCAGAGTATTTAAATTGTCACAAAGTAGTAAAACGTTCTTTTTTATACCTTTGCCTATGAAAACAGTGATACAATTGAAAAAAAAAAAGCGTAACTATAAACAACATATTTTTTTGTTTTTTTTTTTGTTTACATTTAAATAATTTTATGTAAAAGTCCATGAGAACATTTGAACGATTATTATTTTATTGCTATGACCTTAAGTTTCTTTTTTCAGTAGAATATGATTAAATTGTCTTACGGTTTTTATAATGTTCAAATGCTTCAATCTTGTATATCTAGCAAACGGCCGGGTTTGAGGGAAGTTGGTTCATGGACAACTATGTCCATGACATGTCTATGTCTATATTTATGCTGCGAAGCACTAGCTTCGCAGCATAAATATAGAGTCTTCATACTATGCTTGGTCTTCGTAAAAGGTTTTTCTCACCGTGCCACTGTTTTTATAAAACAATGTGTTTTTGGGAATAATCGGAGTGATGACGCCACTTGGCGTTTTTTTTTTGTGTAATTATCATTTTTTTTTTACTTAATATGCAATACAAAGTCGGAGAGATTCAAAATTAAATAAGAGTTTATTGACGGAAGTGTGTCTCCAAAATTATTTATTTTGAAAATTACGGTTAGGACGTTTTTGCGCCCGTGGCCACATTATGATAAGCACTTATTGCACTATAAGCAAGTAATTTATTGATATCCTTAGCCTTAACTAGCTAAGCTGATTAAAATACATGGCAGAGTTATTTGTAGTAATTGATGTACTGACGTATGAAAATATTATGTTCTTTGATATGCTGGAAATTAAAAATAAACGCTATAATTAATTTTATAAAATGTCAGTTTCTATTTTGACTTTGTATTGCTATTAATCAAATGATGTACCTAAATCAATTTTGATATATTTTTTGTATATTTGTTTTAATATATTTATGAATTAAACGCGGTTACCTTTACACTGTTGTTTCAATTAATTTATTTAAATACTTTCATCTTGGATATTATTTATGAAGAATATCAACTCTAGCACGTTTTTTTTAAATGATTAATAAAGTGAAATTGTCATGATAAAAAGAAATGAAACTTCGTTACTGGTTATTTTAAAAGTATTATCAAAATCCATTCAAATTCTAGTATAGATTCTTCTCGATTATATTTTATGAATAAAAGAAACGCTTCTTACAACTACTTCCCTCCTAAGATCCCCTACCATCGTCTGTAACATAATGTATCTACATGTACCAATATATTTCACGCCCACCCGACGGACAGGCGGCGCAAGCTCCAGCGGTGTCGCCAGCGTGAAAGCAGGTGAGACATGTCGCTTTGCATTGTACCGTGTACAAATGGTAGGAGCGTATTGAACGAGTGCGTTCTATTTTTAAATTGTTTTTTTTTTCTCGCGTGTGTTTTTGAGTGGTGTGATTAGTTTTTAAAGGTAGTGATGGGTATTTTATTTTTTGATAATAAAAAATCTTACATTTATCAAATAGATTTTCAGATTTTATTTCATAAATTACACGCGATAAAAAGCATTTAAATATATTTTAAAGATTTTACAAAAAAAAAAAAATACACAAAAGCGACAGTATAAATGATTGAAATGTCATAATAAAAATATATTACGTATTTTGTTTAGGTTCAGAACAAAATTTGTAGGCAAATGCGATAATTATGAACTATTTTACATTATATCAAAAAGTTTAGCAATGGAGCGCGTAAAAATGCCAAATTTTGCTTAAACACGCTATAATCGATTGGTTTTTTGTAAAAAAAAATTAGCAGCTGATGCTTCACAGACATCGCTTTCAGTGTTCCTACGCTCCCTTGCTACGCTTTTTGCTTCTTATGTCCTTAATTCAGTAGTGTCCTGGGATCATGGCATGAGATACCTACTAACATAGAATCCTAATAACATAATAGTTATGTTGTTTGTTGTATAGGTACCTACATGTAGCCTATAAAATTACGTTCACTAAGATAGTAGGTTTACTGTAAAATGGTTCTTTTTTTACTGTTCACAAAAGGATTTCATTTTGTCTCTACGTGAGCCAGGACATTGCTGTTTTTACATCAAAAGTAAAACAATAATAAAACCATAAAACTTATTTTCACATATTTTCTACTCTTTTCATGCTGCTATGACCTACATCGGATCTTTTTCTATTGGGTACACCGCCGGCCACTTGGATTATTTATTTCTCTTCCGCCCTACACCTTAAATCTGCATGCGTTTATTTCTTTTGACGATTCAACTTTAAATGCTGCACCAATAAAAAATACGATGTTTTAAACGGTCAAGCTCCATATAAAAAATATAAATATAAACATGCTATTTTGGACATGTAAACTTCCGTACTTTGCCGTCTATCGTAAACTTTGCTTCCATTTTACAACACAAATCTTTTTTAAACTGTGCCAAATTTTCTTTTTATACATGTATATGTATCTTAATAAACCTATGTATATAAATGTGAGTGTTATTTGTGCCATTAGTATCGTTGTCTGACGTAACAGCGCACATAACTCCCACCTCAGTCACATCGCCGGTTTCAACAGCGGCTAAAGTGAGCGTATCGTCAGCTAAAACGTCAGTTCTGACGGAACCTGACGTCGCTTTCCCGGCTGTATTGAAAGGGTCGCAAAAACAGAGAGTGCCACCTCCCGTCCCTCCGAGAGGCTCACCCAAAGCCAAGCGAGGAGGAGGCAACTCGCAAACTAGTGTCGAAACTAAAGGTGAATATATAAATATAAACTTATCTGTATCGGATATACCTTCTCAGAATTCGATCACGAGTAGTGACGATGACGTCTCGTTCTTTGGGCATGATTTTAAATATAAGCCTGCTGCATGTTCCGTATCGTCTATATCTCAATTACCTGTTAAACTCGTCGCATCCAACGCTTATTTAAATTATGCTGATGAAGGAGACAGCATTACCGAAAGGGCTCATATCACGAAAGATCTTAGTTCGCAGTCATCGATGATGGCTAGTTTTGATGTACAGAAAATTCTTAAAGAACACTTAGATTCTGGTGATTATAATGATACATCATTCACAGAATCTAGTAGCGAAGAAAGGCTTGATACACATGACATAAAAGATACACTTAAGCCTGCAATGAAACAAGGCGCCAGAGAGGGACTGTCAAAAAGTACATCTGAAATTTGCAAAGGTATTACAACTACAGTATCGCAAATAAAGGCTGAACCTACTAAGCCTAAAGTGACTCAAGAAGTTAAAGCAGGACAGTTAGAAGGTCCACCTGAAATTAATAAAAGCATTCAATCTACAAAAAAAGAAATAAAAGATGTACCTAAGCCTGTAATGACTCAAGAAGTAAAAGAAGATCCATTAAAAGGTCCACCGGGAATTCATAAAGGCATTGGAATTGCCGTCAAAGGTGAACCCAAACCTGAGTCAAAAACTCCAACTGAGGTCAAAAAAGGCACTACAACGACAATAAAAGATGAACCTAAACCGGTAATGACACACGAAATCAAGGCAGGACAGTCAAAGTCTCCATCTGAAGTCAATAAAGACATAACACCTACAATAAAAAATGAACCTACACCTGGAATGGCACATGAAATCAAAGCAGGACTGTCAAAAACTCCATTCGAGTTCAAAAAAGGCCTTACAACTACAGTGAAAGATGAACCCAGACCGGTACTGACACAAGAAGTAAAAGCAGGACAGTCGACAACTCCGTCTATAGTAAACAAGGGCATTGCAATTACAGTGAAAGATGAATTCAGACCGGTAATAACACAAGAAGTAAAAGCAGAGCAGTCGACAACTCCGTCTATAGTAAACAAAGGCATTGCAACTACAATAAAAGGTGAACCTAAACCTGTTATGACATATGAAGTTAAAGCAAGTCAGTCAACAAAACATGAATCAAAGCCTGTTACGACAGAAGAAATCAGAGGAAGGCAGTCAAAAAGTCCTTCGGAATTTGTTAGAGATATTGCTACTGCAAAAAAAGAATTTAAAGGAGAAGCTAGAACTGTAGTGACAGAAGAAGTCAGAGGAAGACAGTCAAAAAGTCCATCTGAATTCATTAAAGGCATTGCAACTACAATAGGAGAAAAATTTTCCAAAAAAACACCTAGTAACGTTGACGAGAAAACCAGTGTCCATAATATCAAATCTTCTGAATTAATTTCAGCGGCAAAAACTTTGAGAAGAACTACGAAGTTGGACAAGGAATTTAATCTCCACAGCAGCATTGATACTAAAAAAGTAGAGACAAAAATTGAAGAGAAAGAAAAGCCTGGTATTATGTCAGGTATTACCAAAAAACTCAATATAACCCAATCGAAAAAAGAAAAGAATTCACATGAAAAGAAATTGAAGCCTAGAGTGGAAATAAGGACGTATACTGAAGGGCGTCTAAAGGGTGGCATGACGAAAGATGAAGTTGTATGCCACAAGAAGGCTAAATCTCGGATTGACATGTTCCAAAAACAAATTTGGAAAGTGCAATCAGATTCTGAGAATAGTTCTAGACGAAGTTCTTTCTCGTCTACACAGGAAACCAAAAAACCTACTGACCTTCAAAAATCAGCTGCAAAAGATACTAAAAATATTTTCGAACCTATAGAGTTTACTTATGAAAGTACAAGCTCGGTTGACAGAAAACATTTCATTTTGAACACAACTGCCGTTCAACCGATTGTCGCAAAAAGTATAAGCGGCAATGTCCATGAGAAAATCAAACAATTTTCTGAAACTCCTATACATATGATGCCGAACAAAATACCAAGACAGAAGAAAAAGGGCAGTTTTAAGAAGAAAAACGATAAAAAAAAGATTATATTAATGAAAAAAGACATCGAAGAGAGTTTGTAGAGATATTACCGTACAGATATTTGAAATAATTTATTCAAATTGTACGACGGCAGTTTTGTCGCATTGATACAAAGTTTTCACGAAATAAATTTTAAGAAGGGTTTGTGGAGAGATCGTGACGACGGAAATATAGTCGTGACTGGTTTCATGATGAATTCTAGAACCCCTCTCAATCAATCTGTATTTACAAGCGTACTTAATGTACGTTTTTAAAATTATTTCAATATTTTTATTACTGTTTATACAATTAGCATCTTGAATTCGTAGATGTATTCGCGTAAAACTAATTCAGAATGAATATTTCGTTGGAGCTTTGTTATGTTTTTATGTAAAAAGTTTTAGAATCACTAGTCAATGCTAGTCGTAGTATGATGTAGCTGTGAATGTCCTAATGCTGTGTTTGTACTACTGCCATTTTGTACTTTATTATTTACGAGTTCATACCTGTAGTTATTTTTTTCAAAATAACTTTTTATGTCAACAGAGATTTTGATAATCTGAATGCAGGTATTAATTACGTTTTTTAAGTTTTTAGTATTTTCTGGTATTTCGAATGCGTCTCAGTGTTTTGTCTCAACGGGATTAACTGTACGTCTTGTATTTATGTTTAATCATTTACTACTAATATTGTTATATGTTAACCATTTACATTTGTATTTTTTCAAGCGTGTGTGAAACTAGCGGTTTCGTGAGTTTTGTTTGCTCATATGCATCCAGTATTGCACTTGTTCCACCTTTGGTAGCAATGTCAGCGTTTGCTCGTTCCTGTTTGCTAAGTAGTAATGCTAGCCCGTCCTCAGCCGCGGCGTCGTTGTCGTGCTGTTCAACGCCGCCGCCGCCATTCGAGGAGGCGCCACCTCCGCGTACCAGTCGCACCAACTCTTCCTCCACGACGTCTTCGAGCGCGTCGGGCAGGCGGCGCGGGGCGTCCAGTGCTGCTAGTGTTATGACGACGTCTTCTGCGTCTTCGCTAGCTCTCACGCCAGCAGCGTTGAGCAGCGCCAAGAGCAATGAGGCCAGGTAGTAGTTTTGATTTGTGATTTTACTGCTTGTCTCCACTACGCCATTATTTATTTAAGTTTTTAATATAGTTATGTCTTTGAATGGATTCCGTGTTGATACTGATGGTAAGTACAAATTGAAACAATGACAATAATGAGAGGACCGACGTATGTGTAAGTTATAAAAAATAATCACGAATTGAGAACCTCATGCTGTATGGTAGTCAGTTAAAAAGAAAAAAATGGCATTTAAAATGTAATAATTGTCCCACATTGAAATTGTAGTTGATGTTGAAGCAACACACCATAACGGAATGATAACTGGGCCTTAAATCTTAGCTACAAAGGAAGAAGTGCATCAGTACTGAGGACGAAGAATGATATCATCTGGCATATCTACCTATAAATGTGACTTATAAATGTTGTAGCGTATGCTGGACCCCGCCGGCGTCAGTGGAAGGTTCCACGCCGACATGGACGGAGGGCACACCGAGTTTCACGGAGTCTAGTAGTAGTGAACAAGGTATGAATCCAAATCTTCATATAGAAACTCGTTTCATGATCATAATATCTAGATCTTATAGTATAGTAACAGCAATTCTTGTCTATTTCATTATTTTCTGCCGACGGTTACTAAAGATAAAGATTTATGCAAAACACTTCCGTTAAAACTGATTATTACTGCTATTTTCGATAAACGATCCTTATCGCTTTTTTGATCCATCGCGAAAATGGACCGATCAGAATCCATTTTTTTATATACTTATTTTTATCGCTTTAATCTTGGGATCGGATCAAAATTTCAAATTGGAATCGTATTGAAAACGGTGGTTAGAATGAAATTTCAATTCAACCGCGACATTGCAGGCTACCCAATAACTCCGGCGCGGTCGGAAGGCGGCCGATCGCCGCGCCCGCCGCCGCCCCCCGCGCGCGTCGCCCCCCCGACCACCATCAACTGCCTCACCAGCGAAGTGGTAAGTCGTTGTGTTCACAGGGTGGAGGGGTTGGATGGAGCTTTAATTTTAGGGCAAAATATTGGATTTAGGTTTTTTTTGTTGTCATATATTTTAATTTGATGTCCCACTCCTTGGCAAAGGAATGATACAACTTCTCATGGTTAGAGACATTCGGATTTTGTCCTACCAAACTAGTCTGATATGTTTGCAAAGTCCAATGTTGTAGATTTTAAAGCTTCAGTCAACTATTTCACTGCATCACTCTTTAATAACACATCACATTTGGTACGTAATTTCTTGGTGGAGGTATCCACAGTTAGTAACATACGCAATCGCTTTTTACTAACTTCTATACTTTTATGGTATAAATTTATACTAAAATGGCAATACTAATGGGCAATGTAAATTTTTGGCTTAAATTGTTTAATGTTGCCCGTGGAAAAATCAAATTTATACTATAAAAATATTATTGTAAAACACCAGAAATTAATGATATGAAAATAGCGACACTTTTAACTATGTCTAGAATTTATGTCAAAATTTTATATAAAATAGCTCCAATTATTTTGACACACGACAAAAAATTTAATTACTGGTGTTTTTCAAAAGAGTCGAAACTCCTTAAATAAGTAATTCAGTAAAGAATGTATCTATCAGCTATTTAGAACTTTAACTATTTCGTTAATCACTAAGCGGTTTCGACTGTAAACTAGACAGCGTAACACAGCTTAACCTAACACTATTTACATTTATTAATGCTCGCCATTTTCCTTTGGACGCTGCTTTGACGGTGGGTTACGCAGATGCATTTGAAAGAGCGAGTAGAAAGGGACTACAAATGATTAGAAACGCCACGGTTACGCTTGCCCTAGTTTGACTGACTGATCGAAGCCTCGATCCTCGCACGCCACCTTAAAAAACCTGTTGACTAAAGCGCTGTCAACGTTGATTAGCGCTTTACTGGTACAATTCAATATAGTATTGAAATAGCGTCGTATTCCGCTGGATTCGATGTTCAAATGCTCAATTTGTACAGTTAACAGTATTGTACTATAGTTTGCGATGGATTTTGCCGAGTTTAAATATTTGGTGTTCTGGATGGTAATGGATTTGTATCGTGCTCAATTATATTAACTGTTTTGTGGATAAAAGACATGATAGTCTTTTTTTTTTCAGTTAAAAAAAACAATTCATATTTCGCATTTTCTGTTATCCATTACCGATAAAAAAAATATCCTAGGATACAATGAAATATTCTAATGCAAACTAAAAATACTACAACTAATAAAGAGCTACGTGGCGTTAATGAAATATAAAGATGACGAGGCTTGTCTAGTAAAGAATTAAATGGCGGCGCGTCCGCCCAACCAAACTTCGGTGTTCATATTGATCTTTAATCGAAATTGTAAAATGTAATCTATGTTAAAGTTTATTCAGTCGGTATGTTTCAGCGCTAGCTTTTTTAGATGAGACACAATCATTTGTCATGGCTACTTTGATACGTATTTAATGTTTCACTTACCGCGGCTTCCGTTAACGCGATTTCGATGTTCACCACGGGTATTATACTTTATATACTAATTATTCGGTGTTGACTGCCTCGGTGGCGTAGTGGTATTGCGTACGCATTACGAGTACGATTTGCGCGCTGAGGTCCTGGGTTCAGATCCCGGGTCGAGCCAAAAAAAAAATTGTGACTGGGTTTTTCCATCTTAAAATTTACTCAGTCGCAGCTCGGAGTCAGGAAGTTGGCGGTGTGATACCCCCGTGCCTCGGAAAGCACGTAAAGCCGTTGGTCCTGCGCCTGATCTCTCTCCGGTCATGTCGTATTGCCGTCTCACCGGACTATGAGAGTGAAGGAATAGCGAGTGCACCTGTGTATTGCGCACACGCTTGTGCACTATAATATCTCCTGCGTACCTGGCTGATCTCCGTTGAGATTGGCCGCCGTGGCCGAAACTGGCTAGGAGGATTTCATTCGGTGCTATATGCATTATTTATTATTAGATAAAAACGTAAATCAATGATACCATGATTGCTGATGATATATTAAAAGAAACTCGTAACAAAAGTTATATTATGTATTTTTTTGTAATTTAGTATTTTTTCTGAAGTTAGTAAAAGAGTGATTGGCTATTTGATACATCCTCGATCTCAGCGATTCCATTTTTTAACTTCGCTTTGTTGAGATTTCGTCCGCGGTAAGTGAAACATATCTGTTCACAAATTTGATGCTTTCGTTATAAAGAAAGCTATTTTTTTTAAAGAATCTTGTTATTTTAATAACACATTCGAGATAATAAAGTGAAAAAGAAGTGCAAACACTAAAAAATGCCCGCAACAGCAGTAAAAAAAGTAACATGATTTTGTTAAGTAAATAATACGCATTTTTTCTTCATATTCATCTTGCTTAAACATGTAAGGTAAGGATGGTTCTTTAAAGAAAATGATTTAAATATCTCACGAGAAAATGCGCGCTAAAAAGCCAATTTTGATACACAGGTAAAGTTACAAAAAATCACGAGTTTGGTCTCGAATGTGTTTTAAAATACTTACGCGAATAATTCTACAAATATAAATTTTTCTACGATCCCAATATGTTGGCAAATGAATAGATGGCATACACAAGTTTTTGTTTTTTTTTTTAACTTGGAATACAAAATAAAATCATTCTTTACAAAGAAGTAATAATTGTGAATAGCTTGTAGAAATTAAGTCTTCGGTAACCAAAAGACTTGTTATGGTTACAAAAAAATTGTCTTTAATTTTATGTTGCTTGAGAAATTCGCGCCAAAATACAACATGGGCTAGAAAAAAGGTAGAAATAATACACAAAAACATATTTGCAGCTTCCATTAAGTTTTTGTTTCACAAGAACTTTCTGTTTTGAAACAATGTTACAACACATAATTTTAATTCTTGATACCAGCGGCGGCACTATCCCTTAATCTGGGGAATTTTATAAATTAATTGTCTTTTGGCGCCCTTAGTTTGCAGTTTCTATTAAACAAAAAAAATGTATGAAGAAATTTGGTAAATAAAAACGCATAAAAAATTGATTTACATTTATTTTTCTCAACAAATAATTTAGAATTTTCTAAAATTCTTTTTTAGTTTTCATTCGGGGCAGACACGCGCCTCTTGAAAGGCGCTATAGAAATTATATATTTCGCTCGAAATAGTTTTTCGCATTTGGCATTTTGCCGCCCTTTGCTACCTGGCGCCTAGACCGACTGCACTTCTTGCTCTACTCTAGGGCCGCTGCTGCTTGACACATATGATATTTTTTATTGGAGCCATTGTTCATTTTACAACATATTATTCCCATGTTATACTTACTGTTGATGTCGTAAACTAACGCTAGATCTGTTGTATTATGGGAAACAATTGCCAAAAAACGTGGACCCACATTATTAACTAGGAATTTTTAAAGCTGATATTAGGTGTAATATAATTTTTGGCCTTGTACGTATAAAATATTTTCCTTAGTCATTATTTTTATTGCTATTATTATAGAGTTAACTTTTTGAATAGAACACGATACAATTTCAAATGAAAATCACTGATATTTTTATTGTTGGCGATTTGTATAACGTCTAGTGTAAAAATGCTTTTCAAATTAATGGAAATACAAATTTTATAATTGAAAAAGGTTCCTCCTTTTATATTACGAAAACTTCCAACATTTTTAAAGCATAAATTATTCGACTTATAATAAAATTCGTTTTGCGTGTAATTTATTATACAAAACAGTCAGTTTAATAGATATTACGTTAAACATCAGCTGCGTTAGTTGACGCCTATCTCGTAGTACAAATTCGGAGATAATGTTAAAATTACAAAAAAAGAGAATAAGTTAAATTGTTACAATCAGTGTTGCCAACTTAAACACCGGATTTCTACGATTTGCTGTACCTGTGAGGTAAATAATTATTTACACGATTGTTATATATGATTAAAGACTTAAGCAATTGTGAAGCAAAATGTTATAGTGGTATTTTGACAAACAGATTTATGTTTTATGAAGCATTAAATAGTAACAGAAGAATAAATTAAATAACAGGATCTAAATAATGATCATTATAGGCCATTATGATGTGAAAATGAATAGATATTAATTTAACCTATTTTATTTTAATGTGCTCTGTTATTTTCCATACCTCCAAGGTACAGACACATCAACAATTGCTATTATTATATAATACGAAAATGGTTGTCTGAATAACAAGCAATTCATCGCTTTTGAAATATGTGTAATCTGCTTTTGTGTGTTTGTATGTGAAGTGTGCAAGAGATCTGCGAGTTTTTCTGAACTTTTATAAGGATTTTTGGTCTTGTGTGAGTTTTGATAGATATCCATAGGCCATCTTCTTTTATATCTTTATAATGAGTGATCCATTTGCGACCCATCTCTGTTCCCGTGCGAATGGGGAGTGAATTCAATCGTAGGAAAAAAGACAGGCTGGTAATTCTTTTTTTATAAAGTGACTTTAACAACAATCCCATTTCTTATTATTCAATTTTGATATTTTATGATACATGTCCTTTTATTTCCTTAGACTTTACACACATAAAAATTCTTTAGCAAAGTAATTTTTAAAATATTTGACCAAGTTTTATTTGACAATATGTAAAGATAATAATCAAACGGAATTGTTATGTGGAAGGAAATGTATAATTTGTATGCGTATTGAGAAATGCTTGCAGATCATTATCATAAACTTTCTTGTAAGTGGTGACCTGGTTATGAATTGTTGAACATTAGTATGACAACAAAATAGGCATTTAAGGTTTTTTTAAATACACCTTTTGTATAATCTTTGAATCACGTATAACCGCCAGTATTATGTGATTAATGGAAAATCCTCTTAAAATTTAGCGCGTTTTAGCCCCCAAACTTTGTAATGTTATAGTAAATCTTTCATTATAATAGTATCTACACATGCCATACATCTCACCAAGACCTTAGGGTCCAGTGGTGCATCCCAAGGTCACCCTTACAACGATGTGCGCCAGTGTATGAACTGTTATTCGCCGTTGTTACTATTACAATAATATTAATATATATTTTGTTGTTGTTAACTATTTAAGACCGACGTGACTGTAGAATAAATATTTGAAATGTACATACTTTATTTTTATCCCACGGTAGTGTTATACTTATAGACATAGGCGATATTACAATTAACAAATTTCTTTACTTTTTCTGAATATACTTTCTACCCATACGCATTTAAAATAAATTATATTTTCCGTTCTGTTAAGTATTCTAAATCTTCTTCGTATACCTATCATGCATATTCGGAGTGGTTATGCGAAAGCTCATAAAAAATAACCATAGTTTCCGTTTAGCGTTTAACACCATTTAACTAGATTTTATTCCAAATAAATCGTACATAACGACAAAAAATCATTGTCATGTAAACATGCTTTTAGATAAATTATTTAGCTTAACATGGGATTAATCGTAAAATCTACTAAATTAGTAGAAAGTGCTTTAAGCTTACAACATTGGATGGCTTTTAGCGATAATAAGTAGATTTTATTAATATGGAGCTTGCAGAATTGTTCTAAAGGTAAGATATATATCATTTTAGCAAGAAAGACAACTGTATGATATTGTAGAGTATGACAAATATTTTTAAACTTAAAAATATCTTACAATTTTTTTTATAAAAATATAAATATTTAATTATATGAAAACTATGCCATTTTTAATTACCTGTTTACATTTTATTACCATAGTACTTAAATATAAAATACTTTCTTCATAATTTATACCACCGGAATACCGTTATAATTTTAAAATAACCGCTATTAATACGGTATTTTTAACAGGTTGAAATAACGCACCTCACGTCGGAGACGTCACGCATAACGATATCCACATACGAGGTCCAACAACACATGGAGTCCGAGGACAAATACTGTTAATTATTTATTAAGCTATAACGGTTATTCATTGCAATAGCTACTGACAGTTACACTTTTTATGAAACGACATCCCACCAAATAAAATGCGCCATATCAAGAATATGAAATAACAATAAATAAATAATCATTTTATATGAAGACTTATATACACGTTAACGTTGAATTTGTTGCAATGAATGACCCCGCAACCGTTATTTCCAACTGTTTACAACTCGTTCAACTAGACGTTATGGATTTAGCTTTTCTACCATGTAACGTGCGCACGTGATTATACAGTATTGTAAGCGTATAGTGGTTTTAGGTGCTTTTATTGTGATTTCGGGTACTGGAAATATGGGTGAATACGCCGAGTAGCAGTCGGAAGTTGTAACCGAAGTGCTATAAATACTGAAAAGGTTTTTTTTGTAGCCCATGCTGTAGTCATTTTGACTCGTCAAGCCCCGCTATGGCCGCCGGTGTCCGAGTATATAGGGTTTCCCCATACATCTATATATGTAAGCGGGGTTTGACGGGTTAAGAAAATAACATAAAATAGACTGCATTTTTAGCCTGAATTTTGGTAATCAATGATAGTTGCCTAATTTATAAAACTTTTCTGGTACATTAATTCGATATGGGGCAAAGATAATTATTCTCATAACCAGCAAAGTATTTAATGAGGCATTAGAAAACAGTGTATTTTCAGTATCCGTTCACAAAGTATTTAATAGAGCACAGTAAGAGTTTCGAAATATATTTAGAATCTCCACTGCCATTGTATCTGATAAAGCTTTATTGTTAAGAAAATTCTAACAAATATTTATACTTTTACTTACACTTAAACGAAGCGCAGGGAAAAGAAGTATTAGAATCCTAGATCGAGTATTTGAAGGCTGCTGTGGCCTGGTATTTATTATTTAGTTTTACAACCCTTATTGTTTGGTTAAATGTTTATTTGAAGAAAGCATTTGAGTGATAAGGAATTAATACAATACTGTAAGACATAACCTACAAAAGCCTAATAAATGTGGCAAAAGTATTATAAAGATTACCTGCGCTTCGCTTCGGTAAATTAAACTAGTAACTGGTTTTATTTTTTTAAGTTCAGCTCAATTCGCTTCATATCAAAATTTGCATGTTCGTTTGCCTCGGCAATCGATTTCAAATTCTTTTCTTTTCTCATAGACTGATTAATTTTAGATCTGATTTTATTTTCATTTTTATGTGTATGTCACAAATTACTTAAATCATTTTAGTATTTAAGTAGACCAATTTACTATCAATGCAATTTTATTTGAATATTTATATTCTTGAATAAGTATATATCCGTTAAATCGTGACGTCATAATACGATGACGTCAATGTTGCACTATTTTGAACGGATAATTTGGATGAACAAGTAATGACGTAAATATATCTCTAGCTGGAAATACAAGGTCCTATGAGCCTCATACTCTTTAATAACATAGAACCTTTTCATTTCCGGCTAGACAGAAGACAATAATGCGTTCAAGAGGCTAATTGGAAAATTGGGTTTTATAATTTTCCTTGCTTTTTATATTAATTCTATGAAAAGCCAAATTTTAGCTTGCGTTTGGGTGTTCACTTATTATAGCGAAGAAATTTATAATATGAATTATGAAAGAACCGAGTCGTTTTTGTATGTAGTTGTAAACGTTTTTACACTTTATCAATAACTCTGTACTTTGGCGATACTAATATTGAACTGAAGTATTGATCTCATAAACCATCTTCAATTCAAACAACGGTATATCTCCTCTTTTTTTTATCGGTTAATTATTTGAAAATGGAATTCCGTTGATGTTAGCTACGTTCTAGTGAGGCCTTAAGTATTTTCTCCGCAAGACAACTTGAGATCCAAATATTAAACATACCACTACATGCAGACGATTCGCTTCCTTATGCTGAACCAATTACGGTTGCATTTCGCGATGGTCAGTGATCAACCATGCCAATCGTAGGATACGTCGAAGTATTAAGAATTCATGTTATTTATGGTACAAATGAGAACTTGAGATATTTAATCGCGGCATTTGTAAGCTTAATTCTTAAGGCTGGCGACATTATAACCAATATTTGAGCGGGCAACACTAATTTAAAAATGCTATCGTTTGAAAATGGAATCGGAAAAGGTTTTATTATTATTTCTATTTAACAGGATTAAATTTGTATCTCATAAACAATTGAAACATATTGCTATAAGTATTATGATTTTTGATATTGTAAAGTTATTTTGAAGAAATTAAATGTTAGTGAAGAGTGCCAGAGATATTGAATAAGTATTTCTTTTTTAAATACTCAGGGCTTGTTTTACAAATTCTGAGTAATTGCTATGTCAAATAAATGTATAAGCCGACCAAATACAACAGTCACATTCTGATCTACGCTCCCAAATAAATGGTAATAAAAATACAAACACACGAATTGAGAACCTCTTCCTTTTTTGAAAGTCGGTTAAAAACGAGTACTACATATATGCATTATAACAGCCCAACATTATGTTGACACTTCTAATAAACTGTTGTTGGCACGGATGAGAATTTTGTATTTCAAAATGTTGGTTATAGTGAGTCATTACAAGAATACTTTGGATCATGTTGCATAAAAATTATAATCAAATTGTTCAACTAGTTAGAAAATATAAACGCAAGTTTAAATAAATAATGCAACTTTTTGATGCAATAAAAGATCTTTATATGGTAGCTACTATGATTTAGCTATCCCAATGCTGAGTAAATTGATTAATGGGTTTAGACCAGCAGTTGGCAACCTTTTGGTACGGCAGGGCCACATAGTGGCAAAATGAAGTGAAGGCCGCCATTGTTATGTTAATAATCAGTATGCCTCAACTCTGGCGCCTGGACGGTTTTGTAGGGATCACCGGCCGGTGGTCAAAACAGCCACGGGCCGCAAAGGACTCGCGGGCCGTGGGTTGCCGACCGCTGGTTGAGACCACTGTTGCCAACCCCAAGAAACCAAAAAACAAACACAGGAATTATAAAAAAAAACAGCAGAAAACAGTAGATCGGGGATTTTGACCGAGGATAGGATGGCGACCTAAAAAGGTCCTGCATCACTTTAGTATGTAAAAAACATGTAAAAACCAATAAAACAAAAGAACAGTGAAACTTCGACTCGTAAACAGAAAACAGGGACGACAAAGCAAAAACAGTAAATCTACTGTTAAAACAGTAGGGTTGGCAACAGTGGTTGAAACCATAGCCTACCACACTGGTCCAACGGGTTGGTCGCCAGAGTTCCGCCTGATAGATCAGTACCTCGTTCAAGGGAAGATAAATTTAGTTATTAGAAAAAAATTTAAAATTATAAATTAATATTAAAAAGATTTTTTTTTAAAGTGGGCATTATAGGAATAATTTGTAGCATAGTCGAAATTTTGTATTGCAAAAATGTTAGTTTTTTTTTTAAATCTTAGCAGCTTAAGGGCTTCTCTTTAGTTTTAGGCGAGTATTATTTGAAAATACAGTCATATTTTAAATATAATTAAATTATAGGATTAATTTATACTAAGTATAGTCGAAATTTTGTATTGCAAAAATATTACTGAATTTTTTAAAATCTTAGCAGCTTAGTGGCTTCTCTTTATTTTTAAGCGAGTATTATTTGAAATTACAGTAATTTCTTTAATCATTTTAGGCAAATTTAAAGTATAAAGACGGCAACTAAAGTCTATAACATATTTAGGGAAGGAAAAAAATTTCAACAAATACCTTGTTTTCAAATAATTCTTATATTTAGATCTGTTAATTACATTATATGGAGATAATGATTCAAAGGTGGGTAGATATTTCCTTACATTTTTTTTTTCGTTCCCTGAATATAGTAAAGAGGTATCGAGGATTACAAATAAACTGCATTCAACATGCTGGATTCAACTACTTTTCTGCAACGTGACCCGAGTTCTAACGAAGTATATTATGCGCTGAGTGTGTGTGTGATACATCAGTTCACATTTTTATCCGAAATTCATGTGAATAGCATATGTAACTTGTATTTGTTCCTGTACATTGTTTGCGATATTTTGTACTTTAATAGTATCATAGTATTATTATTCTCTACATATTATGTCTTCAGTAAATGAATAATTAAGTGAATGTAAGAAATTATATGTATTTGTACCGTCTATACCCTATTGCAATAAGGATCTTAGTCGCATTTTTGATCGATCTCGATTGTTCTTTATATATTGTTTTTTAACGAGATGGGCATGCCGCCTGATGTTAAATGATACGACCGCCCATAGACAGTAGTAAGTTAGCAACACCATACAGTAGGCTTAGAATGTGTCAAAAAGACGCAACTTGTAAGACGATGTCGTTTAATTTTGATGTCTGTGGGGCTAGGATCAATCACAAACATCAAAATACCGATACGTCAGTCACTCAACCAATCACAATAAAACGAAGCGAAGATGCATCGGGTTTTTTTTCACATCCTAGCCCCACTGTAATTGATCTGAGAGACCAATACGTCAGTCATGTGTTAGTCTCTCAACCAATCGCAATAAAACAAAACGGAGTCGTCTCATTTTTGCCACATTCTAAACACACGGAACTTTTAATTACAAAGTACTGCGTGGCACCCAACTGCGCTCATCGCTTGTTATCCTGATATATTACATGATCAGTGGGCTTAGAATGTGAAAAAAAAACGATGCGTCTCCGCTACGTGTTATTGTGATTGGTTGAGAGACTGACGTATCGGTATTTTGATGTTTGTGATTGATCGAGAGGCCGATACGTCAGTCTCTCAACCAATCACAATAAAACGTAGCGGAGACGCATTTTGTTTTTTTTTCACATTCTAAGCCCCCTGTTCAGTTTCATACTGCCCAGTAATTATTCTGGCTACAATTATGATTTGATTAATGCAAGATATTTGTATTTATACCCCAGATTAACTATCGCAATCCCTTTTTTTATCGGTCGCAATAATGGACCAATCAGAATAAAGTATTTTTGACATGTTCACAAATGGCTTATTTTCATTAGTTCAATGTCGGGATCGGATCGAAAATTAAGATTGAAATCATTTATTGATGTCGTCCGATAGAGAAACAAGAGTTGTCTGTGTAGTATCTTTCTCTGTCGTATTTCAATTTTAATTCTAATATCAACTTATACATTCAAATGAAGGTCGAATATAATGTGATTTGATATAATTCTTTCATTTTTGAAATCCCAATGTCGGTATAAAAACATTATAAAATAGAAATAGTAGAAACCGATTTCAGTAATTCATTATTAAACATAAAAAATATCTCGGTGGCAATAAAAAAAAAGTGGTACCTAGAGAGCAATTTAAACTTAAGAAGCCTGTTTAAGAAATAGTGGCATTATCAAGGATGAAATTTAAAATATAATTACCAAGGGCTGCAGGCAAGATGCCTTTCCACGATCGTAACGCTAACTTTATGTATGAGAATAAGATAACGATAGACTTATAGGATATCTTATACAATACATTTTTCTGTTTTCTATTCTGACGTGTTAAGCTCAAAAGCCGTGTCTGAAAAAATATCGTAAACTTGATTTTTATGACGTCAGATAGCTTTAAAATGCACATCCAATAAACAATATAGCCAAATAGCGGTATATTATTTAAAATATGTAAAAAAAATCCTTAAATAAAAAGGTCCCTATCTCAGTTTTATCTTAAATCACAAAAGTGAAAGAAAACTATATTTACAAAACTTAAATTTTCTCGAAACTAGCGTTCCTTGACATACCGTTTTTGTGCTCAGCACAGTAGCATTAGCGTTCACAATTATTGTAGAAAGATTTTTGGCTACAGCCCCACTGACACGGGATTTCATAAACGAACTTAGATATAAAATTGTTGTTTAATGTTTAATGTACAGAGTTTTGTATTTCTCTTGTTGAACATTTTGCTAGTGCTGTGTATGTATCGTACTTCTATGTACTGTACTATATCTATTGTATTGTGTATTGGTGTATTTATATTGTCAGCGTCACGTACTTATCTGTATATCGCGAGAAATAATCGAATTAAATGCGTATTTGAATGATTTTTGTGTTTTATTTCGTTACTCTAAAAACATAAGGCCGTTTTTAATGAGCAACCCTGTCATCTATTTTTGATCTGATCCCGAGAATAAACCAATAAAAATGTGTAATTTATAAGCTGGTAAAAAAATGCCTTGTCCTGATTGGTTAAATTTCGCGATGGATCGAAAAAAAGATTGGGATCGTTTATTACAAACGGCTGTTTACTGCATTACTTATGAAAAATAACTCTATTTCATAGGACTTTGTGTCATTCATTTGTTACTTGATAAATTGGCAGTCAAATCAGAAATTAATTACAAATTCGATTGATAACAATGGCATGTGAATACACAATTTTATTTACTTTTTAATGTCTACAGTGTTTCAGTATCTCAATCATATTACATAAATTTAAAGCTTTTTATTATTTACTCAATAATTATTTTTATGTGTGGCTCATAATTGTTTTCAAAGCACTTTGGATTTTTCGTGATATTGTGTGCTAACTGGTTTTGGTTAAAGTGTGTTCACAGATTTTGTTAAGGTGAGTTTTATGCATGGTGTATCTAAAATATCCACTTAAAATATTTAAACATGTTCTTAATTGGTAATTGAAAAAAATATTTATTGTCAATATATGAAAGCCTTTAATATAAGAGTGATAGTAAAAATATATTTCATATTAGATTAGCGATTAATCGCAATTTATTTCTAAGCGTTACTTAGATTTTCGATTATAAATAATGAACTCTCACGAATAAAAAAATTAAAAGCAAAAAAAAGTTCGTTAAAACTATGATGTTATTCACACATATGTAACCTTACCTTTTCAATAACACTTCGTTTTTTCTTATCATAATAGAAATACCTTCTTTTAAAAGGTTTAAAAAATATAATACTATTTTACTTTATTTTACAGACACGATTGTAGCTGACTAGCTGGTTGCAGAATTCAGTGTAAGACATAGAGAATGGATTCAGTAAACCCCCACAGTTATACCAGCTAAATAGAGAGAGACAATGCGACTGTGCGGCCAATAGCCATCTGTTTTGTAATTTTACAGCTTTTCTATGAGTCGGTGGTTCCTGTCTCTTAAATTTGTCTGCCTGTATTCGTATGAAAAATAACTCAATTTTATAAATTTTATTCCAGCTGGGCGGAACTAAGTATGTGTCTCTCTATGTGTATGATAGTCATAAGAAGTTTAAACTAAAAGTGGAGGCTCCATTCTAAACACCTATGTGAAGTCGATAAAAAACTTAAGTATAAAAGATCTTCACCACCGCCCAATGACTTACTTAATCTTACTCAAGATACTACTGACTCCCTGAACCTAGTCAATGATTATTTTGCTAACATTGGTGCTACTCTTGCCAACAATATCCTAAACAAATCTCTATACCGAAATAATCACACAAGTAAGTATAATACACCCCCGACATTGAAGGACTCAATGGCATTACTTGACACTGATCCCAAAGAAATCGAAGCTATTATTACTAATCTTAAAAACGATTCCGCTACTGGCATTGACAACATACCTACTAGAGTTATTAAAACCTCCAAAAAAAGTCTGATCACACCTATCACATTTTTATGTAACCTTTGTCTAAAAACTGGAGTTTTCCCAAATATGTTTAAAAGAGCGCTAGTTCACCCCATATACAAAAGTGGGGACAAAGTCAGTGTTGGTAATTATAGACCCATATCGGTGCTAACGGTCTTATCGAAAATCCTCGAAAAGCTCCTCAACAATAGACTAATATCTTACCTCCAACATAACAATATAATTGCAGACAATCAATTTGGATTCATAAAAGGCAAATCTACTGAAGATGCAACCTTGTTGCTTACTGAGACTATTGTAAGACATCTTGATAGAAAATCTAAAGTTATTGGCGTTTTCCTCGACTTATCAAAGGCCTTCGATACCGTCTCTATTCCATTACTCCTTTTTAAGATGGAATCTATTGGTATACGGGGTATTGTTCTCGATATTTTCCGCTCCTATCTTACAAATCGTACTCAAAACGTCAAGATAGGAGAACATCTAAGTGAAGAGGCGTCCCTGAACTTTGGTGTGCCCCAAGGTAGTGTCTTAGGTCCAACTCTTTTTCTTCTGTATATAAATAGCCTATGTAAAAAATCTCTTACTAACTGCTCCATCATCACTTATGCTGACGATACAGTGTTAATAGTTAATGGAAGAGATTGGACTGAGGCAAAACAGCATACAGAAAAAGCGCTGCGAGAGGTGATAAGTTGGCTAAATGTAAATCTACTGACCTTGAATGTAGACAAAACAAGATATATTGCCTTCTCCCACCAACCCCACTCAAAATTTCCTCCCGACTTTGATATCAAGGCGCACGCCTGTGATCTACAAAACTTTTGTACGTGTCCCAGACTTATCCAAACCAATGTCTTAAAATACCTCGGGCTCCTCATTGACAGCTCTTTAAATTGGTCTTCACATATCCATAGCTTAACCTCTCGAATAAGAAAATTGATACCAATATTTAGAAAACTTAGAAACTCTGCAGATCGTGACACCTTATTTTGTATTTACTATGCTCTAACTCAGAGTTTATTGCAGTACTGTATTGCTGTATGGGGAGGAGTTGGTAAAACTACACTAATGCCACTAGAACGTGCCCAAAGAGGGATTTTAAAAGTCATTTTGGGAAAACCTCGTCGTTATGATACTTCAAACCTTTACAAAGAGTGTGCCGTACTGACGGTTCGTCAGCTTTACATCTTAGCCATTATACTTCGTAAACACAAAAGTACGGACTTTAAACCGATAGTTAAGCGAAATAGAAATAGAATTTTCTCAATTATTCCTCATAGGACGGCACTTGCTCGCCGACAATATTACGTGAATAGTAACCTTATATATAATACTGCAAACGGTGAAAATTATATTTATCCCCTTACCCTAAATAAATGTAAGCACAAAATTCGAAATTGGCTCCTAAATAAAAATTATGATGACACTGAGCAAATTATATACAATTCCTAACATACTACACCATAGAATAAAGACTAAATCCCTATTTCTGAGTACTACACATACACACACACACACACACACACACACACACACATACACATTAACATCTAAATAGATAATAAATAAATATGTATCATGTATTGTGGTAATATAAATACTTTATTATTACTTTTATATTTGTTCTCTTTTTATATAACGGCTAATATAGCTACATGTACTTTTGCAATTAAATGCACCATCTAATTATATTAAACTGCTTATAAGGGTGAAGGACGCTGACGGCTGTGACACAGTTAATACTAGTACAGCCGTCAATGGCATACTCTAAAAAATATATATATACTGTGTAGTAGTTTACTTCTTGAAAATCTGTAAGAGTATTTATTGTTAAATTTTAACTTGTAATAATAAAATTTCATTTCATTTCATTTTCATTTAGTGAACCGTTCGTCTCTTTCTAAACTGACTCCTTTCAATTATAAAGATAAATATCTCTACAAATTGAGACACGAATCTTGTGGGACAGATTGACACAAAATTCGTATCTAAGTTAGGTATTCTGCCCCTTTTTTCTCTATGGCACACGTTATTTCCACCGCTCGTAACAAGCACCTAACGTAACTTATCGCGTTTAATATCAATATGGGAATTTGCATACAGAATACCATTTAACGCTAAGTCAATGAAGTTAACGTAACTCGACCGCGTTATGAGTTAACACTGTCATAGAGAATAAGGGGCTGGCCTCTATTTTTTCTTACCTTGTGAATAGTAATCTGTACCAAAGGAATTTATTTCCGAGATGCTTTAATTTGAGTACTGTTTATTGAGCAGTTCCTTAATGTGCATTTATTTTTAAATAAATATGGTTAGAGTATGTAATATGTATATCCCCTTTGTACTTTGTCCCGGTCGTCCGGTGCCCGCTAGGAGAAACAATGCATTGTTAAAATAAGAATAATTTTGACGTGTATTACTAGATTTTGTATCAATTTAATTTATTAAAATAAATGTAAATCCTTTCACTCTGCGGTAGGTGAACTTACAAAAACAAACATGTCTTTCAAATTTTCAATCGTGTAGCGTGGGACAGTAGAAAAAAGTCCCATTTCAACAAAACTAACCCCTATCTAAAATGCGATAAAATATGAAAGGACCAAGTTCAAATTTTTAGAAGCTTTTATTTTAGATATTTTTCGTGCCCTCCTAAAAATGGCGCCTAGGGCGGGTCGTCCCCCCTCCTACCCTATGCTACGCTACCGACGTCTTTTAATTTCTAATCGCATATTGAAATCTGAGACAAATCCTAGGGTCCGTATTATAAATTCAACTCAATCTAACTCTGAAGTGCGATATTAGCGGAGACGCTGTCAAATTAAGGTCAGCATCTTAAGATAGTCGCTTTGGGACTGATAAAAATAGCGGATCACTCTTTGTGCACATGTCACGCAAGTTCTACGAGTCTAAGGTTCTACGATATTACCACTGCGCCTGCGCCGATTGCCTGACAACTGGGACCTGTCAAAAGGGGTTAGGCTAATGCCGTGCTGATTGCAGGATAATTCTCCCAATTATGTGACTTAGGTTAGTGCGAAGAGGATACGAGTTCCTACTGTTTTATATACGGTAGGGCAAAATGATCCACTGCATCTATGGTAAGTGCGGTGACGTCAAGATATCAAGTCACGAATCAATCATTCCGCGCCAGATGACGCATTTATACCGGCCCGTCAAAAACCGTAAAGTAACCGAATTCTGAAAGAATTTTGTATCATAATCCCGTATTAAATCGCAGCCTGTAAACATAGGCTTCGTCTCCTATCTAGATTCTGGAGCAGCGATTCCAAGTTAAATTGGCCGCGACCCACCTAACAGAAACATACTAATTCTGTACTCATCTCTTTGCTGTCAAAGTAATTTTTAATACCTTCTTTGAGAATTCTTATTCATTTTCTCGTCTATCATGGGCCATCCGGCTGCTGTGTCGGTAGGCTGATATATTATCCTCTTTCTCAGGGCCCACCCAATATTCCCTTGCGACCCACCGATGGGTCGCGAACCATAGTTTGGGAAGCGCTGCTCTAGAGGATGCATTTATGTAGAACTCAAGCGGGTTCCCTTTTATACTGTATTTATATTTGTTTCATACAAGTAGTAAGCATTTTCTTACCTCACTAACCTATAATATGGTTTTACGGCTACTTTTGTTTCTCATGGTTAGAGTTCCTTAGCTTTGGAACCTAACTTACCATATTTATTGTAACCAGTGCTTTTAAAACCACTGCTGTGGGGCTAGGACGTGAAAAAAAAACACGATGCGTCTCCGTTTCGTTTTATTGTGATTGGTTGAGTGACTGACGGTATCGGTATTTTGATGTTTGTGATTGATCGAGAGACCGATACGTCGGTCACTCAACCAATCACAATAAAATGAAGCGGAGACACATCGTGTTTTTCGTTTCACGTCCTAGCCCCACAGATATCCTAAGTGTAAATAGTGACAGTGACTTGGTTTTAGGATGATGGGACTTCATATTAGAGTTAATATAATTAATATATTTTATTTTATAGTGTGCAATTATCGCAGATAAGTTCCAAAGATTTTATGTTTTAATTTTTTTATGTTTAATCATCGATAGTACAATAAATTATTTCATCAATGCGTGATGTTTTCTTTTACCTTTGTCGCTTATTATTTTGATATAATGCTCTGCTCGTTATCAACTTATGTTTACGTGTTTTAGTGCCTTATATTAGTATTTTTGAAGCCTGTATACTTCTTTAGGCGCGTTATGAAAAAATATAAGTGAAATTATAACATGCGCGCGCATCATGTAACGAAAGAGGTTGAAGCTGTTTAATGAAAACTTTTTGATGAAAAATTAAAAATAAATATTAAATTAAGAAAATAATAAATATTTAAAAAATAACATACATATACACATACACTCACGCCTGTTATCCCCGAAGGGGTAGGCAGAGGCGCAACTAGTACACCCACTTTTCGCCATTATTCCGTCCCATGATGTGATAGGGGGCGAGCCTATCGCCATATCGGGCACAAATTCCAGACTCCGAGCTAATACTGAATAGAAAAACTCAATATCACTTTGCCCGACCCGGGAATCGAACCCGAGACCTCAGCTTTGCAGTCGTACTGTAATACAACTACGCCACCGAGGCAGTCTTTTAAAAAATAAATAAACTTAAATTCATTTTTGAATTTATTAATAAATTTATTTATTTACTTTTAAAATATTAAATAATCAATAATGAATATTTAAAATTAAGAATCCTATAATATTTAGTACAAAGTATGTCACATATATTAATTATTATTCTCTAAATATTTTTTTATTAATAATGAATTTGAATATGAATTTAATTTTTTAAATTTAAACAACTTTATTGATTTTATATTTTTGTGGAATCTTGAAAAAGAAACATTCGAAGGCGGGACTCGAACCCACGACCTCCGGCGTACCGTGCCGGTGCTCTTCCAATTGAGCTACCTCGACCCTACCTTCGATTGCTAATTTCAAGATCCCTAATTAATTCTCTTAAAGGAGATGACTGAACTTTATTGACTGTGTTGACTATCCTTTTTCAGTCCTTTTATTATTTTATCATAATTATTTGCGTGCAATTAAAAACTATGTTTTAATGATGCCAAAGAAGCATAACTTCTCACGCGCGTACATAAGTACACACACTGTTTTTTTTTTGTCGTTTGTTATGACCAATGATATTATTAATTACTTGGATATTATAAGATCATTCATGTTTTATAAAAAATATATATTTGCATAAATATAAGAAACAACACAAATTATACGATAATATTTTTACCGTTCAACAGACATCATGACCACGTTCCTTTTAACACTGTTGTACCGGCACAGCCTCTGCTGGTATCTACGGATTTCACTCTCTTTGTCGTACACAAATTTTGGTAGTTTAGCGACCATGTGTTCGCTGTCTTCTTCAATCGTTTTTTCAGCATAAATTTCCAATACTGCTTTCTTTGTTGCGTATGATTGCAGAATGTGTGGTTTTCGAATAATCGTTGATTTCCCTTTAACATTATTCGATGTTTTCACTGCCGCTGTAACGTTTGTTGGCGTAGCTTTCAATAAGATAGCTCTTTCCTCAGCAGAAATGTTGAGGGCAATGTTTCTATTAAAAGTTTTCTTGTCCATTTCTTTGCTGTCTCTATTTGCTGTTAAAAATTTTCGTGTTTCTATTTTAGTTTTTTCTCGTCTTGTATATTTTGTAGATATTTCTTGATAATGTGCTGATATAGTCGGCTCGTTTCTGATTTTCGATTTTGTGCCGCTGCAAACTAAATAGCTAGCGCTGGGCGGCTTACTCGCGAAATATTGGGACTTTTGAGTTTCAACGTCGACTAATTCGGGAGATTTCATATTCATGTATAAAAGGTCATTTTCAGTTTTTATATCACAGCTGGTGTTTACGCTTTTCATTTGCTTAGCACGACAACAGCATCTTCCCTCGCCTAAACCACATAGATTTAGACGCTCTGCAAATGTACTACACATGCAACCTCCTTGCTTTGAAATTCCTTCTCGTTCTTCCTCACTCTTGCTGCATTCGCTATTTTGCTCTTCAGTGGGATAATACTTCGGCTCACTATCCTCAACAAGTGACAACATACTCCTGATATTATACGAGGTATTCATACTGTCTGTCTCATTCACAAAATTTGGCCTTAAAGACGCAAATGTGATGTCTTTCAACAATTCATTACTAGTTACAGCCATTTCGTCCTGTTCACTGCTATCTGATGTCAAAATAACTTTCAACATATCGCGTAACTGTTTTACTTTATCTTTAGATTTGTGTTTCGTCGCATGTGCTTTCTCCATAACTTTCTTGAGTAATTCTTTTTTTTGTGCTTTACTTCTTGGCTTTTCTATAAACATGCTGCTTTCTGCATTACTAAAGGTAATGTCGAAATTGTCAAGATCTTCAGAATTTGAATACAGCGATGCTCTTACTTCTTGGTTTGGAAGATATTCATTAAATTCTTCTTCATCTTCTTTTGTCACTTTCTTGCACGTAAAAGATTTTTCATCAAAATTATCAGTCTCTACTTTGCTTGCAGATAGGCTGAATTTGGCTTCATTCGACGACGCAGTAATTTTAGAAAGGTCTTCGATAAACTCTACTTTACTTTTGTTCTCACTCGGGTTAGCTTGAGTTTTCAATTTTTCATTCGAAGTTGTCAAATCTATTGTGGCACGTTGTACTGAAAAAGCGTTGTCTAAAGTCGGTTCCGTATACTCGTCGCTATAGCCTGTTGAGACTGTATGAAACTTATTAGATATATTTTGCGTGAAGTCATCATTGTATATACCGTTCCTTCTTTTATCCGTTTTTGATTTAAAATTCTTTATAACTATGCGTATATTGACATCATTTTTGGGACTTGGTTTTGTACATAAATGGTTATCATCATCTTTAACGACAAATATATCTTGCGGTGTTGGACTGATTTCACTTTTTTTTAATTGTCCAATGGGATTGTCATTTTTGTTTTTCCCTATATTTAATTCGGTAGTTTTATCGCCTTGTGTTATTTTTAATTTAAACTGGATTTCTACTAAATTATCAACACTTAACTCGCTTTTGTTATCTACTTCTTCGACATTCTCTCCTTCTTGAGAAGTCTGAACATTTTTGATTGTGAATGGAGTTGAACAATGAATGACATCAGAAGTTTTGTACATATCACCCAAAAGGGATGGTCGACAAGGTTTACAAGATTTTCTATACTCTCTACGTTCATAAAGAGTATTTCCATCGTCGTCTTTGACTTTAATGTTCATTCCTTCTCGTATTTCTTCTGTACTTGGTGTGAGTTTCTTCATTCTTATAGTTATTCTTTCCTTAGAATTTAATCGTATCACACCATTTTCTTCGTCATCGCAATCTATGGCGGAACATTGTTTCGAACAAGTCTTTTTACTTGGTCGTTGCCTATTAAAGTTTTGTCTATCCGGTGATGCAGATTTATATTTAGATGGGTCTACAGGCAACAGAGGTAAAACTGGAGATTCCGGTTTTTCGGGTGAAGCGCATGGACCAGTACATTCAAGGAGAGAGACTTTCTTGGATGGTTTTACATCAATTCTATTCGAACAATCGCCGCTACATTCTAATTCACTTTGTATGTTTCTCGGTGCTATAGTTTGCCTAGAATACTTCGGTGATAGCGGACAGTTGTCATTACATTTGTACGACTTTGAACTGGGACTTTTGATAACTGGAGGCATACTGGGTAAATCGACGGTAGATTGATCCGACTTTTGGCTTTTTAATGGCCAAGGAAACTGCTCGGATTCCGAAGGACTGGGTAGTTTCTTACACGGTGGTCTATTACACGTTGAGGAAGGGCGTAATTCCATTTTTTCTTTTTTCTTTTTAACTGGACATGGTGGTCCGGCGCAGACAGGAAGATTTGGTTCCTCTTTAGCAACACATGGAATTTTTGGGCAATAGTCAGGAATATTTTGTGCCGAATTTGTAGATTTTTGGCATGATTGAGATTTCCTACATGGCGGAAAATGTGGGCATAATATGGATGCTTGCTTGATGGGTGGATTTGCTTGTAATGGTGGTCCTTCGGCGGCTGGTGGACTTTTGTCTTCAGTATCAGCGTCCGGAGAGTTTCCTTCTAGAACAGATCTACATTCTTGACACGGAGGTCCCTTTTCAAGGTTATCGGCAGTCAAACAAGGAGGTATGACAGGTCCTTCAAATTCGGGTGGAGGCGGTTCAATGCATTCATATTTAATTGGCTGTGAGTCTCGCTTCTTATTTGGTAAAGGAATAATGGGACTACAAGGTGCATTCGGATTGTCTAAGCACACAGGTCTGCATGGTGGGCCAGGAATTTCACATGACAGTGGATCCACAGTAGCATGTTTTGGACAAATCCCTGCAGCTTCTCTACAAACATCACAACCACTTGCACCTCGAAACATGAGAATGCCTGCAGGTGAACCCTCTGATTTGGACACATACTCATACGTTCCGTCTTCTTTCATAGAAACATGCTTTTTGCAGGGCCTTTGCCTTGGTTCCAACACTCTACTACCCATTGTGGATCTCGAAGTTTCGGCTGTCAAGCCTTGTGCCTCCTTGTCTTCGATGCTTTGTATCGAGTAGGGTTTTACGTCACAGTAGCTAGAGCACGTCCATTTCGACTTATCGCTTGATGCATAAATCTTGCGCCTTTTAAATACCTCTAAAGAATCTTTAGGTAGAACTCTCTTGGCGCAATTATTTGTGATAGATTTTTTTACTTTCAACTTTCTTAGCCATTTACATTTGAAAATTTCTATGTCTGCTGGCTTTAGTTGTTCATAGTCAGACATGACTTGACCGGGGCAGACAGAGTCGCAACCGCTTGAAGGAATTATAGCTGAAGTTTGAAAATCATCGTAAATGTTAGGGCATGACTTGGAACCGTCTCCCTGGTTGTGATAGCTGCTTTCAGATTCATCTGAATTGCATCTAAGGTGAGAATCGCTGACACACCACGAGAACAGATCCATGCCTAGCGGTGTCCAGTGGCGGTAATAATCTTGTAAGTAGCTCTCGGCAAACTCGCATATCTTTTGGTTGTTTTTTAAATTTGTTTCTGATTCTTCGTCCGTCAGGTAGTCTTGAATTTTTAAGCTGAAATAATATTTGGCAGGTGATATTTCATTCAAATGATCAATTATTATTAGTAAACAACGGCTTTACTTTAGCGATTTATAAGGTTTTGCCTTGGGTTCGCTTCATTATTATAATAAAAATATAAATATCATTTGAGATTTATTCGTGGGTTGGGCGATCGAGCACATCTAAAATCTACTATAGACGAAAATAATTTTATCCAGAAGGAATTGAAAACTTACATAGGCTTCCTAATTTCTCTCATATCTCTCTGTGTTATAATACCAACACTTATTACGTCGCACCACTTAGGTATATTTACATCGCTGCCCTGAATGACCACATCTCTTCTCGCTGCCGGTCTTTTAATAATGGTCTCTAAAATATTTGGTTCCAATACGTGACTGGTCTTTTGAACCATCAATTTAACATCGTCAGCCGGATGATCACCAGTTGCCATATCTTTCTTATTTCGTTTAGAATCAGTGACACTTTCATATTCTACGATTTTGAACACTTCTTCTTCGCTTGAAGGTTTTCTATTTTCGTCACTACTCGATTCGATAAAAAAGTCTTTCGGAATGTCTATTCTTAAGTACTCTGAACTAGATTCTTTAGGGGAGTGAACTACGTGTTTGGTATGTAAAACAACTTCTATTTTGCGTGAAAACGCTTTAGCTTTATCAATGATCCATTTTTGAGCCGACGTTCTCATTTCTGTATTTTGCTTTGATGTCATATTCTTAATTTTCCTACGCTTTTGTTTAGGTGCATCTACAACAGTATTTGGTATCATCCAAGCTTCTATTTCTTTCTGAGCAAAATTTACATGCTGTGTTTGTGACCTATAAAATGATGACTCACCGGTAGTCACTTCACTTCTTGATCTAAAAATAATTCCGGTGCCTTTGTAAACAGTATCCATTAATTCAAAGATTGTGCTACTGCTGGTCGCGTAGGTTTTGTTATTCCATCTAATTTGAACACTTTTTTTGGACTCTATTGCATGAGTTAGGTATTTATGAAGCCACTGTTTCCGGAGAATTTCTTCTGATATCTGAATTTTTTTCTTCGATTCATCGGGAGTAAATGTGTTTCCATCTATTTTAATTGTAAGACCATCTCCAACTTCACATCGTCCTGCTGTCAATCCTTTCTTTGATTTATAAGGCTTTGATTTCTCTTTACTCCTCTTTTTGAAAAAGAAGAATTTTCTACCGTCTTTTTTTACAGTTTTTTCTAATTTCAATTCTGCTTTCTTTTCTGGTTGTTTGGTAAACGTGTTTACTTTTTGATTAGAGGGTATGGGAGTTGATCGTTTCTTATAAGTATCTTCTTCTAAATCAAACGTCTTGCCCCACAGTTTAAACATTCCTTCAACTCCTTGGCATTCGTTATCATCATTGCCCATCTGAGACCATTGTAAGCTATCTCTATCCCTCCTCTCAGTTGAAGATTTCTTACGTGAAGTACTTGGTTTGCAAATAGATTTATCAGGTTCATTTTTAAAATGGAACGGGCTGTAAGTTTTTGTATTTGAGTAAGATCTTGCCTCCAAAGAGGGAGGGTCAGATGCTATTGAAACGTCCTTTCTAACAGGTGCACCAACCTGATTAGACTTTTTATTAGAAATAACTGCATTCTTTTTAGAGTCCTCATTCTTAACTATACCTCGCCTTAAAGCTTCGAATCTACGGCGCAGTGCTGAGGCACTCTTCATATCTGGCATAGGCTTTTTCATGGGTCTCTTCTCTTTCCCTTTTGCTGAGAACATTTCTCTATATTCCCGTTCCAATTTATTCTCCATTGGATCTACAGACGTACGACTTTGTTTATAATCGCTTGGATTTTCTAAGTTATGGACATGTTGCAGCAATGAATCTGAGGAAATAGCTTTGTTCACTTGATTTCCTTTTTTTTCTTTCGTATGAAAATTTTCTAATACACTTTTTTGATCTTTACTGCATGTTGGTTCTTGAGAATTTTTATCAGGTTGTTTAATTTCAGTTATTTCCGAATAATCATTATTTATGGCATTATGTTTAACATTACCCATTTCAGTTTCTACTTGCGTTGTAACAGCAACCATATCTGTGCCGATGGTATTACTTGCGACTTCTGTGTTTATCTTCGAGTCACTAAAACTTGTGGTTCCAGACCTTGTTTGTACTATAGGAGATAGTTTCTCGTTCAGACCACATCCTGTATTGTATTCTATGATACCTCCAACGCATTTCGACGAGGTTTTCTTCTGATCATAATAACCACATTTCGGGATAGGCTTTGCTTTACCTTCAAGGGAAATTTTTTATATTTGTTACATAAATAAATTCCAAAATGTACAATATTTAACTTATTTAAATTCATACGAAAACTAAGTGAAAGAGGAAATAAACAATTCAAAATAATGACAAAACTTTTAAGTCGCTTCAATTTTTTTTAATCAATTTTAACCGATCTGTAGATCCTATATCTATCTCTGAGTGATATAAACCGTATAAAGAAGCCGTATAAACAACATCATATTATTATATTGCCATAGGTATGTTTGTGTTTACGCGTGCGATGACGTGGGCCGCTGCACGCGCCGCCTCTCTATAAACGGAAAATCACCCGAAGCGCCGCGAGACTGCCCGCATCTCCGGAAACGAGGCCTCATGGTTACAATTAGTTTTTTTAATTGCATTTAATGACGCGACGAGCATGCCGTTCGCCTTATGGTAAACGATACGACCACCCATAAACAGTAGCAAAACCACCCAGCACCTTGAGTTACAAAGTACTGTGTGATATTCCACTGCGCTCGTCATCCTGAGACATAAGATGTTAATTCTCTTTGTGTCCAGTAGTTACACTGGCTACAATTTCCTGCAACCCGAAACACAACAGTGTATGCACACTGCTGCTTGGCGGTAAAAATAGACATTGCGGTGGTACCCGACCAGACAGACTTACATATTAGAGAGAGAGCTACCACCAGTAGGTGTTGTAGTATGGTAAATGAAACAACTAACGTGTAAAAAAAGCGGATAGATCCTCACTGCCAATGCCTCTCTCATCAGTTTCAGGCAAGTATATCCTTCTGACTCTTTTCCTCTGCAGTGCCTTAACGCTCCCAACACCAATATCTGTTACACTTCTCGTTCCGTGGTACGCATAAACTTGCTTCGAATATCCGGTGAAGTAAATGTCTCTCTTTTTTAATGTTTCCGCATTTTGACAAGCGTATTTTACGTTTCTTTTAACATCGTATTGGCAACCGACGTCTTTGAAGTAGGAACGTCGATCGGCTTGTGTTTTGTTCATGTAAACTTCATACACTCGCTCGGTGTGCTGCTCGTGTTTCAAAACAGAAACGGCCTTGTTTTCTTTCATTTCCTCTTATTTATCGTTATCATCATTTCATTTTGTATGGTTTTCTCAATTTTCGGCAGTTGTATGTACTCTCGTGAATTTGATTTCAAATACGTTTTTAATACTTCTTGAACAGAAAATACAAATAACATGTAATTAGGATAAAACGAATAACCAAACGCAAAACCAAAGTCAATGGCTCATCATGTAATGCTTAGAGCATTTGTAATGACTAATTTCTTTTGGTGACTGCAACGTCCCTTCATATTTGGTCGCAGACCTATTAACGCAAGATTAGATACCTATAAGAAATATGGCCTCTTGCATGAATGGCAAGCAGGTTGTTAGCTTTATGGTAAGTTTTACGCCATTACTGCGCTTTACTGCCTTCATGTTTCCAGGCGGCCTCAGAGGCTAAGGCTCATAATATTATCATGATTGCGCTAGCTACAATGTCCTTCAGATTGCGATACAACAGTGCTTGTACACAAAGCTTGGGAATAGTGGTACCCTCATAATCATAGACTGCTCTTTTTAATCTACAGCCCAAGTCTTTTTACCACCTAATTATGAGCATCTCTAGTGAGCCAAATATCTGACCCATTGACCCATTCTACAGCTGAAAGAAGAACGTCGCGCCTTCTTTGTTTGAATGATATTAGGACTACATATTATTAATTTATGTATGTTTGCCTAACTTACCAATTTTCCGGAAACCTCTAAGGATAAATCTTGCAATTTTTTATATTTTCTAATAACACATGTAGAATTTTTCTTTAGCTATGTCATTATAAATGTGACACGAATACGACAGATCGTGACACATCGTAGAACAATTAAAAATAAAATGATTTACCCAAAGAGCATTATAATACTCATAGAATACAGATGCTTATAGTCCTTATTCTGAGATAATACTACGGAAAGATTAACCCATGCTCTTTGGATTAACCTCAAAGCCCCAAAGAGCATTATAATTGAGATTATAATACTACGGAAATCAAAGACCTCAAAGAGTGTTGACTAATATTTCCGTAGTATTATAATGCTCTTTGGTGTTGACTTGTTTTCATTCTACGAAAAAAATCAACTGTCAATTTTGACACTTTATTATTTATTTTATATTCATGATTTAATATTCAATATACACGTTAATATACTGTAAATTCATGCAACATAAAAGGTAAGAAATAATTTTGTACTATATCAAAATTTAAATGTAAAAATTTGGTAAAATTTAATTCTTATGACTTAGGCCTCGTTTGCGGAGACGCAGGGCGTTGCGTGTCAACATAATATTATGGCGTTGTATAAGTGCGTTTACGGAGAAGTATTTTACACGCATTTGCTAGAAATGCAGCGTCATTTGAAGCGGGACCCGCGGATGGCAATGGCGCGGGGTTTATCGCGGCGAGTATTTACCAACTCTAAGGGCGCGGCTACTGCGCCCGAATCGGTACTCGCAGCGTGTTATGCTAAACGCTAGAGGAAACGCCGCGGGCGCAGCGGCGGGCACCGCCACGTCCCGCATCTTTATAAACAACATCGTACATTGTCATATTATGTTTGTGTTTATGCGTTGCGGTAAAATTGCGGTGGTTAAATTGCCAGCTATGGAAATACAAGAACAAATATAAAAAAAAAACAATGTTCAAGTTAAATTAGGCACCGACTCCAAATATATGTATATACTAAGCGAATATAAACATTAATATTTTTTTGGTTTCTAGTGGTTTTGGAGTCGATTTTATTTTATTAATTTTTACTTAAGCTTTATTCTTTATTCCAATATGTTTGCTTTTTAGGATTTGACTCTCATATGACACCAAGAGACAAATACAAGAGTGTATACATAGACATAACTACTTATAAAAATAATATCAATCAATCGACAGCTATGAATGCCCAAATATATCCCAAGCCTAACTTTCATAAATTCATGTGTGACTTGTGTCTTAGTTCCATACCAGAGAAAGAAAATGTATCGAGAAGGACACATAAAACGTGTCCGATTTGTCAAAGAAACATAACTGCAAATAAAATTACTAAAGATATTGCAGTAAATAAAGAATTAAAGGTAGAAAAATGTAAATCCAAAGAAGTCCAAACGCAATCTGGTATAAGTCCAAATTATGATTTATTAGATGAAGTATTAAAAGCGTTTAAAAGCAAAAAGGAAATTTCAATGAAAAGTAAACTTTCCAAAGATGTTGAAACGTCCACTGATGATTTAAATGGAAAAGCAAAATTAACATGCAGCAAAGTATTTTTATACTCAATAGGTGACGCCAAGACTGATTCTAAAGTATGCACTGTGGTGAACAGCTATCCATCTGAAGGGAAAAAGTCATTTGAATTTATCAAACATAAGTCATCCTCCATTCCTCAAATGAAAATGGACGAATTGAAATATGCTTTAAGAGAAAAGACAAAATCAAAAGACGCTATAGAAGAAGTGAACAGAATGTTTGCTACCGTAAGAAAATATGATTTGGAGAACTCGAATGAGAGTAATAGACCCATTATCAGGCACGGGCCTCGAGTGTTGCCAGTCGTAAAAACAAAGCCGATAGTGGAGTGCAAGTATTGCCAAGTGAACTGCATGTCAAGCGGAGACTCGGCATACGAGTGCTGCCATAGAAAAATCGAGAACAAATGCGAAAAATGCATTTACATGCTGTGTTGCCACTACAAAAATAATACGAAACACATGCAAAATGATGTGTTACTGTGTGAAAATTGTAGGGAAAGTTATTCGTCTGGAAAATCGATCGATCGCATCGATTGTAACAACTGGGACGAAGTGAACTAGTTTTATCTTTTTATATTTTTATTTTATTTTATAATAAATATTTTACTGATTGTCTTACTATATTTTCATAAACATTTACTTAGGAAGTAGGGACTACCCTATTATGAAATGCCAGTAAATGAATAATACAATTTATTATTAAAATATCTTAAAACATTTAAAAATAAAAACTCTCTGAAGATAATTTGGTCTTGTCTCCCCTGTTGTGTTTGGCTCTATTTCTTTCTAATCTCTCACTGTGTGCTTTCTCCCAGTCACGCGGCGTGCCCCTACTAAAAACATACGATTGATTTTAATACTCTATCCAGAGGACTTAGCCAGATGCCTTTCTAAAATCGTTTACGCTTACGTTATCTATGAAAATGACATGTCCGATAGCAATAGACTTATTGATAGGATATGTCATTCCCAAAAGACGGATCAGGAAAGTTATTTATCGAGCGAATGTGGATGATACGGCTGGAAAGGGACGTGAGGAGAACGTTCTTTGATCAAATAAATGATCTCCGAAAAGGGCATCTCAGGAGTACCTTTTACCGGCGAAAATGTATAGGAAAAACTATGAATGTGGAAGAAACGAAAGAGGTGTGTCAAGATCGTAGCACGTGGCGCTCAATAGTCTCTGCCTAACCATATGGAATAAGGGCGTGAGTGTGTATATATGTATGCATGTCATTCCCTTACATTTTGTTTGTTTTTTATTAGCGGTAGCCGCTAACGATTATAGATAAGCATCTTAGCTATAGCCCCAGTTATATTTATAAAACCTTGGATCGTGCATGTCCTGGTCCTGTAAATGTAGTGCAATATTAAAATGAGATCGGTCCACAAGACGTTGATACTCCAACAACCGATACGGCATGGCTGTCGTCATTCAATCGAGTTTCAATAGCAATGGTTAGGTAACTAACAAGTAGCAACTGCAACGTCTTTTCAAATACAGCTTTGAATAATAAAAGTTGCCATCGTCATCGCCGCTTTCATTTGTTAACGTCTTTTCATTTACCTAAGACGGCATAATGGGGTGCGTCTAAATCTGAAGAATTTTTGCACGCACGCAACGCGCGAGCACTATGTGAGCCATCAAGTAAAGAAGCACGCAATAGAGTTTACTGAAATCGACCGTTAAACAGATTAAACTTACTCTCCAAGCCCTAGTTCAAAAAGCGTTTCATTCCCGCTCAAACGCTCACGAGCGCTCTTCGAATCCATTTCTTTCTTCAACACTTTCGTCAACACGTTCGAAGAATCGGCAAATTTGCACATACAAGCATTCAACGTCTGCATCTTCGCCAACAGCTCTTCTTTGCCTCTATCCGTTGGTCCATCTATCAACTTCTCCAGTTCTTTGGAGATCATCCTGCAGTTATTCTTCAAATCTGGTATATCAGACCACGTTATATCTGTGTTAGTTATTGCGTGTTTCATTATTTTGATCTTTGGCGTTATTGTTTCTATTATGAATTCTCCATCTTCTATTATATCGTCAAGCGGCTTGTAGTATGGTTGTCTGACTCCGTAAATTGTCGGTATGGTATCTTCAGAAAGGCCGTCTTTTGTTTTAGCCATCACCAGTTTTAGGAGGATGTCGAGACCGATCTTGTGGTCGTTTAAAAGATGACGATCTAGTGCTGTTATTCTGAAAATAGGCAATGTTATTAGTTAACTGTTCTATATTTTATTATACTATTGTACCTTTATAATTATTATATCTTAATTGCAAAAGTACATATTTATGCATTTGATGTGACATATTTTTATTATATTATTGATTTTTGTTTCACTATCGTTTTGATAACTCGACATCCAAAGCCAGATCCAACAATGTGTCTGGTCTATTTTAATGTTGCGTTTTCGCACCATATTAATTATGTCGTTCGATAAAAATTAAAATATGTGCCTCAAGGCAGAAAAATTGATGTACAAGGAGGGATATAATATTTAGCGAACCTGTCCGCATCAAACGAGCACAAGTGGCATCCATAAGTTTCTTTTTGCAGCTCTTTTGGGCTTGACACTCCACTCGTTCGACATAAAGATTCCGATTTGAAAGCTTTTGAAGTGCAGTCGCTTGGTACTGATAGATCCTGAAAGACATTTATTTTGCTGTACCAGTGACATTGTTCTGTATCTTTGCCTTATAATAATCGCTGACATCCGAAGAATTAGGTTTTTGGCTTTCGGTAATCTCAATAGGAAATAATATGTTATATGGTTATACTAGTTCGTCTAAAAATCTTTAAAGGAGGCCTATGTTCAGCAGTGGTCGTCATGTGGCTGATGGTGATGAAGATGATGGCTATGCTCACATTAACATCCGTGGAGATGCTTCCACTTTCCTCTGGGTGTGCGAACAACGTCCGACTGCGAACTATTCGCGCACGAAGCTTGTCAAACAAGCGGATAGCAGACGAAGTCCGCGACACTGAAACAGTTCGTGTTTACAACAAGTATTACGGCATATCATAAGTCCAAAAGTCGCCTAAAGTTGGTAAAAAAAAAAACAGAATTCGGCTTGTATAGATCTCACTATATTATATTGCAAAGTTCCATTAAGCCCAGTAATTGCACTGGTTATCAAAATAGAACCTAAAAATGCTTGCACTCTGCTGCTGGATACAGAAATGGAAAAAAATGGTACCTACGCAAATTGACACTGACATACAAGCATAATTTACTTTAGATTTAATAGTTCCTCTTACATTTTAGTCCTTTACCCTCTTTGTTGTCTAAACACTGCGAGTTGAAAGAAGAAGCCCGAGGCACTGTGTTGGATTTTCCCTGTAATTTCAAAAAACGTTAGAAACGCTCTTTCCCTAATTTTGTATTTTAATATGTTTGTATTTTTAATAATGGGCTGGGCCCTATCACATTATGGGACGGCATACGTACGGTGAAAAGTGGGTGCACTGGTTGCGCCTCTGCCTACCCCTTCGGGGATAATAGGCGTGAGTGTCTATGTATTTTAATAGTCCGGCACTTTCGATGTGATACCACTAATTCTCATAACATTGATCTAAGGGTATAAGACTCGAAGCTGAAAAAGCGATTGCCTTAAAGTTGTTATTAACTTAATATTGTTACGAATGCCCACAAAAACTCTCCTTATTCCCATATTTCTTTCTTCAAATATCGGTAATAATTTCTCAAGCATTGTGTAGATAGTGACGACTATTTAGAATCAGATAATCTATCAGCTCAGATGAGCTGATGGATTATGGAATGAAATAATGATTATGACATGCGTTCTTATATTCAAAAATATTACGATTTTGATCACACTGGTGGTAGGACTCACATATGTAAGAGTCCGTCTGGGTGGGTACCACCGCAATTTCTATTTCTACCACCAAGCAGCAGTGTGCATGCACTGTTGTTTCGGTTTGAAGGACGTTGTAGCCAGTGTAACTACTGGACATAATGAGACAACATCTTATGTCTCAGAATGTCAAGCGCAGTGGAATGCCACACAGTACTTTGTAACTCGAGGTGCTAGATAGTGTTGCTACTGTCTATGGGTGGTCGTATCGCTTATCATCAGGCGAACGGCTTGCTCGTCTCGTCATTCAATGCCATAAAAAGGCCTGTGTATATCCGGTTCAGGCCGATGTTTTTCTTCACCGTTAAAGCGAGCGATAATTCACAGAGATTACGCACATTTTTTTTTAAATCAGAGGTGTGTGTGTCCTTGGGTTTTGAACCTGCAGACATTTGTCTCGGCAGTCCGTTCTACTCCTAACTAGGCTATCGCCGCTTTTTTAGGCAAGGGTAAGCACAGCTTTAAAAGACAATTACCGCCAATACATTAGTCTTGAGTGGAGCTAGTACATCATCCATTTCTCCCATATGGTGCAGTTGCTTGTGCATCATGAGCGCGCTCTCGAACTGCGACGTGAACGTGCATTGCGAACAACTGGAAGCAAATCTACTGATTAGTCTACTGGTAATGGACTTGACTGTGAGGTATTTTTTTTTATATTATATGAGCACCGCAAAGTAACCCCATTAAGTACACGTGATGGTAAGTGAAGTGAAGACCAGAAGAGTCGACTGATTAAGTTATTTTTGTGCTTAATATTTTTATTTGCTTAAAAATTTATAGTTTTTTTTGTTATTATAATGGCACGGAAAAGTGCATAGCATTGCAGTCCAGATAGGGTGTTGACTGAAGAAATGATTATCATCAGTCGACACAATTATGGCGGTCTGTTTAAAAGCGGATGTACACGCTGATCCCGTAACGCGACACACGTGGGTCACTACGACGGGTTTTGTACCTAGTTTTTTTTATGGCATTGAATGACGAGACGAGCATGCCGTTCGCCTGATGGGAAGCTCAGGGCCGCGCCGTCCATATGCGCGAAGTGTGCGGCGCACACAGGCGCCAAGGCGATAGGGGCGTCGAAATCAGGATGACATTTTCTATTTGTTATACTACCACTATATTCTTTATAGGTGAGTAGGTAAGACAGTAGGTACACGTACAAGTCTTACATATATTATTACAAACGTCTTACAAAAGCTCATTTTCTAAATTAAAACTTATGAAACAGGTTACAGGACGACAAAAATCATAGGCGCTTCATAGATGTCGGCACGGCCCTGGGGAAGCGATACGACCACCCATAAACAGTAGAAACACCGTCCAGCACCTTGAGTTACAAAGTACTGTGTGGCATTCCACTGCGCTCGTCATCCTGAGACATAAGATGTTAAGTCTCATTATGTATTGTAGTTACACTGGCTACAATGTCCTTCAAATCGAAACACAACAGTGCATGTACACTGTTGCTTGGCGGTAGAAATAGACATTGCGGTGGTAGCCACCGAGACGGACTCTTACATATGAGAGACCTACCACCAGTGAAAAAGTGAAGTGTGTACTGTGGTAGCTATTCAGGCGGATACAAATATCCTAACACCAACACCAAAGATTCTGGGATTAATTACAGGCACATCAAATAATCTTGAAAATACGCCTTGAGTTTGCTTCGATTAATGTTAGCCTGTTATAAAAACTGCATCAATTTGCGAATCTTCATTCGAATTTTATCTAAATGTTTTAGATAGATTTCCAGAAAGAAGATAAGGAAGCAAAAAGTATCTCTACATTCCTAGAAGAGCGATTTGCAATGCAAATCACAAGTAAGCGATGATTGTAAACAATAATGGCAGTTGAGCTAGTCATCTTGCACTTCGTAAATGTGGTAATATCGCTGATACAAATGTGCAAAACTAGGCTAACCGCCGCGGTTTCCATAAATGTAACACCAGTTGATTCATTATAGGTAAGACGTGACAATTATACATACCTGTAGGACATAATTATAAAGTTAAAATAAAAACAAATATAAAGTTGGTCGACTTTGACAGTTTTGAGAGGAGAAGTTTATATTGTCTTTGGTTGTCAAACGTTTTGAAGAGGTGCAATTTGATGTGATCTCATTGGTTTTAATGAGATTCCTGTGAACCGAGAAGTTTAGCTTTCTTTTTTTTTACTGGCACTTCAAAGTAACCTCCCTTTTTTTTATTGCACCTGACAGTCAGTGTTGTGGGGTCCAGATAAAAACTGACGAAAGACCCCTAGCTGGTTAACATTATAATGCCGGCCTGTTTGAACCGGATATACACAGGCTTTTTTATGGCATTGAATGCATGCACACACAACAGTACATGCACACTTGGCGGTAGAAATAGAGATTGCGGTGGTACCCTCCCAGACGGACTCTTGCATATGAGAGACCTACAACCAGTGATCACCACAGCCACTATGGCAGGTTTTAACACCTTGTTTGTGTACGATGGTCGCTATTCGAACGTATACAAATATAGAATACCACTAGCGATTTCCAAGTTGCGCAACAATAGGTAATGTGTCTTTTCAATTCGAATAAACACTGTAATTGCTCGCAATTCAACTTTATGCCCCATTTGGAGAAAGTCTACTTCCTACCACATTATGGCACAAGTATAACCCTTTTAGTACAACGGTGAGCTCATGTATTATACTGAATGTTTCTAAGCGGTAGTAGAGCGCAGGTGCCACCATTTGTTTGGAATGTGTTATCGCGGCCTGATAGCGTTTGTTACTGCGTGAGACCAACGGAGATTGTATATACTACATACACCCACACTCACACGTTTTTTCCCGAAGGGGTAGGCAGAAATATTTAACGCAAATATGAGTAATATAGCCGAATGTTAAATCCTATTAATATTATAAAGGCGAAAGTTTGTAAGAATGTATGGATGTTTGTTCCTCTTTCACGCAAAAACTACTGAACGGATTTCGATGAAATTTGGCACACGGGTACATCATGTCCTGGATTAACACATAGGCTACTTTGTATCCCGGGAAAATATAAAGCGGGACTTTTATCCAGGAAAAACTTTTTAACGCGGGCGGAGCCGCGGGCAAAAGCTAGTAGGGAAATATGGCGAGTCTACCTTTTAACAACTCATACAAAACCTTAGTGAAATATCGTTATGTATAAATACCGGACTGCCCCGGTGGAGTAGTTGTACTACGGTACGACTGTAATGCTATGGTCTCGGGTTCGATCCCCGGGTCGGGCAAAGTGATATTGGGTTTCCTGTTCAGTATCAGCCTGGAGTCTGGAATGTGTGCTCGATATGGCGATATGATATATCACATCATGAGACGCAATACGCACGGCGAAAAGTGGGAACATTAGTTGCGCCTCTACCAACCTCTTCGGTGATAAAAGGCGTGGGTGTGTGTGTGTGTGGTATTTAATAATTTTGAGTACTCTTATTTAATTTTACCTTAAAATCACGATTCATATTCGTAAAGCAGTAATATGATTTTATGGGCGAACTACTAAATCCTTGGCAGGCTCTACTTAACACTACATTTTATTGTGACGGTTGTTGAGCTGTATACCCTATATATAGCTGTATAGTACTTACCCCTTCAATGTGGAAAACAGCAGCGCTTAAAAGCAATAAAAAATAGACATTATGGAGTACTCATCCAACTCTAGCTTGCGAGATAGTATCAGATTCACAGCACACGCAGCCTTCTTCTACATAAATGAGGCGAATAATAATGTCCATCTAGTTATTTATAAATACATCGTATTGAAAAGCATTATAAGTATGACAAAGTACCCGCATGCGTCCCTAAATTAGTTACAATTCGGACCCCTCGTTGAACCCGAGTATATTTATATCCAATCTATCGTATTTAATACTTCGTTTAGTATTTATTTTTGTTATTGAGAACTGTTATAATACAGAACACAGCAGCTATGTAAATATATGAATATTTACAAAATTGCATGCTAGCTTAAACAAAGGCATCGTGACCTACTCTACCTGTTCGCGTTTTACCTTTTTCATCTTCGCAGGTTCTTTTTTGTTATTTCACGACATTGTATTAGTTATCCACCCAAGAATTAAACACAGCAATCTGTTAGTCCTTATCTTGTTTAGAACGTATGGTATCTTTATTAGTTTCTTTTTCTCATTGTAGTTTGTACATTGACGGCAGTTCCTTTGTAAGCGTTTTATCGTGATTTATCCTCGTATACTATCAGATTTCCATTCAGTATAAAACACAGTTAAAGCCTATTCAAATAGGGTTCTGAATGACTCTCGTGGCAGAATAGCTAACTTGGCCGAGTGCAAAGCCTCTTTTTGCTCTGGCAACACCGGTGCACTCTACATGGGGCCAGTCGCGGACGGGTGCCCGTTCTAAGCGCATGTGGAGGTTTCACATTTCATTTTTCTTACACACAAACAATTTGGAACAGTAAAAAATCTTAAAGCCGGTGACAACGCAATTTTGTATAACGATAAAAACGTTTTTGTGACACGAAAAGTAACTTTTTACGTTATATTAGCAACGTTCAGAAACCGGTTAAAGAGCGTTAAAAGGAAGTACGAACGTACAGTTATATAAATTTATTTCTGGTTACTTGTTGAGTGATTTTAAAACAAAGTTTATTGCGGAATAAAGGTGTTTGGAAACTGTTTTTATTTTGTTCTGTGTGAAATCGAGTTGTGAAAAACATAGCCAGGTAAGTTTTTATAATGCTTTCTCCCTTCTCCGACAGGGTTGAATGGTTTCTAGTGAATCATTTACGTGGAATTCTTTTGTGATTTTAAGTTTCGTTTTCGAACGCAGTGTGTTTGTAGATTACAAGGCAAAAGCGCACTGGTTTAGCAATTTGTTTGAAACAATTGATTATTTTTCATTTTATAAATTACACATTTGAAAAATTATTATAATCGAAAATTCAAGATTATTAACGATAATGTACTTGACACACTTCTAGGAAGAATTTTTAATGCTATTCATGTAGGTATTAGTACCCTAAATGGATTAGACGAATATATTATAAATATAAGAATATCAAAAACAATAATGATATATCTAGTTTTTCTTGATTGTTTCTTTATCTATTCAAAAAGATAAACATTTTATATAGTAATAAATTTTATTTTTTTTTCACTTTAAAGAGATAATTTTATTTTAAATAAGACAGAAGTCCCATTTCGTCATCATCAGCCCGTTGCAGTCCACTGCAGGACATAGGTCTCTCTCAAGGTACGCCACAGAGCCCGGTCTGCTGCTTTATGCATCCAGACGCTGCCGGCCCTCTTGTGCATATCGTCTCGCCAACTCGCCAAAGGGCGTCCCTTGCTACGTTTGCCAAGACGTGGTCTCCACTCCAGAACACGATTACTCCAGCGGTTATCTATTCTGCGACATATGTGGCCAGCCCATTGCCACTTCAACCTACTAACTCTCAGAGCTATATCGGTCACCTTGGTTCTCTGACGGATCCCTTCGTTTCGAAATTTGTCCTCATAGAGACTCCGAGCATTATTTAGTCGAAGTCTCATTTAAATTATCGTTGTTTAAAAAATGCATCAATTACTGGAATTCGAAAATCCAATGTGCAATAATTAAGCGTGGAATCTATCAGAAAGATGAAATGAAGATTGTGTTTTGCCAAATAAAATTTATGTGTATTAAATGCAAAAATCTCGTCCACTTATATTTAGAAAACCAAGTTAGATTTTAATATGAAAAATACAGCGATATTAAAAGTGCTTTATTAAGACTATTTTAGTTAAAGAAAAAAACGAATACAACCGTAAAATATGCATCAAACAAAGACGATTGTAAATAATTTTTGAGCGACAGCAGATTTCGCGTTGTTCGATCAGATTATTTTATTATTTCCTTACTTGGCTTTATTTGTTCTCTTGGGCAGTTAAAACTTTAATTCGGTTTTAGACTCAACGAACTGAAAGTCAATTATGTATTTAGATAATTCCTACTATATGTACGTATGTCTTTTCTTCGTAATACGAATGTTTCACAGCAGGTTCGTTCGGTCACAAATGATTTTTTTATTTCACATAAGGTTGTCACCGCGCTGTTAAATCATCTTCTTCAGCAACTCGATTTGGATAGTACTACACTCCACAGTCTTCTTGTGAAACTGTGTAACCAACCCGGTTGAATCAAGTTATTCATACTGCAGCTAAAACTAGACGACATTGCCAATATAATAATTAATAAGAGTGAGTAGGAGTCTTTTATACGAAATTGACTGCTATTGTCTATAAATAATTAAACAAGTATGACTTGGTATTAGAAAGAAAGAAAGATTTATTATCACATCTAGTACATTCAATTAGGTAGGTACATTAAATTGGTAGGTCTCTCAGTAAGAGTCCGTCCGGGTAGGTACCACCGTAATGTCTATTTCTACCGCCAAGCAACGGTGTGCATGCACTGTTGTGTTTTGGTTTGAAGGACATTGTAGCCAGTGTAACTACTGGACATAATGAGGCTTAACATCTTATGTGTCAGGATGACGAGCGCAGTGGAATGCCACACAGTACTTTGTAACTCAAGGTGCTGTATGGTGTTGCTACTGTTTATGGGCGATAGGACTGCCCATACCTTACCATCAGGCGAACGGCATGCTCGTCTCGTCATTCAAAGCCATAAAAAAAAGAAATAAATTTACAAACTTAATTTCGCTCGCTGTACTGAGACCCAGAGCCCCCCCTCTGGGTCTCAGTACGGGGGGGCTCTGGGGTGGTACTGAGACATAGGTGTAAGGAAAGCCCAGCAATTCCACTTTTTTCTTCTGGTAGTATATAATTATTTTGACCAAGTTGCAAATGTAAGCCGGTGTGAATGAATCGTATTCCTCCGCCACTGACCTACAATCTACTCAAAGTGCATGTCCAAAAACAGGCTTAAAATTTTGACTAGACAGTTTATATATATTTGGATAGAACTCCTAAAACTAACCTTTTGCAATAAAGCGTTTAATTTTAAAGGCCTCCGATTTTAAGATTTATGTAATTTTATTTTGCTTATAAACGACACTTAATATAAACGTTTTTAAAAAAGTAAGTTAGAAATAGAGGGGTCTCAAAATATTTCTTTTGCCACTTTAATATCCATAAAGTTTGAGCCTGGTTACATTTTGAGGCCCAGCACGCGTACAAAAAGCGGACATCTCCTTTATATGCAACCACCTAATAGTCTGACAGACGTTGAACCCTTTCAGAGTAAGCCCGTGTCTAGTATATCAGTATGATACAGGAATAATACTATTATATAATCTAAATTACGAACAGATAATTTACAGGACCTAACAAAATAGGTTCTTCTGTCTACACTTGAAAAGGTAAAAAAGTAATACTATTTATGACGTAAAAGCTAACGACTCAGTAGCACGAATAATGTAAGCCGTCGATGTAAATTTTACGGCTTCGGAAGTCTTTGTTCAGCCGTGCTCAACAGTTTTTTGACGTGGACCCCAAAGATTTCTTAGTTGTGATGCCTCGGGTCACAACATAAATTCATTAACCTACTTTTATGTCTAAAAACAGTAAGTGCTATATTTTATTTATTTAAATCAAAAGTATTCACAACTAACTGAATGATTTAATTCTAATGGGGCTAGTATTACCTAGGCTAGCTTATGATAAATTTCTTTAGTTTTTGCGGGCTTTTTGAATTTAGATAAGCACTTGCACGGTCTCCCCGGCTGCATGCAAATGCTCGGGCCGCAGGTTATTTCTGCTGTAGATCGCTACTTACAAAATATAATATCGGATGAAGCCGTTGTATAGCAGAAACCATTAATTAAATATGATACTCCTGCCATATAACTACAGTTATGTTCGTAGAACGCATTGTTGTGTACAGATTTGAAGGATATTCTAGCCAGAGTAATTACTGGGCATTATGAGTCTTAACATTTAATGTAGGGGTTTTTAATATATGTATGTACATGCGTATAATATGTGTATACATAAGCTAGTGTCTTTCTCTCAGAAGGTTCATAATGCCCAAGAGGCTGGTGTGCAGTATGCACGCATGTAATTTTCCTCGGTCTATGACAGGCTCTGTCTAATAGCCGACTCCTACGAGGGTTGCGGTTGCATGCATATAAGCAGCCCGCGACTTTCGATATAAGCAGGATATAAGAGAGGGAGAGTTTTATGCCGGGGTTTTTGTCGGCATGACGGTTTAGACCGGTTGAGATCTCTAAATGGGTTTCCATGTTTAAAAAATAATAAAGTATTCTATAATTCTATGTATAGGTATAATATGTCCATGTAAGATATTATGAAAGACCATCGCGTATAAATAAAGACAAATAATAATCATGGATGCATTACCACCCTTAAAAACAATAGAACTTAAGAAGAAGGAATAAAGATCTAATTCGACCTAAACTATTTGCTAAAACATGCAAAAACAGAACTTGGTTAAATCTTAAATGTATTCAGTACATTGTAGGTTAACGGTACAGTCGGCTTAGCCAGGCGTGAGAGAGACGCGTGTACAAACTTCAATGGGAGAGAAAGAGATAGCGAAAACCGTATCTAAGGCCTAGTAAACAAGATTCTGTACCGGCGAGTACATGGCTTTTGTATTTGACTTGCTGATATAGAGCGGATATGAGTTTGGTTCACAGATCGGGTCTTGTGTTTTGACTATCATGTTTATATTGATAAAGCTAGCCTAATATTAATCGTAATACAAGAAATGTTGCATTTATAATAAAAAAAAAATTACGACCAATATGGCGATAGGATCGCCTCCTATCACATTATGGGACGAACAAACTTAGCAAACAGTGAATGCCCTGGTTGTACCTCTGCCTACTCCTTTAGGAATAAAAGCGGGAGGTGTGTGTGTTTTTAACCGACTTCAAAAAGGAGGTTCTGTATTCGATCCGTATGTATGTATGTATGTATGTTTTTATGTATGTATGTATGTAAATTTGTATGGCCGCGTGTTTCTCAAAAACTACTGATCCGATTTGGATGTGGTTTTCGATATTGAAATGTATATATTTCAGGGAAGGTTTTAGTATATAATTTATGAAGATCTTCGGATCTCCGAAGATCGAAATAGAATGTATGTATCTACATAATCGAGATACATAATCGAGCAGTTGACTCGCGAATGCTGCAATCGTATATCTATGATATATTGTTTTCAGCATTTTATAGTTAAGTAACAAAAAAGCAATAAATAAAAACTTTTTAATAAAAAATAAACCGACTTCAAAACCACTAATTTAAATACACTTATTTGAATAGAACAATGTTTTCGTATATTTGTTTGTGTATTTCCTTACCTTAGCTGGCAATTTATATTAGGCATCGACTCCAAATATACGTATATACTAAGCGAATACAAATTTTAATTATTTTTTGCTTTGTAGTGGTTTTGAAGTCGGTTTATTTTTGATTAATTAACAACCGCATAGACACGCAAGTGGTAAGACTTTCGTGTACAAACATGACGAATGCCCATAAACATCATCAACCTTTCGAAGTCCGCAGCTGAACATAGGCCTCCCCTAAAGATACAACTTTGATAAAGATCTCAATAGGATTACTGAGACGAACCCGGGACCTTACGGCGGTAGACATATCGCCTACGCAATAATACTACGCCACGATAGCCTCAAAGAAATGGTATAGAGATTTGTAGAGGATACTTGAGTTTCTAATCATACTTACCGAACAGCTCCAATATCCAAGGTTACGTTGCCTACAAAATTCTATTAAATAGAGACTTCGAACATGATCTCGCTTCAATTACATTAGGGTGACCATAATGCTGTAAAAGTTTCTAATAATACAAAGGGTTTCACTTTTAGATTTAGCGCGTAAAAATTAGTAAATTCAAAACGTCGCAGACCAATCAGCGATCGCCAAAATTGGCGTCCGAGCACTCGCAAGGTACGTGATTGGCGTATAAATGTGCCCGGCGGGCTGTAATTGGTCACTACCGTAATGGCAAGCTTTCTCTAATTGTCTATACTTTCGCTGCATTTCGCTCGGCTTTTTGTTTTCTATTTCGAATTTGTTTGACCTAAAACCTTTGACATTTTTTATTTTAGTAACAAAAATAAAGGAACTTTAAGTATTTATGTATGTTTCTACTCTGTATGAGCTGGTATGGGTTCGTATCACAGCACTTGGTGGTGTTAACACTTTTATACAACCAAGACGAGGTTGTTTCATCCGTGTTCAGAGTTAAGGCTCTTATCATACTGGCGAATTACGAGCGAATTTTTAGTGAGCTGAGGGCGCTGAACACTGTAACACTAACATCCAGTGTAATAAGACCGTTAACTTTACTTCACCACGGATGAAACAACATGAGCTAAATGACGTCATGACGACTGCCCATAAAAATTATTAACGTTAGGAAATTTTGAATTGTAGTGCACTGCGCTTTTCACCCTCACATATTATGTTACGCTTATGAATACTTGGTTATTACTCTAAAGTCTAATTACAATGTCTATTAAGATCGATGTCAGCGTTTGCTGATGAACGCTATTCGTCACATTTATAAGCCGACCAAATAGTTACACTCTATGCTCCTAAATAAATGGCAATAAGAGTAAGTACTACATTAGCTGTTTAATACAACAACTATCAAAGAAAATGTACTTGAAACCTGGGAAACAAGCCTTTAAACTCACACCCTGCTGCTTGGTGGTAGAAATACTCAATGCGTTGCATTGGTGCCTACCCAGCCGGCTAAGCCAAGCAAGCAATAAATATAGGTGATAACGCCAAAATGTCATGAGTCAATTAGTCCTCTATTTTTACTAGACTGGAATCTCGTCGCCGTTTAACCTTTTACTCATTACCTTATCGAATTGTGAGTAACCCACAGCCACCCATTTTTATTAAACGTCAACAAAATATAAACACGTGGAAGCGATAAGAACCGCCCCCGGCGTGTAAAATCCACTTCCATTGAAATTCTGAGTACTACCGAAAAACAAAGATGACTGGACTTCCTAATGACACTTGTTTACCAACTAATCCTGGTTGGCCAAGTTGAGATAAAATTGTTCTCAGCGTTTCAAAATAAACAATATCGTTGAATCACCGTTTCAATATATCTTAATAATTGCCACAATGCAGCATAGGTTAATGTATTTAGTATATTTATGGCCATGAATAAATACTTAATTGCAAGAAGAGCCATTCGTCTGATGATGTAAACTGTCATTATCGTCTATAAACAGTGACAACACCACAAAGGACATGTCCAAAAACGGACCTGAAATTCTTTGGTGAGGTTAAATCTAAATACATATTAACTGTCTTGACAGTTTACCGGCCCTACTGTCCCACTACTGGGCACGGGCCTCCTCTATAACTGAGAGGGTTTAGGCCTTAGTCCCCACATTGGCCTAGTGCGGGTTGGTAGACTTCACATAGCTTCGAAATTCTTATAAAGAACTTCTTAAGTATGCACGTTTCCTCACGATGTTTTCCTTCACCGTTACAGCGAACGACAATTGATAAACAATACACACGTAACTTTGAAAAAATCAGAGGTGTGTGCTTTGAGTTTTTGAACCTCCGGACATTGTCTCGGCCGACCGTTCCATTCCCAACTAGGCTATCGTCCAATTGTCAACTTCGATTTTTAGATTTATGTAATTTTGATAAGCTTCAAAACTACACTTAATATGAACGTTTTATTAAAAGTTATGAATGGAGGGGTCTAAAATATTTTTTGAATGGATCCAAGATCCATATTTTGCCCTTTAATATCCATACAGTTTGAGCCTGGTTACATTTTGAGGCCCAGCACCCATACAAAACGCGGACATCTCCTTTGAGTTACATATCTGTGCGACAGAAAAGCCCGCGTCATCCGGACACTGCGCCTCATAATGCTATGTTACACAATATTATTATTCTGGCTACAATGTTCTTCAAATAGAAAGAGCAGTTCTTGCTCAGTATTTATTTATACTTTATTGTACACCAGAGATATAAAGCATAAGACAAAAAGAAAAATGAAAAAGTGCAAACGGCGGTCTTATCGCACAAGGCAATCTCTTACAGACAACCATGGGATGGACATAAGAGAAAACAGTATTTACATACATACACAATCACTTCTTTTATATACGTAATATGCCCCTATGATTTGAAGCTCGTCACATAGTTTATGATATAGCTTAGTATTATTCAAAGTCCGTAACCTACTAAGATTACAGCAAAGAGCATTATAATACTACGGAAAGATTACAGTTAAATAAAACATAGATACATTATTTTCCATAATTATATGTCTTTTTTATCTGTGGTCAAACACCTTTATTTTCCATCATGGTCAAGAATGTTATACCCATATGGATTTTTCATTCCGTTTAACAAACTGAAGAATAAAATGTGACGTCACAGCTATCTGCTGTCTCTCTCTTTAGAGTGACAAAGGTTTATTTTCAAAACCAGGACGTAACATAATTAACTGTCCATAATAATATGATATGATATAATATGGCTGCCTCGGTGGCGTAGTTGTATTATGGTACGACTGCAATGTTGAGATCTCGGGTTCGATCCCCGGGTTAGTCGGGTCGGGCAAAGTGATTATTTTCCATTCAGTATCAGCTCGGAGTCTGGAATTTGTACACGATAAGGCGATAGGCTCGCCCCCTATCACAGCATTGAACGGAATAACGGCAAAAAGTGGGTGCACTAATTGCACCTCGGAGGCGTGAGTGTGTGAGTGTGTAATAATATGATATCGCACCATAATATTTATTTTTATCTCTATAAAGTAATGCGGTTTAAATTAATTATGAAAACCAACTACAGCGGCTAGTAATAGTTGATATTTAAAAAATATAATTTGAGTTAGAAAGTTTATATCAGAGGCGTGAGTGTGTGAGTGTGTAATAATATGATATCGCACCATAATATTTATTTTTATCTCTATAAAGTAATGCGGTTTAAATTAATTATGAAAACCAACTACAGCGGCTAGTAATAGTTGATATTTAAAAAATATAATTTGAGTTAGAAAGTTTATTCCAAACAAAATTGGCATATTTACATACTTTTTTGGTATGTGTAGTTCGGAACTACTAGTTCCACTTACATAAAAAAAATACCTCACCACGCGGTGGTGAATTCAGTGGCGGCCTTGGAGGAGGGGGGCGAACCAGGCAACCGCCTGGGGCCTCGCAGTTACAGGGGCATCTTGCAGCTCCTTGGGGGCCTGTTTTTTGGCACCTTACTTACAAAGCTGTTAAAAAAAATTATTTGCTTCGCACGGGGCCCCGCGTGCTTTTTTTTTGCTCGGCACACAGCCTCACATTGTATATGTTTTACTTTCCCCCGCGACTGGATATGTTCATGTTGTTTGCCGGCCTTTATAACCAAATATGGAGACTGTAAGGTTAGACAGAAAAACATATATATAATTTTATTTAAAAATGAAAACTACAGTTATTGCTAAATTTAAATATAATAAAAAAAAATAAAAAACATACTCATAAAAGTAAACAATCATACATAAAAAAATAATACACATTTAGGAAGTTAATAACCTAATTTTCAGTAAGTAATTTTGAAATATTACGAATATCTATTTTGTGTGATTTTACAATTTTTTCGAGTATTCTGCGAACTTTTTTTCTGTAATTATCCATAATAATACATATTGTTTTTTAGAGATATTCTACTATAAGTTGTATAATTCATGGTTGCAGAATTATTTGCAATCCAACATCTAGTGTGAAATTCCATAGGTAAGTTGATTGTAAACAAAGTTGTGTAGATATTTATAGCAAAAGTAATAAACACGTGGATGTTTTACAAATTACAATACCAAATAAATTCTTGTTTGAGAGCCATGGAATCAAAAATTAACGCTACATTCTGCGGGTGAGGTTTCGTCCTTAAATTTATTTTTAATATTCTAAAACTTCTGTGAAGAAGCCAACAAAACAATTAAAGTTTGCTAAAGATCACCATAATGTGCTCTCTTTCGGCAAATATATCTTTGAATTTATAAAACAAAAATGTTTTCGGCGACTAAAAGTGTAATGTTAAAGCAAAAGTCTTTATGTCATCACTATATGTAATTTTTCTTTGCTTGCTACTTGGAATATACTTTTAAAAAAAATCTCAAATATTAGCAAAATTTCACTGCAAAATATTTTCAATTTCAGACTGTATAATCATGAACAACTTTAGTAAGAAATAACTTGTCATTAATTTTCTTCTTTTATCTCTTCATCTTCTGTTGCAATACTTTCTTTTATTTCTTTAAACTTATTTCACTGGATGTCTTCACATTAACTGATATATTGAAATCTTTCAAGTCTTGACGTTTCAATGGTGGTTCATATTCATTTCGCTGACATGTAATGTAAAAAGTAAATATCAATCAATAATAATATATTTAAGTACCTATACATTTTAGACAGAGGCAGAGGTGCCATTTAGTACACTCAGATATCACCCAATGTACTGCCGTTATAAAATTTGGTGGGTCGCAAGCTTAATGCCCTATCCTACTAATCTTATTATATTATAAAGGCGAAAGTTTGTAAGAATGTCTGGATGTATGGATGTTTTTTTCATGCAAAAACTACTGAACGGATTTCGATGAAATATGGCACACGGGTAGATCATGTCCTGGATTAGCACATAGGCTACTTTTCATCCCAGTAAAATATAAACAGTGACTTTTATCCCGGAAAAACACATTCACGCGGGCGGAGCCGCGGGCAAAAGCTAGTAAATAATAAAGTCTAAGTGGATCATAATTATACCAGTGAAATGATAAAAAATAATATACTTACAGCATGAGTTTCTGGTAATAAATAATTATTTTTGACATCTACTGCCATATTCCCAGAAGTAGAAGACACATTATCACATTCAGAATCATAATCTTCTGTCTTTAAATGTTGACTAGTAATTCTTGCAGACATCAAATTGACCTTTTAATGGTATTTATATTTAACCACGTTTTTGCTTATCTAGATCTTTAAGAAATCTGTAAAGAGAAATACAAACTCGATTTTATTTTAAATAAAAGTTTCAATAAATCAATGCTGGATACACTGAGAACTCGATTGTAACTATTGATCCTCAGTTTTTATTTACGATGATTTTTTAAAGATTAATAAGCTTTATAATATTCATTAGTAAGGCGGCTAGTATTACAAATACTCTAGCACCATTGTCAAACCGGTCCACCAAAGCTTACACCATGGTCACCCTAGCCTCTTGTTTACATACACTATTTACAATGCAAAAAATCACATTTAACATTACGTTAATATGAAAAAAGTAGTCATATATAAAGCAAATCACATTAAGCGAGGTTTTTCTACAGTTCATTTAAAAAATATTCACGAATTTTATTACGATTCGTATAAATATTGATAAAATTATAATATGTACACAATATTGATGACAATGAACTTACCTGTAGAATTTCACACTAAATGATGGATACCAAATATTTCTGCAACCGTGAACTACACAATTCACATTAAAATATCACTAAAACACACTTATTATTGTAGATAATTACGGAGAAAATTTCGAAGTGAACATTTATTTGACAACTATATTGACATCGAACTTAACGTTTTATAACAGTGTTGCCGAAGTATGTATTCGCAATTACCAATTAAATGAGGAATTTTTTTAAACTAAAATGTTAATAAGGATAAAAAACCTTAAGGATATCTTATTCAACAAGAATAATTCTGAAATTAAAATAGTACTTATATCATTATATAAGATATGTTGGAAATATTTATATATACATGATTGAGACGACAATAACGGTATTGATATTTTTTATGGGTACGGAAATAATCCGTAAGCTTTGGCAACATAGGTTAAAGAGTGAGTGAGATAGAATACAACACAAAAGGTAATTTTTTTGTCTTCACAAAAATGTGTGTACCGCTCTCTCCATAAGATAATATTATAAACTTCTTGATCATGGCGCGAGTGACGTCACACCAAGAACCTTATACCCATAGATATATTATAATCTCCTTGCGTCACACCCAAGAATTTTATACCCATATGGATTATTCATTCCGTTTAACAAACTGAAGAATAAAATGTGACGTCACAGTTAACTGCTGTCTCTCTCTTTAGAGTGACAAAGGTTTATTTTCAAAACCAGGACGTAACATAATTAACTGTCCATAATAATATGATATGATATAATATGGCTGCCTCGGTGGCGTAGTTGTATTATGGTACGACTGCAATGCTGAGATCTCGGGTTCGATCCCCGGGATGGTCGGGTCGGGCAAAGTGATTATTTTCCATTCAGTATCAGCTCCGAGTCTGGAATTTGTACACGATAAGGCGATAGGCTCGCCCCCTATCACACCATGGAACGGAATAACGGCAAAAAGTGGTTGCACTAATTGCACCTCTGTCTACCCGGGGGATAAGAGGCGTGAGTGTGTGAGTGTGTAATAATATGATATCGCACCATAATATTTATTTTTATCTCTATAAAGTAATGCGGTTTAAATTAACTATGAAAACCAACTACAGCGGCTAGTAATAGTTGATATTTAAAAAATATAATTTGAGTTAGAAAGTTTATTCCAAACAAAATTGGCATATTTACATACTGTTTTGGTAAGTAGTTCGGAACTACTAGTTCCACTTACATAAAAAAATACCTCACCACGCGGTGGTGAATTCAGTGGCGGCCTTGGAGGAGGGGGGCGAACCAGGCAACCGCCTGGGGCCTCGCAGTTACAGGGGCATCTTGCAGCTCCTTGGGGGACCGTTTTTTGGCACCTTACTTACAAAGCTGTTAAAAAAAATAATTTTTGCTTCGCACGGGGCCCCGCGTGCTTTTTTTTTGCTCGGCACACAACCTCACATTATATATGTTTTACTTTCCCCTGCGACTGGATATGTTCACGTTGTTTGCTGGCCTTTATAACCAAATATGGAGACTGTAAGGTTAGACAGAAAAACATTGGGATATTTAAAAATGAAAATTACAGTTATTGTTAAATTTAAATATAATAAAAAAAAATAAAAAACATACTCATAAAAGTAAACAATCATAGATGAAAAAATAATACACATTTAGGAAGTTAATAACCTAATTTTCAGTGAGTAATTTTGAAATATTACGAATATCTATTTTGTGTGATTTTACAATTTTTGCGAGTATTCTGCGAACTTTTTTTCTGTAATTATCCATAATAATACATATTGTGTTTTAGAGATATTCTACTATGAGTTGTGTAATTCATGGTTGCAGAATTATTTGCAATCCAACATCTAGTGTGAAATTCCATAGGTAAGTTGATTGTAAACAAAGTTGTGTAGATATTTATAGCAAAAGTAATAAACACGTGGATGTTTTACAAATTACAATACTAAATAAATTCTTGTTTGAGAGCCATGGAATCAAAAATTAACGCTACATTCTGCGGGTGAGGTTTCTTCCTTAAATTTATTTTTAATATTCTAAAACTTCTGTGAAGAAGCCAACAAAACTATTAAAGTTTGCTAAAGATCACCATAATGTGCTCTCTTTCGGCAAATAAATCTTTGAATTTATAAAAACAAAATTGTTTTCGGCGACTAAAGGTGTAATTTTAAAACAAAAGTCTTTATGTCATCACTTTATGTAATTTTTCTTTGCTTGCTATTTGGAATATACTTTTAAAAAAAATCTCAAATGTTAGCAAAATTTCACTGCAAAATATTTTCAATTTCAGACTGTAAAGTATAATCATGAACAACTTTAGTAAGAAATAACTTGTCATTAATTTTCTTCTTTTATCTCTTCATTTTCTGCTGCAATACTTTCTTTTATTTCTTCTAATTTATTTCACGGGATGTCTTCACATTTACTGATATATTGAAATCTTTCAAGTCTTGACGTTTCAATGGTGGTTCATATTCATTTCGCTGACATATAATGTAAAAAGTAAATATCAATCAATAATAATATATTTAAGTACCTATATATTTTAGACAGAGGCAGAGGTGCCATTTAGTACACTCACATATCACCCAATGTACCGCCGTTATAAAATTTGGTGGGTCGCAAGCTTAATGCCCTATCCTACTAATCTTACTAATATTATAAAGGCGAAAGTTTGTAAGAATGTCTGGATGTATGGATGTTTCTTTCATGCAAAAACTACTAAACGGATTTCGATGAAATATGGCACACGGGTAGATCATGTCCTGGATTAGCACATAGGCCACTTTTCATCCCAGTAAAATATAAACAGTGACTTTTATCCCGGAAAAACATTCACGCGGGCGGAGCCGCGGGCAAAAGCTAGTAAATAATAAAGTCTAAGTGGATCATTATTATACCAGTGAAATGATAAAAAATAATATACTTACAGCATGAGTTTTTGGTAATAAATAATTATTTTTGACATCTTCTGCCATATTCCGAGAAGTAGAAGACACATTATCACATTCAGAATCATAATCTTCTGTCTTTAAATGTAGACTAGTAATTCTTGCAGACATCAAATTGACCTTTTACTGGTATTTATATTTAACCACGTTTTTGCTTATCCAGATCTTTAAGAAATCTGTAAAGAGTAATACAAACTCGATTTTATTTTAAATAAAAGTTTCAATAAATCAATGCTGGATACACTGAGAACTCGATTGTAACTGTTGATCCTCAGTTTTTATTTACGATGATTATTTAAAGATTAATAAGCTTTATAATATTCATTAGTAAGGCGGCTAGTATTACAAATACTCTAGCACCATCGTGAAACCGGTCCACCAAAGCTTACACCATGGTCACCCTAGCCTCTTGTTTACATATACTATTTACAATACAAAAAATCACATTTAACATTACGTTAATATGAAAAAAGTAGTCATATATAAAGCAAATCACATTAAGCGAGGTTTTTCTACAGTTCATTCATAAAATATTCACGTATTTTATTACGATTCGTATAAATATTGATAAAATTATAATATTTACACAATATTGATTACAATAAACTTACCTGTAGAATTTCACACTAAATTATGGATATCAAATATTTCTGCAACCGTGAACTACACAATTCACATTAAAATATCACTAAAACACACTTATTATTGTAGATAATTACAGAGAAAATTTCGAAGTGAACATTTATTTGACAACTATATTGTCATCGAACTTAACGTTTTATAACAGTGTTGCCGAAATATGTATTCGCAATTACCAATTAAATGAGGAAATTTTGTTTAACTAAAATGTTAATAAGGATAAAAAACCTTAAGGATATCTTATTCAACAAGAATAATTCTGAAATGAAAATAGTACTTATATCATTATATAAGATATGTTGGAAATATTTATATATATATGATTGAGACGACAATAACGGTATTGATATTTTTTTATGGGTGGGGAAATGATCCGTAAGCTTTGGCAACATAGGTTAAAGAGTGAGTGAGATAGAAGACAGCTCAAAAGGTAATTTTTTTGTCTTCACAAAAATGTGTGTACCGAGGCCTCCAGTAGACATATTATAAACTTCTTGGTCACACCGCTATGTTGACAAACAAAGGCGCAGAAGTGTCAAGTGTAAGTGTTTGTCTTGTTTATTTATTTTGCTCTACGAATATCGAATTGTTTTTATGCTGTGGCCTGTGACGTCACGCTAGACTAGTTACATGACGAAGCGATTGTTTGAATAAAGGCTATCATTTCAATCATCTGCGCGCATCGCGCCGCGTCTTCGCTTTCCTGCGAATTCGCTTGCAAATTGCAATTCGTCAATGTGATAAGAGCCTTAATTTTACCTGACCACTAATGAATCCTTCTGGACTTTTTGAATATTCATATCAAATGATTAACCTATTTTATTAATGAAGCTGTCATTTTCTTTTTGTATTGGACTTATCCTATGAATAAATGGTTAGTCCAAGGAATAAATTCATTTAACGATTTAAGAGCCAGCACTTACGGTGTGAAAATAAAATTTTCTTTAAATATTACATCTTGAATATTGTAATCCGCTTCTGATAAGTCAACATCCCAATTACCAATCACTCACATAGTCACATCCGTTTCCTCCTTCATCCTTAACATTTTCAAAATAGATATCAACACCCACTTGTGGGCTGAGCTGTACTTTGAACCGGTTAATAAGGGAAATAATTGAATTGAATTCCGGGAATTGACCACCGGAATACCACAGACTTATTGATAAGACAACCACATCCTGTCAAAACATGTGACGTTCTACAACGTCGCTCTGACGTATAGCCACAATTGAAAGAAATGTATCAAAATTCTAGGCGAAAACAGTGTCTTGTTCTTTATCTGCTTACAAGAATTAGGACCACAATCACGCAGGTCGTTTTGTCAGTCTACAGGAAAGTCAATTCAATTTTTAAGTGGAAAGATTGATAACACCATAGTACAGAAGAATCATGGATGTACTGTCTTTACCCCTTTGTTGAAATATATATATAAGGCCTACGAAGGCAGACGTACTGATATGCCAACAGTGGAAAATGTAATATTTATGCCATTGATCGCGAGTCCGCAAGAAAAATGTTTTCTACTCAATCATATCGTATTTTTTTATGAAATTTTTATAGAAATTTTTTCTTTTACGCAAAACATTTTTTCCCAAACTACCCACATTCCGATATCACCAGTCCCTCAATGACTTAACAATACAACATTATCTGTAAGATAATTAGGTCGTCGGATGTAGTATTCATTGTATGTCTGTTCGTTGTAAGTGGTTGTAGGAAATACCGAAATGTCGCAGATGTCGCCGCGTGGTACAGCCGATTAGCCACCGCTGGTCAGCGTCACTCGAATGGCGCCAAGAAAAAAATGCATTTACTTTTATACTTGTTAGTATAAGATGTTTTAGGTACACCTTAGAAAATGTAATTATAATATAAGGGTACTGGTCAAACATGTTTATTTTTTTTGTAAAAAAGTTATGTATTTGAAAATAATTATTTCAATATATTATGTATTTTTATATTTCTGGATGAGGCCGCTTCTAGCATGTCGCTCTAGAAATTCTTAGGGGAAGCCTATGTTCTGTAGTAGACTTCCTGTAACTAATGATAATAATGTGTTTGAAAATTCTTTATCGTATTGTCACGTATTGTAAATAAATATTATGAGTTGCCGTTAGTGTACAAAAAATAAAAATACTATTGAACAAAACAAATAAGTTTTTTAACACGCTTTTATTAGCTTCATTATTGTTTAAAAATCGAACTCCATAAATCGGTTTTGGCATGAAAATTTGGCGTATACAATATTAGGAAGATTATGAATGTGTTGTGATATTTAAGGTATGCCTTAGTAAGTTATGTGAATTATTCTAGTCTCTGAATTATTGGACAGACGATGCAACGTCTCAACAATAAAAGATTGAATGAAAACACAATGTACACCACATACAGCAAAATGAATACTATGATGCTTTAAAAAATATATGCAACGATAAGCAGTCTTATTGCTAAAAAGCGATCTCTTCGACTAATGGAATACTCAAAATATTTTTTCTACATGTAAATGACGGGATAAATTTTGCTTTTGATAGTAAGCATCACGACCAGCTAAACTCAAAACCACCCAGAGCAATAAAGCTACCTAGCTGTGGTGATAGAAATATACAGATACAATATGCTTATAGCTAAGTCAGCGACGATGTCATGCTTTGTGTCCGTGGGAACGGCGTTTCAAGTTTCAACCAACTGTAAAGTCTTGATTAAGCACGTTGACATTTAAAAAATTTAAAACCGAACTAAAACCATTTAGACTTCTTCTTTCATTTGCTAACTACCCGCTACAAGTCTTCATAGACTTGCGTTATTGTCAACCACTAGTTTTTGCCCGTGGCTCCGCCTGCGTTAAAAAGACTTTCCGGGATAAAAGTCCCGGTATATATTTTCCCAGGATAAGAAGTAGCCTAGGTCCTTCGCAGGGACTTAAACTATATCTATATAATAAGTTTCCAAGTATAATTATGTTGTGATGGAGGGGATTTTTCTTACAGAATATCTGTGATGGTTTGTTCGACGCACGACAACGACAAAAGAAATTGATTGATATCACAAAAAATATGTTACTTAGTATGATAAAACTTGTATCAGTATGATAAAACTTGTATCATATAGTTCGTAGTGTTTTTTTACCTTAGAAGGAGGTTTTTATAGGTCGTAGTGGTAGAATAAAGAATAAGTACTCTTCAATAGAGTATTCATAACTTTGGAACTTGACAGCATAAACGTAACTCCTTTGTTAGTTAGCAATTAATTTATTAGAAATTCAAAATGTATACATAAAAAGGGTCACTTTTTCAAAAAAACATGTGTGTTCTCTTTTAATGAATGTATCACAATAATTTACAGTGTTTCGCAATTCCAATTACTTCTTCGTTGAAAGCAATGCCAATTTAGTTATTTTTCCATTTATAATTACAGCTTGAAATAACTTATCTACCAACAGATGAAGAACAGTATTATTTTTTCGTTTTAATAATTTGCAACATTTATTTTTTACTTCAATATCACGCTGTTGCATAAACCCCTCCAATTATCACTGACACAACAGAATGTCCGAGCGGCCGTCACATGTTATCTGAGTTGTGCCACAGTACTGAGCGCTCATCATTATATTTACATCAATAAAATAATAGCCGAAAATCCTTCAGTGAATCGCCGGACGTCGACCACGCACTACGTGCGCACGCTCATAAAATTCAAATACAGAATCGTACTTTTAAAATTTATAATTCGAACTCGGAATCGCAGTTCCTAATTTGAAATTTTGTGCCAGTGTTGTATATATTTCTTAAACAATGGCGGACGGTGATGTGCCTTTAGTTACCAGTTTCGGCGGTAGTGAAATTGAATTCGGCGCGAATGGAACGAAAGTCAGCAGAACTAATTCGAGGTTAGTTTTTTTTTAGTTAAGCGGTCGAAAACGAAACTGTCTGTGTTCGCCATGACATTTTACGATGGAATGTAAATATTATAAATCCTACGCGATTCGATGTGTTGTGATGTAAAACTTACCTTATTCATACATGATAGAGTCAACAATGCCATGTTACGTGTGTTATTGCTTAGTCAATTGAACAAGGGCTACATCTATAATTATTTTATTACAGCTACCCATAAATAAGTCTTAAGAAAAAAAGTCGATTATTAAAATTGAATTGTTCCAGCTGTTGGATAATTAATTATTGATTACGTGAAGATGTGTTAACGGAAAATGCTTTAGTAAATCTGTATGTAAGCATGTACATCTAAAAAGAAAACTAGAACTAAAATGTCTTTGAATTTAAGCCTTTCATACGATACGAAGTTGTTTCAAACAAAATCATTGTTGTTATACACTGCGACATAAGGACGCCCACTTTCACGCCGTAGATGATTAATTGGACGAGAAACTAGACGTTGCGGGTACATTTGGAACGCGGGGACAAAGATTTAATTATTTATTCTAGCAACCGAGTTTTTTATGCAATCGTCGGACCAAATATTAATAATACCAGCACAGTATTATGTACTGTCCCACTGCTGGTTACGAGCCTTCTTTACTAAGAGGGCTAAGGTCCTACTCCACCATGCCGGCCTAATGTGGTTTGGCAAACTTCACACAGCTTCGAATATATATTCAAAGATTTATTCAAATACTTTTTCATTCTAATAGCATCAGACAGAATTCTATAGTATTAATTAAGATCTATACGAATAAAAAAGGCGGGTATCTGACGCATATACTTTGTCCGTCGTTTTTTCTCACATGCCCACAATGCTTATTAAATGCAATACTGATGAGCATTTCCTAGTGGTTGAAGGTTACAACAAAACGAGTTATTATCAGCGAAAACATTATTGTATACAATTACTGTGTACAGAATCTGAATAATTGTGTACATAATTGAGATTGAGTGAATGAATAAAGTAGAATTTTAAAGTGAGGTCTGCTAGCCCAGTGCCCACATTAGACGGCCTGGTGGATCCCTCAGCGATGGAGATCCATGCTTAACAATGTGACAGTGTATATAACAGGGCTGATATAATTATTATTTTATATACATTATTCATTTTTAAATGAAAATTACTCATTTCTAATTAACCTGTCGTTCCTTAATAATTAAATTATATCTTCGATATGCTGCAGGTAGTTATAGAAACGAAGGTTTATACGAATATTATTGGCATTTTGCTATGTTATAGACATACATAAAAATGAGCCATTCGTTTAATTCAATATATTTATTCGATAATAAAAAAAACATTTTACCCAAATTAGTAAGTTAAAATAAGATAGAGGCAAGGCTTGTTGGTTGTAGTAATATAATTTCCACAATAATATTTGATCAGTGTCTAAATCACAAATTATGTGACCTCTTCTGCTTGACACAATTACTTCGTCTAGCCAGGAGATTCGATTGCCTAAATACCTACTATTCTCCGATTCAGGTAGGTTTGTCGCGGTATTCCTATACTGGCCTCGGTGGCGTAGTTGTATTACGGTACGACTGCAATGTCGAGGTCTCTGGTTCGGTCCCCGGGTCGGGCAAAGTGATATTGGACTTTCTACTCTGTATCAGTCCGGAGTGTGAAGTTTGTGCACCATATGTCGATAGGCTCGCCCCCTTTCACATCATGGGACAGATTATGCGTGGCGAAAAGTGGGTACACTAGTTGAGCCTCTGCACACCCCTTCAAGGATAAAATGCGTGAGTGTATATGTATGTATTTGGAAACTTTTAGGAACTACTTAGGAAGATATATATATAACCACTTAGGAAGATACTTAGGAAGATACTTAGGAACAGGAATATCCTGTTATTCTTCGCAGATCTATTTTTTAAATATAATTGTGTACACCCCTATCCGCATTTTTTGGGGAGAAGTATAATACAATGTTTTATATTTATCATGTTAAGGTCAACTCAGGTCTCATTTATATTTTGCTATATTTCAGTGCAAATTTGTTTAAAACTTGGAATATCATTTTTATGTTTAATAAAATAATAAGACGAGCGGATTGCGTTTTTTCCTTTGACCCACATTTTATTTTTAAATGAGTATCGAGGTTTATGCTAACCAATTTATGTAACATCGTATTTTTCTTTTATTTAAAAAATTATATTATCTGTAATATAGATGCTGTACCGCGTATTTTTTTTTATAAACATACACAAATACTATTGTAAATGTCGATACCAATATGGGCTTATTAGTTGTAAACAAGTAAACGCGTCACACTTTCACAGTTACATATGTATTAAAATAAATCTTTATTATTTCAAAAACAGTAAAGATGTATTTTAACATATAAGTAACGCGGCCCTTAAAGTTACTTTACGGGAATCTACAGAACCAATAGCCATAAAAAGAGGTGTGAAGCAAGGAGATACACTTTCTCCAAAACTATTCGCTCTCGTTCTGGAAGATGTATTCAAAAAACTCTCATGGGAAAAACGTGGCCTAAATGTAGCGGAATCTAGACTGAATAACCTTAGGTTTGCTAATGATATAGTATTGCAAATAACCCAGAAGAACTGCAAACAATGATGAGCTAAGTGACGTCTCTCTACAGGTTGGTTTGGAGATAAAACAAAGATAATGACAAACATAGATGGCAGTGACATTCACAAAACCATCAACCAAACCATCATTGAAAGAGTAGACAAATACGTAGATAGTTGGGGAAAGAAATAACGATGGACAAGGGTAACCAAACTAGCGAGCTTCATAGACGAATCAGACTTATGTGGGCAGCCTATTCGAAACTGGACTTTGCTTTTAAGATGAAAATATTTGCGGAACAAAAGGCCAGGATATTTAACCGGTGTATCGTACCGGTGCTTAGGCATAGTGCCGAGACCTGGGTCTTCACCAAAGATACCATCAATAGACTGGAAATGGACCAGAGGGCAGCTGAGAGAAAGCTGGTAGAACATTGACAGACCGTAAAACAAACGAATGGCTACGAGAACAAAGAAAAGTCACATATGTAACGAAACTGGTGGCGCACCTAAAATGGAAGTGGGCTGGAAGTGTTGCTCGGAACGATAGATCTTGGTGCCAACGTCTCCTTTAGTGGAAGCCATGGGGAAATAAACCTCTTCAAGGAAGACCACAAATGCGCTGGAAAGATGACGTGAAGAATTTCGCCGGATAAACTGGATCAAAAGAGCTTAATGCCGCAACGAATGGAAGATGTTAAAGGAGGCCTACACTGAAAAAGTTGAAAAAGGCTGATGAAGAATAAGAAAATTTCAAAACTAATAATTGTCTTTGAATTCAGGATAAATATTTTTATACCCTTTTGTGTACTTTAAAGTCTTTGTAGAGTACGTCAGTGTTTTTCGCTTGTTTCCTTGACTCTGCAGAGTGGACAATATTTCCGGCACCATAAAACGTAAACCATGCAACTATAGAAAAAACAAAAACATTGCACAAGACCCTCTCAAATCTTGGCGGGCCCTAGATCTTATTTTTTTAACCGACTTCCAAAAAAGGAGGAGGTTCGTGTGTTTGTATTTTTTTTTTTATTTAGTGAGTCTTTGTTTCAATAAAGTTATAATAATTATAAATGCAAATATTTTTTAAATGAACGTTACATTGGTTGGTAACAATTGTGCTACGGATGACAGACAGCTGCGGTCACAAGCGGCCATTTTCAGCCGTTAATAATTACGTCATTCTTTAACACCAAAAGTAAGTTTTCATATTTAGGCAGACTAAGCTGCATGGCTCTGGAGCCTTTGCTTTTAACAACAAGGAGAAAATTCTACAAAATAAGTGTAAAAATTTTCATGAATCATCATCTTCATTTTTTATGAAGCAATAAAAGCCTGGGAGTATTCCATATACATATACACTCACGCCTTTTATCCCCGAAGGGGTAGGCAGAGGCGCAACTAGTGCACTCACTTTTTGCCATTATTCCGTCCCATGATGTGATAGAGGGCGAGCCTATTGCCATATCGGGCACAATTTCAAAACTCTGAGCTGATACTGAATATCACTTTGCCCGACCCGGGGATCAAAACCGAGACCTCAGCATTGCAGTCGTACCATAACACAACTACGCCACCGAGGCAGTCGGTCAGTGTTTGTTGATTCTTTAACAGAATGCTATCTAATAAAAACATGGATTTACCATAATAAAGACGTAGTGAGTAAAGTACTCATAACATTAGCATTTTAAGGTCGCGGTCACACGATGATGCAACTTGTTGTGAAAGATGAGATGGTTTTGTCTCAAAACCATAAATAATCTATTTAAATTTAAGTTAGGCCTTAAGGTTGAAAAGTAATACAAAAGAAATACTCAAAAATTGCCAACTTAATTATTTAAAGGCATTGAATTCTTAAAAGCACAGTAATTATAATGTATTGAGTGAACTTGTATCAGGGCAATAAAAAACTCATTTTTGACTCAAAAAAGATAAACCCTGATTTTTTTTTTCTTTTTTTTTTCCCTGAAATTACTCTTTCTAGCCTGACGAGGGTCGGCTTATGAAAGAACACCGGTCTTTTGGGTGAGTGCAGAAGGCGCTCGCAACCCTTAAAATTAAGCGACCACGCTGAGGGCGACCCACTAACGGGTCACGAACCTCGGCTCAGGGCGGCCACTGAGAGGATAAGACATTAGCGTTTGGGGAAACATGGTTTTTAACCTAATCCTATTCATGTGTTCGTAGTCTTCGGCACGCGGGCCGGAACTGCTAAGAGGGCAGATTTTAGGACAAAATGTCCGACGTACATCAGCGCCAAAACCAACTTTTATATTTTAGAGCTTGGCATCTCTACTTATTATATGGAGTCATGTGTCAATATCTATCAACAAACACGCGTGTATAACATGTCTAATTCATCCAAGTCACGGAAAACTAATAGTTCTTTGTGTTCCACTGAAACGCGAAGGCCGCAAGATTATAATTGTTGCATTAATTAACACTAGTTTTGGGCCGCGACCTCGTCCGTTATGCAACGAGATGCCAGGATGTACACGCTGAAGTTATTTTGCAACTGAATTTAAATAAATAAATAAATGATCACTCATTTACATATTATACGAAACATATTTATGAAGAATATCGTCCTCATCCGTTCGCTTAGCTAACACCGATTTGTGTATTTCTGGCTTCAAGCATCATGAGGCTATTTTCACCACATTCTACTCTGTGTTAAGTGATTTAAACTAACATAAATAGAAAAGATTCGATTTTTGGTATCTTTGTAATGGAAAATATTAAAAACTACTAAACCAATTTTGAAAATTCTTTCACTAATAGGAAGCTACATTATCCCTGAGTGGTATAGGATACTTTTATCCCAGGTATGGACGTTAACGTGGGCAGAGCCGCGGGAAAAAGCTAGTATACCTTATAAAACTTAACTCATATCTCAGGGCATGAGGAGCATTTATGGAAAGTGGAAACTCATAACATTATACATGTTGTTCAAAGCTCTAAGTGAATTTGCTGATATTTATAGCAATTAGTGTTTACAATTAGATAAGCTACTTGGGTCAATTAATTACAACATAAATAGTCAGTTAGAATTGCAAAAAAATCGAAAGGTTTCTATCGACCACTAACTGCAATATCCAATTACATGATAGAAGCGGATATGAAAACATGAACTTATTTTTATTACACGGATACAAAAAAAAAGTAATAAATATTAACAATCTTTAGTCAAAAGCCGCCTAGCCGGAAGGTCATAAAGCGAAAGGACCAAATCCTAGATGACGTCACAATGTCAATTGTCTAAACGCAATGCAAATATTGTACTCGACACAACTTTTTTTTTTTTTGTCCCTGACATTACTCTTTCTAGCCTGACGAGGGTCGGCTTATGAAAGAACACCGGCCTTTTGGGTGAGTGCAGAAGGCGCTCGCAACCCTTAAAATTAAGCGACCACGCTGAGGGCGACCCACTAACGGGTCACAAACCTCGGCTCAGGGCGGCCACTGAGAGGAAAAGACATCAGCGTTTGGGGAAGATGGTTTTTAACCTAATCCTATTTAGTGGTATCGTACCTAGTAGTCTTCGGCACGCGGGCCGGAACTGCTAAGAGAGGTCAGGGTGACGGGGAACGCGACGAGGTCCTCGATGGCGAGGACGGTACAGCGGTCTTGTGGAGTTCGACACAACAATGTCCGCTTTTTGTATGGGTCCTGGGCCTCAAAATCTTATCAGGCTCAAAGTTTAGAAATAGTAAAGGGGCGAAATATGGAGACTGGATCCATAAAAAAATTTTTTAGACCATTCATAACTGACTTTTTTTAAAAACGGTCATATTAAGTGTAGTATTTAAACAAAATAAAATTACATATATATACATATACACTCACGCCTTTTATCCCCGAAGGGGTAGACAGAGGCGCAACTAGTGCACCCACTTTTCGCCATTATTCCGTCCCATGATGTGATAGGGGGCGAGCCTATCGCCATATCGGGCACAAATTCCAGACTCCGAGCTGATACTGAATAGAAAAACTCAATATCACTTTGCCCGACCCGAGGATCGAACCCGAGACCTCAGCATTGCAGTCGTACCATAATACAACTACGCCACCGAGGCAGTCTTAGTACTTCTAGTAATCCTGTATAATAACTTCTCATGATTAGATGGTGTGTGTTGTGGTACCCACAAAGTACGATAAATTAATATTGGTGAATCACCAGGCCTTTTTTAACCAGAAAGGGAGCAATTTATTAATTAGGCTATGTCAGTAAAGACCCTGAAAGTGTTGACTGAAAATATAAAATAAATTAAAATCAAACTGTTAACTCAGAGTCAAGGATTTGCCTGACCTCGAAATTGAATCCAGGAGCACTCCGTTCACGGTCAATGCACACGCCCGATACGAGGCAATAAATATACCTTTCCATACATATTACACTCTTATCTCTATACTATTTAAGTGATAGAGTACGTGTCTACTCTGTGATTGGGCTATGGACAATGTTGCCCGCGGTATTGGGACAATTTGTCCCGTTTTACTAGTGCAGTATTCAAATATGTTCGCCTGCAAATAATCTACTAACATACACATTTTTATCGAGAATGTTATAAATGTGAATGTTTGTGAAAATGTTTGGTGGTTTTATTGTGCTTATTCACTTCACGCGCCTTGGAATCGGTTATTTTCGACCCGAAAAATTACGATGAGTCGCCAATTCACAAATAACAAGTTTGGAGTCATTATACTTAATATACCGTTCGACTTCGGTAATTTTATAACAGTTCAGAGTTCGGCCAGTTTTGGGGTTATTGTATCGACCTTGGAATCCAAAAACGGTAAATTTTGTCTTTTTAATGTAACATTGGGTATTTGGCTCAGTTTTAGCTTGGAGTCCGAAATCGTGCCATGCTAATTGTAATAGACTCGTCCGTTTCACATGGAATGTACAACTGGTGAAATGCGACTGTTACACCTTTATGTTCGTAAGTTTTTTTTATTGCATTTAATGACGAGACGAGCATGCCGTTCGCCTGATGGTAAGCGATACGACCACCCATAAACAGTAGCAACACCATCCAGCACCTTAAGTTACAAAGTACTGTGAGGCATTCCACTGCGATCGTCATCCTGAGACATAAGATGTTAAGTCTCATTATGTCCAGTAGTTACACTAGCTATAATGTTCTTCAAACCGAAACACAACAGTGCATGCACATCACTGCTTGGCGGTAAGGATAGACATTGCGGTGGTACCCACCTAGACGGACTCTTACATGTGAGAGACCTACCACCAGTAAGTGGTATTTTATGTGACGAGCGAGTTGCTCGGCTAATCACTGCTCCGTAGTTGTAAGCGACGTAAGCACTGCACTGCATTCAATATCACCAAAACTGCACTGCATTCAACATCACCAAATAATATTACTAACAGACGATTAGATTTGGTATCATGCGACCAATTCGTCACGCGGTACAGTCTTCACGCCACACGATCGAACCGTACCATGCGATGTCCAGTTGTATGCAACCAAGTTTGATGGACAAGCCATCGAACCAGCCGTACCAACAATAATAATAATAATAATGTCCATCAAACCGTGCCCGACACGATGCGATATGGTTCGATGGCATACCATTTTAATGGTTCGGCTGTACCAAATCGCATCGTATGTGCCCACTTTAATATTACTCGGTATCTAGGCGAATGTGGTTGTACAAGTACATTGTTTGGTAGCTTGAGTAGAGGACCTGCCTGGTCTTGAGCAAATGGGTTGCGCCAGTCACACGTACTTGGACTCCTTTGTAAAAGACCTTGAGCGTTCCCTGATACTATCGCCCACGAAAATACCGGAATGAGTTGCAGCCCCTTCACAGAATGATAGCAACCTCCGGAACAACTTCAGTTTCAACGTAGATTGGGTCATTATCTAATTATTGCATATTGTGTTTATCGCAAAAGTTCTTTGTTATAAATGTGGGCGTTTCACTGCGCCAGACATGAGTCTGTTTTGTTAGATAAAGGTTCAGTCACACAGGGCGGAATGTTACACGTGGCATTACAAGATAGAGATTCCTAGAGGCATAGAGACTTTCTATAAGCCTCATCCGAAATAATTCGCACCTTTAGAACGAAAACGACACAATTCAAAAAATAGAAAATTGAGTTGTCATTTTTAAATGACTAAAAACTAGTCCCTTATTTATAAAAATAAAATAAAAAAGGGACTTATCTAAAAGTTTTGTCCCTTTCCTGTTGGAATATGGCTGTTTTGGAACTATTGTTGTATTGAGAACTTCGTTTTAAGTAATTTTATGACGATAACTCAATTTTCTATCATTTTGAATTGTGTCGTTTTCATCCTAAAGGTGCGAATTCTCGGTTACACACTAATTGTTTGTAGATTAATTTAATAAAAGCTCATGTTAGAGTGAGATAACATGCGCCAACAGAGAAGAGTATAAAATAATAGTAACGATGACGCCAGCTCTTAATGGTGTTTGAAATGAGAATTACTATCTCAATTACAACCTTGCTAATGCCGATTATAAATGTTTCTTTCATATTCTTACCAAATTCTTCTGACTATTATAATAACCATAATGAAACTAGGGTTTTTTAAGCAAGTACGCGACAAGATTGCCCATAAACAGCAAAACACCACCGAAATTGGAACTGCTTATAAGACTTTAAAGGTCTGTTTGACAGCTTCTCACTAAATTGTTCGTTACATTAATGTATAAGTCGACCAAAATATGTAAGTCACACTCTAATCTATGCTCCCAAATAAATGATAATAAAATAAATACTGTCTACATGAGCTTTTTAACATAACTGTCAAAAAGAATTTACTTGAAACTTGTAAAATGGTCATTAGGTCAGTGACTGCCTCGATGGCGTAGTTGTATTGCGTATGCGTTACGAGTACGATTTGCGCGCTGAGGTCCTGGGTTCGAATCCCAGGTCGAGCCAAAAATATTGTGACTAGGTTTTTCCATCTTTAAAAATACTCAGTCGCAGCTCGGAGTAAGGAAGTTGGCGGTGTGATACCCCTGTGCCTCGGAAATCACGTAAAGCCGTTGGTCCTGCGCCTGATCCCTCTCCGATCAAGTCGGATTGCCGTCTCATCGGACTATGAGAGTGAAGGAATAGCGAGTGCACCTGTGCATTGCGCACACACTTGTGCACTATAATATCTCCTGCGTACCTGGCTGATCTCCGTTGAGATTGGCCACCGTGGCGGAAACTGGCTAGGAGGATTTCATTAGGGCAGTATTAATAGACTCGACTCAGTTTTGCTCTGAGGTGCGACATTAACTGAGACACTGTTCAATTAAAAGCAGCATCTAAGGTCGCTATTTGTTACTGATGTAAGTTTAATTCCGCATTATAACCCGATATTTTACAGATGCATACGCAGATAAAACGCACATAACAATGATTGTTTGGGGTTGCCTCATCAGACCGACTTGTTTGTAATCATGCCGTTTATTATCTCTTCATTTGTTTAGTGACAAACGGCTTGGAGGCTAAAGGTGACAGAATGATTAATCTTATAAATACGCATTATTCGTTTCAATGTCTCGGTTTAGCGCACTTGAATTGTTAGGTCTTGGATTCGATTCTCAAAAATCTGAAATTTTATGGGACAGATAAGTCCCATAAACAGTGCGTTGTATCATATGTTTATGGAAGTAAATATTAGGGTTGAAAATAGGACCTCGTTTTTGAAGTCGGTTAAAACAAATGTAAACAAAGAACACTTTCGTTGAAACAATTGTTTTGTTCAGATCTGTCAACTGACTGCGAATAATGAAGAGTCTGTAGATATTTATTTATTTATTTATTGGAGTTTACAACAGAGAATACACATAATACACTTTGTTTTACATATTGCAATATTACGGTATAAGATAGTAGTGTTTCTCTACTTACAGTAAACTTCAGCATGTATATTTTACAGTACCAACGAGCTACAAATCAGTATTCTACATAGGAACCAAGAGAAAAAAAATATACAATGATAATAAACAGTGATAGATACAAAATGTCATTAGTAATTTTTGTGTAAAATTTTAAAGATTTAAAGTTACCATCAATCATCAATTTCATGGATATCTTTAAAGTGATCCAGCAATAGACTTTATTTTTTCATTAGAATTTAGATTTTATTTTTTCGTTCCTTGACTTACTATAGTACCTACGTGTTAGTGTACTAATAGCACCGCATTCTATCCTATAAATAAGCAGGAGTAAAAATAAAAAATAAAACACCATTAAACTATATTATTTAGTGCTTTAGTCATTTACATAAAGCAAAATTTCCCTTTATGCCGATGACGCACTACTTAACCTATTACGACTAACAAACTGGTAATAATTACTTGTATTTACATACACTCTTACGCAATGCGGTTCACAATTATCCAATGATTTGACGTGTTGGCTGCTTTTAAAATTTAAACCCAGTAAACATTGGCTGTCTTTGAAGCGCAGTTGTATTGCGTATGCAGTACGATCACTACTTTGAGCTCTCAGGTTCGAATACCGTGTGGACAGTGATATTGGGTTTTTCTGGTCAGTATCTGATCGTACCTGATATTGAGATAGGCGCGCTCCCTATCACATCTTGGGACGGAATAGGTACGGCTAAAAGTGGGTGTCCTGGTTGTACCTCTGCCTACCTATTCGGGGATACAGGCGTGATGTGTGTGCTTTTTTTAACACTCGTCAAATGATAAACTGGATTACATGATAAGCGATCTTCCTTAAAATCCAAAATATAAAAAAATCACGGATATACTGATGGCTTAAAGGTACTGGGAATCAAAGGATGTGTTTGGGCATCAAGAAATCCTGAAAGAAAATAAATGGGGACTTTTTTGGATTAAGGAAGGGAAGGGCCCTGACCTCTATTGGGAAGTTTGGGGACCCTCGTCTAATGCCTATATTTTTTTATTTCGGCTCGTGGATATTATATCAGATGACAATTTCCTAGTTTTCCAGTCTAACATATAAAAAAAATACGTAACGGTAGTAGATTTCAGTAATGGACTCGAAAAAATAAATAACTGCGGTTATCTCTCCCGAACAATGTTTACACAATTATTGAAAACGCTATCAAATTAATTGGCGGAGTTATTAAACATTGCTAATAATAGCAAGTATTCGTAAACAAACGTATAGTAGTTCTCTACCAAGAGATGGATGGGTAGGCCAAACGCAATGTCTATAGTGAGGTTTAGATTAGTAAGAAAAACTTTTTAAGAAATGAAATAAACCGTCTTCAAAAACCGAAAATAAATAACGTTACCTATATACCTACTGCTTACCAATTTTAGAGTGCGTCCTGTGTGGCTAGCCTGGAATTATATTCTTTCAAATAAAAAAAGAATTTTCTAAAAAGGTTAATGAATGAGTCGAGCCTAAAGTAATAAACAATAAAAAAATACTTACGACGATCCTCCTTCTATTTTTGAACTCAGTTAACAACTTGCAGAAGTCTACTTCCGCAAGCAATTTGCAAGCAGACTTCTTCAATTTTCGAAGCGGACTTTGGCCAGTCGCATGTGTCTTTTATTAAATTATATCTATTAGTTTAAAAGCAGTTCTTGTGTAATTTATTGCTGCAAGAACTTACTAACCTAAACATAGCATATTGTCGCTAAATTTTGTTAAGGACATTGTAGCCAGTGTTTCTACTGGGCATTAATTATCATCTAATGTCTCAGGGTAATGAATGGAAGTGCGCGTGGTGTTACTACTCCTTATGGTGTCGCTTCCCTTCAGTATGGTAACCAGTATTGACAATTATTGGAAACTAGCTTTTGCCCGCGGCTCCGCCCGCATTAAAAAGTTTTTCCGGGATAAAAGCCCCGGTTTATATTTTCCCGGGATAAAAAGTAGCCTATGTGTTAATCCAGGACATGATCTACCCGTGTGCCAAATATCATCGAAATCCGTTCAGTAGTTTTTGCGTGAAAGAGGAACAAACATCCTTACATCCATACATCCAAACATCCATACGTTCTTACAAACTTTCGCCTTTATAATATTAGTAGGATTAGACCTAGATCGCCCGCGTCTTAATCACAGTATCTTATATGCAAAAGTTGATGAAAATATTTGGATGTTTGTTAAAAGTATACGCAGAAACACTTGAACGGATATGAATGAAATTTGGCACACAGATAGACCTTGTCCTGGATTAATACATAAGCTTTCTTTTATCCCGGTAATTCGCTCCCATGGGAAAGAAAATGGAATATTTAAATAAATGACGCTGACGTCGTAATGGTGGCGCTGTCATCGCTACATTATTTTAAGGACTTTAAGACTAAGACTTTAAGGACGGAAAAGGCTTTTCACACGGGCGAAGCCGTGCGCAACACATAGTAAGGTATAGGTAAGGTTCCTAGTTAACCAAACATAATAAAGTATTAAAGGCCTAGTACATATTTTAAAAAACAATCATAATTATCGTGAAAGGAGTGTATAAATAGCCGGCGCAAGGAACTGCGACCTTTGGGTTATCAGGTGAATGTATCATTGCCTACTGACACATTTATGCGAAATGTGCAACAGTGAAGTATAAACTCTAACGTAATGGAAATAGAACTTTAAGTACGTGAAATAGCAAATCACAATGTATTTTCTGTTATACCTTCCAGGGAGCAAAGCAACTAACTTGGGCGTGCGAATTTAAACCACTATGGAATTTTTTTGTTGTTGAATTGCCTCGTTGTGCCACTGGCATCTTGAGACATGATGCCAGCGAATATTATGACTTTTGAATCAAAACTTTACAGGTTCGATTACCAGGTCAGGCAACATAAAAACAAACGATATAATAAAATATACGTAAGTTACCCGAGATTTGTATATGAAAGATAAAGTCGTAAGCTTATGCTTATGTATGTAATTGTTACCAGCTGTACAAAAACTGTTACAAAAACCAACAACGCGATAACAGGCAACACACGTCGTTTTTTACATTACCAAATTAGCATTTTTGACACAACTGTCTATTTTGGATTAGATTTGCATCACTTACAATTTTTATTTGACTATCGACTTACATAATTGTATTTAAGTTGCTGACTACATAGTATCATTCAATGTTAATTTACAAGACATTTTTTCTAGAACATTTCTTAGGTTCATTAGCATGGCTTAGCCAATTTTGACAAAAAACATAACGGATATTAAAAGATACATCTTATAATTCACTGATAGTAACGTCATATATAAAATGGCACAAAAACTAGGTATTTAGATCATTTTTTGCTGACCGTAATAAGATGAAGTGACAGCAATGATTATAATTGCACTTTGTTATGAAAAAATGTCACACATGTCTTTTTTATTGGCATTTGTGACGTGTCACTTTCGATATCTGTGGTGGAACACATTCTATTGATGGCCGGTCAGGAATTCGACGAGGGAAATGAATTTGTAGAGCTTCGAGTGGTCCAGGCTCTGCGAGCGCGTCCAGCTTAACAAGACCCTGACAAAAAGATAATTACAGTTGAAAAAAAACGGAGCCTAAGCTTTCGAAAAATATCAGCAAAAATATGCTCAGTTTGAGGTCTCCAAAATAAATAATCTTATTGGTGTAAGTTGAGGTTCATTAAAAAAAATGTGACGAATATTAGAATTTATTCTATCCATTGTTAGTATTACAATGGTAAATAATATACTTCATTTAGATATAATTAGCTAACCTTAATGAACAAGTATTGCTTAATTACCGCAGAGATAATTATATACTACACGAAGTTGTTTTATTATTTGGAGATCTTATCGTTTTTAAAACATTCTTACGCCTTTATCTCAAGGGGTAGCAGTGCCGGATTAACCACGTAGCAAGAGTAGCAATTGCTACGGGTCCCGCGCGATAGGGGGCCCCGCATATTTAAACCCTCTCATCTCTGCCTGAGCGTAATTTTTTGAGTGAAACTTTTTAAGATGTGGTATGTTAAATTTTTTTGATATCACAAAAACGTAAAAAGTTACAACTTTTCCTACTAAGAGAATCCACGTCAGACACTCGATACCCGACTATTTCCTTGGCGTAAATAATTCAAATAATTTCATACGGTAAACACACAAGTTCTACAAAAAGTTGCTTGTATATGCAAGCTCTCTGACCCAACACTTAGTGTGGATGTGTAGCAGAAGTGAAATAGCTCGATTTAAAAAGTTAAAATTTTCTATTTATTTATAAGAGTAACAGTCTACGTTATTTTTAATATAATTTAGTAACCATATACAAAAAATCTATTTTCTAGAATATGAGTATACTAGCGGCCCGCCCTGGCTTCGCACAGGTAGCAAAGCATAATATTTGCACATTTAATTTTCTGTCGTACAAAATACTTTTGAATTATACACATAACCCTTCCTCTTGAATCACTGCGTCCATTGGTGAAAAACATATGAAAATCCGTTCGGTAGTTTTTGAGTTTATCGCGTTCAGACAAACAGATGCGATGGGGGGACTTTGTTTTATAATATGTAATGATGTAAGGACATATCCTTAAAAATAAAAAGATAAAAGTACCTTCCTTGGATCTCAAACTATCTCCATATTTATTCTCTCATGGTTCCACCCGCAAGAAAATATTTTCCGGGATAAAAGTACCGGTTTATATTTCTCTGGGATAAGCAATAGCCTAGGTGCTCTTCAAAGTCTTAAATTATCTTCCTACGAAATTTTATGGAAATCGGCTGAGAGTGACGGTTACAACCACGAGGTAAAAAAAATTGGGATAAAAGTCCCGGTTTCTATTTTTCCAGCATAAGCAGTAGCCTATGTCCTTCCCTCGGTCTCAAACTATCTCCATATTTGTTTTTTTGCGGTTCCACCCGCAAGAAAATATTTTGCGGGATAAAATCCCGGTTTATTTTTTCCCGGAATCAGAAGTAGCCTAAGTGCTTTCCAGGGTTTTGAACTACCTCCCTACCAAATTTCGTTGAAATCGGTTCAGTGGTTTGGGCGTGACGGCTCCATTCACGAGAGGAAAAATCCGGGTAAAAATTCACGGTTTATGTTTTTCCGAGATAAAAGTAGTCTATGTTTTTCCCTCGGTCTCAAACTATTTCCATACTTATTGGTTGCGGTACCACCCGCAGGAATATTTTCCGGGATAACATTCCGGTTTATTTTTTCCCGGGATCAGAATTAGCCTTGGTTCTCTCCAAGATTTTAAACTATCTCCTTACCAAATTTCATAGAAATCGGTTTAGTGGTTTGACCGCCCCACTCGCGGGAATAAAACCGGCATAAAAGTTCCGGTTTATATTTTTCCGGGATAAGCAGTAGCTTGTGTCCTTCCCTGGATCTAAAACTATCTCCATAATATCTCCATATCGGGATTCAAATCCCGGTTTATTTTTTCCAGGAATAAGAAGTAGCCTAGGTCTTTTCCAGGGTCTTAAACTATGTCCCTTACAAATTTCATCGAAATCGGTTTATTGGTTTGGCCGTAACGACTCGCGAGAATAAAAAATCTGGGATAAAAGTCCCGGTTTGAATTTTCCCGGGATATAAAGTAGCCTATGTTACTCAGGGATACAGGAGCATTCTAATGGTGAAATAATTTTTGAAATCGGTCCAGTACTTTTTGAGTTTATCCTTGTCAAAAATACAAATCTTTCCTCTTTATAATATTAGTATATAGATTGAGACTGCCTCGGTGGCGTAGTTATATTATGATACGACTGCAATGCTGAGGTCTCGGGTTCGATCCCCGGGTCGGGCAAAGTGATATTGAGTTTTTCTATTCAGTATCAGCTCGGAGTCTGGAATTTGTGCCCGATATGGCGATAGGCTCGCCCCCTATCACATCACGGGACAGAATAATGGCGAAAAGTGGGTGCACTAGTTGGACCTCTGCCTACCCCTTCGGGGATAAAAGGCGTGAGTGTATATGTATATGTATGTACATTGAGTTATAGAAGTTATAACTAAACAAAATATTTTATTACTTCAAGAGAGATTCTCATGATCACTAACTGCAGTGACTAACGTTCATTTTCGACAAATGATTTAAGGAACACTATGACTCAAAAACGTCTGAATTATCTCGCTTTGATGAATATAGAATATGATTTGCTCAGAGAAATTGATACAAATAGTATTATTTCTAAATTTGCCCACATGAAATCTAGAAAAGCTACTTTGTAAAAGTTTAAAAAATAATAAGGAAACAGATAAATAAATATAGAATATAAACATTATTTAAAGTACACCATTGATTAAATATAACATAAGCTATTCCTAAAAATATAATATACTTTGTATTAAATATTAACTTTGAAATATGTATTGAAAAATATATTTTGTATAGTATCATCTGTTTTCAATTGTTAGTTTCCTATCAAAATTATTCTAAATTGCCAGGAAATCTCATCTCAGGCTTTTTGTACTTGTCAGAGCCTAACAGCGCCTATAGTAATTTACTACACTATTAATTACCCACAAAATTGTAACCTATAGATAGCAAATAAACGTATTGAGTATTGAATTGTATCTTTACCACTTTATACTTAAGAACCCATAGCAGATCAAGGGCTCTTTGAAAGAATTTGCTACGGGCCCCGCGCTTCCTTAATCCGGCACTGAGGGGTAGGCAGATTTGCAACTCTAGAACTTGTATTTTGTGCTAATGGCCGTCGTATTATTGAGGTAAGGTGAACTTATTGCCCTATTTTTGAAATCGAAAAAAAACTATGAAGGTCTGTTTTGGAAATCTACATTTTCAGGTCTCTCCCTATATATCAGGGTCATTACGCTGACGCTGTACTACCTACATAATATTATATGGAAAATAAATAGTCCCCTGGCAAATGCAAATCCTGGTCCAATTTCAAATGGTGATAGAAAGACCTTAAATTTTGCACGACTACTTTGGAACACATGAACTCCTGATCCGCTCTATTAACACAGTATTAGACCAAGAAGGCAAGATTCTCTGATAAATACTAGCTTTTTCCCGCGACTCCGGCCACGTGAAAAAGTTTATCCAGGATAAAACTTTCGCTTTATATTTTCCGGAATAAAAAGTACCCTTAGGGGTAATGAAAGTGAAAGAATTTTCAAAATCGGTTCTATAATTACAGAGCTTACTTTCTACAAACCTACAAACAAATCCACAAACTTTTCCTCTTTATGATAATAGTGTATACTAAGCTTTTGCCCGCGTTAAACAGTTTTTCCGGGATAAAAGTCTCGGTTTATATTTTCCCGGGATAAAAAGTAGCCTATGTGTTAATCCAGGACATGATCTACACGTGTGCCAAATTTCATCGAAATCCGTTCAGTAGTTTTTGCGTGAAAGACGAACAAACATCCATACCTTCTTACAAACTTTCACCTTTATAATATTAGTAGGATTATACACGAATGTTTCATAAAAATAAAACAAATTGTGGGCGTTTGTATTATATTTAAAAGTCGAGATTTTTTCAGTTTCACATTAATTATCAAAAGAGAATGGCAAGTTCTGTCAAGGATACTGGCAGACACTGCATTAGGACCAAATAATAACTCACGACTTACGAAATCACTTTGTAATATTTTAGTCTAACTGTTGGAACATAATAATAAAGAAATAAAAGGAACAAGCCCAAGAGAGCGTGTTCGGTTTAGAAGTGTCAAAGTTCAACAGACAAAGATGTCCGCTTTTTTTAAGGGTGCTGAGCCTCAAAATCTGACTAGGCTTTATTTAATTAAAGCGGCAAAAATATGGATATTGGATTCATTAACAGAATATTTTAAGACCCGACCCAACGCATCTCTTTGGCCCCTGGGTATTGCAGATGTTCATGGACGGCGGTGATCACTTACCATCAGGTGAACCGTATGCTCGTTTGCCCCCATATCATAAAAAACCCCTTCCATTTATAACTTTTTTATAAACGTTTTATGACAGTGTAGTTTTTAAGTAAAATAAAATTACATAAATCTCAATATCCTAAAGGCCTAGTTTTTGGAGTACTATCCAAAAATATATAAAGTATCTTAGTTAGAATTTTAAGTCTGTTTTGGACATGTCCTTTGCTTGTTTGACAGTGGTAAAAATACTTTAACTGGTGGTGATTATCTATCAGACAACTAACTTTCCCACTTCGACGGTCCCATAGAACAAAGTCGTATATGCAAAATGTTAGCTTTTCAGTAGAGCGCTTTGAAAGTCGTAAGTTTGTATTCATGTACGAATTAGTGCTATTTTCACACATTAGGTTCAAAGTTGTTACTGAACCCTAATAGATAATGTTTCCTTCATGTATAACTTGTGATTTTCACAATTAATTTAGACTTTCAAAGCGCTCTACTGAAAAGCTAACATTTTGCGTATACGACTTTGTTCTATGGGACCGTCGACTTGTCTATATGTTATTATAATTAGATTATACATGACTAGATTTGCCCACGGCTTCGCCCGCGTTATTAAGTTTTTCCGGGCTAAAAGTACATAAAAACCTTCCCGTTGAATCACTCTATGACTATGACGTTGATACAACTCTTAACAAATAATGCATTAATTTCGACCAAATTTGATTACCATAAAAACGGTTCTAGTGAGTTAATCTTAAAAGATAGACATATACTGTCGCGGACATTTTTTTAGATCATTTCAAGAGGAATAATTCTTTCATACATATATTTTTGGTATCTTGAACCGTTTTCGCAGTGCACGCAATGGAAGCCCTCAAGGATGAATAATTTTCCCCGTTTTCTTTCACATTTTCCATTATTTCTTCGCTCCTAATAGTTGCATCGTGATGTTATATAGCCTATAGCCTTCCTCGATAAATGGGCTATTCAACACAAAAAGAATTTTTCAATTCGAACCAGTAGTTCCTGAGATTAGCGCGTTCAAACAAACAAACAAACAAGCAAACAAACAAACTCTTCAGCTTTATAATATTAGTATAGATTATATGAAAAGGACCGCAACAGCGGTACGCGCAGGGGCGGTTGCGGACGACAACTTAGACGTGAGTCAGAGGAAGCCCGCAGCCGTCTCTAATGAGCCGAAGATGGCCATATTAAAAAAAAAAAAAAAAAAAAGTATAGATTATATCGTACCTCCCTAGGATGTCTATAGTGTGGTTAAAAAACTGTATCAAAAGATTAAACTCAATATAAAATTGAAATAAAACTATTTTTACGGATTTTATCGCGGTTTTTTAATCTATATTTTCACCCGACGTTTCGAAGGGTTACGATTTCGATAAAATCCGTAAAAATAGTTTTATTTCAATGTCTAACATTCGCGTAAATAGAAGAACTCAATATAAAAGTTAGATCCCATCGATGAGTGATATCGGGTCATGTCATCCAATCCCGAACGAGTTCCCTAAGGAATTGAAACGGATACGAGTAATAAATGGTAATACGCGGCCTACTTCCACTGCCCTACTTAGCATGTTCTAATTGCTCACTCTTGATAATTTGAAGTGGTTGTGGTTGGCTTAGTTGATCTATTATACAGAATAAAGTGATATTTTGCTTTAGGGAGCAAAATTTATAAAGTTGAATTAGGAAAATGTGTCTCTATGTCGTTATAGATAAAGAGGAATATGTTAAAGACCCTATATGGGCTCTATTTAAGTTACGATAGGTATAGAGGATGGAAGACTGGTAGGGTTTAATTAGATGGTATTTTTTTTACCGGCAAGCAGTACTGTACATCTACCATTGCATTCCAGTCCGTGGAATTTCTTGAATTACCAGCACAGCTAAAATTGTTATTACTACCGTGTCACCTGCAAGGCTTCAAGGCATGTAACAGATTAGGTATAGTTTTATTATAATAACAGATACAATAGCGTTGTCCCAGATCGGTCGCTCCACATAGCTTATTGTGCAAGCTGTGATTCTAATTGTTACGCGCCGTGCGGTCTCTTGTGTAACCGTTTTGAGGTCTGCGCGGATCTAGCGGCGCGATATTGAGAGATCTCAGGCGAGGTTTGTGATTGATCGTGTGTTACGGGCATGTTTCTGGCTTTCGTTTTTAAAATTAACGTGATTTTAATTATTAAAAATCAACATTAAAATGAAGTCTGGTACAATTTTTTTTAGATAAATCACTTTATTTTTATAAAGCCTTCAAAATTTCCTTTAAACAGCTATAAAATATATAGGCGTGCGCTGGCATTGCTTGTGTAGGTGTGTTTTACTTATGTAGAGCCTAAAATTCTCTTGCAACTGCGTCTAAAAGGAGCATGTTTGCATTAGTCTTTTGTGGCTGGATTTGAATACTAATCGCTACCCTTATTTCGTAGATTACGGCACCATTGTTGTAATAGTTTCATCCAGGCTAGATGATCCGCAATATTGCGTGATATTGGGCAACATTGCACAACATGTTGCGCGTCATTATCCTTGTTGTGTTAAGTGGATAAGAGGATTTACATTTATAATTAAGCGCATTATTCATAAAATCAAATTGTTGATTTTTAGAATGTTAATGGTTGAATATGATTAAGCACGAAAAACGGTAAACAATTTGTATAAAAAATGGCCAGGTGCTAGCAACAGTGTGATATATGTAAATATTTACAAACTAGTTCACCAATTATTATTTAATTAATTAATACCTCAACACTCATAGAATAATGTTATTATTCTAAGTCAACACTAATAATAATAAAAAAATCTACGAGAAATTGCGTTGATTTCACTAATCTAATTGTTATATACCACTACGATTTGCCTAGTAAAGATATCATATTTCTCCAATTAATCCATAGTGAACAGACACGATTTAAATCAATAGTATTAATTTAGTCAACAGGAATTTTATACATTCGTCAATTCATAAATAAAACATAATGCATTAAGAATAGTTATCAATCGTTATATTTTCAAATTCTCAACGTCCATAAATGAATAACTCTTATAGTAAGACAAACAAAACATTTACTAACTTTTCCAATACTAACACATTTGGAATAACATAAAGTAAACAAAATAAACGGAATAATTAATTAATAATTTACCTTAGATCACTGCCCGGGCACTTATAAGATTCAAACCCGCCAGATGCTCCGGATTTTTCCAACCGTTTTTTTCACCCCAAAACCTCCCGACCAAGTGCCATAGCAACGTTACATTTTATTTTTCTAGTTTTCGTATTGCCAGTAATCAACAATATTTTAAGGTTTTAGTGACAATTTTTTTAAATTATTCATCATTATAAATTAAGACCTAACATAATGATAATACGTAATTCTTTGTATTATATTATACTTGCATACTATTAGAGATTTCGAAGAAAACATATTATTCTAAGAGAAAACACATATTTTGTTAAAGACAAAATTTTATAGCAGTGACATATTGACATCTGTCTGTTGCGTTTAAATAAGAAAATAGTTCCAATACATACATCTGAATAAAATTCTCCGTTTTTTTCTTCGAATTCAAGAAGTCTCCGATTTCTCCATCAAATACTCCGCATCGCTTTGATACGCCAAGTGTGTAGCCGGGTTAAGGGTACATAAAAACGAGTTTTCATATTATATTACAAGTTTAATAAAAATTAGTTGAAATAAATGTAAAGACAGCACTGATGAACAACCGGATCCTACAATGCTGCTAATTACAAGAAATTCCACTTACGATGTTCATTTGCATATCATTTCTAATTCTGGACGTGATTGTTGTACGAAGTTTAGACGTAAACGTGTTGACATCTTGATTTAAAGTGTGTGGGCTGTAACGTTTTTTTTATCTATAGGCCAGTAAACTAGTTATAAACATAATATGCTAATTGATTTCCTCTGGAATTACCAGTCTAAGAGTATACGGATTAGCAAAGAAAAAAGGGTTGCTTGGCCCTGTTCTACTTATAAAAACAGCAACAAGCAATCAAGCTTACGTTACATCAACTTAACGTTAGTTTTTTAAAACTGTGGTACTACCTCTGTCAAGACTACAGACGTATGTCTAAAGTGTGGCTCTAAATTTTCAAAATTAATCCAAGAAAATATTTTAACGTGAGCCGCGAACAAAACTTAATAAGTATAGGCAAGAGTGAGCTTAAAACCCCAATAGAGAACATAGGCTCACTTCTTATATCAGTCACAACTACATGGCGATAGGATCGCCCCTGATCACATGATGAGACAGAACATACATATGGGAAATAGGTGCCGTGGTTCCGCCTCTGCCTACCCTTAGGGGGATAATGGCGTGTGTGTGTTTGTTTTCAATCACAATGAGAGCAAAAGCTAGTTAGAGCTATTTGTTTCTCGTATAACGAACAAACTAAATTTACAAACTCACGTGTTCCTTTCTCCATGATTGTCCTGTAATCGAATCGACCGTGAGGTAGGAATTAACTGGCTCGGCATAATTATGATTGCGAGAAATGCTTCCGATTTTCGTGGAGTGTCATTTTCTTAACGCGATGATGTCACAAACTGGGAATAATGTGCAAAAATAATTAGTTTATTTTTTTGTTATTTCTACTTTAATATATGATTGTATTCAAACACATTTCCCCGGGATAAAAAATAGCCTATATTACTCGCAGATAATGCAGCTTTATATTGGTAAAAGACTTTTTTAAATCGGTCCACTAGTATTTCAGTGCTTTCTTTACAGATATAAAATCTTTCCACTATATAATATTAGTATAGACATGTACTTAATTAAATTACCAAATAAAGTCTAGACTGAGACTATCCCGCCCTCACACCCGCCACTGCAACTCCTGTAAGCCAGGATCGACAGTGGCACGCATTTTATGACACCGAGCGGTGAAGCTCGGCGAGTCTCAGGGAACACTAATATGTCTGTAGCCCGCAACGAAATTAATCAAAAAGAAAGATAGGGAGGAGTTGGAAATATTAATTGTACACTTCCCTCCATAGCAAAGCGGCAGACAAAAATAATGAACTAAGGAGGTATTTTAACCTCAAGTTTAGAGACGTTTACAACTACCTAAAGCCTAAATAAAGTCTAGACTGTAATACTGAAAAGAACTGCGATTCGTTTAATTCGACTCGACCGTGACCAGGCAGCTAACAAATAAGCCACAAGTCTTTGTTAGGCCCACGCGTCGCACGCGGAAGACGCTTGTAGTTGGCCAACGCCGTCCCGTCGCGTGTCTTAATTTTATAACACTATGTATTACTCCCCGTTTGGTTCGCTTTCCGGTATAAAAAATATCCGATATGGTAATACAGAATAATCTGTGTCATTTGTATCAAATTTTATCTAAATCTGTTCAGCTGATTTTGCATTCACTTTTATAACGTCAAGCCTCGCGACGGACCACGTCGTCCATATATATAGGGTTTCCCCATACATCTATGTATATAAGCGAGGCTTGACGGGTTAAAGCATGTTTATAAAATTACACATGTATATTGTATCATAATTAAAACTGAAAGTGGACTATTATGCTAAGCGCATCCATTAACTGCATTGCCGCTGAGACGATTTATATTGTAACCGTGTGACGAGAAAGGGATGTATTGGACTTTGGGCTATATAAAATATCTAATTATATTAAACGCAAGAGCAATTTTCCAATTTACACTAGGTTTCTGTGAAACACTGATCAAGCCAATCAAAACAGCTGCAGCAACACTACAACCTGAACCCTTTTTAACACGCTTTTATTAGCTTCAGACGTATGTATGTATGTATCAAGGACCGATCATATTTTAAACATATTTTATATTTTAAACTGAAAATATTTTAAATATTTTAATTTTTAATTTCTATATTTATCTAAATTATTTCTATAAATATTTCTATAAATATCTAAATATTTTAATTTCATATTTTAAATATTTTAAACTGAAAACACGCTTTTTTTTACAATAAACATATTTTCTTATTTACACTATTCTTAATTCAAATTTACTACATTTTTTATAGAGCGTGTTTGTTTTTTTTTTTAAACTGTAATTTTTTACCATGTATTCACGGTCCATAGACCATACACCCGCTATTGCGACCTTGCAAATTGCTATCCAGAATGAATAGATTCTACCTCATACAGCTATGTTATGAAACATTTATCTCCGCAACAAAATTACCTTGAAAGAATTAACTATAAACTTGGGTGGATTTTGTTGGGTCAATATTATCGTACTTAATTAAATCGCTATTGTATACACAACAGTACAATAGTTTCGATTGTATTAAATATTAACGAGTTTACAAATTGCTTTGCTCAGGAATAATTAGTACGACATTCGAATTTTGAATATTCATCAGCGGGAAAGTTATATTTGGTTACAACTAAAAAGGTTTATGTAATGCTGCCAGTACCAAGCTACATTTAAATACAATGATATTAAAAAATATTTAATACAATAATATGGTGTGGTTCTTAATAATATAATTTACCATAATTGCACAGTGCAAATACAACGATGTTTAAACTTTAAAGTTATGTTTTTTGAATTATTCAAAATAAAAACTAGGTAAAATACCAATCGGCACATAGGTACTATGAATTACTAAACAATGCATAGCTCGTGTTAAAACATGCAACACTGACCTATTTAAATAGCCACCGTTAGCTAAACACAAGTAGAAATTTGCGTTACACTCGTACATAGTCGGTTATTGTTGTGTCAAAAGTGCAACGACCCGGCCGCTCTTTGATGGCACGGAGAACCTAGACTTTATTTGGGTTTTACCGGAATATTTTACGTCTCTTGAGGCAATATACAGTAATGGAATGCCTGGAAATGATTGTCAAGGCAAGCATGATGTATTTTTCCATTTAACAATGTAATTTGCAACAGCGTATTTTTGTGCCTGGGTTCATTACCCGACTGCGAAAGAACGAGGGTTATTTACACAATTGATTTAAGAAACGCCAACAGCATACATATTTATACACACTTAATCATACTTCTATGTGGATTATGACAGGAAGTTTCCTTTCTAATACACAATGAACTCAGAATTTTTCGATTTCAATAATGCCCTCAGTTTTTCTTGTCGCGTATTATATGAGTAATAAACTTAGCCACGAAAAAGTACTCCCAATCCATAACACAAGTGAGATTTTCGCTTAATATTTAACTAGTACGCAACGTATTACGAAACGCTCCAAAACGGATATAACAGTCATTATGGAAATTGTCTACGCAATCAAAATATAGGATACTTTTTTAATTCGACGGATTCGCGTCATTTTGTAGCGATTTGATGTTTGCAAGTTTAGCCAAAAAAGCTGTTTACATATTGATGAAATTATCATTCAGCGTGTAAAGGAAATCATTAGTCATTTGCATAATGCCTTAATCCTTTTTTTATGGCATAGGATGACGAGACGAGCATGCTGTTCGCCTGATGCTAAGCGATACGACCGCCCATAAACAGTAGCAAAACCATCGAGCACCTTGACTTACAAAGTACTGTGTTGCATTCCACTGCGATCGTCATTCTGAGACATAAGATGTTACCTTTCAATATGTCCAGTAGCTACACTGGCTACAATGTCCTTCAAACCGAAACATAATAGTGCATTCACACCACTACTGTTTGGCGGTAGAAATAGACATTGCGGTGGTACCCACCCAGACGAACTCTTACATACGAGGGCCTACCACCAGTATCCTTCATAACCATTTCGAATATGGAATGTGTACTAAAGCTATAATTTACTTAGTTTATTTAATGTTCTTATTTTCTGTCACTAATTTATGGTTTCTTTTCAGGTAATATTATCAAATTTAACCCGTCAAACCCCGCTTATATATATAGATGTATGGACAAACCCTATATACTCTGAAACCGGCGTCCGTAGCGGGGTTTGACGAGTCAACAGCGTAATATTGTGGGTAAGCCGTTACTTAATATTTCTGTTTTTTTTTATACGGGTCGCGCAGTGTCCCCACTGTTCGACTCGCAATATCCGCGCGAGCGTCTCCCGAGCTTAGACCCCATATAATCGCAAGATTGTTTGGGCCATGGGATGGTTGGTGGGATTGTTCCTCATGGTAAACGAAGAGGGGTCCAGTTAGTGTCGACTATTTAGAAATAATTATTTGTTGGCAGTCTACACAATAGGATAGTTGACTACTTTTTTTAAATACATTTATCAAACACTAGCTTTTGCCCGCGGCTCCGCCCGCATTAAAAAGTTTTTCCGGGATAAAAGTCCCGGTTTATGTTTTCCCGGGATAAAAAGTAGCCTATGTGTTAACCCAGGACATGATCTACCCATGTGCCAAATTTCATCGAAATCCGTTCAGTAGTTTTTGCGTGAAAGAGGAACAAACATCCTTACATCCATACATCCAAACATCCAAACATCCGAACATCCAAACATCCATACATTCTTACAAACTTTCGCCTTTATAATATTAGTAGGATTATAATATTAGTAGGATTCATGTCCTCTAAAATCTAAAGGAAAAAGAATTTTTAAAATACAAGCAATAATAAATGAGTTATAAAGCTTTGAAGTTTGGTGGAAGGGGCATCTGTCAGATAACGGACACAGCAGAATGTGACGTCACTGAGTGTCGGCAGCCATTACGTTGCGTGCGCGCGAAACAAATAACGCGATATCCCCACTTTTGCTCACAACAATATTTCAAATATGAATAACTGCTTTAGTTGTCAACCAATTTTGATTCTGATTTTACAGAAGAATTTGTTTTTCGTATTATTTTCTGTTACATATAAAATAATGTACCAAATCAAACATAGGAAACTACCCTATTATGCTGGTCCGTTTGAACCGAATATACTCTATGGCAGGTTTTAAGACCTTTATGTACATGGATACAAAATATGTCGTACCACCAGCATAGGTATCGTGTTCAGCATCAACATTTGTCAACTGCAGGCCAAAGTTCTACAATTTCCTTATCTGACCATAACGATGTTTGTCATCAGAAAAATATGTCCCAATGTGATGGCAGGACCAATGACCCTGTGATGCCAGATTACAGGCAGTGTAAATAATGTTGTTTTCTGACATAAAATATTTGTATGTATGTATTTTACTCGAAATTGAACTATTTTATTCATAAATCTGTCAATTCTTTTTTTTTTATTATTTTCTTTCAAGAATAACTTTATTCGTCTTTTTTTAAGACTAAATTCAAATGCATATAAACCTTTTTGGACACTGCGGAAAAGATCTCGCTTTAGCACCTTTGCCTTTTTGTAACTTGCGTGACTTTTTAAAATTTCTAAACTGCAAAAGTCACAACCATTATGCCGGTTACAATCGCATGTAGATGTTATGTAAGTAGAAAACGGAACATATTATGTTACGTATGTCTGTACTAATTGATGTATATTCCATATTGTTCACACGAATACTTTAAGATTTAGTCATAAAGTTTAGTGCAATGCCGATTGTACACATTAGTTTAGCTCAGCTCTTTAAATTAAACGTAGCTTAGTTTAAGTGTGTCCCATAAGTATTATTTCGCGGGCGAAGTGACGCTAGTAAAACAAAAATGTCTATGTTTGGGGAAATTGTTAAAATTACTTAGAAACTTAATTATGTAAAGTAAGTAGAGCGTTGTTATAAAGAAGCAGTTATAATAATTACGTTTAATAACAATAAGATTTTCCGCAAGTCTTACGTCATAGGCCTAGATTCATTGAGATCAAAGCAGTAGTAGGTGAACATCTTTTTATACGCGCGGTGCACGGAAAAAAAGTTTCTGGGATAAAAATGATTTAAGTGTTGTTACAATTTTGATTCTTATTTCGCTAATGACAAGCTACATTATTATCTAAATAATTTGAAATGATTTTTATAATTTAAAATTTATGTTACTTTAAATATTATCAAAAGAATTCTTAGGATATTTTTCTTTGACTTAGAAATAGTGGGAGCCAAGGAAGATAGCTCGCTCTTCGTTCACGTATCACTTGAAAATTCTGTGGTCTTTGTTGAACTGACGAACTAAATAGTTATATCTAGGTATGTTAATAACACAACTATTAAGTCATAAAAGATACCGCCATAGCTGACTTACTCTTTCCTGATCCAATTTAGAAGTACTAAATGACATGCCAACTTATTTAAGTGTAATAGACTAAACCTCAGAATATTTTGTAACTAAACCTTGAATCTATTATTGGCGTTTCGTTACTCTTGCCAACAGAATTAGATTAATTAATTAAAGTAAAAAATTTTGCTGTGGTATGTTATTTAGACATATCAAACATAAAAAAAGTAATTTATGAGGAATGTTTACACGTTTTTATATTATTCAGAAACACATAAAAACTATATTTATGCGAAATATTTTCTTGTGTATTATTTACATAGATATTCTATTATGTTTTGCCGAAATAAATATGTTGTGTAATATTATGTTGTTTTTAACGATTTTCCTTTTTTTATGTCTTACCTGAGCCATATTCCATATTCATTATGTAGTTTTGAAAATAACGTTTATTGACTAGTTTTTAACATATCAGGCCTCACAAAATTACAATACTTGTAATTTTTTTTAACAATCTAAATCAAAACTGGTTCAGCCGTTCCGGAGCTACGATGCCACTGAACTTATAACAGACCTCTTTTTTCATCGGGTGTAATAAAACACAGATACCAATTTTAATATTATTTTTATAAACATATAATGAAAACAGATATACAAGTCAGATCCGCCGTGACTAACCTAACTAGAAAGAAAGTTGGTCAAAGTGATTACACGAGCAATTTCCATTCGATATATCATTTATACGCGTACAAGGGACACTATTACGCTCTACTTGCGTTTCTTATTTTCTACTAGGTTTTGCTCGCGGTTTCGCCTACGCGTAGTGCCTTCCCGCTAGTCGATACAAAAGTCCCTATAACAAAGGACGACGCTAGCGCCATCTACAAAGGGTAGCGAGCGCCTTCTGCGTTCATATAAGACCGGTGTGGCCAGAAAAGCCGACTCGCGTCAGGCTACTGGTAGTAGGGCCATTAACAAAAAAAAAGCGCCATATATTGAAAGAATCAGGTTTAAAATATAACTGCCTCGGTGGCGTAGTTGTATTACGGTACTACAATCCTGGGGGTCGATCCCGGGTCGGGCATAGTGATATTGGATTTGTCTGGAATTCATTTTCTTCGTAGTCTGGAATTTGTGCCCGATATGGCGATAGGCTCGCCCCCAACGGTATCAACGGTCAACGGATGCAAAGTAAAAAGAGTAATGTAGAAAAGAGCTATTTTGCAGATAACTTTTTACTTTACAGTTTTCATTCATCGATAAAGAGTGACCGAATGAATGATAACCAAAAGAGTGCATCCAGTATGAGGTGCAGTCTTATACGTGAACTGGCGGAAAACATAAGTTTAATATTGTGTAACAGATTTAATGAAAAATACGAAACCACAATAATGTAAATGTCTTCTCTATACGAGTTGTGATCATTCATTCGTACAGTAATCTGACGCTGGCTGTCGCTCTTCGCGTGTTTTGTCTTCCATTTACTTTCATCTTAGTAATGTGAGAAACGTAATATAATATCCTAGTCAACAGGCCTTGATCCGTCTATAATCTAGATTCATAGTCATCGAAAGCGTCTAGATTTGATTACTACGTGTCTTTGTCGAAACAATATTACGCAAATGACCTACGTTTTTTTTATGGCATCGAATGACGAGACGAGTATGCCGTTTGCCTGATGGTAAGCGATACGACCACCCATAAACAGTAGAAACACCATGCAGCACCTTTTTTTTTTTTTTTATGGCCATCTTCGGCTCATTAGGGACGGCTGCGGGCTTCCTCTGACTCACGTCTAAGTTGTCGTCCGCAACCGCCCCTGCGCGTACCGCTGTTGCGGTCCTTTTCCCTGTTGCGGGGGCTCAGAAGCCCCCGAAACACCGTACCGTGTCCACCTTTTGGTGTCCGAGGCAGCGCGAGACACGCTGCCTCGGACATGTCCATCACGGGGGTCACAGAAGTTGGCTAGACTAATGGGTGGGCGGCACGTCCCGCCCACCCGTGACCCCCGGAGGCCCCTATTAGTCGCCTTTTACGACAAGGCAGGGGATACCGTGGTGGAATTCTCCAAACGCCCCCAATCCACAGGGCGGGAGACGTCGGTCAGTCGTCCACCCGACGCCTCCTACGTCTCGTCTGGCGGCGGGAGGGATCACCACTGCGCTGGCGATCCCTCTCGGCACTCTCCTTCCGCGAGAGGACCGCCTCGCAGAAGTGGGCCACCGTCTGCCAGGCCTCCCGGCCGCCGACCATGGAAGCGACCACGGCCGGCAGCGAGAGGTCTTCTCCGACGACTGTTCTGAGAGCGCTGCGCTCCTCATCCCAGGCTGGACAACACTCCAACGTATGTTGGGCCGTGTCCATTGGGCAGTTGTCACAATAGTGACACACGGCCGACTCCTCTATACCTACCACCCGAAACAGGAACTCACCGAAGCAGCCATGCCCGGTGAGCACCTGCGTCAGGCGGTATGTTGCCGCTCCGTGGCGCCTGTCCAGCCATTCGGCAAAGACAGGACGCACTGCCTCTACGACCCTGTGCCCCCACGACGGGGCCTCCAGCCTGAGACGCCACTCCTCCACGGCGGCTCGCCGTAAGGCGGCCCTCTTGGCCTTCACCTCCTTCAGGGCCGGACGCTCCCCGCGACTGAACGCCTCCTCCCGCCAATGGAATACATCGGAAAGGGATTTGGCGTCCAGGTCCCAGGGCAGAAATCCGGCCAATAGGCAAGCCGCCTCGAAAGAGACCGTGCGGTACGCCCTGACCGCCCGCTGCGCTAAAGCTCTCTGCGGGGCGCGCAGAAGGGCGACGCAGGGGCGGCCCAGGGAGTCAGCCCAAACGGGGCTGCCATAAAGGGCTATGGACCGCACGACTCCGTGATACAGCCTCCGGCAAGGGAAGCCAGGACCTTCCAGGTTGGGCAGCAGGAGGGAAAGAGCGCCCACTGCCCGGGACAATTTCGTCCTCAACTCCTTAAAGTGGGTGCGGAATCGCCATCGGCTATCTAGGACTAAACCTAGATACTTCATGCTAGAGCCGATGGGGATCCGCACCCCCCCAACGACGATGCCGGCACCGGCCGGTGGCCCTCTCCGAGGTCCGTGAAAACACACGGCCTCAGTTTTCTCGAGGGCCACCTTCAACCCTAAACGTTGTATTCTACCAACTACTTGGCCGGTGCCCGCCGCCGCCAGAGTTGCGGCGTCCCGGAAGGTCCCAGCAGTCGCTGTGACTAACGTATCGTCGGCGTAACAAGTCACGCCGACGCCCCGGAGATTGGAACCACGGAGCACCCAGTCGTACCCGATGTTCCACAGGAGAGGGCCCAAAACCGAGCCCTGTGGAACACCGCACGACATCGCTCTTCGGTGCCACCCATCGGCGCCCGGATACACCACGTGCCTGTCAGACAGGTACGCGTGCACCAGACGCCGGAGATAGGGCGGCACCACGTGGTACCGCAGTGCCTTGTGGATGCAGGGCCAGGGCAGCGAGTTGAATGCGTTGGATATGTCCAACGACACCGCAATTACAACTTCGCCCCTAGCCACTGCATCCTCCGCCTGTGCCTTCACCCGCAGAATCGCGTGGACAGTGGAACGTCCCCTCCTAAATCCAAACTGCTCGTCGGCCAGATTTGGTCTGACCCTTTCAAGGTGCTCGACGAGGCGGGTATGAATGATGCGCTCGAAGAGCTTTGCCACCTCGTCGAGCAACACGATGGGCCGGTAGGCCGACGGCGACTCTGCGGTTCGTCCTCCCTTCTTCAGCAGGACGAGCTTCCCGGTTTTCCAACGCACCGGGAAGACGCCCTGCTCCAGGCAGGCGGTGAATAAGCTGCGGAGCCTCGGGCCCAGGTACTCAACGGCTAGCACCCAGGCTTTCCCGGGGATGCCATCGAGCCCTGGGGCCGTGTTTTTGCTCCGCAGCCGAAGAACTGCCGCCCGCATTTCAGCGGGCGAAACCTCCGGGATATCCCTTGCCGGATTCTCACTCGACGATGACGCCACATCCAGTGGCGCCATCGGTGGAGGAGTGAACTCCACGGTGGCCGGGAACAGGGCCGCGACGACGTTGGCCAGTAATTCTGGCCGGAGACTCTGCGACAGCGGGGGCGCCGCTGGGCGAAGCTTCTTCATCACCATACGGTAAGGGCGCCCCCACGGGTCCCTGTCGAGAGTCCCCACGAACGCCTTACGTGCCGCGACCTTGGCCCCATGAATGGCCACCCGCAGCGCTCTCTTTGCCTCTTTGTAGAGGCCATAGAGCTGCCGCTCCTGGTCTGCGTGATTCTCCTCTCTTAGCCGGCGACGACGATGCCTGGCGTATCGGCGGCGCGCAGCAACGCACGACGCGCGCAACTGCGCTAGCTCCGCCAACCACCAGTACACCTGTCGCACCGGCGAACGGCGGAGAGCTCGGGGCATGCCGGCGTCGGAGACATCCGACATTGCCACCCCGAACCACTCCGCCTCCTGCTCAACCCGTACCGGCCCGTCCGGCACGGGGAGCCACGACATGACCAGAGCGGCCAGCACTAGGGCCTCCCCATCGAGGCGACGAAGCGCCCACCGCGGGCCGTCCTGATTTGGGGCACTCGGTACACCACCGGACTGGACACTCGGGGACGCGGAGACGCCGAACCTGATGTAACGATGGTCCGACAACGTCTCCACGCCCACGAGGACTCTCCAGTCCCGGACACGGCATGCGACGGCGGCACTCGCAAACGACAGGTCTATAATAGACCCGCCGTTGTGCCGCACGCACGTGTCCACCGACCCCCTGTTCAGGACGACCAGGCCGACAGAGATCGCCCATTCCTCCAGGACCCGACCACGACCGTTCGTCGCCGGCGAACCCCAAGCCACGGACTTGGCGTTGAAGTCGCCGGCGACGACCGCCGGGTGAGGTTGGCCTTGTTCCACCAAGGCCCCCAGCCGAACGAGGAAAGACTCAAATTCGGCGAGGGGTCTGTTGGGAGAAAAGTACACTCCTACTATACAAATGTCTCCCAACAGAACCGCCACGCATCCCCTGTCCTTCGCTACTTTTTCGAAGGGTGGGGAGCCAGCGGCGCCCCGGCTGATGATGGCCACCAAGCCGTCAAGGTCCCCAGCCCAGTTATCCCGGGGGGGGACAAAGTACGGCTCAGCGACCACGGCCACTTGCACCGACCACTGCGCCAGGCTTTGGGACAACAGGTCCTGGGCACTGGCACAGTGGTTGATGTTCGCCTGGAGGAAATTTAATTCCATTATTGGGCGATCTCTACCACGTCCATCGCGGCCACTTGCGGTGGGCTCGCTGCCTGCGGCTGGGTCGAAGCCCCAGCGGCAGCAGCACTTCGTATCCCGTCGCAACGCCTATCGCGACGGGAGGGGGCGGGACACGCCTTCCCGCCCACCGGATGTTTGGCGGGCCTCCCTGCGGCCGCGCAGACTGCGCAGTTCGGCGCGGCCTCGCATTCACGGGCTTTGTGGCCCGGTTTACTGCAGCGATAGCACAAATCGCTGCGGTCCGGTCCTCCGACGCAGGTGCTCTGCGTGTGACCGTGCTCCAAACAACGGTAACAGCGCATCGGGCGCGCCCCGAGCACGGTCACCCGGGCCACAGTCCACCCCACCTTCAGACGGCCCGCCTTTATTTTTTGTGCCGCCCTGGTCGGCACCTTGGCCCAGACGGAGCCCAGGCCGGAGCGATCGGGCCGGATTTGGCCCACCTTTACCGCGTCCGCAGCACACACGCCAGCAAGGCAAAGGGCCGCTGCGACCGTCTCGGACGTAGCTGCAGGATCTAGCTCCGACAGCCGCAGCTCCGTGCATTTGGTGGGCCGAGAGATTTGGACATCGTCCGACCCGCCAAAGCATTCCCTCAGCCTTGCGGCGAGGGAGTCCGCCTTTCGCTCCGACTCAGCCCCGGGCACCTCGTACAACATGGCACCCGTGGCTGCCACCTTGGGCCTCAACCTGTCGATGTCGAGGCCGGCGAGGTCTACGCGGTGCTGGGCATCCGTGAGCACTTTGGCGTAAGTGAGCCCCTTGGCCACCGCCGCTGGCGTCAGCGACAGCACTATGGCTGCCGAGCGTGGCTGACGCAGCTTGGGCTCCTTACGCCTCTGCCTCCTCTGCTGGGGCTTCCCCGCAGGCGCCGTGGCGGGGGTGTGCTTCCCCCGCTTCTTCTTACCCACCACCACGGTCCATTCAGCGTCCATGGACGCTGGGGCCGGTGGCAGTGGGCGGGGCTCCCTCGGAGCGGATTTCGCGACGGGGGGAGCAGGAGGACCACCTTTCCCCCTCCCCTTCTTGGGCACCCCAGACGGTCCAGCGACCGCCACGGCAGCAGAGGTGGAGGGCCCGGCCACGATGGCAGGAGCCTTGAAAGGAGCAGGCTGCACTGCTCCTTTCCCCTTCCCCCTCCCCTTACCATGCAGCACCTTGAGTTTCAAAGTACTGTATGGCATTCCACTGCGCTCGTCATCCTGAGACATAAGATGTTAAGTCTCATTATGGCCTGTAGTTACACTGGCTACAATGCCCTTCAAACCGAGATACAACAGTGCATGCACACTGCTGCTTGTCGGTAGAAATAGACATTGCAGTGGTACCCACCCAGACGGACTCTTACATATAAGAGTCCTACCACCAGTAAAACGTTAATCGACTATGATGATAAAGGATAACTTAATGGGTATTTAATCAAGTAGTCGAAGATCAGATTCACCATCGATGCTTTAAAGTTAAAGATTGTGTTTTTATCAAGAATCTAATCCTAACTCTTCTGAGACGATATTTTCCGTAGATACAGAAAAAAGTAAAAGGTATCTGTAAACGAAATGGCATAGAGTTGAATTTGACAAGTTTGTCTTATAAAACATGAAATTTTGTTTTACCATGAACAAAAGCCGCTAATATGTGGTTTAAAAAGGTTAATATAAACTACGCACAGACACCAATGACAACACAACCTCTTAACTTGCTGTTTAACTATTCAGAACTATGAAATTACTTGAGTACACAAACGCTTTTTGTACAACGACCTCGGAAAAAATCCTTTTTAGAAGTTTTAAGTCCTCATTGGCGGCAAAAAGGTCAGTGAATCAAGATGGCGGCGTGTCGCTATAATGGCGGCTGAGGTTAAAAGTGAAAGAGTTCCCGCCTTCTATTGTTCATGTGAATTGTGTTGTCTGTAAAAATGTTATGTCGCTAAAAAGGTCAGAATTCATGTTATAGTTGTTTTGTATATCTATCCATTAATAATTTGACGTGCAATTTGACGCTGCTTGACGTCGGACCTTCTTGGAACTGAAACCTGACACTAGAGACATCTATGTACCTGTATTGGTATGTTGATATAACTATTGCGGCATTGTGCCTTAAGCCTTAAGGGTATTCGAATTATAATGGCCATAGCTATTATACGAACCATGTTACCTTTCATGACATTTACTGTGTCAGAATTCACATAGCTTTACGAAACAACGGTTCCTGCTTGCACAACCTGCGCGACGAATGTAATTATTTGACTAAATTATTACAAATACCGAGATATAAAATTATCAATGCTTAATTTTAATGCTTATTTCGAGGGTATGTTAAGTCTGCCAACCCGCACTAGGCCAGCGTGGTAGACTAAGCCCTAAAACCCCTACACGACTGTGTAGGCTCGACTGTGACCTGTATTGATACCAGCCCTGTATTATATGTATACTGCTCACTGCTGAGCACGGGCCTCGTCTACTACTGAGAGGGGTTAGGCCTTAGTCCACCACGCTGGCCTAGTGCGGGTTGGCAGACTTCACACACCCTCGAAATTCTTATGGAGAATTCTCAGGTATGTAGGCTTTCTCACGATGTTTTCCTTCACCGGTAAGTGAACGATAATTGATAAACAATACACACGTAACTTTGAAAAGTCAGAGGTGTGTGCCTTGGATTTCGAACCTCCGGACATTGTCTCGGCAGACCGTTCCATTCCCAACTAGGCTATCGTGTGATCTGTATTATGGACTCCTAATAAAGGGCGGATAATGTTATTGTTGTAATGCCTAAATTGAATACTATGCAGCAGTAAGGAGGTACCTACACTGCTATCCAAAAAAAATGACTGTTGAGAGGCATGTATCTACTATTGTCAGTATTATAACGTTCTTATTTATTGGATTTAGAACATAACGCAACTTGCAGACCACTATTACTAGACCTTGCTCTTCTAATTCGTCGATATTTTTGACTTTATTCAAATTACTATTAAGTGTATAGTTTATTGTCACACCAAGATTTAAAACATGTATTTTAGGACCTATTACTGATACATACTCGCTTCCCTAAAAACTGCAGGTACTTCTACAACACTCGAAGCCATGACAAATCTTCGCAGATTACACGAGAATTTGTCTCGCATCGGGAATCGATCACGTGATAAGCTTCACAAACCGAAATCTGGAACTAATTTATGCGAATAACGCGATTTGTTCTGTTCCGGAAATAGAATTTGATTTTAAGATCCTTTGCCGACTATTCGATATGGAACTCTGATGAAAGTAAAATATGGAGAAAATTTAAAAATAAATTTAAGCACAGCCAGTTACAAAAAAAAATATCTCTAAGTACACAATAGATGAACAAACTCAAAACGTCAAATCGGCTGTATATTTTTGTATCCTTGCCAACCTTTATTTTAACGTTAAACCTGGCTGAGTGTAGTCAATATTAGATGATTGAAATCGAATTGATCGGGTAATGTATGAATTGAATCACAAAATAATTCTATTCTTTAGCGTCAGTCTAAATCTGGTTGGTTTACTTAATTTTTGAAACTATTATTTTTTTTGTAAGATGGCCGTCAATCAGATTGATGTCTAATACCGTCAACCCAACTTGTTAAAACGAACTGATGCCGATTTAATCGGACAGTATTCCACTTTCTTAACACTTTTTTCATTTGTGTAATCAAATTGGTAAATTTAATTAATAGCTCGTTCACACGAACCTGCTTGCCCAACTGGTAACCGCAGACATAACCGCCATTTAAATCACAAATATCCTGCTACATTACAGCTGCGTATAAATTATGAGTCATTAATACACCAATCATCGTTGCACTGGGGTAGATAGTAACTTAGCATAGTGTGGCGCTATTCGTCTGCATAAATGTTCTGTTGCCAGTTGCCTTATAATGATTTGCAGAGTATGGCGCTATTGAACTGCATTAGTACTATTGATTTTAAATAGCATAGACAACTACTGACTGAAGTACCAGTAAAAATCATAGACATGGCACCAGCCTCAAAAAGCCTTTGGAAAATTCATAAGTAACTCAAGAAGTTTGTCCTTCTGAACAGTGCTTGATCCACAGACCAATAAACCAGTTGAATAGTCATACAGGTTCTCCTCAAGCGCCAAATAGTAGGTGAATTACACTGGTAGCTGTTGCCTAGTACCTACTTAGTTTGAAGAAGTCATTCTGCGGTGACAGTACGGAACAAAAATCTAAATAAAAGAGAAAAAATGAGCTATTTTCCAGTGAAATCGTGTGGGAAGAACGGTTAAACATCTAGCTTTACAAAGAGCGGCATATATAAACAAGTAAGTATATTTTTGCAGAAAGTAATTAGTAAAAAAACTTGAAGGATCATTTTATGAAATTAAATAGGTACATATAAAAAAAATGGGCACTCGTTGATGTCTTTCTGTTAATCTCTTATTTTATAGAGAATCGTACGTCTCTCTCTTGTTCTATCCAAGACACGCGTAAGAAGGTGCGGTTCTAACATGATAACAGGAATAGTTTATCGATATAATATAATTAAATTGATCTAGGAACTTGGGTTTTGTAACAATTCTTTTGTTTTTTGTTTCCTTTTAAATTTCCAGACTGTCCAAATATGAAAGTAAAATGGATAGAAGCTACTAGGAGACAAAACTGAATTACTACAAAATACAGCCTTATCTTTTCAGGAACTTTATGCAGATGCGTTATTAAAAAAATAGGTAGATGCTCGGTTATCATTCTTTACAAGAAAAAAGCAAGATCAAAAATAATTCGTAAAACTTACACGAAATTAATTAATTTAAAAAACCAATAACGCTTTCAGTGTTATGACAATCAATTTATTTAGTAAATCACACTATCGACTGAACCAAAAGCTCAAACGCATGTTATGTACGTTCCATATAGTGTACCGTATTTCCTAAGCCGACAGTCATAATTGGACTAAAAAAATATTTACGAGGTTCATTTAAAATTAAAATGTAAAATTTACAAACAAACTTGCTTTAATTTATTTTATTTTTTTTGGAATACCCGTTTATGTAGATCGTTATCATTTTTTACAAGATTTGTGATACATTTGGAAAACACTAACATTCTTACATAATATTATGTATATGAAGTTACTTAAAGTGACGCTATCTATATGGAATGATGAAGTTTCTCGAGATAAAAAGTAACCCATACTATGCTATGTCAATACAGTGTGTAAGCTATTTCTATACCATATTTCATCGAAATCCCTATACCGTTTTTGCGTTATTGAGTAACAGCTTTCCAAGCAGTACCGGATTAGCCCATAAGCAAATTAAGCAATTGCTTAGGGCATCATCCCTTGGGGGCACCAGAAACACCACCAAAAAACAATTGCTAATATAAAATGAAAAATGAGCAACGATGCTACAGGAAAGCCTCGATACTTATCAATAGTGTAATATGCATACAGCCTGTAGGCATGCTTATAACGTTGAACTTAAAGACTATTTTCCGCAAATTTAATGCCTGTAAAAGTCGTGGGTCGCATTTTAATAAGTAAAAAAAGGCTTTGATTTTTATTGCTTGGTAATAAATAACTAAAAATATATATAAAGACCAATACCAGTTTACTCATGGATGGGGGCACAGACGTGGATTGCTTAGGGCATCAAGTAGTCTTAATCCGGCACTGTTTCCAAGTATAACAATAATCAATGTTTACGCGTTCATATGTTAGGAGGATGATTATGGATTCTATAACACACCTTCTTTAAGCAGTCGTATAAAAAGCATTAACATAAATTGTTTATTGATATTTTAATATTATTTAGGTACGCGATAGAAATCGGTTTTATCGATATTTTTTCCATGATATTTGTTATAAGGCATCACTAGCTGACCAGACGGATTTACGTCAGCCTTGCATCGGCAGTATGAAGGGCCAATCACAGACCAATACTGTATCCTCGCCTCCCGCCCGCTTCGGTGAACTTGTTCCTAGAAGAAACTAACTTCATCGGCCATCAACAGGGTTTATGATCTATGGCTTCATCGCTGTTGCTTGTAGGAATAGACAATGTTATCTCAACGAATGATTCATATAAATAATCAGGAGTTCCACGCTCGAAGTAAGAGGTGAGACAGAATGTGTGAGTCATCGACGCCGTTTGAATAGAAGGTCTTGTTCTGAACGATTTTGAAACCATTGCTCTTTAAATTGTATTGTGGCGGTGAAATCTTCATATTCAATCATAAATAGTTCAAATTGTATTATTTTATGGTGTTCTTTTTTCAAATTAGATAAATAGTCAACTCATTGTCGGTTTATGAATGAGGAAGATTGGGAACGACATTCGAACAATCTTACAAACAAAAAAAATGCAACTGCAAGGCGGCTACTTCTCCCAGCTTTTAAGATAGGTACAAACCAGTTTGATTTACAATAATAATAATAATAAGTCTGGCAACACATAGCGTCATCTGTTGAATATATAAAAAATTTTGAAATATTTATAATTTGTGATATATACCCACTTATAATCATTTATTTTATGCACAATAGTTTACAATCAATAATACAAAATGTTTTCATCACAGTGAAATAACAAATAAGCAAATAATATATCAAATTTATAAAAGAAAATTTTACAACAAAATGACAACGTCAAAAAAATATTGTGGTGAAGAAATATCTGTGTATTCAACATATAGCTGCATTTTAACGGATGACGACAATTAGAGCCAGAAAGAACATAATATGCGCACGACCAACATCATCCAGCTCGTCGAGCTCCGCGTCATGGGCGTCGGCTTCGGAAGTTTTCGAAGCGTCGCCAGAAGTCGACGCGTTGAGCCAACGTGACGAGCTGCAGTCGTCCCCGCCGCCACCAAGACCAGTGCGACGAAGAGGACGACAACCCCCTCCAGTGGTGGGCTTGGGACCTGTGGGGCCGTGTGCCTCGCCTTCGGTCCCCGCTACCGGTGGAATAGTGCGCCGCATGAGATGGACTCAAGCAATTAATGAAAATGTCATGCGGGCCTATTTTGGGGCAACAAATGGAGGAACCAAACTCACAGCGTATCGTGCTCAGATGCTCTCTCTGTTTCAGGCTTTGGAACCTACGATCAATGTGTCATCTCAGCGATTGTCGGATCAGGTGCGGTACATCCAACGACGCAACGTGTTGAATGATGAAGCACTTGAGCGGCTGCGTGCAGACTTGTGTGTTGTCCAAGACACTATCTCGCCTGTCCTAACCCAGCGAGCGCCTAACATAACAAACACACCTACCGCTGAAGTTGAGCGGGAGGATGGCTTGGACAATATCGTAAGTCCCCACGACGAACAGCGTTTGAGAGGGGCTTTGGAGAGTGCGATTTTGGAATTTAAATCGACTTCTACATCGTTTAGACCGAAGGTGCCACGTTTGCCAACGCATAAAAAAAATTTGGCACTGATGGGAGCGTTGGACTCCATGTTGGTTACATACATGGAGTCCAGTCGGGACCTTGTTGATACGCATTCGATCCTTTACTGCGCGGCCGTCGCAGCATGTCGGGTGGCTAATGTAAAATTTTCTAATACAAATAGAATCACTCGGGATGTTGCGACCATGCCTGCATGGCAACATAGGATCGAGAGGCGTATCAACTGGGCCCGAACTCTCATCGGCAAGCTCATTTCCTTTCAAGGAGGAAATTGTAGACCGAAGATTATGCGTTTTGTGACCCAGGCCTTTTCTGGGACCAATATTAGTCCCCAGGACTATAGGCTTTGGGTCGCAGAACGCATAGACTTCTTTAAACAAAAAGTTTATGCGTGGGCAAGCCGCATTCGTCGTTATAGGAGGCGATGGGAACGATTCCAGCAGAATCGTACTTTTCAAAGCGATCAAAAGAGAGTTTATAGATGTTGGGAGGATTCTCCTCAAGGTGTGGTGGATGGGCGGCTGCCTGATGCTCACGATATGCGTGATTATTGGAAGAATGTCTGGTCGTCGTCTATCCCCCATACTCCTCCATACCCCTTACCCCTTACCCCCATACCCCTTGGTTTGGTGTTGTAGAACGAGCTTGCGAGGCAATACCGGCCATGGAAACCATTTCAATTAGCCCAGAGGATGTTCTGGCAGCGATCCGTCCGACACAAAATTGGAAGTCTCCTGGCTCGGACGGTCTGCAGAATTTCTGGTTGAAATGGTTTCCCAGTTCGCATGCTCGTTTGGCAGCACAGTTTCAGGATGCGCTAGATAGAGGATCGCTTCCAACATTTATGACGACAGGTGTCACTCACTTGCTCTTTAAATCCGGCTGTACCACGGACCCGAAAAACTATAGACCCATAACATGCCTTCCAACCATTTATAAAGTTCTAACATCCATATTAAGATCAAAAATTGCAAATCATTTCGCTATCAATAATATTCTTTTTCCTGGCCAAACAGGATGCAAAATTGGGTCACGTGGTACGAAGGAGCTCCTTCTCATTGACATGACCATTTGCCAACAGGCTCGTCACAATCGAAGGAATTTATCGGCTGCCTGGATTGACTATAAGAAAGCCTATGATTCGGTGCCCCATACTTGGCTCATGAGGGTATTGAATTTGTATAAGATCGATACAAATTTATGCACCTTTCTTGGGTCATGTATGGGACAATGGACCACTTACCTTAGGTATCCAGGTAGTACGAGTCCTCTTGATTGTGATGAGCCAATTAGAATCAAGCGGGGTATATTCCAGGGTGATAGTCTGAGTCCGTTGTGGTTCTGTATGGCCCTGAATCCTCTCAGTACTCTGTTGTTGGATTCAGGATTAGGATACCGTCTACGGAGAGGGAGTGAGCCTATATCTCACTTGCTTTACATGGATGATCTCAAGTTGTTTGCATCAAAACAATCGGAATTGATTGAGTTGTTAAAAATATCTGAAACATTTAGCAACTCAATCAACATGGAGTTTGGTGTAGATAAATGTGCGGTTATCCATGTGAAGCGAGGAGAGGTTGTGGTCTCTGATGACCTACAAGTCTCAGAGACTGTAAGACTTAGATCCCTTTCTGAGACGGAAACCTACAAATATCTGGGTATGCCTGAGGCACTGGGTATTATGGGTGCCGACGTAAAACAATCGGTGAGGGAACGTTTCTTCGGCCGTCTGACAAAAGTACTTAACAGTTTTTTGTCAGGTGGAAACAAGATCCGTGCTTTCAACGGTTGGGTTATGCCTGTACTCATGTACTCTTTTGGCATACTCAGATGGACTCAGACCGAATTGGACGCCCTGGATCGAAAGGTCCGGACCCTACTGACTACACATCGTATGCATCACCCACGATCGTCAGTGATGAGATTGTACATCCCGCGGAGATGCGGGGGCCGAGGCTTACTTAATGCTAAGGACTTGCATAACCGCGAGATATGCAATCTCAGGGATTATTTCCTTCACAGCGAAGTGGGCATGCATAAGGTTGTAGTCATGGTGGATAAAGGATTTACCCCGCTTTCCTTGGCAAATGAGAACTGGCGAAAACCTATGGCGATGGGCATTAAGGAACGCGAAGAGATATGGAAGAGCAAAGAATTACATGGTCGGTTCTATCGGGCCCTTCACGGGCCTGATGTGGACCAGCTTGCATCCGTATCTTGGCTACGTTTTGGTAACCTTTTTGGGGAAACTGAGGGTTTTGTCTTTGCAATTATGGACGAAGTTATGAAGACGAACAATTATAGGAAATACATCATGAAGGACGGTACGGTCGACATCTGTCGGGCATGCCACCGTCCTGGTGAGTCAATCAGGCATGTGATTTCCGGTTGTTCGTATCTTGCTAACGGCGAGTACTTGCATAGACATAACCTAGTAGCCAAGATCATACACCAGCAAGTTGCTCTTCGGTATGGTCTTGTGACTCCTGAAGTGCCATATTACCAGTATATGCCTCAACCAGTTCTCGAAAATGATCATGCAACGCTGTACTGGGATCGATCTATTATCACGGACAGGACTATTGTTGCCAATAAGCCTGATATTGTAATAGTAGATCGATTGGCGCGCCGCGCAATACTTGTTGACGTCACCATTCCACATGACGATAACCTTGTTAAGGCTGAAAAGGACAAAATGTCTAAATATTTAAATTTGGCACATGAAATTACTGACATGTGGGATGTGGACTCCACAATTATTGTTCCGATTGTCGTTTCTGCTCATGGGTTGATACCGAAGAGTCTCGACCAACACCTCCAGAGGCTCTCAATTGGTCGTTGGGTCAAGAGCCAGATGCAGAAAGCAGTACTTCTGGACACGGCACGCATTGTGAGGAGATTCCTCACTTTGAATCCCTGACCACCGGTGGCTTGGGTCTTGAGCCTCGCCATCGATGGGTGATTCACTTTTTTTATATTTTTATATGTATAAATGTTTTTTTTATGTATAAAAATGTAAAAAAAAAGAAAAATTAGAAATAAAGAGAAATAATAATATAAACATTCTCTATGAGCGCTATACGTTACTTATCTCAGGAACAGAGCTTTAGTTTGATGGATCCGAGAACAGAAGCTAGTCGTTATAGCCTTAGATTATAAAACAAAGTCGCTCGCCGCGTCTAGTCTGTATGGGATAAGCTAAAAAACTACTGAACGGATTTCGATGAAATTTGATATGAAAATAATTTGACACCCTCGGCATGGCAAAGGATTTTTTTATACCTCGAAAATAAATAGCGGGACTTTTATCCCAGAAAAACTCTTCCACGCCGGCAAAGCAGCCAGTATTGTAAAAAAATCTAATAAAAACCTGTCTGCAGATGACTCTACGTGTCTACGTACAATTAAGTTTTATCTTTTATTAGTTGCCAAATCATGATTGATTAAGTGTATACGACACAAAAAAAAATCAATAGAAAATGACAAATCCCTTGTAACTAATTGAATGTTGTATTATTAATACATTAATTAATTACTTAGTAGACATTTTTTTTTTCTATTTAATAACCACCATGTACCTACTTTTTATTGCATTATGCTAATAAATTAAGATGTATTAATACGGCGATGTCGCATTAAAAGCATATTTGTTTTGTCGGTTTATATCTCCGATTACAATGACGCTGTGTTTTGTATTCGTATAACAAACATATTACGTTCGCTGTTTCTTTGTTATGTTTTATTTGTCCTTTTATTATAAACATTTATATTGATTAGGTTGGCAGACACCTAGGAAATGTGAGGTGTATTAAATTCTCTCATTAGTCTACTCTTTTGTCTTGACACGATACACGAAGATAAGGTAAAGTCGCGTAACTATATTAGAGTTAGTCAAACAGAAAACCTTGGTAGTAGCTTTGTTATCCAACTATAATTAGGGATTTACCCAATACACAGTTTCATCCACGAATTAGGTAGGTAACAACTAACAGGTCACCTATGAATTCACAGAACTGCGTCAGCCAATATAAAAACGAGCCGCCATTTTCAATTTTTCATTTCTAGCGAATGTTCCGAGTTTGTAACTAAACGGATGGGGCAAATTGATGGTTGCCTCCATGCGTTAGATCATCTGCTATTTAGCTAGTAATGGCGGTGATTATCTGTCATCAAGCATGTTAATGCTTGACGATGACGCGACTGATAGCCAAGATCTCGTATGGCTAGCATTGTTTCTTTCTGCTGCAAGTCGTGAAGCTAGGCTGCCTAGGTCTATATCTGCCGATGAGCAAGCAATATTGTTTTCGGTTTGAGGAACATTTTTAGTTAAATTTATCACGATAATGAGGGCTGTTCGGGAATATCTAGTATCTAATTCAAGATTGTGAATGATTTTACTGAAACTTATTACTAGAGACCGGATTATATGCAACTTAAAAATGCTTAAATATGCTTAACATATGCATGAATTTATTAGCCATTATACATATGAAAAATTGGACACAAATGCCTAAATTTACAAAATGTATAATAATACAGATTCGTTCTGTACTTATTACTTAGTCTATGTGTAGTAACTAACCATTCTTTTTTAATCGTTATAATAATATATCAAAGTTACCATCAAGCAAGTGTTGCCTTGAGTAGGTAATGAATAATCTTCCTCTTAATTTGTTTCGTCGCACAAAATACAAACTTCCTCTTCGGTTATCTCATAAGATGCACATAACAAAGTGTTACGTAACACGTTATTTTAACACGTATTGGCACAAGCTAATAAAAAATAATGGCCGACAGCAAAAAGAAAATCGCTTCTCGGAACTTAGCAACTTTGTACGTGGCTTTGTTTACATGAGAAACCTTGGTCGAAGGTTCGCGTTGTCTTCCAGGAATAAAACCAATCAAAGTAAAATATAACTTATGCATGACAAAAATACTGTAGCTTAAAATTAAATACTAGGATTTATGTTACAGATATTACAAATGTTGATCAAATATTTGTTCAAAAGCTGGGAATTCTGGAGTCAAGTCAGTTCCTCTCCAATCACTACGTAGGTTTTTTTATGGGGTAAGAATAATTTAATTGTTCGTAAAATCCTACTAATATTATAAAGGCGAAAGTTTGTAAGTATGTATGGATGTCTGGATGTATGGATGTTTGTTACTCTTTCACGCAAAAACTACTGAACGGATTTCAATGAAATTTGGCACACGGGTAGATCATGTCCTGGATTAACACATAGGCTTCATTTTATCCCGGAAAATAAAAAGCGGGACTTTTATCCCGGAAAACCTTTTTAACGCGGGCGGAGCCGCGGGCAAAATCTAGTTATTAGATATAACAATCCTGCCTAGATAGAACATAGTGGAATAAAGAACCTATATTTATTGAATTTCAACGCGGGGTGCGCACTCCCTTAGATAGGCGTGATAACATGTTAAGGCGGGTGCGAGCCCGCGGGACGAGCGCGATTTTGTCAATATATGTCCCTTTTTTCTGGAGAAGTTTATCTTATGTCACTTTCTGTATCCCTGAAAATGTATAAACAAAATTTCGTCATGATCGGTTGAGTAATTAAGGTATTAGTGCATAATTTTAATAACATTAGTAAGGATACTTGGTGAACCCCCTGACTCCCTTTTCCTTACATCGAGGTAAAAGGGGGTGTGGGCGTTTCTATCTGTGGCAAGGGGCGTGGCAATAAATACTTTGAGAGCCCCTCACCTAAAATAACATGGAGAGTAATGTATGAGTGCTTGAGAAGCCACGATAGACTTAAAAAGAAATATAACTATTTAGCGTCTAATTGAATGATGTTATAAATGAATATTAAATGTATGTTTTTTAAGTTGTTAAAAAAAATACAGATCCTCCTTTTTGAAGTCTTAAAAACATCACTGTCTTGATCATCGTAAGCAAGGCCTAAGTGTCTATAACATATTAATAGGTGTGTATGTTTTAGTGTTTATTTTTGTTATTAGCGCGGTTAGCAGTACGACCTAGACACGGTTGTTGGAGTGTATGCACTCCAATGTCACATGTAGGGTTGTCAGTATAATATAATCGCACCTTTAGGATGAAAACGATACAATTCAAAAAGATAGAAAATTGAGTTATCGTCATAAAATTACTTAAAATGAAGTTCTCAATACAATAATAGTTCAAACACAGCCATATTCAAGCAGGAAAGGACAAAACTGGTATAGGTAGCGGTCCCTTTCTTATTATATTTTTTAAATAAGGGACTAGTTTATTAGGGCATTTAGCTGAATGGGAGGCCATTTGTTGGTGCAATAATTGCTTATTTTATTTTATAATATGAGATATGCTTTGTTTTCCGTGTTTAATATTGTACTAATAATAAACTTCTTTCTTTCTTTCTAGTTTTTAGTCATTGAAAAATGACAACTAAGTTTTCTATTATTTGAATTGTGTGTGTTTTCGTTCTAAAAGTGCGATATATTCAACTGTTTGTGGTGTTATTTTCAAAACGGTTGATTTAAATGGGACATTTTAGGTTAGGTTGATGATTTGTTAGAGAACAATCTAGACTAACTCTTATCACTAAATACTCCTACGTTGACAGAGCTAGGAAGAAAACTTATGTAAGCACTTTAAAGTGGGCACATACGATGCGATTTGGTACAGCCGAACCATTAAAATGGTATGCCATCGAACCATATCGCATCGTGTGGGGCACGGTTCGATGGACATTATTATTATTATTGTTGGTACGGCTGGTTCGATGGCTTGTCCATCAAACTTGGTTGCATACAACTGGACATCGCATGGTACGGTTCGATCGTGTGGCGTGAAGACTGTACCGCGTGACGAATTGGTCGCATAATACCAAATCACATCGTATGTGGATACTATTACTCTAGAGGAGTGACTAAAACTAAAAATACCTTTGGTATAAAATTATTATATTTCGTTATTATCGACAACCCTAGTAAAGACTGCTGGCTAGTGTGCACTGTTTGATAATGGTATATGAACATGTCCTCTATATCCAAACAGGCCACACACTATGCTGACACCATAGACAAATTCGATCGTATATTTTGCAAATCGTAGAGTTTCTTAAATCTATACACTATTGAGTTTTTCGTGAAACGCGATAGGACAGTTCGTGCGACCATCGTGTAGTGTATGACCTGTTGAAGATATAGGGGACTTGTTAATATAAGCAGATATTTAGGGAGGAAAAATAGAACTTTTTTCGAAATATGATCTTTTGTCTTTGTCAATTAAACTGAATAAAATAAAGATTATAATTGGTGTGAGGATTGTTTACGATTAATTTTTTCCCTCTTTTAAGATGCTATAGAGAACAACTGGCACTGTTAAATTATAATACCCCGATTGTTACTTTAATAAAGAGCTGTAGCTCAAAAAACCACATCCAAATTGGATCAATCGTTTTTGAGAAACTCGCGGCCATACAAATTTACATACATACATACGGATCAAATACAGAACCTCCTTTTTGAAGTCGGTTAAAAACAATACTCTGATTATACCATTCTAAGAACAATTACATCTATTTTTAATCTTACTAATTTGAAGTCCTAAACCTACGTTGCTCGTCTTTTTATTCTAATTTTATAATTATCCGATGACTTTAAAGTTATTGCCTTCACCTTACTATGACCTAAGGGTTATAATAACTTAGGTTCGCGCTGACACCTCCGAGATAGGCAGAGATGCAACAAGGCTGAGATACATTTAGCTTACTTTCAATAAATGACGTGCCACATGGGCACAAATTGTTATCAACATATAATGAATGGACTGCCTCGATGGCGTAGTTGTATTACGGTTCGACTGCAATGCCGAAGTCTCAGGTTCGATCCCCGGGTTGGGCAAAGTGATATTGGATTTTTCTATTCAGTATCAGCCCGGAGTCTTGAATTTGTGCCCGATATGGCGATAGGCTCACCCTTATCACATCATGGGACGGAATAACGGCGAAAAGTGGGTGCACTAGTTGCGCCTCTGCCTACCCCTTCGGGGAAAAGGCTTGAGTATGCGTATATAATCAATGGAGTAGACGCTCACTAATTAAAAACTCATTAATACAATAAATATAAAATAAAATAAAAAGTATTTATTTCGGTACAGTACCAAGAAAATTCAAAATAACAATATATTACCGTAATAATGCAGTTATTGTAATGAGTGTAAAGCTCGTTAAGCTTTTAATTAGTGGGCTTGACACTTCCCAAATAATATGGTAAATATTAGACGCTCCGTATAATCATGCCGGAATATTCATAACATGCGTGACCTCCCTAACAAAGAATATCTTGTAAGATACAGGATTACGACCGTCAATACTACTATGACGTCGTATCTCATAATTTATTACAATTGTGTCTCGAATTAAAAGTAAAACAAACACAAATTACGCCTTTATCCCCAAAAGCGTAGGCAGAGCTGCAACCACTTTTCGCCATGTGTGTTTCCTTTCCTACCATAATGTGATAGGGGGCGAGCTCATCGCCACATCGGACACAAATGTTCCACTTATAGCTGATACTGTGTAGACAAAACCAACAAATATCTTTTTTAAATCATATTTACGCTATATTACTCGGAAGTAACTGCCTCGGTGGCGTAGGTAGTTGTATTACAGTACGACTGCAAAGCTGAGGTCTCGGGTTCGATCCCCGGGTCGGGCAAAGTGATATTGAGTTTTTCAATTCAGTATCAGCCCGGAGTCTGGAATTTGTGCCCGATATGGCGATAGGCTCGCCCCCTATCACATCATGGGACGAAATAACGGCGAAAAGTGGGTGCACTAGTTGCGCCTCTGCCTACCCCTTCGGGGATAACAGGCGTGTGTGTGTGTGTGTGTGTGTGTACTCGGAAGTAATGCATATTATATGGACATAATTTGTAGATAACTCGGAACTCGGAAGTAATGTATGGACATAATTTTTAGAAGTCACGACGAATAATTCCTAAATCTTGGTGTGTTATAAAGTATTAACGTTGTCAAGGAATTCCGCATGTAAGTAGAAGTATAAAGAATAAGCCTCACATAATCTGTAGTGTCATAGTTGATTCAATTTATCATGTTTTTGTCATAATCCTTGACTCGGCTCAGTCGGTCATTGTCAAACTAATTTTTGCATATAATACAAATATTTTATAGTAAAACTAGCTTTTGCCCGCGGCTCCGCCCGCGTTAAGGATTTTTCCCGTATAAAAGTCCCGGTTTATATTTTCCCGGGATAAAAAGTAGCCTATGTGTTAATCCAGGACATGATCTACCTGTGTGCCGAATTTCATCGAAATCCGATCAGTAGTTTTTGCGTGAAAGAGGAACAAACATCCATATATTCTTACAAATTTTCGCCTTTATAATATTAGTAGGATAGGTGATACCAGCAACATTAACTATTTGAATTACCTTTCCCGGGATAATAGTCCTAAAACCAGGACGTGGTTCAGGATATGGTCGGTCCGTGTGCCAAATTTCATCCAATTCTGTTAAGCGGTTTCGTTAGCATCTAAAACGATGTGCCTACCCAAACATCTATAATTTAAGTAAATAATAATATTTATATTGCACAACACTCAGGTGTGAATACAAAATAAGTAAAATATATCTTAAATCAACATCAAAGAAAGCCGCATTATTTGACATTTATATTTATTGAAAAACTTTAACGAACACGAGCCAAAACCATTTTGAAACACGTCCATCGTGTTTTGTTTTCGAACCGATGAAATGCTAATGAAATAATTTGTACTCCTCGTTTAATCAATTATAAGAACATGTGCCATCTCAAGAGGCAACTTTGCACCGACGTGCATATTTTTACATAACTTTAAGAAATTATGATACTGTTCCGAGATAGAATCTGTAAAACATTATATTTATTAATAGCTGTTGCCCGCGGCTCCGCCCGCGTTAAAAAGTTTTTCCAGGATAAAAGTCCCGCTTTATATTTTCCCGGGATAAAACGTAGCCTAAGTTACTCCTTATTACATCAGCTACCTGCCAATAAAAGTCCCGTCAAAATCGGTCCAGCCATTTCAGAGATTAGCCGGAACAAACAGACAGACAGAAAGACAGACAGACAAAAATTGTAAAAAATATTATTTCGGTGCATTTACCGTATGTATATTCATATACATGTAGTAAAAAATAGTTATTTCAATATTACAAACAGACACTCCAATTTTATTTATATGTATAGATATATATCCACTAGCAATTATTTTAAGAAATATGATAACCACACATAAATAACAATACACAGGACTATATGAACCATCATTGTGCTTAGTTTAGACCAGCAAGTTCTCGCAGCAATATATCGCAAGAAAATCCTGAAGCAAGCAATCACTAGCGGCAATATTTCAATAGTTCAGTACTCATAGGACTTGCCGCAATTACAATCTTCAAAATATACAAAAGTCAGCTTACCGTGTAAACAACGCGGTTAAAATTGCTTGCGAAATCTTATGCAAGATTTCTTGAAATGAAATAATGAAATAAATTTATTCGAACCCATAAAATGTTATACATTATTTAGATTCAGTCAATATTAACTCTACCACCAGTTGGGAAAGCAGTTCTCACTAGAGAAGAACGGGCAAGAAACTCTAGTGTTGCCCTTTTCAAAATCAGTTCAAGGTAAAAAATACAATTAATAATAAAAAAAAAATAACATGATATAAATCTATTTGTTATTTTTGTTTAGAGCAGTTGCTAATCTAAACCTTGCTTTATCAGCGTACTCAGCGTTGTAATACCCGTGAAGTTCTATGTACCATTTTCTTAACGATCATTTATGAAAGACCAGGTGTTACTCGCGGCGTTGCCCGCCTGAAAACTCTATCCCGCTAAAAAAAGTAACTGAAACACGGTACCGAGATAAAATTATGTGAAAAGAACACGATGGGTCTCCGCTTCGTTTTATTGTGATTGGTTGAGAGACTGACGTATCGGTATTTTGATGTTTGTGATTGATCGAGAGACCGATACGTCAATCTCTCAACCAATCACAATAATGAATAAAACGAAGCGGAGACGAATCGTGTTTTGTTTTTCACAAAACCCACTTATTGTGATAATCCAGAACATGGTCTACCCGTGTGCCAAATTTTATTAAAATTTTCATCATCTCTATCATCCAAGTTGTTTCTGCATTTACTTCTAACAAACATCCAAACATTTTCACAAACTTTCGCATTTATAATATTAGTAAGCTAAGAAATAAGATGTAAGATGCTGGCAATTTGAACTTCTTTGGGGATATTGAAATACTGCGTGACAAAAGTATTATCAATGCTAAGTTTAGTTTTTTTTATCACATTGAATGAAGAGACGAGCCTGCTGTTTGCCTGATGGTAAGCGATACAACCGCTCATAACTAGGAGTAACACCATACAGTACTTTGAGTTACAAAGTACTGTGTGCCATTCCACTGCGCTCGTCATGCTGATTCCTGAGACATATGATGTTAAGTCTCATTATGTCCTACCTTATGCCAGTTACACTGGCTACAATGTCCTTCAAACCGACACACAACAGTACATGCACACTCCTTGGCGGTATAAATAGACATTGCGGTGGTACCCACCCAGACGGACTCTTACATATGAGAGACCTACCACCAGGAGTAGTGTAGTAAGTATGAATCTCAATTGGGCTTTTCGACACAGGCGGAATTGGATGATCCCCGTAGATTTGCGTTTTTTTTTATTGATGGCACGGGAGAGTTGCCTCACTGCATGATGTAAAGTGAAACTCAAAAATGTATCGACCGGCAAGAGATAAACATCCCCGGACGGTTGGCACAGTTGTACCGGCTTGCTTAATTGCTTCCTCGCGCGTATTATTGCTTAATTTAATTTCTTCTTAAAGATAGGATTGCTATAACACGAGAATCTGGACTTTAGAACTGTCACTGTAACAGATACAGCAGTAGGTATCCTAGTTGCATCTCAGCTTATCCTTCTGTTGATGCAGGCGTGTTTATACTAGAGAAATAATCAAGAATCTAATAATAATGACTTAAGTTACGTCATCATTGCATCTTATTTATAGAATTATATTTTGTATGCCTGGCGGTATTTTACAATTTAGGTGTGGTATTCATCTAAACAACAACATACGGCAATGTGACTAATTATTTTTATTCCTGTATATTTATGCCGGTAATATTATATACATTTGAATAAGAATTGGTAAATACTAATTCTTATTCAAATTTATTTAGAGGTTTATGTGAATAACAAGTCAATAAGTAGTTGCACAACCATCTTTAAAAATAACACATTTAAATACTATTGTAGTACTTTGGTACTTACATGGAGTATTATGAGACTATACCCAAGGCTTTAGAGTCACAAGCGCAGTAGTTTTGCAGAACATTATATTACTTTGTAGACCATATTAAAACTATACAAAAACAAATTCCCCTATTAACAAACGCAAATCAAGATAATCAACACTACGTAAGTGTGTCGCGTTCCGAGATAAAAACAGGCCGGCATAATTGTGGACTGGTGAGCGATGTTCATTTCTCACCAGTCGATATTCCAAATCGTACCCACTCCGCTTAAAAAAATCATTATTCACCTTTACAGGCCTACATAAGGTCGATGTGGGTGCGTATAAGGTCGATTTTCGCTTGTTGACAGATGACGTACCGGGCCAATGTAACCGAGCGGGGCTTGACGGGTTCAGCCATTCAATTCATAGATGTTAACAAAAATATTCGTCTTACGCAGTCGGATAAAAACGGTTATTATTTAATCCATGGGAACTGCGCGTTCTTGTGCATTGGCAGTTGGTTTTGCGGTTTGTCTGTGTGAACTAGTAACACCTAGAATACATTCGATTATACTGCACGAGATATAAGAGCCACCGCACACTACCGTTTGCGTTATAATCGCACTGTAAACGCATAGGAATCCTTGAAGATGCAGTTTTAGATGTTATTCTAAAGATACGAAGGTCGCTGGTTCTTTGATAAAGTTGGGCAGCTCAATAACGAAAACTGGGTACAAACTTGAAACCGAAATATGAGCAACTGCGCCAATTACGACTAATGTCCACGTGAAAAGACTGTACCTACTGCGATTAACTTTGATGGCTTTTTTTTTGTTTACGCGGAGAAAATGACTTATTACTACCGCCCAGTGTTCAAGGGGAACGACTGAGTGGTTATGTTGGGTTCACCGTGCCTTACGACCCGACGTTGAGCCGCCCGGAGAGATGGAAAACGTCGGACGACCGCCGGGCCGAGTCCCTAACCTATGTACACCGCACGGCATACCAACCAAAACTCCGCGGTGGGCATCTTCGGCGCATTAGGGACGGCTGCGGGCTTCCTCCGACTCACGTCTAAGTTGTCGTCCGCAACCGCCCCTGCGCGTACCGCTGTTGCGGTCCGTCTCCTGTTGTTGCGGGGGCTCAGAAGCCCCCGTACACCGAAGGACACCCCCGGCGTCAAAGGCAGCGTGAGGCCTAACCTCCACGCTGCCGTCCATAACTTTGATGGCTTGCCAAAATAAAAGTAGCCCATAGCCCAATATGCTTCAAGACTACATCTATGAGTACCAAAACTCATCCAAATGCATGTTGTGTTTAGATCCGTGAAGAATGCACAATGGGTCTTCTATTATAAGATCTTTCATACAAGCAAAGCTGCGACTGAAGTTTATAATGAGACTAGGTGTCCCTAAAACAGTACGGTGCCAGCGTCACCTACCTAAAAAATCAGATGCAAAAATGTCCATTATATCCCATGGTAGCAAATTACTGGGATAAAAATGTGTTAATCCAGAACATAGCCTACCCGTGGGCCAAATTACATCCACCCCCGTTCAGCTTCTGCGTTTACTCCTAAAATCAGTGCCGGATTAAGACAACTTGATGCCCTAAGCAGTTCGCGCCTGTTGGGCCCAGGGCCGCGCCGACCCAAGACAGCGCCTGTGTGCGAAATCTATGACGCGCCTCTGATTTCTGTCACCCTGTTTCCACATTATGATTTTTTCTTTTTCAAAGTTAACCTTTCTTGGCGCGAAAAAAAATTTACAATGATGTAATGCGCAGAATTTTTTTTATAAGTTTTCATTTAGAAAATGACCTTTTGTAAGACCATTGTAATAAGATACTTATGTAAGTTGGCTATTGTAGCGACTCAAAGCTTAAAGCTCAAACATTTGGTCAAAATTCAAGTAGTGTAAAGATAAACCACAGCCTTGAGTATTATCTTCGGAGACTTGTACCTACTCACCTATAAAGAACATGGTGGTAGTATAACAAATATAATATGTCATCCTGATTCCGGCGCCCCTATTGCCTTGGCGCCTGTGTGCGCCGCACACTTAACGCACATATGGACGGCGCGGCCCTGGTGGGGCCCCCCTACCATAAGTAAACTAATATCAGTCTTTAATCGCGCGCATTTTCAAACAGCTTTACTTTTATGTGCTAGCATTTTTTTTGTACTGTTTCTGGTGCCCCCCAAGACGTGATGCCCTAAGCAATTGCTTAATTTGCTTATGGGCTAATCCGGCACTGCCTAAAATATACACACATAATAATATTAGTACATTAGTATATTATAGTACAACTTGATTCCCCCATCCCCATTCCATCACAGGACCACCAGAAATATGGCGAAGCGTCATTCTTACATGGGCGAAGTTCCAAAGGCTCGCACTAAGCGATTTTCTTCCACCTTTATTGTGCAGACAGCCAAATTGTGGAATTCGCTACCGTCGTGTCTATTTCCGCACAGATACAATTTGAGACTCTTCAAGTTGCGAGTGAATCGGTTTCTTCTGGGCAAGCGTGCTTCACCTTAGTTCGCATTATCGCTTAACATCAGGCGGATAGCGGACAAACGTGAGCCCATTCAGTATAAAAAAAAAATAATTAGTAAGAAGCGTGATTGTTGACCTATTTTTGTAAAACTCTCAGACAGTCGCCCTACATGCTTATCTAAGCCGTGACCTCGGATCCGTTCTCCCGGCGAACTTTGACCGAACAATTGGCCGAATTGTGATTCGTGGCGACCTCCGAAGCGACCTCGATAGGGTTATGTTCTTTCTTTGAACGACTTAAGGACACTAGCTCTTCAGGTCGGACAGTTGTGGCTTTGAATTTCAGTTTTTCATATGATTTATAATTAGTATGGCCATAGCATTGCAAAGCAATATTCATCGAGGTTTAAATAATCTCCTATAATTATTAGATTAAGATCCAATTTGTAATCTACATTCGAATCCTTAAGTACTAATATCACATGCGACTTAGATTCCGGACTTTTCGAGATTGGATAACCCCAGATATCAAAATAAGCATATCCCACATCAAGTGCTAGGAAAAAATCTACCCAGTGTGTTAAACTCTTTCCACCATTGGACAAATGTAAGATGAGGTTGGAATTGAACTTGTGCCAACCCATTATGAGCTTTATATCGCCTTATCCACTGTTACCGCATAAACAAAGACAAAGGATGAACTGCGCAGTAGTGATGCGACACGTCCATAGCACGACCTCTGCACATGTCGATAGCCGGTATCAAAGCCGGCCTTAGGCGAAATTAGGTTATCTGACGGATGGGTCTACTGCGAATGGACTTTACGGTACGGTAATTTGTAAATACAGTCCAGGTTTTTTCCACCTGTAGCTATCTTATACTAAAACAGTGGCAATATACTTTTCAAGCATGAAAGGATTTGCGTAACTTTAATGATTGACCGCCTGCCTAAATCAACTCCGTCTAAGGAATAATATAATGATCAATATCTTTTACAAATCTGATACGATTCCGTAGGGCTTGTGAAAAATAATCATTATGATTTTATTTTATCATAAAGTTCCTTCAAAGTTATGTCAATCAAAACTTGAAACTCATTCAGAATATTATTGTGGTTTCGTGCACTTTAAATTATTATTCTAAGGTAATAGACCTGTAAAATCGGAAACAATTTAAATATAACTATTAGGAAACGCAATCGATATAATATCGCACATCACTTTCACTGCTTGAGTTTCTCGGGGTGCTCATTCGTCTGTGAATAGTGAATACTTTCTTACTTGCAGTTTTTTATTTAAATTGCTAATGCGAAATCTTGCTGTACTTAGCTTTGATATTAAATAGATAAGATAAGCGATTGAATTCTCAAGTTGCAATTCGATTCCGATCAGTATTGCGAAAAGAAAATAATTCATTTTATATTAATCTTCAAAACTTGAAAACAACTATGAAATCTTAATTCGGAATGTAGCAATTATAATGTTGAGCTATATAAGACAGCGTTCCCCAGACCCTGGTCCCTAGTATGCCGGGCTGCCTTTCTGTAGTGCCTGCTAACCACGACACTCACTGGATCAACACTAGTTTTCATCATCCTGATCGCTGATCAATACCTAGTGCGTTGGCTTCAAGATTCAACTATAAAAACCACATCCAAAGATATTTTTGAAGTCTATTATTTCTGTGTGGTAAAGTATGCTCATCACCACGGTAATGGTGTAGGTAATAGGTTCTATATCTCGGATCATAACGTGCACCGAACGCATACCATCCAGCTGACTCACAAAACACAAATAGAATGTTCCTTAACCGTTGCTGCTTACTTATATCATATTACAGAAATTCTTTACATTTAATGGTGGTTTGACTCTCGATTTAGATAGTGATTAAGTTTTTCTGCTATTATCAACCCGGAATATGCACATAGCGATAGGCTTGTCCCGTATCACATCATGGGAAGAACATGGTAATTGTGAACACGAGTAAGCGAGTATTCCCCAGCAATGTATAAAGAACAATAATTATGTAAAAATCCTTTCACCCGAGACTAAGTAGTATGCGAAACACGAATTCTAAGTAAATACTATGTTATAGGGTTGGAGGCTTGGTATGCGCTCAGTGTTACTAAGTATGTACGACAATTGATATGGTGTTCATTTTCGGGGAATAACTATGTAAACGAATGATGGTTTGTCCTAAATGAATATATTATGTAGAAGCGCTATACCATTTGGTCCTCATTCGAGTATACATTTATTTGAGGCTGACCGTATCCTCTTTTCAAGGATACCTTTAGACACTATCAGTCAAACCATTTACAAGGCGCTGCGCAGACGCTGACATCTTATTGGACCAGAAAGTCATCAGATTTTTATTTTCCTTATGTTCTTTTAGCAAACTTCAATATTTTCCTCCGTCTTAAGTGTATAGGGAAAAGTGTTTTTAAAAATATTATCTTCAACGTTTTAACTTTTTACTATTTTATTGGTTTTACAAGGAAAACTCACCTATATTATAACCTACGGGCTATTCCCAAGTTATTTATCATAACATACATACTTGTATAGGTACTAAGAAGCAAGTTATATTGCCAATAAAGTATCAAAAATGATGAAATATCTTTTCAATTTACAATTCTAATCAGAAAATATAACAGTATGAATACTTACCTCAATAGCACCGTTTCCAACACCGTGGCCAAGTCAAATCTAACCTGCTTTAAAATCTCACATTTTTAAATAACAGCAATTGTTATAGGTATCCAATAAAGCAAAGAAATATAGTTTAATACTTGTTCATAATGTTATTATTTTGTTCCTATAAATACATATTTGGATTTTGCATAGAACTTGACACTCATTTAGATCTCCATTCTTTTTGCAGCGAGGCCCACAGCTAAGCATAATTTTTGTAATGAACTTGGCTCTCTTTTTTTACATTTATGTTTTTGATGGGATAGGTAAGCACACAAACGTTGCAACTAGTGTGCAAATATTGTGTTTTGTCATTTATGAAAGCAAAATAGCTTTATTTTCCCGCCTATTATGTTACAGCACGAGTTTATAAATTAATCATGAAGACTTTAAATCTTGGCAAACGGCAAATTAATTTTAATGGGATAAAAATTAAAATAGTTTTATATTCGCAATACCTACCGAATAATAATATAATTGCTAACACGCGAACGCTGTCAAATGGCGAACACATTAAAACATTTTTATTATGGACTAGCTTTTGCCCGCGGCTCCGCTCGCGTTAAAAAGTTTTTCGGGGATAAAAGTCCCGCTTTGTGTTTTCCCGGGATAAAAAGTAACCTATGTGTTAATCCAGGACATGATGTACCCTTGTGCCAAATTTCATCGAAATGCGTTCTGTAGTTTTTGCGTGAAAGAGGAACAAACATCCAAACATCCATACATTCTTACAAACTTTCGCCTTTATAATATTATTAGAATTTGCTATGGATGGATGCTAGATACAATATAGTTAGGCATTAGATATGTACTAAGTACTAGACTTTTGATCGTGGCTCCGCCCGCGTGAAAAGGTTTTCCGGATTAAAAATATTTTCCCGGAAAAAAGTAGCCTATAGCCATTGATGTATTAAAAAACCCCTATAGCACTCAGGAGTAATGTAGCTTCCTATTAGTGAAAGAATTTTCAAAATCGGTCCCGTAGTTCTTGAGTTTATCCATTACAAACAAAAAGCAATAAAATCTTTCCTCTTTATAATATTAGTATAGATTTTAGAGCTTGAAACATTATTATTGATTAGAATAATAAACGAGAAAATATTTGTAGGCACATAACAATAATTTAGCCTCTCTTAATTTCAACCAGTGATGTAGGGTTTTTTACATCAATGATTTCAACAAAACTATTTTGCATAAAAGCAATCTTGTGCCCATACCTATTTCCTACCCATTATTTTTTATCACACTCATTAAATCAATCAATTCTCTAATTACCTATATACGTTACAAAACGAATTATTAAAATCCACCACAATAGTAGCAGGCTAATGGTTTTTCTTTTAATTAATATTAATAATAACGATTAAAAATAAGACGCAATCATTGCTCATAATTTTAAAATGTTATTAATTGTCTTTGCTCTGCCAATTCAAATAAAGAACAGGTAAAAATTAAAAACAAACTTATGTAACGTTTAGACAGCCGGCTACAGCGCAGAACCAAGCTGCCTTCCTCCAGTTTTTCCCGAACGAGTCGAAAGGAACACAGTAACAGTCCACCGTGTACCGTGTAGCGAATAAGCTGTTTGTGTAAGTGTTTTGTATGTGTGCGTTATTCAAGCTAGGGACGCGCTAGGCGTTACTTCGATAGAGTATCGATATATCTACGATGTTTTGTGGGACTTTATTTAATTGAATTCGCAGATTAACTACTACAATATCTCGTGAAACGACAACAATTCGAATATATTATGATCATTGTAATTTCATAAGATGTAGGTATTTATATGCCTAAGAAAGCATGTTGTTTGCCGCTCCGGACGGTTGTCGACACCAATTTACTAATAGTCATAAACTTATGGTTGTAACTCGTCCGGCCAGTAATCTAAATCCATGCAGCGTTAAGTCATCGGTTATTATTACTATGTATGGCAATAGATATAAAACAATGAGACTGCATATTACATTCGTTCAAATAAGTGTTTTATATTAGGGCGTTTTAGGAAATAAGCTATTCAACAGTAATAGACTATCTTTTTATTATGCTTTATATTAAGATACTTTACCTGCATCTACATAGACAAAACTGCGATATCCTACAAATATTATAAACGCGAAAGTTTGTAAGAATATCTGGATGTATGGATGTTTGTTCCTCTTTCACAGAAAAACTACTGATAGGATTTCGATGAAATTTGGCACACGGGTAGATCGTGTCCTACATTAACAACTGCGATATAGTAAATAAATAAGTTCTGAAATGCGCAATAATTAATATTAAATATTGACTGAGGGAATTGTAGGCGTAGTGAGATCTCGGTATCTCCTTTTTAAGCACGCCTCATAATAGCATTGATGTCACCCGCCTGTCCATGCATCCTTTAATTTTAACAGTATTCTATCAAATTCGAAAAGCTTTCAACTGTTTTTTATTTTATAAAACTGTTGATAAAACGTAGAAACGGGCAAATCGGTTAATCTACTTGTTAGTGTACACTAGATTAAAATATCTGGAATATTGATCGTCAAGCCATTTGGAAGACAATTATTTTGCCTCAAAACAGAATTTTAACCACCCAATTCACTATCGGGTACTGGTAGCCCCTAGTTTTACCTAGATTCTAGACAATTAATCTCAATATAACCCAAAAAAATATGCCCTGGAATCATATTGTGAAGTAATGAATTTAATAGCCAACTCGTCAATAACTAGTTATACGAGAGACTTATTGGATAATTATATACGAAGAAATCAACAATTGACTTGTCTCAAATGTGATTTTATTAACTAACACGCTGCGAAGGCCGTCTATCTAGATAACTAGTTACTCTTAAATTATATTCTGGTGATATTTTGTGTTCTCAAATTTTTGGGTTTTTAGTACTTCTATACATAAAATTGTGGGATATTCATTTATTATTCTCTTTGTTGGGAACATTGTAGAAATCTGCGTAACTTAAGAATTCCTCATATTTCGAAGGTATATGGAGTTTTTCATAATTGCGTATGGACTGCTAAGTCAAATGTAAACTAAGTACTACGTGTAATTTGCTCATGTATACTAGGCTAAAATAACAGTTTATTGTTGGTCTGCTATCGGCATTGCACTGGTATGGTGGATTAACACAACTGAATTGTAGGACATCTGTAGGTAATAGTAAATTTTTGGTGGTAGAATATACTGGTGGTTGGTCTCTTATATGTAGCAGTCCGTCTGGGTGGGTACCACCGCAATGTCTATTTCTACCAAGCAACAGTGTGCATGCACCGTTGTGTTTCGGCTTGAAGAAAACTGTAGCTAGTGTAACTACTGGACATAATGAGATTTAACATCTTATGTCTCAGGATAACGAGGGCAGTGGAATGCCACACACTTTGTAACTCAAGGTGCTGGATGGTGTTGCTACAGTTTATGGGTGGTCGTATCGCTTATGACGCGAACGGCATGCTCGTCTCGTCATTCAATGCCATATTAAAAAAATTGTACCCGTCCGGATATTGACCACTATATAAGGTGTTAAACCCGTCATAGTGGCCCACGTAAGTGTCGCGTTTCGGGGTGAGCCTGTGTATATCCGGTTCAAACAGGCCGGCATAATTGTGTCGACTAGCAAGGGATAGTCACCTCTCATCAGTCGGCACACGTATCTGCCAGTTAATTTACTATCAGGTGCTGTAGGATTCTTTGCCAAAGCACCATTAAAAAGGTAAGGTTTGTTTCTACTATAACTCCAACAAAGCATTCTGATTCTTAATTATTTGGGCGTTGGAGACCTTGAAATTTACTTTTGAATGGTGTTAGTAGGTATTGGTTTTAGACTACACGTTTAATACATACTTCAACACAAGTTATTTACAAAATTACTTATTTATTCAAATGACATTTATCAAATTAAGAATATATTTTTTGTAAGCTACATTAAAATACTTTGAAAAAAAATATTTGTGTTATTGTTAATTAAAACAATCTATCATATGAATTGATACTGGAATAATTGTTTATGCAATACATATATTTCTTTTTATAAGCTCTTTAGAGTGGCGGTTACATTATAAATGATGCCCAAATAAGGACTTTATACCAAAATATATTATAATGTTTGTTACAAGTAAATGAGAGCTTATTAATTGACTAGGTTTTGTACGCGATTTAAGTAAGAATAAATATTACATATTTACCTCGTTATTCAAATTTACTTTAATAGAAACCCTTTTATCGTGTGCGTGAGTTGTACTAAATGTTACCTAGCAGTATACAAAGGTTAAGCGAAACCGAATTATATTCAGTTGATAGCTATTGGAATTTTTTACCTCATATCTATTAGAACTAACTGAAAAATGCAAATCACTCTTATATTTAAAATATATAGGTACATCCTTATAATGTTATAATTTATTTAGAGCAGCGACCATATAAGTACAATGTCACATGTTTCAACTAAATTTTATTTGACAGTTATCGTATTAGACAGCTAATTTACATAGTACTCATTTTAAATTTTGACCATAGATCAGAGTGATTTTTTTATTTGGGTGGCTCATACTTTTAAGTGATGCGTTTATCAGCAAGGGATGAAATCTGCCCTAATTTTTATAAATTAAGCTAATATATTTAAATTCACATTTGTAATCGCGAATCCCTACAAAATTGTACTTTTAGATGACGATGGTCTTTTACAACAGACATGATACAAATATTTTGCGGCTTACAAATCTTACAATCATTTGTCTCTTCGATCTAATTCCGCGGTGGCACGCTCTGTGCCGCACAGGCTGACAATATAATGTTTATGCTCATGAATACGCAACACAAATATTTATAATTTTTTGCGAGTAGCTCAAACTTGTTTTATGAATAATCAATTTTATTCAAATGGTGATTATTGTTAAATAGCGAAATCATTGTGTAATATGCGAAATGTGATCGTGAACGTTAAAAAATAATTGTGCAGGTTTATCAGAATGTTGATGGACTATTTTTTTCTGGCTTGGCAAAATGCCTACACTTATGTTGTAGTTTGAGCAACGAAATATTCTGTACCTCTTGATGGAATATTAGGTAATTGGACCCAGTTGATAAAGTAAATAATGCCAAATGTACCTTACTTTTAAAGTTTATAATAGATAATATTTAGCAAAATATTAGTATACTAGCTTTTGCCCGCGGCTCCGCCCGCGTTAAAAAGTTTTACCGCGATAAAAGTCCCGGTTTATATTTTCCCGGGATAAAAAATACCCTACGTGTTAACCCAGAACATGATCTACCCGTGTGCCAAATTTCATCGAAATCCAATCAATAATTTTTGCGTGAAAGAGAAGCAAACATCCATACATCCATAGATTCATACATTCTTACAAACTTTCGCATTTATAATATTAGTAGGATTATGAACTTGAATATTTATAAAGCGTAGTGTACAACAGATAGCTATTAACATCAATCTCTTCCGTGTGACTGTATTTTAGCAATAATAGTAGACTAGAAGTATTTCGACGTACGTTAGATATTTTAAGCAAGTTACTAAATAGTAAAATACTTTAAATGTTATTTGACACACACACACACACACACTCACGCCTGTTATCCCCGAAGGGGTAGGCAGAGGCGCAACTAGTGCACCCACTTTTCGCCGTTATTCCGTCCCATGATGTGATAGGGGGCGAGCCTAGCGCCATATCGGGCACAAATTCCAGACTCCGGGCTAATACTGAATAGAAAAACTCAATATCACTTTGCCCGACCCGGGGATCGAACCCGAGACCTCAGCATTGCAGTCGTACTGTAATACAACTACGCCACCGAGGCAGTCCTTTGACATTATAACTTAAAAGTCTTTTTTGTTTCACTTAATGCCGTTTATTATTTGCATATTAACAGGTTACATTTAAATTATATTAGTGCAGTATATCCATAATAAATTGCTACTGAGTACTATTAATATGCTAGATTAACTTTTTATTGAAGTATTTTCAGCGTTTATCTCAAAATTTTTATACCATTACGGGTTTTTGAACAAGGCTTTAGATAGGTAGGTACATAATTGCTTAGGGGGTATTTTGGAAACCTCTAAATTCTAATTGGCTGGCTGACAGGATTATAAAAACATCAGTTACCACACATCTGCTAATTCTACTCCCATAAGCAAAAATCCACCAAGGTCTGCACGTTTTTAACCGACTTCAAAAGGAGGTTCTGTATTCGATCCGAATGTATGTATGTATGTATGTATGTTTGTATGTATGTATGTATGTATGTAAATTTGTATGGCCGCGTGTTTCTCAAAAACTACTGATCCGATTTGGATGTGGTTTTCAATATTGAAATGTATATATTTCAGGGAAGGTTTTAGTATATAATTTATGAAGATCTTCGGAGATACACAATGGAACTCTTCAATAACTAGCAGCAGATGACTCGCGAATGCTGCAATCGTATATCTATGATGTATTGTTTTCACCATTCTATAATTAACTAACAAAAAAGCAATAAATAAAAACTTTTTAATAAAAAATAAACAGACTTCAAAACCACTACAAATCAAAAAAATTATTAAAATTTGTATTCGCTTAGTGTATACGTGTATTTGGAGTCGGTGCCTAATTTAAATTGAACAATGTTTTCGTATATTTGTTTGTGTATTTCCTTAGCTTAGCTGGCAATTTAAATTAGGCATCGATTCCAAATATACGTACCTACATACTAAGCGAATACAATATTTAATTATTTTTTTGATTTGTAGTGGTTTTGAAGTCGGTTTATTTTTTATTAAAAAGGTTTTATTTATTGCTTTTTTGTTAGTTAATTATTATCACTTTTGATCAGAGAGGCGGGCGGCCCTCTTCAATTGAAAAATAGAGAGTTATTAGAAGTATAATTTATCCATTCAATTACATAATATTAAACACTTGACCGTTATTTGAAGCTTACTATATTGAGATAGGCACTTCCTGTTTTCCGTTTCCTCTACCTTCCTTTCCATTTTATCTATCTGTCTCGCTGGCACATCCGTTTTCCCACCAGGCCGGTGGTGGTGGTGGTGGTGGTCAGTGGTGGTCGGTGTATTAAAAATCATTGGCGTCAAGTTTTCCGTTGAATGCAGTCGTCTCCTAAAACACGGTGCAGTTTCAATATACAAAGTGAAATTTAATGTAAGTACGAAAACATTCATTCCCATTTGTGGGATTTCCCCAAATAAATATTACTATTCTTTATTTTCCTTATCTCGAGTTCCAGTGAAGTTTGTGACGTTATAGCAATTAAATATGTCTAGCTAAAAATAACTACACCTACGAGGAAATCGTTCGTCAAATTGGAATCGTATGATTAGATCATAGCACTATAACAATGCGTAATTGTCATCTCAATCGTAATTATTTAAGTTTTTAGATTTAGCCTTCGCGCAGACACTGTAATCTTGTTGCAAAAACCATTACAACTGCATCTGCGCGACGCTTAAAGATAGTAAATTATTTTAAATCTGTATATGCAACCGATAGTTTCACTTTCTATTTAGGTAAATGATTGGAATGAGCTTGGAGAATCTTGGTATTACCAAGGAACACTGTGCTTATACTATTGCAGGAAAAAATTGAGTTTTGTGTGACTATATTTGGGCGGTAAATGCCAATGGAGCTATTTCAACGAAGTTTAGATTTAAGTAATTTACAAACTATTAATAAATATTTTTAATGCATAACGACATTTTAACTTAAATGCTTACATGCTTAGATATCAAATCTGTAAGCATTAAACGTCCTTGAAAAAAACAATACCACGTATATTTTGATTGTAAACTGTGTAGATAGATATCAAGATTTGATTAAGTTTGTCAATATTTCTCCTCTGTTTATCTTGCGTCATAATCGACTTGGCATATAAACATAAGCTCGTGACATAGGGGTAATCAAATATTGAGATTATAGCCCAAATGACGTAGATTATTTATACTGTCGATTCCGCATACTGTATGTTTTTACCTATACAACAAATATTCTTCTTATGGTTTTTGCCTTTTGAAAATCGTGATACAGTACTCAACTTTCGAGAACATACTATAAAAATTTACGACGCAAAACGACTACTCAAAACATCGCATAGGTTATTCAACCGTGGTGCAACGTTGTTTCTATGAAAACTACCAGTTTTCATATCGTAAAATACATAGAAAAGTTAATAAAGAGATCGTCGAACTCGTATCCTGATATAGAATTTAAGCATGCTTTATGACCTTTGCTGGCAAAGTCCGAAAAGTATTTACATAAAGTGATCAACAACAAAGGTGGAGGTTACGAATGTCGTGACTCCAAAAATACGATTTAATTATATTGGACGTCACATAATCTAAAATCCTTATGCGGAAGATCGACGAAGCATCCAAGATCAGGGGTTCATGAGCGCTATTTATGTCATTGCACTGGTGATAGGACTTTCATATGTAAGAGTCCGTCTGGGCGAGTACCAATGTCTATTTCTACCGCCAAGCAGCGGTGTGCATGCACTGTTGGGTTTCGCTTTGAGGGAGATTGTAGCCAGTGTAACTACGGGACTTAATGAGACTTAACATCTTTTGTCTCAGGATGATGAGCGCAGTGGAATGCCACACAGTGCTTTGTAAACTCACGGTGCTAAATGGTGTTCCTACTGTTTATGAGTGGTCGTATTGCTTACCATCAGGCGTACGACATGCTCGTCTCGTCATTCAATGTAACAAAAAAAATAGACATACCCTTTACTGAAACCTCAAGACACTTTTTTAAGAAAATAAAATAAAAACTAATTGCATTTTTGCGATCTTTAATTTCACACAGGGAAACGACAGGGTATTAACAGTAACATTATCTAATAAAAAAAAATGAGCCAATTTGTTTTGTGGACTCGTTCAATTTCGGAACTAAAAGTTAATCTACAATACAAAGTTCTCATGGCACAGGAAGTCATTTTTACAGATTAACAGTTCTTTAGAAAGTATATTCTAAATTGCCGTTTTTGTAATTTTTGGGTTAGACTTGTTGAAATGTAGAACAAACAAAATACACAGAATTTTAATACGATGTATGTACATAGGCAATTAACCATATTATAAAATAAATAGACTGCCTCGGTGGCGTAGTTGTATTACAGTACGTCTGCAAAGCTGAGGTCTCGTGTTCGATCCCCGGGTCGGGCAAAGTGATATTTAGTTTTTCTGTTCAGTATCAGCCTGGAGTCTGGAATTTGTGCCCGATATGGCGATAGGCTCGCCCCCATGGGACGGAATAAAGGCGAAAAGTGGGTGCGCTAGTCACGCCTCTGTCTACCCCTTCGGGGATAACAGGCGTGAGTGTGCATGTGTGTGTGTATGTGTGTGCAAATAGTCTGGTCAACAAGTGCCTTTCGGTTCAAACATTTTCCGCCACCGAAAAATATGAATGAGGTGTCATTCGATTCGGAATAGAAAACAAGCACTGCTTGCAAATATTGCAAAAATTATTAACAATTAATTGAAAAGAAATGGGATTTGTTTTTGCAAATAGCTCAAAAACTATTTGATATTCTTCGAATTTGAAAAAAGATTTAAAAAGAGAAGAAAATTTTCCAAAAACAATAATGTCTCCAGGAACTGTATGACTAATATTTATAATTTTGCCAGAGGGTTAAAAATACGTCCTAAAAATGGTACTCTGGCTTGCACAAAGCACGCTTACGTAGTACCTTAACCCGTAAAACCCCGCTTATATATTATATACATCATAGATGTACGGGGAAACCCTATGTTGGACGCCGGCGTCCGTAGTGGGGCTTGATTATTAAATTCAGAACTGTAATAATCATAATTATTTATCTACATAATGCAGAACATATTAATGTCTATCATGGAAGTTATTGAATCTTATTTAATGTCTGTGTTTATTGCTAGTGCTAGGAATTAGATAATTAGATATTCTTATAATTACATGTTTGTGAAGCAATAAATTTTAATGGTAAACGAACTTCTTATCAATAGAGTTGTTCTTAGAATCTACAACAGCAGCTAACGTAAAATGTGATTTATTGTTATTATAATCAAGTACTAGACATGGGCGCCGCGCCGGCGTTACGCCGCCGGGCAGGACCCGCGCGCCGCCGCCGCCGCCGCCTTACTTGAACGGCGTGGATTTTGTGAATGCTTTTAATTTTTATTGTCAAATTTTATGAATGATTGGGTCTCAAATGTCATATTTAGTTCGATGTAGACATAGGCGCCGCGCCGGCGTGGATTTGGAATAAAAAAATCATTTTTCTTCAAAAATTTTATTCATAGTTATTGGCCGACTTGGGTTTTTTAAAGTTAATAACAGAAAAACGACTATTAGCGTTAACGATTGTAAAAGGCATCTTGGCTACGGCCTCGGTGCTCACGCGCCAATACGTGGCTGCGCTCTTTCAAGCTGTCTAGCCTAAAAGGTCCTGGCATCGCTAACTAAACTTTATGCCACGGAGTTATGTGGTCCATGGTCTTTTACAGCAGTACCTTTTCGGCCGAAACCTTGGACCTCCGAATCTCTCTGCAATGCTCTCCAGTGGAATCCGCAGCAGATAATAAGGGCGTACCACACGATCTTGTACGTGACTTACTTATTGGTTAGATACCGGCCTAGGATCTGGACCCCAAAGCCCTACGGCCACCTTCCACTGGTTGGAGGGAGCTTCCACGCACGAGCAGCGTCCGGCTCCTAAATAGAGGCCAAGCGGGCACCTTTCGGCGGAGTTGCCATGGAGGATGTGGTCTCAGGCTGGAGACCCCGTCGTGGGGGCACAGGGTCGTAGAGGCAGTGCGTCCTGTCTTTGCCGAATGGCTGGACAGGCGCCACGGAGCGGCAACATACCGCCTGACGCAGGTGCTCACCGGGCATGGCTGCTTCGGTGAGTTCCTGTTTCGGGTGGTGGGGATAGAGGAGTCGGCCGTGTGTCACTATTGTGACAACTGCCCAACGGACACGGCCCAACACACGTTGGAGTTCTGCCCAGCCTGGGATGAAGAACGCAGCGCTCTCAGAGCAGTCGTCGGAGGAGACCTCTCGCTGCCGGCCGTGGTCGCTTCCATGGTCGGCGGTCGGGAGGCCTGGCAGACGGTGGCCCACTTCTGCGAGGCGGTCTTCTCGCGGAAGGAGAGTGCCGAGAGGGATCGCCAGCGCAGTGGTGATCCCTCCCGCCGCCAGACGAGACGTAGGAGGCGTCGGGTGGACGACTGACCGACGTCTCCCGCCCTGTGGATTGGGGGCGATTGGAGAATTCCACCACGGTATCCCCTGCCTGTCGTAAAAGGCGACTAATAGGGGCCTCCGGGGGTCACGAGTGGGCGGGAGGGGCCGTCCACCTATTAGTCTAGCCAACTTCTGTGACCCCCGTGATGGACGGCAGCGTGTCTCACGCTGCCTCGGACGCCAAAGGCGTCCTTCGGTGTACGGGGGCTTCTGAGCCCTCGCAACAACAGGAGAAGGACCGCAAGAGCGGTACGCGCAGGGGCGGTTGCGGACGACAACTTAGACGTGAGTCGGAGGAAGCCCGCAACCGTCCCTAATGTGCCGAAGATGGCCACTGCGGAGTTTTAGTTGGTATGCCGTGCGGTATACATAGGTTAGGGACTCGGCCCGGCGGTCGCCCGACGTTTTCCATCTTTCCGGGCGGCTCAACGTCGGGTCGTAAGGCACGGTGAACCCAACATAACCGCTCAGTCGTTCCCCTTGAACACTGGGCGGTAGTAATAAGTCACTTTCTCCGCGTCAACAAAAAAAAAAAAGGCTGGAGATCCCGTCCTCGGTGCCCAAATGTTTTAGTAGTCCACCCTGATTTCGCCAAGGCGTGAAGCAACTATGGTCCAACTATCAACTGATAAATGTACTCATCGGAGAACATTGTTCCGGAGAGTATCTGTGTCAGATCGTAGGTCATGTCTTTTGATTGTGATAACTGCCCAACGACGGTGTCTTACGGTCAGGTGCATGTGATCGTTTTAACTGATCCATGGTCAACAGGCGGAGATTCTAGATTGCAGTGGCTAACTTTTTCGGAGTAGTCCTCCATCAGAAAGAGAGTGCTACGAGAGATCGATAGCGGGCCAATCCCTCTGCCATCAAAGACGTTAGAGACTCCTGGTCCTGATCTGTGAATTGGGGGCGTTTAGGGAAGTCCACTACAGCATCCCCGGTCTGTTATGAAAGCCAACTAATAGGGGCTATCGGGCGTTCTTGGGGTCTCCCGAATAACCGTCCACTCGGCCTTTGAGGTTGCAATATACGGTCCAATATATATCCTAACATTTATCGGAGTTTTAGCTAACCTTAATTGCGAGCATAGCGATTTCGTGCCATTTAATGGAGGAGGCCTCTCGCTGTCGCTGTGTTACTAACCAAGACCACAGCAAGAGATCTTAATTTTTGATGGCCTACGAGTACGAAGGTAGACCTCTTATGAAAAGAGATGGTGCGGGAACACGAAAGGTCGGACACTTCCCACCAGAAGTAGAGAAATTTGAGGCATGAGGTGGAGAACTGAATATTACCCGTCCTTTCGATGGAGATTTGCGGATAAAATGATTAGGCGCACATGACCATGAGATCATGAAGCCGTCCCTGACGCAACAAAGTGCTTTGGTATACATTTAGTATGCCGTAGTAGTTTCCAATGGCGGTGCTAGACCAAACGTGGACGTCGGTGACATCAGCTTTGTGAGGCCCCTTTTATTTTCCACTTTTCTCTCGCCCGGGCCTAGCGGCGGCTGAACCCTCGGTTGACAAAGGGCACAAAGAAAAAGGCCACGTGCAAACATCTGCCCCCGGAGCCCTGCGTTGGCTAAGGCCGCCACTATCAAAAAGTAATATTAAATATTTTTTTTGTAAGACCCCTTAAGCGCGAGGCCATCGGCGGTCGCCGACGCCTAACGCCGTCACTACTAGTTTTCATAGACTAAAAGACTTGGTCCAGCTTGGTGTGTCGCCCGATGCTTCCATCTATATAAGTGGCGTAACGCTAGGTCGTAAAAGCGGTGATATAACCGCGCAGTCATTTTTGATAACGAGATGGTGGCACCAAAGGGCATTAATGGTCATTTCACCTTCTCCGCGAAACAAGATAAAGACTCGCGAGTGCCATGGAGCATTTGTCATTTTTGTTATTATTTTTCGCGGAGAAAGTGACTTCTTACTACCCCCCATCCTTCAAGGGGGTCGACTAAGCGGTTATGCTGGGTTCACCGTGCCTTACGACCCGACGTTGAGCCGCCCGGAGAGATGTAACCATTAGGTGACCGCCCAACGTATGTACAACGCACGGCATATAAACCAAAACTCCGCTGTGGCCATCTTCGGCGCATTAGGGACAGCCGCGGGCTTCCTGGGACCCCCGGTGGCCTCTATTGACTAATAGTCTTTTACGACAAGTAGGGGATACCGTGGTGGATTTTTTCCAAACGCCCCCAATCCACAGGGTGGATGGAGCATGGGTCCTGAAGGGATTTTTATACCGATAAGTTAATTTGCTAGTGCTTCCAACTACCTACGAACACGTAACTGAGGTATTTATATGTGGCCTATACATATATTCAATATTCATTAAAAAAAATCCACGCCGCCGGCGTTACGCCGCCGCCGACCAAAAATTACCAGCACGCCGCCGCCGGCTTTTTCCTAGGCGGCGCCCATGTCTATCAAGTACTTAGAGTTGACATTGAACGTTTTTTTTATTATTCTTTCTGCTTTGAATGTGTTCCAGATAAGTGTGTCCATAAGTAGCTAAAATTTAAGGACTATTTATGTAAAGATTGTATTTATCCCGTTTGTGAACACAATAGTATTATAGAATTCGTAACACACAGGAAAAATAACACTGAAAAGCGCTGTTGTGTGTAACACAAAGGAACGAAATGCTGAACATATGGATATTTATTACGAATGAAACTTATTTATAATATTATTATATTCCTCACTGTTTACTATGTTATAAAAAAATGTCACGATGATTCACAAAAAGTCCGCGATGTCACGATACAAGCCGATTTGTTTGCGGCCTTGAACGTTGTGCCGTCAAAACAAAGATGTGATATGGCCTTTTACCAGATATTCTTAAAAAAATACGTTTTATTAAATGTTATTATGTTTTTTTTATCATATATTCCAAATAATTTTTACATTTTTGTGATATATTCTTTTTTTGCTTTCGTAACAACAATAAAATATCAAAAGACTTTATGGTTGTATAAATGTTATTATAGTTATTTATATAGATTTCTGTATAAAAATATGTGCAACCGAATGCGAAATGTCCTAATTCAATTATACAGTTTAAGAGTTGCATTCACATTGAAAATGGGTATAGGTAGGGCTGCCATCATCTAAATTGCCGACGCCGGATAAACACGGCAAAATCCCGGACATTTGGGCATTTCCCCGGACACCTCTGAAAAAATATTTTGCCGTTCCTTCTTGAATGCGGGGAAATGCATGAAGTTTTAACTAAGATTCATTTCAATTTGTCGCTCATCTATAAAAAATGGATTTCCCCTGACAACAAAAGTGTCCGGGTTGTGCCCAGACAATTTTTAAAACCCCGGCCGGACGGCCCCCGGACGCCCTTCAAACTAGGACAAATCCGGGGAAATCCGGACGGATGGCAGCCCTAGGTATAGATAATAGCCAATTTCAATGACATTACCAAAACGATAGACTCGACAAAAGAGATATATAATATTATGATCTTTATAATTATAAAAATAAAATATAATGAATTGATATCCCCATGTCCTAATTATGTGCGATCCCCAAGAAGGTAAACATACCAGTTTTTTTATGAGAAAAAACTACTATTCGATAGACTAATTCGGGGCTAAAATTGTCTGATAGTACGGTAGGCTCGTCCTCAGGACATATACCATACCATACCAGCCCTGTAGTATATACTGCCCACTGCTGAGCACGGGCCTCCTCTACTATTGAGAAGGGTTAGGCCTTAGTCCACCACACTGGCCTAGTGCGGGTTAGCAGACTTCACATACCTCCAAAATTCGATTCTTATCACATCCTGGGACGAAAAGGCTGTTAGCAGTTTATCAGTACTCATTACTCCAGAATTGAAAGCATACATCAAAATATTATCTTATTGAAGGAGGGTACTTCAAGAACAATCGAATTCAAAATAGAAAAAACGATCGACGCGTTCCTCGATCAATACCAGCCCCTCCCTAGCCTATACAAGTGTGAATGAACGTATTGCATCAGTGTGATCGAGCCGCGCAGTCGCCGTGTCAGTCCGTACTAAGTACGGAGCGGTGTGCCTGCTCATTTGCAAAAGGTCGTAAAACGTTACCTATTGTATACAAACGTGCGACTTAACTGGTACGAATAAAGTGCATATCAATATAAAGTGAAGTGTAGGTCCAGATAGAATGCTGTCGGAGGAACTTCGTACCGATTTGGTCCATAGGTATGTTCTAAATTTAAATTTCATTTTTTTCCTGTATTGTAGAGCGTACTGGCTCGCGATAGTTCCAGGTGTAATCACTGATCAGTCAGTAGCGCAGACGATTGCTGTTAAGAGACTCTTAGTTGTAGTACGTAGGTATTTTGTTTTTGTTAAATGACTTCTTCGTTAAATTCTAGGTGACCGTGCTCACTCTGCATACATTTTTTGTTAACAATAACATGCAGGTAATTAAAAATTCCTAACATCTGATAAAATCTTCTTGCCTGCTGTAGTAAAATTGTTTTATATTTTTTTTACACCACTCAACAGAATTGCTTTGTTCATTTTTCATGACTTTTTCTAATGAACATTTGTAGGTAGTTATTAAAGCCGGGTATACGTTAACATGACTTCTCATGTCTGTTGTCTATGATCTATTGACTATGAAGGTCAACGGTATTTAGCTGTTAGATGGTCCAACCGTTAGCCGTGGTTTCTTGAATAGCCAACAAATAAATAAAATGCCGTCAGTTTTACTGCTTTAAAAACTTTAAAACATTAATTGTTTCTTGCCCATTCCAAACGTGATTCCTATCTTCAGCTGCACTATTACAATAATTTTTCTATCCATATCCATATCTTTTCAACAATATTAAAAGATATATATAATATTAGAAAATGTTATGATGATAATGAAGATACAACTGTAGTAAACGTTTACTTTATTTTATAAGGACTCTCATTGGGAACACTTGTAATACGTATGCGCAACGCGCATACTTATAGGCCGTTATTGTATTACTGTAATAGGCGAGCCCCAAACTATGGGACGGTGGACGAAACGAAAATAAAATTCAATTAAAAATACTTATTTGAATCAGGAATTTCACCCATCAAGATCGAGAATCTGACATACTTGGTAAAACAAGGTTCTGACTGTGCGGTTGCACCAGGTGGATGGTCCTAACTTCGATCACGAGGCATTAGTGAAGTCCTTAACCCTTAATATTTTGACTTGTCGACTTCTCTAATCAACAGGAATAATATTAGAGATACCATTGCCAAGTAGTGAGGCGTTTATGCAATGCAATGAGCCCTGTTTTATATGCTGCCCACTGCTGAGCACGGGCCTCCTCTATTACTGAGAGGGGTTAGGCCTTAATCCACCACGCTGGCCTAGTGCGGGTTGGCAGACTTCACATACCCTCGAGATTCTTATGGAGAATTCTCAGGTATGTAGGTTGCCTTACAATGTTTTCCTTCACCGTTAAAGCGGACGATAATTGATAAACAATACACACGTAACTTCGAAAAGTCAGAGGTGTGTGCTTTGGGTTTTGAACCACCGGACATTGTCTCCGCAGACCGTTCTATTCCCAACTAGGCTATCGTCCAGTACAGGCGTTTATAAGCTGGTTTAAATAATATTTGCAGCAATAGCGGGAAGCAAAAAAAAGCTTACCGATATAAAACAAAATCGTAAGGTAAGGTTAGGTGCTACGTTAGCGACTACCAGGGTGGTGAGCTTGTAAAAAATAATCTGGCAAGGCCGCAGTATGCTCGAGGCCCTGAACCGGGTGACTGCCCGGTTAACTTCACCAAGGCCGCTACAGATTTGCATTTTATTTTATCGTGAACATTGTTAAGTACATAATATTATACCTATTTTTTGTAGGCAGAGACTATAATTTTTCCCGGTAATTTCCACAAGAAACTGTTACTTTGGCCGTCAGCTCGTCTACCTTCGCCCATAAATATAATTATTAATCTGTGTCTACAATTTGATGTTCTTATAATTGTGATGACGCAAATGTTTGCGAGGATAAAATATTGTGATAAACATTGTGGGGAAACACGCTCGTTAGGTTTTTATTTTGACTACAGCCTATAGCTCAGTGAAGGAAGAGTACTGGACTATACCTTCCATCTGAGAAGTACATTTCTGAGGCCAAACATTGTAAATTTTCACCATTGTTTAGAACTATATGGCCAGTTTTTTTTTTGTAATGGCCCTACTGCCAGTAGCCTGACACGAGTCGGCTTTCCTGGCCACACCGGTCTTTAGGGTGAACGCAGAAGGCGCTCGCAACCCTTTGAATTAAGTGACCAATATGGCCAGTGCTATATCTGGGCATTATGAGGCTTAATTGTTCAGAAAAGCGATACAGTGACATGCAGTACCATACCAGCCCTATATTATTTACTGCCCACTGCTGAGCACAGGCCTCCTCTACTACTGAAAGGGGTTTAGGCTTTAGTCCACCACGCTGACCTATTGCGGGTTGGCAGACTTCACATACCTTCGAGGCTCAGAGAACTTCTCAGGTATGCAGGTTTCCTCACGATAGCGATAATTCACAAAGAATACAAACGTAAACGAGAGACGAGATGAAGTTCACTTGAATGTGTGTAACATAGGAGCCTACCTATGTTACACACATTCAAGTGAATTCGTGTCATCATTTAAGAACTTTTTGTCGTAATACTTTGTTACCACGCCATCAAAATGTCTTAAGTACTTAATTAACCGAATTACAAATAATTATTAGCTGTTTAAAAATAAACATGAATAAAAAGACTTCAATTAGAGGTTGTAAAAATAGAGTTCAATTAGGAAAAACCAAAGAACGAACGTAAATAAAATACTTTTTGCTTAATGCACTGAGAATAATTGATGGTCACGAGATCGATGAAATGAGATAATGGCCTTATGTAATCCAAAGTATATATAAACTAATATTGTATCTAAAGAGGAAAGATTTGATTGTTTGTTTGTAATGGATAAACTCAAAAACTACAGTGGGGCTAGGATGTGAAAAAAAAACACGATGCGTCTCCGCTTCGTTTTATTGTGATTGGTTGAGTGACTGACGTATCGGTATTTTAATGTTTGTGATTGATCGAGAGACCGACACGTCAGTCCTCAACCAATCACAATAAAACGAAGCGGAGACGCATCGTGTTTTTTTTCTCGTCCTAGCCCCATAGGACGGCTTTTGAAAATTGATATATTCCTTGCATCAATGATTCCTTCGCGATAAATTAACAGCTGCTTTCAACAAGTTTTCAATAATAAGTGACGTCTCAATGTTTACAACGTATGGCCTTGGCGTTATCAATCTCAGAATACTAATAATGTTTCGTTATTTCGTTCACGTTTGTGAGCAGATTTAGTTTTTTTTTTTTTATTTCCGCGTCTCTTCCTGTGTTTGCAGATTTCTTTGTATGTTAATGGTTGTCATTTGTATGAGGCTAAGATAAACCGTAATTTATTATTTTAGTGGTGAGAGGATTTGGTAATTCGTGTTATATTGGATAGTGAATTCACACGAAAACCTCAAACCATGAACAGTAGGTGTACATCCAGTGAAAGACTACTTTACTGTCAGATTGTTGTGCAGATACGTCTCTACCGAAGACTTAAAAAGGGAATTAATTATTTCTACAACAAAAAAAATGTACAAAGAATACATCTTGCCCTACGCCTCTAGTCAAATATTCCAACAGTCAATCACAATCAATATAATAAACTATTAGAACCCATAAGAATTGCGCATGATTTTTCTCAAACTGTTTAGTGCACGCGTCCTTTATAGTTCGTGACTGTGCTGATAAAGAACTATTAATTATAATTATATCGTACATCACGCTAACAGGATGTTGGCAAAAAATAATTACGTATTGGCTTCATGCTTAGGATCGATGTTCGAAGCCTGGCCTGCTTTACAAGATACAAATTTTTAATTGACAGTTATCATTCAACAACTAATGGACATAGTACTCATTTCATTATCATTTACTTGGGAGCATAGACTAGAGTGTGACTTTTGTATTTGTACGTTTACACACACAAACTCACGCCTTTTATCCCCGAAGTGGTAGGCAGAGGCGCAACTAGTGCACCCACTTTTCGCCGTTATTCCGTCCCATGATAGGGGGCGAGTCTATAGCCATATCAGGCACAAATTCCAAACTCCGAGCTGATAATAGAAAAACTCGATCACTTTGCCCGACCCGAGAATCGAACCCGAGACCTCAGCATTGCAGTCGTACCATGCTACAACTACGCCACCGAGGCAGTACTTGTACATTTGTCTTATAAAATAGCATTTACTCAAAAATATTACTCTATAGTAAACATTTACACATCTAGGTACAAAAAGATCACTCATGCAGGTGGTGATAAGTTTCATATGGCTGATACACTAAATAGGCTGATAAAATTATACCCATAAAAAATATTTGATTTTCGTTGAGGTTAATGCTATTACTGACTATAAACAGTGCCGGATTAGCCCATAAGCAAATTAAGCAATTGCTTAGGGCATCACGTCTTGGGGGGCACCAGAAACAGCACAAAAAAAATGCTAGCACATAAAAGCAAAGCTGTTTGAAAATCCGCGCACATATAGACTGATGTTAGTTTACTTATGGTAGGGGGGCCCCATAGGCGTGAATTGCTTAGGGCATCAAGATGTCTTAATCCGGCACTGACTATAAATTGTCATGAACCACATCATTGGAACCGTTTCAGGACCAGTTTACTGAGGTGGTTGTATCATTTCGCAGTTGATCGAAGTGATGGTTTGAGTTACGTATCTTCAGATAGCTGGAGAATCATCAACAAACTCACTTCTCTTCTGAATACTCATTTCTTTGTTCAAAGTTTAACACTACGTTTTCTATAGCATGGATTGATTTCTAATTTGTGATAATTTATTACATAGCGTCGGGGATAGTATAATACCGCGAACTAGCACTAGTAAATACCGCGTATGTGTCAAATACAAATTTATCTCTTCCCTTATTTAATGAGTCGATATTTACTTTGTTTATGTATCAATCTCAATTTAGCTACGTTCATCACTTACGCGGTATTTACCATTGGTAGCTACGAGTACGTGGTGTCGTGCTATCCCACGATATAGGCATTAATAATACCAAGTATTTTCCATATCAGTATGGATCTCGGTAATGTTACATGATATTAATTATGAATGCCACGCATAGGGCAAAAACTGATGGCACACGGTTACCTCGTGTCGGAGCTGAGACGTAAAAAAATTGAAGATTTATAATGTGTATTGATTTCTATTTAATTTTACTGGTGAGCTGCTGGATCAGGTGTTTTGAAAAAAACTTTATACATACGTGATTTCCTATTACATCGGCGTACGACTCTCAGTGATCTTCGTTGGCAAAGGGCTTCGGGTTCCTCTGGTAAGAAGTGGCTAGTTAGTCAGCGTAAGAGACCCTGCGCCTGGTGTTTAATTATGGGGTCTCAAAAGCTTCCGTGCACCAGAGAATTCCCTTAAGTGTCAATGGCATAATGAGGCATAAGCACCTACACTGTCGTCTATCCCGGCCATTATAGTCAGTGGTTTGTTCTGACGAAGTATTCCCCGCTTATATGATTTGAATTTAGAAGCATCAAGCAATGTGTTTGTAGGTTATTATGTAAAATGTCCTGCTCCGTAGTTTGTCTGCAACCTTATTAATTTGTCTTATATAAGTAATGCATTTCCGACAACGCAATATTGCTTACATGGATACGATATGACGTTTCTTTGTTAGAAAATTCCATTACATGTAATTGTAGAATACCATGACACTTGGCGTAAACTTTTTACACAGCTTTACGCACAGGTGCTTCGTCAAATCGTAAAAAATAGTTAATAATTCTTATATATTCATTATTTATTATTTAGATGAAAGGACATATTTAACTATATATATTGAACTTAGATTAATAACGACATCTTGATGAATTTCAGACCAAATTATTACATGATTCCTGAGAGGGTTATGCACTCGTATAAGATTTTAAAATTTATTACCTTTTTTGCGAGTATATAAATGGACTGCTCTCAACAAAAATAACAAATATATCTATATCATGTTATTTTTTTTTTTTTTTTTTATTATTAATTGTATTTTATACCTTGAACTGATTTTGAAAAGAGCAGCACTAGAGTTTCTTGCCCGTTCTTCTCTAGTGAGAACTGCTTTCCGAACTGGTGGTCGAGTTAATATTGACTGAATCTAAATAATGTATAACATTTTATGGGTTCGAATAAATTTATTTCATTTCATTTCAAATGCTTTTGTAAAAGTGAAGAAAAAATGGCAAAAGTCATTATCCAGAACTTCGTATCACAAAACACTGCACTATGCTATTATTACAAATACATATAAAGTTTTATAAATAATCACTACTCCCGTGGTACGATATCCTTTAAACGAACAGAAATGCTTGTTATACATTCAATCCTTACGTTCCCGCTTTGCTAAAAGATATAATAAAGTTTCGAGATACTGTAATAATGGCTGTTACATTAATAAACCTAAAAAAAATAATTTCTACTTGGCTCTGCTATCTGATTTATAAAGAAATAGAATCACAGTTATATTTAAGCACTTATTATAAACGGCAATAGATTTACACTGGTTACAAAGACCTTCAAACCATAACATTGTGGCAGTGAGGCATCGCATGCCATCTACCCAAACGGACTCTTGTATACAAGAACACCTAATATTTTTCGCCTGTAACAAGTTTGCTTATCTATTTTTGTTATTGTTCCAGGATGTCGACCCTGCTATTTTGGCAGGGACGTGGCAAGGCGAATGGCGCCCCCAACGGTCGCAACTGGTTGCACGCGCCCGACGCGCTCGTCAAAGGTCACGTCGCATATCTAGTTAAGGTACAATCGCCCAATTTAGTACTACATAGTATAGCTTCTCAAGATAGAACACCCATTTTTCATATTTTACCAAGCAGTTACCATCGTTTCAGAGATGTAGCATAAATGAAGCAGCAGATAACTTTTATTGTTAACTACAGTTGTGAGGTGCATGTTGATGACAGGCGCCGCCACGCAGGCGACTTAGAACCTTAAGGTGGTCGAGCATACACTTTTCTGACTGTACGTTACCACTGGTCTTCTAATCGGGGCTTGGATTACCGATAACAGTGCAGAAATCGAAATCCACAAGAATTTCTTCTACAAATTTTCAAGTTCTCGAGTGGAGACCACGTAGCGGCTAGTGCAACGTTGGACGTCCTGCGAGGTGGACAGACGACTTGATAGAGGTCGCAGGAACGCCCTGGATGCAGGCCGCTTTTGACATGTCCGCCTGGACATCTTTAGAGGAGGCCTATGTTCAGCAGAGGACATCATGTGGCTTATTATGATGATGAAGGATTTTTTTTATTGCATCGAGTGACGAGACGAGTATGCCGTTTACGTGATGGTAAGCGATACGACCACCCATAAACAGTAGAAATACCATCCAGCACCTTGAGTTACAAAGTACTGGATAGCATTCCACTGCACTCGTCATCCTGAGACATAAGAGTTAAATCTCATTATGTCCTGTAGTTACACTGGCTACAATGTCCTTCAAACCGAAACACAAAAGTGCATGCACACTGCTGCTTGGCGGTAGAAATAGACATTGCGGTGGTAGCCACACAGTCGGACTCTTACATATGAGAAACCTACCACCAGTAAACATTTATTTACCATGTAAACAACTACAACAAGCGGACATCTACAGAATTTGAAGCTAGAACTTTTGGCAAGTCACATGTGTACAGAACTACTGCTAGTGTAAACGCTGGAAGCTCTTGCGCAATATATTGCTACAAGAACTTGCTAGTCCTGCTTGCCACCCTGAGACAGACTGCAATAGGGGTGGCTAGTCTCCCACGCAAAGCCACGAGCGTCCTACGGGGTCATCTTTAGCTCCTCGGACACCGGGGCTACAAGGCGTTGCGAAGGGATGGTCCACACAGCTATATTGGTAAACACGATATCTTGGGACTATCTCATTTGCGTCGAAGAAGGCCATAGTTTTTGGAATGAGAGACTAACAAACTGTTGTCCTGGGTTCGAATCCTAGCTCAGTGAGTTTTCCGCTTCCATTAGCAATGTAAATGGCGCAGACAACCAACGGACAGTTTATATAGTTTGTTGCATTGATATTTGGTTGATTCAAACTGATGATTTGTTGATTTCACGTGTACCGCGGCAATAAATTCTTTCTTTCTTTCTTGCATTCATGAAATACTAATTACCTAACTCCTTTGTTTACTACTAAAATTACAACTTACTACTTGAACTAATATCAGTTAGAAAGTAAATAGTTTGTATTTACATTATGCATAACAAATTAAGTTCATTGCACCGACGTAAAGTCTTTGCTCCCTCGGAACATTATTGCGATACTAGTAGTGGGACCTAATTAGAGCAGTGGGGGTCAGAAGTATGATTGTAAAAGCACTTGTTTATATAAATTAATTTGTGTAATTTTTCGGGACTTGACAACACCTCATCTTTTTAACCGACTTAAAAAAGGAGGTTCTCTATTCGATCCGTATGTATGTATGTATTAGGCATCGACTCCAAATATGTCCATCACGGGGGTCACAGAAGTTTGACCCCCGGAGGCCCCTATTAGTCGCCTTTTACGACAGGCAGGGGATACCGTGGTGGAATTCTCCAAACGCCCCCAATCCACAGGGCGGGAGACGTCGGTCAGTCGTCCACCCGACGCCTCCTACGTCTCGTCTGGCGGCGGGAGGGATCACCACAGCGCTGGCGATCCCTCTCGGCACTCTCCTTCCGCGAGAGGACCGCCTCGCAGAAGTGGGCCACCGCCTGCCAGGCCTCCCGGCCGCCGACCATGGAAGCGACCACGGCCGGCAGCGAGAGGTCTTCTCCGACGACTGTTCTGAGAGCGCTGCGTTCTTCATCCCAGGCTGGACAACACTCCAACGTATGTTGGGCCGTGTCCATTGGGCAGTTGTCACAATAGTGACACACGGCCGACTCCTCTATCCGTACCACCCAAAACAGGAACTCACCGAAGCAGCCATGCCCGGTGAGCACCTGCGTCAGGCGGTATGTTGCCGCTCCGTGGCGCCTGTCCAGCCATTCGGCAAAGACAGGACGCACTGCCTCTACGACCCGGTGCCCCCACGACGGGGCCTCCAGCCTGAGACGCCACTCCTCCACGGCGGCTCGCCGTAAGGCGGCCCTCTTGGCCTCCACCTCCTTCAGGGCCGGACGCTCCCCGCGACTGAACGCCTCCTCCCGCCAATGGAATACATCGGCAAGGGATTTGGCGTCCAGGTCCCAGGGCAGAAATCCGGCCAATAGGCAAGCCGCCTCGAAAGAGACCGTGCGGTACGCCCTGACCGCCCGCTGCGCTAAAGCTCTCTGCGGGGCGCGCAGAAGGGCGACGCAGGGGCAGCCCAGGGAGTCAGCCCAAACGGGGCTGCCGTAAAGGGCTATGGACCGCACGACTCCGTGATACAGCCTCCGGCAAGGGAAGCCAGGACCTTCCAGGTTGGGCAGCAAGCGGGAAAGAGCGCCCGCTGCCCGGGACAATTTCGTCCTCAACTCCTTAAAGTGGGTGCGGAATCGCCATCGGCCATCTAGGACTAAACCTAGATACTTCATGCTAGAGCCGATGGGGATCCGCACCCCCCCAACGACGATGCCGGCACCGGCCGATGGCCCTCTCCGAGGTCCGTGAAAACACACGGCCTCGGTTTTCTCGAGGGCCACCTTCAACCCTAAACGTTGTATTCTACCAACTACTTGGCCGGTGCCCGCCGCCGCCAGAGTTGCGGCGTCCCGGAAGGTCCCAGCAGTCGCTGTGACTAACGTTACGTATATACTATGCGAATATAAAGTTGAATGTTGAGTTGACCAATAACTAAAGCATCCTTCGCCGATCGCACAGTGGAGCCGCTTTAACGTGAACCGAAAAAAAGAATTATAGACAACTTTCCTACTTTAACACTACAACAAAACTTGTGTGTAGCAGTACGATATACTTTTTTGAATTATTTATGATTTAAGACGAGCATTACACCCAATCTATCCATACCTAACACAACCACGTATTGAGGCTGTCCGTAATCTTTTAAGGAATCATAATATTAAAAACATAAATACAACAACCACAAGAAAGGTGTGTTGAGAACAAAACAATGGATTAAAACAACGATTAAGTTGTAATTACAGCTAGTTTGTGGAAAACAAGCAAAAAAGAAGGCCATGGTGGGGTCATGTGAAAAGGCTTAAACAATTTAGTATAGACTGCAGTCATTTTATTTTTGCTATCGTGATTTGCATTATATTTATGATTGTCAAAGGCCCTCCACCTTTTTCTGAATTCTGCTCTCAAATCCTCTAATTGTTAAACTTCGTGTTCATTGCGTAGAAGACAAGGTTTCTAAGATTTAAAAATAATGATGACCCACTATTGAGAAAGACACTAATGTCTTTCTACGTACCTAAGTACGTAAGAGTTAGTAAAAGCTAATTATATTTTGTTGTTTTTTTCAGTTCCTCGGCTGTACGCAAGTCGACCAACCCAAAGGAATAGAAGTAGTCAAGGACGCTATAAAGAAACTACAGTTCACTCAGCAGCTAAAGAAGTCAGAAGCGAAAGACGGCGCTAAGTCCAAGAAAGTAGAGATCACCATATCAGTCGATGGAGTTGCTATACAGGTGCGTATTTGAAAGAATACGTGGGGCCCAGACCCACGAGTACGTAACTAGGTTCAATTATTTATGTCTAATTTGGAGGACAATATAGTTAATAAAATTCGCCTTCACCTCGCTTTGAATTCGCTTGCATTTCGCCAAAGTGATAAAACCCTTAACGCTACCTGACCACGTATGAAACAACCCGACCTTACTCATCCAGACACTTATTTAAGTTCTTTAAAATAAAAGGCTTACCATCAGTCTAACATTAAATAGTCTCGGTTTGGTTATACAACAAAACAATGGAATTGAATGTCGGTCAGTGAGCACGGCCTAGGCAGTAACTCTGTTTCAACACTCCTTTGATTTATACCACGCTGGCCCAATTGTTTAGCGCGAAGAACTAATATAAGTTTAGGATTTATATTATTCACTACTTAAATTAAAGAACGAATACTCCGGTCGTACTGGGTTAAATATATTACATTAAATCAACCTAAGTTTCGTCTTGATGAGCCGCGGTTTTGAATAAACGATCCCGATCGCTTTATTTGATCCATGGTGAAAATGGACCAATCAGAATAAAGATTTTTGAGGAGATCGGTTATTGATTACGACCGTTATTCGGTAATAACAATGAAATAAGACGTTAGCGTAACACAAAGTGAAAACAAACTTTAGATAAAATATTCTTTAACATTCAACAAAATGTAAATAATAATTACCTTTGGCATTATATTCAATTGATTACAAACAACATAAAATAATTATGAATTAGTCTTGCTTATTAAACAATCGTCACTCTTGCGCGTTACGTAATGTGTGTTCACACGCTATTATGCAGTTTCCATTGATTTCTCTTTTAGTCAGGGTTTGATTTAGAAAGATGGTATGGGGTGCGGGCCCCCCTCATTATGTTAATATTCAAATTTAATCAGAATAGAGGTCTTTTCGATGTAATTTCCTGATCAATACAAATAGAATATTGTACAACTTTTGTTTTTATTGATTTCAACTAAAGATAGCAAGCATTATTCATATTTGGCCTCTGTGGATCATAGTTCTCTGATCAACAAATTCCTTCTTTATCTATTTTATATATTGTCGTTTTATATCTACAACATATCTCTTACACTTAAAATTTAATACACCCGTAATTATATTTAACGAATTAACACTTAAATGTCATTACAAAAGTACGAAATTAAAAGCGTCATAACGAAAATTTTCCTCAGTCTCAACCACAATCCATAAGTAGCATGATTACAGGAAACCATTACAGTAATGGACGTTGGCAACATTACAGTTTGTGACAACGTGCCCGTACGTCGGAATAAACTGGGTTTAATAACTGCGGGGGGGTTATAATACATGTATGGTGTTTATGAGAAATATATAGAAACTATTTTTGACAGTTTGACTTACTGTTCTTAAACAGTCCATTTTACACTGACCCTAATATTTATGACATTTGAAGTGTAAAAAAAATGTGACATCGGGCCAGCGTTGCCAACTTAACGGATTTCCCGTCATATCTAACGGATTTGGATACGCTGGAAACGGGAAAAATATGTTACGGTGGACGGGATAAACGGGAATAAACGTGAAAGGAGGACCTTTTGTCTTTGGGCGGCAAGAACACACGCTTGCACGTGAAAGGTAGAAAGTTATAGCTACGCCCGTGTCAATTGTTGATTGAACGGATTTTTGACGGAAAATCTTGTTGGCAACACTGCCGGTTGGACGCGTAAAACACTAATTACGCTACTGCACTGTTATGATCTATTTAAAGGAGTAACCAATACAATTACTAAGCATTAAGAAACGTAGCACAATGAACACAATGCAATTCCATGCAGTACTTTTTGTGTTATAGTAATATACATAACATAGGATCACGTCATTTATCTTTTCAAGGGCACACAGAGGTTAAACACACTCGCATCTCGCCAGCTACATTAGGTCCCGAGTATTATAGGTCCGAGTCTATTGTAATTTACTTGGCACAATTCTAGCCTCAGAGCTGATACTGCAGAAAACCCCTAACCCCTTTTTGGTAATCGACCTCAGGACCCCCAGGAACCCGGCAGTACACGCCACCGAGACTGACACAACTCTGAATTTTATTTAAAAATATTATTAATTTGATTACAGGAGCCACGTTCAAACAACATAATGTACCAATTCCCTCTGCATCGGATATCGTACTGCGCAGACGACAAGGGCGCTAAGAAGTACTTCTCGTTCATAGCGAAAGGTGGCAGCACTGTCAACGGGGTTAACGGCCACGATGTGCCGGAGAGGCACGAGTGCTTCGTCTTCATCTCCACTAAGCTGGCTTCCGAGATCACGCTTACTATAGGGCAGGCTTTCGATTTGGCTTACAGGTAAGACAGTGGCGGATAATAATCGTAGTTTTATTGTATACTGAAAAGCCAGGTGAAATTATGGAGTAAAGGAAACTTAATTTTATAATACCAGTTCTTTATTATATACTGTGCACTGCTGAGGCGTTCTCTACTACTGAGAGGGATTAGGCCTTACTCCTCCCTGCTAGCTTTGTGCGGGTGGGCAGACTTCACTTCTTAACCCGTCAAACCCCGCTTGTATATTAGATGTATGGGGAAACCCTATATACTCGGTAGCCGTAGTAGCGGGCCTTGACGAGTCAAAATTCTTATTGAGAAGAAGTTATGTCAAACGCAACAGTAAGCTAAACGGATTTGGATGAAATTTGGCCTAAAGGTAGACCATATCCTGGATTAACATAATATAGGCTGCTTTTTATCCTGGGAAAAAATACAGTGGCTCTTTTATTACGTACATTCGTACTGTTAAACCTAATAGGTACATCATAAAAGTAATCCTATATTTACAGAATATTTCTTTAACTCATAAGATCTTATCAAAACATTTGATAAATAAATTCTAATTTGGCATTCGAAGCGCGGAGTGATATGTTACTGAACGCTAAGTTATGAGACGAAGCAAGCTTGCTGCTTTTTGGAATACCAATTATGGGATAAAGAGTTCAAATACCTTCGCAACGATCATAATTCTGGAATTCGAAATCAGTTTGGCCAGTCTGCGATCTTTAAATTACGAAAGTGTTCTCGTTTGCCCTTTTTGACGCAGAATGGTCTCATGGGCATTAAGATTCTTGGAGAGCGATCCAGGAAGATCTTTCACTCCGAAAATATATCTTCTGTGACATTTAGTAATAAAATATTTTAACGCAACAGGTGCTGCAAGCAAAAATTAGTATTACTTTAGATTTGTTTTGTTATTTATGAAGAAAACCTCTGAAACTAGGTATTAAAACTACTCTAAAAGTCTTTTCAATTAGTTAAAGCAATAGGTACTTAGTAATTATTTCGTTTTTAACATAATTTGTTTTTATTTCAGGAGGTTCTTAAACGACAACGGCAAGTACATAGAGATGCAGAAACTCTCGTTGCAAAACAAGAAACTCGAGCTTCAAATGAACACGTACCGAAATCGCTTGCAGGTGAGTTAATTATTATTCTTTATAGTGAACAGGCCGACTGAACCTTTACCCACCCTATTTTCATAATTATTTAATTCCTAAAATTTCAATGAATTCCTTTGAATTTTATGTGCAATTACAAATAAAAAAAAATCTTCACTTGCCGCCCCTTTTTATGTGCCACCCGGGACCATGGTCCCCCGTCCCCACCCCTTACTACAACACTGGTGAGGCCTATTATATTGTTATAACCTTTTTGTTTTTGATTTATATGTGTCAATTGGTTTTTCAACATTTTACAACTTTTCTAAATTTTGGTTCAATTATTTTTCCATTGACGATTATGACAGTCTTCAGATTATGCTTTGAGTTCAAAGTTTGTACAAACTTCAAATTGTGTACTATCACCGCGACAGTCCGTTACATTCTCAACTAAGCTACTGTCCCTTTGTGCTCTAATAAAACAAACTCTTACCTACTTCTAACTAAGCTATGGTCACTTTATACAACTTGCAGACCAAAACTAAACTTACGTTTTGCTTATCTGGAATAGCTGAGAAACTTCACAATTGTGTAGACTGTAATCGATGTAAGCTATGCACTATGTGTAATTTGGTTCAGCAATACAAGCTTGTTTGTCAATTATCGCTTTAACGGTGAAGGAAAACACCGCGAGGAAACCTGCATACCTGAGAATTCTCCATAAGAATCTCGAGGATATGTGAAGTCTGCCAACCCGCACTAGGCCAGCGTGGTGGACTATGGCCAAAACCCTCAGTAGTAGAGTAGGCCAGTGCCCAGCAGTGGGACAGTAATACAGGGCTGATGTTATACTGAATATTCTAGGAGCTATCGAAGATCACGTACAAGGATGACTTGTCCGCGTACCTTGCGCGCAACAGCATTGCGGACATCACCGAGTTCCGCCCTCCTCACGAGCTGGAGAAGCAGATCGCCTCGCTGACCCTGGCCAACGGCTTCAGCGCCATGAACGGGAACAAGACTCCTGAGCTGGGTGAGTGATTGGGAACAGCATACGGTATTGGAATCTTTCATAATCAGTTTTATAAGTGAAATATAGGATGATTGTTTTTTAATACAATTTGCGTATATCATACTCCAAATTAGAGGTGGTCTTCTCTTGCAAAGCACGTTGCAGAAACACTCTCACCCTTGAGACATAATTAAGTCTCAATACCTAGTAATTGTACTACAGCCTACAATGTCCTGCAAACAGGAACGCAACACTTCTTCTTTGCTGCATAAATACTCTTTGAAGCGGTACTCTCGTGACGGAAATGCGCATGACCACCGAACCGGTGGTGTAGTTGTATTATAGTATGACTGCAATACTGAAGTCTTGGGTGCGATTCCCGAGTCGGGCAAATTTGATATTGGATTTTTTTAATTCAGTATCAGCCCGGAGTCTGTAATCTGTGCCTGATATGGCGATAGGCTCGCCCCCTATCACATCATGGGACGTAATGACGGCAAAAAGTGGGTGCACTAGTTGCGCCTCTGCCTACCCCTTCGGGAATAAAAGGCGTGTGTGTGTGTGTGTGTGTGTGTATGGAAATACGCGTAAGAGACCTAGGTCATATTTTTGACTGTTTTTTTCACAGGTGCAGACGCTTTATCAAACAACTCTACAGACACGTTCAACTCGAGTAATGATAACAACCTGCTGCTCTCCACGCCGCCGCCCACGCACAACGGGAAACCAAACTTCTCTACTGGGTATGTGTCGCATTAACACGAGTATTTTATATCTCGCACGTCAAGGAATCATTGGACCGTATGTCAGTCGTAGTACAAGAAAAATATCTACGGACGTATGGTTATGTATACAGAGCTACAGGATGTACGGCCAAGGTGACCATACGTCCCGTTTAGCTCGGGACTGTCACGATATTCAGGTAAGATCCGGTGCCAAGAACGTCTATGGAACAGGCAATTCCGTTTCCGATTATAAAATAAATAAAACAAGAATAAAATAAATAGCCTTATATTTCTCTATAAATAAATTAATAAAAAAAACTCTTATTTCGTTACGAACTTTGTCTGAAAAATTGTTGGAAAAGGCCATTTTGAGGCAAAATCTATGCGATCACGTTATTTATACTTCAAATCATTTATTATTGTTTTTTACAATTACAGTAAGCTGATCGGCGATCTACCGTCCAACAAGAACCCCGTGGTGGGCCCCAGACTTGAAGAGCTGCTGCTTAATTCCGACTCGGACAGTGGTAGGCTCCTATATTATTATTACCTATTACCTTGATAAATAACGTTAATTATAGTTGACACTGGCAGTAATATTCCTCAATTCAGAGGAATCAGTTGCCATAAATAAAAAAAAATAAAAAAAAACAATTATACACTAAAGAACTTCGTTTTAAGATTCTTGAGGTCGACTATGTAGTTTACAGTAATTAGTGAAAAGAATATAGGTGGGGTGAGTTGGGGAATACCGGTTCACTGGTTAATACCGTTGTTTCAAGATAAACAGCTAAACCTGACATTATTTCCTAATACCGGCAACACAGCTTGAACTGTCATTTTGTAATAACATTAATGCCTGTGTATTAATTTTAGTTAAAGTTTAGCAGTGACCTTATAGTAACCGGATAACCTCTTGATTCGGTCTGACTCTAACTCACCAATACATTGTTTCGCTATTGTTTATGTTATATTCATTAACATGTATGTGCAGATTTCGACCCCCGCGCACACGAGTCCGGCCCGGCGTCGCCCGCCCCCGCTGCCCCCGCGCCCGCCCCCGCCACGCCCCCGCGCGCGCCGCAGCTCATCGATGCGCACGCGCACACCACGCCGCTACGTCAGTACACTATATTTAAACATCATTATGATTATACTCACATGTTATGTAGTGTTGTAGACTTGAAATGCGAATAAATATCCTAAATGTAATACTTATCCTTCTTCAAACGAGGCTGAAAAATTTTTTTTACGGTAGGCAACGGTTTTGCTGTGCCCTTAGCATTGCTTTCGTCCGTGGGCGACGGTAACCACTTACCATCAGATGGGCCGTTAAAACGTCTGCCTTGGAGGCAATAAAAAAAAATACTTAACGATGATGTCAAAAATCTAACAGGCATTCTCATAGATTACTAAATATTTTTTAAGCCAAATTATAATATGTATCCCAAAAACAACAACTGATTTTACAAAGTTACTGAATCACTATAATATAAAAAAAATATATTTTTCCAGTGGCGCCCCCACCAAAAGCCTCGAAACGCCAGACGCCGCCGCAGCCCATCCAATCCCCACAGACCATCAACGGGAACGACTTATTCGGTTCCACACCCTTTTCCACTCCCAGTACAGTCCAACCCGCCCAACCGTTCGCCCAAAACAAACCCAACTACGACATAAGTGACTTCAACCTGCAGACCTCTGTGTTTAATGCCACATCATTCACCAACGGGCTGAGCGGTTACGACCCATTCGATACACAGAAAAGCGGGAACATCTTTGGCAATGGGTTTGGAACTTTCAACGGGTTTGGAAACTTGAGCGAGAAGCAAACTGTGGAACTGAACAGCAGTTTCAACGGGTTTTTAGATAAAACTATCTCTGAGATGAAGGTGAGTCGAAGATTATTAGTTATCTATTACAGGGTCGTTGATTTCACCACTTGGTGATAAATGCTAATCGTGACATAAATGTGTTTAAATAGAAAAATTCACACTAATCTATGCTCCCAAATAAATTGTAATAAAATGTGCACTATCTACTAATCTAGATAATACCAGCCCTGTATTATATACTGTCCCACTACAGGGCACGGGCCTCCTCTACTACTGAGAGGGTTTAGGCCTTAGTCCACCACGCTGGCCTGGTGCGGGTTGGCAGACTTCACATACCCTCGAAATTCTTATAAAGAGCTTCTTAGGTATGCAGTTTTCCGCACGACTTTTTCGTTCACCGTTAAAGCGAACGATAATTGATAAACAATACACACGTAACTTTAAAAACTCAGAGGTGTGTGCTTTGGGTTTTGAACCTCCGAACATTGTCTCGGCAGAACGTTCCATTCCCAACTAGGCTATCGTCCACTTCATCATCTACTAATGTAGATGTACACATTTATTTGGGAGTTTATCTGTTTATTACTGTCAAATAAAATGTACTTGAACCCTATGAAACAGCCCCTAAATATTCTATGTGTTTATTTTTCAGTATTCATTTATGTAACAATTGATATTAACAAATTAGGTACATAGGTATTTTATAGGTCTTATTAACACTGACAAAACCCCGTAAAATGTGTAAATATTCTTTTTTTTTTCAGGATGGCTTCAGTCGAGGCATCACTTTTGGAAACGACGATTTCTCAATAGACAACCTCGATCCACTGAAGAAAAATTAAACTCATACCCATCCCATGAAAAAACAATCAAATAGATGAAAATTATAGTTAATACGAAATCTACCTTTGGATCACACAACAAAAATACTATTGAAACTCATGCTTAAAAGTACTATTTTGTGAGTATCGAGAGCCTCTAAAAATCTATAGAGCCAACTGAAACTAAATTTGTAATTTAATTAAGAATTGTATTGTCCGCAAAAAATTATATGAACATATAATATTTTTTTTAAGTATGAAAAATAGCTCATCTCACAAAAAAAACATTAGATTGAGTCTTAAACTTGAGTTGGTATAATGCATGACATCCGATAAAAACAACATGATGAAGTTATATACTTTTCTAAGTGTAGAGAAAATTGATTCGCGTGATTTTTATATTATTTTTTTGTAGAACATGCATAGTGGGTCTGTCGTGCTTTTTTCTATGCGTAGCGCTTGCGATTCCCTCAACGAGTAAAATCGGCGTCGATTTTTAACATCTCATCATTCGTTGTGTGATCAAATAGAATCGATACATACAGGTGTTGCCATGTTATTGGTTACAAAATTGATGAGTTCGTGATAGTAGAATTTATTAGAACGTATTTTTATATTAAACACTTGCGCAATCTCCACAATGAATCTCGGGAGGTTCTACCAGTAACGTGACAATTCGTCGGCTGAGTTATTACATTTTCTGAGCTGGTAACATTAGGAAAAATATTTATTAGGTACTAAGTGGAATTTATAAGTATTTTTATAAAAAGGACGATTTACGAGTCAACTAAAATAATAAAAAAATATGTATAAGTGTGAAAATGCTTTATTGAATTGGATAATGCATGATTATAGTGATATATTTCTATTGGTCATTTAATGTATTGTTTTTTAATGTAATAAAGGACATATTAATAAAATATTTCGAAATGGCATAACTCAGTTGACATTTTTTTAAATGTTATACATTGAATGTAATGCGCTCAATGTCATTCCAAAAGTGCCTTAAAAACACTGAGACAATACGATCAGATATCATAAACATTTTTTGATAATAATTCATTTCACCAATAGATTTTTAAGACCAAAAATGTATTTTGGTTGAAATAATTCCATATGTTATACGCGGGGACCAAATTTTGTTTGTGTAAATTATCGAAAATATATTTGGAGTTTACCTCAAAGTATTCTGTGATAATTCTTTTCAAATTGAGGTACTTCAAATTTTGTTAAAAAATGTTTGAAAAATCGACTGATATGGAATGACGTATGTATATAATTTTCGTCGATAAAAAAATCTAACATTTACTAGTGTTGATTAATCGATTATTTTTAACATCGATATGAGTATCGATGACAATTTTCGACATCTATTTGTTGAAGTCATTTCGATACATCTTTTATTTAGTATAACAGACGTTATGTGTCAACATTCCAGGAACATATTTTTTTTAATATTTTAATGGAGCAACACTATGGCCGTCGGATAGCGTGAGAGCAACACTGTGGAATAATGCAAATTTATTTAATATCGTGAAAACAAAAAATAACAATATATCTTTCCTTCATTCCGTAGCATAACTCTTTAGAGCTTGCCACCATATCCTACTAGGTTTTAAATAGCAAAGGCTTTTTTTTTCATTTTTTTAAAGACAACTTAATAGTTAAAATAAATATATCGTCATTTACCAATAGAAATGTTAAAGTTCGAATACTTGATTACACATCGAAACCAATCCTTCACACGATTTTATAATTCTGTAACATGTTAGTTGATTTCTACGCTATCCGATCGTCCGAATATTATGATTATTATAATTAATGTTTTAGTTGTATTATAGTGGGAGTAAACTGTTGTATCGCATGTCTCTTTAGTGGAATATTTGTTAAGTATTGTGTACACTAATGTTACTCTAAGGCCAAAAGATATACATAATTGTGTATTTTCAATAATAAATTTATGTTTATAATATTGGGGTTTTACTTTTTTGTTTCTTTTTTTTTATGATTTGCCTTAGATTGGATCATCCAGGGAGTTAATGCCAGACAGGCGTCTTATAGCCAAAGTATTTCTTTCCACTTTGTATCCGTTCTATTTCATAAAGAAAAATCTAATAAAAATAAAAACACCTTTAAAAAAATGGAAATGTAATTTAAAAATATTTTAAATAACCCACACTCGCCATATTGAGATTAGATTAAAGTTTAGTTCATAAACTGTCCACTTCAAAAAACAGTTATTTTTTATATGTCTTAACACCAAACTATTTAACGCAAACGCCATAAGGTAAGAACATAGGCGACTTTTTATCCCGGGAAAATATATGGTGTGGGTTTATCCTGGAAAAATTTTACACGCGTGTGGTGTCACGGCCAAGCCACTGAACGGATTTCAATGAAGTTTGGTACGCTGATAGTTTGAGAACTTCGAAAGAATTTAGGCTACATTATCCCGGGAAAATATATAGTGGCACTTTTATCCCGAAAAAACTCACGCGGGCCTTGTGGTGAGTTATGGTGGCCATACCAAAGTATGTAGATAGTCTGAGGCTCAGGAAAGGACATTGGCTCGTTTTTATCCCGGAAAAATATAAACATTAATTCCACGCAGTAAAAACTATTACACGCGGGTAACGCCGCGAACAAAAGCCCGTACTTAGATTAATTAGGTATACCCTTTTTGAAATTGTCAAGAAAAACATTTCCTAAGCGGCCTAAAATTCTAACCAATACAGTTTATATATTATATCCCACCAAAAACATAAATGTAAAAAGGAGAGCCAAGTTCAATACAAAAATTATGCTTAGCTGTGGGCTTCGCCGCAAAAAGAATGGAGATCTAAATGAGTGCCAAGTTCTATGCAAAATCCAAATATATATTTATAGGAACAAAACAACATTATGATCAAGTATTAAACTCTATTTCTTTGCTTTACTAGATACATATAATAATTGCTGTCATTTAAAAATGTGAGATCTTAAAGTTGGCTAAATTTGACTTGGCCAGGTCTCGGCAGACCGTTCCATTCCCAACTAGGCTATCGTCGCTTGATTTGATTAATAATACACATTAATCAAAGATGGATGCAATAATAAGTAAGATATAAAACTTAAATATTTAGTGGAAGAGAAAGTTATTAAATAACATTAATATCAGACTGTGACGTCACAGAATGTCACCGACCATAACAGTGCGTGCGTGCGAAAGAGATAGTGTCATATCTCTGGCACGCCCCAACTTTTACTCACAACAATATTTCAAATAATGAATAACTGCTTTAATTTTCAAACAATTTTATTGGTTTAAAATTAAAAATTAAACAAAATTATTGCTATTAATATCACAAAAGAATTTCTTTTTCGTGTTGTTTTCTGGTACCTATAAAATAATGCACAAAATCAAAGACAGGAAATAACTATAGGTATTCTTTGAAATTTAAATACTCGCATTAAAATAAATGAATGCTTTATTAATTAGTACCTATACATATGTATACTATAAGGTATTCACCAATAAATACTCAAAGATAGGTATTGTATAAACGTGTATTATCAAAGGTATAATTTACAAACAACACCACCTACGACATTTGCCTTTTCGATTAGGTATATAGGTAGCACAACACTCAGAATCCTACTAATATTATAAAGGCGAAAGTTTGTAAGAATGTATGGATGTTTGTTACTCTTTCACGAAAAAACTTCTGAACGGATTTCGATGAAATTTGGCACACGGGTAGATCATGTTCTGGATTAACACATAGGCTACTTTTTATCCCGGGACAATATAAAGCGGGACTTTTATCCCGGAAAACTCATTCACGCGGGCGGAGCCGCGGGCAAAAACTAGTAATAACTAAAGCAAGCACAACAAAACAGCTGTAGCTGTCACTGTCAATTGTCAAATCTTGTTTGCTTGCGTTGCTTGTTGTATACGTTTTTACGAAAAATTGTTTACGGAAATTTTACAGTTCTGACGATAAAATGGTATTTGTCGTGAATTGAAATAGAAGTAATAGTAATCTAACATTATTAGGAGGCCCGATCTCAGTATTAATATAAAGATGGTGGATCTCAGCGGCGGATCTGATGGCCCCTTGGAGCATGCGTTTTCAAACTCTGTTTTCATCGTTCCCGGGATTATTGTCATCAGTTTATCAGGTAATACATTGTCGATCACTCTTCTTATGTCGTTTGATAGAGTTATTATAGTAATAAATAGTTTTTTTTCTCTTATAATTTGATAACATTTGGTGTTGTGAAGTAGCTGTCAATCCAGATACATTTTGTAAGTATCCTGGAGTCTTATTGTTCTGTACGGTATAACAACGATTATTCTCGTTTTTAACACACGACGCCTTCTACAATCAATATTAGTGTATAATCAATAACTCTCAGTCCCATAAATACCATGACTCAATGGATAGATTTAATTAACATCATTCTTTTTCTATTAAGTATAGTTAAAATATTTATGTAGCGATAAACAAGTAATATGTAATCTGAACCCTTAATATTTATACAAGGTTCGATTGATATTAGTATAAAAAAAATCATGTACCTAATACCTATAACATAATTCTGTGGGCATTACTAAAGGCTTTTTAAAATTGGTCAAAAGAAAAAGGTACTAACTACTATTAATAAATATTATAGATAGTCAAAATCCCAAGCCCAAATTAACAAATGATTACAAACAGGGGATAATTTTTGTGCGTAACTTTATATTGTTATTTGCCCGATTTCCCCTTAGATAATTTATAATGCAATGCAATGCAATCAACCCCGTATTATACACTGCCCACTGCTGAGCATGGGCCTCCTCTACTACTTAGAGGGGTTGGGACTTTGTCCACCACGCTGGCATAGTGCAGGTTGGTAGACATCACATACTTTTGATATTTATATAGAGAATTCTCAGGTATGTAGATTTCCTCACTATGTTTTTCTACACAGTTAAAGCAAACGATAATTGATAACAATACACATGTAACTTCGAAAATCCAGAGGAGTGTGCATTGGGTTTTGAACCTGTGGACATTGTCTCGGCAGACCGTTCCATTCCCAACTAGGCTATCGTCACATACTTGTAATAGTGGTAACTAATAGATTGCTTTCGTTTTGAACATGTCTTGGAAGACTCCTAATATTCTTACTAATTATATTAATAAATCAACCTAAAGAAAGGAGAGTCTCTGTCTAACTACCGTGCGACATTCATGTCTTTGAGGTTATGTTGTGAGATAATTAAATAAATTTAAAAATTTAAGTGCTATTAAGTGTTACTTCTACTGGATTAGTTTATTGAGTGTTGTATATGTGTATATAAGTTTAATATATTAAAAGACAAAACTATATATTCATCGTTTTTTGTTTTGTATGGTGGTAAGTTTTGTTTGTGTCTCGTCGAGTGTATTGTCGTGTGTTTGTCACCTTCTGTTAATTGTTTTGTGCTAATTGTGCTTAAAGGATGGAGTTTGATATAACTGATCGTAGACCAGAACCCGACCCTCCACCGGATAGTGATAGAAATTTTGTACTGGCTGCACATAATGTGACTATTGGGAACATAAGTAACCAGAATGTTTTCACACCTTCCCCGTCCCCTTCTCCCTCCACAGCATCATATGTAGCCTCATATATTACTTCAGCAGCCCCTAGTATACCTTATACTAGTTCAAAAAAATTAAACTCTATAAAAATAATTAAAAAAAACAGTCCAATTTCAAAGAAAAAAATAGTATCTAATAATTCATCATCTCAGTTACAAAAGGCTTTATCAAATTCCAATTTGAATATAGATACAGTAATTATAAATCCAGATAAATCTTCTACTGCTTCATCTTTAGGTTCTTCCAATATGGAAACTTCCCCATCTCAGAGGGTTGGCCAGGGTCATCCGCTCACAAGGTCACTATACGCCAGTGGTGACTGTGGGCCATTTATCGTATATGTGGAGCTAGCTGAGGCCTCTCCAACTAATGGGTCCACCTTACACCCGATCAAATTTGGAGCTTTCCTTTATAAAAATAAACTGTCTTGTATTTTGCAGGATGGAATTAAAAAAATTGGTCGCAATAGACTTTCTATATCTTTTAAATCTGCAAAGGATGCCAACAATTTTATAGATAATCCTATCTTGCCCCAAAATAAATATAAAGTTTATATCCCCTCTCATAACATATCCCGCATTGGATTAGTAAGAGGAATACCGGTTGAGTGGACACATGACGAAATAGTTGAATTAGTTCAACTTCCACCAGAATCAGGTAAGATAATCAAAACTCGTAGGCTTAGTAGAAAAATTTCTTCTCCTGAGGGTCCTAGTTGGCTACCAACCCAGACTGTTGTGTTTACGTTTGACGGTCAAGTGCTGCCCAAAGAAATTTATTGCTGCTACACACTGTTACATGTCGAACAATATGTCTACCCAACAATTCAATGCTACAATTGCTGTAGGTTTGGGCATACTCGTGCACAGTGCAGGTCTAAACCCAGGTGTTACAAATGCACAGAAAATCATGCTGGGGAATCTTGCACGGTGGAAGAGTCTGATGCTGTTTGCGTTTTTTGTGTAGGACATCATTTTTCCATCAATAAAATTTGCTTGGAGCATAGTAGACAAGCAAATATTAAAAAATGTATGTCTTCTCACAACGTTTCTTATCAAGAAGCAATGTCCAAGTTTCCTGTGATTCATAAGTCTTACGCGAATGTATTGTCATCCTCACCAAATCCACCCCCTCCTAAAGTTACTTCCTATTCCATATCTGACAGTCAATCTTTTCCTACTAAGTCCTATCGTAAAACTGTTTTTCTTAAACCCTCTTCAAGACCTTCTTTTCCTAAATCATACGATCAAATGGCACACCGAGAATTGTTAAAATCTTATGAAATCCCCACACCTAGTAATGGCTGTGCTCTTGTTAATAATCAAGAAAATCCTAACCCATCAAATGAACATGTATCGAAGGAAGTTTTATCGTCTGATTCAATTCAAAATTTAATATCCTCTTTAATTAAAGTAATTACTGACTCTAATATACCGAACCACGTAGCGTGTAATATTATTCAGACCATAACTCTATCAATCTTTAATCTTTTAAAAAATGGATCAAATTCTTCAGTGGAATTGTAGAAGTTTAAATAAAAATAAAACCGACCTCTATTTTCTTTTAAATAAACACAAACCTTTTATTTGCGCTATTTCCGAAACGTGGTTAAAACCACATTCTACTTATAGGATTCCTGGGTATACACTTCTCCGGGATGATAGAAGTGATGGGTGGGGCGGTGCAGCCCTTTTTATTAAAAATAACCTTAGTTTTAATCAACATTCTGTTGTAAATAATAGCAACCTTATTCAATTTGTATCTCTACGCTTTAATAACATTTCTTTTATCTCAGTCTATATTTCACGACGGGATAATTCGGTTGTCCCCATATTACGTAGCTTTTTGTCTTCTATTCCCCCTCCTATTATTTTAATGGGAGATTTTAATTGCCACAACCAGATCTGGGGAGCTCCCAATAATGACTCTTTTGGTATAAAACTTTTAGATATTTTGGACGAATTTGATTTATGTGTACTAAATGATGGATCCCCTACTCGCCGCACTCCTCCCAACATTCAACCTAGTTTTGTTGACATCTCTTTTTGTTCTCCCTGTTTAGCCAGCTTATTATCGTGGTCTTGTCTTCCTTTCTCTCATGGTTCAGACCATTTTCCTATCCTAATTTCATTTCCTTCTCAAAATATTAATGTTCCTATCCTTCCTCCACTTTTACCTTTTATTATTGATCCCACTAAATGGGGTCTTTATGCTGCTCTACTTGAAGAGAAAATTGATCTACTTCCTGTACCTAACCTAATTAACATTAAAGAGTGTTGTGAGGGAATAAAAGACTCCATACTTACGTCTGCAGAGACTATATTCAATAAAAAGAATATTGTCTTAGGCAGAATTCCTTCCCCCCCCTGGTGGGACTCAGATTGTACTAAAGCTATTAAAAGGCGATACGAGGCAGAGTCAATCTGTACGACTGACATCAACCTTGATTCTTTTCTAAACTATCGTAATGTGTGTGCCGCTACAAAGAGAACTTTAAACAACAAAAAACGACAAGGCTGGCGTTCATTTTGCTCATCTCTATCGCCTGACACCCCCTCGTCTCTGGTTTGGAAAAGAATTAAGCATTACAGATTGTCTCGTAAAGTTCATACTCCGTCTTACTACTCAACAAACTGGGTAGATGATTTTTTAGACCGGTTAGCTCCCCCTTCAGTTCCTAATTTGTCCCAAATCCCCTATTTATATTCATACCAGGCTAATTCTTCTACTTTAGATTCGCCTTTTACGTTTCTCGAGTTAAAATCAGTACTGAGTCATATCAAGGACTCCTCCCCTGGACCTGATGGTATACCCTATTCCTTTCTCTCAAAGTCCAAGGATAGTTTTCTAAATTATTTCTTAAAATTAATAAATTTGATTATTGATAGTGGTGTTATTCCTGAGAACTGGAAACACCAATTAATTATTCCTATTCCAAAACCAGGGAAGGACCCTAGTTTTTCTGAATCTTATCGCCCTATTGCTCTTTCATCTACCATTCCAAAAATAGTGGAACACCTAATAAAAAATAGATTGGAATGGTTCCTGGAGCACCATTCTCTACTAGCTAATACTCAATATGGTTTCAGGAGGGGCCGTAGTATTTCTGATAATCATGCTATTTTCACCACTGATATCCATCTGTCATTCAGTCAAAACAAGTCAGTGGTGGCTGGCTTTCTGGATGTCTCAGCGGCATACGATAATGTTAATCTTTGGGTCCTTAGGAACAAATTAGTTCAGCTAAGGTTTCCTAACAAGATAACAGATTTTATTTTTAACCTTTTATCAGGTAGGACTATATCACTGAGGTATCCGGGAGTTCAGCTTGCCACTAGAACAGTATGGAAGGGTTTACCCCAAGGTTCTGTACTCAGCCCTCTGCTGTATGATGTTTACACTGCCGATATGGATCATAACATACCGGATGTGTGTAATGTCTTACAGTATGCTGATGACCTACTTATTTACTCTGCTAGTTATTCTATCAGCTTAGCAAGGGATAATATTGAAAGTGGTATGACTGTTCTATCCTCTTGGCTTAGTGACAACTATTTGGACCTATCAGCCTCTAAGAGTGTAGTGGTTGTCTTCTCTCGAAAACGCCAGATCCCCCATATAAATATTCAGTGCAATGGGACTCCAATTCCTGTAAGGAAAGAGGTAAAATTTTTAGGTAAAATATTTGACAGTAGAATGAATGGTGTAGCCCACATAGACCATATTGTTAAAAAGTGTGAGAGCAGTATAAATATTATGAGATGTTTAAGAGGTGTCTGGTGGGGAGCTCATCCATACTCTCTTAGATTAATATACAATGCAATTGTAAGGAGTCACTTGGATTTTGCCTCCCATTTACTGTCTCCTTGCAATAAAACAGCATTAAGGAAGTTAGAGTTGACTCAAAATAAAGCTCTAAGGATAGTTGTTGGCGCTATGAAAAGCTCACCAACTAATGCCTTACAGGTTGAGTGTTCTGATCCCCCTCTTAATCTTAGGCGACAATATCTCTCTGACAGATATATTTATAAAATTTGTCATTATTCTTCTCATCCTCTTTTTTCCAAACTTAGAATATTAAATTCATATATTGCTTCTAAACCATACTGGTCCCACAAAATTTTACCTTGTTTAATTGTAAGTCTCAGGAGGCTAGAGAGTATACACTGTCCTATTAAAAAATACCAAATTCATCCAGCTTTTGCAGTTCAGTATAGCTCAAAAATTACACTACCTTTAGTGGAGTTATCACTTAAAATTACTAAACAATCCTCTGATGCTGAAACTAAATTGAATGAAATTATAAAAAGACGCTGGCCTTTGGCTGATATTTTCTTTACGGATGCATCTAAATTAAGCAAACAAGGTTCTGTTGGTGTTGCTTTTTTACATATGAATTCTAATTTATCTTTCTCATATAAACTACCACATTATTCTTCAGTTTTTTCAGGTGAATGTTTAGCTATTCGGGAATGTATCAAATACATTAAACAGAACAATATTGCTTGTTCTGTTATCTTTTCAGACTCAAAAAGTTGTGTCCAGGCTCTCATCAGTAATCCATTTGCCAAAAACTGTGTTCACCCTATTTCTTTGGAAATAATAGATTTAATTAAATTGTGTAATGAGCAACATCTTCAAGTTACAGTGGCTTGGATCCCAAGCCATATAGGTATAATTGGTAATGAGCAGGTTGATCAATTAGCTAAACACGCTATTGATCACGGTAAAGAAGACTACTTTTCAGTTTATGCTTGTGATCTGATTGCCCTGGCCAAACATGATCTGGAAATGGCTTGGAATACATCTTGGAGGAACTCTAGTTCCCAAAAAGGGGGATGGTTATACAATATACAATCGCACATTACTTTTAGACCATGGTTCTCCAAATTGCGCCTCAGTAAACATATTTCGGCCACAATTTCTCGGTTGAGGATTGGTCATTGCTCTTCACCCGTTCACTTATGTAAATTACATGTTAGAGACTCTTCTTTATGTGAGTGTGGCCTTGACGAAGGATCCGTGACCCATATACTATTTAAGTGCCCTCGTTTCTCATCTCCTTCTCTCTTTGACATTTTGGTAGATCGGGGGGCCCCTCTCCCTGTTAATGTTTCATCTCTCCTAAGCCTAGGTAACAAACCATCTTTGAAAGCACTTGTTTCATTCTTAACAATATATACTATAAAATTATAACTGAAATTAACCTTATGTGTTTGCATGCATTATATAATGTCCTTCGTATTAGTAACACCTTTATTTGTTATCTACCGTAATGTCTATAAATTATTTTGATCATTGGTTATCTGTCTTAAATTTTCTCAACTAAAAAAAATTTTTTTTCTTTACTGAAAGAGTAAAATTGGTACACATGAATGCGTCACAATCACTTGACAGCTGACAGTTGACTTGACACTGGCAGTAATATTCCTCAATTTAGAGGAACCAGTTGCCATTTATAAAAAAAAAAAAAAAAAAAAAAAAACCTAAAGAAAATATGTCCTACAAAAGCATTGTTTAATCCAAGCGACCTACTCTCAAGAAGTACCAGTATCAATGTCATAAGAAATTATTACTAACAAGCTATTTTTTATGTGAGTTATGTTTAGTCAGCCAACCTTCACTAGGCCAGCTTGGTGAACTAAGACCTAGTTGATAAGTCAGGAACATTTAAGTCTCTTAAAACATACACATAACTTGCCACCCCTAAAGCCTCTATGAGCTGTCTTTAGAACCTTTAAACTTGGCATATCACTTACTGCCCCACTCTGTAACATCACTTTTTTTAATCTATGGGCTTAGAATTTGTCAAGAACACATGAGACGACTCCATTTCATTTGATTGGAATTGGTTGAGAAACAAACATGTGACTGACGTATTGGTCTCTCGATCAATCACAAACATCAAAATCATATCATAAACAACATTGTCTTATGAATTGCATTTTTTGTCACAATCCAAACCCATTGGTTATTTTCCTATTGTAGACCGGATTAATGCCTAATATTTTTAATACCTGAAAATTTTACTAAGAATGTGGCTTTTGATATTTTTCATTTCACTGACCTTTTGGAGAAATAATCAAATTCATAATTATCAAATAATCAAAGATGGCTAATGATCATTAAAATTTACATATGAGAGTTACTTGGACCCTTCATTGAAATGAGTACTGCTGATCAACTATACCTTACTTAAACATTAATTGTGGTAAGTCTCATGTATATGAGAGCCCAGTGGCAGGTACCACCATATTGTCTATTTCTGCTGTCAAGCGGTTCCTTGTTTACCACAATGAAGGACATTCTTTTTTTTTTTTTAATGGCCCTACTGCCAGTAACCTGACACGAGTCGGCTTGTCTGTCCACACCGGTCTTTAGGGTGAACGCAGAAGACGCTCGCAACCCTTTGAATTAAGTGACCATGCTGAGCAACAACCCACTAACGGGTTACGAACCTCGGCTCAGGATGGCCACTGAGAGAGGATGAGACATCAACGAGGGAAAGATTGGTTTTTTAGTCTAATCCTATTAGATTGTGTTATCATCGGCACGCGGGCTGGAACTGCTAGGGGGTCGGGGGGGGGGCGACGGGGAACGCGGCGAGGTGTGAGCATTCTATTTTATAAGACTTGCATACGCTGAAAACGAGCAGACTGTAAATGGGCGAATACGGGCGATGCGTATGTCATGATAGGGTAAAGGACATTGATGCCATTTTAAGTACTGCGAATTATGAACCATAAATTGTATCATCTTAGAGTGAAATTCGGGTGGTAGGGCGCCATCAAATTGCCGATTAGTGCCGCACGGAAGCAGCACAACCGAAGCGCCGCAGCCGCGCTGCTTAGTGCTTTTTTAATCCATAAGAATTATCACAACACACACGACTCTTGAGTAAGAGGTAAGGGCGGCTTCAATTTGCCGCCAAGTGCCGCGCGGGGGTAGCGTGATTTTTCTTTATATGGATTACCTTTGCAGCGCTGCACCCACGTTGCGTCCGCTCGCTCAAGACGCCATTACTCTAACAACAGGCCGTGTAGCTTACGTTTAGGCGAGCGCCTTATCCGTTTTGTCATTTATTCATATAAAGAAGTAACTAATTTTGGCGTTGAAACAAAATAATAATTTCCTTACCCCTCTATTTTGAAATCAGTTACAAATACAAATCTATTACTTACATATTTGGTTTGAAATGTAGGCATTTGTCTACACACATTGTGGAATATCTGTTATGGGAACTTTGTTTTATGTCTTCCTAGTCGGGTAAATATTTGAAATTTTTACCTCTAAAAAAAATGGCGTTTTATATTTTTTCAAATAAACAACTTGACGGCAATATTTTTCCACGTGTTTTATTTTAAATTGCTCGAGTTTAATTCTGATACAAGATACCGAACGCATCCATTGTACAAAAACACTTGTGCAGTCAATACCTCTTCAGTCCCAGCGTATTCCATAGGCTGCGAGCGATTTTATACTCTCAGTTTATTTGGGTAAATACGTGTTAATTCACATTATTAAAATATTTATATGTCCTAACATTCTGGGGTTGGCACGATGGACATAACTTTCCTCCTACGATACGTTAATCCCTTTACATCAATGAATATAATATAATCACCACGATGCCGGTGCAATTCTACCCCCTAGATACTTAACTTTTGAACTAATTAATATCTATGAACATTTTTAAACTATCGTGGAACGATTAAAAATCGCTTAAAACTCTTATCACGAGCCGCGCGTTATCAACGGCACCACGTACCAGCCACTGTCAGATAACACCCACCTTCCACGCGGCTCAGACTCGAAAAATGTCCGAGATGGAGGAAAATTTGGAAAAGTTGACCAACTTGGACGACATACTGAACTCGGACGATCCGTCGAAGATACCGTCCACGAAGGAGATATTGGAGATGCTGGAAACTGCGGATATGCCGGAGGAGATGAAGGAGAACCTGCGGACGATGCTGACGGGATCCGTGCCGCAGGTGTTCGGGACGTACGAGACGGGACTGGCGATATTGTTTGTGGTTCTGATCATTGTCGTGATATGTAAGTGAATTGTTGATTAGCTGTCGCGTGCGGCTGTCTCAAATTTTAGATCAAATGTTTGTTTGGGATGGTGTATGTCCGCAAATGTTTGAATAATTGTTTTGTGTGTAGATAATGAATATTACACAGTGCCTTCCCGTCCAACTGTCAAGTGAGTATGAAAAGTATGAGAGAGATGAAGCAAACGTGCGGCCACTGTTGTCTTTTTCACTGACACAGAAAACATAAAGATACTGGCGTCACAAATTGCTTTATCACTTTCTACACAGTCGCCAATTTTGTAAGTTTATCGTAGGTCATTCTTTGTTTACGTATATGCGATATGAGTTATTTCATAGCATAGTCAGGACTATGTGAGTGAGTGTTATATTTGTTTGACAACACATTTATTCGTTGATTGGCATCGGTCAGTATTCTGATAGGAGAATTAATGTGCACTTATTTTCCTGATTTTAATACAATGCCATAAAATTAATTTGACGATATTTACTTCCTATATTTTAAGCGCGTTAGTTGTACTACCTAATTCTAGATTCCTATAGTATAAACCTAAATCCTTTCCAAAACGGCCTAATAAGTCTCATGCCGGCGTATTTCAAGTGTGAAGTCGACGAGGTCGTTGCTACGATCCAGGCCGAGGGTTATCTTTTTTCAATTTCAAAAATTGATTTTTGAATGGGCCGCTCTCGATAATAGAAATCTATTATTCAAATAAATATCTGATATCGCGACAAACTTGTTTATTCCAAAGGACAGGGTAGTTATTTAACGAGATACATTATGGTTGGTATTATTACAATATTCTGGCATTATGCACTCTGCATTGTCTGTGTTATGCTAAACAACACAACTCCTATTCCCAACCCTTATTCAGTCAAGCTTGAAGTGTCAAGTTTGGATAGGGAACGGGCGCTGGCACCAAATTTAAAAATATACCAAGGACATAAATTGTCCTTGGATGATTATCTATGTCAATACTATTTGACACACTTGCCATCCGCCTGCCGTCGCATCACCACTACATCTGAAGACCGCAAGACCCGGGATCCCGGGGAAGCTTCCAGAACAGGCAGGTCACCGCGCCGCAGTAAGTCCTCTATTTTTATCCCGTGTCCCTTGTCCGTTGATTCGGCATATACGCCACACTGCCAGTGCACCAAAACAGTCTATATTTAATACAATCCACTTTAAAATGCAAAATCCAATTGTGGGGTTTTAATAACCACCACATTATGTCTGAACGCTACTTTTTGCTGGGTGAAATCTAGTATTATAATGAAAAGGTAAAATTGCTATTATTCGAGGGTTAATTTCTAAAATTACTGGTAGTATCCTAAAAATCTTCTACTTGTATAAAGTTCATTATTTCTGAATAACTTAGGCTAGGGTCTATGTGATACTTTTTTTTATTTTGTCTATATCTCGTGCAAAATAATACTCTATCGAAAGTCGTGAACTAAAGCTAATGTGCATATTATATAATTAATTAATAGTACATAATTATATCTGTTAAACGCCTCGGCCAAATGCAATATTTTTCAATAATTCGACTCGTATCATTATACTAAGTACTTAAACATAATGTAATATTTGACCTAAAAAGAAATTGCGCTGATCCACAGAACATATGGACAAGTTATCGCTAGTTATGTAACACAGATAAATAACAATGTAAATAAGATAACGCTCGACCTAACTTTGTTAATTGTATCTGGGAAATTGTGAAATCCGCGCTTTAGCCAAACATATTAATACAGTTGAACGTCACCCGTGTCTTGGCGAATCCGTATAAAAAAAAAAACTAAGAAAAAACCTTATTTAAGCCATTTCAAATCGCTGTACGGGTTATTTTCATTGTGAAAATAGTTTACCAAGAATGTCTAATTCCTGTTACTAACCAATATGTTGTTTAAAAATATCTTGATGAAAAGGATGTAAATGTAATACTAAAAAAAATATTTAATTGTACTTCATAAGTGACGATCACTTTTCTGTTCGGGGAAACCCGATTAGGTACGGTCGAATCTCCAAAAAGTAGTTTAGGAGTTCAGTGACATACTCACCGCACAGAAGAATTAAACATAGATACATAAATAATTATACGTATTATGCATGTATAGTATATAAAAAGATAATTATAGCTTTTTTTCTGTAAATACATATAATAAAATGCAAGATTTTTTTGCTTAAGCTATTTTAAAACCAAACTTTAAAGAAAATAATTGTGTGTGATTTTGAAAATATTTTGATAATATATCTGCGACTAATTACAATGTACTGTTGATGACAATATTTCGCTGCTTTGCATGAATAACCAAACAATCCCAAGAAAGCAAATTTTACAGAACAGCCGTTTGAAAATTTTTAAAATGTTTTTGTTGTAACTTTGTACTAATTGAAGATCAAAGAATGTATTAATCAAAAGGGCATTCATCAATGCTTTGCTGAAATCCTGATTTTTATGTGCTCGGCTTTTAATACCATGATTAATTAATAACAGAAAATCAACCAACGATATAGACATTTTGTCATGCCACTGCGACGTTTTTGCCGATATGACTGAGTTTTATTTAACACTAGCTTTTGCCTGCGGCTCCGCCCGCGTTAATAAGTTTTTCCGGAATAAAAGTACATATAAACCTTCCTCTGGAAATTGGAATCACTCATCTATTAAAAAACCGCATCAAAATCCGTTGCGTAGTTTTAAAGATCTAAGCATACATAGGGACAGACAGCGGGAAGCGACTTCGTTTTATACTATGTAGTGAAGATAAAATATGGACCATTATGGATTTGTGGTGTTAAAAAAAGGAAATTCAAAAATTTTGGCTAGTGTGGATATTCATGCAAAGCATAGATTTGTATCTTTATAATCAACAGTCACTAGCAAGTTGATGGAATTGCTATTTAAAAAATATTGAAACTCTGTGTTGTCATTAATCGCTAAAATGTAAAAAACTGTTCTGTTATGGGATTTATCATTTAAGCCCATAATATGAATCATAGAGGGTAATAAAAACACATTTAGACTTGGAGCTAAGATCTCTATCTCTTTTATCGTGTTTGTTATCGTGAAATACTTATATCGATAGATATTCGGTAAATGAGAATTGTTATCGTACAATTGTAAACCTACACGTAGCGCTACGGACGCGCTTACGATAAATCTCTGAACGAATATACATTTAAATTAATGATAACACTTTAGTTTATCTCAAGGTGTCATACGAAATTGTGGTGAGTTTATGTTTTAATCGATTAAATTTAAATTGGTGTTCTAGAATTTTCAAATTTAGAATTTTGTTATGGTTATAATAGTCTGTGGTTATTATAAAATTAGAGTTTTATTCTACTGTGTCTTCATAATATGCATATTAGTTTCCAACATTATTGGATCAGCATATACCTTAGTAGTATTATGTCTTGTGTTTTTCGGTAGCCCTTAGTTTGAGTAACCACCGTTCTATTCTTTTGGATCCAGAATATTGCCTGTTATTCGCCGACTTTTGAATTTTGGTATGATTGACGAAAATGTACCTAAACTAAAAATATTCAAATGGTTTTCCTCCACTATTCTCGATTGCCATGAAACAAGAGCTTATTGTCCGGGACACAATAACTTTAAAGTACCGACGTGTAAGAGGACATTGTTACTCCGAGACAAAGAACAGTCGAGTGTCACTATCAGTTTAAACTGACAGTTTTAATACACGCCTACTTCAGTTTATTTGGAAATAAAATTAACAATGCCTGCTTGGAATACGAAATTACTTTTTATATTTTAAATGGAATAGCTGGCGATTATTATTTCAGTTTTAATTTTGTGTGAATAAAACATTATATAGGAATACGTATCGTTTTAAGTTCCTTATTAAAGTAAATTCTTAACTGTTTGCATCATTACCTACCCACTCGAGTAGGTGCAACTAGCTATATACATACTATCTATCCACCAAATTGTCCAAAACCAATAAAAGAAACGCCATATTAAAACGACTTTCCCGCGCAAACAGAAAATGGCGGACGAAAGCGCGGCCAAACCGGCGCTCGACCTGGGCGGCGTGATCAGCGAAAAACTGTCCGAAACCATAAAAAACATGGATCTCCTGACAGTCTTACAAAAAATGGTTGCAACGACACCTGAAGACGAGGAATCTGAAGAAATTCGAGATAAATTGCGTGGAGTTTTGAAGCATTATGAAGATATGAATCCCGTTGACAAGGAGCGGTTTACAACTCAAATCAAAGAAGGATTAGCTCAAAAACTGAGTGCGAGATTGAAAGAAGGACATTCTATCAAGCTGGATGGAATAGAAGATGCCATAAGAGAGGCGGTTGTTTACCGTCTGTATTTTGTAGGGATTGGAGTGTTCCTTTTCATTTTGTTGCTTGGTATGCATTTTACTTTATTAGAATTACGCCGGAATGGGTTACCCGTTATAGGGTGCCAGCTTACAATAAACATAAGGTTAGGCAATAGGGTCCTTTGTTCACTTAGTTGGACAAACAAATTGTTATGTCGGTTATTAAATTTTGCCCTATATACCACACTAGTAGTGTTCGCGGCTCCGCCCGCGTGAAAAAGTTTTTGCAGGACAAAAATATTTTCCTGGAATAAAAAGTAGCCTATAGCACCTCAGGAGTTACGTAGCTTCCTATTAGTGAAAGAATTTTCAAAATCGGTTCAGTAGTTCCTGAGATTAGCGCGTTCAAAGAAACAAACAAACAAACTCTTCAGCTTTATAATATTAGTATAGAAGTATAGATACCACATACGCCCATAGGGAACGTGCACGACCTATAGGGGGCAGCACAAAATCTACACAAGAGCCACACATGGATAAAAAAAGAAACTTTAAAACAGTTTACTTATTATATTCTTTTAATGTGACAATAATCATAAAATATGTGTTCCGGCCGAATAATATTGATACCCAGCATATGTCCAGAATATGCTTTTTACATTGGAGCTAGTTATTTAAGCTAAATTAGAAGGTTCCCTTAATTACAGTTTTTTTTTTGCATTGAATATTATGTTCAAAACATCTTTATTTTTAAAAATTACGTAATACTAATATTTTACGTCAATGCCAAGTATCGAGGTGCTGAAAAGGAGTCAGATTGCGCCACCAGATGGCAGAAAATACGACGTGCACGTTCCCTATAGTAAGCCTCAAATGGGAATAGAAATAAATTGGTGCATTTCGCATGGTTCGATCCCAGATTGCCCAATCATAATTTGTGAATTACGATACAGATTCCCTCTGAATTTGAATGGTCTCACCATATTATATTTATCCCTAGCTGGCTCTGCATACCACTTTAAAATTAATATACTACTAATATACTATTTGATACCAATGCTTGGTGTCATGTAGTATATTTTTAGTCATGTTTGTTTTTCCTTGACCGTGACCAATTAAGGATTTCCGATCAAACGCCATCGTAACATAATCTAAAAACCAAGCTAATTACGAATAAACCTTTAATTTAGGCCCAAAAGGAATTTGAAATAAAAATTATTTAGGCTTTCTGTGTGGTGAGCTTTGTGCTTATGTCACAGATAAGAGTATTATAGTCAGTAGCAAATAACAAAATAGTTTTACTAGTTAGCATTGATATAATATAGGTACTGATAAGGTACGCCCAGGCATTAAAAGTCCAAATCAGTGCTACGTAACAATGTGTGTTATCTACTTATATAAATCGCACTCTTAATAAAACCTAGTCCAAAATCGTTGACTAACTGCATATATTTTTTTTTAATTGGGCATGGAACGAACATAAATTCAAACAATTTTGAGTTTTGACCCTATTCCGAATGTTGAAGACGCATTTTTTTCTTAGTCGATGCAGCTTGCCCTTAAGCTATATTTTGCTAAAAGTCATCTAGCCAAAAATTTGGAATAGGTCATTGTTTTATTACGAGTTTGAAATATGAAGTTAGTATGTTTAGATGCTTTGACAAGTTGACATGGACATATAGGTCTATGTTAATTCTGGAGAAAATGTATCTCCAAGATGGGGTCGCAAACAAAAGATAATTTTTCCAATAAATGATATGCTGAATTTGTGATTTATTTAAAGCTTTTAGGGCAATGCCCTGAACTACAACACCATCAATCGAGAAGCGAACAAAGAGTTCTCTTGTTAAGCGATCGTACAAATATATAATTTCTGCTTTTTTCTTTTCAGTATTCTTCGGCTACAAACTCTACAAATCGATAAAAGAGAAAGAGATAAAGCGGGAGGAGAAGAAGAAATTAAAACAAATGAAGAAGAAGAAGTGACCGAAGTCTTGAAGGAATTTTATATTGATGGCGTTTTTGATAAATTACAAAATGTTCAGTATCTTGTAAAATTGGGCGTATTTAAAATGAATTAAATATAGCTATTTTTGCCCTTGACGTTTAAAGGAACCATCAATTGCTATCACATAGAATTTTAAGATAAACCTTTATTTTTATTAAAGTTTTTTTTAAACAAAGAAATATATTTTTGTAGTTATTATCAAAAATGTCATTTTAGGTTAAGAATGGCATGACATGAGGGCTGATGCTATAATAACTAACGCTAACGGATAGACGTTTGAAAAATTATGTATCAATTTAAAATATATTCTAAAAATAAATAAACATACTAATTTTGCCGTAATATTTCAAAATTTCTGTCGTATAATTGAAAGCAATTGCATATAAATATCGGCTGTTATTACCTTCGTAAAATTCTTCGAGGAAATAATATTGTTTAAGCGATTTTGATTTAAATAAAAACGACGTATCACTGATTTTACAGAAATATATTTAACAGAAGTACTTTTACAAGAATATAAGTGACTACGACTGAGCCAAATCAGACCGAAAGAGTGCGAATGGGCCTGCTCAATAATACGGCACCCTTTTTTTATACACCCAACTGTCACCTCCACTACTAGTTCGATATCACAATTACCCAATATATTAAAAATAAAGAGCTATATTTTAAGTTCCGATCATTATAAAAATAATGCCATAACACCTGAAAATATAATGATAACATAATATTATATTTGTAAATGTATCATATCACTATATAGTATAAAAGTAGCTTCCCGTCTGTCTGTCCTTATGTGTGCTTAGATCTTTAAAATAACGCGACGGATTTTGATGCGGTTTCTACTAGAGTGATTTAAGAGGAAGGTTTATATGTATGTAATCATGCATAATATGGTAGAGAAACTGATGAGGAACACTGAGCGCAAAAAATGTGTTTATTTTCTAATGTGATGTAAATAAACACATTTTTCCGCTTACATTGCAAACGTTGGTAAACCCTACGAGATAGATCAACTTATAGCGGGACTTTTATCCTAGAAAAACTTTTGAATTCGGGCCGAGTCGCGGGCAAAAGCTAGTTTCTGTATATATCTAAGTAATTACTGCTGCTGCGACTACCAAGTAATAGAGTAGTTTACTACTTTTTTTAATACATTTATCAAAAATGTATGCCATCCAAAATCTAACGGATAAATAATTTTCAAAATAGGGGCAATAATTTGAAGGAGACCGCGACTGGGCAAACGTAGTGTAGGACGCCCTCCAGCCAGGTGGGATGACGATCTGCGAAAGACTGCAGGTAGATGCTGGATGCGGCAAGCTGAAGACAGGGCGCTATGGCGCTCATTAGGGGAGGCCTATGTCCAGCAGTGGACTGATAAAGGCTGATGATGATGATGATGATGAATTTGAAAAGTTATAAGCTTTGAAATTTGGTGGAAGGGCTAGTTGTCCAATAACAGTGAATTACACTGTGACGTCACCGAAAGTCGCCGGCTATAACGCTGCGTGCGTGCGAAAGAGATAGCGCAGTATCCCCTCCACGTCCCCACTTTTGCTCACAAAAATATTTAAAATATGAATAACTGCTTAAATTATTATTCAACTAATACATATAAAATAATTTACAAAATCAAAAATCAGTTAGGTGCTGTTAATAAAATTATATTATTACTAAATATAAAGCCATATTGAAAAAAGCTTCTGTAAACTATATTTTTTGCACAAATACTTTTTTTATTAGTGATGCAAGTTCTATCGTGATTTATGTGCCAATTTTCTAAAGTTCCTCATTTTGTGTAGTAATATGTGAATGCATAATTTTTCAAGCGTTAGTTTTATGAATGACTGAATTAAATATGTAGCATAAATATTTATTGAAGAAAATTATCTTTTTGATGATAAAATATTTTATTTTATTTAAGTTATTAAATTTAAATCGCCTCTCTAATTTACCGGTGAAGACTTTCCGGATTTAGTTTTTCCGTAAATGGAAGTTAACATAAAGGTGCGAAATAACGGGTCTTGGAAACCATTTGAAAAAAAAACCTTTTTGATTAATGTGTTTTTTCTCGGGAGTAATTTTTTACTCATTGTATTGACCTTTGCTACGATTGTCTCCGAACTTCCAACACGAGACAGAATGTTTGTATATATACCTGTTCGTCTATCGACGCCGACTGTCTTGCCGCTCAAAACATTCATATCAAAATGTTAATTGAACTGCCTAATTTTCTCAAATGCCAGCTGATTTAATGATATATCGACAATTCTCTATTGTTTTGTTATTTTGAACATTTTATGTCACATGATTATGTATAAAATATATTTATTTTTTACAAATAGACCATGTGTTTTATTGATCCTAAAGACCAATCAATAAATAAAGACTTATTAAACATTTATTAGTTGACCCAAAGAGTCTCGACCAACACCTCAAGAGGCTCTCGATTGGTCGTTGGGTCAAGAGCCAGATGGAGAAAGCAGTACTTCTGTGGGGAGATTCCTCACTTTGAATCCTTGACCACCGGGGCTTGGGTCTTGAGCCTCGCCATCGGACTTCAGAGGGGATTCGCTTTTTTATATTTTATATGGATGTTTTTATTTTTACATGTAAAAATGCAGAAAACTTAGAAAGAATAAAAGTAATTTATTCATATTGTTATGATAGAAGTAGTAAATACCTCCACACTTTAAATGTGATCGGTACGCTTACCTTTTTGTTTTTTAATGTGTGCATTGAATACACGGCTAAAGATTATCGAAGGTACCTAATAAATAAAACACAGTTTGCGGAAGAATGCTTTTATTACAAACTATATGTACAGAAGAGTGACATTCCCCCAAATTTTTCTAAAAAAATAAATCCAGAACATACCATCTTTGGAAAAAGTTTACATTTTTAATGACTCATGGCTGTGTTGTGCTATTAGAAAATTTAATATATATTACACAAAAAAGACACTAATGCTTTGTAATTTTAAAAGCCACGTCGGTTTGTCTTATCGCAATCTAAGTTTCGTTGCTTTTCATTGAAGTCACATCATTTACCCCATTTTACGGTAGCTGACTATTTGTATCAAATCTTAAGAATACAGCATCGTAATGCCGGACCCACACGCTTCCTCAGCCTACCTCATCGCAAACTCGAGGTGGGTTTATAACCTATGTTTGTTGCCGATCAGGGGGCTTAGGATGTGAAAAAAAAAACACGATGCGTCTCCGCTTCGTTTTACTGTGATTGGTTGAGAGACTGACGTATCGGTATTTTGATGTTTGTGATTGATCGAGAGACCGATACGTGATTCTCTCAACCAATTACAATAATGAATAAAACGAAGCGGAGACGCATCGTGTTTTTTTTTCCACATCCTAAGCCCCCAGATTTGTGTTAGGTTTTGAGCACAAAATATCAATTGATTTTGCTTGCGAAGCATTCATACATTTGTCAAAGGTTTGTAGTCACTTGCATGAAGCAGTTACTATTCCTTGTTTTACGCCAATGAACGGAAATGTTAAATAATTTATATCCTAGTGGATTTTCACCAATAGCGGAGCAATAACGTTGCTAACCAAGTTTTATGGATGAGATGGCTATAATACCCTTCCGTAATTTCCGATTATGCAATACAGTACATCCGCCATTTCATCAGTTTTATGATGTTTTTACAATTATGAAAATAGATAGACCGATCATAATTTCTTATAATTATTTTATCTTCCTACTAGTAAAATCGAATCCAAGTACCGCCCTAAAATATAGACTTATGTCATGCAAATTAACAGTAGCTATCTACGTATTTTCGTAATCTCCATCAATGTAAACCGCAAAGATTATCGTGTTGAATTAAGTATATTCTAAGATTCCTACATAATAGCAGTATTTTAAAATAAATCCGATAAATTACCATCGCTCATACCTAACTCAAAATACGCCTACATTAAGCAATACTAAACTTTAATTCAAATAATAGGTTGCGTGTAACGTATTATTAATAAATAATCGTTCATCGAAATATGTATAAAAGTTAATTAATAATCTGCGATGAACGTAGTATTCAGTGAATGTTGTGTCAACTCATAAAATTGGATGTACCTAGGCCTAGTTACTAAAATACCATCATGTGGTATCAATACTATTTATGCGGCATGTTGTTTAACACAGAACACCTTTTGATAATCGGCTTAGATGATCATTTTTGTAGTCTTCCATCTTCAAGTTAAATTATTAGAAAAGTCAACTGGCCATACACGTTGCAACCATTGCACAAACCATCCTACACACAGGCGTACCCACGGGTTTATAATACGACAAAAAGGTACCAATTATGATTGCCTGTTGGTATTTCGTATAGGTACTTTGTGGGATTTTTACGGAGCAATCCATTCACACAAGCATTGATATATAGAAGCCAGCCGGAACTAAACTTAATGTGTCAGATTTAAAAAAACATAAATCGTCGGATAGATTTTTTTTTTGTTAATGGCCCTACTGCCAGAAGCCTGACACGAGTCGGCTTTTCTGCCCACATCGGTCTTTAGGGTGAACACAGAAGGCGCTCGCAACCCTTTGAATTAAGTGACCATGCTGAGGGCAACCCACTAACGGGTTACGAACCTCGGCTCAGGACGGCCACAGAGAGGATGAGACATCAACGATTAGGGAAAGATTGTTTTTTTAGGCCTAATCCTATTAGATTGTGTTGTCATCGGCACGCGGGCCAGAACTGCTAGGGGTGTCGAGGGGGCGACGGGGAACCCGGCGAGGACGGAACTGCGGTCTTGTGGAGTGGGACATAGAAGAGACCGCGTAACTATTACTGGTAAATACAGCGTAACTAACAAATAGCCAAATTGAGATTGGTACATAAAATGTGCAATAAATATTCAGTTTCTACATTCCCCTGAAAGTTCTTTCGACACTTTCGCGTTATTTACCTATTTACTTTCGCGATATTGTAGTCGGCCACAAAAATAGCTAAAAAAAACTTCAAATCAATGATACATGTTAGTTAAAACATTTTTGTTCTTGGTGTGAAATAAATGCCTTAAATTTTATTTTGAGAAGAAAAGAACCTTTGGTGATAAACAAAAGTTTGGAATTTGTTCAGCTACTTATGTTGCCGACTGTACTATCATCGACGATATAATATAGGCACTTTTTCCTTACTGTTTTTCGAAGTTTTATTAAATGTTTTCCGTATAATCATGAGAAACGGGTGAATTTTTTACGCGGTCTTACGACCGTGGCAGTTAGATTGTCTCAGAGTCTCAGACATAGTTTAGAAGAAAGCAGTGGAAAATAACCAGTCTGTTGAGCAGAGTTCGCATAAATGGAACGGAGCATCCTCGGTTCTGGTTGATTTATCCATCCCTCGACCTCGATACTCGCACACAAAGCTCATTAGAAAACTTTACTTTTATTCTAGGGATTGAATTAGGTACAGATATGCAATTCGTTTGATAATTTAGAATTTATTGTATATACTTAATACTGAATGGCTGTATAAATCTCTGTTTAAAAAAAAGTGTATACATTCGTATTGTTATGGTAAGTAAGGTATACAGTCTACACTCTACGCAATCCACCAACCTCACCATCAGGTAGACATAAACGAAACTTGGGGCTAGGATGTGAAAAAAAACACGATGCGTCTCCGCTTCGTTTTATTGTGATTGGTGGAGTGACTGACGCATCGGTATTTTGATGTTTGTGATTGATCGAGAGACCGACACGTCAGTCTCTCAACCAATCACAATAAAACGAAGCGGAGACGCATCGTATCTTTTTTTCACATCCTAGCCCTACTGGTCTACCAATCTCATGTTGCTATAAATTCTATAAAACTTAGGTATCATCAGATTACTTACCAGGTTAGAAGTATGCTTTTTGCCACCGCTCCGAATGCCAAATAATATTACTACCTGCCATTGCAAACATTCAAATTAAGACGTATCTAAATCTAGTCGTTCGACTCATTTTCATTTTAGAAACTTACCCAAAATTCCAAAGGTCCAAATATTATCTGTATTTTTGTTTTCATTTTATTGCAGAATCAATATATAGCCCCCAATACTTTTATAAAAAGCAGGACTTCTTAATGCATTTACTTATGTTTAGTGTATAGGTAACTGTACTAAATTACGCTAAAAACATACGATTCCATCATTGACGTTAAAATTGCTTTATTAATATCACAAAAGGATCAATACACTTTTGGGAAACAAGTGTATAAAACAAAAATTTTGAAAGAGAAAAAAAAGACAACAAAAATTCTTATTGGAATATGCACGGAGGATATATTCCAGTCATTTTATTATCCAATAATTTCATATTAGGTACTTGATTTTAGTATATTTTTTTTTCATAGCATTCATATATCAAGGCTTGTGTATGTGAGTGACAAAACATACGGTAAAATCATTGCACGCGACTTCACTTTATGAGTATAATATCCGAATAACGATAATCCGATTGTTTTATAGTGAAAATACATTTTTATTCACTAAATTGCATTAAACAGGTTAATATTTTGCGCAGGCGACGTCGAGGTGACTGGCTTGTTGCTTTGTAATTCTCGTTTTACGGATATATACGAAAAAAAAACGCGTAAATAACGTTATTGACAATAAATTAATTATTTTTTTTTCATTTGATCCATCATGTTAGTGTTAAAATATTTTTTACATCATAAATTTAACATCTTGAATGCAAGACTCATTCGCGAATAGTATAGGTTTATTTTTTAAATTTATAGATTTTTTAATGGTCAGATATATATCATAATATATATTTAAAAAATCAAGACAGTCCCCTCGACTTCGCCCGCTAAGCATGCGAGATAACCACAGTCCAAAAACGGCGAACGTATAGCAACCCCTCGCATAACGCGACAAATCTTCTGATATTCCAAATATGACAGTTTTCACATTAAATATTTCAAATTGCTCCATAGCATGTTATTATTTATAGCAATGTTTGAGTCTTAATTTATTAATAATCGTTGTAGTCACCAGCATAAGTATCTGAACAAACTCAAAATTTCAAATTGCCTACATACTTTTGTATTCTTACTAATCTTTTTTTTCTCTTCACAAAAATAAAACAAAAGTGACTTGCTTTACTTCATGCGAAGACTTTTTAAGTTTAACTTAACGCGTATATAGGCGATTGGAAATTTTAATTTTGTACAGATATTTATGCTGACTTATTTTTAAATCAAATATTGCCTAGTCTGTTCTTGCACTCGTGGCTTCTCGACATTGAAATTAAAGTTCCGTCCTCCGCTTCGTTATCCGCGTTATCAGAGGGCTTACTGTGCGTTCGCTAATATGAACACGCAATGCAGAGTTACATATAATTTTATTTGAACTCATCCTTACCCTCTAATAGTTTAAGCACGGTGGTACTATTTAAAAGCAGTTTTTTTTGGTTCCACAGTAATGAATATACGCCTCGATTTTGGAATTATATTTTCAGTGCAAGTAATTTATAAGTGTATGTCAACGAGAATCAGATGAGGCATTTTTTTATTTCTTTATTCACTGGAGGGGTTGCCATTACATTAATTCTCATTGCGGATTGTGTACGAAAGTATTGCACTAAATTGTTTTCTTAACACTATCACACAAGTGGATTTTATTCATTTTTAACACACACAAATTTAATGCACTAATTTTCCATCTTCTCCGAGAAATATTAAAACTCCAGAATTTTGCAATAAAGAACGGCATTTTATTTATTGATTTTGTCAATAAAAAAAACTTGCAGCACAGCTGTAATCTACATTCATAAATCGTATAATCAAAATTTAACGCATCTTTGCTACCAGTCTTCCATTCCCAAAATCGAGGCGCGCATAGAAAATCAACGATAATGTATAGACAATATTACAATATTATTATTTTTTTTACAACCATCTTTATATACCTGATTACACCACGATATCACATTTTTTCATATTTAAGAAACCTGGCCGTACGTCTCTCTAATAAAACACGTTCGCATAAATATAATCGACTTTTTAAAATGTGGACTAACTTTGTTCTTGAATGAAGGAAGGGCGGCCTCGTGGTGGAAGTCGTTTATTATTCTCTGTAGACAGAAATCAGTATTTATTTACTTAGATTTCGATAGTATTAGCTGGTTATCAGCAACAATATGTACACGTGAATTTCGCCCTTTATAAGGCATGTATTGACCAACGAGAGCAATGGAAGTGGCTTAAATATACGAACGCCTGATCGTATGTGAAACGCGACCTCCCACCACGAGATATCGGTGCGAAAAGCTAGCGCCGCAACACTAACATACCGAGAATTAATTAAAAAAAACTATTTACACTTACCGCTACAAATGTTGGGAAAGAACGCAACGGACGATGTATCTAAACTATGCTAAAATTAAAAATTAACCTCTTAAACATTTCTAACTATCGTACAGGTCGACAAGCGCATCAAAGCGACCTAGCATCGACTCTAGACGCCTGTACAAGTCCCATGGGGGACTAGTCGACCTCGGCCCACGAGATCGACTCCACAATATACATCGACATTTTATAATCACTTATCGATTTGTTCAACGCGCCGAACATCTAGAATCAAATATTTTTATTTGGATTTTCATTGTTTATTTAACATCTAACTAATAATTAATAATCATAAGAATCGTCACATAGTTACAAATACGTAATACGAGGAAACTCACCGACTTTTGTATCGATGCGCACACGGTTTTATCGATATCGATACAGCGGGTTATACTTCGCATTTAAACTATAGTCGGTGTAAAATGCTCATTAAGGGTGAGGCATTTTTATCGTTTTCCACTAGCATACCCACACATCAACTTTAAAACAATAAACATCAGAAATAAATCTAATCTACTGCGAGGCTATGACATCTCCATCCTAGTAATAACGTAAACATTCTATGAACACGTTTGCAGTCGTATTAAAATCATATGTGCCACATAAATGCATCACAATCTTGCATATCAGTAAAACTCACGATATTGACGGGAATAACCCACTGACAATCGATATACAGGGATAAAATCGTGTGCAGATTATCGATTTTTTATGTACAGCTTATCGATACAAAATTGAAATAAGGCGAAATCGACATCGAATTGTCGAAATAAATTAAATTTCACGTCGGTATAGAAAATAAGTATCATTTTTGGGCCAGCCAGGCAAAAAAATACTATATGTCCAGTCAGGCCCTATTTGCCTAGTATCTTATAATTTATAATTAAAAAAATCTCACTATACACAGAACAACAGTCGTTTCACCGACAACGGAACGGAAGTAGCTCGTTTTGTCCATTTTTATATATTTTTTTATGTGGAGCAACTTTCGATTCGTCGACGTTATCGAATAAAGATTGTCAGTGACGCCAAAATTATTTACACATGGTTATATTTAACTATTACAATTAACTAATGGTCTAACAGCCAGTCATTTCGTGAAAAGCATAATGCAGCTAAGTTATGCCAGTCTATACTTGTCGAAGTTGAGAACTATCGACAGCTAACAATTAGCGATTTTAGTTACAACGGGCGTCTTTGTATAAATCGATAAAAAAACGCACATAAAATTTAAATATGAAAGTGCTGTTTTAAATTATCGATTTAAAAGAAACTTTAGAAAAAAATTGACTCTTTTTTTTTATTTATCAATTTTGTAGTAAATACCCGAGGTATGCCAAAATCGCTCAGTATATACATCACTGACATACTTTTTAATACCATTCATCCACGTCGGCGTCAAGAGCCGCGTTGTTAGCTAGCGCCCCGCACCTGTACAATCTACCGCACAGCAAATGCAATCACACGAGTACAAACAATATGAACAGTCCGAATGCAAAAGCTGTGCGGTCGGTCGTACCCCGCCATGTCGCGACCACCGAAACGATTTTGGCTCTTAAACTAAAAACATTTCAGTCTATACTGTATTGCTTTTGTATTGTAAGTTATCGCTTCAATGAAAAATCACTGGTTTAAATGAGGTTTACTCGGTTTAAAATATTTACATAATAAGTAACTCCCTCTCGTGTTCAGGTCAAAGATTTAAAAATCTGTCCCTAGATTTCAATGGTGGGATCAGAATTTGATACATTTACTAGTACCGGCTCTGGCAAATATATATTTTGTTTTGAATTTAGATATTAAAATGAATTATATCTGACATGTTAACATATATTTTTATACAAAGGAGCCAAAACCGCGCGGTTCAAAGACAACCAGAGAACGGAACAATGTTACATGATGAAAAATAAAAAAAAATCGGTAATTAAACCGTTATTACACTACACTAGTGAGGTCCGATAGTTGTTGGCCGAGGAACGTCGACACACGCAGTGCTATCGCGGGCTGGGTAGTGACGTCACTTGCCAGCGTGCCCGTTCCCCATCGCTGACTCGACGACCTGCAAACCGTCGGAGGTTGTGAGCGAGCGTGCAGCCGTGTGTCGTCGTTCCTAATGAGGCTAGAAGGGTCGCGCGACGCGCGTCGGCGGTCGCGGCGCTACTGAGCGATACAACCGCCGCCGCGAGTTTAGGTAAACTATTTCAAAATTCGAATCGCTCAACTTACTTTTTTTTATAGAACACAAATAAATAAAAAGGAACATTCGCTTTGGACAAAAAATGTACGATTCGAAAAATGAATTTTCCCGCCCGCCACCAGGGTGTTCTTTTATCAAACAAAAGCAAGAAGGACCCAGCGAGGTGCAAACCCGGATTTGTCCATTCCAAATCAAAAAAGTTAGTAATAGATATTATATAAATGTTGGTTATACGTTTTTTTTTTACATTTGGAATGTTGAGAGCCCCACGAGGTAACGATATACACAGCTGCGCGCAAGCTACCATTTAGCTGTTACATTTTTATAACATTCATGAAAAAAACCGCCATAGTTTCATTTTGTGACGGTAGACGACGTGAGACTAGTAAAACGTAGAATTCGTAAAAATGATGTACGTTGTATAGCAACCTAAGGGACCTTAAAACCCCCGAAAGTATTCATCACACACAATTTTAGTTTTACTAGTCATTTTACGTCAAAATATATTGAAAGGCAACAAGAGACGTTGCATAAAAACAACGCTGTCTTGTTGCCTCGGGAAACATTTATACGAACCATGTAAAAATTAAAATATTTTAAAAAAGGAATCATACTACATAAAAAATAAGCCTTGATCTTGTCCGACAAAGCTTGCCAATAAAAAAATATCTGCATAAACCTGAAAGTCGGACACAGGCCAATATCTTGAAAAACATTGAAAAAGAAAGAAAAAAACTTAATATAACAGCTAAATAATAGAAAAAAAGTGCTATATTTAAAAAACACGTGGAAGCTATAGACATGCATCATAACCCTTGCACAGGGCTCGTATAGGGCAAGGAATCACGACAAATATGACAATATAAAATAAAAATAAAAACATCAAAGTTGATAAAAGTCTGAAACGATTCATTTAATTGAACAAAAATATGTCAACTCCAAATAAACAGTAGTCATTAAATCGATAGATTAATTCGATCTGCGATTCCCACATTTATTTTCTTTTTATAGTTTTTATTAATAATTCGTAATCTCTTTTTTTAGATCATCATAATTTGGTTGAATTTTTTTATCAATAAAAGTGATTTCTAAAACAGATTTCAATAAGTATGATGAGATGATTTATGTTTTTTTAACAAGACAACATCACTTGTAAAATAAATTATAGATAATCCCGATTGATCATTGATAAAAAAATCATCCAAATTGCGATACCTTGTTACATAAATTTACTAAAATATGTATGAGCGGCTCAAACACAAACAGGCGCCATATTTCAACTAATTATTTATTTATAATCTATTCACTATTTGAGACAAAAAATCCTGATTATGCATATTGAATCAGAGCATTTATTTTATGAACCGTTCATACAATAACATTCTATAAACATCAAATAATCTTATAAACATAAAAAAAACATTTTGTCATTGCTAAACGTTAACTACCTTCCTTTAAGTACAACATTTAAAGAACACTAAGGTATATATGCTTTACAAAAATAATTTCTACATATTTCCGTTTTCAAATCCATTCTACAGTAAAATGGTAACAACGATGGCACCACTGTGTGATTTCAATTGGAAAACTCTCTTGTGTATTTACAAAACGGAATGTGCATAATGCTCTCATTATATTTGTCAAAAAGTAGTGATATAACTATATTGAACTACTAAATACATAAGTTTAGGCATTAGTATACGAAAAGCTAAAATTCATAAACAGTTGCCATTAAATTCGATAATATGTTGTCTAAATTCACAAGATATATTATAAGGTATATATTTTTAGAAGCAAAATAACTTTTTAGACTATTGTCTCTATATTCTTATAAAAGACGTTAGTTTTTTTTTTTTTTTTATAACAAATACATGAAAACATCAACACACAAAGAATATTATTTTTTTTATGTTTAAAGTCTAACACCGCGAAACATCGAGGAACAAATAGGACACCCTGTAATGTCTTAACTTTTGATCGTATTGAGCAAAGCATTTTTATTTACATTATTTGTTTATATTACTTTTTAAACTAATAAACTATTTAAGAAAATTAAATATTAAAGCTAAAATGGTAATGTTGAAATTATATCTAACTTTTTATTTTTAATTATTTTAAAACAGCGGGAATGGTGTTGTACAGGTTAAATTGGAATGTCATTATGAGTTTTTTGTTACAAATACGCGTATTATTTTTATATTAGCCGTCAACAAAAATAAATAACTTCAAACCTGATATAAATATTAAGATTATTTTTAAGGTGGAAAAATATTTGCACGTCATGGCAGAAACACATACATTGGTGGATAAAAATTCTAAAGTATACAGGGTCATTTTGATATTGCGTATCCAAATGAAACCACATGTCTTTACCTTTGCTACCATCGCGGCATCGTGCCAAAGATCATCCATGAATCCTAGTAATATTATAAACGCGTATGTTTGTAAGTATGGCTGTATGGATGTTTGTTACTCTTTCACGCAAAAACTACTGAACGGATTTCGATGAAATTTGTCACACGGGTAGATCATGTCCTGGATTAACACATAGGCTACGTTTTATCCCGGGAAAATATAAAGCGGGACTTTTACTCGGAAAATCTTTTTAACGCGGGCGGAGCCGCGGGCAAAAGCTAGTGACTAATATCTTCACCAAAAACTCAATTTTACTATCTTGACTTTTGATCATTTTTCAGTTTTGTGTGGATGTGGTGCGTGCGTCAGTTTTTCTGACTGAAAGTGTAATGTTGCCGCTGCGACTATTCCTCTTAGAGTAGAAATCGTGGCATTAGAGCGTGTAGGCATAAAGCCACTTTTTATTGATATTTATTTTGTTCGAAACTTACTTTTTTTAAATCTATGGTTAAACTAACTCAATGGAAAATGTTATTTTCAAGAAGTATATGGTTTCATTTAGTAATGCAATGTCAAAATGACCCTGTACATAGCAATTCCACAGCATTTTGATTAAACCAAAAAACTTCTGCAGCACACAAATAAGACTTTGTAAAAATATCTACTGTTGAGCACCAGACATAACAATAAAATGCAAATCGAAACCCCAAAATGGAAATTGACCTTTTTCTACAAGTTATCTAATAACATATGCAAATAACGAACCATTTTGAGTTCTATTATTTTGAACGTTACTGTAGTGTACACTGTGACCTTAGTGAAAAAAGCCGAATTAAAAAATCACGATTGTTATAACCAATAACCAAACGAAAAAATTCAACAGTTTCTAGCTGAACACATATGGCTACGTATAACATAGTGACACATTAATCATAGCCAGCATAAAAAAAAATATAAAACAAAAGAAGAATCAAAACATCAATATAAATATACAGTCGTTGGCAATAAAAGAATAGATAAAAGAGACTAATTACCTTAGAGGAAAAATTAGAACAAAGTAAGATAAAACGAGAAAAGAAACATTTTTATTGATATACCAATGTGGTATGGGACGTCTATTGTCTAATAATATACAGTAAAACTTAGTAAATTTATTGATTAATATGGAAGCCATTTTTACTGTTTATTTAAAACTAGTAGTGCTCGCGGCTCCGCCCGCGTGAAAAAGTTTTTCCGGGAAAAAATATTTTCCCGGGATAAAAAGTAGCCTATAGAGCACTCAGGAGTTATGTAGCTTCCTATTAGTGAAAGAATTTTCAAAATCGGTTCAGTAGTTCCTAAGATTAGCGCGTTCAAACAAACAAACTCTTCAGCTTTATAATATTAGTATAGATAAAAAAAAAACCTATAGAATGTTAAACGCAAATGATTGTCTTTATATTTTGAAAATAAAAAAAAACCAACCTGGCAAATCGGTTGTCACAGCCTACATATTATACTCGATAAACACTCGAAAAATATAGTACTTTCTGTCATCGTACGCAGCCATATACGTTCAGCTTCATAATAAAAAAGAAAATTTTTGTAAAATTAATAATACCACAGATGTCACATAAAGAAAGATGATACAAAATATAAAATACAGCAAAATACAACATTGAATATTTACAAAATCTTTATAAAATATTATTTTTTGTATATCAAGAACTATAATAGAATATATGTAGTAAATTTAATATTTTACATAGATAAATAAACATCTGCTAAGCTGTGAATATATTTGACATGTCAATATTACTGGTATCTTGTTAGAAAATATTTAACATCTAAAAAAACTATTATCAGCACCGTATATAAGTCAGGTGACATTAAAAAATCACAGTAATATTGACCATGGCAACAAGCACTAAATACTCTTTTTTTTGTACCTGCCATTGCTTAGAACTGTTGTCAATGTCTATGTATTTTACTATTGTAGAGCGAATAGAATGCTTTCCTAGTTTATAATTACTTGCAGCAAAGAAAAAATTAGACTTATTTTTAGTTTCGTGGCAATCAACATTTCAGCGATATTCAAGGCATATTAAGTTTCTTATTATACTGGTCACAAGACAAACATTTCATATCTAAATTAATAGTGACTGGAGGAGTATGGTTTAAAAAAATTTAAGCCTCACATCATTGACAAAAAAAAGATTGCCCATAATTATTCCTCACTTATATCTTTGATTCATTTAGTATTACTCCCCATAGACATTGACAAAAATGGCAATAAATATACAGTTCATTCCAAAAAAGCGTAGAATCTTAAATTGATACCGAAATTTAAAGCTTTATTTTTTTTATAGAGCCGCTAATTTTTTTTGAGGATGTTTTGAGTATTAAAAAAGGTAATACTTTCAAAATAACAATATTTTTACACAATTGCAACATCCTGTACACTTGAGAACGTCATAAATATATCTCCAAACTACTATATTTCATGTAAATATATTATGTAAATATTGATAGCAAAGCTAACATTTAGACAGATTATTATTTCATGTAAATGTATTATGTAAATATTGATAGCAAAGCTAACATTTAAACAGATTAATTTGTACAATCAATAAATATTATTAAAAAAATAAACTTTTCGCACTATTTTTTCGAAAATCAAATACGTTTACAAAATTATCTTTTTTCTTATAACGGCATCCAATATGTCACATAACATAATGAAAAGTGATAAATATTTTTTTATCTTATTTATATATATTTTTTAATGGCTTGATAGGTACAAAATAGCGAGGATACCCCTAAGGGACTAAAGATTGAACACAAAAATGAAAATACACATTCAAACTTGCTTAATTACTGTTAACTGAATTCAGTCTCATGATAAAAGATATGTAACACTAAGTTGAATTTTTGAACTATTTATATGCTGCCAGAGTAATATTAACCGAGGCATGACTACTATGAGTCTATGTATTTACAACTAACCTTTCGTTGGATATCACGTAGATGAATATATCGGCTGTGCGTTGCCGGCAAACCATGTGACAAGTCATTTATCTAGCATGTCCTAAAATTAAACTATTGTATTTGAAGTCGTAATATACTTTCATATCGTCTGACATAGTACAATACCACGTAACTACATTTGGTAAATACACCGTTAAGTATTTCTCTTTTTGGATAGACGATAGTGAAAACTGATATGTCGATCAATGCTTTGACACCAATTTGGCTATTTTGGACACTTACGCGGTATTGACCAATGTTAGTTACGCTGTATTGCACTCTCCCCGACGACATACATTTATTGGCACATGATTCACCGTAGAACGCTAGCCGTATACTTTGTGACCTGGATACCGACTGGGGTGACGTCACTCTGGAGGGGGCGGCGGCACGGGCGGCGGCGGCATGGCGGGCAGCGGGGGCGGCGCGGGGCGGGGCGGGGGCGGGCGGGGCGGCGCGCGGGGAGGGGGCGGCACGTGGGCCACGTGTGGCGCGTACATGTAGCCGTCGCCGCCGTAGTAGAACTGGTCCAGCATGGGCGGCATGAACACGGGCGGCGGCTGCAGCATGTAGTACGGCGGCGGGTGCCTGTAGGGGGGCGGGATGGGCCAGCCTACCTTGTGAGGAGCTCCGTTGTGGCGCGCCAGCTTGTGCGCGGGCCCCGGCTCCGGCGCGGCAGCACGCTTCCGCGACGTCTCCAGGACTTCCTTGGGGATCTTGATCTTCAGTCCGGAGGTCTGCGGCGGCGGCGGCGGCGGTGGCTGGGGCGGCGCGGCCAGCCGGTCCTTTGGTATCTTGATCTTGAGCCCTGGATTGGTCGCGGGCAGCTTCTCCCGCGGGATCGTTATACGCAGCGTGCCGTCCTGGGTCTCCGTCGGCGGGCTCTCCTTTTTCTTTTCCTTGTCCTTGTCCTTCTTGTGCTTCTTTCTGTCCTCCTTCGACTTGTCGCGGTCCTTGTGTTTGTGTTTCTCCTTTTTCTTTTTGTCCTTCTTATGTTTGTGATCGCCTTGAACTTCCACCGGCTGCGGGAGTTCGGGAGGTGGCGCGACGGGGGCAGGCGGAGCGGGCGGCTCTATGACCTCCTTCTTTATTTCTACAGGGGACTTCCTCTCAGTGGGAACCGTAATCGGCGCAGGTTTGGCCAAACTTTCCTTCAAAAGATTCGACACCAACGTCGGGTCGGTCTCGATGCCATTCAAGGCTCTGGCCACTTGCTCAGGTTTCCGCTCAGGAACTTTAGTTTTGACGCCCCTTTGCGAGTCCTTGATTACATTTTCATAGCCAGGTGTCTCATCCAGCTTCTTGACGACCGGAATCAACTCAGGTTCGGAGTTAGACTGCTGCCTTGCCCTCTGCTTGGGCTGCTCCACGGCCGGCGGAGAGGAGAAGGGGGAAAGAATGGCAGGAGGTTGCATCTCGCGGATGGCAGCCGTCGGGTCCGGTCTCTTTCTCGGACTCGGCGGCCTCAGCTCCTGCGTGCTTTGAATAGGAGGTGGGTTGGGTCGCGCTTCCGGTTTCGGTCGCGAGGGTTGCGGCTGAGGTTGGGGCTGTGGTTGTGGCTGCGGTTGGGGCGGTGGTTGCTGTGGTAGCGACTGAGGCTGTGGTTGCGGCGGGGGTTGCGGTCGCCTGGGTGCGGCCGCAGCCGCCGCGGACGGCGTCGTCGCATTCTCAGGAGAAAACAGTGACGGCGGCCGCGTCCTCTGAGGGATCTCCTGATGCGGGCCGGATGTAGAGGAGGTGGAGGGCCCGGGCATCGGCCGATGGTGGCGATGATCGTGCGGCGGCTTCTGATGGTGAGACTTGTGGGGCGGCCACGGATGGTTTGGTTTGTGATGGTGCTGACTCGGCCGCTGGTGGTGCGGCGGCGGTTGGCCCGGCCTCTGCTGCGGCACGCCCGGCTTTTGTTGCTGTATCTGTTCCCGTCTCGCTCGCTCCTCCCGCCTCTCGCGCTCTTCCCTTTTCTCCCTGTATACGTTAAAGTCGATCTTCTGTGGTTGTGGTTGGTTAGGTGGAGCGTTGGTGGTGGCGGGCACGTATCCTCCCGGTACTGGCTGGCGTCGCCTTTCACGCTCGTATTCTGTTGCAGAATAAAAAGATTACATCAATGCGGATTGCGTTTCTCTGATCAACAAATACTCAAAGCTATGGTAGTTTGTATGATAATTTCAATGAACACCATGTACAGACTGATACTGGTGACTGAACTAAAAACAGAACAAGCACACACGTTTTTTATTTAACGAGTGCACTGAGCCATATTACACATTTAAACAACTCACCTTTATCAAAGGACTTGTCGAAGTCATCCGATGCGTTCGGAGCATGTTTCTTGTCAAACGGCGAGCTGGCTACTGCGTTGGAGCCGGACGGATGCGGCACGGACGCCGGGGAGCTGCCATCTGCAATACCACATGATGAATGTCCTAACGTCGCGATTACTGATGGGTAAAAGCTAAGCTTGTCTTTTGTCTCTATATAGCTAGCTATCACATACGACACCGAATGCGCAATATTTATCAATAGCATGACAGTGATATAATTGTTTATAACCTGTCACGGCAAATCATTATACTAGAGTAGGTAGTTCCAATATAGTCAATTAATTTAGATTGAACGGAAAATACTAAACGATCATCTCGCTCGAAGGACCAAAATTTTACCAATTTGTTCGGGCATTCCGAATTTAGTTACGCAGCGCTCTACGACTTATTTTATGTTATACTCTCCTGAAAGTAATAATTGATAATCTTTCTACTTTAGCCCGGCCATATTTGACAGCAGTTATTAACATACGATCCTGCCCGATAGTAACCACTTATAGTAGTGTACCTGCAGCTTTGACGTTCATCATTTTCCGCTTGAGCCTGGAGGGACACTTCTCGAAGATGAGCAGAAACTCGCCGGTCAACTTCTCCAACAGATCCATTGTCACCGTCCGGTCCACGTAGTAGAACCAGTGGCGGCCCTCGTTCGACTGCGGTATCTGGCAGGACCACGGCTTTTATTTGTCGCGGTATAAACTAAGCTCGGTTTGGGAGTCAAGGAGGCGAATATTCCTACCTTGAGGTTGCTTCATATCATGACAAAACAAACTTAATCTTAAAGACAATAGAACATGCGCCACCTGTAAATGTTTGATCCAGTGTTTGCGAGACCAAGTCAATCTTCATCTATCTAATTGGTGAATCCTATTATAGGTCCAATATAGCTACTTATTGTGGATAATACTTACCGCCCAATTGCTCCATTTCGACGCCAAATGTATGCAGAAACACGCGACAACCGTCGGCCTGTACTGTAGACACATTGTCGTCAAATGGAGACTGTTCGACGCCATGAAATACGACGTCTGAGCCAGGTCCTTGGGCGCTGCGGAACAAAAAGACAATTGATAACAATTTGTATAGATGTATCCTAGAGTGTGGTAAGTTTTTAATTACGAAAATCGATTTTGTATCTATCGTGTCAATTTATGTCAAACTTGTGTCACAATTACTTTAAAAAATATTACAAACATATTGCTTTTATGTACTGAAAATACAAATTTCAAAAACTTAATAACTCTAAATATATTTTGTAGGGACAATTATAATTGTTTTCGTAATAAAAATGTTTTTTTAATAATGAGTATGTTTTCTATAATAAGCCATATTAAGTTAATTATTTTAAATATATGAGGTCAATCATGCTGTAAATTACTATAATGATAGTAAATGGATTGAACCTGGAGTGATATTGGACACATTAAAAAAAAACTATCAGGCGATACGATCCAAGATTCTATTTACTTCATACTTCAACTATTTATATAAAAAAAAATATTGTTTGTAACAATTTTTAAATTGCTTTTTTTTACGACTTGTAAGTCTTTTCTATAACACTTTTAAATTCTTCTTATTACATAAATTTCGAAATATTTTATAACTATTTTCCAAAGAGTCCCGTTAAGGGATATAGACATATAATATCAACATTCTATGTTATGATCGTTGATAAGCCAAAAGCGCCAAACAAAACTACAAAACCTCATTGATTTATTCAAACATTAAAATATATTGTAGGATTAACCCCAAACTAACTAAGAGTATAATATATAAATTGCACACAATATGTTTTTTGTTTCTACACAATACATAGAAACAATAAAAGCTTTAAAAACTCAAACATACAAAATAAACTAAAAAATAAGCACTCTACAAGGGATTTTTTATTACACTACGCAATTTGAATGTATTAAATATAACTATTTTTCGCCTGCGTCACACATTTATCTACAAAAAGCAAAATGAATTGTGCTGATACTAGGGTTAAAGTGGTCTGCACTTGCTTTTTAGGGTTATTTTTTTCAGACATTCAAAGCGATTGTAAAAAAATGAAAAAAAGATGTGTACTGATTTTTTTTTAAGATAGTAGTGTGTAATTATTATTAGCTAATAAAATATGAACGTTGACTAACAAATGAGTCTTTATTTAATGTCAGTGTGTGAATGGGCAACCTTACACAAAAGTAGAGGGGCCTTAACCTAATTACACCTATGTGACAATGCGGCGATATGAGCGTGGGGTGACACACAGTACATAGATGCCTTTTTAACATAAATACACATACCTCATAAAATATTTTCTATAACGTTGGTAATACATTGCCTGGTGCTTATTCGCCATTTTTTATGTCGCCTTCGGACGAGTCCTTCGCAGTTACTCGCGAATGGTCAGAGTAATACATAAATTACATTATAATGACGTAGAACGTCTTTTTTTTCTTATATGAATGACTGATAAACAGTAACCCAAAACAGAATATTTAAATTATTCTATTTATAAGATAAGACCCTCCTTGTTCATATATTATCCGACCATTCGGAACCAACCACCGCGTTTAAAAATGGAACTCGCCGCGTGCGCACACGAACGTAACAAGCGTCCGCATTGTTCCGCGTTCCGTTCCGCATAACATGCACACGTTGCGATCCACGTTTCGTTATACGCAAAGTGGATATTTCCCACCGATTTTACCGCTTTACGTGATACGATTGAGTTTCGTTTAATACGTGTATACAATCCATTCCAAATGGCGCATAGACAAGCCAAACGTGACGCAATCGCATTCCGCTACCCGCAACACAATACGTGGTGGGATCGCGTTCCGTTTCACGCAGCGTGTGCACGCCCAGCTTCACGGTGGCAGCGGCCGTCGTTCCGTTTCACGCGACACAACATTTGGACGCTTGTCTCACCTTTAACAAGGTGACACGTGCGTACAACGTGCGTGTGAGGGTGGTCGATCGCTACATCGAACCCTAACGTTTGTAGCAGTACATTCTCGTTGAATACCAGGTCCTGCGCCTGAAATAGAATAAAAACTTTAAATAAAATATATTTTATAATATTATTAATAAAAACAAAATATATAACATTTTCGTTCTTCTATCTGTCGCACAGTAGAGGTCATTGGCCAGGTGTTATATTAAATATCATAAGACAAAACATAAAATTGTTGAAAATAATAAAAACAATGTCACATCGTGTTATTTTACGTCATCTTCACATTGCGTTACTTAACGAAAACACATACTTGTCTTCTTGAATATGACATTTTACAACAAGTTTCTCTGACCATAGATGTAAAATGACAAACGTATTTTTAGCGAAAATCCTACTAATATTATAAAGGCGAAAGTTTGTAAGAATGTATGGATGTTTGGATGTATGGATGTTTGTTACTCTTACACGCAAAAACTACTGAACGGATTTTGATGAAATTTTGCACACGGGTAGATTATGTCCTGGATTAACACATAGGCTACTTTTTATCCCGGGAAAATATAAAACGGGACTTTTATCCCGGAAAAACTCATTCACGCGGGCGGAGCTGTGGGCAAAAGCTAGTATTATTTATTTGTGGATGATTTTAGGCACTATGTTAGCAGAGGTATAGAAGACGCGTATGTGGTTTATAGGAAGCACATAATGAAAAACGTATTATACACTATATGTAACGTATTTTTCAAAACATCGTATTAGTCGAGTGATGTGGAATATGCAGCTACACGAGTCCTTCATAATAATCTAAGTGCATCGTGACGACGACAATAATAAAAAATCACACAGAGTAATTTGTAGCCATTAGACCTAGAATAGCGCATGTACAAACTGTATTTAATGATTTCCAAGGAAACTTGCTATATTCGTTTGTGTTTATTTGCAAAATACTTAATTTTGCTTTTAATTCATATCTCAGACATTACTTTATACAACAATAATTATTCATATATATAAAAAAAGTCCTATAGAAATTCCCTACATTGCACTTATTATAGTCCAATGATATAGGTAGTCTGTCAAGCCCCGCGACGCACACCGGTGTCCATATTATACAGGGTAATTTTTACATTGCGTTACTAAATGAAACCACATATTCGTCTATACCTCTGCTAACATCGTGCTAAAAATTATCAATGAATAACGAATACTTTCGCCAAAAATCGCGGTTGTAGATTCGAATTTTTTTATCTTTGTGTAGCTTAGTGCGAATATGGTGTGTGTGTGTAAGTGTATTTCTGACTGAAAGCATATTGTTGTTGCTGCGACGAATTCTCCTAGAGCAGTCATAGTGGCAATAGGGCGTGTAAACTTAAAGTTACTTTTTATTCATATTTATTTTGTTCGAAACTTACATTTTTTTTGTTTTACGCCTATGGTTCAAATAACTTAATGAGAAGTGTTATTTTCAACGAGATAAGTATTTGGTTTCATTTATTAACGCAATGTCAAAGTGACCCTGTATATAGGGTTTTTCCATACATCTATATATATAAGCGGGGCCATAAATTCGAAAGCTTTGAAAATGTTCGACTCTTAATTACAAGTAAATGCAAGGTCCCTGAACGTTGAAAGGAATTTCAGATTCTAGCCCTAAATAAAATCAAAGCCGTTCCAGCGCCCATAGTATCCAATAACCGACAGATTATTGGGTGCATATATTTTATCATCCACAACTTCTAGATTTGTGTGAAACAATCGCCACTTCAGTCAATTTTATTAGATTTCTGACGAGCATCACTTACGTGATGGCGGATAAGAAGCCATCGATAAACAGTACTATTAAATACAATTGACGCAACACGCCACTGTAATCTACGTTACGTGACATCCAAGTACCGTGAACGTGCCGTTTATCGTTCGCAAGCAGACTAGAATGTCACCAATGTAATTTTTCAGAGGGCATCTTTTGTTGGGAGGTGTGGAATAACTAGAATTAGGCAATCCTAAAATAAATAGCATGTTATAAATTTGTAAAGACCTTTTTTGTGCTCTGTTTTGTTTTTTATTAATAAATAAATATATAGATATCGTAAATGTACCAAAACTAGGTGTTTCTAAAGAAATAGACGATATGAATCATAGTTTGAGATGCACTAAAATTAAATTCCACTGGAGTACATTTTTTTTACATTTTGTTATATGACTATTATATTTTTTTACATATACGCAAACTCCTTTAACTATGAATTTAGTATGTATAATAATGCCACTGAATACTGGCTAACATAAATTTCGATCAATATCCTTCAGCGATAAATGGATTGTGTCGTTGCCCTTGTAGCCGTAGATCGATCCACATTTCAAGGTTCAAGATATTTTACGTCTGATATTGTTAATTATAATAGTAGCATATCAGGCGGTCTGACATAATTCTGGCGACCGTCAAATAACAAAACTTACACGCCATTGACGGATAGAAATACCGTCGTTTTCAATAAACGATCCCAATCGCTTTTTTCAATCCATCGCGGAAATGGATTAATCAAAACAAATAATTTTTAGATAAATGACATTTTGATTGGTTTAGTCTCGGAACAACAACGGTACAACGATTAAAATTGTATCCGTTAATGTTAACGCGCTTCTTTATAAAAAGTGACTAATATCGATGATGAAACAATAAGACAAATTACACAATAACTCGACCGAACCACTAAATACCCCAGACATCGCTCAAAGACAAATAAATAATTTATTCTTCCAAACAATTCTAAGTAAATATTATCGGATCAGTTCTATTAATACGCGTCAAAACATCGGATGTCGAGCGCGGCGCGATAACAGAACACGTGTTCCGCAGTTGATAAGTGACTCATTCAGACGAAATGCATTGTGAAGCGACACAGCGCGGCTTAGTATTAAGCGTTAATAATTGTTGAATATTTTTAAATACTAGTTGGAATTGCAATGTTTACTTTTAAAGAGCATTTATAGTTAATCATTTGGTTATAACATCTTGTAGGTACGAAACTTCGCATTCATCTTTGTTTTCTTGGGAAAAAAAAATTATAGGATTATTGTATCCTCCAATAAACTATCTCATATAAAATCATGACATCTATTGCTGGTAACCAACAAGAACATTATAGAACACAGAACCTTAACAAATGTACTAGGTGTAATAAATATATCAGGGCGTAGATCCCCGTAGATGTTATCGCAATGCAACCGAGGTCGGCGATACACTTTGAGCGCATAGTGCAAGAAATATGTGAAACCTTGATTCTTTATTAGTTCTGTACATTACTAGATTCTAATATAATTTTTTAAATTATTTCTAAAACTTTATAATGTACAGTCAGCCACAAAAGTAGCTGAACAAACCAAATCGCCTTTACGCGTTAAGCTTAATTGAAACACTTTTTTACTTGGTGTGAATTAAAGTAAATGTATTAAATTTTATTATTGTGAAAAAAACTTTTGTAATAAAACAAGTTTAAAAGGCGATTTGAAGTTGTAATTTTGTTCATCTACTTATGTGGCTGACTGTACCTGGCCAATGACACATCCTAAATAGGGTATTTTACTATGTTCGGTATTGACAATTATTTCACAAGTTAGAGAAAATGATGCGAAGAAGAAGCACTTTCGTGAAATCTATACTAATATTATAAGGCTGTAGAGTTTGTTTGTTTGTTTGAACGCGCTAATCTCCGTAACTACTGAACCGATTTTGAAAATTATTTTACTAATAGGAAGCTACATAACTCCTGAGTGCTATAGGCTACTTTTTATCCCGGGAAAATATTTTTGTCCCGGAAAAACTTGTTCACGTGGGCGGAGCCGCGAGCACTATTAGTCAGCAATAAAATTGGTTAAGAAACGGGGCAGCAATTCATATTTTATTGCTATGTGCGCCTAGTATGGATAGCATGCAGTTTCTTTCGCGCGCATCGTAATGCCTGATGACGTCAACTAGATATCGTTATTTTCCGTTTCTTTTCTTTTACATTTAGCCCTCCCGTGTTGAATAAGTAGTTTCCTATGTTTGATTTCGTGCATTCTTTTATACGTAACAAACAATAATACGAAAAAGAAATCCTTCTGTGAATTCATCATCAAAATTGGTTGAAAAATAAAGCAGCACTATTCAAATTAGAAATATTGATATGAGCAAAATTGTGGCCATGGTGGATATCGCGCGATCTCTTTCATGTTATGTGACTCGTGACACCCGATGACGTCACCGTCTGCTATTACTGTTATTTGACAATTACTCCTTCCTCCAAATTGAAATCTTTATAACTTACTATTGCGCCAATAGTTAAAATTCTTTTTCCGTTAGATTTTGGATGGCATACATTTTTAATAAATTTATTTAAAAAAGTAGTCAACTACCCTATTATTACCGTAAATTTAAAAAATATGAGTAAAACAGCATATTCTTTCATAGGTAACTATGATAGTGGAAATATCAGGTGATACACTTGGTCGTTTGGTAATGGAAGGTGGAAATATCTTAAATATCTCTTGGTCGTTTGGTAACTATATAAACATGGTGTACTGACCTGTTCTTGGTACTGTTCGGCTGTGAGGGCACTGGCGCCCTCACCTCTGTGGAGGCACACGTGTGCAACTTTTATTACATATTCTAGTTTGCGAGGCTGTTCCTCCACCTGCAATATAAAGCGTTGTATAAGAAATCTTACTAATATACATACGATGTTTAAGTTCGAAAACGCAGGAGCCTGAACTAATTTGGATAAAATTTTACACGCGGAAGACTTACTAACCTATAGGCTTTTTTCTATACCGAATAGTCTTGCCGACGAAGCAGCAAGAAACTCTACTAATAAAAGAATATCCTTTTAGCACATCCTCTAAAACATTGATAACACAAAATAATGGTCTTTAAAACATAAAAACTGGAAATTAGTTTCGTTCGTATTTATATCTGAAACTTCGTTTTTGTGGTACAAATATTGGGAAGGATGCGCTGTTATGGCTCTAATAATACTCTTTATATCGAAAAGTAATTGCATGTCTAAGTATTATAATAAACCTTTGCCGTAAGCAGGGAAGGAAAATAAGAAATATAATTAATTAACAGTATCCCAATGTCAAATGATGCCTTTGTTGGAAACTGTTTATTATAATGGGAAACAATAAAGGTAATTAATGTTTAAATTGGGCTTTTACTTCTCTAATGGTGGTATAGTAATTAAAATAACTTAGTCAACCAACTAGATTGATAACAAATATAACTAAATAATAAATATTAATATCATTTTTGTCTCGTATCTACGGTAATAAACATTCCATTTCAATACATCAATCACTAAACTCTATCCCAACCTTTTGTGTTGGAAGTGAACAAGTGCTTACTTGCCATCTTTCATACTCAAAAAAAACCTGCACTGCAAAGAATGACAAGTAAATCATACAAAAGGTTCAAAGACCGAACAATGCAGTTTTTTCTTTTTATTTTTGCTTCCTCAAAGATTAACAATGCACGAGCATTTTTTTGGTATTGTGAATATGGATGGTGCCGATCCCTTTAAATCACCAGGTAACCCACTTACTTTGCACCTTATGCATATTTTTTTATTGCATAATCTGCATCTTATGCTAAAACGCGTACTTTACTACTTTATTTTTTATTTAGTGGTGGCTTTAGATTAGCAAGTTCTCTCAGTAATATACTGCGCAAGAACTTGTAGATGCGTTTAAACTAGAGGCAAAGCCAGCAATATATCAAGATTTCTTTACACATCGCTGCAAGTCCTGCAATCTCCAAAACTTGCAGAAGTCTACTTGCAGTGACTGTTTACATGGTACCTAATAATAGGTTGCGGAAAATAACTTCTGCAAGTGTTCTTGCCAATCTAAACCCCACATAAGGTAAAATATTTAACATACCTTTGCGGCGAGGAACAGCGCCGCGGCGGCCACAGCGTTCCTGTGGAAATGTGTGAACGAGTGGAACGCGTAGAACCGGTGCATGTAGACTATCGCCGTGTTTATACATAGTTGAGAGCTGTATGATACTGAATTAAGGAATTATTTCACAGTATAAAAGTGCCAGAAACAATAAAAATTAAATTGTCGTAGTCATGTGTTCTATTCGTAGGAGAAAACTTCATTAACGTAATATAATTATCACTAGCGGCGTAAGGGTAGGGGAGGGGGAGTACCGACCCAATGTACCAAGCACCCAGGGGGTACCAAGCACCCGGGGGGTAACAACTCACTTGTATGGCCAAAGAAAATTGACTGAAAACTGTATGGAAATAAACTATCTGCTGTTTACGCCGGGTATGCTTTTCGACTCAGGGCCGTCTGTACCCAGAGAGGCCAGGGTTGCATGGTACCCGGGCGCAGGGCCCATAGGGACGCAAGCCGATCGTCCGCAAAAAACGTCGAGGGAAGGGGTTCGAGATAGATAACCCGCCCCGTTTAATAAATACAAAATTCACAGTTTAACAACACATATCTTGGTGTAGGTATCAACTATAACGGAGGGTTTTAGTAGTACAAGATACAAATGAAGTTTTGTACAATCTACTGAATAAAATCCTCACAAATTTATAAAAGTCCAATTAACCGAATGAAATAGAAATGTCTATTTTTACTTTGACCTACCTGTATATATACCTTCGTCTCTTTATTCTCTAATCGCCGATTTCAGTAAACAATCAATTTTTTCCACCGATCGCAAAATAGACCAATCAGAATAATTGTTTTAATCTCGGGAACGGATCGAACAATAAGATTGGGATAGATTGAAATCGGCCATAAAGTTCAACATAATCTGAACAATCGTACAATATCCGCAACCTTACAATGACCACATGACCGTACCTGACATTATCAATACAGGGTCATAGACGCGCGAAAACGTATCATGAATGAGTCATTCCTTCTGAGAACTGTTTGCGACGGTATTAAGGACAAACGGCACTTGAATCCACATTCACTTGTTAATGACTCATTTGCAAATATGTACTATTTACTGGTTTAAATAAGTCGCCTTATATAAATTTAAATACAGACATTATTTGAATAATTGGGATTTCCTTCATAAACTATTTGAAAGGTATTTGGGTTTAATTTGAATAATGGACCTTGGAATCAAAATAATTTTAGAGCATTGTTTTGATGTATGTGCCAAAATCAACAGTTCATATTAAACACACATGAAATAGCTACTACTCTAACAATTCAGACTTTTAATCTTACAAAAAAGTTTGGTATTCTGAACAAATGAAAAAGACAATTGAAAACATTGGACACTAATTCTCATCAAATTGACTTAGCTAAAATCCTTTTGTAATTATTGCATTAATAATAAGAAACCTTACTATCTTTTAAATTCCATTTCTGATATTTTGCGATTAGCAAGTGACAATGTGAAATCTAAATTTAATGTATTGCATGAGATTAATGTTATCAAATTTCTTAGTAAAATTATCGTAAACACAATTATTTATTTGTATCCTCTTTATTGCACAACATTAAAAAACAATTGCAAAGGTTATTAACCCTGACATGCACAATGATAATGGGATATTTGCAAATTTTACATTATCTTAATAAATATTGAAAAAGTGGCATATTAAATAAATAATTACACTCATGGCTTAAAAATATGATAAGTGTCGAGAAAACTGCTGAATAAATTAAAAATATACCAATACAAGACTTTGCCCACGGCTCCGCCCGCGTCAAAAAGTTTTTCCAGGATTAAAGTCCTGCTTTATATTTTCCCGGGATAAAAAGTATCCTATGTGTTAATCCAGGACATGATCTATCCGTGTGCCAAATATCATCGAAATCGAACAAACATCTATATATTCAGACATCCATACATACTTACAAACTTTCGCCTTTATAATATTAGTAGGATAGTAGGATAAATTTTAACAGTCTAATTTTAACAAATACAAAACATAATTAAAATGTACCTTATTCTAATGGCATTAACACCTTACAATCATGAGCTGACATTAGTATTGTGTTATGTGCTTTGAAATAGATCAACTTTCACTTTAGTGATTCATCAACTGCTCATAATGATCTCAGTCATTTATTAAATCATATACATCAAAGTGTTTATCCTTGGAGTTTGAGCTGTAGTATTTTGTTTTGGTTTAGGCGAAGGTATGTTAGCACCAGGACACAGTCTAGGTTGTAGTCATATAAAATTATATTCATATGAGATAAATTGGGCTTATCACATAACAAAAAAAGTTATATGCTCATTGTGAATGTTACACAAATTATAAATACAAAATTTTATTATGATTTTTAGAAGCAAATGCCTAACTGCAGCACAGAATTCCTCTTACCAGATAGACCCAGACCAAAACATTATAGGCTATTTTCTCTATTCATCATCAGCCATATGACATCCACTGCTGAACCTAGGCCTTCCCCAAAGAATTCCACATGGACCTGTCAAAAGCAGCCTGCACCCAGCGTAATCCTGCGACCTTTATCAAGTCGTCCGTCCACAAATTCCAGACTCCGAGCTGATACTGAATAGAAAAACTCAATATCACTTTGCCTCACCCAGGAATCGAACCCGAGACCCCAGCTTTGCAGTCGTACTGTAATGCAACTACGCCACCGAGGCAGTCTCTCTATTACACAATACAAAATTTATCTACTATTGCATGCAGACAAATCAAGAAATAAAACATAGTTCAACTCTATGTTCAAGTCAATACCAGTTTAAAATATGGAGGGGTTTTAATAACAATTCCATGTCTGTAATACTTTTAAGTAAACATGGAAAATTCCTATACATGTGATACTATCCTGCAACATTGTCACTTGCCTTAACAATAGGTGAATCATTGTAAGGATTTATTTAAAACTGTAAATTGCATAAGTCATACAATGCCACATTATGAAGTACATATTCGTTTTAAGTTATGATTAAAAGAAAGTGACTACTTGAGTGTTAGTTTGAGTATTGTAGACACTTAATGATAATGATAGCAGATAATGTTTCAATAGATATTGCTAAAGACAAATGAATTTACTATTCTAAGGCATTTATTTTGTATTGGTCTCTTTACCAACACATTACACTACTTATGAAATTCTCTAATTCTTTAGAGCCAATTGGTAAAGGGCTTTTGATGCCACAAAGTTCAAACTTGAAACAAATATTCAGATGACAAACATTTGCCCCTTTTTAACCAATAAAAAAAATATGGAGGAGGTTCTAAGTCAATGCGTATATAAATATTTTTTTTATGTATGACTACTTAAACTTTTAAGGCTTAAATTAGATGCTATTTATGACTTTTTAATGTTATTAACTGTTAAGTTTAAAACTAAGGCGCAGTGTGTATGAATATTTATCAATCTACATTTGCTTTATCTAAGGCATAAATCTTTGTTTTGTTTTTTATATCCCGGGAAAATATAAAGCGGGACTTTTATCCTGGAAAAACTAACGCAGGAGGAGCCGTGGGCCAAACCTAGTCATGTATATGTTGGTAAGTAATTATGTGTATGATTTGTTGTATTTGAGTAAAAAAGTATTATTCTTAAACCACATTTGCCAAATCTTTGCAAGAATGAACATGCAATATTTTCCCATTAACTTTCACAGTACTAACAATGGTTTTTACCTTGTAGGATATCATTTCATTTGCCCTGAAATTTTGTGTCCCAATTTACACATATGTGTGATAGATAAAACATACATTTCATATTGTTTGGATGGCTGTAAGTATGACACTTCGATTTTTGCAAAGATTTGAGGATAATCAATATTAACTTAAGTCTTTAAACTTGGGACCAATGACCCCTGTCATTGACCGACACAAAGGAGACAACAGACTGAATAATTTCAATTCAATGTTTTAACACATTGCCTTTGTCAATGCTGTTTGCTTTGAACGACGACAGGTCTTATCTTTGACGTAAATACTATAATAATCATAACAGACGCATCATAATGAATAACAAGTCTTTCTTATATCAATAACAACATTCACAACAACCCACACATTTGTGCTATCGTTAATTGTTTATTTACATAGATTTATGTGTGAAAACGGCGTCAAATGCATGCACGCGCAGTACATGAACGTGCTCGCGATCTATATCTGCGATGGATTCCAGGAAACAGTCATAACTGGCGCCAGAACGACGCGGCGGGATCAACGTGCGATCACCACGTAAAATGCTTCTCAAAACGTGTAAATTTAGAGCAGACATGTCGATTGGCGTGCGTCAACCGCGCGCAGGCGTCCCAACCGCTCACAGCTGTCGTGCGCTGACCTCTAAAGAAAACCACGCTTGATGCGTGACCCTAACCTAAATACAAACACTTACGGGCATTTTTAAACATAATATGGATATTACAAATGCTCTTACCTCCATGTAGCGACGTTCTGCACGCGGGAAATCCCACGACACAAGCGAAAGTTATAAGTGTGACGCCGTAACCATCACTAGATTTCGTCACGTTTTCTTTTCAAAACACATCCACTACACATTTTTCAGCACTACTTACGCATAAAATAGGCATTGAATGATGTTTTCATTAATAAAATCATGCTGGGACGCCGACAAATACGCGTTTTGAACACATGACTCGACAAAAACATTACACTACGATTGCACATTTTTGCAAAAGGATACACTTGAAGCCTCTGTCCCATATCCTGGATTAGATTTGCGGCTTGCTGCCGATATGCTAATTCTTTATCTGCATCTAAACCGCATTTTCTGCTTGGTGAATTCTGTAGTTGTTCTTTTGTAAAATACCATTTTTCTTGCCCACCAGCCATTGAACGGATGTTCCGACTGCGCGCGAGAAAGCACGACGGATAGCAGCGCTCCGTCTAAGTGCGTGAGTGGAAAAGGGACAGCGCTATGACAGCGACAACCGGATGTAAACCACGTTAACATTTGAGTGTTTTAAAAATAATAAGTTAGCATTTTAAAGATAAAGTACCTATTTTCATTTACAAACATTAACTAAAAATTAACAAAGTTTTTACAAACCACGAAACAACGGTAAGTCGAATGAAAAAAATATTACACAAAACTAAATGCAGATAGGTATTCTCAAGCGGACGCCATTATAAAACTTGGTGGTTAACGTAGTGAGGTCTCCGGTGACAGATTGATGATCTGCAACAAGCACAGGTACGTTTCACTTTATCACTATGTGTATTGTTTTAGTATAAGCCTAGGTCTATAATTTGTGACTATTTTTACATCGATTCATTCACTTTGTAAGGTAAAAAATTGAGATTGAAATTACAGACCTAAATTCTCTGTCGCACTGTGAAAATGGCCGACCCACCACTGTTTACAATATACTTGACTTTTTATTTCTTCGAAAAACGATACTTTGTAACTTAAGCACATAGCAATTATACCATAATTAGTTAATGATTTTTATAAATATTATGGTGTAATTGTTTTTTATAAAATTCTATCATAAAATAGTTTAATTTTTTAATAAGAACTGCTGTTGACTATACAGTGCAAAGTGAAATTTCGCGCGACGTGGATAATATATTGCTCGGATAAAAAAAATAGAAAATTAAGATTAGATTGAGTCCAAATTGCGTAATACCGCTGTGGATACCAGATTTACAATTATTGTGTGTTGTATGTAGTTGTTTTAATTGTCAATTTCGCTTACTTCTTTAGGTTTCATCGAAAATATGTATTGCTTTGGAAACGAAAATGTTTACAAATTGAGCGCTCACAATATTAGGATTTCTGAACGTAAGTTCAATCACCTAGTATTAACTAACTCATTTAAAAATCATCAATGCAACAAAAACCATTCATCTAAAGTTACAAATACGTTTTATGTGTATTTATGGAAGTAATTTTTTATACGTGAATGTTACACGGTTTTCAACTTTATCTATAAGAACATAAGATTTATTTTGAAATGGTTTCCATACTAATTATGACCTTTTTATTGTTTCGCATACATACGAACTAAATATTATCTTACTTTTCTACATATTGTTTGTAAAGTTTACATTTTAAATTCGATGTGTACCTCATTTTTCATTCATTCATTTTTAATTTCTTCCATCATCGACCTAGTCAATCCATATACTAAGTTTAGACTAGCAAGTTCTCTCAGCAATATCACGATTTGTGTGAAGAACTTCCAGATGCTTTTACACAAGCGGCAATATTTCTTTAGCAACACGTTTTTCAATTGACCACCAAGTTAACTTGAGCAATTTCTTGCTAAACTGTAAAATTAGTCGAAGAACACCTACCTATGTATTGCTTGCCATGTTTATTTTTTCGTAAAACTGAATGACGAGGCACGCAATCGTTTTGCCTGAATTTTATGAATCTAACATAATGTTCTTTGGATGATGATTGTAAATAAAATGATAGCCTTAAAAGTACCAAGATGAAACAGAATTATGAATTACAAAGCAACAAACAAACAGGAAGACAATAGTGCATGTATACTACTGCTGCGCGGCAAAAATAGGTTATCTGTCATGCTACAAACTTATAACTTGGCAGCATGGTCTTTGACCTTAGCCCATTTCGTATGAAACGAATAACAAAAGTAATTACTAGCTCAGCAAGTCCAAAACTTTTATCTGCACGCAGAATAAACTGCAAGTTCTCGCGCAAGTTGTCAAATAGAGTTTACACGTGCGACTTGCCAGAAGTCTTGCAAGCTGCAAATATTGCAGAAGTCAGGTTTCTGTGACACGGTAAAAATAGCTTGCGCAAGATAACTTCTGCAAGTTTTATTGCTAGTCTAAACCCCGATTTTCAGCCTTGTAATTAGAGTTGCCATCTATTAAAATTATACTATTTCTTTTTAATAATTGGATTCCAGAGTTAATAAAAATATGGTAAAACTTGTAAATATGGTAAAACTTGTAAATATAAATATATAGTAAAAACAAATGTAGTAAAACTTACCAAGGCTTCATATTTATAGTTTATGCTGACTAGTTTGTGTAAAAATTAAATAATAGGTACATAAAACTATACCCTAGTTTCATTGTTTTATATACTTACTATATATACCTTTTATAAATAATGACGTTTTTCGTCGTCCAACGCAATTGAAGAAAAAAACAGCAAATCAAATTGATTTAACACTTATTTTATAAAATTTTGGTCTTGAATATTCCAAAATATGTATTTGAAATATTATTTAATCAATTACTCAATTTTAAGTCGTCCGCATTCATTCAATCATCATAACATAAGCTCAAATTAATAGAATATATACTTTTTAAGTTTTGTATGCACAATCATTACATTAATTTACATCTGAAAATACTCATTCAGTCATTTTGTTTTTTTAGTTAAGCCTTCAGACACCGCCATGTCGGAGACGCCTCGGAAAGTTATCCACCTGCCTAAGGTGAGGATGCTCAGCCGCGGCGGTCGGTTGGCCACCGGGCTTCGGATCACGAACGTTAAATCCATCCGACCGCCGGATCCGGAAGTGTTAAAAAAACAGGAAGAGGACAAGTTGAGAGCACAGGTGAGTTGGTACGCGTTTTTTTTTTATGATTTGAAATTCGAATGTTGGTATGTTATTAGCATAATTAATACACACCTTCGGATAATAAAATGTTGCATGAATTTTACCATGGCAATGTAAACATTAATTGAATTCCGAATTATTATTTAAAGTTACTAATGGGCCTGACAGATATTATGGCCCTGCCACAGACTGCGTATTCAAATATCCCGCATTTTTTGGACTTTGTTGTGTTAACTTTTAAATCTGGAACACAGCGCCACCTATCGGGTCCAAAACTAATCTGTTTTAAGCTGGAACCAACCAAACATATTTACAAACACTGCAATCGATTGTTGGTTTCGATGATTAGTGTGGACGACATACGCTCTACCTTCTGTAAGTCAATTGTACTACGTCTATAACTTTCCCGTAAGTGCAAATAAGTTCACAAAGTTTTATCTCAATCGGATGAATGGTGTAGCAGCGGTAAAAATACAAACATTGATTTTATTTGGGGTGGATTTGTGAGATAGGACAGCTACTACAACCACAGTAGCTACAAGAATACTTTCTTGGGAGACTGTCCATAACCGTTTTCGTAACTACGAATTTTCTCTGGGGGTGACAGCTGGTGGGAGCCTAATAAAAGCTCGCTTTTAAGATATGACGTAGAATATCTGTCACGTTTAAAAGCGAATTGGAGTTGCATTTCCTACAAAATGTATGGCAATAGCTTTTTGTAATTTCTGAACTTACATACATATACATATACACTCACGCCTTTTATCCCCGAAGGGGTAGGCAGACGCGCAACTAGTGCACCCACTTTTCGCCATTATTCCGTCCCATGATGTGATAGGGGGTGAGCCTATCGCCATGTCGGGCACATATTCCAGGCTCCGAACTGATACTGAATAGAAAAACTCTATGTCACTTTGCTCGACCCGGGGATCGAACCCGAGACCTCAGCATTGCAGTCGTACCGTAATACAACTACGCCACCAAGTCAGTTTTGTAATTTCTGAACTTAAAAGTGCTCAAACCTATAATAGTCCCACAGTCTTTGATCCTTATCAGTAATATCGGTTGGCATCAAAAAAAGATCTTTCAAACTCCTAACATTTAAAAATTCCAGTTGCAAGAAGAAATAGTGTCCCGATCACGAGCGTGTGCGTACAAAGGCTACGAGTGCAACCTGCCTGTGTTGTCAGGCCGTCAGTACTGCTACAGGCACATCCTGAAGGACACCACCGCGCCCTACCGACAGTGCACGCACACTTTCCCGAATGGAGAGAGATGCACGCTCCCCGCCCCAGCCGAGAGCACTGATCCGAGGGACCCCGGGTGAGTTGTTAGGCGTCTTAATGCAGAACTCATTCACGATGCTGTAGTGATTTTATTATTGTTTGAGCCCTTTAATAGAACTATATTGGACTATACACCACCATAATTATGCAACATAACACTAAGTATCACCAAAATAATGAATTAAAACAAGAGCACCTCATGACACTACCACGTTTCCGCCAAAACTCCATAGGTGAGTTTAAGCCTATTAATGTTGATCCCCAGACTGTGTTTCGAGCACGCGAGCGCGGCGATGCTGGCGCGACAGAGACAGGCGGCGCCGCCCCGGCCCGTCCTCACCACAGAGACGCTGCTCAACCAACTCACGCACTATGTCAAGTGAGTCCAGACAGCCTTCACTTACTGCTCTAAGCTTCTGTGCCTGTGTGTGTGTGTGCGTGTGTGTGTGTGCGTGTGTGTGTGTGTGTCTCTCTCTCTCTCTCTCTCTCTCTCTCTCTCTCTCTCTCTCTCTCTCTCTCTCTCTCTCTCTCTCTCTGTGTGTGTGTGTGTGTGTGTGTGTGTGTGTGTGTGTGTGTGTGTGTGTGTGAGTGTGTGTGTGTGTGTGTGTGAGTGTGTGTGTGTGTGTGTGTGTGTGTGTGAGAGAGAGAGAGTGTGTGTGTGTGTGTGGTTGTGTGTGTGTGTTTTTGAAGGTATCATCACTGTTTTCAACCAAATACCATGATGGTGTACAGATAGACCCCAATTCCTAACTGCAGCGGCTTCGAAAAAGCTACACAAATGCCTGTCGTGCATTCGGTGTGAAGATGAGTGCAAATAAATAGCCTCGGCTAGTGTATGTGTGTATACCTACGTTTATACTCTCACGTGGGCTGCGAACAAATTCTTCAATCCTTGTAATTACTATACACTTCACTATATTTAGGGATAAAGATTGTTGAAATCTTATTTGTGTTACAGGACAGAACGTCCCCGCACAACCTCATGTGCCTCTTCTGTGTCCGTGGTGAGCGATCCATCAGACCAGGAGCAAACCTCTCCAGCTGCACTAGAACCATTCAGTGAGTACTACTAATATTATAAAGGCGAAAGTTTGTAAGTATGTATGGATGTTTGTTACTCTTTCACGTAAAAACTACTGAACGGATTTCGATGAAATTTAGAACACGGGTGGATTATGTCCTGGATTAACGCATAGGCTATATTTTATCCCGGAAAACTCTTTAACGCGGGCGGAGCCGCGGGCAAAATCTAGTACAAAATAAATGTATGTATAACATACATATTGGTATACTCTGAGAATGAAAAAAAGGTATGCCAATTAATATGATTTACATTTCAGACTACATATAACTTGATTAGGAGTTAAGTTCATTCATCACAGTATGCTCATAAACATCTGCCATTTGATTGATAGGATTCCAAGGGCTACATTGGAGATATCATATATTACCCTTTATTATTTTGTGTATAACACCCCTCTTTTCCCATCGGGGGTTAAAAATAGTTTTTATTATGATATAGGGGCCAGACGAGCATACGGTTCATCTGATGGTAAGTGATCACCGCTGCCCATGTTCATTTATCAAATCTTCATCAGCTACCTTACAACAATAATAACCAAACTTCTCTTCTACAACTCGATTTGACTTTCCAGAACAAATCGAGGCGCCATCAGTGAACTCTGCGTATTCAGCGTCGATCCTGGAGTGGTGCAGCGGCAGCGAGAGTGATGCGGAGAGCGTGACCCTCGGGCCCGACGGCACCTGCCGCGCTGTGCCCGAAGACCTGCTGTCTGATACCGAAGACGCACCCACTGAGGACCAGCCGCTATGGTCAGTATGGGCTGTAATCTTAAACTTCAAACCAAAGCAGTAATGAATGCAGAAGCCATTTCCCTGGCTTTCAGTATATTAGCCAATGGATTTCGATGGAGAAGAAATAAAAAAATACTCCTTCCTTCGAATTAACCTTGTTAGATTACCAGTAGCATGTCGCTTACAAATAAAATTAACTCTATAATGACCTTACTGGTAAAATGCCTTCTATATATTTTGCCTCACGCGCACTTCTGCCTTTTACCACATTTTAGAAAAAAAAATTCTGCCTCCATATCACTTGTATCTATCTTCAGAGCATACAAAAAAAAAACAAAATCCCGATTGCGTAAGTCGCACCTTTACGACGAAAACGACACGGTTTTGAATAGTCTTAGTATACAGTTTTCATACACTCGAAAAACAACGCTTTTTCTTTCGCAGTCGGGTAAAAAGGTTATCTATACATCTATACATATAAATAAAATTGGAGTGTCTGTTTGTAATATTGAAATAACTGTTTTTTACTACATGTATATGAATACCTGTATATACGGTATATACACCAAAATAATTTTTTTTACAATATTTGTCTGTCTGTATGTCTATCTGTTTGTTCCGGCTAATCTCTGAAATGGCTGGACCGATTTTGACGGGACTTTTATGGACAGGTAGCTGATTTAATAAGAAGTAACTAAGGCTACGTTTTATCTCGGGAAAATATAAAGGGGGAAAAATCCCGGAAAAACTTTTTAACGCGGGCGGAGCCGCGGGCAACAGCTAGTAATCAATAAATTTATTGCTTTTGCAGGCGAGCGGGTGTATACACAGCTGAGGAGGCAGTGAATGAAGCCAAAAACACTCTGATAAGTTTGAAATCTGCATACGTGAATCAGATGAGTCGGCTGAAGGTGTTGCTGCAGACCGCCAGGGCGCAGTACCTCAGGTCGTTGAAGGCAGAGAAGGAACAATATTGTGAGTGAACAGGTTCATATGCAAGTGTATTAATTAGGCACTGATGGTTATAGAATACGTTAATACAGAATATGGTGCAACAGACTTGATAGTGTTATTAGTTGTGATGATATATTATTACTAGATACATACATGATTAATATTTTAGTAAAAAAAATATCTAAAATTATCGAACATTTTAAGTCTAAAATTAAGTAAAATACATGGTTATTCCAGGCAGTATAAACACTCAAGCCCGCACCGGACCACTGACCGTACGCGAGAGGAGACAGCTGAGAAAGTTGAAGGCGTACGCGTCGTACCACAAGAAGCATGGGGTTGATGCTGTGCTTAGTAGGAAACTGCAGCATAAGAGGTCTAAGGTGAGAAATACAAGCTGTGATGAGTTTAAAGTTAGTTAGTAATTACCATTTGTTTTTGTATGAGGCTTAGTCCGTTTGAAATTCCTTTTTATTTATACAGCATTTTTCTATATACATATCCACTCACGCCTTTTATCCCCGAAGGGGTAGGCAGAGGCGAAACTAGTGCATCCACTTTTCGCCATTATTCCGTCCTATGATGTGATAGGGGCGAGCTTTTTTTTTATAGTATTGAATGACCGAGATGAGCATGCCGTTCGCCTGATGGTAAGCGATACGACCACCCATTAACAGTAGCATAACCATCCAGCACCTTGATTTACAAAGTACTGTGTGGCATTCCACTGCGCTCGTCATCCTGACACATAAGATGTTCAGTCTTATTATGTCCTGTAGTTACTCTGGCTACAATGCCCTTCAAACCGAAAAACAACAGTGCATGCACACTGCTGCTTGGCGGTAGAGATAAACATTGCGGTGGTACCCACCCAGACGGACTCTTACATATGAGAGTCCTACCACCAGTAAAGTAAGCCTATCGCCATATCGGGCACAATTCCAGACTCCGAGTTGATACTGAATAAAAAAACTCATCAGTTTGGTCAGCCCGGGGATCAAACCCCAGACCTCAGTATTGCAGAGTCGTACCATACTCAAACTCAAATCATTTATTATGTAATTAGGCCCCTAGGGGCACTTTTACACGTAAATTTTACAATGTTTTTTTTTTAACTATATGATTCTACCAGTGCTTTGGAAAAGCCCACTGACCTGAGAAGAAGCACCAAGAAACTCAGCGTGGTTATTTTTTTGGCATCTTGTTTTTTTTAACACATATTTAAAGACAACTACGCCACATACTTTACATAATACGACTACGCCACCGAGACAGTTTTGTTTGTTACGTAATGTATTATTCCGTCAGCTGCACGCGCCGGCTGGTGGTGGTAGTGGTGGTGGTGGTGGTGGTGTGCCCGCGTGTGCGCGGTGCGTGTTCGCGGAGGGAGGCGTGCGGTGCGCCGCGCGAGCCCTGCCCGCCGCCCGGCACTGTCTGCGGCACGTGCTGCACGACCGGCACCAGGTACACTCAGCACCATAAGTAGCTGAACTAAATCAACATTTCTAAACGCGTTAAGTTAAACTGTGTAGGGACACACACTTGCGCAGCTATGTAAGTGCACGTACGAAGTTGTGCGGAAACGCTGTCACACCATGCCTCCCATACATAAGCAATGTACGCCTCTGTTTATTCAGTACGTCTGACCAACCATTACTGTTACCATCTAAATATCCGCTGTATATACGTACTCTGAAGTCTTGAAATACAAGTGCCATCTCTGGAGTTTTAATATTCTACAAAGTTAGAACTCAACACTCCCATAGACACACACCAAAGTTCTATAAACTGAAACATTTTTTTCTTCGTTTGAAGTAAAGTGAATCTCTTTTGTGTTATTTTTGCGAAGAGAACAAAAGATTAGTAAGAACACAAAAGTATGTAGGCAATTTGAAATTTTGAATTTGTTCAGCTAATTATGCTGCGGACTGTGTATATGCACATACACCACATCAGTACCCTCACCAACCTTGTGTGCTCCACGTGCGGGCTTCTATAATGCACCCATGCATTAGCCAAAAATAACTCCTTATCTAGTCTATCTTGCGCCCTGTGCCTGGGCACCGCGGTTACATATTTATGGCACTGACACGACACCACATTCACTAATATCCGAATGTCGGATATATCCGCATGTAGAAACATCCGCACCAAAGATATTTGAATTCGGAAAAATCAATGGCCTGGTTGATATTTAAAACTTTGTCCATTCAAAACTGATACGCAGAAATATCCGAAAATAAAGAAAACCCCCAATAAATAGAGAACAATTATCAAAATAAAATACCATAAAACAATCTAATAACACACACCATGCTTTAGGTGTTGTTCACGTGTTGCGGCGACAACCGCGGCGTGTCGTCGTGTCGCGAGACTGTCGCCAAGACGCCGCTGCCGTCGTCGCACTGTCGCTACCACACCGACCCGCCACTCTACACCGTGTTTACGCTCAAGGTACATTACTTTTACAAGCACTAAATGTTACACTATTAGCTGTAGAAAGAGAATCTGCAAGTTGATAAATAAGAGTGACGACATGTACTGATGTTCTACGAAGTAGTTGTTAACCAATTCTCTTTGTTAAATCGGTGTGTATCTCTGTCATATTGTATCTCTTTGTATAGCTTGATGTGTAATATTTACTGCTAACTACAGTGCTTCATTTAACATTGGTTTGCATATTAGAACCAATAAATTTTTTTTTTATCTGGTTTGAAGTAGGTCACAAAATTTTAAAGTTCTTACTCTGACAAACATGGGAGTTGAGACTAAAATGTCTTCATGGAGACTAGTTTTATTTGTTAAACGAGCAAATTTTAATTTAATGCGAATTAGGTCAGAAAACTACTATTTGTATTCTGGGCATATTTCCTAATTAAATATGACGCCGTCAAGGTAAGCACGCCATTTGTATTGGATAGTGTTGTGTGAATGTTTGTGATGTGTTGTTCCATGCCTCCCACAACACAGGAGAGAGTGCCAGAGTGTGAGTGTGAGTCTTGTTGATTTACTTTGATGCTTTGTGCATGATGTTACATTCAGACTACCCTGGGCTATAATGGCAAAATAGAAGCATCGATAAAGTATTAACCCCATTTCATTTACCACTACTATCTGGCATTCAAGACTTATTTCAATGTTATATACAGTATTCACCTTCAATCCACAGAAAACTAAAATATTTTATCAATGAAATATATTCAAAACAATATTATATTTATTGCAGAAAGACGAGACGGACAGCGATTCAGACTCACACACGTCCTCGGACGCCTCGCACACGGACGCGGCGGAGTCAGTTGGCGACAAGTCTGACGTGATGACTGACGTCAACGAGCCAGTGCCCGTCCAATGACGTCCGTCCATCTCGGACACGCTGAGCAGCATGTTCTACAAGTGATGTGGAGTATTTGTGAAGTGATGCGGCGATCTCTAGATAGATCTGACTCGGTGGCGAATGACAACGTGTATTGACGTCCATTCATGCTAAATTTTCTACAAATGACGTGAAGTGATAGACGCGGCAATTTGTAGATCTAATGTGTTGACGGATTACATATACATTCACGCCTATTATCCCCAAGCGGGTAGCTAGAGGCACAGTAAGCTGACGGACGTTAACGTGTAATGACGTCCAACATTCTAGAACACAATATTGAGCAGCATGTTTTAAAACTGACAGTGTGAAGTGTAAGTAAAGTGATGCAGCAATCTAGATCTGATGTGCTGGCGGATGTCAAAGAGAACGTGTAATGAAGTCAGTCATCTCGGACATGCTACTCGTTGTATAACTGACGTGGGATACAGTATTAGTGAAGTGAAGTAACAGTGCTTTTGTAATAAGGTTTTAAATTGATACACAAATGTGACAAATACAAGCAAAAGTAACAGTAATATAAGGAGTTCAATATAAAGTATAAAATTCTTGCCTAGACTAATGTATCAATACTAAATCAATAAATGTTACCCTAATAGGGTAGTATAAATGAAAATAACTAATGCATCCACAGTTCTCTGAGCTTATATCTTATGATGTGATCAGGCAAAGCTTATTTAGGTAACTACATTCCTTGAATATATTGTAGTAATTTGAGTAAATACTCTCTCTAGTTGTGTCGTTTTAAAATTTCTCTTTAATCATCAAAAATGTTTTACAATGGTACATAGATAAGTGATTGTAAATACTAAAGAAAATATAGTGCATGCTTGGTAAATGTTGAAAAGCTTTATTGACAAGACTACAAGTATATTAAAATTAATTAATTTTTTTATTAACCGTCTTCAAAAAAAGAGGTTCTGTATCCGACCCGTATGTATGTATGTAAGTTTGTATGTCCGCGATTTTCTCAAAAACTATTAATCCGATTTGAATGGGGTTTTCGTTATACAAAATATGTACTATATTTTATTCCATCTCAATAAGATCACAATGTTTTTGTAGATTCTAACTCGTTATTTGAGCAGTAGCATCTGTTCTCAACATAGTTGCATAGTTAATGTTTGTTAATTATGAAAAAAATATCGAAAATTATGCCATTCAGTGTGCTTCGAATTTTAGTCCATAGTTTAAACCTGGTACTAAATTCGGTACTATAGTAAAACCTCGTTTTGGAATAAGGCCAACAGAGCATGCTCAGGAATGAAACCTACTATATTCTGTTCGAGGAAAGATTAGACTAATTAATATTTTTTGGTATATCAAATTACTTACCTAAAACATCAGCATTGGGACTAAATTAACTGTAGTTTACAAGGTTTAAAATACTTGAAATAAAAACTATACAGATTCTCCCTAATGCATCTAATCGAATGCTAATAGATAAGTAAGAAAGTTTATACCTATGATTGCTTCCGCCATTTATCAGTGATTTTGCTAATATCAAGTAGGAATAGCAGATTTATAAACAACTTGTTATAAATCAATAAGCAATGACATTTTAAGTAAGCTGTATTTTGTATTAGCATTTTGAAGATTTTGAAAACGTTATTTGTTTCACTGTAAAATTTGTGGACAGTGTAAAATTGATGTTGTCTCAATGTGTCACCAAAACTATTACAGTATATTAGAAGTTCATATTTAATCCATGTGGAATATAATTCCTTATATTCAGTGTTATAACAATTTAAATTTATAAAACTTAGATGGCTAGATTATTCATAAAAACTTCAGTCAGTAGTTTTATGAAAAGTTAATAAATATCGTAGTAGCCAAATTCCAATATAAAATAATGACACTGTGTTGTAACGGTTACATAAAAAATAGTTTTAGACCATATAAAAAAGGATGTCGCCTAAAAGTAACAAAATATCTGCCATCAATTAAATATCCTTGTCTATTTAAAATTAATGTCGTTTTAGACCTCGTTTAGGGAGACGTGGGGCGTCGCGCGTCGTGTGTGGCGTGGAGTCTCGCGGCGCGTCGAGCGATTTATCCGATTATGGGCGTGCAGCGGCTTCGGAATCACACGCGCAAACACAAACATATGACAACGTGGACGTATATACGGGGGAAACCACGCTACGCCACTGACCGCTCACATTTTGGGAATCCGGACCCCCCTTAGCTTCTAAAATGATCGGGCTACAAAACATGTCAACACTCTAATGCCGTGACGGGGGGGAGGGTGTAGTGTATACGGTGTCATGCAAAGCAAGAACCGTAAATTTTTATATCGTTGGACTCCAATGTGAAAGCTATAGCTACGCCCATGTATGACAATGTACGATGTTGTTAATAACGATGCGAGGCGTGATGAGTAGCGGTGCCCGCTGCTGCGCCCGCTATGTTTTCTAGAGTGTAGCGTAGCACGCGTCGGGGAACGATTCAGGCGTAACGTCGAGACGCGCGGGTATCACTAGGTCGGAGGATTCCCGCTGCGTGAGACGCGTCGTTGCCGTCCGCATCCAGCATTTCAAGCAAAAGCGATTTTACATAATCGCTTCTCCGTAAACACACTCATACAACGCCATAATATGTTTGAATTCTCAATTCAGTACGGGCCGTCCTGCCCAACGCAATGCGCGACGCCCTGCGTCTCCGTAAATGAGGCCTTACTCTCATTGTTGTTTTATATTTTGTAAGCCTACCTCGCACAGAAAAAGCACCTGTCTAAGCAAAAAAAAAATGTATCTGAATATAAAGAGATGATGCTTAAAAGTGAAATAAATGTTTTTTTAAACCGTTTTTATTTCTTTAACCCCTATTAATGATTCTCGACTTGTCACAAATAATAAAATTCTTTGTTTTATATAGGACAATCTTATTATAAATACGAATGTTTACGAAAATGTTTGGATGCTTTTAGAACGAAACGCAGAAACCGCTAAACTAATTTGGATACGAACACGGGTAGACCATGATCTGGATTAACAGGTTGGCTAATTTTCATCCCGTAATTTGCTCCCGTGGGAGATGTTTGAATTTTAATCTTTTTTCAAAATAATTGCGCTAGTGTTGTATAGATGGCACTATGGAACAGTACAGTGAAGTATGGACTTTATTGTAGAAGTATGGACTTTATTGTAGATGTATTGAGGTTACGATACAACTTTATTGTAGATGTGTCGTAACCGCGAGTAACGAGGTGTTACTCGCAGTTTCGCCCGCGTGAAAAGCCTTTCCCGCTAACAAAGGTTCAAAATTAGTGTATATCGCCATCAGTACGCCAGCGCCACCTATTTAAAAAAATGATCATAAAGTTCATTTATATGACACAAATTACCTGGAAAAGAAAGTAACCTATATCCAGAGCATGGTCTATTAGTGTGCCAAATTTCATTCAAATCCGTTCAGCCTTACAAACATTAGTTTAGCCTTCTTACAAACATTCAAACATCGTACATGTTCATAAACATTCATATGTAATGACATTTATAAAATGTTTCCTAATTTGTTATAAACTCCTATATGGTATATACACATATACCCATATACATATTGCAATCCAGCTATATTACCTGTGTAGATGATATAGATCATGTATCCAACATAGAGTATCCAAATTTTAAATTAGGAATTTGAAATATATACCAGGGGGCTTAGAATGTGAAAAAAAAAAACACGATGCGTCTCCGCTTCGTTTTATTGATTGGTAAAGAGACTGACGTATAGGTCTCTCGATCAATCACAAACATCAAAATATCGATACGTCAATCTCTCAACCTATCACAATAAAACAAGCGCAGACGTATCGTGTTTTTTTTTCACATTCTAAACTCACTGGGGGCTTAGAATGTGAATGATACTGACGTATCGGTCTCTCGATCAATCACAAACATCAAAATACCGATACGTCAGTCTCTCAACCAATCACAATAAAACGAAGCGGAAACTCATCATTTTTTTTCACATTCCTTGCCCCCAGATATTTTAAATACACACACACACACTCTCACGCCTTTTATCCCCCGAACGGGTAGGCAGAGACGCAACTAGTGATCAACTTTTCGCTGTGCATATTCCGTCCCTTTATATGATAAGGAAAACCTATCGCCATATGGGTTGCAGGAATTTCACTGCAACTTCGATTGTGAGGGCAGAATGGTCTCATAGAATAATACTTACTGCTCTGTATTTAAAACAGTTTTGATTATCATAAAAGGTGAATAAAACAAAGTGATGAAACAGAATTGTCGCTTTATTCAGCAATATCCGGTTGAAAAAAAATAATCAACAAAACTACACTGAGAGTGTGAACGTGACTATTTTTACAAACAATTTACAGCGATGTTTAGATTAATATAAGGGCTCAATCCGGCCGAGGCGACGCGTCAGCGCGCACCGTGTCACCACGCCTCGCCCGCCCGCGCTCACTGGCGAGTGCATACTGCAGGCGTGACGAGTGAGGCGAGTCGCGGCGCACAGTGCGCGCTGACCGAGGCGCCGCCGCGTGAGCCACTCGCCCCCTAAACACATTACTAAGCGTATGTGACGGCCCCCCACTCCCCACCCACAAACTACGGGGGCCACATTTTTTTTTACATTTTCTCACAAATTTGCAGCCTTTTGTACAGTATATGATACTTACTAATAATATATGTATAGACATAGTTTAAAACTGTTACATACGTGTTTTTTTGTAGCGGATCGTTTCTCGGGGCCGCCGCCGACGCCCGCGCCCGCCAGAAACGTTCCGCTGAGTTTTTTTAAAACATCAAACGGCGGCACATGCGCGTGCCGCTATACTCGCATTAGCTACATTTAAATCACAATCATTTTACTTTTACATTACATTACATACATATATGTATATACTTTTAAACATTTTTTTTCGTTTTTTTTCTGCTAATGTTTATCTAATTAGGTATAAATGATTTGACGGACAAATTGAAATTTCGCCGATGAAGAAACTACCCAACTTAGAGCTCCGAGTTTTTGCCAGCAATTGTTCTGCAATCTCCATTCAGCGGTTAAATACATTATATTTAAATATTACTGGAATATTTTATTTCACACATTTTTTTGAGATTTTTTAGTAAAATACTTTTTTTTACATTTTCATATACAAGGCGAAAATCGATCAACAAAAACATTTACTGTCTGAAATTGTCATATTACTACGGATGAACACTGCAAATAAATAATTCATGTGCGATAAATACTGACTTAAGACCTCGTATATTCCATTTTTAATTCTATGAATGGCGATGGAAAAAGAACTGTTATAGTGACTAATCGTCCCTGTATAAACATCGCACCCGCAGCGGAGGCGCGACGTGCCCGCCTTGTGTCCGCACCACTACGTGCGCACGTACGTGCCTGTCTTCACTACCTACCCGCTAATTAATGATATTTGGATACATACGTCAAAGATTATTATGAGATATAGACATCGCCTAAGTAGTTTTAGTCATTTCTTTTTGTTTTATATAATCTAAATACGTACGTACGTTTGATGATAAAAATTTGAATTATTTGGCTTTATTTCAATTTTGATTCATCATACTACACACAATGCCGAGAACAAGACTACAATGCCCTTGAAGTTGCGACTACTACGATATATAAGCGCGGTCGCGATGTCACGTGATTATTTTGCTTAATTCTGAAAACCGCATACCATTCTTTGACTTCCGACCATCGCGTCAATTATAAAACACGCGAATATCTTAATTACTGATAGCTTTATAGACTTGCAGTATGACGAAATGATCGAAAGTTATCATTACGCTTACTAATAAATAGCTACGTCCACACGGATGTCGTGTAGCATCTGAGCTAAATATTGTACAGCGTGACGTAGGTACGAATGACAGAATTTAATACAAAATTACATTTGATGTTCTATTCTAAGCCACCCCTATGCCTCGCATGTGCTTAGTTCTAGATTTTTTGGAATACCGCGCGTATTCGCCCGGTATCTTATAACACGACATATCAAAGTACCGCGCCCCAACCATTGACGTAGTAAGGAATGTTTTCGCTCATATCTGACAGTACTCGTATCCCAAGTATATTCAACATCTTTTTTTTTGTACATACCACTCGTATAGGCTATGAACACTCGTTCATACGGGGCTATTACGCGGCGATCACCGCTAAAGGAAAGTCAATATTCTACAGATCTTCAAGCGTACAGACGCGGGTGGAATAATTTGAAACTGAATTAATATTATTGATATAAATAGTATATGTAACTGATACGGAACAACACTGAATAAAGAAATCAGGAACATCATTGTAGACAAGGATGGCGATGTAGCAAAACCTAAGTGGCAATACAAAAATGTGACAGACATTGTGAGACATTGTGACGATATTCAAGAGGGCGATATTCTGATAAGCTCCAAAAGATTGTCAGACACGGTAAAGTTATGTCATCGATCGGGTGCATGATTAATCTAACCCATGCTATTTCATCCATAGTCAAGTAAAGTTAACGGCCTTATTATATTGGACGTGTGCTCAGCGGCTTCGCCATGCTGAGAAATCGCTTCCGGTTCGCCAGTGTAATAAGACCCTTAACTTTACTTGGACCACAGATGAACTGAGCAGTGTAGCGCATTTTCTTCTAGGAGCATCAAACGTTTTCGTATATTATAAGCATTAAAAGAAAATTACAGGCATTTTAAATTGAAGCCTATCAGCCAGTGTTGTCCATCTATTTAAATAAATTCTAGGACCTAGGATAAAAAGCCTGCTTTACACTTTTTTTTTTTTCATTTTTACATAAGATGTGATAAGCGCCGTTTTCGAAGCTGAAATCTGCGACGTATAATGTTTTCACTTATTATGTTTCAAAGCCAGTCAGTCTTTCCTGTTAATTTCTCGCTTTTAATGCAAGAAAAGAATTGGTACATTGTTAATCAGGTTTCTCGTTAGTCTTTCTTACATGGTAGGTACAAAATACCATCGTGGCTGTCTCCAATAATTTTCCATTGCTCACTTTACAAAGTGTTGCTGCATACCTATCCAGGGCCGTAGCTGAATGGAAAAGGAAACGGGACCCCCTAAAAAATATATTCCTTGAATTATATGAATACTACATACACATCAATCTTGTAACAACCTAGCTACGACCTTGCAATTGTCGCCAACTAGACTGAACCGGCCAGTTTACACAAGACTATTATATTACCTTTGATTATATATATATATGTTTACTACCATCACTTTGTTATACCGGTATCTGAAACTAGGTTTGAGTTTTGTACGCGCATGTATGTAAACTGATATGCTTAGACAGAAAAAAGTATAAAAATGTTTTAACGAATACTAAGGAACACTGATATAATGGTGCGTATAAAGTTATTGGCCAGAATCACTGAGCGCCTTAGTCCGCCCTTAGCTATTGTTTATCTAAATATGTACACAATCAAAGGGAGTTACTGTACACTGTCAATATATTAAATACACACGATACGTGCGTTGTTTCGTTATTTGTATTAGATATCACTATAGATTCCTTTTTAGGAACAGCCGAGTTTAAATGCCAGCTCTAGATTATACCCGTTCGTGAAATATCTAGAAATAAAGCCCACATTCAGAAAATTATTTCGCTACTAAGGAAGTATATTGTCACCGAAAGTTGTAGGCTTTTAAATATGCATTATGTTTAAGTATAAATTGTTTAAGTTTTTAATGAATTCGGCACCCTCTCTGATGATAAAATCAAACAGTGGGGTTAGAATGTGAAAAAAAAACACGATGCGTCTCCGCTTCGTTTTATTGTGATTGGTTGAGAGAATGACGTATCGGTATTTGATCGAGAGAGAGACCAATACTTCAGTCTCTTAACGGATCACAATAAAACATAGCGGAGACGTATAGTGTTTTTTTTTGTCACATTCTAACTCCACAGAACTACAAGCTTTACGACTTGTTTATCGTGAAGTAACCTATGTACTTACTTGGAAGTGATATACGATGTATAAGTAAGTCAGTATTAAATAAACACTTAAGTTGAACAAACGTGTCGGTCTTTCATTTCATTAAATATAATAACTCGATCGTATTTCCTAGTGTTTGAGACCATTTGACCTTCGAGTCTGAGTACAGTCCTGCCTCACAAATTACACTGACTCCAGAGCTGACATTTGCCGTTGGGTCGCCTATGGTCCACGGTATTACCTATGTCACAGCCATATGCAGTATTGACGTTTGTATTACTACGATTAACACTTCCGCGGTAGTGTCGATCAGTTGCGATCGTCTGTAGATTTTGGGTCAATAATTTGAACTCATTAGAGATCCCTACACATTAATTCCTGAGTCACTTATGTCCGTTACACCTTACTTTAACTTAAAGGACTCCTAAAAACTCACGTCAAATGATGCGACCACGAAATGATAAAATGGGTAGACGACGCAGTTTTGACATGTGTTGCCCGTTAGAGCTCCTATTAAATTAGAGGACGACATGAGACAACTATAATCCCTTCACAAGAAGTTTTCTTTTACTTTAGATTACTCATTTACATTAAGTCGAGAATCTCAAAATTCCAAGTCCAAAAAATAGCTTAGTGTCGATACGTACATAACGTGATTTGCCTCATGCCCAAGAGAATGGAACAGTAAATATCATTACACAAAAATATACAGTAACAAATCGTACAGGTAATACAGACACGAAAAATATTGAGAACTAGAAGGGGTAGAAAAGCTTATTTTGGAGAATAAAATGAAACATCTCTGAGGGCTTTGAATGTGAAAAAAAAAACGATCGTCTCCGCTTCGTTTTGTGATTGGTTGAGAGACTGACGTATCTGTATTTTGATGTTTGTGATTGACCAAGAACCCGATACGTCAGTCTCTCAACCAATCACAATGAAACGAAGCAGAGACGCATCGTGTTTTTTTTTCATATTCTAAGCCCCCTGAGCTCTTTGTTGCCATCTTTTTTTTAGTTCATTTTGGGTCGAAAGTTATTTTAAGAAAGTTCTGTTATTATTTAAACATTTACCCACTTGACATTGGGAAAAACACCGATGAAACGATGGAGCCTTTTTTAAAAGAAGAAGTAAACATAACTAAATAATTACTAGTAACCGTAGCTAAACATAATTATATTTAGAGGACTGCCTTAAGTAATACAGGTCATATCTCCGCCTAGGCAGAGGTCATCTCGTTACGTACGTACCCTTTAGCGTAGTTCAAGCTACGCTAATAGTTTAGTCGAGTAGCGAGTAATTTAATAAGTAAACGTGTCGGTACTAATCCACTCTACAAAAAGTTTTGGTGTTCAGACACGATTTGTTACTAAATTACTCGTTACTTGACTAAGATACTAACCTAGTCAAAACTAAGCTAAAACTAGCTTCAAGCATTCTTTTGGCTTAATTTATAATCCGTGTATAGCTCAATTTTACTAATAGACTGGATGAGTTCCTAGTTTAGTTTTAATATCTGTGGTTCATAGACACATGGGTCGCACTTGCATCGTTGTGTTCTTGAGCGCTATAAATGAGGAGTATTTGACCCTCCAAGACTTCTCACTGAATACATATTACGGAGATAGAAAAACTCACAACGACGACGTATCGATTCCTTTTAAAATATAAAATAAAAAATGCGGCCTTTCATTGCATATTCTCCGAAATACCGATATAATAATAATGCAAAATATTATTTATGTTAATGGCCGCGTAAAAAATGCGTTTATATTCCAATGTAAGCCGTGATCAGCGAAAGTAAGAAATTAGTTATGTTTACAATGCCGAACCGTTATTGTTTAGAAATATAATAGATATTTTCATTAACCATTGTCTCTACACTTGGCGTTTAATGCATGACTTGCATTTTGGTTAATTCAATGTGACGTTGACTTAAATTAAATGATCAGAAGAATACTGTATGGCCTCTTTATGCAAGAATCGAGACCATATTTGTGTAAATAACAACGAATAGTTGAAAAAAGTAAGAAAATAACGGAATCTTAAATATTAACGTTTTTTAGATTTTGGAAAGTTGACAGTGGGCTTAGAATGTGAAAAAAAAAACACGATGCGTTTCCGCTTCGTTTTATTGTGATTGGTTGAGAGACTGACGTATCGGTATTTTGATGTTTGTGATTGATTGAGAGACCGATACGTCAGTTTCTCAACCAATCACAACAAAACGAAGCGGAGATGCATCGTGTTTCTTTTTTCACATTCGGAGCCCCCAGGGTAGTTTGCTACGAAAGAAAACTATCACAATAACGCAATCATCTGTTTAAACATGCCAAACCTATAACCTTTAAGTTACATAGAGACGTGAGGTATATCAGGGTTAAAATTTACTGTCGATTTGGTAAATTTTTTGGATTATTTGTGTTGTGAAAATGTTTACTGAGAACTAGACATTCTCACATTGCTACCAACTTTATACAGAATGTGTTTTATTTATATAATTAATTAGTGTAAGAGATAGAGATACTTTATATCTCAATAAACGACCCAAATTTTAATTTAAGATCCGAGAATAAACCAATCAAAATAAGTCATTTGTAGCGCCGTGTTTAGATTAGTAAGTTCCCGTAAAAAATATACTGCGCAAGAACTTCCAGATACGTTTACGCTAGTGACAATATAATAATACCAGCCATGTATTAAATACTGTCCCACTGCTGGGCACGGGCCTCATTTACTACTGAGAGGGTTTTTAGGCCTTAGTCCACCACGCTGGCCTAGTGCCGGTTAATGGACTTTACATACCTTCGAAATCCTTATAAAGAACTCCTTAGGTATGCAGGTTTCCTCACGATATGAGTGGCAATATATTAAGTCTAATAAAAGCGACTTGCCGCAAGCACTGAAAGCTGAAAAATTTGCGGAAGTCGGCTTACCGTAACTGTTTACACGGTTAACATAGCATGCGAAGGATAACTTTTGCAAGTTTTATTGCTATTCTAAACCCTGCTTAAGCATGTCAAAAGTTTATTATCATTGGTCCATTTTTACGTTAGTTCGAAAAAGAGCCATTGAGATCGGATAGGATTACCAACAAAACTGTATTTCCCCGCATTTCTAGGACATTAGGGTATCTTAAAGCGTATGCCACGAATGAAGTAGTTAAATTTTTTGGGTCAGAATATAAACAGCACATTATTGATATTCTATAGAGAAATTCTTATTTCTTCAGTAAGGACATGACAATATAATTAATAAAGAATTTTGTAATATAATAACGGGACCATTTTTTTATTTCGGCACTGTGTAATCTATGACGAAATTTACAGATGGTGATGTTACACCCTGTATATTATAATAAAATACAATTTAAATAGAAATAATGGCATAAAATATTACTAAGCAATATCAGTAAAGTATAGGTATTGACTCGTCAAGCCCCGCTACGGACGCCGGCGTCCGAGTATATAGGGTTTTGGCATACATCTATATATATAAGCGGGGTTTGACGGGTTAAATTCCTGTGCACTTTCTAATTTTTAATGGTATTACCGGTTGGCTACTGAGAATTGTATGAGCTGGTAGCAATGTGATGAGCTAACTATTAAATTCCGAATACCTTAAGCAAGATAATGCTGAACATTATTGCTGAGCAACATACTGATGTTGCTGACATATTTTGGCGCGCGTTAAACATATCGAAGCGACGCATCGTCTAGTAAAAAATCCTTGGAACTCGTATAAAGATCAAAACTAAAACTGTTACATACCCATAAGTGTAAAATAATTGCATTAAAACGTGTCGCGGCGCAGTGTTTCCCGCGCTGCGGCGCGCCATCTTGTCGACGTCATAACACAAAATGGCGCCTACCAAAAATAACTTACAATAAAACAAAAAATTACAAAAGAGTGTTGTTACATTATTTTAATATCACAAAATTTTTCTACAAATTGTTTTATTAAATAATTATTTACAAAACGCCTGGGGCGTTGAAAAAAAAATGGCGAACGAGAGACGAGAAAAAAAATAAAAAAAAAACGCGCGAAACACTACTCCGCTCGGTGCTCGTTTAAGATTGGCTAGAACACTAGTATGGGTAGGTGGTGTTGTGTGGTGGTGTCGGTCCGGGTGGCGACGGTGGTTTGTCACGTGACCTCCATGGGCAGCGTGTCGGCGGCGCGGCGTCGCACGGCGCCGTTAGTGGCGGCGTCGTCGGCCTCGGGCGCGGGCGCCTCCGCCGCCAGCGTGGCCAGGGCGCCGCCGCGCGAGGTCGCCAGCCCGGCCGCCAGTCCGGCCGGGAGCCCCGCCGGCAGCGGCGTGCCCAGGGACGCACTCAGCGGCGAACGACCGTCCACCATCTCGCTGCAACAACACCGAACATGTACATAACATATCACCAATCGTATATTACTTATTCATTAAATAACATTACAAACGATAATATCGATATTTAGTTTAAAATAGGCGGACAAAGCTTAAAAATGTTACCTTACTTTTTTGGGGACATGACATTTGCAACTGTTACGATTAATTTATATCATATTTAAGGTGAACGCACACTTGTCCGAGCCGAACGTGTCGAACGAAACGAATTTTAGAATTCTGTATATGAAATCTCATGAAACCTCACACACTTCCCTGCGACGAATCGAAAGTGTGCGAGGTTTCTTGAGATTTCATATACAGAATTCTAAAATTCGTTTCGTTCGACTCGTTCGGCTCGGATAAGTGTGCATTCACCTTTATAAAGGTGAATATTAAATAGTGAATAGTGTATACTCACGCAATCGGCGCGGCCCGCGGCTGCGCGATGAGTCTCGCCTGACGCGCTTTGAGCTGCGTGGCGGTGGTGAACGCGATGGTCGGTATGTTGGCCGACAGCGCCTGCCCGCCGGGCCCAGAGATCGCGATCTTCTGCCCGCCTTTCGGTATCTGCACATTCTTGTGCAGCAGGTTAGCGACGACCGAGCTCGGCAGACATGTTGGCTTCGGGGGCGTTGCGATGGTTATAGATGTGGAGGGCTCGGCGACGCCGCGGGCCTGCGAGGCGGACACCTGCAACCGGTTCTTCAGCTGGATCTGATGGCGCACGTGCTGCGGCAGGGTGGGCAGCGAGGCGCGCACGATCTGCCGCCCGTCGAGGCTGACGCTGACGCGGTGCGGCCGCGTCGCTGTGGTGGTGGCGGTGGCGGGCGTCGCGACGGCCGGCTTGATGGCGCCGTCAAATGCAACCACCTGCCGCTTCTTGTCATTGATGTCGAGCCGCGCGACGGTGGTCTTGCCGGGCGTGGGATGTCGCACCACGTTCACGAGGTGTGCTCCCTTGCCGAGCTGCCCGCTCTTGATCTCGAACAGCTGTGCGACGGAACCGGGCGCCGCCTTTAGTAGCGCCGCATTAGGAGCCTTGGCGTCTGCCAGCGTGGCGAGTGACACTACCGTAGGTAAGTGCGCCACGCGGTTCTGTGCGAGTAGCTGCGTGCGCTGCGAGTGAGTCAGCGAATGCGCGTGCACCACCTGGAAACAACATTTGGGTACAAAATAACAAATTCTGTGTAAAAACCTCAAAAAGGTGTAAATACTACTGATTTGCAGAAAATTGTGTCGAAGTAACAATTTGTTTAATTTTATTTGATGAGATGACTCGAGTGAACAATAATGTGTACCAGACCTTGAGCTTGTTGGGCGGCACGTGGTGCAGTGCGTGCGAGGGCGCGACGACGAGCGGCTGCGCTGTGTGCGTGGCGTGTGTGGCGTGCGCGTGCAGCTGCAGCGGCTTGTGCGCCAGCCCGGCCGGCGCCAGCTGCACCAGCGGCGCCGACACTCGCCGCCCCGCCGCCGCCGCCGCCGACACTCCCGCCACGCTGCCCACCACCGTGCTCACGCCGGACACGCCCGACACTCCCGACACTCCCGACACTGCAGACACGCCGGACACACCCGGCACACCTGCAACAACAGTATTACAGATCAATACCACAACAGAAACGTATCAACTACTATGTTGAGCAGTAAACTTCAAAAGACTGAAGAAAAAGAAGAAAAAAAACAAAAAACTAGGGCCTGTATCAAACTGCTGGTTACTTCGTGTGACGCGTGTACACCTCTCGCTAACAACGTCCCCTCCCGTTCAACCTAATAACTAAACCTTTCTACTTTACTGTATATTGATTAAACTTACCACCATCTCTAACAGGCTGCACGGGCACGGCGACCGCGACCGGTGGGAACGGACCGTTCTGTACCAACATACCCGCCTGCGTCGACAGTAGGTGATTCTGCAAGCGGACCTGCAAATGCGTCTACAATATATTCACTTGTATAAAAATATTGTGTGTGCACACCTTTGATCGATAAATAAGGGTATTCAGCACGTCGGTGACGTCTAAAACCTCGGTGATATTGTTTTTTGTTTATGGCGTTGAATGACGAGACGAACATGCCGTTCGCCTGATGGTAAGTGATACGACCAGCCATGAACAGTAGCAACACCATCCAGCACCTTGAGTTACAGAGTACTGTGTGGCATTCCACTGCGCTCGTCATCCTGAGACAAAAGACGTTAAGTCTCATTATATCCTGTAGTTACACTGGCTACAATGCCCTGCAAACCGAAACACAACAGTGCACGTACACTACTGCTTGGCGGTAGAAATAGACATTGCGGTGGTACCCACCCAGACGACTCTTACCAGTAAAGACATATATAAACCATGGTGTGTACAGACACTGAGTGTAGAACTAACCTTGAGGCTATCGGAGACGGCGACGGTGAGTATCTGCGGTGCGTCGTCACTGGCGCGGCGCGGCGCGGACGTGATGATGTGCTTCTTCAGCGGTGAGTGTTTCGTCTGCACAGTCTTCAACTGGACGCCTGGCGCGAGCTGCACCTCTTCCAACGTCTCCTCTTTCCTTTTCTTCTCAAGTTTGATTGGTACCTAAACAGAAAATTTATTATGCAAATAGATCACGTAACGAGCATGTCTTTTGCTTATTGTCACGAATGGCTGTAAATATTAGTGATCAACATTGCACTAGTACCTCGCCCAGACTTTCGTATACGAGCGACTCTCACTCTTTATTCATTAATTATAATCGTTCAGTCAACTGTCATAATTTATTTTAATCAAAGACCACAGAGGCCAGGGTAAAAAATATGCGATAAGTACCTCATTGACCTCCTCCAATATGATGTTCTGCGTGGACACTGGCGCTGGTGCGACGGAGGTGGGCGGTGCGGGGGCGGGGGCGGGAGGGGCGCTCGCTGGGGTGGCGGGGGCCGAGGGGACCGCGGCGGGGGTCGGCGGCGGGGACGGGGAGGGCGGGGGCTCCTGCGCAGATAGGTAGATGGACTCGCGCCTAGCCGCACACACGTGCACCTGCGACGAGCCGAACGAGTCGCCCTGCACACATACAAAATACATTATAAGTTTAATATGAGCTGCCAATATTTAAATACAAATCTATGGTATATGACATGTAAGCTGGATGCAGACCGCTTTTGAAAGGTCCGTCTGGAAATCTTTAGAGGCCTATGTTCAGCAGTGGACGTCGTGTGGGTGATGACGATGATGGTATATCATATGTGTATGTGATTTTGATCTATTTTAGTTTGCAATACACACCACACCACAGTATTCCATTATCCATACACAGGCTGTTCCATAAAGCTACTTCAATATTTACATAGCATATTGAGATTTATTTATTAGTTTATATTTTTTATAAATAACTAGCTTTTGCCCGCGGCTTCGCCCGCGTTAATAAGTTTTTCCAGGCTAAAAGTACATAAAAACCTTGCCATTGAATCACTCTATCTATTAAAAAAAACCGCATCAAAATCCGTTGCGTAGTTTTAAAGATCTAAGCATACATAGGGACAAACAGCGGGAACCGACTTTGTTTTATACTATGTAGTGATTTCATCACACACCTTTCTCTTCTTGTAGCCAGAGTCGGTACGCCCATCCGAACTCTGGCCTTGCAGTAAAAAAGGCTCTTTCCCGTCCACGTCCTTGACGAGTTGCTCCAGTATGTCGTCGGATATGTTCATTTTGCGCTCGTCGTCATCCGCAAGCGCCTTTAAATCCGTCTCCGAGAGGATGCTCTCCATTTGCGCGTCCGTGAAAACTGTAAATTATTTATTTTAATTATTTCTGCTCAATAAATAAGAAATCATTGATTTCTTCATAATTAATAAAAGCAAGGCATTAGACAATAAATCACCTGATGGAAAGTGACGAGAAGGTTTACGTCATCATACATCCTGAGTCATGCCTGTTCACGCTAGCCGTAGTAGTAAAAACAACATGGCCCAAATAATGTCTCATCCTATACCTGCTGCATTGCCTATGTGTCTATACACCACCAAAAACATATCAAACCTGCAAAGTTGTCCGGCAGCAGTTCATCGCTGACGTCCACCACGGGGTCGGGCTCCTCGCCGCGCAGAGACCTCAGGCTGAACTCGGAGGAGGTGAAGCAGTCTCCCCCGCCGCCCGCCCCCGCCGGCCCGCCGCCCAGCAGCCGCAGCTCCACCGCCATCGGCGTGTCCACGTTGAGCGCCACCTCGCCCAATAATTTGTCCGCCAACGGCGGCGATGGAGGTGGCGTTTTCGGCCGGAAATGTAACCTGCAATGTACAATGATAATTTCTAGTAAAGATCATGTTTGGTCCTCACAAGCTCGATCGTTGTATTAGTTTGTTTAATAGCAGTAGGTAGGCTTCGCCTAGTGGGTCATCAAATGATAAGTAATCTATACTAATATTATAAAGCTGAAGAGTTTGTTTGTTTGAACGCGCTAATCTCAGGAACTGCTGGTTCGAATTGAAAAATTCTTTTTGTGTTGAATAGACCATTTATCGAGGAAGGCTTTAGGCTATATAACATCACGATGCAACTATTATGAGCGAAGAAATAATGGAAAATGTGAAAAAAACGGGGAAAATTATTCATCCTTGAGGGCTTCCATTGCGTGCGCTGCGAAAACGGTTCAAGATACCAAAAATATATGTATGAAAGAATTATTCCTCTTGAAATGATCTAAAAAAATGTCCGCGACAGTATATGTCTAGCTTTTAAGATTAACTCACTAGAACCGTTTTTATGGTAATCAAATTTGGTCGCAATTAATGCATTATTTGTTAAGAGTTGTATCAACGTAATAATATTAATCTTTATCCAATGAATAGATATACGGTACATACACCAAAACAATTTTTTTTTTCAATTTTTGTCTGTCTGTTCTGGCTAATCTCTGAAATGGCTGGACCGATTTTGACGGGACTTTTATTGGGAAGTAGCTGATGTAATAAGGAGTAACTTAGGCTACATTTTATTCCGGAAAAGTATAAAGCGGGACTTTTCCCCAGAAAAACTTTTTAAAGCGGGCGGAGCCGCAGGCAACAGCTAGTCGTTCATAAACGCCCACAGAAGAATTATGAATGTGTTCCCACCCTTAAAGAAGTAGAAGGAATAGGACTAACGTGTTGGCAATGTCTCAAACTCACCATTTGCTGTGTACCTCGTCGATGAAGGAGCGGAACTCGCGCTCGACCGGACTCAGGCTCTCGTCCGAGTCGTAGCTGGTGTCGCTACACGCACTGTACGTACGCTTTCTGATCACCCGCTGCAGATTCTGTCTCACGTACTCGTCTATAGTCCTTGCACTATCACTAATATCACTTTTAACATCCGACACGTCCATCGGCTCCGGCTTCACCTCGTCCAAATACGGTCTCACGTCATCCAGCGGCCTCATGTCGAGACTTGGTGTTATCTCGTCGATCGTCGGCCTTATGCCCGAGAGATTTTGTCCGCTCTCGTCTGTCGGCTTCAGGTCGGCGAGATTTGGTTTGGTGTCTTCAAGTGTTGGCCGAATGTCGTCGAAGTTGAATTTGGTGTCTGATTTCAGGTAATCGAGCGCGGGTTTGGTGTCCTGTTCATCCTTGACGGGACACGTCCAGAGGCCTGGGTTGCGCGCGAGGTGTCGCCTGAAGGCGCGCCGCCACGGGTACTTGCCGCTCTCGTGGTAGTCCCTGACCAACTCTTTAGGCGTCCGATGCACCTTTGTCTCCAGCTCCATCTGTGAAGTGAAGCGTCGAATGTAATGTGTGACAGAGTAACACCGATTGTAGTATAGTATTGAATAATGCAGTGTGGTGTGTAGTGGTATGGTGTACAGTCGGCAGCATAAATATCTGTACAAAATCAAATTTTCAAATCGCCTATATACGCGTTAAGTTAATCTGAATATTTTTTCTTCGTATGAAGTAAATCAAATCTCTTATTTTATTTTTGTGAAGAGAAAAAAAAAAGATTAGTAAGAACACAAAAGTATGTAGGCAATTTGTAATTAGTTCAGCTACTTATGGTGGTGACTGTACCTCTTCGTGCAGCTGCGCGTGCCGCCGCGTGCGGTGCGGGAAGGTGAGGCGCGGCCACAGGTCGTCGAGCGGCGTGCGCACGCGGTCCAGCGCCACGCGCCCGCCGCGGCACGCACGCGCGCGACACAGCCCCGCGCACCACGACCAGCCACCACCACCACCACCCGCCTCCGGGCCCGACCACACCGATGTCAACGTGTGCCTGCAACACCAAAACATATTCAATGAAGCACCGCCAAAGGACATGTCCAAAAACGCCCTTCAAATTATAACCAACATACTTTATACGCTTCAGGCCCGCTTGGCCCATTTGGGCCATGACAGCTCCTATAAAAAAATCGTCGTTCCTATCTACGCAATAATATTTTAGTATATAAAAAAAATAAAACAAATGTCCACTTTCAAACTCGCGGCACCAGATAGTTTAATATATATTGGGATAGTACTCCCAAAAACTAGGCCTTTGCAACAAATCGTATAATTTTCAAGTCCTCCGATTTTGAGATTTATGTAATAGGAAATCCATTTTTTTGCTCCTATTCATAAAGTTTGAGCCTGGTAATATTTTGAGGACAACACACCTACAAAAAGCGCACATCCTCTTTACAAATCATTGCGTAATACCTGAAATACCTTCGAATTGATAACCTCCTCCTTTTTTGAAGTCAGTTAAAAATATACATACCTGTACCGTTCATCCAGCTCGTGCTCGAAAAGCCCTTCCTTCGACGGACTGTCCGGATCCACAGGGTCGCCGTACAACGTCGCCGTAGGCTGCATACAATCAGGACAATGTTAACTTCAGCACTATAATATTAGTTTCTTAACTACTACTTGTTTATATCGCACCTCATAAATTACGGTTTTTTTTATGGAATAGTTTCAGGAAATTGCTAGAAATATTAAACATTTATAACATGTTTTTCTTCACATTGCATCAGTGCGATTTATCGATATACGAAGTATCGATTTTTCAAATATTATTATCGACAATCAATTGTTCAAATCCTATTATCGATTACAAGATTTTTGATATATATACTCATTGGATACAAGTAAAAATCGAAAGACAATCTCACCATTTCGTAATAGCAGCCGGGCTTGCGTCGAAACGCGAACGGCCCGTCGTCCGGGGGCGACGCCGCTTCTGCCCGCGCCCCGCTCTCCTCCTCCGAAGACGAATACACGCCAGAATCTACGACACCAAATAATATACAACTGTTTTACATGCACACAATTTGGATCGTAAATACTTGAGACTTCATAATCTTTAAGTATTAATATAGCTCAATATATTAAGCTGGTTCAGCGCGTACAATCAGTTTTGCGGTAAGATACAATTTTTTTTATATTTTATTAACGAGTTTATTTTTTTATATTGTTGGTTCCAATATTTCCAAGGACCTTTGAAGACGGCAAACTACTCATTTTAATACTGTAATCGATTAATCCGCACCGGATTATCGATATTTAATGAAGGAAAACCTAAATGCGGTTGATAAACTTTCACACTTTTGATCATCACATAATATTTTAAGAGGCCGTATACGAAATTTCGACTATTTCAGTCAACTTTTCATCGTGATTTTTTAAAAAATAACCTGATCTGGTTAATTTATAATACATGATCAGAAAGACTATTTCAACACAAATTGACTAAACGAGCCAGCTTTTTATATCTTTCTTTAATTTGAATCTATCCACCAGGTTCCAACGTCTGTTTGACTGAAATAGTCGAAATTTCATATACGGCCTCTTAACAAAGATAAGCAATAATAATAATGCACATTTTTAATTCATTCTTCCTTCATTCGATTGTCAACAAGTAGAAAGCATTGCATTAGGCAGCTACTACACTCAGCAGCTTATATTTAACATCTAGCTAGAGAGAGATAATCAGCTTCGGATTTGTATATAGCGTCGTCTCTATCACTATCTGTGATTTTCTGCCGATTAGCTGGATATGCAACATTTAATGTCGAACACTGTGAGTGAATTTTGGTCAATAAATTCAGTGGTAATTTGCGGCGTAAATCCCCTGATGTTACAAATGGACGCTTATGTATACGGCTCGACGTAGGGACCACAGTGCACCCGAGGGCAAGTACATTATACAAACGACGATCAACGGGATATTATAAATCTCGTCAATCGTTGTTTCCGTCGAAGCACCTACCATATACGGCAGATTTGAAAATGATTTTAATGTTGGCACCATGATATTGACACCCATAACAAACGGAACGATTATGGCTACTGAGAAAAAAAAATCTCAATATCACAATCGCAATGCCTACATTCTGGGCAACGATAACCACAATATGCGAATCGAAGTGTGCCGGTGGTCGCGCCTGCGCAGGCGCCGGTGCCGGTGGTCACGTGGTCAGGTGGTCACGTGGTGTATGTAGTGTGCACTCACCTCGCAGCCCCTGCGCGGAGCCGACGGCGAGCCTTGGTTTCCGTCTCCTGTACGGACGCTTCTCGCGCTGCAACGCAACATCACCACCGTAATACCACATCCAAGATCACGGCTCACATCTCACACTTCACATCGCACACCGAGTCGATCGTCAGCGGTTATCGAAACCAGTGACCATCGACCTTTTTAAATGTAATCGATTGTACTGTTTTTTTAGTGGGGAAGGTTGAATATGGTTATGTTTCGGGAGTATTAAATACACTATAATAGTGATGAAAACAACAAATGTAGATAAGAGATATAATTTCTAGATTTCAAATCGAGAACATTTAAGGTATACTGGTGCACTTTACTAATGAAACATTAATGTTTCAAATAATTTCTGTGTTGTTGGATCATTGAATCAATATCGATTATCGATAAACGAATAAGTTTCGATTGACATATCGATAATGGTTAAGCAATTATCGATACATTCAATACCTGTACACGATTCTTTATACAACTAAAATATCATACCAGTCGAATACCAAGATATTGTAACACATTTTTCGTTAATACAAATTTGAATGCAATCAAATCCCGAACATTATATATTTTCCGCAATAATGTTGGTAGATATTATTATGCTTTTTATTTTCCTCATACACCGTTCTAATTATAGAACCATGTTGAGGACAAAACATAAGTATAGTATATTGTACTACGATTGATATTCACCTGTCTCGGCTGGTCGACGGGCGTGGGCGGCGGCCGAGGGGGGTAGTGCGGCACGGGGTACGTCTCTCGACGGAAGTTCGTCGTAGGGATCGGCACAGGGGTAGTGTACACGGGCCTGTTGGACAAATATAATATTTACATACATACATACATAGTATCACGCCTCTGTCCTATAGGGGTAGGCAGAGACTATGGATTGTCACTTTGCTCGATTCTGACACACTACTTTCGCTTCGTCAATCTTTTTATGCACTCACGCCGATTCTGTCAGATATATGACATTCGAAGGTTCGATTCGGTCGACCCCCGCCGACCCTTCCATCCACACGCGCCTTATATATCTTCTTTACATTCTCCTATCATCCATCCTTTCGAAATGCCCAAACCACCTTAGCATACTCTTCTCAATTTTGGTCACTACATCATCTGTCACTCCACACGTCATGTTCATCACCATAGTATTCCGCACTCTATCACAGTTTCCCCACACACGCTTCTTAACGCTCTCAATATAATATTTAGAACCCAATATACAGGTACCAATAGAAATAACTGAACAAACTCAAAAATTAAACGTTATGCAGTGCCCTGTATTTAATGTACTTTCATGCTAAAGCTTCAGTAATAGCAATTAGCATGACCCGTTATCGTAATAATTGTGCAAAAATACTGCGTTAAATCATAATCAATTCTCTAATATCTGAGTTTGAAGCCGTTATAAAATTCACGCGATAAGCCGTAGCTTGATCTACGCTTCGTCTCAATTAATACTATGAGAGAAAACATCAGACTTAAATGTGGTTACAACCACTTTTCATCCGAATTAATGTCATAATGAACGACATTAAACGTTTAGTGTTACTGTAGTAAAGATAGTACTAGCTTTTACTCGCGGCTCCGCCAGCGTTAAGGCTCATTCATGGGACAAAGAAAGATAAAAATACCTTATAGCACTCAGGGGCAATGTAGCACCCTATTAGTAAAAAGAATTGTCAAAATCTATTCAGTAGTTCCAGAGATTGGTCCTGAAAAACCTACAAACAAACTTTTCCTCTTTATAATATTTATAGTACCGGCATGCTATGGTGGTCGTTTTAAAAACAATTCACTATCGAAAAACAAATGTCGAGTTGTGTCCTAATTTATACATTCCATAAAATTTACTGCAAGTCACTATTGATAATGATGTAGAGCAATTAGCTCCTTCAACGTAGTTACGAAATAATACGACACTTGATGAGCGAACAAACGTCAAACCGGCCATCATAGCGTACCGGTACTATAGTATAGATAAGAGAGTATATAGGTGTGTGCGTGTGCGTGCGTGCGTGCGCGCGTGTGTGTGTGTGTGTGTGTGTGTGTGTGTGTGTGTGTGTGTGTGTGTGTGTGTGTGTGTGTGTGTGTGTGTGCGCGTGTGTGCGTGTGTGCGTGTGCGTGTGTGTGTGTCCGTGTGTGTGTGTCCGTATGTGTGTCCGTATGTGTGTGCATGTGTGTGTGCGTATGTGTGCGTGCGTATGTGTGTGTGTGTGTGTGTGTGTGTGTGTGTGCGTGTCCGTGCGTGTGTGTGACCTGGGCGGCGGGTCGTGGTGCAGATGGTGCGCGAAGTCCCCGGCGGCGTAGCGTCGCTCGGCGATGAGCGCGGTGAGGCGCACCAGCTCGCGCTTGGCTCGCTCGCGCCGCGCCACCAGCTCCAGCAGCGACAGCGCGCGCGCCAGGTCCCGCCGCAGCTTCAACATCTTCTCATACGAGCTCTCGTCGTTCTTCCTGCAATGCAATCGCGATACAATAATCTTATAATCCATCATTTCGTATAATAATAAACTAATTAACATAATGTGACTCAGAGTTTCAATACTTTTCATATGAAAACACACACACTTCCCGGAGCGGATTAAATTTCTCCGCGGATAGGTCTGCTCACCCTCAAGTGTCCACGGAACCCAAGATGGGAAACCCTATCCTATCAGAATACGGTAATAAAGCATACTAAATTAGGGTGTCTCTCTCCCCCTACTAAGTCAGTCAGTGAACATACCTGTTCTTCCTAGTCTGCATCTTCTCCGTGCGCCGCCTGAACGCCAGGTACGGGTTGTTGGCAGACTGGCCCATTCGGTTTTCAGTCTTCACAGACAGGATCAACGGATGTTGCTGCAATATATGAACCATCATTCAAATTTTGGCACTAACCCAAAATTATCGGAAATGCAGCAAAACAAGAAGCACCAGATTTTTAATAAATTAATGATAGAGAATATACACACACATACACATACACTCACGCCTGTTATCCCCGAAAGGGTAGGCAGAGGCGCAACTAGTGCACCCACTATTCGCCGTTATTCCGTCCCATGATGTGATAGGGGGCGAGCCCATCGCCATATCGGGCACAAATTCCATACTCCGAGCTGATACTGGATAGAAAAACTCAATATCACTTTGCCCGACCCGGGAATCGAACCCGAGACCTCAGCATTGTAGTCGTACCTTAATACAACTACGCCACCGAGGCAGTCACCGAGATAGAGAATATAATGAGACTATAAAAGAGTATGGGATTTTCAAAGCATTCTTCAAAATCAATTAATAACAAAAAAAAAACAAAAAAAAGGTCTTAAACCAACATGAACATTACGCAAAATGTACTAACAGTGTTGAGCCGTTTGTTGAGCCAGTAGTCGTACACGGCGATGACGAGGTCGTCGTGCCTCTCCAGCAGCAGCTTCGCCTCGTTCAGCGTCACCACCGTCTGACCCGAGCTCTTCTCCAGCTTGTCCATCATCTGCTCGAACTTCAGCTCTGGAAGATGACAACTGATATCAAACACACGCGTGTGGGTTTTATTGTAATGGCCTAGAAGCTGTTTTAATATCTACTACTAGCAATGGTGTTAACTATAAGGCAGATTATGTACACATTATGCGATATTCTATTAAAACAATAATAGTTATAAAGAGGCACTCGAAAGAAAAAATGTAGTTGAATGGAGTTGCAAAATATGCTGTTTTGATTTCGAACCATCTAATTCTTATTATTTTTGCCTATATCTATTGTTGAACGTCATTTAGCAGTTTAAATGAAGGTTTGAGACAAAAAAAGTCAGTCATCAACATGATTAACGAATATATTTAGATACCTCGTAATATCGAGCGTAGCGTTAAAAATACTAGTTGTGCACTCTGGTATGCCATGATTTAGCCTTCATTATTCTGCCAGGATAGCAACAAAGTCATCATAGAAAATGGCATCCATCTTGCAACTAGCACCATCTAATGATATTGTCCAGCGTTTTCTACGGTATTTTCTACGTAAGCATCAACTTTACCTCTATGCGAGTGATACCTGTGAGCTCGGGGTGCCTCTGCTGTTTGAGCCACCTCTCGTCCTCCGAGTCGATGTCGTACTCCGGCGCCTCCTGCTCCTCCCATAGCGCTGTAATAAAATTACATAACCTGTTAATGGACAGTAATAACATTGTATCTAATTATAATTGAGCTTATCTCATAAAACGGCTAGACCCGTATGTATGTATCCACCTGGATAACAAACACTGTAAACATAGTGTAAAACCTGCCATCGTGACACAAGCGTAAGTTTGTCCTGTTTAGGATCAATCTGTGTACTTTTCAAACATGCCGGCGTAGTTTTGTCGACTGACAAGGAATAAATTATTGTTGTCAATTGACACTCTATCTGGATCCCTCTTTACTTACTAACAGGTGAGTGGTGCCACCTGCCGTGGCGGTATGAAAAAATCCGCCTACTCTATTATTATTCAATTTAGATTTCCTCATATATTTTAACATCGTATTTTGAGCAAGAATTGCCAAATTCAACATAATATTATATATTTTTTTTACCAAGCACATGCTCATGACGATAGGGGCCGGCTTCTAAGATGGGATAAAGATAAGCTCGGCAAAAATTCCGTGCAATAGTTACACCTTCGACAAACATTACATTTGATACAGACATGAACTTATGATATACCGAATCAATATACCGAATCAATATACCAAATGTATATCAAGCTAAGTCTTTAATTCAGTAGAATTCGTAGACAATGCGTAACCTGATGTACTTACTATATTTATGACATATTAAGGTTTTAAATATTTGAATTTCTTATTATACAAGCATTAGTATAGTTAATAGTATTATACAAGCTTATAATACATCGAGTAAAACATTTATTTACTCTGTAAGTTCTGTTGAAATAAATATATATTTACAAATTACTTATACGTAGAATGTACTATCCAGCTCATTTCCTGTTATAGTTCAGTAACAGAACCTTCAGCATTAGATTACAGCATTATATTCTCAATTTAGCACATAAATCATGCACCACGGACATTTCCACGTCTCGCTTCACGTTTCATGGAAACCGAACTCCGAGCCCTAAGTTGCAAGTTTAATAAAAACACAACGGAAGTAAAATTAACCATGGAGATGAGGTTCTGTTCCTCTCTCCTGTAAATACGTAGATACATATCATCACGCTGTATTTCCTTTTCAAGTATAAGCAGAGATGTTAACAGTTCCACATTTCGCCAGCTATGTCAGATCCTATGTAACAGGAGGCGAGCTAATTGCCATTTACAAGGCATAATTCTAAACTCCAGGAGATCGATACTTAGTAGAAAGATCCAAACCTAACCAAAGGAACCCGAGACCTCAACATAATATCGCAATGCAACTATGCCATCGTGGCAGTCAATTGCAAACATGTTGTGTATTGATGCCACGGCAAATCTTCTTGACGTTTCGGTGGAGAATTAAGTGGAAATAAAAACCAGTTACACGCGTGACTTCGTGCGGTTTTCCTTTTTCCTCGTTTCGTTTGCCCATTCGTGCGACATTAATCATTTATTACCTACTGGGTGAGCATATTTGTACCTATTTGTGGTTTCTTATATCTTCACACTATGTATTTATTTATGTTTATTTTACTAAGAAAACAAACAGTACAATTATACACATAACATAGTAAAACTAATACATTGACTAGTAAAGTTTCCACAAAGAAATGTTAGAAAAACCGCAGTCCGCAATGTCACAGCAAGAGCAAATTAGTATAGAGGATAAATAAAAAATAAAATTAAAACAAAAAATATATCATTATGATAAGCAACTTATGGTATAGACTGATATTTTTAACCTTCAAGTAGGAGCCTGGAAATAAATCAATATGAGAAAAAAAAATGTTGTACTCATTACATTACTCTAAAGGTGAAAGTGTTTTGAGCTTAGTCGGTTCGTACATGGGGCAAATTAAACAAGAACTTACTAGAATTACGCGTACCACAAGCAACTCAAAGGTTATGAAGAATCAATATTGTAACTTATTAATTCAAACAAGAATAATTATTGGGCTCTCAGTGTTCGACGATCAACTAACAGTCTCATAAGTCATAACAGGAGTAACATTTGATGAGTGGCTTTTATAACTAAGATGCTTAACAAATTTCTGTAGATTTTTTTCTAAAGCGAATACTTTATATTTGGAGTTCCAGATTACAGACCCATACTCCAAAACAGATCGTACAAATGAACTATTTAAAAGAATGAGAGTGGAATCACATCTGAAATGTTTACAGATTCTCAGAATGGAACCAAGCATACGGCAGGCTTTAGCAGTTACATATTCCACATGATAATTAAATAAGAGTTTATTGTCAAGGTGTATTCCCAGGTCTCTCACCCCGGTTACTCTGTTTAGAGAATTACTATCGAGATGTGAGTCGTAATCGATAGATGTAATCTTACGTGAAAAGGATATGACACTACATTTACCAACATTTAACTTTAATAAATTATCTTTACAATATCTACTTAGCAGATCTAGATCATCCTGCAAAAGTAAACAGTCAGATGCACTCGAAACCTGTCTAAAAATCAGCGTAAAGTAATAATGATGAATGATGTATAACGCTCTCAAATATTATTTACTAGTAGTGCTCGCGGCTCCGCCCGTGTGAAAGAGATTTTCCGGGACAAAAATATTTTCCCGGGATAAAAAGTAGCCTATAGCACTCAGGAGTTATGTAGCTTCCTATTAGTGAAAGAATTTTCAAAATGTGTTCAGTAGTTCCTGAGATTAGCGCGTTCAAACAAACAAACAAACTCTTCAGCTTTATAATATTAGTATAGATAAATAAATTGAACAGTAGTCGACCAAGGTGAGAGCCCTGAGGAACTCCCGATATGTCATCGTATAATATACATCGCCTTCTTGGCTTATTACAACATGATCTGTAAACTAGTTGGTGGTGGGTTCAAATATCAGGTCGGGCATCACTTCTGTAGCGATAACTTGTAGCAAGAATTGCCCGGTAGGGAATCCTCCAGAAGTGTATGACGACAAACAGGCGGCCGTTCCTAAAAACTAAACCTTATTGTTTCTGAAACAAGTTTGAAAATAATGTACCCTATGGGGAGAGATGAATGCAGGTGAAAAAGATTTCAATACCATGAACATTGAGAGCATTTTTACGAACTACACAATTTCATTTGTATAAAAGCTTGTTCAGATCATTAATGGAATTTGATTTCGTTAGTCTGTTAGTGGAATTAATTAATTCAACATGCAGACTTCTGCGAAATAAACGTTATATACACATTTAATTGTATGTAACTACACGTACTGTATTCCATGAATGTGTAGCATTGTAAAATATGCGCGTTAATAAGAATCCAACTAAACTTGTAGCTCATTACGTCTTATTCAATATATATACATATATTATATAAAAGCGAAAGGTCACTCACTCACTCATCACGAAATCTACACGAAACTAAAAGTACTAGGAGTCTCAAATTTTGAATGGGGGTTCCTTTTACGACGTAAGTGCTTACTAAAACGGGATTGGAAAAGGGTGGCAATGTTTGTATCGTACAGTACGCGATAAACTTAAAAACTAATGAAAGGATTTCGATGATATCTGGTATGAAGATAGTTCCAAGATACTGGAAAGGTTTTAAGCTACTCTTATCCCGGTAAAATGTATAGCGAGCCTTTTATCCAGGAAAAAATATTTTGGTACAGGCGAAGTCGCGGGCAAAATCTAATATTAATATATGCATAAGAGTATGTTTAGATGACAAGCAAGAGTTTCTAATTGAGTGTTCGGTGCGGCGATGATACTGTCTATGGGTGGTCGTATTGATTTCCATCAGGAGAACGCATCCTCGTCTCGTCATTTAAGAGCAATAAAAAAAAGCGCTTAACGCGCTTTTACAGCTACAATATGTATTTTATTAAAGGCGTACACGTGCTTGTGAAGAGAGTACTTGTGCACAAACTTTTCACAGCTACAGAAATTTTTAATACAAAGTAATTCATAGACGAAGTTGATATGACAAGTAGTGATCATTTCTACAATATTTTAAGGGGCTTGAAAAGAACTCGTTCTTATATTCAGTGAAGGTGATTGCAATGATGAAAAGAGGAAATTACCAGGTAGAACTCGAACTGAACTGTCAACTGAGACAGCGCGCTCAACGCCCGACAAGCGCACGCGGTCTGTGTACGCGAAACTAAAACTTAGTTTAACGTGCGTTATGCACTTGTCATCTTAACACAGCCTTATATCCAGTGCCGGATTAGCCCATAAGCAAATTAAGCAATTGCTTAGGGCATCACGTCTTGGGGGGCACCAGAAACAGCACAAAAAATGCTAGCACATAAAAGTAAAGCTGTTTGAAAATCCGCGCGATTAAAGACTGATGTTAGTTTACTTATGCTAGGGGGGGCCCACAGGCGTGAATTGCTTAGGGCATCAAGTTATCTTAATCCGGCACTGCTTATATCTATTTTAATTTTTGTTTGTTTGTTTGAATTGTTATTCAATTCCGAAATGGAAATATTTCCTTAGCAACTCACATCTTAGAAGCCAAATTGCACGCCAGTGCACGGATCTCGTGCGAAATTGGTAAATTGACCAATTTTCAACCGCAACTGCGATACGATTTGCAAGTCCTTTTAAATACTTAAATAGTGACCCAATTTACAGCTCAAGCATGATCGTGGAGCTAGTTCTTAAGCCTACAGCTGGACCTGAAAATACAGGTGAAATTGCAACTAATCTCACAACTTTTAGAGAGGTTTCTGCGGTGATGTGATAAAAGTCGAGCGTATTTAATGAGTAACACTTTATGACTTGTTCCGATTTCACCATTGCCAAATATATTGCAGCCTGTAACTAAAAAGCGATGTCATGATTCCTCTATTTATAGTTTTTAGATTCATAAAAACCTCCACTCTAAACGTTTCAATTCAAGTTGTCCAATGCAATTAGCCGTACTTTCTCCCGCAAATTGCGCAGTTTACGTAAATTACGCGCAATCAGTTTTATTACGCGCAAATAGTAAAATATTACACCACGTTACTTAATATTCCCAAATATCAGGTAAACAATACGTGCGTAATGTTCATTGAAGTAACAGGAAGCTTTAAAATACATAAATTAAAATCGTTTGATAGGTCGAGGTAGCTATTGTTAATAATACCAGCCCTGTATACTGCTCACTGCTGAGCACGGGCCTCCTCTACTACTGAGAGGGTTTAAGGCCTTAGTCCACCACGCTGGCCTAGTGCGGGTTGGCAGACTTCTCATACCCTCTAAATTCTTATGGAGAATTCACAGGTATGTAGGTTTCCTCACGATGTTTTCCGTCACCGTTAAAGTGAACGATAATTGATAAACAATACACACGTAACTTTAAAAAGTCAGAGGTGTGTGCCTTGGGTTTCGAACCTCCGGACATTGTCTCGGCAGACCGTTCCATTCCCAACTAGGCTATCGTCCACTATTATAGCTGTTGTTGGAGAGTGTAAATAAACGCAGCGTGCAAACTCAGGACGGGCGAGTCGGTGTGCAAGCGCACGTGGCCCGCCGCGGCCACCGGCGGCGCGTTTGTGAATCGCACGCATGAAGGCCACCGCGGCCGGGGCGCACAGCTGACGCGACGTGTAACGTAATCGAATATCCAGACGAGTACGTAGACGCGACTGTCGCACACGTGGTTAGGCTGAACGCACATATCTCGAGATCCGTGTAATTGTTCGGCAACAAACTTATTACAAATTAGCCCTATCCCATATGGAGCCTATCAAAATTGGTTATAGAAGTCGTAAAATGTATAACACAGTTTAAGTCCTCTTTATATTATAGAGAACAAAATCATTAACGTAACTTCAAAATTCGAAGTCTTTACGTTAGTCCGAAATGAAATTAGAGTCGAGGTTGAGTAACACAGCCATAGAAGTACATATTCTAACGTTTACAAAATTAAATTCAATAACTTGTATAAGTAAGGAGTTGAAGCACTGAAGATAAATTCAGAAAAATTTTAATGAGAGTGAATATAATGCAAACTAAGAGCACAAAAACCATCAATAATGAAATTTGTGAATTTAAGCAGAGTAAAAATGCAGCGCGCTTTAACTCAATGAAATGTGGATATTATTCCGTGAAATGTGAGGCTTTTAATTACCCGATTCATAAACGCCGGCGCTGCAATAAAATCATCTTCCCGTTATTTATTGTAGTTATCAATTCTTACTATAAATTTTATGGATGTAACCTTAATTATTTTTTTGTTGTTGTTTGTAAGCTGATGTGATCGAAATGGTTCTTAGCTATAATTTATGAAGATCTGTTCAGGTGTTTGAAGACTATCAACTCATTTCTAACTTTCAAAAGTCCGATTGAATTTAAATTTAGTGTACTGTGACATCGGCAATATTTTTAAGTCATTTTAACCTTGAGTTGAAGCTGCAACATCAAGTAGTCTGCAGGATACCAAACTCTTTAGCAACTTATAGCCGATATAGCGTGTGTGGGCTCATAAGAATGGTCTCAATGAGTAGGCGTTAAAAAGTTGATTATCTAGGCCCCATGATGGAGAATATAGTATTTAAAAAAATTAAAAATACAGGATTTTACTTTTTAATGGTTTTTTGTGTCGGTGGTTATTTAAAATTTAATACATATATTTTTTAGTATTGGCTTTCGAGTTGGGTGTGTAGTGCATAAATTAGTAATGCGTCCAAAAGCGAGCAAGGGTACTCGTATAGGTACGATTCAACTATATACAAAGGAAGCTGGTTGTATGAGTGTGGTTAGTAGTACAATAATTGACGATTATAAATTATCTAATTGACAAAATTGTTTAATACATTTACCACGTTTACGACCATAAATTCCGTATTTAATAAAACTTATAACTCAACTTTCAAACAAGCATAGATATAAAAAAAAATCCGAAGATGTGAAAACAAATCGTCAGACCTCAAATCACTCGTACACCGGTCGTCACACACACACACCCACACTTAGCGACCGCACACATTCACAACGATACATGCGAACACTAAAGCTAGTCCGGTCGCAATCACACAATGGTCAGTAAGTGTTAAGCATCGACATTCTACCGGCACAAGGCGAACTCTATGATGTTATTCAAATTCACTGCTTTTCCAGGATAAAAAAAAGTAGAGCGTACTGAACTATGAAATGAAAGAATATAGGTACATACTACACAATGACAATGAAAACAAGTACAGCGAGATTGACGATCACAATATCTCTTAACCCCCATGATATACGTCTTCCGAGGTTGCATTGCTCAAATGTAATACAATTTTACAAAGATTCATGAGGCAGTGAGAATTTGCTTTAAACTTTGCAATTGTAGCTATTGGGATTGCGGTTGTTATTACTACGGTTGTTAATAGGACGTACAGTAGACCTTCCAATACACCACAATGGGGGGAATTAGGGGTTGATAATAAATATTGTAAAACACACACACGCACACACATATTTTAAGCATGTAATAAATTATTCAAGGATTAAATCAGTGGCAATAAATATATTTGCTTGCTAGTATTAATTGAATTTACCTACATCAAAATTCATATTCGCAAGCGTTACAAATACCCGATTAGCAACATCGTTAATGTTTACCCAACATGCTTAATGTAAATACACAGCTTTATTGAGATACTTGTCAAATAAATTTCAACAAACTAGTTACAGATTCCGCGAAGTAATTTTGGCGGATCGTTATCAGACAAGGTCAGTGACATCGGCGGTCATAGCAGCGACGTTTGGAGTGATTTGAGACAAATATTGACTTGTATCACAAGCCGTAACGTATCATTGATTCCTTATATTACGAATTATCCGATAATAATACATGTATATACCTAAAAAGCACACAAAAGTGTGTGTTTATTTCGACAAAGCAACAATCTTTTCACGCGGTCGATGCTACGAGCAATACTCAGTATTACCTTCAATTTGGAAAGCACGGGCACTGTTCAATTATCTCACTTCCCTACTCGAAAAGCAATAACCATCGCAGTAAGTGAGTTTTAATGTTGAGACCGTGTTCAGGCGAGCGTAACGAAAGTTCCGACTTCAGCGCAGTTTGAAAACGACAAATGACCGGGTTCTTTGCACACTACGATGCCGATCATCGTATTTACACTCCGAAATGTACTTACGCTCAGTTCCCGTTAGTGTGGCGAGACGCTGACTTGTGGAAAATATAATATGCTACTCTGGTGGTCGACAATATTCAATTATGAACTTTTGAAATAAGATTATTCAATATCGGGCAGTTACAACTTACAAGTGCCATTTATTATTATATTAGGTTTATAAGATATCTATCACAGTGACTTTTATAAAGGTTATTAAATATCCCACTACACAAATGGAACCACAAAAAATTTCGTAGCTAACTTTTAAGTAAATTAGTATTCAAAGTGGATTTAACCAAGATTTTCGGATATTTCATGAAAAGGTAATGCCAGCCGGAAGAAAGCCTAACGTGTCATGAGCTACCTGTACCGAGACGCAAACTAGATAAAATTCCCGGTGGGATTTAGCTTGAAAAATATTTTCTTTTTTCTTTAAATCTTACAACAATGAACTCATTGGGACACATTTATGCATTATGGTTGCAATTTATGCAAATGAACAGATGCGTCATTTATCAAGTGTTCATTCCGTGCCGCCCTCAAACGGAAGAATTCCGAGAGAATTGTTAACCTAAAAAGGAGAACTATAGAAAAACAATAAACGATTCTTTACTCCTAAGTTATCACCCTTCATTTAGTTTCAGATTTATAAAATTGAATCTCCTACTTAATTACTATATATTTTTCCTAAAAAGGGCAAAATAATTACAAAATAAAACGTCAGAACAATAAACAATATTCCGCATATACCATAAAGTGCAATTAACACGCGCCAGACTCTCCGGTACGTTTGGGCGTCCTCGAGGCTGTTTTTATAACGTTAAAAAAGCACAACATAAATTCCTTAAAATCATAATTATCGTCATAATCGTAAATACCCTAATTCTTGTTCCATTTACAAGAGGAAGGTCTGAATGACTTTCTGTTTATGCGGTTCTTTTACTTTCTTTCCTGGTACCTATAGTGAGGTATTTTATGATAAGCAATTTTCAGTCTGTGGTAATAATATAAAATGGCGGGCGGAGGGGGTGAGACCCCGCTATTTGATATGCGGGGGAAGCTGCGAGCAAAAGTTAGTTTAAAATAATCTGAATCCTTCGCTGTGCTCTCGAACCAAACATATTATCGATTATAACCGAGTTAGTCACACATCAAAAGCAGTTTACCGAGAAAACACCATGACTCATTGTAATAAAGTCTTAATTGCGTCGTTATCGACGGACGGTGCACCTGTTATCGTAAAACTGCGTTTGTTTAATATGAATGAGAAAACAAGCAGGTTGCATTTCCGAGGTCAACCCCTTTTGAGGGATTCAGTCTTGAGCGAATCGTGTAACAACGTGTCCTGTGATAAAGCATACGCATACTCACGCCTTTTACCCCCGAAGGGATAGGCAGAGGCGCAACTAGTGCACCCACTTTTCGTCGTGCGTATTCCGTCCCATGATAGGGGGCGAGCTTATCGCCATATCGGGCACAAATTCCAGACTTAGGTTGACACTGAATATAAAAAATCCAATATCACTTTGCCCGACCCGGGGAACGAACCCGAGACCTCAGCATTGCAGTTGTACCGTAATACAACTACGCCACAGACGCAGTTATTACCGGCAAACTTGTTATTACTGTATGTAAATATCATTGGTAGTACGTAATGCCTATACATACAATTTCGGCATACAATACATTCCTACACATACACACGCATAAAGAATAATCAAACATTTCACTTTTACTGTTATCTTCGTTATCGTTTAACTTTTATCTAATTATGTGTTATTTATAATGTTTTTTCATGTGCCGACATACCTTCCACTCGTCATGTGGACCCACTTGTAGGTCAGTGTTACCCGACAAAACGTCAGTGCTTTAGCGGCTTCGGTACTTTACTTTAGCGATACGCTCGCCCCCATCACATCGTGGAACGGAATACGCACGGCGAAAAGTGGGTGCACTAGTTGCGCCTGTGCCTACCCCTTCGGGGATAAAAGGCGTGAGTGTGTGTGTGTGTCTGTACTACTTTTACCGGTTAGTAGTGATATGCAAACGAACAATGTCTATTTATAGTCTTGAAGCTTAACATAAAAGTCATTTGCACGTCACATCATACAATAAAAAAAATACTCCTATGGATTTTAGTTACAGCGGAGCGGGACATTATAGTACGTATTAAGCGGCTTATAGTAATATTTTGAATGTATGCGAGGTAAGACCCGGGTTGCGGCTCGAATATGACGTATGTGCTGATAAATGTTATTAAAGTAAACATATTCTTAATATATACGAGGGTTTGTTAAACTATTTTTATGAATCACCACGATATCGGAATGTGGCATTGCAGGAAATTCGGTCTACCGTATAGTACCTATGCCTACACAGTATAGTATACAAAAAGTATATAACATAAATTATAAGGTTACTTCGACCACCTTTTCTGTAAATGCGAGCCTATGAGGCAGATTTGAGAGGATATCGTTTATCCGGTATCGGTTCTGAGAAAACAGTGTGTTAAATCCGCAAATGCATGTTACAGCTTTCGACTCAGGGTGTTGTCGGAATAAAGTTCCCTCTGTCATCGTATCGATATTTTTACATGTGTTTTAGGGGGGGAATAACCCTATGAGTCTGATGTTTTTTTTGTATAATAAATCATAAAAAAATATCAACTTTTAACCTTATTTCCAGTCCCTTAACTACTATAATAAAAAAGGAAACTGTCAACAAACATGACTCTGAACATAGTAGTTTTCCACAAGTAGATATTATATTCAAATTACTATTGAAAACAAAACCAAGGAAAACGAAATTGTTTGCTCCAACATTAAAAATAACTTTGAGTAGGTACGGAATCGTTGTAATATTATACTGTCCTCGTTTCCTGTTTGAGAATAATTCCGTTCCACGGTCGGTGTTATAAAAAGCCTTGAGGGGGTTCTGCTCTACATTTCTCATACTCGCACTATAAATGTTTTTTAAACTTAAAGATCCTAAGTACTTTTTAGTAGATTTCTGGCTTAATCGCTAGTCGTGCCTGACATGGCGAAAGATTAGTGGACTGTAAAACAAGATATCGCGCTTTTATTGCACCGATCGAACATGTGTATTCGCATTACCTAAATGTTCTTTAAACTCACCAAAAGATGCATTAAAAGCGGGAGTAAATACTAAAATATAGTAACATAAAAACAAGAGCGGGATTTACATATTAAACATAAGCATAATCTGGGATTGACTCAATTGCATTTTGATGCATGTTGACATCAGCAATACCTTAAAACAACGTTAAAATAAAAAGTACAGAAGACTCACAAGTGAGAGTAACAAAATCCTTTTTACAAAATTTTTATGAAAAGAAACTTTTTCAAATAGGGTGAAGTCTATATTAACTTTGAAATCTTTAAAAAAAATCAACATATCATTATATTTGAAACATTAGGCTCGCCCCTTTGTAGCTGAAAGTGTGGGCAGATGTGCAACTAGTTCCTTTGTCATAAAGATAGGATTGTCATTTCGCAAATCGAGCAAAAAATTCCGGACAACTAATGTGATTTTATTAAATTAAAAACACCCCTTATGACTTCCTGACTCGGAAATCCAACCGACACCAGCAAATTCATTTCGTAGCCAATGTACCGACAAAATGTGTTTTAAAATCGACACGAACTGATAAATTCAATGCAAACAAACCAGAACGCGAGGCTCACGCTCAAATGAATAGTTAGCAATTCGCGAACACTGAACAGTATCCGCCGCAGCCCGGCGACCGCGGCCGGATGGGATTTTAACCAGGCTATTAGAATGGCTCGCAAACGAATTCATACTTAATAACAGCTATGCAGCTTTGACCCACACGACAGGGGCGGCTTAAACTGAGCATTCAGATCAAGTTCGAACAAAAATCACGAATTTTGATTTAAAAAATAAATAAACTTATAACGAAGATACAATCAATTTATTTAAAAGGTTCTTATTAATAGAAATCTGTGAAAATAACTCTTAGATGTAGAGAAGCGAAATCAAATCCAATAAAAATGGACACATTCGTTTAATAGATATTAAAAATCAATCGTAAAAGTTGGTATCATCCACTCCTCGTGATGTCTACAAAATTCAATCTCACTGTACACTGATTGCGACAAAAGCTCGCCGCTTGACCGACTTTCAACTGAAAATAGCACTTAATCAAGTTGGAATTATGCACCGGGTGACAAGTTTTAATGGAAGTGCAAACGGTTCAAGAAATTTCCAAGAAGACGCTTTCATCTGCCAACGTATCTACAGACCAGATGGTACTTAAGTAAGTATACTTTCTGTGTTTTTTGCTGACATCCGTGTGACACTCCTGTGGCCCTCTCTGAAATCAGTGTCAGGTGAACCTCTCCACCTGTCGGACGCTGAGCTTGTAGTCCTTTTGGTCATGCTTCGGACATGGCTGGGGTGTATGAATATGCCGGGGGACACTTAATCCTAACTTATAGTCATGTCTTAGGTATTTAGTACTTATATTGTATCATTTTGATTTCTTTTTGTTTCATTTTTTTTATCCTGAATTCTGTTCCCTGCGCTGCGCCGGGTGTAGTATTTACCGCCATCTAGTCCTAGAATCATGGCTAAATAAAGGCATTTTCTTACTTATTCTTTGTAATATATTTTTGAAGCGAAAATGTCAAATATCACTAATGATGTGTTTATAGAAAAAGTGAGAGCTTTAATGGTTTATCACGTCGTGTCACTTCTAAAGAACGTGTTAAGCGAAGCGTGACGTAATAAGCTCAAGATTATTAATCAGAAGAACTAAACTGAGGTGCAATTAGTGCCGTACCGATTTCAGTCTATCGATATCTAACCCGGAGACTCACGTGTTTTTCTACTGAAAACTCACGTTTCATGATGAAACGTAACTGCGAAGTTAATCTGGCTGGTAAAACAACGGAAATATGAAGAGATGCATACAAAATTCCCCTGACGTCACTTATTGATCGACAGTGTTTGCAAACTGCACCGGTTATAGAATCCAGTATTATTTCTTGTTATTTCGTCCGTTAGTCGACATTTACGACCTACTGCTTTGGATTTAGGGTGCTTTTACGTTCGCACTAATTATGTGTTACATGAAAGATACAGTTTTGTGTTCAAACAAATTGGCCGGCTAGACAGGGCAAATGAACCACTGTTTTAAATTCATTTAGATGATTGACATGCAGCAACAGGTTTAATGATGTGGTTTTACCCAAAACTATCCCAAATTACCTTTATCTATACTAATATTATAAAGCTGAAGAGTTTGTTTGTTTGTTTGATTGATTGATTATTTGAACGCGCTAATCTCAGGAACTACTGAACCGATTTTGAAAACTCTTTCACTAATAGGAAGCTACATAACTCCTGAGTCCTGAGTGCTATAGGCTACTTTTTATCCCGGGAAAATATTTTTGTCCCGGAAAAAGTTTTTCACGCGGGCGGAGCCGCGAGCACTACTAGTTAGGTATAACTATAATAGACAGCGCCACAATGATTTCGCTGGCAATATGGTTGTTGTGATGATGAGCGTCTAGACGAGGTTCAGTTGATGGAAAAAAAAGTATTATGAACAACGTGACTGAAATAAATTTATCCATAATACAGCTTGATGTGTATAAACGTTAGATTTATGTATGTATATCTTAATACACGTATATCGTAACTTATACAGTGTGCTAATTGTAGCCATTTTTTTATCTATACTACTTTTTTGGCCAAGTTACTAATGCGCACCCGTAGATAGAAACCCGAACGACAGAAAGGAATGAATAATAAAAAAAAAACTAGAATCCTTTGAATTCATGAATAAATACATAACTTTATATTTGTTTTTCAAATGAGATAATGGGTATCTGTTTACATGGACTGACATAGATCTACTTCGTAGAATAAAAACAAATCTGCGGCCTTAGAATGTGGTCAAAAGGACTTAACTCGTAATACGATGTCGTTTAGTTTTTATATTTGTAATTGATCGAGAGACCAATACGTTAGTCACGTCACCAATCCAGATAAAACAAAACCGAATTGTGTCGTGTTTTTCATCTAAGCCAACTGTTGTATTTTAAGTCCAAGCAAGCACTGTTGGTAATAATAGTGTTGTTAGAGTTCTATTTTCAAAGAAAAGAAAAAAGACACGTAGCCATAACAAGCGCTAATGAGTAAAATAAAATAAAAAAGCATGTTCCGAAAACAATAAATTACAAAGACTAAATACAACCCGAACTAGCAAACAAGCCAAAAAGCTATACTATAGACAAAGCTGAATTCTCTAATGCCTTATAAAGACGTTTTGTGACGTAGGAAAAAACCTCCTCAGGCGGTAGACGCTGCGTTCGTTGATCGTTTACCTAAATTAACCTGTCGTGCTGACGCGGACGCGGCGACAGGTCGCCTTCAAGACGCTTTGGCTGTCGATGCGGGATCTTCGAACATAATACTTTAATGTTCGACGCGCGTAATGCGTGTGGGTTTATGTAATTCTAGACTTCTGTAAAGGGTTGCGAGCGCCTTCTGCACTCACCCAAAAGACCGGTGTTCTTTCATAAGCCGACCCTCGTCAGGCTAGAAAGAGTAGAGTGTCAGGGACAAAAATAAATAAATAAATAAAATAGACTTCTGCTCGCGGCTCCGCTCGCGTATATGAGTTTTTCCGGGATAAAGGACCCGCTTTATATTTCCCCGGGATAAAAAGTAGCCTATATTACTTGCTGATAATGTGGCTTTATATTGGTGAAAGAATTATTGAAATCGGTCCTGTAGTTTCAGAGTCTATTCAATACAAACAAACAAATCTTTCCTGTTTATAATATGTACAGATTGTTAGGCAGTCCTAACAGACTGAGTTTAGGAACAAGGTTTTACATTTACAACTGATGCATTTAATGTGGTCCAGATTAGATTTTGTTACAGTTCTTAGGACTTCATTCATGTTCTCGCTATCGCATTTGAATACTTTTGACTATAAAGCGTTGGTATTGAACTCTAAATGTAACCGTTTATTTTCTTGTCGGTACAAAAAATACGATAAATTGAGTAAATGACTCTTTTTAAAGTCGGGTAAGTGACAAATTACCTACACCTATAATTAAATGCCTGCAATAAATTACTACAATTCTCTCTAAAATCCCCATTTATTTTATACCGACAACGCAACACGATCGCAGACCCACGTGGACCCTAATCATGGAAACGCAGTAGCGGTTGGAGCGCCCCGATACCTCTGTTCAATGGAAGGGACGCCGGCAAAAGGCACTTTACAAATTATTCCCCTTCGTGATACATTCGACGTGTACCTATTGCATAATGAGAAACTACATATTTTATTTTGTTAAAACCACTATAGTTGCTTGGTTGTATTACTTTTCACAGAATACAAGTACCACTTTGTGCATCCAAATCCATTAAACGCGTACTTCTAACAAACTTTTAAACATCTGGACAGCCTAGCGCATTTATTATTATTATAATATTAGTAAAGCACAAGATAATAATGGTCATATTTCTTATTCTTCGTTAATGAACTTCAACTCAATACAGGTTTTATTTCCGTAATAAGAATTAAATCCAGGAGAAGCCCTAGAACAGAACTGAATAGTCTAAGTACTCAAGTGTCAATGTCACCTAAGTAGCTTATATATCTCACTACAAGCCTTGTCTAACCCTAGTAGCGCTAATACTATTCAAATCTGCCCTTTTCCTTGTCCATATTCCTTGTCACAAAAATCGGAAAAACAGTCTTACACGATGATCTCCAGTAAAAAGTGTCCATAATCAACGATTTCCACCACATTTACAAACCTGTTAAGGGTGTACCTTGAAATTGAAAGCAAAAGAAAAGAAATATTAATAGTACCAATTAATGAATTTTCTAGAAAAAAAGGCCCTCATTTAGCATTTAACATACTGCAGTGTATAATCGGCTGAACTACAATGCTGAACTAAGTTTCATTTATAGATGAAAAAATGAAAAACGGATTCACTTTTTTAAATTTCAGCCCTCACCGAACACTTACCTTCAAACAAAAACTTATCTATAAAAAGTGGTTTTGTTGTTGATAATAGAGCGATTAAACTCCTAACGTATCAACATCGTCGCCAATTAGTCTAGAAGGCCGGATACTCTATTAAGGCTGAATAAGAGGGAACTCGCAGCCGAACGACCTATATCTATTCAGCTTAGTCCTGATCTATCTAGACCACTTCATACAATTACTCTATATGCGTTACAAGTAGGAATAATAGAGCACGATGACTAACACGTAGTGATAATAATATTGCGTTTTATAGGCCGATAAATGAGTAGGTACGTCATCGCATGTTCAGGCGTCATCATTGTCCTTGAAATAGATGAGACATAACATAGCTGGAGAAATGTGGGTGCGTTACTCTCCTGCCTGACCTTGAAAAGGGAAAAGGTATGATGTATATATTTATCATTCTCGAATACATACAGTTCTGAAATAAAATGTGATACAGAAATTTAGAAAAAGAAGAAAGTTACGGAGCTTTTTTGTAATTCCGGTAATCTTAATTATCTCAACTGCAAATTTTACTTCATGCCGCCGTCCTGTGAGTCAGGAAAACGTTCCCAAAAACACGTACTACCCTACACACTAAGACGACCACACACGAACCGATTCCAGATCTCATTATAAGACAAGCAAGCGAACGACACGCATCATCAACTGCAGTGCAATGCAAATAACGTTAAATGGATTCAGTCATGTGTTCGCACTTTACACGCGGTCAGTACCACTTATCCTCGATTGAATATACTTGACCAAACACCGGGTGCCAGATTGCATGATCATTGACCACGGTCTCCGATAGGGTCAAATTACAAGCCAATAGTCTCGTCGCAGCACGACGGAACTGAGGTGCCTCGACACCGCTATATCTCGACCTGAGCAATCTTACTCCTTACCTATCATGGATTACCTAATCATTGTTATAACTATTATAATAAATACGAAAGTTTTTGATTGGGTTTGTTAGAAGTAAACACATAAATTTCGTTGGTTATATTCTGTAATTAGAATCTGGATAATAACTGACTATCGCTGAAACGTTTCGACCGTGAATAACGTCTTTCAGTAAAGCCTATGTACACTTAACATCAATAATACACTAAGTGATAAATACACTCATCATTAACATAATCTTATAAATATTGGATTATAAAATTTGTCTCCGAGCAGAATCGAACCCACAGCATTTCGAATCAGTATACGCATATCGGCCACGTCGAAAGTTATTGCACATTCAGTGAGACATTGACATAAGACGCCATTAACAATACTGCATCAAACAGCGCACAACTCAACAACATAACTACTAAATTAATAGTTCGTATAAATAACGACGCTACGTCACAAACAGATATTACAGAATTTCATAAAGGCTTTAATAAACAAGCAAAGCGTCATCCAGGGCCGCCACGCCACGTGGTTCAAATTACATTGGATTTTGCAGATGTTTTATTGGTTTTATCGGGTGACAATGTAGCGATAAAATATAGAGTAGCAATTACAATACGATTTAGAAGATTCTTAACGGTATTTCAATATATGTATATATCGTTGACTTGATGTGCGAAACACTGAACAAATAACCTATGTCTAACTCGTAGACGCGCTGTTTCGTTGGTGATATGTCTTAAGTGCAACCAATACCCGTTCAAAACGTTTTGCTCCCCTTTACATTGATCCCACTGATGCTTTCCTTGCGGCTTCAGATATTTACAAAAAATGACGATGATTTCTAAATTCTGTCCAAATCCTGACCATATTTTACCCAATAGCAGAATAAAGAGAGCAATTGTTTTCAACGCAGCACGCATGAACACGGAGATTTTATTCACATTCCACATACGCATAGCGAGTGACAACCCTACCACTGCGTCCAATGATACTGCCGAACAAAAAAAACATATCTTTCGATACCGTTTTGTGTTTTTAATTTCCCTTTTGCCGTTTTCCGTTCGAAGTAATTGAATTTAATAACAGCCCTTGCGTTTTCATTGTGTACCCGGGGGTAACCGATTTTAAGGGTTGCCGTGTTAAAATGTAATTATACGATACGCTGTTACGACTGGGGTCGGCCCGCGTTGCTTTGAAACTGTATCTTCTGTTCAAAGTGTAAAATAAAAAAAGCCGCAACTGGTTTTCTATTAAGTTAATTTTCAAAAAGTTTGAACATTTAAAACATAAACAGGGGTCGTCTTTTTTAAATATTGGCTTGGTGGACTCGGTTCAGCAGTAAAAGCTATGCATTTTTAATTTGCCTTAACTATATTTATTGATGCAACTTTTCTAATCTTCTAGGTAAAGGTATTGAGCAATAGAAGGAAGGTCATATTTTCTTGTGCGTTGTTGCCCTTTGAAATTAAAATAAAGTACGCAAATACTAACCAGTTACTGAAGCTAATCTCACCTATAAGTTCTACTATTAGTTGACTATTAAACAGCTCTAGAAATCCACCGATACAATACCACCGGAATCTTAAATGATATTAATGATGATCTCAATCAATCTCTATAAATGAAAACCAAAAAAGCAAAAAAATTACAATTTCTGAACAGCGCAATCTAGCCAATATTTCCTTTCGAATACACAACAGAATGATGAATTTAAACAAATTGACAAGGAATAGAAGTAGGGCTGCCATCACCTAAATTGCCGACGCCCGATAAACACGGCAAAAATCTCGGACATTTCGGCGAAATATGTTTTTTTCCCCAGACACCTCTGAAAAAATATTTAGACATGCCTTATTGAATGCGGGTTATTATGAATGAATTTTTAACTAAGATTTATTTCAACTTCTAGCTTATCTATAAAAAAAATGGATTTCCTCTGACAACGATAGTGTCCGGGTTACACTCGGACACTTTTTGAAACCCCTGCCGGACGGCCCCCGGACGCCCTTCAAACTAGGACAAATCCGGTGAATTCCGGACGGATGGCAGCCCTAAATAGAAGACAGTTGCCGTGAATGCCGGTGCTATAGCTGGGTGTGCGCTCGATTCAAAATTAACATACAGCCCCTATACGTGTCGCCGTTAGTGGAATGTAAAATGAGATTAAACGTGGATGTGCGAAATATTTTCTATGGAGACATAGTTTCATCCTGCTGTAACGGTAATTTCCACTTTCAATAGCTCCGTCTGGTAATCTTTAGTGGAGGCCTTTGTTGTGCAATGGACTTAATGTGGCGATGATACTGATGATGTGACGATAATGAAGAGTGCTTTATAAATCTATAGTTTTGCGTCAGAGTATATCATATTAAGAATTAGTTAAGAAATTAATTAAATAAGTTTTGATGAATTATTAAAGTCACAAAAAGTTAAAACTTAAAGCCTTCAATATCTCTCACGGTCTTTATCGAAACATAACTTCCAACACCGCGACATCTATTTTTCGTAAAGAAAAACCAAACATACAACGCCGGTGTTGCAAAAAATATTGGCAACCTGGTATTATCCAATTATAAAATTTAAACTTTAAGCAATGCAGCGGCAGCAAAAAACGTCCCACTAACATTTAAAAATGTGTGTTCATTACATTAACTATTCTAATCCTAAATGCATTCTGTTTTAAGAGTGGCATATTATTTTCAGCAACCTTTTGCGACCTTCAAAATGTGTTTACATTGGCTACGTTCTCTTACATTTATTTCGTATAATCCTACTAATATTATAAAGGCGAAAGTTTGTAAGAATGTATGGATATTTGGATGTTTGGATGTAAGGATGTTTGTTCCTCTTTCACGCAAAAACTACTGAACGGATTTCGATGAAATTTGGCACACGGGTAAATCATGTCCTGGATTAACACATAGGCTACTTTTTATCCCGGGAAAATATAAAGCGGGACTTTTATCCCGGAAAAACTTTTTAAAGCGGGCGGAGCCGCGGGCAAAAGCTAGTTGGTTTATATTGTGAATGGTTTCGAGACCGGTCGACCAGCTACTTGTGAAGTCGTACGGTCTCTAGAGAACTCTGCAAGTATGAGGTAGTTATTGGACGTCATCCGTGATGTCGAATGAACAAATAATATTACAGTAAACAAAGCTGGATGAATAATAAAAAAAATCGCTTGACTGCTTTTATCGAGAAGAGTTTTGCGTTCAAAAATGCATTCCGGTCTAAAATTTTGTATGATTGCTAATATTTGTTTAAGATCTAAGTTGGGTTACCGAAAGGTATTCTATACAAACCCAATATCCGACACAAAACTAGAAACTTAGCACAGTTCAATGCATGTAACAGTTGTATCACATTTAGTTAACTATTGCAAACATCGCTTACTTATATTTATGTTAATAAATTTTAAAACACCGATCGTACTCGTAGGCAAGGCGTTTGCAATCATTTGAGCTTTTTTCATGTCCATCATTCAAATAATACACAAACGTCAAACATACATATTAAAAACAATCCGACTTGTGACAATTATAGCTAAGAACTATCTCGATCATATCAACTTTCAACCTAATAAAAACGCATCGAAATCTGTCCATTCGTTTCGGAACTACCATGTCACAGACAGACATACGTCATACAAATACACAGGACATACCTTAAACTTATAACACCCCTCTTTTCTCCGTCGGGGGTTAAAAATAGGAATAAACTTTTAGTATCCACCGTAACTATAAAAAACAAAATATCAATAAATACTGAAGGAATACCCACTCCAAAATGGTGTGTAACTCCGTGTATTCGACATTTCGGTGTTCCCATGACGATGGACGTTCGAGTTCAATAGACTACGAATTTCGTGTAAAATTAAAAAGCTACGGTGAAGCCCGCCGTGATACAAAGGCGTACATGAATAAAGTAATTACTGTGCATGTGTGCGTGTTGTGAAAACTGTTCGGATGCGGTGTGTGACGTATAAACATGCCTTTTTCTGTATATATTATTAAATAAAAAATATATATTATGTTAAAACTATCGAGTGTTACCCACGTCTGATCATAAACGATTGCACAGTCTATTTATTCTTGCAGATGTAAAGTATAAATATTATGTAAATAAATTAGGGTGTTTTAAAGAATATTATCATCAATCACATTATTAACCTTATCTTAATCCTCAAATTCACACACATTATTTTGTGTATAAAACAGTTCCAACGACTAAAGTTCAATGGATGCCTTCAAGGGAACGCTTGGTCAGATCATTATACAGTTCCAAGGCTCATTCCACAATTTATTTGGGCAACACACATTACGTTAACGTCGTTTGATGTCATAAAACATTTAACTCGTACAAACATATTTACTGAAATATATGAATGTTGGGTAACATGGTCGTTAGGGCGCTATGTTTCAGTAGACATGGAAGAGATTAATTATGAAATTCAAATATCATGATCACTGTAGACCTTTTTTAAAAGGTAGGTGTTTCACATGTCATCTTTTCTCTGAATAGTATTTATTTATTTATTTTATTTTATTAGGAAAACAAACAAGTATACAGATAAATTACAAATAGAAATATCTTAAAATTACAAATAGAAATATCTTAACAACGCATTGTCTATTTCTGACACTAAATAGCAAAGCGCAAGCATTTCTGTCTTCCCATTTCAATGAAATTGTCTGTAAATAGTGTAGAAAAGCAATAAGTTTTTCTTTATTGATTTAAAGGGAGTTTTGTCACATATTTATTTATTTATTTAAACTCTTTATTGTACATCAAACGTAAAATAAACAACTACATATACAACAGAGACTATACTAAAACAAGAAGTACAAATGGCGGTCTTATCGCAACCGGCGATTTCTTCCAGACAACCCTTGGATGGACTTAGTTAACTAGGAAAAAGAGAGCAGGCGGTCATTATCAGGATATAAAAGGGGAGGAAATCTGATGTACATAAATATTCAAATATATAATATAGTACATATACCATAAAAACAACTAATTAATATATAAAATAAAATAACTACATATTATATATAATACATAAACTAAACAGAAAAAAACGATAAATACATAAAATCCAGTAATATACAGAAAAATAAAGGAGAAAAACAATATCACAGTGAAAAGTAGTGATGCTTGACAAGTCTTTTGAAAATAGGAAGAGATTTAGCCCTTCTTACTGACACAGGTAACTCGTTCCACAAGCGTGCAGCCTGACAAGTAAATGACTTGTCGAGGAAATTAGTCGCATGCTTGGGAATCTCTAATTCCAGACTCTCAGATGATCGTAAACACCGAGCATCGATGCTACTCAGGAAGTGGAAACGATTTTTAAGGTAAGAAGGTGAAGAGGGAAGGAATAGAATACTATATAATAACGATAAAATCCGAGTATTCCGGCGAAGGCGTATGGGTAGCCACTTGAGTCTAGTACGAAAATCAGATATGTGGTCATATTTACGCAGCCCAAATATGAAGCGAATGCAAAAATTCTGAAGGCGCTCTAGTTTATCGAATTGGGCTTCGGAAAGATCAAGATAGCTGGCGTCAGCATAGTCAAGGAGAGGAAAAAGAAGAGACTGCACAAGAGCAATTTTAGTGGGAATAGGAAGGAAGTTACGTAAACGACGCAAGGACCCGGCGGCAGAAAATATTTTACGACTCAGTTCCCGCAATTGGGGTGCCCAGGATAAGTTTTTATCAAGAAGGATTCCTAAGTTCTTGACCTGGTCACTATAGGGAATAGTACAGCCATCAAAGACAACATGAGGAAGTGTACTGAAATCAACTTTGGAAACCATCCTGGGGCTGCCAACAACAATGACCTGAGTTTTAACAGGGTTCACTGTAAGACCAAATTGCGCAGCCCATTCACCAATTCTAGAAAGATCTTTGTTTATTGAAGCAATAGCCTCACCCAGATGATCTGCTGGCGCGGAGTAATATATTTGTAGGTCATCTGCGTAAAGATGGTAGGAAGAAATAAGACAGTCCGTGATAGAGTTAATGAATAACGAGAAGAGTAAAGGAGATAAAACGCCACCCTGAGGGACACCGACAGATATATCACACCAAGAAGAACGAATATCATCAAGGCGAATACGCTGCCGACGACCCATCAGGTAACTATGAAACCAGTCAATTACTGTCGGAGATATGTTAATAGAGCATAATATCCCGAGCAGGACATCGTAGTCAACCGTATTAAAAGCATTGCTGAAATCTAACAGCGCCAGTACAGTTAACTTGCCATTCTCCATAGCAGCCCTGATATCGTCAGTAATGTGCACCAACGCAGTGGTGGTGCTATGACCAGGACGAAAACCGGATTGATAGGGATTAAGTAGGTTATATTTGGACAGGAAAAAGCTAAGCTGATGATGAATTAAGCTTTCAAGGACTTTAGAGAGAAATGGAAGGACAGAAATAGGACGATACTCGGAAAAAGAGACTGGGCTACGACGTTTAGGAAGAGGAATGACTTCAGCACTTTTCCACAATGTGGGAAAGACACCGATAGAAATGGAGAAATTAAGGATATGACTGAGAATAGGAAGACATTCGTCAAGGATAGGAGTGATCATATTGCGGCTGACACAGTCATTTCCAACAGCGTTAGAGACAATTGATAATATGCTCTTCTTAACATCACGATCAGAGAATTGACTAAAAATGAAATGAGGATAGTTAGGAGTGGGAAGTGCAGAAAGATAATTTATAGTTTTAGTTTTAATAGCCCTATCAAAATTGGGCAACGTAGTGAAATGATTATTTAAGAGATCAACATTTAAACTATTAGGATTAGTAACATTAGATGTTTTCCCAACTCCCATAGATTTCAGAAATTTCCAAACTTTTGCTGGATCGCTATTTTCTACGGAGCTATGGATATATTGGCGTTGTGCTTTCCTACACATCTTATTGCAATGGATACGTATAGCTACATAATTATCCCAATTGCGGGAAATGGGACGTCGGTTATATTTGGACTTAGCTATCGTTTTTTTGTGTATGACTGACTTAAGTTCATCAGTAAGCCAGGGCGAAGGAAGATGCTTCATCTTAATAGCACGGATAGGAGCATGGACATCGTATAACTCTATAAGCTTAGTATTAAAGAACATAATTTGTTCATCGATTGAAGTCGACGCAAACACCGGACCCCAATCAATGCTGGCAGCATCCTCGCGAAGCTTATCAACATCTATACCACGGAAACAGCGCTGCATTACAACTTTCTTTGTGGCTTTGGGTAAACGAATTTTATAAGAAACATAGAGAAGATCATGATACGAAAAAGCGTCGGCAGCACATTGGCCATGCTTCTCAACTAGATGAGGGGAAGAAACGAAGATTAGATCAAGCAGAGAAGGAGAAGAATTAGGAAAATGATGAGTAGCATTAAGAGGTAAAATGGAAAGGTTAACAGAACCTAAAACGGATTGCAAGGCGGAAGAACGGTGATCATTTTTAAGGAGACAAGTATTGAAATCTCCCATGACTATGGTGTGGCTATACGAAGGGATGAGGGAGACAAGAATAGCTTCAAGAGAAGAGAAGTAATCAATGCGTAGAGAAGGACAGTAATAGACACCAAGGAAAATTTTGGTGTGGTGGAGTTCAACTTCAAGGAACAAATGCTCACCAGCATTTGACGGTGGTGGCTGAGCTGATATATGAACTATGGAGAAAGGAATATGGGTACGTAAATATATAGCAACCCCGCCACCAATGCCAACCGAACGGTCGTTCCTAATTAGATGAAAACCAGGCAAGGAGTAAGAAGCTGAAGGCAGACACGGCTTAAACCAAGATTCCGAAACGAGAATGGCATGAAGATTTTTAATGTCGAAGCTGGCCAACATATCAGGAAAATGAGCCGGAATACTTTGTGCATTTATGTGCACCACATTAAAATTTTTAGAAACATCAGAGAAACTAGAAGAGAGTGTGTCGCTAAGTGAGGGAATACTCAAGAAACTTTCACTATCACTACCAGCAGAGAAAAAATCATCTGATTCACTGTTACAATCGTACATAAGATATAATATACTTAATAATAAATACTAATAACAAAACAAAAATACTACAAAAAAAAAATCTAAGTAACTAAATCCACCTGCCGGCATTGTCCAGTGTTAAGAAAATACAAAATGATAATTTAAAAATGCTATTCCGGGCAACACAGTATCTATATATAATAAAATTAACAAGATAAGTTTGACACAAGAAAATAATTGACATATTATGGACACGAGGCTGTATGGGCTCGAACCCTTTGCCTTCCCTATATGGGAAAATTATAAAAAACATATGTGATTTGACAATTGACATTGACATAAGACATTGCACATCAATAAATCTGAAATAAAGGTGGATAGATATTAAATACTGTGAAAGTAAGTAAATTAAAAAGGAATACGTGTTACCCAGTCAACACAATGAAGACAGAAATAATAATACATAGTTAGCATCATTTTCTTGCGGCAGCACGCTTGGGCTTCGTGACATAGTATCTATACTAATATTATAAAGCTGAAGAGTTTGTTTGTTTGAACGCGCTAATCTCAGGAACTATAGGACCGATTTTGAAAATTCTTTCACTAATAGGAAGCTACATAACTCCTGAGTGCTATAGGCTACTTTTTATCCCGGGAAAATATTTTTGTCCCGGAAAAACTTTTTCACGCGGGCGGAGCCGCGAGCACTACTATAACTCGGGCCTAAGGGTGCACAACGGAGCAGTATAATAGTATTCAGTAGATCTAGATAGTTTAGCCACTATTATCCTTAAAATTACCAAACAACCTGCCAATCACATCGTTGAACACCCCCAAGGCCTAACCTAACAATGGATGTTACGTAAACCAATCAAAATACATTTTAATAAAGTTCCGATACCCGTTAATTAAAACGATGTAAATCCATCAACGTGTACAGTATCAGAGAAACGTAAATTGACTGTCGGCCGTTCGGGTTAATTCGACTCCAGTGCGGATACTCAGTCGAAATGGATTCGCAGATCAAGTTATGGAATCTGTCGGTTCGGCGTATATCTATTGGTAAATATATTTTCAGTTACGTTAGATAGAGTAACATATTTAACATTTACATATATATACATATACACTCACGCCTTTTATCCCCGAAGGGGTAGGCAGAGGCGCAACTAGTGCACACACTTTTCACAGACATTCCGTCCCATGATGTGGTAGGGGGCGAGCCTATCGCCATATCGGGCACAAATTCCAGACTCCGGACTGATACTGAATAGAAAAACTCAATATCACTTTGCCCGACCCGGGGATTGAACCCGAAACCACAGCTTTGCAGTCGTACTGTAATACAACTACGCCACTGAGGCAGTCTAACATATTTAAAACATCGTCAATATGTTTGGAAAGTATCGTGTTCAACTAAAATTGATTTCCATTTATCAAAATAATATTTCCATCTATAATAGCCGATATTTAAACCGATTACTCTGAATTCGCCGAATAACGAACACAAATACTATTTCTGGCTAGAGTATTTATTTAGGTATCTAATGTTGCCGCTATTTATTTTTATCAATATCGATCCCAGACTCTCGAATATTTTATATTGCTATTCCTAATAGATTACAAATTCACCCTGTAATAATACGCAACATAATATTCAGACAATAGAAATTACTTCATTCGTGCAACCAACGAGTTTCACATCCATCCATATCTATCCATACCAACTCTTGTATCATATACTGCCCATTGCTAAGCAAGAGCCTCCTCTACTACCGAGAAGGTTTAGGTCTTAGTCCACCACTCCGGCCTAATGCAGGTTGGCAGACTTCACATACCCTGGAAATTCACCTTCGAGTTTCACATAATCACTCTGAAACAGCGCAAATGATGTGATGCAATAGTCCCTTAACACAGTTTACAGCACCTAACACGAGCAATTTCATATAGAAAATGAGGTTTAATATTGTAATATGCACTCAAAATTCTTTCAAAAGCTAATAACATTTAATATTAAACTTTGAGCAATGCGTCGTGTGATGAGATTCGTATGGAACATTAAGCCTTAACACCAGGAGATAAAGAGGCGGACTTCGGTGCATATATCGTAACATTAGACAGAGAAATACTGCTGCTTAGGGGCGACTTCTACAAGCGCACTATTCCCAGTAAATTATCATCATGTTTGCAATAGTGAAATACGACTGCCTCGGTGGCGTAGTTGTATTACAGTGCGACTGCAAAGCTGAGGTCTTGGGTTCGATCCCCAGGTCGGGCAAAGTGACATTGAGCTTTTCTATTCAGTATCAGCCCGGAGTCTGGAATTTGTGCCCGATATGGCGATAGGCTCGCCCCCTATCACATCATGGGACGGAATACCGGCGATAAGTGGGTGCACTAGTTGCACCTCTGCCTCTCCTTGGGGATAACAGGCGTGAGTGTATGTGTGTGTGTATAATATTCACTTTTTACAATAAAATAATAGCATCATCACATATGCACTATTGGGGGTTAACAATAATGCATACACTGTATAAAAACAGTAACTGTAGTTCAGTTATTTTTTTAGGATTTGAAAATGAAATGGATTACGAGACAATTTTTACTATTATAGGACGCCAAACATATATGTAGATTTAAAATAATCCGGAAATATGACAAAACTATAACGGACTCGCTCTTGACTGATAGCAGTTAACCATATTTTTAACCTCAGACAAAAAAAGAGGAATGTTAGTTATAAAAAAAAGCGTAATCCTCCTAGCCAGTTTCGGCCACGGCGGCCAATCTCAACGGAGATCAGCCAGGTACACAAGAGATATTATAGTGCACAAGTGTGTGCACAATACACAGGTGCACTCGCTATTCCTTCACTCTCATAATCCGGTGAGACGGCAATCCTACATGACCGGATAGAGATCTGGCGCAAGACCAACGGCTTTACGTGCTTTCCGAGGCAAGGATGTATCATATCCAATTTCCCGACTACGAGCTGCGACTGAATAATTTTTAAGATAAAAAAACCCAGTCACAATATTTTTGCTCGACCCGGGATACGAACCCGACCTCAGCGCGCAAATTGTACCTACTCGTAACGCGTACGCAATACAACTACGCCACCGAGGCAGTCAATGTTATTAATAATAGGAGTCTATACGATACTTATACGATCAGCCTCAGAGGGCTGTGTAATTTACCGTCCCTAATCAAAACAATGAGCGTCACGCGTACTGCCCACACTCTCAAATACCCCATTGCCCATCACACGAACGTTTCAAAGCCCTCACACGAGACTGTGAGCAAACTGAGCGTTCAAACTGCGTCCTCGTGTTACTGTTATTGACGAGTTTGACGTCATTTTAATCAGTGTGTGTTTTGTTAAGCCTGGTATGCAATATGCGTTCAGTAGTTTTTGCGTGAAATAGTAACAAACATCCATACATTCTTACAAACATTCACGTTTATAATATTAGTAGGAAGGATAAACATCCTTCCTACTAAAATATAAAAACGTGTCTGGTAGAAACCTACCAGACACATTTTTATATTTTTGTAACTATTGAACAAAGTTTGTGCTGGAGTTTTAAAATTAATTCTGTAATGCCCTCCGGACCTCTTACAAACTAGGACAGATCCGGGTCAAAATTAGGTTGGAATGCAGCCTTATGCATTATAAACGAAGATTCGGTAAAGGGAAAATAGATTGCACTAGCGGTGAGTTTACAAGAGAGCTAGTTGGTGAATAACCCGTCTGGGTAGGTACTAACGTCTAGTCTATTCCCATCGATATTGTGCAGTGTGTAAACACTGTTCTTTGATTTAAAAGATTATCATCGGTTTAATTACTAGGATAGGCAACGCGGTACACTGCAATTATTAGTAAATGAAGTATGAAGGTCTTACTGATATTACATCTATGTCTAACGCCAAGCAGCAGTGTGCATGACTATTGTGTTTCGGTTTGAAGGACATTGTCCCCAGTGTAACTATTGGACATAATGAGACTTAACATCTTATGTCTCGGGATGACGATGGCAGTGAAATACCACACAGTACCTACTTTGTAAGTCAAGGTGCTGGATGGTGTTGCTACGGTTTAGGGTGGTCGTATCGCTTACCATCGGGCGAACGGCATGCTCGTCTCATCATTCAACGCAATAAAAAAACCGGCCAAGTGCGAGTCGAAGTTGCGCACCGAGGGTTCCGTAAAATTTACGGTTTCCGCAGTTTTTCCTTTATCTGTGCTACAAGACGTTGCTACGTATCAAATTTCAAGATTCTGAGTTCACGGGAAGTACTCTGTAGGTTTTGATTCCCTTGCGAATTTCGAAATTTGCGGAAATATGCGGCATAAACGACTGTATTTTTTGATTGCGTTGGTTTAGAAGTTTAATTTTTTCACAGCTCCAAGGGACAGTAGACCTGAGTATTTTGTTTTCAGCTTAATACCTCCACGCGTTCCTGAGAAAAATGGTCTTGACAGACGGACAAAAAAGTGATCCTATAAGGGTTCCGTTCTTTCTTTTCGAGGTACGGAACCCTAAAAAAATATTATATATAAGTGCAGGCATAGCGCTATCAGCGGGCATTCAACCTATTCCTGTGTCATTTAATACTGCCGAAAAAATGTGCAGCCGCTAACGGACACAGGTTGATGGTACTGTACTTTCCCGAGCGTGTCAAAGCGATTCGTGATCAATTTTATCGATTTGCTCTGCGAATTAAAGGACGCCGGTACTGCCAAATTTCCAAAATCTTGCCGTTATTACGCTTATAATAAACATAGATGTAGCGTACTTCCAGCCTATTAATAGTAGATGTAATCTCTTTCTTACGAATATCCTACTCACACGTTATACGTAAATTTTCAAGCATAACATTCTCCAAAGTATATGAAAAGTTCAGATATATATACATTAACTTTAATAAGTACATATATAATTATAATATGCACGGCTGAACTAAGGCCTCTTCATCCAGCAATAGAAGTGAAATGTGACCACACAGCGCATCACTAAAATATGACCATATACCGTGGCTGATGATGATGATAATGTAATGTACTCACGCTGCATATGTATGTGCTGCTTGGGCATTTTGTAGTCGGGCGGGTAGCATCGCGCGTAGAACTCGAGGTCGGTGACCTCGCATACTTCTGGTGTTGGTATGATCAGCCCCGTGCCGGATATAGCCCTCTGGAGGTGGTGTTCCTGTTGACAAACATACACGTCTATTAAATCTAGAGGTTATCCACTTCTATGGATTAATATTAGTTGCCTTGTCTCAAGTTGCATATTCGAAATACATACTTCAATATGACAAATCGTCAATATCATACTGTTTGGAATAAAAGTGTTCATTTGTGCAAATGGACATGGATATTAAAAATATTGTAATCATGGGTAATCGATGCTATAATAGGTACTCTACATTTCCATAATTTATTACTTGATTTCCATTTTACACTACCCTACCTAGGTCATTTTATTATCAGTATTACTATACAACACAGTTTAGAAGCATACAAAAAACTTTTCCATACGAAGCACTCGTACAACTGTATTTTCCCATCACAGCTAACAAGGTAATGGTAGCATCTAACAACTGGAGCACCGCGGTGCAACTTTACACATTATATCGATTTATTTACAAACTTCATAAATAAATCTTATTTACAGTTGCACCTTGGAATGAAACCATGTGTAACACGTCACAAGGGTCATATTCCTTTGTTTTAATGACATGATTCCAACGTTAAAAAATTATGCCATCTTTGGTATGTCATGTAAATTTTTATGTATAATATTTCAGAGCTAACGATCCAAACTCACGATTCCGGTCTGACTACTTTTTTAAAATAAGTTTCCAGCTCTATTCAAAAATGCCATTTGAATATAATAAAAATTCTCATTCAGACTAATTAAATGTTTAAACTAGTTATCTTAGAGCATAGAGAAGGGACAACCGACTGTTCATTATTCATTAATTTTCCACTTCATGCTTTTATAAAAGAAATCTATACATATTCGTGATAGGATTAAAAAAATTGAGTAAATACTTAAAAATTAAATTTTATTCAAAATATGAGTATTATCTAAATTACTTACATGAAACAGCAATAACCATTAATAGTTTGGGAGCATATTGTCAATGTGATTTGTTGGTCATCTTCATGTTTTATGAGAAGGTTTAATTCGGAAATCATGAAACAAGCGCTTATTCCCGACTTCTACGTTCGTAAAAAATACACCATGCAAAAAGATTCATACGTGTAGGTGCTAGGTAGCTAATACCGCGAGTACCAAGACGAACTACAGGCTAAACTCAGCTCCCCCTAGTTAATACCACTCCTTGTCTAAAAGATCGGCAACATAACCGCGATACCTATGCAGGACGTTGAAGCGCAGTGCCGATCATTTACCATAATGATTAGAATAATCACACATCACGCCTTTACTCCCGAAAGAGAAGACAGAGCTGTAAAGAGGGCACCACTTTTTTTGACATGCGTGTTTTATCCCATGGAGTGATAGCGGACGAGACTATCGTCATATCGGGCACAAATTCCAGACTCCTCGCTGATTGAGTAGAAAAACCCAATATCAATTTACCCAACACAGAACCTCAGGGCGGTGACGCACGGCTCTATATGTGATCAGTATTATTAGTAAGGTGGTTTCAGCCATATATGTATATGAATATTATTTTTGTACGTCTGAAGATTTCAAATATTTCGTCAGTGTCAATGACCCCTTAATTCAACAAATGGAGTTCTCACATTTAATTATAGTAATAAGACTCGGTTACCACAATACTTAATTTGAATGAAGAGGACAACCACGTCTGAAAGGTAGGCACGATATTTCCAAGTTAGTTGGAAACAAACCAAATTGCGTATCCTAATTATAAGTACGTATTATAATATATTATTTTTAATTTAATTTTGTTACATAAATGCTGACACAAATGAAGTGTTTTGTTCACGTTGAACGAAAGTAAGCTCGATAAGCTTATATTAAAAATACTGAGAAATCTATTGTTAAAATTAAGGTAAATTATATTATAAATATATTCTAGGAATATGAAATCTCTTACCATAAACAACCGTCCGTAAGAAAGGATAAAAAATAACGTAGGTTTTTTATATACATACATACACTCACGCCTGTTATCCCCGAAGGGGTAGGCAGAGGCGCAACTAGTGCACGACATTTCGCCGTTATTCCGTCCCATGATGTGATAGGGGGCGAGCCTATCGCCGTATCGGGCACAAATTCCAGACTCCGGGCTGATACTGAATAGAAAAACTCAATATCACTGCCCGACCCGGGGATCGAACCCAAGACCTCAGCTTTGCAGTCGTACTGTAATACAACTACGCCACCGAGGCAGTCAGTAGGTTTTTTTCTGCAGAATAACGAGACGAGCATGCCGTTCGCCTGATGGTAAGCGATAGGACCGTTCATAAACAGAAGCAACGCCACAAAATTTGAATTACAAAGTACCTACTGCATGACACTCCGTTGCGCTCATCACTCTGAGACATAAGATGTTAAGTTTCATAATGCTCAGTAATTACGCTGGCTACAATGTCGTTCAAACCGAAACACAACGGTGCATGCACACTGCTGCTTGGCGGGGGAAATGGACATTGCGACGGTACGAATACCCAGATGGCCTCCGCACTCGACAGAGTAGAGACCAACCACCAATCATTCTAATATTATGAAAACTATATTGTTATTTTGTAAAGTGGCTATAATGAGACATTAATTTTACGTATATTATATTAATATAATAAAAACTAATGCCTGATGACAAATAAATATACCTCTAACATTAACAAAATTCAAGGGTGCGAGTTAAACGTATCAATTCCGCATACCTAAACACTTTCAATATTCTCTTTGAAGAAACCACCCGATATCCGAACATCGTAGTATCGATGTAAATGAACCTTGTCAGGTTATGTTATTATGTCACAAGCATGCGCGCGCGCAACACACGTTACGCAAGTTTTCAATAATTTCACATGACTCACCCGTCATGCGGTTGCATTCATTGTCATCGTAATTCGTATGAACGGCGAATATTAAATTATAAAGAGGTTGCACGTTATTCACTATATTGCTATCATCCGTACATATAATTAATATTCTAAAACACAGACCCCCAGCAGAGTCTATTTGTTTGACCGTGATAAACTGAAAAAAGCCGAACTGATTTCGATGCAATTTGGCATAGTGATAATTTGAGACCCTGGGAAGGACGTAGGATACTTTGATCCCAGGATAATGTGTATCGGGACTTCTTGGAAAACTCATTCACGCAGGTGAAGCTGCGAGCAAAAGTTGCGTTAAGTAATAATATTTTATTGCTGAGTATATAAATAGGACCCATTTAAAGACAGAGTAATCTACAAAATGTGATAATAAAGTGTTCCCGGGCGCTGCGAGTAAGATTAATGTTTGGCTTTAAAATATTTGCAATGAGTTTGGAAGTTGGGGCGGAGAGCTCTCGATATTGCATTCTTTAACAATTTCTCTGTGGAATCTGCTAGACATGGGCGCCGCCTAGGAAAAAGCCGGCGGCGGCGTGCTGGTCATTTTTGGTCGGCGGCGGCGTGGATTTTTTTAATGAATATTGAATATATGTATAGGCCACATATAAATTTCTCAGTTACATGTTCGTAGGAAGTTGGAAGCACTAGCAAATTAACTTATCGGTATAAAAATCCCTTCAGGACCCATGCTCCATCCACCCTGTGGATTGGGGGCGTTTGGAAAAATTCCACCACGGTATCCCCTACCTGTCGTAAAAGACTGTTAGTCAATAGAGGCCACCGGGGGTCCCAGGCGGACGGCAGGGGGCTGTCCGTCTTTAGTTTTGTGTTTTTTAGCACATTGTTGCAATCCCCGTGATGGACGGCAGCGTGTCTCACGCTGCCTCGGACGCCAAGGGCGTCCTTCGGTGTACGGGGGCTTCTGAGCCCCCGCAACAACAGGAGAAGGACCGCAACAGCGGTACGCGCAGGGGCGGTTGAGGACGACAACTTAGACGTGAGTCGGAGGAAGCCCGCAGCAGTCCCTAATGCGCCGAAGATGGCCACCGCGGAGTTTTAGTTGGTATGCCGTGCGGTGTACATAGGTTAGGGACTCGGCCCGGCGGTCGCCCGACGTTTTCCATCTTTCCGGGCGGCTCAACGTCGGGTCGTAAGGCACGGTGAACCCGACATAACCGCTCAGTCGTTCCCCTTGAACACTGGGCGGTAGTAATAAGTCACTTTCTCCGCGTCAACAAAACAAAAAAAAAAAAAAAGCGTGGCAGGTAGGCCTCACGTTGACGTTGACACAGAGGGCGCCCTTCGGTGCGCGGGAGCGTTTGAGCCCAACACAACAGCAGACGGGCCGCACTAGGCGGCACCGCGCAGGGGTGGTTGCGGACAACAACTTAGAAACTTCCGTCAGAGGAAGCCCGCGGCTGTCCCTAATGCGCTGAAGATGGCCACAGCGGAGTTTTGGTTTGTATGCCGTGCGTTGTACATACGTTGGGCGGTCACCTGATGGTTTCATCTCTCCGGGCGGCTCAACGTCGGGTCGTAAGGCACGGTGAACCCAGCATAACCGCTCAGTCGCCCCCCTTGAAGAATGGGGTTAGTAAGAAGTCACTTTCTCCGCGAAAAATAATAACAAAAAAAGACAAATGCTCCATGGCACTCGCGAGTCTTTATCTTGTTTCGCGGAGAAGGTGAAATGACCATTAATGCCCTTTGATGCCACCATCCCGTTATCAAAAATGACTGCGCGGTTATATCATTATCACAGCTTTTACGACCTAGCGTTACGCCACTTATAGAGATGGAAGCATCGGGCGACACACCAAGCTGGACCAAGTCTTTTAGTCTATGAAAACTAGTAGTACTAGTAGTACTTAACCTCGCGCTTAAGGGGCCTTACAAAAAAAATATATAATATTAGTTTTTGATAGTGGTGGCCTTAGCCAACGCAGGGCTCCGGGGGCAGATGTTTGTACGTGGCCCTTTTCTTTGTGCCCTTTGTCAACCGAGGGTTCAGCCGCCGCTAGGCCCGGGCGAGAGAAAAGTGGAAAATAAAAGGGGCCTCACAAAGCTGATGTTGCCGACGTCCACGTTTGGTCTAGCGCCCCCATTGTAAACTACTACGGCATACTAAATGTATACCAAATCACTTTGTTGCGTCACGGACGGCTTCATGATCTCATGGTCATGTGCGCCTAATCATTTTATCCGCAAATCTCCATCGAAAGGAAGGGTAATATTCAGTTCTCCACCTCATGCCTCAAATTTCTCTACATCTGGTGGGAGGAGTCCGACATTTAGTGTTCCCGCACCATCTCTTTTCATAAGAGGTCTACCTTCGTACTCGTAAAAATTAAGATCTGTTGCTGTGGTCTTGGTTAGTAACACAGCGACAGCGAGAGGCCTCCTCCATTCAATGGCACGAAATCGCTATGCTCTCAATTAAGGTTAGCTAAAACTCCGATAAATTTTAGGTTATATATTGGACCGTATATTGCAACCTCAAAGGCCGAGTAGACGGTTATTCGGGAGACCCCAAGATCCCCTGATAGCCCCTATTAGTCGGCTTTTATAACAGACCGGGGATGCTGTAGTGGACTTCCCTAAACGCCCCCAATTCACAGGTCAGGACCAGGAGTCTCTAACGTCTCTGATGGCAGAGGGATTGGCCCGCTATCGATCTCTCGTAGCACTCTCTTTCTGATGGAGGACTACTCCGAAAATGTTAGCCACTGCAATCTAGAGTCTCCGCCTGTTGACCATGGATCAGTAAAAACGATCACATGCACCTGACCGTAAGACACCGTCGTTGGGCAGTTATCACAATGAAAAGACATGACAATATTCAAATTTGACAATAAAAATTTAAAGTATTCACAAAATCCACGCCGTCCAAGTTAGGCGGCGGCGGCGCCGGCGCGCGGGTCCTGCCCGGCGGCGTAACGCCGGCGCGGCGCCCATGTCTAGAATCTGCACTTACTTAACTTACACATTATGCAGTTATGCAAGGTTGCCGTAACAAAATACAAACAACAGAAGCAATCCCTTCATAAAATATGTACAATAAAACTAACACAATTAATCAAGAGAGCTTCTATATTAAAAATAAATAAAGTAAATTATTTCAATCGCCACAGTCCTAAATACTACAGGTTAAACAAATTTAGATTACAAATGAGGCACTTTAATGGGTTGATAGCAGTACATCGTGGGTCGTGGCTATGGTGTGACCAGTCAGTGTAATAATGTGCTGAGACCCGAAACATAAAACAGCACTGTTTTTTCAGTCGTTGCTTTTATCTACACTAATCAACATCGATACCTTATACTAAAAAGATTCCATACATACACACTCAGGCCCTTTATCCTGAAAGGGGTAGGCAGAGGGGCAATTAATGCACCCGCTTTTCGCCGTGCGTGTTCCGTCCCATCATGAGTTAGGGGGCGAGCGTATCGCCATATTGGGTACATATTCAGGTCTCCGGCTGATACTAAGTAGAAAAAACAACATCACTTTGCCCGACCCAAGGATTGAACCCAACACCTCAGATTTGTAGTCGTACATAATACAACTACGCCACCGATGCCATCACGATTCACGACTATAAAGATTGAAAGAGAGAAATCTCGTAAAGTACTGAAACTATTCAAAAAAATCGTTCATAAGTAAAAATAATTGTTTTTATTCAGAGAAAATGCTGAAGTAAGCGGAGCCGCGATGAACCGCAGTATCAAAATGTTCATAATAAATGAACTATATTACTTTGTTCCCGATACGCCTGTACTTTTGCAACCCCTTTTGTCTTATCACGTCCAATATTAGTATAGCCATGGGCGTGCCCCGAAATCGCCTTTTAGTTGATGCAATTAATAAATTATTTTACAGTGCAGTTTATTAAATATTATAACAATTTTACTTTGAATAAGAAATAATAATTTTACACTACAAATAGGGCTGCCATCCGTCCGGATTTCCCCGGATTTGTCCTAGTTTGAAGGGCGTCCGGGGGCCGTCCGGCCGGGGTTTTAAAAATTGTCCGGGCAAAACCCGGACACTTTTGTTGTCAGGGGAAATCCAGTTTTTATAGATGAGCGACAAATTGAAATAAATCTTAGTTAAAACTTCATGCATTTCCCCGCATTCAAGAAGGAACGGCAAAATATTTTTCAGAGGTGTCCGGGGAAATACCCAAATTTCACCCAAATGTCCGGGATTTTTGCCGTGTTTATCCGGCGTCGGCAATTTAGATGATGGCAGCCCTAACTACAAAGGTAGTTTACATATATATTTTGTTTCGCTCGAAGCTTTAATTACAACGTGTTTTGTACACACAATATTATTGTGTTGTACGTAAATATTTCTTAGTAACATCTGATTGCTGTGTATAGCATCCCCGAATAAATCTATATTTGACGATTTTTTTATTGCCTTAGTAGGCAAACGAGCACGCGGTCCGTCTGATGGACTAAAGCTATGCCAGAGACACAACCAAGCCGTTGAACGTAAGAAGCTATGCTCCTGGAAGAAGTTACAACTGACATCAATGTTAATTTGCTTTCTTTCATATAGGTAATATTGTTACTTAATAATACAGTGGCCAATGTAAAAATAGGGTGACGTGTAGTAATTTTCTATTTTTTTTTAATCTTTAATTAAACTAAAACGTAGTTTAAGCTTTACGCCATATCATAAAATTTATGTGTATAGTACATTCAAAAATATAGAGCTCATTATTATGTAATGTATAAGCATAACAAAAAAAAATCTTTGTACTAAATCGCAAACAGAAACCAATACAATCTTTAAAAAAATAAAGATAACGGAGGACTCATCTATTAACGCAATAGCTAAAAACGCATTTAAAGTTTAAATCATAAGTGCGTTTTTCGTACAACTTATTTCTAGCATTACAATTTTGTTAGTGCATCTGTAGCCGATACAGCGCGCAGCACTGGGTGGCCCAGTGACGTCACCAGTGTAATATTTTATCGATAAACAATCGTAAACGGTCGGCTGACGTCGATTACAGATAAGATTGATGGTGGAAATGGAAATAAATCGCTTATCGAACTACTGGACCCAGATTCGACGCGCGGTCGATATTTACAATGATTAAATGGTACTCCATTCTAGAAGTTTGTTTAGAGTAAGGTTTTTAGATTTTCACATAACGTGGTTTCAAGTTTTTGCCCAATTCAGGTTTATCAGAGGGACATAATGTTTAAACTCCATCAAAGAGGGAGTGACATTAGACAATTTAAGAATTTGAGCCTAATAATTATAATGTAAATTCGGATCATTTTGTTGTTCTATAAATGTAGTACTACGTTGCCAACTTCTATTGAGACTACAAAGGCATAGAGATTATACGGGTTGATTGGTCGCCAGAGCCTCGTTTGCTAGCTGACATATTACACATACTTCAAAAACAGTACCGAAACACCGATAAATAAACAAATAATATGAAATAATCCACACAACACTACAAACTACTTCCATGTGCCAAATTTCATCAAAATCAGATCAGCGATTACTGCTTTTTTTTATGGCATTAACAGACGAGACCAGCGTGTCGTTCGCCTGATGGTAAGCGATACGACCACCCATAAACAGTAGCAACACCAGTCAGCACCTTGAGTTACAAAGTACTGTGAGGCATTCCACTGCGCTCGTCAGCCTGAGACGTGAGATGTTTGGTCTCATATGTCCAATAATTACGCAGGCTACAGTGTCTTTCAAACCGAAACACAACAATGCATGAACACTGCTGCTTGGCGGTAGAAATAAACATTGCGGTGGTACCGACCCAGACGAACTGTTAACAAACTCCGTATTTATATCAGTAAGATAACAATAATCTCCATAATACAAACAGCAAACCTAACCCAAGTTGTAACCGCAGTAACACGGCAGATGACCGTCCAAATTTCACGAGAGACGTAGACGCCATCCGTAATCCACAGTGACCCATTTAGATGGCAGACGCGATAAGCGTTGTTCGTCACGTGTGGCACTAATTACGCACACGTATTAGAAATCGTACCAATGACTTGCACGTTCTCTGGCCGCGTAGCTCGCTACATTGTGTCATGTTAATTCATCATTTACCGGGTATTAACAAACAGTTTTACATGTATTATTATGTTTCATTAAACAGGTAAAGTTATTGCATTGCTTTTTCTGTGATTTGTTGTAGGACGTGAAAACATAAAATATTGAATAGCTTGATGATCATCATGGCGGACAACGTGCTTATTAAGTCGTTAAGTTACTTATTTTCATTTTCTTTGGAATTGTTCTCATTGTTTTATTTGTAATATGCCTAGAGCCTAGTGCAGTAGCTTCCGCATTTCTTTTATTTCAACCATCATAAACAGCATAGTACCAATAAATAAAAAAGTATCTATAAATACGGAAACCCACTAGACGCATCATAATTATTTGTTTGAAATACATCATAGTAATGTTACTCCAAGCCGCATTCTCAACCGGGGTGGCCGTTTATCCGTGTAATTGAAACGTCTCGAGATTAACGCTCCACCGCATCAGGAACACAAACGACACGCCGGGAATATTCTAAAACTTTTGACATCTCGCTCGGGAATAAAAAAGATTAAACATTACCTCTCAGTTTATTCAAATCTGTTTCCACATCGGTTCCCTATTGGATTGCATATTTTTTTTTGTAATAATATTGTTACGCATCTTAGCTTTAAGCCTAAATATCAATGTGCATAATAATCATTACGCATAATTGTTTTAGCATAAAATAAAAAAAAACATAAATACAAAAAGCACATCTATCGGAACGACTAACGTCAAAAAGCATAAATATCAAAAGTCATAAAAATAAATATGCATCATTCATGTTTGGTTTTGTCTGAGTTGGAAACGACTTACAAGTCGGTTCTGGCACTCACCGGCCGCTGCCGCGGCACGCTCGCTTTGCTCGCTCGGCTCGTGCGGTGGTTCATGTGCACCTAACACGCTCGCCTCGCTAACCTACTTTATTCTAAATACATGTTATGCAAAATGTGTATTAGTCTAATACAAATTAGTCGAGCTAAAATTATTCCAATAGCTTATTATGACAAAAAGTAGTAGGCCAAAATATTACTATGCGATAGTACTATTATGCCAATACATATTATGCAAAGTCAATTATGCGAAAAAATAATAGTTTAAAAAAAAGTAGGCGAACCAAAGGGATTCCTTCCGCATCGGTTCATCTTTAACCTGTGATTCTTGGAATATTGTAGTGAAACGTGAAACTAGTGCATTTCCGTTTCGCCAAGATTATTATTAGTCTTATGAAGGGATAGGAGGCGAGGGATGCGAAGAATTAAATAAAGCCTTAAGAAGTAATTTACTAGTTACTGTTTTACTAGAGAAATAAATTATAGTTGCAACCGGCAAGAGCTTTTGAACACAGAAATAAAACTAAGAATTTTATGTCCTTATCATAGAAAAATTAACCCACAAGCGTTCTCATCTTTCACAGGGGTATTTTATTTGAAACCGGAGGAGAAAAGGTACAAAACTCGTTGAAAGTAAACCGAGTCACGGCTCAAATGAAGAAAGATTCACAAAACTCAGGGACGCGGACTGCACGGTGGTTGTAGTTCTGTGTTCTTATTACAAAAGTTTACATCGACCGTATGAGGCAGGAGGGGGAAGCTTGGGAAACTTGAACAGCTTCATATTAGTTCACTTCACATAGTTATAATTACAATGGACGCTGATGTCACAGCTCCACTGTGAAACAAGTAAAATGTGATGCACAAAATTTATAGGAAAACAAACGAGTTTCATGTATGGCATTTATTTCATAAAACTTGTGTTGTAAACTTCGTTCCCGCTAAAAAAGAACACGCTGCCACGTTGGTTTAAATTATTTGCGTAAAAATATACGGCAATCTGTATTTTGAAACGGGGAATATATTTATAAAACGTATATCGTTTTACCCTGGCACGACCGGTACAGAAAAACCAAAAAAATATATTTATGAAAATAAAAATCTGATCGTTATCTATACATGATATTATAATAATAATATTACAGTAAAACCCGGTTTATCTGTACATTAAAAGGAAAGTAATAGAAAAAGTAAGGGATGGCAGATGAAGAGTAATGGGACACAAATCAACGATTTTTAGATTTTTTTCCGTCAGTTTGTCTGACCGTTTTCCTATAGCACATCTCTGAAACCACTGGACGGATTTACATACAGTTTTTAAAGTTTGACAGAGTGTAATTGGGAGCGGAATGAAGGCTTTATGTCATTAACATTGGACATCAAAAAAGTTTATCACGCTTATAAAGTCGCGGGCATAGCTAATGGTAAATAAAATAGTAGGTACTAGGTACAGAGTAGCGAGTAACCTGTCGGCATAGTGTTCACGGTCCGCTTCGCTACGGTGCCCCCGTGGGGTATTAGGGAACGGGATGTTACGTTTGCCAAGTTTCCCATCAACTGCCGAGACGTCATACAAGTTGAGAGATTGCGTTACGTAGTACCGACATAAAAATAGTTTTACGTTCATAATTTATTTGTAGATCTTTAAATAAAAAATGAAACGTATGTGAGAAAATAGAGAGGCTAGAAGCCACATCAGGTACAAAAGAAACAATGTATTAAAGTTCACAAACAAAGGATGTAATGGGTAATTAACGACAACAATTCCATTAAAATTGCTTCTCGAATAATTAATACATGAGTATACGTACAAAAAACGTACGTTATCCTCCTAGCCAGTTTCGGCCACGGCGGCCAATCTTAACGGTATCAGCAAGGTACGCAGGAGATAGTGAATTGTGTGCGCAATACACAAATGCACTCGCTATTCCTTCATTCTCATAGTCCGGTGAGACGACAATCCGACATGACCGGAGAGAGATCAGGCGCAGGACCAACGGCTTTACGTGCTTTCCGAGGCACGGGGGTATCACACCGCCAACTTTCAGACTCCAAGCTGCAACTGAGTAATTTTTAAGATGGAAAAACCCAGTCACAATGTTTTGGCTCGACCCGGGATTCGAACCCAGGACCTCAGCGTGCTAATCGTACTTGTAAAGCGTACGCAATACAAGTAGGTACGCCACCAAGGCAGTTGAATATAATATACGTGAAAAATATGCTATATCACCTACGTATTGCACTCTTTAAGGTTATATTTAAACGCGTGGGACGAATCAATATGAATCGCTGTGGAAAAAACATAGCCGCTATTGAAATGCCACTTCGTCTGAATGCTATTTAAAAACCTATTTCTGTGTTCTTGGTTAAAAGCTACCGACTGTGCTGTCAGAAACAGTTAACTAGAATTGAATAATTTTTTATTTCTTATCAATGTACGGATGATAATGAACCCTGCAACATTTAAATGACAATCTGTCAGCACTGGATATCTGCGCTGTCACCAAACCAATTACGAAACCTTTCATAAAGGTAACATTGTCAGAAACGAATAAGATCTACGCAAAACTCAATGAAATTTTATCTGAAATGGTTTAAAATGCAATATGAAATCCTCCTAGCCAGTTTCGGCCACGGCGGCCAATCTCAACGGAGATCAGCCAGGTACGCAGGAGATATTATAGTGCACAAGTGTGTGCGCAATACACAGGTGCACTCGCTATTCCTTCACTCTCATAGTCCGGTGAGACGGCAATCCGACATGACCGGAGAGAGATCAGGCGCAGGACCAACGGCTTTACGTGCTTTCCGAGGCACGGGGGTATCACACCGCCAACTTCCTGACTCCGAGCTGCGACTGAGTAAATTTTAAGATGGAAAAACCCAGTCACAATTTTTTTGGCTCGACCCGGGATTCGAACCCAGGACCTCAGCGCGCAAATCGTACTCGTAATGCGTACGCAATACCACTACGCCACCGAGGCAGTCTAAAATGCAATATATGGACATGATAGCATAGTTCGGAATGGAACGGACTGCCGAGACAAAGGTCCGCAGGCACCAAACGCACAGCCTACGCCTCCGACCTTTCGAAAATCTGAGAAATTCTCTATGAATTTCGAAGGTATGTAGTCTCTGCTAACCCGCACTAGGCCAGCGTGGGGACTAAGGTCAGCAGTGGAACAGTATATAATACAAGGCTTGTTTTAAAATACAATGGGGACTGCACTTTCTTTCTCCAGCCTTTATATACTGCTTTCACAAAATGGTAGCCTGACTTGAAGTAGGTAATTACGGTATTAAAGTAAATAAATTATTTATTTTTATTAACTGCACTTAAATGAGGTGGGTTTAATCTCAGATAAGGAGAGCTCACGTCGAGAGGATATTAAACCGTCGCGGTTGCGGTTCTGAGTAAAGGAAAGCTCGGAAACCGTACGACTTGCTTGGAAATTCAATCACTTTGATCTGTACTTAGTATTAAAAATCTTTTGAAACATATGTATAGTAATCCTTTTGCCTCGCAGCTGTCAAGTACCTAATTAGCGATTAAATGAGATCTTCCAGTAAATATTACGACAGTAGAGTGTAATCAAGTTTTGACAATTTAAAAATCCTTATATGGTAGAGATCTCTATCCCAAATTTCAAAACCTAGTTAGATTGTTGGAAAACTAGGAAGGTTCTGTTTAAAAACGGGACGCAGTGATAGAGTTGCAATAGTTAAATTAATACACACAGTGAAAATAGATTAAAAATACATTAAAAACCTTGGAGGCTGTTTAAAAATTATCCAGACAGCCCAGGACACTACAAAAACCAGGACACATCTTGAAAAAACAGGACGGTTGACAACCCTATAACGCGTTGATTTATCACTAACTATAAATACCTACACAATATTTGTATACACATCTTCAATATTAATCGTTTGTATACTCGTGCGTACACAGCGAATCTGTCTAGTTCGAAATATTCAGAATAGTGTGAACGAAACCCTGCCAGCACCCTCATGACCGCTTCCGAGATGTGGTTTGTGGTTTGAACAATAAAAACTTGTACGTCTTCCATCCAAGATTATGTACAGGAAGTTACCGGCTGCGAGTAACAAATTTATATATAAAATTTTATGTAATACTTAGCTAATTTAAGCCACGTTTGCGTACTCATGTCGTAAATAGTAGAATGCATTGTGAATTTTGTTTACAATATTTTATATCTAAGTACTTGGTACAACACTAGCGTTATAAATACTAAAAGCTAAAAATATATGTGTTCTATAGTCGTGACTGCCTCAGTGGCGTAGTTGTATTACGGTACGAGTTACGACTGCAATGCTGAGGTCTCGGGTTCGATCCCCAGGTCGGGCAAAGTGATATTGGATTTTTCTATTCAGTATTAGCCTGGAGTTTGGAATTTGTGTCCGATATGGCGATAGGCTCGCCCCCTATCACATAATGGGACGGAATACGCATGGCGAAAAGTGGGTGCACTAGTTGCACCTCTGCCTACCCCTTCGGCGATAAAAGGAGTGAGTATGCGAATGAATACATAAATAAATACAAGCGCGTAGTACTGTTGTCTAGGTATCAAGAATTAAAAAGGACCCGAAAATTTTTGTATCACACAAGCATTTCTCTCAGTGTCTCATGACACTCGTCGACACGACACTGCGGACACTATGAAAATCTACCATCACGGCCAATGGCAAACATTCAATACGTTAGCATCTACACTATCCCAACTTTCGCATCTAAGACCGGCCCGACTACCAGATAAGTAATGTTTGAAACTACTACAGTATCAATAAGAAAAAGGCTATGTTTTCATATTATGCAGTAAGGCCCACCTTATTTTTATTAATGTTCCAATTTGTTATACCAAGCGCTGATTTCACCGCTTGCTAATAAATGCTACTGGTCACGTTAATAAATAAGCCAATCATATACAAAAGACAAACTAATATTTGCTCCCAAATAAATAGTAATACAGCTATTTAATACCATAACTATAAAATAAAATGTACTTGAAACCTGCAAAATAAGCCCTAAATTAGAGATAAAACACGATAAATATAAAGTTTAGAACTCAATTTGCTCAAGGGCAGTAAAGCTGTATCGTTCACAAGCGTCGGCTTCGGTTTCCGGCCGGCGCGAATATTTTTTTAACGCACACATGTTGCTGTGTTAGTTGAAACATGGTAATTGTGCCATTTACAACGGTAAGACTTATAAGAATATAGAAAAAGTTACACATTTAAATATTGTTGAAAATTATAATCAGTCTACGTTGTTGTTTACGTTGCGTTATAGATTTAATTCCAACTAATTACTTAATTTCATCGAAGTTTAAACTTATTATTATATAAAAAAACATTTTGGGACCAGTAACGTAACAAAAAATTCACATATTTATCATCGCTCCAGTCTGAACACATAAATATACATAAGCGGTATGATCACAAACGAGATTAAACAAAACAGTGTCCTAGGACGCCCTCCAACTCACCCGACGACCTAGACATTCACATTTAGCTAGGCGAAGTGAGCGCTTTGCGCCAGAACGGCCTAGACTTTAATATAGCCTCATTCAAACTTAATAAGTAATCACAAAGATGAACAAAATCCTTTTCCGATATTCCCTAGATTTTATAGACAATTCACCGTTTACATGTTCAATGTGCTTTTGTAGAATAATGGGAAGACTTGTTACTTACGAATTGTATATATAGTTTAATTTTAGACTGCCTCGGTGGCGTAGTTGTATTACAGAACGACTGCAAAGCTGAGGTCTTGGGTTCGATCTCCGGGTCGGGCATAGTGATATTGAGTTTTCCTATTCAGTATCAGCCCGGAGTCTGGAATTTGTGCCCGATATGGCGATAGGCTCGCCCCCTATCACATCATGGGACGGAACAATGGCGAAAAGTGGGTGTACTAGTTGCGCCTCTGCCTACCCCTTCGGGGATAGAAGGCGTGAGTGTATATGTATATGTAATATATGTATATGTACTTATGCTGCTGACTGTACATCGGAACAATAAATTACAAAAAGTATACACAACGGTCTGAAGAAAAACAGCAAAACTATACATCTTCAGAAATATAGATGCTGGCGGCAGGAAACTTACATAATTATGTGTTGCTATGCAAAAATATACCAACAAGACTCGTAACTCAACAAAAAAACACGATGACTCTGAGAGAGGAAAAAGTTTAGTTAAAGAATTAAAACTAATATTAAGAGTGACTCATACACAATGAAATTAAATATCTGACGTAACAGGTTACAGGATGTCGAGTGAATAACTACATCAGGCGGGATTTTATAGTTAAAAGTATTAAATGATCTTCCTAAGTAGTATATAATTGCAGATCTAGTGATAGCCATTAAGCCGAGAGAACTATTTACTTCATATATTTTAATACAATCAATCATTTTGCTAACATTCGCATTAAATCATCCAACAAATCTTTTTGTTTTTCACATACAATTTTAACTTCATCCGAACACTGGTCAATGTATATTTTAAAAACACAATTTTAAATATAAATTACGCAATAAAAACTGTATCGTCCGTTCCAATCAGAGAGGAAAGTACCGACCGGCTCGCTTAACGGGTGTAATCAATAAAAAAATCCCAAGCTTTGCTTTACCCGTGTACAGGAAAACAGTACGGTGAGTTACAATGAGAAGCAACTTATAATTTAATTAACGAGAATAACTATTATTCCTATCAACTTCTATACTATTATGATTTATTTATTTATTTACTGTGAATAGTACGGAACAAACCACTTACACTATACAATACAACAAATTTTAAATTACACTAATATAGATAGCCTTTCAATCGTACTCGCAGAACCTCAAGCATTCTAATAAAAATTCTCGCCTGTCACTCGCAAACATATCACACTCTGGTTTCGAGTCCAGGAAGCGATTTAATGTTTTTAGACTGCGAGGCAAGGGAGATTTTGATCTCGCAATTGTTCTACTAAGTGGTATCGCAAATAGTGAGTGATTCTGAGTTCGGCCATAATTGTTAGGAACAAAAATGCGAAAGAGCTCGTTGTGTAAGTCAGGTTCATCTACAATATTATGAAGTACTAGCTTTTGCCCGCGGCTCCGCCCGCGTTAAAAAGTTTTTCCGGGATTAAAGTCCCGCTTTATGTTTTCCCGGGACAAAAAGTAGCCTATGTGTTAATCCAGAACATGATCTACCCGTGTGCCAAATTTCATCGAAATCCGTTCAGTAGTTTTTGCGTGAAAGAGGAACAAACATCCATACATCCAAACATCCATACATTCTTACAAACTTTCGCCTTTATGATATTAATAGGATTTTATAAATAATTAGAATTTGTTGCATGTTACGCCGGACTTCAAGAGAATTATACCCAAGACAACCTAGCAAAAACAACGTCGGATTTAAATAAGGATAATATCCATTCGCACGCTTGTATAGGCATCTCAGAAAGGTCTTCTGTACTTTTTCTAAAAGTAAAACGTATTTGCTTTCGTATGGATTCCACACGACCGCGCTAGTTTCCAACTTACTTCTCACTAGGGCGTTGTATAAAAGTTTCAATACGTTATGATTTTGAAAGTCGTAAGTATTTCGCATTACAAATCCTAGCTTACGAAAGGTTTCCCTGGCTAAAGTTATGACGTGATCGTGGAAAGTGAGCTTTTGGTCGAAAGTGACGCCCAAATCTCTCATTGTAAGAGTTCGGCGTAAAATGGTATCCCCTAGCCTGTAGCTGTAATGAATTAAATGTCGCGCCCGACCAAAAGTCATTACTCGACATTTGTCCAGGTTAAACTCCATTTTGTTGCCTCTGCTCCAGTTATAAACAGCGTCTATATCTTTTTGTAATTCCAAATAGTCAGCATCACACTTGCTTTTCATATATATTTTGAGGTCATCTGCATATAGGAGACATTTAGAGTATTTGAGAACCGAAGGTAGGTCGTTTATGATGATTTTCACGAAAGGACAAGGGCATGTGAATAAAAACCTACCCGCTTTTCAATTCAACACAGAAAGAAACAACTTCTATCAAAGGCATTATAATAAAAAAATAAGAGTAATATATAACCCATTGGAAATAACCACTCAATCAAATCCAAAAATAACACAAAACATTATGTTCAAAACGCTAAAAGGTCAATAATAAACTTGAAAAGTCAGGCCTCTTAGCCCACATACAATCCATTCAGAACTACATTAATTCTTATTTTTAATAGGACTTGGAAGACGACGTAAACAAAAACAGTCTCAGTTTCTTTGCATATTTTGGGAAGATATGCATTTTTAAAAACGAACTTACTGTTAGTGTACACATTCATATGAGATTTCCAGTATAAATCGTCGTATGCAGCTTCAAATTGATAAAATATTTTTTGGAATCAAAATAGTAGTTTAATTATAAAATTGCTTACATTAAAACTTACAGAGTACAATATGATTATGTAACACAAATAACAAAACATGTATTTTTCCTTTTATTACATAATAACATTAACAACAAAGATTATATTGGAAAAACCATTTAGACAGCCTTCAGGGTCTATTAAATCCGGTATAATACTAAATCTCAGTATATATGGCGCAGAGCTTTATCCGGGGACTCGGAAGCCTATTATCCATTCGGAACGAGGGCTTTGTGCTCTCCCCATTCTGTGTACTAACAAATCAGTTAGGATAACTTCATTCTCTAATGAACACGACTAATGGATCCTGCATGTCGTCTAACTGCATTAGCTCTTATAAAACGGACACACAGTAAAAGCATTTGTTGTGTAACAAATAATGAGTAGTTTTTTTTTTAACGCGCCCTATCGGCCAGTAGCCTGACGCGAGTCGGCTTTTCTGGCCACACCAGACTTTAGGGTGAACGCTTAAGGCGCTCGCAACCCTTTAATTTAAGTGACCAAATGAGTATTGAGTAGTGTGAAAGAATGAGATATAGAGGTGAAGTGTTTACTTAATAGTGTAATAATATCAATGAACGTTAATAGAATACAATGTATATGTTTGCGCACACCTGTTAATTGTATGTATCCTATTATTAAAAATAAAGACTTATAATACCTTATTATATGAATTGACAGCACGGCTGCCTTACCCTTCTATAGGAATACATAATTTATTAATAAATAATCTCGCACCAGACTGCTCGTAGACGGAATTACACGCGCCACTGTAGACGTTCAATGGTACAACTTTCCTCAGAGAGAATTATATATAACTTTACTGTGAATTTCAAACTACGTCTTTTAATTAACTCTACATCTGAACATAGGCATAGGGATTTTTCGAAAGCACAATGCCGTAAGTAAAACGGGTTATTAGACAGTTTGTCGTTTTAGAGCGTCCGATGCTCAGCTACTTTACGAAAAAAGCTTAGGTTACCTGCGTAAAGTAACTTTCCTATATATCTGTCTCTATCGTGACATCTTAGAGACTAGCATTGAGCGTTGCGACTATTGTTTTCATAGACTGAGTGACAGGATAAAGCGACTTGAGAACGGACATAAATATAGGCATCAAATATATGTGATTCGTAGTAGATATTCTTGAATACGTAAATACATTTGTTTATTTAATGAGCCATCTAGTAAGGATTTTTACGCAACTAGGGCGAAACGTGTATCGGAAAAACAAATTAACGAGATCATAAATCAATTTGGTTGGAACGCGTTATCAGAATGGACAGCAAAAGCTGAAACTATAAATTATACGATGGCTAAGCTGTCTGCTGGACGAATTACGTAGATTCATTCGTGAGCAATGAAAAAATCTATAGAAAACTTGTTAGGACTACGTGAAAACTCGCATAAAATAAATTTATAAAAACAGTACATTCAAGGAGGTAATTTGTGCTAAACTACTTTCTAAGTCACATTAAGATATAAAAATGTTTATAAAAAGGGCGTTTTATTCTTTTTAAGTACCGCGACGGTAGACAGAACAACGCTTATTCTTTTGAGGTACAAAAATTAAATACAAATGTTTCACGTCCTTCGCAAAGAATTTAAGATACGTATTTTTAGAAAAAAATATATACGTAGGGTTTTCAATTTTATACCTTTTATAAGGAACTAAAAACTATTCAGCCTTGACTAGGATTGTCACCTTCGTATAATAATATTCCCAGAGACATTTCTCCTCATCTAATAGATAAATCGTTACTGCACATCACAACAGTGTTTTTAATTGCAGTGGTATCTATCCACACGGACTTGCGATTACATATTTGATTCAGACTAGATCTCGTTAAACATTTCAGGTTAAACCGGAGACATCCAACGCCAACCCGAAGCCCGGACATGCACTATCTAAACATCTAAATAAGTAGAAGTGACAACTCTAGTCTTGGTCCATGTCATACACATCTTAAACGCAAATGTTACGTGCATACTTAGAGAAAAAAATGCACTTGGCACAAATTGCTTTTATTCCTTTTCAACACGAAACAATCTATCATATCGATCTACATTACATTAAGGGTATAAGATTCAAATAATTTCAATACTATTCAATAATTCAAAACGGAATGACACGGGAACATGCCGGCGAACCTCCCCATTTTGGAGCTGAGCGAGTGAATTATGATTTATGAATAGACTATTGTTTTGTAGTAAACGCCAGCTGTTGCCGCTCAATATACTTTTATAACCATTTATTAGAAGATTTTAAAATGGTGTATTTTTTTGTATGATGAAAATATATCCTAGCTTTTCACGTATTAAAGAGGTTAAGGATTTCCCAAGTTAGCTCAAATTATTGCTATCTATAATGGAACGTCCCTACGTTCCAAGATTGATGAATGAGTCTCCTCCCTAGGGGCCTAGACACATCTGCCAATAATTATTACGTGGATTTATAATATGATTGAGGGGCAAAACTTCCACGATTATTCCGATTGCGAAAAAGAGTAATGGTTCGCTAAGATAATTACAGCTCAATTAAAATCAGTGATCACTATTTCCGACCCGTTTAATAAGTTCACTGTCCAGTTAACCGTTTTCGGAACTAAATATCTTCGGGCAAAATGTATTCCAAACAAAAACCTCATTAATCCTGCCACATATCAGTTAACGATCCTCAGAGCCTCGCTAAACAGTTTTGGTCGTGTATCGGTCCATCCCTGGGGAACCTACTCTTCCTACCCGAGAGTCGGGTTAGCTTAGCAAGCTCGACAAGCTGCGATTAAAGAGCCGGGACTTCATTGTTATGATCCCGCGGGACGTCCCTGGGTTACCGATAACTTTATATATAAATTCAATATTTTATTCTCGAAATCTGAGGATTTTTATATAGCATTGAATGACGAGACGAGCATGTCGTTCGCCTGAGTCATACAGTACCTTGAGTTACAAAGTACTGTGAGACATTCCACTGCGCTCATCATCCTGAGAGATCCTTAAGCCTCATTATGTTCAGAAGTTACACTGGCTACAATGACCTTCAAATGGAAACACAACAGTGCATGCACACTGCTGTTTGGCGGTAGAAATAGACATTGCGGCGGTACCCACTCAGACGGACTTTATATATGAATTAGAAACAGCAAATATGACAGATTTCTCATGGCGCCATTAAACCTGCGCGGTATTGTGGGCAGTTATAGGCTGGGAGTTTAAACTGGGCATTTGCTGCGTTATTGGAACCTGGGTGTTACTTCTTACATCGTACAATTTGCGAGTTTGTAAAAAGCATGTCCTCGTAACAAAATGAGAATGAGGGGAAATTGGCGGTTCATAAATGCACTCTGCACCACTGCCTACAGCTTTGTGGGTACAGGCGTGATTGACCTTCTACCTAAACTACAATGCAATAAAGTTTAATTCAGCTTATGTTTGCTTTATATTTTCATAAAATAATATAACGTAAATATAAACTGTCCGGAATATTTAGGGCCGTGAAAAGCAAATAATAATTTATTTTCGCATCAAAGCGTTCTCGCGCGGCGCTAAACAAATTTGCATTCACAAACGGAGCTGAACTGTTAGCTCCAACTTTTAACGTACGCGACATGGTTCAAGTTGTGACACAATGTTAATTAAACTATTTTATTGTTAAATTAATAACGTTTGTGTTTAAATTAAGGACTGGTAGAAAAATAAAATGCATACAGTAATTTACTGTATACAATAAAAACGATTTAATAGTAGATCAAGGCTTGCGAGCACCTTCTGCACTCACCCAAAAGACCGGTGTTCTTTCATAAACCGACCCTCGTCAGGCTAGAAAGAGTAATGTCAGGGACAAAAAAATTATAATAATTGTAGAACAACTTGGATTTTCAATCATTCGGGTGTACACGAGCGAAATAAGATTCAAAACAATGAAAATCTGTGAATAGTAAATACCTCTTCACTATCATGTATAATAAAGTGGATAATTGTAACTGTAGCTCAAACCAATACTTAAAGTTACAGTTTCATAATTAACCGTATCCAATACAACATACTTAAGCGCGCGCATCGTAAGTACCGTGACCCGGAAAATCCAATAAAAAAACACAAAAGGCATTGGAACAGAGCGAGTCACGCAGAGTCTCCCCCAGCCGAAATCCTTAATTTTGGACGTTACGCAATTCGGGCCCGGGGTCGACGAACTGAGGCCCGCGCGCCACATGGCCACTCGTTCGCGAACTAAAGATTAGCGAGGACGCGTTAGGTTCAATTTTTTTTCGCATCACCATGCATACACACAAATTACAAATACGATAGCTGACAAAAGTTTGACTGATTGTACGAATAGGTTTATGTGTGTAAATTTTTATGGTTTTTACCCGACTGCGAAAGAAGGCGGGTTATTTTACGACCGAATGGAGCGAGGGTAAAATGTGAAAGGAAGTAACGTGATGCGGCCAAACGAGCCCGACTTTCGTCCGATGCTATGTTATAGTTTCCTACATCGGAGAACACAACATATTTCTATGTGGTTTATATCATGATGTCTTCATTATTTGCTTTGCTTGATGGTTAAACCTAGTAATCGTTTCGTGTGCCTTTACTTTTAAACTTAGTGGACGGTTTTAGTCAGATAATTAACACACGCAACCGATTATACCTTTGAATCCCAATGGAGAAAAGAATCCAATTGGTAAACTTTTAATAAATATTTCATTTCCTCAAAGGAAAATATGTATGTTTGATATCAAATTAAGACAATTTTTTTTAATGTAACAAAATTGCCCATCACGACTATCTAAAGACCTAACAATAATTATTTCAATGAAATAATCGTACACACAACTGAAATTTCTGAAAAGCACTATAAACCCTATTTTCTGACGGTTAAAGCATAAACTTTAAACACAGCAATAATATTCTGTTTCGTGTTATTTGTTCCGTCGAATTGCTTGCCTTAAGTGGAGCTGTTTAATTAAACAAAGGAACTCGCGATTAAGCTATGCGGAAGGCAGAAATGGATGGCACCAGCAGAATGTCAAAGTTACTGAGTCAATTAACCAATAAAACGGTGGATAAAGAACTCTTTGTTCTCACGCTACAATGGCCGTTGACGGTTTCAAAAAAGCTTCTTTTTAACACTTCACGCCTTGGTGGTTATTGTCATAAGATTTTCTCTCGAAGGTGATATATAATGCAACACCATACAAACATAGATACATTAACTAAATCCTTAGATTATGAATATATTTAATCACACGACACATTCCTGATGTTATATTACCGCTATTATACTTGTGTATTGGGTATCAGAACTTTAATTTTGACTTTAATAAGACAAGAAATATTTTTCAAATATATTTTTAACACAATCCTCTATAATCTGTAGCTAAACAAACTGATACACAAAACAGTTTGCGCGCCGCCCTTGTCTCCCTATCAGATTCAACGTCTAAACTAAAAAGATCTTTGAACCCTCCCACATTTCACCGAGTTATAGTAACCAGAGAGAGCATAATATGACGAAACATAGGTCTGTTTTTTTGAACTAGTTGTTTGTGACGTCGCTAGCCGCACTACGCGACAGCCTCCAACACTTACTTACCTGCATGAAAATCATAGAGGCGGTTAATTACTTGTAAGTTTCGCTTAATAGGTACCCGTGGTAACATGTTAATTTTACGCATACGTTAGGTGTATTACCGAGTCATGTAAAAATGTGTAAATGAATATAATTGAGTGTGATAAAAATGGTCCATACTGGAGAACACGCACGTTGTTGGTTCGGTCATATAATATCATTTCACAGGTATACATATACTGAGACTGAATTTATGCCAATTCATAATTTGGTCCATAGTTCCTAACTTCGGTACTAATTACACAAATAGAAACACTATGCCATGAATATTTAGTTTCAATCATAATTCTAATTTTTGACATAAGTCTCTAAATTATAACTACCGAATTTTCAATCCTAGATTCGTCTACCCTTTCGAATAACAGACGTGAGCTTATGTTATTAATGTAATAAAACGGAAAATAGCCACTGCGTTCGTTTGATTGCTTAGCAAACGGTACAAGTTATATAACAGGGAGAAACAAGCAATATCGTTCAGAGTCCACTCCTTCTACTCGAGAGATTGTTATGTTGAAATAACTTGCGGCAAATGAATAGACTTCTAGTTTCTTAATAAACAACTCTGTCGGGTCGGAATTCTTTTTTATTAGAAATATTCGTTAATATATTTTTCTAAAAGAATTGTTGCCGGAGTTGGATTTGTTCTGTTACGATAATTGCTTGTATAGATTCAAAATCCTTCGACATACGATGTTATGCAAAAGTGAAAAAAAATTTTTTTGTGAGGAATGAGACTGAAAAATATCGCGTCCAACGTTAAACTAAGCATTAGAAACTTTATTAAATATTTTATAGAAAACGACTTCAAAATATTAATTAAAAAGTAGTATCGTATCGATACTCTGGCACACACAACATGGCACTAAAATCAATTATTTCAAACATGGTGACAGGTTGAAGTGGTAGAACCAGAGAGGCTACGGCGAAAAACGAAATCCGTAGTTTCGGGTGACGGATCGCACGTTTTCTTACTACGAAATGTTACGGATCCTTCTTTATGAAGAGTTGTTGCGTGACGAAAGTGTTGAGCGAAGTCGGAAGCGTCGCAAACTGTGAGAAACCTTCGTTCAACGGTGACGGATCCGACGTAATTTGGTAGTAAGGTTAAATCCGAAGTTCGTCGTTTCTTCGTTTCAGACCGACGATTCGGATTTCGTTTTTCGCAGTAGCCTCTAAGTACTCAGTAGGGACAGTCCTCACTTAGCTAGCGCTAACAGTAGTTACATTCCGAGTTATGTTGACCTTGGGATGGCGTGCCGCGGCGCGGCGTCTACAACGCGTCGCGGTCGGTGCAAATCACGCTCCACGCCATATGCTCGAAGCAGACTTATCGCCATGGTAAAACTTATCTATTATGAATTTTCGAACTTAATTTCGAAGTGTTCTTAAAATATAGTAGGGAGATAGTGGTAAAATTGTCATTATGTGTCATAATATTAAAAAAAACATCGAAATACCAGACTGCCTCAATATCTGCCATCTTTATTAAATTCATTATAGAACTGAAAAAATAGAAACAAGATTTTGACTATTTTATTACGGTTTTGAATAATCTTAGTTGACAGTGTTCACAAACGCTGTCGGAGGCATAACACGCTATCTAGGTATAGGTAAAGCAACAAAATCTCGGAGTAAGCAGATGCCCCCGACAGCGTTTGTGAACACTATCAACTAAGATCATTCAAAACCAAAATAAAATATTCAAATTAAAACCTTGTTTTTATCTTTTCAGTTCTTCAATTTATTTAAGAGGCCGTATCCAAAATTACGACTATTTCAGTCAACTTTTCATCGTGATTTGTTAAAAAATAAAATGATTTCATTAATTTACAATCCATCATCGGAGATACTATTTCAACAATAATGGAATAAACGAGCCAGATTTTTCATATCTTTTTTTTATTTCAATCTATCCACCAAGTTCCAACGTCTGTTTCAGAAATTTTGTTGTATGGAGACTCTAACTTGTTGCCGTTTTCAATCACAATAGTGCTTGAAACTAACTAACGAAAATGACTGTTTATTGGTATAAAAAGTCGCCTAAAGGATAAACGCGACAATTTCGTTTATTTTCTTTTATATTATTATTAAAAAAAAAAGCCATAACTGTACTTCTAATCAAACCGACAGGAACCGGCCTCCTTTTGTGTTTGTAGTGCCAATATTGTGGGACCTGCCACGTGTCCTTTTACTTGTTAAGCATTCATCTCGAGATCAAAGCTATTTAAGGGTCTTCAGTGTTTTGTTGAATTAGTAAGTACAATAAAAATACATACCTTCTGATTCTTTTGAAGAATAAAACAACCACAAGGGATTTGTAACTTATATATAATATTATTGGAGAATATCATATACTAGCGACCCACCCTGGCTTCGCACAGGTACCAAAGCATAATATATGCCGGCCTTTTATTTTTACGTAAATCCGTTCGGTAGTTTTTTGATTTTATCGTGTTCAGACAACCAGATGCGATAGGGGACTTGGTTTTATAATATGTAATGATGTAAGGACGAATATTTAAAAATAAAAAGATAAAAAGCCTGTCCTTACCTGGACCTCAAACTATCTCCTCCATACTTATTCTCTCGCAGTTCCACCCGCAAGAAAATATTTATCGCGACAAAAGTCCCGGTTTGAACTTTTCCGGGATATAAAGTAGCCTATGTTATTTAGGGATACTGTAGTATTCTAATGGTGAAAGAATTTTTGAAATCGATCCAGTAGTTTAGGAGCCTATCCATTACCAACAAACAAACAATTAAATCATCCCTCGTTTACAATATTAGTATAGATAACAAACAAATAGTAATTACAGTTCTTTTTTATTAATCTTCACAAAGTAACGGATTTCCAAGTGGCTCCTCTTAATTTTTACTCTTACGCCTTTTTATCGATTCATTTCCGAAACAGACCTATGCATTATTTGAGTTTGTGTGACTGTCCTTCCCTACAATAATTGCTATAACTTCTTAAGCAGGATACATACCTGCCTACCCCTTCGAGGATACCACGGTACGTTATCTATAGGATCTACAGGTCACTTGAATCTCTCGGCTCGGTCGAGAGCACCCGGGCGTGTTCAGGTTACAAGTGAGGCGATTTTGTGGCAACCGTTAATAGCTTCAATCTCAAGCGTCTCTGTGACCCTTAAGTAGGCGGATCGAATGAAGCAAGTAGCCTGTTGTACAATATACCTATAGTAAAAAAGATAATGTAAAAAACTTTTATACTACTCCATTGAGAGTACAGGTACAGGACACTTATATGCTACATTTCAATGATTTTTTTCAGCTCTATTTAAATTTTTCGCGTAAATTTCACTACTCCTTCAGACCGTATTCTCAAGGTGTCTAACTTTTATTGTAAAGTTCATCGGAACTATCTATCATCCTTTCTACCTGCAACTTGGCCAGCGTTACTTTGACTGAGTAGCAGGTATAACGTAAAGTGGTGTAGTCGGTTGTACATGTTACCATCAGTGGGTCGTGCTTGTTCCCTGGCTTTTGCTATTCAAAAAGATATACATTTAAATTGTTCAAGGCGCCGGTCGCATCTATTGAGTCGTTTATGTATAAAGTGCAATTGTCGCCGGCCAATGGCTGGATGTCACGACATTACACATACTATACAATTATTACAATTTACACGAGGTTCATATTGGAATTTTTCAGTTTTTGCACGTCTATTTCCTGACATATCTCACTTTAGGGCAGACTGTTTTTTAAACAAAGACTTTCAGACCACTTATGCATATGGTATACCTACAAAGGCAGTACAGAAATATAAAGAGATAAGCTGTTTCTGACGATTTTAATACTTGGTGTTAAATTACCGATGAAAATATATCACCCACGCACATACTCTCTAATTGACATTGAAAATTGACATGGACATTGGCTGAAATCATAATATTGGCACACAATTGGTGCTAACTCTAATTACGCGTATGCATCTAATAAATTATTAATTAAAATGTGTACGTTAATTTAAATGTTATCATTTTAGTGTGTTTCACCAGCATCTATGTCCGCGTGTTCGTGTAATATTCCTGAGGATATACGCCTCCGCATCTCTATTCTAACCTCTACGTATAAGGTACTATCTTAAATCTTAGTTTGGAATACAGGTTCTTCCGGAGTATCTATGCAATATTTGAATAATTCCAACAATAGTTCGTATAACATCTATGAAGTATCAAATATCAATAAACTACGTATGTTAGGCAATCAATTGGATCAAAATATATTTTGAAAGTGAACTGCTTTGTTGTTTTATGCTATTCCATTCTTTTATCACGCATTAATTATCAAGATGGAGACCATAAAAAACTTCTACGAAGGCTGTATACTCCATTCAAACTTTTGACTTTCATACAAATTATAATTATGCGCAATTTAATCCTACTAATATTATAAAGGCGAAAGTTTGTAAGAATGTATGGATGTTTGGGATGTTTGGATGTAAGGATGTAAGGATGTTTGTTCCTCTTTCACGCAAAAACTACTGAACGGATTTCGATGAAATTTGGCACACGGGTAGATCATATCCTGGATTAACACATAGGCTACTTTTTATCTCGGGAAAATATAAACCGGGACTTTTATCCCGGAAAAACTTTTTAATGCGGGCGGAGCCGCGGGCAAAAGCTAGTTAAGTATATTAATGTTATTCAAGCTCAAGTACGAAAACACACGAAACCACCCTAAAATGAGATCCATCGTGTACCCAACGATATGTATAGAATTTATAAGACATCGGCTTCTGGCTTGAGGCCAATATTATGTATTGGATTTTCGGTTATGTTATACATCATCATTTATTTAGGGTACTTGTGTAGTCTGACGGTATTATATAACTAATATTAAGTTTCCATGCGGCATATTTACTTGAATTTATTCTCAATACTTATGTATAATTATAACATTACCTATTAGTTACTGATTACAATACTTAGGACTTTTTCACAACTTCTGAATAAATGCTACTACTCGTCACATAAACGTACCTATAAGCCGACCAAATACAAAGTCTCACCCTAATCTATGCTCCCAAACAAACGGTAATATAATGAGTACTACCCACATTAGTTGTTTAATACGAGAACTGTGAAATAAAATTTACTTAAAACTTGTGAATATTAGTTGTATTTTAATTATTTCAGCATGACGACAATTGGTATATGAACGTATAAACTTAAACTATTTTCAGATTCGGAAAAACACAAGAGAGCCCGGGATTGAAATGTGTGCCCGGTATCGCAGTATTACATCGTTTTACGTAAATAAACTGCGCGAATGTGAATGCAACAGCGGCAACTCTACCTACCCACGATGTATTACAAGCGTGCGCCGAATTATGTTATAGAACATAGATTTACCCAACTAATTTGTTAATATTTTGAAAGCTTGTAATATTTTTTCTATGTTTTTAATACACATATAAGCTGATTAATTAATTTGAATAAATTCGGCGTACAGATATAATATACTACTTTTTACACACACATTTACGCCTTTTATCCTCTAAAGTAGTCTAAAGTGTAGGCAGTGTAGGCAGAATGAAATGTGATAGAGGGCGAGCTTATACCCCTAGAGGGGCAAAAACTGCATACACCGGGCTGATACTGAATAGAAAATCCAAATATCACTTTGCCCGACCCAGGAATCGAACCCGAGACTTCAGTATTGCAGTCGTAGCTATAATATTTTTTATCTGAATAAAGTCTATTGACGAACTTTCAGAAAAGAATTTCACGCGGACGAATCTGCAAGCAGAGACAATAAGAAACTTACACATTACATACTGGAGTCACAATATTTCTCATCCGACGCACCTTATACGTCAAATATCGTCGTACCGTATATCGCTCAACATAAATCGTTCTTTACGGATAAACATCAGGGAATCAAAAAAAAAAACACCATTCCATGAGACAAGCTTAACTTTATCAGCAGAGGATATTGTGTTTTCCTCCACCGGACGAAGCGACGCGACGCATTCTCGAGAGGGATAGAAAAAATAATATGGAAAAAGAAATAGGTGATTTATTTATGCGAGTCCCTACAAAGTGTTTGTACAAAGTTAGGGGTAGATGGGTCAGGGAAGATGTTTCAGAAGCTTGTTTATCCATGTTTAACAACACGAACGCACAGACATCTTCACACTACGTAATATGAAATGAACAAAAAACTGTATATCCCATAAAGATGCGTCCACTCGAGACAAGTGGGTACTTCTGAAAACGCACATGTGCACACTGCTTTACAGGGTAGATCTTAAATACAAAAAACACCAGACCGGTAATTAAAGTTATTCCCAGGGATATATTTTATAGATGAAAATGTAAAGTAAAATTTTGCGAAGTCTGGCGGGAAATCAAGTGCTATGTGGAGACGGTACGACGGTTAGGACGGTTCGGTTCGAACCTGGAACAGTAGACGAGTGTCTTTACTATTCGGTCCCAGCACACCTCTACATACGGCACTGAGACGTGGATTCTGACTATGGGCAGCCAAAACTGCTCACGGTCACTCAGCGAGCTATGGGGAGGGCTATGCTAGATGTTTCTCTACTGCGAATGAATCAGAAATGAGAAGATCCGTAGAGGAATGCAAGTCAATGATATAGTCCAGAATTAAGCTTAGCTTTGCAAGCTTAGCAAGCTAAAGTGGCAGTGAGCAGGGCACATAGTTCGAAGAACTGACGGCAGATGGGGCAAAAAAGTTCTCGAGTGGAGGCCACGTATTGGCAAGCGCAGCGTCTGGACAGACAATTTGATAAAGGTCGCAGGAACGCGCTGGATGCAGGCCGCTTTTGACAGGTCCGTCTGGAAACCTTTAGGGAAGGCCTATGTTGAACGAGGCAAACGATGAACTGACGAATACCACTACGGGCTTTAGTCTAAGTACGGGCTACGGCGCTATTTGCGGCGTAGCAGAGGCGCACCGTATGTCTATAATACATAAGTACTATTATTCATACTTAACTCTTAACTATTTATTTATAGTATTTATTAACTATTTATTTATAGTATTTATTTGCTTCCTTTTCCCACTATTTTGTTTGTCTATTTATTCTTATTTATTTAATATAATCAATCCGTGAGTCACTATCCACTAAGTGAGGGTTCTAGTTGAAAACCAGCGCCAGGTACACCTTGCCTGGCATTTTATGCTGAACTGGATCCTTTTCGACAGTATCATGGGATGCACATTGCCCACGTGCTTTGTGTAATATGTATTAAGTCCTTTTTTGTTAATTGTTGTGTGCGTCCCAGTATATTGTACGAATAAATGTTTCTTTCTTTCTTTCTTTCTATGTTCAGCAGTGGACGTTATGTGGCTGATGATGATGACACACCTCTGGTTTTATGGAGTTACATTTATTCGAATATCAGATTTCCTAAATTTTAACAACCCGATTTAGACCCGCATGAAGGACAAAAGGTCTAATCCCTCTCAATCATAAATTTCATGCGAGAATTTTATAAAGAACTCCACTATGACAAAATAATATGTTATTTCCTAGCTTTATTTTTATTCTACGCCGAACAAAAAGCTACGTTGAAAAAACCATCAGAGATATAAAAGTTTTTACTAATTGTACTCCACTCTTTTATATTTCCGTAAAAAATCTGAGTTACATCGTTGCAATAAAAAAATTATACTCATTTTTATACACGCTTTTTCTGGAGACTTTTTACTAATTATAATAAAATGTATATTATAGAGAATGCTTACAGACCAAGATTTGGATTCAAATATAATATTTGCTACTCGACGTTTATTTAGGAGACTTTCAAGCGAGTGGACCCGAGAGCCGAAGCTCTTCCTACATAAACTATATGTATACTTCGTTCCTACATGTTTAAACTGATTTTCGATTGCGAACTACCCAGTTACGTACCAAATACGAACTACAAACCACAACATTTCGTACAAGCTCGCAAACCGGCTAAAAGTAGAACCTTTATACCATAAATTTCTATAGAACACTCGAACTAATTCGAACCAATCTCAAACTATTCATATCCAAGTGAGACTTTAGCCCAAACAAACACAAGACAAACATCGGAAACTGTTAAAATGTATGTCCTAAAGTGTAAATTCTTTCCATTCCTACTTTCACGTAAATCGCCTTTATATTGTACAATTCAACATGTTTATTGTTACAAAGCGAGCCGGCCTTGTTCTACGAACGGAGGCAGTCCATTTTGGCCGTGCAAAACTTAATATAATAACAGTGTTGAGATATTAAAAGGGATTATACTCTTCATTACATTATTAGTACTACATTACGATTATCCTACAATACTTAAGGCCGATTTTACTGCTTGCTGATAAACTTTATTTATCACATAAATGTATAACCCGACCAAATATAAGTCCCACACTAATCCATACTACGCTCCTAGATTACGAGTGTGACTTTTGTGTTTATAACTATAAGCTCACAGCTCTCCATCTTTGACTGAAATGCAAGTGGTGTTCATGTAAGAGATTATTAACATACAGTTTGAATTAAAGAAAATTCTCGTTACTGCTTAATTTATAGCGTACGTTGAGATAACGAGAACGTGAGTAACGAGATTCCGTGGTAAATTCCCACAAGGAATCAAGTTTTCGATTCGAAGTTGGTTTCGTTTCGAATATCGTCATGGTATCTTTCTGAATCACAACAGAATATAAATTTTGTTAATTCACTGGTTGAATTTGTTTGCACTGGAGAACAAACTATTTATACCCTACCTTCTTGCATCTAACGCAAGGTAACAAAATCTCACGTATAGCCGGATTCAACCATTCGAAGCATTCTTAATAACAATCACACTGCGGATGTTCCAGAATGTGTTTGACTATCACGCATCGCTATCTCGTCCGGAGTGATATTTTGTCGCATGAAGGTCTGATATTCGCTAAGGTCAATATCGAACAACGACCTCGCACGCAGTGGCTGGTTAAAATTCGTGCTTATATAGATAAAGCGCCATGAAACAATATGTTTTGTGTGAGGGTGAAAAGTTTGTTAGTTCGTGCGGAACAGCGACCACCCGACCGTTGTCACTGAGAATAGAACACTTATAATACTTGTTTAGATATTTTGTTGAATTCTGTGTTCGATTCCTGCATTTCGTAATGTATTCCTGATGTGAAATGATTTCGTATGTGTTTAGTTACGTGATCCTTAGTCTTGCATATGAGTTAGATTATAAATAATCTAAATCTTTCAGGTTTCAATGCGTGTGTGTATACGAGGGTAAAACATTACGTAATTTTGTTCTAAATTTACCGTCTTTAAACTACTACAAAGTAATGTTAGATGGTATATAAGTTAAAATAAAAAAAATATCTTGACCTTTGAATTAAAGCTCGTTTCGTGTTAAAAGAAAACCACAACCATACCATACCAGCCCTGTATTATATACTGCCCACTGCTGAGCACGGGCCTCTTCTACAACTGAGAGGGTTAAGGCCTTAGTCCACCACGCTGGCCTAGTGCGGGTTGGCAGATTTCACATACCTTCGAAATTCAGAGAACTTCTCAGGTATGCAGGTTTCCTCAAGATGTTTTCCTTCACCGTTAAAACGAGCGATATATAATTAAAAGAATACACACATATTTTTTTTTTAATTCAGAGGTGTGTGCCCTTCGGTTTCGAACCTGCGGACATTCGTCTCGGCAGTCCGTTCCACTCCCAACTAGGCTATCGCCGCTTTAAATGATCACATACCGATATAAAAATACCATTAGGGATTAACAAGTGGAAGTCGGGAATACCTAATCGATCGCAACAAATTGAGAGGTGTTATGCAACAAGGGTTGCATTCCCGCATTTATGCGATATTCTTAATGGATTTTACATACCCAGAAAATTATAGTGAAAAAATATAATTCGGATTAATTAAAATTAAGTTCGATGTGATTTAACAAAGCACAATATAATAGCGTTCATTATGAAAAAAGTAATTATATCTGAAATTCAAAACATTCCAATATAAGGACAAAAAAGAAAATGCGAGCGAGAGTGGTCTACAATTTAAAAAAACAAATGTCTAATTTATATTACAACCCTTTCAGACCGCGTTAGAGTAACAATAATTATAAAACACGAGGTTCAATTTACACAGCAGTAAACATCATAATCGCGTCGACGTTTGCGCGCTACTACCCTTTTAATATCTGATACAAAAAATCCCAACGAGTAAATAGGACGAGAGAAATGGAATATGCCTATTGGGTGTATTTATTATGTATTTATGTAGTAAGGTACAGTAAACAAAAAAGGACTGATGAAATGGTGTTATTGCGCCCGCGGACGCCCCGACGCACTATTAGGGGACAAGGAAAATAACACGAAACAGGCAAAATAAATTACGAAGCGCCATGGAATGCGTTGTAAACGTATTGGACGTCTCTCTGGATCCATCTAATCGCATCATTGTTTTCAGTTTTTATGCAACTCTATTACAAATAAGCTAATCACTCGTTTGATGATATCTTCCTTTAAGCCAAACAATATCAATAACATTACTACTAAAAAATAATTTCGTGGTCTTTCACACATCTATTAAAGATCCCATTACTTGTACAGACGTTTCCACAACACGTAATTATAGTAGACAGTAGTATAGTAGTAAGTGTACATTATATTAATTTATGTACAGCGCATAAAACGCGTACTACATGCGCAAGACGGGCGTTTTATCGCCACGCGGGAATGCCTTTGGAATAAAATTTATTATAACTGCCGCGTGTCATTATGTCGTAAAACATTGCAGTGTGTCATTGTATAAAATGATGTAAATACTTCAATTAAAGTTTGATTTTTAAAAAGCGCCCAATTGCGTCTAGTGTTCGTCATCGCATGACCACCCATAACATGCGTGTAGCGACCTCAAGTGGTTTTTTGAATACGAAGTTTGATGTAAGATGTTTGCGACAAGGCCCGACAATATGGAGTGACCGGGACTTTATTCCTGTTGGACTTTACATTTGTACAAAGTGTTAAATAAATAAAAATAACGTTTTAGAAGAGGAACGTAGCATGCTTTTCCTGGTGATATCACTTACTGACTCAGATCCGCCAATCAACCCTAATATTGTACTACGTATCTATACACATCATAAATACATACATTTTATTAAGGCATGATGGTATATACATATATATACACTCACGCCTTTTATCCTCGAAGGGGTAGGCAGAGGCGCAACTAGTGCCCCCACTTTTCGCCGCATACATTCCGTCCCATGATGTGATAGGGACAATCCCGCACTCACACACGCCACTACAACTCCTGTAAGCCAGGATCAGTAATGACACGCATTTTATGACACCGAGCGGTGGCATTGGATTCACCGAGCTTCAGCTCGGCGAGTCCCGGGGAACACTAACTTGTCTGTCTTTATCCCGCAACGAAATTAATCAAATAGAAAGATAGGGAGGAGATGAAAATATTAGTTGTCCACTTCCCTCCAAAGCAAAGTGGGAGACAAAATCATGAACTAAGGAGGCATTTTAACCTCAAGTACATTTGCAACTAGAAAGGCTAGTTGTAAAGCACCACGGATATAAATGAAAGGGTTCTATTATCTGAGCTGCAAATTTTTATTCCAATAATAGGCATGGCAAAAACGCCAGAAAGCACGGAAATTCCGTTTAATCTGACGCCCTTTCGAAGATACGTCCCACCTACATTGCCATTCGCTTAACAACTCATTATGTACGTCAGTGTGCGGTTTAATTAATCTATTGATTCTTAAGAGCTCACGCGACGTAAGAAACCTTTTATCCATATCCTCTCTGGTTGAGTAATACATAGCGGCGCGACGCTGTACCTCCAAATCAACTGGGAGCACACCCGCGAGGATAGGTAAAGCTACCGTACCAACAGTTCTATACTCCTCACACGAGAATATCAACGCCAAACGTCGACTCCGGAGCAGTTTTCTGCGCACAGCACCGATAGTAGCCCTATCGGCCCAAACATACACAATACTATAAATATAAATAATACATATGGATAGTAATATAAATAATATATACTGGATAAATTGCTCCATAAATGATTTTGAGCGTAGTGAATGAGAGTCCCCGTGTAGAAGTCGATATCCCTGTCAAGGCGTAAAAGATTCTTTTTTATTTTTCGGTAACATTTATTATATGAGGTAGGAAAGAAAAAATTCTTACTAAAATTAACCCTAGGTAACAAACTGATTCTGTAATGGAAGGATTGAAGTAGACGTGTTGTTGGTTTAAGGTTCTTTATTATACTGATTAACAACTCACCTTACAATATATCTTACATCTGCTTATATACTAACATACACTACACTACAATTCTTTTCTTTTGACGGTAGTATTAATAAATTTAATTCGCGGTGGTGATTTAATATTCATACATATATACACTCACGCCTATTATCCCCCAAGGGGTAGGCAAAGTCGCAACTAGTGCACCCACTTTTCGCCGTTATTCCGTCCCATGATGTGATAGGGGGCGAGCCTATCGCCATATCGGGCACAAATTCGAGACTCCGAGCTGATACTGAATAGAAAAATTCAATATCACTTTGCCCGACCCGGGGATCGAACCCGGGACCTCAGCATTGCAGTCGTACCATAATACCACTACGCCACCGAGGCAGTGATTTTATATTCTTTTTAAAAGAAATTAGAACTCTTTCGGAGGTGCGGACGTAAGGCGGTTTCTTTCACGCCACTACACACATGATGTGCTCGGGGGCGAGCCTATCGCCATATCGGGCACAAATCCCAGACTCTCGGCTGATAGCGAGTTGACTACAGATACCCAATATCACTTTGCCCGACCCGGGGATCGAACCTGAGACCACATCATTGCAGTCGTCCCGTAATACAACTATCCCACCAAGGCAGTCAATGCTATGTATACATGAGTATTCCACTAACAGCGAATTAAGAGCTTCAACAACTATTAGAAATAACTTTATAAGTTCAAAAAACTTCGCAGTGAAAACGTGCAAACATTTTAGAATGATTTTAAAAATGTTTGACTCGGATAAATTTACTGAAATGACATTCTGCATAATATGGAATTCCTATTTTGAATATTGAAAACTGTATGTCTACCGCTGGTTTTTGACTCGAATAGTTTTCACATAATTATATTTAGCATTTATTCTCTAACTAATAACAGACATTTTTAACAAATACTTTTCCTAAGTTAGGGGTGAAAAGCTTTCTGCGACGGGAAAAAACTTTGTATGTCATATTATACACAGCATTGTTTTATACATGTTTAAAATCATATATTAATATAAAATATACAAGAAACACAGATTGACGCTTATTGTACGATGTACCTTTTAAAATATGAATATAATATGTTCTATTCATATTATAGCATAATTATAAGTTAAATAAGCATTTGTACACATACATTGTTATCTACCACCCAGAAAGTATTTTTTTTTTCTTCAGCTCTCCGAATTGTTAACACGATCTCTAAAAAAATCTAAAACATTATAATATTAAGTTTACTATAAATACTATTCACAGTACCATATTACGCCTATATATAAAGGCACCATTAAATTCGTCGGTAGGTAAGGCCATACAATTCTAGTTTTTCGCGGAGAAAAACCACCACTGGGGGGTGAGTGGAACGATTATGTTGGTTTCGCACAGTCTTACAGCCCAATGTCGACACTCGGGAGTATAGCGTCATCCGAGCGAGCATTGGACCGAGTCCCTAATACTATATACAACCTGCACGGGCATACCAAACAAAACCCGCGGTGGGGGCCTTCTTTGGCGCATGCGAGACGGCCCCGGGGTATCTTGCTGCACTAAGATACCTACCTGCACGGGACCGTTCCTGCGCGATGCCGTTGCGGCCCCTCTCTATACAAGAGGGCTAAGATGCCCCCACTCCCCAAAGGACGCCTTTGGCATCTACGACAACTAGAGACCGACCACCCGTATTGCCGTCCACCTCGGAGTCACTTAAATTGGACTGAGCACAGCCCCCCGCTGCTCGTCCCGTGATTCTCTCGAATCCCTCTCGAGTCGCCTCTTACGACAGGCAGGGGCTGCCGTGGCGGAACTCTCTATATGCCCCCGGACCACAGGGTACAAGGCCATGCAACTCTCCAAAACTCAACTCGAAAGACAGTTTTTATCACGTAGTGTCAATAATATGCAACATTGAACCTAAACAATGGCTACAATCGAGTCCGCGTGAGTACTCGACTAGCCATCGAATATCGAGACATCGACGTGAGTATCGCGCACGTGGTAGGGCAGCCAACGTAACGTCACGCGTTCTCCTGTAGACGGGCGGCAACATGCACAAGGTTTCCGTAGAGTAATTGAATGTGATTCAGGTGGAGCAGTGGAATTATGTAAAACGCTCTCGGTTAGGTTCCATCCCCTTTGAAAATGTTAAAAGCTATGTAAATATGGAGATTGTATTAAAAGTAAATTTATACTTTCTTTCAAGCAAATATGCGCGGTAAAGCGGGAAGAATAAGACTTGTAAGGTTAAGAAAATGGAAATTTATAACCAGATACAACGACCCGTTTGCAATCTCTCTAAAATAACTAAATTTTCATATTTAATATAGACATCGTATTATTGGAGTAGGTAACATAATTTTATATTTCGATTATTTTGACATGAGGTCATTTCACCCGTTTTAACAGAATTGTTTTATCACATGGAGGCTATGACGTAATCAATTAATATCCATATTGTTAAAACATCCAGACTCGGATTAAGCACACATTGTATACCAGACTGCATACAATATTTATTCTGTAATCGCAGTGCAAACTACGACACAATGTTTTTTCCATATTTAAAACGCTTTTATTAGCTTGAGACGTATGCATGCATGTGTGTATGTAACGGAAACTTTGAACATGATTTTAACCCCTTTCATAACGTCGGATAAAATCGAAATTTGGCATACATATCAAGGACTGATGAAAATTCAATATTTTAAATTAAAAACACGCTTTTATTGAAAATCCAACTAAAGAATTAATAAATAATAGATTATTTCTTTTGGACCACAGTAGAATTATAACTAAACTGGATACTCTTATGTGTAAAAAAACCGTACTTGTCACAAGATGGCGCCGCTATTATTTATTTTTTGGTGACATCGGTTGGATAATAGTAGAACAGAAATAAAAAAATCGCACAGTAAATAACACTAAAAACACGCTTTTTACAATAAATTTTTTTTTTCTTATTTACACTATTCTTCATGCAAATTTATCAAAATTTATTTTCTAATTTTTAGTTGGATTTTCTATGAAGCATGCTTATTTATTTATTTTTTTAAACTATTGTTTGTTCGCTAATATATATATCATTAATTAATATACTTGACATTAATAAAGCATATTTGCAAAACGTTGCAGCCTAAACGCTTATTATATTACAGATATTCTCGGTGTTAAATACTAAATCAGGCCAAGTACGCAGCGATATCGCTTATCCAATGTAATAAAATTTATACCATACATCTGTAGGTTTTATTATATACCCAATGAAATTATAGCAAACGTGCTCTCGACTGCGTTCAAAGTAATCATATCTGTAAATGATTTGCTGATAAACCCACATAAAACATTAAATAATTACCGTAACACAAATTATTTTTTCCATATCAATGACCATACAAAAAAAAAAAATTAAGAAAACACGCCTTATAGAAAATGTAACTAAAAATAGAAAATAAATTTTAATAATAAAATTATGAATAGTGTAAATGATAAAACATGTATTTTATTGTATAAAAAATCGTGGGGTGCATGGTGTCAATAGTTATAAATATTTTATTAACAGATAATATGATTAGAATTATTATCATTTTCTTAATATCTTAAAAAAGCACCCAATGATTTTTTTTATAATAGAATACATTTTTTCTTAGTTACACTATTCTTAATTCAAATTCATCAAAATTTATTCGCTATTTTCTTAGTTACATTTTCTATAAAGCGAGTTTTTCTTTTTTTACTATTATTTATTTTTTGTTTTTAGTTCTGTTTTACTATAGTCCAACAGATGTCATTAAAAAATAAACGAAAGCGCCACCTTGTAACAATTAGGATTTTCACAAAGAGTAAACAAACTATTACTTATTATCTGTTTAGTTTGATTTTCTATAAAAACGTGTTTTTATTTTAAAATACTGGAATTCTCACCAGTCCTTGATAAGTATGCCAAATTTTCATTTATTCCGACGTTTTGAAGGGTCAGAAACATGTTCAAAGTTTCCGTCACATACATCCATCCATACATACGTCTGAAGCTAATAGAGCGTGTTTAAAAAATGGAACAGCTCCTAACTTTACCGCCGATTTTCGGGTGACAGAGTAGTGTTCCGATTGAGTCGGTCTTTATCTGCATTTACTTGAATCGGTCTTTTTCACTAAAGTGCAGTACCGTAAAGATCCCAAAATAATTTCCCACGTTCTTTTCCAACATAAAAACTTCAGGTTAAAAACCCTGAACGCTTGACACAGATAATACGTAAATTCTCGAGCGAAAGAAGACCTTTAAGTTTTAAGTTGAAAGCAATAACAAATCCGAATTCTTTATTAATACAAGAAGTCTGCGAGAACACTCGAAATTGAAAGAAAATTAAAACATAAGAAGGAATCGTATTCGTGGAACTCACTGAATGAGAAGCCGACTGCAACACGAACGACGGCAATGAAAAACGACCCAGCCGACATAAATACACGGATAGTGATTTGGGGAAATTTGCGTGTGATTTATTTGTATGAAATGTTAAATGTTGCGATCATAATATTTTATTTGTTTCCTTTGCATGTTTTGCCGTGTGATTATACTGATGCTGTTCCTAAATAGGCTAATCTGAGCGTTGTCAGTTAGCTAACAAGTGACTGTGCGCAAAAGAGGTTAAATTCGATTATTCTATGTACATGATATAACAATACATATTTTACTTATATTCTAAATTATACTCAAATTTTGACTGTCTCGGTGGCGTAGTTGTATTATGGTACGATGCAATGCTAAGGTCTAGGGTTCGATCCATTTGTTCTAAGTTTAATTCTGATATCGATTTTTCCATTCGAGTACATAAACTCTAGTTAGTATTATAAATCTAGTAATTATCTATCTCATTTTGACTTTTAACGTAACTTACGTAATATTTACCAGTGTTAGTTACGCGGTTACGCATCGTTGTCGCGATTACTACGATTACTTCGGACATGAATAGAGGTGCACTGTGCCATATGAGTCACAATGACATATTACGCATATTGCGGTGAGTGCGATGATATTTATAATAAAAAATAAAAAAAAAACTTTTATTTAGCGTACTAAGCACTACATCTCCAATTTTTCAAATTAAGAGGATGTTCTATTGTCTATTATAACCAACCGTAATAAAAAATGTCAGTAAATGAAGATCGTTTTAACCAAGCATGTTTTAAATTAAAATTTAACAGAGCACTCTGCTCCGAACTAATTTACGGCACGGATGCTATCCGCCGCAAGATAGAATATGTGTGCCCCCCCTATAGCACTCAGGAGTAAAGTAGCTTCCTATTAGTGAAAGAATTTTCAAAATCGGTTCAGTAATTCTTGAGATTAGCGCGTTCAAACAAACAAACAAACTCTTCAGCTTTATAATATTAGTATAGATTATGGGATGTTTTTGGCGCGGTAATTCCACCTATGAAACCCACATAAACATGATTATTTTTGGCTTCTAGTCGCTTAATTAACAATGCATATACAAATACCTGAGTTTTCAGCAAGATTCGCGTGATCAAGTTAGTTAGTAGGAAAGATGTTTCAAATTTTACTGTTAATGTTAAGACTAAAATGGCGTTACTTAGTTGATGCAACTTTAATAATAAATAAAGACTAAAATGGAAACGTAGCAACTAGTTACCACATTTTAGCCAATAAGATATTTTGGGATTCCTCCAATTCTTTGACGTCATACATGCAGATAAAGACATTGATAATTAGGTACCTATACCTTTCAAATATACGAGTTTATCGTTATTATATTGATGCCTCATTAAAGACGAGTGTTAATAAAAATACATAAATCTCTCATTAAACATAGGGCTGATACAAAAATACTAGCAACACTTTCATCCTATACCTTTCCACCATTCCTACACTAAGCCTTTATTTCAAGGATGAAAAACATCCCAGTTTCGCAGTTTCCAATGTAAATTAAGTTTTTATTCTATATTTAAACAGCGAAGTGGCCTCTATCGATCCACATTTTATGAGGTCACAGTAATAACATGATGGAAAGGGCCAGGTCATTAAACTCTGGAGTACATTTTGCTTGGGGAATTCTATAAATACTTTAGGAAATGTTTGTCAATCTCATCATAGTTTGAATATTTTAGACGTTAATTTGGTTTGTTACAATATTATCAACTTAAATTTGATTTTGCATTTCGGTCCTTCGCAGCTTTTGTTCAGTAGTTATATTCGCTTGAACCAAACGGTAAAATTAAATTAAGTAATAAAAGTAGAAAATAAAATGTTCCCGTCGTTGCCTAATGGTAGTAAACGATAAGTAATAAACGCGAGACCGGCTGAATGTTCACTCGATAAAATAGTTATAGACCAACATAGCGATTGCGACTAACTATATGTTGGGTGAGATTATATGTAAACTTCATTGTATAGTACAAGGTGTTAGATTTAGTTAGTGGATACGACCACAGTTCACTTTGTCTACGCAAACCCGGATGTGTTCCGCTTTCAAGTATATTGTACTTACATAGTGTAATGTTATAAATAAACGTAACGTCTAGCGTCTCAGTAAGACGATCACAGTTTTGGGTTATTCAATACTTTGTTTTTCAATGTTTCTGTTACTGCTAATATTTCTACTAAGGCCGTTTAGCATTAGTTGAAAATTCATAAATGATCATATTTGAATTATTAACTTATTGGAAGTAAACATTTCAGAACTACATCTGATGTAATCCTGTTAAATTTCCTTAAAAAAACGAAAATACAACATGTGCCTTCGTCCACACGTCCCGAAAACAGATTAAACGTGCACGTGGCCGATTAAGCCAATTAGACGAAACTGTACCCGGCGGTTAAAAAACTCGTTTCATGCACTCGGTTATCACACGGACATCGTTTACTCTGTATGGGATGTTTAAAACAAGTGTAGAGTATCGCCTTATATGGTGCTGCATCGATAATTTCAACCAGCTTAACGTTAGCGATGTGGTTGATACAACATAGGGTTTATGTTTTCGAAGACATTTTGGAAATATTCCTAGGCATTTGTGTGTGATGTATTATTGTTCATGTCATACGCAAATAATAGTTATATGAGTGCCAACATTTCTTTACGTATAAAAACACCAACAGCGCTATAAAAGCAGTTGGAGGCGATATTGACCGACATTTGTGTATCGGAATGTCCAATGGCATCACTATGTGGCCTTCATTGAGGGTCTCTTTAATGGGAAACTTGTCGGACATTAGAATTCATCCAAATATATAATGTTTATTTCATACATCTTGTATATATTAATTAATGTAACCAAGTTAATGTTCCAGCATGTCGTTTGGTCATAACAGCCGAGGTTTACAGCAATTATATTAATGAATACTGTTGATATTGTGTGCTTGTGTAACACGAGACTTATGTACGAGGGCTGATGTATTATGCGATCGTCATACATGGTATATATGTACATTGTTATTTATATCACGTCGGCTGAATAGTGGTATTGTATTTCATGTGAATCCATTGATGAATTGGGTTCGATTAAGACTGAGTTTGGCCAACCATTTATGTATTTTCAATACGAGAATCATATTTACCTGAGCTTGTGTATCCAATGTTTGTAGATGGTTTCCTATTGCGCCATTCTCCAAAAATTATCATATACACAAAATAATAAGTTACTTTATATACCTTATGTTAACTATATGGATATGGATGGATAGAATTCTGAGTTTAGGCTCACTTAAAAACAACCATAATGCGCGTATCATTAGCTTTTCATTACCAGCTCAATGTAAACATCTATTGCTTCTTGGTGTGTTGTTAGGCTTTCCTGCTGCCGCAATCCTCTTTTTGATTTAATCAAAGAGTGGTCATTTTATTTTATAAAATTATAAATTACTTCGTATCCATAAAATGTTGTATTCATTAACATTACACAAAATTAACCGTTTCGTAATAATACGATTATCTCTCCTTAAGTTTATACTTAGGACCTTATGGTCCTGACCGTAAGTTACACGGTCGCGCGCCGCTCCGACCATCTATAAATACTCACATAAGAGGAAATGTAAAGGCCTTCCGCACCCTTAACAAGAGGATAAGGAACTGAGAAGGGACACATTTATCCGACTTTCTGGTATCTCACCGGCCTTAAATCAACAGCAAAACCTACATAAGGCCTTTAATAAGAAATATAAGCAATTTATTCCACTTTGTCTAAAGAAAACTAATCACAAATTCATGCAACCCATAACAAAGCCTCTCACAATACGTTCACGATAAATCCAAGCCTCGATATCCACACCGTTCCAATAATCCCCCGTACCAGGTCCATTGCCATAATTCCCCACACGATAGGGAACAAACGCTCACAATGGAACCAATCTACGATCAACCTTCGCACACAAGGCGACGTTAATTTTATATTCATACGGCGCTGAAGGTTTACATAACAACCCGATAGAAACTTACGACGGTTATGAAACGTTTCAGATGGCGTTTTATTTCCCGTTATTCAATGGAAACTGTACCGCTGCTCGGTAAACTATATGGATTTTGTTTGTTTTAATTTCGTAAGGCATTAATTATTGAGGCATGAAGTGGATTAGACTAAAAAACTCGGCAGATGCGATTTGATGTTCATCGTACAGCCAGATAATTACCTGTATAATACAATTCCCGACGCGAAAATTGTGTAGCTTATGAATCAATATGGTATATAACAATAATCTGAAGAAGTTAATTCGGCTAAGATGATGCTTTTTATATAATTAATCTGACCATCTAGATATCAGGCCCAGACTCTTAATTAATTTCAATTTGCTAATTCAGCACAACGCTACCCAACATTCAAAGATCACAACACACATTCCCGCGCTTAAGACTAGATTACCGATTCATCAGGCGTTATCAGACGCACATGGCTGCATTCTAAGCCGCCGCAGTCCATGGAAACATTACGTCATGGCGCTATCATTGCCTATTCTCATACGACTCGATTGCATTGACCTCAGGCGGACCGGCGCGGCGCGGTGGCCCGTTATGTTGCAAGCACTGGACATCGCGAGACACTACACTAAGTCTAGCGTTGTGTCGTATAAAATTGACGTTTTTTTTTTTGTTTTGGGTGTCGACGTGAGAAAGATCGGTTTTTTTCTTTCTCAGGGTACACATTATTAAGTTGTATCCCAGCGATAAATGAGAAAGGTAAAAAATTTAAAGATCATAATTCAAAGTTTATAAAAAATTATCGTTACCGCTACACTGCTCTACACTACTCCTATCGCAAAATATGAGTGAACTAAGCTTCGAGACCTGTAGGTGCATCAGTTGCACCTTCCCCAAATACAGAGCTTGAACATTCAAAACGATTTATAATAACGCCTACAGTAGGAATACGAAGCCATTTGTTTTATCGACAGCGCTAATTCCTTTGGGTTTATCGTATCGTTTAAACTTGCCTCCAGATTAAGGCATTGTACAAAGCTGATGTAATTTTTATGCTAAACAATCGCGTGGGTAGAGGATTAAAAAAAAACTACAAAATAGTCATTATTTTAGTCAGAAACGTATTTAACGTATACTCTAACTCTATGGGTGACGTAATCGATAACATGTCATCATTTTAACTAAAGATTATGATCGATTGGGAATACAAGAATCCTGGTACATGTATTTTTAAATTTTTCGACAAACGTAAGTCATAACATTAATCAATAATAGCTCCCATCGGAAAATATCTAACATTGCCATAGGCATTATATCTGTATTGACGTCCTGAGGGAATGGGCATATGTTAATTGCATTGTAATATTTTTACTATCTTGACAGATTGTGTTGCTGAGAAAGTTTCTTGCGGCGTTTCTTCTTCACAGCAATAACGTTACGATGCAGTGGTAGATTCATAACGATTTAAGAGCTTGGGAGATCAAGTCTCCGGCAAAAAGTAGGCATATATTGTTGTCTTTCCCGTGGTCAATGGAAGCCACGTAATTGTAGAAAAAAGGGTAAATAAATGACTACCGACGCAAATTAACAAGGCCGCATGTATTTTTTGTAGTGGGCAATTATAATTACAATACGAACTGTTATAATTTGTGATACAATGAATCATATATACCGGAACCAGATTTGTTCTAAATGGTAACAACGATTAAGTCGTGGGTGGTAAAATATTATCAACAACTACTTAAATTCTTAGTAATGAACACTGACTAGTAGACAAACGGTTCCATTAAGGTTGCTGAGAACTAATAAAGAGCTTTTACGAAATAACATCCTTAGTCCATCTTAGTATTGAAAAAAGCGGCGGGGGGTAGCGGATGGATGCGGGCTGCTCAAGAGCGTGATGGTTGGCGCTCACTTGGGGAGGCCTACGTGAATGTCAACAGTGAATGACGACATACTGATTGATCGAAGGATGTATGAAAATGTATGTATCACGTTTACATTATGGACGACTATAAAGATAAATAAATAAATGAACCCACGACTCCATCTTGAAAGAGATAAGGAGAAATGTAACTAATGCACTCAAAATTCAATCCCTAAACACACTGCCACTGCCTACACCAATAAGATGATGAAGCAAACTAGACCTACATAAATCCAGTAGTACAGAGCATAAACACACATTATGCCTTCATCTTCCAAGGGGTAGGCAGAGTTGCAAACCGGACACCCACTCATCATATGCACGTGCACAAATTCCTGAATTCGAGCTGATACTGAGCACAAAAACCTAATACCTATCAGTGTTCACCCTGGGATTCGAACTCGGGACTTCAGAGCGGTGTACCTACTGCGCACGCATTTCAACTATGCCACCGTGGCCGTCAGAATCCAGTAAAAGAACACGTTTATGCCGTCATGTCACGTTGTGAAACATAAAGGCAACTAATGAAGGATCAGTACCGTACGTAAGACGCGAGCTAACGATACAGAACTAATTACTGTATAAGAGCATAATTAATAAGTCTACGAGCGTACAAGCGATCAATTCATAATTAAATAGTTACAAAGGAGCGTAATGATTAATTAATGGACAGAAAAGGCTTGCTATTAATCCCGATTTTAAGGACTAAATTAATGATTAAGGGCGTGTCTGTCTATGTCAAACCATTCATGAACGTATTCTTCTTCCAAAATAAGTTCACGAAATGTATATTTTTGGTAGGTTGTTATTATCTTTTGAGCCCATGTTGAAAATTCCTTTTCGCAGGATATAAAGCCGCCGATAGCACTTTAGAATAACGTACATTTCTATTAATGAAAGAAGCTTCAGAATAGAAGTGGTTCTAAAGTTTAGCGCGTTCATACTAAAAACGCACAAGTTCTTCATCTTTGAATATTAACAGATAAGAACATGGCTATTTAACGAACCAATGAATCATACGAACACATTCGTAGCATGCATCATTTGTTTTCATAACTAAAACAAGTAAACAATGTTTAAATTTAATGATCTAGACTCTAGCGCATCTTACGAACACTTCAACGTTCACAGACAGTTTGTAACAAACTGCCCTTAACTCCAACGCAAAGGACGAAGATTATAGGAATTAAGCTTCATGTCAGATTATGAAATTACTACATTTTGAAGCTGAATTTGTACTTGATTTCGGCGTTTTATATTTTGAAAGATTAGGTATCTCACGGTTATATACCTACAGAATTATAAAGCAAATAGATTTTTTTTTACATAGTATGACTGAAAAAAGTACGCAGCACCATATAAAATCATCAACGCGGCATAGTAAAAAGAAATATCAGTTATCGGGAGACACGTATCTTTCAACTGACACAGTTCTGTTATGTCGACCGGTATATAATTACTTTTCGACACTAAACTACTAAGGACTCAATATTACAGGAAGAATGAAACCGTGTAAGTAAAACCTCTCCACGGTTTAATTGTGCGGCATAGATTTATTAATTGTTTGTTTTCAACTAAGGTGTGAGAGTTTAGAGAACAAAATTATTAGGCTTATTTATTTACTAGCTTTTGCACGCAGCTTTGCGCGCATGAAAGAGTTTGGTTGGATAAAAGTCGTGCTATACATTTTCTCGGGATAAAACGTAGCCTAAAACCTTCCCAGAGTCTTGAACTATCTCCATACCAGTTCGATAATTTTGAGTTTATCCCGTACAAACTTTGCCACCCCTTTTAGCCCTTTAGGAGTTGATTTTCGCGAAATCCCGTTTTAGTGAGCACCTACATCCTAAAAGGAACCCCATGTAAAATTTGAGAATCTTAGCACTTCTAGTTTCTGAGATTTCGTGATTAGTGAGTAAGTGACCTCTCGCTTTTATATATATAGATATATTCAACAATTACGTCAATACGAGGACCTAGAACGAATTCAATTGGACTTTGGACAGCCTGGTATTTATGAAATCAACACGATGAATCCACGCATCGTGATGCATTTTGTCACTGTCGTTTTCGCTACATCGCGTGTGCTATATAAAAATAACGCTAATCCACGAACGACTGACGGAAATATTCGTTATTACATACTTAAAATTAAATAAATGATGCAATAGTTAAAATTATAAGAATTTTCAAATATTTTCTTATCAATACTTGTTCAAACAGACTAATATAAAACTTTAATGATGAGTCAGATTGTGTGTCATCAGGATGTATTTTGTCAACGTATAGCTTGAGTACGAAAACTTAGTAACTCATATACCTAAAATATTATTGCGTACCTACCTATTTAGTATTACACACAAATAGAAAATACCCATTGTAACATAATTATATTTTTTTATATACTAAAAAATAATCAAAACTAATGTATGAAATCAGAATTAAGATTCCGAATCTCTTAAATAAATTGTAAACACTACACGTGTCACACTTGAAATAATGGCTTAGTAAATGTACAAAATAAATGTTCACATGTAGCATTGCCAACATGTGACAAGTTCACGAAAAATTAATTTCGAGAATCAGTACTTACAGAAATTTTAATTAAATAACATACTATTCATCGAAAACCACTCGAGTGCTTCGGTGGCGTAGTTGTATTATGGTACGACTGCAAAAAAATAGATGCATGAATCGTGGTTTTATTACACAGAATCCTACTGTCCTATCAATGTTATAAACGCGAGTTTGTAAAAAAAAATTTTGTTACTCTTTCACGCAAAAACTACTGAAGTGATTTCGATGAAATTTAGCACACGCTTAAATCATATCTTGGATTAACACATAGGCTACTTTTATCCCGGGAAAATATAAATCGGGACTTTTATCCCGGAAAAACTTTTTAACGCGGGTGGAGCCTCGGGCAAAGGCTGTAAACTATATAGCAGTTAGCACTCCGAATGACAAGTCAATTAACCCTTCAAGGCCCGCTTATATATATATAGATGTATGAGAAACCCCTATGTATGGACACCGGTGTCCGTCGCGGGCCTTGACAGACTACTATAAAAATTACAATATCTGAACGAGGAATCGATTAATGTCGACGCATTTCTTCAAGTAATTATGTAAATAGCCACATTCGCATTGTGAAGTGTGTGTTTTGCACTTATTTATCATAGGCCATGACAGTCATGAAAAATCACTATACAAATAATATCCATTATTGACACAAGGCCACCTGGCGTCATTAAAACGTATCATTGTATGCTATTTTTTTTTCAATCTATACACTATTTCGTAACAGCTGATTGCGATAGCAGCTGAAATCTCGCATCATTCCGCCCTGCATAACAACTTAAACGTCGCCAAGCAATCTCCAACCTAATTCCACAAATCGTATGGCACAAAACGGGCTGATATTTATTATCTTTATATTGGCGGGCACAGGGCGCCTGACTCCAGACTGGCTCCGGTCCAAAAACTCTCTCTCGCATTGATATAATACTTTACCAACTTCCTACGTTTCACCCTATTCATTAATTCCAACGGGAATTTAATTCGTTTGCTAAGTTGCAAGTGGTTTGTTGGTTAAATTTTCGCTAAAAAGCCAATTGTTGTGTTTGAGATGTGCAGCGACGCTGACATTCGCAATATTATTTTTCATTTGAACAGACGTTCGAGACTACATTGAAATGCTTTCAAAGTCGAAGTACTGAGCATCTTATTTATTTTCTTGACATTTCTAAAGCACTAACCAAAAAAAAAAATGTATTTATATAATTAAGTAACCTTTTTCAACACGCAACCTAAACTAAAAGAAATCTACACTGGTACCGATACCAATTTAAATTCACGCCAGACTAGGAAAATATATTGGACATTAGCGCGGCCCTTTTCCCCGAGGATTTTACGGGAATGGAAAAAGGCACCCCCATAAACTATTTACACCGGATAGTTTTTGGTCCACAAGATAGTAAAATTATTTTTACGACCCTACTTAATATTTTCTCATATCATATTTTGACCGTGCTTTCTGGTGGAACATTTTTTTCTTATAGGACATTGAAATAAGGATCACTTATATTCATGCGTTGCGTATCCATATATCTTGAAACTTTAACAAGAACATAGGTACATGTTTTAAATGTGCATTGACACTTTCCTAGCTTCATTACATTGATGCAGCAGAAATTATTTGTCTTAGTTATTTGGTACACGTTGCCTGCCTGACGTAAACACCCTATGAAGCATAGACACTCCGTCGCATGATATTTAAAAATAATACAGAAAGCTTTTCCCAAATTCAGAATCGAACTAATCACAGCATCCATCTCCACGTGTCTCTCAAGTTTACCTTTCTCATTATTCTTGTAAAACATTTAACACGAAATTAACAATTTATTTGAAGATTATTTCAAATTCTCTTTCCAGTACAATTGGCTTATAAAACTCATCGAAACTAAAATGTAGTCGATAGCAGATAAGATGCCAGTTTACTGCCAACGTCTTAAGCTTAGCTCAACAACACTTGCCAAACGGTGTGGATGGGTTAATTCCCTTTCACGCAAGAACTGTCTTAATATACCAGTAGTAATTTACGTTTATCAGTTCAAAATATCAAACTAAGCTAACATACCTTTCGTGATTTGCAATGGTATAGTACAAATTATGCGCAGATTTGTTTCAAAATTAAATGCAAAATACCTACAGGTTAAAATTATTCTTACATATTATAAAACAAAGTTTTTTGTTTCAAAATTAAATGCAAAGTACCTACAGGTTCAAATTATTCTTACATATTATAAAACAAAGTTTTTTGTTTCAAAATTAAATGCAAAGTACCTACAGGTTCAAATTATTCTTACATAGTATAAAACAAAGTTTCCTAGCCGCAGCTGTCTGGCGCGATAATCTCAATAATTACCGAACGTATTTTCATACGGTTTTCACCAAGGGACGAAGTGATTCGAGAGGAAAGTTTGTTTGTGTCATTCATTAAGGTTTTGTACGATAGAAAAAAATATGACACTGGTCAACAGTAGACTAATATTGAAAAAAAGAATAGTTAAACAAATTAAAAAACACGCTTAATAGGAAATTCTACTATAAAATAGAAAAAAAAAATTGTTTGCAAAATGTATTTTATTGTAAAAAAAAAGTGTGAGGTACTTTTTAAGATATTATCAAAATGATAATCCTACTCATATTATCTGTCAATAAAACATTAATAGTTCTACGCACACCACGCTTTTTTTTACGATAAAATACATTTTACAAAGAAATAAAATATTTTTAGTAAAAAAAAAAATACTTTATTCATCACGTAGGCGAACATAGTTGCACTTATGATAAGTCGAGACACATTCAATTGATTATTATTAGTCACTTATATAACTACAGACATTTTTATTAGGAATTCCGGGCTTACTTTTTTGTCATCATTTGTCTTTATATATTTTTTTTTCAAGTCTTTTGCATACATAGTCAGTTATATAAGCTAATGCACACACATCACCGTTAAATTGCGATAAAGTCCAATTGAAGAAATTAAACAAGCACTAAACATTACACCCAAGAATTCATAATAAAACGAGAGAACATAAATTAATAATTATAATTGAACGGTGAACAACGTGTTTTGTTTTTAAAACTATTATATATTTTTCAGTGTTTAGTTCTGTTGTACTATTGTCCAACAGATGTCACTAGAAAATAAATACATTATTATTTGATTTTATATTTTTATAGAATCTTGAAAAAGAAACAGTCGAAAGCGGGATTTGAACCCACGACCTCCGGCGTACCGTGCCGGTGCTCTTCCAATTGAGCTATTCGGACTCCGCTTTCGATTGCCAATTTCAGGGTCCGTACTTAATTCTCTTAAAGGAGATGACCAGCGACATTTGTTAGCAGTTATTACAACTACTAACTCAGCATTACCCCTTTACAGGAGTAAGTAACCGAAACGAGTCGCTAAACTTTTTTCTAATTTTATATTATGATTTTTTATACATGTCAATGGCCATGTAGTGCCTGGTTAATGATTTTATATTTTTATAGAATCCTGAAAAAGAAACAGTCGAAAGCGGGATTTGAACCCACGACCTCCGGCGTACCGTGCCGGTGCTCTTCCAATTGAGCTATTCCGACCCCGCTTTCGATTGCCAATTTCAGGATCCGTACTAAATTCTCTTAAAGGAGATGACCAGCGACATCTGTTAGCAATTACAACTACTAACTCAGCATTACCCCTTTACAGGAGTAAGTAACCGAAACGAGTCGCTAAACTTTTTTCTAATTTTATGTTATGATTTTTTATACATGTCAATGGCCATGTAATGCCTGGTTAGTGATTTTATATTTTTATAGAATCCTGAAAATCGTGGGTTCAAATCCCGCTTTCGACTGTTTCTTTTTCAGGATTCTATAAAAATATAAAATCATTAACCAAGCACTACATGGCCATTGACATGTATAAAAAATCATAATATAACATTATTATTTGTTTATTTTGTAGTCGGATTTTCTGTAAAAGCGTGCTTTTAGTTTAAAATATTGTCTTGTCATCGGTCCTTGATAAGTATGCCAAATTTTTATTTAATCCGACGTTTTGAAGGGGGTCAAAATCATGTTCAAAGTTTCCGTTACATAGATTTATACATACATACATACGTCTGCAGATAATAAAACCGTGTTAAAAAATATACTCTCACTTCGCCCATCTTATTTTCGCCATATACCCACATTTATAATGAGTATAGAAAATAAACAAAACTTTTCACGAGTTGCTAATATGTACTTATATGCCTATAATAATACTTTAGTGTCAATCGCTTAAATAAAAACGAAAGAGATTAAAATAAAAAGTGACTAGACGCCACACCTCCATTAAGTCTGCTAAATGAGCATGGACCTATATTTAGCGTCGTCTCACTGCGAAGCACGTTTAACCCTTTAAATGATTCGCGTACACACGGGTGTTCGGAGCATTCATTGGCGGCACGCGATGTTCGAACACCCGGGTGTTCATAAGGAATGTGCTACGATTGGCCTATTATTTCGCCCAGACAAGTGCGTTCTCAATACTCTTTCGCTTCATAGTTCCGTTCGTTCGTTCCTCAATAATCATTTTTGTAAAAGAAAACGAACTTCTTGGAGCAAAAATTAGAAAAAAAAAATTAAAAACCATTTGACATGTTTGAAAAGTCACTTAGCTGGATTTACGTTCGGCATCGGAGAGTGTGTCAGTGTTTGAAAATGGATTCACGCCGAAAACGGTAAGTATTCTTATATGATTCTTATATGAAATTACTGAGAAAATAACGTAGATCATATTTTTAGTGATGATTTCTTAAAATTGAGTGTTAAAATTAGTGAAAAAAGCGTCAAACTTTTGGAGAGGGAAAAATACGATAGATTGCGCGGCATATTTGGCCAGATTTTGTTAGTCAAATATGCTGTGAGTGATAAGAATTGTATGTAACTTTGTCAATATATTATTAAGTTATCGGGAAAACCGAGTTTATGTGCATAATTATACAGTTTTGATTCATAAAAGTCGAAAAATCGGGAAATGATATGATTCATAGGTAGCCATTTTGACACTTGCTATCGAAATTACATAGGGTTGGCACAAACATTCAGTTTGCAACAAATTTATGCGATGAAATATTTTTATATCAATATGAATTAAAATATTAATTTATTTAATTTTTATTGCACTGGTATAGTACAAATGGCGGACTTAATGCCAAAAGGCATTCTCTACCGGTCAATCAAATGGTAGTACAGATAGTTAAATATATTTAATATTATTTGTTTACCCTATTAGGATGTAGATAAGATAAATAAGGAGAAAGGAGCTCTAAATATTTTAAGATAGTGTAAAAAAAAATAGGGACCCTTTTTATATTAGGGCAATTTTTAAAATGTTTTTAATAAAATATATTTCCTTCTAATTTTAATTTGTAATTTCATTTATTTATTTGAATTACAATTGACTGTTTTTTTTTAGATAAGCGAGACTGAGATCAACATCGGGGTCGGAGCGATCTCGCTCGGCGACCCCGAACCCGCAACACGCCTCCCAAAGGCCATCCGTGGCGAGGCGTGCCCTTATAATGGGCCTCTCTTTAGAGGGGCCCAAAAGGAAGTCACCGGAGTGCGTGGCTCCACCGCCGAAAAGGCAGTAAGTATTTATTTTATATTCCAAAGAGGAAAGGAAATATATTTATAGATAGATAGATACACTTTATTGCACATATTACAACAACATTACAGAACTACTAACATCTGATTATATAAATCATGTTTCCCCAACTACGCTCAAACCTATTCTGCATTGTGTCTTACGTATTTACTACCTACTACCTTTTATTTTCAGAGCTCTCCTCGTCAACCAGACTCCCGGAGGGTCATTTAGGGTCACAGGAGACTCTGTTCCTGTTACCCAAACCCCCGGGGGTAATGTACGCCTCGATATGGTGGATCCATCGTCTCTGAAGTAAGTTTCTTCGACAGAAATAATATTGCTTTATAGTAATATATTATGTGAGTTATAAGTTAACTAATTTACGTTTACTTGCAGCGCAAACGTTTTAGAGCGTGTCGAGGCGATGGACATGTCTGATGAGGAGGCAGAAGAGGTCATGAGGAGAGCCCCGTGGCATGTTCGGCGGTGGATGGGTGATTTAGGGCAGCAGGGTCGGGAATGTCATACTCCAAAGCCACTTTCGCCCACTACTACAGCAGAGGACCTTAACAACACTTCCGGTATTGTTAGTGTTCACGAACCTAGCAATGCTCGAAGTGTACTTAAGGTTCCCTCTGTTGACGCTGATGTTGGTCCTTCAACGTCAGGGTTGACGGGCGCAACACTGAAGCCGGTGGGTGGGCGGGAGGACCAAGGCAGTGATTTAGATAGTGAGTTCGACGACGAGTTCGACGTTTCTCCTATAGAAACCACTGTTTTGGCGGGTGGAGGACGAGATATTCCTGACGACGAGGAACTAGACCAACCCGTTAGAGAAGTTATACACGCTATGGAGAGGGCAATGGATGATGTAGCTGATCGTTTGCTTGGCGTTTCGACTAGTTTCGATTGGTCACAAGACTTTGAGTCTTTCAGGGGTGTTCCTGAAGTTTTTTCAGGGCCATCCCCTGGTCCACTCAAAGACTATGATACGCCTTATGATGCTTTTACTGACATCTGGAGTAACGACATTATGGAGCTTATCGCCAATGAAACTAACCGTTATGCCAAACAAACCATCGATGCTTTGAAGGCGCAAGGTACATTAAAACCGACATCTCGTCTGCATCAGTGGCATGACACTAATGCGGACGAGATAGCGGTATTGTTTGCTGTTTTTATGTATATGGGCATTGATTGTAGATCATCTCAATATGAATACTGGAAGGCAAATGATTTCCTTGAAATGCCCAGATTCAAGGAACTTTTGTCTTATAATCGCTATATTCTTCTGAGCAAATTTCTTCACTTTGTTGATAACTCTGATGTGAGTCAGAACTTGTCACATAGTGAAGGACTTGTTTCAAAGAAGTTAGCGAAACTACAGCCAGTGATTTCGCAACTCAGTTTCAAATTTTCTTCTCTTTACAATTTGCGTAAAGAAATTTCGATTGACGAGTCATTGACCTTATTCAAGGGCCGCTTGTCCTTTGTCCAAACGATAAGGTCAAAGGCTGCGCGTTTCGGTATCAAGTCATACGAGCTCTGTGAATCACACACCGGCTATCTATATAAATTTTCTATTTACACGGGGAAGAACTCTGAACACAGCTCTGCTGCTGTCGCACCTAGTGCTGATTTAGGAGGCAAGACTACTCAGGTAGTTCTCGGTCTATTGAAGGGCTTGGAGCATCGGGGACATTGCGTAACTATGGATAATTTTTATAATTGTCCATCGTTAGCACGGTACCTGAAATCTCTGGGATTCGACTGTTTGGGAACATTACGTATAAATCGTAAGCACGTGCCTCGTGACATCAATAGAATCCCGAAGAGTGTGGAAAAGGGTGCTATCGTAGCACGTCAGTGTGGCGATGTTTCCATCATTGCATGGAAAGACGCCAAGCTGGTGACTATGATTTCTACCTACCATACCGACGAGACTTATATTGGATCGAAGGCAGGGAAAGCGTTAGTGAAGCCTGTGTGTGTGAGAGATTACAACAGTACGATGGGAGGAGTTGATCTGAAAGATCAAAAACTCTCAACGTATTTGTTGGAGCGAAAGAGAGGAGTGAAATGGTATATTAAGATGTTTAAACGTCTGCTGAATGCAAGCATTCACAACGCTTTCGTTATGTACGTCAGCTCCTTGCGTCGTCGCAACATGGTTCCCACGACACATCGTGATTTCCGCTACAAGCTAGCTAAATCTCTAGTGGAAGAGCACCACCACAGTCCACCAGCGATTAGAGAGCAAGCAGGGGAAGTTATGAGGTTGAGGCGGGATGTTGTGCACGAGCCCAAATATGAGCCTGGCAGAAACAAACGAAAGCGGTGTGTAGTTTGCTATCGGCAGAATAAGGACAAAATGGTGCATACTCAATGCGTGACCTGTGGAGATTTCTTGTGCTTTGAAACTTGTTGGAGAGAATGGCATTCTCTTCCCAAGCTGAAGGGCCAAGAATCTCGTCGTCGGAAAAGGACACGTAATGAGTAACTTCAATTTGTCTGTGAATGGTGTGTGAAAGTGAGATTTGAAGATCTTACAATTTATACTGAATGTGTTCAAACAATCTCTTTCAATGACAAGGACAAGTGTCGCCTGGTACTTATCGGTAAACCAGATGTTACTGATAGGTAACCGTCATCACTAGGTAGAGTTCTTGGGGCTCTGGGCAGGGGTTACTACCCCTTCTTTCTTCACGGTACAATCCAAAGTCATTTTGAGATATCTTGTCATGTCCATGTACTTATTACGGCACCTTGTATCTTGGGTCTTTTTCATACATTGCCTTCACCCTGACATATAGCATTTTATGACCCTTTAACAGGTGTTCTAGTTTTTCTGGTTAAGGTTCTTTTTTACATTTTTGAATATTTTTATTACTTTTTTTGTTTATTTTTATTCCTTTTTTTTTAATTGTAAATAGTTTTTATAGAATAAAACACCATGACTTTTCTTTTTGTTTTCTTTACCCAGTGTTTATGATATGATATATATTTATATATATAATAATAATTGTAAATAATAAGAATGATTGGGACAACTTTCGTATTGACGTAGTTCGATTTTGGAAGAACAGCTTGGCTGAAAACTATTCTTCCATATAATCACTTTACATAGGTACATTACATTACAAAATTCTAAAACACTTTTTATTTTTACCAAAAGTTAGTCAGAATTGTCATTACTTTCAATTTAAATAAAATAGGTTCCCCATTGTTCTTATCATTTCCAACTTATCACTAAATATTTTTTGCAACAAAAGGTAGCCTATGGCTTCTAAAGTATAATCAATCTCTAAACAAAATTGGTTCAGCAATTTACACGTAAACAAACCTCGAGAATGCAATGCACGTACAGTGACCTACATTTAGGCTCTAGGGCGTGCCAAAGAAATATACATACATACACACACTCGAAACGCATAACCCTCCTTCTTTCGCAGTCGGGTAGAAAGCACAAACTTTGAAAATTTATTTATCTATAACTATTTTGCAATATCACCCCTATTACAATTGCATAAGCGTGCTGCCGCCCGTAAATAATCTGAGGGAAAAAAATAGGTACCTATCTCATAATTTTTTCATAGGCAGACGATGTAGCGTGTCAACTATATAGTCTAAAACACGTTCTATTTTATTATTCTGGACCAATATAAATAATTTTGAACATACCTTGAATAAAGAAACAGGCAGCTCGTAATAATTTTATAGGCAGGCGAAGTCGCGGGCCCTGACTAGTACTTTATGATTGGAACATAGATACGTACCGAAAAGGAAAGTAAATAAATATACAACTGCTTGTAGTACTATTTTCTAATTTAGTTTTGTCATAAAATAATATTTGCTAATTTTGCAAACATTTGTCTTATTAGAAAGGAATAACTAGGTGATAACACAGTTATACAATTTTTAAATACGTTCTAGTTAATTATTTAGAAGCAATAGAAAATCCTTAGAGCAAAAAGTAAACAAGAAAAAACAATTTTTTTTTCGACTATACTTTGATTTTTTGTCAACCCTAGCGTATTGTTTTTTGTCGGGAACGAGCGCGCATGGCGGGGACGGGTGTCGTTTTTTGTCGCTGTGGTTACAAAAGTTTTATGAAGTGGATATCCTTATTCAAAGTGTATAATTTATGTGATCGTTTCTTGATAATGTAAACATTGTAGTGTAAGTGTTATTTCCGTGGTTCTAAATGCTGAATTAGTCTAAACAAGTCATCAAAGTCAATGGATGGTGCATAAATGCATGAATCTAATAATCAACCCGTGATTTCAACATCAAGTAAGCTTTAATTACTATGTATTCTTTAATTGTCGGATAGGAAATTTCATGGAGATTACGGTGATATATAATTATTGTAGTAAAAATTTAAGGAAATGTTAGAATAAATCGATTATTTGATATCATAACAAAAAAAAAGAGCGGGCTGTCAAAGAGCTGTCATTAGCGACACAATTCAAATTGACAGACTCTATCGTACCATGGGTTAATAATAATAACACTGTGTATACTGCCATTAAACGAGTAGTTAGGCGTTAAATTAATTTATCGGAGTAACTCGAGACAACTTAGACATGTCTAGAGTAGTTCTGAGTTACGAAACTTCACGCCTTTAACTTCTTTCTTTGTGAGACTTAACGTAGAGTCCAAAGTTTAATTAATAGAATATTCGTTATAAGTTTTAAATTTATGATACATTTGAAATATTAATTACGTGGATGTAATAAGATTTTTCGCTACTAAATTTTGATCATTTAATGATAGATTTTCGTAAGATTTTCTTTTTGGTAGTCCGCCTTCTATAAGGACATCTCAAAATTCACGTATGGAATTTTTATAGTTAGTAATTTCGAAATCATGAGGCAACGAATGACTAGATTATTACGCTCAAATTTGAACATCTAACAAACTGTTAAGTGGTTTTTAAGAACTGTTGTTCATGACAAAGTATTTTGCTATATGAATATAAAGTATTGTACATTTACTTTGGAAAATGTAATAAAAGTTTATAGACTTTGAAGTTCTTTTGAAAAATAATCTATAGAAGTTACTCTAAGAGAAAACTGTATTACATAAAAGCTCTTTTCCATTAACAGCGGCTTCAAAGCTCTTTCCGCAGAAATGATTCACTTGTTAAGAAATTCAAATTGCAAGTTATCATAATTAATAAATTTAAATTCAGTGCGATGTGCGGCGTGAGCTGCGGTCTCTCGACGTTCGGAAAGCCAGTGGTCCGGACGGTATACCGGCGGTGGTATTGAGAAGATGTGCAGCTGAGTTGTCTCCTGCACTGACACGCCTCTACCGTGCGTCCTACCTCTCAGGTATAGTGCCTGAATCTTGGAGGGAGGCCAATGTGCAACCGATCCCCAAAAAAGGTGATCGGACAGACCCTACCAATTACCGCCCAATCGCTATAACCTCAGTGCTATGCAAAGTCATGGAGCGGCTAATAAACTCGCACTTGACCCGCTACCTGGAGAATCACTCGTTGATCGGCGACAGACAATACGGATTTCGTCAGAACCGATCAACGGGTGACCTTCTAGCGTACGTCATGCATCGCTGGGGGGAGGCGATTGATAGGCATGGCGAGGCTCTAGCTGTGAGCCTCGACATAGCTAAGGCTTTTGATAGGGTCTGGCACCGTGGTCTCCTTTCCAAGCTTCCGTCATATGGTTTGCCCGACAACCTGTGTGCGTGGATTTCTGGCTTTCTGCATGAGCGTAGAATACGTGTCGTCGTTGATGGGCACGCTTCGAAGCTCATGTCAGTAAATGCCGGGGTTCCACAGGGCTCGGTGCTGTCGCCCACCCTGTTTCTTCTGCATATCAATGATTTGTTATCGCTTGGCAACATTCATTGTTATGCAGACGACAGCACGGTTCATGGGCGATACTACCATGAGCCCCCTGGTTTGCGGGTGGACACTGTGAGGAGGCGCAATGATCTTGTCATTGAGCTCAACCGGACTCTGGATCTCATTTCCACGTGGGGTTCCATGAACCTGGTTGAGTTCAATGCCAAGAAAACACAGGTGTGTGCGTTCACGTGCAAAAGATCCCCGTTTTCTCCTCTCCCCAATCTTCAGGGTGTTCCACTCTTAATGCGGAATGACCTGAATATCCTTGGTATGGATATCCGCTGTGATCTGAATCCAAGGAATCACATCGAAGGCGTTATATCTGCCACATCACGCAGGGTTGGAATCCTGAACAAGGTGCGTCGGTTCTTCACGCCCGGTCAAATCTTCCGCTTGTATAAAGCACAGGTACGGCCGGGTATGGAATACTGTTCGCACCTCTGGGACGGTTCCGCCCAATACTTGCTCGATGCCTTGGATGGATTGCAGCGGCGGGCCATCCGCATTGTGGATGATGCAGACGTAACGAGCAACTTGGAGTCGCTACAATTGCGGAGGGATGTCGCTTCTCTAAGCGTGTTCTACCGTCTGTATCATGGCGAATGCTCTGAAGAGTTGTTTAATCTGATCCCCTCCTCTCCTTTCCTCAGCAGAACCACGCGTGCCGGCAACCGAAGCCACAGCTTGATGGTTAAAACCATCTCGGCCCGAACCAATAGGTTCGCCAATTCTTTTATTTGCCGCACCATCAAGCTTTGGAATAGTTTGCCGGCGCACGTGTTCCCTCCTTCCTATAATCCTGGGTCCTTCCGCCGTAGCGTGAAGAAGCAGCTCAGTAGGCCGGCATGATTGTGTCGAATGGCATGAGATAACTATCTGCTGCCATTCGATACTCTATCTGGACTGCATCGCGCTTACCATCAGGTGAGGTGCAGTCACTTTGCCGTGCCCGAATAAAAAAAAAAAAAAAAAAAAAAAAAAAAAAATTCACCACCGCTTTTGAGCCCTTTCTTTTACTGTTTATAAAAACTTTATTTAATTCGTTTCCTAGATATATTTCACATCCGACTGTTAAATATGTGAATATCGTTGCCTTGAAAATTAGGGATCCTTTAACAAAATGAACGAGAAAATTCGGCAAATCTGTTTACCACCACGCTTTATTTCAATGACAATAAGCTTATGAGCTAAAATTTAATATTCATGACAGTTATTTTTCCCAAATTGTCTGTTGAATATGCGGCGACATACGCTTTGAGTAAGGGTGTAAGGTGTTTGTGCTGCGTGTGGCATATTGTGTTGTAATTGGAGAGCACACACACACTCACGCCTTTTATCCCCGAAGGGGTAGGCAGAGGCGCAACTAGTGCACCCACTTTTCGCCGTGCGTATTCCATCCCATGATGTGACAGGAGGCGAGCCTATCGCCATATCGGGCACAAATACCACATTCCAGGTTTAAACTGAAAATCCAATATCACTTATTAAGTAACTAGCATTTGCCAGCGGCTCCGCCCGCGTGAAAAAGTTTTTCCGGGACAAAAATATTTTCCCGGGATAAGTAGCCTATAGCACTCAGGAGTTATGTAGCTTCCCATTAGTGAAAGAATTTTCAAAATCGGTTCAGTAGTTCCTGAGATTAGCGCGTTCAAACAAACAAACTCTGCAGCTTTATAATATTAGTATAGATATAGATTAGGCCCCTAAGGGCACTTTTACACGTAATTTTTTACAATATTTTTTATAAACTAAAAGATTCTACCAGTGCGTCGGAAAAGCCCACTGACCTGAGAAGAAGCACCAAGAAACTCGGCGTGGGTCTTTTATTGTTATTTTATTTTTAAATATTACTTTTCTTTAGCCATCAAGTATATGCAAGCCGCAAGTTACCTCAAGACTTATCGATTAGATTCCAAAAAATAATTAATTATATTGTTAAAAATTTAAAGTTTAGATGTTACAACTATAAAATAAAAACATCACACAAAGCTCTTACCTTTTAGTAATAATACATGCAAATATGTGTCATATAAATTGGGTTTTTAATCCTCTAGAATACACGTGAAAATAATCCGATTCGCGTTCACAAACGCGCATCTCTCGTACACTGTACACCGAGCGCAGCGGGTCTGTACAAATTGAATGTAAACAAATGCCGTGCGTGTGTTATGAGCCTTATGCGGACGGATGTACGCCAGCTACCGACCAACCACCCACACGTGAGGGTTGCCTATGCGCCAACATTATCTATTATTGGCAATGTTACACGCTCTGTTTTATCTAATGGCCGTGTGTTGACAATATGGGACGTAGAATTTTACCTATACCTTATTTATTAAATGCAAATAACTTTGATGATTCGTTTCGAATGCCGTAATTGGCTGAGATCCTTATCTTTCCCTCCAACCTAATTTCTTCAATTGTCGGTTGCTCAAATTGTTGATGTTCATGGGCTGTTAGGATGACTTACAATCAGAATAACTTGCTTGATGATTTCCGATTTAAAAATACAACTACGTACTATAATATTTATTAATAATGTTTATGCTTTAAAGAAATTAATAAAACAGTTGACTCAGGATATTTAATATAAAAAAGGATATTTGGGTAAATATTATTTGTATCCACACATAAGTTAATTACCACAAGGTACTGTCCGTAGCTAAGCTTAACGGCCACACCAGTTTATTCAAGTTGTTAATTACATCGTTTATATACTATTATTAACATAGATACAATTATGATCAAAGAACTAATAGAAATCGGTCATTCCACTAAAGTAATGTAAACATGCAGATATCAGGGTTCGAGCTCACAGCCTCCTAAATTGCACCCGGCACACTGTCCATTGTGCTATGCTGACTATTAGAAAAGAAAAAAAAACGGCACATATTCGGTTCCTAAAGCGAGGTAAATGTGTGCACTCGGTTTTGCGTCATCTAAGTTGCACACAGTTTGTAATTCCATCCATTTCAAAGGGAATGTTTGAACGGCAATAATATTATGTAAACTACAAACTGCAAGAAAATTACAGTTAGAGCAAAATCTATGGAACGTTCTTTGTATAGACAAATTATACACAATAGAATAGTTTTTAGTTATTCTAGCCGGGTAAGGTAACTGCTTCTTACAATAAGTACAGTGCTCTCAAACCGTTAATTTCGATAAACGATAATCATGTCATTTTATAACCAACTCAGTTATGGAAAATATTTACTGAGTGCAAATTACATTACTAGTATAGTCTATCACATTATTAAATGCATAATTAACACGAGAGTTGGCAATTTCATAAACTCAAACAATCTCGCATGTCTGCACTGAATCAATATGAAAATATTTAATTAACCGTGCGGTAGGTATTCACGGTATCGAGCGTCGACAGAACATAATATTAACTAAATGAAAATTTGCAATGCACAGCGGCAGCGAGCCCCGGCGAAATACCTGGGCCAGACGGCCGCGTAGCTACGAGGAATGTACAGCATACAAAATAGTGGTTTCAAGCGGGAGCGTTGCCATAACAACAGCCGAGGCTCAAGGGTGGAATTCAGTACGGAAATTTTTGTACATCCCCCCCGGTTATGGTTGCAAGTCCGCGCGGTGTTTGATTAAGTTGTATAATTTTGTTGATTATCTTTATGTAAGTATTACGTAATATCTATACTAATATTATAAAGCTGAAGAGTTTGTTTGTTTGTTTGTTTGAACGCGCTAATCTCAGGAACTACTGAACCGATTTTGAAAATTCTTTCACTAATAGGAAGCTACATAACTCCTGAGTGCTATAGGCTCTTTTTTATGCCGGGAAAATATTTTTGTCCCGGAAAAACTTTTTCACGCGGGCGGAGCCGCGAGCACTACTAGTAATTTTATAAAACGGTAATATTGTACTAGCAGATAGACTTTATGCCGAGACAGAATGTGGGTTGATTACACAGCTCGCAGCTATTACTAATGAAAATACACTTTAAAAAAATATATTGTAATTTTTTTTTACAGCTAAGAGTCATACGAATCAAGTTTGTAAAATGTATAAAAATGAATTAAATCAGCGTGATGAGGAAAATTATCGCCTAATATTTGTATAAGAGCCGTTGCCTAGCGCTAATTAATTCTAGTAGTTTGTTATTTTTACAAAAAATACTGATACTTTAAATGAAAATAGACAATAATGAGGTTGAAATGATGATATAAATGCCATACGAACTCTTTATGCACCGTGCCATTGTTCTAAGCTGCTTACCTAGCATTTAGTCTTGCATTCCGGAAAAAAACATTTGCCCGAGATGGAAATTATTCAGTACATAATGATTTATTAAAAATCAGCCGGTTAGGAACAGATATTGTATAAAATCTATACGATAATATTATTAAAAAGCTGAAGAGTTTGTTTGCTTGTTTGGTTTGCTAATCTCAGGACCTACTGAACCAATTCTGAAAATTATTTTACTAATAGTAACGTAGCTTCCATTACTTTTTATACTGGTTTGCTAATCTCAGGACCTACTGAACCAATTTTGAAAATTATTTTACTAATAGTAACGTAGCTTCCACTACTTTTTATCTGGTTACTATATACTGGTCGCCGTGTGTATTCATTACCATGATGTGATAGAGGGAGAGCCCATAGCCATATCAGGCACAAATCCTAGACCTCGGGCCGATACTGAGAAGAAAAAAAACATTATCACTTTGCCTAACCTTTTTTTTTTTTTTTTTTGTTTTCGCGGAGAAAGTGACTTATTACTACCGCCCAGCCTTCAAGGGGGGCGACTGAGCGGTTATGTTGGGTTCACCGTGCCTTACGACCCAGCGTTAAGGCGCCGGGCCGAGTCCCTAACCTATGTACACCGCACGGCATACCAACTAAAACTCCGCGGTGGCCTTCTTCGGCGCATTAGAGACGGCTGCGGGTTTCCCCAGACTAAGAGTGTCTAAGTTGTCGTCCGCAGCCGCACTTTGCCTAACCTGATATTTAAACCTCATAGCGATAGTCACAGTACGAATACAAATACGCCACCCAGGAAGTCTACAACAAATATAAATCAATACATATAGTCAGAGGTAATTTCAAATTATGACACTGATATAATTTTGAAGTAACCGGTATTCTACGGAAAGGCTGTATGAGATGGCACTGATAAATAATGTGTATAAAATTGAATAGATAGAACGTGTTTATTTGGTCATTGGCGCACGAATCGGACGTTTCCAGTATCATTTATCGTATAAATAACGCCCTCCGCCAAGTAAATTTCTATCCAAAATGTAGCTGCAAGATTAATCCTACTAATATTATAAACGCGAAAGTTTGTAAGTATGTATGAATGTCTGGATGCATGGATGTTTGTTACTCTTTCACGCAAAAACTACAATTTCGATGAATTTGGCACGCGGGTGTATCATGTCCTGGATTAACACATAGGCTACATTTTATCCCGGGAAAATAAAAAGTGGGACTTTTATCCCGGAAAAAACTTTATAATGCAGGCGGAGCCGCTGGCAAAATCTAGTTAAATATAAAATGTGTTGATATAAACATTTGAAAGCAAAGCAATTGGACGTCGCAATGTTTTGAAATTATATTTAGACTACTAGCTTTTGCCCACGGCTTCGCCCGCGTTAATAAGTTTTTCTGGGCTAAAAGTACATAAAAAACCTTCCCGTTGAATCACTCTATCCAACACATTTATTCGGATAAAGATTAATATTATGACGTTGATACAACTCTTAACAAATAATGCATTAATTTCGACCAAATTTGATTACCATAAAAACGGTTCTAGTGAGTTAATCTTAAAAGATAGACATATACTGTCGCGGACATTTTTTTAGATCATTTCAAGAGGAATAATTCTTTCATACATATATTTTTGGTATCTTGAACCGTTTTCGCAGCGCACGCAATGGAAGCCCTCAAGGAAGAATAATTTTCCCCGTTTTTTTTCACATTTTCCATCATTTCTTCGCTCCTAATAGTTGCATCGTGATGTTATATAGCCTAAAGCCTTCCTCGATAAATGGTCTATTCAACACAAAAAGAATTTTTCAATTCGAACCAGTAGTTCCTGAGATTAGCGCGTTCAAACAAACAAACAAACAAACAAACTCTTCAGCTTTATAATATTAGTATAGATTACCGAGGTGGCATGTTAGATGAGCAGTTTACTTATTCATATAATTGAGATTATAGTGATATGCCAATTCCACATGCATTATGACCACTTCTATAGGACTTAGAGTTAACACAAAGGATACAAAATGGTTCTGAGCGTAACTATGCTATATAAGTCACATCCGAAATGACAGGATATCTGAAGGCCCTTCACAGAGCAACCTTTTGAACATCTACCTAAACAAAACCTCATGTGAATAGACAACTCTATACCGACGTCACATACTGTAAAAGAGAGACTATGCCATGGAAAAATCCCACGAAGCCAATGGAAGCTCGTTAAATATCAAAATTCTTTTAAAACTGGTTGTATTTTATTGCCGCATTATTTATTTAGTCTAATTTTGTCAACATAAATTGTTATTCCTCCGTACACAATAATAAAATGATAACCAAATCGAATTCGTGCTTTGAATATTAAAATAACACGTTGACTGTATTCACGATAGGTGTAGTAGTTTACTTCAAAATTTTCTCATTGCTTTACATAAAAATCTAGTGAGTTTTCTTCCTTCTTTAACACGTAACACTACCGTGAAATCAATTACTAAAACGAAATTGGTGGCATCAACACGAACCGACGAGAACTAAGCTATCAGTCGCAATCAATTTTCCAGCAAAGAAAATGGAACATTCTTTACATTACAAAGGAAGGAATCTAAAGAAACAATTCACTATTATTTCGCAGTAATACGGCCGAGAACATTGCGCAATGTTATGGATATTTTCTTTATTGGATTTATCAATCTGTCTTTTAACGTACACGTCTTCGGAGACAAACTGGCTTCAGATAAGTTGATACACTTTATTTCGCTTCTTCGGTCGACGCGAAAGGTTTTGTGAGTATGTATGCTTATACATATTCAGTTTATGTTCTACCCTAATACGTAAACATTTGCCATCGGATTATGTTTAGATTCATATGAAACAACATCTGTATACATATTAGAATCCTGTAATATGTTTAGTCTACCGGCGAAGTATTGTTTGACTAGACCAATTTTGATGCGGTTCTCTGGAATGGTAGATGAAATTAAGAAAGATAGTCTGTTTATATTACCCAAAACACAATAATAAATATATTTTTTGCAAACGCCTTGAATAAGCCAAGTACAAACCATTCCTTTTAGTTTTAAATTCTCCTTTGTAACGGGCACTTTCAAGGAAAGACAAAGGCTAGTTATGTACAGTTTTCTTTTGAAAAAAATTTTTTTTCGCAGACACACTATTGCATTTTTCAGAGAAGTGAAAAGTTTCTAACAACTCCATCACGATAACTGTAGGAATGCCTTTGCTACCTTTACGATGATATTTTAAAGTAAAACAAGGACAAAGCATTTGGACTAGTAAGTAAATAATAATTCACTAGAATATAAAGACATCTAATTTATAATCTGTTTGTAGGTAGTTATTTATAGCGTTCACATTTATAGACTACTTATACTTTAAACGTCCACAGAGAATAGCAACCAATATTTGGTAAACTGGTTCATCAATCTTTAACACTATGTATGATTTTTGAATACCAAATTTGAAGTGGCGAAGGAAAATACCTCAAGAAAAAATAATAAATAAAGGTGGAACAATAAATAGTTCTTATCGATCAAGGGCGACCGGGCGAGTGGTTGCGACTTGCGACCCGTTGCATTGTATAGGTACGCATTGTGGACCAGTTTGAGTTCAAAGAATAATGCCACACACAAATCATTTTTGCCTTACTGAACATCTGCTCCGGTAATATTAGGTAAGATAATTTAAAGCTTTTTCGGTCGGCTTTAAAATTAAAAACTACGCAATGTAAGCTTTATTTGAAACAACAAAATACGAATTTGTGTGGAATATGTATATCATAATATTATTCTATCTGGAAGAAGTTGGAACTGTAATAAATCAATCATTTTCGTCCCGGGACAATATATTATTGGGTATTGCAGACGTTCATGGCCGAGGGTGATCACTTACCATCAGGTGAACCGTATGCTCGTTTGCCCCCTATATCATAATAAAATATATATCAGGAAAACCGGGATTTACAAATGATAATTTTGTCAAGATCAAGTTACATAATTATTTTCTTATCTACATAAGTAAATCTCGCGATAAGCTTTTATCTCTCCAAAGTATTAAACAAAGTTTGATTCAATTTAAAGTTTTTTTCTGTTTAGAGCATTCAAATAAAAGCTTGTTATTTAAGTTTTTTTTTACTTTTATATTTTTTATTTTTCGAGTTATTCTCAGCAAACCCTTTCATTTGATACTCATATTATAGGAGTGGGTAAAAAAATAACTAGTCCGCTATCTTGGGTCGTCCGCCATATTGGATTTAGAGAGGTCATTTTATTTTTTGTATTCTTCTCAGTAAACCCTTAGATTTGATACCCATATTATAGACGTGCACAAAAAATAACTATCATCTTGGGCCGTCCGCCATATTGGATTCAGTGTGACGTCACTTAGCTAACAATGCATTGTCATCCAAACTAAACGTGTATGCAAAATTTAAACACAATCGATTGACGATAACCGCTTCAAAATTTACTTGCAAGATTCTATGCGAACATAGTTACATACATACATACATTGAAAGTTAAATAAAAGCTTGTAAAAAAGAATATTCTGGCCACGCTGGGTATCAATAATAATCGGCCGGAACCCATATTTTATTATTTTTGTCATTTGAAAAGAATAATAAATAATTATAGGTTTGAAAGTTTTTATCCACGTGTAGCTCTTGTGTCGATTTTGTGCTGCCACCTTTAGTTCGTTGACGTTCCTTATGGATAGTTAAATAATATTTATACATCTTTATTTTATTATCAGTAAGAAAACTCCCTAATTAGGGTCATTGAAATATCTAGGAGGGAATTTGAACAATCGCATAGAGGTTAGAAAAAAATCCTTAACTGACACAAATATAATTATCACTTAATACATATTTAAGAATCGTTATCGAGTAAATAGTGGGCACATTACGAGTGATATCATCACCTCAATAATGAAGTCCGGTTTGCATTGATAATGCCGTAGTAGAGTTGTTAAGAACGTTTTTAAGAGAGTGCACAACTTTAAGGTAAAAGTTTTTTTTTTTATTTAATGACTAGACGAGCATTCCGTTTGCCTGATGGTAAGCGATACGATCACCCATAAACAGTAGCAACACCGTCCAGCACCACCCCGAGTTACAAAGTACTGTGTGAAAATCCACTACGCTCGTCATCCTGAGACATAAGATGTTAAGTCTCATTATGTCACATAGTTCCACTGGCTACAGTGTCCTTCAAACCGAAACACAACAGTGCATGCACACTGCTGCATCGCGGTAGAAACAGACATTGCGGTGGTACCCACCCAGACGGACTCTTGCATATGAGAGACCTACCACCCGTACAAGTGGCGCCAGTAATTAATAAAGTATATGATTTTTAAGTAACTGGATGGCGGAATGCAATATTCCCACGCTTTATGGAAAGTGCCACGTTCACCTACAATTATCGATAAATACAGAACTTTGAATTATAATTAAAAGAAAATGTAGTACCCCACTGTTATCGACATTCAATATGCGATAGGTATGATAAGCCGCGTAATCTGTTATGACGGGTGATTAATGGATTGATTAGAAAGTAAATCCAGAATATTAAACTACTTTTCAATGTACATTCTTGCATTCTGATCCGTTTATTACAATGGCTGTGATGATGTCACGGAATCATTGTGAAATGTTAGCGCCTAGCACTCACTAATCACTCGTAAACAGGTAAAGTTTATAACATTGTTTGAATGTAGGTTATCAGTAAAATTACTAATCTGATTATATATATTTTTTTACTAATTATAGGAAGCTACATAACTTCTGCGTAACGAACGAGAATCTTAAGACCACACTTTAATGCAAACGGAGCCAGATGCAATATCTAGAGATAATGGACATGTCCAAAAACGGGCCTTAAATTCTAATCAAGATACTTTATATATATTTGGATAGTACTCCCAAAATTAAGCCCTAATAAATCGTATAATTTTAAAGTCCTCCAATGTTGAGATTTATATAATTATATATTGCTTAAAAACTATACTTAATATGAACGCTTTTTAAAAAGTTTGTTATAAATGGCCCCTCCACTGGAATTTTTTTTTATGGGTCTCAGATCCATATTTGTGGCCCATCAATAAAATTTGTGTTTGGTTGAATTTTGAGGCCTAGCGCCCATATAATAAGCGGAAATCTTTGAACTATTCCATTATTTTAGAGCAATAACGACTAAATCCAATATGATAAATACATCCTCGAGTGTCGCATCTACGCCGCGCTATACTCTATGCCGTCCGGGAGCACGGCAGCGCCCACGTGACTCGCTGACTCACGCCGACATTCATTCAACGACAAATGCCCGCGTCAGCTGTCTCGCAGGCGTGCAGCGATACAGCCGCCGACTGACGCCTGCCGGTAAGGCCGGCGAGTTACATCCGCGTTAGGTACAGATTTTCTTGTTACTCCGCTATGGTACGGTGTATACATATTTGATTTTTGTAGTTTGTATGTCTAAGGCATGTCGTATTAAATTTCTTATAAAAAGTAGAAATTAAACGTACCAATGTAAATATATATTTTTAACATAACCTGCGTTAAAGCTTCGCCACCAATAGGACAGGCAGAAGTACAACTAAACCATTTATAGTCCGCTGAGGCTATTTCTGTCACATGATATCGAAAAAATTATTGTTTTGTCCTTGGGCCAATGGAGCAATAACTTATCGTAAGATTTATAAAGAAAAGAATAGACACAGTGTGTGGTCTTGATAAAAAATAAACTTAATGTGCTGTGAACAAATACAAATACAATCTTAATGAAGAGGAACGAACCGTTATAATTGAAAATTCCTAATGAGTTATGCATATACATATACAATAAAGGAGTAATAGAAGTAGACAACCAGTATTACTAAAATTACACCACTATTCACAGAGCGAAATGCTTATTATTTTAATAAAATTTATATTATTTCAAGGCCCGTTATCATTATCAGGCCTATATTCGTACACAACATTTTGATTTTGGTAAATTAAAAACACATTTTCGCAACTTGCATATAAATTGCGAATAGTAAGTACCTAAATTATTGTATGTGTGTATTGTTAATCAATCCGTTCACTTTAACGGTGAAGGAAAACATCGTGAGGAAACCTACATACCTGAGAATTCTCCATAAGAATTTCGAGGGTGTGTGAAGTCTGCCAACCCGCACTAGGCCAGCGTGGTGGACGAAGGCCTAACCCCTCTCAGTTGTAGAGGAGGCCCGTGCTCAGCAGTGAGCAGTATATAATACAGGGCTGGTATAATTATTATTATTAAGTACCTAAATGAAGTTGTATTGTCTGACTCATAAACAGGCTTTCATTGCGATTTACGCAATGTTTTTTTAATACAGCCAAACTATCCACAAAACAAATTCAAAGTGTTATAAATTTTCCTTGTACGCCTTTTAATGATTGCTAAAGAAAACAGTAATTTCTCTATTCAAAGACTAACAAAATAACACGCACATACCTAAGATTATTATCAATGGTGAGGGATTTTTAGACAACAAAACCGACATAAATAACAAATAATGCAGCATTCGTATGATAGTACTTCCTTTACCGATTAATATTTACCTTTTTACGATAGCAAACCTGCAATCTTTCGTTTCACATACTGAACATCATCCGCTGCGCCATGGAAGCAATCATAAAACATGTCGTTAAAACACCTTTTATGTTAACGTACGAAGTTTAAAGCCGTGCAAAACGCATTAGTCATCAAGTTACTACGCCAGGAGGATTTTACTCGATAGTGATGATTGTCATCACTTGGAGGTCGAGCATCATACATGTTTAAGTCATTACACATAACTAATATACACGCGCATACGTTGCTTGAAGGTACAAGGCAACACAATATGTATATCCCAGCACGGATGTGTATATCGAACATAATATTTACATAATTACCAAAATATTATGTTGACCATAAAGAATCGCAACGTATCTCTTTGTAACCACAATCATGTCAGTCTGTCTTATTGGAACGTCTTTCTTCTTTCCTCAAATTTCTTACAGTAATTAACGTCCTTGACGGTTTATATTATTTACAACTATGATTTGTTGTTAACTCATACATTGATAATTTTTTTCTGATAACACTATCCTCAACAACAGCAAAAATATGTGATTCAAATATATTTATATTCAAGTACATGACGAGTATCAGAGTGAACAACAAACCATAGCTCTTAATAATGAGAAATTCCAACTCGCATGCCCGCCCTATACGGCAAACATCTCCATACAAGATAATCTCGTCTAAAAAAAGCACACCCATCGTAAAACAAATTGCTCCACACACTGGGTTCGTAGCAAAGTTGACATTACTTATTTGAACGTATATATACATTTTCACAGCCACCACAGTGGAATAAGCCCATTTTTCCACCTCACCTTTCGATTAAAGCAACCAGTAATGGACGGTTTATCTCCATGAAATTCGCATTCACCCCGGTGAACTTTAAAATGTTAATTACAAATGAAATACAATAAAGTTACACGCTTCGGTGGATTAAGATGAAAACATTGAGGTGCCCAGATAATTATCGAGTAATCTAATTCGCGAGGTTTCATTCATAGGAAATATTGTGATTGGATATTAGAAAACCTTAATAGCATAAAGTATAGTGCGCACTCTTAATAAAACAATGACCTAATCCAAAATCGTTGACCTGTGGGAATCGTCCCCAAAAACTAACTGTATACGACATTTTTTTTTAAGTTGGACGGGGAACGACCAAAAATTCAAACAAGTTTGACCTTATTCCCAATTGTGTAAAGAGGCATTTTTTTTAGTTGATGCAGCTTGCCCTTTTGGGTCCATATTTTGCTAAAACTTATCTAGCTGAAATTTTGGATTAGGGCATTGTTTTATTAAGAGTGCGAGTGCATAGTGCGTTACGCAGTAGGATATGTTTAGTTGGTGAAATACACTAAAATTATAAACAAATATCTACATCAGCCTTCAGTGCTTAAAGCGTTTACGTGTGCGGAATGCCTTACAGAAATCAGTAAATTCTTCAAGTACCCACAATAACCCATCCAACTCATCATGCAAATGTACGGACTTAACGTTTATTACAAAACGTAGAGAAGTGACATTTATACAATGTTATTAATAAGGACGGATTTAGTGGCGTGCAATTCCGTAAATGGTTCGTTGGCTTTTATGGCCGAGCCTCGAGTTTAAATCCCTTTTAAACCCGGGACTTTAATTAGAGCGCTACCTGCCCGCCGTGAATTCAAAAATTACACTCTCGTATAAAAAATACTATCAAAGGGGTAAGTATTGAACGCTGGACTTTTTGTTTCGTGCATCTGTGTTGGGACATGCAGGGGTGAGTTTCAAGTTTTGACATGCGTCGTCCACTTTTTAACATGCTTTTATTTATATACAAAAACTGCCATGCATAAGGATTACTATGCGATGAACAAAGTACAATAACAAAAGGTAAAGATTAATCGTACTAATACCACCCATATTCATTGAGCCGCTCTACAAATGAGTTGATCTAGAAATAAAATAATGAAAGCAAGTCTCTACTCTCTATTCACTTCATTAGAAAAGTATAATGCAACATTCCCCGATAACTTATCAATTCAAAAGAACGGAGGAAAACCTTATTACGTGAATGATATTAGTAATTGAAACGTATAACTATATTAGTAATTTAACCGCAAAACTATATTGCAAGTATCTACAAACGTTATAGCTAATTGTAGCTCAGTAAACTGTCACAACTCTTCAACTGTATTAAGAACTTTCATCGCCTCTAGTCATGTAACCCGTGAGCAGATCGATACCTTTCAATTTCTAATGTCTGTTTTCGATGAAAACAGCTGCTTGAAACGATTCGATCGATGTGGAATCTATACTAATATTATAAAGAGGAAAGATTTGATTGTTTGTTTGTTTGCATTGAATAGGCTCCGAAACTACTGGATCGATTTGAAAAATTCTTTCACCAATATAAAGCTACATTATCAGCAAGTAACATAAGCTAAGGAAAAACTCACTTCACGCCGACGAAGCCGCGAACAGAAGTCTAGTCATTAATAAAAAATATCAATCTTTTGTATATGGTTTCTTCGTGAAGGTATTGAATCTGTTTACTTAATAGTATTAGAATATTTCCTCAACCACTGCAAAGAACATAGTACTACGCCTAAAATGTAGTCGAAATAAAATTTCACTTCAATCGTCGAGTTTTGTTGAGAACTTTTTTTAATATTTACAATGTTAGATATATTTTAATCGCAGTAAAGATATCATAAAACAACACTGTATCTCAATTTGATGATAAATAAGTTGCATCATGATACGAAATATTACGTAAACGTGCACATTTAATTACCCATCTTACAAAAACATTCAATAAAACATACTTAAAACTGGTTACGATTTGTCTTTCGGAGGACAAGGTCACCGAATGACAAACAATTTATAAGACAGGCCCTAAGTTCGAGCCAACAAACTGTAAATAAAGTTTGTTGGGCTTGCAAAAATTTGTGGCTAACTAATACTGACATAGGCATATAATTAGATTATTAGATGTGTTGGTGACGTCACAAAGCACCCAAACTTTGTTAGATATGTGACCGATAACGCGTTAAATGATAAGATAACAAGCAAACGTACCTTTAACTATGTACTGTGATAGCGACAGGATTAAGAGTAATTATCGTACGAGTGTTTTTTACAGTTATGACCCGAATGCTTTCAGGATAAAGATCCTGTTATGCGGCCACTAGATCTACGATGAGAACTTTGAGACTTGAGTGTAGGAACAACCTAAACATTTTATTAAAATGAGGTTGCAGAGTTCCCTCAGCAGAAAAATATTCTAGAGATACAGCAATGGGCGTTATAAGCTTAGCAATAAAGAATAAAAATAACTAGGACAAATTCATTACGTTGGGAATAAATAAAATAATTTTGTTTCATTTTTATTTATCGAATCTTCGTTAAAGTTATCATACCTTTCCTATAGTCCTTTGTTTTTATGATGCATTCATTATTCTACCGCATCTACTTTTATCATACCAACGTTCAACAAACTACACAATTTAGTCTAGTACTAAATGATCCTGATTGCGATACTCAATAATTGCTTTCCAACTTGCACAATCCACTGGGAGCCGTACATCGGGAATCGGGACTAGGGAGGCGGCGCGGGGGAAGCTTAGCGCATCCAAGCAACTTCACTAGGATTTATAATATCCATTTATTGTTTCATACCCCGCTATCACCATATTTATTGTGATTATCTGAATATATAAATAAGTTTTACATTATAATATTAACTAGATTTTGCCCGCGGCTCCGCCCGCGTATAAAGTTTTTCCGGGATAAAAGTCCCACTTTTAATTTTACCGGGATAAAATCCTACTAATATTATAAAGGCGAAAGTTTGTAAGTATGTATGGATGTATGGCTGTTTGTTACTCTTTTACGCAAAAACTACTGAACGGATTTCGATGAAATTTGGCACACGAGTAGATTATGTCCTGGATTAACACATAGGCTATATTTTATCCCGGGAAAATATAAAGCGGGACTTTTATCCCGGAAAAACTTGCCTATGTGTTAATCTAGGACATGATCTACTCGTGTGCCAAATTTCATCTAAATCCGTTCAGTAGTTTTTGCGTGAAAGAGTAACAAACATCCATACACCCAGACATCCATACATACTTACAAACTATCACCTTTATAATATCAGTAGGATGACACTTAAATAGTTATCGCCTTATAACTCTTTCAAGTAATAGGTGCCTACGTCTATAATAGATAGTATTCACAGTTTGTATTACCGTATTAGGCGATATTAATTGCTGAGCCAAGTATAAATACAGTTGCATAAAAAAATAGCAAATTTTATCAACGTGCGCGCTTGATCATTCAGGGAAGATTATAACTTTGTTTTTAAAAACAAAACTATCTGAACGGAATATAAGTTCTGAATTCGAGCGTACACTGATAGTCCGAGAAAAATCTGTGTCTATTATATTTTGCCTACGCCTTTCTCTCAAGTACTGGACTGTAAAATATTAAATCGAAAATTATTATACTATTCGTGGAAATATTTATAGCTATTATTCGTACTGTTTGAAGTGGTCCTCATGCAGATTCACACGTGCGTTCATGCACAATTTTCATATAATGCATTTCATTTCCGTCTAAGCTTCAAAGTGAAACTAGTTTAACTAACATAGTAACATTATTTGAACGTATCTCAGTCGTTAAATTTGATAATTGTATTTAAAACTATGAATACCATACATATTTTCATCAAATATTATTTGTATGATAATATTACGGAGAAACTTATGTGATCTTTTTAGATTCATGCTCCCTTACTACGATTTGATGTGGCGTAGGCAAAACATTGCGTAACACTTTATTCCGTTGTTAAATGATGATTTTATCAATTTTATTAATTTTATAGCGGATGCATATTTTAAATGTCCTTTGTTGATTGAACATGAGAGATAATTAGGTAGAATTTTCCGTAGCGGAGGATTGTTATTTAAGGAGCCTACAAGTACTATCAGTGTGTATTGTTACAATATTCTAATGTTTAATGAATGGCGCGATAGTCGATTAAGCTGGTTGAGTATTAGTGAAACAGCGGGTGAAAAATACGACTAAGTCACTGAAAAAATTGATGACGTGCAGGACATATCGATAACAACCTCGGACATTTGCTTGAAATGGAATTTTGTCCGCCCATATTTGAATATTATTCTTGCTCTAAAATGTACGCATATTTAGAGAGTAAAGTCACCTTCTCATACGTACGGTAAAATCTGTCTGAGAAGTAGCTATTTTATTGTAATATGTAGGCTACACCCATGGATATATCAGAAGCTCACGTTCGAATCATAATTTTTGTTTTAGTGTTAAACTTACCACCAGTTCTAGTATTTCATCGACCCAGAATTAAGAACTAAAAAAATTCTAGAATGGCGTCTAAATTTCTATTAAGACTTTTAGTTTTTTTTCCATAGTAGTACGGATAACTTATTTACGTTTTTCTATGCCATGGTAAAAGTTTGCAAGCAACATAAATCAATTTGTCACGAGTAGTCTGGGGACTTGATACGGAAATAAAGCAAAAATCCACCCCGCGTAGTTATTTTTCGCGCTAGAATTTTGTTAGCTTGAGTTTTGTTTTTGTGTTCTATTAAACATTTGCCTTTTAATGCTAATCCTGTAAAGTGAAAGTAGTATAAAAATAGACAGAAACGTGATTGTAGTTTATGCTGTAAAGGTCTCTTTAATTTTTTAAGGCGAAAAACTAGGACCATTAGTGACAATGTTTTTTGGGAAAACATTTGTTTGGATTCATGGATTACACATGATAATCTAGTTTAGTGTAGTCCAGGCTGTCCAGAAGTATGTCCTACGTGTATGTGCTATTTAGTGTAGCTATATTTTATTATTAAAACTTACGGTTTTAGTAATTTTCGTGATTTTTTTTTACTCACGATTTTATATAAATATGTAAGACACTTTTCATGACAACAACTTTTTGCGGCGAAGCCCACAGCCAAGCATAATTTTTGTATTGAACTTGGCTCTCCTTTTATACATTTATGTTTTTGCTGGGATAATAACATTAACAATAAAGACCATACAAATAGTAATGACATTAAACGTCTCACTTTTAATTACCTCACACAGAAATTCTAATAATTAATTTATTACATTAGCAGATGGCTCGCAGCAGGAAGGGCCGTGGCACACGTGCACCTGACGCTCTGGCTGTGCCGACGACCTTAGGACTTGCTTACAACGGCCGGTGTGTCCGCGCTTACGTCATCACCACGCTACAACAGTTTCCGGCCATCGTTTACCCTCACGCATTCAGATAGAGACGTCTGTATGTGTTTTGAACCGGTTTTAAGACATTTGTAGCTACTTGTTTTCACTCTGAGTTATATTTAAGTACGACATAAAATATCTCTTACGATTTATGAATGGCTATAATAAATATTATTTTATTACATTTGATGAACGGTAAAGAAATAACAAAAAAAAACGGACTTCAATACTACTACAAACCAAAAAATAATTCAACTTTGTAATATAAAGTCGGTGCCTAATTTAAATTGAACATTGTTTTTTTTTTTCGTATTTTTGCTTAGCTTATGTGGCAATTTAAATAGTGATGTTCACATTATGTAAGCACCTAATACTAACCAGCATTCAAATACAGTAGATACATCGCTGTTTAAAAAATATATTATTTATATCGCCCAAAGCAATGTCTTAGCGTATTTTCCAACGCCTGGCCTGAGTTTATAAAAAGTAATTTAATATTTACGGTAACTTTTAGACTAAATTAAATGTCTAGAAATATTGCGGTCAGCAGTCCGACTTAGGAAATCAGATGTCGAAATTCCCACCCGCATAGTAATTTAGTTCTAAAATGTACACGAAAAATGTTGCTCACAGTTGCTTCTATTACCGATTTTTTTCTCTAAAGGACTTAGCCTTCCATCTATATGACACTTTTCCAAAAATATAGTACCCTTTGGGACATAAATAAAAATTAACACGATTAAAATGCTCTATACAAAATATAGCAATTATAATAATTAAACACATACTTAACGGTGCAGCACAAACGTTCTAGACAAATGTCTGTATTATTGTATGACACGACAGCTAGTTATAATTATGTTTAACAGTCGACACAACGAATGTCATGGCGAAGGTGAACTTAAGGGTAAATTTGATATTCTACATATATACGTCATAGATTATACAAAACCAATAACATATTAATAAAAATAAGTAGAGAGCTGAGACGGGTTCGACGCAGACGGAACGAATTGGCATAAAATAAAGACTGAGATAAATGAAAAAAATAAGCATTTTATCCTCGCAATGGGATGGTAGTATAAAAATATTTATCCCAAACTAATTAGCATCATACCTAAGCTATGTTACTTAATTTGAGGAAACATAAAAAAAGGAAGAAACTTTTTTTTTAGCAACAGTTAACCTTATTACTACTCCAAGAGTTCTAAGACTATATAGAACGGACATTGGGAAGATTTTCATATAAACAATTTGAGCTTGTTCGTCAGTAACTCAATCTACCTTGAAATAGTAAAACACTTTTGTAAAAAATACATTAGAACATACTTTGACATGATCGTAATGCGCAAATTGGCATATTTCCTTCTAAAATATTGCTTTCTTTACAAACTTTGAATATGCAGAGGCCTCTTGTCACATGGATGTGACAGATAAGACAGCGACTAATTACCAAATGGTAATAATTTTTGGACGAAAAATTTGGGCTTGATGACCGGTCTATAACTAACTATACTGTTGAATGCCTTTGTTACTACTACTAACTACAAAATATAGAACTAACCGGCATAAAAGTTTTTTTTTTTCATTCGATGACTCAATTATTTCACAATATTAAAAAGGTGGTAATAATATTTTAAATAGCAATTTAAAATATTATATTATGGAAATATTATTACTTAAAATTTAAAATGTTAATTAAATGTGCGGTATCCTTTTTAATACATTCTACATCTTTCAGAAAATATTCGAATTTATCGCCTAATTTGTGTTTATATAAACGACGTTTTTATTCTAAAACATCGTAATGATAACAGGCTACACTTTTAAGGAAATCCGCTTACAGACGATACACGCATTCTAATATCAGATAAGATGCTCTGAATGATCATACACCAATGATGATACACCGAAAAATAAAATATAGTATGACTAAGCGATAAAAACATAAGCGGGCTTATAGCTGTCGAAACCGACAAAAAAAATTTAAACACGCTAAAGAAGATAGCAGTCACAAACCAAACACCAAACCAAACACTACCAATCAAATGTTATAGAAAAGAACACCAATTCCAACAAAAACATAAAATCAATCGATGCAGCATTAAAATAAACGTACTAAAAATAGGGCCATTCATTCCATGGAATCGGTGAAGACCGCGTTACATAGGCGTTGACGCACTCCCACGTCTCACGTGGAAATAAAAAACAACTTTAAATATGGAAGATACCGTATGTTTCGCATTAAATCGCTCCCTGTATACACGCAATGTGACTGATACGATGGAATTATAATACATTTACAGGGCTTGTTTTACGCTTTAGCAGATTCCATAACGACTTTTTCACTCGCAAATTAAAACTAATATTTTATTAAAATAATTCAAAATTATTTCAACTAAGAAATCCACGTACTGGAAGACGGCTCTGGACCTAATCCTCAGCTATTATTAATTCAGTGTTCCTAAACCTCAAGAAATCATGATTGTAATCGAGTATAGGATCCCAGAACTCTATCCGGCCGTTCGGCGACGATGCGCCCATGTGAATACAAATTGGGATATTCGGTTCCCGGGATGTTCTTTATTTATGTATCCATCACTCGTCAACGTGGCACACGAAAATATTTCGTCGTCAATTTATAAGGTTTTTTTTATGAATCAGGTGTCATTTCGTTAAGCCGGCGGCAAGCGGATGCTCTTTGCGGTATCGATAATTTTTCACATTCCTTGTAAATATAGTTTATATTTGTCTTGATTAAGTCGAATACATTATTTCTTCAGTAATCTTCAAAGAATTGAACATCTTCATTTTGTTAAAATTGACAACTTACAAGGTTCCATGGATGAGTAGACGGCTGAGTACCGAATAATTATCCATACCGATTTAAACACTAACGGCCTTATTCATAAACAGTTTATAAACCTATTTTAACTATCGGATGTTTTCTCTTCTTCGAACGAATTTTGAATTGAGTTTGAAGGGAGGAGACAAAATATTCGATAACTAAAATAGTGTTTATAAACTGTTTATGAATAAGGTCGTAAGGCGATATGTAATAATACATTATTATACTTCCTACACAATATCATTATAATCTAAGAGCAAACTCGGACCTGTACCTCTAAACTATAGCTATCACTGGCATGTTACAGTTCGGGACAAATTACACTGTCCATCAACGCAGTAATCCTTTCAACTGTTGCAACTTAAGCCTCCACGCGAGACGGGAACAAATCTCCCCCTACCGTTATTAATTTCGCCCTAATGACGTTATTAATCATGATTATTACGGCTCAGAAATGCGATAATAAGAAAAACACTCGATAGCTGCGACAATAATGCTGAGGTATTGACGACCGCTTTAAAAAATAATGTAACCGCAGCATTTTTTGTACAATGTCCAGAGTATATACCCACAGCAGCTACATACAGCCCTTGTGTGTTTAAGTATTAGGGTCTAAGAGAGCTTGATACAAAACAACATATCTGTGAATCACGCAGACGTCTTGTGGGTATCGAGCTCGTGTCTTTTGTACATCAATTTTCAATCATTGAAAATCAATATGTAGTCCCTAAGCCTACCTGACGAAGTTCTAAATCAATTCTACCTGATGATAACAAGGCAATAAATAATATTCGTTGATGGCCACCCACAGCCATCATTTACCAAGTAGGTAACCTGACCACCAAACATGGCTCCGATGCCAACCTACATCGATTTTAAATGTGTTGTATAATGTACAAGTCTATGGTTTTTGTATATCATGTATAGTCTTTGCATGAAAAATTTCCGTTATGTGAAGTGAACAGAAGTTACAGGAATATTTCTTGGCACTTATTTAGCACGCGCAACAATTTTCTAAGACATACATGCAATCCGATGCAGCATTCCCTTGACGATCACTACGCATATCTATCTACAAGACAATAGGATCTCATCGTCCAAAGCTGAATAGAATGGCTTTGATAACCAACAGCTCGGAAGATCTCACGGAAAACAGGATAGTGAATGCCAGGCTACAGACAATCGCTATATTTCGATGCTCAATGGCATTCTCGGTACATGCCACCACACCTGGTTACGAAATTGCTACAACGGTATATCTTTGCGGGACATATTGTATTCCTTGCTTAATATGAGATGCGCCATGCATTTTTCATTGAAAGGTCTTTCTAAGGAATAGGTGACATTGTTTTACTCAAAATTTCAATACTAAATATTATGTAGACTTTATTTTACGCTTTCTTTTCCACTTTTTAGTAGAATGCCGAGCAAGTTTATAATAAGGTAATTTTAATAACAAATCGAGGTTGTAGAATGGAATTTGACAACGTGAGAATAGAAAACATGTAAACTATAGGTACACATCAACGTTATTCTTGCGCGGTATTTATCCGTGATGGCGTCATCCATATCTCTATAATAAACATGTTTTGGACGATGACGAAATGGATGATAGTAATAATATATCAATGCACTAAGTAACTCAAACATAAACATATTTTTCCAAAAGTTAGTTATGTTTTATAAACTGACTAGATTCGATCATGCTGATATTGCAAAAGAACATGTAGTTAGGCTAACTTTTTTACATAGATAGTAACATAATATTTAGTCTAATAGAAACGTACTTAGCGGTATACTGCAGATGAAGTACTGGAAACCCTAATCCAAAAACTAGTATTACGCTACTAAATGTACCTTTTGAAGTTAATTAATAGCAATCTCAATATCAGTGCACGGATTTACCGTCAGGAAAAACGCCCGGCGCAGACATCAAAAGGGCACATTCAATTACATCAGCATCGTTAATCTACACTTTATAGCTCAGAGGTCTCCCCTCGAACGAGAGGGTTAGGGCGGTGCACAATGCTCACGGAAAACATCAATAACTACGCACTGCCAATACAATGTTACGCTTGTGGTCAAGTCTAGACTCTAGTGTTTATATGAACGAATAAGTTAGTGTTGCTACGAGCAGGTTAATTAGGAAGAAGAATCACGCATAATTGATTTCTTATTAACCTGTCAAACCCCGCTTATATATAAACCGTATATACTCGGACGCCGGCGTCCGTAGAGGGGCATGACGAGTCAATCTTTCGAAGATACGTGAAGTCTACCGACACCTACTTAGCCAGTATGTTGGAATTATCTAACCCTTCTCAATCGTAGAAATCGTGACCTAAAGTGGGGCAGCACAATGGATAATTGTTGTAAATCCGAAAATATGTCATTTGGGTTTCCGTTAAAAGTAAACTCAGAAGTCGCTGCGCAGAATGGGATGTAATTCACGTAAAGGCAATTTTAATCTTCTAATCCCAAAAAGGACTTTGCCGCGGCGGAGGCGTGACCAACACCTTGTATTAAATAAACTCTATATGCCCATTCGAGGCAGTCAAAAGATCTACGATCTAAACGAGCGAGAACAACGAGACGTAAAACTCTCGCGGATAGCGATAACTAAGCCGTGGGTTGTTCCCCCGTGTAAAGTAATTGGGTACCTTACAATCTAGGAACACAAGATAATTTCTGTTATTACTGCTATCAAAAGCCAAATAAAGGGTATAATGCATTCGACTAAACAAGATTTTATTTGAAAAGTGTTTGGAGCTTAGTTCAATCTGCTGGTAATCGATTTCTATTCTCTCGCATATTACATATGTCTGCAAAACTAACCAACTCATTGTCTAGTAATGCTGGCCAGCAGCAGTGTGCATACAGTGTTCTGGTTTATAGTATATTGTATTTATCTCGTCATTTATTTGTACAAAAATAAACTTCAAGTTCAGATAGCGGTGCGGTTGGAACTTGGAAGCAAAAAGTTTTCCGTTGTAGGAAATCAAAGCGTATGATCAACAAAGTTCCATTTACGTTAGTTACTGCTGCAGTTGTGAGAAACACTTTTTGAATACGAAATAACATTGGTATAATGCAACCGAAATACGACATAATTAAGCAGTTATAGACCGTGATAAGTACTATTCTGCTATCCAACGGACTGCATATCCGCAGACGACTCAAATGCACAAAGCAAATATACGAATACCTTAGGTTATTTATTTATTTTATTCTTTTCCAGTCTATTTTCGCTGCTCAAGATAAGTATAGTCCCCCTTTTCAGTTCTACAGATCGAATATTACAACAGACTACCATCAGGACGAAAGTCCGCTATAGTGTTCAGCCGACTAAAATACAGTAATTCGGCCAACCATAGAAAGATGTGTCCTTCATCACCGTTATACACAGGTGTACTGTCAGGAACCTAAGTTACTACAGTCAAAAAAACATGCTACCAGTCCTTTATTTTTAAATATAACGTATTGTAAAGTCCGAATAAACAATAAACTACAAACGAGTGTATAATGATGCGCACAACTGACTCATCGGTTATCAACATCGTGTGTCTATTTTATTGGTGGACCTCAGATGTTGCGGGCAAGGTCGTATTTTGGTCAAATTCCTGATATAAGCCTACAATGCTTGGCATTGAAATTCCTAACAAAATCCCATTAGAGATTTGATCTTCGTCATGCCTAATTATTGGTGTATTCAGATATTACTATTATAGATATTTTTCCCTTTGTATTTTATTTTAATATTTTATACTTATATTAGGGTTAAAAGTACCATTTAAGTATGTATATTAAATCAAAACTAAACTTATATGAACAAAGTACATATTAATACTAGAAAATTACTGTAAGCAGTGTACAAGGACATGGTGGTATATATTATAAACAAGAATAATTTTTTCCTATTTTGAATCATTAATTTGCAATGTTCTAAACAATGGTTTTTTCCTTGACTAAATGTATACCATTAAATAACTATTTATGTCCCATATATCAAGAACAATATACACTGGTATACAAAATTAATCCGAGATGTCCCTTATCAGAAATGATATTGCTTTTGATTATGTAAATTAAATGACAATTATTTAAATAAAACAGCTCTTTAAAATAGTTACGTCACTAATAACAATAAAATAATTAGGTTCCACTCATCAAATTACATTATCATATTTTATAATTAAAGCTACAACATTATTTTCATTACAGAAAGATAAATGTTTAAAATATAATACTAGTTTAATCACTTTTGATCAGATAATTTCTCAATAGATTTTAAATCTTTCTAGTCTCCCAATTCTTCCCCAAAAACACACACAAATTATTGTTTTGAGTATAGTATCCCTTTAAATCCTGATTTAGTTCACACAAGACAATAACTGTGAATTTGATATTTCATAGTAATCTTTATTTCTCACATTGAATGGTTCAAAAGTGGGTGTGAATAGTTGATTACTAACTTGATATTTTTCTACTTACTTTCTTTATATGTTAATCAAGACCAACAATTTTAATCAAACATCCATATTTAAATAAATTGTTTTAATTTAGTAGTGTATATTGATTGCGGACCAAAAGATCTGAACTGCTATAAATTAGTGAACTTATCATAGAATGTTTTGTATTCTTCCCTCAAAATTAATTCAAAATTTGATTAAAGAAGACAAAACTTATAACTAAAATAGGTTTATAATCTGTTTATGTATAAGACCGTAGGAGTTTAGATACAAATTATAACATAGCAGTTCAATTCTGGTTGGTTGCTATTCAGTACAGTCAGCTATCAGAGTGCATAACACACTGTAGAGGTTAGGATGGAATCCAAATACAGGATCCTTTATTTATCCCCATAAACAGTTTGAAGAGTAATGATTTGCAGCAAAATGACAATAATTACATCAATAATTCAAAGATGTTCACTTTTTATATGGGTGCTCGGCGTCAAAATTCAACCAGGCTTAAACTTTATGGATATGAAGGGGGAAAAATATGGATCTTGGGTTCATTAAAGAAATATTTTTAGACCCCTCAATTTATAACAAACTTTTTAAAAGCTTTCATATTAAGCATAGCTTTCAAGCAAAATAAAATTACATAAAGCACAAAATCGGAGGACTTTAAAATTACCCAAGCTCTTTAAGATAAACCATAATTTATTTATGGTATACAAAAAATTACTCTTAGATCTCAAGATTTAATCAATGGAATGAAAAAGTGTTACTTGCTATTAGATATTCATCTATCTTTACGTAGCTTAATTTATTTAAATTGACATACATATTGAAACATTAATCATGTTTTTATTTGGCCTACAGCAAAACCTTTTATACATAGCACTCGCAAAGCATTTGCCCATGGTTCATCTTACTTATAAAATATCTAGCAAACATGTGTCAGAATCACTAAATAGTTGATTGTGATATTGTGTATTGTTTACCAATTATCGTTCGCTTTAATGGTGAAGGAAAACATTGAGAGGTAACCTACATGCCTGAGAATTCTTCACAAGAATTTTGAGGGTATGTGAAGTCTGCCAATCCGCACTAGGCCAGCGTGGTAGACTAAGGCTTAAAACCCTTTCAGTAGTAGAGGAGGCCCGTGCTCAGCAGTGGGCAGTATGTAATACAGGGCTGGTATTATTATTTTATTATTATAATTGAATAGTTGAAGGTGTGGAAAGGTTTCATAAACCAGTAACATATTAGATATTTCCTCAGCATAGTCATAATTTTGGATTTAATAAACCAGTTTGTACATAGAAGAGTTTAGGATAGTTATAGTGTATAGCTTTATAACTAAAACATAAGCGAAGGGCTTACAAAGAAGTCCAGATATCATCCAAAGTGCACAACACTCCCAATCCCAAGTATTTAATAATTCCTTGTTGGAATTGTCTTAAAATGCATATATATACACAATAGATGTAGTATCTTTAATGACCTACTTCGGTTATTAAAATATTTATTGGCCCATGAAGGAACATTATTTTCCTTTCATTAGTTATACTGGCATCGATATATTATTTAACACACCTAATCTTAAAGTGTGTTATTGTTGCAGGTACGTGTTAAAAAATCTTAAAAAATTTCATAATATGAACAATCACATAATGTATGATTTATATACTTAATAAAGTTGATACAGTCACATAATAGTCTGCAGCGTTAAAATATATTGTTAGGAAGTGTAGTGGTGCGCGTTGCGGTGATGCTATACCGGCGTAAAGTTGTTTGTAAACAAATCAACATATGTTACATTGCCGGCTTACTACCGACTATTTTATTGTCACCTTTAACATTCATCCTCCTTACACGGGCGAAAATATCAAAGCATTTCACCTACGAACGGGAAAAATATCCACGTTCCAAGCGCCCGCGACTCTTGTGCATACTCTGCTAAAACACCATGCGGCGTGTACGCGCCAAAAATTTTGACAACGCATACTCGCGTTACGCTGTGGCGCGTTTATTCAGGCTTATTGCTTACTAAATATAACCATGTTTTGTCGATTGGTTTTACCTAATGCAGTGCTAATACTACAAATAATTCGAAAAATATATTAACTTGTTAAAATTATTACGCCCCTAGCGGCGAAAATACGAAACATAAACGTAATGGCGGACACACAGTAGTTTCGATGACTTAACACCTAAATGCGCAAAATACTTACGCTTTCCTCCTCTTTTTCCATTCCAGAGGGCATTTGAGGTACCGCACGATTAATCGCCGAGTAGTCCGGCAGATCCGGAAGCTCCTCGGCGAGATATATGGGCATTGGTTTCGACGCATCCAGGGCCCTCGCCCTAAACGAGAGCTTCGACATTTTGTTGACAGAACAAAACACGCTAGCGTCGACACAAAAATGCACTTATAAAACACTTTATAGCTCCTCCAGGAGGTCCCAAAGGACCGTAAACTGAACTTTGCACACTCTAGTTCGTTCCCATGGTTAATTTTTGCACGCACTCAGTCACAATTAATGAAAAACAATAACGAAACTTTACATATTGAGCGTACTTTACAGAAAGCCATCATGGCGGCTTTCCGTTTGGCGGACGACCATGACCAACTTCCACCTCGTATGACGTGCGCGGGAAGGAAACACGCGGAGCCCAAATCGGACTTTTAATTCCTTTTATTTTTTAATCACTTCTTTTCCTGAGCTAATACAAACAAATCCTTTTAATAAAATATAAAATGTTTATTTGTAATATTAAGTCACGAATTGCGTATATTTTAAATAATATAAAATATAAAATAGTGAAACGATATTCATAAACTGCTTGTCACACCATAGACACTAATATCCTTCTGGACGTTCCGTTGTACGTAAGTAATAGTCTTAGATGAGAATAATTTATTGGAAGTAGTAAACTTTTATTTGATTTTGTTTGACATCATTAAAAATCCTGTATGGATAATATTCATCCCTCTTCAAAATTGTATTATTATTTATTGGTATGATACACAATAGAAATAAAATTCTCATTTTCTTTTTTATCAATAACGTCCTTTTATGTCTTCTTATTCAGGGTTTGAAACTATTGCCACTTAGAAAAATGTTACATTTAATTGCCACATATAAATATAAAATTAGAATTAGTTTTTATGCCACGCAACGTGGGATAAATTACTTGAAAAAGATAAGTTTGTACTGTATCAAGTGGATTTTACAATGTTCGCTTTGAATAAAACGATATTGCTTTTTACTCGACTGCGAAAGGAGGGTTATGTTTTTCGAGTGTATGTATGTATGTAGTGGGAGTCTGTGGGAGTTGGGGCATTTTGATACGATTTTTACTTAGACCCAATAAAAGACGACCTATTGACAGCAATATCCAATTTAATAATTAACATCTATTCAATGTAATATATTCAACCAAAGATTATTCAAATAACTTTTCAAAGTCAAATCCGTTATATTTAATCACAAAAATATTAGAGCCTATGTACAAAAAATTTAAAGGAGACGGGCGAAATTGGGCTTGACCTTACACTTTGAAACATGTATCAATATTTTTCTTCCATTTTTATGTCTTCCATTTAAAAATATTAGATTGTATTACAATGGGGAAAAGAAAATTAATTATTATTTTATGAATTATAACTGACTTCCTGTATCGGGATCATGAGGCTGTCCTCTACAATGTTACTAGTTATTCACGAATTTAGTAGTATCGACTTAAAACTTATTTCGTATCGGAATTTTTATTGCATTATTTATTTTATCATCGTTTATGTCATATACCAACTTAGAGTGTTGGTTAGATACTCAATGTGAAAAATCCTCCTAGCCAGTTTCCACCACGGCGGCCAATCTCAACGGAGTTCAACCAGTTACGCAGGAGATATTATAGTGCACAAGTGTGTGCGCAATATACAGGTGCACTCGCTATTCCTTCCCTCTCATAGTCCGGTGAGACGGCAATCCGACATGAGCGGAGAGAGATCAGGCGCAGGACCAACGGCTTTACGTGCTTTCCGAGGCACGGGGGTATCACACCGCCAACATCCTGACTCCAACCTGCGACTGAGTATTTTTTTTAAGATAGAAAATCCCAGTCACGATGTTTTTTTTTGGCCCGACCCGGGATTCAAACCCAGCACCTTAGCGCGCAAATTGTACTCGAAACGCGTACGCAAGCAACTACGCCACCAAGGCTAGAGGATACTCGAAGTATACCAAGCATCTATAACAAGAATAATATTGACATATTAATTATTCTTTTGGGGACCTATGTTCAATAGTGGCCTATTAAAGGTTGAAGAAGAAGAAGAATTAATAACCATAGGTATTTTAGAAATTAAACTAATAAGACCTTTTCACTTTTTGGGATATTCAATACTGGTCGATATTATTTTATTTTACTGGCAACTTTGTACAGCGCTCCCGACGTAATGTCAAATTGAAATACATTAATGTCTCATGTACACTCTCGCGTCGCAACTCACCTCGTGGCTCGTATTGTGTTCGGCTCACTACACACGCGATAGTGTAAATGAGCCATTATATATTTATATCAGTTCTTGTCGATTCCATGTGATATGTTTAATTCTGGTTATTATCTAAGCTAGCTGTTCACTATTCAATACGGCAATCCAATGGGCAATGGTTAGGTACTGTGAACATCTTGTGCCATCAGGTTAAAAAAAGTTATTCACCGAAAAATGATATATACGATGCTATACTCTATAGCGATTATTTCTTTACTCCCATTGCACAGACAGATTTTTCTTTCTTATTTGGAAATAGTTCTAATATACCTATAAAATAATGCATAAATTATTTCTGTAACACTAAGCCCAAAGTTCTATGAAGTTTCGCCCGTCTCCTTTGCATCAATCATAGAGGAGAGTAATATACTGGTGTCAATGTACCCTACAAGTGGGGCACTTAGATTCATATACTGGGGCACATATTATTCGACAAATTAAATCTTGAGCTTTATGATTTTTATTTATTAATTACTTTTTGTACACACACACACACACTCACACACACACACGCCTGTTATCCCCGAAGGGGTAGGCAGAGGCGCAACTAGTGCACCCACTTTTCGCCATTATTTCGTCCCATGATGTGATAGGGGACGAGCCTATCGCCATATCGGGCACAAATTCCAGACTCCGGGCTGATACTTTTTTTTTTTTTTTTTTGTTGACGGGGAGAAAGTGACTTATCACTACCGCCCAGTGTTCAAGGGGAACGACTGAGCGGTTATGTTGGGTTCACCGTGCCTTACGACCCGACGTTGAGCCGCCCGGAAAGATGGAAAACGTCGGGCGACCGCCGGGCCGAGTCCCTAACCTATGTACACCGCACGGCATACCAACTAAAACTCCGCGGTGGCCATCTTCGGCGCATTAGGGACGGCTGCGGGCTTCCTCCGACTCACGTCTAAGTTGTCGTCCGCAACCGCCCCTGCGTGTACCGCTGTTGCGGTCCTTCTCCTGTTGTTGCGGGGGCTCAGAAGCCCCCGTACACCGAAGGACGCCCTTGGCGTCCGAGGCAGCGTGAGGCACGCTGCCGTCCATCACGGGGGTCACAGAAGTTGGCTAGACTAATAGGTGGACGGCCCCTCCCGCCCACCCGTGACCCCCGGAGGCCCCTATTAGTCGCCTTTTACGACAGGCAGGGGATACCTTGGTGGAATTCTCCAAACGCCCCCAATCCACAGGGCGGTCCGGGCTGATACTGAATTGAAAAACTCAACATCACTTTGCCCGACCCGGGGATCGAACCCGAGACCTCAGCTTTGCAGTCGTACTGTAATACAACTACGCCACCGAGGCAGTCATTACTAGCAGGCAGTAATTACTTTTTGTACTTATTGGTAAATTATGTGTGTAGAAAAATACTTAAACAATATGATATAATGTCTTCTTGTCCGGTTATAAATATTTGCTGGGAGGTATACTTAGATGAAAAAATTACGTCATAGCCACCTTTATTCTTCTTTTTTTAATTGTACGCTGTAAAGTTACAGATTTTAAATTATATTTATCGGCTGCTTTTCTTATTGATAATTTTCCTGCCAACACGTCAGCTATCGCAGATGCCACAGAAACTTCATCGATGAAAGTCATCTCTGTTTTGCGTTTAAATGTTCGAACCAGTTTTGTACAAAGAAAAATATTTTTTTAAATTAAAGCATTAAATATAAAAAAAAAACTAAGTCTACATAATGTAATGACATGTATGTACTTACCAAATATCTTAATATGTCACAGATAACATTAAATATATTGGAAGAATCCAATGAAGCTTTGCATGTGCCAAACGCAAATCGTCGAATGAACATTGCTCCGCGATAATGTGTATTGATGATATATTGACTGTATCTATGTGCCCCATGTATCAATGTACCCCATCTCCCCCTATATTTCTTTGGTACGCCCTAGAGCCTAAACGACTTGTCGTATTTTTGTGAGTTTTCTTTTATTGTTAATGGCCCTACTGCCAGTAGCCTGACACGAGTCGGCTTTTCTGGCCACACCGTTCTTTAGGGTGAACGCAGAAGGCGCTCGCAACCTTTTGAATTAAGTGACCATGCTGAGGGCAACCCACTAACGGGTTACGAACCTCGGCTCGGAGAGAGGATGAGACATCAACAATTAGGGAAAGATTGGTTTTTAGGCCTAATCCTAACAGATTGTATTGTCGGGGGGGAGGGTCTTGTGGAGTGTTGGAGTTTCAAGAACTCGATCTTACGTCGGATGGCCAGAGTGATTTCGTCCTCTGGATCGGTTAATAGTTAATACGGAACGCGGCCGTCTCCATTTAGCGCGGTCGAATGGAGTATATATTGACGCTTTACGGACTAACGTGTTTGGGTGATTTACCGCCCGATCGAAGTAGCGTCTGCTGGCCATATGCATGAAATGCCTGATGGTCAGCATGTTGGTGTCCACGTGGAGGTTGCGGTTGCGAACGTACCACGGGGCACCAAGAGCATGTTTGAGCATTTTATTTTGTAAGACCTGTATACGCTGAAATCGAGCAGGCGGTAAATCGGCGAATACGGGCGATGCGTAGGTACGTCATGATAGGTCGAATGCAGGTCGTACCTAAAGATCCTAATCTTGTTGCGGATTGACATTATACTTTTCCTGTTTAAGAGCCAATGCAATTGGCCCATCGCGAATACGGCTCGCGCGCGTACCGCGTTTATATGTGGGATGAAGGTCAACTTCTGATCAAGGGTAACTCCCAGGTATTTGGCTTTGTCCGTCCAGGGGATGACCTGGTCGGACATGCGGACTGAGGTGTCGGGCACATGGACTCCATTTTTCTTAGTAAAAAGGATAACCTGACTTTTGGTGGGATTGACGGTGATTCGCCATTTGCGGAACCAACCACTCGCAGAGTTCGTCGGCGCGGTGGCGGCTTGCAAAACGCGGACCGCTTCGTCGGGGTCTCTACGTGAGGCGTAGATTGCGGTGTCGTCCGCGAAGAGCGCCAGAAGGGCGTTTTTTGGTTTGGGAATATCACTGGTATACAGAGAGAAAAGAAAGGGGGAGACGGCGGAACCTTGCGGGGCTCCGGCCGTAATGGAGTGTCGGGAAGAGAGAGTTCCCTCCAACTTTATGTGAGTGGTGTCAATAGATACGTCTTAGTCGTGAGAGTGACACTGGGTACACGGAACACCAAAAAAATAATAAAGGATTTTTGGCGGCAAAAAGCAACCTAAAAAAAATAATTAATGTTTTCATAATACATCGAGTGTGGTATCAAAATGCAGTCGGGTAATAAAGAATTTTTGTCGGTGATCACGAATATATATACGTCGGAGCGTCGGGTAGTTTTGAAATAATAATCGTGCAAAACAGGTCGCGATGTCAAAGTATTAGTGGGGGTGACAGAGTATAAATAAGGCGCTCGCCATTTGAGGAGGACCAGCGTTGCCAGAAGGTTACATTTCTTACATTTTTCGTTACTTTTGACCCCCTCGCGTAACATGTAAGTAATTTTTATATTTAAGGTAATTTTCGTAACTTTTGAGATCAACGAGATTTGTAATACTAGATTTTTATTGTAAACAGTTTACGAACGCATTTCAATTCAACGCATCCAAATTGAACGCACCTAAAACTGGCGTGTCATTCCATATCACACTCAAAGATAGCTCTGAATGGAAAGCGCTATGACAAAATGAAACGTATGTTGGACTGATTAAAACTTGATTTTGCTTGAGTGTGCGCACGCGCGTTTCCTACTTCGCGAGTTCCCGGCTCCCGCCGTTCGCGGTTTCGTAGCTACAGAAATGGCTGATTGTGATATGTTTTGTTCCGTTGCGATTTTGCTGACATCATTGCCATGCTGACATCAATTATTTGCCTCCGACCTCCGACCTCAAAAACACGTAAATAAAAAAAAAACAATAATGTAACTTTTGCAGCAAAAATGTAACATTTCAGGAAACGAAACGTAACTTACGACTCAAGGGCCCTGGCAACACTGAGGAGGACAGTATTAGTTTGGTCGTCGTTCAGTGTTCAACTAGTTGTCAATAGTCGCTATGGTAACTTAGTGGTTACTATGATAGTCCTGACAAAGTGATAACCGAGTCATGAGTTCCAGAAATAAAGGTCGATTATGACCAATGCAAAGTATTCGCCACGTTTTATTGGCCCCTGTGAAATCCTCGCCGACATATATAACTCATACATTTTATTGGAGTTTGGAATAGGAAATTATGCTAATAAAGGTGCTTGAGGAAAAAGACGGAAATAAAAATGAATATTAAAACAAATCTTAGTTGACAGCGTTTACAAACGCTGTCTAAGGCATAACACGCTCTTTTCATAATTTGGTTGGTGATATCTTAGACTAATATAGCTAAAGCAACAAAATCTCGGAGGGAGCAGATGCCTCCGACTGCATAATTTATGAACACTGTCAATGTTTGTCTAAGGTAGCGCTGCCATCCGTCCGGATTTCCCCGCATTTGTCCTAGTTTGAAGGGCGTCCGGGGGCCGTACGGCAGGGGTTTTAAAAAGTGTCCGGGTGAATCCCGGACACTTGTTGTCAGGGTAAATATTTTTTTTATAGATAAGCGATAAATTGAAATAAAACTTAGTTAAAAATTCATTCATAATGACCCCGCATTCAAGAAGGCACAGCAAAATATTTTTTCAGAGGTGTCCGGGGAAAAACACATATATCGCCCAAATGTCCGGGATTTTTGCCGTGTATATCCGGCGCCGGCAATTTAAGCGATGGCAGCCCTAGTCTAAGGGGACGGAATAAGTTTCCAAAAAGTTTTCCGGAAAGTTTCAAGTTTTATAAAACTACTAGCTGTTGCCTGCGGCTCCGCCCACGTTAAAAAGTTTTAAAAAAATAAAACAGAAAGTCTAATGACAAGATTTTTGCTTGTTATAGCTATGAACAGCTTGAGTAATAATATTGAAAGTTATTTTCAACATATCATTTACAGTAAGTTCACTATTAGAAATAGTAATAACAATTTTGCTAAAGGGATATTATTATAGTTTCAAATTTTTTACTCTACGAGTAGAAACTGCGTATGGGCATGATGTTTGGAGGTGTGGTGCGAAGTTAAATACTATAGGAAGCATAAATAGACGATATACTTTAAGCCAATTTATTTATATTCATGTTATTTCTACAATGTCATATTATCAGACCGTGTATTATGACTAACAATTTATTATATTTTTACATTATCCAGTAACTATAGTGCATTATATTATGTAGCAAAATCATACAGGGCGATAACTCCGCATATAATTTACAGTCGCGTAGTCACGGCCGGCTTGAAGTTAGTCACCGAGTTGTGCCAAAGCCCAAAGCCTTTGTTTTTGGAGACAAGAACGTGACGACATATTACGTAGAGGGCGGGTGTCGTGCCTAACTTCAATCCGGCCACAATTTACCAGCCCTACAGTTAACAGTACACACCAATTTTTAAATCCACCCTGAAGCTAGTCACGAACGGGATCTTAGAAGTTTCACAAAGCACGCTGCACGACAGGCATGGACACAGAACACTAATATTCTCACGAGGCATGGAAAGGAACAACTTTAGTCGGGCCATAAAAATTGGTGTAAATATAAAAAGATGATAATATTCTCTATTAATCAGTATAATAAATATAAAAAGTCTAATCCTGTTTTTAAGTAATTATGTTCCAATAGATAATACACATTATTAATGTTCATAATAATTTCACTAAATGGGGTAATTATTTTACTATAGAAATAAAATGAAGTACACATAAGCTTTGTGGCGGAATTATTTTCGTGTTTAACATAGAAAACTGACCCATCAGCGACCAATGACTCCATATAACCCTACAAAAAATATTCTTTATTTTAAATTTACAATGGGGAGCAGAATATTTTTATTTATCGTCTTTACCTCAGTATTTTTATGTCATATCCCAGGCAATACAGTATTGTTAGTCACTAGTGGTAGGTCTCTCGTATGTATGAGTCCGTCTGGGTAGATACCACCGCAATGTCTATTTCTACCGACAAGCAGCAGTGTGCATGCGCTGTTGTGTTTCGGTTTGAAGGGAATTATAGCCAGTGCAACTACTGGACATAATGAGACTTACATCTTATGTCTAAGGATGACGAGCGCAGTGGAATGCCACACAGTACTTTATAACTCAAGGTGCTGAATGGTGTTGCTGTTTATACCATCGTGGTCGTATCGCTTACCATCAGGCGAACGGCTTGCTCGTCTCGTCGTTAAATGCCATAAAAAAAAATGTTCATGATAAGTACAATACAGCCCGATTATATCGAAGAACGATGATCTTTGCGGTCTCGGATTTCTTGTGAACGACAAGAAATATGCTAGCCTAAGTATAGTGGTAGTATATAAATCGCTGTTCTTATTGCCCTTTTTTGACATTTGTATTATTTTTATAACAATATCAATAAAATTATGGAACCAATTACCGCCAGCAGCATTTCTGGACAGATACGCCCTGACGTCCTTCAAAAAAAGAGCGTATTCCCACCTAAAAGGCTGGCAACGCATCTCTATGCCCCTTGATATTGCAGATGTTCATGGGCGGCGGTGATCACTTACCATCAGGTGATCAGATGAACCGTATGCTCGTTTGCCCTTTATATCATAAAAAATTCACCTATCCAGTGTCACGGCTGATCAAAAAGACATTAACCGACGCGACGTATAAACGAGATGTGTTTTGTCCCAGACTGGTCTGTAATTAGTAATAACGAGGCATTATATACCAGTGATTAGTTGCTCGTTTCGAAGTTTCGCGTTCCAGGCTCAGGAGCCGTAGTCAAGTCTTTGTGCAATCGTCGACGCCGATAGAAAACAAAAAATGTATGGGAATGACTATTTTTACTCCTTGGGAATGGCATATCAGAGCGATATTAGTCTGTCGCCAGGTGTATATACGGCGACATGCCAGAAAACTCAAGCGATCGTCAAGGGACAGGAGATCTAATGTTGATTTGAAGCGCTAGACATCTTCAGTCATTGCTCCCAGATGTGTCCCATAAAACTCTTGCAAGCCAACTGGAGCCGTGAAACGTGATGCTGGACTGGCTCCACAGGGCTGGGCAACACATATAATTATATACGAAGTAACGGAAACCCGTTAACAGTAAACGCTGTCTGGTGCAGGCTGTGAGATTGCATGAGGTTCTATAACTCCCTCTTCCCAAATCTCTATTTATCATTATAGGTCTATATGGCACCCAGTTTTAAGTGTGTGTGTTCGTGGTTGGTCACTAATATCACCCATTCGATCGTTTTTATGCGGACGTCGAGATAGAATTCGAGCTAGATTTTCGATGCTGACTGTATAGCCAGTTGTAATAAGACTCAAGTTGGCTTGCAAGCAATACATAAAATGCTAAAACAATAATTATACAAAGTCCATTGTCATGTTTATTAAAACAATTGCAGTAATTCGGTGACCATAGCTTTTTATTAAATACAGAATAATGAATTAATAACGTGGAGAAACTATACTGTAATTTTCGAATATACTAAATTGTTATATTTAATGAAATAGACAAATGAAATTAACCACTTTGAAGTTACGAGAATTGACAGTCAGTGTTTTAAGGAAAAGGCGTAAATTAATCAAAAGATGAAGTTTGTTGGGATAGATTTAGATCACAAACCATAAAACAATTTTATTCAAATATAAAACACAATAAATAATTAATTATTTAAAAAAGTAAATATTTCATTTTGTAAAATATTGCCATTTTCAGCGGCCAGCGCACAGAACCTTCAATACAATTTCTCCACAGTATAAGTATTTTCTAAAATTACATTTCCAATAATGATTTAATATACGTCATTAGATAATTTAATTTTGTGTATTTTTAATTAAATTAATTGACGTAAGTAAAATATTAGTATTATTCTATTTTATATTTGCATAATATTAACGTGAAAGAAAATTAGCGAGGATAGGTTTAAGAAATTGTAAATGTCAAATTAAATTAAAAATACACGTAATTATTGAAACAGTTTATTCAATTCGATTCACGAAAACTTAATATAGTGAGCAGGACGTCTAAATATATTTTGTTTATTTACATTTACATTAACATTCATTATACAAGGAATGTTTAAAATCGTATTGACGGTTTCTAAGGCCTGTTACAGGTAATGATCTTATTGAATAATTATAAATAGTAACATTATTATGCTTCGTTCAACCAATAGGATAACCTTCATAAATACACTCGCGATGGTATGGCGAAATGTAATATAATATTTACGGACACCATTTAAGACTAAATTCGTTTTGGCCAATATTAGATAAAGGCTAACTTCGTCCGCAACTGCATAGCACGATGTTTGTATCCACTTTCAACTATATGCGATAGAAGGTAAGGTAGAATTTGAATTATCAAATTTACGCCCTTAATTGCAATCATGTGAGTGCCGATCCTTATTTGTTAACATGAAGGGTAACTTTTTTTTATTTATCTGTAACAGACTTTAAAACGGTATTATGAAATGCAATGCCATCAATATCTTTTAAGCGTTTTGATATCAAAATCTTCCAATCCATGACCATGATTTTATTTAGCAAAATGCATAATATTATGATGAGGGCCATACTTTAGAAATTTAGTAACTTCGACTTTTTGTGCATTATATTCTATAAAATTAAAAAGAATTCAATACGATTCGAATAATTGTTGTTTTCATAATTTTATATCATTCGATTTTTGTTTCATTTTTAATTTGAAATATTTATTTTACAATGTCAAAAATGCCTAAACTTTTTATTTTTTTTCGTGTATTTTTTTTAAACAATTCATAATTTATTTAAACTATTAATTCCGTGGAAAAAAATCTTTTGCAATCACTTAAATCGACGGCACAGTCGAAATCAAAAAGAAAAGACAATTTAAACAATAATTTATTCGGATAAATGATTAAAAATGACAAAAAATTAAAAAATACGATTTCAATATTCCGTCAGTGCAAGTTGAGTATCATAATTCATTAAATTTAACATAATTCCATCCATCTCTGCACACATACATCCATCTCACTCTAAACTTGTCACTGTAAAAAAATATCACTGGACATCATCACCTCAGTCTGTATCGGAAACGCACGAGACAAATACAAAATAACAGACAATACCAATGTGTTACTCGCGTCACTTGTGGTACAGACTCGGTGACGTCATTTGGACGGCTGTAGCAAAATTGCCTGAGTAACATTCTCTAATGTTATTTATGTGTGAAAGTAAATAATTAAAATATTTTGATTACATCAGATCAAATAATTATAATATTAAAATTGTAATAAATAATTGCATTAAATATATTGTGTGAGATAAATGTTTAGATAAATAAAACGTTACTCGCGTCAACTTTGCTACAGGCTTTGGGGCGTATTTATCTATTCAGTTCTTTGATTGTACCATTGAAAGACCTTGTGGGACGCTTTTTATTTCCTTCTTCAAACGAATCACAAATTTTGAATACGAGCAAGGGTGAACTTGGGTCCTTCGAGACGGATTTTATAACATTTTTCATATCCCTATTTGTATTTTTATTCACACCCACATCTAAACAGAATTCATCCACACAACAAACGGCATCCCACAGGGCGCTACAATGGTGCATTCGTACGACAAATTTTCCCTCAGCTCTTGGTGTGTGAACTTAAAAGTCAGTGCGTGTGGTGGCGCGACTGCGATCAGCTCTGTGAGTCGCCGGTGGGCGCCACGGTCGACGGCTTCGCGCTTTTGCCCACGAAAATCTCCACTTCCTGAAGCGAAAGGTAATATAATAAGTACATATTGTGTACTGTCAGAAAGTTACAACTAAAATCAAAATATAAACTGTAATGACACATCTTTCACTTTTCATAGTAGTTATTGATTTATGATCTGTAATATCTCAAAGCATTTGTGCACATGCATACTTTATAATTTGGATTGCAGTGCCAAAATAAAGGACAATAATTGCAAGCTGCCACACGCTGGGCTTGTTTTGACTACCCTACACACCGCGTAGCGACGGTAAACTTTCCAAATCGGCGAGTATTATTTAAAACACCTGGCAGTAAGACTCTCATATGTAAGAGTCCGTCTAGATGGGTACCACCGCAATGTCTATTTCTACCACCAAGGAGCAGTGCATGCACTGTTGTGTTTCGATTTGAAGGACATTGTAGCCGGTGTAACTACAGGACATAATGAGACTTAACATCTTATATCTCAGGATGACGAGCGCAGTGTAATGCCACACAGTACTTTGTAACTCAAGGTGCTGGATGGTGTTGCTACTGTTTATGGGTGGTCGTATCGCTTACCATCAAGCGAACGGCATGCCCGTCTCGACATTAGATGCCACAAAATGCTCAGGAGTTATGTAGCTTCCTATTAGTGAAAGAATTTTCAAAATCGGTTCAGTAGTTCCTGAGATTAGCGCGTTCAAACGAACAAACAAACTCTTCAGCTTTATAATATTAGTATAGATACCTGGCTCCCTTCGATGCCCATGTCCTGGTCCTGCTCGCGGCTGGTGCCGGGCGCGGAGGCTCGCGCCGCCAGCTGACGCTCACGGGCTACACGTCTGACGACACAAACACCACACAATTAATAAATATTAGTCAAGCATGTATCCACAGGGGGGTAATCACTAATGCATCCACAGTTTGGTTATTTCATTTGTGATAATGGCTTAGTCTGTTTTGATGTAGCAATTAATGACCACAGAGATTTTGGTCCTTTATAGACAAATACAATTCTGATAAGTTCCTTTTAATTGGAATTTGATATCAGACATGTTTCATGTAGAATAATACAAGTTCATTATTTTCATTAATAGATGACACATTACAGTTTAAGCCATGGAAGGTTAATAAAATATGGAAGACAATAGGCACACTCTAGGGATCATTCCTCATATAATTTGGACAGACACACAAGTGAAGGTTAGTATATTTTATTTTATTATATATTTTAGTCTGAGCAACAACTTAAAAAACGTGAAAAATAGAGATAAAGGGCCTAAAAATATGAGCGATGGCTCATTCGATTCGTAATCACCTCTAGAAAAATGTTTTTGAAGAATTTTGGTTCAGGTTAAAAATTGCAATTGTTATTAACAAAATAAGATGAAAAAAAATGATATTTCGTTTTTTGTTAATAACTCGTAAAATATTAACATTTAAGCAATTTTGAAAAAAGCTCGTTAAAGAGGAGGAAAATTCCAATAAAAAAGGTCTAACTCCCGGAATTCTATCTCCATTATTTATAATTTTAATTAGACGTTGAAAATAGGACTCCGCGCGGCAATTACAGTATGCGCCCGCTGCCGCCAAAAGTGAGTTCAGCAATAAAAATAATTTATTGCTGAACCCTATTCGCCATTAAATAAATTCGCCTATGAATTTTAAACTTCGTGGAGCCCTTCTGATACATGTACTTTATAAGATCCTGCGGTAAATTTTCATTAAAGTTTATTAATTTGTTCATTATGATTGTTTATAACAGAAGTTTAAAATTCATAGGCGAGTTATTTATACCTTTCATCACATTGTTTATGCCAATGGAGATTGGGAAAAAATTGGTTAGTTAACAATTGAATAAATTTTTGAAAAATGGTGATTAAACATTTTTTTCTTCAGGGCTCGATTCTTTCAAGTGTTAAGAAGATACTAGATTCTTTTCAAATTTTTAAAATCACATTTTATGTTATAAATAAATTATTTTTATTGCTGAACTCACTTTTGGCGGCAGCGCGCGCATGCCGTAATTGCCGCGCGGAGTCCTATTTTCAACGTCTAATTAAAATTATAAATAATGGAGATAGAATTCCGGGAGTTAGACCTTTTTTATTGGAATTTTTCTCCTCTTTAACGAGCTTTTTTCAAAATTGCTTAAATGTTAATATTTTACGAGCTATTAACAAAAAACGAAATATCATTTTTTTTTATCTTATTTTGTTAATAACAGTTGCAATTTTTAACCTGCACCAAAATCCTTCAAAATATTTTTTCTAGACGTGATTACGAATAGAATGAGCCATCGCTCATATTTTTAGGCCCTTTATCTCTATTTTTCACGTTTTTTAACTTGTTGCTCAGACTATGTTAGAATAATGACACAAAAATGAATGTAACATTTTGGGGAATTTTAGCCTTACTCTTCTTGAGATCCAATGTTAGTGAGCTGATTAAAATAAAACATGTTTTAAATAGCATTTCAATATTCTGTAGTAATTGAATTCTCATAATATTAATTTTTTCATTTTTAATGCAACTTCCATCCTTTCTTTAAAACACTATAAACACTATCAATCATTTATAAATTTAATTTCGATCTTATTCCTCAAATTTATGGTTCAAATTCATTTAAATCCCTATATGTTAAGGGTAAACGGCACAATACCCACCTCCTGTGCTCCAGCATGGCCTTCCTGTCAGCCTCGCGTTTCTCAGCGGCGAGACGTGCCTTCTCGTTCTTGAGGGGGGTGGCGCGGGGGCGGGCGCGCGCCGGGGAGGGGGAGGGCGACGGCGTCCACGACGAGCCCTTCTGCACTGGACTGCTTACCTGTAAGGCAGACATATAGCGTTAGATAGCACAAGTCACATACAGCACATAATGCATGGGCATGGCTAGAATTATTTTTCAGAGGGACTAGTGTCCTAGACTAAGAAATAAACTCTGGGCTTAGAACGTGACGAAAAAAACACGTCACGGCTCGGTTTTGTTTTATTGTGATTGGTTGAGAGACTGACACGTGACTGACGTATTGGTCTCTCGATCAATCACAAACATCAAAATTAAACATCGTTTTACGAGTTGCGTCGTTTTGTCTCATTCTAAGCCCACTGACCTTTGTGTATTTGCAGATATCATAATTTTGGTCGATTTAAGAATTTATTGTAGTTTCCTCAAAATCCTATGATACCAGACAATTCTGGAATGGGCCCTGTTCTCCCGGCCGCATGGAGGACAAATCAAGTAAATAAATAAATAATTGTCTTCCACCTTCCTTTATTCTACTCTTGCGGTCGACAGGACGTTCTCAGATTGCAGATTGTTCACATTGCAGAATCAGTTTGGTCCTGTTTTTTATAACCGACTATCTATCTGAAGTTATATAAATAAATATCTGGAGTTTTTAAATGACAGCCTCGGTGGCGTAGTTGTATTACGATACGACTGCAATGCTGAAGCCTCGGTTTCGGTACCCAGTCGGGCAGTGATATTGGGTTTTTCTACTAACTATCAGCCTGGAGTCTGGAATTTGTGCCCGATATGGCGATAGGCTCGCTCCCTATCACATCATGGGACGGAATATACACGGCGAAAAGTGGGTACATTAGTTGTCCCTCTGCCTACCCCTTCGAGGATAAAGGGCGTGACTGTATATGTATATAATATATATGTTTTAAATATCGATACAATGTTGTACCTATGTCAGTCAATTAGGAGATTCATATACTTTCTAAATAGCAATCTAGATATTTTTAACCCCCGACGGAAAAAGACTGGTCCTAAAAGTTCTGTGGCATCATAGCTCCGAAACGAATGGACCGATTTCGATGCGTTTTTTCTTACTCCAGACACGTATCTTCACCCAAACAGAACCACGAACTAAACTAATGTACATGTGTCTCTGCCCACCTCCTGCCAGTTGTTGTCTCGCAGCGTGTCGAGGTGCTGGTAGAGCGCGTCCACGTTGCGCACCTGCAGCAGCACCATGTCCCAGAAGCCCTGCAGGTCTTGCAGAGTCGTCGGGAACGGCTCGTCCTGACGTTCGTTTATGTTGTTGTAGCATAGACCTGGAATTACATATATGGCCTTACACATAAAGAGTTTAAAAACGTATTTCAGTTATTGAACGTTGTCTTCTTCGAACGAATTTTGAATTGAGTTTGAAGGAAGAAGACAGAACATAACTAAAATAGGTTTATAAGCTGTTTAGGAATAAGGTCGATAGTGTCTTAGGTTTTTTCTTACACTAAAATATATTCTCCGATGGACGAGTCTCTGTTGTTCAATATTAAAATTGGTAACATGAGTCGGTAATACTTTATCCTTATAAACTAACTAAATCCATGTAATGGTAACAAGCTATCTGGCCAACTTATACCAACAGTAACATTTATGGGCACAAGATCATTTATGCACTAAAGATGTTTGCAGCATAAACGAGAAGGTTTGACCGAGTAGGTAACATTTTCTCACAGAAAACTCATTTGTAGCATATCGTACGGTAATGTAACGGCCGCGACCAAATTTTTATACTTGGTTGTCACAAATAAACGGCTTTATTTCAAATAAATCTCCTATAGCATTTAACATTCCTCAAATAGTGTATGGTACATTACCCTCAAACTGCTGCATCTTCTGCGTAGCCAGCAGACGAGCCTTGCCCGACGCAGAGCGCAACAGTCCCAGCACCTCCTCGCTCACGTCCTGGTTCTGGAAAACACCAACGATCACATATTACAAACTGAGTTTAAGTACAAGTCAATGAGGATATGAGCAAGTCTCTCTCTTTTTTAGATTGCATTGAATTACGAGACGACCATGCCGTTCCCCTGATGGTAAGCGATACGACCACCCATAAACAGTAGCAACCCCATCTAGTACTTTGAGTTACGAGTTACAAAGTACTGTGTGACATTTCACTGTGCTCGTCATCCTGAGACATAAGATGTTAAGTCTCATTATGTCCAGTAGTTACACTGGCTACAATATCTTTCAAACCGAAACACAACAGTGCATGTACACTGCTGCTTAGCGGTAGAAATAGATATTGCGGTGGTACCCACCCAGACGGACCCTTACATATGAGAGACCTAACTCCAGTAAACTGGACTTGATGGACTGTCACAATCGTTGATAGAAACACACTAAAGTCTACGGGTCATTTTGACCACTTAGAAAGGACATAGAAGTGCAAGAGCATTTGCTTAATTATACTTTGGCAGAAAGGAATGATCAAGCCCATATTTATTATTATCTAAGATTGAGAATTATATGGCATTCATGAACAACAGCATCATACACTTGCAATATTACTATAGGCAACTTTTGTGAGGTTTTATCAAATACGATATGTCCGGAATAGTTCCCTCAGAGTAAGTTTACGCCATAGGCAGATGGGAGGTCATAAAGATTAAGCCCAATCCATCATGAATAAAATGTGTGTTGTGACGACTCCACATCGAAGTGGCAAAGCAGGATGAAGACTGATTAATCATTGTTAATATTTAAATAGAGTAATCAACAGAAGAGGTACTAGTATTACCGTTATTAAACGAAATAATATAGCTCATATAATATACGTAGACGTCGAGGTTAATTCCGTTTCTGTAATAATTTACATAATTTATCCACGCTACAAGAGTTTCTGACAAAAACTAGAGGTTTTTCATCACCTAGAAAAATGTGAAGCTTTAAAAATTACATTACGTTCAAGTTTCAAACTACGAAAAAATAGAAATTCTAAATTCAAAGAACATGAAATTCTTACCCGAAGAATTTGACACAAATCAAAGGCTTTGGTTAGATGGCAAGGCTGTTAAAGAAGGCCAAATTAGCATTGAAGGGTAAAGTACTCATTCTACATGCTTAGCTTGATTGACAAGGTTCAATCCAGAGTTAAATTTCAGAGGAGGAACATTGTATCGAGTCCCATCTGTATTGGGTAGTACTTATTGCAAGACCAAACTTCCGAAAGAACAAAAAAATTACGGGTCACAATTATAACGCACTGTTTATAATTTAACCATAAAACGATGGGATTTTATAAGCCCTAAACCGAATTACTTTGGTTCAATGATCAATCTTCATTCCTGTATCTATAACGTGGAACTACAAATTATTCGTAAATTATGAAATACATATTTTTTCATTGTTATTAAAACCAAAACTGGAATGTGTCGTTAAAATAATTCAATATTCAGTAAACCAAATTACTCAAGTCTAAAAGCAACATTTGAGATTTCCTGATTGAAGAATATACTGACACGACACCTCGTTTAATCTCTACGAAATCTATAAATACAGCAACAGATCCCGGTATGTCCATTACATACATTGGAGAAAAAATAGTAAAAAAAGTAAGGGGATGACTAAAGAAGAACACAAATCATCGATTTTTTTTATTATTTTCTGTCCGTTTTTCTGTTTGTTTGTAAGCGCACATTTCCGAAACTGCTGAACGGATTTCAATGAAATTTAGTATGGTGATAATTTGACAGCCTGGGAAGGGCATAGGTTACTTTTTATCGCGCAAAAATTCTTTCACGCGGGCGGAGCCGCAAGCAAAAGCTAGTCTCAAATGTAAAACATACAAGCGTTTAAAATTGTGTCAACGGCTTATGTTGAAAATCTCGTTTGGACATGGTGATTATACTCGATTCCCAAGGTTTCTTAAACAATTATTTTCATGGGATAGTTTAAAAGGTCGTTCGAGGTTAAAGCGAAGGCCGATGTGGTGAAAACTGAATAAATTTTATGTACATCTTGATACATAATGTTGTTAAATCCTCGAGGCAGCTACGATCAGGCGAGCGGCTTGTTCCTCTCGTCATTCGGTTATAAAAAAGCCGGATTTAAAATTAGCTCAACAGGACATTTCGACGACAAGCCGGTCACGGAAATACGAAGCGGCGCGGCGGACCTAACGCTACACACATAAAAAAATGAATACTGAACAACTGTATTATTATAGTCGGAATGGCTAAAGTACAACTATATCCGATTTTATGCAGTCTCCTGGCAACCTTAATTGCATACTATCACATTTATCATTAAAGGACATTTTTATATAAATCATTTATTATGTAAAAATAAGCTGATTGATTAAACATTGATGGAAGGTCACTCTGGCACACAGACCTATCTTAAAATTGAAGGTCAACTCACCTGCAAGTTTTCCAGCTCTTTCTCGGCGCTCGCGGCCAGCGCGAGCAGCCTCTCAGTCTCCTTCTTCTCAAGGTCCAAGAAGTAGTGACCATCCTTCACCACTTCTCCATTAGTTTTGTCACCATTAACACTCACTTGGTCCTTAGGCTCGTCCAGTTTTATCACAGATACACCATTGGTCACCACTTCACTTGTCACGTCACTCGTCTGCACCTCCACTTTAGGAATGTCTTGTTCCACCTTCTGCGGCGAGATCTCCGCCTTCAGGCTCTTCTTCGGAGACAGGATCGGCAGCTGCGCTCGAAACTCCGGTCTCAAGTGCCTCAACACCGGTAAGGAAACGTTCGCATCCATCTCTCCGTTTGTACTAGTAAACGCATCGTCAAAACTCTTGTTCAGTTTCTTCGACGAAGAGAATGTGTTGGGGCAGTTCAACGACTTCTCCGTTAACACTTTGGAGTCCTCGTCCTCGCTCTGACTCTTCAGTTTGTGTCTTTTTTGGTTGAAAAAGCCCTGAGCTAAAGCTCCGGGGCCGTACAGCCTCTCCACGCGCTGCTGTATAAAACTCTTCATAGGACTTGTTAGTTTCTCTCCATTTTCTTTTGTAATTTCTACTCTTTTCGACACTCCATTGGATGATATGGTATATGACTCAGACGTGAACCTGGACTCTTTTCCATTAGTAGTGACAGTTTTCCTGAAATTCGTCTCCGAATAACTAGACTTGAATGTGATTTCCTTAGCGTTATCAACTTCGTCTTTCTGATGCAGCATGGACGCCGCGAAATTCTTACTCTCCGAGGAGATGTAAGGTCGGCTGGTGGTCGTCATGCTGGGTCCGAGGAAGTCGTTCTTCAGTTGTTTGTTCTCAGCAGCCATGTAGACATGGAGCGGCGATGTGGCCAAGTAAGGATCCGTATGCGCCTTGGAAGGCGCTTTCGATGTCAAATCAGTTCTTGTATCATGAGGTCCAAAGGTCGGGACCAACAGTTTGTTGGCACTGATGGGCACAGGCACCAGTAAAGAATTGTTCTCGCTTCTGTACTGGTATGTGTGAGTGATGGGCCTTATGGGGGATGCTTCGCGACTTTTGTTGATATCTTGACGTAGCTTCGAATCGTATGTGGTTAGGTTGGTGTAACCATTGACGGAGCAGGCCAAGTGGAGGTAGCTCGGCTTTTTGTGAGGGGCGTCGTCTCGCTTTTTGTGGTGTCCTCTCGAGCGATGGCTGGAGGAGTCCACGTGGATCTTGGGTGGTGGTTTGAGGAGATTCTCGGACTGTTTCTTGGGCGTAGGGGTGGTTTCCTCTGGCGTCCGAACAGGGGTGACGACTGGCGTCGGTGTGGCCAAGTAGTTAGTCTGCAAGTTGGAGGTGGCTCGCTCCTGGATGCGAGATGTGAAGTCCCGGATTCGGCTGGTGGTGGAGGATGGTGTGAGCAGATTCAAGCTACCGGACGTTGTATCTGCAATGACAAGGAATGAACACATAAGAACTTCTATCTTATTGTTGTTGGTTCAACGTACATATTATTTATACCACATAAAATTAAGTCAAAGCAAGATACGAGTAAAACATTGAAATTTTTATGAGGGCACAAAAATTATGACATAGAAATGATACTAAATATTCATATAATCCAATATGGAATGTTCATAATATCATTAATCTGTATTATTATACTGTACACAACACTCACAACATCCAAAGAAAAGAAAATAATCACACATAATTAAAACTACATACAACAGAAACTGAATAGAATCTAGTAAAAAAACATTAACATTCATAAAAAGTCATTACCATACATGCTTGGTCGATATGTATACACAACTACACATAAATAATCTTATCACGGAACTGATAAGAGATTACGTGTACGTTGTAATCGGTTAATTCAGCTAAGTCAAGCGTAAACACGGCGACAAAAAATCGCACTGGTAAGAAATAGAGTGGAATTGCGAAAGTCGAATTACCGAATTTCAAATTCATTGATAAATTACGCTTCTATTTTAACAGAGAACATCGCTTAGGGATTCGCTAACGAAACAAGGCCTTCTGTATAAAGACGATGAGAGTAACTATCGATTTTCGGAAAAGCAATGCGACTCAACACAGCTATTACGTCTCCAATGCAAAAATGTACAACAGGGGAAAAATTGCAACACCATTCCCCGTCAGCGGTTGCAGCCGCATTGCGGGCTTGCCAAGCCGCCAACCAGGACATCTCTAGTGCGGTACTACCAATATTTTCTTCAAGATTATTATGTAATATCGCTGCGGTAAAAATGTAGAATGCCTATCGATTCGATGATAAAATACACGTGTCTGCGATAAGCTTAATAATGAAATTTCGTAATACACAATATATTTTCCAGTGGCAGTGGGTGGATTACGCACATTGCTGTGGGGTAGGTGGCAAAACGATTAAATGTACAGACGTGATAATGTACAGGTTCTACAATTTTTGTTATTGTACTGTATTAATGTAGAATGAGTTATGAGACTACCAAGCACTGGTATAGCTTATCGTGACTATGCCACCAAGACACTCGCCTGATAGAAAACGCCCAGAATGCCCAAAAACAGTAGTAATGCCACTCTAGTTGTAATTACAAACCATTGTCTCTGCATGCTAATTACACTTGCTAAAATATCTTTTGCCAGAATTACAGTGCTTGCACAATGCTTTTGCCTACTGACTGAGTTAGGTCTCCCCTTTCCCACGAGTGTGGTACCCACAGCGGCCGATAATATTGCTGATCAACACCAAGGAAAATATTATGTTCTATGCACAATGTCATCAGATCTGATACATATCATGTAACATTTATATTGGACCACTCATAGCCCCAGAGTTTTACAAATATGACACAAAATTATTGGCTAAACTATTTTTCTACTTTTACCCTGGGTTTCCCTAGCATAATAATATAATAACAAGGATTCAATATTTTCCTCAATGATTACTGCAGCAAAGACAAATCTATGTTTAACAAAAAATTTTTTTATTAAAAGTGTTTTTAACTTACAGTCAGCGCCATAAATAGCTGAACAAAATCTAAATTTTAAATCCCCTAAGACTGAAATCTTTTTTCTTCGTTTGAAATAAAGTATTTTTTTTATTTATTTTTTTTTGTGAAGAGAAAAAAAAAATGGGTCAGTAAGAACAAAAGCATGTTGGCAACTTGAAATTTTGAATTTATCAGCTACTTTATGCTACTGACTGTACACTCTAAGATTTTCTATCAACGTTCAGTTTAAAGCATTGGACCAAAAACATGAAATTTTACCCAATTTATTTATGTAACTATAGTTATTTATGAAAATGTATAATCCTATTAATATTATAATGTGTAAGTTTGTAAGAATGGATGTATGTATGTTTGTTATCCTTTCATGCAAAAATACTGAACAGATTTTGATGAAATTTAGCACATGGGTAGATCATTGTCTTGGATTAATACATAGGCTACTTTTTGTCCTGGGAAAATATGAAGCTGGACTTTTATCTGGGAAAAACTTCTTAATGCGGGCTGAGCCACAGGCAAAAGCTAGTACCTATCACATAAAAACACATGCAACAATACATGTTCATAACCATATACTCACAAATTAATACACAGTAAATATTAACAATTGGATTCTTTGGTTTATTTTCAAAAGGCTCAAACTCAAGTACTCACAATAACTTTGAAATGGCGTCATTCACTTTAACATTTTTATTATTATAAATTATTAGTCGTGGTATATTTATTTCAAAAGAACTTATAAAAATGTATTCAAAACCACAGCTTATATGGAGCTGTGACATCATAAAATTATTTTTTATAGCACAACCTAATTTTGTGAAGAATGTTCTACACAATTATTAAAAGTAGACTTTATTACTTGCTACATAAACAAACTACTACAGGAATGATAATTATAAAGATATACATCTATTAGATAAAGACAAAATTTTACCAACAAAACATTGCACATCCTGAAAACAATTAATATACACAAAATTCACATACACAATTTCTATGCATTCATTCAGGTTCCTAAATGTTTTATGTCTATTTCCAAAAATTCTAACTTAAAAGAACCTTAAGGGTAATACTCACCAAAGTTGTTTGATGATAAATTCGGAAAATATATCAATTTATCAACACTTTTATATGTGCTGGATGTTATTGGATTCATAGCAGTTCGAACTAATGAGTAAATAATCCTCAAAGTTCCAAAACCTGTGCTGTATACACACTGCCCTAACCAAATCCACTGCACTATCTTCATACACATTGTTACTTTACCAGTAATGGGGGTAATATGACATAGTCATAGTATAATCTGTCAAGGCCCGCGACGGACACCGGTGTCCGTGCATATAGGGTTTTTCCATACATCTATATATATAAGCGGGGCTTGACGGGTTAATAATTCTAAGCTTTTTAACTTGAATATGAAAACACTTCTTAGTTTGTTTTCACTATTTCATGCTACACACAACTATCTGTTTTTTTGGTATGATATATCAAACCCGTATTACTTCTGTGAATATTAATATTAAGTATGAGTCAGTGTTATCATTTAATTATTGGCTTTGCCCACTCAACATTGTTTTTAGTTGACACTGACTTATTTAGCAGCATGTAAACATTATAATTTATAATTTTCTACAACTTAGGATTTCTTTAAAATGTTTTTGTTTTTTTTTTATGTTTATATGTAAAGTAGTTATATTTGTAACCCATGTAAGCTACAACTTAGCTGTAATGTTGTTCAATGAAAATAGTCCTTATAACTTACAATTCATATAAACAACATTATTATACTTTTTGCCATAATTGTCACTCTGTAGCTAGGATATTACACATTCACATGCATTTACACTAATTAAATCTGTGAAACAATTGACATACTTCTTACTAAAGTAAGTACTGCTTTATTTCACTATTTCATGTTTCTCAACAAATTGTTATGAAACATGATATTTTCAAGTGGCAGGCAATATCTGTGAAATTGTGGTTAAAGTGCTAATCAAACCACTGTGTGTTACTTATGCAAGTCTCATTCAGTAAGGCTCTAAATGCCATGTGATCCAAATAACCAATATGAGCATCTTATGTAATTAAATAGTATTTCCAAATATTATTCTATGTTATATTGTATATTTTTTGTGTTTGGTGTAATAAACCTATGAAATTCAGGATAATAATTTTTGGAATGTTATTTAAAAAATAATAATTGCTTAATGACATGGATTTCATTCTTACCCTCAACTTTTCGCTATAATGATACAAATCATGGCTAACGTTATCCGATATAGACACAAGACACTCACATCATGCCCACAGGCACAGTATTATAAATAATGGCATTACTCATTACACACTCAGTTAGCATAAAACACATTGTCATGCTGAATCACTGCCACTTCTAATTCGGCTTCTATCAAGCGTGAATGAAAAAATATAATAAAAATCATATGCGAAAAATCACAAGCAACTTATCAAAGACACTTCTTAAAAACAATTAAAACTGATGAAACCAGAAACTTACGAAACCCAAGACAATCGCGATAACTAAATAATCACAGCTGTAATAATAATTTAATGTCACTGCAACATTAAAGACATTTACGGATAATTTCTCCACAATAATATGAAAATTGAGAGAACACAAAAAATTACAAACTTTTTAACTATTTTTTTTTTGACAGACACGATGTACCTACATCGTCCGCTGCCAGTGCGTGCGTTCCGTTTCACGGTCGCCGCTTATAAGTCCAGCAAAAGGATTTACCGTTCATAATGTTTTTCAAGAAATTATCTAATATCTATGTAAAGATGTTTGTTGGTGCGTTATACGAAACAATCGGCGGCAATGACCGAGCAGTGGCGCATGCGTGGGCAAAAACGAGGCCGTTACATAGAACAAGTACATTATGCATGTGTTATGCATTTTGCAATATGCTTTATTCACATATCTATCTATGTGCGACCTACATTATATACAAAAAGCATAACAAATACTTTGTTTGGAAATTTGCTAGTGGAATAATAATTACTGTATATTTTTAGGGCAAAGTAAAAAATGGTAGGTAAAATAACGTTCCATTCCATGCATAAAATCAAGTGCAAAGTTTATAGTTTAATATGGACATGAAAGGACAAGACTGTAGAGTATGGAGTCTAAAAATAAAGACATACCGTAGTACTGGGATTTACGAGCAAAAGGCGTGGAGACGTTGCGTGATATACTGAAAGCAATTGGATGTGGGACAGAAGGGGAGATAAGGTTAGGCAACTTTACACAGCAATATGTTATTTCCAAAGTCCATGAAATTTTATTACGTCTATAGGTTCAAGATTTATGCACAGTACTTACTCGATATTTTGCAGAGAAAGAAGTGTAAGTTCGGTATGGTGTCCTTAATTTTTATTGATTTCAAGAATAATAGAGCTTAAAAGGCATACGAAAATAATACCTATAGACCCTCCTCTCCTTCTCCTATCTCTGTTACTTTATATTAGCAGTATATTGAAAGGTTTCATTCATTTATGATTAAAAACATTATATCAATCCATCATGTTAATAATAATCGTGTTGTACTGATGAAAAAAAAATACTCGTCAGAAAATAATACATAATTATTATAATATAAACGGGGGTAAAAGAAAACACAGGAAAAGCAAGACAACAAGATTTATTAAATAAAAGGCAGAATATAATTTCAGTAGCTAAGATTATTTTATTTTAATAATATATTACTATGTTCTACCATTACTAAATAAATAAAGCAAGATTATATAATTTTTACATCATAAGGCCAGTGTATATTAGATTTTGGTTATTGAAAATATAATTGAGGGTAATATAGATTTTTATTTAGTCAGGCTGGGATTTTAAATTATAATTTGGTTATATGTCGTGAAGTTTTAACTTTTGAGGATTCCTAAATAATCTTTCAATCGACCCTTAGGCTGGGCGGTAGCGGTACTTTTCCGAGGAATTAAAAAAATATGTTGATATCGCAAATAATACTAGTTTTATCAGTTATCTATTTTTAGTTCCTATATTGTTCACAAATTGTAAATAAGCCCAAATACACGATAAAAACATCTACAACGATTATTTTCAAATATGTCGTATTTAAATTAACACAATAATTAAAAAAAAATATTCTACCTACTATTACATAATTATATTTTTAATGATGTAAATGAAAAATATTTTTTTGGCTTAAACATTGGGTGCTAAATGAATCAGCTCAAGAAATAAATAAAATGAAAAAATAAGCTAAAATAAAGTTAGTAAAACTTAAATATAAAATGACATGCAACGACTAACAGGCACACACCACTCATTTACCTGAGAAATCCGTGCTAGCGTCTACATCCAGGGAGCAGCTGCCAATTGAGTCGACTGACTTATCCATCACTTTGACTACCAAGTCTTTTACTCTACTTTTAAGATCAGTTTCTTTCACTTCAATCTCAAAGGCTCCTATGCTATCATCATCTCTTGCCGCATTCAGCGACACAGACGTACTCGGTAATTTTATATCAGTCTCTATCGTATCTATAGATAGAATCGAGTCAGGTTTTGGTGTATTTTTGTCCAAAATCAACGTGCTTTGACTAGTAAATGTGCTTCGGATTGGCTCAATGTATTCTACTTCTTCATCATCAAACTCTTGATTGGAATGGCCGCTTGGTCCTTCGGGATCCTTTGCGTCTTTAGGAACGGCGTCGATCACCGTCTGTGGTTTGTTTTTACTATAGTAGTAGTTCTCCAATTTCTCTAGTTGACGTCTTGTGTCTGAATGCTTCTTCTTGACAGAATCGATGATCACTGGTAGGTTCAATAGATCCGGTGTCTTTTCTCTCTTGTGGTCATCACGTCTGAATAGAGGTGAATCGTCGCTTTCTAGTTCAAACCTTTTGTATTTCGAAGAGCAGTAGTCATCTATTGACGAAGTATCGGATTTCTTGGAGTCGAAGAACGTTTCTAGGGAGAAGAAGGATTTCCGCTTCTTTTTAGGTTGGCTAGATTTGCTAAAATTTGCTTGGAGATCAGTTTTGTATTGCTGTACGCAAATGTTGCTCGTGTTCACCAAAGATTTGGGGCGATTTTCCTGCGGTAGAGTGAGTACTCTATTGTTTCCGAACTTGCGAGAGTCTAAACTGAGGGTCTTTTTGAATCGCTCGTTGAGGTTTGCCAATAAAAAGTGCCGTCTCTCAGTAGACTTGGGCGTCACATCATACGAGCTCTGTTTACTGCTCGAAGGTTGAGAATTTGGAATGTGTTCTGTGTATTTGAATTCGATATCGTTTTCAGACAAGTCCTTCTTTTCTTCGGGATAACCGTATCTTTCTGAGCTAGAAGACTGCCTCTCTGCTGCGTGAAAAGAAAAAGACCCTCTATTTGAACTTCTCTTCCGATCACAGATGCAGTTACCGACACAGTTCAACCTAAGACATTTTTCTTCTGGCTCTAATGACACTTCATGGTCCGCCTTTGGAATGTACTTGTCCGGCTTGCTTTTGTGAACGAGGAGATCCTTCCTAATCTTCTCCAGGCGTTCATCTCCGTGGTGCCCTCTGGTGTACTTGGATTTGGGCGGTCTGAAGAATCTTATCGATCCTGAGCTGTGAGGTTCGACGGAGCGTCTCCTAGCGAAAGGTGAGTCGGAGATCTTGTTCACTCCTAAGAGTAGAACCGGCGACTTCTTATCTTCAGCATCGGGGAGGTCGCTGCAAAGAAACATGAGGTGTCAAATGATGCGTGGAGAAATAAAAAGCCCTCGGGACAAATCTTTTAATCGTCTGTTTTGTGTTTAAGAAAATCATGCGGGATTTTTAATATAAGGAAACTACATATTATTATTCTGCCAGTTTCGTGTACAGTTTATTAAACATTAATAGAAAGATTTGTACCCTCATAAAGCTTGGTATATGAAACGCAAATATGTGCCGCAGCGCAGTAGGAATTGAATTCTGCGTGTCAAGAATCGTTAATAAGACCCGGTCCACATTATCGCCGCTCCCGTTCCGATTGCTAGCCAGCGACATATTATGAATGAATTTAGAACTACGATCAAGACGTGCTGATTAGATTGGCAGTACGCTGAGCGTGATTTGAATTGGCGTTTTATTTAAAGAGTGCTCTACGTAAAAGGTTTTGTATCGCATCATGCATGCAAGGGTTTGATTTCTCGTAATTATTCTTCTTACTACTGACTTTTTTCTTGGTTAAAAAAACGTAATTAATTTTAATTACTCTAAAGATTCCTACATATTATCATTGCAGGCGTCTAGACAAAAGTACGGTACAGTGTATGACTCGAGTGGACACCCAAGTCGCTTTGTAGCAACAATGTTTGGGTTATTACCACCCATGACCCATTTCAATCCTTTTGATTTATAACCCGTAAATAAAACATGAAGTACTGAATGTTTTTTATCTGTGTTATGGAATATAATCTGTGGAACAATGGAGGCGGTTCAAAAATCGATCGTTGTTACTGTTTTCAGCTACGTACTTGCGTTTCAAAAGCTTCAATAGTGATAATATAGGTAAATACAAATGTATAATGTTTAACAAAAAGAAGCACAAAAAGCGTAAAAGCGCCACAAAAACACAAAACACTTTGTACTTACCGTAGGAAATGAAAAGTCGAACCGGAGAATTGAAAAGTGGAAAGAATAACCTGTGTACATTTCATACAAAACATATATATGGTTAATATACCCAACTATTATATACGCTCGTAGTTTTTAATAATCCTTGTGGTATCAGGATTATAGTTTCTTCACTACAGATTACAATGCTAATTTTTGGTTTTATTTCAGTACCTATTACAACTACTTTATTTTATATTTCGTTAATCAGACAATATACAAGTAGGTATCTACCGTAATCCTGCATTGTATTGACTATAATAAAATGGGGATAAATTGGTCCTGTATCATGTGTTAGGATGACAATCTCAGCTAACACAGAGTACTAGTTTTGTCTTTACTTAAAATAGAGATTAATGTACATAGTTGATAAACTACATTTTGCGAGCGGAGCCATGAGCAAACCTTTACATATAATAATTTTATTAATTATTTAATTAGTGCACCCACTGCACACGAAACCCACTTTTTTCTAGTATAATACAAATAAAAATTAAAAATTTTCCTATAGCTTAAATTACCTATTGAAATTAACCTACTATTACGGATTTTATGGCGTGTTTTTATTTTATTTTTCTCCCGATGCCGACTAACAAACAAACTTTTCGATGGTATGGAAAGTTAGTGTTTTAAATTGCGGTTCGGTCTACGCAGTGAGAGTTCACAATGTCTCGACTCCATTCGACCGCGCCAAATGGAAACGGCCGCGTTTCGTATTAACCGATCCAGAGGACGAAATCACTCTGGCCATCCGCCGTAAGAACGAGTTCTTGAAACTACCAACACTCCATAAGAGCGCAGTTCCGTCCTCGCCCTCGAGGACCTCGCCGCGTTCCCTGTCGCCCCCCCGACCCTCCTAGCAGTTCCGGACCGCGTGCCGATGACAACACAATCTAATAGGATTAGGCCTAAAAACCAATCTTTCCCTAATCGTTGATGTCTCATCCTCTCTCAGTGGCCGTCCTGAGCCGAGGTTCGTAACCCGTTAGTGGGTTGCCCTCAGCATGGTCACTTAATTTAAAGGGTTGCGAGCGCCTTCTGCGTTCACCCTAAGCACCGGTGTGGCCAGAAAAGCCGACTCGCGTCAGGCTACTGGGAGTAAGGCCATTAAAAAAAAAAACAATGTCTCGACGTCTGGCAGCAGGTCTTTGGGTTTAAGTTACCTACTCAAAGATAGCGTAGCACAATACCATAAAAATGGATGTTTTTTTAGAAACGTCTCAGAAGTTTCTACCTAGTATAGCTCTGTTCTACATACAATTAACCATCTATTTGTTATTATACATGATTGATTTGTATGACTTCACGGCTAACTAGCCCGATCGATATGATCGTTCGTGCGGCCAATATATACGTCGTGTTTTACCTTAATGTGTGACCACTTTTGCAATAACCAGTTACCAGACTAACTACATGTCTGGACATGTGCCTGTTAGTCTAAGATGTGCCATAACTGCGAAGGATATACCTATTCATACCTTATTCTAGAAAGTTAAATTTAATATTATTTTTTAATCAAATCGTAATAAATGGATGATGGTATACATGAGTGCAAAATAAAAAAAAATTGTCGTCTCATGAAAACTCGCGTCCATGGATCGCTAGAATTATAACGGTCCATTTATCTGTACTTATAAAGATTTGGATACAACGACTTCGGGTGCAATCATGATCTCTTGGAACCTTTCGACATAATTGCACAAGACCGAGCGGGAATGACTGGAACGCATCACCTATATGCGTTATACTTAGTCATCAACAGGCACATGTACTCCACTGCTAAAAATAGGTCCCCCTCTAAAGGTTTCCAGATGGATTTGTCAAAAACGGCCTTAAAGAGTTATACTTAGTCCAAATAAGGAATCATCAGTCACAGAATGTCCGGTGAACATTACATACATACATATATACATATACACTCACGCCTGTTATCCCCATAGGGGTAGGCAGAGGCGCAACTAGTGCACCCACTTTTCGCCATTTTTCCGTCCCATGATGTGATAGGGGGCGAGCCTATCGCCACATCGGGCACAAATTCCAGACTCCGAGCTGTTACTGAATAGAAAAACTCAATATCACCCTACCCGGGAATCGAACCCGAGACCTCAGCTTTGCAGTCGTACTGTAATACAACTACGCCACCGAGGCAGTACCATTACAAGAACATATAGTGAACATTACAAGATTGTAATACCACTTCATTTATGCAAATTTAAAAAGTATGCTATCTCGACTTGTTTGAAACACCAACATTGCATGCGTGAGATAATTATCCTCACAGACAGAGCCGTGTACAAAGCTTCATCTAATAAGTCACGTTGTTTAATACCATAGTCTACATGTTTAAACACGTGTACACGTTTTATAATTTATACCACAGTTACAGTCGATAGTTAGGTATTGTGTAAAACATCTATACTATTTATTAATTAGATTAAGTTGCTCGGTTGGTCGTTATCAGTAACAATAGATTCAAACTTATAAGGCTGTGCGTGACTATGCAAAAAAAAAAACTTATGAAAATCCATAATTTCCAGTTAGCCACAGCACAGAATAGCTGCTCATACGAGACGACCGCGACATAAGAGCGTAATCAAGCGGTCCGTCTGTTCGCTCGCACAGTAATCCACTTTCGCGTGACATACGTTCGTTTCCACCGGCCGCAAGTCCAACGGGACGGGCAGGGATGTGGGAATATCGACATCGATGCTCATAGTTTCGATGAATATCTTGTCTATGGTGACTAGGCATCGTTTCTAAAGGCAAAACCAATGGCTTTGATTGTCGAAACAAGCAAATTGTTGAGCTGATGGAAAGCGCTATACCTGATTAAAGACTCCTGTCAGAACTTTGAAACACAAAAAAACAGAATTGTTTATCACTAAAGTCATTACCGAGGTAATAATCTTATCTTACTAATATTATAAATGCGAAAGTTTGTGCAAATATTTGCATGTTTGTTAGAAGTAAACGCAGAAACGACTAAACGGATTTGGATGAAATTTGGCACACTTGTAGATAATGTAGATGTCTTGGATTAACACATAGGCTACTTCTTATCCCGATAATTTGCACCCACGGGAAATTATGGTAATTTTTAATCTGATTCTTTAAGTGGATGACACTGGGGTCGTACTGTTTTTTAGTGACTTTTGTGGCGGGAAAGGCTTTTCACGCGAACAAAGCCGCAAGCTACACGTAGTATAAAACAAATGATTGATTTCTAGATTTATCGATATCGACTCTACGTCCCTACGCCGCTCATCTGCAACACGCTCCATCAACGGTACAGTTAGTTGCTATCGGACCGTTTGACCAATTTGCTGGCTCATTGAAACGGTCTTCTGCCAGTTATAATAAATAGTCACCGTGGTGCAGTAAATTGAACAAGGTCGCTGGTTCACAAACCAAGATACAGTTTAAGAATCATGGTGTTAAGTCAGTCAGTACAGTCAGCAGCTAAGTTGCTGAACAAAATTTCAAATCTATACTAGTATTATAAAGCTGAAGAGTTTGTATGTTTGAACGCGCTAATCTCAGGAACTACTGAAACGATTTTGAAAATTCTTTCACTAATGGGAAGCGACATAACTCCTGAGTGCTATAGGCTTTTTATCCCGGGAAAATATTTTTGTCCCGGAAAAACTTTTTCACGCGGGCGGAGCCGCGAGCACTACTAGTCGCCTATATACGCGTTAAGATAAATTGAAACATTTTTATCTTCGTTTGAAGTAAAGTAAATCTTTTTATTTTTGTGAAGAGAAAAAGAAGATTAGTAAGAACACAAAGGTATGTGTAATTTGAAATTTTGATTTTTTTCAGATACTCGTGCTGCTGACTGTACATAAATGCATAACATCACGATATTTTACCTTTTTATGGGTTGGCTAAGGTGCTATCACACCCACACGATAGAATCAAAATGACTATCAAAGTTTAATTATTAATTTACTTAAGTGTGAGGTCTTTACTTCTAAACACTAATATTAAAAATAGAGTCAACGTAAAAAATCTGATAACAGTTTTTTTTTTCAAACATTTTCAAGCTGAACTAAGTGTACGGAATGATCGTCATGATCCATGAAAGCCTACATTACTAGGCTAAACAGTACCGTGATTGGTGAGTAAACCAATATGTGTATAAGGAATGCATAGACAATATCAGTCACCATTCTGAGTAAAGGTTAATAATACATTACTATGTAGTACTATGTGTCGATTCTCTGCAAACGTTTTCCCTAAATTATTAATCCCGCAACATGACGTTTGACGTAAATGACGTCACGTTACATGACGTGGCTGACCAATGGCGTGCGCGCACCGCAAACATCACGAACGACACTTTCTTGCTCACTAAGTGGAAAAGTCAGATCTAGTTTCACATTACAGGAAATAAAAGTTGATATCATTCCGCTTTTACCATATTACTATACAGGAAGGTTAGGTGAGAAACCATTTCCGAATCAGCGGGTGACCGAGATAAAAACTTTTTTCGCTTGTATGCAATGCGGCCGATGATACAAACGATCTCAATCTTACGATTGGTCCAATAAAAAGATCAATTTGAATTAAGTTTGTTTGACATCCAGACAGATGACTTGTTCCGATTGGTTTATACCGGTTTATACATAATGGATGATCCAAAGATAGCTATTGCGATCGTATACTTGTATCGACTATGGAAATCGATATGAGTATATGATTTCGATTCAGCAAACAAGTAGGTCAACCTGTTGTTTTAGTAATCTCTGCCTTCTATAAAACCTCACAATATCAAATAATTAAATGAAATTTTAATGCCAGGGAAACCGCAAACAGCCCGGGTAAATCCTCACCATCTTAATAAAAAGAAAACGACCGTGTAAACATCCCAGAGGAGTGGCCGAGGACACAGTAATGAGGTCAAACCGAAGGGTTCGACGATTGATTGTCCGCGACGAGTTATTTCTGATCGGGGGACGCATTAAAAATAGTTGGGACACGGCCCTACACCACTAGCAATTCTACAGAGGTGCCAACTATGACACCAAGTGGTTGAGAAGTTCATATTATAAAAAAAATAATCGTTTTAGCAGTGAAGGAAAGCACTGTGTAGAACCCTTAGAATTCTACTTAAGAATTTTGTAGGTGTGTAAAGATTGCCAATCTGCACTAAAAGAACCTAATAGATACTATGGCCCGCGTGTTGGACTAAGGGCGTAACTCAGTTAAACCCTGTTTTCTCTAACTTCCGAAGATAAAGAAATAGACGAAAGTATAACCTTGCCTATAAATTCTCAGTGCAATGAAACTCAATTTAAAGCTGGTAACAATAACCATTTTAATTAATTAAATTAGTACCAACCATTAATTCGTTCCGTAACAATATGGCCGTCGATTCCTTATTGTTTAATAATTGTTATGACCTACAGTCACGTGTCGGTAGTGTAAACCAGAAAGTTGATCCGATTATTCCAACGAAAGGTGCTATAATAAATATATATTTATTATCACTACGGGCTTTAATTCGATTTGAATATTGCAAAACCGTTTTATCACATCAAGTATGCGAATAATCAATAAAAATGTTTTTTAAACGCAGTTAGGTAAACGTAATCCTGGATTAAATTGTTGAACGTCATTTAGACAGAATCATCGCCTTAATATCTGTCAATCGGCTCGTATATATGGGTGAGAATATACGCATATTCAGGCGGGGTTAAATAATTGCGAGAGATTATTGCTAGCAATAATTGATCCGTGTAAATAAACGTGGATGAACGGTGTATAAGCAAGAAACTAATTTTGGCGTAATATATCTAGGCACCAGTAACTTCAACTTACTAAGTTGTCACATAGCATTGTCGCATCTTGATTCGTAACTTGCTGAAGAATTGGCACTGTAGAAATATGTTAAGTTTAAAAATCATTTGCGTAGCTAATCCTCCATTATTCCTTACGTTTTAATTTTGTTTTTAGAAAGCAAATTATAAGTTTATGCAACAATGAGCGGCTCATGATAAACGTCTTTCGAAACAATAATGTTACTATTTTTTTATTACTTTGATGCAAGCGATAAAAATAAGTATACATTTATAATAAAATGTATGTATATATTCACGTATTTCCCGAAAAAATATTCATCGTGCTTATAATGGCAAGTACAATGCCGATTCAACTAAGAATAGGATCGACTTTGCGCCGTGTTGTGACATCTAAATAATTTAACGTTGTATGAAGCTAGTTTAGTAATAACGTTTTTATTTAAATTTGATGTAAGAGTTAATTAGATAAAATAAAATAAACCGTTATTGATAATATGTTAATAAGTTTCCTATGCAAATTTTGTACGTTTCAAGTGACATTTGACACATAAAGGTCATTGATGTTCCTATTCTTATTTGAATCGCATTGTATATAAGTATATATACTGCATAGATAATTATAGAAGTATAGTATATTGCCATTTGACTTATAATATAATTTGATGCACAACTTGTAAGCCCAATCTGCTAAGTGAGTTTTTTTTTATAATAAATATTTTCTTTTTGCCCCACCTGAGAATAGACACCATTATTTCACCATTCATAGCACAAATATTGCTATTTTGCTACTAAATCGCGATAAAAAATTGGATCAATAAACTTCATTATTCTAAAGATATACATCTCCGTTATCTCTGGTACATGCCGTGACGGCACCACAGACAATTAATAACGTTCTTTATAAGCCCATATCACGCCACTTGCGTAACAGGAAGTGGAAACGGTTTACGCAATCGATAAAAAAGTCTCGATTCGTTGTATACAATAATCGATCGAGTAAGTGACCGTTTGCGATTAAATAGTTATTTCTGTATGTGCGACACCATTAACGTATTAACTGTACTATGGTCATTGAACGAATGACTTTATTTTATTTATGTGAGTGAATCAAGGAGCTTATACCCAAAGTATAAGGGTATAAGCTTCTTGGAGTGAATAGAGTTATGATCGAGTGTTTGAATGAATTCTAGAAGGGATGAATTTCTGATCTCCTTGTAAGGAATTTTGTCATTTTACATCTGATTTTTCGATTCTACTAAACTTGTATTCTTGATTACTTCCCGCTTACCTAAATTAAGGATAGGAAATACCTTAAAAATGTAGTTGTACTCACAATATACATAATATCAAGCTAGTTTTTGAAAACACTAATAAACAATGGAAGCCATAAATTTAAAAGAAGTAAAGTTTTTTATAAAATAGAAAATGCGATCTAGTTCGGTTGCAGAGTTCTCAGACTACTAGATGGCAGAAATAAACGTAGCAGTAGTACCTGTCTAATTCCTATGTTGAACCCAAGTAACATTCAGATTATATTTCAATATCCTATGAAACTTAAGTGTTCTTTTTGAGTCCCTTCATGCCTCTAATATTTTGGAATTATAGAAGTTAAATAACTTAAATCTAAAAGCACTTCTAAACCCTTGAGAAACGCCTAAATACCGGAATACTAACGCCTAAACCTAGGCTCGCCCCTTGTCACATAATTGGACGAAATAAGCACGGCGAAATTGGGTGCACTAGTTGCGCCTCTGCCTAGCCCTTCGGGGATAGACGTGAGTGTGTACTTCTAAATCCTAGGCTAAACATTCCCACGTCGAGAATATAGAGACATCACTTACACGGCGTCTGCTTGCTATACACCACGTTCGCAGTTGTTTAAAGTATTATGCAGACAATAGATTCGCGGGAGCGACTCGTAAAGTGTCAACGACCCCGCTAGCACATAATTCGTATTTCGTGACCATTAAGCCAGATGAGCAGGTGAATGTACGGCGGTAATGAAGAGTATTCGGATATGTCGTATATCCGACAGTCGCGGACACCTCGTATCCGACATTTTATAATTGTTGACAGTATAAATGTAATTATGTTTTTTTTGTATTTCTTTTTATTGATAAAGGCAAATAGGTTTTATTCGTTTTGTGGATTATTTACAACGTAACTACTTTAAAAAAAAACTAATATACTAGTAAAATCATCTTGTTAATTCGTTCCGTGAAAAAAAACATCCAATATGATTAAATAACTATCAAATTTAATGAGACGTAATAAAAACTACATTTTGGACCACTGAACACTGTCATAAAATTGAAATATCAAAGCAACCGACACATCGGATATGCAAATTAAAAGCACATCACTACACGCTGTACTGGCCAGCCTGACTTCAAAACGTTTGCGAGTTTTTTACGGCGCGGTAGAAAACATCGAACTAGAATGGAAGCGGATTATAACCGCGGAATTGTGTGTACCGTTCTAAACGGAACTGTTTCGGTTCACTCTAAGAAACCGTGGGTTCGATTCCTATACCGAGACGAATGGTGTTTTGCCAAGATTTGTTTCGGGTTTGTACTGGATCCGTAACTCGTAAGCCTCAGACAAAAGACTTGCCCGATAACTATAAACGAGAACACAACAGTGCTCGCGCAATGTTGCTTGGCAGCAGAAAAAGGCATTGCAGAAATACCCATCTAACTGGACTTGTATACGAGAGACTTGCCACCAGTAAAGCCGGTTGCAGACCAAGAAGTAAGTTAGTTTAACATAGCCCACATGAGAAAAATACAAACAGTACAAAGCTTGGAAACGGGCCATAGACAAACATTAAAAAATACTAACTTAACAGAGTTTCCGATCTGCAACCCGCATTAAACATACAAAATACGTTGATAGAAGTTCATTAGATATCAGCTTATGCACGCGGCTCCACCTGCGTTAAAAAGTTTTTCCGGGGTAAAAGTGCCGCTTTATATTTTCCTAGGATAAAAGATGATCTACTCGTGTGCCAAAGTTCATCTAAATCCGCTCAATACTTTTTGCGTGAAAGAGTAACCAACATACATACATCCATACATTCATAAAAAAAATCGCGTTTATAATAGTAGGATTCTACCGCAAATTACAAAGAGAAAACGAATTCAAACACGTCAAACAAACCAGAAATTCCCGCCTAAAACTTTTATGTATGGACAGTTCTTTTAGTGTTGCCAGGAACCAGGTGGGATCTATATTTAGCGTATTATTTAATCACACCGTAAGACGGGTGTTTACACAATTATGTTGGTGCAGTATAAACCTCAAACCATAAACTGAATTATAACCTTACTATTTCCTTAACATATATAAACTTTGTCTCGTAATTAAATTGAATTGTTTTGTAATGTTTTTTTAATGCGTTTACAAAGTTTGTTACGGGTATTCTTTTGTTACAATGAAATGTTGGCATTACGTATTTTACGGTCGCGTTTTTAATGTTATTTACCTTATTTGAGTGATATGCAATTTTGACTGTGTTTTTTAGATCTGATAAGACGAGATTATTCACTTCGATATAGCAATTTAATTAAGTTTAATTTATTTTACAAAATATAACTACGTGGTCTCCTCTTTAGCGTTAAATTTATACAGTTAACTTCATAATCTCCATTTTTAGATCATTCACAAGTCACTATACTCATACTTACTTTAATAAGTATAGAAATAAAAACTTATTTCCTTACCTATTACCTACTCTCGCGTTTTTAATGTTCTTTACATTGTTTGAGTGATATGCAATTTTGACTGTGTTCTTTTACATCTGACAACACGAGATTATTCACATCGATATAGCACTTTCATTAAGTTTTCTTGCCTAACATATCGCAAAACAAAAGAATGTTTAAATCAAAAACACCCCTTATTACGTTCAATTAAAATTCAGATATCAAACGTGATGAAGTTAACGCTCGAGACAGACGGACGAACCCTTCCGTGCCATATATACAATGCGGAATCCACATCGGAGCCGCTAATTCAATTTGGTGGTAAATTGACCAATTGAGCGTAAATTACAGTTTTCGGTGGAGAAATAATTGTTGATGTCGTTAACTGTTACCGGGAATGATTTCAAGGGTTTGTGGTACCTAATTGAAACTTGAAATTATCTCACTTACCAGTCAGAGCCAACTACTGAGGAATTCATGTTCTTTTCACCACATTTCTCTATAGAGCCTATCAAATATATTTTTTTACTTGAGATTCTGAAAAAACTCATTTGAAGCACTGTGACTGCAAATTCTTGGGTAGACTAAACCAACCTATTATAAATCTTCCCTCGTGCTATTACAATTTAAGGTCGTTTAGTAAACTTTGTAAATGAGGGGCCCATACGATTCTTGCTTTTTTCGAGCTAATAAGATCCAAATTAACATAAGTGTAACCATCTCGAATTCCGGACTCATCTATCCTTCAAGCTTCGGTCGTCTCGCAATAGCAGTCATCAAGTCATTACGCAAAGGATGTGATGAACAGCACTCTTTGTGTTGATAAACGACTCGATCGAGGTCTTTGTGACATGTTCTAATTTTACCGGAAGGTTTACGAGAGCTTCATTACCAGCGATGTGGTAAGTGGAGGAATGAGTGCCAACGACATCAAGTAGTAAAAAAACATTTTACTTTGAATAGTTATTTGCAAAGTATACGGGCGAGGAATGACAGACTATTTACTTGACTACGATTGATAGCCTGACGCAAATTTCTTATTCAATCACACCTGTCTTCGGGTGAACGCTTATGTCGTCCAACCCTTACTTTAAATGAGAAAACCTTCTAGTGGAATACGAACGACTCAGGGCGGTCATTAGAAGAGGACAAATGCATCATCGGTTAGAATTTTTTATCCCGGAAAATATTTACACTTTTTCAGACATTTTTTCCCGTAAACGACTTTAAGGCGGTCAACCGGCAAAGCCACTAGCAAAATCTAGTACCATAATACAACGCCACAGTACAAGCCCAAATTACAAATCTATCACGATCCATTAATTAGATTACAGAAACGAATTTTATATACAAACATCACGTTTTTAGCATACATTCTTCACATCTAAATATGCACTCTACCGTATGCAAAATAGGCAATAAAATTGAATGTTTATGTAAATTACCAACGGTCTGAAAGAATAATGTGTGGTAAAAAGTAAATAGTGCACTTTCTCAAGTTATGTCATATTTATGCAATCTAGGAAGCTGGGTCACATACTACCAGCATACTGAGGCATGAATTTACATAGTGAACAATGTATTTTATACATTTTAAGTCTATACTCTACACTTTATTTAGTATTACTGTGTATTATTACCTAATGGTGTTTCGAGACAAATATAAGTATTCGCTTCTTACGCTTGCCGCACTCGTTCGGTTTCCTAATTAGGTTTCCTGATCAGGAATTTAGATTCGGAATTCCGAGTGAGTAGCGCAAACGTCCGGTTTTTTGTACCAACACGTTCGGTTTCCTAATTAGGTTTCCTGATCAGGAATTCAGATTCAGGAACGTGTGCGCGTTGTTGAACATTTTCTATGTAAGCGGAACATTCAGGTTTCCGAATCTGAATTCCTGATCAGGAAACCTAATAAGGAAACCGAACGTGTGCGGCAAGCGTAAGAGACAAATATAAGTATTCGCTTCTTAATCATCTTAGTTTCTTGTCACTCTCATAATCTTTATTTAGCCTTTAGGCACCAAACCCACCATTTGACTTGTTTTATCAAGAAGCATAAAATATGACATTAATCATAAAATCTTTAACCTGGACTGAGATTCACATTTCAGTCAGTATTCCACTAATTTAACAAACAAACAAAGAATAAGGAAAAATCTATGAATACCGCGCCAGACATCTAAAACTAGTCATCTATACTTCCAGACAGACACAAATCCGTATATTTGAAGTCTAGAGATAGCGTGATATTCCAAGTACCAACAGTACGACGTCCTGTGGCGGGGTTTCGCAATAAGTGAAAAAAACAATCCATATTCCGAGCAGACATCCAACTAGACATAAACATCCAGACTAAAATACCTATTTGCAGAGTGAAGCGATAGTGTGGTTTTCACTTTACCTAAAGCTTTGACAACCGGCGATGGGTTTTCACAAAAACGAACAATATGCGAAAAAAACAATCCAGATTCCGTGCAGACATAACTAGTCATAAATATCTAGACAGACTAAATCTCTATTAACACAGTATAGCGACAGTGTGGTTTTCAGTCTACCAACAGTTCGTTTCGGCGCACGGCGCGGCGGTGGGTTTTTGAACTCTATTTAGCACGTGCATCTGAGGCCTTGCCGTCTGTTATGCAACATCTGATGCAGCGATGTGTATATGTCTATTATGACCATTGTTATGACTAAGAATTTTCCTAGGGGAAGGTGGGTAGGATGATCGGATGGAGACATTTGACATGATAAATGCATGACAATGGATTAGATTATAAAATGCGTTCCGTGTTAAGCTAGTACATATTAAGACGGGTCTCTATAATGGTGGTGAAAATTGTGATGAGGCAATGCCTATATTACATTTAGATTGAGCTGTCATTACCAAGCATATTTTGCAATTCAAACATTTCTTTCCAACGGGATTCATAAGTGCACTGTGCAACTAAAGCGCTGCCTATATTAAATCATATTGATTTAAGTCTGTTGCTGTAACAAGTAATAACAAAATCTCATGTAAGGTCAAATATCATCGGTTATTTGTACAAAAAATACCTTTAAAAAAGATACAAAAGCCAACACATGACTGTTTCGTTTTGTTATCGAAGTTTAAGTCAGAACGTAGAAGGGAGCTAGAGTAGCAGAATATAGAGAGGAATCTCCTTTCCGTTGCCTCTGTTATCCAAATTGTTGGAAGTAGTCTAAAATTAAGGTAACTATGTTTATTATTCAGTGTGTTCTTGAAAGAAACTGTAAACTTAGTTTTTACGACAGCGAATTAAATAAGATACTTTTTACAAAACATCAGAGTTATCTGTTACTGAAGTAATTACTTCCTTGTCTACTAAATTGTAAATTTTCCCGAGAGGATTTTATTAAATCTAGTTTTCCCTTTTATTTGTAGGAGTTACAAGGTAACTTTCAAATAATCTCAGCAGTGGGTAGGATTACGATCTAAGCCGTCAAACCATTAAAAAGGTCAAGGAATTTGGCCAACAGTGGAATAGCGATGTTTATTAAAAAATTGACGATTAGATAATTAATTATTATTAAATTAAATTATAAGCTGAGTATGTTCTAAACAGTGTATCTATAATAATTCGTATGGTTAGTAGGTACTGAATTTCTTTCATCACCAGATGTTTAATTTCTCAATAAAAGTACAATTACAAATTTATTGCCAATTAATGTAAATTGAATGTATTAATTTATCCCAAAAATCTTCTTAAGTCTATCGTCATCATAATGTAACCTAAATATAATCCTAATTCGGCTCATCGTATTCCAAGAGTTAATAAGGAAAGAATTTTCTACTAACTAATGATTCACATCACACGACGACTCTTAAAACATCTTTAATATTTACAAAACAGAGTTCAATTTGCATGAACACACGCTCCGACCATAGATTAGTCATTCGCGATCGCCATTAAACGTGATTGTTTATGTTTGTATCTTTTTTTACTGTTTGTATATGGTAGGTCGACAGAGAAAAATTGTGTCCCTTTTTGCTGCCACTTTCAGTACCTCTTCTTTATAAAAGTATGTTATATTCTTGTAATTGTTGGAATTTTGGAGAGTCGTAATTCCGTATTTTAGTATAAGTAAAAATAATATAATTTCCGTATTTAAGTATTCCGCTAATTTTCGTCCGGGCTGAAGATAACTGCAAGTAGTATGACAACTATTGATTTCACAAACTGAAGGACGACAGGAGGCATAAAGGGACTAACTTCAGATCAACTAAAAGTAGGATAGCTATACAATTAGTATACTCTTCTGATTTGTTGATGTGGGTGGTAACGCAGGTCTATTCCCTTACCTGATACAGGGAATTTAAGTGTGGGAGGGTGTGACAGTTAGGAATATTTATGGCTTCCTAATTGTATTATGTCATTCCTATGAATTTAACTTCCTTTCAGTCACGTCTAGTAATCCCAGTTTTATATTTTGCTTACATGACTTACTTTGAGATTTTATAGAAGATGCCAAACGAGCATGTAGATCATCTCGTAGAAGTGAAAACTCCGTCAATAATCATCTAAAATCAGTCGTTAATCGATCTCTGCAGTAAGCTACTAAGGGACATAATTATATTCGTGACTGCCTCGGTGGCGTAGTGGTATTGCGTACGCATTACGAGTACGATTTGCGCGCTGAGGTCCTGGGTTCGAATCCCGGGTCGAGCCAAAAAAATTGTGACTGGGTTTTTCCATCTTAAAATTTACTCAGTCGCAGCTCGGAGTCAGGAAGTTGGCGGTGTGATACCCCCGTGCCTCGGAAAGCACGTAAAGCCGTTGGTCCTGCGCCTGATCTCTCTCCGGTCATGTCGGATTGCCGTCTCACCGGACTATGAGAGTGAAGGAATAGCGAGTGCACCTGTGTATTGCGCACACACTTGTGCACTATAATATCTCCTGCGTACTTGGCTGATCTCCGTTGAGATTGGCCGCCGTGGCCGAAACTGGCTAGGAGGATTCATATATTCGTGATTCCTTCTAGAAGAGTCTACCTGATGATCCCAATCACAACTATGAGGTCATCTGACATCTCTAAGTTGCCAGTCAGCACTGCGATGCCGGCTTAGCGAACGCGATTGCGGAGTTTTCTTCACTCATCTAGGTCGCCAATTATAACCGGTGTAATAAACATTTCAATCGATGTCACCGGCGGAAACTGTTCTCCATTTCGTGGCAGAACCTTCACGGTTATTAATAATACTTACACATTTCATTCATTTTGTATGCGTCAAACCATTGTAACACAAATTTCACTAAGGAAAGTCAGAACAAAAACTAAATTATACTTCGAACACTCGAAAAACACAATCACACACTTCTCGAATTGAAATCCAACAACTGATTCTAACGAGAGAAGTTTTGAAAATATTCGAAATTAGAAAGTTGCGCGCACGCACGTCTGCAGTCCCGCAAGCGACGCGACAGTGTGACGTGTACCGGCTAAATTGTACCTATATACGGACCGATATTAACACCGTTACATGTCTATCGAGTTCATTGTTCGTTTTGCTGATGGAATGTTTGGGAAGACGGCGAGACAGCCAGCAATGGAGATGGTAGCCGTGGACAGAATGTATTTATCGGTTGTTGAGGGTACCGGCAATAAAAGAGGGGAACTGTGACGGCCGGTGTCAGAGCAGTTAATGTATCGCTAGGGATGCAAGGTAGAAAGTTGGGTATCGATGTTTATTCCAGTTATAGGTCTGTGAGGTGTTATTAAATCCATTTAAGTTAGCCTTATATTGGAGAAAATTTGGAATGGCACAAATCGATCGAAAGAGTCTTGTTTGCAAATGTCAACGAGACTTTTAATAGTTATTGACTATTGATTATTATATATTTATTTTTATTGATTTTTATACTTTACAACCTATTGGACATTCGTCCGAAAGCCATGTTAGAGTAATAAGACTATATCCACATCCGGAATTTGGATAGAGACATCCCAAACCTTTTATTATTTGTAACACACTATTCATCATTCGTTCGCGGGTAAATAAATTGAAAAGTGATCAATCACCGATATATCTCAAATAAATCTATCGATATTCGATTCTCAGCGCATTTCTACCTCCGCTACGGTGCGATGGCACGTGCGATCGGATCCTGATGATTCGACAACAGATGTTTTTAATTGTTTTCCTAATGCTACACGCTTTACGAGAGCTCTCACTTCTCTGTTTACATTACAACATCTATTTATACACGGTGTATCGTCTGTAAATAGATGGAAGCTTGGTATGTGTTTCGAGACATTATCCAAAAAAATGGGAGAATGATGTTAATGTTCTAATCTATACAATGCCATAGGTTGTTATTGGTTAATTATCTAAAATATTTTAATAATATATGATATCAGCCTTGTATTATGCATTGCCCCACTGCTGGGCACGCGTCTCCTGTAGTACTGAGAGGCTTTAGTCCACCACACTGGCCTGATGCGGGTTGGCAGACTGCACAAACTTTAGAATTTCTTAAAAAGATACTTCTCAGCAATGCAAGATTCCTCACGGTGTTTTCCTTCACCGTTAAAGCAAGCGATAATTCACAAAGGATACACACACAACAGAAGACTAAATAATTTCGGTTAATTCCCCTGCCTTCCACGCTGCCATAATTATATCTCCAGCCAAATCAAAAATATTGGCAAGAAAATATATCCTACTAAGAAAATTTCCTGTACACATTTCAGCACCGAAATCTTTGTATAAATCATTAATTAGTAGAATTACAAATTAACTGCAATTAGAATTTTACAGAATACCTAATAATATTTGTGTGTTTACCACAAAACTGCATAAAAACTAAATAGAAAACATAATATTTTATGTACAACAACTATAGTAAAATACACACAGGAAACGTGTTGGCATTTGCGCCGCCATCTGCCTACAATAGGTTCTTTATTACGAATGTGAGAAAGCAACTAGGCAGACCGACACGCCATAGAGAAATACAATTTCTTTCTAGTTGTAATGGTTTTTGACCTACATTCTGCTTCGTACCAGCTACAGTGGACTCACGTTGTCTGGCTAAAAACTCATTATAGCAGTTCTTAATGAGATCCTGGTTACTTATTAATCTAACTAATATTATAAATGCGAAAGTTTTTAAAAATGCTTGGATCTTTGTTAGAAGTAAACGCGAAAACTACTGAACGGATTTGGCTGAATCTGGCACACTGGTACACCACGTCCTGGATTAACACATAGGCTACTTTTATGCCGGTAATTTCGTCCCATGGGAATAATGGAACCTGTTAACCAGATATTTTAAATTTATGGCGTTGATGTCGCACTTTGTAGCGCGAAAGGGGCGAAGTCGCGAGCAATATCTAGTCATTATACAGTGTCATACATCTTAAATGTCTGGAGAGCAAAACCATGAATGCACCCACGGGAAAGTTCTTATCTCGTTACACTTGTTTCATTGGTGCTGCAACAAGATAATCTGGAAGATAAAATGTCAGCCATGGTTCCCACAGAACAGCGAGTCAAGTGTCTGGGAATGACAAATGAGTTCATCCTTTTAAATATGGTAAACCAAAGGCCACCATACGTCCGAGTTGGTTATTGATTGTGAATTGTCTCACTGGTAGCTCTTGCATGCGAGGGATAGTTATCAAGAACTACGGTTTTATTTATTTCCATTGGTAAAGGTCATGTCCAAAAACGGGCATAAAATTCTGACCAAAACAGTTTATATATATTTGGATAGACTCCAAAAAAATAGTCTTTTACGATAAATCGTATAATTTTAAACACCTCCGATTTTGAGATTTATGTAGTTTTATTATGCTTAAAAACTACACGTTATATGAATGTTTTTATAAAAGTTAGTTACAAATGGAGGGGTCTAAAAATATTTCTTTAATGGATCCAAGATCCATATGTTGCCCCTTTAATATTCCTAAAGTTTGAGACCGGTCCTATTTTGAGGCACAGTAAAAAAAGTGGTCATCTCCTTTGTTTTGTTTTGCTTACGATATAAAAGTATGTTGCTTGATGGTAACTTCGCTAACTGCGGCAACGGCATTATAGTGCGCTTGTCACACTAGATATTGGACGATAAGGGCCGATATACCGCTTGCTGATAAATGCTACTCCTCACATGTATGAGTGGACCGAATACAAACGTCACACTCTAATCTATGCTTCCAAATAAATGGAAATAAAATAAGTACTATTTTCATTAGTTCCTTAATGCGAAAACTGTCAACTGAAACTTACATGAAAGCTGTGAAATAGGTCTTAAGTCTGATAATGGCCAGTGAGCTAATTGAAATATCCTTTAAAACAGCTGAGCATTTGGCTTGTCGGTAGAGACAGAAAAAAATATGATGTACCTAGCCAGACTTTCTCGTAATTATCCTACCGCCTAGCATAATACCTATGTACAGTTGTACTTTATTTAATTATAAATATCATTAATAACGAACGAATCAGTGACCTCATAAATTCGCTTTAAGATCTATTCGTCTATCTGTAAATCTAATGAGTTTGAATCACTAGTGTGGGCTTTATGTAAATTAATTAACATTATATGAATCAGAAACGTTACGATGACGTTAATAATCTAGTAGTGGCAGAATATATTATGGAATCGATGCATATCAATTATTTGAGGGTACCTTTAATAGTTTTTTTCGAAAGCTTCATTGAAAGCATGAAAATTTTAGGAATCGATTGCAAGATTTCCTAATATGCATACAAAATATCGAGACGATAAATCATGCAAATGATTTTTAACAAAGTCAAAAGTTTAGTTCCTTATTTTTATATCCAGGATAGAGGTCAAGAGGAACTATTTCATTTCTTGTACTATTATTAAATATTTTATGTTAAAGCCACTAAAGAGGGCCTCCTATTTTATTCTTGTATAAGAAAGAAATTTACTGAACCAGATTTTAAGTAAACGCCTATAAAGGGTTCTGCATCCCTCCATGGTCGGCATCCCTAAATACTTCTTCACATTTTACGTAAAAGACTCAATATAAATGAAAGTTAACATACAGTCAGAAAAGCGTATGCTTGACCACCTTACGGTTCTAAATGTTCGCATGCGCGTCGTCTGTCAGCAACATGCAGCTTACAACTAAAGTAGACAATAAAAATTATCTGCTATTTCCTTTGTACATCACGGAAATTATCGCACCTGATTGGTAAAATATGAAAAATTGACGTTGTGTTGAGAAAGTGTACTAGCACCAAATTGGCTCACTGTACAGTCAGCCACATAAGTAGCTGAACTAATTCAGAACTTCAAATCGTGTATACACTTTCGTGTTTTCACCAATTTTTTGCTCTGCACAAAAAAAGTCTCACAAAGAAAAAAATGTTTCAAATAAACTTAACGCGTGGAGGGGATTTGAAATATGGAATTTGTTCAGCTACTTATATGGCTATGTACATAACTATATGCAGAACGACGTATCCTGTCGATCTTCCACCGCCTCGCATCCCTGGGCCCGGCCTATCTGACGCAACTAATTACAATGTTCGGAATGGCCGGACGCGGCACAATGGATGATTTGCCTCTCTTATGTCATTACGATTGTTTCGTTTATGATAATGTGGCTCCTTTTGTTCGCACCGATCCTTGAAGGCGATAGGAGTGCTTTTTGATATTTGAAAACATACCACAGTGAGGTCTTTGATCATCTTATACATATATTTTTGATTAAATTACAGGAGCTACAAAGTGATACTCAATTTGTGTTAGTAAGACTATAATTTACTATTTGGGTACATTGATACGTTGAAATGAATTCGTCGATAAAAAATTGATGTTATTATGGTCGCTGTCGACCGGCCACTATTTGTAGTCAATTATGATAATTATTTAAATTATCAAACGTTCTATACTGACATGTTTTTGACATGGGATGACAGATTAATCGATCGATCGTTAATCGACCGGCAAATTAACTTTCATCTGGGAATAAAAATGAAATTAGTTTAAAGTGGGCGATTAAATAACGCACATAAATAACATTTTCGATTTTTGCGATTCAAACTAGACGTTGCTCGCAGAATCGCGCGCGTGAAAAGCCTTTTCCACTATAAAACTCTCTAATTCACTACAGCGATCCATAGCATCATTTGTATTTTGTGCGAATCCAGCGTCATCAATTTGAAAAGCAGATAATTTTTTTTCGCGGGACCAAAATACCGGATTAAAAATTACTAAGTAAATAGGAATTAACATAAAGATATGTGCTGGACGTTCTTGATCGGTCCTGCCCATACAGATCCCTCTCCCTGGGCAGATATGACACCTCGGCCCAATTTGGCAATTACCGCTTGCACGTCCAAATGTCTTGACGAAAATTGATTGGAAATTAAAGCGCAGTGTATTGCATATACTCAAGTTAGAGTCAATATTAAGACCTTACAGACTGCATACATTTTATACCTACTCTAACATAATATTATTAATCTCTTCCAACTTTTCATTATTTTCCTTTTTTACCCTGGTTGGCGGCAGTAATGGACTAAACACCCGTAGTTACACAGACTGTCATACGAAAAATCTACAATCTAGTAAAATATATAGATTACCTATAGGAAAGTCGGTCTAGGCCGCGTTTGGCGCCGCCTTACCAAATCACATTATCGAAGGAGGCAGACCTAGCGCGCAGTCGAATAATTTGAACGGTGACAGCTACAAAAAGCTGTCAATCTACCGATCGTAATGAAAGATGGAGATGTTGAGCTAAGTGAAACGGTATGTTCATATTTTGGTGCTGGGCCTCAAAATCTAACCAGGCCCAAACTTTAAGAATATTGAAGTGGTAAACTATGGACCTTGGATCCATTAAAAAAATATTTTTAGACCCCTCCATTCATAACTAACTTTTTTAAAAACGTTCATATTAAGTGTAGTTTTCAAGAAAAATAAAATTACATAAATCTCAAAAATAGCCCTCCGGGCTTCAAAATTAAACGATTTATTATAAAACGCTAGTTTTGAAGAGTTCTATCCAAATATATATAAACTGCTTTGGTTAGAACTTTAAGCCCGTTTTTGGACATGTCCTTATGACAATGAAGAATAACACTGTAATTATATGAATAGGATTGGCCTATAGATCTATACAATTGAGTGGTTGCCGTATAAAAAGGTAATTTATATAATGCGACACACGTGAACGTTTTGCATTAATCAATACGTGTACCAGTTTCCCGCCATTGTTCGTGACGGCTGTTTGGTTCAGTGTTGCCAGGATGTAATGATTTATTTTCTACTGGGATCAATAAATTTCATTGACGTCATATTTAAAGCATATTATTATGAATTATATTTTTTTGGTATTAGAACTATTAAACAATAATATCTATACGAGTAATCTATGTACAAAATTAAGCTAATATCTCACAGTCCACTTGTTATCTCCGCAGATTAATTAATATAGCTTTAATAAGAATTAGATATTTTATTTATATGCGTTATTAACGTCTATACATTAGTCACAGCTACAATTCTCAAAGCGGAAATTTTATACCGGGTGGAAGGGAAACGCTCTCTATACCGGAACGGTAAGAGAGAAGAACCATAACATTAACGAAAAACTATATTCATTTGCAAAGCTAAGCGATAATACTTACGATTTTAGTATTTCCGTAATTCATGCGCGCGCAATGTAAAGCGTACAAAAAACTGGACGGCCGCCGCGCTGCTCCGGCACCGGCCCGCGGTCGTTAACCCGTCAGCTGATGTTCGTGTTTCATTACGATTTTTTTGAAATATTGACCTATTTTACTATGTTTTTCAGAATAATAATTTGATTTATCTATCCATACGTGAAGCTGTACAGAAATTTGAGAAAATCCTACTAACATGGTATCAATTCGATCGCGATTTTCTTAGTGCTATCACGTCAGGAATCACCAATACTATCACCTGTATTCGTTTCCGAGAGCGTTTCCCTTCCACCCGGTATAGGTAGTACTAATACTTTATCTAGGGCAAGCAACTGCCGACTGTCCTCATGGATACCCTACTCTAAGTATAAGAACTAACTACCAAGCAAATAGGCAGCTGCTCCATCCACCAGCATATTACTTTGAACCTGTATGCCGGAATGGATATAAATAGAAATGGACACAGGTATAACAAGTAGAACCCGGTTTAACGAGGAATTCCCGTCCCGTGATGTCATGAGGGTGAGCATAATCACCTTAAACGATACTCTGAATCCCAGACAACTCGCCTTAAATTACAATCTAAAAACACTAACTTAACAATCCTATCTTGGGTTCGAATCCAGGACTTCATAGATATTACAGCCTTAAAACGATACTATAAGATTGAGGTGATTAAATTTCTACCATACACTTTCTACAATTCCTACCAATGACACATATTAATACGCCCAACACTTTTTGCGTCATTTAGAGCTTAACAAATGAGCGAAGCACGCGCCACGCGGCCAGTTTTCCCTATTTCCCCGTTAAAAAAACGTTTGTAATTTCACACTCGAATTGGTGATCGATTGACTGAAACCATAGCGTGTTACATACTTTTTAATTCATTACATTTATTGAGTGTTTACGTTCGCACGCGACTTTATTCCGCAAAAACATGGTGCATTTTTTTTTACACAATAGGTTATATGATAATATTTAAAATATATGAGAAATTGAGATCATCCTACTAAATAATAGCGTAAGTTAACATTGAAATGAAATAATGTATATTGTTGGCAAATTTCACACCAAAAAAGAGATTTTTTTTTTATTTTATCTATGAAGGGAACGCCCTGTGATTGGATGGAACTTTGGTGACATCACACGCAAGTAAACAAGACTTCATTGTTGTTGTTCTAATCCGATCCGATTCTGATCTAATCCGATTAGTTTTCCGATATTTTTTTTATTGGTGTTTTTACTAGTGGCATAAATATTAATTAGATTGGAATCTCAAAATGGAGCCAAATTTTGTACGAACCAATAACAGCAACTTGCGTAAGATAGACGCATTTAAGGTTGCACTTTTTCTTTAAGAATAACGCTGATTACTTTGGTGCAGAACTTAAAAATGTAAAACCAGCAATGTAAGTACCTACTACGTGAAAATTATTTCTTCGCAAACTAATATGTATCATCATTCAGATGTTTAATACAATCTCAATTTAGGTTATGTTGATAAATTGTCATAAATTTCATTGCTTGTGTTATAAGTAGGTTTTGTGATGTTATTTCATTTTTTAAAACCGATATAAGTACTTATCAACTAGTATCTCGTATATTTTACGCATACTAGTACATAGTATATTTTAAAGCTAAATATTATTTATATCAAAATGATCTTCACACATAAAAACGTTTGAATGTGATAGAAAGCTTTTTAGTTATCTTCAAGCTAATTGTAATCACGTTTTTCGTCTTTTGGAATTCGTTGGAACAGAAACAAACAGTTTGTGCGGCCTTTTAATGGACTTGTTTATACAATAATGTACTACACACCATTTTATACAATAAAGTTGAATGAAACTGATTAAAATTACTTTAGCTGCACTAACTACACTACTTTAACTGCTAACTTGTTTACTTGCGTGTGACGTCATGACAACCGCTATTATAAAAACAGCGTTTATGGCGCGGTTGTAGAAATTTAATCTTGAATTGGTTTTTTATTCATATAACCATATAAATATCAAAAATATCTTTAGAGCATGCTTATTATGCAATAGAGGATAATATAAAACGGTTTTCCAAAATTAGTGAAATAGCCTATTGATTACCGAGCACCGTGCTTGCCTGATTATACGCACCAAGATATTCCACAACAGTAGCAAGACTGCCTCGGTGGCGTAGTTGTATTACGGTACGACTGCATTGCTGAGGTCGCGGGTTCGATCCCCGGGTCGGGCAAAGTGATACTGGGTTTTAAATTCACTATCAGCCCGGAATCTGGAATTTGTGGCTGATAAGTATTATAAACGCGAAAGTTTGTAAGAATGTATGGATGTCTGTATGTTGGTCACTCTTTCACGAAAAACTACTGAACGGATTTCGATGAAATTTGGCACACGGGTAGATCATGTTCTGGATTAACACATAGGCTACTTTTATCCCGGGGAAATATAAAGCGGGACTTTTCTCCCGGAAAAACTTTTTAACGCAGGAGGAGCCGCGGGCAATAAAAGCTAGTATGCAATATATGAACAAGTTTTTCATGTATTAAACAATTGCCGGCCTGCGTGGGCTCTCGGGCAGGTATTGTGGGGTCATGTTGCGAAACAGCCTTACTTTTTGTCCACCCACGCGTTTGCCAATGCAACAGAAGCGTTGTGCAGCCTGTGCCGTGTCCTTTCGCTGTTAGGTAATATTTTGATAAATAATTCTTCATTTCTACCTAACTTGTACACATTGCAATTTGAGATAAGTAAATAAAATGACTCGTCCATGTATTATCAAATAACAAATCAGGCGTTGCCTTAGGTATAAATTTAGCTATTGTAATGTCACTAGGGCAATTGCCATATTAGAGCACAATATTGAACCTGCTTAAATCATTATATTTTAAACAAAGTCAATAAATAATTTGCCTTATTTGGGAACTGGAACTAGTACGTGAGATTCTGTCTAAGTAAAATAATTAACATTAATCATATTCAGTCTTCGACATTTGTGAAACTGGATTGAATCCACGACCTTCAAGTTTGAGACAATAGCAATTATCTATAAATCTTGTCTCGGTCTGTTCGTTCATAACAATATCATGCACTTCGCGTGATCTCATTTATGATATCAGTTCTGTTTTAAATACTCGCCATTTTTGCTGGGACTGTCATTGTCATGTTGATTTCCGGTTCGAATGCACGTATACTGAAGAGGGAATCGTCTAAGAGACAGAGAAAATCTAGAGAGGTACTAGAGAACCTTTTTTGTGGAGGATTGCAGGATCATCGATTGTAAGGAGGGAGTGAGTTGGCAACCTTTTTGTCGTTTTCTTGTCTTTTTTAATTGGTCCTAAACAAAATGTATTTATAGCAGGAAACAAAAATCATTTAAGTTTTGAAATGAAACTTGAAAACATTGTTAAACACACATTTCATCCAATGTTTTAATTCGAGCTTTCACAGTATAACAAGATCATTGGAGAAGTGAACTCTTAATAAAACTATGTTAAAAGTAACTATGATAATGCATACTGTTAATAATATTACTAATTTCACTTTTCTGTTGTAAGAAATATAAGGTTTTTATTTATTTCTAATACTACCTCTTATGCGTGTATATATGTATATGTCCTTTATTATGAATTATGATGATATGATTATCTTAAAATTCATTAAAAACAATCATGTTTTATAGTCTGTAGTTTATATTATACGTTCTATAATATGTTATTTAAATTTCATAAAATTTGTTTTTAATTTATTCGGTGACATTTAAAATAATAACAAATTAACTTTCAATGTCGTATGACTAAGCAGTTTAATTATTATTGAAGAAATTATATATTTCTCATGAAACAAATGGCATAAATAAAAATAAACACTTTGAACATTCAAGTGTTGTCACTTAAATTTTAATATACCATCGTCAAGCGCCAGAATTACACTGCAAACTGTTTAAAATCACTTCACCAGAGTTTGCGCTCTCAGTCTCACACAAAACAAATGTTATAAACGATGAGTTAATAACCATAATACACTCCACAAGTTAAACATTTAAACCATGCAATGTTTACATACGAGAACAACAAACGAACACACCCAAAAAGTTTCTCATACACATTGTGTTAAGTACACAGTGTTATTATAAAAAAATATTATATTTACCTCCTTATCCAACGGAAGAACCTGTTACCCGCTTTATTGGAGTTATTTTTCTTCTTTTTCCCCATTTTCTTCTAAATTTAATATCATGGGACACTAACACCTTTGCTTAACAAAAAAACACAGATCGTTTATGTTCACGAATAAAGTTTTCAAAAATAGAACGTCACACACAACACTGGCCACTAATAAGTTCTCTATTTGAAATGAATTTTATTTATGGAACCATTTCTGGCCGGCACAGGACTCTACGGATGGGCTCTACAAAAACCATAGACGATAAAACATTAATCACAACACACCAAACAAAGGGACAATGTGGAGTACATCGAAAATATTTACCAAAATCTGCGAGCAAGAAGATAAAATTTCTAATTCATCATGAGTGGCCGACGAGGGGCGCGCGCGCGTACTGGCGTGTGCCCGCAGACAAATTTAGACGCGACGAAAAAAAACCAAAACACTCCTGACTGGATGCACATTGCGAGAAATGCAGCCGAGTTTATTTTCAGTTTGAATCTACGAGATACCAAGATTCGAGATCGAGATATTGTCTAATAATAATGTTTAGGAGCGTCGCGTCAGGTTTGACGGTGCTTGGATGTTCGTCGGGAGAAAATTATTGAGCGGAGGACCGGTACTTGTAAGCAAGCCGTGTAAAGGTTTATGCCCTCAACGGTCTATTTCATGCCGGTTTACTTAAAATGAAAAAGGAGAAGATGCTCAATAATTTATTATAGATATATGTGCATGTTGCACATTCCTGGTGTAAACCTTTATGACATGGCTTTTAACTATCCACAAGACTATTTGAAATACAATTCTTAAACAGCGTCGAAATGCAACTTACAAAGACCTTTAGTGTCGCGAAACGATCAAATTTAAATTGGCTCTACATTTCCCATAGGTATCAACATACTCCGAAAGTTTTATAGGCAACTTCAGGGTCTAAGAACAAGCTACAAAAACAGTTAAATAATCGTCAATGTTTTCCAAAAACATTAATTTTCGCGATAATATTTACAAAGGTTAAAAAATATGTTTTTTTTTTATAAATAACCATACCGACAATCTAGGCACAATTACCTAAAAAAACATTTTTTGTGAAAATTAATTCGTTGTTTATTTCCTGTCATTTGTCTGTAAAAATCGAATAAAAACAAAAAGTGCGACAAACAGACAGCCTGAGTCATCTTGTAAATCCGCAACTCGTATGCAGTTTATAGCGTTAGGTATATATTGCGGAGATCAGTACTCGCCGCCGACTTTTCCAATTCTGCGACTGCTAGATATTAGGGACATCCATGTAATTAACGAACTTTCTGAATACTGAGAATACTAATGTATTTCTTTGAGTGCTTTCAGAAGGCTAGAAACTTAAAAACCATAGTTCTCCATCTTAAAATGTAAATAATTTGCGTTAAAATATATATATAACATTTGTAAATACATATTTACCATTGTCAAGCTTTTATCCCGACTCATTGAATTAATAGCAGCGAATGTAAACTACATAACAGTTGAAGTGAACGTTTCAGAAATTCATAACGACCCGTGAATGAGAATATAAAAAAAAAATGATTTTGATAATTTATACCATAAATGATTTATCTCGCTTCTAAACAATCTCTGAACCATAGCTAGCTTATTCGTACCTCTGTTTTCCTTTCTTGAGACGCACTCAATATTTTCGTATTCTTTACATTTCACTATTTTTACTGTTTCGACATTGTGATTAAGTTCAGTTTCGTGCACCTACTATGATTTTGTCTCTGCAGCGCCACAGGTTGACTGGTAGAGAATGCCTTCGGCATTAAGTCCGCCTTTACATAACTATGTATAAAGTGTAATAAATAAATAAATATTGTATACTACCCACATCATAGACCAACGCTTAAAAAAACGGACTTAAATACTAAACTCTTCACCGGAAATCATCATCTAAGATCGCACGTGCGTGTCATCTCTCAAGCTGTCATAGAGAATATCCTCTATGGTTATCACATAATTGCGTCACACCGGGCCACTATAGAACGTTGGGCGGCGTCCAAACTGTGACACCTGAAATACCCGACGAGGAAATGAGCGCTCTAACTAGCCGCGAATGATTCTCCAATGAGTAATATTGTTTATATATAGGGAAATGTTTAGAGCGCCTATTTACAAGGGATTTTGATGTTTGTATTCCATTATATTCTAATTTATAAACGGTATTCATGCTTTTCCCATGCCTTCAACGATGATGATGTGCGTTCAGTGTGCCTTCAGTGCACAAATCATAAAAGATGCAAAGGGAGTATAGTCACACCGTATATTCCGTAAATAAAAGAAACCATTATAAGCAGTTCTCTACTGGATCGCAGGTATAATTTACCAACTTCGCATTTTAACTGGATTTACAAAACGGTATGTGCAGGGGTAGGTACTCTAGTCATAACAGGTCAAAGAGCACATGTCGGTCTATAATACTACTAACAGACGATTAGATTTGGTATCATCGTACCAATTCGTCACACGATACAGTCTTCACGCCACACGATCGAACCGTACCATGCGATGTCCAGTTGTATCGAACCAAGTTTGATGGACAAGCCATCGAACCAGCCGTACCAACAATAATAATAATAATGTCCATCGAACCGTGCCCCACACGATGTTCGATGGCATACCGTTTTAATGGTTCGGCTGTACCAAATCGCATCGTATGTGCCATGTGTGATCGCATCATTCGTCGATACGACTGCAGCTAGGGTGGCACCGCTTTCCGCAGCAAGCTTACGGGCAAAGGCAATTTTGAATTAATACTACAGACAGATTACAAAAGGACGAAAACATCACCATAGTGTTTTTAAAACCAGCCAGTGTTCATGGACAGTGGCGATCAATCACCATAGTTTTCCCAATTGGTCTTTTGCCAACCTTTTATTTTAAACAATAAACTAGCGAGAATCGCACTCATTCATCATAATAATAAAGAAGTGACAGAATATTAATATCAATGTTTACAGGATTTTATTATGGTTTGGGATGCATGAATGGAATAATTAGCGGAAAATCGAATGAAATCGTATTTTAATTAATGCTATAAGTTGTATCGATATTTTAAGATAAATAATAACCAATTGGCTATTAATCATAACCAAACAAAGTTACATCTAGTCGATTACAGGAATGTTTTCAAAATGTTACAGCAATGTGGCAAAAATTATACAACACTTTCAATAAACAAAACATAAAATCGTATTACACAGCTATTCCTAGATATTCTTCGTTATAATTTACAAGAAAAAAGAAAGATGTATGGATGTATTCACTTGTCTCTGCAAACAATACCTATTATAACGGCCTAGAACAATGCAGCCAAAGACAAGCTCTAGAGAATGCATTCAAATTCCATGAAACTTAGACGGACATTCCAATCTACGTAGACCTCTCAACCGCCTCGCGCACTTCACATACACAGGCAAAATGGAAAACATCAATGGCATCCTAGGGATCACTTGTTACTGGCCATAACAGATACTTTCGCGGGCTGACGAAAGCGAAATGACACGCGCTCCGTTTCACATGAGCTTCCTGTTACGTTTTCACATTTCGAAATACTAAACACTGGCTGTTTATAAAATTAATTACATTTATTTTTACTCCCATAGAGAATGAAAACAATGTTCCAAATTCGAAAAATAGTGTAGACTGTAGGCATAGAACATTTTTAACCGTGTCAGAATCGAGCACTCGGGACGAGTCCTGCAACAGCGTCGATCGAACGCAAGTATACCGCGGCGACTGACCGGAGGGATTCACATGAAAATACAAGCTTTTCGGGGAAGTCACTATGTTTAATTATAGTACGCCACGAAATATAAATACAGTATACGCTGAATCAACAGAGCGCTCAATATCACATTCATATGACTAATATCTTCAAAATAAGTACATCGCGTTATATTCGTTGCATTTCAATAACAATAAAAATATATTTTAGGTCATGCAAACTTTCTTTGGCGCCAGCTGATTAATCTGTATATTCTCGTGTACTGTGCAATAATTTAAAGTTGTCACCGCATCTGAGCGTACACTGGCAGTGTGAAGAAAAAAAATTGTTTACATTATACGATATTATGAAACTTTTTCAAGAGTTTATACACAGTACACGACCACAGTTCCATCTTCGCTGTCGAGGGCCTCACCGCGTTCCCCGTCGCCACCCCCCCCTCCCGATCCCCCTAACAGTTCCGGCCCGCGTGCCTATGACGAAATAACTGAACTAAACTGATGGATTAGGTTAAAAAACCAATCTTCCCTAATCGTTGATGTCTCATCTTCTTTCAGTGACCATCTTGAGCCGAGGTTCGTAACCCTTAAGTGGGTTGCCCTTAGCACGGTCACATAATTCAAAGGGTTACGAGCGCCTTAAGCGTTCACCCTAAAGACCGGTGTGACCAGTAACGTTGAGTCGCGTTCGGCTACTAGCCGTAGGGAAACTAACAGAAAAAAAAGAGTTTATTACATTTTCATTGGTTTACTATGTTCGCATAAAATGCATCATGCTATAAAACATTACTCAATGCTGTAGGAATAGGTACATAATCTTATTATTTTTTGTGATATATGACTAAAAATATTTATGAGAGATACAAGAATTATATTTGAAATCATTTGCTTTAGCACACAAAAACACAAGACAGTGTGATACTAGGAATGGAATTTAGGTTTGATATGGCTATAGACTCTGTTCGTACCATGTTATGGAACAATTAATAGGCGTAATAACTAAAGCTCTAGAGTCAAGAGAAATGGGCTTTAAATATGTGTCTATGCAATAAACTAACCAGTGCGGACCAACGCGCTTAAACGCATAAAATCTGCTGGGATTCTTAAATAATGGTCTAAGAATTATAAATCATTTCTCAGTGGTACTTTACAGATTGGATTGTGAACATAATATTGATGGTGAAAGTTTCATTGTGAATTCTTCGTGAACAGTGTATTGGGATTAACTATAGTTTCTTCAATGTTTATTTAAGGCAATATAATTATTACTACAATAGATATTATGGTAATTCGTTTCTCGATCAAATTTTGTTTCGGATCAATTTATTTTCAAAAAATCAACTCCTTTTACAATGAATTAGGGTCCAAGACCTCCAGCCTCAGTGACTTTAACTATAATTATCCTTTTACAATGAATTAGGGTCCAAGACCTCCAGCCTCAGTGACTTTAACTATAATTAGATTTTCTTATTGTCATTATTTATTTATCCTTGTTACGGTTGTTTATCTCCTATACTTTTCCGTCACAATTCTGATAATAATAGAATCCCCAAAACGATCTGATATCAACAATTATAAAAATAATAATAAGTACACGCTATCCAAACCACAATCATCACAGTGACGACACGACGCAGAAACGACATATCGTATCGTGCGATCTAAAATATCGTATCTGGCAGTCGCAAGTTGCATATGACAGCAAGAGAAACGAGACCAAGGTCCCGCATAGGTGTTTACTTAATATTGGCCGAAACGAGTCTGGCCGAACGACGAGGTCGACACCCACATCTCGTGATTTTTGAAACTAGAAACTTTAGCATTGGCACAATGTTTCTTCGTCATAATTTTAAGTTCCAACTGGACTTATACAAAAAAGGATCGATACAAGGTGTACAGACGATCTACTCAAGGTCGCAGGAAGTTGCTGGATTTCGAGGATATCCTGTGGTTGATGCTTGATGATCGAATATAGAAACTAATATTTTATTCATTTCAATGACATGGATTAGGTATCCTACTAATATCATAAAGGCGAAAGTTTGTAAGAATGTATGGATGTTTGTTAATCTTTCACGCAAAAACTACTGAACGGATTTCGATGAAATTTGGCACACGGGTAGATTGTGTCCTGGATTAACACATAGACTACTTTTTATCCCGGGACAATATAAAGCGGGACTTTTATACCGGAAAAACTCATTCATGCGGGCGGAGCCGCGGGCAAAAGCTAGTAGTCCATAAAATCCATAATTATAAATAAAGTTACAAATGTCGTGCGGAATGATAAAAATAATAATATAAAGAAAAACTTTTACTTCAGTAACCTATCGTCATTAAACTTTTTTTTTTTTTTTTTTTCGTATGGCCATCTTCGGCTCATTAGGGACGGCTGCGGGCTTCCTCCGACTCACGTCTAAGTTGTCGTCCGCAACCGCCCCTGCTGTCGTCCGCAACCGCCCCTGCATCGTCATTAAACTTGCCTGTGATTTTATTGATCAAATAAACTGCGAAGTTGTCTTCGTATTATATTTTACCGCGAAATTGGTTCGTAACTTTAGTTTTGTAAGTGTTGATCGTAAAACTATTTTTGTATCATTTAAGAAGTCATATACGAGTAATCATCCTATTAATCTGTTGTCGAAAACGGTTGTGAATTTCAGAATAATATAGTTTAATAATAATTGAAAGGAAATGTCCGCTTTTTGTATGGGCACTGGCCATTGGGCCTCGTAATCTAACCAGGCTCATACTTTATGAATATTAAAGGGGTAAAAGTATGGATCTTGGATCCATTAAAAAATACTTTTAGACCCTTCGATTTATAACTAACTTTTTGAAAAACGTTCACACTAGTAGTTTTTAAGCAAAATAAAATTACATAACCTCAAAATCGGAGACATTAAAGGTTTTTTGCTAAGGCCTAGTTTTCGGGAGTACTATCCAAATATAATTATATAAAGCATCTAGGTTAGAATTTTAACCCCATTTTTGAACACGTCGATTCACATTTTTTTTAAGTAGGTAAATGTAGCTAACAGGTGAATCGCCGTGTGATTAATGGTCACTTATGCCCATAAATAGCGTAGCAATGCATCAATTACGTTTACTAAGACAAAAGTGGTCTTTTAGAAGAGCGGGTGAATTATAAGTATATGGAATCACACAACCGAAACCAAAGGTCAAAACTCAAAAGACATTGGTATTATTCCGGTATATTCGTATTCCATACTATCTGAAGTGAGACTCTACTCATTATAATCTAGATGATTCTTAACATTATTACTTTCCCGACGTATCGATCAGTCTTAAGCCTTTCTATTTCAGTATCAAAAGTTTACGACGTCTATAATTCAGACACGTTATGTCTATAATAACGAACTATTAAAGCCCCGTAAATCTCGCCTGTAATCATCGTTTGTCTTCCTTATAGAGTATGAAGTCCAAGAAATTTGTTTAATACTAATATATTCTCGACAATTTTATTGCATTAATGTTCACTTACTTTGTTTCTTTGAAATTATTAAAGAAAGTGCTATTTTAAAGTATGTAAACTAAACAAATCTGCTATTTTTAAAGTTTTATCCTTCGTTATAACGAAGGATAAAACTTTAAAAATAGCAGCTTTAAAAATATTATTCAGAAAAGAAAAGAAAAAAATTCAGATGTAACCATGTCATGTTTGGTATACCAAACATGACATGGTTACATATGAATTTTATCCAGACCCTCATTTACCGTGGAGCAGAAATAACCAATTTCTATTTCAAGTCCTGCAATAGCAATTGTCCCATCTTTTCGAACTACTTTTATAAACAAAACTAAACCAAATAAGCCGTTGAATCCAACCGCATGCTGCAATTGTCATCTAAAATATCAATAAAATGATGTCGTTATGATTCTAAATTCAAACCACATCCTCTGTGTTCATTATTATCTATGACAGCTACATTTATTTCTAAATTCAATCTCCATCCTCCATGCTACATATAACTCAAACTCTATATTGCCTACGGCTAGACCCGAGCGAATGCAATTCGCCAACGTTGCACCCTGGACTGCTGCCAAATAGCAACGGGTGCGACGACCTGCCATTTCGTTTTTTTACGTCTGCCATCGCGAGATTTTAGTTTCTTTATACAAATAAACAGTTGTTAATCTCGCTTTATAGCATTTGCAATAAGGAAGAAACGTTTCGCTGTCATTGATGCAATTCTGGTCTATTTTCAACGAAAATTAAGAGGTAGGCAAGAGATGTTTTAATTTTGGTAGTGGGCTATTTGCGGAGCACGTGGTCACTTTTTTCTACATTTGGGTAAATTTATTAAGAAACAATACAATATATATTTCTATTATTTAATGCCTCTTTAAAATGATAGGTAAACTTTACAGCTATAACCACGTCTCCAGAAGTTTTTGAAGTTAATTATCACGTCCATTCATTGCTCGACTCATAGAAAATACATATAACGTCTTCGGCGTATTGTCAATACAGATTTTTTGGTTAAACTTAAATCGAATAACAAAGGATTTCTATACGAAGACGCCAAAAATTAAGGCATTTGAAAGTCTACACAAACCCAGAAGCCGTATTAATACAGACAATACAAACGAGCCTACACTCACAATCTGACAGCTATCACCTTCAAACCGCACGATATGTTACACCGAAACCGCCTGCCCGCAGACCACAGCAACTCTGATAGACATATCAAACGGTTGCCCACAACGACATACATTTAACTTTTGCTTTATTATCAACCTGATGTAGTTATGCGAAGTCGGTTCTTGTACAAAATAAGCAAAAAAAAAACGAATCATAATAATTAATACTTGATTGGACTGAATGTGCATAGACAAAGTTTAAAAAAATAAAATAGATAAGTCTAATCCATACTTGAGCAAATAATACTGGCCTAAAATGCCACTCGCAAGCTTTGAAAAGAGAATGTCACACGAAAACAAATGAAACACTGCACTGGCCACAAACAGTTCAATTAAAAGAAAAACAAAACACAAGTATAAAATCTGAGCGCACGCTTCGCGCGTCCCATTTCGCGTCACTCACTGCACGCGGCGGGAAGCGACGACATCCAAAAAGGCAACGTAATAAATGGTCTCAATTAGGATGCAAGCAGTGTGTACTGTCCAATTGTGATACTAGAAGAATGTGCGAACCCGTCACTGTAAATCGGTCAATGGATTAATAATTGACTTGTCCATTAGGACAGGACACGTCTGATATCAATATTGTATGGAGGTGACAGATGATAGTAAAAAAACCTAAAACGTTAACAAGGAATTTCATGATGAAGAGCTGCCAGTTAATAGAAGAGCGTGACAAATACAAGAGATATTAAGCCCTTGATATTGAGATAATGATTAAGTCATGTTATGGATACAGCTAAAAGTGTATCTAGCATAATACATGGTAATTTACTGTCAAGGATGACATACAAACAATAATTTCAGTAAAACCCTCCACTTTATAAATAAGGCTTACAAAATAGCTGCCAATCTCAACCCTAAGACAATATTTTTTTCTCACGTTATTCATTCGCTGCGCTTGCAGTTAAAGTAATCAATGTGGCCATTTAGACAACATAAATAAACACCCAACGAAAGGCAACTTATGGCCGTAGTTTAATTGATTAATGTGGCAATGACGGGCAACGTATTACTCAAAAAATAATGCAACGTGCGTTATCTCTCATCGCTACTTATTGAGTGAAACACTATTATGGTACAGTTTTCTAGAACTTGGGAGTCGTAGAATAACGGCGCCGCGCCGAACTTTGGATTTGGTAGAAATATGGCATACGAATTACGGATACACTAAATCCTTTTTACCACAAAACAGTAACCATTGAAAATTTCATTACTAAAAGATGATTTCAAACAGCTCTTGCGGTGACTCGAACACGAGCTAAAGTAATCCAGAAAAAAATCACTAGGAGGCCTACATCATCCCCGGGTATTGGAACGAAGTTCCTTATCGTGCGTTGTGAAAGGGAGCTAGACGAAAAAAAATCTCACGAAAAGTTGAACGACACTTTTATACTTGCCCGGTGAAACCAGCCAGTAATAATAAAGAACTGGCCGTAAAAGTGACATTCGAAATTTAAATAAAAAAAGTCAATTTCAATGCTTTTTAGAGTAGTTTTGGAACGAATAAAATATGTATGAAATTTAAATAAAAAAAGACAATTTAAATGCTTTTTAGAGTAGTTTTTTTTTCGTTAGTTGTATGTTAATTTTAATGTCAATGCTTGCTTAGGTGATGATCGTGATTCGATGACATATCTATTATGTAGGTAGAAGTAAATGTTTTCATTGATGTGGTAACGTTTTAATGAAATATACAATTATTGTTATAACTTAAAAGAAATAAAATTTTATTACAATATCTTCACTAATTAATCGAAAAGAACTTCGTTCCATCCGGGTGTCCCTTGACACCTCTCAAGTTTTTTTTTCTACTTTATATCCTGGTAAAGGACTGTAACACGGTCTGAGTCGCGAAAAAGACCTAGTCTATAATAAACCATATGTATGCAAATAAGATACCATCATCGATAATTAATTTATGAATGAGTAATAGAAAAAAAGAAAGGAAACATATTTATTAGTCACAGCTTATAATGATACAAATATGAGTATACTATATGTGATACAAAAAAAAGAATAAACTTTGCACGTCGCGTCGTGGCTGTGACAAGTAGGTGACCGCTCAGCATAATGTTGTACTGCGGCGTGAGCCACAGCACAACGCTCATTTTCAGTGATCACCTTGGGTGACGTGCGGACGCGAGCTGTCTGTAATACAATTCATTATTTATTAACAATGCAATAATCGTAACCGCAAACGTAGAATCCTCAAATGACCATAATATTATGACAGAAGGTATAAAATTATGGATGATCTCATTGTTAGAAAGTAAGTTTGTCAGATATGGCAACACAGCACAAATAATAACACAGCTTTGAAAAGCATCATCATATTTATATAAAGTCAGTGAAACACCTCAATATTACAAAGCATTTGTAAATGTAAAATAGTAGTTTATTCATAATAATTGTTCAGCGACCTGCGCTGTATAAATGTACCGAATAAGAACTTCTTGAGGAAACAAACTTTTAGGGAAGATTTTACTTGTCATGGATATAATCAACAATGTCTTGCATTACGACTTGGGTACAAAAAGCGTTGTAGTGTGGTGTGCTAGTTGATATCAGCTACAGCTTTACTGTCGTAGTAAAGTGTAAGTAGTGTTAAAATTACTTACCTTCTAAGATTCGGTTAGTACCTGGACACTATTAGTTCTTTCCATCTGGTAAGGAGATAGTTTGAGACTCTGGGAAGGTTTTAGGTTACATTTTGTCCCGGCAAAATATATAGCGGGACTTTATCCCGGAAAATTTCATTCACGCGAGCGAAGCCGCTAGCAAAAGCTAGTCTTAAATAAAAGTGACGTGGCAGATTGTTGCCATTCCTGAGATTGTGCACATAAAAAGAAAAAAACATTAGAAGCTTGATAGAGGCTCATTTGATTACAAATCTTCAAGCCAAACTCAGAGGTTTCTAACTTTCTAATAAGCATCAAATTGTTTTGCGACAAAGAGGAACACTTATGGTGCTTCAATGTAATCTAATTATGTTGCCCAAACAAGAAACCTAGGAAAATCTGCAACCTAAATAAAGCCTTAACAGTATTAATTTATTAGCAATGGACGGACAACGTAAGGATCTAATTTTGATTTCTGAATAGAATATTTTGTGTTTTATCGACTGAAACAAAGCAATGTAAAATGACGAATCACGCATATCGGAAGCTCAGAGAAAAATGTGTAGAATGTAGGTACAAAAAAAAATACAAACACACGAATTGGGAACCTTATCCTTTTTTCAACGGACTTTCCGTTAGATTTGGCTGGTCTTGTAAGTTGGAACATCGCATCGAAGGTTGTGCACTCGTATGAGAAATGAAAACGTAGTATTCTGCAAGTAAAACTGAGAAAATAAAGAAAAAACTATTTGTTCTTAGCATTATGCATTGCATCTACTATATTGCTTTAAATTGATTGTAAAGAGAACAACACTAGTTTCTTGCCCGCTCATCTCTAGCGGAAACTACTTCCGCACTGGTAGAGAAATTTGCAGAGGAATTTAATAATGTTAAACATTTTTATGGAGTTAAATAAATTTATTTCATTAATGAGTGTAATGATATTTTGCTGGAATATATTTGCAATATATAAGTGGACGATAGCCTAGTTGGGAATGGAACGGTCTGCCGAGACAATGTCCGGAGCTTCAATACCCAAGGCACACACCTCTGATTTCAAAGTTAGGTACGTGTGTATTGTCAATTGCGTCCTTCGTTTTAACGGTGAAGGAAAACATCTTGAGGAAACCTACATACCTGAGATCGCCTTTATAATATTAGTAGGATACTAATATTAAGTTCTCCATAAGAATCTCGAGGGTATGTAAGGTCTGCCAACCCGCACTAGGCCAGCGTGTTGGACTAAGGCCTAACCCTTCTCAGTAGTAGAGGAGGTTCGTGCTCAGCAGTGGGCAGTATAATATAATACAGGCTGATTGCATATATTTGCCATCAGTTTACCTAATGCAGTAATTTTCTCGAGTTATAAAAGAGTTCAAGTAGGTACACTATTTATTTTTATAATTTCATCGCAAATCAGCTATAAATACAACAACAACAACAACGCATATAGTATTTTCTATTTCCTCTACAGTCTAATGGCGTTGTAGTTTGTACTGAGATATATAACTACATTCTGCGTCATTTGTAAATCGTACATTAATTAAAGAGCGATCTTTGTGTGACTAATGTGACGATATACACTCATTTGCAAAAAAAACGGGCGGTTTGGATTTTAATTCTTTTTTAAAAAAATACGGTACCAAAATGTTTTCAATCATTTGTACATGTTACTGGCCGGTTTTAAAAATGCCGTGGTGTTTAAAACAGTACGTTCTAAATTAAAATTTTCGTTTGATGCTCGTTTTTACAGAAAACCACTTTTTATCCTACATTTTTGGTGCGAAGTTCCAAAAGATAATATCGGTTTTCATAACTTTTAGTCAATTTTTATGAATTTATTTCATATTCTTAATTGTCAAAGCTTCATTTATTGCTGTTTAGCTGTCTCAATAATGTTAGAGAAAGTGGTAAAAGCTACCAAAATTATTGCGCTGCTCAAAGAGGGCTGCAGCCAATGCTTCGTGGCTCAGAGGCTAAGTATGAGTCGCTCGACGGTTCAAAGGACCTGGCAGCGGTATCAAGACACCGGTTCCGTCGAGAGAAGGCCTGGTTCTGGAAGAAAACCATGTACCCAACCACGGGATGATCGTTTTCTTGTGAGTCGCGCATTGAGAAATCGCAAGTCTTCGTATGTGGACCTTAAGAACAACCTCGAAGAAGTAAGAAATGTGCATATTAGTCTATGGATGGTCAGGAGGAGGCTGCTCGCGGCCAATATACGCAGTCATCGCCCGGCCCGCGGCCCTAAGTTACTCCGTGAGCACAGAGTTGCCAGGCTTAGGTTTGCTCGAAATTGTGAGCCATGGACTCAAGAAGACTGGAATAGGGTATTGTTCTCCGATGAAGCCAGGATATCTCTGTTCGGTGAAGACCGACGTCGGCGAGTGCTACGAAGACGAGGAGAACGCTTTGCAGAGGCTTGTTTTGAAGAAATCACACCTTATGGTGGGGGCTCTATTATGTTTTGGGCAGGAATAAATTCAATGGATCGTACAGAGTTAGTCTTCATTGAAAACGGCTCACTGACTGGACATCGATACATAACGGAAGTTCTTATTCCTCATGCACAACCCGCATTGGCCGCTTTAGGCGAAGACTCAATTTTTATGGACGACAACACTCACGCCCACCGGTCTGGCGATGTGGAAGCGTATGTGCAAGAGGTCGGTATTCGTCGTTTGGATTGGCCAGCTCGAAGTCCCGACCTCAATCCTATAGAGCATGTCTGGGACGTTCTGAAACGACGCGTGAGATCAGTACAACCGGCTCCGCAAACCATCAGAGAGCTGAAGAATGTGATTACCTCGGAGTGGGAACGTATTCCGCAAGCAAGTATCCGGGATATCCTCGCTAGCATACCCAGACGAATTCAAGCTGTGATTTCAGCTAGAGGGGGTCACACTCGATACTAAACATTTATCTGCTTTTACTTTATTAAAGAAAAAACAAACAAAAATCTTTGTTAACTTTTACTTCATGAGCATATGCACTACTAGCGAGCATACACTACTAGTGAACTTTAGCATTAAAACCCATAAATTTTATCAAAATTTTATGATAATACTGACGAAAACGATTATTTGCTTATTAATTTACAAAATTGTGAAAGTAAAACTACCTATAATTATCAAACAAACCAATAGTAACATTTGAAATGGTTCATTGCTTAGGTGCCCGTTTTTTTTGCTAATGAGTTTATTTATGTATATGACTGCCTCGGTGGCGTAGTTGTAATGCGTACGAGTTACGAGTACGATTTGCGCGCTGAGGTCCAGGGTTCGAATCCCGGGTCGGGCCAAAAAAAAAACTTTGTGACTGGGTTTTTCCATCTTAAAAAACATTACTCAGTCGCAGCCCGGAGTCAGGAAGTTGGCGGTGTAATACCCCCGTGCCTCGGAAAGCACGTAAAGCCATTGGTCCTGCACCTGATCTCTCTCCGGTCATGTCGGATTGCCGTCTCACCGGACTATGAGAGTGAAGGAATAGCGAGTGCACCTGTGTATTGCGCACACACTTGTGCACTATAATATCTCCTGCGTACCTGGCTGATCTTTGAGATTGGCCGCCGTGACCGAAACTGGCTAGGAGGATTTCACATATTTATATAAAACTAGATTTTACTCCCAGCTCTACTCGTGTTAGTGTTTTCCGGGATTAACGTGCCTTGAACCTATACTTGACTTCTGTTAAAAATTGCATGTTTTTACCTTTTCTGAAATATAGGTAAGACCTTATATTATAGTATTTTTATGAAAACTATCGCATGTGTTAGCCGTAAAATCCTAACAGACAATATTGTTTGCATCATAATTCACTCAAACACGCTCGCAAGTCCGGTATCGTGGGTGAGCGTAGCGACTTGATCCTTGTTCACAACTTAAATGGCATCATTCGGATCTCAAAATATTTTTGGTGAAAGGCAAAAATTTAAATTACAATTTACAATATGCACAGACTTTGAGTATAGACATATTTTTACTGTGCTTTGGGAAATCGGAAACGATTTGTGGAATTTGGGAAAAGTTTCAACATGCTGGCCCTTCTTATCGTGAGTACGTAATATGTACGTGAGTACTGATGAGTCATTTCTTCCTAATTATTACATAAAAATTGATGATTGTTTATTTATTAACTCATACCAAGCCCGGAATCTGGAATTTGTGTCCGATATGGCGATAGGCTCGCTCCCTATCACATCATGGGACGGAATGACGGCGAAAAGTGGGTGCACTAGTTGCGCCTCTGCCTACCCCTTCGGGGATAACAGGCGTGAGTGTATGTGTATGTGTGTGTAACTCATACTACCATAACAGTCAAGTAAACAAAAAAGGTGTTATACAAAATATAGATTAAAAAAACAAATCGCAAAGTGGGTAGTCAAAAATTTTATTGCCTTCATTCAATAGATCTTTGGAATACATAGATGATGATGTTTCTTAAAATAAGTTAACGGGGAATCTGAATAATGGATGGACTATTTTCCTTTCAATCTTGTTAGTGTTAGATATAATATATTCAATTTTTCTGAACAATTAGCAATGCCTTGTTCATTGCTTAGAACACTAAAAAGCTTATAAAGTTTTTTTTTGCAAGACAAAGCAAACCTTCGGCCTTCGCCCACCTTCGGATGACGCGATTCAATCGATTGGAGGTAAACATCTACTGAAAAAGGATACATTGAAAATGGAGATGGTAATTGGCATCCTTTCTCGTTTTACCGGAAGCGACAAAATGGACGAAAGAGCTCAGATAGAGTATTCAAAATTTCTTTTTTTGCGTTCGTTAAAGATTCGTTAAAATGAAGTGCCCATAACATGTTTGGAAGAAGATGCACTATTGTTTTTTTTTGCTTCTAGACTTGTTAAATGCTCTAAGCTTCTAGATAGACTTACGTGAATTTGTAACATTTACCTCGAAATATTAAATTCATAATTATTTTAATAACAGAAAATTAGAATTTGGAGAGATCAAAGAGAAGACAATCTATGCAATATATACATAAAATATTTTTTAATGTATAGAGGCCAAAAATCTTTAAAACTGCGTGGGGTGGCAGTCATTACCAACATTTTTGGGATAAAAAAAATATTTTCAACACTTTGCATAATATATTGCAAATATCGCAATAAAGGCAATAAATCAGCAATCCAATGGGTGGAATGTGTGACGTCGCATCGCGTCGACAGTTCAAGGGCAGTGTGTTGTTTTATGAAGAAAACAGGTTTGCAAGCCCTGACCGAGAGTATGCGTCACCCTGCGTCGAACCAGAGGTCACTGCGGATAGGACTTATGACTAAGGTATTCTAGTATTTGAATAAAGAAATCTGTTACATCTTTTGATACCTATAACCATATATTAAAATTTGTTGAGGCACGCTGGAAGAATATAAATCTACACGTCTATAGCATGAACGAGCCGGCCTCCTCGGCAGTGCCGGATTAACCACGTAGCAAGAGTAGCAATTGCTACGGGCCCCGCGCGAGAGGGGGCCCCGCATATTTAAACCCACTCATCTCTGCCTGAGCGTAATTTTTTGAGTGAAACTTATTAAGATGTAAAACGTGAAACGTTACAACTTTTCCTACTAAGACTATCCACGTCAGACACTCGGTACCCGACTATTTCCTTGGCGTAAATAATTCAAATAATTTCATATGGTAAGCACACAAGTTCTACAAAAAGTTGCTTGTATAAACGTGTAGAATTTCAGTCGGCCTGATAATCAGCTCTACAAAAAGTCTGCCGTATATGCAAGCACTCTTACCCAACACTTAGTGTGGATGTGTAGCAGAATTGAAATAGCTCGATTTAAATTTTTTAAATTTTCTATTTATTTATAAGATTAACAGTCTACATTATTTTTAATATAATTTAGTAACCACATACCAAAAATCTATTTTCTAGAATATAAGTATACTAGCGGCCCACCCTGGCTTCGCACAGGTAGCAAAGCATAATAATTGTACATTTAATTTTCTGTCGTACAAAATACTTATGAATTATACACAAAAGAGGAAGCTCTTGAATCACTGCGTCCATAGGTGAAAAACATATGAAAATCCGTTCAATAGTTTTTGAGTTTATCGCGTTCAGACAAACAGATGCGATAGGGGGACTTTGTTTTATAATATGTAATGATGTAAGGACATATCCTTAAAAATAAAAAGATAAAAGTAGCCTGTCCTTCCTTGGATCTCAAACTATCTCCATACTTATTCTCTCACGGTTCCACCCGCAAGAAAATATTTTCCGGGATAAAGATACCGGTTTATATTTCTCTAGGATAAGCAATATCCTAGGTGCTTTTCAAGGTCTTAAATTATCTTCCTACGAAATTTAATCGAAATCGGCTGAGAATGACGGCTACAACCGCGAGGTAAAAAAATCTGGGATAAAAGTCCCGGATTTATTTTCCAGGATAAGCAGTAAGTAGCCTATGTCTTTCCCTCGGTCTCAAACTATCTCCATACTTGTTTTTTTGCGGTTCCACCCGCAAGAAAATATTTTCCGGGATAAAATACCGGTTTATTTTTTCCCGGAATCAGAAGTAGCCTAGGTCCTTTCCAGGGTTTTGAACTATCTCCCTACCAAATTTCGTAGAAATCGGTTGATGGGTTTGGCCGTCCCACTCGTGAGAAAAAAAATCGGGATAAAATATCCGGTTTATATTTTTCCGGGATGGGCAGTACCCTGTGTCCTACCCTGGATCTCAAACTATCTCTATGCTTATTTCTTTGCGGTTCATCCGCAAGAAAACAGTTGCCTGGATTAAAATCCCGGTTTATCTTTTCCCGGGATAAGCAATATCCTAGATCCTTTCCAGGGTCCCTTCGGGAAATTTGGAATGGTCAACTATGACCCTTCCAAATTTCATCGAAATCGGATCAGTGGTTTGGGCGTGACGGCTCCACTCACGAGAGAAAAAATCCGGGTTAAAATTCCCGGTTTATGTTTTTCCGGGATAAAAGTAGTTATGTCTTTCCCTCGGTCTCAAACTATTTCCATACTTATTTGTTTGTGGTACCCCCCCCAAAAGAATATTTTCCGGGATAAAATCCCGGTTTATTTTTCCCGGGATCAGAATTAACCTTGGTTCTCCCCAAGGTTTTAAACTATCTCCCTACCAAATTTCATAGAAATCGATTGAGTGGTTTGGCCGCCCCACTCGCGAGAATAAAACCGGGATAAAAGTTCCGGTTTATATTTTTCCGGGATAAGCAGTAGCTTATGTCCTTCCCTGGGTCCCAAACTATCTCCATACTTATTTGTTTGCGGTTCCACCCACAAGAAAATATCTTCCGGGATTAAAATCCCGGTTTATTTTTTGGTGAAAGAATTTTTGAAATCGGTCCCGTACTAGCTATTCCTAAAAATATAATATACTTTGTATTAAATATAAACTTTGAAATATGTATTGAAAAAATATTTTGTGTAGTATCGTCTGTTTTCAATTGTTAGTTTCCTATCAAAATTATACTAAATTGCCAGGAAATCTCATCTCAGCCTTTTTGTACCTAACAGCGCCTATAGTAATTTACTACACTATTAATAACCCACAAAATTGTAAACTATAGATAGCAAATAAACGTATTGAGTTTTGAATTGTATCTTTACCACTTTATACTTAAGAACCCATAGCAGATCAAGGGCTCTTTGAAAGAATTTGAAATGAAATGAAATCATTTTTTTCGAATCCATAAAATGTTAAACATTACTTAGATTCAGTAAATTTTTACTCTACCACCAGTTCGGAAAGCAGTTTCCACCAGACAAGAATGGGCAAGAAACTCTCTTTTCAAAATCAGTTCAAAGGTATAAATTAGGTACAGTGCATAACATTTGCTACGGGCCCCGCGCTTGCTTAATCCGGCACTGCTCCTCGGTGTGATACCACTGGCGAGAAATTGTTTACGACTGAACTTGGCTTCTTGTAGCAGGCAGAGCATCCAATGTTCTTCTAAAATTTCGAGTATTAGACGACTTTTAAATATAGTTTACAGATATTTTTTTATTATTTTATGGCAGGAAACTCAGCAACGTTCCATGGTATGTTTTACGAGAACACTTCTTTCGGGTGTATCGTTCTCTGGGAACCAGCTTTTGCAAGTGGTATTTCCGGACTGATACGATGTTGGTACTTTAAAGGCATGAGCCTATTCGTAGGTACCGCCTCAAAGCTCGAACATTCGGCCATCACTAAGGATGCTACTGTGCAGAAGTGATCACTTGTCAGATTATTCGTTTAAAACAAAATTCATTAAATTAATTTTAAAACAAAACATTGTTATTTAATCTAAAACGGACAAGGATATAGCAAAACCGTACACAAATATACATTTCTAAAACAGTAAACAGATAGTTAAGGAATTTGTAGATAAACCGCATTCCAGCGAGGTTTATCTGCCGGTTGGTCGCCATCTGACCTTTCTATAATTACTATTTTAATACACCCATGCATCGGCCAAGGTATATCGCGCAAGATGACATACAGTAATAAGATAATTTAGGCTCGTCTTTGAATTAAAGAGCATTACTTTCAATGTCCCTAATTACAATTTCGTTTGGTTGCTGTTGTAATCGTTTGTGGTCTGTGAGATTAGGCGACTTTTCGCCATTTAGGCTATCTAGGAGGGTGTTAGGGCGACCAAAAATTGCGAATGGTAACCGGTCCCCATTAAGGTTATGCGAATGGCGATCAGTCGCCAATTTAGGCTACCTCAGAAAGTTCGTGTTATAACCCTTGTTTTTGTCGAATATGAAGTATTTTTTAGCGTCTAGGGTACAAAACATATACTCAGATCACCTTACACACAATAAATGGAAAATTGGAGACCTTTTTTTTTGTTCATTGCGCCGCCACACATTTGGACGACTATAGGCTACTTCACATGGAATTTTCGGCGACTTTAACCATCATACGTCTGGCAAAACTGCCACATATTATTATAACCGAGTTGCTTGTTTCTTATGCTATAAAAAAAGGTATCCTGCGATAAATATTTTTCATATAATAGCATACTTAGTGATAGTGATACTGTTGGTAGGACTCTCATATGTAACAGTCCGCCTGGGTGGGTCCCACCACAGTGTATATTTCCTTTTTTTTTGTTAATGACCCTACTGCCAGTAGCCTGACGCGAGTCGGCTTTTCGGCCACACCGGTCTTTAGGGTGAACGCAGAAGGCGCTCGCAACCCTTTGAATTAAGTGACCATGCTGAGGGCAACCCACTAACGGGTTACAAACCTCGGCTCAGGACGGCCACTGAGAGAGGATGAGACATCAACGGTTAGGTAAAGATTGGTTATTTAGGCCTACTCCTATTAATTCGTTTCATTGTCATCGGCACGCGGGTCGGAGCAGCCTAGGGGGTCGGGGGGGGGGGGGGGGGCTGTGGAACGCGGCGAGGTCCTCGATTGCGAGGACGGAACTGCGGTCTTGTGGAGTGTTGGAGTTTCAAGAAAACGTTCTTACGGCGGATGGCCAGAGTGATTTCGTCCTCTGGATCGGTTAATACGGAACGCAGCCGTCTCCATTTGGCGCGGTCGAACGGAGAAGATATTTCTATCACCAAGCAGCAGTGTGCATGCGCTGTTGTGTTTTGGTTTGAAGGATATTGTAGCCAGTGTAACTACAGGACATAATGAGCAGTGAAATGCCACATACTACCTACTTCGTAACTCGAGGTGCTAGATGGTGTTTCTACTGTTTATGGGTGGTCGTATCGCTTACCATCAGGTGAACAGCATGCTCGTCTCGTCATTCAATATAAAAAATAAAAGCGTGTTAAAAAAGAGACTCTGATATTAGGTTTGTAACTGGTGTGTCTAGCTAGATATAAAAATGAGCTATCTTAAATCTGCATGATTAATAGACAAGGTTATTTCCAGTATGATGCAATGAAAGTATTACACAATCTAGTGTCATCACTTGCGAGTCAATAAAAAAGCTATAAATCATGTGTTAGCTATGATGACCATTATTTTAAACATAAACAGGATGTCTGTACATAACCAATACTATTATTATTGCCCAAAACAAAGACTCATTTTTATGATCTTTTGTGGAACTTCCCTACTATAATTACTTACTACATTAATCTGATCTAATAAATTTAAGAGAAGTAGTTTTACAATCGAATCGTAAAGATAGGAAAAGAATGCAAAAATATTATGTATTTTTTTATTGGTAAGCTAATACATCGCACCTTTAGAACGAAAATGATATAATTGAAAACAAACAAATATTGAGTTATTGTCTTAAAATGACTTAAAAATGGTCCCATTATATAAAAAAAAATTAAAAAAAGTTCGATATAACAGTTTGGTCTTTTTCCCGCTTGAATATGGCTGTATTTAAACTATTGTTGTATTGAGAACTTTGTTTTAAGTCGTTTGATGAAGATAACACGTTTTCGTTCTAAAGGTGTGACATATTTAAGTATTTTTAAAAGGGAAAGTCCTTTTACAAATAGAAAAAATGGTCACCCTAATTTTTTGAATACTCATGGTCCAATAACAATTTAAAATACAATCTTATGCAATCCAATTGATTGAATTATATTGTGATCTGAAAATTTGATTAAACCAGTGCTATAGTATTTTAAATGTTTGACTCAGTGGCGTTTGAGGCCAATTATTATAAGCTAGATAAATTTGTATTCACTGTCATTGAAAGATAATTCTTTTTGTTGGCTTTTATTAAAATCATTACAAAATAATAATTCTTCACCATTATGAAACTACATGTTTGTATAATCATTATTTCCTTAGTATTATAATGCTCTTTGAGTCATTCAATATCAAAGGCAACCACGGAGGTTGTAAAGCAACGAGTATGATTTTATTGGGGACCTTAATGTGCTTAATATTTTGGTAAACATTTAAAACATCTCTCCACTATGGTTTTCGATTATTAATCTCTTTTTTTAAACTCAGGTAGTTGAAAAACACTTATGTTGACCAAAAGAATAATGTTCATTAAAGACCCCTTTACATCATACTTTTTGATTTACAACCTAATGTTGTGTTTGAGAGCCGTCAACATGCACCAGCTGTTACTGGTTATGTAATGTTTGAAATTCTAATTAAAAAAATAATATTTTTGGCGAGCAAAATTAATGCTTATGGAAATTTTTTCCAAAACGGTTTGCAAAAATACCTAGGCATTTTTATAAGTTTCAGTTCCTAAATGTTAACTCACAGCAGACTATCTATACATATATAATAAAGCAGTAGAACCGGTGTGTCTGTACACTTAAAGAAATGTGATAAAAAAGAAAGGGAGCAACTAAAGAAGAGTAATGGAAAACAAATCAGCGATTTTTATAATTCTTTTCAGTTTGTCTATCCGTCTGCTTTTCTGTTTATTAGTTACTGCACATCTCCGAAACTACTGAACGGATTTTGATGAAATTTGGCACATGGGTAGGATTACATATCGGGTGGAGCTGCCAGCAAAAGCTAGTTTTAAATATATCTTCATTAGATTCAAAGTGTAACAGATACGAAACAAGCCCTTTTCTCTTAATCATATTATCAATATTAAAAACCTTTAATTAAACACAAGTGAATAAACGAAAACATAATTTCCGATTGTTTTAATTTTTTCAAGGGTAAAATCCGCTAAATACATATTTTACATATTTCAGATATGAAATTAATTTCAAATGAATAACTTAATAAAAGCAAGAGAACAACATAGACATTTTAACAATATTCATTTACACATTGGTTGTTTTTCTGAAAATTCGCAAAAATAAAAACCAACGACGACACACATGGCAAGCATAAATTACAAAAAAATAAAAACACAGTGTCCTCAAATATTTTAAACATTTGGGAAAATTCTAATTTTATAACATTACACTGCATTACACCTAAAATAAAGTAGTAACGATTTTTTTTTAAAAACAACTTACCTGACACGGGGCACCGAAGAAGTCTGCTTTCACAAAAGTCCTTACTTAAACAATTATAAAAATTAACCAATATTAAATGTTTTAAATAAAAAATTGCACTGTTTAATTATCACTTTTAACGGTTAGTTCTATAACTTTTATGTATTTTTGTTTACGCACAGCACATTCGCAACGCACATCGGTTGCCATTTGTTAAATGTTATGTCGATTGATTTGATGACTTTCAATGACTTTGATGTAAGATGTGTTGAAAGAAGAAAAAAATGTTTTTTTATTTAGTATAATTTATTACATTACTGAAAAATATAATATTAATTTCATCTTTATTTTCATATAATTTCACAAACATATTTTTTGCGAAATAATCTTTTTTTAGTAATAACATATTGTTACGTTTCCTTCTGTGGACTGCCATTCAGCGGGAAAATTTAAATTTCAAAAAGAAATAAATTAATGTAGCACAGGCTCAGAAGCACAGGAGTCAACGTAGTGGTTTGTATAATAGTGCCTAGGGTGCTAATCTGAAATGTATCTTCATTTTTGGCTTACGTTGACACAGCTTTGTGGAAATGAATGTAGATAGGATAAAGGAAGATGATTCTTTGGGTTTCTGGAAACCTTACCGACCGGTTCACAAATCACTAAGTACATAGTATAAAACAAAGTCGCTTCCAGCTGTCTGCCTATGTCTCAGTGATGCCAGATGTATGGGAAATCGACCAGACCTTCGGATGGTGTTAAATTGAGGACTGTATCTACCACTCACCTGCAACTGCAGCACCGCTCGTTTCCCTGGGCACCCAGCGTTGGTGAATGGCCATAGGTTGCTGATTGCCGTCAAGTATTGCACCACACGTATCACTAGTTTATTCTTGGAATAATGTTAATGTTTGGAATATAAGACACAGCGCGCCCAGAACTACGTTGCGTTCGAAGCGGTTGCTTTTACGGAAGAGAGAAAACGTCTGTATTGCACGTTCGGGGTGGCAGCACTTGTCGCTGCTTAGGATGCGTTCGGATTTTGTGGCAGATACAGATCCGTTCATAATAGAAAATAAATAATTGTATGCCGTAGTATTGTGCCAGCATTACCTAATTGTAAATTAATAAAAGTACGGAACACCAGACGTACCAATTTCTTGGTACATGTACCATTTTTCAGAGTCTTGTACCATGTACCAACCAAAACCTGTGTTGGTACGCAAAAGTACCAACTTTCAACATCAATGACAAAATTGATATTTTTTTTTGTATCTAAGAATATATCAAATCTTGTTGCATAATTACAACATTGGTTATTGTAATAATTTACTAATAATATTTTTTATATAATATTTTTTTGTTGTATCACTGAACACCATAGATTAGCAAAGACGCATAAGTGTATAAGTAGCAGTACTGGTTACAAATTCTCCTTTTGGGAACTAAAAAAAAAAGGTCGCTGGTAAACTTGTATATTTTACAGCGTGTACAATTTTTTTGATGAAATACCAACTTTCAGTGACCTCTTTACCAATATTACTGAGACACTATCTGGCATCCCTGATCTGTCTATAAGACTCGCCGAGCTTCACTGTTCGGAGTCATAAAATGCGTGCCATTTCTGATCCTTGCTTACAGGAGTTGCAGTGGCGGGTGTGAGGGCGGGATAGACTCTGTATCCGTCTTTATATAATATGCTTAGATCTTTGAAACTACGCAACGAATTTTGATGCGATTTGTATAAACAGTTACGAGTGATTCAAGAGGAAGTTTTATATGTATATTCCTACGAATATTATAAAGGCGAAAGTTTGTAAGGATGTATGGATGTTTGTTACTCTTTCACGCAAAAACTACTGAACAGATTTCGAGGAAATTTGGCACACGGGTAGATCATGTCCTGGATTAACACATAGGCTACTTTTTATCCCTGGAAAATATAAAGCGGGACTTTTATCCCGGAAAAACTTTTTAAAGCGGGCGGAGCCGCGGGCAAAAGCTAGTTATGTATATACTAGCTTTCGCCCGCTGCTCTGCCCACTTTAATAAGTTTTTCCGGGATGAAAGTCCCGCTTTATATTTTCCAGGGATAAAAAGTAGCCTATGTGTTAATCCAGGACATGATCTACCCGTGTGCCAAATTTCCTCGAAATCTGTTCAGTAGTTTTTGCGTGAAAGAGTAACAAACATCCATACATCCTTACAAACTTTCGCCTTTATAATATTAGTAGGATATAGTGAAGTAAACCCAATTAAAAATCCAATTAGAACCATATTCAACTTCTTGGCGGACGAAGTCGCAGGCAAAAGCTAGTAATAGTACAAATACTTGGGTGTTCTACAAAACTAGACTGCCTTGGTGGCGTAGTTGTATAATACAACTTGTACGCAATACAACTTGTATTGCGTACGCGTTACGAGTACGATTTGCGCGCTGAGGTCCTGGGTTCGAATCCCGGGTCGGGACAAAAAACTTTGCGACTGGGTTTTTCCATCTTAAAAAAAAAACTCCGTCGCAGCTCGGAGTCAGGAAGTTGGCGGTGTGATACCCCCGTGCCTCGGAAAGCACGTAAAGCCGTTGGTCCTGAGCCTGATCTCTCTCCGGTCATGTCAGATTGCCGTCTCGCCGGACTATGAAAGTGAAGGAATAGCGAGTGCACCTGTGTATTACGCACACACTTGTGCACTATACCTAATATCTCCTGCGTACCTTTTTTTTTTTAGTATGGCCATCTTCGGCGCATTAGGGACGGCTGCGGGCTTCCTCCGACTCACGTCTAAGTTGTCGTCCGCAACAGCCCCTGCGCATACCGCTGTTGCGGTCCTTCTCCTGTTGTTGCGGGGGCTCAGAAGCCCCCGCACACCGAGGGACGCCTCTGGCGTCCGAGGCAGCGTGAGACACGCTGCCGTCCATCACGGGGGTCACAGAAGCTGGCTAGACTAATAGGTGGGCGGCACCTCCCGCCCACCCGTGACCCCCGGATCTCCTGCGTACCTGGCTGATCTCCTTTGAGATTGGCCGCCGTGGCCGAAACTGGCTAGGAGGATTTCATTCACTTGAGTGTTCATCATTCAAGTCAGCTCGTTAATGATCAAGAAAAATCACCAGCATGTATAATATGTCACATAACATATAATGCATGGACTTGATTCAAAAATACTATGGTATTTTTATTGCTATGGCATAAAGTCCTCAAACGAAAATGTGCAGTATTTTGAACTTCACACACACACACTCACTCACGCCTATTGTCCCCGAAGGCAGAGGCGCATCTAGGGCACCCTCTTTTCGCCGTTATTCCGTCCCATGATGTGATAGGCGGCGAGCCTATCGCCATGTCGGGCACAAATTCCAGACTTTGAGCTGATATTGAATAGAAAAACTCAATATCACTTTGCCCGACCCGGGAATCAAACCCGAGACCAGAGCATTGCAGTCGTACCATAATACAACTACGCCACCGAGGCAGTCATTTCGAATTACAATCTCAAAAATTAACCTTTGTGATGAAGTAATAATATATTTTCCTTTTAAATAGTAATACTAATATACCAATCAATGAGTGCAAAACGAAATAATACAAAAAAATGTATTAAACAGCATTTATTCAATCACATGTTATCCTAAATTGCATTTCGTTACATCTAAATTACAAACTAGTTATGTACCATTAATCTTTGGTTATATACGTATATATAACCAAAATATTACAGAGTAATATAAATTGCATGACAAAAATCCGGTTACCGTTTCACTACCATAGACAATGTTCCTTTCAATATATTGCACAAAGGCATTTACATTAGTGAAACTAGAAAATACGTTTAAATTAGACGTAATACTCTTTACTAGTCAGTAAGCTTATAGAATAGAAACCGAAGAAACAGTGATAGTGTTATCATTTCGCTGCTTCACTATTACAAAGTTCTGTTATATTTTTTGCACAAATTGAATCGAATATATCACATGGTTCTGTGTCTTTTTTAGTGAACATTTCCAATAATCTTGAAAGATAAGTAAAGGAGGAACAGTGCCTTAATTGTCTTCTCTCATTTTTACCAACATGAGAATTTGAAATCTCATTTTCGTTTGAACGTAACTAAAATTAACATAGGACCTTGTAATAGTCAGCCAGCGATTTATTGAGATCTATTACTGCTCATCGATAACATCTGTGCACATATTCACTACAATTTAAAACAAATCTTTACATTACCAGTAGTGTACATGCACATTTGTTTCTCACACTTAGTGGGCAGTATATTGTGTCATGTTATCTAACCATCGTTATAACAAAACGATCCCAATCGATTTTTTCAATCCATCGCTAAAATGGACCAATCAGCAGCCGTTTTGACATGCTTACAAATTACTTATTTTGATTGGTTTGTCTACGGCATTGGAACGAAGACCAAAGAAGGATCGTATATTGAAAATAGCCGTAGGGTACAAAATTAATAGCTCAGTTTATTGAGAGCTTTACTGCTCAGCGCCATATTTTAGGCCGCTGGCGATCCTGTTTGGTAAGAGGTGTAATGAAGGGAGATAGATTATTGTTACCACAAATATTTCACACACACGCATACACACACTCACGCCTCTTATCCCCGATGGGGTAGGCAGAGGCGCAACTAGTGCAGCCACTTTTCACTTTGCGTCTATCGTTCCATGATGTGATAGAAGGCGTGCTTATAGCCGTATAAATTCCAGACTCCGGGCTGATACTGACTAGAAAAACCCAATATCATTTTGCCCGACCCGGGGATTGAACCCGAGACCTCAGCGTTGCAATAGTAGCATAATAGTGTTTAAGTTATCACTATTTCGCGCCTTCCTTACATACCTACATCAAATAAATTTGAGTGAAATTTCAATTAAATTTATAATAATGCTAGATTAATCACCGATTCATTGGTATGTAAGGCTCATGACTATTTTTTATCCGTCTATGCAATAATTTCATGTATTCTATCTTAAATCAATAATACAAGGTTATATTTAAATGCATATATTATGAATCACATTAAATAATCTTTATAAAATAAATAACATAAATTCTGTAGTTGTCATAGATAGTGTTAACGCTAGAGTGTACGAGAAGAGGAAGATCGCATTGAGTTATTTTTAAGTATTTTTATGACGTCACTCGTGCAATAAGTAGAGATCGATTTTCGTTAGCCCACTGTTACGAAAACCGGTTGGCATTGTTTTGAAAAATACATCCTCGAGGTTCTTCGTGACGAATTAATCCATATTTCTTTTTGTAGAGAGTACACAGACATAGTACGTATAAACCACATGTTCATACTTTTCGTTCGTTAATCATACAATGTAAATTATTTGTCAGTTTACCGCAACATATTTGATGCCGTAGTTTTAGAGCCATTGCCAGTCGCCACAAATACTGTTATTAGTAATGACTAAGACGTTTTAATATCGATTTTAAAAAACAAACCTCATCGATATTCGATCCGATCCTGAAAATAAACTAATTAAATTAATTGTAAGTATGTCTAAAAACTTTATTTTGATTAATCCATTTTCGAGATCGATTGAAAAAAGGGATTGGCATTATAAAATTGGCGGTTAGACAGATTGATTGACTATGAAAAATATAACTATTCATTAGGTAGATTTTTTGATAGATTACAACTATGTAAGGATTTATAATAAACCAAAAGTTTATTTAATGGGAATGTGTAATAAATAAAAGTGTAAACAGCGTTTTCACCAAATTATACTTTTTTTAGTCAACTTTTAATGCCCGACGCACAGAAAAAGGTGAAAAATAGACAGTCTAAGCACAACTTGCCTAATAGTTATAAACTACGATTCAATTGGTTGATAAATAAAAATTCCTTAAATTTGTGACTCTAAATATTATTTTTTTCTTATACCGCAAAATTATGGGTACAGTGAAAAATATCAAAGTATCATGTAGTAACTGATGATGTATAAGAAGAAAGAAGTGCAATAAAACTAAAAGATTATTTTTACAAAATGATACAGGAAATAATAAAATACATCTGTTACTATATCATACGTGTGCTCATGCGCATAAGGTCAAAACCAACATTTTCTTTATAAATTCAGTAAGGGTTTTCAAACAATCCGTAAAAGTTTGGTATTCATAGGGCGTTGGATCACTTAAACCAATGCTTGTAGATTAATAGGTAATGCAATATAAATGACACGATATCTCGATTTCGTCGAATTTAATCGAGATTTCGAATGGTCAAATCTCGATCCCAGACTCATCTCGTGAGATCTTGATTTCCAAACTCGATTCGCGATTGCATTCCTTACTTATAAAACGCTGATATTTGCACATAAACACTTCTTACAAAGACCAACTTTTACAGACATTTGAAACACACCTTAAAGTATATTAAATAAGATTTGATTTCCATATCCTTATCAACAGTTTTAGTCTAAAAAGTGTCCGTCCACGTGGTCCTTCCAGCCGGATCACGCGAGCAGATCACCGAGGGCGCGAGCTCCTCCCTCACTCGCGAAGTACACGCCCCCGCACGAGCTAATTAGCCCCCACACATACGGCGTGAAGAACTCCTCGGGACGTTCCTCTTCCACGTACCGGAATTTTAGGTCGGGGAATTTCTGAAACATGGAATTTGATTAAGGATATATTTATCTTGATAATAATTGAGAAATAATAAGTATATAGAAGTAACAAGGATACAATAAACATGCACCACCTTTACGCGTAGTCTGCCCACAAAGGTAGAAAGAAGTATACAAAACATAAATATAATAAACGTTAATTTAGAATGGCGGAATACTATGGTGATGGACATGTGAGAAGTGACAGAGGATGTAGTGACCAAAATTGAAAAAGGTATGCTAAGGTGGTTTGGGCATTTGAACCAAGGAAACTAACAAAGAAGACAATATATAAGGCCGGTGTGGATGAAAGGGCTGGTAGGGGTCGACGGCACCGAACATTTGAATGTCAGATATCTGATTTTCTGGGTAAAGGCCAGGTCAAAAGTATCTTGAACCGGCGGAAGTATATGAAAAGATTGATGAAAGTGGAGGAAGAGAAACTTTTGCCAGAATCGAGCAAAGTCTCTGGTTACCCCTATACGATAGAGGCGTGATACTATGTATATAACTATATATGTATGTCGGAGACAGTGCCGGCCGATATCGATACACGTAGGTTCACATAATAAAAGTCACAAATGAATTCTCTTTAACTCGCTATTTATTGTGCGTTCGTCCATTATTACGTAATCGAGTATTCACAGAGTACAATACCACGTCAGGATTCATTATTAACTTTGGTTATTATAACACATTGCATATTGAGGCAATTACTTAAGCGAACTTCGCAACTACCACCGACTCATCCAGCAACAACCCGAATTAACATAGTAACCGCTTTACTAAGCATCGACCGCCATGAAAACTACCGTACTTAGTATTGAACTGCACCGGAATGGAATAGCGCGAGAGCGTGCGTCACGCGTGATGGCGTGAGCACAGACTACTCAGAAGAACTACGTTCAGACCGCCATGTCGGATACATTATCTTTGAACCGTAAAGGAGACTTGCAAGTTTGTCAGATGACATTTAATTGTTTTTTTACGGACATTTGTAGTATAGGCAAAGGAACAAAACCATGCAGCCCATGATGGAATATTTTTTCAGGCCCATACAACCTTGTTGATTATTTAGTGATTAGGTTCTTTCCTTTTAACTTAAAAAATATTTAATATTAAGGAAAAAATTTACATGTTGAAATAAAACAGGTTATTATTTTATATTTTTATTTTTGAACTTTTTCTTAAATTTAAGCAATGCCTTCTTCTGCATTTTTTTTAATTTATATTTTTCGGCCTTTATGATGTCTATCCCTTTTAATATTTTGTTTATTACATTGCACCAATAAAAATACAGAGTTTAATACTTATGTCTAACAAATATTCAGAGTCTAAGTTTTTGTGAGAATGGCAATTCAAAAGAATATTTGGAACATATACTTTGTTTAATGTTTTTACTAATATTATTTTTATGTCCTTGTTGTTCCAAATATTCGTTTGTAATTTTAATTACATTACCAAAACTTATAACAATGTTTTCATGAGGATAACTTAATTTTCTTGTATTCTTACAACTTTTATATTCTTTTTCTACTATGAAATTTTGAATATTATTATTCATTTAAAAGATTGCTTTTACATTCTGCACAATTATTAATTTTAGAAAGCACTTTCCTTGTTACCCGCCCTTCTGTGTAGGCCTTTGATTGAAAATTTCACCATTCTCGTCTGGCTTGTTCGTGAATATTCTCTTCATTACTAAACTCAATATTTTCAGTTATATCTGAACTATCTAATATAGAGTTCATCGTTGGTGCAGACTTCACATTTTCAAACAAGGATTCTAAATTTAAAATATTGATACTAAAATCTTCACAATTAAAACTTATAAATCTTGTTATTAATAGAGCTTTAAATGTTAATAAGAGTGGGCAGTCGGATGATTAAATCTATAATTGTATGCCTGTACTTGTCCAAAAAACATACATACATACATACACTCACGCCTGTTATCCTCGAAGGGGTAGGCAGAGGTGCAACTAGTGCACCCACTTTTCGCCATCATTCCGTCCCATGATGTGATAGGGGGCGAGCCTATCGCCATATCGGGCACAAATTACAGACTCCGGGCTGATACTGAATAGAAAAACTCAATATCACTTTGCCCGACCTGGGGATCGAACCCGAGACCTCAGCTTTGCAGTCGTACTGTAATACAACTACACCACCGAAGCAGTTCAAAAAAGTTTTCAATAACATCAGAGTTAAAAAAAATAAAATAAAATTAAATTAATTTTATCCATTGTAAATCTAGTGCCTTTTTATTTTTATTGCATAATTTCCACAGACCTTTCTTAGTTAAAGGATTAATATTTTTAGTTAAACCCTCTAAAGACTTTTCTTTACTGAATACCAATGCCTTCTGCGCTCTGGATTTATAATTACTTATACGTTTTGCTTTCTTATATTCATTATAGATTAGTTGACATTGTGGAGATAAGGTGCCCAATGTTTTTATTAATCACCTTCTGACCAACTTTTTTGGAGTTTTGTATGATGAAACTGAAAATAAAACAAAATATTATACATAAAAAAATAGTCAACAAAGACTTTGTAGGACCACAATACAACAAACTTCAAACAAATAAATACCTTGTGTACCCTGGATCTCAGTTCCGGAGGTCACAGCAGCAGACTGTCTTGACTTACAAATCACTGAAAAAAAAAACAATAAAACATCTTACATTTACCAATTATTATTCAAATCTATCAATAAACACAGTATACTTTTTGGCCTTGTCATTACTTTAGGACAGATCTTATTCTTATGCTTATAACCCATGACTGTCTTCAGACACACAGCAAAGTTGATGACTAATTAATAGAGACAAGCCAGCTGCTCACCAGATGGCAGGCAACTTTAGAATTTATATGGCGATAGGCTCGCCCCCTATCACATCATGGGACGGAATAAAGGCAAAAAGTGGGTGCACTAGTTGCGCCTCTGTCTACCCCTTCGGGGATAATAGGCGTGAGTGTGTGTGTGTTAGAATTTAGATTACACAATATACATAAATTACTACATACCATTGACTTCAGAGCATGCCACTTTAAACGGGATACTTTCTTCAGTTTTTGAGTATGTATGGTCAATGTGTCGCTTTCGTGCATAATCATGATTTCTGTACTTCAGAGGAACTAGAAAAGACAAGACATATAATATTAAAAACAATTTAGCTATATCTTAAAAGTATCTTCTGTTCTGAAAGATAAGTTACCTGTTTCTTCATAAACCAATGACGAATTTCCTGAAGAAATCTCCAAGTCTGTAAATAAACTTGGATAGGCTTCAAGCGTTTTGTTGCCTGGTAAACAAATCTTTGCTCAAAATGCTTATGGCAAACATACGTGTTCTTTGTATCACAAACATTTTCACTACCTATGCACTGTATCCACCGGATTTTAATCTCTTTCCTTGCGGGAAATTGATGCAATTTAACGTCTTGTCGTAAACTATTCCATTTGGATACACAACACCTTCGTAATATTGTTAAAAATGTTGAAATTACATTGACTGTATTTGTGGATTTAAGGAGGTGATGGCCGACGCTTGCCTTTTTTGACAGTGACACATGGTCAAAATGGCGACTGTTCTTGGCGGGGGTGAAGACGACGAAAGAGGGGCGCGGAATGTCAGTTGAGATTCTTGCACTGTCAGTTTCTATGGTCGATATTTTTTGTTCTAGCATTACCGGGCGCGGGCGTGAGCCAGACTGCGGAGCGCCCCGCGCCCGGCGCCGCGCGGCGAGCGAGGAACCGACCAAGACGCGGCGACGGTCCTATGCGTGTGAGCAGACTCGATGCGACACGTTTGAATTTGATATGTACCAACTAGTTTTATGCGCGATTATTATTTTATCTTACCGGACATAATATATTCAGACACCCTCAATGAGATTAATAAAAAGGAATCTGCCGACATGTATGTATGTTAATCAAGAGTTAAGGGCCTTAACAAGAACAGTATTCAAAAGTCTTTGGCCTTCGAATCGATCATTTTAATATTGCCATGACTGTACAAATCTATACATATAAAATCGAATGGTCACCCACTCACTCATCACGAAATCTCAAACTACAAGCCTAACATTTTGCATGGGGGTTTCTTTTAGAACGTAGGTGCTCACTAAGACGGAATTTTGCGAAAATCAACCCCTAAGGGAGTAAAACGGGGTGGCAAAGTTTGTATAGTATAAGCTAAAAAAACTACCGAACGGATTTCGATGAAATTTGGTATGGATATGGTTCGAGATCCTGGGAAGGTTTTTATCCCGGGAAAATGTGTGACGGGACTTATATCCAGGAAAACTCATTCGTACGGACGAAGCTGTGGAAAAAAGCTAGTTCCATATAAAGATTTTGTTTTCTTTTATAATACACTTTGTTCTTTTCTACCCACCTTCAGTCTATCACTGGACCACTGCGCTGCGCCTTTCTTTATACACTGTAATACTTCAGTCACTCCGAGTTCTCCGCCCACCCCTTCCTGCACCCGCTGCAGTCGCGTCGAGAAATATCCAATTACCTGCAAACAATGGCAATTCGTATCTACCATATGAGCATAATTAAACCTTAACACGAATCAACGAATCATAATTCTAGTGAAAGAGTACAGACATAAATAAAATGGTCGTTTATGGTCGTATTCTTGATTCTCAACCGAAACCCAATAGCACTTTCAGTTTGCACGTTCTTTACTACTAGAAAGTCATTATGAGAGTACCGATTAAGAGAGAGAGACCACCAAACATTTCTAATTTCTAATACCATTCTCACCATATCAATATTCTGCGTGATGTGATGATGCTGGTGCTGCTGGAACACCTGTCGCTTGTGCAGCAGAGCGTACACTAGGTTTAGGTTGTTCACCAGCTGGTGCGAGAGGCACGAGTTGATGATCTCCAGCAGCATCCTTAGAACTTCGTCTAGCACACTGATGTGGTCCATCTGGAAGAAAGGGTTCATTTATCCGGCTCGTAGGACCAAACCGTTGCAGACTAAAACCCACTCAGTTTTTCTTAGGTTAGTAACGCATCGAAAATTCCTTAGGTACTATGAGCATTCTTTTGGTTAGGGTACAAATAAATTAATGGCGGAACGAGCAAGTTTCTCGCCGAAAGGAGAGCAACACGTTGGTTTCTGTCACAAAATATTACAACACTAAATCTAAAGTTCTATAATATCTAATAATTATGCTAAATACTTACAACTTCTTCTGTTTTCTCCTCAGACTGATGTGGTAACTCTAAACTATTTATATCACCGCCTGTAACAAACGAAAAAGTAGAGAATCTGGTGACTGATTTTAAAAACATGGCTTAATGTTCAATGTCCTGTCTGACGTCTACCTTTCCAAGAAAATAACTTACCTTCAATTTCGCTGCACAGCCTCGCTCTCCTCTTAGTCAACGTTTCGAATAGAGATATTAACCTCTGCGCCACGTAAGGGTGCAGATTTCTGAATTCACCTGAAATATGAGTGATAATAATACATATGATTAATATAATGTTATGTATGAAATAAAAATACTTTTCTTTTTATTCACTAGCCTCGAATGAAGTGTCAGTTCTTTACCATTATGCATTACTAGCTTTTGCTCGCGGCTCCGCCAGCGTGAATGAGTTTTCCCGGGATAAAAGTCCCGCTTTATATTGTCCCGGGACAAAAAGCAGCCTATATGTTAATACGAATCATGAACTACCCGTGTGCCAAATTTCATCGAAATCCGTTGAGTAGTTTTTGCGTGAAAGAGTAACAAACATCCATACATTCTTACAAAGCTTCGCGTTTATAATATTACTAGCTTTTTATTAAAAAAATAACTGTAAATACCATAAACTACTATTGCAATATTCATTAAACGTTTTAACTAATGAGCAGCCTGCGGAGGAAGTTAATGCCATCTATTAATTTATCATTCAACTAAAATTGATAACCATTTATCTATCATAGAAAATGGTAATAACGCTTCTACAGTTTTTTATTAAATTAAATTTGAAACCACTAACAAGCACAAAATTCATATTTTATCTTTGGCTAGGAGTTAAATTATGCCTTGTCGTGATTTGTGAACAATAAAATCGTCACTTGCAATGATTGCAAAAATAATTTTACGTAGGTAACGTCAGAATTGAAAAAAGCGGCCGCAATTTTGATATTTTTTTGTTTTATGGCCAATTGACCTCAAAATTGATATATGGGTACAACTTTAGTTACCAAAGAATGATCCAATGTCGAAATTTAAAAAAGTGGCAGCCATTTTGAATTTCGTTGTTTTAAGGCTGATTGACCTCAAATCGATATCTGGGTATAACTTTAGTTACCAAAGAATGAGCCAATGTAGAAATTGAAAAAAGTGGCCGCCATTTTGAATTTCTTTGTTTTAAGGCCAATTGACCACAAAATCTGGGCATAACAGTGTATAATAAATAAATATTTAGTATATAATCAGTTTATCTGGGTATAACTTTAGTTACCAAAGACTGATCCAATGTCAGAATTGAAAAAAAAATGTTAAAAGAAAAACAAAAAACCCGACTGCGTCAATATCTGCCATCTTTATTAAATTCATTGCACAACTGAAAAGATAGAAACAAGATTTCAATTTGAATATTTTATTTTGGTTTTGAATAATCTTAGTTGACAGTGTTCACAAACGCTGATGGACGCATAAAACGCTCACTTCTCATAATTTGGTTGGTGATATACGTAGAGCAACAAACTCGGAGTGAGCAGATACTGTGTGCTAAACATCATTTAACCGTTTTGTTGTTTCGACATGAACACTGAAGATTGTTGCATGGAAGCCCGCTCCTTCTTCTAGCTAATATACGTGATTTTGGTGGCCATTAGGAGCGAGGAACTTAACAAAGAAAGTGGTTCGAGAATGTGTAACGTGTACTAGAAATAAAGGTAAAACATTAAATCCTATAATATGCTATTTACCAAGTGAAAGAATAGAGCCTGTTTTTCCGTTTATTCGTACAGGTGTAGACTATGCATGACCTGTACAGATATTAAATTGTAAAGGACGAGGATCCAAGCTAATTAAAGATTACTTTTGCCTTTTTATTTGTTTTATAACACGTGCTATACATTTAGAGTTGGTCACTAGTCTTACAACTAACGATTATCTCTTAGCATTAAACCGGTTTATAAGCCGTCGCGTCGTGGTAAACCTTAGTTTATCTTTTCTGATAATGGAAAAATATTTATCGGTGCTGAAAAAGTTCTACAGTAATTTTTATCGAAAAATTTTAAACAAATAAGTGAATCTTTGTCTAATGGCAGCATACAATTTACATTCATTCCCCCATATTCTCCTCACTTCGGCGGTCTATGGGAAGGTGGAGTGCGCTCGTGCAAGTACCTCCTGAGACGTGTTGTTGGTAACGCTCGGCTAACGTAAGAGGAATTCACCACGGTTTTGACACAAATTGAAGACGTCCTTAATTCCCGGTCCCTTTCTTGAGATCCTAATGACTTAACTCCGCTTACACCTGGCCATTTCCTGATCGGCCCTTTGTTTATTTTAACGGTGTCGAGCGGCGGTTGGATACGAATTTGTAAAACAGCGATTTAATTATAACTTTTACGAAATACACCAAGTTCAAAGCAGTTAATAAAAGGGCTATTGAAGATATCCCCTTCTTGGCTCCTGCCCTAACAATCCCGGAAAAACTTTTTCACGCGGACGAAGCTGCGGGCAATACTAGCTTTGTATAATTAACCTCTAACATGTGATAATTTTTTTTTTTTAATTTTTATTAGATAAACCCCGTAGTTATACGGTAAACAATGTCCGAAGGTTCAAAACCCAAGGCACACACCTCTGACTTTTCAAAGTTACGTGTTTATTGTTTATCAACTATCGTTCGCTTTAACGGTGAAGGAAAACATCGTGAGGAAACCTGCATATCTAAGAAGTTCTGTATAAGAATTTAGAAGATATGTGAAGTCTACCAACCCGAACTAGGCCAGCAGGCCTAAACCCTCTCAGTAATAGAGGAGGCCCGTGCCCAGCAGTGGGACAGTATATAATACAGGGCTGGTATTATTATTTTTATCTGACGCCGAACGGCAATGTCAAATACCGTTCTGTTCCGTTTTAAAGGGTATTTTGGCCAATACAATTCCTGGTTCATAAAACTTATCTCTGAAGCCAGAGAGCGCAGTACTACGTCAGGGTTTTGTATTTCATAGTTCTGGATAGTGTGGCTATTGTTTATCGACGCTCCTGAAACTTCCCACCAGATGAGATACTAGCTCGTCCCGACGCTGTATAAAAAAAGCTTTACTTAAGGTGTTAATTTTTAATCGTTCTAAATGTAAACAAAATGTCCATACAAATTCATTAGGAACTAAAATCATTACAATGTAAAGTGTAATTGTTGCCTTTAAAATCATCTGAATTCTGTACAAAGGCTTCAAAGTCTGCTTTAGAAGCTACTTCTTTACGGAGTAGTACAGTAGCGTCGTCTTGTCTCGATGGTAGGTATACTGTCATATAATTGTCGCTCACTCTCATCGCACCCGCTAGGATATTATTAACACACGAACAATTTTTGAGTTTCTTTTTTAGCACTTCCTCCCAGCTGTTCACCAAAACCGGCATGAAATCTGTGACGTCATTCGTTTTTCTGTTGTGCATCTTTAGCACTGGTAACACTTCTCCGTCGCAGTTGCATTTGTCTTCAGTTCTCGTAATACCGAATTTCCCACACTCGGAAAGGTTGACTGTACCCCGTGCCACCGCTAGGAATGTCCACTCGCCAATAAGTTTATCGTAATCACTCGCACTCGAGAGCGCGATGACCGTCAGTAGGATCAGCAGCTTAAACATTTTGAATATACTCGCGCACTTGTGTCTGCTCGCACAGTGGCCCACGAATGTTATAACCCCTTTATATATTTCTAAATTTGTGTAATTAACCTCTGACATGTGATAATTATTTTAAAGAAATATGATTAGATAAATCGCGTGTATTTAAAGTAAACAGCTTAGAGAAGAATGGGCGAGCTGGTCGGATTTTTTGCTTTTGAAGACATACTTAAAGGAGATGTCATCTTTTTGTATGGGTGCTGGGCCTCAAAATGTAAACAGGCTCAAACTTAAGGGATATTAAAGGGACAACATAATATGGAAGATCCATTAAAAAAATATTATTAGACCCCTCCATTCATTACAAACATTTTTGAAAACATTCATATTAAGTCTAGTTTTCAAGCCAAACGAAATTACATGTATCTGAAAATCCTTTCTAAATCCCCGATTTATTGCAAAAGGCTAGTTAGTGTTAAGGATTTCTATCCAAATACCGGGTGGAAGGGAAACGCTCTCGGAAACGAATACAGGTGATAGTATTGGTGATTCCTTACGTGGTGGCACTAAAAAAATTGCGATCGCATTGTTACAAGCTTCACGTATGGATAGATACATCAAACTATTATTCTTAAAAACATAGTAAAAAAGGTCAATATTTAAAAAAAAACGTAATGAAACACGTACATCAGCTGACGGGTTAACGACCGCGGGCCGGTCCCGGCGCAGCGCGGCGGCCGCCCAGTTCTTTGTACGCTTTACATTGCGCGCGCATGAATTACGGAAATACTAAAATCGTAAGTACTATCGCTTAGCTTTACAAATGAATATAGTTTTTCGTTAATGTTATGGTTCTTCTCTCTTACCGTTCCGGTATAGAGAGCGTTTCCCTTCCACCCGGTATATGTAAACTGTCTTGCTTAGATTTTCAGGCCTATTTTTGGACATGTCCTTTTGTAAATAATAATAAATTTTATTTCCAATATAGCCAATACAAGCTCAGAAATAACAAAAATATCTTATAACTAGTTCAAAAGGCGAATCAATTAGATGATAAGCTGCTGTCTTCCAAACTAAGCAAAAGCTTGTATCTTGAGAGACAGATAAAGTTCAAAGTATTTCAGGTCACAGCCCGAGTGGAATAATCGCTTAAGATATAAGTAAGTAAAGCTATTAGATAAAGTGAACAATATAAATAGGATATATAAATACATATAAAAACTAGACTGTCAGCGATCTGCTGCCAAAGGATCCTCGGTTATTTTGGACATATTGCCCGCCGTCAAACGGATAGCCTTGACAAGTTGTTTGTGGTGGGCAAAGTAGAAGGAAAAAGACCTCGCGGCCGGACACCCAGCCGCTGGTCAGACCAAGTGACTGCCCTCACTGGATTGTCTGTTACGACTGCCTTAAGAGAAGCCGAAACCGAACGAAATGGAAAGATATAGTAGATAAAGCCACGAAGGCCTTTCAGGGACACGACCTTCAGTAATGAAGCATGCGACCAAGAAGAAGATAAATAGGATATAAAATTAGCGGAATGCCCAACAGGAGTATTTATGTTTGTGTGCGTGTGCGCGCGTGTGTGTGTGTGTGTGTGTGCGCGCGCGCGTGTGGGTGTATGTGTGCGTGTGTGGGGGGGGGGGGGGGGGGGGGGAGCTCATGAGTCTGTTTATGTTTTGTTCGAAATCAATCAACTATTATTTAACTTGTGACATATTACATTATTTCTTTGAATATCATTTTATTATAAATCATCCATCTAAACATAGTATAGTATAATTTTTGCCCTTAAAATTTTCTGTACTTTGTAGACATTTTTCGAACGCGGATTTCGAGGTTAACGTCTTGTTGGGAGCTCAACTCTCGAAGTTGTGGACGAGTACGACCATTTAGGTCAAGTAGTACAACTAGGCAAGTCCAACTTTGAGAAAGAGGTCAACAACGCCCAGTGGATTAGCAAGCTGAAGTGGCAGTGGGAAGGGCACATATGTCGAAGAACTAACGGCAGATGGACAAAAAGTTCTTGAGTGGAGGCCTGTCACGCTCTGGATGCAGGTCGCTTTTGACACGTTTGTCTGGAAATCTTTGGGCGAGGCCTATGTTCAGCAGTGGACGTCATGTGACTGATGATAATAACATCAATCAAGTAAAATAACTACTTGTATGTAACTAGTTGTAGCTCGCATCTTTGCCGGTGTTTTTTTTTAACAAGGCTAACAAGCATAGGGCACACCTATTATTAAGTACACCCATTCTCGCCTATACCCGGCGAGGAGGGCCACGCACCTAACTCACTCTCGGGCACTCCCACCCGGGGACGTAGTTTTCGCGTCTAAATACCACGTCCGCGATCCGCGTTCGATCAATTGTGTGAGTGCCGCCTGGTTTCTTGTGTGTTCTTTACAGGCGGTCCACACCCGGGGATAGCCAATACACGCGCCCTCCTCAAATATAAAGTAACCATGGACGTGGACCTAGAATGGCAGGTTCCACGTCCACGGAACTCCAAACTAACCCACTTATGAGCCCCGGCTCCACAATATCGGAGTTAAAGGCTGCTCTCAAGAGCCTTATAGTCCTGGACGCCGAATTCAGGGACTATATGTCGGGTCTGCTCCACAATGTGAGGGAGCAACTGTTCGAAATATTGACGAGGTCATGGAGACCACCACGACGGGGTCTCTAAAACGTTCCGACCCATCTTCTTCCTCCTCATGCGAATCGCAGGCGGAAGTATCGGCGTCGGAACACGACGACGAAGGCTTCACGTCAGTGAAGCGCTGGAGAAGGAAGAAGAGGCCCGTTCCCCAAAACCCGGATGACATCGTCCCTACCCCCGCGCCTACAGCGCCTACCGCACCTTCAGCGCCCTCCGCGCCTCCGGCGCCTGTAGCTTCGACCTCGTCGCCGCCGCCGCCGCCACCGCCACCGCCACCGCCACTGAATCAACCAAAGGGGCCTAAATGGCCCCCGCGGTTGAACCGACAACTCCCCTCAAATATGTCTATTCGGGAAATTTTCGAGGAGCGGCGCAACAAAACACAAACTTCTGGCTGTGTAGCCCGCGTCAGTCGCGATCACAGAGCGCTAACCAAGTTCCCAGACTATAGGAACTACCACTATTTTACATACGCGCTTCCAGATGAACGGCGGTTCCGCTACGTCATTCGCGGTATCCCTGCCCAGATGTCCACCCAAGAGATTAAGGAGGGCCTCATAGAAAAGGGCATCTCAATTGTCAGCCCTAGAAGAGCACAGGATGCACCGCCAGTCCCGTGCCTCACGACCGGGTAAAAGACCGATCCGAGTGCAGGGAGCCGCCTTCGTGCGAAAACTGCCGCCAGTCTGGCCGTCCCGCGAACTACCGCGGATGCTCGAGGGCCCTGAAAAAGAATGCCTAAACTCCTAAAGCTGCGGCCCCACAGGCCACCTTCAATCTGGCACCTGCGCCAGTGCGCAACCCGTGGTTTCCACCCACGGCACGCGCTAACCCCCGACTACAGGCCCGCAGCGGAGTCACTCCCGCCACCCTGGCCACAATTCAATCCTCCTCTGTCCCTTTTCTTTCGGCTATGGCTCCCTCTCCAAGGGCAGTCAAGCCATAATCAAACCCACCTAAACCTACTCCCCCTCAGTCGGTGACGGTGGCGGCGGCTAACGTAACTCCCATGTCAGTCGCCTTTTTACTGTGCTCCCCGGGGATCATGAGTCTCCACGGCAAATTAATCGAACGTGCCCGTCTTCTTACCCGCTCTGGGGCAGAAGACCCTCTCCTAATTGCCGAGATATACCAGATCCAGCAACAGATTTTTTAAGCCACAGTCAACGCTACGCGAAATGGCGAATAACGTAGCTCAACCCCCCAAGCGGACCAAACCCCGCTCCCTCAGAGTGGGGTTCTTCAATATCAATGGTATTAGAGGCCAACGAGCCGAACTCTACTTTTGTCCGCGAAAATAGTTTAGACATTTTCCTCATCCAGGAAACGTTTCTCAAACCCTCACACCGCGATCCCAAAATCCCCAACTTTAACCTGGTACGCAACGATCGCACCAGTGGCCCGTTAGGAGGCACTCTCATCTATTACAAGAGGTCCCTAACATTGCATGCCAGTAGTCACCCATAAGCTTGAGGAACATTGAGGCCTCGGCCTGCAGGATAGCAATGACAGGACATCCGCCGATCAACATCATATCGGCCTAACTCTCACCCCAGAAGGAGCTTCACTCCAATGAACTGATGACCCTATTTGAGATGGGGGATCCCGTCATTCTGGCGGGAGACCTCAATGCCATGAATCTCTCTGGGACTGCAAATGACCAACGGGAGAGGTGCCGTCCTGAAGAGTTGTCTTGACACAATAGATATGTCTATCTTGGTTCCCTCTGAACCGACACACTATAGTCCCTAGGACAACTACCGACTAAACATACTCGACATAGCGCTGGTAAGGAACATAAGCCTTCGCGTGCGTTCCATGCAAGTGCTACAAGAGTTAGACTCTGACCACAGACCTGTGATCCTAGATCTAGTCCCCCAAAACAGTCCATCAGACGCAGGTCCTAATCTACCGATGAAGGTGAAAACGAATTGGCGCTTCCTAGGCACCAAGCTCGCGGACACCTCGTCCACAGATCTCTCCGCGATTCCGACCAACATCGAGACTCCTGAGGAAACGATTGGCGCGATACGCTCCTACACCAACCACCTACAGAACGACTTCCAAAGCCGGCGGTATGTTACAGAACATAGTGCTATCTCTCGGAGCCATGGACACAGCTCGAAGACAATAGTCTAATTGATTTCTATTGTAATTTAATATTTTGTTTTATCTGTAATTTTACACTTTGACTGTTTTTAACGGTCTCGAGCGGCGGTTGGAAACGAATTTATAAAACATCAAATTAAATATAACTTTAACGAAGTACAAAAAGTTCAAAGTAGTTAATAAAAGGATTATTGAAGCTATCCCCCTTCCTGCCCTAGCAATCCCGGATGAACTTTTTCACGCGGACGGAGCTGCGAGCAATACTAGCTTTGTATAATTAACCTCTGACATGTAATACTTATTTTGTTCAAATTTGATTAGATAAACCCCGTAAACAATTACAGTGTTATTACAAAAAAATTAAACACGCGATGAACACGTAACTAAAGTCTTCTATTACAAATTCATGTTTATTCATACTAGTTAGAGTTAGACATGGTTTGGAGATTGTTGATATCGATGGTTGTCTACAATCTTTGACGCACACTGACAGGCATGACAGGCACATAGAGGGTTTAGATGGGTGTTTAGAATTAGGCACTGTTTAGCTAAACACATGTTTAAAATGCGTTTAAAATATTTTTTTGTAATAAAACTGTTAACGTCTAATTGTGACGCCGAACGGCAATGTATGTGCCGTTGTGTTCCGATTTATAAGGTATTTAAGCCAATATAATTTGGCCATTCCTGGTTCATAAAACTTATCTCTGAAGCCAGAGAGCGCAGTACTACGTCAGAGTTTTGTATTTCATAGTTCTGGATAGCGTGGCTATTGTTTATAGACGCTCCTGAAACTTCCCAACGGATAGATACTAGCTCGTCCCGACGTTGAATATAAAAACAATGTTATATAAGATATTAATTTTTTAATCGTCCTAAATGTAAACAAAATGTCCATACAAATTCATTAAGAACTAAAATCATTACAATATAAAGTGTAATTGTTGCCTTTAAAATCATCTGAATTCTGTACAAAGGCTTCAAAGTCTGCTTTAGAAGCTACTTCTTTACGGAGTAATATAGGAGTGGCGTCTTTTCTCGATGGTAGGTATACTGTGATATAATTGTCGCTCACTCTCACCGCACTCGCTACGATACCAACACACGAACAATTTTTGAGCATCTTTTTTTTAGCTGGGTCCACTTCCTCCAAGCTGTTCACCAAAACCGGAATGAAATCTCGGACGTAATTCGTCTTTCTGTTGTGCATCTTTAGCACTGGTAACACTTCCCCGTCGCAGCTGCATTTGTCTTCAGTTCTCGTAATACCGAATTTCTGACAATCGGAAACGTTGGCTGTAACCCGTCCCATCGCTAGGTATGTCCACTCGCCAATAAGTTTATCGTAATCACTCGCACTCGAGAGCGCGACCACCGTCAGTAGGATCAGCAGCTTGAACATTTTGAATATACTTGCGCTCTTGTGTCTGCTCGCACAGTGGCGTACGAACATTATAACCCCTTTATATATTTCTCAATTTGTGTAATTAACCTCTGACATGTGATCATTATTTTGTTTGAAATGTGATTAGATAATACGCACGTATTTAAAGTAAACAACTAAGAGGAGAATGGGCGAGCTGGTTGGATTTTTTGCTTTTCATGTCTTGAATACATACTTTAACTTTTTTAATTTTAACTTTTCACATATTATGACGAAAAATATTATTTCTTTAAATGTTATTTTATTATAAACCATCCATCTAAACAACTGAGAGTGAGGAACAAACAATAAAGAGTTTATTAATTTAATTTTATTGTAAAACAAAAATAAAATATTTTGCCCTTAAATTCTTCTGCACTTTGTAGAAATTTTTCGAAATCGTTATTTCAGGTTAATGTCTTGTAGGGAGCTCAACTTTCGAAGTTGTTTACGAGTACGACTATTTAGGTCAAGGAGTCCAACTAGGCAAGTTCAACTTTGAAAAAGAGGTTAATCGGCGAATCCAGCTCGATTGGGCAACGTTCGAGAAACTAAGCAAAGTCTTCTCGTCCAAAATATCTGTGCCTGGAGACAAAAGTCTTCAATCAATTTGTGTTACCAGTGATGACAACGGCACTGAGACGTGGCCTCTGACTATGGGTCGCCTAAGACGGCTCACGGTCACTCAGCGAGCTATGGAGAGGGCTATGTTAGGTGTTTTTCTACGCGATCAAATCAGAAATGAGGAGATTAGCAAGCCGAAGTGGGAGTGGGCAGGGCACATGGTTCGAAGAACTGACGGCAGATGGGACAAAACGTTCTCGAGTGGAGACCACGTACTGGCAGCGCATGCAGGTGGACGGCTGACTTGATAAAGATCGCAGGAACGCCCTGGATGCGGGCCGTTTTTGACAGGTCCGTCTGGAAATCTTTGGGGGAGGCCTATGTTCAGCAGTGGACGTCATGTAGCTAATGATGATGATTTTCCGAGTGGTAACATCAATCAAGTAAAATAACTACTTGTATGTAACTAGTTGTTGCTCGCATCTTTGCCGGTGTTTTTTTTTTATTGCTTTGAATGACGAGACGAGCACGCCGTTCACCTGATGGTAAGCGATACGACCACCCATAAACAGCAGCAACGTCATTTAACTAACGAAGTACTATGTGGTATTCTACTGCGCTCGTCATCCTGAGACATAACATGTTAAGTCTCATTATGTCCAGTAGTTATGCTGGCTAAAATGTCCTCCAAACCGAAACACAACATGCATGCACAGATGCACACTGCTGCTTGGCGGTAGAAATAGACATTGCGGTGGTACCCACCCAGACAAACTCTTACGTATGAGAGATCTAGCACCACGTTGTTTTTATATAATACTACAGTAATTCAGTATAATAATTGTGCATGTACCAAATTGAATCCATATCATTTCAGCGCTGTTTCAGATGAACAAAACATCCTCAACTACTAACCAACCACTAATGATTTAATTTTAACTCAGATTAAGAGACGAGCAGTGTGATCGCTTGTGCGACAGCCATCGACAGTTATCAGCAGTGAGCTTTGGGTTACTATACAGAAATTTTCTCATTTTAAACTCTCAATTCTAATTCTAACTATCAATAATTACAAAATATATTTTTTTGCGCGCCATAACCGAACGAGATAGACTTATCGTACCTACCGTAAATTGCCGCTTTGAGTTCGAAAGGTCAAAGGTTCATTGTTATCAATACAGATTTATAATTAGTTAATAACCTTGTCAATCTAATCGTCTGTTTAACATCGCGATCCTTTAAATTATCACGCCTGAAATAGAGGTGATAATTAAACATTATAACCATTTATTTACCTCATTTAAAAAAAGTAACTGTTTTTTATTTTATAATGGCCCTACTGCCAGTAGCCTGACGCGAGTCGGCTTGTCTGGCCACACCGGTCTTTAGGGTGAACGCAGAAGGCGCTCGCAACCCTTTGAATTAAGTGACCATGCTGCTGTAACTGTTAATAGCATAAAGTACTATTGAAATATTCATTACGCGTATTAACTAATGAGCAGACTGCGAAAGAAGTTAATGCCATCTATTAATATAACTTATCATTCAGCTAAAATTAATAACCATTTATCTATCATCAGCTTTATAATCCTACTAATATTATAAAGCCGAAAGTTTGTAAGAATGTCTGGATGTATGGATGTATGGATGTTTGTTCCTCTTTCACGCAAAAACTACTGAATGTATTTCGATGAAATTTCACACACAAATGGGTAGATCATGTCCTGGATTAACACATAGGCTACTTTTTATCCGGGGAAAACATAAATCGGGACTTTTATCCCAGAAAAACATTTTAACGCGGGCGGAGCCGCGGGCAAAAGCTAGTATTAGTATAGATAGAAAAAGGGTAATAACGCCTCTACTGTTTTTTTATTAAATTAAATTTAAAACCACTAACAAGCACAAAATTAATATTTTATTTTTGGCTATGAGTTAAATTATGCCTCGTCGTGATTTGTGAACAATAAAATCGTCACTTGCAATGATTGCAAAAATTATAACACGTAGGTAAGGTCAGAATTGAAAAAAGTGGCCGCCATTTTGATTTTTTTTGTTTTAAGGCCAATTGACCTCAAAATCGGTATCTGAGTATAATTTTAGTCAAAGAATGATCCAATGTCGGAATTGAAAATTGGCCGCCAAAATAAATTTAAATTGAAATTTTAATGGTCTCGAACGGTGGTTGGATACGAATTTGTAAAACAGGGAATTAAATATAACTTTTACGAAATACACGGAGTACAAAGCAATTAATAAAGGATTATTGAAGATATCCCCCTTCCTGGCTCCTGCCCTAACAATCCCGAAAAAACTTTTTCACGCGGACGGAGCTGTGAGCAATACTAGCTTTGTATAATTAACCTCTGACATGTAATAATTATTTTGTTCAAATTTGATTACACAAATCCCGTGTTTTTACCGTAAACAATTCCTGTCTAATAGTGACGCCGAACGGCAATGTATGCGCCGTTGTGTTCCGATTCAAAGGGTATTCTAGCCAATACAACTCCTGCCCGCCTTATCTCTGAAGGCAGAGAGCGCAGTACTACGTCAGGGTTTTGTATTTCATAGTTCTGGATAGTGTGGCTATTGTTTATCGACGCTCCTGACACTTCCCGTCAGACGAGATATTAGCTCGTCCCCACGTTGTATAAAAAAAGGTTTACATAAGATGTTAATTTTTAATCGTTCTAAATGTAAACACAATGTCCATTACAAATACATTAAGAACTAGAATCATTACAACATAAAGTGTTATTATTGTCTTTACAATCATCTGAATTCTGTACAAAAGCTTCAGAGTCGGCTTTAGAAGTTACTTCTTTGGAGAGTAATGCAGCAGCGGTGTCTTGATTCCATTGTAGGTATATTGCGATAAAATTGTCGGTCAGGAGGAGTCTCACCGCACTCGCTACGATACCAACACACGAACAATTTTTGAGTATCTTTTTTATAGCTGGGTCCACTTCCTCCAAGCTGTTCACAAAAACCGGAACTAAATCTGTGACGCTATTCTTCTTTCTGTTGTGCATCTTTAGCACTGGTAACACTTCTCCGTCGCAGTTGCATTTGTCTTCAGTTCTCGTAATACCGACTTTCTCACAATTGGAAAAAAGTTCTGTTTCTCGTCCCATCGCTATGTATCTCCACTCGCCAATAAGTTTATCGTAATCACTCGCACTCGAGAGCGCGACGACCGTCAGTAGGATCAGCAGCTTGAACATTTTGAATGTACTCGCGCACTTGTGTCTGCTCGCACAGTGGCGCACGAACATTATAACCCCTTTATATATTTCTAAATTTGTGTAATTAACCTCTGACATGACACTATTATTTTGTTAGAAATGTGATTAGATAAATCGCGTGTATTTAAAGTAAACAACTTAGACGAGAATGGGCGAGCTGGTTGGATTTTTTGCTTATATTTAAAATTTTGTAAATTTAACTTGTCACAATGCTGTTGACGACCTTTCATGCATCTTCGATGACTCGGGTAATAAAACGCCAGCCTTACGGGTGGTAGAGTAGCGGACTGTGTTTGATAATAATGCGTATATACAGGTTGACACTGTGAAGCCTTACACGACAATGCGGTCATATTATGATGAAAAAAATATTGTTTCTTTGAATGTAATTTCATTAGAAACCATCCATCTAAACATAGTATAGTATAATTTTCGCCCTTAAATTCCTCTGTAGTTCGTAGAAATTTTTCGAACTCGGATTCTTGAGGTTAACATCTTGTTGGGAGCTCAACTCTCGAAGTTGTGGACGAGTACGACTATTTACATCAAGTAGTCCAACAAGGCAAGTCCAACTTTGAAAATGAGGTCAATCGGCGAATCCAGCTCGGTCGGGCAGCGTTCGGTAAACTAAGCAAGATCTCCTCGTCCATAATACCTCAGCGCCTGAAGACAAAAGTCTTCAATCAATGTGTGTTACCAGTGATGACATACGGCACCGAGACGTGGCCTCTGACTATGGGCCGCCTAAGACGGCTCACGGTCACTCAGCAAGCTATGGAGAGGGCTATGCTAGGTGTTTTTCTTCGCGATCGAATCAGAAATGAGGAGATCCGTAGAAGAACTAAAGTCACTGACAGCCCAGCGGATTAGCAAGCTGAAGTGGCAGTGGAGAGGGCACATAGTTCGAAGAACTGACGGCAGATAGGGCAAAAAAGTTCTTGAGTGGAGGCCTGGCACGTGGATGCAGGTCGCTTGTGACAGGTTCGTTTGGAAATCTCTGGGGGAGGGCTATGTTCAGCAGTGGACGTTATGTGGCTGATGATGATAATGATGATGATTTTCCGAGTGGTAACAGCACTCAAGTAAAATAACTACTTGTATGTAACTAGTTCTCGCATCTTTGCCGGTGTTTTTTTTTATTACTTTGACGAGACGAGCACGCCGTTCGCCTGATGGTAAGCGATACGACAACCCATAAACAGTAGCAATACCATCCAGCACCTTAACTAACGAAGTACTGTGTGGCATTCCACTGCGCTCGTCATCCTGCGATATAAAAGGTTAAGTCTCATTATGTTCAGTAGTTATGCTGGCTACAAAGCCCTTTAAACCGAAACACAACAATGCATGCACATTGCACACTGCTGCTTGGCGGTAGAAATAGACATTGCGGTGGTACTCACCCAAACAGACTCTTACATATGAGAGACCTACCACCACGTGATTTTTATATAATACTCATACTCATACTCATCATAGCAATTCAGTATAATAATGATAAACTATTAAAATACCGGTATTGCGATAAAACACCAATTTGGACTTTATTAGTACTAGAACACTACTAAACAGCAAAAACACTGGACTAAATACAGCTATTAATTAAACACCCAAATACGCTTATTAAAATCACTCACTATACGTTCAAACGCAATCCACAATATTCGCCTTAAAATCGCTTCGAGTTATCGCTCGCTTTTGTAACCAAGCCTTTTATACACGTCCGCCTGTACCGTCGTAGTTTGTGGAACGTTCTCGAAGGATCTAGAACTCTGCCGCAAATTAAGGTCAATGATTGCGTTTCCACGACATTCTGGAAACATCGAGACCTTTCGAGAACGTTCCATCGCCGAACCTTCCACAGTAAGATAGTACGCTTCTCGCCAATAGATGGCGCTGTTTATCGGCGAGTACTAGCGCGCGTAACAGTAGGTATCCGTAGATCATCTTTTATTGCGACAAATGTAATTAATTTAAATGTCATTTAACCCGTCAAGCCCCGCTTATATATATAGATGTATGGAAAAACCCTATATATACCGGGTGGAAGGGAAACGCTCTCTATACCGGAACGGTAAGAGAGAAGAACCATAACATTAACGAAAAACTATATTCATTTGCAAAGCTAAGCGACAATACTTACGATTTTAGTATTTCCGTAATTCATGCGCGCGCAATGTAAAGCGTACAAAGAACTGGGCGGCCGCCGCGCTGCGCCGGGACCGGCCCGCGGTCGTTAACCCGTCAGCTGATGTACGTGTTTCATTACGTTTTTTTTGAAATATTGACCTTTTTTACTGTGTTCTTCAGAATAATAGTTTGATTTATCTATCCATACGTGAAGCTGTACAGAAATTTGAGAAAATCCTACTAAAATTGTAACAATGCGATCGCGATTTTTTTAGTGCCATCACGTCAGGAATCACCAATACTATCACCTGTATTCGTTTCCGAGAGCGTTTCCCTTCCACCCGGTATGATACCGGTGTCCGTCGCGGGCCTTAACAGATTAAGTGTAACATTATAATGTATATTGGTTGAAATAAATATTATTTTTTGTAAAAAAAAAAAATGACAGATTGATTTATTCTCGAGATAGGATCGAAAATTAAGATGGCCGTTAGATGAGTGTATTTAGTGAATAGTGGCTAGTAGGTAGTGGGTAGTGGGTAGTGGGGAGGAGTGGTGAGTGTTGTGGTGTGTTGTAAATCTCACAGCTCATGTTGGCGATGGCGGCGAGGCAGTTGGTGTGGAGGTACTTGTCCCGCACACGCGCCATGTTGTACTGCAGCGCACGCACCAGCACCAGCACCATGAGGCCGCCCAGCGACACCTCCCACAGCGACCGCTCGCCGTACCACGACGGGTTCTTCAACATCTGCGAACAACACATTATTACATTACCAAGGTAGAGACTCTTCCTTCGCCAACTATGAACAGTATTACATTTCTTATTTTATATTAATGGCTTCCAACATTTATCAGCGATGTCTCTAATGTCGAGTACAAAAAATGTTTGTACACAGGTTCTCTAGAGACTATAGAAATTTCAATGTAGACTTATTGCAGACTATTTTAATAAAAAGAATAAAAATCGCCGTACCCATAAGTATTAAAGATTAAAGCAGTAGAAATGAGAGCCTTAAGAAGCATGTGTGGAGTGACTGTGTGTGATAGAGTGCGGAATACTAGGGTGATGGACATGTGTGGAGTGACAGAGGATGTAGTGACCAAAATTGAGAAGGGTATGCTAAGGTGGTTTGGGCATTTGGAAAGGATGGATGATAGGAGACTGACAAAGAGGATATATAAGGCGAGTGTGGATGGAAGGGCTGGCAGGGGTCGACCGCACCGAACCTTCGAATGTCAGATATCTGACATTCTAAGTAGAGGCCAGGTCAAAAGTACCCTGAACCGGCGGGAGTGCATGAAAAGATTGATGAAGGTAGAGGAAGACAAAGTAGTGTGCCAGAGTCGAGCAAAGTGGCGATCCATAGTCTCTGCCTACCCCTATGGGATAGAGGTGTGATACTATGTATGTATGTATGTATGTACCCATAAGTGTCAATTTTTTTTGTTAAGGTTGTAAGAGTAAATCATTACGCTTGTTACTCACAATAAGATGTACATTTTTGATGAGCGCATCGTCCTCAGTGAGTATGAGAAGCACTATGAGCGACATGTAGATGTGGTGAGAGTTGTTGTCAGGCGCGTTGTACAGCACTTGCAGGATTGGCACTATCTGCAACAAAACAATGTTACTACGTGGTGTTCAAAACGTATTATTAATATGTGACATTCAAAAAGTAGTACTAGGTGGGAGCTATTTTACAAGAGAGTCTATTTTGTATATATATATTTTTTTTTTATATCCTGCTCAACCTTGCAATCTGTCATTGACGTTTAGCAATTTTTTTTTTTTTTGTATAATGATTTTAGTTCCCTCTGAAGTTGTTATCAACAGTAACCGCGCATGTGCACTGCGTAGTTGCTTCTCCTAGGAGTTAAGCGTACCGACTTTTTTTTAAACGAGGCCGGCAAAGTAACCCCACTGGCTTGTGCTAAACTCACCAAGTTCTCTATGTGTGGCACATTGCTGATGTGTCTCTTGTACGCCTTGCACGAGTGCAGCATCAAGTATAGGAGTAACGTGGAGTGTTCGCAGCCGGCCGTGGCGCACAACGCTTTGTGGAGCTGCGACAAAAAATATTAAAAGTATTTTATTATCTGTCATCAGGCGCTAAGTTGTTTGCCGGAGGTCATAAAGGTTGTAAGATTGACGTGAACTAGTATTTTATAATAAAAAAATGAAGCATCGCATTTACGGTAAATTATCTTATTCCTAATAGTGTTATCCAGATTCTAATTACAATATTTTTTTTCCTTTCATTTCGACAATGTATCCTGGACTCCCCACAGTTTTACGGACATTCAGAGTCAGAAACGACTTTGCATCTTTGCCTATAATCTGCTTCAAAAAGGAATAATGACATCCTTACCGCCGCCATGTCTATCCGCGGAGGTGTGACCTGTGACGCGGTGCCGTTCGACTCACGCTGTGGCGTCGTTGACGAAGTTTCTAAAAAAAAAAGTACAATTAGAAAATCAAAGGTTAATTATTATGATACAAGAGAACTATAACCATTATATCACCAAGTATTGTACTAGTATAGTTTTCTACTCAGTAACAAATAATCTATACTAGTATTATAACGCTGAAGAGTTTGTTTGTTTGAACGCGCTAATCTCAGGAACTACTGAACCGATTTTGAAAAAATTTTCACTAATAGGAAGCTACTTTACTCCTGAGTGCTATAGGCTACTTTTTATCCCGGGAAAATATTTTTATCCCGGAAAAACTTTTTCACGCGAGCACTACTAGTCAGTAATAAATGGCAAAAAGTCACCCCGTATACCATGAGATAAGTCCCATAGTTGGCAAAGTGTGGTGTGAATTACACCGTTGCATATACATACATATTATACACTCACACCTTTTATCCCCGAAGGGGTAGGCAGAGCCAGTGCACCCACTTTTCGCCATTATTTCCTCCCATGATGTGATAGGGGGCGAGCCTATCGCCATATCGGGCACAAATTCCAGGCTCCAAGTTGATACTGAATAGAAAAATTCAATATCACTTTGCCCGACCCAGGGATCGAACCCGAGACCTCAGTATTGCAGTTGTATCATAATACAACTACGCCACCGAGGCAGTACACCGTTGCATATCTCTTAAAATAGCAAAGTCTTAACGCTATTTAATGCTATCATCATCACGTCAAGACACATGAAGGTCAATTGCTGAACATAGGCTTCCTCTAACGATTTCCAGACCGACCTGTAAAAAACCCTCGCATCTGGACAATCCTTGCGTCCTTTATGAAATCGTCAGACCTTGAAACCTCAGAAATGTCAGAACATGTCAACATGTCAAACGCACCTGCAGTTGTATCCTCACAGCTCAACAACGAGTTCCTATAGAGGTTGTCCTGGTGGATGCAGTGGTTGGCGAGGGCCAGGAGTAGCAGACAGGACTGGTTCGCGACGGGGTGCTCGAGCCGGAGCCGCCCCACCAGCTCGTGCCGGTCGGCAGGCGGGTGCGTGTAGATCGACTGGCGAGCACCCGTGCTGAGGGTCAGGATGTTCCAGAGACCAGCTGGGGGGAAGGCGTTTGAGTCATCTTAACAGACTTCACAAAAGGAGGTTACTCAATTCATCGTAATTTTAATGGTAAAGGTTCCAGAGACCAACTGGGGTAAGAAGGCGTTTCACAGTCATCTTAACCGATTTCACAAAAGGAGGTTACTCAATTCGTCGTTATGTTAATGGTAAAGAGGAACATCATTAGTTTACATGATACGTTAAATAGTTTATTTATTATTAAAGTTTAAGGCATACCAGTGCATTATACTTTCTCTATCTCTCCCCACCAAAAAGAACTAATGTTTTTATATCAATGATACTCACATGCCAAATTGATGAGTATGCTGCCGCCGGTCTGCGCGCCGAACATGGTGGGCGGCGCCGGCAGCATGCTGGACAGGTTCAGGAGCAACGTCTTCACCAGCAGCGGCGCGTGCATGCCGTACCGACCTTGGAACAACGTCCTGCAACACAACACGCAACATTATTGCCAACACACAAGAGTAATAAATGAACTTCAGCTCGATCTCGGGATTTCAGCCGTATTTTCCCATGAGATAGCGATGGACATCGATCAATAACCTGTACATCAAATACATCTGATTGGGAAAAAAAACGTATATAGTATATAATTTTCGTTATTACACATATTTTACACAAATAAAATAATGAAAACTGAATATTTTGGTAGACTGTATGTCAGAAAAACCTACACAACAGATCCACGTCTCCCGGTCCTCAGGCGCATAAAATACCACCAGGCCGAACTCCTACCACCATTTATTCCTATGTACCATTACCTGTATATGAGCGATGTCTCGACGAGCCGCGCCTGTCCGTGCACACCCGCGAACATGTACACCGACATCAGCACCAGGATCGTGTTGATGCACTCCAGGTGCAGGAAGTATGTGTTGTCACTGAAACCATACATTGAAATTAAAAACTTTTTTATTTTACTCTCAACGTTTCGAAGGCTTTGCAGTGGGGCTAGGACGTGAAAAAAAACACGATGCGTCTCCGCTTCGTTTTATTGTGATTGGTTGGGAGACTGACGTATCGGTATTTTGATGTTTGTGATTGATCGAGAGACCGACACATCAGTTTCTCAACCAATCCCAATAAAACGAAGCGAAGACGCAACGTGTTTTTTTTTTCACGTCCTAGCCCCACTGAACTTCGTGGTCACGGAACGGACTGCAGTGTAACGACTTAGACAAAAACATTACTCTAACATTCGCGTAAAAGTGAGGAATCATGATATATTACATACTATTCGTATTATGTATTGGCTAGTCTAGGCACCCAATTTTTTTTTACACAAGAATAGGAGACTTTTGCAGAACTTATCTGGAGACCAAAATTGAATAGTGTGTAATTAACTGTCATATTTTGTAATCGTTAGGATAACGAATACAACAGGGATGCACTGCGTAACATTCTGGGAATTATGAAATCACTAGCATTGCTCGCGACTCGGCCCTCGTGAAATAGTTTTTCCGGGACAAAAAGTAGGCAACAGCACCCAGGAGTAATGTAGCTACCTATTAGTGAAATAATTTTCAAAATCGGTTCAGTAGTTCCTGTGATTAGCGCGTTCAATCAATCAAACAATCAAACTCTTCAGCTTTACAATATTAGTAACTATAGATATGTGGCAGACCGTCGTCAGTCTATATTTTATTCGGGTGGCAACACAGACGGGACGTCACACCATCCCGCCAAAACCACGTCGGGGTCACCAATGTCGGTATGGTTAGGTCTGCCGCAGCGCTAAATGAAACTCAGATGTGCGTTGAGATAGTCCACTGTATTCTTGCTTGGTAGCTAGCTGGTCATTACATAAGTCTGTGGGAACCAGTGAGAACTTATTGTGTTGTGCTCTGTACGTTATATATCGTAGTCCGCAAAGAGAATCGTCTGTACTTGTCTCGATGTGTTTTGGCGGGATGGTGTGACGTCCCGTCTGTGTTGCCACCCGAATAAACTATAGACTGACGTAAAGTCTGTGGCCACGGTCCGACACAGATATACAGTGTCATTTCAACATTGCGTTACTAAATGAAACCACATATTCAGCGTGACCTCTGCTAACATCGTGCAAAATATTATCCATGGGTAACGCATACTTTCGCCAATAATCCCGATTATAGTTTTATAGTTTTTTGATCACGCTGTGTTTTAGCGCGCTTGACTTTATTCAGTGAATCACGTCACAGCTGACGATGTTATTACAAAACCTATAGGATTAAGAAGGGCAACTCACAAATTCACTTGCAATACATTCACTCACATAGCTGCAGCAGTACCGCTTGACACGTGGAATTTGAAATAAAATAATAAAATTGCTACTAGAGCAATCCCTACTCCCTAACTAATACGTTATAAATATCAACATGAAATAAAAAATTGTCATGTTATTGCATGAAAAGGAACTAATATTTTTTTAAGTGTTATGCTGTAAAGAAAAGTATTAATTCTTTAATAATAAATTTTGTTTTCTTTAATAAATAAGTTTACCTACCGAAATAGGTAGGTACTAAACAACTCGCAGTCGGGTTATTAAAAAAGTTACAGGATTTTAATCTATTGATATCATATTTTTTAGATTCCGTATGATATTTCAACGTTTATTTTAATTTTAACATCAATATTCTGGACGTCATGCCTAAAATAGGTATACGTAAATACTTTATACTACCAAACGCCTTATTATGCCTTCTGTACCTTCTAATCTCTAGCTACATTTTGTATCGCGTCAGAGTCGTTGATCTTGTTACTAACACATTGAAACTAACGTGCAGATACCAACATGTTATGTCTCTTTCGCACGCCATTAATTACAAACACGCACTCAAACACGCTGTGTTGCCAGTATAAACATTTTAACCGACAAGTGTGCTAAAATGACACAGCTTTTCAAAGAATCGGATATTAGTTTATTTATCACATGGATTTCTAAACACACTTAAATAAGTGTATTAAATAATAAAATAACTAGGGTAATTATGCTAATGACAAGTCTACTTAAACTAATACGCAGCAATATCTTTGTATTGTAAAAATAACATTACTTTAAGCAATAAAGCATACCAGAGCTCTAACATCATTTAATTTCAATATGCATTGTGGTACGGTTTAAATAGCATAGAACAATGTGAAACTAATATTGCAAGATATTGCAGAATAAGGTAATAGTACCAAAGCTTGGTATCCCTGTGGGAGCACGTGTAACACGAACATCAGCTGGCGAGGCCAACGATCGCGCGCGCCAGCGGGCGCACGGCGCACTTGTCGGCATGTTCTTTGTATAGGGCTGCCATTACCTAAATTGCCGACGCCGGACAAACACGGCAAGAATCCCGGACATTTGGGCGAAATATGGGTTTATTCCCGGACACCTCTGTCAGAGTACCCCAGTATCTCCGCACCGCAATAACAATCGTAATTTTTAATAGTTCCTGCCTGAGTAATAATACCTAAAACGGGCGTTATTTACTAACCCCTTATAAAGTGACTCGACCAAGTGCACAAAAATCCTTCTAAATACCCATGTTTTACCTACTTACAATAATTTTGGTCATTAGTCAATTGAATATCCTGGTTATCTTAAATTAAGTTCAGTTATTACTCACTATTGGAAGCTTTAGTTAAATACTAATAGTTAAATACTAAAGCTTCCAATACGTACGTAAATGTTACTTATTCTTGACAAAAGTGTGCGTGTATTCTACGAAGTGCTAAAAATTAAACGTTTTTTACCCTACTAGTAAATTACGACAATTCCAGGTAATAGCAATAAGTACAAGTGATATTTATCAAAATGTGTAACGTCTCGAAATACATCGAGATTCGCGGTCCGGGATTCGTAGACTTTATGCCTATCCCGCGCGGCCTAAAATATGGCCCCGCACTGGCTCCTCCAGGCGCATGCGCCGTGGGGCGCGGGGGCCTGCGCGCGCGTTGCCCGCCAGTCGCCCGGCAGCAACACGACGTGGCGTATGTCGATTTACGTACTGAATGTTAGGCTGATGCTCCCTATGTACTTACCGGTACCTACGATCAAATGTTGTCTAATTGTAATTATTATTCTATTGTGTTAATTTTTAAGTTTCTGTTGTGGTAAACTATGATTTACATTTACAAAGCTCGTGCATAAAGTGTTAATGTTTCCGAGAAGGTCGTTGAAATGTCTTTTGTACTTTTAGGGATTACTGAGTAAATGTTCAAAATTCCAATCTTCCAGAACCTCGCTGACACTCGTATCATAACGGTAGCATCATAGTCGGTTTCACGAAATCGATCGACGAATTTGACGGCTTGAGCGTGCGATTCTTGCTGAAGTATCGTGTGATAGTGGATAGAATCTTAGGGTTGTGAAGCTTTTTGATAAGCTACGTGCGGTGTACGGACTGTGAACATTATCGAAGATGCCACAATGATTTCAGTCTTCTAAAGGAGACATAACTGGCTCTGACAGAATCTAGTAAGTGACTGTTGTTTAGATTGACCTATGTGACCTGACACAGAAGCATTGGTAATAATAGCGACCTCAACTTTTCGGTTTGGAATAAAGCTTCTTGGTTACGATGGCGCGATGTGACAGCTTATCGTTGCGCTCCGTGTGTGCATCTCTTGTTCGCGTGTGCGTGAGCATATTATCAATGAAACACACAGACCTCAGTGTGATGTTGACGCTCCGACTATTTCTCGTATACTAGTAGTGGCAATAGGATGTCTAAAATTAAAAGGCCTTTTTTGTTACTTATTTTGTTTGAAAAATGTACTTCTTTATTTTACACTTATGGTTAAATTAATTAACTGCATGGTGTTTCTTTCAAATTGATTTTATCGCAGTTAAATTTATGTATTCGGTTACAAAATGACCCTGTATTTAATTGTATTTTTCGAGTTGCCAGTTTGATGACCTTTTGACTTCACGTACATAGCATAGTAAATGCTAATTATTTACAATATACGGAGAAGGGGTTTCCGTACTATCTCAATGTTTCATTCTAAAATCCTTTGTTGGCCTGTTACATGTACTGTAAATGATTTAACAGTGGTAACTATTGGAGGTTATTTTGACACTATTAATGGGCATGGCTAAGTCCAATGCTAATTGGACAGGGGTCCAGATAGAGTGTCAACTGAGGAGTGATAATCATCCCTCCACACACAATTATGCCGGCCTGATTGAATCGGTAACACACAGGCCGATTCCAGAACGCGGCACACTTTCTTTAATGCCTGTAGATATCAATACGAGAAGGGCAACTCCGGCCACACGACGATGCGAACGCGTGGCCACATAATGAAGCCAATATCGAAACCACTATAGATACTCACGTGACGGGAACGTCAATGATCAGTCCTATCAGCGCGTCGATCAGCATCTCGACTCTGCTCTCAGTGTTGTTGATCTTCGGCGAGGTCTGCGTGGCGGAGTGGACTTCTGGTGAGGACGGCTCCTTCGCCGGCGACGAGTCCGGCGATTGAGGAGTTGAAGGCTGGAGGGAAAATTATATTAATAACACATACACACACTTACTCACGCCTATTATCTCCGAAGGAGTAGGCAGAGGCGCAACTAGTGCACCCACTTTTCGCCGTTATTCCGTCCCATGATGTGATAGGGGACGAGCCTATCGCCATGTCGGGCACAAATTTCAGACTCCGAGCTAATACTGAATAGAAAAACTCAATATCACTGCCCGACCCGGGAATCGAACCCGAGACCTCAGCAATGCAGTCGTACCATAATACAACTACACCAACGAGGCAGTATATTAATAAGTCCTTAATAAATGCTATAATCTAGAGTCTTATGAATAATTACATTAATAAATAAAATAAAATAAAATAAAATAAATTACTATATTAAAAGACTTACTGATTTTTTTGGGATTGGTGCAGTGCAAATCTTTGAATTTAACCCATATGAAAGGTAACAACAAGGTGTTATTTCACGACGAGGGATTATTTATGAAACTATGAAATAATCCTGGTTGGGCCGTACCATTCATACGGTAAAGTCTACTACACTATTGTTTACAATGTAGACAATAGATATATAATTTATTATGTCTACAATGCAGCTACACTTCTGTTGTCAAATTACCTTGTAACTTTATGCAACTTGCTAGCTAAATTTAATAAAAATATATTTCGGACTCCTCCCTATTTTCAATTTGATTAAGTTCATTATGGGTTAAGACTAATTAGTGCTCCTAGAGACTCGCCGAGCTTTTTTTTTATGGCATCGAATGACGAGACGAGCATGCCGTTCACCTGATGGTAAGCGATACGACCACCCATAAACAGTAGCAGCACCATCCAGAACCTTGAGCTACAAAGCACCGTATGGCACTCCACTACGCTCGTCATCCTGAGACGTAAGATGTTAAGTCTCATTATGTCCTGTAGTTACATTGGCTACAAGGTGTGGAGAAGCAATTTTGTACAATTGCAAAAAGACAACACTTGGTCACAATGATACAGGTGCTGTATGCCCTGACTCCTGGCCCACCTCATCCGTAACGTCCTTGTCGATGGGTCCGTTGGCGGCGCGTCGCTCGGCCTGCACGTCCAGGTGGCGGCACAGCTCGTACTCCGGCACCATCTCCACGAGGTACTTGCTGACTGCGCGGATCACGAACAACGCGTTGAACGTCGTCCATGCGAGCATCACACTGCGGGTGAAACTTGTTATTGTCAAGTGGCAATTGTTATTTTCTTTTTACCTGACTACTTTTGTATATATACACTCATATACACTCACGCCTATTATCCCCGAAGGGGTAGGCAGAGGCGCAACTAGTGCACCCACTTTTCGCCGTCATGCCATCCCATAATGTGATAGGGGGCGAGCCTATCGCCATATCGGACACAAATTCCAGACTCCGGGCTGATACTGAATAGAAAAACTCAATATCGCTTTGCCCGACCCGGGGATCGAACCCGAGACCTCAGCTTTGCAGTCATACTGTAATACAACTACGCCACCGAGGCAGTACTACTTTTGTAAATAGCTTTATCCTTTGGGATAATTTTGCCAACGTCCAATGAAGCGAATACACGCACTGAAAAAAATCTATGCAGGTTTAACAGACAAATAGAAACAGAAGACTTTAAAACATCAAACAACAACATAATTAAGATGCCAACACGACAGCTAAATTTTCAATGAGAAAATGAGAACAAGTAAAAGAAAGACAGCGAGAGGAAATTGTAAACAACAAGGTGAGTTGTAGTGTTCGCTTATCACCAAAAAAATTGTTTAAGAGTATTGCAATTTCTACATAAATACTACATGCGCATCTAGCATGCGATAGATACTTTGGCTTATAGGAGAAATGTATTAATTCAGCCATTTTTAAAACTCACTTATCACTGTTAGGGGATGCGAGCAGTAAGGATGCTCTAGTGATGAACACCTGCACCAGCGAGCCCAGGTTCCCAGTCTGTAGGTTGTTCTGCAGGAACTTCTGCAGCAGCGCCTCTGTACTCGAGTCGAAGATCAACTGTTCTTCTCTGTAAGAATGATAGGTTTTTTTCCGAATACGGCGAAGCAAGGAATCGTAATGATTTTAACACCCTATGTATGTAATATGTATGTATCCATTTTATGTTTTCTATTGTCGGTCTTAGTGACCTAATTTTGATAAATGAGGTGTATATTGATTCGTTTTTATTGTGCGATAGTTTTAGCCTATATACCGGGTGGAAGGGAAACGCTCTCGGAAACGAATACAGGTGATAGTATTGGTGATTCCTGGCGTGATGGCACTAAAAAAATCGCGATCGCATTGTTACAATTTTAGTAGGATTTTCTCAAATTTGTGTACAGCTTCACGTATGGATAGATAAATCTAACTATTATTCTGAAAAACATAGTAAAAAAGGTCAATATTTCAAAAAAATCGTAATGAAACACGTACATCAGCTGACGGGTTAACGACCGCGGGCTGGTCACGGCGCAGCGCGACGGCCACCCAGTCCTTTATACGCTTTACATTGCGCGCGCATGAATTACAGAAATATTAAAATCGTAAGTATTATCGCTTAGCTTTGCAAATGAATATAGTTTTTCGTTAATGTTATGGTTCTTCTCTCATACCGTTCCGGTATAGAGAGCGTTTCCCTTCCACCCGGTATCTCTAGTCTCACTTTTTATAAAGTTGTAAATTTGCACTTTATTAATCCAGTTATGAAATTTTTGACAAATCCTTCATCGGGAGTAAAATAAAACTAAAATTTGCAGTACTTGCGGCGAGTCACAGGTCTATAGAATTATTAAAATATTGCCGCTAGTTTAAACGCATTTGGATGTCATTCTGCAATATAATATTGTAAGAGTTTGCTAGTTTCAACTTAGCATTATAATATAAATTAAGTTTCAATATATATATCTCTACTTTGTATGAGTGTGTGTCATTTGATAACAAGTTCACATTACAATGGGCCAATTAAGCCATTTGTAAGACATGGGCAGCGTCAACGGGATGATTCAGTGCATGTATATAACTACCAATATCTAAACAACATTTTTTCTGTTTTTGATTACAATTAAAACTGAGCCACATGTTTCCGCTGATAAAATTTGGATGTAAATTGAATTTTAATGCAAATCTTTAAGCGATACATTAACATCCATAATCTAAAGCAAAGCTCTTTATGCATAATTTATCAGTTTACACCAAATTCAAAACTTAAAAATGTCTTTTTGTGTTATTGGTTGAGCTACTTATGATGCTAATCATAATTTGTGTGTTTGCGCCGATTCTGATGGAAAATTGTTTTTTTTTTCAGCCTTAACACTACATTACAATTAAATTCAGCTAATTATCCTGAACAATGTAACATTAATAACATATAATGTACAACAAGAAACAATAATTGGTTTATAGTATTTTTTCATGTATAAAAGTTTATAGAAATAAATGTGTCCGTATTCTGATTAGATTTACGGATAAACATTTGATAATGGAATTTTAATGGGTTTCAAATGCAACATAGATTACAACTGTATTGTTATAGAATTGTACATGTTAATTAATATTACAAAGTAGGTTAGAGAGACTGAGTATATGCCATTTGCATAAAATAATATACTTGAATACAATTAGGTAATTCAAGCACACAGAAAAAAATATTCATCACACATTTTAGACATTATTAAGATAAAATACATAACATAAGAAAAATAATAGCAATAAACATAAACTTCTGATTTCTATGGGAATAAAATGGAACTGCTGATTTTTGATTTTTTTTATTTGATGATAAGTCAAGTTGCTTGACTGATGGAAAGCATATCTTCTTACACCAGGTCTTACCCCATTCCAATAACAGGATACAGTTTAATTGTTAAGGTCACTTGCCTGAAGTCTACCCTCCTTCAGAGATCCAATATCAGGCAAATGGTGTCAAAAACTAACTATAAAAAGGGATGCCTGACTTGAGAACTGAATGCCGAATCTCAATGGCGAAGATGCAATCAGATTTTTTCATTTAAAATACTACATGCAAAATATTGAATTATGAACCTTTTTAATCACTTACGCATTGCTCGGTGGCTTGATGTTGAACGCCAGCATCTGGTTCCAGAACGGATCATTGGGACATATCACCTCATTGGAGCAGAACCTCACCAGCAACTCGTTTGACGACATGTCCGAATAGTGACTCACAGCAACACCCATTTTTGTGCTAAAGGAAACATAGCATTATTCTACTATACATAAGTAAAATATAGTGTAATACAAAAAAATATTCAAGCCCACTGTGAAACTGCACCGTTTTGTTGGACTTTATTTTGTATTTGGATCTGCCAAAGCACTTTTATTTACCTTTACATGACTCTTTATTTTATAATTTAAATAAAAAACGCCATTACACCAAATACGGACACAACGGATGGACATTATACATAAGGAAAAACTGTAAAACAATTTTTATCCACATAATATTGTTTAATAACCTTCATAAAGGCCCACAATATTTGCTTCATTCTTACATATTGTTTCTCATTGAAAGCAGCAAATGTGCCTTATTTAGGATACTATTTAATTAAAAAAAAAACCTTGGTCCCTCAAATACTAGCCCAAATATAAAAGAACCACTCATACTGAAGAAACTATTGACTGTTCAAGCCCCAAGACGGACGCCGGTGTCTGAGTATATATGGTTTCCCCATACATCTGTATATATAAGCGGGGCTTGACGGGTTTCTTATAAAATTATTGGTAGTATTTTGGAGAATTATTTATATGTCTCTACCCCCATGAGCAACTACATGTCTAATCGGGTACAAATTAGAGTTCAAGAATTGTGTAAAAAATATTATAATAACAGATGTCTATATTTAGAGCACAACATCATGACTATATACTGTAAAATTGTAATAGGATATTGTTAAAAGAGAATAAACAGTAAAAAACAACTAGAAAACTGACCATTAGTGAAACACATTGGTGCTTGCGAGAGTTCAAGAAATTTCTCAAAAATTACATGCGTACAAAAGGAACTAAACTTACGAATACATTCAACGCAACTACAATAATTTCATCTTAAAGCACTTTTTATGACACACAACAGAGTTATTGTAATTTTTACAATAAATACACTCACTTGACTTTTGTCACAAAATTCCGAGTGGTTTGTATATGTATATTATGGTAATTTATAACATTATTTGCACTCACCTGTTGTCCCGTTGCTATTATATTACTAGTAACATTAATAAAATGAGAAATGTTAATCTATTTCGTTTTAATTTGTATTCTTTCGCCACGAAATCATTGCCGACATGTCATTTATAATTTGACATTTGTCATTTGCGTTCCGAATTTCGATCGCGTCATTTCTGTAAAGATATAGAGAACAATATAAATAATTAACCTACTTATTTTAATGTTTTTGTTTAGTAAATACATGCATATTATTTAGTCTTTCTTCATATATAAATATTTTCCACCCAATTTATAAATTGTATAAATAAAATTACTAGCGTATCTACCAATCAAAGGGTTGAAGGTAGTTTTTAGTTAGCTGTAGAAAGTTGCTCAACAGTTCATTCTATTGGATTCATTTAGTTCCCATTATTTTTTAGAAACTCAGGAGAAAAGTTGCCCAATGTCGGATAATTCCCAGAATTTTCGATAATAGTCATTAGTACAACAATGTTATAGTAATTCTTTAATTTTTTCATATTGTTTTTGTGCTATTGCATAGCCTCTATCACGAGCCTTGAGCGTGGAGACCGAATCCAGAAATTCCGTAACGAAAAAATAACCTAACACCCCTCACTCCGACCGGCACAGCGGTGATATTTTATTTTCAACTCTATCACAACCATGTAGAGTGTAAAATTTCATAAGTAAATTAAATATCGCAGTCTTGTAAGAATACAATATGTGAGAGGATATGAGCTAAATGTTAAACGATAAAAGGTCGAAATTACCGTGTATTTAAAAATTGTTCCAGTCAGTGAAACGTATCGAAATCATCATCATCATCATCATCATCAGCCCGTTGCAGTCCACTGCTGGACATAGGCCTCTCCTAAGATACGCCACAGAGCCCGGTCTGCTGCTTTATGCATCCAGTTGCTGCCGGCCCTCTTGTGCAAGTCATCCCGCCATCTGGCTAGAGGGCGTCCCACGCTACGTTTACCAAGACGCGGTCTCCACTACAGAACACGCTTACTCCAGCGGTTATCTGTTCTGCGACATATGTGGCCAGCCCATTGCCACTTTAACCTAACTCTCAGAGCTATGTCGGTCACTTTGGTTCTCTGACGGGTCACTTCGTTCCGAATTTTGTCCTTCAGAGAGACTCCGAGCATAGCTCTTTCCATAGCACGTTGAGCGACTTTAAGCTTATGGATTAGCCCCACAGTCAGTGTCCACGTCTCAGCTCCGTACTTCATTACGGGGAGGACGCACTGGTTGAAAACTTTCGTCTTCAGGCTCTGTGGTATATCCAACGAAAATATGTGGTACAACTTCCTAAACGCTGCCCAGCCCAACTGAATGCTCCTATCGGCTTCCTTTTCGAAGTTGTATCTACCCAACTGCATTATTTGCCCGAGATAAACATATTCCTTGACAACTTCGAGAGGTGTGCCATCAATGATTACTGGTCCCGGAGCGATGAAGTCATTGAACATAACCTTCGTTTTGTCCAGGATCATCCGGAGACCAATTCGTTGGGAGGCTTCATTTAGGCTGTGCAGTATTTCTTGAACTTCCTGCAGCGATTCTGCCATGACTACAATATCATCGGCAAACCTTAAATGCGAGATGCATTCGCCGTTTATGTTGATGCCTTGCCCGTTCCAGTTGAGAGTCTTGAAAACGTCTTCCAATGCATTTGTAAACAGTTTAGGGTATATCCCATCCCCGTGTTTTACTCCTCGATGCAATGGAATCGGTCTTGTTTCACTGTGCTGTACTTGGACGGACATAGTTGCAGCGTCATACAAACTTCTCAGCACCTCGATGTATCGAAAATCGACTTGGCACCGCTGCAGGGAGTTCACCACAGACCAGGTCTCGACGGAGTCAAAGGCCTTTACATAGTCCACGAAAACCAGACACAGAGGCTGCATAAATTATTACCTGTATCGAAATGTCAAACGTGATTCTAAGTTTGAATTTTTAAAAGTTTTTATTTTATATCTGTTCAAAGAGGTTATAAATATTAGAATTACCTGCTTAGAGTTTCGGCGTTAGGGCACGAGTGAAATTTGGACAATAGAATAAAATAAAATAAATGAATAATTATAATTACATAAGTCGATAAAAATGTTATGCAATAGCTTTACCGCGGCACTCTCCGAGTGCCACACGTCTTTTTTTTATTTGTGATACTTAAAATAATATTTAATACATAAACAGAAAACATACATACATTTCGAATACTACATTATATTTCACCTTCTAGCAATATATTGTCCTATGAAAATAAGTATACATATATGGGATTTTCAATTTATCATTGGTAACACAGTCTCAATGAATTTCAACTTTTAAAAATTGCTTAGTACGCATTTGTTTGAAATGGTATTAGTTATTTTAATCGGAAATATTGCATAAAACACAATGGATCCTGATATGTACCGCGTCAAGGTACTAAAGTATCTAAATCCGCATTTGATATGGGTAGAAGTTATCAACAAAGCGGATGAAATCGTGTTTGAACAGATCGGTATATATGGTGTTCTACCTATGGATACAGTTTTGAAGATCGAAGTTAATTCCCTTAAATCAAAGAAAACGGACTCATGGAAGCAGGCTGCTGTCGCGGTGATGAAGAATACGCTGGCCGATGCCGACGAGATATGGTTTTTTCCGATCCACATCGACCGCAGGTACTTTGAAATATTTTTATCTATTCGATTGAGCGGGAAATTAGTTAAGAGCATAATTTTAATTTTTATTACCGTCTACGAGTCCTAATAAAAACACTTCTTGCAACAGGTCGTCCATTTTCAGCAACAATATACACAAATACGGCGACATAGTCGTTAAAAAATATAATGGGGAAGAGAAACGTATGTCGAAAGAGCTTAAGAAGTCAAAGTTTGCCTTCTGCGACGTACCACATTTCCACCAGGAGCTCAGCCTGGGCAGGATACAGACAAAACCAACTGAGATGGAAGCCAGAGACGTCATAAAACATCTGCATGATCACTATGTGAATACCCAAAAAACTCCACCATGGGACATGTGGGTGAAAAGACATCCCTTCATTTACCACATCATGCAAAAAATAGACATTCTTGCAGAACTAAATATGCATCAAGGTGAGACCACACGCAAACAAATAGCCCATTTGCAAGAAATTCAGAATAAACTCAATGATCTAGATCTCTGCTCGGAGATAGATGAGGAGTCTGTGGGCCGGGGTAAAGTTAGGAACACTGATCACACCCCATCATCTAAACTAAACGTTTTGAAGTGGAAAATGAGGATTGCAAACGACAAACTAAAGCATGATGATACCAGCTCAGTGACGGACAGTACGGAGCCTGAATCTGACTTGAACACTTCAAAGAAAACTCAAAATTCATTTTTGAATAGTTCACTTAATTCTGATACCAGTCTAGATGAAAGTCTGGCTGAAATTGAAAAGTCTTACATCAAAAGTAACAAGACAGAGACAAAGAAGAACTTAGAGAAGCAAATGGAGTCTATGATTAATGAGAATAAAAAATATGCCCAAATTTCTATGAAAGGTTTGTTTACTGCTTTTATTAAATTAGTAAGAATGCTCTTTATATTACAACTATTAATTTAATTTTGGGTACTGTCAGCAGCATAAATATCTGTACAAAATTAAAATTTCAAATCGCCTCTATGCATTAAGTCAAACTGAAAAAAAAAATTCATATGAAGTAAAGCAAATCTCTAATTTTTTATTTTTGTCAAGAGAAAATAAAGATTAGTAAGAACAGAAAAGTATGTAGGTAATTTAAAAGTTTGAATTTGTTCAGCTACTTATACTGGTGACTACATCATTGTGAAAATGCAGACGTTGGTTTCATGTTTTATTCTGTATAGCAAATATATAAATGACTGCTCAAAGTGTACTCGATTGGGTAGAGACAGGCACAATATTGCACTCATAGCTTGAAAAGTTCCTTTTCATTCAATCTGTTTTTTTAATCCATATACTTTACATTGTAACTCTAATTTGTGCTCACAGATCACACCATACAGTTAATATACTGTATAATATATTTTATACTAGCTTTTGCCCGCGGCTCCGCCCGCATTAAAAAGTTTTTTCGGGATAAAAGTCCAGCTTTATATTTTCCCGAGATAAAAAGTAGCCTATGTGTTAATCCAGGAAATGATCTACCCGTGTACCAAATTTCATGAAAGAGTAACAAACATACATCCATACATACATTCTTACAAACTTGCGCATTTATAATATTAGTAGGATACACATAAACCTTCTTCTTGAATCACACTGACCATTGGTGAAAAACGAATAAAAATATGTTCTGTAATGTTTGAGTTTATCGCATTCAAGAGAGAAACAGATGCCATAGGAGACTTTGTTTTATAATAAGTAGTGATGTAAGGACATATCCTTAAAAATAAAAACATAAAAAAACGGGTTAAAATTCCCGATTTATATTTTATCGGAATAAGCAGCTGTCTATGTCCTTCCCTGTGTCTCAAACGATTTCCATACTTATTTATTTGCGGTTCCACTAGCAGAAAACTATTTTCCGGGATTAAAGTCCCGGCTTATATTTTCCCGGGATAAGAAGTACCCTAGGGACCTCCCAGGGTCTTAAACTATCTCCCTACCAAATTGCATTGAAATCGGTTCAGTGGTATGGACGTGGTGGCTCCACTCGCGAGAACATAAAATCCGGGATAAAATTCCCGGGTAATGTTTTTTCGGGATAAAAGTACCCTATGTCCTTCCCTGGGTCTCAAACTATTTCCATACTTATTTATTTGCGGTTCCACTCGCAGAAAACTATTTTCCGTGATTAAAGTCCCGGCTTGTATTTTACCGGGATAAGAAGTACCCTAGGTCCCTCCCAGGGTCTTAAGCTATCTCCCTACCAAATTGCATCGAAATCGGTTCAGTGGTTTGGCTGTGAAGGCTCCACTCGCGAGAACATAAAATCCGGGATAAAATTCCCGGGGAATGTTTTTCCGGGATAGAAGTAGCCTATGTCCTTCTCTGGATCTCAAACTATCTCCATACTTATTTTCTTATGGTTCCACTCGCAGAAAACTATTTTCCGGGATTAAAGTCCCGGCTTATATTTTCCGGGGATAAGAAGTACCCTAGATCCTTCCCAGGGTCTTAAACTATCTTTCTACCAAATTTCATCGAAATCGGTTCAGTAGTTTGGCCGTGCCGGTTCGCAAGAACAAAAAAATCCGGGATAAAAGTACCGCATTACATTTTCCCGGGATAAAAAGTAGCCTATGTCCTTTCTCGGGATCAAGACTATCTGTGTACCAAATTTCATTTTAATCGGTTCAGTAGTTTTGGCGTGAAAGCTTAACAGACAGACAGACAGAGTTACTTTCGCATTTATAATATTAGTATGGAAGTATGGATTATCTACTTAAGCTTACATTTAAAATATTTGTAATTTACTATTATTATTTAGTTATGTCTGCTAAAAAGCCCAAATAAATAAAATAATTTATTTATTCCTGATATTTTCAGCTCAAAAGTCATTGAGAGAAGAGCCGACAATGCCAATACGCATGGCTTACGGTCCACCAGGCTTAGAATTAAGAAAACTGACTGTAAAAGTAGTACCAAGATTGCAAGAACTATCTAAAATGAATACTGAACAAATTAAGGACCCTAATGATAATATTGAAAAAGGTATTAAGGAGGATACAGCAGAGATGACCATCAGTAAAAATGATAATATTTGGGTGGAAAATGATAAAAGACCATCTGAAGACAGTAAAACAACAATAAAATCGTTTAAAAGTCTATTCCTTCAAAGGAAACTAAAGCTACATAATGAAAAAGTAATTCCTCAAATTGACCCACCTACGAGAAGTAACAACACTTTTGAAGAACCTGTACAAAATTCTAAGGTAAACGAAGTTTCATCTGATGATGAATCCATAACTGATCTCATTGAAAGGTTGAATTTAAAAAACACTACGAAACGCGTCACCAAAAAAGAGGTTGATAAACAAGTTATAGATTTTAGAGAAGCGCCAAAAATAAATGCTAATCCCTTTAGAAATCTCGATGGTAGTAATTCAGTATTTGTAGATAAGTTAATCAGCACTGTACTCATGGTACATACAAAGAAAAATAATAGGATCCAACCATGCAGTAATATTAGGGATGTAGCTTTTACACCAGAAATTCACATCATCCTCAGAAATATGGGTGTCAAAGCTCCTACTAGAGTACAAACTGTTTCATGGACTACTATTTTACGTGGTCATAGCGTATTTATGATCGGTCCTTTAGGTTGTGGTAAGACTATGGGCTACTTGCCCGCCGTATGTCGTTTGACGTCAGATTATCGAAAACAAAATCCAGATAATGTTTATCCCACTGCCATCATAGTTTGTGCCACGGCGAAATCAGTTTCTGAAGTGGAGAAATATAGTAAAATGTTGTTTGGCCTTGACGAACGAGTGCTTGCATGTTACGCGGGTATGGACGAGTTAAGTGTGACAACTTCTTTATTGAATGGATGTGATATGTTGATCTGCACTCCGCCGATCCTAGCTCGTCTTCTACAAACCGAGCTGGGCGTCGACTTGCGAGCTCTCGCTACATTCGTTATAGATGATTGCGAACGCATTGCTGAAGTGTATTCCGATGAAATTAAACTTGCCTTATACGAAGTCAAGAAGGTGTTGAAGAATCGTGCTAATAAAGAAATGAAAGTTCAATTTGTCGTTGCATCTAGGGTTTGGTGTAAATTCTTAGGATCCCTCGCCAGAAAAGTCCCTGACACCGTTGTGTGTATCGGATCTTTCCAAGAATGCGTGTTGTACTCCCAAACGCGAATGTCGGTAGATTTTGTGAAAAATGAAAATAAAATTAACGCGGCGCTAGAATTTTTGGAAGAAGTCGAGGGCCCTAAAAGGACAGTTATCGTTTGCAGACACGACAATGAAGTTGAATTGTTACAAAATACTTTGACCAAATTAAACCGCGTTGTCTTTGCATGCGATAACACTATGACCATTCATGATTTGTATAATTTGAACATTGCTTGGGGTAAGTACGAAGAGCCGACCAGGGGCCCTATATTAGTATGTTGTGACGGGAACTTGGTTCATCTTAACGTGACTGATGCCGACTACTTGCTTCATTATTCTATGCCTTTACTCTTTTCTACTTTCTCAAAAAGATTTTCAGTTTTGAACGATAACTATCCTTCAATATTTACAGACGCCGGTCAAAAACTTAAAGTAAAGGTTTTACTCGAAGACACGAATGCCGAACAATTGCCGAAAATATTGAATTTCGTCAAACGGTGCACTAACAATGTCCCAGACGCTTTAAACGATGTGGCTAATAAAGTATTGGCTTACAGAGACGCGAGGAAAGCCAAAGAGCTTGTGCCGATTTGTGATACCATGCTCAGTTTTGGCCACTGCGCTGATTTCTGGAACTGTAGAGAACGCCATGCCGTATTTAAGGACTACGACAAGCCAAAAGAATGGATGCCGGTGGATGGCCATATCACTTTCAAAATATTGCATTATCATTCAGCAGACTTGTATTCGGTTCGGCTGTTGTCGAACACGGTAAAGGGAAATACAAAAAAGTACCCGCAAACATACAGTACATTATCGTTGAAAATGGGAATGTACTTCAGTAAGGATTCGAACCGAAGACTTCACGGAACCCCTAAATTGGGTGATGTATGTGCTGTCTCAGTAAAGCAGGATTTTTTCACTCGTTGTCAGGTGGTGAAGATCTTGGACAATTATAGAAATGGAAATCCAAAACACGTGTTAGTTCGACTGATTGATGAAGAAAGATATGAAAGAACAAGAGATATCCATTTATATTATTTATCCGATGAATTGAAAGAAGTCCAGACGTACGCGGCTCAGGTTAGGCTGGCGAATATTCGGCCACAAGACAAGGACGTAACTTATTCCGACCTAGCCAAAAATCACTTAAAGAAAATCACAGACACAGATGAGGATTTGTACATGAGAGGTCAAATTGTTTTGGTCGTAGGTAACTGTGTGTTTGTAGACCCCTTGGAAGCTTGCCAAGATTTTTCGTCTTTGAATGGGACTGTAGTGAGATATAATTTCAAACAAGAGATATTAAACGCGTACGCTGAGCCAAATCCAGATCACATTCCTACTTTGGAAAAACTGTGCGAAGACTTGATATCTGAAGATGAAGTGACTCCTGATGTAGAAGTGCCAAGACCATTGAAAGTATTACCAAAATGCCGCTGGGCTCACTTGGACACTGACGATATGTCTGCAGTATTTTTGTCATCAGCAGAAGACCCAGATAAATTCTTCGTCCGTCTCGCCAAATTTGGCGATTGTATGAACTTGCTGATTAAAGATATTAACGCCTATTGCAAGGGAGACCCTCAGACGGTAGAAATAATAAACAACGGTGATATAGTTTTGGCGAAATTTCCTGATGATTGTATGTATGAAAGAGCGAGAATCGACAATATTTACGAAGACAAAGTCAAATGCTTTTTCGTTGATCAAGGTGACTGGAGAGATGTGTCTAAGAAGCATTTAGTGCCAATCACAGCGAGATTCATAACCCAAATGCCGTTCCAAGCGATTGAGTGTAGATTAATAGGCGTAAAGCCGGCAGGAGACGCCTGGACTGATTTCTGTACTAACTGGTTTTGCGATTACTGTTTTGAAGACAGCAGTGGTAATATAAAACAATTGTTCGTAAAATATTTTGATAAAACCAAGGCTGAATCCACTGAGGGTCACAAATATGGAGTAGCGATCATAGACACCAACTCTGAAGAAGATGTTATAGTTAATCATCTAATGGTTGACTTAAATTTGGCAAAAGTTAACAAAAATGAAATGAAATATCTGGAGAACCTGAAATTTACGGATACTTCACGAGAACTCAACGATTCTGATAGCGAAGTTGAGGAACCAAAGAATGCAGTAGTACCTTTTCAAATGATGCAAGCGCCGCTAAGGTCCGTTCCGCTCGTCGATTCCGACAACGAATCGGACGATTTAGATAAATGGGCGTTTAATGCGACTCACGACTTTATGTCTATGTTAAAGCCTAATGTTGCAGTAAAAGCCCTGAAAAAAAGCAGTGATACGACAGACGATAATTCAGCTGAAACTTTGAATGAGAATATTGGCGAAACTGTGGAAAATGAAATGCCAATTATTCCTGTAAGTAACTTCGCAATAGATGCGCATTCTATAAGAAGTAAAGAAAATAATGATCCCGAATTAGTTCCAAATTCGCAACCTAAAGAAATTAGTAACGCAAAATTGCAAAAAGAAAAAAAAATTATTGAACATTTTGATGACTCCCAATACAGAAAGCCTAAACTGACTTGGTACCAAAACCAACATTCAGTTATCGTTAAGATTCATTTGATTGGAGTGGACGATTACATATTACATATTAAAGACAGAGATCTAAAGTTCTACGCTGAACATAACGACACAACATACGGCTTCCAATTAGAATTGTACGGAGCTGCAGATGCACCGAATTCGAATCATGCGAACAAAGGTCAATATATACTGGTGAAGTTGATGAAAATTCTTAAGAAGAACTGGTTGACGCTACCGAGAGATGGATCTGTGCGAAAGTGGATTCTGTATGACATAGATCGGATAGATACGTCGTCATGCGACGAGGACACTGACAACAGCGGGCTTTTGAACGCGATCAAGAATATACACGAGAAGGATGAGTCGGATTCAGAGGACGAAGAGTTCGCCGATGATGTTACTTACACCAATCCTAGATATGTTTAGGATGCGAAACAGCGTAGAGACGACGTAGGGATAATCGCTATAATTTATTATAATCAGTTTTATTGTCATGTTGGCTGACTTAGGCGATATAGGATCTTACTAAAAGATGTTGAATTAGTTTCTGTTATTATTGATTCTCAATTTGATGTGAGGGAGTAAGTGACAAAAAGTGATTAGTTAAAAGACTGTTCTGTAACTGTAGTTAGGAGTTTGTGTACTCGGTGTTTCCATCAAGTACACATACCTAGTATGAATGCTTTCACTCTAAGCGTAGAATTTTTAAATACATTTAAAAGATTGAAGTGTGGCGTCATGGATTCTTGCTCTATTTGTCTTTAAGAATCCTTATATCCTGGTCAGGCAGCCTCAAATGAATGTGACCTTGGATCAGTTGCGTTGATTGGGGAAGCAACGCAAGGAGGATCCCAGCATTGGGGAATGCTGGGGGTCCTGAGTCATCAGGGAATTAACTATGCGCGCACGAGGTTATGATATTGTTATATCAAGCTATACATTCGTTTGTGGCTGACCGAGTTAGATATTTACATTGACTTACTTGAATTTATTTCTAATTAAGTGTTTTAATTAGTTATAAAGCAGGCCCCGTTTTTTCGACCCTAGTTATCTTTTTGTCCGGGTCTTATTAAGCTGGATGAGCCCGCAGGGCCTCACACCTCACGCCTCACCCCGCGCCGGCGCACTCGAAGCTCTGCAAGCGCGACCAGCTCAATAAAACCGAGGATTACCCTAATCACGGTCGAAAGAACCCGGGCTTAGTCAGGGATTACTTAAAATTTTAAGGGCTTAATTTTTATGAGGTGACTCGCTTCGCGTTTACGAGTTATATTTCACTTGATTTTAATACCCCATATTTTAAATAGCATTTGACTAAATAGAGGCGTTGTTTAATAATGTTCACAAGAAACATAATATTTTTAGTTAGGTTATGCTGTATAATATTATCCTTACATCTCATAGGGTAGGTAGAGGCTATAGACAGTGGTGTAACTACATCATCGGGGGCCCGTGGCAAATTCATTGGATTGGGCCCCAATAAAAATTGTCACGGCCCACGACATTCAACAAATAAGGCACGTTTATACCCCTCCCCCCCGTATCTGAGCTCGCGGCCTGTCGGGCACCTTGGGTGCGTTCCACTAAGCGTTCACAACGCCCAAAATACTCTTTTGACCGTTCCACATGGCGACTACGATCGTTGTGGTCGCGGCGAAAACGTCATTAATGACGTCATCACTCACGCTCACGAGAAGCCCACAACGACCCATCTCTGGAGGTGGGTCGAAGTGAGCGTTGAAAAAAATAGCAAAGTTGTCAGAACTAAAAAGTCGAAGTTTTCTATTTTCACTATTATAATTTTCTAAAATTGTATTCCATTCTTCATCTGAACTGGATGAACTAGTAATTTCGACAGTATTATTGCATGCACGCATCATCAAATAACCTAGTGTTGTCGCTAAAGACCTTTTGAATCTATTTGAATGTAAAATAATTGAATACTTCATTGAAATTACATATAAAAATTGAATTGTATATTTATTTTTCGACACAAACCAACTTCACTTATAATTATTAAAATTTACACTTAAAACTTACGAATGGTAGTCTAACCTATAGCTTTTGCTTTATTTTTTCTAGCCCGCCATTTGTATTATTTCCTCAACGCCCAAAACGCTCCATAATCCATTCCACTTGGGTTTACGATAACAACGCTCAGGACCTACTCAGGTCTTAGTGGAACGGGAAAACTCGTGGTCGTGAGCGTGATCGTCGTGAGTGCTTAGTGGAACGTAGCCCTTGTAGTTACGCCACTGGCTATAGATACATTCTAGATTTTGTCGTACTCTTACTATGTATAATGTACTTCCATATTCATTACGTATTCATTAGTGTAGTTTCCTATATTTAATTTTGGTGATTATTTTATATGTAGGTAATCATATCATATTGTATTCTCTTTAGTATTGTGCAAATAATACGAAGGAATATCCCTTCTGTGACAGCACTAAAATTGGTTAAGAAACGAGGCAATAATAATCATATTTCAAATATTGCAATATGCAGGAGTGGGCGTGTGCTCGGGATATCGTACCATATTTTTTCGCGTGCATTATTATTCCCGACGATATCACGTGCCTGTATTGCGATTTGCGACTTTTTTAATTCTTGACACAACCTAATTACAAAGGCTTAGTATAATTTGTTGATTGTTTAACGGAATTTTATTATTCTTTCCGTGTTAGGGTCAAAGTCAAATCATACGAGCGCAGAGTCGAAGTGTCAAATTATTTACAAGTCGCACAAATGCATGCATATTCGAGTGAATTTGCGCGAGATCAACTCGGACACAGCTAGTGTCCCGTGTCACACTGGACAGTTGGGAAATTTTAAATCGGTAGAGTTGCTAAGAAAAAATTGGTATATTTATCGGTATATGCAGAAGAAACAAGCAATATTCTGTAAAATCTCTTTATTTTAAACTCTAGGGACTACTCTTCCAACAAAAGAAAGTAATAAAAGAAATTAAACATATTTTTTCGCCCCTTTAAAAGTACTGCTCCCCGCCGCCCCAAATAGTAACATATTTAACCAAGGAATCGTAAGATATAAAAGAAAAGGGCGATATTAACTTGAATTTCTGAAAATCGGTAAAAAATCGGTTGAATGTTCTGGCTTTCTATAAATCGTGAAAAATCATGTCATTTCGGTATTTCGTTAGGACAGACCCAATATCGGTATAAATACCGAAAAATCGGTAGGTTCGAGACCACTAGTGTCGAGTCGAGTCTGACGCTGTCGAGTGACGACGCGTTGGTTCGCGAAGTAGGCGCCTGGGGTCGCGAATGCGCGCGCATCGATCGGCGTTGAACGCGCTCAGACGTGCGAATTCCGTCAAATGCGCGTGACTTTTTTTATTTCAGAAGAAATATGTGCATTTCGTTGTGGAGATAAGGGTGGATTTGCTACATTAAATTTTACATTTTCGCTTCGTTGCACTTCGACTCTGCGCTCGTGTGTGTGACCCTTAGATTTTAAATTACCTGGGCGACTGAGCTTTGCCACCGTGATGGCTTAATACTGTCAATGGTATTTATTACCTTAAAGTACGTTCCACTTCATATTACTTTAAGAAAATATACACGACTAAAGTAAAATAATTCGAATCGGTAAAAGTTGCATGAATGATCCAATTCCGTTCTCATAGTTCGAGATACCTTCATAACACATTTCGTCATAATTCGGTGTTTCGTCTTGTTCTTTAACTTGTTATGAGCTGATTTAAAAACATACATATTAAGAGATCATTCTCATAATATTTCAGTCTAAATTTTCAATCTTATCGGGTCGGGTATGTAGATTTTACTAATGTGCGTGGCTAGCCGCTAGAGTAATTTTTCAGGGGCTATACTCATATATTTAATAAAATATATAATATATTACGAGTCCGACCGGCCGTTCTCTCCAACTAATTTGCTTATTTTTTTTAATGAATGGTATATAGGAGTAGTAGTAAGAGTAGAGTAGGTATATACATATCTATAGAAGTTTCTTTCTGCCTTTCTTCTTCGGGTCGTCATCGCTTAGGTAGCTAGTGTAAGGCTGGTAGGTTAGCTAGGCTAGAGCCTGTAGTGTCCTTACCGGTGTAGATCGTGACGCGTGCCTCCCATTTTTTTTTGTTTAAAAATGATCTCTTTTTTATATTGCATTTCCTGTCAGCCCGAGCTGGCTTCTTACTTTTTATTTTCATCGTTGATTTTACTCCTAATAAAAATGTCTATAGTTATACAAGTGACCTTAGCTTTGGTATTAAAAATATTATTATAATCAATTTAATGTATCTTACTATGATAAGTGCAACTATGTTCGCCTACGTGATGAATAGTGTATTTTATTTATTTATTTTATTGATAAACATATTTGCCATCAATCATCATTGAAATAAAATTAAGTAAATCGATTGGATAGAATAGCCGCACGGACTCGTAATCAATTTCGTGTTTTTTTAATATATGAAATTATCTCCCCGCTTGAAAAGATTTGTGATTTTTAACTGACTTCAAAAAGGAGGTTCTGTATTCGATCCGTGTGTATGTAAATTAGTATGGCCGCGAGTTTCTCAAAAACTACTGATCCGATTTGGATGTAGTTTTCAATGTTCAAATGTATAGTTTTCAGGGAAGGTTTTAGTATATAATTTATGAAGATCTGATGAAGATCTTCGGAGATACACAAATAAAAACTTTTTAACAAAAAATAAACTGACTTCAAAACCACTGCAAACCAAAAAATAATTCAACTTTATATTCGCTTAGTATCTATACTAATACTATAAAGCTGAAGAGTTTGTTTCTTTGAACGTGCTAATCTCAGGAACTCTACTGATCCGATTTTGAAAATTCTTTCACTAATAGGAAGCTACTTTCCTCCTAAGTGCTACAGGCTACTTTTTGTCTCGGAAAAATATTTTTATCCCGGAAAATCTTTTTCACGCGGGCGGAGCCGCGAGCACTACTAGTATACTTATATTTGGAGTCGGTGCCTAATTTAAATTGAACAATGTTTTCGTATATTTGATCTTGTATTTCCTTGGCTTAGCTGGCAATTTAAATTAGGCATCGACTCCAAATATACTTATAATATACTAAGCGAATATAAAGTTGAATTATTTTTTGGTTTGCAGTGGTTTTGAAGTCGGTTTATTTTTTGTTAAAAAGTTTTAAATAAAATACAAAAACAGCCATTTAAAAAAAAGTGGTTTTATAAAACAATGCAAAATGTAGAGCAAAAATAAAATTTCAATGTTTAATCGATTAAAACTTCTTCATAAATTAAATCGATTGTTACCAGAAATCGAATCAGTAACGCATTAGTACATGCCCAATTGATTAGAAATCGAACTGTCAAAAGTTAAATAAATGGTTGGACGAAGTATAATGCATTACCGATTCGATTTCTTGTAACAATCGATTTAATTTATGAAGAAGTTTTGCTCGATTAAACACATTGACATGTTATTTTTAATCCACATTTTGCATTGTTTTATAAACATGCCTAAGCGTTTGAAAGTGTATATTTTTTGTATATAAATTTATTCTGTAGGTGTATATTCTATATAACTTTTGTGAATATTTACTTTAATAGTTTATTTTATTGGTTATCATATACTTACGCATATATAAAAAGAAAATATTTAATTTACACTGCCACATTTTATTTTTCAATAAAAAAGTCTTGAAATATCTTTAAATAATATCGGAGCTGAAGAGTAAGTCGCTTCACTATGGAAAAGAAAAAATGGCGTCCCAAAATTAGTTAATTATTTTGTTTTCGATTCTCATTGAAATGTAAAAAAATCCTAGATGCACAGTCCTTGCAAATGAGACATCAATAAGTGTCGTCGATAAATCATACTAAAAAATTAAACAAAAAATTACAAGTATTGTTTGTGTAAACACAAATTTGATGTTAAGCCTACCACATAGCGTTGTTTTTTAAACGTGACTAAGGCACATATAGGGAGCGTGCACGACCTATAGAAGGCAGCACAAAATCGACACAAGAGCCACAGGTGGATAATAAAAGGAACGAAAACTAGAACAATAATTTGTTTATATATTCTTTTAATATGACAAAAATGATAAAATGCGTGTTCCGTCCGAATGTTTTTATACCCAGCGTGTCCAGAATATGCTTTTTTTTAGATGGGAGCTAGTTATTTAAGTTAAATTAGGAGGTTATGTTCCCTTAATTACAGATTTTTTTGTATTGAATATTGTGTTCAAACATCTTTATTTTTATAAATTACCTAATGAGACATTTCTAAATGCTTTTGGACCTCATAACTATGTATGTTTTATACAGTTTTTATCATTTTTGTCGAATTTCACATAACCATGGAATGAAATTTTGCGGGCTAGCGTGGGAAAATAAGTGCGCCTCCTTTTATATTGATAATAAAGAAATTGTCGCATTTATCGTATAGGTGACTTTTTATACCAATAAATAGTAGTTTTCGTTAGTTAGTTTCAAGCACGATTTTGACTGAAAACTACTACAAGTTTGAGTCTCCGTACAAAAATAATTCTGAAACAGACGTTGGAACTTGGTGGATAGACTGAATTTAAAGAAAGATATGAAAAATCTGGCTCGTTTAGCCAATTTGTGTTGAAATAGTCTTTCTGATGGCGTATTCGAAATTACCAGATCAAGTTTTTTTTTTAAAGCACGATGAAAATTTTATTGAATAAGTCGAAATTTTGTATACGGCCTCTTAAATGTCTAACATTTGCGTAAACGTCAGAAATAATTTATTTTACAAAAAGTAGATTTTTGTATTAACATGTATATTATTATTTTATAACCAACTAATAAACAACAAAATTAAAAACAAATCAAACAATAAGTAAGCTTCGCCTATTGTACCTACTCCTCCGCAGACTTTGACCAAGACGTTGCCGTGCATTTTGCCCACGTCGTAGCTCATCATTGCGAGATGAGGCATGTATCACATTGTCTACAATGCCTATCTCCAGGTCTTCATTAATAATAATAAGGGATGGGCAGTTATGCAAATTTCGAAACTCATCACAATCCATATTAATTGCCCGGTCACTAAAACGGCCTATTCTAAGCAAATTTCCTCTTCTTCAGCTGTCAATACGGTTATCTTCTTCAATAACATTAGAAAATGACTGAAGTCTAGCCATAATTGCACAGATATTTGTAAATTTCTCACCAAAACACAAAACAACTTCACTTGAACCGTAAACGGCACCTATTCTGGAATCGTAGAATTTGACAGATAAAGTCGATTTGATAACTCGATTCACGTTCGTACGAAAGAGCGGAGAGTAAGCATTTCTCGATCCTAACGGATTTTTTCGATCCCAGTAAGTTCATATTTGAGGTGCGGCTCGATCGTGCGCTTGTGTAGATTTCGGGAGTACCAAAACGCTTGAAACCGAATCGAACTCGATTGATTTACGATTCGTACGTGTCAGGAGTAACCCCACCGATTTTGATATAGGTACAATTGGATACTTTTTATATTCTTAATAAAAAGGAATAGGTACTGAAATAGGCCCACAGGCATGAATCACGGAGTAATCGGTGTATAAACATTTTGAAGGATTCTTTCAATTGATAACCTTTTCTTTTAGAGAGTTAGCAAAGAATATTGTATACATTGGGAAAGGAGTTGGTTAAAAACTATTCATAATTTTAAATCTATCGATATAAAAGAGAGTTGGGTTAGTCACACCATATAGGTATAACTCGAAAACGGCCGAAACTTACCGATTAACATATTCTTTGATTTTTTGGATTTGTATCCGTTCCGAATAGCAGAATAACTATAAAAATAAGGAAAGTTCACGATGACGGAAGTTACAAAGCCAATTCACTTTCCCATAAATTTTATTTGCGATTTAAAAAAATAAACATGGCATTGTTTATCTTCTCCTTTGATGCTTCAGTTGCGCGCAGTCCCTGTGGCGGTCGCAAAGAGTATAATATTATAATGTCATATTACCTCATTCATCCTCTGAATATGCTATGGGCCGCTTAAGACGGCTCACGGTCACTCAGCGAGCTATGGAGAGGGCTATGCTAAGTGTTTCTCTACGCGAACGAATTAAAAATGAGGAGATCCATAGAAGAACAAAATTGACTATATTGACTTATTGAATTGTCATCTCCTTTAAGAGAATTAAGTACGGATCCTGAAATTAGCAATCGATGGCGAGGGTCGGAGTAGCTCAATTGGAAGAGCACCGGCACGGTACGCCGGAGGTCGTGGGTTCAAGTCCCGCCTTCGACTGTTTCTTTTTCAGGATTCTATAAAAATATAAAATCATTGACTTACATAGCCCAACGGATTAACAAGCTGAAGTGGCAGTGGGCACATAGTTCGAAGAACTGATGGCAGATGGGACAAAAAAGTTCTCTAGTGGAGGCCACGTACTAGTAAGCGCAGCTTCGGCCCTCCACCTGCAAGGGGACAGATAACTTGATAAAGGTCGCAGGAACACGCTGGATGCGGGCCGCTTTTAACAGTTCCGTCTAGAAATCTTTGGGGGAGGCCTATGTTCAGCAGTGGACGTCGTGTGGCTGATGATGATGGTGATGATGATGTTACCTCATTTTATTACATACCTACCGTTGCTCGATTAAGTACCATCTTTTTCGAGTATTCACCAATTTTTATTCAGTTTTCCACCGTGTTTGTATTTGAATTCGTTTTAATGAAATTCATCAGCGAAAAGGGATTTCAAAGAGGTGAGTTTCAATACTCAATTTGTTGTGATTAGCCGTATCGTTTAGACGACAATTTTCTTAATATGGAGTATGTTTGTCATTGTGCGCACATCGTCAATTAATCGTTTCTATAGTATTATAAATGCTTTTTGATTAATCCAATCGATAATTTTCGTATACAGAGAAAAGTATTCGGGTCTATGTGTTTTATTTACTAATGTTATTTATAATGCCGCGATTCAGAAAAACAACAAGATCCAATTTTTTCTGTATGGTACATTGCGGAGAAACATTTGGCCAAATCAAAAAATACTTTTGTGCCTTCGTAAACTTGGATTAGGCTTATGATCGTGTGCCGAGGAATAAGCTGTGGTCATCGTTGTCAGATACGTATATGAGAGCGGGTATATTATTATCTATATATATAAAAAAGAATCCCTATTTTCCTTGGTCACGGCATCACACGTGAACGGCTGGACTGATTTCGTTATCTCTTTTTTTGATGTGTTTGGTATTGTCAGGAGAAAGTTCTTATGAAAGAAAAAAGTAAGAAAATTGCGCGGAAAATTAGAAAACTTAAGAATACTTAACCACCATATTAAACGTGCATGTCATGGAACTCCTAAATGGGTGGACCGATTTTAATGTAATTTTTTGTGTGTCTTCAGGTGGATTCCAGAATGGTTTAGATTACAATTCTATCCGGTAGGTAGCGCTGTACTCGGGTTCTAGGATTTTATTTCCTTTTTAGGGCAGGACAACGTCTGTCGGGGCCGCTAGTATATTATAATACTGTGATCTTGCTGACGCATATGTATGGACGTGAATGCTGGTTTGGTAGAAGAAGCACGAAAGTCGAGTAAATGCGATGGAAATGCTCTCCTTACAGAGTATATTATGAGGAGTTACTATTATCGCATGGAGATAGTATGTATCACAGTATTGCGAATCCCTATTCTGCTTCCGTTACTCTGATACAGGCTTTGAAGTTCTTATTACAGAGATTTCAACGCCCTCACCAAGCGGCTCTCACTCCCATACGTTACTGACAACGATGACCACAGCTTATTCCTCGGCACACGATCATAAGCCTTTTACAAGTTTATGTAGTATGTTAAGACAACGTTATATATTGAAGTATGACGGCGTAACTTAAAAGAAGTATGTTGAGATAATTTGGCCACGTAGAGAGGATGGTTGAAAGAAGAGCTACGGAAGGTATTTATCGAACGAATCTGGATGATACGGATGTAGATGCCCATAATCGGCGAAAATGTATTGTGAGAACTATGAATATGGAAGAGGTGAAAGAGGTGTGTCATTATGGTGGCATGTCGTAAAAACGATTTAGCTGAGTTTTTACCCGACTGCGAAAGAAGGATTATGTTTTTCGAGTGTATGTATTTAATTAATTTGGAGTAGAGCGATTGATGTTTGCGTTGAGTTTTTTTTTCTTTCTTTCGTATAGAAGTTAGTATTTGTTCCTATTGCGACTTTTTTGTGATGTTAAAAAACTTTATAAATATTTTATGTTCATATTCAAGTTAATTACTAAATAAATTAGTTTGTAAATACATTTTAATTGGTAACATTTTTTCATTTTCCTATTACTCGTGTTCGCCCGGTGGTCGAAGTTGGACGGAAACAACAGTTTTTTTTGTTTATAACACTATAGTTCATTGATAGCCAATAAAAAAAGAAAATTGGTTGAGAAACAGGAGAAAAGGGTACTGAAGTGTTTTTTATCACCTATTCATATTTAATTATAGCTTAGTCAAGATTTTTTTATTTTTCTATCATTACTTAATACTTATTTCACCATTCCATGAGCTTGGTACTATCAAATGGTGCCGTTATCATATTACGATTGTATTTTTGTTTTCATTATTTATTTTAGAGTGGATTTTGAAAGTTCTTTTCTGCTATACTTTGGACGGTTTTACATTTTTGATAAATATATAAAAAAATAATTCGCAATGACTTGGTCGGTAAGCAAACTCGCTGTAACAACGGGGTACTAACCGTTTCAACTGCATTAACACGAAATTGTCGAAGACACTGTAAAAGTAAACAAATATTAAACTCCAATTCATCTATTCTATTAATTAAAATCGACAGATCGCAACATGAAGATTTACAGCAGTTTTATATGTATATACTGCGAATTTCTAAACTGCTCTGCGTCCCGACGCGTAACATAGCAACTGTGGGCTTAGTATGTGGAATATTTGAATTCCTTCGAATTGTATCGCGCCTTGTATTCCTCTCAACTATATCTGGATCCGACCAGTCCGTTATGATTAGTGTCCACTTGCAGACGATCACCCCTCGTCCGTCTAAACTCGATCCAAACGCCATTCTACTTACAATGAGGTGCAGTGGAGACTCCTAGCTAATAAAGTATTACATAACTAATAAAGTATTCAAATACCCTCATTCCGCGCGGTCTGCTAATGTTGAATTTCGGTCTACCCTCAAACTCAAAATACGTAGCACATTTTTGCAGATAGTGTTACGCGTTGAGACGCGGCGTGTGCATTTTTCTTTTTTGTTTTCGTTTAGTAATTTGTTCGAGTAGAAGAATCGGGAATTTGGACACGTCTGCCCTATGACGGCGTTCAGAATGAAAATACTGACTTGGAGATATTTTATGGGACAATGGAAATTTTTATCGTGTTTAAAATTAAATATGTAAAATCTTGAGCAAGAATGCGCTGAAAGTGCTGGCATGCTGAGATTAAACTCATTATATTTTTGGAAGCGTTTATTTGTCTCTTTGCGGACGTTATGTTTTTATATGCAAAAATTACACATGTAAAATTGTTTTTTTTTGTTGCAAAGATTGCGTTTTTTATTTGATTCTAATATATTTATGTAAGTCTCAAATGACCTTAATCAAGGCATTCTTTGTAAGCTAAATTTCTTAGTAAAGTGATATTTAATAGTTTAAGTATTATGAAAAAAACATTTAAAAATGTCTTACGCATTATACAATACTTTACAGACTATTATTTTGTCTCTTTTACTCTTTAAGCATTTAATGTAAGGTAAAAAGTGACAAATGGTAATTAGCTACATCTCTGAAAGTTTGTATTGGGATGAGTGATGATTGTTTCTTTTTTAAATAAACGTTTAAGATTATCTTGTGTTTTATTATGTTATTGTCAATGAATGAAAATTGCAGTTATAGATAACGTAAGAAATAATTTCAACCCTTCTTTCTCTGTGCTTTTATAAATTTTTAATCATCAAAAAAAGTTAGGCAGATTAATTAAAAAAAGACAATTAAACAATCAATAAATATGTTTTATTGAATCCATAATATAATACAAACATATACACAATTCACTAAGACATGCCCGTTCCATACACCAGCACGAGATGTTTCCATTTCTACCAGGCATTATTTTTTTAAACAAATTATGTAGGGCTTACGATAAAATTGACAAAAAATAATTAACTAATACAATAATACTTTTTTGAATTAAATAGTTTTTCTTCTCGTGTAACAACATCAACGATCCATAAACTACGCTATTTAACATACAATTCTGGTCAAATGGTAGCCATTATTAACTATTGCAAAACTCTGTTGAGTCTGGAATTCGGTACTAAAATCTCAAAATGGGTTAGAATAATTTAAAATACCATTCGATATTATAAAACAAATACTATAAACTTGTGAGCCATTTTAAAATCGATTGATTAGTGTATTGAGCATTTTGGAGAATATTTATTTATAGATATTACCAAGCGACGTTTTCATAACGCGTAGTTTATGGATAAAGACATGTCAAATATACTTTCCTTACAAATAAATAAGCTTAGAAAACTAGCAACTAGCAAGCATTGTTCCGATTTATGTTGGAATGGCGTGTTAATATCAAAGCCTTCATAACCTCAAAGACTGCATCTTTATATATATATTTTTTTGGGTTGCATCCATGCTGTTACTTAAAGCGAGAAGCAATAACACAAGTGGCTGTACCCAAGATGCTTTCTAGAAGATTTAACGCCAAAAGAATAGAAATAAATGCATTTTTTTTATCCCGCAGGAAAATCTCATGAATAACCACACAATCAACATTTTTTGAATTTCCTTTTTTTAACACCATACAATCCATAACAGTCTATATTTTATGTTAAATAAAACTCACGGTCATATCGGCAAAAACGGCGCAGTGGCATGACAAAATGTCTTTACATCATTGGTTGAGTTTCGGTTATTAATTAATTATGGTATCAAAGCCGAGCACATAACAATCATAATATCAGGAAAACATTGATGAATGCCCTTTTGATTAATACATTGTGATTATATATCTTCAATACAACAAAGTTACAACAAAACACGTTTATTAAAAAAATTAAATGGATGTCCTGTAAAATTTGCATTTTTGGGTTTGTGTCGTTTTTCATGCAAAGCAGCGTTACGAACACCTATCTTAGGCCTGGGGAGGGGAAAAATAGTTGTCGGACTCACCGGCTTACTGACCCAGATGCCACCTAAATGACCTCTGGAACCCGTTCACATAATACCGGCATACCGACTAAAAATAGAATGTATGGGAATTACATTATTAAGCTATACTTCTCAATATGTCATTCCCATACATTATTTTCTATTCTATTGGCGTTAACGAACATCTTGGTTAGAGGCCAAGGTATATAATTTTGCGATTGTCACATGTAGCCGAGCATGTTGAGCAACATGTGACGCCGCTTTGTTGTGCGTTAAGTACTGCACTTTCGTTTCCTGATAAATACATTGATCACGGCATTAAATATTGTGCTTCACTTATGAGATGCACTAAGAAATAAAATTAGATTTAATTCAGCTTGTATGGATTCGGATCAAATGTTTTCTATATTTTGATCTTCATCCAATCAATCTCCTTATTTAATGCAAGCAGTGCGCAAATATAATTTGTGAAAAATGTTTTAGTGATTTTAATAAGAATTTTATAAATGTGGCAATGATTGAGATATACTTTTGAAAATAAAAAAATACAATTCCGTTATAACAGTTACAAATTTAAAGATTAAATATTTTATAATTTTTTTACTCGAAATCAGCAAGTACGCAGACTCGGTAGTCCTTTCAGAGTCTGCAGACTCATATGATTATATCATAGAATACATAAATCTTGTAATGGACAATATTATCTATTTAAATATTCAGAAATAGTGTAATATATTTTATTGGTCTATTAGCCTTGGATAAAATGAATGGAAACATTTTTTATATCAACTTCAAAAAAAGTATCACAAACAGACAATACTTTAAAAACATTGTGCGTACAAACCTATTTTATTGGTTAATCCTGCATTACTATCAATATTTAATAGTCTACTGCATTCGCTCCACATTCACCAACATCTATACCAAAGGAATCATGCAGTATTTTACTTAGATATAGATAAGTGACGGCTGAATAATATACATCAATTATTTATTACGATCCACACAAAATATAGGACCTAATAACACATCAAAATATATTACAGTATCATCAAATCACTTTACATTAAAGACGTGATTATACGTTGAACCGAGTCTCGGATCCGTCTGCTAGCATGAGAGTCACGGTCCTCGCGTTGGTCCACACGAGTCTTGCGAGTCTCGCCGGGTTGAGTCTCGCGACGTCTGCGAGCGGCGCGGTGCTGTAGCACTTCACGCAACGGGTCTGTGCCGCGCCGAGACCGAACATGCCTGGAATATGCAGATGGGTTGAGGTTTTTCAGGTAATATAATTTTAGGAGATATGAAATTAACATAATATTTTTAGTGAAGATAGGTTATGAATATTAATATTTCGCTTTGGCATGGCACGACGTATCTATACGTCATACAAGCAACTTTACGGATATATCCGTCACATGATAGCCATACGACGTAAATACACGTACCTGCGGTACTCTGCCAGAACGAGAGCCTGTTATCACTGGTGGCGTATGACACGAGATACCGTCCGTCTGGGGAGAAGGCGCAGGCTGTGACGGGACCGGTGTGTGCCGCTAGAGACTGGCACCGACCTGCGCGCAGCTCATATAGCGCCAGCTGGCCCGTGTGGCTACCGACTGGAAGAAATTGGTCATGTGAGTCACCGGTGATACACGCTTTAATAAGTTATTAAATAGTAATAAAACATGTATTTTTGTTGATAAATATAATATACAAGTAATTAATAAGTGAGTCACCGGTGATACATTACGCTATTAACATCAAAATGATTACTGAGTTCCTTAACTATTGTTCAATCGATCATGGACTGAATAGTGATCGTACCAGCGATTCTCCTGGTGGCGGGACAGTGCGACACCTGGTTGTACCTGCAGATGGCCGGGAACACCTCGTTCAGACCCTTGCTCTTCAGGTGAGACTGGTCTACGCAGTGCAGGATTATGTCCATTACCTGTAGATAATTAAAGTGACTAATTAACTGCATGAAAACAACAGAACACTGATATTTTTTACGGTTTTTTTTGTGTAATAATGGTTACCACTTTAGCCGTGTCGCCCCGTTTGTATTGTCGATAAATTATGACATGCCTGCCCAAAAGCTAATATTTTGTATGTTTTCATCGTCTCTACGAGCTATCTCCAACAATGGTCCATCACCGATGTTACTGCGCTCAATACGTTATCGTCATCACATCCCCCGTGCTCACCTCGACCAGCAGCTCGGCGACCTCGTTGTGCATGCGGTCGATGAGCAGCTCGATGCCGCGCAGCACCTCGGCGCGCCCTCGCTGCAGCGCGTGGTACGCGGGGGAGGGCTGCCCGCCCTGCGCCGCCGCCGCACACCGCGCCACCTCACGCGCCATCGTTGTTATGAACGCTGCTGGCCTGCACATCAACCCGGGGTGGTTACGTCACACGTACACACACACACACACACACACACACACAGTCACTCACTCAATCAATCACACAATCACTCACTCACTCAATCATTCACTCTATCACTCACTCACACGCGCACGTACACACACACACACACAATAACTCACTCACGCAATCACTCACTCACTCAATCACTCACTCACTCAATCATTCACTGAGTCACTCAATCACTTGCTCACACGCGCACGTACACACACACACACACACACACACACACACACATTTCTTTTATCCCTGAAGGGGCAGGCAAAGGCGCCACTAGTGCATCCACATTTCGCCGTGCGTATTCTGTCCCAGGATAAGAAGTGAGCCTATTGCCATATCTGGCACAATTCCAGACTCCGAGCTGATACCGAGTAGAAAAATCCACGTCGTAACCAAGTTTTATATCCATACGTATACCATCATGCATTCGTTTATAACTCCTAAACTCGACGAGAACTATTTTTATTACTGCCTTTAAGTGACGAGATGAGCTCGCCTGATGGTAAGTTATACGGCCCATAAACAGTAGCAACACCATACAGAACTTTAAATTACAAAGTACTGTGTGGCATTCCACTGCGCTCGTCACCCTGAGACATAAGATGTTAAATCTATTAATGCCCAGTAATTATTCGGGCTACAATTTTCTTCAAATCAGAACACAACACTGCTTGCACTTGTTTATATTTTCCCGGGATAAAAAGTACCCTAGGTCCTTCCCAGGGTCTTAAATTATCTCCCTACCAAATTTCATCGAAATCGGTCATTGGTCTAGCTGTAACTTAAAAAATCCTGGATAAAAGTCCGCTTTATATTTTACCGGGATAAAAAGTAGCCTATGTGTTAATCCAGGACATGATCTACCCGTGTGCCAATTTTCATCGAAATCCGTTCAGTAGTTTTTGCGTGAAAGAAGAACAAACATCCATACATTCTTACAAACTTTCGCGTTTATAATATTAGTAGGATTTATTTTGTGGGTAACCTGGCAGTGGCGATGAGTGTGAGCGCGTGTCGTGCAGTGCGGCAGGAGTCGGCCTGCGGAGTCAGCGGCAGGCCGTACGTCATCGACGGCACCAGCTTGTCCGCGTCAGAACACATCTCTAGCAGACCTGCACGGGATAACATACAGCTATATTTTTTCCTCTTACGTAGAGTTCAGTTCCTTGAACAAATTTTGTTGTATTGGGGGATAGTGTCATTTAATTTTCACATTTTTGTGAAAAACTGATAGCTCCCTGATATCTTTACAACGCTTTCCTTAATATTTAATGAAAATTTTCAATAAACGATCCCAATTTTAATATTCGATCCAATTCCGAGAATCAACCAATCAAAATAAGCCATTTGTGAGCATATCAAAAATATCTTTATTCTGATTGGTTTATTTTTACGATGGATCGAAAGCGATTGGGATTGTTTATTGAAAACGATGGTTAGTTAACTAAATTGAGGAGTTTTAAAGTCTATAATATAGTTAATAACACGTATATATTTTAAGACTGTCTCAGCGGCGTAGTTGTATTATGGTACGACTGCAATGCCGAGGTTTCGGGTTTGATTCCCGGATTGGGAAAACTGATATTTGATTTTTTTATTCAGTATCAGATTGTAGTCTGGAATTTGTGTCCGATATGGCGATAGGCTCGCCCCCTATCACATCATGGGACGGAATACGCACGGGAAATGCGTGCACTACTACCCCTTTAGGGATAAAAGCCGTGATGCCGATGCGTATATATATATATTTGAGCCGTATGTGTATATGGAAAAAACACTCGAACGTCTTTTCGTAAACCTGTTTATTCGCAGACTGACTCAGCACTGGCAATAACAAAATTATCCATCTACATTACAATGAATGAATGAATGAAATCCTCCTAGCCAGTTTCGGCCACGGCGGCCAATTTCAAAGGAGATCAGCCAGGTACGCAGGAGATATTATAGTGCACAAGTGTGTGCGCAATACACAGGTGCACTCGCTATTCCTTCACTCTCATAGTCCGGTGAGACGGCAATCCGACATGACCGGAGAGAGATCAGGCGCAGGACCAACGGCTTTACGTGCTTTCCGAGGCACGGGGGTATCACACCGCCAACTTCCTGACTCCGAGCTGCGACTAAGTAATTTTTTTTAAGATAGAAAAACCCAGTCACAAAGTTTTTTGGCTCGACCCGGGATTCGAACCCAGGACCTCAGCGCGCAAATCGTACTCGTAACGCGTACATTACAAATTCAAATTTAAATTGTTTATTTATGATATCGGGTAGGTATATACATTGGTCTTACATAATGCTGTTGCAGTTCGCTGAAATCTGCTACAAGAGCATGTAAATATTTATAAAATAGATCCTTAGATCTAGAATAAAATTAAGTGACAAAATTATCAACTCATAAAATTATTAATACAATATTTTAAACAAATAATATAAACTCTACTTTATTCTGAATAAACTAAACTAAAACAACTGTAACCTCGTATTAAATCAGTCTTAGTACTTGATGGGGGAAATTATATAATACAATGACTGCCTCGGTGGCGTAGTTGTATACGCAATAGTTGTATACGTAACGAGTACGATTTGCGCGCTGAGGTCCTGGGTTCGAATCCCGGGTGGGGCCAAAGTCACAAAAAACTTTGTGACTGGGTTTTTCCATCTTAAAAAAATTACTCAGTCGCAGCTCGGAGTCAGGAAGTTGGCGGTGTGATACCCCCGTGCCTCGGAAAGCACGTAAAGCCGTTGGTCCTGCGCCTGATCTCTCTCCGGTCATGTCGGATTGCCGTCTCACCGGACTATGAGAGTGAAGGAATAGCGAGTGCACCTGTGTATTGCGCACACACTTGTGCACTATAATATCTCCTGCGTACCTGGCTGATCTCCGTTGAGATTGTCCACCGTGGCCGAAACTGGCTAGGAGGATTTCATATAAAACAATATTAAGGTGATGTATCATACCGAGCAGCACGTGGCTGACGTCGAGGTAGGGCTCCCAGACGGTGAAGCCGCGCCCGAGCAGGTCGACGGCGGCGCGGCGCAGCGGCGTGTGCGCGGGCAGGCGCGCGCTCGGCGGCGCCAGCAGCAGGTGCGTCAGCGCCAGCGCCGTCAGACGCGCCAGGTTGTTAGACGCGCTCAGTGTGAACCCTGCGGACACGCACACGATACATCTACACTCACCAACATAAGTAGCTGACAGTGCCGGATTAAGACAACTTGATGCCCTAAGCAATTCACGCCTGTGGGGCCCCCCTACCATAAGTAAACTAACATCAGTCTTTAATCGCGCGGATTTTCAAACAGCTTTACTTTTATGTGCTAGCTTTTTATGTGCTGTTTCTGGTGCCCCCCAAGACGTGATGCCCTAAGCAATTGCTTAATTTGCTTATGGGCTAATCCGGCACTGGTAGCTGAACAAATTCAAAAATTATATTACCAGATTACTCGTATTATTCAGGGCTATTCAGTCTGTTCCATAAAACGATAAACCCTAAACCAATATATATTGAAATGGGACCACTTCGCGCGACCCTTATTTACCTAACAAAGAAGGAATCAAGGAAATACGCTCACAATTTTCAAAGTAATCAGTGTACACTGAACATACATAAAAAAAAATACAAACACACGAATTGAGAACCTCCTCCTTTTTTGAAAGTCGGTTAAAAAAATGGTTTCACTCACGTATTATTTGGTCAGAATCGCCGACCAGTTTCGACCTTTGAAGTAGATCATCTTTTTAGGTAGGTTTTTTACTAGTAATATAATATGTCTCGCGTAAGTATTAATTAATTAAAAAATTGCTTTTGTGTTCTTACTAATCTTTTTCTTTCACAAAATTAAAACAAAAGATATACTTTACTTCAAACGAAGAAATTTTTTTTTCCATTTGACTTAGCGCATATAAAGGTGATTTGAAATTTTAATTTTGTTCACATACTTATGCTCCTGACTGTACGTATACATCCAGGCTGGTTGTACCATATTGTATCCGCCTACATAACCGGCCTACATAAGGTGTTACAACCCGCCATAGTGGCCCACGTAAATATACCACGTTCCGAAATCAGCTTGTGTATACCTATTCGGTTCAAACAGGCCTGATGAGGAATAATCATCGCTGGTCAATCGACACTTTATCTTGACTCCTCTCCGCTTACCAGTTGGAGTGGAGGCCATTCGCCGATCCCGAATAAAAAAAGTCATCCATATCATACCCACCATACCAGCCCTTTAATACTGCCCACCACTGAGCTCAAGCCTCCTCTACTACTGAGAGAGTTTAGGCCTTAGTCCACCACGCAGGCCTAGTGCGGGTAGGCAGACTTCACATACCTTCGAAATTATTTTTTCTAAAATTTCCTCACAATGTTTTCCTTCACCGTTGAAGCGAGATAATTCCCAAAGAATACACATTACGTTTTTTTTTTGTAAATATCTGAGGACATATAAATCAATCACCAGATAATCACAGTGATTGTATAACTACAAAGTACTGACCTTCAACAACGGAACTCTTCCTGCTGTCAGCATCCTTGCGTCGCTTGTTACCTGCAGCACCTGGAGATAAAAACATGTTTTTGTGAAACAGCACCACTGTAGTAAAATCGGTTCTTATTATGCTGCAAAAATATTGTCAAATCTTACCAATAAGGCAATAAGTAGATTGTATCCATAAATAGTTTTTCAGTCTTATCGGGAGTTTTCACTTTAATCTAGCCGCCTGGAGCAAATTCTCTCACATCGATAGACATTGAAATATTTTTTTAAGTATATAGTGACAATGATAATGATAACATAGTATAAAACAAAGTCGCTTCCCGCTGCCTGTCCCTATGTATGCTTAGATCTTTAAAACTACGCAACGGATTTGATGCGGTTTTTTTAATAGAATGATTCAAGAGGAAGGTTTGTATGTACTTTTAGCCCGGAAAAACTTATTAACGCGGGCGGAGTCGCGGGCAAAAACTAGTATAGTGGTAAATCTTAAAAAAAAACCGCAAAGGAGTTGCCGACCATAAAAAGAGTATTAGCAGAAAGGGGTGGGGTTGTTTGAGCCTTCTGGTTTTAAGTGGAAAGCATAGGAATTAAATGAAAATAAACAAGAAAGAATTTGGATTACTGGAAACAATCCCTGAATATATCCTGCATTAACTATGTCCGCCTAGGCTTCGCCAGTCCCTGAGAGCACCCTACATACCTCAACTAATGTCCGTCTAGGCTCCCATCACTACAAATCTACCCAACATACCCTCGCTAGTGACGTCCCCGTAGGCTCCCGTCATTCTCTGAATCTATATACCTTCGCTAGTGATGTCCTGGCCGAACTCTGCGCCGATGACGCCGAGCAGTACGACGGCGGTGGTCTGCTTGCGCTTCAGCTCCGCGAGGGAGGACGGCTTGCGCACAATCTCTTCTTCTTCTTCCTCGAACTCTTCCTCTTGCTGTGGAACAAACTCTTTGTCTTTAATTTCTGGTGTTTTAGTGGAGGGTTAAATGATGTATGCGGTTTTAATGCAATCAAATGTGATCGGAATATAGTTATGATACTTTTTTGGCGATTCTTTGGAGGTGGAATGAAATTTTTAACCGATAAAATATATGACAGATAAAGCCAAACCATCAGAGACAAAAACCAAGAAGTCGGATTGCTTCATAATAAAAAACATAGAAAAAAGTTGGTATGTATATTTTCCAACGGATATAACTTTAAATAGAACTAGTTACCGCTTTAGCTACTTTCTCTGCCGGCTCCTTGGTAGCGGCGTGAGGGTTGATGCTCTCCGAGTGAGTGTACAGAGGGAGGTACTGCGCCCAGTTATCCACCAGGGACTTGCGACCTTTTGGTCCCAATCTGATAACAAAACGGTACGGTATTTAATTTATTAAAATCAATACGCTTTGACCGTCTTGATCTTGACACAGCAAAGCGACTACACGCCAGCTGAGGGTAAATAAATTGTAGTCCAACGACTTGGTGTTCTGGATACACATTACCTGATCCCGGAACAGCATTTGTCCAATAATTGCATTTTTCACAGGTTTGATATATCTTTCCCCAGAATTATCTTAGTTTACCTGCTCAATTCTGCAAGCAGGAGAGCTTGAGCTGCCTCCCTGACTTCAAGGCAATGATGCTGCCACCTGCGAGCCAGCATCTCCACCTGAGGTCGTTTGAAGCTCTTCGCACCTGGATTTAAAAATATATATTACGAAATTATTATTATTGACATTAAATAAATACACACATACATAGAATCACGCCTCCATCCCATAGGGGTAGGTAGAGACTATGGATTGCCACTTTGCTCGATTCTAGCATACTTCTCGCTTCCTCCACCTTCATCAATCGATACTCATGACCTGGCCTTTACGATGAATATCAGATATCTGACATTTATTATTTGTCATTTAAGGTGACCACTGAAAATCAGCGTTGTGTTGTGGTTTGCACCACATCACAACATTATGCTGAGTGGTCACCTACCCGTCACAGCCACGACTAGCCACTGTTATTATTAATTGTTATTTTATTTTATTTCAACTGTATGTTTGCGTCGCGACTGTGACTAATAAATGGTTTTTCTTTCTTTCTTTCTTTGACATTCGAATGTTCGGTGTTGTCGACCCCTACCGGCTCTTCTATTATATTATGTTAGCAAGTAGATTATTACATTTTAGAATACAATCTGTGATGCAAGAGTAGTCAACAAGATTGTTTACTATCAAATATCGGCAGGAGATGCAAAACTACTGTCGAGTGACCGCTTGCGTGGGGTAGCAAGCGAGTAGTCTACTTGTGGATCAAGAAACGAACACACTCTCACGCCTTTATGCCCGAAGGGGTAGGCAGAGGCGAAACTAATGCATCCGCTTTTCGCCATGTGTATTCCGTCCCATAAAGTGATAGGAGGCCAGCCTATCGCCATATTGGGCACAAATTCCGGGGCTATTATTGAGCAGGGATCAGTATATTTTTTATCATAACTTATCTGTCACAGTTTATAGTGAGTACACTCACCCAGTGCCACCACCTTGTCAGGCAGTAGCACGCAGTGCAGCGTGGCGAGCAGCGACCAGCCCTGCTTGATGTGCGCCTGCTGCGCCGCCAGCTGCTCCTCGCGCTCCTCATCAGCAGCCCAGGATGCTGAACTCCTGGTGGAAGGTCTGAACACATGATCAATAGTTGTTTAAAATTATCTTTTTGTAATATGTGAGATTTTGAATATAAATAAGCTTATGGTAGGCAGCGGGTCGGCTGTGCATCTGGGATTGCTTAGGGCCAGCTTGTCTGCTCATTTTAACCATTTGTTTCTTGACTCCATGCTACTCTAAACAGCATTATATTTAAATTTCAAGCTATAATTTTGACACTGGTCAAACCTACATTCTTGTTTCACGCATTTCAGATCATTTTTAAGATTACTCGTAGCCTAGTTTTACTTCTGATTTATAGGCATCATACAGGACAATGTCATACCTGTGCAGCCTCCTAGCCCGCTCCTGCTCCGGTAGGAAGCTAGCGTTGCTCATCGACATGAGCGTGTTAGCGAGGGCTACGATGGACAGCAGGTGGTTGGTGGTCAGCGTCGTGCTCAACTCCCAGTGCAGCTTCGACGTGAACAGTCTGCAATAACAGGTGATGCATACCAAGATGGTGATAACCAAGGTTTATAAATTTAGAGTGACTCATGTATAGTGTAAATCTAGTCAGACATCTTGACAAACTGCCTTTTGGTTTTTCAAGGTTTCGAAAACAGGGAGGAGTATTTACGTATTGCTTACCAACAGGCTTAGTGTCTTGGAATATAAATATAAGCATACTGAGAGAAAATGTTAAGGGACTTGAGTAGTAAAGAAAAGTTTTTGATACTTCAGAAATTTCATCAATATTAATAACATTAAAGGTAACTTATTATATACTTAAAGTATATTGCACCTGGTCATCTTCTCCTGACGCAGCAGTTCTGGCGGCAGATCTGTTGTAATGAGGAGTGGGTCATCAGGGGCGGCGGCGCAGGCCTCCGTCCAGCCGGTAAGCCGCGTGGGGAGCTGCACGGCCATGTGCCCGTGACGCGACACCACGCCGAAGCACACTGGCACCTGATACCCACATAATAGTTGCAAACTGTCATTATTCCTGCTGTTATTTATCTCTGGTGTAGAATTGACGGATCAGATCTTTTGCTGAAATGATTTTAGTTTGCTTTTGCGATCGACACTCCAATTAGCGTAGATCACTTAAAATAAGAATCTTTAAAGTTAACAAGTTAGGAATATAAATCACGAGAAACATTTTGAACTGTTTTTGATTCAGACATTACTACAGTTCTATAGGTACCTTTACATCCCAGATTGCTGAGCGCGTGTATCATATATATCAGCCTCATCCAGACTCACCATTGGTCTCAACAGACCCAGCTTGGCCTCGCAGACTCTATCCAGGTCAGGGTCGAGCCCCCATGCGTGCAGCAGCGAGATAAGGATCTGTGCAATCTCCATGGTGTGCGGGGGCTCTGCCAGCGACATGTCGCGCGGACGCTGCTTCTTTGATTGGCTGGACTCATCTGCAACAAACAAAGGTTTGAAATATAGTATGTTTTTGGTTTGTTAGATTCCAGAATACTTTAGATCCTGTTTTGATTTATAGGTCGGGTAACATTTACAAGTGTAAATTTAATTCTACTGGTGGTAGGACTCTCATATGTAAGAGTCAGCCTGTGTGGGTACCACCGCAATGTCTATTTCTACCGCCAAGCAGCAGTGTGCATGCACTGTTATGTTTCGGTTTGAAGGGCATCGTAACTTGTGTAACTACAGAACATAATGAGACTTAACATTTTATGTCTTAGGATGACGAGCCCAGTGGAATGCCACACAGCACTTTGTAACTCAAGGTGCTGGATGGTGTTTCTATTGTTTATGGGTGGTCGAATCGCTTATCATCAGGCGAACGGAATGCTCGTCTCGTCATTCGATGTAATAAAAAAAATGATATAGTATGTTTTTGGTTTGTTGGATTCCAGAATACCTTAGGTCCTCTTTTGACTTATAGGTCGGGTAACAGTTACAAGTGTAAATTTTTCGGTTTAAAAAAAGAACACATACGAGTCATGTGTCCCCCGGGGCTGGAATTTATGCCCTATGTGGTGATAGGCTATACCGATATCACATCATGGGACGCATATAATACGGCTTCAATTATTGCGCTCCTGAATTCCCTTCGGGGTAAGTGCTAGAGCTTACATTATATGTCTGACGATACCAAAAGATAAATAAACAGTCAATGAAAAAAGACTAATTACGAGTACCTTTTACCGGGTAGTCATGCGCTAAGTAAAGATATGCAAATATTTAGAGTATTGAAATACGTGGGCTGGGCGGTGTTAGATTGTGTATAGCCTTGGTGCAGCTATACCTGTTTCCTTTGCCGCCATTGTACTTATTTATAAGGAATGTCGCAACGAGAGCTTTTGAACGTGCTAAATATCGTTAACTGACTTTCATTTGTAATTGGGTTGTACTATAATTTTAACGGGTTGTAATGGTTCAAAATCGCTCAAATTGGGGACTTAAGGCATACAACCATTAATCATGAGCGTTTAGCATCATGATACATTGACATCATAGTTATATAAACAACAATGGCACGCAAACTATGTGAAATAAAATGAATAATGTATGAACTATCTTTGTGTTGCTAACAATCACATTACATTTAGACAAAGACAGGCGCGACGCATTGTCTCCACTCGTGTTTAAGCATTCTTACAATAGATGATGTTGGGAAGGTCATATAGGTCTTAGAATTTCGAAGAAATTATACACTGATCCCGCATTTCGACAGAATCATTGTTGCAGTGTGTGGTAGGACGTTGGGTAACGTGAGGTAGCCAATTCGATTCCGCACTGATATAAATATTTGTTTCGGTTTGGGTGCTGTAATACAGAGAGCTCGTGGTAGTTCCAGAATATAGATTTTAATGTGCGAATATTCATTTATTACTACGTATGTTTAATATCTAATTGTATCTGTCTAATGGTAGTCAAATTGTGAACCTCAAGTGTGAAATTGAGTTCAGTCCCTTCTACGTAATGAGACGGATTATACCCCACGAAATATAGATTCACTAGTATCTCATTAAACGAAAAAAACCACGACCTTAACTCATTTTAAAAACAAAAAAGAACCAAAAATCCACCGTCGCCTTCCATTAAAAACACAAGGTAAAAACCCTGTCTGGCTCTGTGCATTTCTTTGTCATTGCTCCAATTAGCCGCGGCCGTACATGGCAGCGCGGAGGTGGCATTGACATTTGCGGGCACTGCGGACTGCATTGGACAGTGGACACGTCACACACGCCCGTGTGGACATGCACGCCAGGTGTTTAGACAGGTTGATACCGACCTAGATCTGTGATGTAATACATAACCTAGTTGATCTAGCGTTGGGCCGTTAGGTTTTGATATAAATAAGCTCGGCGAACCCCTTCCTAGATAAAGGTAATATTTTTAACTAGTACTGAATTATAGGTGATTTAATAGCGTTTTAATGATAGGGATTTGTTGTCATTACAGCAGTTGTCTTTGTAAATTTTGCAATATGCATGATTAGATGTATTGCTGAATAATAGTATATAGCTAAATCAAAAAAGTTGATACGGCTTCATATACTTCGGAATTTTACAAAGATTTAGTCATAGACATCTTTCCAACAGGCATATAATATAACCCGCTTTAAAACACAAGGATTGCTTTTGGATATCAAGAACCAAAGGGGCTTATCGCTTTCAAAATCCAGACTCAAAGTCGGAAATTTTTGAGTAAGCCCCTATTACATATTTTCAAAATTTATCTCAATGCAGAGATTAATTCTACGACCATAAGTATACAGTCGTTTTATACCTGACATATAATTGGCCATAATTCTATTCCTGACTCACAACCAAAGGTAATGTACAATTAAATTAATTTTATAATTAAATTGCATTGAGCGGCCAGCCGGCACAAGGTGACTGGCTTGTTGCTGGTACCGGTGCATATTGACATGTGAAATGACAGACTGTCATCGGATACCGCCCATGGGCCGAGAGTGGGCGTGTGTCGATAACAATTATCGATAGATCAATCGATGATCTGTGTATAATCTAAAGATGTAAGTAGTAAGACGTAGGTGATTTGTTATCTAGGTAACCATACCATACTATACCAGTTCTGTATTATAGATTGCTCACTGCTGAGCAGGGGCCTCCTCTACTGCTGAGAGGGTAAAGACTTTGCTCCACCACGCAGGTCTAGTGCGGGTTGGCAGACTAAGGTTTCCGATTGTTGTAGGTAATTTAAGAACTGAGGACATACATTTTTAAACCTAAAGGTGAATTATGAGCCTTCAGCCATTGCAGGATTATCTCATATTACAGTTAGTAGTTACTGCCTAAGACGAATGTTATCATAATAAATTTACAATGTATACAATATACGTGACGACATTTTTAACTCATTTCCCGATCTATATGTTTTCCGACATTGCCTTACATACTTGGACATAAAACAAATGAATTAACGAAAACAACATCGACATCGATAGCATCTATTCCCATCCCTAGTAACATGTGCGCGACCTTGCACTTTGGGAAAGTTGTCTCCTCACGTCGCCCACATAATATGTCCAATTAACCCGGATAGGACACCGTGTGCGTTACCTTGTGGTCAGTTTTTTGCAGCAGCCCTTTGCAGTTTTGTTGTAATTCAGTTGTATTTTCCTGCAATTATTCCTTTATGCTGTTCCTTTCATAGCATGATACGAAAAGAGTTTAGATTTTCATGCATTCGGTGAAATTTTTGTAGGAGCAAAAATCCTAAACAAATCACGTGACCAACTCAATACCTGCATTTCGAAGATTTATGCGTGCTAGTGAATACTTACCATCAAGCGACTCAGCACAAAGAAATCAGATACAACCTCTTCATATACATTCAAACGCCTTCACCGACCACAACTATATTATCTTTCAGATAAAAGCTTTCATTTCGGTACGTCTAAAAAAAGACATCAACGCGCTCCACGACAAAGCTCGAGTCGTGAGCGTTTCCCATGATGCAACGCTTATCGCGTCCAATCAATTGTTTCGACATTATAACCTTTAGATGCATGTATTTTGCACGGCATGAGTTCGGCTTCATGCTACTCACCGCAAGGTGATCGGTTAGTGTTTACACATGGATCTAGCCAGATTTAAATGCAAATATTATATTGTATAACAATACAGAAGGTCCATATGTCAAAAGATGGCGAATTACAACATAATTCTATCACAATTTGTTACTGAGAGGGTTTCTTCCACCTGGCATTATCCCATTCATCAACATTACATGCTTTTCCTAGCCCTTTGGAGTATATGATTCCGGACGAATTATGTTATTAAAACCTTCAAAATGTGACCAACTTGGGAATCGGATAGAGGGCCATATTCGTGTAAATTTGTCCCCGGCCACCACAATGCATACATAATGAAAATGTAACTATAGTAGCTTGTTTTTGTAAGTCACGCTCGACAGCACACTCGTATTAAGATAAGCCCGCATACACCTGGCAACTGTAGAGATATTACACTTCTCTTATCTAACCTTACATTAGACTACACTGTATCATCACCAGGTCAAATGCAACTACAGTTTTTCCATACCAGCACAAAATACGATGTCTCTAACATCGCATCTGATCGTGCGAAAAGCGATATATCATTACCGATATCCGCGGTGCACTAGTTATGTCCACCAAGGTTAACTGTAGCAAGTGTTTTACACATTGCACCAGGATGTCCTGCATTATACACACTCTGTATTTAAAGCAATAGTTTCACAATAATTAAAACGTCATTACGCGGGAATCGGTCTACAACGAGCTAAACAGCATCTCAGCTATTTGAGCACTAAGCTATCCCGCCCTCACATCCAACACTGCAACTCCTGTAAGCCAGGGTCTGCAGTAGCATGCATTTTATGACACCGGATGGTGAAGCTCGGCGCCTCTCAGGTAACACTGATTAGTCTTAACCCGCAACGAAATTAATCAAACAGAAAGATAAGGAGGAGTTCGAAATATCAGAGACAAAGGAATATACCTGTATCTTCATAATTCAGACAGAATAATATTGAATGAAACGTCTGCAGAGACAATGTTCGTAGGTTCAAAACCCAAGGCACACAACTCTGACTTTTCGAAGTTACGTGTGTATTGTTTATGAATTATCGTTCGCTTTAACGGTGAAGGAAAACATCGTGAGGAAACCTACATACCTGAGAATTTTTCACAGGAATCTCGAGGGTATGTGAAGTCTGCCTACCCGCACTAGACCAGCGTGGTGGACTAAGGCTTAACCCCCTTTTTTTTTTCGCCGGGAAAACCGCATTATCGCTACTACCACTGGGGGGGTGAGTGGAACGGTTATGTTGGTTTCGCACAGTCTTACAGCCTAATGTCGACACTCGGGAGTATAGCATCATCTGAGCGAGCATTGGACCGAGTCCCTAACACTATGTACCTCCTTCACTGGCATACCAACCAAAACCCGCGGTGGCCTGCTTCGGCGCATACGAGACGGCCCCGGGGTATCTTGTTGCACTAAGATAGCTGCACGGGACCGTCCCTGCGCAATGCCGTTACGGCCCCTCTCTATACAAGGGGGCTAATCAGTAGTAGAGGAGGCCCGTGCCCAGCAGTGGGTAGTTTATAATACAGGGCTGATTAATCCACATTACCAAACCTAAGACCTCCATTTCTCACTAAGCACGTTAACTGCCTAAACAAACAAGACTAACATTGTTTCCAAGAAACAGACATATAGTGTAGAATATGAAAGCACTCATTTTCGAATCAATACCTAAATCAGTTTATGTAGGCTAAGTTATGCGTATAGGAAACGCGGCGAGCTGGGAGGTGGTCGACTCGACCTAGATGTCGTAACGCACTCGCCGATAGATCTGGCTGACTTTCCGCCTAGGCGTGCACGATGCAATACTTAACTAATCAGTTATAGGGAACTTGGTCATTGGACTCTGCGGTGCGGGTTCGGATATCGGATGGGGTAAACTTTAGTTATGAAATGTGTAGTTTTGCAAATATCATGATTAAGATTGGCATGATACTGTTATAACATAAGATATATTATTTAACATTGTTTGGCCGTTATATTTGATATTTTTGATGGCATTGAATGACGAGACGAGCATGCCGTTCGCCTGATGGTAAGCGATACGACCATCCATAAACAGTAGCAACACCATCCAGCACCTTGAGTTACAAAGTACTGTGTGGTATTCCACTGCGCTCGTCATCTTGAGACATAAGATGTTAAGACCTACAATGTCCTACAAACCAAAACAGTACATGCACTGCTGCTTGGCGGTAGAAATAGACATTGCGGTGGTACACCCAGACGGGCTCTTAGATATTAGAGACTTACCACCACGTTGAATTTAATACTTTTAGTATCACAACGCGTGTCTCTAATCACTGTAAATATACATTCTCCGAAGCACGCCAGACAAGAAATTGGCTCCGGAATAAGAGACCACCAGCGACGGGTTTTCCATATACTACTTTTTATCCTAGGAAACAGTGCAGGAAAAGTTCTTTACGTGCAAAAGCCTTTATACGAGCGGTACCACGAGTACAACCTAGTAAAAAGAAATATTTTCTATCATTTACATTTCCTAACATTTTTGATGAGTAAATAATATTAAATTTTTATATATCCAGAAATTATAAAAGGAATTAAAGATACAGTTTTCAAGTAGAACACTAACGGAGCATATTAAAGCTAAAAAGTAATTATTAGCTATAAAAAGTCGCGCAACTTTGACATAAAATCTGTGTGAAGTGGAACGACCATTGTTTACGTCAGTCGCATGACCCGACCGGGATGACACGACTCACGTTAAAAACACTTATGCAATGACTAAATTCACATGCGGCTAATTGATAAGTCTTTTTTTATGATAACGAGACAAACAAGCTGCTAGTATAATGGTAGAGATCTAAGACAATTACCTAAAACAGTAGCACCACCATCCACATCTTAATTACAATTTTCATGCCACAGCCTGCAACAGTCAGCTTGAGATAACGAGGGATCAATTTACTCGTCTGATGATATGAGTGATGACTCATAACTACCCAAGCATTAGCAACATCACCCACAACCTTGAATTACAAATCCTCATAAGCACTGAAAGCACTTGCCATCTTGAGCCATAAGTCTCATAATGGACACTGGCTTCATGTCTTTTTAGGACAAAAAACACTTTAAGACAACAGAATAGAACCTGTACCTATTGTCTAAGCATATGGCACGTACAAAACCAACGCAACACAATATTATAACCAGATCACGTAAGCCGAGAAAAATGTCTCGCAGAAACATTTCTTCACGGGTCAAATTTGGCCGACGTCCATAAATGGATGCAGTACTTGGTCTCGTCCAAACATGGCTAACTCTGTATCGCTGTGGTGTAATAGCTTTTTATATGAAACATGTGCGCGTATGTCTTTATATTAAACACTAAACCACGATGGGTTTTAAGACCAAATGCGTAAAATTTTCAAGTTTTGAATGTAGGAATCATTAATCTGTCTTCCAGATATTCAATGTGGGTCTGTGATAGGCACTTGACTAATGAACTGTGAGGCAATGGATTCAATTCCCACGTTGGACTACTCAAATTAGTTACATTTCAATATTGTGATAGGCTTGTTCATCACATCATGGGATATGTATAACAAAAATCAGTACGACACCTTCTCTACACACCAATTCCGCGTTCAAAAGCGTAAGCGTTTAAACCACAATAAAAGCAGTTCAGATCTTACGTGGACATTACACTTAATATGATACATTGAATCGATTACATAGTGCAATAGTGAGCAGAGCCAGGCAAAGATAATAGTTCAAATGAAACAAACGATTGCGTTTAAGATGGAGGTCGCGAGCAAGTTGTTGCAACTCAAAAACACGGCAATTACATTAGATGTTTAGAAAGTACAACAATATAATCAGACCTGTATTAATATACTATCCTATTGCGATATCAAATCGTAAATTAATAGTCTTCTATAGTCAAAGGCTATCATCATCATCATCATCATCATCATCAGCCTTTATCAGTCCACTGCTGGACATAGGCCTCCCCTAATGAGCGCCATAGCGCCCTGTCTTCAGCTTGCCGCATCCAGCATCTGCCTGCAGTCTTTCGCAGATCGTCATGCCACCTGGCCGGAGGGCGTCCTACACTACGTTTGCCCAGTCGCGGTCTCCACTCAAGAACACGTTTACCCCAGCGGTTGTCGGTATTATAATGGCTATCATACACTTCCTTAATCAAAAGATTCGAAATTATCTCAACGCCTAAACTCAGTTACGGCACGCGATTTCTTAGCATTTCAAGGGTTTACGCATAGGAAGTCTTTAGAAGCGCTGAGGATACGTTTCAAATGCAATAAAATCGCGCAGTAAACGATATTATATTCGAGAAGTTTTATATACAAATAAGCGCGATGAAAACGCCCAAAAAGCTTGCGTATAAAAACGCGCGTCGCGGTACCCAATGTAATTATTAAGCATTATACGCCATTTCCCAAATCTCGGTATTACAAAAGCAGTGCATTGTCATTTGGCATTCTGTAATTAAACGCCCAACAGCGGGGAGAACCACCAGAACAGCGCTAAAAAGGAAAAAATGATAAGATTTGGAGGTATTTTTCGCAGTTGGGAAAACAGACCAAGATATCGATTTCTATTAACAATTTTTTTTATTATTTATTGCATCGAATGACGAGACAAGCATGCCGTTCACCTGATGGTAAGCGATATGACCACCCATAAACATTAGCAACACCATCCAGCACAATGAGTTACAAAGTACCGTGTGGCATTCCACTGCGCTCGTCATCCTGAGACATAAGATGTTAAGTCTCATTATGTCCTGTAGTTACACCGGCTACAATGTCCTGCACACTGAAACACAACAGTGCCGTAGAAATAGACATTGCGTCGTTGCTGCGGTGCCTACTCGGACGGACTATTACATCTGAAGTGAAAATAGATTCATAACTAACACGCATTTTAAATTATGCATCTGATTAAAGACTTTTATTATTATTATTATAATTAAGAGCCAGGTTATACAACTGTTCACGTGTACCCGTAGAGACTGCTGAGCGAGTAGCTCGCCAACCGGTTCAATATGTGAAATGAAATGTGTTTGCAAATCCAATCATTATTTTGGTATCGTCTGTCATTCGTACATTCTTCGGTTCGATTTCCAGTTGGTAACATTACAAATCCATTTTGTACATGACAAATGATCTAAAAAATTTTCAGAGCGCAATTTGGACCTCTCACTTTTCGACTATCTACAATTTGAAACATAATTATGTCGAATTATTTTACAATTGTAATACCATATCTACACTAATCTCTAATCTGAATAAATGAGAGAGGAAAGTAATTTAAAGTGTTTTATTTTATATTTTAATTAATATCCCGCGTCGATATTGTAAAATTCTAGAAAAAGATCGGGCTGTCGTTTTAATTGTTTTTTATTTTATTTTAGCAACGTTGATTAGTTTAATAACCAGTCGCAGTTGGCCAATGCCATGCCATTCAGTGGTAGGCAGCAAATATATAATTTTATTCAATGTCAATCAAAAACTAACTGCCATAATTACGCATATGTTTTTTTTTAATTATTTTTTTATACGAGGCATAACATAGTATCCAATCGAACAGTATTATCATCATCAGCCACACGACGTGCACTGCTGAGCATAGGCCTCCCCCAAATATTTCCAGACAGACCTGCCAAAAGCGGAATAATATACACAGAAATTTCATCATCATCAGCCTTTATCAGTCCACTGCTGGACATAGGCCTCCCCTGATGAGCGCCATAGCGCCCTGTCTTCAGCTTGCCGCATCCAGCATCTACCTGCAGTCTTTCGCAGATCGTCATCTAAATTTTACACACAAATTATTATTATTTACACAGAAATTTACTAATATAAATTGCGCAGCAAATTTTAGGCTCACCCCCTATCACATCATGAGAAGGAATACGTACGGCGAAAAGTGGGTGCAACTAGTTGGGCCTGTGTCTACCCCTTCGGGGATACAAGGCGTGTGTATATATCTTTCCGACCAGAACAAACCCTAAACCTTTTGATTTACAGACCATATAAACCGCTATTACCTATGAGGTGTTTTTTTATTGACTTTTTGATTTCCTGGTCCAATTTCGATCATAACAATTTTAAACGGGTTATGTAGGTTACTATATCTAATGGAACGCGACTCTTAATAGATGTATTTACACCAAATTATATTAAAAAAATAATTTATTAGTCTGCTTTGTGTTTGAGCGAATTTGGACTTTACCGCATAATACTTAAGAGGGAAAACGCTGACAGAAAAAATTGGTCGCGTTATTACATAGAGTAATTACTAAATTAAAGACCTACGCACATAACTGACTTTTAATCGATTAATTAAATTTTTATTCACCAACATTGATACAATTTTGGTCAAGTAAAAAATTGTAGTGTAATTTTGGGAAAATATTTGGCGTACGTTTTAAGCTGTATGTTGAAACACTGCTCCGTTAAAGAGCTATAATGGCAGCAGTTTCAATTATAAATTGATGACAAAAAATTTAAATCATATGATCAAGATGTGACCAAATTTTTAAGGCAGATATTAAAAAAAACACCCGCACTACCCGAAACAAATTCCTCAAACATTTAACTTTAAAGTATCGAAAATAAATCGCAACGGAATCGCAAGTGTGCGCATTAATATAAAGTACACAAGAAACGCTCAGCCCGCGGTAGGAATGCGCCTGCGCACTCCGTGGCTGACCTCAGCCGCGAGGATAATTTATCAATTAAACACCAATCGCCAGTTCACAGTACGACCGTGAATTATACAATCACGTCCTTTTTACGCGTATTAATCAAATTTAATATATGTGTTTTTAATAAGTAAAGAGTAGGCGTTGCTCGCGGCGTTGCCCGCGTGAAAAGTCTTTCCCTCTACAAAAGTCCTTAAAACACTACACCAGCGCCATCTATTGAAAAATGTGATTAAAAAGTTCAATTTTTTCGAACGGGAGTCAATTACCAGAATTGAAAACAGAACATGATCTATCCGTGTGCCAAATTTCATCAAAATCCGTTCTGTTGTGTCTGCGTTTACTTCTAACAAACATGCAAACATTTTCACAAACTTTCGCATTTATAATATTAGTAAAACGTAAGCTAGTAAAATAAGAAGTAAGATGAGGAGGTCTGTAGTATGAAGGAAACGCTCAGCACGAACATCTCAAGTGTTGCATGACACCATACTGCGCTCATCGCTTTATAATTCTCATAATGTTCGACAATTACACTAGTTAGAATGCTGTTGATTTTATAGAATCCTGAAAAAGAAACAGTCGAAGGCGGGACTCGAACCCACAACCTCCGGCGTACCGTGCCGGTGCTCTTCCAATTGAGTCGGAGTTGCTAAATTGGAAGAGCACCGGCACGGTACGCCGGAGGTCGTGGGTTCGAGTCCCGCCTACGATTGTTTCTTTTTCAGGATTCTATAAAATCATTAACCAGGCACTACATGGCCATTGACATGTATAAAAAATCATAATATAAAATTATAATGCTGTTTTCCATCGAAATAAAAGTTAAGTCAATTTACATTATGCTATTAGATACTTAGTCTACATAGAAAGAGCGTAGAAACTAAATGTATTTGGAGCTCAACCTTAAACTAGTAATAGTTGATTTTGGTGTAAGGATACGGGAACTTAGCACACCGGTAGCGGATCCGGTAGCATTTGCATACACGGTCTCACTACGTCCGGGTTGCGTCATCAGCCAGTATTCTCATTATATAGTTTATTCCAAGTATTTTCAATATTCATACGCACGCGCTCTAATGCTTTTATCCCCAAAGAGTTAAATAGAGGCACAACTAGTGCACCAGTTTTTCGCCGTGTGTATTCCATGATGGGATTGGGGCCTATTGCCATATCGTGTCCGAATTCCAGGCTCTGGACTGATACTGAGCAGAAAAACCTATTATGACTTTGTTGAATATTCATGTGATTTATATTCAAGAGTACGAATACGCTGCAGGCCGCAAAGGAAAGGAATAGGGAAGGATACTTCGACGTCCGGAAGCCCCACATTTTTTTTCAGGTTACATCCGGGGACTAAGATCTTAAAAGTTGAAACAGCGATTTAATACTTTATAAAAATGACAGTAATGTCCATTTCAATGTTTTGTTTGACCGATCCCCTAACATGAACAAAAAAATATACCTTCGGTTTTTAGTATGTATGCCAGTTAACTAAACTAAAAAAAAAACGATTTCATCACTAAACGTTTTTAAAACGCAACGCCTTTAATGCGTATATAATTAATACGTAATATGCGCGCATGCGTAATGACATACGCACAGACAAAAAAACAAAAGCGTCGATTACGGAACGCGCTGATACATTTTACGTGCTGTGGAATATAAAGACATGCGCGGCGTGCACGAAGTGAATAGGATGGAAACTATACATATAATTATTAATGTGAAAGTTTAAGACGATAAAATATTTGTTAGCGAATCACGCGTCGACCGCTACAGTCGTTATTACAATTGGCACTAAGACAGTCCCTGAACGAAGGGTACTTTTTATCCTGGATAAGTGCACGGTGGGACTTTAACTTATTATTTTAAGACAGGAAATCATGAGGGTAGAAGTGCAAGCAAAGTCTTATCTGTGTATATATTTTTGTTTGACACTGGCCTGAAACTTTCTACGAATTCAATCCTGTGTTCCATTCTCCCCTTAGTGCCAAATACCACAAGGTGTATACAGAACATGGCCTAGCCACGCCACCGCTAAATTCCTAAATGCACTTCTTAATTTCTTGGTTTATGACAATTATTGCGTTTAAAGTAAATTGCATTACTTAGCCAATCAATCAACTAGGAGCCGGTTTTTACATAACATACAGACTTCCACCCATTGAATACGTTAAATTGCAAACTGGTTTTTATATAACATTCTCGGACATGCCATACTGTACTCCCTACATGATGAGAGTTACGCCACTCGAACTTGCACTTGATATAATGCAGTGGTTACGCAACGCATCTTACCCGCTGTACCCGCCCAAACACGAATTACTCGCCATACCCGTGCCTAAAATACCTTTCAAGTCTACCCATATGAAGAGTTTTGTGCTATGTGAGCTACTGAAGAAATACGGCCTTCAATGCGGGGAGTCTAAAAGATTTCCTGGAAAAACATTATTGTTCTCTCTGTCATCTCTCCTTAATATGAGCTAGCCACAAATTACTGTAATAACATGGCTTCGATTGTCCGACCTTCGTTACCTACAGAATATTTCGGGGTAAAAGCAAAAAGCATTTTCAGACCGAAAAATGTAACACAGCACCTCTCCGGCCATAGCATGAATATTGCTACTACCATTAATGAAGGACACGTCACACGATGTGTAATTTTTGTATTTACTAAACATAGTATACATTATTTAGAAGTCATACGAAACACCGCTCCACATCTCGCGTATTCGCGTGTCGTGCGCAGAATACATTAAACAACAATAAATCTTTCTATTGCTCTAACAATTTGCATAGTTTGTTTTATCTATACCAATATTATAAAGCTGAAGAGTTTGATTTTGATTGAACGCGCTAATCTGAAGAATTACTAAACCGATTTTGAAAATTCTTTCACTAATAGGAAGCTACATTACTCCTAAGTGCTATATAGGTTAATTTTTATCGCGGAAGATCTTTCTCACGCGGGCAGAGCCGCGATCAAATACTAGTGTTCGGTACACCGGCTGGGTACTAATTCGATTGGGTGTTAGAGGCGGACTGCAGTCAATTTAGCTTTTTTACAGGCTCTACAAAGTAACCCCCTGCACCTGATCGTAAGTAGAGTAGGATCCAGATCGACGAGAGGCGACTGACAAGAGATTATCCCTCGCTCGGGACACTTATGCCAGCCAGTTGAACTGTTTTTGTAGTCGAGTGAATCAACTGCAAAGGTATGCGGTGGAGCTTTTTTATTTAATACGGCTTTTACTTGGCGGTAAATATTTCACTTCAAATATGATGTTAACTAATAAAAGACGTGTGCCCAAATGGTCAATAGACCTACATTCGACGATCGGCTTTTTTTTAATTTCGCAGGCTAATACTAAGATTGGCATAAATCGAGCATGTTCAATCAACTGTGATTTAAGTATATTGTATTTATCAAGTTCAAGTCGCTGTAAAAAAATGTATTGGATATTGACCAGTTAATATAGGCCTCTCAGCAATTAAACCTTGTCACCCATGCATTCGTACAGGCGACCTTCAGCAGGTCGCGTAATCTTAACATATCTTCTCACGCCATAGTCCCAGATCATTGAAATAAAGTAGTCCGCTACTTACGAAACGGACCCTGAACCAAGATAATCATTGCTCATTGAGTGGAGACAAAATAACACACGACCGCGTTAAGGTTGTCGCACTGGAGGCCCAGCTACGCTGGGCTATATTTTGGGCGAGAGATGATTACGACGTCGAAAATGCCATACTTATGAAAATACAAATGATATGCAAAGAAGCATTCTAAGTACTGGATATCACAATCATGTCAGGCAGTAGACATTTTCTTTTAATCTATACTAATATTATAAAGCTGAAGAGTTTGTTTGTTTGTTTGAACGCGCTAATCTCAGGAACTACTGGTTCGAATTGAAAAATTCTTTTTGTGTTGAATAGACCATTTATCGCGGAAGGCTTTAGGCTATATAACATTACGATGCAACTATTAGGAGCGAAGAAATAATGGAAAATGTGAAAAAAGACGGGGAAAATTATTTATCCTTGAGGGCTGCCATTGCGTGCGCTGCAAAAACGGTTGAAGATACCAAAAATATATGTGTGAAAGAATTATTCCTCTTGAAATTATCTAAAAACATGTCCGCGACAGTATATGTCTATCTTTTAAGATTAACTCACTAGAACCGTTTTTATGGTAATCAAATTTGGTCGAAATTAATGCATTATTTGTTAAGAGTTGTATCAACGTCATAATATTAATCTTTATCCAAATAAATGCGTTGGATAGAGTGATTCAACGGGAAGGTTTTTATGTACTTTTAGCCCGGAAAATCTAATTAACGCGGGCGAAGCCGTGGGCAAAAGCTAGTATTAAATATTTCATCTTTTTTTTTTTTTTTTTTTTTATAAATGGCAACTGGTTCCTCTAAATTGAGGAATATTACTGCCAGTGTCAAGTCAACTGTCAGCTGTCAAGTGATTGTGACGCATTCATGTGTACCAATTTTACTCTTTCAGTAAAGAAAAAATTTTTTTTTAGTTCAGAAAATTTAAGACAGATAACCAATGATCAAAATAATTTATAGACATTACGGTAGATAACAAATAAAGGTGTTACTAATACGAAGGACATTATATAATGCATGCAAACACATAAGGTTAATTTCAGTTATAATTTTATAGTATATATTGTTAAGAATGAAACAAGTGCTTTCAAAGATGGTTTGTTACCTAGGCTAAGGAGAGATGAAACATTAACAGGGAGAGGGGCCCCCCGATCTACCAAAATGTCAAAGAGAGAAGGAGATGAGAAACGAGGGCACTTAAATAGTATATGGGTCACGGATCCTTCGTCAAGGCCACACTCACATAAAGAAGAGTCTCTAACATGTAATTTACATAAGTGAACGGGTGAAGAGCAATGACCAATCCTCAACCGAGAAATTGTGGCCGAAATATGTTTACTGAGGCGCAATTTGGAGAACCATGGTCTAAAAGTAATGTGCGATTGTATATTGTATAACCATCCCCCTTTTTGGGAACTAGAGTTCCTCCAAGATGTATTCCAAGCCATTTCCAGATCATGTTTGGCCAGGGCAATCAGATCACGAGCATAAACTGAAAAGTAGTCTTCTTTACCGTGATCAATAGCGTGTTTAGCTAATTGATCAACCTGCTCATTACCAATTATACCTATATGGCTTGGGATCCAAGCCACTGTAACTTGAAGATGTTGCTCATTACACAATTTAATTAAATCTATTATTTCCAAAGAAATAGGGTGAACACAGTTTTTGGCAAATGGATTACTGATGAGAGCCTGGACACAACTTTTTGAGTCTGAAAAGATAACAGAACAAGCAATATTGTTCTGTTTAATGTATTTGATACATTCCCGAATAGCTAAACATTCACCTGAAAAAACTGAAGAATAATGTGGTAGTTTATATGAGAAAGATAAATTAGAATTCATATGTAAAAAAGCAACACCAACAGAACCTTGTTTGCTTAATTTAGATGCATCCGTAAAGAAAATATCAGCCAAAGGCCAGCGTCTTTTTATAATTTCATTCAATTTAGTTTCAGCATCAGAGGATTGTTTAGTAATTTTAAGTGATAACTCAACTAAAGGTAGTGTAATTTTTGAGCTATACTGAACTGCAAAAGCTGGATGAATTTGGTATTTTTTAATAGGACAGTGTATACTCTCTAGCCTCCTGAGACTTACAATTAAACAAGGTAAAATTTTGTGGGACCAGTATGGTTTAGAAGCAATATATGAATTTAATATTCTAAGTTTGGAAAAAAGAGGATGATAGGAATAATGACAAATTTTATAAATATATCTGTCAGAGAGATATTGTCGCCTAAGATTAAGAGGGGGATCAGAACACTCAACCTGTAAGGCATTAGTTGGTGAGCTTTTCATAGCGCCAACAACTATCCTTAGAGCTTTATTTTGAGTCAACTCTAACTTCCTTAATGCTGTTTTATTGCAAGGAGACAGTAAATGGGAGGCAAAATCCAAGTGACTCCTTACAATTGCATTGTATATTAATCTAAGAGAGTATGGATGAGCTCCCCACCAGACACCTCTTAAACATCTCATAATATTTATACTGCTCTCACACTTTTTAACAATATGGTCTATGTGGGCTACACCATTCATTCTACTGTCAAATATTTTACCTAAAAATTTTACCTCTTTCCTTACAGGAATTGGAGTCCCATTGCACTGAATATTTATATAGGGGATCTGGCGTTTTCGAGAGAAGACAACCACTACACTCTTAGAGGCTGATAGGTCCAAATAGTTGTCACTAAGCCAAGAGGATAGAACAGTCATACCACTTTCAATATTATCCCTTGCTAAGCTGATAGAATAACTAGCAGAGTAAATAAGTAGGTCATCAGCATACTGTAAGACATTACACACATCCGGTATGTTATGATCCATATCGGCAGTGTAAACATCATACAGCAGAGGGCTGAGTACAGAACCTTGGGGTAAACCCTTCCATACTGTTCTAGTGGCAAGCTGAACTCCCGGATACCTCAGTGATATAGTCCTACCTGATAAAAGGTTAAAAATAAAATCTGTTATCTTGTTAGGAAACCTTAGCTGAACTAATTTGTTCCTAAGGACCCAAAGATTAACATTATCATATGCCGCTGAGACATCCAGGAAGCCAGCCACCACTGACTTGTTTTGACTGAATGACAGATGAATATCAGTGGTGAAAATAGCATGATTATCAGAAATACTACGGCCTCTCCTGAAACCATATTGAGTATTAGCTAGTAGAGAATGGTGCTCCAGGAACCATTCCAATCTATTTTTTATTAGGTGTTCCACTATTTTTGGAATGGTAGATGAAAGAGCAATAGGGCGATAAGATTCAGAAAAACTAGGGTCCTTCCCTGGTTTTGGAATAGGAATAATTAATTGGTGTTTCCAGTTCTCAGGAATAACACCACTATCAATAATCAGATTTATTAATTTTAAGAAATAATTTAGAAAACTATCCTTGGACTTTGAGAGAAAGGAATAGGGTATACCATCAGGTCCAGGGGAGGAGTCCTTGATATGACTCAGTACTGATTTTAACTCGAGAAACGTAAAAGGCGAATCTAAAGTAGAAGAATTAGCCTGGTATGAATATAAATAGGGGATTTGGGACAAATTAGGAACTGAAGGGGGAGCTAACCGGTCTAAAAAATCATCTACCCAGTTTGTTGAGTAGTAAGACGGAGTATGAACTTTACGAGACAATCTGTAATGCTTAATTCTTTTCCAAACCAGAGACGAGGGGGTGTCAGGCGATAGAGATGAGCAAAATGAACGCCAGCCTTGTCGTTTTTTGTTGTTTAAAGTTCTCTTTGTAGCGGCACACACATTACGATAGTTTAGAAAAGAATCAAGGTTGATGTCAGTCGTACAGATTGACTCTGCCTCGTATCGCCTTTTAATAGCTTTAGTACAATCTGAGTCCCACCAGGGGGGGGAAGGAATTCTGCCTAAGACAATATTCTTTTTATTGAATATAGTCTCTGCAGACGTAAGTATGGAGTCTTTTATTCCCTCACAACACTCTTTAATGTTAATTAGGTTAGGTACAGGAAGTAGATCAATTTTCTCTTCAAGTAGAGCAGCATAAAGACCCCATTTAGTGGGATCAATAATAAAAGGTAAAAGTGGAGGAAGGATAGGAACATTAATATTTTGAGAAGGAAATGAAATTAGGATAGGAAAATGGTCTGAACCATGAGAGAAAGGAAGACAAGACCACGATAATAAGCTGGCTAAACAGGGAGAACAAAAAGAGATGTCAACAAAACTAGGTTGAATGTTGGGAGGAGTGCGGCGAGTAGGGGATCCATCATTTAGTACACATAAATCAAATTCGTCCAAAATATCTAAAAGTTTTATACCAAAAGAGTCATTATTGGGAGCTCCCCAGATCTGGTTGTGGCAATTAAAATCTCCCATTAAAATAATAGGAGGGGGAATAGAGGACAAAAAGCTACGTAATATGGGGACAACCGAATTATCCCGTCGTGAAATATAGACTGAGATAAAAGAAATGTTATTAAAGCGTAGAGATACAAATTGAATAAGGTTGCTATTATTTACAACAGAATGTTGATTAAAACTAAGGTTATTTTTAATAAAAAGGGCTGCACCGCCCCACCCATCACTTCTATCATCCCGGAGAAGTGTATACCCAGGAATCCTATAAGTAGAATGTGGTTTTAACCACGTTTCGGAAATAGCGCAAATAAAAGGTTTGTGTTTATTTAAAAGAAAATAGAGGTCGGTTTTATTTTTATTTAAACTTCTACAATTCCACTGAAGAATTTGATCCATTTTTTAAAAGATTAAAGATTGATAGAGTTATGGTCTGAATAATATTACACGCTACGTGGTTCGGTATATTAGAGTCAGTAATTACTTTAATTAAAGAGGATATTAAATTTTGAATTGAATCAGACGATAAAACTTCCTTCGATACATGTTCATTTGATGGGTTAGGATTTTCTTGATTATTAACAAGAGCACAGCCATTACTAGGTGTGGGGATTTCATAAGATTTTAACAATTCTCGGTGTGCCATTTGATCGTATGATTTAGGAAAAGAAGGTCTTGAAGAGGGTTTAAGAAAAACAGTTTTACGATAGGACTTAGTAGGAAAAGATTGACTGTCAGATATGGAATAGGAGGTAACTTTAGGAGGGGGTGGATTTGGTGAGGATGACAATACATTCGCGTAAGACTTATGAATCACAGGAAACTTGGACATTGCTTCTTGATAAGAAACGTTGTGAGAAGACATAAATTTTTTAATATTTGCTTGTCTACTATGCTCCAAGCAAATTTTATTGGTGGAAAAATGATGTCCTACACAAAAAACGCAAACAGCATCAGACTCTTCCACCGTGCAAGATTCCCCAGCATGATTTTCTGTGCATTTGTAACACCTGGGTTTAGACCTGCACTGTGCACGAGTATGCCCAAACCTACAGCAATTGTAGCATTGAATTGTTGGGTAGACATATTGTTCGACATGTAACAGTGTGTAGCAGCAATAAATTTCTTTGGGCAGCACTTGACCGTCAAACGTAAACACAACAGTCTGGGTTGGTAGCCAACTAGGACCCTCAGGAGAAGAAATTTTTCTACTAAGCCTACGAGTTTTGATTATCTTACCTGATTCTGGTGGAAGTTGAACTAATTCAACTATTTCGTCATGTGTCCACTCAACCGGTATTCCTCTTACTAATCCAATGCGGGATATGTTATGAGAGGGGATATAAACTTTATATTTATTTTGGGGAAAGATAGGATTATCTATAAAATTGTTGGCATCCTTTGCAGATTTAAAAGATATAGAAAGTCTATTGCGACCAATTTTTTTAATTCCATCCTGCAAAATACAAGACAGTTTATTTTTATAAAGGAAAGCTCCAAATTTGATCGGGTGTAAGGTGGACTCATTAGTTGGAGAGGCCTCAGCTAGCTCCACATATACGATAAATGGCCCACAGTCACCACTGGCGTATAGTGACCTTGTGAGCGGATGACCCTGGCCAACCGTCTGAGATGGGGAAGTTTCCATATTGGAAGAACCTAAAGATGAAGCATTAGAAGATTTATCTGGATTTATAATTACTGTATCTATATTCAAATTGGAATTTGATAAAGCCTTTTGTAACTGAGATGATGAATTATTAGATACAATTTTTTTCTTTGAAATTGGACTGTTTTTTTTAATTATTTTTATAGTGTTTAATTTTTTTGAACTAGTATAAGGTATACTAGGGGCTGCTGAAGTAATATATGAGGCTACATATGATGCTGTGGAGGGAGAAGGGGACGGGGAAGGTGTGAAAACATTCTGGTTACTTATGTTCCCAATAGTCACATTATGTGCAGCCAGTACAAAATTTCTATCACTATCCGGTGGAGGGTCGGGTTCTGGTCTACGATCAGTTATATCAAACTCCATCCTTTAAGCACAATTAGCACAAAACAATTAACAGAAGGTGACAAACACACGACAATACACTCGACGAGACACAAACAAAACTTACCACCATACAAAACAAAAAACGATGAATATATAGTTTTGTCTTTTAATATATTAAACTTATATACACATATACAACACTCAATAAACTAATCCAGTAGAAGTAACACTTAATAGCACTTAAATTTTTAAATTTATTTAATTATCTCACAACATAACCTCAAAGACATGAATGTCGCACGGTAGTTAGACAGAGACTCCCATATTTCATCTTCTAGTATAGATTTCGAAGTTGAACGCTAATGATTTGTGAAGTGAGGTAAGATGAAGACAGGTTTATTCTAACAATAAACACTTGGAGATATGTGACTGCTCTTAACAAAATTTATTCTAAGGTCCTTGTGCGACGTTCCCCGTTGCGATGTGGCTAGCTTGATGTGCGACAAGGTTTAACTGTATTGTGCAACCGCCGCTAACTCGCGAATCTATTGTAACGTACAATGTATGTAATTATTATTTAAGCTTACTGTAATGGGGTAACGGGGCAGGATTGTATTTTGGCCTAGTTTTACATAAGTTATTATGGCTTGAAGCTCATCGTGATCCTATTACTGAAGAGATAGACTAAGATCTTTCAATTCAAAGTGGTTATAGTATGTTTGTCTAGTCAATTGAGAAACAAAGTTCGCGCCACTGCTTTGTGTAGTTCAACCAAACAAGCGAAAATACACTAGCACTATTATATTGCGATTTGAAGGGTATTGTACCCTGTGAATTTTGTGGCTATAACTGGCTATAACGATGTCAATTTGACGTTTAAGCCTACCTAGAGAGCTACGTAATAATGTCACTTGGTATTTTGTAATTCAAACTCTACTCTTGTTGCTACTGCTTCAGAACAGTCTTTCCTAACCATTATAACGAGTACTGTTTATTGGCAGCCTCCACTTTACAAAGCAAACTACTCAGACATTTGGTTATATACAAATAGTTTTGATATTTGAATTATATATAATTTCATCAGTAATATCTGTATGTAGGGTTTTTTATGCGTACTCCAGCGGACGTGGGTTTCGCACGCAGTCGATATCTGTCTGTATAAAAGCCGGCGTCCCCACCAAGGTCGCGGTGTAGTTATCAGCGGGTCCGGTAGTCAAGGAATGCAGGGTGAAAGGTAGGGGAATGGTGATAGGCGGTAGCGGATGCGAACGGCGGGATTATGTAAAGTTATAATGATTTATAATTGAAATGTTTAATACAAGCGAAATATTATAGGTATTTATTATTGAATTGGTATAATAGTCAGACATAAATCAGCAGCGAGCAGCTATCCAAATCTCGCTATGAACATTCGAACCTTACAAAGAAAAGATTTGTAACTTTTCTGATCAAAAGAAAGTAACCACTCTCGGTTGTTTTGAGATCGAAAATTTCGCGTAGTTTTTGGTAATCACGTAATGTGCCATTCAATTTCAGATGTTTATTTGAACATACCGAATCACCAAAGCATAAAACAACTATTAATTCATCATCAGCCACACGACGTCCACTGCTGAACATAGGCCTCCCATAAAGATAAAGGTCGCAGAAATGCGCTGGATGCAGGCCGCTTTTGACAGGTCCGTCTGGAAATCTTTAGGGGAGGCCTATGATGAACTATTGATTGCCTTGACCATTTTCTTTCTTATTAATTTCGTTCCGTGCATCTTTTTCTTTTTATTTTTTAATTAGTATACTGAATCCAATGCTGACATTACTAATTCCAAACAAACTTACAAATATATAACTCCAGTATAAAATTCTAAGGAAAGAAGTAATAAAGAGACGAATGAAAAAATCCACCGCCGTTCGCTTGTCCACTCTGTTCACCGGCAAGTCCGGCTGCCGCAAGCCAAGTGAATGGGAGGGCGTGACGCAGCCTGGCTGACGGTGCCACAGATCTAGATCTACAGATAGCCGAACAATGCGTTATGGTCGGCTTTCAATAACGGTTATATCTTCTTTGTTGCGCTTATTGCCTCCGAGCTTTCTGAGCTTAATTATAATTGATATTTCGCAATGTTACTTTTGTTCTCTAATTAACTAATTGTGTGAGTGCATTTAATGTCACGATGACGAATGCAGTTTCGTGCCATGCGTCATGACTTCGTCATATAATTTCTGGTTCATGTTTTTACTCTTTGATGGTAATCTTGTCGATAGCGATCAGGCGAGCAGCACGAACGTCTTTTTCTTCAGATAATAAATACAATAATATTTGTAACGATTGAAGCCCAACACATTTTCACCCGGTTAAGCAACAAAAGAGAACTCTATAGCCCTTGGTAAAATGGGGGAACCGATTGCAACGAGAAGAGTTCCAACTGTATATTATTCCACAGAAAAGACTTTCTGAAATATAAAATAACCACTAATTACAGTTAATATATTTATAACAAAACACAAAGCTTTAAATAAACAACCGGTACAATAAATTTTAGACCACTTTTCATTTTTTCTCGCCCTTTGTATTTATCCACTCAAAATCTATCCGATAAGGTGTATAGTCGACACGATACAATTACAAGAAACGATTACGACGCAGGAGAACGTACGAAATGAACTCAACAGTCATTAGAATGCGATTTCCAATGTGTAGGAACATCTAATGTGGCAATACATCATAAGTAATATAATACTTTTCGCCGTGCGTATTCCGTCCCATGATGTGATAGGGGGCGAGCCTATCGCCATATGGGGCACAAACTCCAGACTCCGGGCTGATACTGTGTAGAAAAACCCAATATCACATTGCCCGACCCGGGGATCGAACACAAGACCTCAGCATTGCAGTCGTACCGTAATACAACTACGCCACTGAGGCAGTATGCAGCATATATAATAATGTAATAAACGTTAAATAAGTGTTGTTCCCATACTAGGATTCTCAGCTTATCAAAGGGAAGTTCAGTTTGACGTCACGATAGGCAAAGAGAACGATGATTGACTGTCAACAAAATATATTTAGAACATGATGTAGAAAATATTTTGTGTGGTTTTTACGAATGACTGCCTGAAACCAGCATTCTTCCGGAGAACCAAACTGACAATCTCTTTCATAAGAACCCACACAAAGTTCTACTCGCCCTGGATATCGAACCCCATTCCTCAGGAGACACTACAACTAGACCAAGAAACCCATTGCCATACCCTACAAATGTAAATAGCTTATGTCTACCCACCATTAGTGTCGCCGTGGCCATACAAAATGCAATTAATGACATCACAATGACATTTCACAAGACAGCTGAGACGCAGGATGCAAAGGTTAGTAAGTATAATTATAACAACGGCGACCAATTTCCGTTGACCTCTCCAACAATTTCGGTAAGGACTAGTTTATATTGATCGAATATTCGATCGAGTTGGTCTACAATATGACAATTTGTTAATGAGTACTGCAAAAGTCTCAGGTTTGATTCCCAGTGGGGCACAATTTGCGTAATAGGTACAACGCTCACGGTGGCAGATTTTAGTTTGCAGACGGCTTGATCCAATAAAAACCTACATAGAAAAAAATATATAATTTAAAATTAAATACAAATTGAATGTACTGAAAATTTATTAATGAATAACTAATGAAGTGCACAATAGCTTAGTTGGGAATGGTACGGTCTGCAGATATGAATATCCGCAGATTCAAATCCTCTGGCTTTTCAAACTAACATGTGTATTGTTTATCCATTCGGTACAGGAAACCGTCGTGAAGAAACCTACATACCTAAGAATTCTTTCTAAGCAATTTGAGGTTATGTGAAGTCAACCCGCACTAGGCCACCGTGGCCGCCACAGTTGGACTAAGGCATAAACCCTCTCAGTAGACGAGGCGCGTGCTTATAAGTGAGACAGTACCTACATAATACAGGCTTGGTATCATTGTTATTAATGAATAGTTAATAAATGTGTTGCAGGAAGTTAAATAATGTTGGAGATTTGTCAGGGGGGGGTGTCAGTTTCTTTGGAGAGGGCTTAAGATCTTGACACCACCATGCTGGGCGTTTCATCACAAAGTACTACATGTAGTGCACACAAATATACTATGTATTATATTCGAGCCACGTTTCTTCGAAGCAACCATTGCACAAATCATGTTTTAGTACTGACCTAAGTCCTTGAAAGCCTCTATTATATGCTATTGTTCATATAAATATGACATATAAAAAATATGCATGTATATAGGTATATCAACAATAGACATATTGTGTAAACAAAGCGTAATTAGCTATTTCAGTGACTAAGCTGTGTTGTTTAATGAGGAGAGCCCGAAAGACAATAGAATTTAGGCAATATTAATATTAGTATTACTTATTCAAAACAATTTCGATAGGTCTTTTAATTTGCTGTAGAATATACACAAAGAAAGACTTAAAGTAACTAGTAAGTAAAAGAAACTTCATTAAACAAGACTGATTTAGAAAACATATCTTGATGGTAGTAGGTAATCCACAAGGACTAAATAGACTGCAGTGTGCCAAATATGACGTCGGGAGCCGCCGGAATAAATGCCCTACTAGGACCGCGACAATTCTGACGTCGAAAATGAGCACCGGCCTCCATAATTTACCTCTAAGTTTCTTACCAACGTTTGTTCGCCATGCATGTAAATAATAAGGTGGCGTTGTTTTCCGATGCGCCCTTGTCTTGTGTTTTTATCTTAATTTAAGGTGGTTTTTTCGTATCCTATTCCTTCGACAGTTGCAGCTACCTGCACAAGTATATGCCACAAGCCATAAGACATTGGGATATCACATGGTTTAAACCAAGTTAATATCTCCGAATAGTACGTACTGCAGATTTTTTTACGAAATTCTGACAGAAAAGTCTCAAACCAATGAAAATATTTGGTGTGATATGTTGTGATAATCTTACATAAATATATATGTATATTATCTAAAAGTCTCAATTTAATACATTATGTATGTGTTTCTTTAATAAACTAATGCTCAATGAAATAATCATATCGTTTAAATAAAGTAGGAAATAAAAAAACATATTCCCAGCTCTAACTAAAGCAAACAATCCACGTATCACGTTTGACTGGTCGCGCAATACGATTGTGCGACTGACCTAGTATAGGCCTGACCACATTCAAATACATTATCAACTTTATCACATCATGGTAAAGTTCAATTTTATCAAACGCATCTAGAAATGTAATGAGTATAAATTTTGCTCTAAGTATTGCAAGTTGTCTGTGGTAGCCGCTTTAGTTTTCTTCCCGTTTGAATTCCAGTTGAAGGCATTAAAACACTAGGGCTTTTGTTTGTCGTGTAAATTGAACTTAATTATTAAATTAATGTTAAATAGGTTTTATAACTTCGCTATGGTCGATTTATTTCATACTGCGGTATGGCAAAGGCAATTGAAATAGTCAGCCACGTTGTTTGTGGTTTGAATGAAATCCATTAGCGAAATAATGTTGGAATGTACTTTGTTCTTTTGTTATGTCATTGAGTGTATGGTCTGTTATATTTTCTTCGTATTTGTAAATGGAGACAAAGGCGGTTGGAACATACGGCCTATTGTTTTTCTCCTGTGTATTGAACTGTACAATAGAACGAATTTTCTGACGTTGCGTTATATAACATACGAGTATTGCGTGGGTGGTTTGTCTACATTTTTCTTCCTTTTGAAGGTGGTTGAAATATGCAGCCATGATGAATGTGATATTTTTTTTCTAAATTCAAATACAGGAATTCAAGTCTATTAAATAATTCTCTTTTATAAAATGACTTTGCAATCATTGCAATCAGACCTGTATTATATACTGCCCACTGTTGAGCACGGGCCTCCTCTACTGAGAGGCGTTAGGCCTTAGTCCATCACGCTGGTCTAGTGCGCGTTAGTCTTAAAATTAGTTTATTAGAAATGAATTATTTATTAAAATTCTTTGATAGTGACTTATCGAAGTGTTGAGACAGAAGAAGACATAACCAACTCAGTTACGATTCCTGTGGCATTGTGAGTGCTCAGGGGCCGTGGTGGTCACTCACCATCGCATGACCCACTTGCTCGTTTTGTTATAAAATGAATAACTCATTTTAAACTTTTCATAACTTAGACTTTACTTTATTTTGTGACTTACAACCTATTTATTTTAAATAGTAAAAATATTTAAATGTTTCTAGATATATGTCTAGGTAGATAAATATATACTTTTTTAATGACGAGATGAGATAATCACTCTTTAGATACAACATTCCAAAGCTAATCTTACCATCTACTACATTGAAAAAAGGAAAATAAAAAATCAGCAAACTCCTTTCAACAGCGAATATAGTCGCTTATTTCTAAGAAAGCAGTTGTTTGGACCTTATTTTTTTAACGTAATGACGGGATAAGCACTTTGCCAGATGGTACCTGCCATTATATTATACTAAATCGATACAGATAATTGAAAAATGTGTACTTATTTATAATATTAAGATTTTTCCTTCCCTTAAACAGTAGAGAGCTCATTTAGTTTGGCATTTGGGAAATGTAATCATGTATTACAGTCATATGTTTCATACTTGTATCACTAACCAAATGCCACGTACAGCGACATATAAAATAAATTAAAACTAGGAAGTAATATGGCGACGGATTATGAGGTAACTGACATTTGGCTTTTTTTGTAAACAGCTCGAATGATTTGAAAGGTTGCCATTTAGGGCATGTAGGGGAGGATAAAAAACGATATATTTACTCAGAAATAGGTACTGTCGGCTGGAGTAAATATACCATAATGATTATATTTAATGAATAACAAAGAAACTTACAGTACTCTCATTTACTTTATAAACTTATTGATCGATCCATATGCATGATAATCTCAAGATTTTTCTTGGTTCCCTGCATTTGAGTTTTACGAAAAGCGGCATTTTCTAAAAGTACCCATGTATTGGTTAGTCTATATCTCCATATACTAATGTATTTTTTATGTTTTAAAGTATGAACATATCTCCACTAACACAACTTGTAAATCACATTTGTATACACTTTTTAAGACAATGAGTAAACCTTATCGACAGTGGATTACCAAACGCTGAAAAGTGGCGAGTTTCTGGGAACACTAAGCTATATTTAATCACCAAAGATATTAATCATAAAGAGAGATAGAAGTTGCAAAAATATGCTCGAGGAATGTTTTATTTGCCATACTTTAATACGTGTAGCAAACAGGCAACCTCAGTATGAGTTGATTTATCCTGTGACAAATGCTCTATAACAATAGAGTACGAATAAGGTATTAAGTACTGAAATTTTATAAGGCATGCTATTACAGTTATACTTTGTGACCATTTCGACTCAGAAACTCTATTCATAGTTGACTTCATTCCCTTGTTTACAGTATAATGTGGGATCCAAGACACTCCTAACAGATCACGGATACCACTTATCTTAGTTTTTACCGCCAAACGTCTATTGAGGAGAGTTTAAAGTCATGCAGCTAACTGGCTGATGAAAAACGAAATGTCTTTAGGAGTTTTGTAGAATAAATAAACAATAGAAAATCACATAGTAAATAATAATATACATTGTCTACAACTTTAGAATCCCGCTACATTTGCATAAATATATAATTCTTTGGATTTATGATAACTAAAAAATTAAAAATGACAACACACCCACTGTTCTAGAGATTCGTTACAGCCTATTTGTTTGGGCCACACAATTATTGATCTATTTTCAGACAAACACCAGTCGCCGTCACCTGAACTGTATTTTACGAAACCAAAAAAATTACATAATTTTTAATTACCACCTCGTAATCGGAACTACAACTCCAAAAATCTCAACTAGTAGCGCATAACACGATACTTAGTGATAACAATAACACTATTGTATGATGAATTAATTAACCGTTTTATCAATGGGAGGACGATCAAAGAAGCTGTTTAAAGATGCAGAATGAATGCAAATATATGCGCCGGCGCATGTATTACCCATCACGCGTGTTAATGGCTTACTTTATGACTTTAATGTTATCCTGTTACTGGAGTATAAATGGATGAAGTTGTCAGAGAAATTTTTATAACAAAAAAATATCATTCAAGTGTTTTATCTTAAGGGATCAGATTTTTTAAGATTTTTGTAGGTGTATATAGGCGTGGAAGTTCTTTTTACATTTGTCTTTGTATAAGAACAAAACATTTTACCAAAAATTATTTTATTAAATACTCATATTACCTGATTTTGGAGTCGGTGACTATTTAAATAAAAAATCATAAGGTTATAATAATTTCCCTAAGATTTCGCACTTCAAAATTTCCAGAAGTAATCATGAATCATAATTACTATAAAGATGATAAACTTTAATTTGATTTTTTTTTGTACGAATACAGATAACGTTTCAAAGCTAAGCTACATTCTTAAATTATTCAGGAAACAATGTAGACTGGAACCAACACCAACCAACCACGAATCAAAATTATCTCCAAAAGGTATTTTAGTATTAATTACCTAAGATATTATTTTGAAGTGAGTAATGATTAAATTATTGATGAAGTATCTATTGAATATCATATATTTGAACATGTTCAAAGGCCCCAAATAGTAAATACATTAAATTTATTAAAATAAATTCCAACGACCAATGTCTTAGCATTAGCATTTGAATTTAGATTAATATATAAGTTTCTGTCAAAATTTGTGTCTATCTCTTTAAAACTAAAGTAGTATTTTAAAGTATTGTAGATATTTAAAAACAATACATTAATTAAAATTTTAAGTAAGGATAATAAAATTAATCAACTTCAAAGTACAAGTTCCATAACACGAGACATTACTGTTCACATTAAATTTAAACGAGACACTGGTTGATCAATTAACTTATCTATAAGTCAATACATTACAAAATTTAAATATGGAACGAATGAAAAACTTAGGATGACTATCACTTTTTTATGAAAAATAACTAAAGGCGACGGTCACTGAATGGCCTCACAGCATCGCCCGGGGCGAGGCTAACAAATTTAAATTTCTCGTTACGAATTTGGACCACGTAGTCCATACGTATGAGCACGCTTCCTGCCACCCTTCCCGCCCTTGAGAGCGACCACTTACTTTTTTCACGCGCGTTCCGTTTCACACCACGCTCTGTGGCCAGTATAAAAACCAGCGGCAACGAAATGAGAGCAATCAGTAGCCTTCGAGCAGTCTACAACAGAAGTGCACGATGAGAGTTCTGGTTAGTTGAACTGACTTACCATTCGTGCCCCGCTTAACTATTAGTGTTACGTGATTGTGTTGTGCCGTAATAGTGTTGTGACGTCACTGCGGATACATATTTATATCGATACGGATATTGTGATTCCCTTTTTCTGTTGCAGATCCTCGCCGCCGCCGTCCTCGCCTCCGCCGCAGCTGCGCCCTCGGGCGCTCTGCTGGCTCCCTACGCCCACGGGCTGGTGGGACATGCAGCGCCTCTGGCAGTAGCTCACGCTGCTTCGTACGCCGCGCCCGTTGCTGTCGCGCACGCCATCGCCCCCGCCGCCCCGACCATCTCACCCGGTGACCTCGCCGGTGCCGCCATCGACGCTCATGTCGAAGCCTCCGACCACGTCCGCGCCTCCGTCGACGCCGTCCGTGAGCTCCACGACCAGGCTGCCGAGATCCAAGGACAGGCCATCAACGCTGCCGTAGACCACTCCTGGCAGGCGGTCGACGCCGTGAAGACCGTTGAGGCTCAGCTGGACGGTGCCGCCGCTGGTGCTGCCCCTGTGCTGGCTAAGCAGCTCGCTGGACACGTCGCTCCCGTGGCTTACGCCGCTGCCCCCGTGGTAGCCGGTCACGCCGCCTACGCCGCCGGCCCCTTGGTCGCTGGCCACGCTGCGTACGCCGCCCCCGCTCTTGCTGCCGCCGCTAGCAGGACCGTCGTCCACCAGTCCCTGTCTCAGTCGCACCCCGCACCTGTGGTGGCTGCCCCCGTCGCCTACGCCGCTCCTGCTTATGCTGCTCACGGTCTTGCCGCCCACGGCCTTGCCGCCCACGGTCTTGCCGCCCATGGTTATGCCGCTCACGGACTCGCGCACGGATGGTAAACTGTGATAGTATTTTTAGAAGCCAAAAAATCTATCCTAATACTCAATATGTTTGGAATGTAAATAAATTATATAAAAAAAAATACATACAGGCAAAAGAGGCGAGGATGTGTGTGAATAAATGAAATAGTAATTTTATATATCGTTATTTGTTTCTTTGTGCTACCTGTTCCGTAAAGCCTACATATACACAATGACCAAAAAGGTCTTTAAATAAACTGAACACTCTCAAATACCTAAAATCAAGAGACAGTGACAATTTATTTGACACTTGAATTGTTTTTTAAATATCATAGCGCTAATTGAAATATGTCATTTATAACAGAAAAAAAAAATCATTTATTTGTAAAGAGTATTTACAATATCAAATGGCGCCAAGCGAGTTCATGTAAGCATGTCGACCTTAACACACTGACATTCAACACTACCGGTAGCCGATGTTAAAAATTATTAGATACATAAAACAAAATATATTTAAAAGTAGACAATACAAACAGAATAGCAGCATTTAAATTAAAACCAAAATTACACACGCAAAATTATGTGAACTTAATTCAAGGTTAATGTATTGCCTATGCAACACATTACTGTCAATGGACAATAATTAATTCAGCCAATAAAGTCAATTAAAACCATAAAACTAGCACACATATGTCAACACATAAAAATCCGACCGGGTCAATAAATATCCGCAAAAAAAGCAATCACTACTGGTTCCAATAAACACACAATTAACTCGTAGGTATTAGGTATACACAAAAGCGGAAGTGTGTAGAGCCTTGAAAACGCCGGCGTGGCCCGTCTAAATGCTGGGGAAAAAACACGGAATAGAAGGCGTGTGCAGCGCAAAAAATCTTTTATATATCACTTTACTAAAACGAATGCTAGTTATACAGTGAGTGTTTTAAATAGATGTGGTGAGGTAAAAATAAAATGCTAAAATAGGGTTCAGACGAACATAAAAGCGTACAAAGGAGAAAATTTTAACATACTATATTTATGGAGGATATATTTTATATATGTATAAATATAAAACCGAACAAAGTAGGTATTACTTATTAATATGTGCGCTTATGAGTCAGACAGTATACCAGTCCTACATTGAAATAAATTAATTCTGTATCAATGTACGGCTTTTGGAGTGACTATTGATCCTCCAACACTCACACACAACATAACCTTAATCACACAAATATTTGTATCGAGAATGAACCCACGTCCTTAAATTTAAAATCCAATAGTAGCCCGTGTTACGTATTACTTAATGTTTATATTAAATGTGTGAAAATTAACTTAAATATACGATATATTACATATGCAAAACACTAATAAACATTTTAAGGTGATTGATGTGACACCAATTTTAATAGAATAAATGATTCGCTAATTCGCATCGCCTCGGCAAATTCAGGGTCGGTGATAAACGCGAATAACCAAATAAACATATCATAAAACCGACATACGTATAAATAATTCATGTAGAAACGCGGCGTATAAATTGCGTGCCATAGTATACACGTTAGTGTTTAAAATATCAACATTGATACATTATTCTTAATCGAGATTTATCGAAAAACTGTACAAAAGTAAAGAAATTTTGTGGTATATACGTATATTTTGATGTTTATTGGAAATGAACCGCTAAACGGATTCGGATGAAAATTTTAATGTAGCTGGACCAAATAATGGATTAACGTACTAAAAAGTATATAGTGGGAATTCTATTACAAAGAAAGCGTTAAGCATTTACCAATGTTAAATGCTCTAAGCAAGAAAGTTCTTTGATGCGAGCGGCGGCGCGCAGTAATAAAACCTTGTACAAGTGTATGATAAAGACAAATATGAACACGGTGCATGTATATGCTATAATTCGCTACATCCATGAACACAGAACGAATACTTTACTATCCAGCTTTCAAGCGTACAGCAGAAAGTGCGAGAGAAAAAACAAACGAGTCGAGCGGCCAGTAGAGTTTTCTAGAATTCAAATTAACAAAGAAATAGGGCAGGTATTAGTTTGTCATTTTCAACGGAGTGGTTCTTGTGGGTTTGTCTACCTCCAGGACTGACCAAGCAGGTTGTATATTGTATAATTGGCGCCTGGCGAAGAATTCTAGTCTAACCGATGTTAACAAGACGGGCGTATGCCGGCCCGTGTCGCAATAACCAGCCGTGCGTTTTGCAAGAACCCACCGTTTCCATATCCTTTATATCTCGAAATGTCGATCGGGTCATAAAATATCGATATGTTAATATTTTAGTTTATGAAACTAAAAAAGTTAGTCATTTTTGAATAGAACGCTGTTCAGTTTGTGTTTGGTTTGTTGGTTGTGTGACAAATCGACTGGCCAGTATTTGTGATTTCGATTGGAACAAAGAAAAACATCGCTGAAGATTAGTTATTGATGCACTTATGGAATACCGTATGGGATACGGTAGGCAGCGGCTTGTCTGTGTCTTAGGCATTGCAGAGTCCATGAGCAGCGGCGGCCGCTTACCATCAGGCGGGCCTCTAGCTCATCTGTTTATACTGGCAATAAAAAAATAAATGAACGAAATGCAACTGGATCACCTGCTATTATGTGATTACTGATTACCATATACATACGCGATATAAGTAAAATTATTAGCACCTCGATGCAGTTTGATGGATTTGGAAGCTGACAGCTGAATGACAATATATTCAATGATATTCGTGTTTCCAGCCATCAAAAGATCCACGAATTTAATCGTCAAACATCCTATAATATACTCTACTACCCTCAATATATAAGTTCAAAGCCTATCAGGTCTATGTATAGTTTTAATCACAATAAATAAATGTCAAACTACCAAGTGCTTTATTTGTATAGAGTATACAGATAAGGACTGTGACGGACTGAGAGTGTGACGAAGGGGGGCAACAACGCGGGGGTTATGATGTGTCACTAATAATGTCAATGCGGTTTAGATACACGATGAATTGATACAACAGCGCTATAAAAGACTTATTACATACACTTCTTAAAGCATGTTTCGCGAAATTAGTTCATCATAAAGTCGATAAGTTTTCTCACTAGAGTTACACATGAAGTTTTTAGGTAGTAGGTGTCTCGTATGCATCATCTGGGTAGATACCATAGCCTCATGTAATCTTGACGCCAAGCGGTTGCGCGCAAACACAATGGGATATTGATTAGAAAAAATATATATCGAGTGAACCTACGGCTTACTATGAGACTTTTCACTCTACATAGGTCTCCATTCGACCGCGCCAAATGGAGACGGCCGCGTTCCGTATTAACCGATCCCCAGAACGAAATCACTCTGGCCATCCGCCGTAAGAACGAGTTCTTGAAACTCCAACACTCCACAAGACTGCAGTTCCGTCCTCGCCGTCGAGGACCTCGCCGCGTTCCTCGTCGCCCCCCGACCACCCTGGCAGTTCCGGCCCGCGTGCCGATGACAACACAATCTAATAGGATTAGGCCTAATAACCAATCTTTGCTTAATCGTTAATATCTCATCCTCTCTCAGTGGCCGTCCTGAGCCGAGGTTCGTAACCCGTTAGTGGGTTGCCCTCAGCATGGTCACTTAATTCAAAGGGTTGCGAGCGCCTTCTGCGTTCACCCTAAAGACCGGTGTGGCCAGAAAAGCCGACTCGCGTTAGGCTACTGGCAGTAGGGCCATTAAAAAAAAAACTCTACATACAATACTTTGTTTAAGGTTCTGTCCTAAGTAGATTTGAGAGATTATTTCCTAGTAGGGTTCAGCAAACAATAGGGTAATTTCCTATGTTTGATTTCGTAAATTATTTTATATGTAACAAAAATAGTAAAAAAAATTATTCTTTGAAATCAGCATCAAAATTGGTTGAAAAGTAAAGCAGTTATTCATATTTAGAATATTGTTGTGAGCAAAAGTGGGGACGTGGAAGGGATATCGCGCTATCTCTTTCGCACGCACGCAGCGTTATATCCGGAACTCTTGATGACGTCACAATGTTTCCACCAAATTTTAAAGCTTTATAACTGACCAATTATTGTCAGGATTTTGAAAATTATTTTTCCGTTAGATTTTGGATGGTATGCATTCTTCATAAATAAAAGAAGTCAATTACCCTATTAATACTCATATCGTCATTCAGTATATCGAGTGCAGGACCAATGGCAACACAGGAAAAAACATATCAATCAATATACCACAACATATATACGGTGTCAAACAAGGCTGACCCTAAGCCGCGGCCTGAATCCGCCCCTGTCCGTCTCAGCTGTATGCAACCTACATTCTCCCGCGCTCGCGACATTAGCCGGTCGCTACGTTGCCCCAGCAAATCCACAAATACCAAATGTCTAAACGGAACAATTTGAAAGTTGCCGTATTTAGTTGGGTCTGTGTGCGGTTCATCATATTTGTGTAAGGGCGTAGTCCGTAGTCCTTTGTCTTAGATGATAATCGACTTCGCAAAATAGCCTGTTTATAAGGCTGAAGTTTGCCGAGTTTTGGCCGGTTCATATTGTAGTAAATTTTTATTAGGTTTCACAACAGGCCAAGCTATTTTTCTGTCCCATGGCGTAATAGCAACTAATCCTATCATATCAAGCCTAAATTCCATTGCCAAGAAATCAGTGTTTTTTCCACATTTAAAATTTCACCCACAATTTGTTTGCTCGGTTTGGTTGAATCTCATGGCTAAAATGCACTGTTCCTAGGCCGATATAGAGACCAGCCTGTCAAGTGTTACTCCTGCGATGATGAAATATTGAAATCATATTCTATAAAAAGCAAAGGAGTCCTAATAGCCGTTGATATTTTATACTCGTTAACCTAATCTAGCTTGCTGTCATTAAGCCTAAAAATGTCACCGAGCTTCCGTTGGGGACAACGCAACATCACACGCACACTTACATCACACTGCTTGTGGGTGAGCGCATCCTTTGACACATTTAACGTACATTAATCTATTAATAAAGGATGTTCTATATATGTTAGATAAAATAAGTACTAGAATATAATATGTACTGGTGGTAGGTCTTTCATATGTAAGAGTCCGTCTGGGTGGGTACCACCGTAATGTCTAATTATAGCGCCAAGCAGCAGTGTGCATGCACTGTTGTGTTCAGGTTTGAAGAACATTGTAGCCAGTGCAACTACTGGAAATAATGAGACTTATCATCCTATGTCTCAGGACGACGAGCGCAGTGGAATGCCACACAGTTCTTGCTAAGCCAAGGTGATGGACGGTGTTGCTACTGTTTATGGATGGTCGTATCGGTTAGCATCAGGCGAACGGCATTCTTGCCTCGTCATTCAATGCAATACAAAAAAAAAAATATATGTCTTTCCATGCGACTTGTTTCAGTACTAATGATTCGTCTATTCATGTCATAGAGCAGTACCTATGCAAGCATTGATATTTAGCTCGTCAATGTCCATGGTAGTCAATGTAACTACTAATGAATTGCAATACTTAACATCTGATATGTCAGGATAAGGTCCCCAATGTAGTACCGTGCGTATTAGTTACTATATATTTTATGAGCAGTAATGTAATAAATCACAGAAGTTTCTATTCACCCCTCCTTACCAACAGCGAGAAGACTGCGTTTGCAATCATAATGCAGTCAAAATTGCATCAACATCAAGAATCAAGATAAATTTCTGTTGCAGTAAACCTCCTACACTGAATGCAAATTGTGCATTTAACTCGCTTGCACACGAATGTATGAAGCGTCGAGCGAATGTATGAATTCGATGGTCGAATTTCTATCACTGGACGACTCTAGTTGTGAATCGTGACTAATTTTTTGATTTTAAAACATACAGACATATTATGAGTAATTTTCTTATTTACAAAAATGGTGTGACGTTTTATTTTACGGCGAATAATCGACATTTTAAAATGGTAATTTTAATATTAGATGCATTTATTTATAAAAATAAAACCATTAGATGTCAATGTTCAAACAGAACAACTTTGATACATTCGGAACGGGTTAACTTGTGACAAAATATTCTCAATTAAAATGGCATTTATGGACGATGTCCTTTAAATGCCCATATTAAGTAAGTGAACAACATTGATGTTTTCATGATCATAAAAAAACGATAATCGATTTACAAGCGAAAGTAAAGTAGACACTAAAGTAGACGTGTTTTATTTACAGGTTATTGTATATTTTTATCCTATCGTAGACCAATTCTACTGTTCTTTAAGATAAGGACCTGTATCCAAGATGCTTTTCTATGTAAGCGTTGACGCCAATAGAATTGAAAATAAATTGTATGCGTATGACATAATATCTCATCGACAAATCTAGCGCAAGGATACGTCACTCCCATAGATTTTTTACGGCATTGAATGACGAGACAAGCATACCGTTCACCTGATGGTAAGCGATACGACCACCCATAAACAGTAGCAACACCATCCAGCACCTTGAGTTAGAAAGTAATGTGTGGCATTTCACTGCGCTCGTCATCATGAGACATAAGATGTTAAGTCTCATTATGTACAGTAGTTTCACTGGTTACAATGTCTTTCAAACCGAAACAAAACAGTGCATGCACACTGCTACTTGGCGGTCGAAATAGACATTGCGGTGGTACCCACCCAGACGGACTCTTACATATGAGAGACCTACCACCAGTAGTGTTTTTATTCTATTGCCGTTAACGCTTGTAGAAAACCATCTAGGCTACACGCCTAGAACGCTTTACTTCAAAAATAATTTCAACCAACGATTAATGTCGAATAACATTAACCCCCAACGGTTGCCATAATTATGCATTTATTTTCACTGGGAAAGTGCGATTATCACTATCACTCAGCTTTAAAAGCGACTGGACGATAAAGTGCTTGCGCATTCATTGGTTCCTTAACACGTCTGAGCGATATGTCACCTTCTTAACTATATTTTGTACCTTTAGAACGAAAACGACACTATAAAAAAAATCGAAAATTGCGTTATCGTTATAAAATGACTTAAAATGAAGTTCTCAATACAACAATAGCTCAAACACAGCCATATTCAAGCGGGAAAATGACCAAACTGTTATATCAGGCCTTTTTTTATTATATTTTTATGAGAAAGGGACCAGTTTTAAGTCATTTTCTGACGATAACTCAATTTACGATTTTTTTTAATTGTGCCGTTTTCGTTCTAAAGGTGCGATTCATGTTCGCTTTGCAGAGAGACACAAAATATACGATACAATTATAAGAGTAAGCAAGCAACACCGAGACCAAAAGACGACAATATTTCACCCCCAACCTCATTTGACGAATTCACACTTGCCCTTCAAAATATTTGCGCACGAGTTGACTTCATATTACAATAGATAACGGGGTAGTGTTTTATTGAATACGGCTACAAAATAGCAGTTGTTATTGCAAAAATCCCTTTCCTAGTCCTCCATCTTTAAAGGTCGACAACTGAAGTCTGTGAACTGGACGTTCACTTGACATATCAAGTTTCAATTTATTATGTAAATAAAACAAAAAATATTAATTATGTTACCGTCCTTCGTAGCTACGAGCAATCACTTCAACCCCAACTATGTCATTAATCAAGGTCCCGTAGCCCCTTTATCCCTTACAAAAATAAAAATTTGCCCCTCATTTCAGTCGAGCGAAGGTTCTTACCCTTTCATCATGCCATACCAGCCCTGTATTAGATACTGCTGAGCAAGAAGAAGGTTTAGGCTTTACACCACCAAGATGACCTAGTGCGGATTGGTAGACTTCAAATACCTTCGAAATTCTTATAGAGAACATCTATTACTGTTAAAAATATTATCCTCCCAAAATTCGTAATATTCTAATACAGTGCTCCAATGGTGCTGTCATTGGCCTGGGCTGACAGCTACTGTGGATTGAGAAAAAAACGCTTTTATATATAAAACAAGTCGCAGACGATGTTGACATCAGCCATTTCGTGATGTGCCTAAGTACATCATAATTTCATACCAAATGAAAATTGCAAGTTGTTATAGAATTATATTTTAAGTGTGTGGTTTACTTAAGAGTAGTTTGTTTGGAAATATTTAAGGTTACATTTTGTCATTATTCAGAGAGCTTCAAATTAAGATCATTTCACTCTTGACACGGATTTGTGTCTGACACACGGACTGATCATTTCACTTGTCAAAATGTATTCTTTTCCAGGTTTTTTAGAGCTAAATGACGAAATGCGTAAGCTCACCTGACATAAAGAGACACGCCTGCAAAAGTAGAATCGCCAAAAAAAAATTATACAATTTTAATTATAATGTGAGTTTCTTTTGTGCTAAAAGATTGTTTTACGTTTTCAATATATTAGACCAGCCGCACTCAGCTTTTTTGAGTCGCCATAGATGTCTCAGATAAGATGCCTCGAGCCCCAACGGAAATTCATTACCCTACTAAATGTCTAAAAACTTAGTTATAATTAACTTTATGTTTTTTTTTGTTCTCATTGGATATGTGTACAGTATATAGCTCAAGCGATCTTGAGAAGCTATCTTTAGTTTTAATGGAATTTTTGAAATCGGTTAAGCATTAGGTAGCCACTGTTGAGTATAATAGCTGCACTAGAGTTATAAATAGTAGTCGGTGAATGAGTTCCATAAAAGAATATCAAACATTTAACCCAACGCTTTCGTTTGACTGCCTTAGTAGCGCAGTTGTATTACGGTACGACTGCAATACTAAAGTCTCGGGTGCGATCCCCGGGTCGGGCAAAAAGATATTTGATTTTTCTATCCAGCATCAGCCCGGAGTCTAGGATTTGTGTGTGTGTAGCCCAACGCGAAAGTTAAAAATATGATGACTAGTTCACAGCTTTCAAATAAGAAAAGGTAGCGAAATCAATAAAAACACCTTCAAAAACCCGTCACCCTTCAGCGTCAGTCGTTTCACAAAACGACCCAACGCAGACATGAACCGCAACATCAATACACACATGTAAGTGCTACAAGTGATCAGCGTAATAAATTTCTTTTGGACGCAAACGACCGAAAATCGCGTTAATGTCGCCAACTCGTAGCTGAAGCGAACCGGCCGCGTCTGGTATGCCGCCCGACTACAGTCCCACCAAATTATCTGTCATTTAATTTGGGCAAATTATATCTTTAAAATGATATTCCATATTCCTAAGCATAAAATTGTCCTAGTAATAAATTATTATATGACATCTAGACACTTTATAAAATAGCACAACGTCTTTTTTATTTTTCTAGAGGTAGGTAGCGCACATACTAGGTTTGTTAGGTCCAATGTAACAGGGGGGTGAGCTCCAGCGAAAAATGACAAGAAATTTACACACTGGGGAGTGGGGTTCGATCGCATGGTCGGGTAAAACGATATAGATTTTTTTCTGCACAATATTAGCCAAGTTTGGAATTTATGCTCGATATGGCGATAGGTTTGCTCCCAATACGTTTATAGGAAAGAATACGCATGGCGATAAATTGATGAATTAGTTGTGCTTCTGCCTAGGTACACGTTTGCAGATAAAAGGCATGCGTGTGTGTGAGAGATTAGTTTTTATAGAATACCCTACATTATAGATTCTCATAAATCATAACGAACGAGCTTAGATCAAAAGATTAATTGACAAATAATGAACATCTAAATTACTTTTAAGGCGGCTTATGCATGTATGTTTATATTAATAAATCATAATTAATTTGTGGATATTACGAAACTAATTCATCAATTAAAATAATATTTAATAAGCAATATGACTCGCGGAAATTTGAAAATTCCCTCAACTTCTCATACCCTGACTTAATCTGCTAAGCTCCACAAATGACACCAAATAGATCATACCGAATGGACTGTAACCGTAACGAGTAACGAATAATTTTAAAACATAACAATTACGCGAATAAAAACCCGCCCGCCGGTTGACATTTACTTGCGGCGAACGAGTACCGCGCACCACCGGCCCGCGTGTGTTACCTCTCAATACCATTCACATGTATACTTATTATAATGTGTCTTGTTTGTACGTTGACATTTACATGTGGATAGTACGCAGACTGCAGCTAATAAAGGGGTATGGGAATCTTTGGGGGCTATGCTCAGCAGTGAACTGTGGCTGATGATGAAAATCGCTTGATTGACATAAGGGTAGAAGTTAAATAACTCCCTTCTTTGTAGAAGAAGAGCCTACTATTAATCTAATTACCATTTAGTAGTTAGATATAATGACTCTTTTATATGAGGGAAATTGCCAAACATACCAGTCTGGCATTGAAATCACCAACGGTTTTGATTATGAGATCGCAAGGATCTTGAATTTGATCTCCAATACAGCAACCAAAAACTGTAATTTGCCAACGATATGGAAGGACACTCATCCCTTGTGAGATGAAAATAAACTCCAGTAACAGTGTACTAGATTCACTTCTACATACATACAGAGGCGCGGAAGCTTAATGAATTTTATGTTGAGTTTGGTTTTTCAAGCCCATTTGTTCTATAAAATCCTTAAAAAAATTAGACGACACCACCTATTGATGATTACCTATATGGTAGTTGCTTTGAGCCTAGAAACTATACTTTTCGAGAAATATCAACTTGCTAGGTAATTCAGAGTAAATTTTCCTAACGCACAACTCTTGCGCACAAGAAATATTAGGCGCCACGCTTAGGACAAACTTAATCTATACTATCTATACTAATATTATAAAGCTGAAGAGTTTGTTTGTTTGTTTGAACGCGCTAATCTCAGGAACTACTGGTTCGAATTGAAAAATTCTTTTTGTGTTGAATAGACCATTTATCGAGGAAGGCTATAGGCTATATAACATCACGATGCAACTATTAGGAGCGAAGAAATAATGGAAAATGTGAAAAAAACGGGGAAAATTATTCAGCCTTGAGGGCTTCCATTGCGTGCGCTGCGAAAACGGTTCAAGATACCAAAAATATATGTATGAAAGAATTATTCCTCTTGAAATGATCTAAAAAAATGTCCGCGACAGTATATGTCTATCTTTTAAGATTAACTCACTAGAACCGTTTTATGGTAATCAAATTTGGTCGAAATTAATGCATTATTTGTTAAGAGTTGTATCAACGTCATAATATTAATATTTATCCAAATAAATGTGTTGGATAGAGTTATTCAACGGGAAGGTTTTTATGTACTTTTAGCCCGGAAAAACTTATTAACGCGGGCGAAGCCGCGGGCAGAAGCTAGTAATATTATAAAGCTGAAGAGTTTGTTTGTTTGAACGCGCTAATCTCAGGAACTACTGAACCGATTTTGAAAATTCTTTCACTAATAGGAAGCTACATAACTCCTGAGTGCTATAGGCTACTTTTTATCCCGGGAAAATATTTTTGTGCCGGAAAAACTTTTTCACGCGGGCGGAGCCGCGAGCACTACTAGTAAAGTTTATAAAAGCGTTTGCTATAAAACCAAAATTAAGTCTCGAAAATAAGTATCCCGTAGCACAGATTGATGATAACAAGATATCTTTCACCTGATAGTAAATAATACGCCTAGTAATAAGTAGTAGCAATAAAACAAGCAGCTTTGAAATATAAAATTTACAGCTCTCTACAACGGTTGGTGGTATGGGTCATACAAATCACGAAAGGTTCATATGATATTTCCTTTGAGCTTCAATACATTTTACATCAGTTGCAGTGAAGCTATTCTGCTGCATTTTCGATAAAAAGAAACAATACTTAGTGGGGTATATTTGTTGTCCAATAGGTACAATGAATTAATGGTATTCTAGTAAATTTATACGCGATAATAAATTAATTATTTTGGATTACATCTTTAATAATAAAGTCATATATTAGCTACTAAACTTTTAAGACTGTGATTAACATGAGAGGAAATAGTCGAAAATTATTAGGTTCACCGGTAGACAAATAGTTACCCTTCGAATCTGTATAAGGACATTATTTTCATATTTTGTAGAACCTAACTGCCCAATCCTCACTAATAAAGCAGGGGCCATTCCTTGTACCCAGAACTTCATCCAATTCCAATTCAATTCAAGCCTATCAAAATTTGTGTTTGTTCTTGATTCTTAAAACACAAACATGACTCGCCCAGGATTCTAATACTGCAGACCTCTATCATATCATGGGATGGAAATAGCTATCCATACTGCAGAGTCTTCGTTTACACACTTTCTGGGACACATATGCAATCAGCCCTGTATTATATACTGCTCACTACCGAGCAAGGGGTACTACTACTACTCCTCTACTACTGAGAGGGGTTAGGCCTTAGTCCACCATGCTGGCCTAGTGTGGGTTAGCAGACTTCACATACTCTCAAAATTCTTATGGAGAATTCTCAGGATGTAGGTATTCCTCACGATGTTTCCTTCACCGTTAAAGTGAACTATAATTGATAACCAATACACACGTAACTTCGAAAAGTCAAAAGTGTGTGCCTTGGGTTTTGAACCTCCGGACATTGGTAGAACGTTCCATTCCCACCTAGGCTATCGTCCACCTTAGGGACACATACGTTTGTTTAAAATATAATCAAAGGCATAAATAAGACTCCTAAAACATCTACTACAAACACAAATCGAGCAAAGTCACGGCCCATAACGAGTATCGGTAAAAGATTTTTAATGACGCAACAAAGTCGAAAACGATCGCACCGAACACAAGGCTCGGGCGCCGCATCGGTCGAAATGCTTCCTACATTCCGACCGCCTTCGGGGCGACTTTTTTTTATTATTTTTACGTACATCCATCCAGCCTGCTCCATTTACGATGTGTATTTAGAGTATAAATACCGTACCGAGAGCTGAAGACGGCAATCAGTAGCTATCGGGGTCTACACAGACAGCAAGATGAGATTTCTGGTCGGTTTAAAAAGAATATATTTTTTTAAGTGAACTCAGTGCTTTGTGTTGTGTTTCGGAATTTTTTGAATTGTGATGCAGATTGAGGATGTTAAGAATTTGTGTTTTGTGAATTAATTGAATTATATTTTTTTCCGGGGAATACTTATGAATATTTTTGAGAAAGTCTTAGTGCAATTTACTCATACATTTAATAAGTTTTCATGTCTTCTTCGGAATTATTTACTTTTCTTTCCTGACTAACATATTTGAGAAGTTACTAAAAAGGAATAGTTTGTTGGTGAAAGTATATTTAACATTTCATTCTTTTAACTAATTAGTGTTTTGTATTTTCATCCTTAACAAGGGACAAAACAGTGATTTACTAAACTGTTATAGAAAAGTTATAAGGTCAAAGGGATTTTAATTACCTTCTTCCATTAATTACGAATTAAATATAATATTTGTTTAACATGCAACAATATCAGCAACTACATCTAACAACGCAGTAGATATTGAGTCCATAATACTTCCTTGAGAAAGTCCCTAACTCCAGTTACAAGTCCCCACCGAGACTATTTATCATCCACAAATTAGTCTCACGGGTCAATTAACATCCACGAGTCACGACACAAGATCTCATCGCGGAGTCAGGGTTCCATGTGACTGTTGAATGCATTTATTCTAAAAAATGCATATTGGCTATATAAATAATTCATTAAATCTTAATATTAAGTGAGTGTAATTGATGTAATGCCAATAAGGAGTACAGTTCACCTTCAATACTAACTAACCTGCATTATTCATAAATGTAACATTGTATTGCCACCTCCTTGTTATAGAATGCATCATCATACATTTAAACATTTCAAGTCTATTAAGTGCTTTATAGATAATCCAAAGTGTATCTGACGAGCCTTGTTCTGGGTTATAGATATACCGTATAGTTGGCATAATTGTAGCTCTCGAGATTTGAATACAAATGATATTTGAAATGCTTATCACAAGGATCCCAGTTTCAAAAGCGCCTAGTAACTGGTGACTAACATATACCTTCTTCCACAGATTGTTTTCGCCGCCGCCGTGGCCTGCGCCTACGCCGCTCCCTCCCACCTGCTGCCTTACGCGGCATACTCGGCCATCCCCGCCATCCCCATCGGCGCCTTGCCCACCGTCTCCTCCGGGGACATCCAGGCCGCCGCCATCGATGCCCATGTCAAAGCCGCCGACCTTGCCCAGGAATTCGCTGACAAAGCCAGGCTGGCCAATGAACAAGCCACCGAGAACCTGAACACCCAGGTCTACACCAGCGTCGACCAGGACAAAGAACGTTTGGCTGATGCCTTCTGGGCTACTGAGGACAAGAAATGGCAAGCCTTGGACGCTCTCAAGACCGCTGAGGCCCAGATTGATGGTGCCATCGCCAGCAAGGCCGATATCCTGGCTAAGACCGCTGTTGGTGCCCCCTACCTAGCCGCTGTAGCTCCTGTGGCTGCCGTTGCACCCGTAGCGCCTGTTGTCTACTCTGGCTACGCCGCTCCCGCCCTCAAAAGCTTCTCCTCACAAACCCTCATCCAGTCTCATCCTGAAGCCATGAAAGCTGAGGGCGAGAGTGAAAAGGTTGAGGCGGCCGTGAAAGCCGCTGAGCCCGCTAAGGAAGCCGAAGCCGAGAAGGAGAAGCCCGCCGAGGCTGACTCTGCTGCCGTCGAAGCCGCTGCCGAGTTGAAATCCGAAGCTGACAAAGCTTTAGCTGCCCTACACGCTCCCGTGATCACGCCCGTCGCCGTGGCCGGTGCATTCCCTTACAGCGTTGCGTACCCGTACTCTGGCGTTGCGGTCGGTCCCGCGTTCGCCCCCGCATTCGCCCGTTCCGTTGCACCCACCGTCGCATTAGCCCAGCCTGGATTCAAATACGCCACCACTATCCAGCACGTCGGCCCTTACGCGACCTCGGCCTTCCTGAAGTCTCAGTGGTGATTTGATTGAAACATTTGTTAAAGAAAAACAAATTTTGTACTATGTTCCCGGAATAAAATCGGTTAGTTCAAAATTTATTTCTGCGGTTTTATTTTCTCTGTACCATTCATTAATATTTGTTAATGCGTTTATTTAGTCTTTGCCTATTTTGTGTGCAGAAATCCTTTCGAAAATAAAGAGTTGGAGAAATTCTTTGTGGTTTTGAAGTCAAAATATCCATTAACACTGAAGTAGGGTGCTGAATTATAAAAATATAAAATGCTAAGGTTCATAATACATATTATAAAGACTATATTCAACATCCATAATATACTTAGGAACCTACACATAAAAAATATACTGTGACATTATAACGTGTGTTTTAAGAGTCTTTCTGCACCATAGTCAAAACCATAATAATTTTAAACGAAATATTCAATAATATATTATCTAGCTTTGACGAATTATTGATGATGATTATAATGATCTCAAATTATTGAATAATATTGCTCTAAATGTTGCCATGATTCAATAATCACATGCTACCTGGTGTGTAAGTATCATCGTAGCGTCAAATTAATGGAGCGCGTTGAACTCTTTTGAACCTAAAACTTGAAAATTATGCTACAAGAACCAGTAAAATAAATTACATACAGACATACATACAAAGGTCTTTTTTTTTTTTTTTTTTTTCAATGCCATCTTCGGCGCATTAGGGACGGCTGCGGGCTTCCTCCGACTCACGTCTAAGTTGTCGTCCGCAACCGCCCCTGCACGTACCGCTGTTGCGGTCCTTTTCCTGTTGCGGGGGCTCAGAAGCCCCCGAAACACCGTACCGTGTCCTCCTTTTGGTGTACGAGGCAGCGTGAGACACGCTGCCTCGGACATGTCCATCACGGGGGTCACAAAAGTTGGCTAGACTAATGGGTGGGCGGCACGTCCCGCCCACCCGTGACCCCCGTAGGCCCCTATTAGTCGCCTTTTACGACAGGCAGGGGATACCGTGGTGGGATTCTCCAAACGCCCCCAATCCACAGGGCGGGAGACGTCGGTCAGTCGTCCACCCGACGCCTCCTACGTCTCGTCGGGCGGCGGGAGGGATCACCACTGCGCTGGCGATCCCTCTCGGCACTCTCCTTCCGCGAGAGGACCGCCTCGCAGAAGTGGGCCACCGCCTGCCAGGCCTCCCGGCCGCCGACCATGGAAGCGACCACGGCCGGCAGCGAGAGGTCTTCTCCGACGACTGTTTTGAGAGCGCTGCGCTCCTCATCCCAGGCTGGACAACACTCCAACGTATGTTGGGCCGTGTCCATTGGGCAGTTGTCACAATAGTGACACACGGCCGACTCCTCTACACCTACCACCCGAAACAGGAACTCACCGAAGCAGCCATGCCCGGTGAGCACCTGCGTCAGACGGTATGTTGCCGCTCCGTGGCGCCTGTCCAGCCATTCGGCAAAGACAGGACGCACTGCCTCTACGACCCGGTGCCCCCACGACGGGGCCTCCAGCCTGAGACGCCACTCCTCCACGGCGGCTCGCCGTAAGGCGGCCCTCTTGGCCTCCACCATACATACAAAGGTCTGGAGCTAATAAAAGCGTGTTAAAAAAAAAAGATAGTTTTGAAAATATACCTACTTACCTTAATACTCAATAAAATATTTTTTGTAGCTTTTTACGGGGTTCTGTTACTTATTTTAAAAACAATTTTAGTAATTTATTTTTCCATTTATGATTTGTACGGTATTGCGCAACCACCTTAATTATTTTACTTATTAAGACAAATAATAAGATGTTGGTACTTACATTATAGACTCAATTAGTATATACTAGATTTTGCCTGCGGCTCCGCCCGCGTTAAATAGTTTTTCCCGGGATAAAAGTCCCGCTTATTATTTTTCCGGGATAAAATGTAGCCTATGTGTTAATCCAGGACATGATCTACCTGTGTGCCAAATTTCATCGAAATCAGTTTAGTAACAAACATCCATACATACTTACAAACTTTCGCGTTTATAATATTGGTAGGATTACTGAAGTTCATTTTCCAATTATGGTGATGTAGAAAGTTGTTCCCAACAAAGTTTACAATCCAAAAATGACACAGAATTGGGAACAAGTCGTGTTAATTGGTTGCAAACGTGCAATGGCCCACAGGGTAAACTTTTTTAACCGACTTTAAAACACGGAGTAGATTGCCACAAAATACAGACACGGTATATATTTTTTAAGATATCTATACCGAATTACTGACTTATATGGCAGTGGGCAGGGCACACAGTTCGAAGAACTGACAGATGGGAAAAAAAATTCTCGGTTAGAGATGACGTACTAGCAAGCGCAGCGTCGGCCGTCCACCTGCAAGGGGACAGACGACTTGATAAAGGTCGCACGAACGCGCTGGATGCAGACCGCTTTTGACAGGTCCGTCTGGAAATCTTTAGGATGCTATGTTCAGTTATGTGGCTGATCATGACGATAATACCATTATCTGAGATTGTAGACGAACTTGCGTGATGCCTTTGTCATAAATCAGAAAGTTGGCTTCGAATAGTTGATCACATTTTACCGGTGCAGGATTACCATAGACATAGATATAAAATCTTGTAGCTAATACAAAGAAACGGGAATTTAACCCTGCATGGTTAAATATTCCGCCTGGAACGTGACCAACGTGCATAAAACACTTCAGACTCGGCACACTGTCACTAGAATAGTCATTTTCGCATGAAGAATATCGTAGGCAAAGAGTAAGTTATCTACACACACACCCTCACGCCTTTTATCTTCGAATGGGTAGGCAGAGTTACAACCAGTGCACCCACTTTTCACCGTGCGTATTCCGCCCTATGCTATGATGTGATATGGGACGAGTGTTTCGCCACATCAGGCACAAATTCCAGACTTCGGGCTGATGCTGAGTAGAAAAACCCAACATCACTTTTCCCGACCCGGGAATCAAACCCTCAGCATTGCAGTCGTACCGTATTATGACTACGCCACCGAGGTAGTCAGTAAATTTTTTACATCTAAACCAAATCTGCATAAAAGTTACTTCCCTTAGGTTGCACACTCCGCAAGTTAGGATCGTCACAAGGGGATTCCCTCACAGCAAAAAACCTTTTATAGATGTGACCCCTGTTTTACTATTTAGGGTCAATTACCGGCGTCTCTATTAGTCATCTCGTAAAAAATACGATATGACCCTTTTTTACACTGTCACAGCATAAAAATTTATAGGGTACTATTATCTGATGACGATGATATATTTAGCGCAATATATAAAATTGTTAGAGTTAGCGATTATACAAGATTAAGATTATACTAAAAAAAGCGAACGAGCTGCCTTATTTTTTGGCATCGGAAACCCGCCTTATGTCAGTCCTTTTAGAAGAATATCAATCAGAGGATACATATATATATACACTCACGCCTGTTATCCCCGAAGGGGTAGGCAGAGGCGCAACTAGTGCACCCACTTTTCGCCGTTATTCCGTCCCATGATGTGATAGGGGGCGAGCCTATCGCCATATCGGGCACAAATTCCAGACTCCGGGCTGATACTGAATAGAAAAACTCAATATCATTTTGCCCGACCCGGGGATCGAACCCGAGACCTCAGCTTTGCAGTCGTACTGTAGTACAACTACGCCACCCAATATAATTAGTCAGAGGATAATCGCGTAAGAAATACAATCATAAGTATTATTCTAGTAATCGGACCTAATAGTTCGAAGTCCATGTTCTACACGCACGGTCTCTAAAGACCTTAAATTGCTCCTACCTAATCTTTAATAGCAAATGCATCTAACGTATAATAACTATGCAAATTGTAAAAGGTTTAACTGTTAGACACGCAGCAAGTTAACACGAAAGTAGAATTGCTAGCGCCGTTTCAAGATGCTTTTAATAGCTTGAAATCGCTTGAAGTCCGCCTATGTACGTTATTTGTATATAAACTGTATAAATAAATAATATTTTCCCAGCTTACACAAGTGAAGTTGATAATTTTCTTTAATTCCATAGCTTAATAAAATTACTACTAACGACAATTTTATTATCATGACATAAAACATACATACACTCAGAAATCTCATACTGCTGCCATTAATTCTCAGCTGTTTGAAATGTCTACATACTAGGGATAGCAGGTTGCAGTTGATTGGCAACCAGAATATACCCGCATCAGTCCTTCGAGCTAACGCGGTATTTTAAAGCGACATCCCATAAAACGAGAACGGCATTTTAGTACCCTGAAACTGCAATTCATTGTGACATTTAGGTCCAACAACTTTGTATTCTAGTATCGAAAACAACAACACTACCTTGAGGCTGATAAATTTGAAAAAAGTACCCAAAAGCAGTTTTTCGGCTTATGGCTGTTGCCGGCGCCCATGGACTTAAGCAATCCCAGAGATACCGCTAGTCTTATACCTACAAAGAGAAATGAGATTTCCACCATGAATAAGGTTGCAATAAATAACATTTTCACGCTACTAAAAATACTTACAATAAGCATAACAAGGGAGCCCGTTCACCTTTGCCGTCTGAACCAGATACATTCCAATAAATACAGAATGTTTCGTATTTATAAAGTAATTGTTGTTTTAAACATTGTTTTATTTCGTTGATAACTGAAGAGTTAATAAAAAGATGAAATGTATTTAACCGTATTTATGTGGGGATGTAATTTTAGTGATTACTGAAGCGCAGCGTCACGATGTTGTGAAGAAGCGTCGCAATCACAACATATATTACAGATAAGTAATTTTTTAGTTAATTTGAACTATAATTACATATTTACAACAAAAACACTCACGACTTTATTCCTGAAGGGGTAGGCAGAGGTGCAAACGGGGATCCTATTTTTCGCCATGTGTATCCCTCCCATATGATCGGGGATAAGAAAATTGCCATGTCGGATATAAGTTGCAGAATCTGAGCTGATGCTAGGCAGATTAACCGAATATCGCTTTTCCCGATCCGAGATTCGATCCCAGGACTCCAGAATGGTATAGGTACGACGTAATACAACTACTCCCCGAGGCAGTTATACTATATGTTAAAATAGGCTTCATTAATCGTTTTCTGTATATTATATCCCATCAAAAACATAAATGTGAAATGTGGAAGCCAAGTCTAATATTAAGAATATGGGTGCTGCTCGACTTCACGGACAAAAGAATTGAAATCTTAATGGTACCAAGCCCTGTAGATAATCCTGAAAATTATTTATAAGAACCAAATCCATTCTAAAATAAATTTAAACTAATATTTCTTTGATTTTCTGCTACGACAATGTATGATATTTAAAAATATCATTTCATAAATTTGAATAGTCGAATTATTTACACAAAGCAGATAACTTAGTATAAATTTAAGTTCAAGATTTGACTTGGCTAGTCTTCACATACAATTTTTCTTATATTTTGCTAATAAACTTATCTTTATGTTACTGTTTTTATATAGTTAAGTCAATATATCCTACTCTACGAAAAAAATATTTTCTGATAAAACTAGCTAAGACAAATCTTGAGCTTAAATTTATACTAAGTTATCTGCTTTGTGTAAATAATTCGACTATTCAAATTTATGAAATTATATTTTTAAATATCATACATTGTCGTAGCAGAAAATCAAAGAAATATTAGTTTAAATTTATTTTAGAATAGATTGTGTTCTTATAAATAATTTTCAGGATTATCTACAGGGCTTGGCACCATTAAGATTTCAATTATTTTGTCCGTGAAGTCGAGCAGCACGCATATTCTTAATATTAGACTTGGCTTCCACATTTCACATTTATGTTTTTGATGGGATATCATTACTTTTTGTAAAGATATTATTTATTAAAATATTGAGTTAAGTAATTAAAACAATTACGTAAGAAGTTACCTTTGATCAATATTTATGAAGTTACATATTTTAGAAAAAAAATAAACATTGTATTAAAAGCCGTAAACCGCTTCATCGTTCTGCTATGTGCATGCGATGAAGTCCTCTTGGTATAAAAACCTCTATTTAATAATTACTTAAACTCTATGAATTGCAAGTATTATGATAAAACGTCCAATGTCATCTCATGTCAAAATAATAAACGTCTTAAGATGTAAATAAACATTGTAGAAATCCTAATTTTTTTATTTGAGCTCGAAACAGAAGTAAATATATAATATAAAAGACTTAAGAGTGGGCACGAGTTGCTGATGCCTATAACGTATCTATAGGAACCTAACGCCGTGTCCCACAACAGCTCTGTCTAAAGTCGGAAAATTTATAGAAAAATTCAAGCAAAAGTGGTGCCCTAATACAGAGCCGAACGTAATTAATGGATCAAGGTAAACAATATTTAAAGTAAAATAAAGCATCAATGGACGTGTACGCCTCAACGTTCATTATTCTAAAGATAATTTATATATAGTATTCAGATTTTCCGATTGCTTGGAAAATGTTTCAAATCTTAAAAATGTATTGTTTTCAGATTTTTTCCTTTGTATACATACAATTACCTATCTGGATACCAAATTTCAACTTTCTAGGTCATCTGGAAGTGAGTTAGGTTTTTGATCTATATGTCAGTCAGTGATAAAAATGACGATTTTTAGATGTTAGTATCTCAATGACCGTTTGAGCTATATTTATGAAATTTGGGATTCTGGTTAACTTGATGGGGTTTAATATATAAACCAAATCTCAGGTATTTACGTTAAATAAATTTTGAGTTATGGAGGCGTGAAAAGTCGCTCCAAATGGTTCGGGTGAAACTACACTAGGGAGCTTCGACTTTTTTTTTGCTTGGCTTGACACGCTGCCGCGTGTCTCGATTGTCTTATTATATTATGGGTTCGAATTTCGGCATTCAAATATTAGTGATTCGGATTTCAAGAACTCACTCACATCCATTGCCCATAATTTTTTATTGTAAAGCGTACATTGATAAATTACAGCCGGACCAGTAATTGTGAAAACAATTGAGCATACTATATTGGTTAGATATGCTACTAACCAATATATTATGTCTACCTACTGTTATTTATATATTATAAACACCATTACAGGTATACTAAAGCAGTCATACAATTTAAATCTCAATTTTACGTGAATTAACACCATGATGATCAAATCTGTATGCGATATAGACAAATCAATCAGCCTGTATACATCTGTACCAAAATGAATATTGATAGAACGCCGAGTGATACCAAGGATAATGATATAGCGTAAATGGCTGTACATTATCATTTTAGATCGATTAATTCATGGTTTAGTGCAAGTTCATACCAGGGTAGTGATTAGGAAAGTACAGTTGGTTAGCGGCGGAGTCATTTGTTTTCAATAAACTTAAACCTTTTGGACCGATTACTCGCAACGTTGCTAAGCTACTCATGTGCATCGAATCCACTAAAAGAAACGTTTGATTTTCATAGAATAGCTCTCCACCAGAGCTAAGCTTAGCGAAGTAACCCTTATGGTCAATACACATTAATCTGATTCGATTACGCATTGTCAAATAGGTAGCATATTACTTGTAAGTAATAATATTGAGAGTAGTTAGTCCTTAGTCTACCACGCTGGCCTATGTGGATTATGTGAACTGACGTTTACAAAAAAAGAACTGTATACTTTGCTTTTTTGTTAAGTGATATTTGTCGCCTTCATCTAAAAGTCTCTCTCTTTGAAAAATAGTAGGTGGAAAAATAATAGTAGAAAAAATCCATTACGTGGTTTATAAACTAGTTATATAAAAAGGTGAAACAGACATCAAGTCCAGAAGATATTAAAACCCTATACACTCATAATAAGTAATACAAGCTTCTCGTATTTCAACTGCGCCGTTCTATTAACCTAACTCTTACCATCTCAGTGTGTACACGCCATTACCACGCCTCCATATAAAGCGAAATTAATGATATTTTAATAGGAAAAATCATTGTTCTAGCACGTTACGTACACTTTGCGCGTATTATTTTACTACAACTAAATTACACTGCAACTATAGGGTTAGTAGCCACAGCCCGAAATGGCCTGCGCTTCGATCAGCCACTTAAACTTCTGTCATACATGGACGTGAAGTGTCAGGGCCGTACTCTATCTGGAGCAAAAATATAGTTTTGCCGGCTGTCACCGATGCTACATAAATCCATCGCGTAGGAAAGTATTTTTATACTATTGAAGGCACGGTAATGTGGCTTTAGTGCATCTTATGTGAAGTGAAATGAATCCCAAAAAATGCCTAACTAAATGACTAACGAGACGAGCAAGCCGCCCGCCGCGACAAATGTTGAGCGACACGATCGCCAAAAAATGGCAACATTAACCGAACTCTAAATTACAAAACACTGCATGAAACTGCAATGCGCTTGACACTCGTAGACATTTGAAGATAAAGATAAGTTCCATCATACCCAATCATTACATTTGTTACAATCTCCTTCAATTTCAAATAGAACAGTCCATGGCATTCTGCTGAGCAGCAAAAATAGAAAATAACGACCAAAAACACTAGTTTTGAGATCTAAAAAAAGTTCGCTGGGACAAAAGTCTTTACAGCTTTTGTACAGACGTTTCATGCTCCAAACATAGAGAATACGTCTCAGTGACAGCACTGTTGCAAAGGTATCTATCTAGGAAATTCTCATATACAAGACACCTACCATCTACTAGTCAGTTATTGTTCATTTAAATTTATTTTAAAACGATACGGCGCGGCGCTGCTACTGCCCTGACAGTACTCGACTGCTTGCAACCAAACCTAAGCGCGCTCGTTCCGAATTCGCTACGGTTTATTTTCGAGAATAGTCTTGACATGCAGACATGCCAACGATAAGATCAATCGATTGCATATTACTTCATATTCGCAACTACTGTTATGTCCCGAACATTTTTAGTCTGTGCATGCTTAACATCGCGTAGGTCAACACATTTCAGTTTTTGTCCATTCATATTTTTCGGTGGGGTTTTACTATGCGACACGACTGCCCTACTGATATCTCAGGTTTGATCCCCAAGTCAGATGTTTCTGCATAGCATCAGGAATTATGCCTGCGAAATAGCCTGCGAAACGGCAATCTGCATGACTCTTATAAGGGACTTAATACCATACCAGCCCTGTATATACCGTCCACTGCTGAGCACGGGCCTCCTCTACTACTGAGAGGGTTAAGGCCTTAGTCCACCACGCTGGCTTAGTGCGGGTTGGCAGACTTCACATACCTTCGAAATTCAGAGAACTTCTCAGGTATGTATGGTTTCTTCATGATGTTTTCCTTCACCGTTAAATCGAGCGATAATTCACAAAGAATACACACATACATTTTAAGAAAAATCTGCGGGCATTCGTCTCAGCAGCACGTTCCACGCCCAACTAGGCTATCGCCGCTATAGGAGCTAATATAGCTGAGAAAATGCGTTCTATTGCTCTGCCAATGCCTAAATGCAATAATGGCTTGATGTAAATATATATCTATTAAATGTTTTCTTAGTCATTTATATTTGCTATTATCGAGTCGCCAAATTAAACGTGGCATACCAGACCGAATGTCATAGCAGCCTGACACGTCGCAATAATTACTTCGATAATATCTAGCAGCCCAAGGTCTCTGTACATATTTGAACTGAGTTTTTGTACGTCGCATATTTAATTAGATAAACAAATTGTGGTATACGTTGCTTTTTGATTTTGCCCGACTGTGCGAAGGAGGGTATATTTTTAGTGTTCTTTATAACTTAGATTTAGATGTTAAAGGCCTGGTTCACAGGTTTCAAGTAAATGTATTGATGTTCAATTTTACTTACTGATTATTCAAAAAAGTAATATGAAAATTTAAATCGTTTTGTGACTCATCCTCTCAAAATTTAAATTCGTAATAAATGTCCATTTAACATTCTCCATTTCTGTAAGATTATAATTCAGATTTAGTATTTTAATCTATGCACCAGTTCTATACAAAAACTAAGGTAATCAAGCTTACGTACATAATAAATGACGCAAATTGATTTATTATAATAACGCGGAATTCCAACGCCCTTCTACAGCGTGTTCTGATAACTAACATGTATCTATAAATTAACATATAACTATCTTTATTGATACATTTACTGGTGCCGGTGGTAGGTCTCTCGTATGTGAAGGGCCGTCGGGGTCTGCACCACCGCAATGTCTATTTCTACCGCCAAGCAACAGTATGTATGCTCTGTCGTGTTTCGGTTTGCAGGACATTATAACCACCGTAATGACCGAGCATTATGGGACTTAACATTTAATGTCTCAGGGTAAGGAGCGCATTAGAAGACCACGGAGTACTTTGTAATTAAAAGTTGTGTATGGTGTTGCTACTTTTATGGGCGGTTATATCGTTATCAGGCGAGCAGCATGCTTGTCTTGTCATTTAGTAGCAATAAAAAAAACATGCATAGTATCATGCTTCTATCCCACGGGGGTAGTCAGAGGTAGCCCAGTTAGCTTGATTCTGCCAACACCTTTATCAAACTTTTTACGCATTACCGCCGGCTTAGGGCACTTTTGACCTGGTCTAACCGATAATGTCAGATATCAGAAATTCGAAGGTTCGGTCCCCTACTGGCTTTTACATCCACATTCGCCTTATATAATATCCTCTTTATCAGTCGCGTATCATTCATCCAAGGAAAAGTATAAGAACTTAAGAATTAGGTAGTAGGCCTATTTTATTCGAGTCTTTGCCTCGTACCATCGCTTTGTTTATATTTGGTAAAAAAACAACAGTATGCTTAATGCTGTTTCTCGGTGGCCATTCTAACCAGAGAATCACTGAGTATTATGGTGCTCATCATCTTATGTCCCAGGATGGCAAACACTGCGCAATACCACACAGTACCTACTTGCCAAGTTGACTTAACACACAGACACACACACTCACGCCTTTTATCCCCGAAGGGGTAGGCAGATGCGCAACTAGTGCACCCACTTTTCGCCGTTATTCCTTCCATGATGTGATAGGGGGCGAGCCTATCGCCATATCGGGCACAAATTCCAGACTCCGAGCTGATACTGAATAGAAAAACTCAATATCACTTTGTCCAACCCGGGGATCGAACCCGAGACCTCAGCATTGCAGTCGTATCATAATACAACTACGCCGCTGAGGCAGTCCAAGTTGATTTAATTGTATGAAAAGGTTGTAACGGAGTACATAATATTGCTAGAGCTGACAATCATACCTGCGACCTTTCATGGCCCCAATACTAAAGCAATAAAATTAAGGGCAAGTTAAGAATATCGTAAAACGACGGAAATGCATGTGATAACTAAAATCAAACAAATCGGAAATAGTTAAAACCGTGAATAATGGCAATCCATATCTCCGCCTACCCTTATCGGATATGTTCATAAAGAAAATGCACCATCATCGTGTTTACTGAACCATTCGCGTGGGATATATAACCTGGAAGTAGTATTGAATATTTATCGAACCGTTCGTCGAATCGTCCTTGCATTGTGTGAATATTATTAAAATAATACTTTCATTAAATTATTTGCACACATTACCTCTGTACAGACTGATCAAGCGCGTATCTTATTTTATACCAGCTTTTAATCGCGGCTTCGTCCGCGTGATAGAGCTTTGTCTGGGTAAAAGTGTCACCCAGGATCTTAAACTATCTCCATTCCAAACTTCATCAAAATCAGTTCAATAATTCCAGAGATTACATCGTACAAACAAACTTACAAACTTTACCTCATGATAATATCAGTGTATAGATATACCGTGATCCCGCCTAATTTCAGGTTATCCTGTGAATTCCATATTTATACAAACATCGTTTGTTAAGACCCTAATTCTATTAACGTCTATAACATGGCAGTATTGATGACTAAGGAACAAGGGTACTACTATTTATCGTGTAATTTTTACCATAACACTTCTATAGTATGCTATTTCAGTAAGGAAGTAGAACACAATGTCAAATTTTATATATTTTTTGCAGCAAACCAAGTTTTTGCCAGTTGAAATGGGACCCGAACGCAATTTAATAGTTTTTGCCGTAACATTAGTCACCTTTGCAATATAATATTATATTCCTAATATACAACTATTGCAGAGTCTGAAATATCATTCTGGAATTGTTTTTTAAAATATTTTGTAATCCGTGAAGTTGTAGCTTCAATTCCCGAATGATGCAACTATTATAAAGTTTTATCGACTCTCCCAAAACTCATGAATTGCCTGAAAATAGAAATAGCACTCAATTATGCGATATCATCATCGCCTATAGCAGCGGTTATAAGCTTAACAAAGTGTATAGACTCTATCTCTGCCCACCAATTTGGAGATAAGAACGTGAACTTATGTTATGTTCAACTTGAGACCAGGTGGCGTTAACAAGACGCCTTTCAACAATCGCCAACACCAATAGATAACAAAAATAACACACAAACACACGAATTGAGAACCTCCTCCTTTTTGGAAGTCGATTAAAAACGTATGGTAATGACATATCACAGTGACAGATTTATCGATACTGCATTCGCATGATTTTGATCCTAACAGACAATTAAAATATTATTTTTATGGGTCGGCATTGAATTTTCACGTAATAAGAGAATAGTTAAACCATAGTTAATAAACCTAATAACCTAATAAGTGAGTACCTAATAGTTGATTTAAATAGTTAACAACCACTTAAGCAGTTATTATTCATTCTATGCTCTACTTAAACTGTTGTATTCCGCTTGCATCTAACTATTGCATAGTTAACTGTGAACGATGTTATAAACTAATGCTATTTACGAAAATAATGTAAATTAATTAACTTTATAGACTTAATTATTTAAAGAAGCAACTACAGCCTAGTGGGGAAAGAAGCGAGTTGCAAAACCCGAAACTGCAGTTGCGCGATCTAATTTTTACATGCAAAACTTTGTAATTGGAACTTTGGGTGATATTTTTTTAAAAGGCGATCGAGAAGCTTCCAAGAAGATGAAGTTAGCTCCCTTCATTCGATTGTATAAGAAATATTATAAAGTTAGATTGTTGAATATTTAAAGGCGTTTGGGCCGATTTAAACGCTTGTTGATGAATGCTACTCGTCACGTAAATGCATAAGCCGACCAAGTACGTCACACTCTAATCTATGCTCTCAAATGCAATGGAATCAGCCCTGTATTATATACAGCCCACTGCTGAGCACGGTCCTCCTCTGCAACTGAGAGGGTTAAGGCCTTAGTCCACCACGCTGGCCTAGTGCGGGTTAGCAGACTTCACATACCCTCGAAATTCTTATGGAAAATTCTCAGGTATGTAGGTTTCCTCACGATGTTTTCCTTCACCGTTAAAGCGAACGATAATTGATAAACAATGCACACGTAACTTCGAAAAATCAGAGGCGTGTGCCTTGGGTTTTGAACCTCCGGACATTGTCTCGTCAGACCGTTCAATTCCCAACTAGACTATCGTCCACTTGCTCTCAAATAAATGGTAATAAAATGAGATATCTACATGAGCTGTTTAATACGATAACTGTCAAATAAAATAACTTGAGACCTGTGAAACTCGTCCTTAATCTCTAGAACTATAACTAGTGCTTCAATTCTGGAAATTCGTTTATCCTTGGAACTACTGACCAGATTCTTGACATTTGGTAACAAGAAACTACATTATTATCTAAGATGTAATTTTTTTAATGCCTATTTCTACCGCCAAGCAGCAGTGTGCATGCACTGTTGGGTTTAGGTTTGAAGGACATTGTAGCCAGTGTAACTACTGGACATAATGAGACATAACATCTTATGTCTCAGGATGACAAGTGCAGTGGAATGCCACACAGTACTTTGTAACTTAACGTGGTGGATGGTGTTTCTACTGTTTATGGGTGGTCGTATCGCTTACCATCAGGCGAACGGCATGCTCGTCTCGTCATTCTATGTAAAAAAATAATAATACAGACTTGCCCCCATCCCAGGCCGACAAAAAAAAATTACGGACCATTATGGAATAAACCGGCAAGTTAACGCGCCGACGAACCGCCACCTGCTTATCAAAACGACCATTGCCGAGCAACCCGATGCCAACAAATTGCTGGTTGTTAGTCGCACTCTTGCGACTCTCGCTGACCAATCGGCGCGTCTGACCGACATTCGCGTTGCGAACGCATGGAATCTTCTGGAATGTCTCGCTTGTTGGTTTTACATCATCTAATATGATAGCTGTGGAATTATGAGCTTCCTATGTACCAATATAGTTTGGATTTTATATGGATTACAAAACGACCATTTTAAAAATGCTCCTGCCTACTTGTGAAAAGAGTAAAAGGCGTGATGTATGTGTATATGTATGTTGTTATGTACATGTATGTAAAAAATAGCGTGTGCTAGAGCGACACTAAAAATATATTTTACTTAGCAAAATGTCACGGCGAACTGACAAAATAACAGAATGCTTTTGCACCATATATGCTGAGTAACACGGCGGACTAGGCATCTGTCCTCCCCCTAATCTCTATTTAACTTTAAAATATTCAGCCCATCCATTGTTCTTCTAGAACTGTAGTTGTTTATTGGCAACAGAGATCATATAACATAAGGCGACACACTCGCTTATAGTTAGTATAAAAAATAGTACCAATCCGACCCGAGGGCTTAGCTAAGATGCCTTTCTGCAGTCATTCGCGCTAAAAGAAAATAAAAGTACAGGAATGACATATCCTTACGATAAGTCTATCGCTACATAGATAAAGTTAGCTTTAACGATTGTTTAAACGAATCTCCGCTACGGACCCAGGTCCAATCCTCTATAGGGAGGTGGCAAGAAGTCACGAAAACTACCTCAGATATTTTAAAAAAATGTTAACTAAACGATAAACTTTTTGTAAGAAATACATGAAGCTAAGTGCCGGTGTCGCATCATGAAAATGGTTGAAAAACACTGATCTATTAGATACAATAACTACAACTGCGATTAAGTTTATTTACTCGTTTTTAGCACGAAAACCCGCGGGCGTGCACAAGTTTCAAATGTTAACAGAGGTCACCGCAGTTCAACTCGTGACTGCTCTACAACTATACAAGCTGCTGTTATGTTTTAATTCACGTAAACATTATTTTAATTTAGTTTAAAACACGTTTAAGTGTAGTGCCGTTCAGCCTAGACAATTTGTAGCGAATTGTATCTAATTAGTTACAAAGACTAGATGGTAGGTCTCGTGACTAAGTCTGGGTTGCAATAGCTTCGTATACAGGGTCATTTTTACATTGCGTTACTAAATGAAACCACATATTCCTCTATACGTGTGCTAACATTGTGCCAAAAATCATCCATGAATAACGAATACTTTCGCCAAAAATCTTGGTTGCATTATTCCAATTTTTTGATCATTTTGTATTTTATTGCGAATATGGTGTGTGCGCAAGTGTATTTCTGATTGAAAGTGTATCGGTGCTACTGCGAGGAATTCTCCTAGAGCAGTCATAGTGGCATTAGGGCGTGTAAATTTAAAGTTACTTTTTAGTGATATTTATTTTGTTGGAAACTTACACTTTTTTATTTTATATCTATGGTTAAAATAACTTCATGGAAAACGTTATTTTCAACGAGATAATTATGTGGTTTCATTTATTAACGCAATGCCAAAATGACCCTGTATATCTGCCGCCAAGCAACAATTGGCATTGTTGCGTTTCGATAAAAATATGAGACTAGACTTCTGCTCGCAGCGCTGCCCGCGTGAATGAGTTTTTCCTGCTTTATATCTCCCCAGGATAAAAAGTAGCCTATATTGCTCACTGATAATGTAGCTTTATATTAGTGACAGAATTTATCAAATCGGTCCAGAGTTTCGGAGCCTATTCAATGCAAACAATCAAATCTTTCCTCTTTATAATATTAGTATAGAGTGTATTTAGGTAATTACTCGATATTGCGAGAAATCATCTTCACATAATTTTGCTGCCGAAGGGGTGAGCGACACAACCAGCTAACCCGCAGTTCGTCTAGCCTATTTCGGTCCGGAACAAATTGCTAGCATACGTATTTCCTCATTCTATAAGTATATTTCATATCGCGAATAAGCAATTAAGCTGGCCGGCAAAGTTTTGACCATCGAGATACACGTACTATGCAATCGGCATTTTTCTTCATAAATCCTTGACATTGACTGATCCAAAAAATGCAACATTTCTGTATGATCTACTTCAGAGGTTCCTTACCTTTTCAATACTATTACCCTTCTAATCTATTAGGAAAACTGACTTTCCCTAACTTGAAAATGTTATCAATAAAATCGATCGATCCTCAAATGAGGATCGCGACGCGTTCCTCCCATTAATTTTTAATAAAAATGTTCTCTTATTATATCCCCTTTCCTGCCAGCCCGAGCTGGCTTTTTGTTTATTTCTCATCATAGATACTTATAGATGTATATTAACAAAGAACCTAATAATTAAGACTTAATATACCTAGATAGTAAATACCTATATAATATATAAACTTTATAGATTAGATCTCAATTATTAGCTCTTTGTTACCCCTAGAGAAGAGCCGATTTACCCCCGCGGGGGTAATTACCCCCAGGTTAGGAACCACTGATCTAATTGGTACATGCAACACCCTGTACAGACCAGTTCTAACAAAGGCATTAGTCGGAACCTGCCCAGCACAACGCTTAGGTATCAAACTTCCTACATCTAGAGATCTTGACCGCATACTTCACGCCTACGACGGTGAGGTATTTGAACAGCTTAATATTCGAATGAGTTCGAAATGTGTGCGGTCGAGTGGTTAAGGGGTTCTCCTACCGTTGATATAAAAAAACACAATAGGGTGAACTGTTTGAGAGCTACAATGCAACAGAAACACTCGTTAAACTTATAACTCCCCTTTTTGGGTTGGATAATAAAGGTCTGAGTTATTTCACCATAACACACTCCATTCATATACAGTAACGATTTGGCTTAATTTTGACGACAGCTCGCCCGTCTTTAGTCAATCTCTACCTGGACAGTCAAGTCTCAAGAAAATGATGTTAGAAAAACCCACATATTTTCGCGACTTGAGACCAAGAGACTTGTTGTAGACAACGCGACTAAGGACATTTCATAATATAATAATAATAATAATGCCAGCCTTTATTTTATACTGTTACACTGCTGGGCACGCCTAGGGTAAACTGAGAATGTTGAGGCCCTAGAAATTAATAAGGAAAATTCTTAGGTATGTATATTACACGACGTTTTCCTCACCGTTCTACCGAGCGAAAATTTGCAAGTAATACACATTTAACGTAACTTCGAAAAGACAGAAGTTTGTGCCATAAGTTTGAACCTACGGACCTTCTTCTAATGCCCATTTCTAACAAACCTGTCACCACTTATATTTCATAATTGCCTAAATTTCCAAATGACCCACCAAGAATTAGAAATCGCATAATCCTGTGCCCATACAGGACGTAGAGTACCATTCTGTGCAGGTATATTTGCGACACACGTCACGGCGGCCCGGTCACCTAGATTGTTAGCCGTGTATGGAATAATAACGCATGAATCATAGTGTATGTTATTGGCGTTATTGCCATTTTTATTGCCAGTGTGTCCCCACTGGAGTTGATGTTACAATGTCGATCAAGAGACGCTGTGTACCTCGCCAAACACTTGAGTAATGCGGATCTGTCTTACTAGATGGCTACTGACTGCCTCTGTAGTATAGTTGTTTTATTACGACTGCAATGCTGAGGGGACTCGGGTTCGATCCCCGGGTCGAGCAAAGTGATATTGGGTTTTTCTAATTAGTATCAGCCCGAAGTCTGAAATTTGTAGTCGATCTCTCGATAGGCTCACATATCACATCATAGGACGGAATACGCACGGCGAAACCCTTTCGGGGATAAAAGGCGTGTGTATGTGTCTTACAAGGTGTGCTTGCATTTGACAGTATTGCACAATGAATGGGAGTCACTATTTAATGAAGTAGGTACCATATCTTTCAGATACCTGTCTACAGCAAAGTACTGCATAAAAGTGGGCACATACGATGCGATTTGGTACAGCCGAACCATTAAAATGGTATGCCATCGAACCATATCGCATCGTGTGGGGCACGGTTCGATGGACATTATTATTATTATTGTTGGTACGGCTGGTTCGATGGCTTGTCCATCAAACTTGGTTGCATACAACTGGACATCGCATGGTACGGTTCGATCGTGTGGCGTGAAGACTGTACCGCGTGACGAATTGGTCGCATGATACCAAATCACATCGTATGTGGACACTATTACATTACACTGTTCTTGTCTCCTATGAGATGACAACAAAAGGGTAACTGAGGGTTTATCTTTCGTCTATTGATATTCTCTGAACTCTACTCCGCTTAATATCAGAGGGGTTTTTTTCCGTATCCGTATAAAAGACAGACGTCTCATAATACCTAGTAATTCCACTAACTATGGACTCTTTCAAACTGGTACATAACACTTGCATAGGTAATGAAGTGGCAAGTAACATGCAGAGGCAAAACGGTAGTATCCAAACAGATTGCCTCCGTAGCGTAGTTGTATTACGATACGACTGCGGTGCTAAAGTCTCGGGTTCGATTCCCGGGTCGGGTAAAGAGATATTGGGTTTTTCTACTCAGTATCAGCCCTGAATTTGGAAATGTGCCCGGGAAATGGGCTCGCCCCCTATTATATGGGACCTAATGTAACTGGCGAAATGTGGTTGTGATACGCCCCTGCCTACCCCGGAAAAGGGAAAAGGCGTTTAGTATGTATGTATGTTATGTATGTATGTATATATGTGTGTATGTATGTATGTTATGTGTGTATGTATGTATGTTATGTATGTATGTTATGTATGTATGTAGGTTTTTCCAGACGACCTCCCGTTAACCAGCTTGAAATTTCACGAACGACCACCACCCTTGGCAATCAACTTTCGTATATAATAACTAAAATGTAACACAATTAGCATAAGCAATGCCTGATCCAAAGAGGGCGAGGTCCGAGTAAGGTCGCCCGGCGGAGCGACTGATGAAATAATGAACGTTTGTTACCGACTGAATCACCTGACTTCGTTGTATCTGAGATATTGTAGTTATGGCAATTCATATTCAGAAAGAGAAATAAAATGCAAATATAACCTTGTTTTCAAATATTATTTTGGTTACATCTATCAATGAATATCCGTCTACAGAAGGAAGGTAATATTTTTTGGACAGCTGTAGACGCTTCTGCAAACTTTATACCGAAAAAGCTATCAAGTTGTTTATCTCATGCTTTTTTTATCGCCGACACGGCAATGTGGCTCTACTGCATCTGATGGTAAGTGAGGAGAAGCCCAAAAACAAAATTTAGCATACGCAAGCATACTCATGCCTTTTATCCCCGAAGGGTTAAAAGGATAGGGGGAAGTGGCGCAACTACTGCACCCACTTGTCAACGAGCGTATTTTGTCCCATGATGTGATAGGAGGGAGCCTATCGCCATATCGGCCACATATTCCAGACTCCGGGCTGATAATGAATAGAAAAATACAATGTCACTTTGCCCGACCCGGGGATCGAACCCGAGACCTCAACATTGCAGTCATACCGTAATACAACTACGCCACCGAGGCAGTCAGGCAGTAAGTTTAGCGTTCTGTATATATATAAATATTCCTAAAAAAACTTCGATAACTACCGGATATACAGACGGGAGCGCAGATTCTTCGGACACGGATCTTTAAAAACCCACTTTGCTATTCAAATCATTGCAATTCCTTTAACCGGCACGCCCAAACCGACCATACTTTATTTAAATGCGTGTCAAATTCATTTGACAATGACAACGAAGAATTGCTTGCATTTCAGTTGTCGGGGTGTGTTCATTAAGCCTGTGGATTGTGATTAAGCACGCGACACAGAGAAGAGAACACAAGTGCTAGATTAAATTTTATACTATAACCTATTAAGTGCAATTCAAACCGTACGAGTCTCTATATATTAGTATACTATTATAATAGTAATTTTCAGAACTTATACGTAGATTTTTAAATAAAATCTTAAGGTATTGACGTAAAATCTTTACATAGTATAAAACAACGTCTGCCGGCTCTGTAGGCGATAAAAACTACAGAACGGTTTCGATGAAATATGGTATGGAGATATTTTGAAACCTTAGGAAGAGTTTAATCTACTTTTTGCACCGTAAAAATATATAGCGGGACTTTTATCTACAAAACACTTTCACGCGAGCGATGCCGCGAGTAAAAGATACTTTTGAAATAATTCAAACTTTTAATAAAACCAAAAAAAAATTAAGGCTTTTCTACAAATTATTTATTCCATATGCCAACTCAAAACTCATATATTTACAATATTCGGAACAATTGTTGAGCCTAGCCTGCGCTGCGTTACGTCGACTGCGCGGCACCACATGCGCGAGTATTAGACTAGGCTGAACGTTGGTTGGAATTCAGGACGAGGAGCGACAGTGAGATACAATCTAGTGTGCACGTGCCTTTATAACAACTTTAGCCAATGTCAGCGCTTATCAAACGCAGTGACATTCGACATTAAATTCACGACTGCATTAAGCCTTTAAAATGACTGAGCGTCATACTTATGAGACTTGATACATTCTTTTGTCTTGGATTACAAGTGATCAGTGCAGCACTTTGTAATTCAGTGTTATTGGTAATACTCAAACCGAAAAAAAACAAGCATTTTTAAGAAGAACATCGTAATCGATATTTCGCACTTTTTACTAGGACGGATTTTATTCCTTATTAATTCTAAGATATTGATGGTATTTTGCAGCATTTAATTACAATACCATACCATTCTATAAAATAACATAAATATTTTCGCATACACCGTTCTAGCGAAAAATGCGACATTTCTTTTGAAGATTACACCCACATTTGCCACATTTACTAAGGAGCTTTTCGTTTCTACATATTTCTATTCTACAACACAACTTAGTTGCAACAAGTCATCACAATCAACCATTAGCATTCAGTCTGGGATATGTCGACGGTTCCGCAGAACAAAGTCGTATATGCAAAATGTTAGCTTTTCAGTAGAGCGCTTTGAAAGTCGTTAGTTTGTATTCATGTGTGAATTAGTGCTATTTTCACACATTAAGTTCAAAGTTGTTACTGAACCCTATAGAATATAATGTTTTGTTCACTATAACTTGTGATTTTCACAATTAACTTAGACTTTCAAAGCGCTCTACTCAAAAGCTTCCTTTTGCATATACGACTTTGTTCTACGGAACCGTCGATGTATTAGTCAGCACCCCGCCCTGCTCACCAGTGGCCCGCCCCGTTACATCACAGTACAACAATTCACGCCTGTCACACACCAACGCTTCCTATAACAGGGTTCTGTATAAATTATGACCTATTTTTAATATAAATAGACGGGCGACTAATTACGCGTCACGAGTCACGACGTTAACAGTAGTATCTAGATTAGGAATTATATGTATACCTGCACTCTAGATTTGATGTTTACAAGATAGTCGATACAACGGCAATGGACGATATGAATCACAAAGATAATGTTCTACCCGTTCCATAGTGCTGATAGTAGAACCGCACTGTAGATATGTTTGTTTCCAGCCTTAGTTGGCAGGCTTGACTGAGATAGACATGTCTCAAAGAAAATTAACTTACAACTGCGTTTTAACGCCTCTCATCTTCCCCAATCCTTTTTAGGTCCGCAGCTTATGTCTATATAATGAGGACGCCGAGTGGTATGTCACTACTCCAGAATTTCGTGGTGCCCACCCATTTTTAGGCAGCGTACTACTGCTATATATTTTTTAAACAACCAAATTTAGTCTGGGGCACAAGCCCCGCGGAAAATGCCTTTACGACCATGATCCGTAGAGATGAATTGGTATCCGGAATCAACTCCTGAAAACCACCGGCCCCTTTTCTAGTACAGAGACCGTTTTCCATTCTATCCATTTCATTTGTACTAATAGAACAATTTTTCAACTGGATAAGCTTGGTAAAAATTCTTTACGCAGTCACCACATTAAATGCCGCCACGATTCTACTATCAATCTCTACAATCAGACAAATAACAACAATAAATAAATAAATAAATCATAACCAGGTATCGTTATGCCCTTAATTTAATTGCTTGATATTTGGATGTGTGTCACACCGAGATGTAAGGCAAGATATTTAAGATTTCTCTGTGTCGGCTTCTTGGTCTAGTGGCAGTATGAGCTGCGGACCGGAAACACCTGGGTTGGAATTTCATACGAACACGAGTTTTTGGGGCTGAATCCGCTATAGGTGTTTATATCATGAAGTACAGTTCTTAAATTTCAGTTATGCTACTATCATACTTGCAGTATCTTTCGGCAGCTGCGACTGGACTTTCACTTACATACCATTTCATAGATTTTTAAATCTATTAGTTCCTTATATTCTGCATTGATCCTCACTTAGGAGTTGATCTGGTTCTCTGATCATGGAATCGAATACACACCCTTACTAATCGCTAGACAAAATAACGAAAATCGATAATAAAATAGAGCAAAACAAAATCGTGAGAAAATTTAAAACATTCCCGCAAATAGTTTTACGTAATACAGACGCCAGTGCGTTGCCCCAATGGCCCTGAAGATGACCAGATAGCGGAACTGAGCTCATCCTGGTGTACCGGTGTAGAATACTAACCATGCCAACGCTAGATACCATTTTGTTCGTTCTGTTTGTCATACGTAATGTACCGGATAACTAGAGAAAAGTGTAAGGATAGTTAAAAAATAATAATAATACCAGCCCTGTATTATATACTGTCCCACTGCTGGGCACGGGCTTCCTCTACTACTGAGAGGGTTTAGGCCTTAGTCCACCACGCTGGCCTAGTGCGGGTCGGTAGACTTCACATACCTTCGAAATTCTTATAAAGAACTTCTTAGGTATGCAGGTCTCCTCACGATCTTTTCCTTCACCGTTAAAGCGAACGATAATTGATAAACAATACACACGTAACTTTGAAACACAGAGGTGTGTGCCTTGGGTTTTGAACCTCCGGACATTGTCTCGGCAGACCGTTCCATTCCCAACTAGGCTATCGTCCACTTATATCCACGTAAGGATAGTTAAATTAGCTTTAAATAATACTGTTTACTGGCTTCGATGTAGGTATGTGAGGAACTGCTGACGTATGTGAGTCCCAAGTCGAGCAAGAAAAAAAATCATAGGATAAAAAGGACCCTATATGTTAATCCAGGACATGATCTAACCGTGTGTCAAATTTCATCCAAATCTGTTTAGTTGTTTCTGAGTTTAATTCTAACAAACATACAAACATTTTCGCAAACCTTCGCATTTATAATATTCAGTAAGATATATTTTTACCTGACTGGACAACTATCATTATACGTAGAGTGAAAACTCGCTGCAATTTCATTAAAATTAATTTTCGATTCACTTGCGGCTATCCCAATATTTTTTAAATTAGTAATTAATTAAATCCTATTCACATATTAAACTTTAAAATTACTAGACAAGTAATAAAACGACTTATTCAATAACTAAAACAACATAATATTAAATAACGTTTACTGGAGATATTAAATTAATTATCTCAAACAAAGACCTCAAAACCATTTCTTAACCGTTACCAACTACCCGAAAACCGCAAGGAAGTAATCATACGCAATAACAAAACAAGGCAACATTCAAATTACAACTGGTGCAAACGTGGAAACAAATTTAATATTTGAGATCACGCAATATCCTAGACACCAATAATGAGCTATTTGTAAGTCACAAATTGGAATGAACTTCATCGCATATTCTGTTTATTTTTACTACAATTTTCTTCGGAGATAAACTAGCTTATATAATAATCTAAAATATCCATCGAAAAGCAAAAATCGAAAAACATCCAAACCTACAAAGTAAACAAACTTTCAATGCAAACCCTTTCCTAATCTATCGCATTTTATCTCAGGGTGACGAGCGGAGTGGAGTCCCACACTGCACTTTGTAATTTAAAGTTCTTTATGATATTTCTACCATTCATTGGCAGTCATATTGCTTAGTATCATTACATGCCCGTCTCGCACAATAGAAAACAATAATACTATATTTATAATATGCTCGGTATGGTGTGACCAGCGCCAGTACACCTTGCACTTCAATAAATGTCAACTCGTTGCTATCGTTTTTTACCACGGTTCGCGACGAAAAGCTTCCTGCTCCACCCGGCCGATCTGTTTACATGATGTATTACGTTTATCTCTCGTATACGGATGTTGATACGGTGCGATTTAATAAAAACTTTTATTGGATTATGTTTTCTTGGGTAACTGAAACGGTTAAATTAACAATTGTCCATATTACATAGTACTAAGAAAACTTGTGAATTGAGTACTAGAAACTTGCAATACTGAACATGTATAAGTTATCTTAGGTATTTATCGCAATTACCAAGTATTGGATACTATATATTTCTAATCGAAAATCACACAAAATACAGCCTGACTTTGGAACGAACCCAAGAAATAACGATGCACGATCCAAGTTTAACAACTAGGCTATTGAAGAATCAATACAATAAAAGCTATGAAATTAAATACACAAATCAGAAATATGCATAATTGTCAATCAAATAAATCTTGGCTCGCAAAATCAAGGGTCGTCGAGGCGACAAGGCCCTCAGCTAACCACGCTATGGAAGAATGCAGTACGCCCACAACGAGGTAATATGACTTGATAGACACACCTCGGAATTGTACCGATCATTAGATACAGTGCCGGATTAACCACGTAGCAAGAGTAGCAATTGCTACGGGCCCCGCGCGAAAGGGGGCCCCGCATATTTAAACCCACTCATCTCTGCCTGAGCGTAATTTTTTGAGTGAAACAGATGTTGTATGTTGAGTTTTTTTGATATCACAAAAACGTGAAACGTTACCACTTTTCCTACTAAGACAATCCACGTCAGACACTCGATACCCGACTATTTCCTTGGCGTAAATAATTCAAATAATTTCATACGGTAAACACACAAGTTCTAAAAAAAGTTGCTTGTATATGCAAGCTCTCTGACCCAACACTTAGTGTGGATGTGTAGTAAAATTGAAATAGCTCGATTTAAAATGTTAAAATTTTCTATTTATTTATAAGATTAACAGTCTACATTATTTTTAATATAATTTAGTAACCATATACCAAAAATCTATTTTCTAGAATATAAGTATACTAGCGGCCCGCCCTGGCTTCGCACAAGTAGCAAAGCATAATATTTGCACATTTAATTTTCTGTCGTACAAAATACTTATGAATTATACACATAACCCTCCCTCTTAAATCACTGCATCCATTGGTGAAAAACATATGAAAATCCGTTCGGTAGTTTTTGAGTTTATCGCATTCAGACAAACAGATGCGATGGGGGCCTTTGTTTTATAATATGTAATGATGTAAGGACATATCCTTAAAAATAAAAAGATGAAAGTAGCCTGTCCTTCCTTGGATCTCAAACTATCTCCATATTTATTCTCTCACGGTTCCACCCGCAAGAAAATATTTTCCGGGATAAAAGTACCGGTTTATATTTCTCTGGGATAAGCAATAGCCTAGGTGCTCCTCAAGGTCTTAAATTATCTTCCTACGAAATTTTATTGAAATCGGTTGAGTGGTTTGTCCGCCCCACTCTCGAGAATAAAACCGGGATAAAAGTTCCGGTTTATATTTTTCCGGGAAAAGCCGTAGCTTGTGTCCTTCCCTGGGTCTCAAACTATCTCCATACTTATTTGTTTGCGGTCGCACCCGCAAGAAAATATTTTCCGGTATTAAAATCCCGGTTTATTTTTTCCCGGAATAAGAAGTAGCCTAGGTCTTTCCCAGGGTTTAAAACTATGTCCCTTACAAATTTCATCGAAATCGGTTTATTGGTTTAGCCGTAACGACTCGCGAGAATAAAAAATCCGGGATAAAGTCCCGGTTTGAATTTTCCCGGGATATAAAGTAGCCTATGTTACTCAGGGATACAGGAGCATTCTAATTCCAATGGTGAAATAATTTTTGAAATCGGTCCAGAACTTTTTGAGTTTATCCTTGTCAAACATGTATATAGATTGAAACTGCCTCGGTGGCGTAGTTATGACATGACATCCTCCTAGCCAGTTTCGGCCAGCGCGGCCAATCTCAACGGAGATCAGCCAGGTACGCAGGAGATATTATAGTGCACAAGTGTGTGCGCAATACACAGGTGCACTCGCTATTCCTTCACTCTCATAGTCCGGTGAGACGGCAATCCGACATGACCGGAGAGAGATCAGGCGCAGGACCAACGGCTTTACGTGCTTTCCGAGGCACGGGGGTATCATACCGCCAACTTCCTGACTCCGAGCTGCGACTGAGTAAATTTTAAGATGGAAAAACCCAGTCACAATTTTTTTTGGCTCGACCCGGGAATCGAACCCAGGACCTCAGCGCGCAAATCGTACTCGTAATGCGTACGCAATACCACTACGCCACCGAGGCAGTCGAGCGGCAGTAGGCGTAGTTATATAGGTATTATGGTACGACTGCAGTGCTGAGGTCTCGGGTTCGATTCCCGGGTCGGGCAAAGTGCTATTGAGTTTTTCTATTCAGTATCAGCTCGGAGTCCGGAATTTGTGCCCGATATGGCGATAGGCTCGCCCCCTATCACATCATGGGACAGAATAATGGCGAAAAGTGGGTGCACTAGTTGCGCTTCTGCCTACCCCTTCCGGGATAAAAGGCGTGAGTGTATATGTATGTAGGTTGAGTTATAGAAGTTATAACAAAAAAATATATTTTATTACTTCAAGAGAGATTCTCATGATCACTAACTGCAGTGGCGAACGTTCATTTTCGACAAATGACTTAAGGAACACTATGAATCAAAAACGTCTGAATTATCTCGCTTCATTGATGTATTAAAAAACCCTACATCAATGTCTCGCTTTGATGAATCCTACTAATATTATAAAGGCGAAAGTTTGTAAGAATGTATGGATGTTTGGATGTAAGGATGTTTGTTCCTCTTTCACGCAAAAACTACTGAACGGATTTCGATGAAATTTGGCACACGGGTAGATCATGTCCTGGATTAACACATAGGCTACTTTTTATCCCGGGAAAATATAAAGCAGGACTTTTATCCCGGAAAAACTTTTTAAAGCGGGCGGAGCCGCGGGCAAAAGCTAGTATAGAATATGATTTGCTCAGAGAAATTGATACGAATAGTATTATTTCTAAATTTGCCCACATGAAATCTAGAAAAGTTACTTTGTAAAAGTTTAAAAAATAATAAGGAAACAGATAAATAAATATAAAATATAAACATTATTTATAGTACACCATTGATTAAATATAACATTATTTCCTAAAAATATAATATACTTTGTATTAAGTATAAACTTTGAAATACGTATTAAAAAATATTTTGTGTTGTATCATCTGTTTTCAATTGTTAGTTTCCTATCAAAATTATTCTAAACTAGCTTTGCCTGCGGCTCCGCCCGCGTTAAAAAGTTTTTCCGGCATAAAAGTCCCGCTTTATGTTTTCCCGGGATAAAATGTAGCCTATGTGTTAATCCAGGACATGATCTACCCGTGTGCCAAATTTCATAGAAATCCGTTCAGTAGTTTTTGCGTGAAAGAGGAACAAACATCCACACATCCATACATTCTTACAAACTTTCGCCTTTATAATATTAGTAGGATTGCCAGGAAATCTCATCTCAGGCTTTTTGTACTAGCCAGAGCCTAACAGCGCCTATAGTAATTTACTGCACTATTAATTACCCACAAAATTGTAACCTATAGATAACAAATAAACGTATTGAGTATTGCATTGTATCTTTACCACTTTATATTTAAGAACCCATAGCAGATCAAGGGCTCTTTGAAAGAATTTGCTACGGGCCCCGCGCTTGCTTAATCCGGCACTGATTAGATACCGTGGGTATTGATCGTATTTTATTTATGGCATTGAATGACGAGACGAGCAAGCCGTTCGCCTGATGGTAAACGATACCACCACCCATAAAGAGTAGCAACACAATTCAGCACCTTGAGTTACAAAGTACTGTGCGGTATTCCACTGCGCTCGTCATCCTGAGACATAAGATGTTAAGTCTCATTATGTCCAGTAGTTGCACTGGTTACAATGCCCTTCAAACCGAAACACAACAGTGCATGCACACTGCTGCTTGGCGGTAGAAATAGACGTTGCGGTGGTACCCAACCAGACGGACTCTTACATATGAGAGACCTACCACCAGTGATCACCACCTATCGTATGGTCGTCGGTTCAAAATCCAGGATTAGAAGAGATGCGATAATATTCCAGTAATTTATTTTGGAAAAGATGGAATATAATAATGAGTAGTAGGGTGGCTATAGATGGTTTTGATTTTGGACTTCAGAGTAATATGACGGTGACCGTGACTGGGGCAGCACAAAGAACAGAGGTGTAGTAAATATTTGGAATTTACATTTGACTTAAGCCAAATTGCCGGTGACTCAAAAATATCAAATTATTTCAATTCCTGACAACTTCCTTAAAACGACTTACATCTATAGACTTCCTTCGACATTTATCACTCTTTTAAGACCTATTTAAAAATTAATATTAAAAACAAAAGAAAAGCATTAATTTTATCAAACGTACGCAACAACCGCACGTAGGATCTTGCATAACGTTTCTATGTAATAAAAACTGAAAATATAGATCACGGGCATATTGCAAAATAAAAATGCAACTTGCATATCAAAACGAATTACTAAAATAGTGAAAACGGGAATAGAAATGCGTTTTATTTAGGGCTGCCACCGGATTTCCCCGGATTTGTCCTAGTTTGAAGGGCGTCCGGGGGCCGTCCGGCCGGGGTTTTAAAAATTGTCCGGGCAAAACCCGGACACTTTTGTTGTCAGGGGAAATCCATTTTCTATAGATGAGCGACAAATTGAAATAAATCTTAGTTAAAACTTCATGCATTTCCCCGCATTCAAGAAGGAGCGGCAAAAAAATTTTTCAGAGGTGTCCGGGGAAATACCCATATTTCGCCCAAATGTCCGGGATTTTTGCCGTGTTTATCCGGCGTCGGCAATTTAGATGATGGCAGCCCTAGTTTTATTATAACTACAATAATATAAAGATAAGTTTGCACGTTTGTGTTTCTATGTAGGGTTTTTTTTAAACTACTGCTCTAATTAATAATCATAATATTATCAATGAAGAACAAAAGCTTAGACTTTCCTGCCCTCACATCCGCCACTGAAACTCCTGTAAGCCAGGATTATCAGTGCCACGCATTTTATGACAACGAACCGTAAAGCTGGGCGAGTCTGTGAGTACACTCATTAGTCTTAGCCCGCAACGAAATCATGAATCAAAAGGATAGGTATGAATTGTTTTTTGTTCTTAATATGGATAACATAGGTTACTGTTTATCGCGGGAACGGACTTAAACACGACCGGAGCTGTGGACTGAAGTTAGTAATCTGATGAATATCTTAATGCCCAAGTATTGCACGGCTATAACTTTAATTCGTTGAAAAAAAAAACACACAGCAATTCATCAAACATGCAATAAAATAACAATCATTCATTCAGACATTAATGCTCCTTTTAAAGTTAGCGCCGCATTAGTATACACTATGTCAATATATAACTTACATATATATCTAAAATTTTCCATATAAGGCACTGTGCGGCATTCTTGACATGTTTATAGCGAATAATTAACTTTATCATATTGTATTTATGGGAAGTCTTTTCTAATTAGATTTTGTTGCATGATTGATATTAATTCAGTTTGAGCTTTATAATTGAAGCGGCGATAGCCTAGTTGGGAGTGAAACGGACTGCTGAGACGAATTTCCGCACGTTCAAAATCCAAGGGCACGCACTTCTGACTCTTAAAAAGTTACGTGTGTATTTCCTATGAATTCTCGGTCCATTTAACGGTAAAAGAAAAATATCGTGAGAAAACCTGCATACCTGAGAAGTTATCTATAAGAATTTCGAAGGTATGTGAAGTCTGCCATCCCGCACTAGGCTAGCGTGGTGGACTAAGGCCTAAACCCTCTGAGGTGTAGAGGAGGCCCGTGGTATCCTAATTGAAGGGGTAGACAGAAAAGTAGCAGGTGCTTAAACTCTCGCCAAGCTTTTTCTATTCCATGACAAATGATAGCGACTCTCCTACCCAGCATAAATTCTAATTCAAGAAAATTTTTGATCGAAAATGTTATACTTACTATCCAATCATGTGTTTACATACACTTTGTGTGTAGTTCCGGCTCGTAACGTTATATCCACGTATATTGCGAATCGGGGTTTCTCACCATATGGTCATTTGTCCATGAGCCATAACGATTTCTTGGGCCATAGCCCATAACCATTCCATCGACTGTTACAAGGTTTTATGTTACGTACGGACGCACTGTTACTAAATTTTATGTTGGGTACATTCGTTGCAAATATTATAGCGCGGAGGTTTCAAATCCTTTGTAAACTAGTGGTGGTAGGACTCTCATATGTAATAGTCCGTCTGGGAGGGTACCACCGCAATGTCTATTTCTACCGCCAAGCAGCAGTGTGCATGCACTGTTGTGTTTCGGTTTAAAGGGCATTGTAGCCAGTGTAACTACAGGACATATTGAGACTTAACATCTTATGTCTCAGGATGACGAGCGCAGTGGAATGCCACACAGTACTTTGTAATTCAAGGTGCTGAATGGTATTCCTACTGTTTATGGGTGGTCGTATCGCTTACCATCAGGCGAACGGCATGCTCGTCTCGTCATTCTATGCTATAAAAAAAGTTTTAGTTTTAATAGGCAACATTACTTTAAACTTAACTTAAAAAAGTTATCTCCAAACTAAGCTTCACTTAGCTCGTAGGTATCCACGGCCGGCTTTAGGAGCGGGCAGGCAGGGCGGTCACCTAGGCAGCCAGACTAAAGGGATGGCGCCAAAGACTGACTAGAATATCATCATTAACGCTATGCTAGAAAGACACAGTTAGATCAAAAGAACGCCAGAAAAGGGGCGCCAAAAAAAGTTTTACCCGGGGCGCCCGAATAGCTAAACTCGGCTCTACTCGTATCTCAAACATTCTTAACAATATATCTTTTGTATCTGAGTTTCAGATACTTTAACGTCAGAAAGTGATGTAACAGCGATTAGTCTAAAAACTAGTTAGACCTCTTCGGCTGTATGGTAGCATACATGGAACCGGGGGATCGTAGATCGCTGGATAGGCAACACTTTGTATGGGTTCCATACATATTTACCCGGGATGCTCTGCAGAGTGGAATGACATTAAGGGGCCGGTCATCAAAACTAAACTTAATCCTTTCTGAAAGATGCTTATCGCCGATCCAACATTGGAATGTGGATAAGTGAAAAAAAAGATTCAACGCTGATGACGAGCAAGATACAAGATTCTCGACGATCAATATATTAGCATCTTGTAATTACATTGCATCATTAACCCAATCTTTCTAGAAAAAACGCATTTTACCAACCCCTCAGTATACTGGAATAAAGACGAAGAATTAAAACACCAAGGACGTGCAGGATACAAGACACACGATCAATATATTACTATTGCTCTACTTAAAGGCAGATATATGCATCGCATCACTGAGCTACAACAAAAACGAAGGTTCGAGAGTGTCACATGACAAAGTTCAAAGGTACGTCGGACGTAGACGCCATTACCACCACTACAATCAAATGTCATGAAAGAGATCTAATATTTGTTATACTGATGACAGTAATGATGCGTCTGCTTACATTGAAGATTATGGAATCATCAAACTCATTCATCAATGCTCAGAAGAAGAGGGCTTATATTACTGTTGATGATATAATTCAGTGTGAATATAATGGCACTAGATTTTGTTCGCGGTTTCGACCGTTTTATATTTCCCTGGATAAAAACTAGCCTCTGTCCTTTCCGAGGTCTCCAACTACCTACATACCAAATTTCGTCGAAATCGTTCAGACAGACAGACGCGGTGGTAGACTTTGTTTTATAATGATATGTAAGGATATGTCAAGAGCTGGAATGGTTTTCAATGTTTTATGTGGTGTCAGCCTTTGTTAGATATTATTGTTATTAACTAGATCGCCTTAGAAATGGTGTATACGTGACAAGAACCTATTAATCGCAAGGAAGTTAATATATTCAATTAATAATATATGGCGATAATTAATAAATAAAAATGACTAAGAAACATGTTCAGCGCTTTTGCTTCCTTCCTATCTGTGTTTTACAATGCTAGGTAGATTCAACTTGTTTTATATTACAATTTTATATTATACTAGCTTTTCCCGCGACTCCACCCGCGTGAAAAAGTTTTTAGAGGATAAAAAAAATTTCCTACAGTAATGTAGCTTCCTATTGGTGAAATAATTTTGTAAATCGGTTCAGTAGTTCCGGATATTAGCCTCTACAAACCTACAAACTCATAAACTTTCCTCTTTATAACATCAGTATAGATATTAGATAATATTGTCATAAGTAACAAGTATTACCTAAGGTTGCCAGCCCTTCTAACGTCCCTAAATTAGTATTAATGTACTCACCGTTTGGAAACATTGGATTTAAACGTAAAAAAATTCCCTATCATGCCCGTTTCAAAACTAAAGCTATGTTGTGTTATGCGAGAATTGCGAATCTTAACATAAAATATGCTAAGATGACAAACGCGGAGCATAGTAAGAATTAACTACCACCACTACCAGCCCTGTATTATATACTGCCCACTGCTGAGAACGGGTCTCCTCTACCGACAGGTGTTAGGCCTTAGTCCATTAAGGCATAGTAATTAAGTTGAGGGGATCTGCCGCTGTTTACGAACAGTCGTGTCTCATACCATCAGACGAGTTATTTGCTTGTCTCGTCATTCAGATGTATAATATCACGCCTTAGGTAATGATTTGGTATGAATTTATTTGTTGCCACCTTAGTCTAGTGGTAGTCAGTAGTGTATTGATTGTGAAACGGGAGGTTTGAATCTCAGATCAGAGGATACGAGTTTTCTAAAAGACTTAACCGGACCAACTATTCCAGAAAAAAATACTTTTTACTGTTTGATCCTAAATATAATGCTAAATCCTCTTCGGAAAATGCTTGTTTCCTGTAGACTCTACATTGGATTAGGCTCTCCATTCGTTACGTAACGATAAAATCAGATCCTTAGCTATCAAATATGATTTATTTAGTCCAACGATAATCAAGCTGCAAGCCTTGAGTGCTCTAAGCAAGCCTTGAGTGCTCTGTAGCTTTAAAGCTCAGTCAACTAGACATTATCAATAGACTTCATAAAAATAATTATATATACAAAAAGAAAATGGTCACATTTGACATGAATAAACCAAACGGTCGCAGGAGCACGCTGGAAGCAGGTCGCTTGAGCATGTTGGTCTGAAATTTTTAGGGGAGACCAAGTTCAACAGACATCAAGTTGGTGATGATGATGAAGCAAAAAGAAAATCTAATGATCGCTACCATGGGCTGTTTTTCGTTGGTGGTAAGATATTCGAATCCGCTTGGCTGGCGACCACCGTAAAGGTGCAAAACCCACCATAGTGTCGTAAGCCCACATGTGTCGCGTTCGGGGATCAGTCTGTGTATATGCAGTTCAAACAGGCCGGCATAGTTGTGTCGATGGGCGAGGAATACCTTTCGTCAGTAAATACTATCTGGACCCGCCTTCACTTCATCAGGTGGGATCACTTTGCCGAGCCCCTAAAAAATATACACACACATACACTCACGCCTGTTATCCCCGAAGGGGTAGGCAAAGGCGCAACTAGTGCACCCACTTTTCGCCATTATTCCGTCCCATGTTGAGATAGGGGGCGAGCCTATCGCCATATCGGGCACAAATTCCAAACTCCGGGCTGATACTGAATAGAAACACTCAATATCACTTTGCCCGACCCGGGAATCGAACCCGAGACCTCAGCTTTGCAGTCGTACTGTAATACAACTACGCCACCGAGGCGGTCTAAAAAATATACATACATACATATACATATACACTCACGCCTATTATCCCCGAAGGGGTAGGCAGAGGCGCAACTAGTACACCCACTTTTCGCCGACATTCCGTCCCATGATGTGATAGGGGGCGAGCCTATCGCCATACTGGCCACAAATTCCAGACTCCGAGCTGATACTGAATAGAAAAACTCAATATCACTTTGCCCGACCCGGGGATCGAACCCGAGACCTCACGCTTTGCAGTCGTACTGTAATACAACTACGCCACCGAGGCAGTCTAAAAAATATGTATAAAAAAATTATGAAATGAGCATACCGCTCGCCTGATGGCAAACGCCACAACCACACGTAAACACTAGCAAGTGTGAGTTACAGTGGTATTATGTTTTTCTATTCATTATCAGCCCTGAGTCAATTTGTGACCGATATAGAAAGAAAGAAAGAGTTTTATTATTGGCACAAAATGCAGTTTTAAAAATAAGTAATTTTTCACAAAACAATTAATGTGCCAACAAAGGGCTTCTCATTCAGCTTAATGCTGCTGCAAAACAGCTGCGCGCTGGTTTTCAATGAGAAGCCCAAGTGTCGCACGGATGTCCAGTCGCCAAACAAACAAATAAACATAAACAATACAAATGAAATGAGTAATAAATTACCACAAACAAAAAACAAATATAGCGATAGGCTTGCCCACTTACTCATCATGGGACGGGATACGTACGGCGAAAAGTGGGTGCACTAGTTACGCCTCCGTCTACCCCTTCGGAGATAAAATCTATGAGTGTTAGTATATTTGTAAATACTAGCAACACAACTCCTATTGTGAGTTATTAAATGCACTGCAATCTTCACCTTAAGACATTAGCTGTTAGGTCTCATAATACCCCTTATTAAACTGGCTAAATATCCATTAAACCAGAATAAATAGACGTTACATATTGCTGCTTGGCAAAAAAGTCATTGCAATTGTACCTAAAGTCTACACCCACAAACGAAAGATGTGTACTACCCAGTGAACTGACGGCAGCGTGCTTAGAATATGAAGCGGTGCAAAAGTATCCTGATATTCCTTATTAAATAATGTATATTATGATATCGGAAATGTACAGTTGTCTGTAGATACGCCGGCTTCTTATTTACCCTTAATAAAGAAATAAGCGTGGTTGAACTTATTGGTGAAATAGCTGCTCCTCTGCCTACCTCTCTTAAGGTGCTAGTAGTCTAAAGATACAAAAAATATTTTTAGGACTTCTTTTACGGTCTTATAACAACAAAATAAAAACAAATGTTTTTACGACAAGCCTACAGTTTTAGACACTTCCTTTTCAATAATAACGATACAAACAACATGAACTAATTTTAATTAAATAATTAATCCAATTAACATTTTTAAGAGTCCTTGCATGTGATGCCGCGTCCACGCCTTCACATGTCTACGCACGGCGTCACTATCGGCCATTACCGTACTTTCGATACATAGCTCTATGCAGACCTTACTATGCGTGGCCCGTATAAAAGACCTGGCGCAACAGACAACAGCATTCAGTAGCTATCGAGCAGTCTGGACAAGAAGTGCACGATGAGATTCCTGGTACGATACGCATTTGTGTCTAACTAACAATAGATCGCGAACGGAACGCATTTTGAAAATTTAAAAATAACGGTTCGAGTTCTTAATTTGAAAAATTTACTTAAATTGTTAAAAAACTACTATTCAGTTATAAATTTAAATTTGTGCAGTTTAATTTTTATGAAATTCTTCCATCCCTGAATAAACAATCATCATCATCATATGTCATCTGATAATAGAAACAAAATTCCTCATTTGTAATCACAAAAATCTTTTTCTAACAGTGTTCCGATTATAAAAATTGGAAATACATATTAGTGTTACCATTATAATCAAATTTTCTCACAATAAAAAAATATAAGCACCAATCAACTAACTAAAAAGGAAGTGCGATTGAAATGCGTTCTGTTGTCGCATACCAAATACCGATGCGGACTCAACCTTGTCGTAATAAAAAAAATATTGTCATGCGAACGCAATTAAAAACAAACAATAACTTCATTCAATGTGACAAGGTTGCGTGCGTATCAAATTCTTCATTTCATTCCAATAACAAATTTAATTTTACCATCCATTATCGTGAAAATTTCACATTTGTCTAGCATTGACATATTGATCGGTCTGCATTTGTAAAGTTGCCATATTTCGTTTGGAACTCCATTTTTATAAATCACCATAATCTAAAACACAACTTTATCGCCTTGTGTTAAGGTTTATAATGTTCTGATGATGAGTATCACATTATCCATTCATATATGCGCGTATGTCAATTTCAATCAATCGAGCATTTAGTTTTCTGCTCTGTTTGCATTGACAATGAATTATGGCTTCTTTTTTTATAGTGTCGGTTACAATATAATACCTGGTAGTCAATTATAGCAATAAATTAAATTAGTTTTAATTAAATCATAAAACACGCGATGATTCCGTACAAAAATGTTTACGATGTCCGCTTGCTTATTAACTTATTGTCACCATACAATGTCCACATTATTTTGATCGTTTTAGAATGTTCTTAGCGAAATCATATCTATTCAACATGTCACATTTTTAAAAGAACAATAATTGTTATAGCGAAAGCATAAACACCTTAATATTTTGGTTATAAAACAATTAAATACTATATTGCACTAAAATTTTAGTCTCTCACAAATATAATACCGCACCAGAATTTATTACTGCACGAACGATTAACAAATATCATTTCTTCCCCAATGTAAGTAATAAGATTATCAGGTAACCGGTATAACTCCAATACCTGCAAATCTCTTGCTTTTTGTCCTAGTCTTCCTAGTTTCATGGCCTGATACGCTTCCAATTAACAAAAGAGGCGATAATTAATCGATTCTAATCTTAAACGTTAAACAAATAATTACAGCCAGTTACCGCCGTTACGTATAAGGTATCGTTTTGAAATAACGTGTGTTGAATTTAAAATAGCATTTCCACGGCCAAGGGCGTTATTGATAACCATTTTTAAAACTAATAACACGTTTCAGTAACAAATACCGATATGGTATATATATAAAAACGGTGTAATTAGATAGATAATGGTATGTTTTTTGTAGCATTTGCAATATAATTGGAAATAAATCCATATTTGTTTGCATATTAATAACTTTTATGATCCAATAAGATAAAGTAAGTTCAAGATTACGGCGAGATGTCCTCCATTGCAAAAAAATATCTCATTGTTGCCATGAATGTTTCTCATAAGTATAATATTTGATACGTCAATCGCCTTTTATTCCCTTGTTGCATACATGCTTCTCCAATTGTCACCAAACCATTTCGGTAAACCAAACATACTCTACAAAATAAGTTTCATCCCATTTCGGTGCTAAGCCCAACATACTCTATGACGTTACCAACAAAACAGTCTCTAAATCTACATCCGTAATTCCATTACTCTAAAACGAGAAACGCTGATTATAAGGCATTATAGGAATTGACATCAGTCCAGAGTGTGCCACACCTCAATTATAATTTAAATCCTAAGTGATGTTTATCGATCAACTTGCCGGTTCTTATCTCTTCATTAAATTGTAAATAAAAATATACAATATTGTCAACACATCTATCTGCGCTAAAACTAAGCATCCAAAATAATAAGGCGTTGCAAAATGTAACCTCGAAATAACAGCCCAGCCCACTATGTTATGACAACGGTGATGTATTGTCTTCATTCTAGACTATAGACAATTCATGCATAACTCCTACTTAAGGGCTGACATTTTTTTTTTTTTTTAAATGGCCATCTTCGGCTCATTAGGGACGGCTAGGGCTGACATTGGCGGTAAAACTTTTAACTGCAATTATATGTCTTATACATCAATTTAAATGTAAATTATAGGGGAATTGACAACATTACAAAGTATAGATTCAAGTATTTAAATTAATATAGGCTCGACATAATGCATTTGTCACTCAGCGTTCTAAATAATATCAATTAGACGGCAATTACCCGGGCCGGTTCTCTCGACAAGGCTGTAAGGGATAAAATTTTCTAACCGTAAACCGGATACCTAACCTTGTTTTGCATATATCTAGGTACGAATGTAGCATAGGTCTAGATTCTGCAATACCTCAAATGCAATTTCCGTCACGCTCTAATTTTCATATAGGCTTCCCTTTGGTCATACTGACTGGATATTTTCATAATATTCATCTGCGTTATCGCATTAGCAACCCTACCTGAGCCTAATTGTAATTTTAGAGCCGTGCCACATTCGGGCCAAGGTGCATCCATGTTTGGAAGACAAAGTCACTTTAGACAAGCCCCTCTATACCGAATATAATATTCTTATTGTTCTACATTACAAAGAGTCTGTATGCAGAAAACATTAGAAACCATTGAAGATTTTTCAAAGGTGATTTTAGGCTAAATCTCTTGTAGTCTAAACTTTCAAATATTTTACAAGTTCATTATATGAAAGCACTAAACTATATCGATAGATTAAAAATAACGTCTACACATACAAAAACTCAGTTTCGAAATGAATAACAAAGATCCTTTGCGCCAATTAGCGAAATTAGCATAATAGTACAAAACAACGCTTTCGCAACAGCTGATACGTAAAATAGCGAGGTAAAAAATCGTTATTCGGTGGCTAACACTAATTGAGTTTTGTCATCGGTTACTTTTTTTCGGCCAGCGTTGTGCAAAACAATTGCATGACACGTGTTTGTAATTAAAACATTTAAATTCAGAACAATGAACAGCATTCGGCTTATCTGTTTTTGAAAATGGAATGCATATTTATTTTTGTGATAGCGTTGTTCAAAATACTGGCATGATACGTTGTGGAAATTGTATATCATATTAATTTATAACAATAATCGGCTACATTTGAGCTACTTTATTTCTGCAAATAGAACTTTCCAGCAAAACGATTTTATTATCCAGCTTCTCAAAATATTATTCAAACTACATTTCTTGTTAGTGCATTTTAGATCCTATCAATTTCACATAAACCAGTTTTGTAGATACCTACGCCTACATAAAAGCTTAGTTAAATCACTTATCAAACGTAATTCCACACTCCTTTTCAAAATACCGCTTATATACTTTAATTCCAAAACTTTTGAAAGATTTACGAAAAGTGAATAGCGTCATAATTTCCCTAGCGAGGATGTTGTAAAACACGCGCATAATACACGTTCTAATATCGCTTCTAATTATCGCATAATAACGGATACGCGATGAATACATTAGCATGGTAAACAGTTGCAAAGCAATGCATTTGAATATTTATTAAAATAATAATCGTGCATTGTGATGAAATGTAATCAGCTCAAAATAATGATTATTATTATAATATGTAGATAATAATTATTATAATTTTTAGCATTAGCCTGTAGCCTACTGCGATAACGGCATCAGCACGACATTAACAAACCTATGATTACTAGCAATTATAATCATATCTAGCACCTGTTTGTTCTAAATATCAGACCAAAACGAATGACTAAAATTAATCCTACACACCAGAATTCTATTCCCATCTACAACCATCTGACATTCAAACTTCCACCAAACACTCTCAATAATAACCTCTATTTTCATCTACAGATCGCTTTTGTTGCCATCCTCGGCTATGCTTCGGCTAGCGCCATCCTCCCCTACGCTTACGGCGTGAACGCTGGCGACGCTCAGGCTGCCGCCATCGACGCAACCGTCGCCGCCCAGGACCACGCACGCGCTGTCCACGAAGGCCAGGCCCGCGCTGCTGAAGCCGCCGTCCAGTACACCGCTGAAGCTTCCCGCCAGGTCGCCGAGGCCAGCCGTGACGCTCACGAGACCTCTTACTGGAACGGCGTTGCCGCCACCCAAAATGCCGTAGCCGCCGCTCAGTCCCATGCCGCCGCCGCCAGCGGTGTCGCCGCCGCCAACGCTGCCCTGGTCGCCCCTTACGGTGCTCACTACGCCGCCCCTTACGCTGGTCACTTCGGTCTCGCCGCTCCCTACGCCGCGTACGGAGTCCATGGTCTCGCCGCTTACGGAGCCCATGGTCTCGGCCTCCACGGATGGTAAATCGATCCAACAGTTATCGATAACCGTTATTTTTGAATAGCCGCTATCCTAAAATAACGTTATCGATTGATGTTTTCGACAACGTTGTCTGTCATAGATTGGCAACGTTGTTGAGCCGGTTGTCTGGCGCCGTCTGGTGACAGGCAGTGGGCACATCGAAACCTCAACGGATACAACATGCTCAACGTAACCATGGGTCTCAGTAAAGTAACTCTCTTTGTAAATAAATTTCATGCCATCACTGCCAAAGTGTAAATAAACACGTTTTTACAAAGTAAACAACTTTTTTTATATCACTACCTTTGCCATACAACATTAAAATTCAAACTACCCTTCATACACAAAACAAAATTGCATACATACAACACACCCAACAACCAACAATGATACCTCCTTTTCACGATCCTCTTCAGTGACTACAAAGATCACGAACAGATTTCCAAAACGAATCTACCCTGACCGGGCATCCTCCGGCACTCCGGAGCTAGTCACACTGAGATCCGATTCAAATACACAATATACACGCATATTGTGATGTTTGTAAGGTTCATGTATTTCACAACATAGTTATAATGTTGTTATGGCAGCCGGTTGTTTTGTCAAGCATTAAACGATCAGCTAGCAACATGTGGTTTTAATTCAAGACCCTGGTATCTTGCTATTTTTATGCGTTATTCTAAACCCTGAGATAGGAGGTATAACTTTTGCCTCTGTGTTTCCTAGACGCTGAGATAATTTTTAAACAATGCGATTAGCTTGATAGTGTCTTGCGTCAAAATTACAGTGGGAGTGGTAAGTAGAAGAAAAAAAAGAAGCATAGTATAGCTTGGAATCTTGAGGAAAACATATGCATTGAGTGTTCAATTTAGTCATACAAGTGCCGACAGCAGTTATGCTAATTACAGGTGTACATTCTACTTGGATTGAGTGATTACCTAATGTGTTTGTCATACCAATTCTACGATTAACTAATAAATAAAAATCAAATTTGAATCAAATTTGACAGCTCAAATGATAGGACCCTTTCATTAAATTTTTATCCGTGGTGCTTTACAACTGGCTTTTCTAGTTGTAAACGTCTCTAAACTTGAGGTTAAAATATCTCCTTAGTTCATTATTTTTGTCTGCCGCTTTGCTATGGAGGGAAGTGGACAATTAATATTTCCAACTCCTCCCTATCTTTCTTTTTGATTAATTTCGTTGCGGGTTACAGACATATTAGTGTTCCCTGAGACTCGCCGAGCTTCACCGCTCGGTGTCATAAAATGCGGGCCACTGCTGATCCTGGCTTACAGGAGTTGCAGTGGGCGGGTGTGAGGGCGGGATAGTCTCTAATAAATAAAAATGAGAATTTATTTGAACTATTTTTAATTAAGCGGCGATAACCTAGTTGGGATTGGAACAGACTGTCGAGACGAACGTCCGCAGGTCCAAAGCCCAAGGGCACACACCTCTGACTTTTCTACAAAGTTATGTGTGTATTCTTTGCAAATTATCGCTGGTGAAGACAAAATATCTTGAAGAAACCTACATACCTGAGAAGTTCTCTATAAGAATTTCGAAGGTATGTGAAGTCTGCCAGTCCGCACTAGATCAGAGTGGTGGACTAAGGCGTTATTCCTTTCAGTCGTAGAGGAGGTCTGTGCTCAGCAGTGGGCAGTATATAAAACAGAGCTAGTGTGGTATGCTCGTATGGTATTTTAAATAAAATAGTGATAGTCTATCCTATAGTACTCTAGTGAGGGTTACACAGGCATTAAGCAGACGGCTGGCCGCATAAACAAACCCCAATTATTTCTACTATAATTCTATTCTCCCAATGGTTCTTATGGGAAGTATAATACGCTGATCAAACATTGAGAATGAGCTTTTGATTCGATACTGAGCAACTATTACTTAAACCAACACGGGGATCGAACTTTCGGCACAGTAGGCATACTACTTGTAAATCACCTATTTGGTGCTAGTAGACTTTCCCAAGATAAAGCACCAATACTGTACCAAGCAGCTGCAATCGTTCCGGAGATGTACAACGCAAATAGCAGATAACTCTTATTGTCTACTTTGGTTGTAAGTTGCATGTTGCTATCAGATGTGCAAGCGACTTTTCTAAACTTTAGGGTGGTCAAGTCCAGAGGAGACGTAGGAGGCGTCGGGCGGACGACTGACCGGCGTCTCCCGCCCTGTGGTTTGGGGGCGTTTGGAGAATTCCACCACTGTATCCCCTACCTGTCGTAGGAGGCGACTAATAGGCACCAGGGGGGGCGGGTCGGTCGGCGCGGTGCTGTCCACAGCAAGATAATAGGTGTGCCCCCCCCCCCCCCCCAAAAGAGGAGACGAGCTACATTAAGCGGCCCCGCGCAGTGGCGATTGCGGACGATAACTTCAGTCAGAGGAAGCCCGCAGCCGTCCCTAATGCGCCGAAGATGAAAAAAAAGTGTGGTCAAGCATACACTTATCTGACTGTACATAAAACAAATACGCCACATAGTCACCGTCGCACCGTCACCTTACATATTCCTCTATAACACAGACATTTAACCCCAGATTATCTAGTGGTAAAATACTTATCTCCGTCCGGACAGCGACCACCGTACACAAATGGTGAAACCGGCCATAGTGGCCCACGTGTGTCGCGTGGTATCAGCCGCGTATATTCGGCTCAAACAAACCGGCAGACTTGTGTTGACAGGCAAGGACTAAACATTTCTCGCCAGTCGACTCTATTTGGACCATACTCCATTTATCATCAAGTGCAATGAGGTTACTTTGCTGTGCCTACAAAAAAACGTGGGTCTCTGATCATATCTGATTACTGCCGTTCATGCATAGCGAACAATCAAAACATCTCCTTATTGACATACATTATTTTCACCGGTCGTAACAAGCGCGTAACGTTACTCATCGCGTTTATCACTATAGCAATTGGCTTACCATATAACGCTAATTACACGAAGCTAACGTAACGTGGCCGCGATAAAACTGTCATAAAGGAGAAAGGGGCTGATTATAGACGCGATATCGGCCGACTTCTGTTCTAGAAGAAGTGTATTAGTGTCATTTCACGCCTGGCTTAATTCAGTTTTCTGTGGAATATGTTTACAATTCACGCTGTAGACGCATTACCTATCTATCCATAGGTACTGAAATTACATTGTGCTTTTGATAGTAATGCATCCTTGATATATAGCGAACATTTTATATGGACTGGGAAGTTCTGATAATAAAACCAAGGTCGAGGCAAAGGAGTGTGAGTTTTTAAACGCCATTTTACCCGGACTGGATCCCGTAGAGGGATAACGTTAGGAAGGCGGCCGGTCATAAAACACACATCCCACCGACATGCTTGAAGAATTCTATAGCATCGACTCCAAATTGTATCCCACTTGTGATGCAAGTGGAAAAAGATTAATTAAAATATTTCCATACTTCTCCCAAACCGAATTAGTAATATGTATCCTTAGACTGTTGAACCAATGGAAACGATATGGCAATAAGGCGCAAACATTTTTTTCTGCCAATCCTGACGGGGGCCGAGGTAGACACGGATAGCACACATTTAACAAAAAGATCCACAGGTGCAGGGCTGAATATATGGTCGCTTTTTACACAATCCTACTAATATTATAAAGGCGAAAGTTTGTAAGAATGTATGGATGTATAGATGTTTGTTCCTCTTTCACGCAAAAACTACTGAGCGGATTTCGATACAATTTGGCACACGCGTAGATCATGTCCTAGATTAACACATAGGCTACTTTTTATCCCGAGAAAACATAAAGCGGGACTTTTATCCCGGAAAAACTTTTTAATGCGGGCGGAGCCGCGGGCAAAAGCTAGTAACAAATAAGTAATTACAGCGATCGCAAGTCACATAGTTCATCCCATCTCCTTCGCATTGCTAGATACTTGAAGGTACCGTCATGCTAAATAACCAATTGTTTCTCAATTTAATATTTATCAGCACGTGGCGCCATCTGTTATTTAAATTATGCATTTGAGTAGATTTTTTTGTAAGTTATCTTTTTCCCAATAGTAAGATATTTGGATCCTATTATTTACTTGATAAATATATTAATTTGCTCGTCAACTCCTTGTTCATCTTGCACATCAAAACAATGGTCATAAACATAATAATTATAATTTTGGTTTTGCCAACAGTAGCGCATTTAATTTGGTAACAATAATATTTATCTTATAAAGCAAATAAAAAGGTTTAAAATATAACACCTATCCACACTATTAAATACGTTCATAATAGCTTAAATACCAACTATAAACAAATCCAGTTTAATTATCATAAAAAGTACACCATACCTAACAAGTCAAGGATACAATGCTACCGTCGCAAAAACCGCAAGACATTTCAACTTGAATTCACAAGGAAACAGTGCCAACCAAATGTCGTTCAATCGCAATTATTTCAGGTGTCCGGTGTGCCGCGGGCGTATTGGAATTCAGACTTTTTCGTACTTGTCCGGCTGTAGAGCCATAATATGATTGTACGACATTGATATTGACATTGGTATTTTTGGAAATATTATACAACATGCTGCATAGCTGCTTATATTAGTTGAAGAAACGCGAGGGGCCACATAAAAAAAAACGCCAACTATGATATAACAATAATGCATAATCAATCTATGTGCACGTTTATAATGATTTTGTAATATGTTTCACTTGTAATGACTCTTCAGCCAGGATAATTATTGAGGTATAGTCTCACATCAGGTTACGAATTCGCTAAAAACAAGCGTTCTAAATTAGCGCAGGCTTCATGATACAGACTGTACCTATCGACTGTATGCTTTCGGGCATCATCAAAATTAAAAAAATATTGCAAGTATTATAATATTATCTATATCAGAAGTTTAATGATCTGAACGAAAGGAAATGTTTAATGTAAACTTAGTAATATGTTTTAGAATAATGGGAAATAATAAATAAAACTCATTTCAATACACTTTTCCCCAGGTTTCTATTAACGACAATGGAATTTTGACTACAACCACAACAACAAACTAAATATTTTTTAAACATTTTCCAAATCACCTTACACTTACAGTTCGACGACAGCGTAATTTTCAAGGCGGTCCGCAATGGCCCTAAATTAATGTCATGCCAATATGACCTTTACATTAATGTGTATAAGAGTGGATAGCGTTCGATAAAGAGTAATGATAGTTCACTTGTAACCTAGACTGCCTTGATGAGGGCGTAGGCTTTTGTTGTCGGGACACACTGACATATACAGTCCATCGAGCATGTTCGATACTTTTGATAAAAAAAAATAACTATAATAGTGTATAAATAAACAACATGGATACTTTGTTAAAATTCCAATAACATTCCGCAAAAAACCCTTCCCCCCAATTAATAAAAGAAGAGGCGCTTATATAGCGGTTACAGAAGCACAACTACTAAAGACATGAATGTGTTACGGAAGTCAATAATAAAGAGAAGTAATATTAAATACGAACATGTTTGATTTGTCTAATACAGAAACGTAGATTAAGTCTGGACGTTGTTGCACATAGAGTTCCTCATAGTTACTAATATCCACTTCACAAGTTTTGAGAAAAGGCTCAGGACTATAGATGTGACTGATGAGTATATTATTTATCAACTAGCTTTTGCTCGCCTCACCCGCGTTTTAGTTTTTCCGGAATAAAAGTAGCATTATATATATTGCCGAGATAAAAGTTACCTACGCTCAGGTTCCATACTATCTCCATGCCAAATTCTGTCGCTATTCGTTTAGTATTTTTGAGTTTATCGCGTTCAGAAAGACAGACAGACGCGGCGAACAACTTTGTTTTATAATAAGTAAAGATAATACCGTCAATTAAACCTTCAATGCTCACTCGCATGCTGCTATACTTCCGAGTTTCACTCCCCCTACAGGGGCGGTAACAATAACGCGTTTTTCACCGCTAAATAAGTCAGTTAAACTACGGGAAACATTAAATCCGTAATTATTCCCATATCACAATTTCAGTCAAAGGTGTGGTCAGCAAATATGCAATTCGCTCTCCACACAACACGGCCGTGTGTCACCACAGGGTATCGTATGGACGAAAATAATTTATGAATGTAGATCACCTTGGAGCTCAACTAAATAGTTGTTATTACTCGCTTTATGTGTGCACTTCCTTACTTACAGCAAGTTATACGTATGATGATAATTATACCCAGTATAATTCACTCAGATAGCTTTATATATCGAGAGATGATGCCGCAGGCCGCAAGACTATAGTGTATAGACAAGCCAGATCTAGAACTCTACATATTAATAGAGTATTCCTTTTTAAGCACATGGTGAGCAAGGAGTGCGAGATTTGGCATAATTAAATTCATATAAAGTGCAGAAAAATAATGGACATGTCCAAAACCGGACTTGAAATTCCAACCAATTCCATTCCAACTGGTGGTCGGTCTCTCATATGTAAGAGTCCGCCTGGGTGGGTACCACCGCAGTGTCTACTTCTATCGGCAAGCAGCAGTGCGCATGCACTGTTGTGTTTTGGTTTGAAGGACAATGTAACTATAGGACATAATGAGACTTAACATCTTATGTCTCAGGATGACGAGCGCAGTGGAATGCCACACAGTAGGTACTTTGTAAGTCAAGGTGCTGGATGGTGTTGCTTCTGTTTATGGGTGGTAGTATCGCTTACCATCAGGCGAGCCGCATGCTCGTCTCGTCATTCAATCCATTAAAAAAATAGAACAAAACACTTCATGCAATATTTGAATAGTACTCCCAAAAACTAAGCCTTTTCATTTTAAAACTGCCTGCCTCGGTGGCGTAGTTGTATTATGGTACGACTGCAATGCTGAGGTCTCGGGTTCGATTCCCGGGTCGGGCAGTGATATTGAGTTTTTCTATTCAGTATCAGCTCGGAGTCTGGAATTTGTGCCCGATATGGCGATAGGCTTGCCCCCTATCACATCATGGGACGGAATAACGGCGAAAAGTGGGTGCACTAGTTGCGCCTCTGCCTACCCCTTCGGGGCTAACAGGCGTGAGTGTATATGTATGTATATATGTATATATTCATTTTAAAATCTTCCGATTTTGAGATTTATGTAATTTTTGGCTGATCTCCGTTGAGATTGGCCACCGTGGCCGAAACTGGCTAGGAGGATTACGTTACACAATAATAAAATCAATATCATCTATACCACTTCAAACATTGATTCCACTCAAAGCATTTCAAAACAATTCGTACACAAACTAGTTGTATTCGAGAGTGTATAACTGTGGGTAAACAAGGCCGCGGACCGCGCCCATCGCCCACCACACTATCCTTTTTCAGAAACAACATATTTTTAAATAAATAAGGATGTTTTTGATACTATGTCAATCAAATTGTACCCCCATTTGATGATAATTGTTTATGATCCATCAAAGAAAGCTTGTGAGATTCACAGCAACTATTAGTCAAAATAATGTACCCACCTTTCGTTACTACGTTTTGTAACATACATTTTTTTTTATTTGGAACCTGTGTTCGTTTTATTCTTTAATGTAGGAAGTTGATTTTCTACGGTTTCCGAAAATATTTTTTATGTAAATTGCTTATTCACAACATTTTTACTACGTTTTCATCATATTCTTGTATAATTTTTTATCTATTTATTTTTTAAAAACCTGATCTACATTAAATCTAATAAATAGGCCAATAAAATTAGTTTAATCATATTTTTTGTAGGTATAAACCATTCAACCATACAACAGGCGGCAATAAAACATGGAGTTATAATCGATCAACACATAAAAACTTATTTTTTGCTATACAAAATTAGAAGTAATCATGAATATATTTTCGTTTATAATAATATTTCATTGCTCCGTACATGTCGATATAGATTGAGTTTTATTTTTAATTATATTTACAAAAAAATATATAAAAAAATCCGGATATACACAAGGCCGTAGGTATAAAAGCGCGAGCGTACATTGAACTCTTATGCCTAACGTCTACTTGCCTGGCAGAATCGAATCGAAGCGAGTCGCATAATTCTTTTTTTTTTTTTTTGTTAATGGCCCTACTGCCAGTAGCCTGACGCGAGTCGGCTTGTCTGGCCACACCGGTCTTTAGGGTGAACGCAGAAGGCGCTCGCAACCCTCTGAATTTAGTGACCATGCTGAGGGCAACCCACTAACGGGTTACGAACCTCGGCTCAGGACGGCCACTGAGAGAGGATGAGACATCAACGATTAGGGAAAGATTGGTTTTTAGGCCTAATCCTGTTAGATTGTGTTGTCATCGGCACGCGGGCCGGATCTGCTAGGGGGGCCGGGGGGGGCGACGGGGAACGCGGCGAGGTCCTCGACGGCGAGGACGGAACTGCGGTCTTGTGGAGTGTTGGAGTTTCAAGAACTTGTTCTTACAGCGGATGGCCAGAGTGATTTCATCCTCCGTATCGGTTTATGCATAATTCTTGTGCTACACATTTATTATGATACAGCATCCACAAGGAACGCGCCACCGTATGCAGAACCAAATTACAGCGCATAAGAGATAAATGGAATTCGATTTTGGTCAGTCGACGCCAGCATTTATAAATGCGTTCTGCTGCCGGTCCTTCAATAGGGTAGTTTCCTATGTTTGATTTTGTACATTATTTTAGATGTCACAGAAAATAATACGCAAAAGAAATTCTTCTGTGAAATCAACATTAAAATGTATTGAAAAATAAAGTAGTTATTCAATTTTGAAATGTTCTTGTGAGCAAAAATGGGGGCGTGGCGGGGATATCGCGCTATCTCTTTCGGACGCACGCAGCGTTATGGCCGACGGCGCTTGGTGACGTCACAGCCTAGTATTGCTGTTATTTGACAGCTACCCCTAATAGCAAATTTCAAAGATTTATAACTTACTATTGCACCAATTTTGAAAACCTTTTTTCATTAGATTTTGGATAGCATACATTTGTCATAATTGCATTTTAAAAAAGGAGTCAACTACCCTATTGTCATACATTCTGCCTATCTTCCTTGGCCGACTGGGGTATCCCTGTAAACTCCACTTACCTTTGGCGTCCAAATGTCCCTTCAGCTGGTCAGCCTTGGCTTGTAGTTTCGTCTGCACGGTCTCAGCGCCTTCCTTCATCTTGGCCAAGATTCCTACATAAAAAAGAACAACCTGTTTAATATTATCTAGCAGATTAAGACCCGATTCTATTTTTAAATAAATACTGAAAGGTCTGGATACTGGTTTTTTAAGCCAGTTATTAACCATTTTTTTTGTCATCCCGTGGTAATTAGGCATATATTCCTCTGGGGTTTTAACTAATAAGGATATAAGTCCTCTTCAATGCTTCAACATACCCAGCCTTACAAAAGCTGCGCATTGGCCCGAACATATTATATTGTGTTCATACAATAATATCAGCTCTATAATATACTGTCCCACTGCCGAGAATCTCCTCTACTACTGAGAAGGTTTAGGTCTTAGGCCACAACGATGGCCTAGTACCGATTGACAGACTTCATTCACATACCCTGGAAATCCTTAGGAATATTTTTATAAAAAAAATATGTCCTATAAATCACTGATAAAATAAAAAAAAATCACTGGTAAAATACGCAATAATGACAAACTGAGTAAAGAGGTCAGAATTGGAAAATTCTAAAAACACATCTGTAATATTCTGTACAAACCATGTTTATCCTTTTCTTTCAACAGGCGTTCCATATCTCCCGCCTTGTCTTTCACGCGTCCGAAGAAGTCTATCCGAGTGTGCGTGCGCAGAACATTCACAACCAAATAAATACATATAAACTTACACGAAGGGGTAAGCAGATATGTAACTATTGCCATTATGTACTACATTTGTGTCTGCACCGTTGCACTTTCGGAGGGGGAGAGATACGTATCAAATAGGGGAACTTCGCTTCTCTCTCACACCCAATTGTGAAAGCACAATAAAAAATTGCGTAATAAATGTTATCTAATTGTATAATCATTAAAAAAAACTATTACCACGGATCGATGGACTTATTTTAGTCCTTATGATAGGCAGTCTTCCCATCTCTATATCTCTTCAAATCCCTGCCCCGATATTAATATCTCGGATAACTAAAATGTTTATTAAGGACCGCATTTTTTTGTAAACTTTACCTGATATTCTCTTGGTAGCGTCAGGACTTGCAGACTGCGTCAGAGCAGCCACTTTCATATATTCGCTGGTTATTAACCCAGCAGCCTGTAAACGGAAATATCACTAAAATCTATAAAGACTTCTATAACAAACATAATTGAATTTGACAAGTATTTCTTGGAAGCAACATTACCTCTAAGCTTGCGGGACTCATGGCGGAATACTCTTCGCTCAGCAGTTCCACTATCAGACCCTCGATGTCGAAGAACAGGATATGGCTTTCCGGATCTAAATATAGAAATAGGATTATACAGATGTTTTTTTTGTCGCTAAAAATAATGTTATAGGATATGTTCTCGTTTAAATAAAATTAAGGCGATGTTTATTATTTTTTAATTTAATTATAGTATGTTCCATGACGAGATTCTCAGATATTGATTTTAAGCATAAACTTTGTGATTTTAATAGACTTATTTTAACTAAAAATAAATTCCATAGAACGTTTCACTTTCTCTTGGTACCCCCCATGGGATCTTCCCCTAGACATGTAGCATTATACTGCGTGCTCGGTTGCGAGCGCCTTCTGCGTTCACCCTAAAGACCGGTGTGGCCAGACAAGCCGACTCTCGTCAGGCTACTGGCCGATAAGACCGTGTTAAAAAAAAAACAGCGTGGTCTGCAGCAGGCCATACCTGTGGGGTTGGAGCGGAACCCCTGCACGGTGAGCTGCGCGCGTCGTGCCCGCGCGGGTTCGGCGAGGGGGCCAGCCCCCGGGGTCGGCCCCGCCACCTGCAGCGCGGCCAGACCACGCGCCGTGGCCGCACGCATCGCCGTCAGGTTGCGGTGACGGAGACCGCTGCGACCATACAAATGTTATTACCTCTTTTTTTGGACTTGGTTATAACAAGGTCAAACGGGTCGAGAATCGACTGTACCACGCGTTACTATGAAAATGTTCCACTCACTCAACGGTGGTAGAGATTACGCACTTTTCGCACGCGAATAAAAATTGGTGTCAAATACAATTTATTAAATTATCATTGAATAAACTAGAATACAAAAAGTACATATTTCAATTTTGAAGTAGCGTACATATTCATTGCGATCTGCTGCTGAAACCTATCATATTTTTTGTACTAACATGATTAGATATTTACTTACCGGAAGAAGTGTATGGCTGGGTTGGCCAGCCCCTGCAAGTCTCCGGAGCCAACGGATAGGGAGCCGCCAAGATCATCTGTCAGGGTCTCATCACACGCGGCCAAAACTTCCTCAGCTATCATACCTGATGATGAAAAATATCGATGAAGAACTACTTAAGTACGTTTTAGATGACATTAGTATCGATAATGTTTTTAAAATCGCGTTTTTGGTATCGATGATGCTAGTTACGTTATTGATTATGTTAATATCGATATTGAGAATGTTGAATTTAAATTTTATTGAAATTGGTTTCGCTATCGATTATATCTGTACCAATATCAACTACATTACCGTGTATATCAACGAAAATAACTTTAACATTATATCGATAACAATTTAAAATGACATATCGATATTTTAAATTATTCTTACCATGCAACACACGATCGAGATGACCAGTCTCCATCTGCCACACGTACACAGTGCCATCGCTACAACCTACCACCATGAAATCGTCTAATGGTCGCCATTTGATGGTCACCACAGGGAAGAGATGGCGAGAAGCGAGGGTCACGCATTTGCGTTCTGCTAGACCTAAGTACGAAATGAATAGTGTAAAGCCTGTGTTGGTCGCAAATTCTTGTGTTGGCTATCTCAGGGCGTTTTGAATGAAAACACAGGGTTCGGAGCACAACCATATATAATAAAAAAACACAGTAATCGGGCTATATACAACAATTAAGTTCGACAAAGGCGCGCGCGCGTGTCCGTGCTCGAGTCGCGGTCGCCGGACGCTGGCGGGGGTGCGCGGCGTCGGAGGGAGCGGGACAAGGATCAGTGCAAAGTGCATACGCACGGTTCGCGATATATTGTAAGCCGGGTGTACATGTATCGCGCAGTCACGTTCGCGTTACAATAGTGTTTAATAGAATGTGATTACTATAATTATAAGTACTTAGTTTTTAATAAAGGTATCACTATGCAACAGTTTTAGCGCGATATTTGACAATCAAATTGACAATTTATAGCTCAAAATCCAAATCCCCAAGTTTGGGGGAGGGATGAGTTTTTCTAATAGTAAGTTATTTATTAACGAAGAAAAACAAATATTGACTTACTTAACAATGTAACGCTGTGATCAGATGCCACGGAGCAAATACATTTCTGGATTCTGGGCTGCAAAAAACAAACATATTTTAGAAAACTTGTTACCAATATTACACTATTCCCAAAGATATTTAGCTATTGAGGAGTTCTAATTTATACTAATATTATAAAGCTGAAGAGTTTGTTTGTTTGTTTGAACGCGCTAGTCTCAGGAACTACTGGTTCGAACTGAAAAATTCTTTTTGTGTTGAATAGACCATTTATCGAGGAAGGCTTTAGGCTATATATCATCACGATGCAACTATTAGGAGCGAAGAAATAAAGGAAAATGTGAAAAAAACGGGGAAAATTATTCATCCTTGAGGGCTTCCATTGCGTGCGCTGTGAAAACGGTACAAGATACCGAAAATATATGTATGAAAGAAATATTCCTTTTGAAATTATCTAAAAAAATGTCCGCGACAGTATATGTCTACCTTTTAAGATTAACTCACCAGAACCGTTTTTATGGTAATCAAATTTGGTCGAAATTAGGCTACATTTTATTCAGGAAAAGTATAAAGCGGGACTTTTCCCCGGAAAAACTTTTTAACGCGGGCGGAGCCGCAGGCAATAGCTAGTGATCTACATAAATTATGGTCCTACATTGGTGCCAAAAATTATGGCTATCGTTATTGCACCAAATTAGAATTTAGTTTACATGACATACATTTCTCAAACCAATTTTTCATTGAATTGTTGATGAAAGAGAAAGAGTGGACGAAAGCCTAGTTGAGAATGGAATGGTCCGCCGAGACAATGTCCGGAGGTTCAAACCCAAGGCACACACCTCTGACTTTTCGAAGTTATGTGTGTATTGTTTATAAATTATCGTTCGCTTTAACGGTGAAGGAAAACATCGTGAGGAAACCTACATACCTGAGAATTCTCCATAACAATTTCGAGGGTATGTGAAGTCTGCCAATCCGCACTAAGCCAGCGTGGTGGACTAAGGCCTTGACCCACTCAGTAGCAGAGGAGGCCCGTGCTCAGCAGTGGGCAGTATATAATACAGGGCTGGTATTTTTATTATTGTTGATGAGAATTTCATTAAATTCATGTGACGTAATTTACGGATGGCTCCTAACACGATCTAAACATACCACAAACAGCACTTCGAGCATGCAGTAATACTCACGCTGCAGTTGAGCGGCGGCACGATCAGCTGCGAGATCTCGCCGGCGTGCACGCAGAACCTGTGCAGCAGCACGCCGCTGAACAGGTCCCAGAGGCACACCGCGAAGTCTATCCCGCCTGACACCAGGTGAGATTTGTCATATCTGAGAAATGGGAACGGTCATAGTAATATGTATAGTCCTACCAGGAAATTTAAAAAAATTCGCCATGTTGCGGTGAAACATAGAACTAATTTCTTGTACTTCCAGCCCTAATTTAAAACTAATTAGCAAAAGTGGCGCAAAACAAATCAGGTTATTTTACTGGTCAGGCTATAGGTAACAATGTGGTAAAAATAAAAAAATCGACATCGAAACCAATTCTTAATATTTTTTCAACGTCACGAACAGTGATAAAAATTGAACTACTTGCCGACATGCTGTACAAACCTTTGGTGAACATGGTGTGGGTACAGAAGGCAGTTCACTCTGCCGTTGTGACCGAGAAGTAGTTGGTGAGGAGGCCAGTCTGAAACAAAGACATTCAATCAAATACTTACAGTATTAATTGATGCTTTTCGTCTTGTCTTACTAAGTAACCATATAAAAGGCGTTTAGTTTTTAACCACGAAAAATTTTAAAGCTACAATTTTGATGTGACGTCATCGGTATAATACAGAGGAAGTGTAAGGGAGATAGATAGCTAGATTTTACGTAGAATACATCCCAATTTGTTTTCTGTGGTAAAAATCAAAATATGAATCCACAAAACCAATTTATTCATTTAATTCTATTCTCTTGTACATTTTTAATTAATTTTACGCATATATCATCAAATTTTATTTTGACTCGTCAAGCCCTGCGACGGACGCTGGCGTCCGAGTATATAGGGTTTCCGCATACATCTATATATATAAGCGGGGCTTGACGGGTTAAATAATATATTTTAATATCCCATCCTGACACCTCAACAATCCATGTAAAGCTTGCTTCTTACCCTCAAGCTGTTGATGCCTTCCATGCAGCAGCTGCAGCTGCACCGTGTGCGTGGCGTTGAGGATCACTATGGAGCCGTCCTCGCGACCCACCACCAGTCTGTTCAACGACAACAGGTAGATAGACGCTGTCAACTTTATCTCTGGAACATAAAAAATATTTTTTGTTTTAATTTTCTAAATTCTTATGGACATTTTTAAATGGTCGGGTATTACAGGTACAGTTAGCAGTACAAGTGTCTGAACAAAATCGAAATTTCAAATCACTTATATACGCGTTAATTTAAACTGAAACATTTATTTTCTCCGTTTGAAGTAAAGTTAATCTCTCTTATTTTATTTTCGTGAAGAGAACAAAAGATTAGTAAGAACACAAAAGTATGTAGGCAATTTGAAATTTTGAATTTGTTCAGCTACTTATGCCAGTAACTGTACATCCGATTTGAAACAAAGTGACAGTATTGTGTTGCCTGGTATCGGGTAGTCATCTCTCAACAGTCAACATTCTATCTAGACTTCACTTACTAACGAGGGCAGTAGGGTTACATTAACAAGACCTTTAAAAAAAATCGAAATAATTCTAGAACATAATTTAAAACAGAATACTTCTTAAAACTGCCTCGGTGGCGTAGTTGTATTACACGACTGTTGTACGACTGCAAAGCTGAGGTCTCGGATTCGATCCCCGGGTCGGGCAAAGTGATATTGAGTTTTTCTATTCAGTATCAGTCCGGAATCTGGAATTTGTGCCCAATATGGCGATAGGCTCGCCCCCTATCACATCATGGGACGGAATGTCGGCGAAAAGTGGGTGCACTAGTTGCGCCTCTGCCTACCCCTTCGGGGATAACAGACGTGAGTGTATATGTATATATGTATATGTATACTTCTTAAAAGTATAGCGCGAAAAACTTACAACATTGTATTTATGTCGCCAAACTTCTTCGTTCTACAATTGCCGGGAATGGTTAGCTCTTTTAAAATAATAAGTTTATTCGACCTATCAATTACATCGAATTAAGGTAATTAACATTCAGTTTACTCCTTCTTCGATATAGCTATCGATTACAAATGTATTGCACAATCGATTAAAAATCGACTACATGTTCGATAGAAACTTTTGCTACAAATAATTAGCAAACCAAGGTTTTTAATACTCACCAGACTCATCAGGATGGTTCAATTGGTCTAATATACCGACTGGGCTGGGGTTCATTTCCGCCCAGGCCAACTCTAAGCTCGTCAGTACAATCGGCGCATGCGCTGCCAAAAAAAAGAAGACATGTTATTGGATATTTTTTTCCAACATGCTGAGTTCTCCTTTTTCAAACGCCTGGTACGTTACTGTAAACAGCTTGGCTGTGCTGCTTCCATAGCCATATATGGAGAAGACAGTAACTATTTACAATCAGGTGGGCTAAAAAAATGATAGCAACCGCTTCAAAAAGGTTGTTGTCAAAATCTTTGGGAGAAGCCTATATTCAGCAGTGCACGTCCATTTCAATTTTTATTCCTGTTATCGCCCTACTTACATGGCACTTGGTTTAACACTGGTGTGGCAGCATCATCCACATTCCACACCGAGACGACTCCGGCCGAGTCGCCGCGAAGCAGCAACCTTCTCTGCTTACCCCCCGACGAGGTGATCACGAAACGCATCGCGGGAGGGCATGATAGGAGCTGTTAACAAAATAACGTTATAGTTAATTTAGTTTTGTTTATAATACAATAGAGTGGATGGCTCTATATATTTTGGTAGGTAATTTATTTTAACCTAAAAGACAATTGAAAATCTGACAAGCATAACATAGCCTTGTCCCTTCAAAGTGATAGAAAGAATTTAATTATACTCAAATTTTGTGAGTAAGTCATGTGTAATAATGTAATGAAAACCATAAACAAATAGAATATTAAAAGTCTATTCAAACATGTTATAAAATTATTCATCCTTTTGGACGCAAGGGGAAGCTGCAATTGATACGTAAAGGAAGCAGTTATTACACTATGACGTCATCCACAATATGACGCCGACGTGCGAGGGAGACAAACAATACTCAGGACACTTCTAAACATTCTTACCTTATTATCAGTGTGGGCTAAAATTCCAAACAGAACGGGACTATCATGCTCCACCGTGGGCCCATGGAAGCCTTTATGATCTGGCACCGAACTGAAAAATGTCATTGCATTGAAACATACAAATCAACGTAAACAAGAATCACTCAACATCAAAATAGAGTACATTTTCTTTCGCAAATGTGTTTACTTTACATGCTTATTTAGGTTTACCAACCCTTTCTATGTTTTAAAAAAATTATAGTTGGGATCATTTTCCATCGTATAAATGGAAAACGTTCTTAGATCGTTCACTCAAGGATCAAATTACTTACCTGCATCCGAGGCATAAATAATTGTGATGGAGGGCAATTTATATTAAATTAGTGATAGGTTTACACTGAGACTATTTAACCAATGGAAACGATATGGCAATAATGCGCAAACATTTTTACTGTCAATCCTGATGGGGGGCGAGGTAGACACGGATAGCACACATTTAAAAAAAAATCCACAGTGCAGGGCTGAATATAAGGTCACTTTTGACACAATAACATACAATTTCTGTGAAGCACCGCTTAATGTCACTATCGTAGAATGTAATGACAGCGATCGCAAGTCACATAAGAGGCATGATTCTCTATGACATTGTTAACTCGTAACGCGGCCGCGTCACGTTCACTTCGTGTAATGGGCGTAAAATGGTATTCTGTATGCCAATTTCCATAGTGACAAACGCGATGAGTTACGTTACGCGCTTGTTACGAACGGTGAAAATAACGCGTGTCATAGAGAATAAGGGGGCTGTTTTAATAAAAGTTTATGACCAACTAACTTCGCATGTATGACCAACGAAGGGTTCGCCTGGTCATGCCATCTCCTTTGCATTGCTAGATACTCAAAGGGTTTACATGATGTCCTAACCTCACATTAACAAGTCTTATATGTTGAGCATCAACTGTATAACGGACAACACCAAAACCCCAAACAAAAAATTGCAGAAGACGTAAACATTTATTTATTTGGACAACAAAACAGATTACAATAATCATTATACTACTGAGATACATGATGAGGTATTATCCAAGATAGCAGTCCCAACTTTGTAGGGAATCGCACCCGCAACGTCTTTAAAATTTGGCCTCATAATGCCCTGAGTTATTGGGGATGACAATCAGCTGGATGTCTCTGCGTCGAGTGATTTATGCTCCCTTCTTACACTTAAGGGTGGTTTGTGCTCGGTGACGTCACATACATATTTGATAGTAGACGAATTGCCAGTTAGCAAGCAACCTGCCTGTCTAGTTAGTCAGTAAATAAAATCATAGAAAGGGTTGTTACTATAGGAAACTATTTTTTTACTATAGAATTGACTATGTAAAAGCTATCTTAACACATTCGTCATCACCTGAAAAAGAATTTCAAACAGTTTCTTAGAATATGTCCGTCTGTAAATTTTAAATAAACATATTTAATAAATACACAAGCATCGTTTGGCGCTTATAAGTGAATCCCGTTAAAACGATGTTACGAATATTCCAAATACTTATAATCAGTCAAATACTGAAACTGTAATACGTTTTCTTAATATACTGAAGAAAAAAGTTAATAAAATTCATGTTTAAAATATTTACTACACAAACAATCCTATATAATTCATTTGTTTCTAACTCTTAGTTGGTAAAGACAGTAATGCTGATGCAACTATTGGGCATTGTAAGAATATCTGATGTGTCAGTGTGAAGGACGGAATATGTATGACCATACCGATAATTTTGTGCTTTTAGTGTTATTCGTCCTGAAAGTGTGATTAAGGATTCGTGAAGACATCCTGACAAAAATAAAAAAAATATTTTAGAAATACACGCACACGCACACGCACACACACACGCACACACACACAAGCACACACACACATACACGCACACGCACACACACGCGCACACACACACGCACAAACACATACACACGCGCACACACTCACACGCACAAACACATACACACACGCACACAAACACTCACACACGCACACACACATACACGCACACGCATACACACGCTCACACACGCGCACACACTCACACGCCTAAACACATATACACGCGAACACACTCACACGCACAAACACATACACACACACACACACACACACGCACGCACACACGCACGCACGCAAACACTCACACACGCACACACACATACACGCACACGCATACACACACACGCACACACACGCGCACACACTCACACGCACAAACACATACACACGCGCACACACTCACACGCACAAACACATACACACACACACACACACACACACACGCGCGCGCGCGCGCACGCACACACGCACACACGCACGCACGCACGCAAGCACGCACGCACGCACGCAAGCACGCACGAACGCACGCACACCTACACACACATGAACGCACGTAATCACGCACGTAGACACGTCTTTTATCCTCGAATGGGGAGGCAGAGGCGCAACTAGCGCATCTACTTTTCGCCGTGCGTATCCCATCCCATGACGCGATAGGGGATATCACTTTGTCCGACCCGGGGATCAAACCCGAGACCTCAGTACCGCGTTCGTACCTTATTACAACTACGCTACCGAGCCAGAAATTCGTATGAAGAATACTGGTAAATACTGGAACATGGAATATTCGTGACACTGAAAATCACTAATAAGCGACGGCAACATCGAACGTGTTAAGCCTGAATGGAACAAACAATATGGAGACACATATGAAAGTGCTATACGCAAATAAAACATACGATGACGCTAGTTCAAATTTTGTTTTCCATTAAACATGGAAAGTGTTTCGAGTTCACCAATGAGTGTAAGATTATTGTTATGCGTGTGGCAACACTGGTGTTTAAAAAAACAACTTTGGTAAGGTAGCCACTGCTTTTCTTCGACATAGTAGTTAGTACCGAGGTTAAAAAAGAAACAACAATGGCATTTTATGAAAGACGGGCTCAATGGACTAGTATCAGGAGCCATAATAGTTAAATAATAAAAAAAAAACATATTTCTTTTTAAGTTCAAATGTACCTATATTGTAATAACAAATTTTAATTACCTTAGAAAGGAGATGTCCGCTTTTTGCATGGGTGCCGGGTCACAAAATTTTATCAGGTTCAAAATTTATGGATATTAAAGGGGCAAAATATGGATCTTGCATCCATTGAAAAATATTTTTAGACCCCTCCATTTATAAATAACTTATAAAAAAGATTCATATTAGGTTTAAGCAAATTGAAATTACACAAATCTCAACATCGGAGGCCTTTAAGATTATACGATTTATGGCAAAGGCCTAATTTTTGGGAGTACTATCCAAATATATATATCTAGGTTAGAATTTTAAACCCGTTTTTGGACATGTCTCTTATTTTCACATTCTCTAGAAAATTATACTCACACAATGTAAAAAAAAATCTGTTTTTGTTTAAGAAAGTCATATATAAATTAAAAAGCATTTTTTTTTTTTTTAATTTAATTATTACGGCTCTGGATACTAGTCCATTGAGCCCGTCTTTCATATATTTTCATCCTCAGTCCTAACTCCTAACTAATATGTCGAAGTAAAGCAGTGGCTACCTTACCAAGACTTTATCAAGGAGTTTTGGCGGCAACGAAAAAACACTTGATTGGCACAGTTATTTCAATTCACTTCATTTGAGCACTTTAATAGAACTATATTGGATAATATACCACCATAATTATGCAATATAACACTAAGTATCACCAAAATAATGAATTAAAACAAGAGCACCTCATGACACTTCCACATTCCCGCCAAAACTCTCAATTAAAAAGCAAAGACACCAGTGCTGCCAGCAATATAATGTGCTAACAATGGTAGATTTTTCAAAATAATAATACTGAAAAAAAAAAAAACTAAAGGATACGGTAACAAGCGCATTGGGTAGAGACGGCAAAATATCATATAAATCGTTAAGACATACAAAACGTGTGCTAACCTAGTTATTGCCTTTCCGCGGAGTTTTCTAAAACAAGAAAATTTGCGACGCATTAGCTTAAATGTATGTGTTGTGTACGTACTACGTGTATAGCGGTGACCGGTTATAGCGACTAATGTCTTTAAAATTGTTGAAATATACCAAATATTCCGATTATTTTATTTAAATAAATATAAATTCTGGCAAATATGAATTTAGGCCGTGTATTTTTTTTTTTTTCAATGTAACACTATTTATATGTAAATCCATAAAAAATAATCCTGATATTTCAGTTACATAATACATTCAGAACATCATCATGATGATGTTGTGAATACTTTAGACAGGTGTACAATTTGAAATATTATTTTCACTTTGCATTAATTATACAAATAACAGTCTCATTTAAAATCATGACCATTACAAATCTCTTTTCTCGACTTTTGAACTAGAAAGGAGAAGCCCAAGAATAATATAATCAAAGGCATGAAGAACAAAATTCTATCAGATTAGTAAAGACTTGCGCCACAACCGGTTCTGGCCATAAAAGTGTCATGATTCTTGTTTGATGATAAATGGCTACGATGTAATTATTTCTTATGCCTATCTAAGCTAATTTCGGAATTATTAGAAAGTAGTAACAATGTTGCCAGACAATCTGGCTATTATAAACAATAGCCATACAGTATTCTGGCGCAGACTTCTTTTATAATTATGTCTCTGACTTTCCATTAATACCATCCATAAAAATATGGGAAGTTTTTTTTTATGTGGTCACCCTGAATAATATTAATAAACCCCTTCACCAAAGTGATAAATGAGTGTTCGTGTAATGAATGCTTTAAAACCTTCCAAACCAATAAATGATAAACACAGGCATGTGCTTCGATGATTTACTAATGATTATTCGGGACATAATATGCAGAATAACTGAACATCATTTACTTTAAAATTGATGTTTCACCATTGGAATAAAAATCGCATTAATTTACTGTAAAATACTAAATGTATTTTCGGAAAACTAGTCTAGTAACACCATTCAAATAAAAGGTCACTTGAAATATTAAAAAATAAAATATTGCTTTTTTTTCGATTACTCTGCATTTCATAATTTCATTTCATTGCTCATATTCTCTACGTTAATTAATTTAAAGCCCTTATTTATTTTTCTAACATTTTAACTCTTAGCTATGGCTATTATTTATGATTTAAATCTCGCTGGATTAAGAAAAAGTTATTCACACATATTTTAATAATAAATCATTGCGATTTACTTTATTTTATATAACCAATATCAAAAACCCTTAACTACCATAGTTGCAACTTCCTACCATAGAGTATTGCCCATTAATTTCAAAATCTACTACGATGTTGCCAACTTCAGGGTACGAATTGAATTCCTACTATAGCTTGAAATATTTTTGGCATTAATATAATGACTTACTTGGCAGGCAGTTTATACAAATATCCTTTGCCTTCCGTAGACCAGACTAGAATTCTATCGGGCGCTAAAAAGTCGCCAGACATCCAGCGTTCTCCTGACGGCGCTTGGATAGAGCAGAGGACTGAGAAATCACCTGGCAAGATATATTTAGGAATATCAAGTATTTTATTACTAATATCTTTCAGTGCAATAAAGATTTTTTCACGAAGTTTACTAAGGATTGGTATCAAAGTTACTTTATCGTCCTAGAATAAAGTTTATTATTTTAGTATAAGACTAAGAAGCAGGTATTGTCATCTGTTGTCCTTGAAATGCACCTAAATAGACGATGCTTTACGAAAATTAGGAAATTAATCCACCAGTCTTCTGCTCAAACGAAATGATGCTGTTAATACACTTTGGTCTTCTCTATATAAGTTAAGTACAATATAAATAACCTATTTGTACAATGTAAAATTACAACATTTCAACAATTTTGATTTATAACTTTTTTACAAATCATAAATTTTTAGTGTGGATGTATCCATGGACTCGGACACGGACGAAGAGAGGAATTACTACTTTAACATCAAACAGTATTTTATAGAAGTTACTTTTTTACCGTCGGTAATTTTTCTGTTCGCACTCAAATATTCCAATGTACTAACTGTAAATTTTTGGTCCTTCGAACCATATAATTCTGAACCACAATTCTGCCACAGTAGTATAACCCTTACCCGCATCATATATCTGGCAGTATTTAGCGCACACGATGAGCACTGTGCGCTGGTTGTACGCGCAGCAGTTGAGAGACAGCGCGTTGAGGCAGCGGATCTGTTTCGACTCGTTCTCGTATATCGGCTCAGATTGCTTGTTCTCGTGGCCTAAGAGCGACCATACCTGGAGAAATGGTCAAGATCAGGTCAAATAGCACCGTTTTGTGACATAATTGAATCTACACACATTTTCCATAATTTTAAATCATTATTGTAATCACTTTGTAGGTTGCATCTTTTTTGCACAACACGGTCCATTTTTTTACTCATATTGTACTCAATTATTAGTATATTGCTTACTATCAGATATAGAGCTTTACTTTAAACGGATAAAAAATGCGTGCAGTTTAAAGTAACATTCCCTTCAATTCAAAGTATACAAAGCCAAGCCCGGGATAGTAAGTAATGTCCATCGTAACAATATTTACGTTATCGACATCAATAGGCTTTATCAATGTTTAGAATTATCGATTTTTCAATCAAGTGACTATCCTAGGAATTTCGTTATACATTAAAATCAGCGGGATTTATTATTTATAATTTGCACTTACTTTAACTGTCCCCGTAATCGATATGGCGAGAACAACGTCGTCCTTCCTTGAAGATGGACGCAGCACCTAAAATTGGGGGTAGAATTTAAAAGAGAAATATAATATGGTTTACTAACAGCAAATGTTTGTGGATTATACAAAAATTTTGATTCTCGTTTCAGAGCCAGCATATGCTCACTGTATCACAGCACACCTAGACATACAAAGATAATAATAATTTATTTTATTTTTATATATCGGCGCAAGAATTCCATCTGACAACTTCCAAGAAGAAAATCAAGTTCTACAATTATTTTTAAATACGGCGGTAGTATGATTTTAAAATAGTTTGTCACAGCCTATAAAAGCATCGCTTGCTGTCATCGGGGGCATTGTATAGACAGAGCTCGAACCGTCAGCATCTCTGTCCCCCTCGTTATTTTAAATTCCGTTGCATTGAATTAGTTGCCGTTGTTATTTAAATTATCGATTAGTTGAGATTAAAGTAGAAGTTTAATTAGGCAATTAGAAAATAATGAGATGACACTGGATTGATTATAATAATTGTAATTCATAAATTGAATAATTATAATTGATTGATTATAATAGTATTTATTACTGTTGAATAATGAAAGTAAAAAGATAACATTTACTTATTAATAAAATGAGTAATGAGCAACAAATGAATAATGGTGGTTTTAATGAGCAAAGTACCCCTCCTCTTACATATATATTATTTTTATATTTTATATGATTATTATTATCATTAAAAATAATTCCAATTACGACTAAAAATTCTATATAAAAATATTAAACCATTCACTCACATGCACTGCCGATATCCAGTCAGGGTTCATCTTGGAGCTGAGAGAGAACAGGATCTCCAGAGAAAACGGGTCCATTATGAGAATCTCCGCATAGTAACCGTTGCAGAAGAGACGCAGGTCTTCGCTGTTGCACATGTGATAGGCCTAAAAATAATCCAATATCATCTAAATTTTTACAGCATAATTGACTTCATAAAATGCTGTGGAAATAATTTTGCTGTGTCACCTTTTTATCGTGGCAGTTAGTAAATAGTGATTAAATTCATCAGTTGTGTCACTAGTTTGTCCTCTATTATAACCGTAAACTTGATCTGGGTCAGAATGATCCAGCTTTGCAAAAAATTCAATCAAACCAAGAACCTTTCGATTTATTGGAGTTGCACTTACTTAAGTCAGAGTAAAATCTTTGGGCTATTTGAATAATACCTTATTATATTTCGAATTTAGATTCATTTCCATTCATACCATACCCATTGCTGGGCATATATCCAGTTGGAATAGTATACCTGAATGTTGGTGTGTATTTGAGACAGCTTGACACTCTCCCTGCACTTGCCATCCACTAGGTCCCAGGTGCACATCTCACCAGCCTCCGATGAGCTAACTATGAAATTATTATCCTGGAAAAGCATTACACAAATTTTACTCTTATAAGGCTTGCACTAAAAAGACATTGTCATATAGGACATGAGAGTCAATGATCTTACCACAAACTCTAAGAAATCATGAAACATATTGTGGCAGATCCTGGCATTTGCGGTTAAACAGATATGACGACACATAGAGAGGATGAATTAATCAACCTCAATAGTCTTAAAAGTTTGTTAAAATACCTTACCTGAATAATAGAAGCCCTGGACAGACAAGTGACTGGCGCGGTATGCCCAACTAGCAAGCAGCGCGGCGTCATCTTCAGGCTCTCAGGTTCCACCTGCCAGATGCAGATCTGGCCGTCATAGCATCCGGTGACCAATGTCTTCTGGTCTCGCGAGAGGTAGATCGACGATATGCAGTGCGTGGGCGCATGCTTGCCCCACAGCACCACTGGCACAATAAGGTTTGTGCCTGGCATGTTGTAGTCTAAAAAAATGTGTTGTAAAGGTGACATGTTAGGTTTTAATTATTGGTTTGCTATACAGCTTCAAGGCTAAGGAAAACATATTTAATGTCAACAACAGTTATTGAAATATATTAGGTATAAAAATATGGATCATATACCAAATGCCATATGCCTAATGCCATTATAAAAACCTTTTAATACCATACATTGTCTTTATTAATATAAATTCAAATTCAAATTCAAAAGAAAAATAAGTCAATAATTTATATTCCAAATATTGCATTGTGCCAGAGTGAGCGTCTAATGGGATTAACGCTTCATCTCATTCTTTCTCACGCATCCTGATTCCTCAGACGTCAGATTTGGGTATTGCACCTGTTTTCCATATCTTGTCTCCTACCCCTTCTACCTAAATTCAAAGGCTTATAACCTGTAGATATTTTGCCGAATTTCAATGTTATTTTCTTTATAAAAATTTATATGATGTAAATCTATACTAATATTATAAAGCTGAAGAGTTTGTTTATTTGTTTGTTTGATTGTTTGAACGCGCTAATCTCAGGAATTACTGAACAGATTTTGAAAATTCTTTCACTAATAGGAAGCCACATAACTCCTCAGTGCTATACTACTTTTTATCCCAGGAAAATATTTTTGTCCTGGAAAAACTTTTTTACGCGGGCGGAGCCGCGAGCAACTACTAGTATTTGATAAAAGCAAAGAACAAAAACGATAACATTCAATGTTAATGTGGCTCCAGCAAAATGGGATATCATGGTAAACATATCTTTTGGAGCCTGTACAATAGATATAAATGCATGCAAAAGTGAAAAATTTAAAGGACATCTTTGGAACACCAAAGATGTGGAAAATGGGCGTCCAACGACTCTTTCTATTTACATTTCTTTCATATTAGAATGGTGACTCCAGTAAAATTAAAAATTATTAAAAGAACCATTAAACCTATATAGTATTTGTAATACTTGGCATTATAAGTTGATAAACTACTGTACTCATATTCTTATCAGATACAAGACAATGAGATACTTATGATTTACATCCAATAAAGCAGAATATGTTATATAAACAAGGGCTTTTCAAACCATAAAATGGTATACATAAGTAATTTTTATATTTTGTTTATAATAATTTTTACATATGCCACTGCTAGTACAGATATTATGGTACTGGAAATATAATTTACATAATTAGCTAAGATTTTTTATTAGAATATTGATCAAAATTTTTACCACATATTTTGTGAGTCTCATAGAACATCAACACCTGTTTTGATTCTTATTGGTTACTATTCATATCATCCTGCACAGAATTTAACTTAAAATGTACACAAAACACATGTAATTCAAAACATTCTCACATTGGTTTATTTACAGTAACTGCACGCTCTATTGCGCAAGATAACTAGTCTGATAAGTGATATTGTATAGATGTTTGTGTCAGATCACATGTTTATAATTTGAATATATTATGTTCTACATTATTTTGTTAAATTATATAATTATACAGAAGATTTTAGGACGAAATTACTGATCCATTACATAAAATCGTAGTAATTATTCGAATAATATTACACGTAGATTTAAAAAAACTTTGAACATGGACTGTCTGTTTTCAGGAATAGTTTTTTTTAAATAAACTTTAGACAGAGGCAATCTATTCAGCCGGCAAAAGCATTGTCTAATTTCTTTAAATAAACTACAAATCAGCCGTGAAAATGTTTTGTTGGCATAATAAAACGATAAAACCTCTGCTTTAATACGTAATGGGAAGTGCAAGGACGTATTAATTTAATACTAACCTGAAAATCGTAGGCGTTAATGACGAATTGTAAACCGTAGGTGCACTCTTATGCACCCATATAGGTGCTATATCACTATCGAAACTAAATCTAGTTTGTTATATTTTTTATTAAAAATCTTAACAGAAAAATCAATGTTTTATCAGCAATGACAATTGACAGCTGATAGTTGACATCCATTAACAGTGACATTTTTTTTTTTTTTTTTTTTTTTTATAATTCTCCCTTACAGGGAAGGCAAAGGGTTCAAGCCCATACAGCCTCGTCTTAAGTGATATCTCTGGTTGTCGTAGTAAAGCAGTGGCTACCTTACCAAGACTCTATCAAGGAGTTTTGGCGGCAACGAAAAAACACTTGATTGGCACAGTTATTTCAATTCACTTCATTTGAGCACTTTAATAGAACTATATTGGATAATATACCACCATAATTATGCAATATAACACTAAGTATCACCAAAATAATGAATTAAAACAAGAGCACCTCATGACACTTCCACGTTCCCGCCAAAACTCCTAACAGTGACATTAGTCACACATCGTTATTTTTCATTCGGTCACTAGAGTCCGGCTAGTTCAGCAGTGTCGGAATTTACGGTTTTTTAGATCCGGTAAATAGCAAACAAGTATTTCGATAATTTAATTTGACAATAATTTTCAATGCATGCTACTGGATCATTTTACAATAGGCACATAAAATGGCTTACGAGCCTATCCCGCCCTCACACCCACCACTGCAAATCCAGTAAGCCAGGATCGCGGTGGCACGCATTTTATGTCATCAACTCGCGAAGCTCGGCATGTCGCTGGGAGGACCAAGAAGTTTATAATATATCTACAATTCTTGGGGAGGACAATTAATTATTAGTCGAATGAAGATAACCAAATAGATTATAGAGGGATATGAAGGAGTTGGAAATATATTTTCTACTTACTCCGTAGCGAAGCGAGTCAAATAACAATAAAAACAAAATAACTTCGATATTGATAGAAAAAACATTATTTCGCAAGCATTTGGGTGACCTTAATTCCTAACGAATATAAGCTATCCCAACTTTTTGTCATATATTGAATTATTGTAAATGCAGTTTTATGCCAATTTCAAATACAGAATGATGTAAGCGCTTATCATTTTTGACATAAATAAACGACTTCCATTGAATTGTTATTATTTTTACAAAGATTATCAAAATGGAGAAGCAGAAAACTTCTTCATCGAAAATGCGAAGTTCTAAACAAGGGACCAACTTGAAAGAAGAAAAAATAGTGGACTTGGCTGCTAAAATCGACGAGACTGATGAAATGAAGTTGAAAATGTTAGCAGCACTAGAAAAACCGGATTCAGACGATATATTATACCCCCCGGAACTAAATGCCCATTTAATAGAACAGTTAAAGGTAGAAGCTAATTGATAAGTTTAACTTAAGATTCATAATTATGTTTGTAACATCTATCAACCAGATTTCCCAAATAATTAACAGAAAGCTGTTACTACTTATAAAACCAAATGTCCAAAATGAATGTATCTATAATTAAACAATCGTTTCATGTACATGAACGTGTACAGCTTAGTAGGTAAAGTAATTTTTATTTTGTAGGTAATGACTTGTGAAAACAATGAGCTTCGCAAATGCGTGTTCACGAAAGATCAAGAGATCAAAGAGTTGAACAAAACTATTAGTGATTTGAACCAAAGAATTCGCGATATCATTTCAGGCACAGGACCTGCCATATCTTCAAAATCCGCTGGAATAATCAGTGCAAAAATAACAGAGCTTTGTAAACAAAATCGACATTTGGTCGCAGAAGTTGAAGGATATAAAACTAAAAATGCTGCATTAGAAAGAAAAGTTATGCAACTAGACATCATAAACAAAGAAAATGAAAAACTAGATGCGTGCTTATGTAAAGACGATCCAGCTGAAGCGAATCCTGATGAGCTTAAGGAACTTAATAATAAGCTGGCTGTCATAAACAAGAAACTTTACGAAAGTAAAAACAGGAACTTGGAATTAAAAAATGATATACTGATAGCAACTAAGATCCTCCAGCAAGAACTTGGGGATAAATTCACAAGTATCAAAGAGTTGCAGAATGATCTTGCTGGGTGGAAAGGTAGAGCTCAACAAATTATTTTACTGCAAGCACGAGTCAGCGAATTAGAAGATAAACTGAACGGGAAGCATAAAGATCTTATTGAAGCGAAAAGAAAAGATCAGAGTCAGGTGAATATTGAATAGATCTTGTTATTTAGTAGACTAGTATCGCTTCGTCGTATAATTTAAATCGCAAAAAATAGTTACAGCATCGCGTCGTCGCCTAGTGCATATTGATGATATGAATCATGTTCTTTTGATATGGTACTTATTGATGACTCACCTACGGTCACACCTCCTATCGCATCTGAACATTATAATAATAATAATAAATGCCAAAGCATCCAATGGGTTGGTAATTTGATGTAGGTACACTCTTTGAAATTATTATGAAATAATTTTAACATACCTAATCGGTTTTTGGTACACATCAAATTAGTTAAAATACCAGCACCTTTTCTTCTTAATCTTCTTCTTATTTTTTAATTACTATTAATGACACAATTCTTCTGCAAACATGTCGACAACTTTGACTTTACGAATCACATTGAACTGCAGATAATAAGAGAAATTGAAATGAAAAGAAAGAAAGAAGCTGATCGCGCGATAAAAGAACTTGAGTCACTGAGAACCGAAAACCAGGAGTTGAAGAAAAAATTGGATGGCGCGAAGTGCAGGATCAGGAACTTAGAGTGCGACGCCACGCTTATCAGACAGAAAATGCAGACATTCCTGGAGAAGAGTAACCACGATGATATGCTGATCAATGAACAGAGAGTTCGTATATAAATTTGTTCAGTTTATAAAAATAGGAGTGTCTTTCATTACTGATCCTTAAGAGCATTGAGTTTTATGGGATTGTAAATTGCAGACAATAATAGAAAAATAAATTATTAAGTATTCATTATTTTATGTGCCCCGCAACATGCAAATGCATGCGTTAAGTTTGTGTGATATTAATTATATGTTTTAGCTGTTTTTCCAATACTGACATGTTTACATATTTCTTATTTTATTACAGAATCAAATAAAGAGCTCTGAATTATACTATCAAGAGATTTTAAAAGAGAACACTACAAAGATGAACAAAATGAACAGTGAAATGGGCGAGTATCAAAAACTTATAAAAAATACTGACGCCAAAATTGACGCACTTAGGAAACAGGCCAACGAAAAGTCTGCCAAAATTGAAGAGCTCAGAGCGCAGCTGCTTCGATACGAAGAATGCTCGCTGCAAAGTATATTCTTTACTCCAATGAAAACTGCTACTGATAATGAAATTAAACAACTCTCAGAGCTAGTCGTAACTTTAAATGACAGATTAGATTCTGAGAGACATAAATGGGATGAACTTGAGGTAAATCATAGGAAGATTAAGGAAAAGAAGAGGCGACTGGAAAGGAAGGTGCTGAACCTTGAGGACGAGTTGAAACTTTTCAAGGAGTCAAAACGTGGATCGAGGGTTTCCAAAACTTCTGTCCATAAAGACACGGCGATCGATATATTTGGCACCACGTCTGTTACAAAAAAACAATCTTCTATTACCGCTGTAGTTGAAAAACCAAGCGAAAGTTCTACATCAGAATCCCAACCTATAGAAGGATATGAAACCTTAGATAAAGAAGATCTGAAATTTAAATTGGAATTAGCAGATGAAAAGTTAAAAATCATGGAGGATAAGTTAAAAATGATCGAAGAGGAAAAACAAGATGATTATAAACATCTGACTGATATGATTCAGACTTCAAAGCAACTGTTCAATGAAGCACTGGCGGTGTTGCAAAGAGAAAAGTGTCTATGCTCGTAGTTTATTTTTTGAATAAAATTTATTTAACTTACACTTGATTTTTACATTTTCTGTAATAATCGGCACTTAGAAATATGGATTTCAGTATTGATTGCCAATAATCATACTTTTAAATATCTCAGTAGTAGAGGAGGCCCTGCTCGGCACTGGGCAGTCCATAATACAGGGCCGGTTGCAATGCATTACATTGTTGCATCGTATATTTCCGTAAATTGGTAGTTTTCTATGTTCCATTTTGTACATTATATTATGTAACAGAAAGTAATGCGAAAATATTTTTTTCTGTGAAATCAGCATCAAAATTAGTTGTGAAATAAAGCAGTTATTCATGGGTGAAATGTTGTTGTGAGCAAAAGTGGGGGCGTGGTAGGGATATCGCGCTATCTCTTTCGCATGCAGGCAGCTTTATGGCCGGCGTATTTAGGTGACGTCACATATTACTGTTTTATTAATACACCAATTTTCAAAATTATTTTTCCGTCAGATTTTAGATGATATTTAATTTATAATAAATGTATCAAAAAAATTTAGGTAACTACCCTATCTATACTAATATTATAAAGCTGAAAAGTTTGTTTGTTTAATCTCAGGAACTACTGAACCGATTTTAAAAATTCTTTCACTAATAGGGAGCTACATAACTCCTGAGTGCTATAGGCTACTTTTTATCCCGGGAAAATATTTTTGTCCCGGAAAAACTTCTTCACGCGGGCGGAGCCGCGAGCACTACTAGTTATTAATATACAATCCGAATCGCTCTATTGACATATCACATAATATCGTACTAGATATGAAAAATGCAAATAAGAACGTGCATAATTTGGAAATACCTAATACGCCACCATTGATGTATCAATGTATGCCACTAATTAATTATCTACTATATTTTAAAATGGTAGATATTGTAACATCTATTTATGGAAAGCTTTTGCTTTTATGGAAGGGTAACACTAACGGCCGCCATTTGTCATTTTTTTGGCATGCGCGTTCGGTAAGGCTACGAAAATTGTGCTCCTGAGTGTTTTCCTGTAAAAGTGAATTCGAAACTTTGTTTGTGAATCGTGAAAACTTGTGTTGCTCTGTGAAATAAAAGTGGTGTTATTTTAATAGAGTGGTTTTGTGATTAAGACATTCAACATGAATAAAACTTGCGCGAGGTGCGAGAAAACAGTTTATCCGACCGAAGAATTGAAATGTTTGGACAAGGTAATTTTCTCTCGCATTCCCACATACAACATCATTTATCTTAACTTATGTTTGAAATAAATCTGATGAGATATTTTATTCCTACATCCCAAATACTTTATGGATGAATTGGACTGTTCAAAATTTAAATTATTCGTTACCATAATACGCCCGGTTCGTTGTACGGTCCATCCGGACGCGTGAGTCATTAAATTATATAAATTGATGCTGATATCATTGTGTAGTCAACAATAATACCATATCTGTACTTGCATCGACCTTTTACCTAATTAGAGTCGTCTTAGGCATCGTTCGACCTTGTCGCCAATCGATTGTATGTTAATCTTTTACTCTCCCAAATCCTTGGATGAACGCTTGCGGTACCTTTGCTTGATCATAAAAATAGCAACAAAAATGCGCGACAATCTTTTTGCAATCTCGAGAAATGTGTGCTGTGTTATTAATTTTATCACCTGGATACTGATAAGACGTGTTTACACAATCAACACGCTGATAACAGGCAAATTACGTAGTCGCTTAAAAAGTTAAAATATAATGAGACCAAGATAATATTATATTAGTGCTCTGGTCATGATATTTTACTTTTATGACTAAAATAAAGTCTTGCCTATGGAAAATTATGAGAATAACTCCTAAAGCATTCATTTAACAAGGAGATCGGTTGACCAGGCGAATCCTTCGTTGGTCATAAATGCGCAGCTGGTCATAAACTTTTATTAAAACCTATGTGACTCGATTGCTGTCATTACATTCTGCGATAATGACATTAAGCGGTGCTCCATAGAAATTGTTATTTTTGCTGTGTTGTTATGTAAAACGCGACGATGTATACAGCCCTGCATGTGTGGATCTTGTTTGTTAAATGTGGGCTATCCATGTCTACCTTGCCCCCCATCAGGATTGACAGAAAAAAATTTTTGCGCATTATTACCATACTGTGTCCATTGCTTAAATAGTCTGGGGAATAACTTATTCTGAGGATGTGAATAAGGTATTTATATCTTTGCCTCGACACAAAGAGTTCTAAGATTATATAGAGCAGATATTGGGAAAATTTTCATACAAACATTTTGAGCCCGTTCGTCAATAACTCAATCCACTTTGAAACAACAAAATACCTATGTAAAATTCAGTACAACATACCTTGACTTGGTCGTAATGCGTATATTGGCATATTCTGTTCCTATATATTGTTTTCTTTTCAAAATTTAAGCATACCGAGAAGTAGTTTACATGGATATGTGAGATAAGACAGCGACTTACTACCAATTGGTTACAACTTTTGGACAAAAATTTGGTCCTGATGTCTGATCTATAACTATACTGTTTAATGTCTTTGCCTCAACATGATACAAACTGTACAAATAGTAATCAAGAAATATATTTATTTTAATTATATTTTTAACTTGCTACTTCTTACAAGTTTATTTTTGATCTATCAATGTTATTACTGGGCTAGTTATGGAGATTCTGATAAATTAGGCATTAGATAGTTTAAAAAAGTGAATTACATCTCACTTTTATTTTAACGGGTTCTAGATTCACAGCAAAAAGAAAATGATAAATAAAATGTGCATTAATTGAGAGTATTTTTATTCTTATCGGCACACTTTAACTGGTGGTAGTTCTCTCGTATGTAAGAGTCCATCTGGGTGGGTACCACCGCAATGTCGATTTCTACCGCCAAGCAGCAGTGTGCATGCACTGTTGTTTCGGATTGAAAGACAATGTAGCCTATGTAACTACTGAACATAATAAGACTTAAAACCTTATGTCTCAGGATGATGAGCACAGTGGAATACCAGACAGTACTTTGTAAGTCAAGATGCTGTATGGTGTCACTACTGTATATGGGCAGTCATATCGTTTACCATCAGGTGAACGGCATGCTCGTCCCGTCATTCAATGCCATAAAGAAAAATTATCTTTGATTTAAGGATAAACTCAGCAAGTATAGAAACTGTGTATAAACTATATTATAATGGTCTTAAAATCACTATATTTGAAGCAATTTACACAAGAATATGTGAATAAGTCAGATCAAAACTTTCAAGGAAAAACTGGTTCATATGTAAAATAAATCATTAACATATTATGTTAATTTAAAAATTATACTTCATCCTTATTGTATCATAATATATTACATAAATAACATGGAAAATATTATATAACATATATTGTTACACATTTTTTTAATATTACAATATCTGTAGTATTATAAAGCTCATAGATTTGTTTGTACGCTCTGATGTTTAGAATTACTATTCCAATTGTGTAAATTTTTTCATAATAAGCTTTATTATATTATAAGGCTCATGGCCTTATGTGCTTTTTCTTCAACTGTACCTTGTCAGCAGTGGAGTACAACAGGATGATGATCGTCACATGTAGTTATCGCTGCCCAGCACAACTTCTACCTCTGGCAATCTCACATCAAAGCGGTTCATTGAAATATATTAAGCAGATATGTTTATTTTCGTTTTATTAAATCTTTTTAATCAGCTACCCTTTGCAATACTATTTATAAATCAAAAAATTTATGGATATTTATTTTGTATAGAATTGAGATTTCATATTCATCTCACTATTGTAATCTGTCAAAACGTCAATCATAGCATGCCGGTACTATAAAGCAGTATAAAATCCATTCATTATAGACCCATGACATATAGCATTTTATAATCCTAATTCCTTTTGCTATATTCCTATGCTATGCTATATGTCGTGGGATTTGTCGCATGACTCATATTTTATTTACAAGTTGTGAACCCTCAAAACTTACACTGCTGCTTGGTGCATTCTTGGCACTAGAATAGGTGCTTGGTGTCTAAAATAGACAATATTACCAACTAATATGTAGCATGATGCCTTTTAGCTGGTATATTGTCATTGATCGGGCATATTATTATCTGGACTGGTACTCGGTAGAAAAACCTCATATCACATTTCCCAAGCTGGAATTCAAACTCCAGACCTCCGATACAATATTCGTACCGCCCATTCAGTACAACTACGCCACTGAGGCAGTGCAGAGTAACCTATAGAGGTGATCATTAAACGTTATAACTGTTAATTTAACTCATTATAAAAAAATAGCTGTTAATTCTATTAACTACTATTGCAATATTCATTAAACGTTTAAACTAATGAACGGACTGCGGAGGCAGTTAATGTCATCTGTTAATTTATCATTCAACTAAACTTGATAACTGTTAATCATAGAAAAATGCTAATAACGCCTCTACAGGTTATTTACTAAATGAAATTTAATACTACTAATAAGCACAAAAATGATATTTTTTCTTTAGCTAAGACTTAAATTATGCCTTGTCATGATTTGTGAACAATAAAATCGCCACATGCAATGATTGCGAAAATAATTTTATTTAGGTAACGTCAGAATTGATAAAAGTGGCCGCCATTTTGAATTTCTTTGTTTTAAGGTCAATTGACCTCAAAATCGGTATGTGGATATAACTTTAGTTACCAAAGACTGATCCAATGTCGGAATCGAAAAAAGTGGCCGCCGTTTTGAATTTCTTTGTTTTAAGGCCAATCGATCTCAAAATCGATATCGGGGCAGGCCTTTAGATACAAAAGACGGATCCAATGTTAGAATTGAAAAAAGTGGCCGCCATTTTGAATTTCTTTGTTTTAAGTCCAATCGACTTCAAAATTGATATCTGGATATAACTTTAGTTACCAAAGACTGATCCAATGTCGGAATCGAAAAAAGTGGCCGCCGTTTTGAATTTCTTTGTTTTAAGGCCAATCGATCTCAAAATCGATATCGGGGCAGGCCTTTAGATACAAAAGACGGATCCAATGTTAGAATTGAAAAAAGTGGCCGCCATTTTGAATTTCTTTGTTTTAAGTCCAATCGACTTCAAAATTGATATCTGGGCAGGCGTTTAGGTACAAAAGACGGATCCAATGTTAGAATTGAAAAAAGGGGCCGCCATTTTGAATTCCTTTGTTTTAAGGCCAATTGACCACAAATTCGACATCTGAGTATAACTCTAGTTACCAAAGAACATTCCAATGTCGGAATGGAAAAAAGTGGCCGCCATTTTGGATTTCTTTGTTTTAAGGCCTATCGACCTCAAAATCGATATCTGGGCAGGCCTCTAGGTAAAAAGACGGATCCAATGCTAGAATTGAAAAAAGTGGCCGCCATTTTGAATTTCTTTGTTTTAAGGTCAAGTGACCTCAAAATCGATACGGGGCATGACATTGATAGTAAAAGTCATATTTAATGTTAGACTTAAGAAAAGTGGTCGCCATTTTGAACTTCTTTGTTTTAAGAATGATTGGATTTAAAATAGATATTTGGGCTTGTCATTAGACAAATAGAATAAATCGAGGTTGGAATTTCAAGAACTGCATTCCATGTTAAATGTTCTTGTTTTAAGGGCTATCGACCTCAAAATCGATATCTGGGCAGGCCTCTAGGTAAAAAGACGGATCCAATGCTAGAATTGAAAAAAGTGGCCGCCATTTTGAATTTCTTTGTTTTAAGGTCAAGTGACCTCAAAATCGATACGGGGCATGACATTGATAGTAAAAGTCATATTTAATGTTAGACTTAAGAAAAGTGGTCGCCATTTTGAACTTCTTTGTTTTAAGAATGATTGGATTTAAAATAGATATTTGGGCTTGTCATTAGACAAATAGAATAAATCGAGGTTGGAATTTCAAGAACTGCATTCCATGTTAAATGTTCTTGTTTTAAGGGCTATTGGTTTTAAAATCGAACTCCGCTGGACATGGCCACAAACTATAGTAGGTTATAGAACTTTTAAACAATATGGCCACCATCAATGCTTATTCAATTCTCTTCAATAACGATATCGCAGGTTTGTTATGTCGCAAAATAAAGAATTGAAGAACAATGAAGTAGCCCGTGGCAGCAAACAGCAAATAAAGTAAATTCTTCTGTGAAAGCATCAAAATCGGGTAAAAATCAGGGAGTCGCTAACAATTCAACTATTGCTATAACAATAATTAGCCGCGTAGTAGAAATTCTTTTACTATATTTTTCTTCCCCACATCGTTATGCCCTGTTGGTTGACCATTCAATTAATGTATCTTTTTTTTATTTACCCCCCTTCACCAGACTTAAAAGGCTACTCACGTTGATTACCTTATTAATTTTTTAAAGTATTTAATTTTGATGTGACTGCGTATTGAAATTGTTAAATTAGTAAAATTACAACCTCGATTTATTCTATTTGGCTAAAGACAAGGCCAAATATCTATCTAAAATCCAATCAGTCTTAAAACAAAGAAGTTCAAAATGGTGACCACTTTTCTTGAGTCTACCATTAGATCTGTTTTTTTACTAACGATGGCATGCCCAAGTATCCATTTTGACGTCAATTGTTCTTAAAACAAATAAATTCGAAATGGTGGCTACTTTTTTCAATTCTAACATTGGATCCGCCTTTTGTACCTAAAGCCATGACCAAATATCGATTTTGAGGTCGATTGGCTTTAAAACAAAGAAATTCAAAATGGCGGCCACTTTTTCCATTCTAACATTAGATCCGTCTTTTGTACCTACAGGCCTGCCCAGATATCGATTCTGAGGTCGATAGGCCTTAAAACAAAGAAATTCAAAATGGCGGCCACTTTTTTCAATTCTAACATTGGATCCGTCTTTTGTACCTACAGGCCTGCCCAGATATCGATTTTGAGGTCGATAGGCCTTAAAACAAAGAAATTCAAAATGGCGGCCACTTTTTTCCATTCCGACATTGGAATGTTCTTTGGTAACTAAAGTTATACTAAGATGTCGAATTTGTGGTCAATTGGCCTTAAAACAAAGGAATTCAAAATGGCGGCCACTTTTTTCAATTCTAACATTGGATCCGTCTTTTGTACCTAAACGCCTGCCCAGATATCAATTTTGAAGTCGATTGGACTTAAAACAAAGAAATTCAAAATGGCGGCCACTTTTTTCAATTTTAACATTGGATCCGTCTTTTGTACCTACAGGCCTGCCCATATATCGATTTTGAGGTCGATAGGCCTTAAAACAAAGAAATTCAAAATGGCGGCCACTTTTTTCAATTTCGACATTGGATCAGCTTTTAGTAATTAAAGTTTTACCCAGATACCGATTTGAAGTCAATTGGCCTTAAAACATAGAAATTCAAAATGGCGGCCGTGTATACCAATTCTAACATTGGTTCTGAATACTGTAGTGCTAATGTCCATAATAAATAAATAAATAAGTAATATAAAGATACATACTAACATAATTTTAAGGTGTAAAAAATTGAACAGTCATTGCACCTCAAAGCAGATTTTTTCAATTGTATAAACGGCACGCAAGCGTCATTTACACAAATGTTCATGAACACGTAATAATTAGAAAATGTTTATTTCGATGTGACTGTTATTGTGAAAAAAAAATTAGCCTGTTGGTTATTGGTTCAATGTTAAAAAATTTAACATAATTAAAATAAACGACGCAAGACACGTGTTGAACATGTTATCGCTAATGCTTTTCACGTAACTCCTTACTTCTTGACCGTTATAACTTAACTATTAATTTAACACGTTATTTTTTTTTAATGTTTAACTATTAACCATTAATAATTTTTAACCATTAATCACATCACTAGTAACCTACTTATAATTTTCATATACATTATATAAAATTCTAGACTTGTGCTCACGGCTTCACCCGCCTGATATGTTTTTCCGGAATAAAAATATTTTCTCGGACGCAAAGTACCCTATAGCACTGAGGAGTAATGCGTCTTATTAGTGAAAGAGTTTTCAAAATAGGTCCAGTAGTTTTTGAGTTTATCCATTACAAATAAACATCCTTATAATATTATAAGTACAGATAAAAAATATCAGCCCTGTATAGGGCTGTCATCCGTCCGGATTTCCCCGGATTTGTCCTAGTCTGAAGGGTGTCCGGGGGCCGTCCGGCCAGGGTTTTAAAAATTGTCCGGGCAAAACCCGTATGTCAGGGGAAATCCATTTTTATAGATGAGCGACAAATTGAAATAAATCTTAGTTAAAACTTCATGTAATTCCCCGCATTCAAGAAGGAACGGCAAAATATTTTTTCAGAGGTGTCCGGGGAAATACCCATATTTCGCCCAAATGTCCGGGATTTTTGCCGTGTTTATCCGGCGTCGGCAATTTAGATGATGGCAGCCCTAGCCCTGTATAATATACTGTCCCACTGCAGGGCACGGGCCTCCTCTACTGCAGAGAGGGTTTAGACCTTGTCCACCACGATCGCGTAGTGCGCGTGGCAGACTGCACATACCTTCAAAATAGTTTCCCTTCACTGTGGATGCAAAAAAATAGAATACACACAATAATAATAAAATAATGCACAACTGAAAAGTCAGATGTGTGTGCCCTTGGATTTTGAACCTGGCTACATTCGTCTTGACAGTCTGTTCCACTCCCAACTAGGCTATCGCCGTTTATTTAAAGTACCTATTAATATTATAATATTTATGTTATAGCAATCTTGTTTGTTAAAACTATCTGAAACATATTTTAGTAAGGTTAACCATTTTTACCTTGTTTGTTTTAATTACTCATGAAAATATTGTCATTCATGACATCATGTCCAATACATGAATACCTATTTTAAGTAACAATGTAGAAGGATAATGTTAAGTATTAAATCATGCTTGTATTTTACAATCAAAATTAATATGTAATTCCAATATTTGGAATGAATTTTATTAAATGTGCAAGGAAGGTATCTTGGCTATGAACCCCGCCAATAAACCAATGATTCGTTTATTACGCAAAATGAAACATATTATAATAATAATTCCTCCTAGTAACACTTAATAGCATGGTAAACCGATACGGAAAATTCCCTAAAATAACTCATTTAACAAACAATAATCGAGTGTAATATGGGAAATGTTAATTTCCTGTATGAGGTCATAGTACGTAATATAAAGCAGTTACATTGGGTACTTTTTGATGGCGGATCCACCTGCATTAAAAAGAAAGATAAACAGGAGCCATATTCAGGAATTGTATCTTTTAAGGAAATAATTTTCAGAATGAGCCCAGTAGTTCCAGAGATTGGCCCAAATGTTGTTCTTTATTGTTGATAGCTATTGCAAATCTCAGCTGTTTTGTAAACTCACCAGGCAAAATAGTTCTTCGTGTTTATTCGTGTGTATCAACAGTATAATTTATTTAAAAAATCGGTAATTGCGATATTTGCAAATAGATATCAATTTCATATCATCTCGTATTATAATGTACTACATTCACCAATTTTTTTTATCCGCCTCCGCGTTACACGGTATCGATGCTGACTGACATGATTTTTGCGATAATATGTTCATTTTATAAAATAAAAAACTCAAAAAGTAAAAGTGTGATTCCGGCCAGGATCGAACTGGCGGCCTTCTGCGTGTAAAGCAGATGTGATAACCACTACACCACGGAACCGTTGGATCACTTGCCGAAAATAAGTGTCTGTTAAAAGAATTTATCCAAATTGATAAAATGCTTTCGATTTCGTATACGCTCTACATAGGTAATAATTGGGTTTGGTTTATTTCTTAATACTGACTAATAAGCAAACACTGAGAATTTTAAAAGTTCATCTCGGCGGTTGAAATATTCCATTTTCCACGTGATTTTTTCATCTTCAGCCTTTAGAAGTGCACTGCTGAACATAGGCTTCCTTCAAAGTCTGTCCGTCTGTCCATAATTTTTTAATTATTATAAATCACAAAAATGCGATATAAGCATAAAATGAGTCATATAAAATCTGGAATTAAGGTTATCATACACAGAGATAGTATGACATATTTATCGGTGAAGTCATAATAATCCGTTCCAAATCTCACACCAAGGATTCTTAACTCTTAAATGCTAAACAACTTCAAAGTTACAATTATAATTATTTTTCAAGTGCAGCTATAGTTTTTTTACCGAAAGTTGAATCAAGTAATGAAAATCCATATTAACATACTTTACGTGTTGTGAATAGTAATTTACGTACATTATTTAAATTATTTTAGTCACGTTTTTGTGAGAGAATTTCCGCATAAAAGCTCAGTAGCATACCAACCTTAATGAGTTCAAATAGGCCGCTACAATACGGCACCCGTCGTTGCTTGTGGTTTATTATTGACCTTACCGTTTGAACAGACCAGGAAACCGTGGTAGAATGCTGATAAATGAATGATATTACCGCTCTCGAGCATATACCATGCAGTGTCGGCGTTTTTAAGCAGATTGACGAATTGCTTACGACCTTATTTATAAACAATATGTAAACCTATATTAGTTATAGAATGGTTTCGGTTTGAAGGACATTGTAGCCAGTGTAACTACAGGACATAATGAGACTTACCATCTTGTGTCTCAGGATGACGAGCGCAGTGGAATACCATACAGAACTTTGAAACTCAAGGTGCTGGATGGTATTTCTACTGTTTATGGGTGGTCATATCGCCTACCATCAGGCAAGCGGCATGCTCGTCTCTTCATTCGATGCCATAAAAATAAAGTCTGCCTCACCAAATCGTTATAGTAAGACCGACACAAACCATTTCCCATCTGGGAATCACACCCAATTCCGAACAGCTCATATATGCTGCCATTCAACGAAGGGGTAACATTATTAAGAATATAAAAATATTTCCATGAAATAGCTGCATTTAGCCATTACGTGACTTACCCGATGATTTACTCACGCACATACCATTAACACTAAAAACGTTACTAAACATTTTAATCAATGATTAACTGGTGTTTTGTTCGTGTGAATTCTAACTACTTGGCCTGAGAAAATAGGTACATAGTTATTAGTATATGTATAGCTTTTGCTCGCGACTCCGCACGAATTAACGCCCATTCCCGACTTAAAAGTAGTCTGTAGTCCTCTGGGATGATGTAGCTTCCTATTAGGGAAGGAATTTTCATAACCGGTTCAGTTTTTGAATTTATTAATTACAAAAATACAAAAAAACTATTACTACTTTACTTAAAAGTTAAAAGCATTGACATAAGGACTAACTTTGACAAAATTGGCTATTGACTAGGTAAAAAGACAAAGCGATTGTGCGGTCATTGGTTAATATCTGTCCCTTTTTGTGTATTTACAATTATATATAATCTATCTATACTATAATAACAATATAACTTGAAACTGAAAAATAAAAAAAAACGATAAACTTTTAAAGTATTAACCTCGGAAAATAGCACGGCTTTTTTGGCACAGCTCCATCTCGTAGGCTTGGCGAAATAGGAGTGTTAACAAGAAGGCTTGGCATTGGCTGCGTGGCGCGTGGACTCAAGGCTGACATCACACGTATATGTAATACCCTACCCTACCCTGCTTGATCACGCGCATAATCCTGATGCCACAGTAAGATACGATTATTTTATGTAGGGTTACATTTCTAGGTTGGAATTTTTTTATAGGGGTTTTCCCAGACAGGGTTGACGTCAGGCAAGCGGGCGATTATAGAAACTCCGCCAACTAATTTCCCATAACGTCAGTGCCGGATTAGCCCATAAGCAAATTAAGCAATTGCTTAGGGCATCACGTCTTGGGGGGCACCAGAAACAGCACAAAAAAAATGCTAGCACATAAAAGTAAAGCTGTTTGAAAATCCGCGCGATTAAAGACTCATGTTAGTTTACTTATGGTAGGGGGGCCCCACAGGCGTGAATTGCTTAGGGCATCAAGTTATCTTAATCCGGCAGTGCATAACGTGCATGAAAGTGTACTGCGCAGATCGAAGTGGAAGACGGGTGATCGGGAACTACAAGAGACTCTGTCTCGTAACTCCGAGGAAGATTTGAAACTAAACTAAACTGTGGACAACAAAAATACTTGCCTTAATCTTCGATCCGATACCGATATTAAACCAATCAAAATTAGTCATTTCCGCGATGGATCGAAAGAAGCGATTAGGATCTTTTATTGAAAACGTCTTCAAATCCGGAGATGAAGCCACGCCTTTTTGATATTTATCGCTACAAAGATTTTCTAAAATGCCTGATGTACTTATTTAGTCAGTTATGTAACTTCCCTCACGCAAACTACATAGCGGCAAATATTACATAATTTTAATTGTTATTATGCCTACAACATTTTTATCACCTGCTATTTATGGGAGAGAAAGATACGACACTACCTATTAAAAGAACTTTCTTGTGCACCGTAAACAGCTTCGGAAGCATTAATGCTGTGCAAGGAAAGTCGCGTAATGTGCTTAGTGAATATAAACTTGGCAAAACCAACTTTGGAGTTGTTAGATTTGGCAACAAAATATCGAGTGTTTCTGATTCGAAAAATGTCACCCATTATATGGAACGGAAATAACTTACATGATTGATGGATACATTACTTTAACTCATAATTATTTATTTAACATAAAAGAGATCATAAGCATAAAATTAAATCGTGAAAAATGTATAGAAGTAGCACAAAGGCAACAAGACCAGCTAATGTTCTGATTTACGAGGTTAATGCATTCCCACTGCATACATTTCAGTGGCAAATGTTAACATAAAAACAATTCTTTGTCACGACGCAGGCAACCTTGAATGCTTAGGAATCTAATGACCGTAATGATAGACGCGACCTACGACACACTCCTACCCACTTGTACCTTGTTAATAACTCGCTACACATAGATTTATGCAGTTTTAGTTGCCTACCTTTATTCTTAGGTGGCATATTTGTATATTTGATAAGTATTATATCACAAATAAGGCCTGGTAATAACTATGTCAGGTCATGAACAATGCGACTCCAAAACCCAAATCAAAAATACTACACGATTGTTGAAGTCTTATACTAAAGCAGCTGTTTAAGGAATTTGTAATAATAAGGGCGAAAATAAAATTGAGAGAACCGTATATTTGACTACTGTTGAAGTAGTAATGCAAAGGTATTTGATATAGTTTGTATGAGGACGAAACGCATTGCACCCACGGGACCCCTCTCTATTTGTCATTTAGTTGTCTTAAAAAATGATATTTTGAAGTCAACTATTTACATCCTACTCATAACTACATAACTGTTTTTAAATCGTCCCATTCTTTTTAATTACAAGTCAATTATCTGTTTGGAGAATGGGTCAAATTTTTAATAATTGCGTTATCGCATCTCACAAGTGTTTTTAAAATAAAATAACGAAGTGAATGTTAAAGTAGCATGTCTTTTAAATATCGCTGTGTATTACTCAGGTCCTAGGAGATCACCACCGACCATGAATGCACACATTAGCAAAATTATTGCGATTATGCTGACATTTTTTATAATTAATTGAAATTTATATAAATAATAAATAGGTAGATTTATTTTTGTCAGGTCAGTCGCCACGCTTGACCAGACGTGTGAGTAGCCGTCTCAACATTTAGTGGCATCATAAATACGCACAATATATAGCTATAATTCATGTATGTACGACAATTTTACATATTAAAAGTTAATTTACTGGTGGTAGGACTCTCATAGTATGTCAGAGTCGGTTTGGGTGGGTACCACCACAATGTCTATTTGCACCGCCAAGCAGCAGTGTGCATGCACTGTTGTGTTTCGGTTTGAAGGGCATTGTAGCCAGTGTAACTACTGGACATACTGAGACTTAACACCTTATTCCTCAGGATGACGAGCGCTGTGAAATGCCACACAGTAATTTGTAACTCAAGGTGCTGGATGGTGTTGCTACTGTTTATGGGCGGTCGTATCGCTTACCATCAGGCGAACGGCATGCTCGTCTCGTCATTAAATGCCAATTAAAAAATAATAATTTCGATAACACAGCGATATCGGCTATCGAGCAATATCCTATTGCTGAAATGGTATGTCGGTCGCGGTAGTGTTGAAAACTATAATCTTCCATTTCATAATAACGCGTTACAAAAACTATATATATGCGTGTTGAAAAAGCCTAGCAACAGTTTTAAATGCCGGGACGCGAGTTCGATTTCAGACCGAGGCTAATTGTGTGGTGAAAGCGTTATAGACATTATGACGATGAAAGATTTGTTGTCTTCTATATTTTCCATCATTAAACTCCCTACGGTAAAACTTACCCTTTCAACTGTCACAATAAAAGCTCACAAAGGAACCATTAATTTCATAAACAATGAGAACAATTTATCAGTGTCCATTAAAAATGTTAATGCCCCTAGATTTGCTATGCGCGAAATGACCCAATACCTCAATAAAACAAGGAAAAGAATCCATTTCCTACTACCATCTGGGTCGCGTTATGAAAACTATCAGTTTCAGAAACAAATTGTTATGCAATGACATTTAGCGTTAAAAATAGCGTCTATTAGTTTTATGTGCACTTTCACGATTCGTGACGTGTGTTATGCAACCGCCGAATTGTTTGGAGATACTGACAATCGTTTTGGTGATTTGGTGGTTAGCTGTAATATTCATAATCAGCCTCATGATATCAGCATGGATAGTGTTTATCTCCATAATTTATGCCTTAGTCCGAAGTTAGGGGTGTTTGATTGAACGTTCCGTTTTCTCTTCAAGGAATGTTATTAGGATTTAGGTTTAGTAAAAACCCAGTAAAATTGGAAAGTAAAGAGCTATTTTGTTATTAAATTGCATTTGCCGTAGTGGGTGGCTTCGCCGCGTGAGTGTCGATGATGCTAATGATCGTTTGATCTCGTCTAATGACGCGCGTCATTTGTATCCTGAGTCCTGACCTCTATTAACTAGCAATGCATTTATCTAAATGAGCTTTTCATTCAATAAACATCTAATATAATTATGACTGCCTCAGTGGCGTAGTTATATTGCGTACGCGTTAAGAGTTAAATTTGCGCGCTGATGTCCTGGGTTCGAATCCCGGGTCGGGCTAAAAATATAGTGACTGGGCTTTCTCATGTTAAAAATTACTCAGTCGCAGCTCGGAGTCAGGAAGTTAGCGGTGTACTCCCGTGCCTTGGAATGCGCGTAAAACCATTGGTGGTTGCCATGTATGTTACGACACTATACGATGATCTTTGTCTTCAAATAAGATGCCGCAAGAGAATGTTGCCGCTTGCACAAACTTTGGCCCGATGTCAAAATTGAATCGGTTACATTTTTGTCTCAAGCGGATACTTTCTCATCCCGGAAGTCATCAGCAAATGTGGCATATTTGTAGGGTTTTGGATGTATAAAATAAAGAATACTTGCTTTACTTATAATATATTAAAGTGTAACAACGGTACATTTGCAACAGGGACCACAGAGAGAAAAAGTTTCTTAGCGGGAAGCGCACAGCGTCAAAAACCACAGACTATCAATATACAATGTATGCATTTATGGTTGCGTTCCAATTACATCACCCTCCCCAGAACGCAACAACCCCATATTACAAACACAAAAATAATGCTTTTCTCTACTAACAGGCTTTGTTAAAATATCAGCTAAATTTGAGTTACCCTTTACATAGCAAAATTTTAAGTTAAAGTTATTGACATGATCTTTTAAAAAATGATATCTAATATCAATGTGTTTGGACCTAGGCAAATAACTATCATTTATACTAAGCTTAATAGTGCTTTGATTGTCACTGAAGATGGTGATGGTATCTTCATGCTGTGGTTGCTGGCCCAGTTCCCTCTGCAGCTGTTGTAGCCAGAGAGCCTCTTGTGCAGCAGCGGACATGGCCATGTATTCCGCCTCAGCCGTAGACAGAGCCACAGTTTGTTGCTTGCGAGACCCCCAGGAAATTGCACCTCCCTGCAAAACAAAAACGTAACCCGTGCACGACTTACGATCACGGGCATCACTCGCCCAATCTGCATCACAGTATCCTGTGATATTATTTGCACCCTCTTTGGTATATATCAATTTAAAGCTTTTAGTACCTTGCAAGTACCGGAACACTCTTTTTAATGCCATCCAGTGCTCAGACTTCGGTTCCTTGTTATATCTGCTTAATACATTCACTGCAAAGGATATGTCTGGCCTGGTTCCCTGTGCTATATAAAGCAAACATCCGATGGCTTGTTGATATGGACAACTCAGAGTTTCATCTTGTGAATTATTGACAAATTTAAGTCCCACTTCTAAAGGAGTCTTAACTGCCTTACAATTTGCCATTTGAAATTTTGATAGAGATTCAGTGATGTACCTCTCTTGGTCCAACATAATAGAACCTTTATTTTTGGTGACAGTAAGTCCCACACATTGGCTAACCTTGCCTAAATCTGTCATATTAAAATGTTGTTTCATTTTTTCCTTTAATATATGCATCATTTCCTTGTCAGAAGTAAATAACAATATATCATCAACCCATACTGTGATAAATGCTTTTTTCTCAATATCATAGTAAACACATGGATCAGTCCTTGATTGCTTCATACCAATTTCTTTCAAAACATTACTTAATTTTAGGTTCCACAGTCTGCTTGCCTGCTTAAGGCCATAGAGAGACTTTTGTAAATGACACACCTGACCTTCCTGCTTGATGTACATTTCTGGTTGCTGCATGTATATCTCTGTATCAATCTCTCCTTGTAAAAATGCAGAAATCGCATCCATCTGCTCTACTTCAAGATCATATTTAGCAGCCAGGGCAAATAAATACCGAATAGATGTATATCTTACCACAGGTGAGAAGACTTCTTCGTAATCTATTCCCCTTTTCTGGGCATAGCCTTTCACTACTAGCCTCGCCTTATATTTAATTACATTTCCTGTTTGATCTGTTTTGGTCCTGAAAATCCATCTGCATGGTAAAGCCTTTTTGTGCGGAGGCAAACTCACTAGGTTCCATGTATGGTTTTTAATTAAGGAACTATATTCCTGATCCATTGCCCTAACCCATTCATTTACATTAGGTGACGATAATGCCTCATCAACAGTTTGTGGGTCTGAATGGTTTGACAAAAAACAAAGATGAGTATTTCTGCCATCCGCATGTTCTTCCTGACCTGTCCTTTTTGACCTGAGCGTCACATTAGTAGTTACTTTCTGTTTTACATACCTTGGCGGTTGGTAAGATTCATCTGAGTCAGATTGGTAGTCACTTGAGCTCCCATTACCAGCTCCAGTCACATTTGTATCCTCATTAGAGTCTCGGAATGACTGTGGAGCGATTGCTTTGACATCCGGCTGCTCTGCACTGGTGGACGTTCAGGGTTGATGACTTCTGTACACTCATCAGCAGGCACATTAACTGAAACATTGTTTTTGTCAGGTATTATTAAGCAGTTATTTTTTTCACAGAAAATAACATCTCTGCTCTTGGTGATTTTGTGTGTCTTTGGATCCATCAACCGGTATCCTTTAGTGTTGTCACAGTAGCCTACAAATATTGTTTGAAGTGATTTTTTATCCCACTTCATGCGTTTTTCTTTGGGTATAAACATCATAGCCATAGAGCCAAAAATTTTCATATGGGAAAGGTTAGGCCTTTTACCAGTCCACATCTCATATGGGGATATGTCCTGTAATGCTTTAGTTGGGGAGCGGTTAACTATGTATGCTGCTGTAGCTATGGCTTCAGCCCAAATAGGCTTATCTAAGTTGGCATAAAATATCATACAACGAGCTCGTTCAACAAGAGTTCTGTTAAATCTTTCAGCTAAACCGTTGTGCTGAGGTGTGTAAGGGGTAGAGGTCTGATGAATTATGCCATGAGTTGCCAGAAAACTGTCAAAAATATAATTACAATATTCTGTCCCATTGTCAGTTCTTATGGTTTTAATTTTGGAATTTAATTCATTTTCTACTCTTGCTTTATAATCTTTAAAAACTTTCAAAACATTTGACTTATCTTTGAGAAAATAGACATGTACAAATTTGGTATAGTCGTCCACAAAAGTGATAAAGTATTTCATACCTCCATATGACAGATGTTCCATTGGTCCACAAAGGTCAGAATGAATAAGTTGTAATGGACCTGTTGCTCTGGTACCAACATGATTAAATGGAAATCTTGTTTGTTTACCTTCTTGACAAGTTGTGCATCCTGGAACTACTTTCTTTATTTCACTTAATGTAACACCATCAGAACAACTGGGTAATTTCATCACACTTGAAATGTTCAAGTGACCCATCCGCAGATGCCATAGATTAACATCATCCTGGTTTTCATTATTTGTACTGAGATGTGTACTGACATCCATTATGGTGTTTAAAACATAAAGATTATTTGTTAGTGTTGCTGAACATATCATCTTACCATTTCCATTATAAATATTGCATCCTTTATCATTAAATACTATTTTGCAACCATTTTTAACAATAGTACTCACAGAAAGCAAGTTGGCTGCCAACCCTGGAACATATAGCACATTATTAACCTGTATTTTATCACTCTCAGAAACATCAATGTTAATACTCCCAGCTCCCAGTACTGACAATGGCTCCTTGTTGGCTACAGTGATAGTTTTGACTGACGGCTCGGTGACGTTGTACATCCATTCTCTTCGGCCGGACATATGCATTGATGCACCAGAGTCTATATACCATTTGTCACTCACCTGACTATCTGTCGCTGAAAAAGCTGCCACAAACTTTGTACTTTCTTCCTTTTTAGTTTCTCTTTTAGCGTTCTTAGGATTCTGGCAATCTCGAGCAAAATGACCATACCTGTTACACACATAACATCTTGGTCCTTTAGATTTGACTGAGTTGGCTTGATTATAAGCTGGCTTAAACTTGCGTTGGTTAAGTTTTCTTGGATGTGAATAAAAAGCAGCATTTGATTCAGGTGTTTTAATTTCTTGCAGAAGTTTAGTTTTTATAAGATCAGCGCTTACTTTTGCTCCGGAACTCTCAAGTGCCATTATCATGGGCTTATATAAGTCAGGAAGGCCTGCCAACATCAATGTGCCTAACCACTCATCATTCACTTCAAAGCCTATATTTCTTAATTTGTGCGCTGTACTCATTATTTTATTCAAGTAATCTTCAACATTGTTACTTGTTTCTAGTGATGTGTTGATCAAATTCTTAAGCAATCCAACTCTTCTGGTCAATCCGTTATCATCGAAGGCTTTCTTCAAGTTGTCCCAAACTTCTTTGGCCGTTTGACAATCTTTAATGTGAACATATAATTGAGTATCCAATAACAAAATTAACTTAGCTTTTGCTTTTATATCCTTAGCATGGTCAACGGTTGCTTCGGATTTCGGACACACACAATCCCATAGGCCCTCGTGCTCTAAATATGTTTTCATACTGAACTGCCACGTTGCGAAGTTTTCTCTGCCCGTCAACTTTTCTAGGTGAAACATATTATTCGGTCCCATCTTGCCGGAATGTAATTTTTCTTTAAGAACCACGCTCTGCTACCATGTAGGGTTTTGGATGTATAAAATAAAGAATACTTGCTTTACTTATAATATATTAAAGTGTAACAACGGTACATTTGCAACAGGGACCACAGAGAGAAAAAGTTTCTTAGCGGGAAGCGCACAGCGTCAAAAACCACAGACTATCAATATACAATGTATGCATTTATGGTTGCGTTCCAATTACATCAATATTCGTTTCACTCGGGCGCACAAATATACCGAACAGGCAGCCCTGATCACACACTAAGATAGTGTGGTATCGTGGGCACAAACTACGTGAAAATTTTGAGCCAACACCATCTGAAGGAAATACATATTTGCTAATAACAGAAACATTTATTTACTCTCGTATCACTTTATCTCCCTGCCATAAAGACGGTATAATTAAACAAAGAGTCTTATCTGTATTGCCAAATATCTCCCTCACGGCCACAAAAGTACAAAGACAGCTGACAGCTGCACTCACAGCCCCCCTTCGTCCTGTCACCCCTCTTGCCACATCGTCACCTCACACCATTACGGACACAATTGCAATTATGCAATTGCAATTAATTTTCACGGACGCGCCATTGTTACCCACTGTTGAACGTAACTCGAACAATTAACGTGTTCCAATTAGTATCATAAATAGCAATGACTAATGAGCCAGCGTGCTGTGAAATAATTGGGAAGGCTTTGTTAAAATATTTGAGGATTATAGTTACTATATTGCATCTGCCAATAAATGGTAAAAATATGTGAACTAATGTGACATTCCTTGCTTTGATTGATGCTAGACAGGCCATTGCAATTTTGGTCACTATTAAATGATTAATTTTCAACCTAAAACCTGGTAGGGCCTGTGTCCTCTTCGTCCAAATGACCAAACAATAAGCCAATCCAGGAACAGTCGTTCACGGGCAGCGAATCTTTATTTAGGTCGTCAATTGCAGTTGTGTCTAGCCCTAGACGTCCTATTGTTCGCTCATTGCATGGTCTCGCGGACCCGTATGAAAACAACTTAATTGCCACCTAATTACCCACGAATGGAGGTAGCGTTGTCTCTGTCACACCTTAGATGATGGTATTGTGGGAAAAGGACGTAAAGTGCATTTGCATTTGAACCTTGGGCGGTAACTCTTTGATAAACTGCGTGGATTCCCTGGGAAATAAAGAATCGCCAGGTTGGAGTTTTAAACCCTAATCCAATGTTCATAAATTTATAGAAACATTGAAAAAGCAACAGTCGAAAGCAGGATTTGAACCCACGACCTCCAGCGTACCGTGCCGGTGCTTTCCTGCTTTCGACTGTTTCTTTTTCAATGTTTCTATAAATTTAAGAACATTATCCAGGTACTACATGGCCATTAATATGTATAAAAAATCATAATATAGCCCTAATTCAATATTACCACGTAGTTCTTAAAGATTATTCCTTCTTTAATTGCCACCAAGATATCGGAAGATTTCTTTAATGTGAGTGCTTCTTGGCGGCGGTCATAACTTCCATCAGGTGATCCAGTTATTCAATTGGTACCTAAGTTTATGAAAAAACCGTCAAGATAAAAGTAAAATTTAGTCAGTTAGATTAGTCTGCTAGGTAAAACCTAGCAGACTAATCTAACTGACTAATCTGCTAAGTTTATTTATATTAAGATATGCATGAATTTTAGCAATAATAACACCATTTAATGGCCAATTTTTGCACCAACCTCCAACTTATCCCGAGATCTCAAGCTAAATATACAACAAAAGTGCCCCCGAGCACACGAGATGTCAACATAACGAACTAAAAGCCAGCGTGTGCGTTGAGCCGTCAAGAGTCATTGTGCCGGTGGAACGTGGCGTGACGGTATGTGTGGTGGCCATCTGTCTCCACCCGGCAGGACAGTCACTACTTACTGTTTTGTGGGAGAGGTGGTACCTGTGCAATATGCTAATATATGGGAATTTACTACGCTTGGGGTTAGGTGTTGTCCATCAATCACGTGATTTGTTTTTAGCAACGTTTATCGCTCCTAACCCCTCGTGGACTAGACCATCAGGCAGACTGCTTGATCGTTTGTATACTAAGGCAATAAAAGAAGAATGAGTCGCAATTTCCATGTACATGTAAAAATCTTCCTTCTGTTACTCTTGTTAAGAAGTCCGTAACTCATACAATTTCTCTGGCGCGCGTGTTTATGGCCGCTTTTTATCACTTACCATTAGGCGGTTATGAAATAATACTATACCATTAAGAAACCTCTCATAATTAAGCAAGAAAACGATGTGTAAAGTATGACTTCATAAAGAATATTGTGGTATGCAGGGTTTTTTTTACATAATAATCTCAATCATGTATGCCCACATGATATTTGTAGAATAGGCTTGTAAAAGAATCAGTGACATCAGAAAGATGAGACTGATTCTTGACTGATGAGATTTTTGGAAAGTCCATTGATTCAATAAAAAATATTATAGTTTTTAATAACAGAACTTCTGGCTTTAATTTCTCTCTAGTTTAAGATTATATAGCTAATCAAAATATACATTGCCACTAGGCGAGCAACCAGCTGGTCCCATTATAATTCATAGGTATAAGTGGGAAAGAATACGAAAATTAATGGCATAATAGTGTTTGCGTCAACCATGATGTCTCATAGAGATGTCGGTCTGGGTAATGATCATATCGGGAATTCCATAATTGTTTGTAGCATAAACACAAGGTAGCATAAACACAACACGTAAACACGAGTGAAACAAAGGGAAAACAGTATTATTATTAACATGACTAGTCTGGTCAACAAGTGCCTATCAGGTCAAACTTTTTCTCCGCCTCCGAAAAATATGAATATGTCATTCGATTCGGAATAGCGTATAGATGATTTTTTTTTTTAAATCAAACGCCGCTTGCAAAAAATGCATAAGCTATAAACTATTAACTGAAGTAAAATGGGATTTGGTTTTTTGCAAATATCTGGAAAAACTATTAATTTTCAAATTTGAAAAAAGGTAGGAGGAAATTTACAAGAATAAAGTCCTACCTCGCGGAACTGTACCTACCTAGGGCTAGGTGTTTACTAAAATATCAAATCAAGGTGCTGATTGATAAAAGATTTATTGTGTGCCCAAATAAATTGCTACTACCGTACATTGGAAAAATCTTCGATGGATCCTGATTTCGTGTCAAGAGGCAGCCAGTGTATTTTAAAGCAAAAAATATAACATTTCTGTAGTCAATATTACGTTTACTGAGAACTGCCCTTTATACCGAGTGCAATGTCGATACCGCCGTGTCAGAAGAATCGGTCGTAAAAATGTAACTCCTCCAGCAATCGTAACAAATGGTCGCCCTAAACCACACCGCTCCCGTTTTATTATTGATTTAATAATTCCATTTAGTGCACTACTTCGCCGGCCCTTCATTGCGAGCAATTTGGATGATCAGTCTTCACAGATTGAGTACCTACGATATTAAAACTTCTGAAATTACGGTTACATGGATAAAATATTATGATAGAGATAGACTTTGTTGTATTTTACTGCTCTCGCCTATGTATTGGTTGCCTTGTTGTTTCAGTGGTACACACATACACACTTACACTCACGCCTGTTATCCCCGAAGGGGTAGGCAGAGGGGCAACTAGTACACCCACTTTTCGCCGTCATTCCGTCCCATGATGTGATAGGGGGCGAGCCTATCGCCATATCGGGCACAAATTCCAGACTCCGGGCTGATACTGAATAGAAAAACTAAGTATCACTTTGCCCGATCCGGGGATCGAACCCGAGACCTCAGCTTTGCAGTCGTACTGTAATACAACTACGCCACCGAGGCGGTCTTTCAGTGGTGTTTCAGTGGTAGTGGTTCTAGATTCGATTTGTAGATCAGGCAATCGTAAGTTATGTGACTTCTGCTTGACAACCATTTGCTTTCATGCTCTTTCTGAAAGAAATTATAATTAGAGGACATTATTATTACTACTACTTTATGTCTTGGACTTGTTCATAATTACGCTACCAAATCATAAAGAATCATCTAGAAACTAAAACTTAATGCCTAATCAACCTATTGTTGGGGCCTATCAAACACAATCGCCGAATACGATATAACAATTCATATGAATCAAATATCTTATCATGAGCTTGATATATATAATGCTAGTTTATACAAATCCGATTATACACCGTTAAACCTGTGTTTCATAGACGCATTGGCTATGATAAATGGCTTGTATCCGGCTGAGCGGACCGCAGGTTCGATTTCCGCAATAGGACAGTTAATGCTCCACTTCGGCTTGATAAATTGCTTTGGATTCCTATGTGATACTTTTGTCAAAAAAAAACCTTTTCGTTCAAATATCCATATGAAATCCTTACAGAATTCTTTTTTACTATACTGCTCCTTTATTGTAAGAAATAAATCAATAGGAAAATGATGGATACTTACTTACAAATGATTTTTGCGGCTAGGACTTAGGAATGATTCTTTTTGAGAACAGCTTACTGTGGACAAACTGCTTTTAAAAGATGCAGTTCCATTTGTTTACATTACAATTCAAAACTATTCTACTAAATGCATTTAATTTGCCTAGTATAAAAATATTGTGGGACCGGTCCTCGCACAATGGCCGCCCAGATGGTCGAATGTTAGAAAGCAAGCGCACAGGCATAGCTGCAGTGACCTGGTTCCGGTCGCAGATGGCGCCGGTAAGGTCAACAGCGGGGCTGGGTGGCACCGACGATGGTTATGTTAACTAATCGTTTATAGAAGTGGAGAGATTCTTTAGAAGTGAACATGAAATTAAATAAAATCACACACGTGTATTCGATAATGAACATTATCGCCGTAACATGTATACGTTTGACAAGATTATAATTTTATCGACGTAATTACCGTTCAAATTTTAGTATCATGAAATATGTCTTTCTTTGATATAATTCGCAGACTTCATTTTTATATTATTTGTATTGCGTACGCGTTACGGGTATAATTTGCGCGTAGGTCCTGAGTTTGAATCCCGGGTCGAGTCAGAACATTGTGACTGGGTTTTTCCATCTCAAAAATTACTCAATTGCAGGTCCTGCGCCTAATCTCTCTCCGGTCATGTCGGATTGCCGTCTCACCGGACTATGAGAGTGAAGGAATAGCGAGTGCACTTGTGTATCGCGCACACACTTGTGCACTATAATATCTCCTGCGTACCTGACTGATCTCCGTTGAGGATTGGCCGCCGTGGCCGAAATCGGCTAGGAAGGGGTACATACATACATTGAGGCGCTAACAAAATCTATTGATATCTCTTTTACGTTATCTGTTCGATAGTCACGCTACATAATTGTATGTGCGTAACAGTGATAAAATCGCCCAAACATGGACAATTAAAATAAGATTTTTTTTTAATACTAATTACATATTATTTTAAGGATTCTAAATTTCCCTTGAAAACAATCCGTGTAAACAAGGACGCATGGCTGCACAAGCCTAGAACTCTAACGTTTAACCTTTGTTTAGTTCATGTTAACCAAAGCCGGTGCAACGAAGCCCAACATTCACTGTTAGCTCTCGGTTTCGCTTTTAGCACAACAATTCTGTATCTTCTAGCGAACAGTTAAATTAACTGCGTTTTATGTTTTTTCTCACGGAATGATTTGTATGCAAATTAGTTGTGATTTTATTGGTACATTTTGTATGAAACTTTATCGGTACTTAGTTTGATAAATGATAGATAGGATTTGATTGAAATGTATGTAATATATTGGTTGATATATTATTAATTTCATAGCTCCTAAAAATTTTTTTATTGCTTCGCCTGACTTCGTTATGTAATTACTTACCGTACTTTGGCTATAGAGTACGATGTGATATGATTTACGAAGTTATTTTATCCTACTCCAATATAAAATCTTCCCAACACTAAAAAGCAAGTACCAAAAAGTATTTGGCTAAGTTTTAACGTCCGTCTACCTCCTTCCTTTGACTGCCCCGTGATAGGCGTATTGAAACTTTTTGTGGACACTTAGACATTTGACAGTGGAATCTGCAGACCCGGTTTTAAAGACAAACAATAACAACTACATGTACCGCCTTCCCTGTACTTTCACCTTTCAATATCTCCACAAACACAATAAAGACGTAAGAAACAATAAAATTCTGAAGATTGACACAGTTGCAAACAGTTAGTTGTATGATGAAATTAACGCGGACATTCGAAAACAATACTGTTAGGAAACTGTAACTAACCCAATGCGCCAGTTCACAACGCAATTAGCTAACAATGAGCTAAACATTCCGAGACGATTAGCGAATGTAGCTGACGCGCAACTCGTTGCATTTTTTAGATGTGCCAATGTAAATGTATTGTCTAAGATACCTTGAGAATCTTAAGGCGTTTATTAAGCTTAATATTCTCTACGAATTTGAAATTAGGAACCTTAATTTACGGTAAAAATTTATAATATACAAGTACAACTCCATATTACAGTACTCTTCTTTTCATAGAGTTTATATGAAAACTAATAAAGAAAATATATTTTCGGACCACACAAACGTTTGTAACATGGTGGTACCCTGTTGTTTCACACCTAGCTCGTCGCCCGCTGCGCCAAGATGTGTGGTGACATATTTACATCACTTCCTCGTTTTTAATTACCCGCACTTTCTAAGAAAAGTATAAATAAACGCGGAAAAAGAGTCTGTAACATATTATCATGTTTGCCACCCATTCATTGTTATATCCATTATATATATATTTTTTTTTGTTTCTTCTTGAATTGAAATGTAGCACTTTGTTGATGCCCATACTAATGCACATCACATTTTTTTTTCTTTTTTTAATACTGTGTTTACCTATGTTTAACATGCTGTGTATACATAGTTAGGGATACAACCTAGTCCTATTCAGGTATTGTATAAGCTATTTTGATGTATAATTTTGGCTGTATTCTGTTTTGTGTACCTTGTAATAAATAAATAAATAAATAAATTCAGATTCTGTTAGAAGTAACTGTGTCATTAGTTTTGTCGTTGCATCTTTTGAAGATATTTGGATAAAAAATATACATAAACAAAGCTACAAACCGAAACGTAATAGTGCATGTAAAATGGTGCTTGGCGACAGAGATATACTTATCAGTGTTCCGAGGTCACACAATAAAATATACCTACAAAGGCTTTACTTAATATTTATACATACATACATACATATACACTCACGCCTGTTATCCTCGAAGGGGTAGGCAGAGGCGCAACTAGTGCACCGACTTTTCGCCATTATTCCGTTGATGTGATAGGGGGCGAGCTTATCGCCATATCGGGCACAAATTCCAGACTCCGAGCTGATACTGAATAGAAAAACTCAATATCACTTTGCCCGACCCGGGGATCGAACCTGAGACCTCAGCTTTGCAGTCGTACTGTAATACAACTACGCCACCGAGTTTATAATATTTATAATATTAATATGTATAATTACAGAAAAAAAACGTGATGGACAATGCCACTTACTAGTTGATTAATATTTCCATAACTATAATAATTATTGATTATTTGCTTTGTTTGTTGTTAAATTATGTTCGTTTTGTTTGCAGGTGTGGCACAAAGGCTGTTTCAAATGCCAGGAGTGCGGAATGACGCTCAACATGCGCACCTACAAAGGATACGGGAAACTGCCATATTGTGAAGCGTGAGTGTTCTACTATTCACTCTATGTCTAAAAGCATAAGGAAAGGCGCCTATGATCCGGCTAGTCCATAATATCAGGCATGTAGGGGGCAGACCTATCGTTATATCGGATACCTTAAATCCAGAGTAACTCGGGTATTCTTCGAATAAAACAATTTAGCAGAAATTTTTGCCCGTACCTTGCCCAAGTATACTGCCATTAAATCAATGAGAAAATATGGTAATATTGATAACATCTATACTAATATTATAAAGAAGAATAGTGTTTGTTTGTAGGTGCTAATCTTTGGAACTATTAATCCGATTGAGAAAATTATTTCACAACATTACTACTCCTCTATAGGCTACTTTTTTTCCCGGAAAAACTTCATCACGCGGGCGAAGCCACAGGCCGCAAACGCTAGCCATTTTTAAAATTGACTTATTGTTGGCAATAGGCTCGCCAATATTCAGATAACACCTGCGCCTATCCTTGAAAAAAGTATTAAAAACCGTCCCCGCCGTGTCATCACTAACAAAAATGACAAGTCCACTCCTTTTATGGAAGAATCTCCGTTGACATTAATCAGCACTTGGTTACTCAAGCAAACATACGTGATTTAGTTTGGTTCACTGCGCATGTGTGGCTCATGACTCAGCTTGGAGTAATGCACGGCCGGCGCGTGCGAACTAATACTAATTAAGAGAACTGAATATCGTGTGGAACTATGGAAACTGTTGAGGAATCGCTTTTTAAACGGTCACAACAAAGAGATGAAGTGAAGTATAGAGTATCGACCAACGAGGGATTAACCTTGCCAGTCGACACAATTACGGCGCCTGTCTGGAACCGGGTATACACAGGCTTAAACCAGGAACGCAACACTTCGTGGGTCGTTATGGCCGGTATTACACTTTGTGTAAAAGCTTTCTATTAGTGATTATAATTTTTTGAATCAGAGCAAACGTCCTAGACATTAGTGCGTTCAAACAAACTAAAAACAAATATCAATTGCTAAGCAGCAGTGTGCATGCACTGTTGTGTTTCGGTTCGAAGGACACTGTAGCCAGTGTAACTACTGGACATAATGAGACTTAACATCTTATGTCTCAGGATAGTGGAATGCCAAACAGTACTTTGTAACTCAAGGCGCTGCATGGTGCTGCTACTGATTATGGGTGGTCGTATCGCTTATCATCAGGCGAACGGTATACCCGTCTCGTCATTCAATGCAATAAAAAAAAACAAATCTTTAATGTTTAAATCTATTTTTGACTTCGGTCTTCAATACCGTGGGATCAAATCAATGTAATTAAACATTAGACAACGCCAGTTTAGTTCAGCCGAAAATCAACAGTGTTTGGACTAGTAATATCACCGGATGATTTCCAACAGCAGAATGTCAATTCACGCTATACTTTCTATGGAATAGTGCTAGCCACTCTTTGGAGTCTTTCCATTAATACTGCGAACAAAAAATCTAAAGCATGGCTCTAGTCTCTACTCATTGTTTTGTAATATATAATAAGGATTCTATTCGAATCCATCTAATTTGTTTTAAAGAATGGCTATTTAAATAGCTTTTTAAAAACTTGTTTGTTTCGGGATTTCCAACTAACAATGTCTAAAAAGAAAACAAACGAGTGTTGTCAACACGACATCCATTGAAGGACCGCCATTCGTATGCACAACACGCCCGCGCCGCGGTTTACATAATGATTACAACACAGCAACACTGTTCATTACGATTGTTTATCGTTTGTGGGTCAGCTGGCTTGCGTTTTTTGTTTTTGAGTCATATGACTGAAATAGAAGTTGTTTTGGATAGGTTTTTTGTGTTCTTGTTAGTACAGGTTATGGATTTTTTTAAAAGGTAAGATAACTTGCTAGATAAGGAAGTTAGGGGCATGAGTAGGTATATAATATGATTATCAGTGGTCGCTAAACTAAAATCTACTACTAGGAGAATGGTAGATGCCTTACTGATAGAATAGGAATTAGAAAAGGCGGAAGGTGTTATTGGGCCTCCAACAGTTATTTATGAATTTGTTTTAATATATCATCTGATGAAGAAAATGACTAACGCTATCGATCAATGGAGAGATGCTATCACTGTACTTCCCCTTGACCAAGTTCTTAACGTAATCCATGTGAATTGAAATAAAACAATTAAATTTGGAAACGTAGAGTGTGGGATGGAATTGCCTCTAGAATATTTTGAATCTGATTTACAACCACTGATATTAGGAATAACAAAACGCGTGTTAATAGAAACCGGGAGAATTCTATGATGCTTGTTTCTTTATTTTTCAACTTCTACTTGAAGAATGATACATACATATATTGAAGAATGATAATTTATATAAACCCTTTTCTATTATTTCATACTAGTATTACGCTTACGGCTCCGTCCGCATAAAAAGTTTTTCTGGGATAAAAAGTAGCCTATAACACTCAGGAGTGATGTAGCTTCCTATTAATGATAGAATTTTCATAATCGATTCTGTAGTTCCTCAGATTAGCGCATTCAACAAAACAAACATACTCTTCAGCTTTATATCATTTGTATTAGTGTAGATTAATAAGTAAAAAAAATATGAGGCCTATTATAAATATAACATACGTTTAGTATTTTATCCAACATTACTTTTAATTTCGACATATTCGCAGTTAGCCAGTTTTGTGTAAAGTGTATTTTCGGCGTTGCATGCGTCGCGTGTGTCATACAGACTGTCATTGCCCGGCATTGTGTGTACTTTTACTGATTGATATGCGGAAGTACGTGATAACATCGCACTTTTAGTGCTGGGCAATCGCTTTTATATCGCTGTGATTAACCGACGGTTCCTGCTTCAATTTCGTATTGTTTTGATATGTTTGTACGTAAAAATAAGTACTTGGAACAATGTCTCGTTTTGTCACTAAGATACAATTTATATGTTGAGGAGATCAACAATACAATGGTGATGTAATTTCGGCCCAAAAACACAGAGATCTGAAAACCATTTAGAAACTACATTGAAATTACGGGTTCTTGGGTCAAACTCGCAAGTGTTTGATTCTCTTGATTTGAAAGTAAAATTCCTCTACCATTGTCGATGCTATCGTGGTTAACGACCTACCATCATGATACTACATTAGTTTTCTGTTCTTTCTGTCTTAGACATGTGCCAAAAGCGAAGCCGACGACTATGGCGGAGACGCCAGAGCTGAAGCGGATAGCGGAGAACACCAAGATCCAGAGCAACGTGAAGTACCATGCCGACTTTGAGAAGAGCAAGGGGAAGTTCACACAGGTAGATAGTAGATACGCGCTAATTACGGGCTAGATTAGGTAGGTCAGTGGTCTCATACAACATGATGATGCAGGTTGGAGTGTTGTACACTATAATTTTGAGTTTAAAAAAAATCTTTTTACAGTATAAAAGACATCTAGCCAAGGCAATTTATTGGACATTGTAAGAATAATTCTAATGTCTGGGAGAGTTGAGCGCAAGGAAATATGATGCATTTTAACCGTTAAATTATCCGAACTTCTGGATGGTTATGTTTATTGGCCAATGGCGTGGAACATACTGTTGACAAGCGTCCTGCTGGTTGCATAGACAACTTAATAAATATTGTTCCTGAACTTAATATCACAAAGTTACAAATTTAAACCAATTTGCAGGTAGCAGACGATCCGGAGACCCTTCGAATCAAGGCAAACACGAAGATAATAAGCAACGTGGCGTACCACGGCGAGCTTGAGAAGAAGGCGCAGATGGAGCGCCAGCGGCAGATAAACGAGAACGGGGAGCTCGTCGGTATGTACTTGTGCTTGTGCAGTAGCGGTTAGGTACTTGTGCGTCACGTGTCAAAGGTGTGGCTTTGCTGAAAAACTAGAATTCGTAAACGTAGGGCACAATGTGGAAAAGCCAATAGAATAATATTTTATTAGTTGTCAGACAAAAAGTAAAAATATAAGAATAAAACACGTGTAATAAAAATAGACTATTTTTATTGACTAATTTTAATTATTACAGTTTTAAATTATCTGAAGACCCATTGGTATTCTAAGCCTAAAACGAACTTCTTTTTGTTTATCAGCATAGCTACCCAGGCATCCAATATACCTGCGCAATAGATGTGCAATGTGCATATCATGTCAAATTTGTTTTTTTTTGTCTTGTGACTTGACTATTCAATATTTCAATGGAACTTGCTGATAATGTGAACAAACTGACGCGCCACGTTTACTTAAATTATAAGATGAATATCATTTCTAACATAAATCTATTAAAACCATTGATTATGAGCCATGCAAACGCAGATGGAAAATTTGTATTTGTAATGGAAGTCCGGCCAAGGGACAAGTGAGTCTGTTAATGTTAGGTGGCACCTTCAATCTCCAAATCCCCAGGCTGGCTGGAGAATTGTGGGTACAAAGATATCTAAAAGTCAACTGATTTGTCAGGGCGTATAAAACGATATGGCAAAATGCCTTAAACCAAAAGATGCCGGCTTTCTATTATGCAGATATGCCCGAATCGAGCTGCCCCATTCATGCTGTAAACAAGAGGATAAAAAACCATTGTTCTATTGTGTAATATTAAAAAAAAATCATATTGTTTATTTATGCTATCAGCAAATTGCATTGAATGGTACTCGATTATCACTGAGGTTTATGTGGCATTCATAGCATATGTCGGTGCAATGTCAAATCATCAGCACTATTTCACGTGTCACAGTGTGTAGGCTCAGGGTTAACCGCTCACCGGTGTTGCCAGGACACTGCGTTCATTCACTAGCTATGGGCATATTATTGCTAACGTCATGACAATCAGAAATATATAAAAATATAACACGTACTAGTTTAAACAACAGTTGTGTTTAGTAAAAAAAGTTTTTGACAGTAAAATATCTTCCTAATAATTATTCAAACAAATAAAATGGAGTAGCATTCTATGACTTAATGAACGAAGAATTGCTTTTATTTAATACAATATTTTTTTTTATATATTTCTGATAATCCTTCATCTCATATGTATCACTAATAAGTGTTGTTTGTCACCGCGCTTCGAACAGAGGTACCGTCCGACAACTACCACCAGCAAATCGACAATTACGCGACCGAAATGCTATCGCCGACCATGCCGCCGCCAAACCTGCCGCCCAAGAACCACTACCACATCCCCACAACCCAGTATCAGTCCCAGGTCCCTCACAACCAGGTCCCGCACAACCAAGTCCCACACAACCAAGTTCCACACAACCAAGTCCCACACAATCAAGTCTCCCACAACCAAGTCTCCCACAACCAAGTGCCTCACAATCAAGTCCCGCACAACCAAGTCCTGCCCACGCAGTACGTACCGCAGCAGGCTGTTCAGCCGCAGTCCGCGAACCGGCACCCAGATCAGTACTACAAGCCGAAAGAGGAGTACTCATATCAGTACCAGGATTATCCGAACCATGCACAGTATTATGGGGGGCAGTACACGCAGAATTACGGTGCGGCTCAGCCCAAGATCGGCAGGATCCAGGACTATGATCCGCTGAGTGACGGCCCCCGCGCCCCTCCCAACACGCAGCGAGCCTCTGCCACCGTCATATACAACAGCACCAGTGATAAACAGAGAGGTTTGTGTGTAGGGTTGCCACTTTACCAGGAGACTTGTTATAGTAGTTTTTTTGGCGTTGTGTATTGTTTGATGGCCAGTGATCGTCACTTTGCTCGAATGCCTACAATGCTGACAATGCAGCTTTATTATTTGAAGCTCTGGCTATCCGGTCGATGGGTAGGTCTTATTTTATGTGACCCATTAATTACAGTAGTTATGATACTAGTAACAGTTCTAATGATTATCATACTACAGATAGCTGACTGGAATTCATAAAACTCTACATTGAGGTGTAACTTACTAATAGTATACCTAAACATTATTCACAATATTGCGTTTTATTCCCCTTTATATTTCCTGGTGTGATGACAACCCTATTTGCCAATTCTATAGATTTTAATATTTTCGTAGTTACAAATAAGGTAAGTATTTATAGATGGTTTAGAATATTTTTTCCTGTAGCACATTTTACAATACACCATTGTGACCACTTTGAACTCTTCATGTGTGTGTCATACTTTGTGTGTGTTTGTGTGCACTTGTTTCATTAAATGGCACGGTTTTTGGTGGATGATTTTTTTTTCTGTTTTTGTTTTGTAAAAGTTATTTTTGGCCTGTATTTTTTTATAAAACACACCTAACCTAAATTACTTTATAATTACGGAGATTTGCGACATAATATTAAGACGCAGGTTACTTTGACTTGAGTGTTAAGATCTTGATAGATCCCTCCCCTATATACCCCATAATGTAATATATGTAAATTAGAAATCGCGAGTATTTTCTTTTAGATTTTTTTTCCTGGCATACAATCTGGCATATATCAGGCATATCCCCTATATACTACTCGAAATAGCTTGTAGTCTTACGTTGTATATGTTGCAGGCGCGCACCAGTCGCAGCAGCAGCAGAGCAGACAGATCGGCCGCGTGACGGATCTCGACCCTCTCGCAAATGAGCTGCCAAGACCGCCTTCCACGCAGAACCAGGTACATCACCCCTTCTTATTTATTATATTTAGTCACTATTGATATTGGCATAGCTACGCATTTTGTGTGTGTGTGCGTTGAGGGGGGGGGAGGTTGGATAACATCACGCAAGGCTCATGTAAGCACAAGGCTTTCTAGGGTAAGCAAAAATGTTTCTAGTGTGGATATCGCCCACCCTTTAGTTAAACACAAGGCTTTTTCTATGGAGATTATTGCCTCTATGGGCAGCTCCTAAGTACGCTCATGACTATTAGGTATTGAACAACTGCGTCACATAACTATGTACAACAGCCTTGCTACACATCATACAATATTTAGTGCCTCCATTCACGAAGTAACTGTCTCTTAGTAGTCAATACCAAATGCCATAGTCTTTTCTTAGTAGATGTTACACATTCTTACATGATCTAATTATTGTTGTTTTCATGTTTCAGCGAGTATACATCGCGATGTACGACTACGAGGCGAACGATAGTGATGAGGTGCGTAATTACAGGTCTATTAATAAGTAGACAGCTTTATTTGAAATGCTAAAGGCTGGCGCACACTTATCGCCTGAGGTCAAATAGAAGACGTTCCGCTGCACTACAAAAAAATATCTATATATGTATTGTAATTTATTTGAATTTAGAATTTCGCAATTTTGTTGTCATTTTGTAATGTCCATAATTTACTGTTATATTAAAAAACTATATTCGTTCTGAGAAATGCTAGATTTATAGAGGTGCTTAATGGAGCAAAGTGGTGGTAATAACTCATTTATCAATTTGTATATGTTGCAGGTGTCGTTCCGGGAAGGCGACCTGATCACGGAGGCGTCGGCCATCGACGAGGGCTGGATGACGGGCCGCGTGGCGCGCACCGGACGTGCCGGCATGTTGCCCGCCAACTACGTCGAGCCCGCGCCACACCACGCGCACGCGCACTAACACGCACGCGCAACGTTACACGCAACACCACTCGCGTAACACGTGCCTGCTGCCTGTCAGCGTACTTCAACACTGTGCGCGTTTTCTGAAATATAACATACTCGTACTCGATTATTAATTTAGAAAGTAAATTAATTATTGGAATCCTGGCAAATCAGAACTCACCTCGTTTTGCCCAATCGGAAATGAGGCGCCTCCTGATTGGCCAAAAATTTCTTTTTAGCCTCAACGGAAGAAATATAGTATGACTGATGTAATAAATTATACACGCTGATTATTGGACAGTTAATAAGTATTGAAATTGAATTAGACTGCAGATTATGCCTTTTGTGCACAAATCACTAACTCTGCCTATATATAAAGAGCATTAAGTGTGCGCGAGTGGTTCGTTCTTATAAATTTCGTGGTTATTTTAATAATGACGCGTTTATTGAGATTTGTTATATTATTAACGATACACGCATTGTATATAAGCTGCTGTCGGTTTTTGGATTTTACAGACCTTTGAAGTACGTTTTTCACAATACGTTGATTTATTGACAACACCGATGGCTGCGGGCACCCGTTGGAGTACACTGCGATGTGTTTATATAACTTTATACCGTTTTCTCTTCAGGCTCCAAACAAAGCAGGATTTCACTAAGGAGACTTTGTTTGAAAAAGTCACTGTGCCCTAAAAATAACTTCACTTTACTCGAGGGTAGGGAAGTTTAGTTTAACTGCATTATCTCTCCTTGATCTATGCAGGCATAATATTTTATGAATTGTTAACATAGACTGGCTGAAAAAGAATCATATAGCTTCAAAGGTCTGTATTACCAAAACTGTGACAGATTTTCACACTAAACACTCACTGAATGATGATCGTAATATATTTATACTGTATCTTATGATAAAGTATTATATTTTTAAAGTTTTATATTTATACACTGTGACGTTGACGCGGCACTTGTGACGTCACGCGGCGCACAGTGTTCGTATAAGCTCGTTTGTTGTCAGGGGAGAAGGGAGCTAAGCTTATATATTAACAATATTTGAATCGAATCTTTATAGAAATGATAGAAAACTGGCCTAAAGAGCCCCATCTCCCCTAAATTTGACTTAAATTAAAATTTACTTTTAATCACATGTTATACTCCCTGGCATGGACAACATGTTTTATATTAATTGTCTACAGCTGTTAAGGCTAGTTTACACTATGTGAAGTAGCTTGCGCAGAGTAATTATACCGTCTATGGCCTGACTATTCCATGCCAGTGGGTGTATTATCTCAGTTAAGCGAATCAATAATACTGTTGCATTTTTTATGCATTCCATTTTTACACATTACCTTAGGTCCACAAAATTAACGATTTTACCGTTGCCCAAAGTTTCGTGTTGTGGCCCTGATCTACGTCATCGTATAGCTGTTAATATAAATCACTCCAGCTAACTGATATCGCTTGGACCATTTTAATATTATTTATTATTATTTAATGAACAAACTCGATATAAAATTTTAAACCGACATTTTTTATATTTTTATGTGATACATATAGCGTATATGTTTCGGATGTAGTCTACTTGCCTAGCCGACTGGATTTTGGTCCAAGTCGGCCCCATTTGGGGTGGAGATGGGTGACAGTTAAAAAAAAATATCGCGATATCAATTATATACATCTAATGCCTGTTCCACACCTTTGACTAAACTAAGACTTTTTGTCTTACTTAAATATCGGTAATTATTGTTATGAAGGCGCCCATCTCTTGTAACATAACCATAATGCTTGAACTATAGAAGCAGGTATATAAGAGGTACAAAATTGATGAACACTTGTTATAATAGTCAATGTGTCGCCCATCTCACGACGGCGCCTCCGTCGGTATGCCTTGTAAATATTTTATCATTAGCTGTAAGTTTACTAAACGTGTTTAAATAGTTACGCATCGCATAATAACCTTTGTTTTTATTCAGTTAAAGTTTAAAACACATTCCGTGTTCGTTAATCATGTTTCTATAAGGGATCGGGCACACCATGGTATGCTTAGTCAAAGATAATTTAATGTTATCAAGGTTTTTAGAAGTTCTAAAAATCCCTCAATTCATACCAATTTAGTAACAACTCAAAATTACTTTGTTTCTGTGATTAGGGTGAAACATATGCTTTCAAATTATTGATAAAACCTTCAATTAAAGAAAAATGTATTACAGTTGCGTACCAGCTTTATACATAGGTAAGTAAATTAATCGATGTTGTGCCTGCGCTCTTATTTCGTAGTCGCGAGTAATGTTATTTATTACAAAGTCGCGTTGTTATAGTCGCATCACATTATTGTACGGGAACAGTATAAAATTTTTACAGTGCCTTCTTATTGAAATAAATATTTTATTTAAGCTACATGTCTTTTTTTATTATATTTGAATTGATAGCGATGTTATTTCGCGTATGTTAAATACTCAAAGGCGATATTGGAACAATCAATTTATACCGGGTGGAAGGGAAACGCTTTCTATACCGGAACGGTAAGAGAGAAGAACCATAACATTAACGAAAAACTATATTCATTTGCAAAGCTAAGTGATAATACTTACGATTTTAGTATTTCCGTAATTCATGCGCGCGCAATGTAAAGCGTACAAAAAGCTTGGTAGGGTATAAACTACAAAGCAAACGCCGACAAGGCGGCGGCCGCCGCTCTGCGCCGGCCACGCGGTCGTTAACCCGTCAGCTGATGTACGTGTTTCATTACGATTTTTTTTGAAATATTGACCTTTTTTACTATGTTTTTCAGAATAATAGTTTGATTTATCTATCCATACGTGAAGCTGTACAGAAATTTGAGAAAATCCTACTAAAATTGTAACAATGCGATCGCGACTTTTTTAGTGCCATCACGTCAGGAATCACCAATACTATCACCTGTATTCGTTTCCGAGAGCGTTTCCCTTCCACCCGGTATGACCTTCTTGCAGAAAATTTATTTGATTTGGATTATTTTAGGTATCTATTCCAATTTCCAGGTTATCGATTGTCAATAAACAGCGTTCTTTTAAATATTTTTCAAAACAATGTAATTTCAAAACTATTTTTTAATATCATTGTTTCAAACTTTCTCTGTTCTGTGGTTTCAAACAACCTAATAGTTTTTTGGTTAAAGCTTCTTGCTTAGAACCAAACACGAAAAAACTCTTCTTAGTTGATGGACATACTTAAATAGAACGGAAATTATTTTGCAGTCAATATATCGCATCTTTAGGATGAAGACGAAACAATTCAAAAAGATAGAAATTTGGGTTATCGTCATAAAACTACTTAAAACGAAGTACTCAATACTCAGAGTAAGGACTATAAGCATCTTTATTCTATGACTCAATATAACAATAGTTCAAACACAGCCATATTCAAACAGGAAAAGGACAAAACTGTTATATAAGTCCCTTTTTATTATATTTTTATAAATAAGGGATTAGTTTTAATCATTTAAAAATGTCAACTCAATTTTCTATATTTTGAATTGTGTCGTTTTCGTCCTAAAAGGTGCGATATTTTACTCAATCACGCCAGTACAGCTGAACGGATCTGGATAGATAGACTATATAGTATGAAATAAAACACAATCTTTTTATCCTGGGAAAAAAATAGGGGGACTTTTATCGCGGAAAAACGCAGAAATTTAAATAAATTACGATTCAGACTGTCAGGAAATGAAATATTTTTTTATATTGTTATCCATAATATTGTTTTATCATTAACAATAAACTGCAATTTATTTGAGGTATGACGATAGGCTCGCCACCTATCACATCATGAGACAGAATGCGCACGGCGAAAAACTGGTGCACTAGTTGCACCTCTGCCTACCCCTTCGGGGATAGCGGGCGTGTGTGTGTATTAGAGGTATGTCGTGTTGTATGTTCCATATTTTTTGATTATATCAATGTACTCTCGAAGGAAAGATTTATAAAAATAACTAGCCACTTTCATATTAATAAGTATGCATAATGCACTAGTTACGCCTCTATCCATCTCTTCAGTGATAATAAGGTGTATGTGTGCATAACAAATAAAACCATTAATAAATTTATATACATTTATTGGCTACAAGCGATACATACGCTAGCCTAGCACATGCAACGTAAACTAATTACATTAAAATCTCATACACATTAATACTCCGACACGCAACGTGCGCTCTCCTTTCAGTTTGAGGTGCTTGTTAACGCACCCGTGGTTACGAGCGTCGAGGGAAGTGATCGCTGAGTACATTACTCTTATAAAATCCCAGTAACAATGGTAATCTACTCGCAACTCATCAACTAGGACGTAATTTGATGTCTAACGTTCGTTGCATTTGTAACAATCATAATGCCATCCAAAGTCCTATCACAAAAAAAAATCTTTCGTTCTGGCCGAAACGAGAAGAAAAATGTTACAAAAGCAATAATCTTAAGACTGTTGCATGAAGTGATAATACGTCATACGAGTATAAAGCCCTCTATTAACCTTCGTTGACCATACGAATTCTATGACTCCAGAGAGGCTACTGCGAAAAACGAAATCCGAAACGTCGGTCCGAAACGAAGAAACGACGAACTTCGGATTTAACTTTACTACCAAATTACTTCGGATCCGTCACCGTTGAACGAAGGTTTCACGCAGTTTGCGACGCTTCCGACTTCGCTCAACACTTTCGTCACGCAACAACTCTTCATAAAGAAGGATCCGTAACACTTCGTAGTAAGAAAACGTACGATCCGTCACCCGAAACTACGGATTTCGTTTTTCGCAGTAGCCTCTCAGGTCACAGTGCAACATTAAAATATCTTAAATTTAATTAAAATAAAATACAACGCGTCTTCGTCGCATTAGAGGTCACATTGGCCCAAATATGTTCACAATAGACAAAAATATTTCCAATTGCCATGAGGCCAAAATAACCAACATCTTATTCAAATAACTTACGCCGTCGCGTAGTACAATAACAATTATCACTTAAAATAACAATATTTTAAAGCTAACAGTAATTGCATTTATCCCTATGTAGCTGCCCAACATTCACTCTCGTATATTTGACCAATCAAAATATGAAGGCACTTGGATTGACTTTCGTTACAAAAATATACTTTTCTATTAGAAATATTATGTAAAATAACATTATAAGATATTTCTCTCATCCAACTGTCATGTTGAATAAGTAAAACAGTTTAACCATACTTTAACATGTACATAATTTTATTATGAATATAGCTTTATATTTATACTATGTACTTGTATAATGGAATCATAATAAATCATTTTTTTTTATTATATTAATTTATTGAATAATAAATATGTATCTATTTCTCAGAAACGAAATTTTAAATCCTTATCAGATGAGCTTGTTACAACATAGTGTAAATATTTTCTTCTTTTTACGGTACTATCTAATGTATCCAGTAATCCCCGCAACTTTAATTATTGTAAATCGATTCTAATTTAGTAGCTCTTAGGCCATCATTTTACATAAATCACAACATCGAGAGGATAATTATATCAACCACATCGACAATAGTAACTAAAGTTAAACAAGTCCCAAAGCATTATTTCGCGTTTGGTAACTTCTTATATTAAAAATATATCTCAACCTTACATTATAATAGATGCATAAATGAATGCATACTTCATAGTTGCACTAATGTTAGTCAATTGATGAGATGAATGTTAGTATGGTGTACACTTGTGGCCTTTTGCTTAACAATACTTTCCATCCTTACACCTCGTTGCTCAATCAGGGATGCTCAATCAAAATCGTAGTTTTCGCTTAACCTTGTGTATTTAAGTATGGTTAGGCAATACTTATCATATAAAATCGCTAATTCACACACTCCACTATTGGGGAGTGTGTTAAGCCATTGGTCCATGTTATTAGCCTTATGTGAAACATTTTACTGACTTTACTATGGCCATATGATTTTGTCCACCATGCCCTACCTAGCTCTCAGTGGATTAGGAATTTATATTTTTTTTTTGTAAAATACCGAATGTTTTTACTTTAGCCATATAATAGTTTCATGGTAAATAATACATTTCGATGGCCTTGGTCATAGAGACATCTATGTTCTTGCATCATTAAAGAGCTTGCTGGCATAAATGGCAAACTCTACAGGAACATTACCATCAAAAATCGTGGTAATGCAATTTCTGCAGAGGAACACAATACATTATGATATAGTACAATGTTTTATAACCTATTTAAAAAATATTTCAGTAATATCTGCTGCCCACCAAAGATGTTGGATATGGGCATGAATCTTGAGTAAAATAACATAACAATTGCGTAATATCAGCTGTACCAAGTCAGGTGAATTCATATCGCAACACTTAACGAATCACTTGTTACAGCTCATCAATGTAATATTGAACTCCACTGCTCTCGTCCATTCCAAAAAGCACCCACTAAGCATATGGCTTCATCAAGACGATAGTCATGGAACTTATCTCTTCAAGTGTTGCGTTCAAGATTCTGCTGATAGCTGGATTATTTTGAGTATAGGCGACTCTCGGTCGCTAGTTGCTAGTCGCGCAGAGTAGTAGCGCGTTGTCGTCGAGCCTGTCGAGCCGGTAGGTGGAGTGGTCAGGCAGGTGACGCACCAGCTCGTCCGTGAGGCGCACGCGCGCACCGTTCGGACCCGACACCAGGACCGTCTCGCACTCCTGGAATTCACACCATGGCTATCAACAGAACAGAAATACGGTGGATTATTCTTTTGAAGTATTAAAAGATAAATTTGAGAAATCCAAGGAAACATATCTTCTTTACTCTAATTTCCAATTTCGCTTAAGAGACAGATGCTCTTGTATGTTGAAACAATCGAGGTAAATGATATTCCACAACCCCAATATTAACATTAACGTTACCCCTGCACTAAAACAAATGAACCATCATTTAAATTCTTTTATAATTCTACTGCTAGATAAAGACGTAATTTTCCGGAGCCATCTAAATACAACCAGGGTCTTTATCAAGTCATTCTAAGATTTGTTACAAGTTCACATGATAGTAATATGGTGTTGGTTATCAGGAAAGTTAGCACCATGTTTTTATATTTTTATAGAAACATTGAAAAAAAAAAGTCGAAAGCAGGATTTGAACCCACAACCTCCAGCGTACCGTGCCAGTGCTCTGCCAATTGAGCTATTTCGACCCTACTCTCGGCTGTCCAATTTCAAGTTCCCTATTTGATCTCTTTAAGGAGATGACTAGCATCCTTGTGGGTGTGAACATCCGTTAGTGACTCGAGCAGTATGCGGCCACGGGCCCCGGTACCTTGTTCTGTCCGTGCAGCGAGTTGAGCTTGTCCCGCAGCTCCCGCGCGCGACACGTGTGCAGGTAGAGCGCGCTGTAGATGTTGGAGGCGGCCGGGCACACGTACACCGTCAGCCGCGGCTCGATGCGTCTGCATTACACAATCAATATTAACTAGTGCACCTACAAAAACTAACTCTGTAAGGTTTTTTATTATTATTATTTATAGTAAGGTATTACTCAATGGAGTAATACCTAAATCATACCTACAATATATGAAACCATCTGATTAAGGCTGACGAGCCGATTGCAGATAAAAAAAAAAAAAATATTATTTATTGCATTCAATGACAAGACAAGCATGGCGTTCGTCTGATGCAAGCGATACGACTATGCATAAACAGCAGCAACACCATACATCACGTTGAGTTACAAAGTAATGTGTGGCATTCCACTGCGCTCGTTATCCTGAGGCATAAGATGTTAAGTCTCAGTATGTCCTGTAGTTACACTGGCTACAATTTCCTTCAAACCGTAACAATAGTGCATGCACACTGCTGTAGACTGTACTGGCGGTAGAAATAAGACATTACGGTGGTACCCATCCAGAGACTCTTACATATGAGAGACCTACCACCACAGTAAGGTTGCTGCTGCTTTGTTTATTGCATCGCTATTTTGTTGCCTTTTAATGGACATTGCAACCACTATAACTATTGAGGATTAAGAGACGATATCGAATGTTTTGGGTTAAAAAGCATAGTGCATTGCCATTATAATTGAAACCTAATTGGTGTTGCTATTTTTATGAACAGGTAGTCATTCTCAATTCTTCATAGTCCACATTTTTCACTAAAGCTTGAGTTAAATTGACAAATCTGTTACTTGGCATGCAGCGCATTGAAGAGACGGATGCCGTCAGCCAGCCCGCATATCTGGATGAGGTCATCTCGCGACAGCCTGCAGACAAAATTACCTTATAATGATTGAGCTGTAGCCAGTATTATCTTCTTTTTACCTAGACAATATACCATATCTATAATACTATAATAAGGAGTGTTTGTAACAATTATGTTCCTACTCTACAACCAAGTCACGTTCCGTATCATATGGCGCGGAGCCTCAACAACAAGTTCAAAATTGGTGTCACGTGCTACACGTCAATAAACGTCAATTAAAGGGTTTGACACAAGGCCAGGCAGTGTTCGTGCAGAGGTCTATAAAACACATATCGGCGCGTACATTTTATATCTACATCGTAACATTTTGCTGTGATTTATGGACAGTCAGCAGCATAAAAATCTGTACAAAATCAAAATTTCAAGTCGTCTATACATGTAAGAAAATAACTGCCAACAACACCAAAACGTATTATCACTAAAAATAACATTAAAAGAAAACGAAATCGATCATACATTTATCAGCTAAGCAGACACACCTGTTTTTGCGTTGTGGGTTATAAATAGAGCTTAGAGCATTTTAAGATATTCACCGTAACAAGTCGGCGCCAGAGAAGTTGCCAAAAGTGGCAGCGTGCTGGGAGAATCTGTGACGAGACAACCACACCTGCGTCTCGGCAGAGGAAGCCTCCTTGGACAGGCCGAAACCCTGCAACAATAAAAAAAATATACAGATTACTTTATTGACTCGTCAAGCCCCGCTAAGGACGCCGACGTCCGAATATATATGGTTTCTCCATACATCTATATATATGCGGGGTTTCACGGGTTAATACTTGTTTCTGTGACATCTGATAACGAATTAAACTGAACCCATCATAAGGTTTGTGCGACAAGCTGGCAATTGACTTATTGATCATGGAACAAATATTCGATCAGCGAAATGTGAGTGAAAATATATACAGGAGCAACACCTTTCAGATGCGTTTACACAAGCTGCAATATTTCACTAATTCTATATACATGGAACTCGCTGTAAATACAGTAAGCTTCAAAATTAACAGGTCGCACCTTTAGGATGAAAACGACACAATTCAAAAAGATAGAAAATTGAGTTATCGTCATAAAATTACTTAAAACGAAGTTCTCAATACAATAATAGTTAAAACACAGCTATATTCAAGCAGGAAAAGGACAAAACTGTTATATCGATCCCTTTTTTATTATATTTTTATAAATAAGGGACTAGTTTTTAGTCATTTAATGAAATGAAATGAAATAAATTTTATTCGAACCCATAAAATGTTATACATTATTTAGATTCAGTCAATATTAACTCGACCACCAGTTCGGAAAGCAGTTCTCACTAGAGAAGAACGGGCAAGAAACTCTAGTGTTGCTCTTTTCAAAATCAGTTCAAGGTATAAAATACAATTAATAATAAAAAAATAACATGGTATAGAATTTTAAAATCTTATACGAGTGCATAACCCTCTCAGGAATCATGTAATCATTTGGTCTGAAATTCATCAAGATGTCGTTATTAATCTAAGTTCAATATATGTATACCCCTAATACTTAGATGTAGTAAGCGAAAAGGGCAGACCAGTCCACACAAGCAGCACCCGTTCGCGAGTATGACGCATGTGCCAGCCATCGGCCTCCTCAACCATGTTGCAGGGAAGTGGCCGACCCGGCACACGACGCCAAAACTGACAACTTAATTTTCTGTTTTTTGAATTGTGTCGTTTTCGTTCTAAAGGTGCGAGATGTCAGCTTATGAAGGTTTTTTTGCTAATTTAGAGAGAGTGACTCACCTTGTCGGGATCTTCAGTCGGCTGGGGCAAGTCGGGCAAGATAGCGCCGGGCGAGTGGCACGGCGGGGAGTTCACTTTCATGTCGCTGCCACTGCGCCAACAGAAACGAACACATTACCATCAATTACTCGTAGATTAGCCACGTTCAGAATCAGACTTGTTGGACTTGAGGAGTTGAAAGAGCCATTTTGTCCACAGATGATTCTCATATAGTTTAACCGCAGTGTGCGCACGCCCTTATAAACGCACGCAAAACTTTCTGCGACAATTGTACACACCGACACGCGCCAAAGTTATATTTAGATATAAAAGCGCGTCCGGCCTTGATGGCGAATCGACCGCTCAAGACTATTTATAAACACACTGATAATAACACAATACGTGCCAATTATGGCATGAATCGTAATTTTTAGAGAATCCTACTAATATTATAAAGGCGAAAGTTTGTAAGAATGTATAGATGTTTGGATGTTTGGATGTATGGATGTAAGGATGTTTGTTCCTCTTTCACGCAAAAACTACTGAACGGATTTAGATGAAATTTGGCACACGGGTAGATCATGTCCTGGATTAACACATAGGCTACTTTTTATCCCGGGGAAACATAAACCGGGACTTTTATCCCGGAAAAACTTTTTAATGCGGGCGGAGCCGCGGGCAAAAGCTAGTGAAATATACAATTATTATTAGAACTTAAAAGAAATAAAATTTTATTACAATATCTTCACTAATTAATCGAAAAGAACTTCGTTCCATCCGGGTGTCCCTTGACACCTCTCCAATTTTTCTAATATGTCTAATCATGTCTACCCATGTTAATTCTTATTGTCATTAATATTTGAAAATTGCGGCGATACAGGCCTGACCTAGTGCAGTGATTTTTTGTTAATTTTTAACGGCGATCACCGTATATGGTGAAAAACTAAACAGCTTTGAATAGTGTTGTTCTGGGATCAGCCAGTGAGCATGCAGCAGGTAAGAAAGACAGGCATAATAGTGAAGTTAACTACGGGATTTAAATATGTTTATCAAAAATGCATGTCATTCAAAATCTAATGGAAAAAGAATTTTCAAAATCCACCCAATTATAAATCCTACTAATTATATAAACGCGAAAGTTTGTATGCATGGATGTCTGTTTGTTACTCTTTCACGCTTTGACTGCCTCGGTGGCATAGTTGTATTGCGTACGCGTTACGAGTACGATTTGCGCGCTGACGTCCTGGGTTCGAGTCCCGGGTTGGGCCAAAAACATTGTGACTGGGTTTTTCCATCTTAAAAATTACTCAGTCGCAGCTCGGAGTCAGGAAGTTGGCGGTGTGATACCCCCGTGCCTCGGAAAGCACGTAAAGCCGTTGGTCCTGCGCCTGACCTCTCTCCGGTCATGTCGGATTGCCGTCTCACCGGACTATGAGAGTGAAGGAATAGCGAGTGCACCTGTGTATTGCGCACACACTTGTGCACTATACTATCTCCTGCGTACCTGGCTGATCTCCGTTGAGATTGGCCGCCGTGGCCGAAAAACCGGCTAGGAGGATTTCATTCATTTCATTTCACTCTTTCACGCAAAAACTACTGAACGGATTTCGATGAAATTTGGTTTGTTGGTACAGGGCGTATATTTCATTTCATTCATCATGTCCTGGATGAATGAAATGAAATATACGCTACTTTTATCCCAAAAAAATATAAAGCGGTACCTTTATCCCGGGAATACTTATTCACGCGGGCGGAGCTGCGGGCTAAAGCTAGTGAGTTATAAACCTTTGTTTGATGGAAGGCGTAGCTATCAAAGAACAGTAGTAGCAAACTGTGATGTCACCGAGTATCACCAGCTTAAACGCTACATGCGCGCTGCGTGAGAAAAAGGTACCGCGATAACCCCACCACGTCCCCCTTTTTGGTAACAAAAATTTCAAATATGAATAACTGCTTCATTTTTTAACCAATTTTGATTCTGATTTCACAGAACAATTTCTTTTTTCGTATTATTTTCTGTCACATCTATACTAATATTATAAAGCTGAAGAGTTTGTTTGTTTGAACGCGCTAATCTCAGGAACTACTGGTTCGAATTGAAAAATTCTTTTTGTTTTGAATAGACCATTTATCGAGGAAGGCTTTAGGCTATATAACATCACGATACAACTATTAGGAGCGAAGAAATAATGGAAAATGTGAAAAAAAAACGGGGAAAATTATTCATCCTTGAGGGCTTCCATTGCGTGCGCTGCGAAAACGGTTCAAGATACCAAAAATATATATATGAAAGAATTATTCCTCTTGAAATGTTCTAAAAAAATGTCCGCGACAGTATATGTCTATTTTTTAAGATTAATTCACTAGAACCGTTTTTATGGTAATCAAATTTAGTCGAAATTAATGCATTATTTGTTAAGAGTTGTATCAACGTCATAATATTAATCTTTATCCAAATAAATGTGTTGGATAGAGTGATGCAACAGGAAAGTTTTTATGTACTTTTAGCCCGGAAAAACTTATTAACGCGGGTGAAGCCGTGGGCAAAAGCTAGTCCTACTAATAATATTATAAAGGCGAAAATTTGTAAGAATGTTTGGATGTATGGATGTTGGTTCCTCTTTCACGCAAAAACTACTGAACTGATTTCGATGAAGTTTGGCACACTGGTACATTATGTCCTGGATTAACACATAGCCTACTTTTTATCCCGGGAAAACATAAAGCGGGACTTTTATACCGGAAAAACTTTTTAATGCGGGCGGAGCCGCGGGCAAAAGCTAGTGAAATAATAAAAAGTAAACAAAGATTAATTTTCCAAATAAAGGTTTTGTCCATTTTTTTCCAATTACACCAAACAGATTCAATATAATAGAGGTGAATGCAGGTTGTATGATGCTGTCAACCAACTTGACGCAGTAAGCCGAGGTTAAGCGGGGTGCGGGACGCAAAAGTTGCGTATGGGCTTAGAATCCTACTAATATTATAAAGGCGAAATTTGTAAGTATGTCTGGATGTTTGTTCCTCTTTCACACAAAAACTACTGAACGGATTTCGATGAAATTTGGCACACGGGTAGATGATGTCCTCGATTAACACATAGGCTACATTTTGTCCCGGGAAAATAAAAAGCGGGACTTTTATCCCGGAAAAACTTTTTAACGCGGGCGGAGCCGCGGGCAAAAGCTAGTGTAGCAAGAAATTCAACTCGTAGACGATGTTTAATTTTGATATCTGATTAATCGAGAGACCAATACGTCAATCACGTGTTACTCTCTCAACCAATCACAATAAAACGAGACGGTGTCGTGTTGTTATGCCACATTCTAAGCCCGTTGATCTACCAATCGTTCCGTCGATAGTGTCGTCGCCCCACGTGCGCTTCCCCGCGAACATCTACAATCGATTGGTAGAGTTGATAGATAGGTTGGTAGATAGGCAAAGAGCGAAAACTGAGCTAAGTTAGTTTAGCTTTCATAGCAGATATATTTTGTCATATCAATGTGCACATCGCCATCTATATCGCCTCTGCTTCAATAACAAGATCTTGAAAAATGAAAACTGATACCTTAGAAAAAAATGTTGTGTCAACACTATTTTTTTATACATGCGTAAAAGATACCAAGTTACAGTTTTGTAAAACTAAAGTCAAACACAGCGGTTTTAATTATGAAATAAAAAAATAAGTTTTATAATAGTTATCATGTTATTGGAGCAAATACTCTAGACATACGCCATATCGCACGCCCAGATCAATATTGAATTATCTCGAAAAAATCTGTGTAATTTTATCAGCTATGCGATTGAAGCTAAACTTAGTTTACTTTTGGTCTTCAAATCAATATAATGAAATACTCACTCCTGGCAGTACACTGGCTTCATCTGGTTGGGGGATGCGAGGTTCGCTGCAGACAAGAAGCACACAAATTAACAATTTCTACCACTGATATCGATTTTGAAAGAACTTTACTTGACAGACACAGACAAAACAATAAAATAAATAGCATTTCGTCATTAATATAATGAATTTATAAGAAATATTTCGTTTCAAATAGATAAAGGCAATTTATTTTAAGGTGATTCCTACTAAATCAGTTAGAAATTTGTCATGTAAAATAAAATACTATAAACCTGCACTATGCCGCTCACCTGGCGTCGAAACCTCCTGCTTGTTCGCAATCGGACTTGTAGCGCCCTTCGGGGCGACGCTGTGGACAAACAGAATTTGATTAATGTTAATATAAATGAACTGCACGTACTCGTACAGGGCTACAATGTGCGTAAAATCATATAGTATGTACCTACACATTTATTTATCATCATGTTATAATTTATAATTTGGAAGTACAATATAGCCTAAATATAAAAATGTGTTGACAGATGTTGCATAACATACAATTTGTCGTAAAAATCACATTGACTTGCTTTCAAAAGTTAATACCTTAGTGTCCTCATAATCATGCAAGGATTTCTGAAGCGGCATTCGATCTAGTATTGTGTATAACTGATCAAGCCCCGTTTATATATCGCACCTTTAGAACAAAAACGACACATTTCAAAAAATAGAAAATTGAGTTGTCATTTTTAAATAACTAAAAACTAGTCCCTTATTTATAAAAATATAATAAAAAAGGGATCGATATAACAGCTTTGTCCTTTTCCTGCTTGAATATGGCTGTGTTTTAACTATTGCTGTATTGGATACTTCGTTTTAAGTAATTTTATGACGATAACCCAATTTTCTCTCTTTTTGAATTGTGTTGTTTTCATACTAAAGGTGCGATATATAGATGTATGCAGAAACCCTATATACTCGGACGCCGGCGTCCGTCGCGGAGCTTGACGAGTCAAAACTCACGAGTCTCGAATTTTACAATTTTATTATGGGCTTATAAAACATGTTTGTGTGAATCAAATCATAAAATGTACACCGGTGTGGGATCAAGGCTCGTTTCACAGCCGTAATAGTATTACGTAGAATTGAGTCAATTGAAATTTGTATACATAAAAACCTAACCATCGTGTAATGATCCATCTGCGCCTCTGATAAAGATGGCGTGATGGTATAATAGGCAAGAGTAGGGCTGCCATCCGTCCGGTTTCCCCGGATTGGTCCTAGTTTGAAGGGCGTCCGGGGGCCGTCCGTCAGGGGTTTTAAAAAGTGTCCGGGTGAAACCCGGACATTTGTTGTGAGGGGAAATATTTTTTTTATAGATAAGCGATAAATTGAAATATACCTTAGTTAAAAATTCATTCATAATAACCCGCATTCAAGAAGGCACGACAAAATATTTTTTCAGAGGTGGCCAGGGAAAAACCCATATTTCGCACATGGATTTTTGCCGTGTATATCCGGCATCGGCAATTTAAGTGGTGGCAGTCCTAGTCAAGAGCCAATAACACCAAGGCAATTAAGGCAAGCTTTAATTTGTTTTTAAGCCCTTGAAACAATGTAAATATTGTTATCGCATTATATCAGCACTGATATCAATGAGTTATCAGTTTATTATCAAGTGTTATTGATTTTATGGTTCACTGCTAAAATCTAGATATTGAAGGTCTTGTATTCAATATGTATATAGAGGCTTATGTTAAGCGGTGGAAGTGGTGTGGCTGATGATGATTCAATAACAGCCTGATGCATATTATAACATTCAATAACATGCATGATCCCAATTGATATAGATCGATTAAGCGTAAACCAATCAAAACAATTATTGTGTAAACATGTCTTGTAAACAGTCAGTTGATGTATTTTTGCGATCAATCTGCAGATAGCGATTGAGAATGTCGTCAGGAGATAACCCGACATAGGTACTTCATAATGGCTACACGCAAGATACATGTTACCAAGTCACTGATCGTTACCCAGCATGTTTGGTAATATGTTGAGCAATAGAGTGAAAAAATATAGCCTTACTCATACATGTAGTAGCAAAAAAAAGCGTTTACAGACTAACCGGCGTTTTCAATAAACGATCTCAATCGCTTTTTTCGATCCATCGCGATAATGTACCAATAAGAACAAAGTTTTTTTGAACATTTCAAATGACTCATTTTGATAGTTTATTCTCGGGTTCGGATCAAAGATAGATTGGGATCATACGCTTCAACATAATATTGCGAATCAAATAATGGGTACTTTTATTTCTTACTTGCCTAGCAACTTATTGTAGATACCTTGGGCTACAAGGGCTTTTTGCAAACGCGCGAGGATAGCACTTAGATGGTTTGCCGCGGTATATTAATTCCTTGCAGAGTAAGTGACGTCCGACCGATCATTGTGTTGCGCTTGCCTTTAAACTTTTAAATTATTGAAATTGTGCGTATTGTGTAAAACCACAAAAATTATAAAAATAAACCAACAAAAATTATGTTTGTAAATGTAGGCGTATGCACGTTGTACACCGTTCAATTATAATTATTTATGTTCTCTCGTTTTATTATGAATTCTTAGGTGTAGTGTTTAGTGCTTGTTAAATTCTTTCAATTGGATTTTATCGCAATTTAACGGTGATGTGTGTGCATTAGCTTATATAACTAATCTGACTATGTATGCAAAAGACTTGAAAAAAAAAATATAAAGATAAATGATGACAAAAAGTAAGCCCGGAGTTTCTTTCTGCCTTTCTTCTTCGGGTAGTCATCGCTTAGGTAGCTAGTGAAAGGTTGGTAGGTTAGCTAGGCTAGGGCCTGTAGTGTCCTCACCGGTGAGGATCGCGACGCGTTCCTCCCATTATCATTACTGTTATTATTATTTTTGTTAACAAAATTATCTCTTGTTTTATATTGCTTTTCTTGCCAGCCCGAGCTGGCTTCTTACTTTTTATTTTTCATCATTTAGTTTACTCGTAATAAAAGTGTCTGTAGTTATGTAAGTGACTAATAATAAATAATTAAATTTGTCTCGACTTATCATAAGTGCAACTATGTTCGCCTACGTGATGAATAAGTATTTTATTTTTATTTTAAGCACTCTCCCCTCTACATTACTTTACTATCTCCATAAGAACGCTCAACTATCACAGTCTATAATGCAATTATTTGGATTTCAATGGTGACATTGCCGAAAGCAAAAGATCGTATGCCTTTCCAGTAATTTCTTATCGTAAAATGAAGTAAGATAATAGCTAGGTTGGCATTTTAAAATAATAGCCTAATGTAAACAATTTGTATTAGATAATCCCGAAAATAATGTATAAAACGCGGAAGTTATCGTTCAGATATTATTATATGAAAATGATATTTACTGCCTCGGTGGCGTAGTTGTATTACAGTACGACTGCAAAGCTGAGGTCTCAGGTTCGATCCCCGGGTCGGGCAGTGATATTGAGTTTTTCTATTCAGTATCAGCCCGGAGTCTGGAATTTGTGCCCGATATGGCGATAGGCTCGCCCCCTATCACATCATGGGACGGAATGGCGGCGAAAAGTGGGTGCACTAGTTGCACCTCTGCCTACCCCTTCGGGGATAACAGGCGTGAGTACACTCACGCCTGTTATCCTAATTTAAATTGCCAACTAAGCCAAGGAAATACGAGATGAAATATACGAAAACATTGTTCAATTTAAATTAGGCACCGACTCCGAATACACGTATATACTAAGCGAATATAAAGTTGAATTATTTTTTTGGTTTGCAGTGGTTTTGAAGTCGGTTTATTTTTTGTTAAAAAGTTTTTATTTATTGCTTTTTTGTTAGCTAATTATATAATAGTGTAAACAATACATCATAGATATACCATTGCAGCATTCGCGACTCATCTGCTGTTAGTTATTGAAGAGTTCCATTGTGTATCTCTGAAGATCTTCATCAGATCTTCATAAATTATGTACTAAAACCTTCCCTAAAAACTATACATTTGAACATCGAAAACCACATCCAAATCAGATCAGTAGTTTTGAGAAACTCGTGGCCATACAAATTTACATACATACGGATTGAATACAGAACCTCCTTTTTGAAGTCGGTTAATAAAGCAGTATATAAAGGCCAGTATATATCAGTATATTCTGGTGATCATTGAGATATCTATCTATGTACTTATTTGACCTGAAATGCACTTACCATCTGTTACAATGTCAATGCTGTGCAAGAATATAAATATGATGTTTAAATAGCAAGGCATTTTTTTTTAAATAAACTGTTTTTTCCAGTTCTGTTATGTATACATATATATGGCTAATCTAATATTATTAAAGATGTGATAATTTAATTCTCCCATACAATGTGCACAGCAGGTAATTATAATATTACAATCTGCACATATGTATTATACAATGCTTTGTTTATAATATTAGCGTGTTATTATCAATATGCCATACTTTCGATTTTTACAAGTTCATATTGCAATCATATTTAATTTCATATAACCATACCACAACAATGGGTATACAACGGTTCATTCTTATAAAACATGAATTCAAGCTCTAGTGCTATCAATGACTATCTGAGAATATTGAATTCAAATACATATATTATTTACATCCATAATTATATTTTTTTTACTGCATGTCTAAAAGAATAGCCTGCATTTGTAATTGGTGCATTAATTTTTATATAAATTGTAAACAAATAGTAAATAGAATCTTCTCAACCATAAAATTTTGAAACAAGCAGATTTTCTTCTTTTTTTATGTCTGGTAACATAAACATTTGTATCCTATCAGTTCCACTTTGGCCATGTTGGGAAATGTATCAGACAATGATTTGTTTAAATTGTATGCATAACTCCGAGTTATAAAAAGTTAAGGGGGGGCTAAGGTATTTAATTTTTTTTTTTGCATTTTTTTTTTATTTTCTAAATTCAATCCGTAATATCTGAAGAATATTGTGTTAAAATTTCAAGTCATTTGGAGCAAAATTGACGAAGTTATGAGTATTTTTATACCTGCCTGACGCATAAGCCGAGCAGAGCAGGAAGCTGAACGACAAACCAAAGAAGGCAGGATTCTTCGTAGGCAGGAGCAAAAAGATGCATTAGACATCATCGATGATAGCAACATCCTCTATGGACCTGGCATTGATGACTCAGTGTGAGGTATGTCGATAAAATTCGCTTATAAACGTTTGAACTGGATTTTTTTGTGATTAAAACTTCAAAACGTTTTTCCCACAACTCACGTTTTCAAAGTCGGTGCCCCTGATAACTCCAAAACTACTGCACCGATCCTTTTGAAATTTTAAACACTATTTCTGTACATCATTTACGAGGTAACGCTGTCGAGTTTTTTTTTTTTTTATTCATAATTTTGATTTTGCAATAACAAATTAGCCGATTTTTTCCCACAAAATTGTATTTTCCACTTCAAAGTGTTCGAAAAAATTAAAAAAAAATTTGGAAAAAAAAAACTCGACAGCGTTACCTGGGAAAAACTATTATCTAACGAATGAACTTTGATTTTTTGATTTCAGATGATCCAGCACCAAGTTATGAGGGGCACCGCAATTCAACTTTTTTTCGAGACACGTCCGGACAATTGCTGCCATTGCCGTATTTTTTAATATTTCTTTATAAAAATTTGATGAAACATTCTTCGAATGTCATACTTTAATGTAGCATTGGTTAAGTAAATAAATTTTAACTGTGTCGTCAGGAAAAAAATCACGAAAACATGGCTTTTTTTGTACGATTTGACCTTACCCCCCCCTTAATGAGGATCAGGAACTGTGATCTATCACCAGTGTTCCCAACTCTTAACTTATGTGCTATGTCATCCCTGTTTTCTGTTCCCCTTTCTTACTATTTTTTGTTTTATTTATTTTAGCATGCATTCTCACAGGTTTTGTGGGAGTGGAACAGCAATTTTGGACCAATCATCTCTGCAGGAGCTTTTTTTAGGTCCCTATAGTAGTCTGTCAAGCCTCGCGATAGACACCGGTGTCCATATACATATGGTTTTCCCATACATCTATATATATATATAAGCAGGGCTTTAAGGGTTAACCTTAACCATCATTTGGGATGATACCAATGAAAACATCAAAATTATCTTCTTATGTTTCTCACTTGAATTCCCGTCTTTACTGATTTTTTTACTGTATCTACTGCTTTTTGGTTAGCTAAGTTCGGCACCTAATCCCTTATTGTCTGAGGCACATTAATATTTACTTTCTTTAGTCCATACATAAACTCACAAATCTTTATCTCATCAGAGCTAGGTCTAGACAATAGTGCAGCCACATTTCGCTGTGCTTATGTATTTAAAATAATATTAGAAGCAGTATCTTTTTATCCCAAAATTAGTGCATAAAAGGCATATAATATTATACAGTTCTAAAGTCTGAAAACGCCAGATGTATTTTGGGGCTATTTGCCCCAAACATTTAGTCTAAAAAGGTTACATTTGACCTACTTATGCACAAGATACACAATCGTCGACCAGTCTTTACTAGTTACGAGTGGCAATGCCGGGTCATTGCTTCATGACTGCCGTTTTACCATATTTATGAGTTAAACGCAAATGGTAACCATTTCACAGTAGGTAACTCAATGGCCGCCATAAATATTTAAATGTTTTCAAACATCTATCGTCTATTTATAGTGTGCACAATGGCTTCAAGTGACAGATGTAGGTCACGACAATTTACCGCTAGTTACTCGCTGAGCCCTTTGGACCACAACAATGCACATTCTAGACATTTAGTGATGAAATTTTTCAAACAAATTACGCACCAATACGTGGTGAAGCCAGATTGTGCCGAATGTACGAAATGTTGGTGAAGCGAAATGAAGCGGTAAAAACCAGATAGTTACATGTAACGTCGCTTGGGTCTGACATAGACGTTGCCTCCGCTGGCTTGCAGCCGGCGAGCCAGCTCGCGGTAGGTGTGCTCGTCCGCCTCGATCTCCACGTCGGCACGCAGCAGCGCGAACCTCATGCGCCAGCCGCGGGCTTCAATCCCGTGCAGCAACCGCGCGCTCACCGAAACTCCACGCCCCAGATGCCGCGCACTAAGTCTCTGCTCGACAACGAGCATATTACTCGTCAGCTGTAGTCCTGCCTCGTCAGGTTGAAGAAGATGAACGCACCGGATCCGAGGCGAAAGTCCCGCTCGCGCGCAACCACCATAGCTTCCCGGCGTCCCACTTCAACAACCATTTGTTCTAGATGTGCAACTCGATGTTCACAACAAACGTATAGCTCCGATCGCCTCCTTTACTTGTCCAACATTATTCTTAAACTTTAAACGTTCCAAGCGAGCGACGATGCGTCAATGTCCGAATTTTGATGGCACACTGCACAGGCCGACACACGAAACAACACGGGATGACACTGGTTCGCGGTTGCAACGCGCAAAATACAGATTTATCAGCGCAAAATAATATCGATACGGAAACAAAGCATACGCGACGAACGGTCCGACAAGAACGACTGCTCGTAATGGCCGCTGATTGGTTGCGAGTGAGCGCGTTCCTCGATTGTATCAAAACCGGTTGGAATCGGTTCGCGGAGGCCGCAGCCGGCTCGGATCGGCGCATCGAGCCGCACGTCATTCACCTAGGGATGCGACGCGCGCATGCTTTTATCGGTTTTATGAACGTCAAAAACCGACAATTACTTGTGTAACGAATAAAATTGACATGTTGTGTATCAACAATACAGGTATTTCTAGCAACGTGTAGCGCATATTGATAAGGCTTAATTCACGTAGTCGAGCAAATCGAAATAAACCGGATATAACAATAGCTGCATGCAGTTTCGGTCAATTTAGTGTCAATTCGTTCGGAGCCAATGAGTTCTAAGCTTTCTAAGTATTATATAGAGCGGACATTGAGAAAATGTTCATACAAAAGTTTTGAGCCTGTTCGTCAGTAACTCAATCTAAAGTGAAATAGTAAAACACCTATGTAAAATTCATTAGAAGATACTTTGATATCTATAATCGTAATGGGCAAATTCGCATATTTCCTTGCGAAATATTGCTTTCTTTACAAAATTTGCGCATACTGAGACGTTTTGCCACATGAATGTGTCAGGTAAGACATAATTTGGTAATAACTTTTGGACGAAAAATTTGAGCTTCATGTCCGGTCTTCTACAAACTATTCTGTTGAATGTCTTTGTTCAGAGCCCATATAATCCGGTTTTGTAAATATACCTTCTTTTTCGTTTTCATGTTTGCAACGGCAATTTGGATTAATGCCATTGCGATTTGTTCTTGTTAAATACTGCATTTGGAGGATGCATACAAACACCAGTTTTTTTATTGAAATAAAACACATATTATTTCATCAGAATACTCTTATGTAATCAAAGACATTAAACATTATAGTTAGTTATAGACAGGACATCAGGGCCAAATTTTTTCATCCCAAATTTATTACCAATTGGTAATACGTCGCTGTATTATCTGACACGTCCGCGTGACAAGACATGTCGGTATGCTTCTCAGAATAAGGACTATAAGCAGCCTTTATTCTATGGTATGATTAAATGTTGTAAGAAAACAATATTTTGGAAGGAAATATGCCAATTTGAGCATGTGAAAGGATGTTCTAATGCGTTTGTATTGGTGTATTGCTATTTCACGGTAGATTGAGTTACTAACGAAGAGGCTCAGGATATTTGCATGACAATTCTCCCAATGTTCGGTCTAGGTATATAATCATAGAAGTCTTTGTATATAATAGATAAATTGTCACCGATTTTTAGAGATGTAGTTGGTATTGTTTGAGATATTTAACTAATAACCAAAACCTAATGAAAAATAAGTAGATGTCTTTGCTGTCGCTCATTTACACTTTTACTTTGCTAAATACTCTAAGCTTTTACTTGATATTTTAAACTATGATAATTTCAAGTCAGAAAATAAACATTCACATGCTGCATATGAAGTATTTGTATGATGGTACCTCACTGCGAGATAAGTTGAACGACGCGGCGCCGCGTTCCAGACCTCGGACAACATTGTCTCTACTCTCTACACTAATTCCTCGATCTCACGTAGTTCGTCTGGATCGAAGGGTAATTACAGGAATGAAATTTTAGGACGGTCTCCGGCAGTAAGTAGCTTACCTATTTCACTATTATCTAGGAATTAGAATTGTACCAATTTTGTAAAAATAATAATACAGTCAGTAATAATGACTGTTAGAAATATTAAAGCAGGCGCTAACGTCTGAAGTGTTGTTTTGCCGGTCGAGCTATAGCTGCGCCATTGAATCATCATAAATTTGGATGCTGCGTGGTGAGATGCCTGTGGGAGCAACGATCTAGTGGTCTCTATTACTTCTACCTTATGAATGTTAACAATCAATGAACATAATTCTACAAACACGAAGGTGCAATAGCGAAAATCTCATAAAATTGTACGTACACTGCAGTAAATTCCCTGAACTACCAACAGGAATGGAGTTTCCGTTGTCAACACCAGCTAGGAAAAAACAACAACAAACATATTACGACTGTTATCAACTTGAAATCCAGCCAAATTGTTCGCATATCTCGTGATAAAACACTATTTGCAATGTAAACAATCTGTATAATACTCTTCATCTGATCGCGACGTGAATAAATTTTGACAATGTCACGCGAAGGTGACCCAACATCACACAGGGGTTCCTTCAACCACACTTAGGCAATAAATATCTCAACCTATTTTCTGTACTTTATTTAATATTTCAATAACGGCACAAAAGTAGCACTATGTGTCGTGGGGAAAAATGTGGCAAATAATTATAAGATAGTGTCATAAAAAATTCAGACCGAAAATGGGCCAAAATCAAAAGATATTCATATTTAAAGGTTACTTCCCATACATTAAAAACAGTTTTATTTAATTTTACCACACTGTAAGTATAGCCTTATAACTCATACTGCTAGAATTTGTTTCTCATCAATATATAAATCGAATGGCATATCCAGTTATTTGAAATAACGACATAAAATTTTTAGTACCCTATGTCCGACCTCTTGTATGGGAACGAATCACTGAGGGCCGTTTCCAATAGACGATCCCAATCTTAATTTTAGATGTGATCCCGAGAGTAAACCAATCAAAAGAAATAATTTTTAAGGATGGCACATCAGAGGCCATCGACGTTACTGAAGATTTTTCAAATTATGACAGTACATATTTTGACCATGACAAATTTGGAAACAATTAATGACTAAGCAAGAACACTAATTTGGGCATCGGCTGAGATTTAAAAAAGAGAATGTTCAAGTTGATACCAAGGTCCAAAATCAAAACATTATTCAAAGAGATACTTCAATGCATTTAGATAGTCGTTGCAGTTACGTGAACAGCGAGGTCAACGCTCGGGCTTCGATCCCGCACTCGAAATAGTTAGTAGTAGAAATACTCGGCACACTGCCGAGCAAACCAATGCGAATCGAAATACGAATGCTACACAATTATAGTAACATAAACACCGGTGTGCAAAACGAGATAATTTCGGTAACAAACAGAAAACTGATTTTTTTGGCGTTCGTTGTTGTTAGGATGTTATATTTCACTGAACGTCGGGAATTCGTGACACTGTAACGGTAAGAAATCAACCATTTTGCCAATTTAATATCTAGGAAGGTACAATACCTGAGTATATTTCAAAACCCGCTACAATGGCATGGCTCGACGATTCGCATTCCGGGGTCACTCGGTGTTATTCGAGTAATGAAGGTCGGCATAATACTGACGATGATTGAAAGGCCACGTGTAATTGTTTCTTTATGTATGGATCGCATTGAACTTGCTAATAAAATGCAACCACTTCGCAGTCTCATTTAAATAAAAATCCAAAATGAAGTTAAGGACACTGTCGATAGAACAACAATGAGCTAATGAGTATGTGGAAATCTATACTAATATTATAAAGCTGAAGAGTTTGTTTGTTTGAACGCGCTAATCTCAGGAACTACTGAACCGATTTTGAAAATTCTTTCACTAATAGGAAGCTACATAACTCCTGAGTGCTATAGGCTACTTTTTATCCCGGGAAAAAAATTTTGTCCCGGAAAAACTTACACGCGGGCGGAGCCGCGAGCACTACTTGTTATAATATAAATGTATGGACGAACTTCCAGGATATTAAATGAGGATAATTTTAAAACTCTCGCGTACAGTAACAGTTACAACAGACAACAGCTGAGTGAAAAAATATATGTGCTAATAAGCAGATCAATATCAACTGTATATTATTTGTCATTGATTTCCTTATAAATATGAAAGTAACGCTACTAGTTTTCAGGTATAACATTTTATAATTTTAGATCTAACATGATAAATTTTACCATAAACTTGAAATTTCCCTGAGACTAACACAATGTACCTAAAAAGCGCTGTGAAAATGAGGACACGAGGCATATCAGACAAAGTGTCACTAATTAGTATGAACAGAGATTACAGGAAGTACGAGATAAGGGTTATAGAACCACTAAACCGTGATTCAAACATCATATTTAATATGAAAAAATACTTTATCGCCATTAACAATATGACCTACGTCGAAAATACATATGCATTAACTGTATCCTGCCGCCCACGGGCGAAACCGCTGTGAATCAGTTCTGGCGATGCGCTCGGGAACTAGTCTGCTCTAAATATAGATGCGTGGCTGTATTGAGAAGAATTGAGACGTTAATTTTGTTCAACTGCTCGCAGGATGTCACGCAGGACGACTTTTGGACTGTTCGGTCCGATTCTAACCTGTTAGATGTTATATAATTGAAAATCGTGGCGTGTTTTTCATATGATTCAGTTTTGACCTCTGTGCAGGCCTTGTAGGCGAGATTTTCTTTGTTTCGCAGAATATCTCTTTCAAATATTAATATTTCGTTTTACAACACCATTTTATGACTAAAACGGGAATGAGAATCATTGCAACATAATTTTTTCGGGCGACGGGTAAATTTAATACAGGATTGATTTTAATTAAGATCATATCTACTTGTTAACGATATTGTCGCAACATTGTACGTTCTATAAAGCCATTGTTCATCCGCCATGCTAATTGCAACTATCGGCCGTTTAGCAATTCATGGCGGATGCGAATGTTTATTGCTTGTTCTATTTGAAGACCGCAGTCTTATTATCAGGTCGAATTGACACGTTCCAAAATCCAAACCAAACTAGATTTATTTGTCGAAATGGTTTTTGGAAAATTGGGTTTAGTCTTAAGTATTTATGTTATTACTTTTTGGTATTTCAGTGGGATAATCTTAAAGTGCGGCGTGATGCGGATGTCACGCACCTTTTGAAACAAGGTTGGTATGGAACACCTGCTCTAATTTATAGACAACTAGCTTTTGCCCGCGGCTTCATCCGCGGTAATAAGTTTTTCCGGGCTAAAAGTACATAAAAACTTTCCCGTTAAATCACTCTATCTATAAAAAACGGATCAAAATCCGTTGCGTAGTTTTAAAGATCTAAGCATAGTTAGGGACAGACAGCGGGAAGCGACTTTGTTCATCTACATCGAATTTAAAAGCGTATTGTTTATATCCTTATGTTGTTGCAAAACCAAACTGCTTATATCAACGGTATATATCAACCACTTAAAATCCAAGCAGAATTCTTAATTTAGCCACATTTTAATCAAGTAGCCAATTGAATAGCCAAACTACAGCACTTCCACATTACAAAAATACATTTGCGTCGTAAATTCATTAAAACTTGTGAACAATCGCTAAAAACGTCGACAGTTTGAAATTCATCTAATGAATGGAATTAACCTTGGCGTACGCGGAAAAAGTAATTTATGTCATCTATTTACGTAATGAGAATAATTAAATACGTAAATGAGAATAATTCTTACGCCTGGCCACATTTAAAGCATTGCGATTCAGTACTAGAATTAAAAACAATAGATTTCATGTTGCATTCTGACATGACTTTGAGAAAACAGCTGTATCAAAATATCTGGTGGTAGGACTCTCATATTTAAGAGTCCGTCTGGGTGGGTACCACCGCAATATTTATTTCTACCGCCAAGCAGCAGTGTGCATGCACTGTTGTGTTTCGGTTTAAAGGACATTGTACCCAGTGTAACTACATGACATAATGAGACTTAACATCTTACGTCTCAGGATGACCAGCACAGTGGAGTGCCATAGTACGCTGCTTTGTAGCTCAAGTTCCTGGATGGTATTTCTACTGTTTGTGGGTGGTCGTATCGCTTACCATCAGGTGAACGTATTGCCCGTCTTGTCATTCGATGCCGTAAAAAGAAAAAAAAATCTATCTACAAGAACTTTAAATTATCATAATTCATGACGTCTCACCAAAAACATTGTGCTTGATTTTCACAACAAGGGAAACATCAATGTCTCCAGTAAAGTCCCAAATCTACGTTTGGCCTGTAGCTTAGCTCAAACCTCCATAAGATATGGAATCATCGCCATTTGAATCTTACGCCATACACAAGCGTGCAGTACTTGTATAAGTGACGTAGTGTGTTATCGAGATATAGGAGTCATCTTTTCTGTCCGAGAGCGCATGATCCTCTCTATGGTTGCCTTCCACACCGCTGTTTTTTTTATTGCAAATCGAATGACGAGACGGAATGCTGCTGGCCAGATGGTAAACGATACAACCGCGCACACACAATACCAATGGCTCTCTACTGCGCTCTTCATGCAGAGATATAAGATGTTAAGTTTCATAATGCTTAGGCGACAACTTTATACATTTACAAGATAAAAAATACTTGTTTCAGTGTATATCGGTCAGACGTGATCTGTCAAGCGAACACCGGCTGGAACCGCCTCGTTCAAACCGGGCGTTCATATTAACTCGCTTGAAACTACAATGTCGCACTGTTTGTCCTCGTGTTATTAATTTGGTTACAAGAGTCTAAGTTACACTGGAGTGACGTGTTTTCTATTTCGAGACGTGGATTGATGAAGAGCCGATGTTGTGAAATTTCTAGGCTTATGTGTTCGGGAAATTATTACCAAAAAGGAGACATCATCAAGCAATACCTATAGGTACTTATATATATACTCTGGGCATAGCTGACACTAATCATTGCTCTCTGCAGTGATTCTTATTAATAGCAGAACATATTCAGCGTACCTATTAGCACAGAATATGGAATTGTATCCATTACGTTTTGCTTGGTAACAACTTAGAGGTCGAAAATGTCAAAATCTGTGGTGTTTTGCAGAAAACTTCATTAGCTGTAAAGCTAAATACCAGATGTCCTTGAATGGCAATTTATGCATTCAATATTACCTATTCGGTCGATAAAGCCAATTGCTTCTCAGAACGTAAACTTGTACACTGAAATTCGTCTTTGGACTTTCTTAAATCAATAGACAGCGAACAAATAACTGAAAATTTCGGAAACAACCGATACCGAATTCAATCATTGTCATAATGTTAGTCATTATGGGCATTGGAGGTCGCTCAACAGATTATAAAAATTAATATTTTGACACAACCTTGATGAAACTGGCTAACATCTAGACTGAACCATCCCACCATTAACATTCATAACGAATAAACTAAACAATAGTGAAGAAGATTCAGGTTCTGATCGGTAACAAGCCGAATCGGTCCGCGCGGTCGAGGTGTCGTAATTTACGAGTACGAACCGCATATTGCATTTGTGATCGCGTGAGACGCCAGGTCATTCACTTGTACGTCTAGATTTATGTGCTCGCGTCAGGATGGTGGCATGCGGGCGGAATTGGTACTTGCAAATTCTATAGAGACGATCAGACCAATACTTACTAGTTACAAGTTACCGATGTAGTAAATTTATGTTTACCATTTTTTTAAACCACCTAGTGTTTTAAGGCAAACCTGATGCTCTTTTGGTTCCTCATTAGAAATGCCACAATAGAAAATGAACTGATAATTAACAAATACTCTGAACAATTTAATCAATTCACTAAATGTAATCACTACCAAAGCAAACACAATACACCTGAAACACTGACCTTCCTTACATCGCTCAAACCGCCCACAGAACCATACATTCGACATTGCGTAAGTGTCTTGATGTGGCGTTGCAGTTGGCTCTTATGTGACGAATTGTAACAAATCACCACTATTATTACGGGGCGTAACCGACCTGTCTGCATTTATGCATGAGATGATATTCCGTTAACGGTTAAATGCAACGCCAGATGTGGTGATAGAAAAGTTGAGGTGCAACTCAGAACTTTGGCCGAACTTTTACCTTAAAAAAATATCGATAACAGTCTAAAATTAAACGGAAATGGAAAAACCCTATTAACTCAACGCTTATAATGTACACGGTGCATTTCAAATACAAGTTTAAAACTAATTGACGGCCTTATCAATTATCACGTATGTTGGAAAATATGTCACCCAGATTCGGTGATGGGTTGCTGTCAAATCCTAGACAACCTTCTTAAAACAGCTGGGCTACACGGTCTGTGAAGCGAAAGGTCGCGAGTGCGACCTCGCATGCGGACAAACGCTTATTTCTTTCGTACTTATTATTCGTTTTCGATTTGGGTACTGCAAAATCTCAAGCCCCGCTTATATACCGGGTGGAAGGGAAACGCTCTCTATACCGGAACGGTAAGAGAGAAGAACCATAACATTAACGAAAAACTATATTCATTTGCAAAGCTAAGCGATAATACTTACGATTTTAGTATTTCCGTAATTTATGCGCGCGCAATGTAAACCGTACAAAAAACTGGGCGGCCGCCGCGCTGTGCCGGCACCGGCCCGCGATCGTTAACCGGTCAGCTGATGTACGTGTTTCATTACGATTTTTTTGAAATATTTACCTTTTTTACTATGTTTTTCAGAATAATAGTTTGATTTATCTATCCATACGTGAAGCTGTACAGAAATTTGAGAAAATCCTACTAAAATTGTAACAATGCGATCGCGATTTTTTTAGTGCCATCACGTCAGGAATCACCAATACTATCACCTGTATTCGTTTCCGAGAGCGTTTCCCTTCCACCTGGTATATAGATGCCTGGTGATGTCGCGGGGCTTGACAGACTACATGTCCACAATGAAAGAAGTGTTTCAAAATTATTACTGATTAGTGAATGGTCCTAATATCCTTTGCGGCTTAAGCCAACCTCGCCAGAGCTAGGTCGACCTTGCCGTTAAACTAGCGGTCAAAGTAAATCTACGTTTGTTACATCTAAGCTGGTCACCCTGTAGCGCTGGCAACATTATCGCCACGCGCCTCACTACTGCCTGCCACCTCCACTCGCCCTCCGGTGCCGTAGCGAGGGAATGCCTATTTAACCTCTTGCGTACAGAGCGCTGGCCACACTGGCGCAAGCGCAATTTTTCGCGTGTCTGTCAACACGCGAAAATCGACCTACACGCACACACATAAGGCGCGTCAACACGCACACATATCGAGTTTGACAGCTGCCCCGACCGGCCCGATTGGGCCGGTCGGGGCTCGAGAGGATAAGCCCTCGCACACCTCAGTTCTTTCTCTCTTACATCAAGGATAACAACCGTTGAACCTATGTCAGATTGCATAAAGATAAGTACTAAGTCTCTGTTTGTAAAATATCTGATTGTAAAATAAATATATTGGGTTTGTATAATTATCTTTTTGCTATTTTGTTATAAAAGTGATTGTCATTTATGTTATGCTGATAATTAAAATTATTTATGGAGTTGAATCGTTTTATTGCTTCAATCTCCTAAGGTCAGTTTCTAATCTGTTGTTATACGTTACTAGCAATGGCAACCTTAGCCATCGCGTGGCTTCAGAAGGCAGATGTTTGCCCGAGGCCTATTTTTAGTGCCTCTTGTCTGTGACGGGCACAGCCGCCGCGAGGAGCGAGGTTTTCGTAGGCGAAATGCTTAAAATGCACTGGTAAACCGGCTGGTGACGTAGAAAAAAGGTGCAATTGGAAGCGCAGAGATCCGGGCGGCTTCCCAGTTTGCCCCCTACCCCTTTCATCTCTAAGGCAGTCATTGGTATATTACAGGAACAATCTTCCTACAACCAAGATAAAAAATACTATAAAACGCCTACGTAAAATCAGAGATTTTTTTCAAATAACTACTGAGTTAAATCGTCAAACAACGCTGCACGTGTTTGTTCGATATTAATATGATGTAGGATGTAGACATCTGTGCAGCGTGTTAAAACAATGATTGGAAAGAACATGATATCAAATGACTACTTTATAGAATGGGATCACATTTCATTGTATGCTTCTAAAATTAAGAGTAGTCGTCAATTCAGGAAATTGTTCAATTGCCCACCGTGTTAAAACCGGTTATGTAGTAATCGATACCGGTTTATCAAATTGCCGTGGGTGCATCACTATAAAACGTGAGTTTGACATTGACAGTTGTTTTTATTGTACCGTACACTGGAAATAAAAACGAACAGCCAAAGCACACTTGCATAATATTGAATAGTAGAATCTTAGAATAGAATAAACATTACATAATATCATTTTTTAGTCTTATAATTATTTTCTCCTTTGATCTAAATAGTAACAAATATATGTATTAAAAAAATGATGAATAATCAAAATACGAATTATATTCCTCTAGCAAACTTGACCAACCTTAACTGATGCAAAAGCTTATTATCTCTAAATAATCTACAAATGATTTAATTATTTATATAACTGTTGATATAATGTTTTACGGTTTACCGAACGTTTGTGACTAAAGCTGGGTGAATAAGACCGGGTTTTTTCAACTGGGGTTAGGGTAATCCTCGGTGTTATTAAGCTGGACGCGCTCGCCGCGCCTCATGCCTCACGCCGGCGCACTCGCACTTCTGTGTGCGCGTCCAGGTTAATAGCACCCGGAGAAAAAGATAACCACGATTCAAAAAACGGGGCCTAAATGTGATCCCACCGAGCCCGCCCAGGCTTCGAACAAGTAACAAAGCATAACATTATATCCCTACATTTACTTTTCTGTCATAGAAAATATATATAGATTATAGACATAAACCGTCCTCTTGAATCACTGCGTCCATTAGTGAAAAACGTATGAAAAGCCGTTGGTAGTTTTTGAGTTCATAGCGTTCAAACAGATACGATAGGGGGGACTTTGTTTTATATGTAGTGATGTAAACACATATACTTAAAAATAAAAAGATAAAAAGTATCCTGTCTCTCTAGATCTTAAACTATCCCATACTTATTTTCTCGCGCTTCCACCAGGTAGAAAATATTTTCCGGGATAAAAGTCCCGGATTATATTTTCCGAGATAAAAAGTAGCTAATGTACCTGGGTCTCAAAACTATCTCCATATTTATTTGTTCGCTTGCACTGGCGAGAAGAGGTTTTTCGGGATAAAAGTCCCGGTAACATAGGTTACTGCCTATATGATATGTATATAAATTCATATCATATAGGCAGTAACCTATGTTACTCGGGGATAATGTAGCATTCTAATGGTGAAAGAATTTTTGAAATCGGTCCAGTAGTTTTTGAGTTTATTCGTTACAAACATTATTTCCTCTTTATAATATTAATATTTGTATAGATTGAGATACATTTGACTGCGTCTGAGTGAAACGCACGCTGACGGCTGTGAAACGATAAAGCGCTTGTTCAATCCCTGTATATATATTTGCAGGATCCGCAAAAATATCTGTCGGTTTTATGTTGTGAAAGTTTAAACTTTCCTCTACCTACATACTTTAGTAATGGGCACAGGATTATGTGCGCATGTTGGGTATTTTTTACTAGTACTCGAAATTAACTTCTCTCGGCTTGAATGTAACATATTTATCCCTGTAAGTGGAAGCTTGTGTATACACTGTATTATAGCCTGACGAGGAAAATAAATCACTGAAAAATAGAACTAATGTCTTGTAATGGTCACGATAAAGCCTTATTTAGCAATTAATATAGGCAATTACTGCTAGTAATAATAGTTATTCTAATATATCTGATAAAGCTCGTATATGTCAACGCGTGCGAGAATTACCTCGCCGTTGCGAATTTTCAGGCGTGGTATCTGTTAAGAGCAATAATTTATCACACCTCGAGCCTTTTATCCCCGCAAGGGTAGACAGAGTTGCAACCAGTGCACCCACATTTTGCCGTGTGTTTTCCGTCCCATGATAGGGGGCGAGCCTATCGCCATATCGAGCACAAATTCCAAATAATTTATAGTTTTAAATTAATTTAAAGTGGCGCCATCAAAGCAGGTTTCTCATTCTCCTGGTCGGGCTATATAACATCATTATTCACTAGTCGTAAATCTATGTACGTACCACAACTCAGGCGAATATGGCGGTGACGTGACCAGCGAGGGCGGCGGCATCAGAGCGTCGTTCGACAACTGAACAAGAACGATTCAGGCATGTACTACAAACAGCTGTTGGTTTTAATGCTGCCATATTATATACAATTGGTATAGCTTTATTGACAACAATAAATACACAAACACACTGGGTACCCACCCAGACGGTCCCTCGCATACGAAAGACCTGTCATCAGTAATTCTGCTTTACCCTGTTGAACAGGGGCTTCACCTAAAGATTCACACATTGACTTATTAGCCTACATCCAGGGACTTCCTGTGACCTTTATCCAAACATCTCTCGCTAATGCTTGGATTCCTTGGATTATGAGTATCGCAACAGACCAGTGTTGGCATTAATCGATTTATTTTTTAATCGATTCTTAAATTTGATTAATTTGAATCAGATTAAACTTTTAAACAAATTAATCTCAATTAAAATAATCGTAATCGCGATTAATAAAATTAATCGTTAATTTGATTAAGCAGAAAGTATTTTAATAACAAACAAAAAAAAATATTTTATTTCAATATTTTAATTACTTAATTTAATTATTTTTTATTTATTATTTATCTATTACAATGACTATACGGTTGCTGTGATTTTAATAAATACTCAAATAAAAACGACTGGTCATCTACTTTTTTATTATTTAACTTGTTCCGACTACATTTTAATCGTAAATTTTTAATCGTGATTAACAATTAATAATACTAATCAAAAAATTTTGATTATGATTAATTAATTTTAATCGTAAAAGCCGCGATTAATTTTTTAATCGTAATTGTGAATCAGATTAAGTTTTTGCCAAGGCTGCAAGTGACTAGCGTGCTTACAGTGGTAAGGACAGTGGCTTCGCATCCTGGTTGGTACTTCTCGAGGTCGGCGCGCGGCCGCCGCATCACCTTCTCGCGGTCCTGCTTGTGTTTCCTGTCAGCGCCTTTCAATTTGAACACCTGTTACAAACGACATCAATGTTCATTATGTGTTATCTTAGAACAACTTAATACATTAAATTTTTCCCCTGGATTGTAACATAAGCGAGCGAGTCACTCGCCTGACGATACACGCTATGAAAAACTTGTAATCAATAACAATATTACGTTGACTTTTTTATGGAGTTTTATTTTGAAATTGCCTCATTGGTTTAGTAGCAGCATAGTTAGGCTATTAGCTGTGAGGGGTTGTTTTTGTTTATAATTAGATATCGTTAAAGGCTCGTTTTTTTTTCATCGTAAAACGGGCTTTCGCTTGTGTTAACGCATTAAATGCATCTCTGAAAAACCATTCAGTGGGGCTACGATGTGGAAAAAAACACGATGAGTCTCCGCTTCGTTTTATTGTGATTGGTTGAGAGGCTGACGTATCGGTATTTTGATGTTTGTGATTGATCGAGAGACCCATACGTCAGTCTCTCAACCAATCACAATAAAACGAAGCGGAGACGCATCATAGTTTTTTTTTCACATTCTAAGCCCACTGAAGTGAACGATAGCGTAGTTGGGAATGGAACGGTTTGCCGAGACAATGCCCGGCGCGGCGGTTCAAAACCCAAGGCTCTCTAAAACCCACACCTCTGACTTTTCAAAATTACGTGTGTATTGTTTATCGATTATCCTTCGCTTTAACGGTGAAGGAAAACATCGTGAGAAAACCTACGTATCTGAGAATTCTCCATAAGAATTTCGAGCGTATGTGAAGTCTGCCAACCCGCCCTAGGTGAATGTGGTAAAGAATATGCTATAACCTTGATCTGGCAGGCGGCGACGTGCAGCCGGTTGTGTTCGTCGCTGGCGAGCGCCGTCTCCACCTGGATGCGGAACGGGACGCCCTTCTCACCGCCGTGCTTCTTCGCTGTGAACTCCGTCGATATGCAGTTCACCTTATGAACAAACATACTTTTAAGGTCAATTTGAATAGTCATACTTATTTATATGCTGATGAGAAGTTACGCGATATATTGTACCCAAATAGTCACCATCGTATACAGGGTCATTTTGACGTTGCGTTAACAGTTTCCATTAAGTTATTTTAACAATAGATTTAAAATAAAAAAAGTGTACTTTTCGAACAAAATAAATATCAATAAAAAGTAACTTGTTAACACGCCCTTATGCCACTATTACTGCTCTAAGAGAATTCGTCGCAGCAGCAACAGTACACTTTCAGTCAGAGATACACTTACGCACACACCATATTCGCACTAAGTTACAAAATTATCAAAAAATTGGAAAACTACAGCGGGATTTTTGGCAAAAATGTTCATTATTCATGGATGATTTTTGGCAAGATGTTAGCATAGGTAAAGATGAATATGTGGTTTCATTTAGTAATATACTACAATAGCCGTGGTACATAACTCTTACAGCTTGGTATATGATGCAGATGTACCTTGATGTAGACGCCGACGTCCTTGGTGGCGTCCCAGTACACGTGCAGCGCGTTGAGTGCGGCGGGCTGCTCCACGTTCGTCACGCCGTACGACAGCGGCACGTCCACCTGCACACCACACCACACACTCAACAGTACCCGTCTTATTCAACACTTTATACCGGGTGGAAGGGAAACGCTCTCTTTACCGCAACGGTAAGAGAGAAGAACCATAACATTAACGAAAAACTATATTCATTTGCAAAGCTAAGCGATAATACTTACGATTTTAGTATTTCCGTAATTCACGCGCGCGTAATGTAAAGCGAACATAAAACTGGGTAGGGTACAAACTACAAAGCAAACGCCGACAAGGCGGCGCGGCGGCCACGCGGTCGTTAACCCGTCAGCTGATGTACGTGTTTCATTACGATTTTTTTGAAATATTGACCTTTTTTACTATGTTTTTCAGAATAATAGTTTGATTTATCTATCCATACGTGAAGCTGTACAGAAATTTAAGAAAATCCTACTAAAATTGTAACAATGCGATCGCGATTTTTGTTAGTGCCATCACGTCAGGAATAACCAATACTATCACCTGTATTCGTTTCCGAGAGCGTTTCCCTTCCACCCGGTATAGGCGATAGCCTAGTTGGGAGATGAACGGACTGCCGAGATGAATGTCCGCAGGTTCAAAACCCAAGGGCACGCACCTCTGACTTTTCTAAAAAGTTATGTGTGTATTCTTTGTAAATTATCGCTCGCTTTAACGGTGAAGAAAAACATAATGAGGAAACCTGCATACCTGAGAAGTTCTCTGAATTTCGAGAGTGTGTGAAGTCTGCCAACCCGCACTAGGCCAGCGTGGTGGACTAAGGCCTTAGCCCTCTCAGTAGTAGAGGAGGGCCGTGCTCAGCAGTGAGCAGTATATAATACAGGGCTGGTATGGAGTCTGTTATAGGACTAATCACTAATGACTCGTGATCGATAGTTTCCAGAGTGCAGTACCTCTACAATCCTCTCGCCGGGCCTCTCGTTGTGCCACTGCGCGATCTGTTCGCGCTCCATATACTGCAGCCGCCGCTCATGGAAACATATCTTGATCACACTCTGGGAACAAAACGTATGATATTGTTAGGACAAAATGTTTATGGATATGGCATTCACTCTTGCCAGTTGGTAATATCTTTGTCAAAGTATTTCTTTTAAATCAGTGGTAGATATTTTTTTATTTAAATCAAAATCGCTTCTGTTTCTAACAATATTATATCAGCTGTATTACTTATGGAATGCATTCATTATTTTGGTGGTTTACTGTATAGCGAGTAATATAGACTAGAGATAAAACGGATGACGAGCTTCTCAAACTTTATTTCATTGCGCATCAACTCATTCAACTATGATACGCATTAATTAGCATTCAGTAGTAATTTTTTTTATTGCATTGAATGACGAGACGAGAATGATGGTAAGCGATACGACCACCCATAAACAGTAGGAACACCATCCATCACCTTGGGCACAAAGTACTGACCGACATTCCACTACGCTCGTCATCCTGAGACATAAGATGTTAAGTCTCATTATGTCCTGTAGTTACACTGGGTACAATGTCCTTCAAACCGAAACACAACAGAGCATCCCACTGCTGCTTGGCGGTAGAAATAAACTAGTCAAAATAAACGTCAAAACCCTGCCAACACACCTTGAGTATCTTGCCCTTGTAGTGCGACAGGTCCCCGAGCTTCTTGAGCTTGATCTCGTAAGGCTGGCCCTGGTTGAGGTACGTGAGCGTCTCCTCGTTCTGTTTGGTCGCGATGGACGTCGCCGCCGCCAGCACGTACTGGAATCTGCACCGATAGCGGCTTAAATTAGAGTTGGTTTTTGAATAACGTGGAGTTTTTTTTGAGTTTTTACAAGTCTTCTGGTTATAACCCTGATTGACTTATAATACCTGTGGTAACATTTCTAAGAAGGAAGACCAATAGAATATGAAATTCTGATAATTTTTCATTTCTATTGAAGTATATACAAAACACATAAAAGTCTAAGAATAAGCAAACGCTTTTCCATTCTATTGCACAAGTCATCGGAATCATAACAAAAGACATTTTTTGAGAGGATTAAAACTAGCTACTGACCTGGTGTCGTCTTTGAAGCTGGGCTCACTGCGCTGCTGTATGGGCGAGTGCAGGAACCCGTCCAGCGAGCCCACAGGGGAGCACATCAGCAGACCAGCGGCTACCCAAACATATTCATTATAACCAAACAATAATCATGAACTATTTGCTATCATGTATAAATCAGGTTGAACATTTTGATAATTTTAGTATTTAAAAGAGTTCATAAACAAAACAGACAATTTTCGACATGTGATTTAATATTGAATTAGAAGAAAAACCCTCCCATGACAATGAATCTCTAAATCTGTGTGGAAAATAAACCAATCGTAATAAACAATACGTGAACGTTGCAATCACAATATTCTGGTTGGTCAATTTCCGCGATAGTTTCAAAGATATGGATCAAAATCGTTTATTTACTTAAAATTATTGTTTCACTCATTTTTTTCTTACGTCAAATCCTAAGACAAAAATGATGATTTATTACATTCACTGTTTTTGTTCGACATACTAGCTTTTACCCGCGGCTCCACCCGCGTTAAAAAGTTTATCCGGTATAAAAATCTCCCTTTATATTTTCCCGGGATGAAAGTAACCTATGTGTTAATCCAGGACATGATCTACCCGTGTGCCAAAATTCATCGAAATCCGATTAGTAGTTTTTGCGTGAGAGAGAAACAAACATCCATACATCCAGACATTCATACATTCTTACAAACTTTCGCGTTTATAATATTAGTAGGATTGTGTCTGTACAAATTGAATACGTGTATAGTTGCCGCATAGCACGTGTCAGCCAGTAGACAACGAGCATCGACTGAGGAACCAATCGCGATACACATCCGTGCGTTGGATGTCAAACCGATCAATCACGAGCGTCCTCACGACTCGCGCCTTTATCAGCTGTTAAAGCTAGTTTTTGAATTTTGAAATAAGAATAGTGCGTACCTTTATTCTCCTGCTCGTTGGGCGAGTGGTACCCGATCATGGTCATGGCGCCTGACTGCATGTTGGGCTGACACTGCATGCTCTCTGGACTGCCTACCGACCGAGAAATATGTATGGTAATATGGCACTAATAGAACAATTCACTAAAAATAGTTTTTGATTACCATGCTGTATTTGGTACATATTTGTTTACATTATTGATTTGGACTAGTCGAATATGCTAGTTAAATGCTTGATCATTATCATTAATGTTGACTAACCGTGCTGCGTCATCATGGCGTTGTGCGTGGGCGACTGCTGGCAGCCGTCGTCCATGCCGTCGCGGTTGCCGCCGTCCACCACCATGTTGGTGATCTGTTAACCAATATTTGGCTACTGGAATTCTATTCAATGAACTACTCGCTAAGAGCTGATGGATTAGGGCAGTCAATAGGGTCTGAGTGAAAGGGAGGGTAGCTGTCCTCCCCTGGATATTATATGCCCATGCATTTACGCAGGTACTTGTGTTGAACTCGTTTTTATCACCTCCAAAAGGACCAAATTCTTGGTACGCTCATGAGCGTAGGCGTTGTAGGAACATCTCGCTATCTCTCTCGCACGCCTGCCCCTTAAAAGCGGTGACGTAGTGTAATTCATATATCTTATAACGATTATTGGGCATTAGTCCTTTCACCAAATATGAGATATAATTTTATAAGTTACATATTTATTTGTGGGCATATTTCATTCCAAAACTAGCGTTAATCAAAGCCCATCCCCTATCACATTATCGGACGAAACGGATATGGCAAAAAGTGGTTCCACATCTGCCTACCTCTTCAAGGTTATTACCGGGTGTGTTTTTTTTTTTTATCTACTTTAAAAGAATACAACATATGCTTATAATATAAATATACTCGCCAAACTTTTAAGTTTGATGGCGATTGTTTCGATGTGTTTGTTTATGTGCAAGATTTCGTCGAGGTTTACTAATGTTGTGACAATGTAGGTACCTGTCTATCGTCGAGCCTGCGCGGCTGTGGCCAGGCGCGGCGCGGCGGCGACAGCACGGCGCCCGTCGGCGACGGCGCCTCCTGCTTGAACCCTACCAGTGACGGCAGCGACAGCAGCGCCTCGCTGCCGGAAAACGGACAAACACATTAAATGCAGTTATGTGCGTAAACGGTGGTTTGTGTATGTCCTTAGTTCCACCCGGTCAAATGAGCGTATCAGCTCCCATAAAATCTAGAACGAAGCATTGAGTTCAAGTATCAATCTGTGTCCATATATGTTGAGAGTTTACAAGCGTAAGTATAATACTTAGTGAATGAGTTTAAATTGAGTGCTACAAATATATAATGTGTTTGCTGAACGACTCATGACGGTGCGTATTTTTTTTTGTTGCTGTATAGATAGCTTACTATATATACCGCACATTTAAAATAAAATTTTAATAGATTATTGGCATTACGGTAGAATTCCGACATAAGTTTAAATATGGTCGCTATCACTTCGTCCGGCTGCAATGATACATTTTTGCTTAGAAACATTTATAATCTGTATTTGTAAGATTTCTATAATGAAATTATTAATAATAGAGACAAGTAACCTACCTAGTTGAACATTGTTAAAATAATTAAGAAAAATTGTTCATATCCATCCTAACTGTGTTCTTGTAACCTAATTGTAACTGATTATACTAAATCAATAAATATCATTGCATACTTTTTATAATACACCGTATAATATTAATTATAAACATCTCTGGACGCTTGTCTTTTAAGTTAGTATGTATAATTACATTCGAAGACGCTATATCACAACAAAATAGTATCATGACTTCAAGCATAAAATATAAAATTTAAAACAATCCCATGTTATACTACTATTTCCAGTAGGTAATTAGTTCCATTCAGCATTATATTATTTTAAAAATATAATTAACTTTTATTAACAAACAACTTACTGCGTCTTCAAACAGAATTGATTCAAATAACATGCCCTAAGTCAAGTCCTCAATATTCTGGTGATAATTGTATTATTGTTTAAGATAAGAAGGCGAGCGTACATACTTAACCAAAGACGAAAAGAGAGACAGTTTATTATGATCTCGTTCTTTTATTTACTTTAATTAAATTTTGGGAGCAAATTGATTGATGTATTAAAATCATGAACGCATATTCACGCCTTTTATCCCCCAAGGGGAAGGCAGAGGCGCAACTAGTGTACCCATTCAATCATATGCAAAATCATAATATGGAGGGTATTTCATTTCATCTATCTGTGTATGTAAAAGTGTCCGTCGAAATGCGTTAAATTTGAATGGCGCTACGACAGCAGTAGGGTATTTTAAAAGAAAGCGCCAACAGTTATTGCATTAGGATAGATAAATAAATAAGGAAAGGAACAGTTAACACGAAAAATCACTAAACGTAACTAAACGTATTTAATTAAAGTTCACAAAATTTTAATTAATCATCATAAGTTTCTCACAGCAGTTATATTAGTCAGTTCAAACGTCCTGCCATATAAAACGATTCTCTTTACATCTACCCTCCATACAACATAATTAATTTTGGTAAAAATGGCAATATACTTTACTGTATGTTATAAACAAAAATGAACCAGGCACATTCACTTTATTTCACATGTCCGATTTATGTTAACAATAAAAATCACAAAACACAAAGCGCCATCTGCGCTTACCAACATTAGTTATTATTATCACCAACGGTTTACAATGAAAAGAATAATGGTTAAATAAAACATGTTCAGTTATTTTATATTCATAAGCAAGTTATCTACTGTGTATAGGTGACGTCTCACTTATCGTGTTTATGAGACATTAACCCGAGGACATCGCTTATTAATACATTCAACATACCTAATACAATAATACAATTATTTTAAAAGTCCATTCATGAAGTTGCCCCCCTGTCTACCCCCATAGCTATGAGAGATTTGTGTGTATAATCCACCTTGTTACAATTCGTGAACTGCTAACTATGATAGTTTAATCAAATAAAAAATATTAAAGTATGGTCAACATACTGCCTCCAAAAGAAAAGTATTTCGGGTTGAAAACATACATGCATATACACTCACGCCTGTTATCCCCGAAGGGGTAGGCAGAGGCGCAACTAGTGCACCCACTTTTCGCCATTATTCCGTCTCATGATGTGATAGGGGGCGAGCCTATCGCCATATCGGCCACAAATTCCAGACTCTGGGCTGATACTGAATAGAAAAACTCAATATCACTTTGCCCGACCCGGGAATCGAATCCGAGACCTCAGCTTTGCAGTCGTACTGTAATACAACTACGCCACCGAGACAGTTCGGGTTGACAATTATAAAAAAAACTCACTTCATGGATAGTTCGCCGGGCAGGTCGAGGTCGAGATCGTTGACCTGCCAGCCCGGCGACATGTGCGATGACGACGAACTGGTGCCGCTGCCGCCCATGTCACTGAGCGCTGCTGCGGACAACACAATGGCTCAGTTAATCGATTTATACACTTGAGTAGTTGTGCACGTAGACAGTGACAGCTTTAGGGTTTGGCGAATGCGGTAACCGCCCGGAGCCTGGTACTTGCAAAGCTCACAAAGAAAACATTAAGCTCTTTTCGAAATTTATCAAATGTCCTCGCAAAGATTTGCTACCAGTTAAAAGCCTCGCATTAATTGTAATTGGAAATGTTGATGATTGTAATTGGAAAATTCGCGAAAACTTCGCCCTACAAAAAGAAAGTGAATATGAACATGCGTACTACATACACGTTACTAGTAATTAAAATTGTTTTTGGAGTTCTTTACCATATTTTCACGGCGATGAGTATAAATCTTATCTTACTTCTTCTAATATGATCTTACTGCCATGTATTATAATTTGCTTCCTTGGGAAATATTAACATTTTTAACGTGTTTTTTTTTTGTAGATGGCGCGTTATTTGGACGTTCAGATAACGCTGATTCAGAGGTGTTTACAGGGGAAAAGGCTTTTCAAACACACAGCACCGATTAACTACATAAAGATCGAATAAAAATATCAAGCACCAAAAATATATTGAATTTGTGTAAGAAGAGATCATGCATCACATGAAAAAACCTTAAAATCTACCTACAAACTTTTTGCATGTTTCTAAAAAAGCTAACAAAAAACAACTTCACTAGCAAACAATTGTGCAAAGATAACTTGTATCCAGTATAATTTAGTTAACAACAAGCACCAATTAACTGTGACCGAAGATAAACTTATTTACCAGATAAATCACTATTGAATTGGTCGCGCACTTCAATTATTTTTCTTGAATCAAAGAATATGGAATTGATTTGTGGATTGGATGGATTTAATTTAGAAAAGAAAATCACACAGTTCGATGACTATTACGATACAAATTGAAATTAAATATGAATTCAAAGATAAAAAAAAATATATATGAAAACTAGCTTTTGCCCGCGGCTTCGCCCGCTTTATGTGTTAATCCAGAACATGATCTACCCGTGTGCCCAATTTAATCGAAATACGTTCAGTAGTTTTTGCGTGAAAGAGGAACAAACATCCATACATCCAAACATCCAAACATCCATACATTCTTACAAACTTTCGCCTTTATAATATTAGTAGGATATAATTATTTGGTAGATCGCTTTCTTTTATAACATTTTTCAAATGTTTCTCATTTATTTCCAGCAAAAATCTGCTCGCATTGGTGGCGTCCACTTGCCGCTGTATCTTTTTCTATGCGTAATGTCAGTTAGCGGTAAAATATAGTGGCTGAGGGTAAACAAACACATTAAACAGTATAGATAGTAATAGTTTTTTTTTATGCCATTTTTTTATGACGAGACGAGCATGCCGTTCACCTGATGGTAAGCGATACGTCCGCCCATAAACAGTAGAAACACCATCCAGCAACTTGAGTTACAAAGTACTGTGTGGCGTTCTACTGCGCTCGACATCCTGAGACGTAGATGTTAATTTTCATTATGTCCAGTAGATGTCCAGTAGTTACATTGGCTACAATGCCCTTCAAACCGAAACACAGCAACGAATACACACTGCTGCTTGGCGGTTGAAACAGAAATTTTGCATCCAAAAGTTGTTACCAATTCGTAATAAGTCGCTTTCTTAGCTCACGCTTCCGTGTATCGTCGTAATGCTTTAACTTTGTAAAGAAAACAATATTTTAGAAAATATACCAATTTGAGCATTACGATCATGTCAAAGTATGTTCTAATGCATTTCACAAAGGTGTTTTTCACGGTTAGTATTTCACGGTAGATTGAGTTACTGACGAACAGGCATAAAAAAAAATTGTATGACAATTTTCTCAATGTCCGATCTATATACCTACTCTTAGAAGTCTTTGGCGGTAAACAATAGCTTGTGGTGTCTTTCTAACATACAACACAACTAAATACATGTATCACGTTGACACATATTTCGGCCTGCATCTATATGAAAACAATTCTAGGGCAAACAAAAAATGTGTATCAAGTGCACATATACATTTTTTTGCTCTAATTGTGATGCCGACCTGTGTTATCAGACGAAACAATTTATGTATAATTACATTTTTAAATGACCAGGATCCCTAACAGGTGCGGTTTGGACATTTTGTGACTGTTCATCTATTTTCAATCTAGAAATTATTAAAATACGATAAAGCTTTAGGTTCTCAAGTATTCTTGAATGATGTAATATTTGTACTATATCGTCACTGTTATAGTAATTACGTATGTTTTCATAGCAACAAAAATTTCATTATCAAATGATTAGATTACATTCATTTTATTCAAAGGGATATAGTAGACTGATAAAAACGAGTGATAAAAACTTGTAGGTAAAACATACACGTCACGGTTTCAAACAAGTCCTCTTTCTCAATGAGACTTATATATATTTTACGTCAGGGGTGCGAATGTACTGTTGATCATTCTAAGACCTCAAACAAAGATATTTCTTGGAGTGAAGCAAACCTATGGCTTCTTGTTCGGTCAATTTTCAGGTCAACGTTTCAATTTAGTCTCCCCGACAATCTGTTTACGAAGTTACGGGCACGTGTGCTAATTGAAATGTATATCAAATACCGTACAACAGTTATCATAAGTGACCCTATGCCAGGCTGTTAAGTTAACCAGTATTAACCACATTAAATATCTGAGGCAAGTCTGTCTTTTCATTCTGAGTAAATAAAACAATGACTATGATAAGGACATTGCGTAGCGGCAAATTAATAATTCATTACAGCGACATCTCTTATCGAGTTTCGTAATTTGTGCAGCAGGCGCAGTGCCGTTCCAAATACAGAGTGTTCATTTACCCGCCCAATCGGATGTACTTACTGTAAACGATTAACTGTTCTGCAACAATAAGTTAACTTCAAATAACTAACAGTTGCATTTCAATAATGGCAAAGTACTTTTTTGTATTCGTTTTTTTGTTTTGCATTTTTTGGCTTACGCAAAGAACTAGTTTTAAAGTTCATAACGCAAGAGTTACAACCACTTGCATATACTATCTTAGCCAATAGAATTTTAAAAGTACAAATTATCCTGTTTTTTTTTATAATCTCTTCAGATGATAGTATGACGAAACCATTTAACCCGTCAAGCCCCGCTTATATATATAGATGTATGAGGAAACCCTATATATATGGACACCGGCGTCCGTCGCGGGGCTTTACGAGTCAATTCACGGTGGTTGCAGCCATGTTCAACATTTACCATTACTTTAGCTAAAATGACACAAAAATAATACCATAAGCATTATAGGTGATGCTGGCGAATGCATGGGCGCCAAACTCGGCGAACCTCCGGCCCTCTCGCGCCTCCCTGGCCGCAAACTGCAGCAAGGCCGCGGCGGAAACACGTTCCGCCTGCTGCGCCGTGTCCTCCACCATTGTGACGTCCAGTTTTGGTTCTCAAATAACAGATGGCGCCACGCAATAAATTTCTCCACAGAGGTACTCCAAACTCGGTGCCTCTCTTTCTCGTGGTGAGACGTTTTTTGAAAGATGGTATCAGAATATTGGATCATTAAATTTTTTTATAATTTCTACTGTTTCTCGTGATGTGCAAAATTTGTTCTTTGCTTATTTTAAAGCTTAATTTATTTTTGTATCACTGTACAGCCGCAAAGATTTGGATAATTTAAGAAAATCAATTTTCAATCAACACCAGCACACGAAGATAGCAGACAGCCGCCGCATCCAAATTTCTGAATTTTCCCTTGAAACTTCACGTCGCGATAGTTTTTAATACCAAAAACTCTTCAGTTTTCTCACAATAAAGCCACTGTCAGAAACAGCAATGTCTATACGTCCGTAAATGGAAGTGTTCTGACGTGATGTACAACACTGAACGCACTGTTGCTATGATTTTAGTTTTCATCATTTTACACACGACCCTGCTTTATTGCACAGTTCACAACACTGGTGTTTAATTTAATCGTTAAAGTTGGGGAAATTCTACAAAAATATGTCATTTTCGTATGTTATATTTAGTTATATAACAGTTTATATAAACTTTGTATTGTAAGCGTCAAATTCACAGGTCCATAAAGAACGAGTTATATTAATCCGTCAAACCCCGCTTATATATTATATAGATGTATGGGGAAACCCTATATATATGGACGCCGGCGTCCGTCGCGGGGCTTGACGAATCAACTAAACAGATTCATGTTTAATTAATATCAACAATGACATTATAAATAATAATAAATGTATAATTATCCTTTTGGATCTTAGAGCATTGAGCGATGCTCTAAGGGCAGTATTAATAAATCAATCTCAAATTTGAGTTACATCTGAAGTGGACAGAATGTATTGAACTATTCATACATTACGTATGAATACCTTACTTTAGAAGCGCCTTTAGACATGCGGACAAACGACATTCTGAACGATATCAGTGCGAAATGTAGCACAATCGATTTATCAGTATAGCAACACTAACTTGCCAATCGAGACGCTACCGCTGATACAGCAGGGGACAGATAAATCCAGTGTCATTGTTATTGTAACCGTTGCTTAATGTTGCACAACATTTATGACAAAAATCTGTTAGATTGCCTCATCTGGACCATTTGCCGTAGAGCAGTGGGGACGAGTCCCTATGAGTATGAATCGTACAGACTTCTTACCCTTGTTAACTTATCAAAATATAGCGATTACTAGCTTTTTCCCGTGGTCTCGCACATAAACCTTCCTTTTGAATCACTCTATCAATTAAAAAACGCATCAAAATCCGTTGCGTAGTTTTATAGATCTAAAGCATACATAGGGACAGATCGCGGGAAACGACTTTGTTACTATGTAGTGATGCGTTACTGTAGACATTATATTTTTCTAGAGCATGAATGGGCCATCTCTAATGATTTAGAACGTCTTAGGGAAATATAACGTGGAGTGTGGGCTTATCAATCCCTTTTTTCAGCGGGGAAAAACGCTTTGACTATCACCACTATTACGACGGTAGAACGACGCTCAAGGGTATAGCATCATACTGGTGGTAGGTCTCTCATATGTAAGAATCCGTCTGGGTGGGTACCACCGCAATGTCTATTTCTACCGCCAAGCAGCAGTGTGCATGCACTGCTGTGTTTCGGTTTGAAGGACATTGTAGCCAGTGTAACTACTGGACATAATGAGACTTAACATCTTATGTGTCAGGATGACGAGTGCAGTGGAATGCCACATAGAACTTTGTAACTCAAGGTGCTGGATGGTGTTACTACTGTTTATGGGTGGTCGTATCGCTTACCATCAGGCGAAAGGCTTGCTCGTTTCGTCATTCAATGTAATAAAAAAAATCATCCGAGCAAGCACGAAAATAAAATAAAATAATTTATTCATCATGTAGGCGAACATAGTTGCACTCATGATAAGTCCAAGATACATTTAATTAATAATTATTATTATTACAAAGTCACTTATACAACTAAGGACATTTTTATAGGGTAAAATTAATGAAAAATAAATAAAGAAGCCAAGCTCGGGTGGGCAGGAAAGAGGAGATAAAGAAATGAATGAATCATTTTTATTCAAATTAATGGGAGGAATTCGTCGCGATCCTCACCGGTGAGGAGAGAGGACACTACAGGCACTAGCCTAGTTAATCTACCGGCTTTTCACTAGCTACCTAAGCGATGACTGAGCCGAATCCTTATGTACACCCAACATCGGCATACCAAAACCCGCATTGGCCGTCTTCGGCGCATACGAAACTGTCCCGGGATCTCTTGTTGCACTACGATAAATGTGCAGGATTGTCCCTGCGCTATGCAATGCGGCTCCCCCCTGTCGTCCTCGAGCGATAAACAACGTATTTTAAAGTTCTTCGGTCACATAGCTAGAAACGAAGACTCTATGGAAAAACATAATCAGAATCAAAGAGAAGCAGATCCCTCAATTGCCGGACTGACATGATTAAACCGGCAACATAGTCCTCCACGACAGTGTGTACACTAAGCGCTATTAACAGACAAAAATGTAGACCTGCGAACATAGCCGTGAAAATTGTCAACGTTGACATCTTTCCGTGTATGACCATCGGGACAACCACTACCACTCTGCCAACTCACGCACAACGGCCCGACATTCTACGGGGTAAATGCGGAAAAAGGAGACCTACAACAGTAACAGTAACCACTCTGCCAAGAGTGCCCGACTAACGCTTGCCGCACACGTTCGGTTTCCTTATTAGGTTTCCTGATCAGGAATTCAGATTCGGAATTCCGAGTGACTAGCGCAAACGTCCGGTTTTTTGTACCAACACGTTCGTTTTCCTAATTAGGTTTCCTGATCAGGAATTCAGATTCAGGAACGTGTGCGCGTTGTCGAACATTTTCTATGTAAGCGGAGCATTCAGGTTTCCGAATCTGATTTCCTGATCAGGAAACCTTGTCAGGAAACCGAACGTGTGCGGCAAGCGTAAGACAATAGTCCTCCCTGTATGAAGGAGCTAAAGATGCCCCTGAACTTCATAGGTCATCACATGCACAGCTATGTTGAGCTGATAGTGACACCAGCCCAACATTACGATTACCTCATACCTACACATCAGTTGTGATCATTAAATATTTAATCAACCGCACCACGCCCCGCCCGCATCTCATCTCATTGATCCTACTAATATTATAAAGGCGAAAGTTTGTAAGAATGTCTGGATGTATGGATGTTTGTTCCACTTTCACGCAAAAACTATTGAACGGATTTCGATGAAATTTGGCACACGGGTAGATCATGTCCTGGATTAACACATAGGCTACTTTTTATCCCGGGAAAACCTAAAGCGGGACTTTTATCCCGGAAAAACTTTTTAACGCGGGCGGAGCCGCGGGCAAAAGCTAGTATTATATACTTTTAAACTACATCGTTTAGCCGGCGACCATTTCACACGTTCAGCTTTATTGGTGGGTAAATACGAGTTAATGCGACAAACGCGTCAATATAATTCACAAGCGCGTGTAAAGACAGTTTATGTGAAACGACGTAATAAATGTACTTGGCAGCCTAGTTTTATCGTAAACGTCCCACTCATGAGCACGAGCCTTCTCTACAAAGGCCTTTAAAATTTTGGTCCACATTGTAGCTTAATCTTTTCTTTGAAGGCAATAAATGAATTACCTAAGTAATCTCCAGCACGTCAGTTAAGGGAGTTTTTTACAAGGTTTTATGTATGTATGTTCGGGTCAAATCATGTAAATGAATTTTAAAGCAGTTATCCTCAACCGATTAAGATTAAATTTTGCACACACGTTTAGTTTGGATGACAATGCTTGGTTAGCTATATTAATAGATGTCATTTTAAATCCAATATGGCGGACGGCCCAAAATTGTGGAGTTATTTATTGTACACGCCCATGATATGGGTATCCAATGAAAGGGTTCGCTGAGAAGAATGGAAAAAATAAAATGATTTCACTCTAAATCCAATATGGCAGACGGCTCAAGATGGCGGACTAGTTATTTTTTAAACACTCTTATGACATGTGTAACAAATTAAGACTTGCTGAGAAAAATACGAATAAACTGACGGTTGCGTTCAACCCATCGAGGTGATGGTGTACTATTGCCCGGATAAACAGCAAAACTAAGCGGGTCAAGTCTTAAACCCTAAGCAAATTTTACTGGTGGTGAATAAAAAAAATGTCGGAAAACTAAACGGCCGCCATACCAATTTTAAAATTATAATTTGGCATAAGTTAGAGATAGTTTGGTGGTGCTCGAAATGTTTTAGGGTTTGACAGGTTAACTGATGGCGAATAAAAAATTCAAGATGGCCTTTCTAAAAGATCAAGTTCAAGTTACATAGTTATTGTATTATCTACACAAGTAAATCTTGCGACTAGGTTTTATATTTACATAGTATAAAACACAGCTTGATTCAATTTGAGTTTATTTTTAGGGTTCTGGACGTCAAAAAGAAAAAAGGAACCCTTATAGGATCACTTTGTTGTCCGTCAGTCTGTCTGTCAAGATATGTAGTTTAATGAAAAAAAAGAAAGAAATTACAAACTTTTTAAATTTGATTAATTTATTAATTACTTTTGGCGCACTATTGAACTTACATACCTAAAAGTTTGTACGGAACCCTCGGTACGCCAGTCCAACTCGCACTTGTCCGGTTTTTTTTTTAAGTATTTAATTTAAAACTTGATTTTAAAAGGTTTTTTATTATGTTTTTTTTTAAAGATATTGGATATTTTATCTGATTCGTTATGTAGTTGGCACTGGCGTAGTACAGTGTTTTAGGGAATTTTGTAGCGTGAAAGACTTTTCACAAAGGCAAATCCGCGAACTGCACCTAGTACAATATTATGTAGCGTTGCATGGAACGTTTACACTCTTTCGTAAACTGTCTATGGCTACAACCACCAATCGAAGCCCTTATGCGTGCCGATTGGTCGTTATTTAGTTGTCATTCGTTTGACGTACGTCGGAATGGCGACCGTAAATAAGCGTGCACTGTCATGCGGCCCTTCTTTCACAATCTTCTTCGCCGTGGCACCACGCCTTATATAACTGCGTGCTACCGCGCATACCGTTGTTCCCGCTGGGTGAGTTGCCAATCAATCCGTACTAACCGCTACCTGTGTGTTCTGTGTACCTGGGCTCGTGAGCTGTCACGAGTCGCTGGCGCGGAATGCAAGCCTAGCTTGCATTCCGAACCGCTGGGTGTCTGATTTCAGGGTTCACCTACGGTACGGCGTTGACACCTTCTAGCACGGGGTGCTGACTCCGTGCTCACCATCAACGTCGCGGGTGCTGGCCCCGACCACGTGCTCACCATCAACGTCGTGGGTGCTGACCCCGACCACGTGGGCACCGGCATCGTCGCGGGAGCTGCCCGCCACGTGCTCACCTCCATCATCGCAGTCGGGCGCGCTAGCCCCGACCACCACCTGACCACCGCAGCGCCGACCACGTGGCCATACCACCTGCCCGGCGAGCTGTCGCCGGAGCCAGCCACGTGCATCAGCGTCGTGCCGTTCGCCTGAGTCGGAGACCTGGCAGGCCAGTGACTCGTTTGCATACCATCAGCAAACGTATCGAGTGTACGCGGAGGTGTAAAAATAAAGCTCGTACCACGAACCTAACCCTGAGTTCTTTCTTTCTTCTCTCTTTTTCTACCTACCTGCGGCCTCACGCCGCAGTGGCGCCTAACTTAACTAATAGGTACGTGGGTTTTTGCATCTCCAAGTACTACTCGATACTCCTCGCAGTCCGGTGCACAGTCTACACTGTGTAAGCGAGCGGTACATAAATTGCGAACAGGTGAGTCAAATTATTTTTTCTAAGTGCAGTGATTAAAAGTGAATAGTGTAAAATCATAACGGTGAATGTTTTAGTGCATTGTTCGCAATTTTTGTCAGACTACCCCATATTATTTTTACCTAAACTTTGTTAGTTCTTATCGTACTAATCCATTACAACCTCCATAATGGGCACTCACCCTATTACTTTCTTTTTATTAAATAAAAACGAACTTAGCTATGAGGTTATTATCCGTGGTGAAGATCCGGGTAATACCGTATTACATTTACGGAAGCAGATACATAAATTGTCGACATTATATCCCTCTGAAGATATCGATGAGTCTGGTCTCGATATTGATATTGATCTAAATAATTTAAAATTATCCCTAACAGAATTACAATCTAAAATTTTAAACTTAGAAACCAAATTTGAACCTAGTATTTTTAAGCGTACTACTGCTCTAAGTAATCATATTTATCATAGAATTCGTAGAATCAAACCTCTCACTTCCGATGACAAAAAATCATTACATACCATCCGAAGTGATTATAATATTTTAACTAGTAAACTTAATAATTTTAACTCGAGTGTCGACTCAAATCTACCCACATTCGTTGCCGATAATGTTCAAGCTGCACCTTATTTATGCGAGCGCATTCGTATGTCTGATTTTAGACAACTGAAATTCGATGGATCCACTTGTGTTAGGATATTTTTGCAAAAAGTTGATGATTTCATAACTTCTAGAAATATATCGTCCTCTGATATCTTAAAATTCGCTACCGAATTTTTTTATGGTAATGCATTGCATTGGTTCCGTAGCATAAAAAATAAAATTAATAGCTGGGAACAATTATCTAAATTATTAATTGAGGATTTTGGTCAATTCGATTACGACTATCGCTTAGTCTCCGAAATTCGCAATCGTACTCAGGACGAATCTGAAAATATAACTGTCTATTTATCTATAATGTCTGAACTTTTTTCCCGTCTTTCTAGACAATTTCCTGAAACTGAAAAATTAGAAATCTTACTACACAATATTCGGCCTTGTTATTCTAATGTAATTGCTTGCTCATCTAAAATTTCCACTATTGAAGAACTACGTTTAGTCTGTAAAAAATTCGAAAATATCCAATGTATGACTGCACAATATCATAGACCACCACCTATCACTAATAACACTTTAGCCCCAGATTTGGCACACACTAACTATAAACATCCTAAAAACACTAATAATCATTTTAATAAATTTACACATTTTAAAAATTCTAATAAATTTATTCAACAAACAAACACACAAACTAACCCTATATATACATCTTCGAATCGTACTAACCCGGTCGATCGCTTATCGCCCGCGCACATAAGCCGTCAGTGTCCTCGGTGCCGCACTAATGACCATACGCTCGCTAACTGTAAACAAGATAGGTTTCCGATTTGTTTTAAATGTGGTACTAAGGGTGTTATTTTTCCTAACTGTAAAAAGTGTCAATTTAAATCGAGTCCAAAAAACTTGTAACGCCAGATTGTTGTAGTATGTCTTCTAAAAATAATAATTTCGATAAAGAAGACTGGGAACGTTGGCTTTCCACTATTAAAATATTTTTTTCTACCTATAATATTACATCAATCTGGGAACGTAAACCTGATAATGATTCGCGTCCGTATGTTAACGTAAACATTGGTGAAATTTCTTTTTGTGCTTTGTTGGATTCTGGTTCTTCAGTGACTATACTGGGGAACAATTCACATAAATTATTGCTATCAGCTGGATTTAAATTGTGTCCGGATAATACTGATACATACTTTGTTGCCGCGGGCGGCCAACTTTTAAACTCCATTGGTTATATAAACATTCCTATTAATTTTGAAAATAATTTTCACATCCTTAAAGCTTATGTGATACCTACAGTATCATCATATTTAATTTTGGGTGTTGATTTTTGGTCCAAGTTTAATATATGTCCTAAGTATTTACAATCGATAACCATGGGTAATTCTAAAAATAGTAGTATTTCTTTTGTAAAAGATAACAAAACTAAATTGTTATCCTATGATGATCTAACTAAATCACAGCGTCTAAACGCTGATAACACCATAGAATTATTTAGTTCCATTTCTGCTGAAAAGCGAGGTCTAGGCAGAACACATGTCATAACACATCACATCGACACAGGCAACTCACCGCCAATTCGACAACGCTATTACAGACTTTCTCCAGAAAAACAACGCGTATTGTGTAACGAGCTGGATGATATGTTAGCGCTTGGTGTTGTAGAACCTTGTGAGAGTCCCTGGTGTTCACCTGTCTTACTTACACCTAAAAAAGATGGTAAACTAAAATTTTGCTTAGACAGTCGAAAATTAAATTCAGTCACTAAAAAAGATGCATATAAATTACCGTATATGTCAGAAATTTTGGATAATTTAAATAATGCTTGTTATTTGAGTTCTATTGATCTTTCGAAAGCTTTTTGGCAAATACCTATTGCAGAATGTGATCGTGATAAAACAGCATTCTATATTCCATCACGCGGTTCGTTCAGGTTCGTAACAACTCCGTTTGGCCTTACTAACGCGCCTGCTACTCAACAACGGTTAGTTGATATTTTATTCTATGGGCCTGAATTTGAGAATTGTGTTTTTGTTTTCTTGGATGATATTATTGTTGTTTCACCTAATTTTGATCATCACATGGCTATGCTTTTAAGAGTCCATAATAAATTAAAATCTGCTAATTTAACTATTAATTTTTCTAAATCGCAATTTTTTCGTACTGAACTTAAGTATTTAGGTTATATTGTTAATTCGAATGGGTTACAAGTCGATCCTGGTAAAGTCGATGCCATTCTTAATTTTCCTGTACCGACCAACCCTAAGGAGGTCAAACGTTTTCTAGGCACTGCATCTTGGTATCGTAGGTTTGTTCCAAACTTTAGTTCAATTGCTGGTCCCCTCAATAAACTTACTTCTACAAGTAAGAAGGCTAAACCCTTCATTTGGTCTAAAGAGGCGGACGAGTCTTTCGCTAAACTAAAGGATTGTCTAGTTCAAGCTCCTATATTGTCGTGTCCTAATTATGATCTGCCTTTCGAAGTTCACACAGATGCTAGCGACTATGGCGTCGGTGCTTTACTCACACAAACTGTAGATGGCGTAGAACATCCTATTGCCTACATGAGTAAGTCACTGTCCCCACAGGAGCGAAACTATAGCATCACTGAACGCGAAGCTTTAGCAGTCTTGGTTGCATTAGAACACTGGCGATGTTATTTAGAGTCGGGTAAAAAATTTACTGTCTACACAGATCACTCAGCTCTAAAGTGGTTTCTAAACCTTAATAATCCTACAGGACGGCTTGCTCGCTGGGGTGTCCGTCTCTCTTCATTTTCTTTTGACATCAAACATCGTAAAGGTGCGGATAATGTTATTCCTGATGCATTGTCTCGTTCGTGTCCTATTCAGCTTAGTACTATAGATACCTCTCTAAATTCTTCAAATACAACTGATGAATGGTACCTAAATATCTTTCACGGTTGTCAAAATTCTCCAACCTCATACCCTAACTACATAATAAAAAATAATCGTCTTTATCGTTTTATGAAGTCTAAATGTGTTTTAAATTCTGAATTTGAATGGAAGGAAGTTGTACCTAAAGAACTTCGGTCCCCTATTATTTTTGAAAACCACAGTAACCCTTTAGCTGGACATCTTGGTATTTTCAAAACGTATAGAAGGCTGGCACAAAAATACTACTGGCCAGGAATGCATGCTAGTGTAGTCGATTTTGTCTCTTCTTGCGATATTTGTATTTCTCACAAACATCAAAACCACTCCACTTTGGGTGAAATGGGCAGACCTAAGTCATGTTCCAGACCATTTCAAATGTTAAGTATAGATCTTATTGGACCTCTACCTTGTACTAGAAAACAAAATTGTTATATTTTTGTAGTAACTTGCTGTTTTTCTAAATATTGTTTACTTTTTCCCTTAAAACGCGCTACCGCGGAAATTATCACTAAAATCCTAGAAGAAAATGTTTTCCTTGTACATGGCATTCCATCAACCATTCTTATGGATAATGGAAGGCAATTTATTAGCTCCACTTTAAAACACATGTTGGAAAAGTACAAAGTTCCAAACATACACTATACACCTAAATATACTCCTCATGTAAACACTGTCGAACGCTACAACAAGACTATCATGACCGCTATTTCCACCTTCATTGAAAATGATCAGCGTGTTTGGGATCTTTTAATTCCTAAAATACAGTTTGCCATTAACAACTCTGTTAATGAGGTGACTGGCTACACTCCCTCATTCCTAGTGCATGGTCGTGAATTAGTCACTTGTGGTTCACACTACGTAGACACTAACGTGGATCAGGATATTGTTTTCATACCTAGAGATCATTATGCTGAAAACTTAGGCGTACTATCTAATATATTTAACAAAGTACAGTCCTTACTTTTGCAAGCTCATAAGAGGAATAGTGCTAGCTATAACTTGCGAAAGAGACCTGCAGAATTTAATGTTGGTGATGTAGTTTGGAGAAAAACATTTTATCAAAGTGATAAAGATAAACATTTTAATAAAAAACTAGCTCCTAAATATATTAAATGTAAAATTATTTGTAAAAAATCACCTTTAGTTTATGATTTGGCTGATATGAATGGTAATCCACTTGGTACCTGGCATATTAAAGACTTGAAACTTACTAATTACAAATATTAAACTATACATTTACACACTTTATATACAATCTAAATTATTAAACTCTTATTTACAAACCTAATTTTAACTAATGAACTAATAATACACTTAACTAAATTATATAATATATTTCTATAACTTATACAAACATTTAACTTATTAACTTCACTACTCTACATCTGTGCAACATACATATTGTATCTCTTGCCATCTTAATAACATCTTCTACTTGGTATTATGAATATTGTAGTATGGTACAATTATTCTTTTTGTTATTTTAGGAGAGTCTTTGAATACTATAAAGTACTTTATGTTTGATAGAGTCTCGGTCATATATTTTGATGCTAGACAGTTTGATAGAAAGATGTATGTTAGAGGATGGAATGAATGGATGGAATGACAAGAATCCTAGGTAGACAGACGGATTTTACTTATATTCAGGTATAAGTAAAATCCTGGTCTTTTCGGCGGGGTACTGTAGCGTTGCATGGAACGTTTACACTCTTTCGTAAACTGTCTATGGCTACAACCACCAATCGAAGCCCTTATGCGTGCCGATTGGTCGTTATTTAGTTGTCATTCGTTTGACGTACGTCGGAATGGCGACCGTAAATAAGCGTGCACTGTCATGCGGCCCTTCTTTCACAATCTTCTTCGCCGTGGCACCACGCCTTATATAACTGCGTGCTACCGCGCATACCGTTGTTCCCGCTGGGTGAGTTGCCAATCAATCCGTACTAACCGCTACCTGTGTGTTCTGTGTACCTGGGCTCGTGAGCTGTCACGAGTCGCTGGCGCGGAATGCAAGCCTAGCTTGCATTCCGAACCGCTGGGTGTCTGATTTCAGGGTTCACCTACGGTACGGCGTTGACACCTTCTAGCACGGGGTGCTGACTCCGTGCTCACCATCAACGTCGCGGGTGCTGGCCCCGACCACGTGCTCACCATCAACGTCGTGGGTGCTGACCCCGACCACGTGGGCACCGGCATCGTCGCGGGAGCTGCCCGCCACGTGCTCACCTCCATCATCGCAGTCGGGCGCGCTAGCCCCGACCACCACCTGACCACCGCAGCGCCGACCACGTGGCCATACCACCTGCCCGGCGAGCTGTCGCCGGAGCCAGCCACGTGCATCAGCGTCGTGCCGTTCGCCTGAGTCGGAGACCTGGCAGGCCAGTGACTCGTTTGCATACCATCAGCAAACGTATCGAGTGTACGCGGAGGTGTAAAAATAAAGCTCGTACCACGAACCTAACCCTGAGTTCTTTCTTTCTTCTCTCTTTTTCTACCTACCTGCGGCCTCACGCCGCAATTATATGAGTGCTTGTCAGCTTACGGTACCAGATCGCATACAATAATTTATTTTGTCTACCAATATCTATCTATTCATATAATAAAGAAGTAGAATCGGTGTGTCTATACGTTTAAGGTGATGCCATAAAAAAGAAAGGGTGTGACTAAAGAAAAGTAATGGAAAACAAATGAAGTGAAAAAAAAACACGATGCGTCTCCGCTTCGTTTTATTGTGATTGGTTGAGAGACTGACGTATCGGTCTCTCGATCAATCACAAACATCAAAATACCATACGTCAGTCTCTCAACCAATCACAATAAAACGAACCGGAGACCCATTATGTTTTTTTTTCACATCCTAAGCCTCTAGGGATCTTCATAATTATTTTCTGTCTGTTTTGCTGTTTGTTCGTTACTGCACATCTCCAAAACTACTGAACGGATTTCGATGAAATTTGATATGGATATAGTTTGAGACTAGAAAGGGCATAGGCTTTTTATCCCGGGAAAATATAAAGCGGAACTTTTATACCGTAAAAAGTTAGAACTAAATAAAGATACTATTAATCATTATCTTTCAATTTTAAAACCTTTCGATTATACTTTTGGAACCGGTACGTACCGGTTATTCGCGATAAACATTTGAAAAACACAGTTTTATGAAACTGGGAGTCGAGATAATGGATCGTATATAAATATTTTTTACACATATCGCGTGGCTCAAACGACTTGGTCCACAGATGGTAATTGGTAAGCTTCTTGTAGACATCAACCGATAGCCAAGCCGGTGCATACCGCGATAAAAGGTTCCTTTAACTCCTCATTAAAACAACCCCTATAGAATGTGGACAAAAAATACGACACGAACGTCAATATCGTTTTATATGCTTGGTAGAGAGAGAAACATGTGACTCATGCGTTGGTCTCTCGCCCAATCACAATCACCGTGTTTGTTATGCAATTTTCTATGAGGACAGGTCTTAGTCCTCAAGAAATATCGACGCAGATATTCAATCAATAAGCTCTTGCATTAATGTGCATTTTTTTCTTGAATCAACCCCGTATTTCCTGGGAATGTTCATCCAATAATGTGTATGCGTTTTTATCTATCTATAGTCTATCAACACTAACTAATAGAAAAGGATTGTAATTTTGGATGTAGGACAAAATCTCTGGCACTCCCGATCCGATTCAAAAAATCTTCGCCAATAGCTGTGTTATCTATTACTTTTAGTCCGTTTACAGGTTTGAAGCGGACATAACAATTAATAAACGTTTATAACGTCTTCAACATTGTGTTGCAGAGGTTTATTCGAATGCACAATGTTTATATTTCGTTATATATTGTTCTGATAAGCGTCGACCTTAGTGGACCTCACTCGCTCCATACTGGTTGGTGATATTGCTCCTCTTTATAGGTTAACTTTGATAACGGACGCCTTATTAATTTTTTTGCGAACAGACTACGACCGGTAAGTGTAATAATACCAGACCTGTATTTAATACTACCGTACTACTGTGTATGCATTGGGTAGCTAGAGAAACAACAAAAATACTTTCAATTTGCATATTTCCATCTTAAATACTTTCCGCCCATGAAATAACAATTTTGAAAATGTGGATGGATAGTATACAATATAATATACAATATAGTTTTTTTTAATAATATTAATTGGTGTGAAATCGCGAAAAAAAAGCGGTGATAGTTGGGAGTGGAACGGACTGACGAGACGAATGTCCGCAGGTTCAAAACCCAAGGGCACACACATCTGACTTTTCGAAGTTACGTGTGTATTGTTTATCAATTATCGTTCGCTTTAACGGTGAAGGAAAACATCGTGAGAAAACCTGCATACCTGAGAAGTTCCTTATAAGAATTGTTCTATTCCGACTTTCCGAGAATACACCAACTAAAATAAGTAGCTTGCAAAAAAATAACTTTGTTCTCATTGGTTAATATTCCGATCGATCGAAACAATCGATTGGGATTGTTTATTAAAAACTGCGTTTAGTTTGATTGGGTTATTCTTGGCATTCGGAGTCAGAGATTGGAATAGTTTACTCATATCTGCGAATAATAGTAAACATATATATTAACACTTTATTATATTAACACGCCTATGTTCCATGGACATGTCGAAAATTCATATCGTACTTTTCGGCATATTTACCGCGGCCCGAATTATCTGCGTCTACCGACTGACTTTTGACACTTAAGCTGGCATTATCTGCTTGTTGTCATTAGTATTATCTTAATACGAGCCGGTCCTATAAGTCTCAGCTAACTACCAACACGTGCCGTGCCGATAAATTTTATAATGGCTGCAGGCGAATCCGTAAACAGCGGGATCAATGACTTGTTAAGTTTTGTTCCCTTAAGGCTCGCGCATACTACAGGTACACCGGGCCGCATCGCAACGCACTGGCGAATCGCTTCCTAGACTATTTTTGCGGCGATTTTATTCGTTGCCATGCGGGGAGCCTAAGTGTGCGTTGGATAAATACAACTCATCGTCAGAATGATCCATTTGGATTGTCAACGGCTGATTCAATTACTGAACTGTGGCGCGCTCCGACGAGACTCCTTGTGTGCTTTGGTGCAATTTTGCTATGCGCCCGGTGGGGCCACGTGCGGCTGAAGTATGCGCGAGCCTCTAATATACCTTTCTATCTGTGTTGGGAAATCAACATTTTCCTTTAATTAATTGATCAATTGATTAATTTAGACATGATTTAAATACTTTATTAGTGACTAGCTTATGTCTGCGGTTCAGCCCGCGTTTAAAAGTTTTTCCGGGATAAAAGTCCCGCTTTATATTTTCCCGGGATCAAAAGTAGCCTTTGTGTTAATTCAGGACATGATCTACCCGTGTGCCAAATGTCAGCGAAATCCGTTCAGTAGTTTTTTCGTGAAAGAGTAACAAACATACATCCATAGGATAAAGACAGGATAATGGATAAAGATAATTCCTAATTACCCTATAAATAGTAATCTACAGATAAAGCTGGCACGTTCACATAACTCACGTAATTCTACACAACTAAGCACTATTGCTTAGCCTCGTACATCTATATGTACGAGGCTATCCCGCCCTCACACCCACCACTGCAAGTACTGCAACAAGGGTTGCGTTGGTGGGTGTGTGGGCACTGGGTGTGACGCCACTGTTGATCCTTGCTTACAGGAGTAAGCATTGGCGGCATGCATTTTATGACATCAAGCGGTAAAACTCGGCGTGTCTCTGGGAGCACTAATTAGTCGTAACTAACCCGCAACGAAGTTAATAAAATAGAAGAATATGGAGGAGTTAGAAATCTTATATTTTCTACTTACCTCCATAGCAAAGCGGGAGCCAAATTTTAAATTAAAAAGGTATTTTAACCTTAATTATATTTAGATTTTTACAACAGAAAAAGTACTAAAATTAAAAGGGGGGTCCTATTATTTGAGCTGTTAATGTCGATTCCAATAGTAGGTAAGTATGGCAGAAACGCCGGAAAGCACGGAAATTCTACATCTGATTAGTCAGATGTGTTTCCCGATACCGTTCGCCTGTTGTTCGACGTCGAGAGGCTATAATGTGATCGCTGATAGGTGCAAACAACACACATCATGCTATATTTTTTGGTTTTGTTGATGCGTTCCCATGACGACTGACGTATGCTTAATCACAGACGTCAGACACTACACACGCGTGCTTGCGAATTTGTTGTACGCGTCAGCTTTCGGTAGTCGACATATACATTAGAATGAGTATTTTTATCGATTACGTCAAAATGGCGAAATGATAGAATGAGATATCATACTGATTGGATAAAATAGTGTTACTGGGTGCTCCATTTTACAGATTATATTGCGATTGAAATCAGTTGGAAGAGATAACTGTCAAATAACAGAAAAGAGATGCACGCACTTCGACGTGACGTCACCGCATATGGCGGTACAGCGTAAGTAAGAGATAGCAAGACTACACGCCTATTCATACTGATTGCAATATTTTTATAATTTGTGTCTTATGCCTTTTTTCACACGATTACTTTTTTACGTTACTTACTGTTACGTAAACTATAATGTACAAAAATAAACAAAGAGGGTACATAGGGTAAAAAGTGAAGTGCATTGACATTTTTTTATGGCATTGACGACGAGACGAGCATGCCGTTCGCCTGATGGTAAGCGATAAGACCGCCCATAAACAGTAGCAACTCCATACAGCACCTTAAGATACAAAGTACTGTGTGGCATTCCACTGCGCTCGTCATCCTCAGACACAAGATGTTAAGTCTCATTATGTCCGGTAGTTAGAATGGCTACAATGTCCTTCGAACCGAAACAAAACAGTGCTTGCACACTGCGGTAGATATAGACATTGCGGTGGTACCCACCCAGGCGGACTCTTATATATATGAGAGACCTACCACCAGTAAAAAATGTATTGTAATGCTTTACCTAAATTGTAATTTGAATCACTACAATCCGTTGCTATTGTTTATAGACAAGTGTGACGCTGACGAACGATGTTTGGTCGATCATTTGGCTGTATACAAAAATACCCTAACGTTATTTTCTATTGTCTAAGTAAATGCATGTGTATCACCTTTTTAACGCCTTGTTGTCATAGTAAGTTCGTTTCGAGATAATAGATTTTTAAGACAAACTATATTCTTTTTTATTCATATCAGAATCCCAGTTCCAGACAATTGGGTCACCTGGTGATAAGTGATCATCAACGCGCATTAACACAAATAATACTAGAGGCAAAGCACGATAGCCTAGTTGGCAATGGAACGGCCTGCCAAGACGAATGTCCGAAGGTTCAAAACGCAAAGCACACACCTCTGACTTTTCGAAGTTACGTGTGTATTGTTATCCTACTAATATTATAAAGACGAAAGTTTGTAAGAATGTATGGATGTATGGATGTAAGAATGTTTGTTCCTCTTTCACGCAAAAACTACTGAACGGATTTCGATGAAATTTGGCACACGGGTAGATCATGTCCTGGATTAACACATAGGCTACTTTTTATCCCGGGAAAATATAAACCGGGACTTTTATCCCCGAAAAACTTCTTAATGCGGGCGGAGCCGCGGGCAAAAGCTAGTCAATTATATATCCTTGGCTTCAATGGCTTGAGAACATCGCGAGGAGACCAGAGAATTCTGCATAAGAATTTTGAGGGTATGTGAAACCTGAAAGCCAACCTGCGCTCGTCCAGCGTGTTGGACTAAAGTCTTAAACCTCTCAGTAAAAGATGAAGCCTGTGTTCAACAGTGGGCAGTATATAATACAGGACTACTATTATTATACCAGATAAATATGGCCAACACGTGGAATTTCGACTGTTTCTTTTTGGATTAGGGCAATCTGTTGTCTATAACGTATAACGTAACAAAGCTTCCACTTCGCTCCTGTTTTCGTCAAGTTACAGACAGTGCCTTTTCACTGGCTGATTGGAGCCTGAGTATGGGAATTACTAGGACAGCAATGGACAAAATGAAGAGAGTATGGCGAAATAGAAACATCACCAAAGCCACAAAGATCAGGCTCGTACAAACTCTAATTTTGCCCATATTCCTTTACGCTGCAGAAACATGGACGCTGCGAGAGATAGAGAAAAAGAAGATAGATGCTCTAGAGATGTGGTGTTGGAGAAAAATGCTTGGGGTATCGTGGACCGAGTTTCGCACAAACGCTTCTATACTTCAAGAACTCGGCATCATGCAGCGTCTATCCGCCTTAGTACAGTCCAAGAAAGCAAGTATGCGTGCTTTCTTCGGACACATTTTCAGGCGAGGCGACCAGTCCATAGAACGTCTTGTCGTCCAGGGCAAGGTTGAAGGCACTCGACCGCGGGGAAGGACACCCATGCGCTGGACCGATCAGGTCAAATCTGCCGTAGACCTTCCCGTACATGAGTGCGCCAGGAAAACCTCTAACAGAGAAGTGTGGCGAGAGATCGTAAGACGCATTGCATCTGCTCCGAAAAACACTACATGACGACCACGACCACTCTGCCAAGAGTGTTACGACCAAGAAGAAGAAGAAGAAGATTGGAGCCAATCCCAGTTTTGTAGACAAAATTGTCTGCAGTGTAGCTTTATCACTGAAGAGGCTATTATATCTCTATTAGGTGTTTTGCAGATGTAATAATAATAAAGAAAAAAAAATAATATTCAGTAGGTATAAGGCGGCAAAAAAAACCGTCACAAATCTGAATTTAATCAGACGCATAACACAAAATCAATACACTGACGGCGACGACACCCGAACTGTCGTAACCACGCGGGCGGACAAACGGGCGTGCAAATAAACGCGTAAACTCACGGGCATCGAAAAAAACGATAACTCGCGTCACGCCGTCGCGACGTTGTGTCCCACACTGTTTTGTATGATAACTGGCCGGCCACGAAATCTATCAGACGTGACGGCGATAAGAGACGCAACATAGTGCTGACGAGTCTACGTGCCTACGCAGTGAATGTCTCTCAGAGGTAACATTATGCAATGGAGGGACTAGTGAAAATTAAGCGCTTGTTATCTGCAATGATTTATTTTATCAAGTAAATAACTTCATTTCACAGACTTGATCTAGATTAAGATATGTATTTATTGTGCCTGGAATTAGAAGAAACCAACTACTGATATAACAATCAGTCTTAAGAAAATAACTGGCGTAAAGTTTACTACATTTTTTTATTTTTTTTCTATGGCCATCTTCGGCGCATTAGGGACGGCTGCGGGCTTCCTCCGACTCACGTCTAAGTTGTCGTCCGCAACCGCCCCTGCGCGTACCGCTGTTGCGGTCCTTTTCCTGTTGTTGCGGGGGCTCAGAAGCCCCTGTACACCGCAGGACGCCCTTTTGGCGTCCGAGGCAGCGTGAGACACGCTGCCGTCCATCACGGGGGTCACAGGAGTTGGCTAGACTAATAGGTGGGCGGACCTTCCCGCCCACCCGTGCCCCCGGAGACCCCTATTAGTCGCCTTTTACGACAGGCAGGGGATACCGTGGTGGAATTCTCCAAACGCCCCCAATCCACAGGGCGGAAAGTTTACTACATGGGTACGCGACGTAGGGCTGAGAGTTCTTCTGAGTAGGGACCATTGCTTTGTTTATTTCAAACGTCACGTAGCAGCTTGTCAACACAGTTGTTTTCAAAGCACATCATTGCCAATGTAATTACTAATTACTGGGTAGGTATTGTCAGATCCTACATTCAATGTATCAAGATGACAAGCGCAGTGCAATATTATGCCGATGTAATGAGAAGCCCTGGCAATTGCGTCTAATTAATAATTATTATGTAGTGAAAACATACAATATCTAATACAATGTAAGCAGTAGTCGCATGATGTACAATTTGCATCAGTTGTTTGAAGTTATATCAACGTTTCTTTACACAACCGTATTATCATTAAAATTATGTTACTTATCTACAATTATGTAAGACATTCAAACCATGCGCAGATCATTATATAAAATCCTTGATTCTCTGTAACAAGCCGCGTTGATACCCCGAGGTTTAAAAATAAGAAATCGCAATAAGCCAAGAACAAGAGCTTAGACTGTAATTTTAGACTGCAAGAAAAATCCTCTCTTTAGATATCTGACAAGATGTTACAAAATGTATTAATATTGCTTGTTATAATATTTCTACTGTACTGCGGGCTCCTATGTCATTTCGATTGTCAGGAAGTGTGTGTAGTCGCACAATTCGGCCGCGTCAATTTCGTACGAATACTCATCCATATTGAGCGGCGAGAGCCTAGTTGGGAGTGGAACGGACTGCCAAGGCGAATGTCGGCAGATTCAAAACCCAAGCGCACACACGTCTGACTTTTCTAAAAGTTATGTGTGTATTCTTTGTTAATTATCGCTCGCTTTGACGGTGAAGGAAAAACATTGTGAGGAAACCTACATACCTGAGAATTCTCTATAAGAATTTCGAGGGTATGTGAAGTCTGTCAACCCGCATTAGGCCAGCGTGGTGGACTAAGGCCTGAACCCTCTCAGTAATAGAGGAGGCCCGTGCTCAGCAGTGGGCAATATATAATACAGGGCTGGGCTGGGCTGGTGCACTTAATTGCACCACTTTTATACAAAGCAACAAAGTTCTTACTCGTGGCCGGGCCAACCTGGAATATTCAGCTCGGTCCTCTCCGTATTACAACTGTAATATGAATATGTTCTAAAAAAAACTATATTCTTTCCAGCTTCAGAGAAACAAAATACCCTTATGTGGACAAGACAGCGTCTCACAAATTATAATTATCACAAAAACAGTTTTTTGTTCTTTCTTCTATTTGTGTTTCCTCAAGTGAAACTCGCACATAAGTTTGTATTTTATTGTGTTTTACTTTGTACTTTTATAATATTTTGATTTAACCCTGGTGGATGAACTTTCTGAAATACCTTTTCAATGCTCTCCTTGTCCTACGTTGTATGTTGAACTCGTACTCAAAAGTCATGCTTTAACCCTCTGCACTGGTTAGAGCTGTGCGATTTATGTCAGTCAGTATTAAGAATTGTATTAAGATAAAATAGTATAATCTTCGACTCTGTCCCTAAATGGGTACATGTACAATATCACATTGTGAGATATTTATTTAGGACACGGCTAAACTTAAATGCACCTTGAACGGACAACAGAGTTTTTGTTACACACTACAGATAGATAATAGCATAATATATTGTAGGTCAGTTGGAAATCGTTGGTTGGTGACAAGCGATAAACACCGCTGGGAATTTCGTCATCAAATCATTACTAATAATGGTTTTTTATCCAACTACGGTGAAGCCAGGAATGGTAATAATATTAAAACCCTTTGTGTATATCCATTTTATGTTCCACTCTAACGTCGCTTCTATTGAAACGATTTTGACAAATGAGGTATCTATCCATTCGCATCTATTTAGTAGATGTTGCTGGTGGCTTCGCATTCGTCCAGACTCCAGAGGTTTCTGCGTTTACTTCTAACAAACATACTACAAATATCTTCATAAACATACGCATTTACAATATCAGTGAAATATAGAAGATTTTTTTTTAAATCCTTCCTATCCGATTTTCAGCCATGACGGCCATCTCTACGGAGATCAGCCAGGTACGGAGGAGATATAATAGTGCACAAGTGTGTGAGCAATACACGGATGCACTCTCTATTCCTTAACCCTCATAGTCCGGTGAGACGACAGTCCAACATGACCGGAGAGAGATCAGGCGCAGGACCAACGACTTTACAAAAAGAAAGATGAACAGGGCGTCGCAGCCTAATGACAAGTACCTATGCTTAGAATTTAAACAGTACCAGTGCAGAACTCAACTACTAAGCTGAGTATGGTAGTGGTATTACAATACGCTCTCCACCCTGAAACATGAGGCATTCAAGCTCATTATATCCTGAAGATAAAGCGCTGGCTTCAATGTCCAACGCAAACAACTGGTGGAATATTAACTGATATAAAATATGGAACCCAAGTTACTAATTTTCAGCAAGATTCTTAAAAAAAGGGACTAGGCTAGTTGGCTACTTTTTTTGTTAATATATTTATCAAAAATTTAAATCATCTTAAACAGAAAGGAAAAAGGATTTTCAAAATTGACGCAATAATAAGAAATTTATGAAGTTTTGAAATCTGTTGGAAGGGGTATTTGTCAAATTACAGTAATATTAGACTGACAGTACTGGGTGTCGCCGGCCATAACGCCATCAACATCGTCCATTTACGAAATATGCCCTATATTATCACAACTAATTAAGTAACAGATATTATCGAAATAATAAGTATAAACGCAATTAACATAGATAACAAAGGGACATCCATGATTTTGCAGACAGTTATCGCTAAGAAAAAATGATATAACGCACAACTATAGCTAATAATTAATGTTTGATTGCGGACCGATTACGCTTCTTTTTTGTTTTTTAAAGATAATACAATGCATAACAATCCTGCCCTAGGGTTACGGCAACATTGTGATATGGTATCATATGAAAACCATCGTTAAGTTTCTGCTTTATTTATTCTCGACCCAGCAAAATCAACGTCTAGGTATAGTGAATACGTGTTGACATAAATTAGAGATTTTGCATCTCTCAACGTTCGCCATAATCGAGTAGTTATTGTATATTTTTGCATACTATATCAACCTTGTTTATCGTTTTAAGCCTAGCAAAATAACTTTCATTTTCCTCTCACAAAGTTTAAATAAGATTATAAGGGCTTAAAATCTGGTACGGGGTACCTGTGAAACAGCAGTAAAGAAATCTCGATAGCCACCAGACACGTGTCTTGTCTGTGCCGCGCATGATCTTTGCCTTCTGTTAAATATCATTGGTCAGTCAACATAAACATCGAGTGATGACTGCCGGGTGCCAATTTTTTTTATCAACCATAATTCATTATTAAATAAAGAAAACATGTTAATGACTTAGGTAATATCAATAAGTCTACTTTTGGGTTTAACAAATGATACGAATTAATAAAATAATTATTAAACTAACTACATTGAATTTGATGTTGCGCACATGGTCTTCAGTTGAGGTCTTTTTTGCCCTCTCTGCCGTCAGTTCTGCGAGCTATGTTCACGGCCACTTTAGCCCTTTAGCCAGAAGGCTAAAGGGCTAAAGTGGCCTAAATAAGTAGAAACTTATTTAGGCTATGTCGGTGACTCTGGGTCTTGCGGAATTAAATAAATAATGTATGAGCCAGTGGCGTAGCGTGGTTGGGGCGTGGCGCCCCGGGCGACACTTTTAGGCGGCAAAATGAAATTTAAAAAAAAATACTTTTTGGTCACGGGGGTTGCACGAATGACTTATTTATTGAAATGAGAACTTTTTGGTGCCATGGGGCGACAAGAGCCCACGCCACTGGAATGAGCGCTGGATGCGGGCCGCTTTTGACAGGTTAGTATGGAAATCTTAAGGGGAGGTTCATGTTCAACAGAGGATTTTATATGACTGCTGATGATGAATTTAATATTCAAGAGATTCTAGTTTAAATACAAAGCCAACAAACAAGAGATGTTTACTGGTGGTAGGACTCACATATGTAAGAGTCCGTCTCGGTGGGTACCACCGCAATGTCTGTTTCTACCGCCATGCAGCAGTGTGCATGCACTGTTGTGTTTCGGTTTGAAGGGCATTGTAGCCAGTGTAACTACAGGGCATAATGAGACTCAACATCTTATGTCTCAGGATGACGAGCGCAGTGGAATGCCACACAGTACTTTGTAACTCAAGGTGCTGATGGTGTTGCTACTGTTTATGGGTGGTCGTATCGCTTACCATCAGGCGAACGGTATGCTCGTCTCGTCATTCGACGCAATTAAAAAAAAAGATGTTACGCCCCTCGACGTTGGCATTGCCAGCTTGTCTGTTGACTGATAGACTCGTATTTCAGGGACAGACCACTTCGGGCCTCTTACAAAATGTTACGGTATTTTGTGAAATCCTCTTAGCCAGTTTCGGCCACGGCGGCCAATCTCAACGGAGATCAGCCAGGTACGCAGGAGATATTATAGTGCACAAGTGTGTGCGCAATACACAGGTGCACTCGCTATTCCTTCACTCTCATAGTCCGGTGAGACGGCAATCCGACATGACCGGAGAGAGATCAGGCGCAGGACCAACGGCTTTACGTGCTTTCCGAGGCACGGGGGTATCACACCGCCAACTTCCTGACTCCGAGCTGCGACTGAGTAATTTTTTTAAGATGCAAAAACCCAGTCACAAAGGCCCGACCCAGGATTCGAACCCAGGACCTCAGCGCGCAAATCGTACTCGTAACGCGTACGCAATACAACTACGCCACCGAGGCAGTCACGGTATTTTTTATGTAACAGTTAACCGTGTTAAACAGCTAACGCAAGTAAATATCATCTAGTTATAGTTTTTTTGCAAGCTTAGTTAACATTGTGAGTTTTGTATTTGGCAGTCTTATAGTCTTAGGGTAAAATTTATTAAGAAATTGTCAAACAGGTGTTAAATCTTTCTTCCTTTAACACTGAGGAATGTGATATGTTCCACTGTACATTACGATTTTGTTGAAAATTGTCATGACTGCTCTTTGACATCACCCGGGCCTATAGCCCAGACGCCTTTCTAGAATCTTCAATGCCAATAGAAAACAAAAAAAGTATGGGAATGACGTATCCACCCAAAAGACTTAACGATCGGATGTGCCAATCGCATACTTTTTTTGTTTTCTAATAGCGTTAACACTGGTAGGAAAGCATCTTCGCTATGGCCCCTGTTTTCTGGAATGCTTTTTTGACCTGCTTCCCAAAAATTGAATACCTAACCGATCTTTTCTTATTCTATGACAAGAAATAACAAGCAAGTGTAGTATATTCTGGACAGGATGGCCTGTACGAAACAGATTAAGACACTTACCCATAATCTTCTTGGGCGGCATCTTCCTCTGCTCCTTCTCCTCGCTGCTCTCGCGGCGCATCATCTTCTCCCCCTGCCACTTCCGCTTCCTGCCCTCTCGCTCCTCCAGATACATTCCGAAGTCTTCTTCCCTTCCGACCATGAGCCTCACTGTCGATTCCCAAGCGAAATCCTCTTTTCTACCCTCATGCATAATAAAATAGTCTCTGTTCTCGCTATGATGATATTCCATCACACTCGGGCCATGCCGCCCGCACAACACTAAAGTCACTGAATGATTGATGAATGATGAATGAAATGGTTGTTATGCGAACGAGTCGGTTAAAACAGAACGAAGAACGAGTTGTATAACTTTTTGATTCCGGTGGTCTCTCGCTGACGGTGGCTTTGGAGTAGTTCGTTCTCTATCTTCAGTAGCATGTTTGCGTTGGACCGACAGAGATGGTACTGTATGTGCGGGACCAGACCAGGGAATATCTTGTTCGTGAAACGATTGCCGATCAAATATGTTTGTTGGCAGCTGAGGATGGTCTCCATGGGGTAGGGTTGTTGGCCAGTGAACCGATATTGTCGATTCCGCTTTGCTCGGTGTGCGGCCTTCGGCAGCGTCGGTGTGATACTACGGCTCCTGGAAACGAACGATACAAAACTTACATCAGATTTTGACATTTTCGACCTGGAAAATAAAAGGCTCGATGAAGTGCATCATGGAGGGTCACACATAAAAAAAAATGACAAGTTTGATAATTTGTAATACTGACGTAGGTATTTTTAGTAGTTGAAGGATGACGAATACGTAAATGGGCTCTACGAGCAGCGGGCTCTACGTCGGGCAAAGTGTCTCTACGGACTACGAAGATCAGCAAGGCTCTATGACGGGTAGTACGACTCTATGAGTGGTTCTACGACGTACGTACAAATTAAAGAAATACAAGTCATTCATCAGTACTAGCACTGAAAATTCTGAAAGAAACGAATTGTTTCTTTCACGAAAAAAAATGAAAATGTAGTTTTTTTCGGTTTTGTTCGTTCTGAGCATTGAAAATTTCAAACCTTTCAAATTTCAAACGTAACATGATGATTTTTTTTTTTTACTTGTTGATGAGATTTAGTGTTATCAATAAAAAAAATGGTATCAGTGATTCATTTTGTGTTGGGTTTACTATAGACTACACTGGCAGTGTCGACTTATGTGAAAACATAAATACACATATAATTTTATATATTTATACTAATGAATTTCGAAAAAAACCTGGTTAATTTCGATTACTTTCGTCTTTTCCAAAACTAACTCGTTTTTTTCGAGAAACATTTGTTTTTTCCCGATCAAACTTCTGTGAAATTTTCGAATGTTACACTGAAAAAACGACGGATTTTAAAAGAAACGGGAATATTCCCAGGTTTTCCAACACTAATCAGTACCTCCTAATTTTGATCAGTTTTATCTTGAACCCGATTTTATCAATAATAATTAATGTAATATTTTTTTATAATAAATAATGGAAGCACCTAATTCTATTACGTACCGGATTTTGCAATTTTTTTGTTATAAGAAAGTATCAAAACATTGATTTGTCGAAACACTGATAATACTAACTGCAGAACGAGTTAATATAAACTTTAGTAGACTTATTGCGCGTCACTACACTACCATGACTTCAGTAGAAAAAAGACGTTTGGCTATTGCATCAAGAAGTTTATAATATTATCTAATGGAGAGAGCGGTACACACATTTTTGTGAAGACAAAAAAATTACCTTTTGTGTTGTATTCTATCTCACTCACTCTTTAACCTATGTTGCCAAAGCTTACGGATTATTTCCCTACCCATAAAAAAATATCAATACCGTTATTGTCGTCTCAATCATGTATATATAAATATTTCCAACATATCTTATATAATGATATAAGTACTATTTTCATTTCAGAATTATTCTTGTTGAATAAGATATCCTTAAGGTTTTTTATCCTTATTAACATTTTAGTTTAAAAAATTTCCTCATTTAATTGGTAATTGCGAATACATACTTCGGCAACACTGTTATAAAACGTTAAGTTCGATGTCAATATAGTTGTCAAATAAATGTTCACTTCGAAATTTTCTCCGTAATTATCTACAATAATAAGTGTGTTTTAGTGATATTTTAATGTGAATTGTGTAGTTCACGGTTGCAGAAATATTTGGTATCCATCATTTAGTGTGAAATTCTACAGGTAAGTTCATTGTCATCAATATTGTGTACATATTATAATTTTATCAATATTTATACGAATCGTAATAAAATACGTGAATATTTTATAAATGAACTGTAGAAAAACCTCGCTTAATGTGATTTGCTTTATATATGACTACTTTTTTCATATTAACGTAATGTTAAATGTGATTTTTTGTATTCTAAATAGTATATGTAAACAAGAGGCTAGGGTGACCATGATGTAAGCTTTGGTGGACCGGTTTCACGATGGTGCTAGAGTATTTGTAATACTAGCCGCCTTACTAATGAATATTATAAAGCTTATTAATCTTTAAATAATCATCGTAAATAAAAACTGAGGATCAACAGTTATAATCGAGTTCTCAGTGTATCCAGCATTGATTTATTGAAACTTTTATTTAAAATAAAATCGAGTTTGTATTTCTCTTTACAGATTTCTCAAAGATCTAGATAAGCAAAAACGTGGTTAAATATAAATACCATTAAAAGGTCAATTTGATGTCTGCAAGAATTACTAGTCAACATTTAAAGACAGAAGATTATGATTCTGAATGTGATAATGTGTCTTCTACTTCTCGGAATATGGCAGTAGATGTCAAAAATAATTATTTATTACCAGAAACTCATGCTGTAAGTATATTATTTTTTATCATTTCACTGGTATAATTATGATCCACTTAGACTTTATTATTTACTAGCTTTTGCCCGCGGCTCCGCCCGCGTGAATGTGTTTTTCCGGGATAAAAGTCACTGTTTATATTTTACTGGGATGAAAAGTAGCCTATGTGCTAATCCAGGACATGATCTACCCGTGTGCCATATTTCATCGAAATCCGTTCAGTAGTTTTTGCATGAAAAAAACATCCATACATCCAGACATTCTTACAAACTTTCGCCTTTATAATATAATAAGATTAGTAGAATAGGGCATTAAGCTTGCGACCCACCAAATTTTATAACGGCGGTACATTAGGTGATATCTGAGTGTACTAAATGGCACCTCTGCCTCTGTCTAAAATGTATAGGTACTTAAATATATTATTATTGATTGATATTTACTTTTTACATTACATGTCAGCGAAATGAATATGAACCACCATTGAAACGTCAAGACTTGAAAGATTTCAATATATCAGTTAATGTGAAGACATCCAGTGAAATAAGTTTAAAGAAATAAAAGAAAGTATTGCAGCAGAAGATGAAGAGATAAAAGAAGAAAATTAATTACAAGTTATTTCTTATTATAGTTGTTCATGATTATAAAGTCTGAAATTGAAAATATTTTGCAGTGAAATTTTGCTAATATTTGAGATTTTTTTTAAAAGTATATTCCAAGTAGCAAGCAAAGAAAAATTACATATAGTGATGACATAAAGACTTTTGCTTTAACATTACACTTTTAGTCGCCGAAAACATTTTTGTTTTATAAATTCAAAGATATATTTGCCGAAAGAGAGCACATTATGGTGATCTTTAGCAAACTTTAATTGTTTTGTTGGCTTCTTCACAGAAGTTTTAGAATATTAAAAATAAATTTAAGGACGAAACCTCACCCGCAGAATGTAGCGTTAATTTTTGATTCCATGGCTCTCAAACAAGAATTTATTTGGTATTGTAATTTGTAAAACATCCACGTGTTTATTACTTTTGCTATAAATATCTACACAACTTTGTTTACAATCAACTTACCTATGGAATTTCACACTAGATGTTGGATTGCAAATAATTCTGCAACCATGAATTACACAACTCATAGTATTATTATGGATAATTACAGAAAAAAGTTCGCAGAATACTCGCAAAAATTGTAAAATCACACAAAATAGATATTCGTAATATTTCAAAATTACTTACTGAAAATTAGGTTATTAACTTCCTAAATGTGTATTATTTTTTTATGTATGATTGTTTACTTTTATGAGTATGTTTTTTATTTTTTTTTATTATATTTAAATTTAACAATAACTGTAGTTTTCATTTTTAAATATCCCAATGTTTTTCTGTCTAACCTTACAGTCTCCATATTTGGTTATAAAGGCCGGCAAACAACGTGAACATATCCAGTCGCGGGGGAAAGTAAAACATATACAATGTGAGGCTGTGTGCTGAGCAAAAAAAAGCACGCGGGGCCCCGTGCGAAGCAAATAATTTTTTTTAACAGCTTTGTAAGTAAGGTGCCAAAAAACGGGCCCCCAAGGAGCTGCAAGATGCCCCTGTAACTGCGAGGCCCCAGGCGATTGCCTGGTTCGCCCCCGTCCTCCAAGGCCGCCACTGAATTCACCACCGCGTGGTGAGGTATTTTTTTTATGTAAGTGGAACTAGTAGTTCCGAACTATACATACCAAAAAAGTATGTAAATATGCCAATTTTGTTTGGAATAAACTTTCTAACTCAAATTATATTTTTTAAATATCAACTATTACTAGCCGCTGTAGTTGGTTTTCATAATTAATTTAAACCGCATTACTTTATAGAGATAAAAATAAATATTATGGTGCGATATCATATTATTACACACTCACGCCTCTTATCCCCCGGGTAGACAGAGGTGCAATTAGTGCACCCACTTTTTGCTGTTATTCCGTTCCATGCTGTGATAGGGGGCGAGCCTATCGCCTTATCGTGTACAAATTCCAGACTCCGAGCTGATACTGAATGGAAAATAATCACTTTGCCCGACCTGACTAACCCGGGGATCGAACCCGAGATCTCAGCATTGCAGTCGTACCATAATACAACTACGCCACCGAGGCAGCCATATTATAGCATATCATATTATTATGGACAGTTAATTATGTTACGTCCTGGTTTTGAAAATAAACCTTTGTCACTCTAAAGAGAGAGACAGCAGATAGCTGTGACGTCACATTTTATTCTTCAGTTTGTTAAACGGAATGAAAAATCCATATGGGTATAACATTCTTGTATTGCATAGTATTTTTTATCAACTTATGTAATTATAATTATTTATTTTTTTCTATTGTCCAAATTTCACTCGTGCCTTAACGCCGAAACTCTAAGCAGGCAATTCTAATATTTATAACCTCTTTGAACAGATATAAAATAAAAACTTTTTAAAAATTCAAACTTAGAATCACGTCATTCCGGGACATTCTCATCAACTGCCCGCGTTTGACATTTCGATACGTTTCACTGACTGGAACAATTTTTAAATACACGGTAATTTCGACCTTTTATCGTTTAATATTCACCTCATATCCTCTTACATACCTATTGTATTCTTAGAAGACTGCGATATTAAATTTACTTATGGAATTTTACACTCTACATGGTTGTGATAGAGCTGAAAATAGTGAGGAATGGCAGGTTATTTTCGTTACGGAATTTCTGGATTCGGTCTTCACGCTCAAGGCCCGCGATAGAAGCTATGCAATAGCTTAAAAAATAACAGAACATTGATAAGTAAAACACCCCTTAAAAAGATTTTATTGTGATAAAAATGTTTTAAAATATAAAGATTTTTAAAGAGGTTATATGACGTTAGGGATAACCATCACTGCGGTTTAATATCAATCAATGACGTCACTGAATCCTTCACCTAGACCACAAGGCGCGTCCGCAAGTGCCGCGACACATTGACAATCGGACCCAATCACGCATGCTTGGTTGGACTGTAATACGACCGTGACATAGGATACTCTGCATTGGGCAAATAGATGAGTATTTGTGTAGAGCTGTCAATATTTTCCATTTATACGGGCGGTTAACGCTAGGTCGCAGGCAGCTTCTGAGAGCGCGTAGAAGGGCTAATTGGCTTTTCCCTCGAAATAAACTTTTCATGCAGGGTAAGAATTCATATCTCTGCCTACGCCGCCCGGGGTGGTGGTCATCACATACCATCTAAGTTCTTACGGAAAATTTTCTATCAATACAATCTGTTACTTAAAATAGTTCAATATTGTCCTGACATTGTGATCAAATCGAACCTGCGACCATGGTCTTGTACAACCTATTCACGTCTCGCTAGTCCATCGCTGCAAGAAAACCTAAACGGGTCTAAACCCGAACTGTCTGAAACTAGATCTTTGCCCTTAGTATGAGTTCAGACTTCCCACAGCGGCCCCCGTAATTGACAAAATTACAAAATGACAGGCGACTAACCAGCCGCATAACATACGTTGGACAAGTACTGCATACACAAATATTCAGATTACAACTCCCCTATATGCATCAGTTCTGAGATTATATTATCACCTAATGTCTAGGTGACTGCCTCGGTGGCGTAGTTGTATTACAGTACGACTGCAATGCTGAGGTCTTGGGTTCGATCCCCGGGTCGGGCAAAGTGATATTGAGTTTTTCTATTCAGTATCAGCCCGGAGTCTGGAATTTGTGCCCGATATGGCGATAGGCTCGCCCCCTATCACATCATGGGACGGAATAAAGGCGAAAAGTGGGTGCACTGGTTGCGCCTCTGCCTACCCCTTCGGGGATAACAGGCGTGTGTGTGTGTGTGTGTGTGTGTCTAGGTGACAAGTAGAGGTAGTGCCACTAGGTGCTTTCGATTTCAAAGATTGTGTGGTGTTTCTAGGCAGCCGTGAATCGTGCGGCTTACGATTAGGAAATTGATTTGCCGGTTTCGTTATTCATTGGTAAAAAAACTCATATATTTTTCATATCCCATAGATAAGAACATGTCTAAAATTCTAACCAAAATACTTTATGTATATTTGGATAGTACTCCCAAAACCTAGGCCTTTTATAAAGTCCTTCGAAGTCGAGATTTATGTAATTTTATTTTCCTTTAAAACTACACTTAAAATTAACGTTTAAAAATGTTAGTTATAAATAAATGGAGGGGACTAAAAATATATTTTTAATAGAACCAAAGTCCATGTTTTTGGCTCTTTAATATCCTAAAGTTTGAGCCTAGTTGAATTTTGAGGGCCAGCGCCTACACAATAAGTGTACATCTTCAACAAATTTAATCATCGTTCAGAACGCCTATACTATCGCGTGATTAAGAGTGCGCTAACCCTTTACCGCCAATGGGCGGTGGATTAAATAAAAATTCAAACAATATTTTTGTCAAAATTAGTTTGTTTACATTTTTGTCTCTGAGAACGATCGAGAAAATAGGTAGAATGTATGAAAGAGCTATGCTATCATATATCATATCATAGCTCAGAAGTCATAATATTCTGACCCAGGTATTTTACATGTCTGCAATTTTTAACCTTGTAAGAGAATCAACAATTGCTCAATTTGAGGCATATAATTTATCTTTATTGTACAATTTACACATGAAAAAAAATTGACGATAAATATACATAATATATTATATACTAAAACCTTCCCTGAAAAATATACATATCAATTTTGAAAACCACATCCAAATCGGATCAGTAGTTTTTGAGAAACACGCGGCCATACAAATTTATATACATACATACAAACATACATACATACATAAGGATCGAATACAGAACCTCCTTTTTGAAGTTGGGTAAAAATATCAATATACACCATAAATTTTAACAAATTATTAGATCTAACTCAAATTACGGCTGATTTCAATAATCGATCCTATCTTAATCTTCGATCCGATCCCGAGAATCTATATATATAAAAATCAATTGCTGTTCGTTAGTCTCGCTAAAACTCGAGAACGGCTGAACGGATTTATCTTATCTTGGTCTTGAATTATTCGTGAAGGTCTAGGGAAGGTTTAAAAGGTGGGAAAAATTCAAATAATTGCCGGGAAAATCCTCAAAACAGCATTTTTCTATTTCCCATACAAACGTTTTCTAAATAAAATGGTGTAATTTATTACCGCTGCATAAAGTTCAAATTCGCGTGCGCGTTAGTAATCTTCTGACATCTATTACAAATTGTCGATAGGGCACGTAGAGTTTCGTGTCAGTGTCGTATTTAATGATGTTATGTAATTTAGAGATTAGATTGACGATGAGTGGTATAAATGTAAAATGTTAGGTACGTTTCGTTTATGTAATTCAAGTTAATATAAGGTGTTACGTGGATAATAATATACACGACATGTCTATATTATCGTCGACGGTGTGAAAACTTGCCTTATGTAAACGTTGCAAAAAAAATGATGTCAGTGGTTACATTGCTACTAATCGAGTAGGTATGCTAAAACATTTATTTATCTTTGGAAATCAAACAGGTCTATTAATCCTATTAATATTATAAAGGCGAAAGTTTGTAAGAATGTATGGATGTTTGGATGTATGGATGTTTGTTCCTATTTCACGCAAAAACTACTGAAGGGATTTCGATGAAATTTGGCACACGGGTACATCATGTCCTGGATTAACACATAGGCTATAAAGCGGGATTTTTATCCCGGAAAAACTTTTTAACGCGGGCGGAGCCGCAGGCAAAAGCTATAATAATATATAAATGTTGGAATGTATGTTTGATATAAGTATGTTCATCCTACTAATATTATAAAGGCGAAAGTTTGTAAGAATGTATGGATGTTTGGATGTCTGGATGTTTGGATGTATGGATGTTTGTTACTCTTTCACGCAAAAACTACTGAACGGATTTCGATGAAATTTTGCACATGGGTAGATCATGTCCTGGATTAACACATAGGCTATCTTTTATCCCGGGAAAATATAAAACGGGACTTTTATCCCGGAAAAACTCATTCACGCGGGCGGAGCCGCGGGCAAAAGCTAGTAAACTAATAAAAATAAGTCAAATATGTTAAAAAAAAATCGTTCCGATTAGTAAATTTTCGCCATCGAAAAAAAAATCCGTCTGCTGGAATTGATAAGGATGATATTTCAAAATATAGATATGATGATGATATGACTGCCTCGGCGGCGTAGTTGTATTATGGTACGACTGCAATGCTGAGGTCTCGGGTTCGATTCCCGGGTCGGGCAAAGTGATATTGAGTTTTTCTATTCAGTATCAGCTCGGAGTCTGGAATTTGTGCCCGATATAGCGATAGACTCGCCCCCTATCACATCATGGGACGGAATAACGGCGAAAAGTGGGTGCACTAGTTGCGCCTCTGCCTAACCCTTCGGGGATAAAAGGCGTGAGTGTATATGTATAACAAATTCCAGACTCCGGACTGATACTGAATAGAAAAACTCAATATCACTTTGCCCGACCCGGGGATCGAACCCGAGACCTCAGCTTTGCAGTCGTACTGTAATACAACTACGCCACCGAGACAGTCATGTATACCGGGTGGAAGGGAAACGCTCTCTATACCGGAACGGTAAGAGAGAAGAACCATAACATTAACGAAAAACTATATTCATTTGCAAAGCTAAGCGATAATACTTACGATTTTAGTATTTCCGTAATACATGCGCGCGCAATGTAAAGCGTACAAAGAACTGGGCGGCCGTCGCGCTGCACCGGGACCGGCCCGCGGTCGTTAACCCGTCAGCTGATGTACGTGTTTCATTACGATTTTTTTGAAATATTGACCTTTTTTACTATGTTTTTCAGAATAATAGTTTGAATTATCTATCCATACGTGAAGCTGAACAGAAATTTGAGAAAATCCTACTAAAATTGTAACAATGCGATCGCGATTTTTTTAGTGCCATCACGTCAGGAATCACCAATACTATCACCTGTATTCGTTTCCGAGAGCGTTTCCCTTCCACCCGGTATGTATATAGATATGATATTTTTCTAAACATAACATAGCATTACGCCAGTCCCCGACTGCTATATAACAGCGGACGAGCCTCTTGCAATTTTCCGGACAGAATTCCAAACTCCAGGCTGATTTTAAGTAGATATAATATCGAACATTGGTGTAATTGAGCTATAGAAGGTTTCCAATCAATAGTTGATGAAAACATGGGCTATGACAAGGTGTATTTATACAAAGTTGAATTCAGAAATCTAACGAGAACGCGACAAAAGGGAGACATCTACTACGAGTAACTAAGCTAACTAACTGAAAATCTAAATCATAATGCAAGAAAAGTGTCATCGTTTTGCGACATACAAATTAATTAAAATCTTTACTACAATATTAAAATCTCATCTGACGGTGTCGTCCTTGATAAATATCGAAGTAAGGTTAAAGCAGTAATAGAATTAGGTACATGACATGAAAAGTAACAAATTCGTAAGTAACTCCTTATAAACCACAAGACTTACATTCTGGATAAATATGCAAAATTTTCTGAGTAGAAATAAAGCACACAGTATTAGAAGAAATTCAGTACAGTGAAGCAGTAAAAGTATTAAAAAACTACCCTCAAAAATCCAAGCAAAGTAGGAAAGCATCTGCCAGTAAACGCGTCACAAACACCGATCTCACCTTTTATTCGAGTCCCTAGCAACACACGTATCACATTTAAACCGAAAACGTTCAAAATTAACACCATTATAGTAACGCGGCCATATTGGCGAACAACCACATCGGCACGGGCATGATCCTTCCGCAGAAGTCTATCAAATACATCCTCGATCAATCAACCATTGCGCAGGCGCAAGTCGACAGGCAGATCAACGAGCGGTAATAATAGTTCCAAATTTGAAATTTCTAATGCGGATCTTAAGAAATTTTCAAGAAAAATACTCGCCACGAGCGTATGACGAGCGACGTCTATTGCTAAATTGATAACAGTGAGACGGTCAAATGCATAAGTACGCAATATTGTCATTAATTCACTGACCAATAGCGTGGTGGGACGGAGCGCCGTGTGGATGTCGAGAATTGGGACCACTTGCCTGACGCAGGGTCACACAATCGACGGGTCAAGATGGTCGCTCGTTGGGTACGGTAGGTATATGGGTTAGGTTCTGCATATTTGTCCAGGATAAGCGGATGTGACAAATGAAAAAGCACTAATTTAATCATGACACCAATTTTCTTTATACAAGGCAAGTCTTTAAATCAACTTGTACTTTTACTGATTATATATACGTTAAAATCAAGAACATTTATTTCTGTAGTTATGTAGCAAACGAGCCTCCTGGTGAAATTTTATCATCGTTGCCTGTGGACCCTTACAATATAGGACTAGTGAATGAGTTGCTTAATTAGTGTAAAGAAAAAGAAACCGCAGATGGGAAAAGGAGTCATAGTATATATAATGTAATATGCTGCCCTCCACTCAATCACATTAACATGGAAGAAAAAAGCTATAGGCATATTTATCTACACTACAACATAAATTGGCCGGGTCGACTAAAATAGTAGCAAAGTACGCGCAAGCTTGCTACAGCGTTTCATATGATAAGTGGTGTAATAAAGTGGATGTCCTGGGTGCACCTCTGCCCACGCATTTGGGGATAAAGGCGTCATGAGTGTGTTTATGGGGAATGAGATTTGGCAGCTTAAAATTCTTCTTTTAGATGCAAAACCATAGTCGTATGACTCTGAGAACTTGATGTTAATATGGGAAAGCCAATATTTTTATTAGTCTATAAATATTCTCTGGTGAGTAGGACGCTCTCAGGCCGATGAGGGTTAAAGATCTAAAACTTCCCATCTGTTCCCTAATCCTAAAAAGTTTCCTATAATACTGGCAGCGCGTCCATAATTGTAGTATTTTGGATAAACATCCATTGTGTGTACTCATTGTGTGTGTGTGTGTGTGTGTGTTTTTGTATGAAAATTTTAATCTAGTGACCGATGGTGTTTAACTCCTTTAGAAAATGATATTTAAGAATCCTTTCTTTGACCTTAACACAGAGAGCGGATTCCTGAATTGCATACGTCTAGAGACAACTGTTCAAATTGTGCATTGTCTGTCAATATTACGAAAATTTTAACAAGAAAATGCGCTTGTTGTATATTCTTTTTATTAAGATGTTACGGTTAGGAAACGGCCAATCAAGATCTCATGCTGCGCCACGTGAGCTGCAGTCAATAGCTAATAAATTCATCTAACGTTTATTAATATGGACTAATGTTGCACATCGTTTGAATATGGTTTTTGAGTATGACAATAAACCCGTGAAATAGCTGCTCGCCTGTTGCGTCCTGTAGGGGTAGAAAGAATTCCGAGGGCTCAAAACCTTAGCATATCGCATGATTTTTCTTAAAAAATTTGCAATACACCTACAATTTTTACTTGTCAATGTCTATGGACTATGTCTAATCACTAAACGGGTGTTGATTGTGGTGCACACACAAATCTTCGAGAATACCTTATAAAACAAAAGTCAGTGGCTCTTTTTAAAATAATAATTCCTAACTCTTTTTAGCTAGGTAGCTATAGTCTCTATAGAGTTTCTACAAAACGTATTTCTGTACCTACGCGACATTGGTGAAAACGGTAAAAGCCATAAATTTAAAAGAAGAAGAAGATAATACATGATGTGTTTTTCACGGACATAATGATAGTTCTTCATTGATCCGGGGTATTGATGATATGTATATATGAATTCATTTAGACTTAACCTTAGGAGACTTCACCTCCTGCAAGTGCTCAACAACGCGCGCCTATAGCCGTGAATACTGTGTATAATATGGCCGCTACCTAAGTCATGACCGACTTGAATTTACCCACGATACCCATGCACTACAATGTGCATCCTTCGTCACCCGCTAGTCCTATCCTATATATAGTATCCTAGGCTGTAGGAATCGAGCTTCTGCAAAAAAATGTAGATCGATGACTCTTTCTCTTAATTCTCTTGTCTATAAATCTAGCTATAATATAAAACGCACGTTTTACAAAGTCCCCAAAAGACCTCTAAATCCATAGGCACAACGAAAAGCTTTTCAAAATATTTGTGCTAATCTAAGGGGCACTCTTCAGAAGGTCTTGAGAACTCCATGCCAATTAGAGGCAATAGCGCGTAATGAACACGCGTGTACTGGGCCACGATGTTTAATTGATATTTATTGGACGCAATTAAAGAGATGCCATAATATTCACAATTTTACGCACCGAAAACCCGTGGGACTGGACGTAGGATGCTGTCTTTTGTGTGCTGGAAATGCGAATATGGATTCTTTAATATTTTACACTCGTTCACCATCTATCATCATCAAAAGTTTGTATAGATGTTTAAATGTTTCTGAGAAGTGAAGGCAGTAACCGCTAAATGGATAAAATTGGGCTTACGATTGTGCACTCTAAACTCCCATAGAATGTTCGACATCTGGCCAAGGGCAGAGAAGCAAGTGTAACAATTTATCTAAGTCTTTTAGGTTTCGGAAAAGTGTTTAAAAGTACGTTGCGACTTGCGGCATTTTCCACATTAAAACAATGGGGAGAGGAATTAAAATAACTGTCTGTCCGATTCTTATTTGCGCCGAAATGTTCTTACTATATTGATCAACCTTCGTTTGAGAACGCTATACTTGACATAAGGAGATGGGTGTTCAAACATTTTGCGGCCAATAAAAAAACAAACTTATAAACAGCCAATTAAAATCAATTGACGGCCTGTGAGCCGGTGCAGTTGGATGGCAAACAAGAAATTAAAGGACATGAATTCGACATCACCATTGTAGATTACAAACATGTATAAAATTCATCCAACGATGGTGCAAATTGCAGTGATTACAATAAAATAAAAATCATAGGTTTAGGATATTACAGGTTTGGAGTTGTGCGGCCACTGGCTCTCTAGCCTGTTCCTCAAAGAGTATTTCATCTAGTAGTCATAAGATCAAACTGTTGTTCCTAATACAGAACATTCCAGATATTTCGATTACACGAGCGGTACGAAAATAGATGATGTCAATTGTTATCAGAACAGAATCTACACCAATTAAGGAAGTGAACGGACATTAGCGCGCAGCGAGCGATCATCAGGAGTCAATTGGATGTCAACTGACACGTGAGGCCCTGCAGATGGTGTCTCAGAAGATGATATCATTCGATCGTGCTGAGGAAATGGTTATATAATGACTGTTCAATCAGTTTTCATGATGAGTATCAAAGCATGTATTCATTTAGACAATCTAGATTCCAAGTAGAATATTCGAACGCACTAATAATGTAAGTAACTAAAAATATAAAGACATTAATATAGTAATTATTTAATCGGAAAAGCAATATGCCTAGAAGAAGAGTCCTTCAAGAGAGAGATCCAAATGATCTTGCAAGTCTGTTATGAATGGTCATCTATCATCTACTGCAGTTTAATCTTTCCTTTATTTAGAAGTATCTTTCCTTTAAGTATCTTATCCACAAGATCGATAGTATAATTTTGAAGGGATCTTCGTGCTTTTATATTCATTTTGTTTTTATAATCAAATTATCTTAAGATCTTTGTGTTTAATTGAGATTTTATAAGTAAACTTTAACATTACATTACACACAGATGAAAGGTACTTACCATTAACAATCACTGGCCGTGCACCTCAAAAATATATCCTAATCTCAGTAAATCTTCAATATGGCGACGCGTATCTTCATTACCGACTCAGGGACAATGATATTTAATATTTCCATTAAAGCACTAGCGGATGACCACGAGACAAAATAGCTATCTCTCTTCAACTCCTGATATTTTATAAATGTCTTTTTCTTGTAAAGGCACGTGATTTAAATCTTCAGAGTGCTGCACAAGCAATGATCAGGGCTGACCTGGAAAGGAAATTGGTTTAATTTATTTTTTCCGTTACACAACTCCTTGAATTGCGAACGGGAACCGGACATATTTTATAGAAGGTTAGCAAACGGACGAGTGACCCACAAGTAATCACCACTTTCTACCAGCATAATAGACTTAATCGTAACCAACACTGTAGCCGGAAACCTATGCGTAACTAAGCCGAAGGATATTTGATTATGCATGAGTGCCGCGAGAAAGAACTGGATAAGGCTGGAACGAAATAGAGAATCATGGCGTCAGACCGTTTTCTTGTCGTAACTAGAACCAACGACATGGCTATGGTGAGCAAATTAGCATACATCCTGTTACATAACTCGGTATCAACAGACTTCTTAGGGAAATAAGAGCTGTGTTCTAAGATTTCTCACGGACACCTTGAGCTATGTATATATTTTTACATCTTATACCTTAAAATTATCAGCACTTTGTATGCAAGGTAAGACAGACTTAATGCTACGGCCAATCTCTCCCAAGCGACTTTAGGGTGATACAGGGATAAACGTAGCTAGGTGTATAAAGCAGAATAACGAATAGCAAAGTACTTCATAGTTCACATGCGTCTGAGCTTTAGCTATTTATAATATCATCTACGCATATCCTTATTTAATTTATATAGTGTCATCGATAATATCTCTTCAGAGTCCATTCGTTTGTTACCTCGCCAAACCTTAGTTTCAGGGAGATTTCTTAATTCTAATGATTATTCAAAGCTAAATACGTATTTATCGACGTAACATCTTGAAATATCATTATCATCATCATCATCATCAGCCTCCCTCAAAGATTTCCAGGCGGGCCTGTCAAAAGCAGCCTGTATCCAGCGCGTTCCCGAGACCTTTATCAAGTTGTCTATCCACCTTGCCTTGCCATCCACCTGGGACGTCCGACGATGCGCTTGCCAGTACGTGGCTTCCACTTGAGAAACTTTTGCCCCAGAAGACCTCTCGCTGCCGGCCGTGGTCGCTTCCATGGTCGGCGGCCGGGAGGCCTGGCAGGCGGTGGCCCACTTCTGCGAGGCGGTCCTCTCGCGGAAGGAGAGTGCCGAGAGGGATCGCCAGCGCAGTGGTGATCCCTCCCGCCGCCAGACGAGACGTAGGAGGCGTCAAGTGGACGACTGACCGACGTCTCCCGCCCTGTGGATTGGGGGCGTTTGGAGAATTCCACCACGGTATCCCCTACTCTCGACAGGGACCCGTGGGGGCGCCCTTACCGGATGGTGATGAAGAAGCTTCGCCCAGCGGCGCCCCCGCTGTCGCAGAGTCTCCGGCCAGAATTACTGGCCAACGTCGTCGCGGCCTTGTTCCCGGCCACCGAGGAGTTCACTCCTCCACCGATGGCGCCACCGGATGTGGCGTCATCGTCGAATGAGAATCCGGCAAGGGATATCCCGGAGGTTTCGCCCGCTGAAATGCGGGCGGCAGTGCTTCGGCTGCGGAGCAAAAACACGGCCCCAGGGCTCGATGGCATCCCCGGGAAAGCCTGGGTGCTAGCCCTCGAGTACCTGGGCCCGAGGCTCCGCGGCTTATTCACCGCCTGCCTGGAGCAGGGCGTTTTCCCGGTGCGTTGGAAAACCGGGAAGCTCGTCCTGCTGAAGAAGGGGGGACGACCCGCAGAGTCGCCGTCGGCCTACCGGCCCATCGTGTTGCTCGACGAGGTGGCAAAGCTCTTCGAGCGCATCATCCATACCCGCCTCGTCGAGCACCTCGATAGGGTCGGTCCGAATTTGGCCGACGAACAGTATGGATTCAGGAGGGGACGTTCCACTGTCCACGCGATTCTGCGGGTGAAGGCACAGGCGGAGGATGCAGTGGCCAGAGGCAGTGTAGTGATAGCGGTGTCGTTGGACATATCCAACGCATTCAACTCGCTGCCCTGGCCCTGCATCCACGAGGCACTGCGGTACCACGTGGTGCCGCCCTATCTCCGGCGTCTGGTGCACGCGTACCTGTCTGACAGGCACGTGGTGTATCCGGGCGCCGATGGGTGGCACCAAAGAGCGATGTCGTGCGGTGTTCCACAGGGCTCGGTTTTGGGCCCTCTCCTGTGGAACATCGGGTACGACTGGGTGCTCCGTGGTTCCAATCTCCGGGGCGTCGGCGTGACTTGTTACGCCGACGATACGTTAGTCACAGCGACTGCTGGGACCTTCCGGGACGCCGCAACTCTGGCGGCGGCGGGCACCGGCCAAGTAGTTCGAAGAATCCACCGTTTAGGGTTGAAGGTGGCCCTCGAGAAAACCGAGGCCGTGTGTTTTCACGGACCTCGGAGAGGGCCACCGGCCGGTGCCGGCATCGTCGTTGGGGGGGTGCGGATCCCCATCGGCACTAGCATGAGGTATCTAGGTTTAGTCCTAGATAGCCGATGGCGATTCCGCACCCACTTTAAGGAGTTGAGGACGAAATTGTCCCGGGCAGCGGGCGCTCTTTCCCGCCTGCTGCCCAACCTGGAAGGTCCTGGCTTCCCTTGCCGGAGGCTGTATCACGGAGTCGTGCGGTCCATAGCCCTTTATGGCAGCCCCGTTTGGGCTGACTCCCTGGGCCGCCCCTGCGTCGCTCTTCTGCGCGCCCCGCAGAGAGCTTTAGCGCAGCGGGCGGTCAGGGCGTACCGCACGTTCTCTTTCGAGGCGGCTTGCCTATTGGCCGGATTTCTGCCCTGGGACCTGGACGCCAAATCCCTTGCCGATGTATTCCATTGGCGGGAGGAGGCGTTCAGTCGCGGGGAGCGTCCGGCCCTGAAGGAGGTGGAGGCCAAGAGGGCCGCCTTACGGCGAGCCGCCGTGGAGGAGTGGCGTCTCAGGCTGGAGGCCCCGTCGTGGGGGCACCGGGTCGTAGAGGCAGTGCGTCCTGTCTTTGCCGAATGGCTGGACAGGCGCCACGGAGCGGCAACATACCGCCTGACGCAGGTGCTCACCGGGCATGGCTGCTTCGGTGAGTTCCTGTTTCGGGTGGTAGGTGTAGAGGAGTCGGCCGTGTGTCACTATTGTGACAACTGCCCAATGGACACGGCCCAACATACGTTGGAGTGTTGTCCAGCCTGGGATGAGGAGCGCAGCGCTCTCAAAACAGTCGTCGGAGAAGACCTCTCGCTGCCGGCCGTGGTCGCTTCCATGGTCGGCGGCCGGGAGGCCTGGCAGGCGGTGGCCCACTTCTGCGAGGCGGTCCTCTCGCGGAAGGAGAGTGCCGAGAGGGATCGCCAGCGCAGTGGGGATCCCTCCCGCCGCCAGACGAGACGTAGGAGGCGTCGGGTGGACGACTGACCGACGTCTCCCGCCCTGTGGATTGGGGGCGTTTGGAGAATTCCACCACGGTATCCCCTGCCTGTCGTAAAAGGCGACTAATAGGGGCCTCCGGGGGTCACGGGTGGGCGGGACGTGCCACCCACCCATTAGTCTAGCCAACTTCTGTGACCCCCGTGATGGACATGTCCGAGGCAGCGTGTCTCACGCTGCCTCGGACACCAAAAGGCGGACACGGTACGGTGTTTCGGGGGCTTCTGAGCCCCCGCAACAGGAAAAGGACCGCAATAGCGGTACGTGCAGGGGCGGTTGCGGACGACAACTTAGACGTGAGTCGGAGGAAGCCCGCAGCCGTCCCTAATGCGCCGAAGATGGCCGTTTTAAAAAAAAAAAAAAAACCACGGTATCCCCTGCCTGTCGTAAAAGGAGACTAATAGGGGCCTCCGGGGGTCACGGGTGGGCGGGAGGTGCCGCCCACCCATATGTCTAGCCAACTTCTGTGACCCCCGTGATGGACATGTCCGAGGCAGCGTGTCTCACGCTGCCTCGGACACCAAAAGGCGGACACGGTACGGTGTTTCGGGGGCTTCTGAGCCCCCGCAACAGGAAAAGGACCGCAACAGCGGTACGCGCAGGGGCGGTTGCGGACGACAACTTAGACGTGAGTCGAAGGAAGCCCGCAGCCGTCCCTAATGCGCCGAAGATGGCCTTTTTAAAAAAAATAAAAAAATATGCCGTCAGTTCTTCGAACTATGTGCTCTACCCACTGCCACTTCAGCTTGCTAATCCGCTGGGTTATATCAGTGCCTTTCGTTCGTTTACGGATCTCCTGATTTCTGATTTGATCGTGTAGAGAAACACCTAGCATAGCCCTCTCCATAGCTCGCTGATTGACCGTGGGCCGTCTTCAGCGGCCCATAGTCAGAGGCCACGTCTCAGTGCCATATGTCATCACTGGTAACATACATTAACCCGTCAAACTCCGCTTATATATATAGATGTATGGGGAAACCCTATATATATGGACGCCGGCGTCCGTCGCGGGGCTTGACGAGTCAATTGAATACTTTTGTCTTCTGGCACTGAGATATTTTGGTCGAGAAGAGCTCGCTTAGTGCCCCGAACGCTGCCCAGCCGAACTGGATTTGCCAAATGACCTATTTCTCAAAGATAATAAACATCTTGAAATATGCAAGCCAAGACTTAAAATCAGATAAATCCTCAAAATGTTTTTTGTCAATTTTTTTTTCTGGTGTCATTCTATCTCTATTTTTTAAAATTATGCATACTCATAATTGTAATACTCGTTCTGTTGTTTCTGTATTTTTGTATCTTCCTAATTTATTTATTATTTTCTGTACCCAGTAAAATCAGGGGATCAAGCACAACTTATAAAATTTCACAATGTTATTTTTTGTTCAGTTGTTATGAAATTCTTCTGTGAGTGGTTTTGGCTTCCGAATCCATTTTTTTTTTAATATTGTTTTGATATAAAACTTCTCTATTTATGTAAATAAAAGTGTTATCTTACGTAAACATCTTGAGACACGTGAAGGGAAGACTGTTGTTTTGCAATTACTGAGCTACAACTCAATTTAAACCCTCGACACGGGGTAAAATGGACTTTAACACTGCACAATAAGCCATGCTATTGGCCATAACAAGATTACAAGTAGACGTCACGAACTCTGGACCATTTAAAGTAAGATTTATCGTATCAGGGTTCAGTACGAACCAGAGTTTACCAGTTTTAGATGGTTTCCTTAAAAATTATAGAAGCTTTTCTTTAAAAAATTAATTTGGTTACTTTCGGCATTTTAATTATCACAGAGAACGAACAATGTAAGTGTAGTAACAAGTGTTTTTTTAAATACTTAGAAATATCGGGTGTTAAATTTAACTATTTGGTAAAAATGGAAAATACAATTGAAATAAATTCACTGAAATTGTAGTGCTTAGACCTTGCGAACAGAGCCATTGTGCGAAACCCTGGATTTGACAATAGAGATTTGGAGACCACACGCATACCTAACTGTGGCATTGGTAAATTTATTAAAAAATCTAAAACGACTTAAGGGCATTATACACATAGATATTAGTGTACTGTACATAGTCGGTATAGTATAGCATAATATAGACAAGAATCAAAAACTAACATTGATAAATTATAGTAGTAAGAAACAAACAGCGTACGATGTTATTTTACATGTTCAAGAATTTAACAGGAATAAAAAAAAATAAAGAAAAATGGTCGCTAGCATAAGAATATTTACAAGAAGGTTAAAAGAAGCAAAAAGTATTTACACCCTAAATTGAACTATAAAAAACTCACCAGAAACAATCATAGCCACCGACTCCATATCGATAACTGGCCATTTTAAACTCGACAGTATTTTTTTGAAATTCTGAACTTGAATAAGTCACCGCAAATGCATACGTTGCCACTTGCCGGCACAGCAGCGTACAAGTCCAACAAGAGCCAGGATTGCAGTGTGCGTTAAAGTTGTCACAATGAGGGGGAGTGCACAATTAGGAGCAGAACCGAATGACCTCTTAAATAGTATAGTCCGTCGCATAATTTGGGACGACTGTCTCATGCCTATATGTTTCGTAGCAGAAGAGTTAAGTTTAGTGGAATGCAATGTAATGAGGAAAATGATAGAGCCTATGACGAAATGACTTTCTGGGCTTTCGCCGCTCTTGCAAAAAAATAAGATTGAAGTTATTTAAAAGGCAGTATAAATTAAATCCGATAGAGTGGAAAGAAGAACTACTAACGGTAAATATCCAAATATTGCTCACCAATTCAACGAATAGTTATTAAAACCTCTTCTGTATTAGCTAATCTAATCACACGCAGTTTGTATCCTAGCAATTTTTTTAATGAATCATTGAATGACGAGGAGAGCATGCCGTTCGCCTTATGGTAAGCCATACGATCACCCATAAACAGTAGAAACACCATCCAGCATCTTGAGTTACAAAGTGCTGTGTGGCATTCCACAGCGCTCGTCATCCTGAGACATAAGATATTAAGTCTCATTTTGTCCAGTAGTTACACTGGCTACAATGTCCTTGAAACCAAAGCACAACAGTGCTTACACACTGCGGTAGAGATAGACATTGAGCGGTACCCACCCAGACGGACTCTTACATATGAGAGACCTACCACTAGTAAATTAACTACAATTGCATTCTTATTTTACCTGATATTTCTACATCCATATATGTATACGGAACAGCGGACCGCGTAGCTATTCGCACATGGCGAATTTTTTAATAAATTTTTATTGATCAGAATGTGTCGCGGGCCGGCCAGCATGACGTCACAACCTATTTTTCGGTCCACGATGTAGCGGAAGCACGAAGTAGCTTATGGATATTCTGATCACTAGAATGTAGATGGTAGGTTTCTTGTAACTCGCGGGACTCTGTCTACTCGATATACCATCTACCAGCAGATTGTTCTCACGCTAAATCGCTGATCGTAGGCACTATTCTGTTCTAATTTGGAAGACGATGTTGTCAGTGCAATTATTGGGTATTTTGAAATGAACACCCTAATTTTTCAGGATGTCAGGTGGAATGCAATGCCGCACGACAATTATGACTTTTTTATTTGAAAGTTGGCACAGTTTGCTCGACCTAAGAATCAAAACCAAGACTTTAGCGGTTTTATGTCCTGAATTCATGGGCTGAATACATTAATTATATTTTATACGATGCTACTATCGGACTAACAAGACCGAAGCTATGCTTCATGAGCGCTGTTCGCAGTCTGCAGTCTAGACCTTGACAAATCATCACGCTAATTACTAAATGTTCCACGCATCATTTATATTTACAATCCCTTTTTACGCGACCAAATGCATTCCCGAGGTTCCAAACAACCGCTAAGGACATTAAATTTATTTTTCAAATAATCTTTATTTGGTATATTTTCTGATTTCTATAAACAATCACAATTGCTATCGTCAGATAGCTATAATAGACCAATGACACGTTCACAGAAGACTTAGGTAATTTCATAATATTCTCGTATTTTATTTTATTTCGGTCGTTAGAAATTTCTTTTCCGATTTCGAAATAATCCTCACGGTGTCATAACATTTTTTCGGGAAATCATCAGCGTTTGCCATAAAAATAAGCCCCCTTGTCGTGTAGGCATTATCCAAGACTACCCGGTCCATTTACAAACCTCGTTACCGCTCATTCAGATCATGATGGCCACATATAACATGCAACGGCTTTGTCCAGCCTATTGCAAGGTCACGAACCAAGCACTAGCCCATTCAAAACCGAAAATGAATTTCTATCATCTATGAAATGACCATAATGGAGAATCGTGCCGTGCCTGCCTTATTACCCGACTGCGAAAGAAGGAAGGTTATGTTTTTCGAGTGTGTGTATGTATGTATATTTCTTTGGGACGGCCTAGAGCCTAAACGACTTGTCATATTTTTATGTGAGTGGTGTCAATAGATTCGTCTTAGCCGTGAGAATGACACTGGGTACATCAAATTTTTTTAAAATTAAAATTGAGTATTTTTGGCGGCAAAAAGTAATCTAAAAAAATATGTTTTCAAAATACATCGAGTGTGGTATCAAAATAAAGGATTTTTAACGGTGGTTACGAATATATATACAACTTATATGTTTTGTTGGAGTTTGGAATAAGAAATGCTAATAAATCTCATCACACTTTACACTAATAGTAGGTAGGTATAAATGCGAAGTTTGTGTTAGTTTGTTACTTTTTCACGGTAAAACGGGTTTGGCTGAAATTTGGCACCTAGGTAGTCTATAAAAAAAGAAAACTAAAAAGTTGGAAATAAAAAAAAAATGAAAACAAAAACAAAAAACCCGACTGCGTCAATATCTGCCATTCATTGCAGAACTGACAAGATAGAAACAAGATTTTAATTTGAATATTTTATTTTGGTTTTGAATAATATTAGTTGACAGTGTTCACAAACGCAGTCGGAGGCATCTGCTCACTCCGAGATTTTGTTGCTCTACCTATATCACCAACCAAATTACGAGAAGTGAGCGTGTTATGCCTCCGTCAGCGTTTGTGAACACTGTCAACTAATAATATTCAAAACCAAAATAAAATATTCAAATTAAAATCTTGTTTCCATCCCATAAATTGTTTTTAAAATAGCATTAACGATTACGGAACGGCATCTTTTCTAAGGCCGACATTTAAAATATTTTGCTAATTATATCAAAATTCACCTTCTTATCACACTCAATACAGTACATCCCATTATATGATAAAATACAATAAGCATGCAGTTAACTGTAAGCACAAACAATTTGTGGTTTATGGAGTTCTATTTTGAACAGCAATATCATCCCCAGAGCCATTAATATTTGCTGGTCTCAAAAATGTTACTTCATGCTGGGGTCAAACCCACTTGTTCCATAATCACTCCTTGCTCTGCTCAATACACCAAAGGCTCTCCAGAAAATAAGAATATAGGACCATTTTTTAAAAGTATAATTTATAAATATACACTTAACATAAAATGTCAGCATAGTATAAACAAAATTGTCTATAAAAATCCAGTGAACACTTCAAAATGATGATTTAACGCCTCTACACACTGTAACTTCGTTTTAGATTTTAAAGCACCATTGGATGGATTGTCATAACAGAAAAACACTCTCTTCGTCCTAGCATGCACTAAACCCATCGCGCACATAACACACGGTTCCCTTAATAAATAAATGTAATATCCTGTACACAAGTATGGACTGTCCTCACTCTGTATTGCATCATCGTGTTTGCTAACAAACATTTTTGCACCATAATTCACTTCACGAAACTTGTTCTTCAAATGCATCAACATATCCTTGTCAATGCCAGCTAGAGTTCCTGTTCCGGAGTCTATAACGGTAGACCATGCACCCCCTTTCTGTGTTTTTGCTACATTGTCTATCGCCAACATAGCGGAATGTTGTATGGGGTGCTCGTGTCTATTGTCACATGCTATAGCAACTACAGATCTATTCTTTGGATCCACAACAACAGCTGCATTAGCATCACCTTTAACTATGTCTTGAACATCAAAATTTTTACCATTTTGATACCACTTGGCAACTTCCAATGCCATGCCCATGAACAGTCTATGGTCAATCAGATCCTCACTTTTGAAGAAGTCATCACTGATCAATTTCTCTAAATATTTATTTGGGTGGAAATTGAGAGACCAATGCTTGCTACATTCTAAATATTGTTTTCGTACTAATGGAGGTTTTTGAGGGACCTCAATCTCTTTAAAATATTCAAAACAATCTTTCAACTCATCAACATTCTCTTCTAGAAACTCTTGAATGGATTGAGGCATCACAGTATCTAGAAAAACAGTCGGACATAACAATATTTCTCTCTTCCTTGCCCTTTTCAAATGGTGAAATTCTTTCAGAGGCACTTTTTCGTTCAAAACCTGAAACATTCTTGATATGTCCTTTGGGTCCTTAACATGACCAATATAAACTTTTATCAATGGTATTTCTTTGAAAAAATCATCATCCAAAACCGCTTGAAGGTTTTTCTTTGAATTCATAATGTTTTCCATGAGGTTGTCTGAGGTTGCATCAGCCATTTTGGCTTTTTTTTCTGGTGGTTCTGTTGTCTCTAACATGGTGACCGGTCAAGAGGGTTTCACTGTTTTGCTGAAAATAAACAAACACCACTATTTCATTACACACACTGTATCACTTTCAAAAATATGCTCTTTGTAGGTTATTCACTAAGATTACCTAATCTTGAAGTCAAACAAAAGTTTCATTTAGTATTAGTTAAACATAATATTATATGGTACTAAATTAAAATAAAATAAGATTATTTTGGTTCATTAAAATATATTGCATTCGTTTAAGTTCTATTATCTTGTGCTGATAACAATAAGTTCTATTTTTTCTGCATGAACATATAAAAAATAACCACAATATTATATTTTTTTTTATAGAAAACGCTTCTGGAAAATGCATAAATATGTTTGCAGTACCCCATTAGGATAAGGCAGATGGAAAGAGTTTTCAACAGGCCTTACCTGGCCCTTTCCTCTACACAGATATTGACTAATCAAGCCCCGCTACGGATGCCGGCGTCCATATATATATATATATGGGTTTCTGCATACATCTATATATAAGTGGGGCTTGATGAGTTAATAAAGAGAAAATATTTTTTTTTTAATCTTTATATAATGCTCAGGTAAGAAAATATTTGTATTTATGTAAGTTATTACTTTTAAATTAAAAAACTACTGGATCAATTTCAAAAAATATTTTAATGATTTCTTATGTTTACGCGAATGTTAGATATTTAAATAAAACTATTTTATGGATTTCATCGCGGTTTTTTCATTTATATTAACGGACAATGGGGTGGGTTTGCCCACCACCATGAAGTGCTGAAAAGCCTTCGAAACGTCGGGAGAAAATGTAAATGAGAAAACCGTGATAAAATAGTTTTATTATACCTGATTAACACAGGCTAGCTTATTATCCCAGGAAAATACACATTACATAGTCTGAAAATTTGCTTCATTCACACTCAAGATTCTGATAATAAATGCTCAACATGTCAAGAGCAGGCAGATTATTTATCTCAATATTATGTAAATCAACATTGCACACTTGTGATGTATAGAACACATATATTACATGTCACTAAGTGTCATTGTGTAAATATTATATAAGTTCATTATGAAGCTAAAATGTTTCATTATATTCAATGTATGGCCAATGTCTCCACACTTGGAACACGCAATAAAAAATACACAAAAGCATTCCATGGCATTCTGTAAACATTCACAATTCATTAGGGACAGTTTTGACAGTGCAAACATCAGTGAGTTCAATTATCTTAGCATTCTTGTAATGCCTGCAAATATCATATACCAAGGCCATTTTTTTTCAAACAAAACCTTATAAAATCCGTTTCCGTCACATACCTCACGTCAGTAACGACGAGTGTAACTATTTAGTGTAATTGAACCACGCAAAACGTCCACGAATCGAAGTGTTTTGCCACTACACTGATAATAACACCATATATGCGAAACCCACTGATACGGCGTGAACGAATTTGAAAAGTATTTGTAAGTTCGTGTCACATATAAACTTCCATCGCAAATAATTTGAAATGACATCAAGAATGTAAATTAGCATATCCAATCAGTTTCATATACAGCCTAGGCGTTAAAATTGAGAAAATTATTATAGACTTTACCTCGTACGTAATTGACGATTTCCGCGAAGTTCCAACACAGATTTGGTGTTTTTTTACATAGAATGCAAAGATTTCTTGTACAAAGTTGTGAGATATGGATTAGCTATTACGTTTTGCGGTAAAAACACATTAAAATTTATGTGCCACACAGGTAAATTGTAAAATTCCAGCAGCCATGGCAATTGGCATTTGGCAGATTACTTCAGTGTTGCCAACTCGCAGTGGTCTCTGAAGTCTGACGACAAAATGTATTTTTTTTTTTTTTTTATTTAATTGTTACGGCTCTGGATACTAGTCCATTGAGCCCGTCTTTCATATATTTTCATCCTCAGTCCTAACTCCTAACTAATATGTCGAAGTAAAGCAGTGGCTACCTTACCAAGACTTTATCAAGGAGTTTTGGCGGCAACGAAAAAACACTTGATTGGCACAGTTATTTCAATTCACTTCATTTGAGCACTTTAATAGAACTATATTGGATAATATACCACCATAATTATGCAATATAACACTAAGTGTTGAGTATTTGAAGGAATCGAGGAGTGATTTAAACAAAGTCTTCGTGGTGTAAAGACTAAGTATATTCAAACAATAGTACAAACTTTAGCGCACGCGTGCGTATACGTACAACACGTCACTCGCTGCGCCGGCGGACGGACGACTGACGACTGGCGCAGCAGTCGTTTTTAAAACTTACATATAAAAATAAGTAGGTAGATATATATTTGTTCGCGGCGCTTACAAAGCCCCACCCTAGTGCTGCTGACGCAGCAGTCAGCACTAATTACTCCAAAGGAATCTTAGCGACGCGAGAAACAGATCTCTTTAAACTACCTAACTGCGTCTTTACTTGTACTACGCGTACTCTGCCGTCTTTCCCCGGAAAAATCTCTTCGATAAGGCCTCGTGGCCACACGTTACGAGGAGCATTAGGATCAGCGATAAACACTAAATCTCCGAGTTGAAGAGACATTGGGCTATCTTCCGTCCACTTCTTGCGAGGTATCAATTCGGGAAGCACTTCCTTCACCCATCTCCTCCAAAACATATCAGTCAGTCTTTGGGCTATTCGCCACTGACGACGGCAGAACAGGTCAGAATCATCAAAGCTGCCTGTTAGAGGTAAGGTAGAAGACGAGCCGAGTAAAAAGTGATTTGGTGTTAGTGACTCCTTGCTGTTGACATCGACGGAAACATGACTAAGTGGGCGTCCATTCACTATAGCTTCCACTTCAGCCAGCAGCGTATTAAATGTTTCTTCTCTGGGCGCTCTTTCTTTATAAATTTTAGCATTACAGCTGTACTTCTCAATAGGCGTATCCATGAAGAAAACCGCATTGGATCCGGCACAGCTGCACACCCAGGTAAGTGATTTTCTTGTGTAATATTTGTTATATATTCCAGGTCGGACTCGACGACGTTAGTTATGCATGAAATAGTGGGCCATGAGCTTTCAGTCTCATACAGAAATTGAGGACCATTGAACCACTCACCTTCCAGATTCAACCTATCAAAGTTTTCCCGAGTGGCTATATCGGCAACATTCAAAGCGGTAGGTACATATCTCCACTCCTTAACTTGGGTTAATTCATCAAGCTCGCCTAGGCGATGAGCGACATATGGTTTATAACAACGCGTATTGTTACGTATCCATTGCAAAACAGTTGTGGAATCGCACCAAAAATATCGATCAGCTGTTTTTATTCGATGAGCGGACTGTAGTGTATTCGCCAACCGACCAGCCATTATGGCCGCCTGCAATTCCAGTCTAGGTACCGTAACCCTTTTTACAGGAGCAACTCGGCATTTACTGGCTACGAAACAAACTTTTATTCGATTATTGTTATCTAACCAACGCCAATAAGCGACCGCACACATAGCCTGCAACGATGCATCACAAAAAATATGAAGTTGTAAACAATTATAACCTGTGTCGCTTAAAGGTGGGTCTGTCTGTATGCTTGTGGACGCAGCTTTACTATTGAATGACGTGCATACCTGTTTGTTATTCCTATTATCTTGAAGAACATTGTTACGTAATGCCGATTCATCAACTCGCCTATAACATCGAGGTATTCGGATGCTATTTATCGTTTTCAATAATTTTAACCATTTAAACCATTTTATACAAATATCCTCCGTTATATTTTCATCCCAACCTATATTTGACTTCCAAGTTTCCTGAAGTAATATTTTACCGTTAATAGTGAACGGCGAAAGAAATCCGTAGATATCAAACAATGACATAATGACCTTTAATAAATCGCGTTTCGTAGGACATTTTAATCCATTAATTATCTCTTGAGGTATCCGTTTAAATGTGGTAACAAATCCTAAGGAGTCATCGTCGGGATACCATATGATTCCCAAGGCTCGCTCGCCTTCATGTCGAGTCCCTAACTTCACAGAAGCGGCCGTGGGAGCTAGCGACTCCTCTTTAAAACATTTGCGCTATTGCTTAGCCAATTACGAATTTCGAAGCCCCCCTGTTTGTGTATGTAAATTATATCACACGCTAATTTAATACAAGTATTTTCACTAGGTTGACTATCAATATAATCATCCATATAATGTTGATCGTGAATAGCTTGAACTGCAGCGGGCTTCAATGAGTCATAACGCTGAGCGTTTTTATTTTTAATAAACTGTGCAACGAATGGGGCACAACTCGCACCAAATATTAGGGATGTCATCTTGTATGTTTTTACAGGCTCATTAGGGTTTTCGCGCCACAGAAACCTTAAGGCATCCTGATCAGTAGGTAATATTTTTACCCTTAAAAACATATCTTTTATATCGCCCACTATAGCGACCTCGTGTTCGCGAAAACGCAACAGAATACCTAACATAGACACTAATAAATCGGGACCCATCATTAAATAATCATTTAACGATAAACCGCTAATTTTGGCTGCCGCATCAAAGACGAGACGTAATTTCTTTTTGTTCGGATTATCGACACCGAAATGGGGTAAGTACCACGTTCTATTTGTTTTTGTTGTATCTATAATCTCCTCGGCATATTCACCATCTAATAAATGCTTTATACGATCACGGTACCTTTGTGCATACTGTTTATCACATGACATTTTCTTTTCCAGGTTATACAGCCTAGACAACGCCAGGCGATTAGAATCAGGCATCTTACAGCGGGTGTCCTTCCACGGTAGACCTACATACCATCGACCATCTATTAATTTTGCCGTTTCTTCCAGGTGTACAAGAGCGCGCAAATCATCGCGATTCTGGCGCGGCTTCCCGGATATTCCCATAGATTCGATACAAAAAAAAAATCTTACCATTTCGTGCAGGTCTTCTAAAGAATTAGTGTTTGCTGACCCTAATGAAACCTCCGTGTCGTGTAGGATTGAATAACACGCGCCCGTTGAAAGTGGTGCTGGAACTAATCCATGGACGCACCATCCCAGCGGAGTACGCGTAGCACAAGGTTCATTAAATTTTCCCATCTTAATTTCAAGTGGTATTAATAAATTAAAATTATCCTGACCAATTAAAATTTCAGGTTCAATATTCGTACAACAAAATTCGTTTTTAATATTACATAAATGTGAATATATATCAAAGTTAACTAAACCAAAGTTTTGCACAGGCACATTTAAATCTTTAAAACTACTAGCAGTAATATTAAATTTCTCACCCTTATAGTTCGCTATACAAACGTCCATAATATCAACGTCGCACACAAGCGCACTCTTATTCCATGCGCCGCACACGCGCAGGGTCTCCCGACGGCCACGCAAACCGGCTCGTGACGCAAGCGCAGCACTGATGAGCGACACCGTGGATCCGTCGTCTAATAACGCACTTGTTTTGAAAACGCCGTTCGGACCGTATACACTTATAGGCACTACTTTTAATAACACTTTGCACTCATTATATTTTTTGTTAACGTGTGTTACTGTTTCAGGTGTCACCGACGACGGTTCGGCTGCCGTATTATCGCCAACACACGGTTCACTGTTCACAGTTGGACGCAAGTCGTAATGCAATAACTTATGATGCGCTTGGCCACAGTTCATGACGTCACACGTTGCAGCAGGACAGGTCGCTCGGTCATGGTGTGCGTCTATGCATTTGTAACATAACCGATTACGTTTGACATAGCTCCATCGATCTTTGCGTAATGCTTTGCGGAATTTCTTACAATCCTGTAATTTATGTTTCGATAAGCGACAGTAACGGCAGTTTTCACTATCATCGTAATTTTTATTTAATAAAACTGTATGTGTACCTTCTGTGTATTTTTTCTTGTTATAATAATAATTATCATTTGTATTTTTAATATTTAACAAAGCCATAGAAGACACTTTCATAGCTTCTTCATTTAAAAAATCTGAAATATCAAACCATGTTGGTCTTTTATTTTGCTTTATGAATGTATAGCTATAATCCGCCCATTTCGAAAGTAAAACCGGTGGTAATTTTGAAAGTATGCATGTAGTTATGCTTATCCCATTTAGGTATTCATCACAACCGATAACTTTGACAGCGGCAACACAGTTACGTACTTTAATTGAAAAGGGCACAATATCCTTGTGATATTCTTGTGACACTGAATGTAATTTCTTGATGTCCACCATGATGCGTGACAGAATGATATCAGGATTCCCAAACTGCAGCTCGAGTGTCGACATTATTATGTCAGGCGAAGTAGCACTTATAAGCAAGGCTGAAACCGCTTCGCGAGCTGATCCCTTTAAACATTTCCTTAGGCGCCACAAATTCTCATCATCCGTGAAATTACAGACTCTGGATGATTCTTCATACGCCTTTTTAAAGTGAAGCCACTCCATTGAGTCACCAGAAAATAATGGTAATTCTTTTGGTGTACATATTCGGCTTAAAAAGTTAGAATTAAGTCCATTGCAGGTAGAAGCGGCTGCTAAATCCTTCAGTGCACTAGCTAGTAGTTGAACCGTTCCATCAGTGCCGACATCTGCCGCCGGCGGGCACGGCGCGTCCTTAGTATGACCCTTGTCGTGGACGGGCTGCGCTTCCAGTTCACGATGGCTGTGCTCTAGCCACTCCTCCACCTCCCTGTTGGTGCAATGGGACCGAACACTACATTCGTCGTTGATATCCGCTAGGTCCGCCGCTAAACGTTTATTTATTAAATCCAGCTCAATCTTAGCTTTAGCTTCCGCGGCCTCCAATTCCAACCTTTTTTTGCGTGCAAGCACTGAAGATGATGAGGACCTCTTGGATCTAGGTGCTTGGCGAGACGTTGAAGGCTCAGGTTGAAATAACGGTAACGGTGGTTCCGATTTCACCACACTACCCTCTTCTGTATTTCGACGAAGAAAAGTTTTATTAATTTCGGTACTTCGTGGCAGTGTTGGAGTCTTCGGAATCGCGGACTTGTCTTCCTGTTGTTCCTCGTTCCTCTTTGCGGTTCTCCTTGTGTTCACCATGGTTCTTGGTGTGTGGAGCATACTATTCTGTGAGCGATCCGGCTCGAAGGACCACTGTTGAGTATTTGAAGGAATCGAGGAGTGATTTAAACAAAGTCTTCGTGGTGTAAAGACTAAGTATATTCAAACAATAGTACAAACTTTAGCGCACGCGTGCGTATACGTACAACACGTCACTCGCTGCGCCGGCGGACGGACGACTGACGACTGGCGCAGCAGTCGTTTTTAAAACTTACATATAAAAATAAGTAGGTAGATATATATTTGTTCGCGGCGCTTACACTAAGTATCACCAAAATAATGAATTAAAACAAGAGCACCTCATGACACTTCCACATTCCCGCCAAAACTCCACGACAAAATGTAAGATCGGTAGAGTTGCCAAGTAAAATCGGTATAATCCATAGAATAAAGACTAAAGCAGTAAAGCAGCAGTACTTATAGTCCTTATTCTGAGGTATAATCGGATCCAAAATTGGTATATGCAAAAAAACAAGCAATATTCAATAAAATCTCTATATTTTAAAGTCTGGGGACTATTATTCCACCAAAAGAAAGTAATCTCAATAAACAAGAGTCACGCGTACAATACATTAAAATATAGAATATGGAAGCTAGGCAAAGATTTAACACGAATAGCTAAATGTACAATCTCCCAACATTCCAACAAATTGCCCCAGTAATAAACTGGCAACATCAGGGTGTCCGAGCCGCTTGGGGAGTTTTTGGCGGGAATGTGGAAGTGTCATGAGGTGCTCTTGTTTTAATTCATTATTTTGGGGATACTTAGTGTTATATTGCATAATTATGGTGGTATATTATCCAATATAGTTCTATTAAAGTGCTCAAATGAAGTGAATTGAAATAACTGTGCCAATCAAGTGTTTTTTCGTTGCCGCCAAAACTCCTTGATAAAGTCTTGGTAAGGTAGCCACTGCTTTACTTCGACATATTAGTTAGGAGTTAGGACTGAGGATGAAAATATATGAAAGACGGGCTCAATGGACTAGTATCCAGAGCCGTAATAATTAAATAATAAAAAAAAAAAAACGAGCCGCTTGGAACAAGAATTTTATACCCATATATAAACTTCTTGGCTTGGAATCTATGAAATAATAATATCATGTTTACTCTTAAAATAGTGGTTTAAACAACAAAACTTATCGGTAGACAGTGATTATGGTGTTACTATGATACTTTCCTACTTAATTGCGATACAATGTTATAGTATAAACCCGCATATTTGTATTAATTTTGTGCGGTCGTAACGGTCCGGTGATTGAATTGATACTGGCGTACGTAACGAGCACAGACTACTCAGAAGAACTACGTTCAGACCGCCATGTCGGATACATTATCTTTGAACCGTAAAGGAGACTTGCAAGTTTGTCAGATGACATTTAATTGTTTTTTTACGGACATTTGTAGTATAGGCAAAGGAACAAAACCATGCAGCCCATGATGGAATATTTTTTCAGGCCCATACAGCCTTGTTGATTATTTAGTGATTAGGTTCTTTCCTTAAAAAAAATTTAATATTAAGGAAAAAATTTACGTGTTGAAATAAAACAGGTTTTTATTTTATATATTTATTTTTGAACTTTTTCTTAAATTTAAGCAATGCTTTCTTCTGCATTTTTTTAAATTTATATTTTTCGGCCCTTATGATGTCTATCCCTTTTAATATTTTGTTTATTACATTGCACCAATAAAAATACAGAGTTTAATACTTATGTCTAACAAATATTCAGGGTCTAAGTTTTTGTGAGAATGGCAATTCAAAAGAATATTTGGAACATATACTTTGTTTGATGTTTTTACTAATATTATTTTTATGTCCTTGTTGTTCCAAATATTCGTTTGTAATTTTAATTACATTACCAAAACTTATAACAATGTTTTCATGGGGATAACTTAATTTTCTTGCATTCTTACAACTTTTATATTCTTTTTGTACTATGAAATTGTGAATATTATTATTCACTTTAAAGATTGCTTTTACATTCTGCACAATTATTAATTTTAGGAAGCACTTTCCTTGTTACCCACCCTTCTGTGTAGGCCTTTGAATGAATATTTAACCGTTCTCGTCTGGCTTGTTCATGAATATTCTCTTCATTACTAAACTCAATATTTTCAGTTATATCTGAACTATCTAATTTAGAGTTCATCGTTGGTGCAGAATTCACATTTTCAAACAAGGATTCTAAATTTAAAATATTGATACTAAAATCTTCACAATTAAAACTTATAAATCTTGTTATTAATAGAGCTTTAAATGTTAATAAGAGTGGGCAGTTGGATTATTAAATCTTTAATAATTGTATGCCTGTACTTGTCCAAAAAACATACATACATACATACATACACTCACGCCTGTTATCCTCGAAGGGCTAGGCAGAGGTGCAACTAGTGCACCCACTTTTCGCCATCATTCCGTCCCATGATGTGATAGGGGGCGAGCCTATCGCCATATCGGGCACAAATTACAGACTCTGGGCTGATACTGAATAGAAAAACTCAATATCACTTTGCCCGACCTGGGGATCGAACCCGAGACCTCAGCTTTGAAGTCGTACTGTAATACAACTACACCACCGAGGCAGTCCAAAAAAGTTTTCAATAACATCAGAGTTAAGAAAAAAATTAAATTAAATTAAATTCATTTTATCCATTGTAAATCTACGTGCCTTTTAATTTTTATTGCATAATTTCCACAGAACTTTCTTAGTTAAAGGATTTATATCTTTAGTTAAACCCTCTAAAGACTTTTCTTTACTGAATACCAATGCCTTCTGCGCTCTGGATTTATAATTACTTATACGTTTTGCTTTCTTATATTCATTATAGATTAGTTGACATTGTGGAGATAAGGTGCCCAATGTTTTTATTAATCACCTTCTGACCAACTTTTTGGAGTTTTCTATGATGAAGCTGAAAATAAAACAAAATATTGTTCCTTAAAAAATAGTCAACAGACTTTGTAGGACCACAATACAACAAACTTCAAACAAATAAATACCTTGTGTACCCTGGATCTCAGTTCCGGAGGTCACAGCAGCAGACAGTCTTGACTTACAAATCACTGAAAAAAAAAACAATAAAACATCTTACATTTACCAATTATTATTCAAATCTATCAATAAACACAGTATACTTTTTGGCCTTGTCGTTACTTTAGGACAGATCTTATTCTTATGCTTATAATTCTACCCATGACTGTCTTCAGACACACAGCAAAGTTGATGACTAATTAATAGAGACAAGCCAGCTGCTCACCAGATGGCAGGCAACTTTAGAATTTATATGGCGATAGGCTCGCCCCCTATCACATCATGGGACGGAATAAAGGCAAAAAGTGGGTGCACTAGTTGCGCCTCTGTCTACCCCTTCGGGGATAATAGGCGTGAGTGTGTGCGTGTTAGAATTTAGATTACACAATATACATAAATTACTACATACCATTGACTTCAGAGCATGCCACTTTAAACGGGATACTTTCTTCAGTTTTTGAGTATGTATGGTCAATGTGTCGCTTTCGTGCATAATCGTGATTTCTGTACTTCAGAGGAACTAGAAAAGACAAGACATATAATATTAAAAACAATTTAGCTATATCTTAAAAGTATCTTCGGTTCTGAAAGATAAGTTACCTGTTTCTTCATAAACCAATGACGAATTTCTTGAAGAAATCTCCAAGTCTGTAAATAAACTTGGATAGGCTTCACTCTTCAAGCGTTTTGTTACCTGGTAAACAAATCTTTGCTCAAAATGCTTATGGCAAACATACATGTTCTTTGTATCACAAACATTTTCACTACCTATGCACTGTATCCACCGGGATTTTAATCTCTTTCCTTGCGGGAAATTGATGCAATTTAACGTCTTGTCGTAAACTATTCCACTTGGATACACAACACCTTCGTAATATTGTTAAAAATGTTGAAATTACATTGACTGGATATTACTGTATTTGTGGATTTAAAGAGGTGATGGCCGACGCTTGGCTTTTTTGACAGTGACACATGGCCAAAATGGCGACTGTTCTTGGCGGGGGTGAAGACGACGAAAGAGGGGCGCGGAATGTCAGTTGAGATTCTTGCACTGTCAGTTTCTATGGTCGATATTTTTTGTTCTAGCATTACCGGGCGCGGTAACGAGCAAGTCTACCAATTTTGGTAGACTTTTTGTGACAGGTTTTCTGCGGCTTATGCTCTGTCTATGTTAGTCTAAGAATACATCATCGGAAAGACTATTTCAACACTAATGGAATAAACGAGCCAGATTTTTCATATCTTTCTTTAATTTCAATCTAGCACAAAGTTCAATCAAGCACAAAGTTACTACAAAAAAAAATTATAAAATTTTCAAATGCCTGTCCTGTACAATTAGCTTTTTTGGGATTGTGTCGTTACTCGTTATTCATGGATAGCAGCGTTAGGTATGTCTCTTTCAATGACTACTACATAAAAAAGTGCAACACACATACGATACCGTTGTGTCGTTATACACGCAAACTCAAATAAATCTAAATAATCTACAGATTTTGGCTGTTTTACGCGCACTATAAAAGTTTTTATGTTTATATATGTGTGTATGAGCATTGAGCATTTGCGCGCATATTACGTTTGCAGAAAGAATAAATCATACAAGGCGCGGTCCTTATATATTGTCTAAACGTCATGGTCCCGAATTAGAGAATATATTGTCCTATTTAAGTAGAAATGATATTTTGAGATGTAAGCGGAGCGCCGCATTACGGAGTAGACTGAGTGCGCACAGAGTAACTGAAATAAACTGCTTCATGCCATATACTAGTCACTAGAGCATGAGTAGAGTGATGCTCTTCGATCGTAGTACAGCTGCAAGATGTTGCCTCTGACCAATCTCGAATATTTCTACTTTCGAGACTCTTGTCGCTCCATGTTCATATATTACGAATAAACTGATTATAGTTTATTGAATTATTGAATGTTGTTTATTGAATGATAAATTGCTCGCGAACTCTTTAAATTCTTATCGGTCAGCGTCTGGTATGTGGAAAGTAAACTTTTTATAATTACTATTAAATCTTTGATGCTTCATATTTTAGTTTTCAAGTGCGTGGTGACCACGAAGAAAAGAAGGCGGTGACGCTACAACGTTAAATAATTACGCTGATCAATAAGTTTACGTTGTGATCCGAGGCACCATAATTAAGACGTATTTGCGGCCTAGTGAATAAAAGGTTGCAAACGGCGGCTACAAATGCATTTCGAGGTCCAATAACCACAAGATATTAGTTTAGTTATAGGAGTCCATTAAGAGTAATCTGCGCAAACACTGGACTCCCGCTCCCTGAAGCAATTACGTACTTTGCTGTGTGGGTCGGCATAGTATTCCCATTCCTTATTTAACCTAGTTTAATGTTTAATAATACATAGGTACTATAAAATCTCAACTGATACCTAAACGATAATAATTAGATAGGATACATAAGAATGGAAAGGCTTGAGCCCAGTGTGAATACCTATCGGGCTAAAAAATGGGAGCAAATGACGGGGATAAAAAGTAGCCTATGTGTGAATCCAGGACATAATCTACTTGTGTGCTGACCATCTAAATCCCGTAGTTATTGCGTTTACTTCTAACATTCAAACATCCAAACATTTTCTTGGGCGGAGCTGCGGGCAAAAGCTTTTGTATAATAAACGCAATTTCGCGCGGTTTTCAGAACACTAAAGTTAATAAATTAATATCAATAATAAGAAAACATATATAATTAATATGATATTTATTAAAATTATTACTCTTATTTTCTAAATATTTTTGTATACAATTCGAAATACATTCCATTACAGTTTTAATTTTTTATATAATAAGTATTATTGATTTATTCGCATTTAACGAAATAAAATATTATGATTCACTTATTTTCCAAGGCTTGGTACCAAGCTTGGCACGTTTCCGTGGCAATTTCACACAGAGCCGACAGAGCTCTGCCTGCAGAGTCGTATTCTGAAAAAGAAACACTTATTGAATACAACCAGCAGTCTGAATAAGTACCTGTACATCCCGTAGGACCACATCTAACACCTGACCCTATATTCTTTCTATTTGCTAAATTAGATCTTGGAACAATGCTTTTTGTAAACGATTGTCCTAGAGCCCTATATTACTTACAGTTTCGACATTTTGAGTACATTTGATTGAGCACCAAGTTGTCTCTTTATCCTTGGGTAAATAATCAAAGCTTTAACCTGCTGGTGGTAGGACTCTCATATGTAAGAGTCCGTCTGGGTGGGTACTACCGCAATGTTTATTTCTCCGCCAAGCAGCAGTGTGCACGCATTGTTGTGTTTCGGTTTGAAGGGCATTGTAGCCAGTGTAACTACAGGACATAATGAGACTTAACATCTTATGTCTCAGAATGACGAACGCAGTGGAATGCCACACAGTACTTTGTAAATCAAAGTTCTGGATGGTATTTCTACTGTTTATCGCATCGCTTACCCGCATCACTTACCATCAGGCGAACGGCATGCTCGTCTCGTCATTCAGTGCTATAAAAAAAAAAAAAAAAAGAAAAAACCTAATGTCGTGGATATATCATCACGAACTAAGAGGAATTTTCGTCATTTGTCTTACTGCGGGAATTGTATCCACGACTTTTAGTTTCAATGCTGGTAGATTTCCTGTTGCGCCACTGCGGCTGTTGAAAAATAGGTACCTACCTATTGGGTACCGACGGCTGCCAATAATTTCCAAATTGTTAATGAATTACGAGACCAATTTTTTATTCATTTTAATTTAATTTAAGTAATTTAAGCCCTAACGCTAACTGCCATTGAAAATGTTTACTTACCGACATTGCCTCTCTTTCCAAATATCGACCCATTGAAAGGCGGCTTCCTGTAGTTCGCTTCAGCGGTCTGCAAGATGCACAGAGCCACGGCGACCATCAGAATTGCGATGAGGACACGCATTGCTGCTCTGAAGATGAATAGAGTATAAGAAAATACTCCCAAAAACTCATAACTTAATTTTAAATGATCTCTACGGCTTATAAATCGATAGTCAGACCAGAAGAATCGTGTATGCGCTGCCTAAGTCACGGTAAGTGTATGGATTAAGGAGGAAAGGAAGGTGTTTACTGTTCAGCAGTGCCTGCCTAAGTTCATGCGAGGCTCAGGGTGGCAGAACTTTGCATGGCCTTTTTATCCGATTTCCGAAGGAGCATAATATTTTTATATTCCTTGCTAGCGCGAACCCCTGGCTGGTTGTCTCGTTCGCCATTCTTTGAGGCCGCCACTAGTGTCTAGACATTGGAAAAGCTACTATCCATTGGAAACACAGCAGCAAATCTATACCTACGTCCTTCGCCCTTTTTCCCCGGAACCTTTATATCTACACTCTGCAGAATGACTTTACCACTTTTAGTCTCTCTTCTTTTTACGCATGGTTGACCTATGCGTAAAAAGATGTATAGAATATATACAGAATGATGCCTTAAAGTAGACGAGTATGGTGGAAGACTGATGATGTTGCCGGTTTCTAGATGTTATTGTTAAATATCTACGAATAAATACCAATAAGAAATTAGAAAAAAAAACTTACTTTTAATGTAGCTTATGGTATTAGAAATCACTTGCGTACTATCCGAACAATCTGAAAAACCGAACTGATACCCATTAGAAATTCCTTGCGCCTTATATACTCCGCATTTCCCGATGTAGGTACATGAATTTTCCATTATTGAATTACAGTTTCATTTTCTATCTTAATAAAGTTGGTACGGATTTGTCTCTGATATTGAATAGGTCTTAATCCCTTAGAGATACGTGTAATTTGTGAGTTAATGGAAAATTTCTTGAAAGGAATAGCTTTTGCTATAGAAATTGATAGGTCCCATTAAGACGCTCGGATTGAGTGGAACATATTTTAGAAAGCTGTATGTAGTAACGCATTCGGTGTTAGTCAAGAAAAATTAGGTAGGTAAATTAACATTTAGGCCATGTTGTGTTATTGCCTATAGCTGATCTGAAGCTTTAGGTACAGTACATCTTGGAGATATGCAAAAGCATTGTTTCCTTCCTGAAAAGCGTGTGAAATATGAAATGCATCGAAATAAGCCTATTTGAGATAAAGCTACTGTTTGAGACTACCTCGGTGGCGTAGTTGAATTACGGTATGTCTACAGTGCTGACGTCTCGGGTTCGATAACCGGGTCGGGCAAAGTAATATTGGACTTTCTAGTCAGTATCAGCTTGGAGTACAAAATCTGTGCCCGATATAGCGATAGGCTCGTCTCCTAGCACAGTATGGGACGGAATACGCACGGCGAAGAGTCGGTGTACTAGTTGTGCCTCTGCCTACCCCTTCGGGGACAAAAGACGAGAGTGTGAGTATGCGTAGATAAAGCCAAAGTTGATTAATGGCTTATAAAAATGTAACTATCTAAGTTAGTTAAATTCGAGACAGTGATAATTGATATGTAGTGTAACTTCAAAATATTTGTATATATTTATTGCAAGAGCCCACGGTACGGATCTATGCTAACGGAAAATCTTGTTAGCTCCCTCGCACTCAGTTTGGTAAAGGCGTTGACGTCACAGTGATAATCATTGCATGCTTTAAAGTTGTCATATCAGTAGTTATGCTTTCTACGGCTTTTAGGTATAGTATACAATAGTAGCAGCTAATAGCTTTAAAGTCTGAAGTAAATTAGCAAAGGAGTGTAATTATTAAAAATCAAATGTTTGTGAAGGTAATAGCTATAGGTACCTCAATTTACTCAAACTGCCTACCAATAAGAAGACAAACAAAAAGCTCTCTCTGAGCATAATCTTATGCACTTACCAAGTTATAATCCCTGGAGGTGCGTTCCAAACTCTGTCAATATGCGGTCAATATACACTAATCCAATAATTGAGTGTGGACGTTACCGCCATATCCCTGCGTGGCAGTATAAATTGGCGGGAAAACCGTTTCTCAGCATCAGTTGATATCTGCCAACGGTTGAGTTACCAGCTCAGAAATAAACAAGACACTTAAGGTATATAAACTGGTTCCCTTGTATTACATGTATAAGATATAGTGGTGCTCGCGTCGCCGCCCGCGTGAAAAAGTTTTTCCGGGACAATAATATTTTCCCGGGATAAAAAACGCGTTCAAACAAACAAACAAACAAACTATTCAGCTTCATAATATTAGTATAGATTAGTATAGATTACTTTTACTTTCAAATACGGCAATTTATTTCATAATTTTAATGTGATTATTTTATTTGATGACTTAATAATACCTAACTACTGCTGTTGTTTCCTAAACAATAGCCTAACAAATTCAAAGTGAACTAAGTTTTGCCTACAGATTCGGTTAGGTGAAAGTTCATTCTCAAGAACAAAAGTAGCCAGTACCACTATCACAAAATGCAGCTTACTCTGAAAATAAAAACATTAGTTCTGTATCAACAAGATGCAACATGATGTTTATAATATTATATTGTTTTCAGATGGCTGGAAATATGATGAGACTCACCATCACCCTGTTCTTTATTATGGCAGTGCTCCTCTCGCTTGCCGAAATCAGCGAGGCCAACTACAAGAATGCTCCCATGAATGGCATCATGTTCGGAAAAAGGGGACCTTCTGGTTAGTGTGCTTTCGTTATTAAAGTAAAATTGAATGGAATTATAATTAGCGTTCCAAAAATCTTCCTAACTTCAAATAATCTTTGTATTAAGTTTTACATAACCTACCTTGCGAATTATACCTACGGGCCTCGAGTTTGGTACACACTCGGTACACATAACACACCAGTCATGGAATGTGCCGCAGTGACGAACGAACGGTGTGATGGTTTTGTAAGCAGTGAGCGTGCAATTTGTGAATATTTGATAGAAATAAGTACAAGTACTTACTTAATACGGCAAAAAGCAATTATATACTATATTGTATTGTTTTTAGTTGCTTGAATTCTTCAATAAGCACCCAGAGATAACATTTTGATATTGCCTGGAAAGCCCGAAAGGTAATAAAATAGGTTTTATACACAAATTTGTACGTAGTTTGATTCTTTTTTTAAATATATGTACATATTTTGCTTATTCCATTGAGTAAAATACCTAGATTATAAAGTTTCATGTTGTTACCGTGTTCATTTCGGTTGTCAAAAATACTACAGTGCATAAAAAACTATGCAAGTGTCCAGCGGAAGCATTTTCTTTTACTTACAAATTGTGGAAGCGGATTAAAAAAATGAAATTTCGTACTGCAAATGAGTGATCAGGAAAGGAGGGGATTAAGTATGACAGAAAGAGGGTCTTTCTGTCATACTAAATTTTTGAGAAAAAAAAAACACGTGTCATGATTAGCCAAACGTAAATAAATAAGTGGATAAGGTGCAAATAGCTCACAACGAATTTTTTTTTATATGAAAAATATATACACATACCTACATACATACAGTCACGCCTCAAAAATATATGTCATAATTATTATATTTACATAACCAGAAAGAAACTCAAGTAGGTAGATGAAATTATAATACTGTAGGCGAGCAGCCCTATCGCGTGTTTAATTACTGCTCGGCTAAAAGTAATTATTTTAAGGACAGGGTGGAGTCACAGTACTGTATAGACAATTTTACCTTGGTTAAACTTTATGGCAGTGCTGTCAGATTAGGCGACTTTTCGCCATTTAGGCCATCTTGAAGAGTGTCGGGGCGACCAAAAATTGCGAATGGCGACTGGTCGCCGTTTAGGCTACGCGAATGGTGATTAGTCGCCAATTTAGGCTACTTCGGAAAGCTCGTGTTTTATGCATTGTTTTTGTCGAATTTGAGGATATTTATAGGTTTGAGGGTAAAGAACATGTACTCAGATCCCCCTTACACACAATTATTGAAAACTGGGGACCTTTTTTTTTGCTCTCCGCGTCCCCACACAAGTGGGCAACTTTACGCTACTTCGAATTTTCGCCGCGATGGACCACTATAAATTTGAAATTGGGAAGGTTTTTTTTTGCTCCTTCACCTCTCCATATACGAAGAGGCGACCACTTCACAATTAATTTTCGGCGACTTCAACCGTCAAACATCTGGCAACATTGCTTTATGGCGTAAAAATAATTATCTTATTTGCTGTTAACAGATTATGATCCTCGCGGTAAGACATTCACGGCCCTCTGCGAGATTGCTACCGAGGCCTGCCAGGCATGGTTCCCGTCTCAAGAAAACAAGTGAGGACACGTAGTACATTGATCCAAGATGACAATACGACGACTCACAATCATGGAACTCGGTTTTATATGTTATACGCTTGGCAATAAACTGCTTTCATCTTAGTATGATTATTGATTAATATTGGAACATTTAAAGGCTGGATTATATTCAATTAGTGCAATAAAACATTTCAAAACTAACTTAGTTTGTAAATCCTTCGAAAATACCCTGAAAATATTTTTGAAGTGAAACTTTTATATCGACGCGCGCGAGAAATGTATGTTAAAAAATCGCCATACGAAAATCGTCACATTTTCTGTCACTTTGGACCGTCACGGCGCTGCATCATCTTCTAAATGGTATGATTATTTAAATAGAAAAATAATTATGGTCATGTAGTAGGTTTAGAACTCGTATTCATTAGATCGGCGCATATCGAAATGCCTCCTGTTTGACCATTAATAAAGCATGCAAAATTGTGAGAGTAGTGTTTCCTAGAGTAATAGTGTTCTGTGGTGGTGTACACTACTGTAATACGTCATTCCCATTGATTCAGTCCAAAGCTTATTCGGTTTGTATTTGAAAGTTTTATGTTAACCTCACTTTTGACTGTACTTGTATTAGTAAATGTTATTCATTTATTAAAATTAATCATCGATTAAAATATGACTGTTAATTTAGCAGACAATAATATTTAAATATATATAAATAATAATAATAATTAGCCCCCAGGGGCAGCTTTGTGCTGAGTCAACGGTGAGTGGCGACACCGCGTACCCCGATTCCGTGGGGGCTAAATGAGACCTAGTGACCGTTGGCTTGTCTTAACTGGCCGGCTAGGGTCGGAAGTCACAAGAGCTAAGAATCTGAGCTACAGGGCGGAAGTGTTCAATCTGCGTAATAGCGAGGAATCCTGCTTCGGGACGCTTCAGCGACCCGCGATGGTGAAATCTGTTCACTTCTCTCGGTGCCCTTTAGCCACTCGCACCGTTGTTGCCTTGTCGGCATACGCTGCATTTTGATGCCCACCTAGTGGGGCGCAAGTCACCGTCTACCTTGAATATTAGAGATTGAGAAATTTACATGGCAGGCGTCCCGTTGTCTCAATCAATAGCCCAGTAACCAGTCCAACAAGATCCCATCCATAGAGCCAGTATATGTAATTCAGTATATTTACAATAGTCCTTGCACCTTGCGGGCGCTTACTTTGGCTGTATTTCCTTCACAAGTACAGTCAGAGAGAGTACCTGCAAGGTGTACACACCCCTACACTCATCATCATCACCATCAGCCACATGACGTCCACCGCTGAACATAGGCTTCCCCCAAAAATTTCCGGATGGACCTGTCAAAAGCGGCATACATCTAGCGCGTTCCTACGACCTTTATCAAGTTGTCTGTCCACCTTGCCTTGCCGTCCACCTGGGACGGCCGACACTGCGCATGCCAGTACCTGGCCTCCACTCGAGAACTTTTTGCCCCATCTGCCGACACTTCTTCGGACTATGTGCTCTGCCCACTGCCACTTCAGCTTGCTAAACCGCTGAGTTATGTCAGTGACTTTCGTTCGTCTACGGATCTCCTCATTTTTGATTCGATTGCGTAGAGAAACACCTAGCATAGCCCTCGCCATAGCTCGCTGATTGACCGTGGGCCGTCTTAAGCGGCTCATAATCAGAGGCCACGTCTCAGTGCCAATATGCTATCAAAATATGTCATCACTGGTAACACACATTGATTGAAGACTTTTGTCTTCAAGCACTGAGGTATTTTGGACGAGAAGTCCTTGCTTAGTTTGTCGGACGCTGCCCATCCGAGCTGGATTTGCCGATTGACCTCTTTCTCAAAGTTGGACTACTTAACCTAAATCGACGACTACAACTTCGAGAATTGAGCTCTCAACGGTAATCGGGGTAGGCACAATATGAATACTCGACATAATCTTGGTCTTGTTCATGTTCATCCTGAGGCCCACCAGTTGAGAAACTCGGTTGAGGTCACTGAGCATTGTGCTCAGACCCTCCAGCGATTTTGCCAATACAACGATGTCATCAGCAAAACGAAGATGAGGCATGTATTCGCCATTGATGTTGATGCCGACTCCTTTCCAATCCAAGAGCTTATATGCATCTTCCAACCCGGCAGCGAACAGTTTTGGAGAGATAACATCTTCCTGTCTCAAGCCTCTGTGTAGTGAAATAGCCTTCGAACTCTGTTCTTGTACTCGGACCGACATGGTGGCGTTGTTATTACAAGCACCTCAACACTTCCATATACAGATAATCAATGTGGCATCGCTGTAGAGACTGCAGCACAGTCCAGGTCTCTATCGAATCGAAGGCTTTCTCATAGTCCACGAACGCTAATCAAGGTGGCAAGTTATACTCACAGTTTTATGTATAACTTGCCGCAGCGTATGGATGTGGTCTATGGTACTATAACCTTTCCGGAATCCGGGTTGCGAGATGCTATGCTCGTGACGATTCGTGATGACTCTTGAGAACAGCTTGTAAACATTACTCAAGAGTGCGATGGACCTGTATATCCTGATTCTTCAATAAGGCGTTATCACCTTTTTTGAAGAACAGTACCACTGCACTGCTGTTCCATGCCTCGGGCGTTATACCCTAGAGCAGAACGAAGTTGAATAGCTTCTGAAGGACTGTAAGTAGTAAGTACCGGCATACCGCCCGTCTTCAGAAGCTGTGCAGTAATTCCGTCCTCGCCCGGCGCCTTGTTATTTCTGAGATTTTATTTTATTCGGGCACGGCAAAGTGACTGCACCTCACCTGATGGTAAGCGCGATGCCGTCCAGATAGAGTATCGTGTGGCAGCAGATGGTTATCTCATGCCATTCGACACAATCATGCCGGCCTACTGAGCTGTTTCTTCACGCTACGGCGAAAGGACCCAGGATTATAGGAAGGAGGTAACCCGTGCTCCGGTAAACTATTCCAAAGCTTGATGGTGCGTCAAGTAAAAGATTCGGCGCCGAGATGGTTTTTTACCTTTTTAAGCTGTCCCAGAGCCATCCTAATCTCGCACAGACTGATGTCCGGGATTTCTTCGCTGTAGTGCCGAACCAGTTGGCTCTCGGGTCTTAGCCAAGCTCGTGGCGGGTTTGGCAACTGAGGTATAAAGCTGTCCGTAGAACCTCTCGATCTCCCATAATATCTCAGCCTTCATCGACGCTACGTTAGTACTGTCTTCAGCCTAGTCATCTGTCTTTGCCCAATAGATACGTCCTTTGCGAACACTTTGGAGTGTTTGTTCCACTCGATCGTCTCTTTGAGCCTTACAGTATTGTGAGTACAGACGTCGTGTCTCAAAGATTTCCATATTTGTTTATGGAGCTGCCGATATACTTCAGCATCAACAGAAGACAGCAACGCCATAGATCGACGTTTAGCCATGAGATCGAGAGTATGAGTTGAGAGTTTCTGAAGTCTATCTCTTCGGCGTGGTCTAAAGAATTTAGTACCCATCGTATGGACAGCTTTTACCAACCCGCCATTAATCTCGTCCACTATAGCGCAATCATCCAGGCAATTGATGTGGTTTGCACACTCGACAACACTGCAACACTATAGAGTAATGTATATTTAATTAAGGGGCCTCTACGTGTTGAATTCATATCTTCACGCATGCCTTCCAAAAGGACCGGCCTTCGTGCCGTGATTTTCAGCAAAAAACATACGACATAATAACAATAATAACATGACTGCGTTTGTGAACACTCTAAGATTATTCAAAATCAAAATGAAATATTCAAATTAAACTCTTGTTTCTATCTTTTCAGTTCGTCAATGAATTTAATATATTTTTTTATGGTTTTCCCTTATAGGAAAGGCGAAGGGTTCTAGCTCATACAGCCTCGTCTGTAATCATTTTGGTTGTTTTTTTTTCCTACGTACTACATGTCGTAGTAAAGCAGTGGCTACCTTACCAAGACTTTATTAAGGAGTTTTTTGCGGCAACGAAAAAACACTTGATTGGCACAGTTATTTCAATTCACTTCATTTGAGCACTTAGAACTACATTGGATAATATACCATCATAATTATTCAATACAACACTAAGTATCACCAAAATAATGAATTAAAACAAGAGCACCTCATGACACTTCCACGTTCCCGCCAAAACTCCTGAATTTAATAAACATGGCAGATATTGACGTTGTCGGGTTTTTGTTCTAAATAATATTTCTTTGTTTCCATCCTTTTAGTTTTCTAGTATCTTTATTAGCATTTCCGATTCCAAACACCAATAGAACATATATATATGTATTCGTAATCAATTAGTACTTTTTGCTTGCTTTAGTTATTATTTTGAGCTTTTTGCCGTCAAAATCCTAAACTTTGCTTTTTTTTTAATTTTGGTTTACCCAGTGTCACTCTCACGGCTAAGACTTGGCTAAGACGAATCCATTGACACCTTGTCTCTGATTGACACCACTCATATAAAAATACGACAAGCTGTTTAGGCTCTAAGGCGTGCCAAGGAAATATACATACATACACACACTCGAAACACATAACCCTCCTTCTTTCGCAGTCGGGTAGAAAGCACAAACTTTGAAGATTTATTTATGTTTGCGTTCTTTATAAAAGTGGAAAATAATTAAGAAACACGCCCTAGAAAAACGCGAGTATAACTATTCAATTAAAAAGATAGCCATTTTAATGGGGTCACTACAAATGATGCGAAAAACGAAACGTACATGTAACCTACATCAGACCTACATTTGAATATTTTATCATGGCAGCACCGTGGGAACATTAGAGATAAGCGAACTTTCGATTTGTATTGTAATGTTTTTGTGGTCTTATTGGTTTCTAACAAGAATTTTAATTTCCTCCTCGGTAACAGACTTCTTTATAAGTGAAATGAACAGTTTTTGTTAAATATTTGTGATAGAAAGAAAGTGATAACACCGGACATAAACGTCAATAACAATGCAGTGACGTTACGCATTTTTCCGAAAAATTTGCAATTTCCAATCTACCTTATTTATTTCATAAAATGGATTATAAAAGTTACGAACTCGTGGTGAAATGAATTAATTAAGTTGTTTTTAATTACTTGTTTACGTTAAAATACAAAAATGACAACGAAGGAGCTTTACACTAAGGTAATTGCAGTGTTTTGGCATGTTTTTAAAAATTCACAATTGAATTTGGAACTCCTCATCAAAGTAACCTTCTTTTTGCAAATTTTGGCGCGAATAGATTAGGTTAAATACATTTTTTGATCATTTGTTTTCATGAAAACACAGTTATTTTGACCTCAACCCATTTTCTATAAAAAAATCAAATATCAGCAATTCCATTAAAATATTCGCATCATTCCTTAACTCATTGGAGAACAAGTTTCTGAGCCATTCTTATGACTACTGATCCAATTTGGATGTGGTTTTCTATGTTCAAGTGTATAGTTTTTAGGGAAGGTTTTAGTATATAATTTATATTAAATCATATTGGAATCTAAGTGCAATAAGTTCATAAAAAATTACCACTAAAAAGATAATATGGTAACATGATGTAATATCTATTTTCAAATGTGCACCTTTTTGTTAGGTTTATAAACAATTAATGTCTTTTATTTATTTCTTCTATATAAGCAGTAGGAAGTAATGGGTTGAAAAGATATTTTATATTTCACTTGATTTTTATTTTTCTAGAATTAAGCTGTTTTCATAATCATAATATGGCACTCCAATGAGCTTGTTACCCTGATACATAAGATGTTAAGATTCATAATGTCCAGTAATTATGCCTGATTGTGTCCTTCAAACAGGGACGCAAAAGTGAATGCATACTGCTGGTTTGTAGCAAAATAGACATAGGGGCAATACTTATGACAAACTTATGACTAGGCAGCATGGTCTTTGATCTTAGATGATTCCTTATGAAGCATATTAAAAAAGGTATACTCCATCCAACCATTTATTTAACTTTTGACACACTTATTTAGTACTATAATTATTGACAAGCAATCATATGGTAAAAAAGTTACTTTGTCATGAATGCTATATTTTCTTTACAATAGTAAAGCAACTCACTTTTTACCTCTGATATTAATGATAATTGATTAATATTTGTTAACACTATTAACTCTATTCACATTGTTATAAGTGAAAAAAACTTCCCCAATTAGTGCCAGTTTTCACCTCAAACTCCTATTACAAGACACTAAATCTTAACCGTGCTTTGAACAAATGGTTTATTTTAATATGTCATAAACTGCACATAGGGTATATTTTTAAAAATAATATGAAATGACGATGAAAAATAATATATCAATGTGTTTAATTGATCAAAACTTCATCATTAATAAAATTTATTGTTATAATAAATCGAAACAGCAATGTAATAGGACATCACCAAATTGATTAGTACCCGAGCTGTCAAAAGTATAAAAAAATGGTGTGACGGAGTATAATATACATAACGTCAACTGTCATCTGGCTCAGCAAGTTCAAACTTTTATTCACACACAGAATAAACTGAAGTTCTTGCCAAAAGTTATCAGTGTTTACACATGGGACTTGCTTTACTTGACTTTATATTGAAAATATTACTTGCAGAAGCTATGCCATGTTTTCTAGCTAATCTAAACACCACTTAAAACCTAATTGGTTTTGGTATGTGTACAATTCTATCTACAAAGATCATTTGGAGTGAGAGGCTGGAGAGTATATGTGCCTTATGTTATGTTTTAGTTTGACCTGACCATTCCTATTGTGCATTTTAACCCATCAAACCCCACTTATATATAGATGTATGGGGAAACCCTATATACTCGGATGTCGACGCCCGTAGCGGGGCTTGACGAGTCAAAGTTTATGTAGAAAAAAACTGTAATTTAAAATCATTTCTTCATTATTATAAATTATTAATTTAACATTCCACATTTTAAGTAATAAAAGCTGCATAGGTTTGTTAAGTATAATAGTTTATTTATAAAGTTAGACTACATATAATAAAGTAATTATAATTTTTCTGATGAGAAGCACCATCAACATCACCCATAAATATTTGCTTTTATGATCAATACCTCAATGTAAGACAAATATGTGTCTGCATTAATGACTAGTAATTAATTCCATTCCACGCACAGTTGGCTTGATTAAAAGACGATTATACAGATTACGAAATAATTAACATCAACAGTTTTGTTATGATTCTTAGAATTATGAATGAGGTTAACAATTTGGGTTTGCTGTATTTTTTATTTTATTTAGATTCAATGGCAATTTTTATTGGGATTATGGATGCCTTTCCTGTAAAGAATATCGATAAATCAAAATTTCCAAAATGTCCAAATTACGCGTACGCATACACACGCCTTTTATCCCCTTAGGGGTAGGCCGAGCCGCAACTAGTGCACCCACTCTCCCGGGCACAAATTCCAGACTCCTGGCAGATAATGAATATAAAAATCCAATATCACGTTGTCCGACCTGGTGATCGAACTCGAGACCTCAGCATTGCACTCGTACCGTAATACAACTACGCCACTGAGGCAGTCTTCAAATTAATTTTAATTAATTTATACTTAAAACCCTTGTCCGCTTTTCTAAGATGTGGGCAGGCTTATCAAATACAAATTGCTATTAATATGCATATTTCTTATTTCTGGTCTATGTAAATAAACAGTGGTTTTATAAATCTGCAACAATGAAATCAACACAAATCTGGTTCCTTATCCATTGCTGAATCTTTTGTTTATTCATTTGTTTAGACTAATGCTATTACATCTCCATATTTCTTGACTTTTACATTAAAATAGAACCAATAAAATTCTGATACAAAGAAAAAAACTTGAGAGGTGTCAAGGGACAACCGGATGGAACGAAGTTCTTTTCGATTAATTAGTGAAGATATTTTAATTAAATTTTATTTCTTTTAAGTTATAATAATAATTGAATATTTCATTAAAACGTTACCACATCAATGAAACATTTACTTCTACCTACACAATAGATATGTCATCGAATCACGATCACCACCTAAGCAAGCATTGACATTAAAATTAACATACAACTAACGAAAAAAAACTACTCTAAACAGCATTTTAATTGTCTTTTTATTTAAAATTCGAATGTCACTTTTACGGCCAGTTCTTTATTGTTACTGGCTGGTTTCACAGGGCAAGTATAAAAGTGTCGTTACAACTTTTCGTGAGAATTTTTTCCGTCTAGCCCCCTTTCACAACGCGCGATAAGGAACTTCGTTCCAATAAAGCAATTATTAATTCGTTATGGAGTTCGTCGAGTTGATGTTACTTATAATGTCATGACGTATATAACATTTCCCTACAAACACGTTTGCATAACTGAGACTGGTCGATCCGGCGTATGACATCATCGGTTGGTAACTACTACCTAATCGAAATAAAATGATAATAAATGCTTGTTGATAGCAAAACATAATAATTTACTGTGTATTGTCATGTTGAAGTTATCACGTCCATATAAAGACCTTCGCATGCGTCCGACAAATCGTTGAACTGTTTTGTCGTGCACTTCACATAATAGGTTAGTTGACTAATTACTAAAATTTGACAAAAATGTATGCGATCTAAGATCTAACGGAAAAATAAATTTTAAAAGCGGCGCCTTATTAAGTGAGTTATAGGCTATCAAATTTGGTGGGAGGGGTATTTGCCAGATAACAGTAATATTAGACCGTGACGTCACTGGCCATAACCTGCGAGCGTGCGAAAGAGATAGCGCTATATCACCACCGCGCCCCCACTTTTGCTTAAGATATCTATACATCCTCTACACATATAAATAAAATTGGGAGTGTCTGTTTGTAATATTGAAATAACTGTTTTTTACTTCATGTATATGAGTATTATATAGTATGTACGGTACATGTACCAAAATAACATTTTTTACAATTGTTGTCTGTCTATCTGTTTGTTCCGGCTAATCTCTGAAATTACTGGACCGATTTTGATGGGACTTTTATTGGATGTAGCTGATGTAATAAGGAGTAACTTAGGCTACGTTTTATGACGGGAAAATAGGAAAAAAGCGGGACTTTTATCCCGGAAAAACTTTTTAACGCGGGCGGAGCCGCGGGCAACAGCTAGTTTCAAATAAGAATAGCTGCTTGGACTTTCAACTAATTTGAGGCTGATTTTACTGGAGAATTTCGTTTTCATATTATTTCCCATAACAAAAAATAATGTCAGAAATAAAACAAAGGAAACTACCCTATTTTAGGTAATTTATCACGCTAACGTTTGTCGAAGAAAATTCTGACGTTCATTAATGTTGTAAATCATGTTCAGACATGAGACAAGCTCCTTGATTTGCACTGATATACGAGTCCAGTGCCGTAGCGTGGACTCTTGCCGCCCCAAAGCACCAAAAAAGGTCATTCTGAACCAATAAGAGTCAAGCGTGGTACACCCCTTCATCCCCGTCATTAAAATTTGTAAAAGCTCTTATTTAACGCAATTTTGCCGCCCCCTTCAAGTGCCGCCCCCCCGCAACAACAAGACCATCATTCGACAAAAAGACGATTGTGTAATGTGTATGGTTATGTTCGCATTGCAAGTGCTTCGCTATTTATTTTAACTGGCTTTTACGCTTGGTATTACGACACATCGACGTTTGGCGATACTTCAATTGAAGGATTTGAGCCAGATTGGTCGATGATACGAGCATTCCACTAAGCTGGAGAGTTCATTGGCTTTTACGTATCGCAGGAGTAGGATTGCTAGTATTTGGTCGCGAGATTCTCTGTACTAAAGTCTGCTTCCGAGATAAATAGTTAGTAGTTAGTAAATAGTAGTTAATAGTTAGTTTTTACGTTTAGTTTAGCTTCCTGTTACGGCGACTTCAGTCAGGGCAGTAGTTCCATTGATTAGCGTTAGATTTTATACTGCAAAGAGAACGGAATATAATATAGCTTTATTATATTATACGTAGATAACGGACCCTTAGAGATTGAACGGGTAATTTCCATACTAAGTACAAATGTTTGAGGCGCAAATATTTGTTTCGGGTTTGGGTTACGGAATGAAGGGTAAGTACCTCTCACCCTGCAGCAAATAGTAAAATCTTGAGTAAAATTCAACGAAGGGTAAATATCATTAACTAGCTTTTGCCCACGGCTTCGCTCGCGTTAATAAGTTTTTCCGGGCTAAAAGTACGTCATAAAAACCTTCCCGTTGAATCACTCTATCCAACACATTTATTTGGATAAAGATTAATATTATGACGTTGATATAACTCTTAACAAATAATGCATTAATTTCGACCAAATTTGATTACCATAAAAACGGTTCTAGTGAGTTAATCTTAAAAGATAGACATATACTGTCGCGGACATTTTTTTATATCATTTCAAGAGGAATAATTCTTTGTTACATATATTTTTGGTATCTTGAACCATGAATAATTTTCCCGGTTTTTTTCACATTTTCCATTATTTCTTCGCTCCTAATAGTTGCATCATGATGTTATATAGCCTAAAGCCTTCCTCGATAAATGGTCTATTCAACACAAAAATAATTTTTCAATTCGAACCAGTAGTTCCTGAGATTAGCGCGTTCAAACAAACAAACAAACAAACTCTTCAGCTTTATAATATTAGTATAGATTTAACACACACGCACACGTACACACACAAGCACGCACACACACACAAACACGCACACACACACACAAACACGCACACACACACACACAAACACGCACACACACACACACAAACACGCACACACACACACAAACACACACACAAACACACACACACACACACACACACACACACACACACACACACACACACACACACACACACACACACACACACACACACACGCGCGCGCGCGCGCGCCATTTTATCCCCGAAGGGGTAGGCAGAGCTGCAACTAAGTGCATCTATTTTCAGCCGTGCATATTCCGTCCCATGATGTGATAATGTAATTTTTTTAATTTTATACTTCTATGTAGATGGGATTTTGTGGTTCATTATTCAGAGTCTAGGGTTGTAAACTAGTAATTTAATGGTGTAGTATCGACAGTATTCTAAAGGACATCTCAATAATCACCCTTAAAGAGCATTGACGTACGCTTTAAATCCGTGACACTTGTAACACCCTGACTAATAGGATAAGGGTGGTACAGGGTGGCGAAATAACGGTAATCCTGGTACTATTCCACCATTCAATTAAAAGTATTAATAGTAGGAAATATCTGAACCTCGTACGAATATTATTTGCTTTATGTGTAAAAGCACAAAAATAAAAAAGAAATGAAAATTGGACGCTATAATAGACATATACCCTTTGCAATTTAACAAAGCCTTCCCTGCAAAATATACATTTGAATAACGATAACCCCATCCAAATCGGATCGGTAGTTTTTGAAAAAATCGCGGACATACAAACTAGCATACATACATACGGGTAAAGAACACCGTTTTTTGATGTCGGTTAAAAACATCTACATCTGCGTGTTGTATGAAGGATGAGTAAGCAGACCACCATTGCCAGCAAGCATATTTAGATTTAAGGTGCAAGATGTATAAAACAGGTACAGGACACAATTGACCTATGAAAAATATTTGTGATTGTAAATTACGATAAGCAGAGATTCGATTAAAGATTACATTCGTTAGTGATATTTTGATGTTTGTTTTTATCAAATACCACCGGATTCACATAGCCAAAAGAAAGCGGCGTACATTATAATTGCGATTTATAATTAATTGTTCGTTTTATGTAGAATTTTTAATGAACGGTTCATGTTAGGTATTCTCCGAAGCATCCGGTCGGGTTCTGTTTTGTACGGGTGTAAATATGGATAAGCCCTCGTAGTAGTAGAGGAGACTCGTTTCCAGCAGTGTTATAGCATAATATAATAAGAATATACGGTAGAGTTGGGGTAACCAGTTGGTGCGATTCAGCGATGCCTCGTCCAGTTGGTGCCATGTTGATTCTGGTGTTCCTCAAGGCGGCATACTCTCCCCATTATTGTTTTCTATCTTTATTAACATCTTAACTCAAGAATTTCTTTGTGCGTACCACCTGTATGCTGATGACTTGTAAATATATTCTCAGGATGGAGTTGATTGTGAGTGCCCGCGGCTGTAGACAGGGTGAACAAGGGCCTAGGCCAGATTAAGAACTGGTCTGACAATTTCGGTCTATCTGTAAACCCTGCGAAATGCCAAGCTATTATCATAGGTAGTTCCAGGATGATTAGCCGGTTGGATAATATCCCACCAAAAACATGAATGTAAAAAAGAAGAGCCAAGCTCAATACAAAAATTATGCTTGGCTGTGGGCTTCGCCGCAAAAAGAATGGAGATCTAAATGAGTGCCAAGTTCTATGCAAATCCAAATATGTATTTATAGGAGCAAAATAACATTATGAACAAGTATTAAACTCTATTTCTTTGCTTTATTGGATACCTATAACAGTTGCTGCTATTTAAAAATGTGAGATCTTGAAGTAGGTGAGATTTGACTTTAGACTTTAGAAGTTAAAATTATTTCACCAATATTACGTGAAATTAAAACAAAGCAAAAAACCCGACTGCGTCATATTCTGCCATATTTATAAAATTTATTGAAGAATTGCAAAGATAGAAACAAGATTTTAATTTGAATATTTTATTTTGGTTTTGAATAATCTTCGTTGCAAGTGTTCATAAACGCTGTCGGAGGCATAACAAGCTCATTTCTTATAATTTTATTGATTTGATTGATATAGTTAAACCAACAAAATCTCCGAGAGAGCCGATGCCTCCGACTGCGTTTATGTACATTGTCAACTAAGAATGACTAAGATTATTTAAAACCAAAATAAAATATTCTAATTAAAATCTTGTTTCCATCTTTTCAGTTCTTCAATAAATTTTATAAATATGGCAGATTATGACGCAGTCGGTTTTGTTGCTTTGTTTTAATATTTTTTTATTTACATCTTTTTAGTTTTCAAGCTTATTAGCTTTTTCTATTCCAAACTCCAATAACGCATATAAGTTATATATTATATTCGTAATCACCGTTAAAAATTCTTTATTTTGATACCACACTCGATGTATTTTTAAAAACATTAATTTTTTAGGTTAGTTTTTGACTCCAAAAATCCTCGATTTTGTTTTTGATGTACCCAGTGTCACTCTCATGACTTAGACGAATCTATAGACACCCCTCACATAAAAATACGACAAGCCTTTTAGGCTCTAGGGCGTGCCAAAGATATATACATACATACATACATAAATAAATAAATACATACATACACTTGAAAAACACAACCCTCCTTCTTTCGCAGTCGGGTAAAAATAGTGTCACGTAGACAGATAAATTAACATTCAAATTCAAATTCAAATCATTTATTCAGTAATTAGGCCCCTAAGGGCACTTTTACACGTCATTTTTCATTTTTCACAATGTTATACTAAAAGATTCTACCGGTGCTTCGGAAAAGCCCACTGACCTGAGAAGAAGCACCAAGAAACTCAGCGTAGGTCTTTTATCATTTTTTTTAAATATATATATTTTACAACTAGCGGCCCCGACAGACGTTGTCCTGCCCTAAAAAGGAAATGAAATCCTAGAACCCGAGTACAGCGCCACCTACCGGATCTAATTGTTAATCGAAACTATTCTCAAACCCACCTGAGGACACAAAAAAATCATTAAAATCGGTCCAGCCGCTTAGGAGGAATTCAGTGACATACACGTTTAATATGGCGGTTAAGTATTCTTAAATTTTCAAATTTTCCGCGTAATTTTCTTGCAAAAAACCTCCCTGCCACCAAATGAGTCCTTATTTAACGAAATTTTAAAATCCCTAAACACCCCCACCCCCCCGTAAATAATACCTAACCATATTTTTTCCCGGAAAAAAATCCCGAATAAAATTCCCGGTGTCTGTTTTCCGGGATAATAGTAGCCTATTGGCGGTATTAATGGGTCAATCTCAAGTTCGAGTTACATCTCAAGTAGACATAATGTATTGAACTGTTCATACATTATGTCTACTTGAGATGTAACTCAAACTTGAGATTGATTTCCTTTGGATCACAAACTATCTCCATACTTATTTTTATACGGTTCCACTGGCAAAAAACTATTTTCCGGGATTATGGTCCCGGTTTATATTTTCCCGGGATATGAAGTAGCCTAGATTCTTCCCAGGTTTTAAACTATCTCCCTGCCAAATTGCATCGCCATCGGTTCAGTGGTTTAGTCGTGGCGGCTCGATATAATTCCCGGTTTATCTTTTTCCGGGATAAGAGTAATTATGTCCTCAACTGGATCTCGAAATATCTCTATACTTGTTTTCTTGCGGTTCCACTGGCAGAAAACAATTATCCGGGATAAAAGTCCCGGTTTATATTTTCCCGGGACAAAAAGTATCCTATGTCCGTCTCCTGGTTCTAAGCTACCTCTCCACCAATTTTCAGGTAAATCCGTTCAGCCATTCTTGAGTTATAAGTGGTGTAACTAACACCACTTTCTTTTATATATATAGATTTGAAAATCACAATATTACTTCAATTTTAAAGATGGATATTAAATGCGAAAATTAACGGAGAGTACCTAAGTGAAACAACCACCTACATGTTTAATTTTAAGTAAAAAATAAAGTCAACCATCAAACAGAGCAGACCAGTCCACACAAGCAGCACCCGTTCACGAGTATGACGCATGTGCCAGCCATCGGCCTCCTCAACCATGTTACAGGGAAGTGACCGACCCGGCACACGACGCCGCCGCGAGCACAGACGTTAAAGCGAGCAAGACTACTCAGATTGTGGCTAACCAAGACAAAAGAGATGCAACAAAGGGGTATATCAAATGAGTAACGTAGTATGTTCAAAAATATACTCTTAGGACAACCCGGGAAAGTCGCACATATCCATCTGTCACAAGTCACTTAAGCTAAATACAATCGATCTTATTAAGCCATAAATAATAAATTAATTATGCTAAATTGGCTGGTTTTAGCGACATAAATAAATGTTATTTTTCACGTTAGATATTATATGTTCAACAATTTTAAAGTCTAATCAAGTTGCCTTAAAAACATAGTGATATTTGATCAACCAATTTGGAAACGGCCGTAAATGAGAACTTATTTATTCATTTATTTAAAACATGTATTTGCGTGGATGTTTATGAAAAAATTATTTACTGCGGAGGTCAGATGTTCAAAGTCGATAATAATGGCAAAGTTGTCTGCACGCAATGTTCGTCTCTGCTTCCCTAGAGTAACGTTTTAAACTTCACACCGTAGATAGGGAGTTTAGAGAATTATCTGATAAAACGATCATGCAACACAGGCAAGCAAAAGCGCGGCTGCAATGCATTGACGCAATTTTCCGAGTAAAATAAATAAAAGCAATTGTTAACGTAGACGTTAAAGCGCTTATGATCAAAAATAAAACAGAATTATAACTTACAAAATCTATATATATAAAATTCTCGTGTCACAGTTTTCGTTGCCATACTCCTCCGAAACGGCTTGACCGATTTTGATGAAATTTTTTGTGCTTATCCGGTATCTATGAGAATCGGCCAACATCTATTTTTCATCCCCCCAAATGTTAAGGGTGGACCACCCCAAAACTTTTTTAAACTACTGAATGGATTTCGATGAAATTGGCATACAGATATATTATGTTCTGGATTAACACATAGGCTACGTTTTATCTCGCGAAAATATAAAGCGGGAGTTTTATCCCGGAAAAACTTTCTAACGCCGGCGGAGCCGCGGGCAACAGCTAGTATAATTATAAAAATATTAATAAAACATAAATGATAAAACACGCACTTCAAGGTAATGCGTGAAGGAGACCAAAATTTTAACAAACACGTTGTTTTATTTTTTGAGAAAAAAGTTGTGACCGGATTACGGATAAAAATCGGTGGCCGGGTGTCTGTGAATTCGACGTATACTATAAAACCAATTTGGGGTACCCAGTTAAGTGCCGGAAGTACATCCTCGATAGCCTATTTGATTGATAAATTAAACTCTGTGTGGACGGAAAGGCATATCGAGTAGAACTGGTTTAGAGTTTTTGTCAATCGTTCTGTACCTTGCGGTACTTTTGATTATTTAGTATTTTTATTATAATACTGTTTATTTATTAACAGGTTTGACAATATGGTGTTTATTTATTTACTTAGTGACATGATGACATAGTGGCATGCGTAATCAAACATTTAAAAAATAAATTTTATTAGCAATTTATCCTCAACAAAATTTAAAGTTTAAATAGGAATCATAGTGATAATAAAAAACGTCGTCTGCATAGAAATTATATGTTTAAGGGCCTACGCACTAAGCAGATGGAGTATTTTGTATACAATGATACGTCGTGTTATACGTGTACTCTCTACACGTTTTCAGCGCGCACATTTGTGCGTAAAGTACGCACAAACATCACCTAAATTGCCGACGCCGGATATACACGGCAAAAATCCCGGACATTTGGGCGAAATATGGGTTTCTCCCCGGACACCTCTGAAAAAATATTTTGTCGTGCCTTCTTGAATGTCCGGGTTATACCCGGACACTTTTCAAAACCCCTGCCGGACGGCCCCCGGGCGCCCTTTAACTAGGACAAATCTGGGGAATTCCGGACGGATGGCAGCCCTAGCTGTACGCAACTGAATCGCGTTTGGTCATGTCCGCCACTACGTGTTGGTCGACGGCGTCTCTTACTGTCTTCTTAGACGATACGATGATAATGTTCCTCTGAGATGTTGCTGGAAAATCAGATTTTAGATTTAAAAGTCCGGTTACACGTAGCGCAATACAGTTGGCAATAGAAGTCTCTCTTATGATCACCTCATCAGGTTAATTGTAGACCTTAGGGCGAGTTTTTCGAATCGCGGTTACTGTGCTATCACGCGCATTTTCAATCTGTTTAGCCGTACACACAGGCTGTATGTAAGTGTTGTAGCGACTTGCATGTTATTGCGTGATTGGTGGCGTCCTCTGCTCGTCGACTTGACGCGACCTTGTGACCCCATTCCGACGCTTAGCCTCCACAAGCCACTTCCTAATATCAACGCTTTTGTAAGCTTACAACTGCATATGCGTTTGTATTCTGTATGATGAATAATGTTAAAGATGTGCGTCATTATTCCTATGTCCTTATCACACTCGGATGTAGTGCAATCACTGTATTTCAAGCGTGTTGTAGCAACTTTTTGGCTGAAATTTTACGAGAACCCCATTTTTGATCTGATATATATTTTTCCATTATCCAAAGGCGTAGGGGTGAACTCATCCCTATATCGGGATTATATCCAAATTCTAATATCAAATAAAACACGGGAATTTTTGAGTAAATTTTTTGTCTCCAAGAGGCTATCCATAAATTACGGTCACATGTATAGCAAGCAGGGAAGGTAGCAACGAAGTGAGACATTATGTCGCATGGGGACAGGTCAAAAAAATCACATTAGCGTGACGTAATTTATGGATGGCTCCTAATTATTTTTGTTTTTATTTAATTCCTTTTTTGACTCGTCAAGCCCTGCTACGGACGCCGGCGTCCGAGTATAGGGTTTCCCCATACATCTATATATAAGCGGGGTTTGACGGGTTAAATACGCCACAATCTACTATCCTAGCCAATCCTGTCTTGTACTAATACGACGATACTACTCCAGGGAGCCCGCGTATGGGTGGAGCACCCGGAGAAGGTGTGGGAGAGCGGCACGGTGACCGCGGACTACCGCACCGGGGTGCTGATCGTGCAGCTGGACCAGAGCGCAGAGATACGACAGATCAAGGTAACTGAATGACTCCTTAGTTCTTTTTATAATAGGCAAGCAAATACTATTGCATCCAATGTTGGTAAAAGTACGTGAAGCTGTACCATCCGTGAATATCCACAGTAATGAAAATACAGAGTAGTAGGTGTGTTGAATGTCAACAATGTCCGAGGATTTGTCATTGAAAAGAAATCCTACTTCCTAATATTTAAAGGCGAAAGTTTGTAAGAATGTATGGATGTTTGTTACTCTTTCACGCAAAAATTACTCAACGGATTTCGATGAAATTTGGCACACGGGTAGATCATGTCCTGGATTAACACATAGGCTACTTTTTATCCCGGGAAAATATAAAGCAGGACTATCCCGGAAAAACTCATTCACGCGGGCGGAGCCGCGTGCAAAAGCTATTAGTAGAGTAGAGTATATATGTCTATTGCATCTTTTTAGACTTATCCTCTAATACCCGATATCAGAAGTCAAGTAAAAAAATGGAATGTCAAAATACAACTGTAAATAACTTCCGCATCTAATATAATAAATTGGTCAATTGCGTACAAAATATTACCAGCCTATTTTATTTGTTGTCAGATCAAAGATGAGAAGCACATGCCGCCGCTGCGCAACCCTTCCCTGCTGATAGGCCAGAACGACCTTACCTCTCTGTCATACCTCCACGAGCCCGCGGTGCTGCACAACCTCAAAGTCAGGTGAGGCACTCATCATCAGCCGCAGAAATTCCATTGCTGGAAGACATTTCCAGACTGAACGGTCTGCATCCAGCGAGTTAATAGCTAAAATAATAATGTTACGATATATTTTGTTAGCATAAGTATCAGCCCAGAGTCTGGAATTTGCGCTCGATATGGCGATAGGCTCGCTATTACATCGTGGGTCGGGAATTAAATTGGCGAAGTCGGTGCAATGTGTCTCTGTGCCTACCAAGGGTCGAGAAAAGAGGAATTATTAAAACAACTTGCTGAGTTTACGTTTCTGTTACATTGTCACTATAATCTATTACCCTGTTTGATATTGCTGTGAACAGACACTTACGAAAACTATTGTGTAAACAAGCTTATTCGGGTGCCTTCGTTACACATTATTCTTAGTCAAACTCTTGCATTATTCGCCAATATTCTAAATGAGGCATTAGATTCAATGAAAGTTGGCGGGCCGCCAGAATTTGTAGCTCTATCGCAAAACGCGACGATGAGCTTTGGTTCTGAAAACGTCAGCATGTACTCATAATCCCCTTGTCTACATGACAGAGGTTAAAAACAAGCTTATTATTCGGTGGATGGTGAATAGTAAAATAACACGCGCAAATTAAATACGGCAAACTGATAATTGAATCCGCACTTCCTTTATATTTCCTGGATATACATAATATATATACTTCCTATCAGCAATACATGTATCTACCTATATACATTTTGTGAATTAAATTACTTAACACTTATAAAGAGGTAAATATTTCTTTGTGAATTTTTAAAGAACCAATAAATTATAAGGACATTGGAGTAATAATTACTGGTTACTGTGTTTTGTACGATTTGTCATTTAGGCGCAATTGCACTGTTTTCTGACAAAATATGTTACTCATTTCAATTATAAGATGACTAAATAAAAACGTCATCGTAGGCCACGCAATGCTTTATAACACGAACTCCATAGTATCCGGTAATGTTTCTTTTTTTGGACAGCCGCTACCAGCCGAGATATAAACGCCCATTGCGCCATATTACGAAAACAAACTAAGCAGTCATACCACTTGTTCAAATAAACAGCAATTATGTATCGAATTATAACTACAAGTATGTGACCTCTAACTTGTTTGGTTTGTGACAAGCGGTTGAAAAACCGCCTCAACCGCATCATAAATCTCCTTATGATAATCAATTCGCTGTTTTAGTTCATATTGGGTTTGATTTATACAAGACCTTCGCCTAAAACGTGTATGGTGGAGTGAGCAGGACTGTTGAGACGGAAGTGGAATTCAGACCACTAAAATATTTCACAATTACTAATGTTAAACTTCGAATTGTTTTTCGACAAATATTCAATTACAGCTGGAATTTGTAAAGTGGTGGTAGGTCTCTTGTGTACGAGAGGCCGTCTGGGTGGGTACCACCGCAATGGTTATTTCTGCCGACAAGCTGCAGTGTGTATTGTACTGCTGTGTTCCGGTTTGAAGGACATTGTAGCCAGGGTAATTACAGGACATAAATCTTATGTCTAGTGACGAGCGCAGTGGAATGCCACGCAGTTATTTGTAAACAAAAGTTCTTTATGGTGTTGCTAAGCGCCGATAGCCTAGTTGGGAGTGGATCGGACTGCCGAGACGAATGTCCGCCAGTTCAAAACCCAAGGGCACACACCTCTGACTTTTCTAAAAATTTATGTGTGTATTCTTTGTGAATTATCGCTCGCTTTACCTATGAAGGAAAACATCGCGAGGAAACCTGCATAATTGAGAAGTTCTCTGAATTTCGAAGGTATGTGAAGTCTGCCAACTTGCACTAAGCCAGCGTGGTGGACTAAGGCCTAAACCCTCTCAGTAGTAGAGGAGGCCCGTGCTCAGCAGAGGGCAGTATATAATACAGGACTGGTATGGTTGGTATGGTGTTGCTACTGTTTATGGGTGATCGAATCGCTTACCATCAGGCGAGCGGCATGCTCGTCTCGGGAGTCAGTAGCAATAAAAAAGAAAAGAAAAATAAGGATGCTTAAATATGATTAGGTGAAATCCAATTTTTATTTTCTATCCTTGGAAACACATAACGAATCATCACCACCCAAGTACGCCGCCACTAAGTTAATGTGCACTAATAGAAATGTTACTTTTCAAAACACAAATATGATCTAAAAATCATCTAAAGACTTTTTACATTGTCAATTTGTATTTCACAGATTCTGCGATAGGAACGCCATCTACACGTATTGTGGGATTGTGCTCGTTGCAATAAATCCTTACTATGATCTGCCTATATACGGTAAGCTATCAAGAATTTGTAAAGCACAACAAACTCACGCAGTAAGCTGCTTTTAAAATAACAAGAAGGAAAATTCCGGTCGAATGCATGAACCAGGATTTCCGCCCTTGGGACCGAACAGAAATCAGGAGCCCTCGAGTTATAAAGCTTGTCAATCTATATATTTTATAGGCAGTTTGTATTGCCACAACTTATAGCTGCAATTTACTCCTTTATGCCACAAATTAATTTGTTACTGCAGTTGATGACATTTTTTAAAGTAGAGTTGGCAAAAACCTAGTGATATTTGGAAAGTGTTTCGTTGCAGGTGATGAGACCATCATGGCATACCGGGGCCAGGCGATGGGCGACCTGGACCCTCACATATTCGCCGTCTCCGAGGAGGCCTACACCAAACTGGAGCGGGAGAGGCGGGACCAGAGTATTATAGGTGAGTTGCAAATTTCAAGTTAATGTTTTTTTTTGTTGCATTTAAATGAAGAGACGATCATGCCGTTCGTCTGACGGTAAGTGATACGACTGCCCATAAACAGTTACAACGCCGCATATATCTTTAAATTACAAAGTACTGTGTAGCATTCCACTGCGCTCGTCATCCTGAGACATAAGATGTTAAGTTTCATTATGTCCAGTAGTTACACTGGTTACAATGTCCTTCAAACCGGAACACAACAGTGCTGCTTGGCGGTAGAATTAGACATAGCGGTGGTACCTACCCAGGCGACCCCTCGCATACGGGAGACCTACCGCCAGTAAGATAATTTTTCGACAGTTATCGTATTAAACAGCTAATGTAGGTAGTACTCGTTTTATTACCACTTATTTGGGAACATAGATTAAAGTTTGACTTTTGTACTTGTTCGGCTTATACATTTATGTGACGAGTAGTATTTATCAGCAAGCGCTGAAATCGGCCCTAAAATATGCAAATTTACTAGACTTCTGCTCGCGGCTCCGCCCGCGTGAATGAGTTTTTCCGGTATAAAAGTCCCGCTTTATATTTTCCCGGGATAAATTATACATATAAACCTTCCTCTTGAATCACTCTATCTATTACAAAAAACCGCACCAAAATCCGTTGCGTAGTTTTAAATAAATACCTAAGCATACATAAGGATAGACAGCGGGAAGCGACTTTGTTTTATACTATGTTAAGATTATAACTCTCATTCGGTTGCCGCTCTATCTACTTGAAAACTTTTTCATAGAATAAAAGTTCCACTGCATACTTCTCCAGGATGAAAAGTAGCGTTGCAAATGTCAACTAAATCCAGCAATGAGCTAACACAGACTAGCTTCTGTTGCTGTCCGTCATGGAAATCGAACCCCGAACTCCGACATTCAGTATCCAATTAGACTTTAAATACAATTCCATTTCAAAGGATATCTTTGTCCATAGTGAGCGGAGAGTCCGGAGCCGGCAAGACGGTATCAGCTAAATACGCGATGAGGTACTTCGCGGCGGTGGGCGGCAACGCCAGCGAGACGCAGGTGGAGAGGAAGGTCCTCGCGTCCAGTCCTATTATGGAGGTAAGTTTGAATCTCTAGGGTCAACTCATTCTGTTGCTCTTTTGCTGCTTCAAAATGGGGTCGGCGCAAAGGACTTAATTGCAGATACGATTTCGTTTAGTTTCTAAAATTGGAAAAGTGGGTGCATTAGTTGTGCCTCTGCCTACCCCTTCGGTAAAAGGCGTGAATGTGTGTGTTTATAACTGGCTGTGAATGTCTGCTCTCCTGTACGTTCCGATCTTAGGCAAATTGCTTAAAAATGATGAAGAAAGCAGATGACTCATATAAAGACAAACCTCCCCGGTTTGAAGTCGGTTTAAAATATACACTTTTGTTATAAATCAGAAGCGAGTTTGATTTAAATAAAAACAATTTATCACTGATTTTACATAAGCACATATAACAGAAATACTTTTACAAAAATATCGGCAACTAACCGACCAGCATAAAAGTCAATGTTCAACTTACTCAACTGAGACCGACTGTGAGACAGAGCTCGAATGAGCGTATGAGCACGAATGAATGCAAATGGCAGTACGGCACCCTTTTTATACACCCAACTGTCATTACTTTGACGTCTCGACTGGTTTTCACAACTGGCAACACGCTAAAAATACCATTACAAATACCGTTACAAAACTTTTATTCTAACACTTTTATGTTTCCCAGGCCATAGGTAACGCGAAGACAACGCGCAACGACAACTCGTCGCGTTTCGGCAAGTTCATAGAGATCCACTTCGACAACCAGTACCGGATATCCGGCGCGAGCATGCGCACCTACCTGCTGGAGAAGTCGCGCGTCGTGTACCAGAGCAGCGGCGAGAGGAACTACCACATATTCTACCAGCTGTGTGCGGCCGCGGCTAGTGCTTTCATGCCGGAGCTGTACCTGGGTGAGTTTATTGAATGGGCTCTGCAGAGTTACCCTGCGTCTGATGGTACGTGGAGTGGTGTCTAGATACTGCCGACTGAGAGATGATTCCTCTCGTCAATCGACATAATTATGCCGGCTTGTTTGAAATCGTACACGGGGTGATCCTGGAACGTGACACATGTGGGCTACTATGGCTGGCTATATAATATATATCTCTGCTTCACCGATTTTGGCCACAACGGTCAATCTCAACGGAGATCAGTCAGGCAGGAGATATTATAGTGTACAAGTGTGTGCGCAATACACAGGTGCACTCGCTATTCCTTCACTCTCATAGTCCCGTGAGAAGGCAAACCGACATGTCCGGAAAAAGATCAGGCGCAGGACCAACGGCTTTACGTCCTTATATATTCTATGTACGGCAATCTATCCGAGCGGATATCTACTACTGATGAGAGTGCTGGATCTACAACGAATTAATCACATGTTCTGGTTAAACATTTAGACCAATTACAGCCTAAATGAATAATCTTGATCAATTTCTCTGGATGGCTGGTGTATATAAAGTTTGTTCACACAACTCAGATATTTCGAGTGGCTTACTCTAGAGATTGATCTAGAGATAGCTATCTTGATTTTAAAGTTGATCAAGAATGATCATATGTAATATCTCGTTTCAGACCACCAAGACTCGTTCCACTACTTGAACCAAGGCGGCAGTCCGTACATAGACGGAGTGGATGACTTGAAGGCGTTCAACGAGACTAGGACAGCGCTCTCTACTTTAGGTAAGTGCTAAAGATATTAATACGGTATTTTTGTGTCTTTCGGCAAACCCAATGGTAGAGAGTTATATAGAAGAAAGGGCTTAGAAGCCTGGAAAATTTTCGTCAGGTCTTGAATACCTTTTGTAGTGAAATGATTGATTTAAGTCTTTCTCTATTAAACGTAAATTACGTGCTTTTTGGGCTGTTAATTATCGTGGTTTTCATAACACGCTGTTGAGCAACTGTAAGCGAATTTACATTGTATGTAACTTTAATTCATGATATTTGCAGGTGTGACGGAGACAGAGCAAAGCAATATGTTTACGATACTGGCGGCCATATTGCATCTCGGGAATGTAGAGTTCCTGACCACGGATCCTGATGCGGGACCCACCGCTGATAATGAAGATGGCGCTTATATCGACGTGAGTATATAGGGTGTTCGATGATGACGCTCGACACGTGCAGTGACACTGTGTTTTTGCAATGCAAAATGGTTGCAGGAGAGTTGTGGCTGTATTCGTGGGATGAACGTTTTGTTTCTATTTAGTACTAGCTTTTGCCCACGGCTTCGCCCGCGTTAATAAGTTTTTCCGGGCTAAAAGTACATACATAAAAACCTTCCCGTTGCATCACTCTATCCAACACATTTATTTGGATAAAGATTGATATTATGACGTTGATACAACTCTTAACAAATAATGCATTAATTTCGACCAAATTTGATTACCATAAAAACGGTTCTAGAGAGTTAATCTTAAAAGGTAGACATATACTGTCGCGGACTTTTTTTTAGATCATTTCAAGAGGAATAATTCTTTCATACATATATTTTTGGTATCTTGAACCGTTTTCGCAGCGAACGCAATGGAAGACCTCAAGGATGAATAATTTTCCCCGCATTTTTCACATTTTCCATTATTTCTTCGCTCCTAATAGTTGCATCGTGGTGTTATATAGCCTAAAGCCTTCCTCGATAAATGGTCTATTCAACACAAAAATAATTTTTCAATTCGAACCAGTAGTTCCTGAGATTAGCGCGTTCAAACAAACAAACAAACTCTTCAGCTTTATAATATTAGTATAGATTAGCTCTGAGTCTAGAATTGTGCTCGATATGGCGATAAAGCGTGCGTGTGTGCTTGCGTGCATGCATGTGTGCGCGTGTGCGTGTGTTATGTGTGCACCCTCCTCTTGTCATATATTATTCATGTTCATATTATATTATTTACATTGTTATCATAGTCCTTAAGTTGTTTATACATATTTACTATTTAAGTTTCCCACATCAATTTTCTTATCTATTTACATAGATATTTAAAGTTACCATATCAATTCTAAATAATGTCATTATTATGTTTAACTCATTAGGGTGTCGCCTTACCTCCACCCTAATAATGTTTGTAAATCCCACATTGTCTTAGTATATAAGCGTAGTTCGTAAGCATCACAATCATTCTGTTGGTAGAATCCAACGTTTAGGGTTAAAGGTGGCCCTCGAGAAAACCGAGGCCGTGTGTTTTCACGGACCTCGGAGAGGGCCACCGGCCGGTGCCGGCATCGTCGTTGGGGGGGTGCGGATCCCCATCGGCTCTAGCATGAGGTATCTAGGTTTAGTCCTAGATAGCCGATGGCGATTCCGCACCCACTTTAAGGAGTTGAGGACAAAATTGTCCCGGGCAGCGGGCGCTCTTTCCCGCCTGCTGCCCAACCTGGAAGGTCCTGGCTTCCCTTGCCGGAGGCTGTATCACGGAGTCGTGCGGTCCATAGCCCTTTATGGCAGCCCCGTTTGGGCTGACTCCCTGGGCCGCCCCTGCGTCGCCCTTCTGCGCGCCCCGCAGAGAGCTTTAGCGCAGCGGGCGGTCAGGGCGTACCGCACGGTCTCTTTCGAGGCGGCTTGCCTATTGGCCGGATTTCTGCCCTGGGACCTGGACGCCAAATCCCTTGCCGATGTATTCCATTGGCGGGAGGAGGCGTTCAGTCGCGGGGAGCGTCCGGCCCTGAAGGAGGTGGAGGCCAAGAGGGCCGCCTTACGGCGAGCCGCCGTGGAGGAGTGGCGTCTCAGGCTGGAGGCCCCGTCGTGGGGGCACCGGGTCGTAGAGGCAGTGCGTCCTGTCTTTGCCGAATGGCTGGACAGGCGCCACGGAGCGGCAACATACCGCCTGACGCAGGTGCTCACCGGGCATGGCTGCTTCGGTGAGTTCCTGTTTCGGGTGGTAGGTGTAGAGGAGTCGGCCGTGTGTCACTATTGTGACAACTGCCCAATGGACACGGCCCAACATACGTTGGAGTGTTGTCCAGCCTGGGATGAGGAGCGCAGCGCTCTCAGAACAGTCGTCGGAGAAGACCTCTCGCTGCCGGCCGTGGTCGCTTCCATGGTCGGCGGTCGGGAGGCCTGGCAGGCGGTGGCCCACTTCTGCGAGGCGGTCCTCTCGCGGAAGGAGAGTGCCGAGAGGGATCGCCAGCGCAGTGGTGATCCCTCCCGCCGCCAGACGAGACGTAGGAGGCGTCGGGTGGACGACTGACCGACGTCTCCCGCCCTGTGGATTGGGGGCGTTTGGAGAATTCCACCACGGTATCCCCTGCCTGTCGTAAAAGGCGACTAATAGGGGCCTCCGGGGGTCACGGGTGGGCGGGACGTGCCGCCCACCCATCAGTCTAGCCAACTTCTGTGACCCCCGTGATGGACATGTCCGAGGCAGCGTGTCTCACGCTGCCTCGGACACCAACAGGCGGACACGATGCGGTGTTTCGGGGGCTTCTGAGCCCCCGCAACAGGAAAAAGGACCGCAAAAACGCGGTACGCGCAGGGGCGGTTGCGGACGACAACTTAGACGTGAGTCGGAGGAAGCCCGCAGCCGTCCCTAATGAGCCGAAGATGGCCATATAAAAAAAAAAAAAAAAAAATCACAATCATTCTATTCTTCGACTTCATTCTGAACATTTCTATATTTTATTATTATTGTAAACAAAGTCTAATAAAGTTTTTTTTTTAAATCAAGTTGTTGCTTACTGCGTAACACGTGCGTGCGAGCGTGCGTGCGTGTGTGCGTGCGTGCGTGCATGTGTGCGTGCGTGTGAGCGTGTGTGCGTGCGTGCATGTGTGCGCGCGTGCGTGCGTGTGAGCGTGTGTGCGTGTGTGCGTGCATGTAATATTGAGTATGTATAATATATTTGTCTATTGATCAGTCCAGCGACAAGCACGTGGATCGTTTCTGCTCCCTCCTCGGCATCTCGGCGAGGGAGCTGCGCCGCTGGCTGACACACCGGCGGCTGCAGTCCGCGCACGAGGTGATCGTGTCGCGGCTGGACGGGTCGCGCGCGGCGGCCGCCCGGGACGCGCTCGCCAAGCGACTCTACGGGGAGCTGTTCAGCTGGCTCGTGCACGCTGTCAACAGGGCGCTCGACACCGGACACGCTAAGAAACATTTTATAGGTCGGTACTCACTGCGTTCCTTTAGATCATTTTTTTTGTCCCTGTCTAAACTCTTTCTAGCCTGACGAGGGTCGGCTTATGAAAAAAACACTGGTCTTTTGGGTGAGGGCAGAAGGCGCTCGCAACCCTTAACCTTTACATCCTACTAATATTATAAAGGCGAAAGTATGTATGGATGTTTGTTACTCTTTCACGCAAAAACTGCTGAACGGATTTCGATGAAATTTGGCATACGAGTAGATCATGTTCTGGATTAACACATAAACTACTTTTATCCCGGGAAAATATAAAGCGGGACTTTTATCCCGGGAAAACGCATTCATGCGGGCGGAGCCGCGGGTAAAAGCTAATTTCATATACCTCCCTCGCTGGATTAAGCTTGGCATCCATTATGACTAGGGCAGGGCCGCGCGCACTATATCAAGCTTCGCCAATCGTCTCGCTGCGATACGTCTATAATGGACATACTTATATACATAATAGATACGGATTATTACGATGCAACCCGACCCGACTAGTTACTACACATAACAAGTCATAGCGAAATTATGGAAAATATTAATTTCAATAAAATATAATTAATACTTCATTTCCAGGTGTGCTGGATATCTACGGGTTCGAAACGTTCGAGATCAACTCATTCGAACAGTTCTGCATCAACTATGCTAATGAGAAGCTGCAGCAGCAGTTCAACTCGCACGTCTTTAAATTAGAGCAGGACGAGTATATTAAGGTATGAGTCGACTATATTGTGACCTTGATTGTTTGTATTTGTCAGTTTGTGGCAGTTTATAAAACCCCCTTCTGAATGAGTGAGTTAAGATATATCTCCCATTTACAGTATTGGTCTTTAAATTTAAGAGCAAAATATTTTTTTTTTTACTTACTACCTACCTACAATTTACTAGGTTTTACGTTGATGTAAATAAACCTAAAATTACAAGTTTACTAATTTCAAAGATTCCAATTCAATAAAATACTTGTCTATTAAAAATAGTCACCAGCTGAACATTTTACCACCACTTAATTATTAATTAAATTAGATTTAAGCATAACACTACAAAGTAGATGAAAAATTCTGAAACTCCATTCTCATTCTTCCATTTCAGGAAGAGATATCATGGGAGATGATAGAGTTCTACGACAATCAGCCGTGTATCGATCTCATAGAAGAGCGGCTCGGGGTGCTGGCGTTGCTTGACGAGGAGTGCAGGGTCCCCCAGGGGTCCGACATGGGCTTCGTCGCCAAGCTGCACACCAACTGCGCCAAGTACCCTCACTTCATGAAGCCAAGATTCGGGAACCAGGGTGAGTTGAATTCTGCATAGCTATAGTTCGTAGCACCGTTTGAGAGACATTGCAGTCTAAATTACTCTTGAAAGTTATCTCCCGGCTTATTAAATTACCACCAAATTGTTTTTTTAGCCTTTTTAAGTGAAGCCAGATGAACAGACATACAAACAAACCAAAAAATAGGAAAAATTTGTTATTTCTAAATCACTACAAACAAAAACACATCAATTAAATTTGTGAATAAGTCATCAATTGTATTTGTATTCGCGGCCTGATTTGAACGTGTACGATTTTTACTTGTTCTGTAGAAGTTAAAGTAACAAAACCATTGTGAAACTTATATTTGTTCTCCTTACAGCGTTCATAATAAAGCACTTCGCCGACAACGTGGAGTATCAAGCGGGCGGTTTCCTGGAGAAGAACCGCGACACAGTCTCCGAGGAGCAGCTGGAGTGCGTCAAGTCTGCCACCAGCTGCCGTCTCATACACACCATGTTCGCGGAGAAGGTCGACCAGCACCAGACGGCCACGTTACCACCACCCTCGAGACGGAGGACCACGCCGTCTGTGCCGGTCGCCAGTCTTACCGTGAGTCTTGAATGATCCCGTGCTAATATGCTGTAGCAAGAGTATTAGGTGGAGGTACGCGAATACGGCTGTATTGTAGCATGTTGGATTTTTATAACGAATGTGATGTTACGTTATTTTTCCTAAGACCCTAGAAAGTTTCTTATTTCGCATGTTAAATCAATATTTATAACGACTGTCAATTTGTATACTTCGATCCGACATGAAAGATTACATGCAAAAAAGATTTGTCGGATTTGGATACATCAGCTTCCGCGTCAAATAGGAGCCTATCTATTGGTTAATTTGATTTATCTCCACGTCACAGAACTCATATAATAAAAAACTTGAGAGGTGTTAAGGGACACCTGGATGGAACGAAGTTCCTTTCGATTAATTAGTGAAGGAGTTGTAATAAAATTTTATTTCTTTTAAGTTATAATATTTTTTTTGTTATTAACAAATATAATGTAATATAAACTTAATCAGTAGACTAAATTTTAGTAATAATTGGCTTGTGGTAACTGAAGTAGGAAACATAATATGTTTGGGATTCAATTTTATTTAAATGTCTTAAAAAAAAATTACTCAAAAAATTTAAATTGTCTTTTTTATTTAAATTTCGAATGTCACTTTTACGGCCGGTTCTTTATTGGTTACTGGCTGGTTTCACAGGGCAAGTATAAAAAAAAGTGTCGTTACAACTTTTGGTCTTAATTTTTTCCGTCTAGCCTCCTTTCGCAACGCGCGACAAGGAACTTCGTTCCAAAAGAAATTTTCAAAGCCAGTCATTGTTGCAGCAACCAGCGCGTCGTGCGTCGGGTCAGAAGCAGACGGTGGGCGCGCAGTTCCGCGCGTCGCTGTCCGCGCTGATGGGCACGCTGTCCGCCACCACGCCACACTACGTGCGCTGCATCAAGCCCAACGACTCCAAGACGCCTTTCCTCTTCGAGCCGGCGAGGGCGGTTAATCAGCTCAGGTACACATGCCCTGCATCAGCGCTAAACAAATACAACACTTGTTAGAACCTGTTCGGTGTGCAAGCGCATCGTGCAAATATATGCGTATTTATGAGCATCCGCGTACTAGACATAGGCGCCGCGCCGGCGTTACGCCGCCGGGCAGGGCCCGCGCGCCGCCGCCGCCGCCGCCGCCTAACTTGAACGGCGTGGATTTTGTGAATACTTTTAATTTTTACTGTCAAATTTTATGAATGATTGGGTCTCAAATGTCATATTTAGTTAGATGTAGACATAGGCGCCGCGCCGGCGTGGATTTGAAATAAAAAAAACATTTTTCTTCAAAAATTTTCTTCATAGTTATTGGCCGACTTGGGTTTTTTTAAAGTTAATAACAGAAAAACGACTATTAGCGTTAACGATTGTAAGAGGCATCTTGGCTACGGCCTCTGTGCTCACGCGCCCATACGGGGCTGCGCTCTTTCAAGCTGTCTAACCTAAAAGGTTCTGGCATCGCTAACTAAACTTTATGCCACGGAGTTATGTGGTCCATGATCTTTTACAGCAGTACCTTATCGGCCGAAACCTTGGACCTCCGAATCTCTCTGCAATGCTCTCCAGTGAAATCCGCAGCAGATTATAAGGGCGTACCACACGATCTTGTACGTGACTTACTTGTTGGTTAGATACCGATGCCTAGGATCTGGACACCAAAGCCCTACGGCCACCTTCCACTGGCTCGAGGGAGCTTCCACACACGAGCAGCGTCCGGCTCCTAAATAGAGGCCAAGCGGGCACCTTTCGGCGGAGTTGCCATGGAGGATGTGGTCTCAGGCTGGAGACCCTGTCCTCGGTGCCCAAATGTTTTAGTAGTCCACCCTGATTTCACCAAGGCGTGAAGCAACTATGGTCCAACTATCAACTGATAAATGTACTCATCGGAGAACATTGTTCCGGATAGTATCTGTGGCAGATCGTAGGTCATGCGTTTTCATTGTGATAACTGCTCAACGACGGTGTCTTACGGTCAGGTGTATGTGATCGTTTTTACTGGTCCATGGTCAACAGGCGGAGATTCTAAATTGCAGTGGCTAACTTTTTCGGAGTAGTCCTCCATCAGAAAGAGAGATCTACGAGAGATCGATAGCGGGCCAATCCCTTTGCCATCAGAGACGTTAGAGACTCCTGGTCCTGACCTGTGAATTGGGGGCGTTTAGGGAAGTCCACTACAGCATCCCCGGTCTGTTATAAAAGCCGACTAATAGGGGCTATCGGGCGATGTTGGGGTGTCCCGAATAACCGTCCACTCGGCCTTTGAGGTTGCAATATACGGTCCAATATATAACCTAACATTTATCGGAGTTTTAGCTAACCTTAATTGAGAGCATAGCGATTTCGTGCCATTTAATGGAGGAAGCCTCTCGCTGTCGCTGTGTTACTAACCAAGACCACAGCAAGAGATCTTAATTTTTGATGGCCTACGAGTACGAAGGTAGATCTCTTATGAAAAGAGATTGTGCGGGAACACGAAAGGTCGGACTCCTACCACCAGAAGTAGAGAAATTTGAGGCATGAGGTGGAGAACTGAATATTACCCGTCCTTTCGATGGAGATTTGCGGATAGAATTATTAGACGCACATGACCATGAGATCATGAAGCCGTCCCTGACGCAACAAAGTGCTTTGGTATACATCTAGTATGCCGTAGTAGTTTACAATGGCGGCGCTAGACCAAACGTGGACGTCGGTGACATCAGCTTTGTGAGGCCCCTTTTGTTTTCCACTTTTCTCTCGCCTTAGCGGCGGCTGAACCCTCGGTTGACAAAGAGCACAAAGAAAAAGGCCACGTGCAAACATCTGCCCCCGGAGCCCTGCGTTGGCTAAGGCCGCCACTATCAAAAAGTAATATTAAATAGTTTTTTTGGAAGGCCCCTTAAGCGCGAGGCCGTCGGCGGTCTAACGCCGTCACTACTAGTTATCATAGACTAAAAGACTTGGTCCAGCTTGGTGTGTCGCCCGATGCTTCCATCTCTATAAGTGGCGTAACGCTAGGTCGTAAAAGCGATGATAATGATATAACCGCGCAGTCATTTTTGATAACGGGATGGTGGCACCAAAGGGCATTAATGGTCATTTGACCTTCTCCGCGAAACAAGATAAAGACTCGCGAGTGCCATGGAGCATTTGTCTTTTTTTGTTATTATTTTTCGAGGAGAAAGTGACTTCTTACTACCGTTCACCGTGCCTTACGACCCGACGTTGAGCCGCCCGGAGAGATGAAACCATTAGGTGACCGCCCAACGTATGTACAACGCCCCTGCGCGGTGCCGCCTAGTGCGGCCCGTCTGCTGTTGTGTTGGGCTCAGACGCTCCCGCGCACCGAAGGGCGCCCTCTGCGTCAATGGCAACGTGAGGCCTACCTGCCACGCTGTCGTCCATCATAGGGATTTCAACAATGTGCTTAAAAAACACAAAACTAAAGACGGACAGCCCCCTGCCGTCCGCCTGGGACCCCCGGGGGCCTCTATTGACTAATAGTCTTTTACGACAGGTAGGGGATACCGTGGTGGAATTTTTCCAAACGCCCCCAATCCGCAGGGTGGATGGAGCATGGGTCCTGAAGGGATTTTTATACCGATAAGTTAATTGGCTAGTGCTTCCAACTACCTACGAACATGTAACTGAGGAATTTATATGTGGCTTATACATATATTCAATATTCATTAAAAAAATTCCACGCCGCCGGCGTTACGCCGCCGCCGACCAAAAATTACCAGCACGCCGCCGCCGGCTTTTTCCTAGGCGGCGCCCATGTCTACCGCGTACATGATGCGTTGTCATTCAAGGTATGGTACAGTCAGCTATAAAAATATATCAATATTTATTTTTTCACTACATGAAATATCCTACTAATATTATAAAGGCGAAAGTTTGTAAGAATGTATGGATGTTTGGATGTATGGATGTAAGGATGTTTGTTCCTCTTTCACGCAAAAACTACTGAACGGATTTCGATGAAATTTGGCACACGGGTAGATCATGTCCTGGATTAACACATAGGCTACTTTTTATCCCGGGAAAATATAAATCGGGACTTTTATCCCGGAAAAACTTTTTAATGCGGGCGGAGCCGCGGGCAAAAGCTAGTTAAGAAATAAACCCTTTTGATTTATATGAATGAAAACAAAAAAAATCAAGACAAAAGCATGTTATTTGTCTATTTGTGTAACTCACTGTATTATTGCTCTTCATAGGCATAAAGCAAGCAGTATTATGTCAGGTTGACCAAGCTGCAGAGCTATCATTACGCATTCATCTTAGTTCATAATAATTTCATATACTCTACTATTTGTTGCAGAGCATGCGGTGTATTAGAGACTATCCGAATATCAGCCGCGGGCTTCCCATCCAGGTGGCTGTATCAAGACTTCTTCCATCGGTAAGTTTATAAGTACTTTCAATACGTAAAGACTTCGCTGTCAATATTTCAGTGTTGGGTTGCAACGTTTTTTATTTCCGACATTACTTGGATATTCCAATTAATTTACCTTTTAAGATATTTTTTTTTGTATAAATGATTAATAAAATGTATTTTGTTGCCAGATACCGCCTCCTCTGCCTTCACAAGGAAATAGACCGCACCAATATAAAGGCCACATGTGGCCGCATCCTCGCCAAACACCTCAAAGATCCAGATAAATACCAGTTTGGAGCCACTAAAATATTCTTCAGAGCCGGACAGGTGGATTCGAATTTTAGTACAATTAATATTACTCTGAGTTCTGCTCGCGTGAATTACTTTTTCTAAATGAAAGTCCGACTCTGTACTTTTTCGGGGTAAAAGTATTCGAGCGGACCCATTCCAAGCAAAGCCCGAGTTGACTGCGCTCAAGTGGAGCCAATCTATTAGCGCGGAGCTGATTGAATTTAAAGGGATATAATCTGTATACGCATACTAGTCGTACAATCTGATTATATAAGGGGTTTAAAGTCCAATGTAATTTATACACACGCACGCACTCACGCACGCACACACATACATACACACACACACGCGCGCGCGCGCGCCTTTTATCCCCGAAGGGGTAGACAGAGGGGCAATTAATGCACCCACTTTTCACCGTATGTATTCCGTCCCATGATGTGATAGGGGGTGAGCCTATCGCCATATCGGACACAAAAATATATTTTGGTGTGCAGGTGGCGTACCTGGAGAAGATCCGCGCGGACATCCAGCGCGCGTCCTGCGTGCGGGTGCAGAGCTGCGTGCGTCGGTTCGTGGCGCGGCGCCGCTACACGCGCCTGTGCGCCGCCATACGCACGCTGCAGGCGCGGGCGCGCGGGTACCTCGCCAGGCGGTGAGCACACGCACACACACACACACACACACACTACCTGTACACTCTATTGCCTCACTCACCTATTTGCTGTAGTCTTGGAATTGATCCCTGGATTAGATAAAGTAAAATTCCATTTTCTACTCGGTAAATAATCGTGCCGTTTAAATGGCTTTAACGGTGAAGAAAAACATCGTGATGAAACCTACATACCTGAAAAGTTCTCTGAATTTCGAAGGTATGTGAAGTCTGCCAACCTGCACTAGGCCAGCGTGGTGGACTAAGGCCTTAAACCCTCTCAGTAGTAGAGGAGGCCCGTGCTCAGCAGTGAGCAGTATATAATACAGGGCTGGTATGGTATGGTAAATGACAAAAGACTTGCTCTTATTACTTAGAACTAAGTGTAGCTTCTAAAATATAGGTGTGATGACATCACCGGGCATGTTGTATACAGATATAACCTGTAGGTATTGTTGAATTAGTTTTTATCTCGAACTATTATCGACTACCTTGTTGGGGTAACTACTGTAGTTTTTATCCCGAGCTATATCGATTTTATATCCACAACGTACTCGTACAGCAAAGCGCATGAGATCCGTCGTCACCGCGCCGCCATCAAGATCCAGAGGAACGTCCGCGGCTGGTTGTCGCGCGTCAAGTACCAGCGGCTCAGGAGGCTGGCCATCGGACTGCAGGCACATGCGAAAGGATACCTCGCCAGGAAACTGTATCAGGATAGGAGGAAGGTGTTGGCGGTGCGTCTCATTATTATTCGTACTTTTATGAGCAAACACTACTTTCAATGTTGTCCAATGCTAGTAAATTTTCTTCACGAGTACAAATTTTCGTTCTTTTTTTTGCGAATTATGATTGTTTATGGACGGTGAACGTTATCAGGTGATCAATTTATACTTTCGCTGGTCTACACCATAAACAAGATAAAAGACTGCTAACATATGTGTTCATAGGTGATAACCGTCCAGCGTTACGCGCGCGGTTACCTTGCGAGGCAGAGGGTTAAGAAGATGACGAGACATATTATTGTCGCGCAGGCTGCAGTATGTATAAAAAAATACTTGACATATTGTAAGAAATTTAATTCGATGTCTTTATCGATACAAGCGAGTAAAAATATCGATAAAAATGCATATCACTGACGGTATCAAAAGAACTTTAAGCCAGTAGAAATATCGATATAAACGCATATCACTGTCGGTATCAAAAGAACTTTAAGCGAGTAGAAATATCGATAAAAACGCATAACACTGTCGGTATCAAAAGAACTTTAAGCGAGTAGAAATATCGATAAAAACGCATATCACTGTTGGTATCAAAAAAACTTTTATATCGAAATATCGATTAAATGAAGTCGATACAAATGTAATGTAAATACGTACGTTTGTATTGCTTACGTTTGCACACATACGTGCCAAAAACTTTCAATAACAAAAATCTACAACTCAATTTTAAAACATCTCTCGTAGATACGTCGGTTCCTAGCGCGTCGTCAGTACAAGCGATTACGCATCGAGGCAAGGAGTCTGGACCACGTGAAGAGCCTGAACAAGGGTCTGGAGAACAAGATCATCAGCTTGCAGCAGAGGCTCGGAGACGCAATGGAGAAGAACAAGACCATAGAGCCACTGTTCGCGCAGATTGCGGACCTGAAGTGAGCAAACTTCTATGAGCTTGGACTATGTTGTGAAGCACAAAGTTTGAAAGTTACAAACTTATCTGATTATTTAGTTACGTTTATGTTTGATATTGTATGCTTTTGACAGGTTCGTCTGGAAATCTTTAGGGGAGGTCTATGTTCAGCAGTGGCCGTCATGTGGCTGATGATGATGATAATGGTGATGATGTTCGGTATTGTTTAGTTGTATCAGGTTGATTATTCAGTTTCAACACAGTCTCTGATCTATATCTTTGTTTTTGATGGTACAGACGAGAGTTTCTATAGTTTCAGGTAGAAATAATTTGCACGATAACCAATTTCTCCTTTTCTAATTTTGGAAACATAATTCTTGTACTAAAGTTACTGACTCTTGTATTTCTCATGCAGAGCAAAACTCGAAGTCCTCAAGCTGGTCGAGATAGAGTTCAAGACTTTGAAAGTGGATAACGCAGACAAAGACAGCCTGATCAGCGCTTTACAAGCCGAGCTGACGAACGAGCGAGACAGCAACAAGAGGCTTGTGGAGGAAAAGAAACAGATAGAAAATCAATACAAGAAAGACAAAGAGTTATGGCAGGAAGAGAGCGAGAAGCTGGCGAATGAGTTGAGAAGTAATAAGGAGCATTACGAGTTGGCTATTGAAGGTTAGTAAAGTTATTCTAAACGCGTATGCACTTTTGACAAACTTCTAACGCAAAGTTACGATGCACAAAACACGAGTCACTATTGTAAAGATATGTTACTGGAAAACGTAGTGTGCGTAGGTCCTAACAAATACAGGCTACTCTAAATAATATATCGATAATTTTATATCTATGTTCTTCTTGGAAGGTCGATCGCCTCTAATAAGCTAGTAAACCAAGCTGATCTAATTTGGCATCTCTAGGGAATATCCTTGCCGGTGAAAAAAAACCATCGTCATGATATCGTAAAACAATCTTCTATCTTCTATAGTATATAAGGGGGAGTGCATTAAAATGCACTTCTTCCATCGTCCTTCACTTACTGCAGCAAGTGACTATGCGCGCGCGCTTCATAATACTAGAAAAAAATTGAATTCAGCCTTGATATATTCGGAATGTTAAGGCAATAAGTACGTTGAATCATTAAATGCATATTTTTACTGTAGATTATATAAAAATGATATGATAACGATAGATAACATTGATACGTGGGCAAGATATAGCAGTAATTAGTTTTCGCTATTATCGATGTAGCGGGCGTGTGAAAAATATGCTATAGTGAAAAAAGTCCGATTATCTGAAATTAAAACGATGTCTCATGAACGGCCGAATTCAAATTGCTAAATTTATTGACTTGTGACCTTGGAATTAAATTATAAAACAAGTTTTATTCATATAGATATTTTTTTATGTGTGGTTTAATTTAGCTGTTAAAACTTTTAAAAATATTTTTTTTGTTTTTGGTTGGAAAGTGTTAGTGTAAAGAAGTTTTAGCCCATCAATTATTGGTCATAAAAATAAAAAGGATAAAAGGCGTCAGAATCATTTGTATTTTATTTAAATCAAAATAAATATACGATCTCACGATATATTGATCGCTGAAACTACTGGACATAATGAGACTTAACATCTTATGTCTCAGGATGACGAGCGCAGTGGAATGCCACACAGTACTTTGTAACTCAAGTTGCTGTATGGTGTTGCTACTGTTTATGGGTGGTCGTATCGCTTACCAACAGGCAAACGGCATGCTCGTCTGGTCATTCAATGCCAAAAAAAATATAGCTAACTAAGTATATACCTAGTCATAACGTAGAATGACTTACATTTATCATTGCAGTGGCATTAACACTAACACCACTAGTGTGTGTCAAAAAATATATTTTCTTGTGTTTTAATTGATTTATACATAAATCATACAAAGTGATAGTAAATAGTGTGATTGTTTGTGAAGTGATATCATAGTAAAACATAGAAGTGATAGTACAAATGCTATCTTCAAAAAGAGCATAGTGGAGAAAGTTCGATGGACTTTACATAGTTGTTTACATAGTAGATAAATCTGTAAATATTTTCAAAAAGTAGGCCATGTAAACAGTTTGTATTATTAGACAATTTTGTATTCGGTTATGAGACTGCTCGGATTTAAGTTAGTTAATATCGTAACCAAAATATTTTAGTATATCAAGTCGTTGAGTGATGAAAGAAAATTTTCTAAACAATAAAATTGTTTCCTTTGAAGTTTTTTGAGAAGGGTTTTTAAATAAATTGTTCTCTACTTTAGCAAGTAATTTAAAAACATATTGCTAAACGGCCGAAAATTATTGTGTGAATCAAAAAGTCTCGTCAACTGTCATGAGTAAAATTTTTATAAGTGCCGTTAAATATGTTTTGTTAAACTGTATTGTGGATAATGTGATATTATGATCTGAAAGTGAGCGTACAATGTTAATAACGGAAACAATGGCGCCGGAAGCTAAGAAAGTGTCGTTTAAGGACGAAAACGATGCACACGTGCAGTGGGCGAAGGAATTCGAGAACCGAGCGCAGTTTTGGAAAGGTACTGTGTTATAGCAGAACCACAATCAATTTATTTAGTAAATTATTTGATAGTGTATTTTATGACAGTGTCTCGTGATATTTCGTCGAATGGCGGGCTAAAGATACAGTACATGTTACATATAAAATTACAACCGAAAGTCGCCAAAATTAACATCATTATATATAATAAATGCTACTGCAAAGTGCAACAAGTCCTATCTGATGACCTTCTGGTCATCAAATAGGATTTGTTAGTGTTTGAGCTCGCTTTGAAGTTGTCAACTAACGAATGAACAGTCACCGTGAAGGGAAAACGGGGAAGGGTCAGCGATTAAAAAATAAAATGACTGCTGTGTACTTGCAAATCTGTCCATTTTAGTCGTGTATTTTTTCAATAAATAGAAGAGCATATTGTGGTCTCTGTGAATTTCCTTACCCGTCGTTTTCAGTTATTAGGGAAGGGAGATATTGTGGCTGACAACAACTTCACTGACTCTTTGTAAAGCTATGTTTATGAAACAATTGAGCTCGTCCCGTTAGTTAAATCGATAGATTTGTGTGCTATGAACAAACCGCTACAACATGACTTTGTGATTAATACGGCTGCAGTGCTGAGGTCTCGGGTTCGATCCCCGAGTCGCGCAAATTGATATTGGGTGTTTTTACTCAGTCGGGGTCTGGAATTTGTGCCTGATATGACTATAGGCTCGCCCCTATCACATCATGGGACAGAATACGCACAGCGAAAAGTGGGTGCACTAGTTGCACCTCTGTCTACCCCTTTGGGGATAAAAGGCGTCAGTGTGTGTGTATTAAGTATCAGCACGTATAAAGTTTCTTTTGATATTCAATACTTTACAAATTGATATATCAGCATAATATAGGTAATTCGTTCTACGAAAAGTAAAACAAAATATAATATCAGGACAAGCTTGTACAAGTGACATTTAAAAAGAAATAGTATGTTTCTCGTTCATAATCACACTTATGTCCTTTTTCAAAAACAACACAGTGATAACACGCTTCATTTGAATCTAAATTCATTACTCCATTTCAGAAAAAGATAAACAGCATGAGATAGAGAAGAATGGGTTGTGCGCCGAGCTAGAGGCGGAGAGACAGAGCCGACAGAAGCTACTGTCGTCACAGTATGAGCTGCAGGAGCGGATCGACACACTGCAGAGGTTTTTATATAACAATTGTTAAAACTTATCCCATCAAAAACTTAAAATGTAAAAAATGCTAAGTCTTGCAAAGCAGTTTTTTCAATACAAAAAGTTGAGATTATATGTAAAACTAAGTATTAACGTTTACAGTCAAAAGGTCAGTAGGGTCAAAAGTGACGGGAGTCACTTCGAGAAAACGATGGTATGGCTTTGCTCCTAAATATTTAGAAGTAAAGATTTTAGTAATACATGTATGTTGTGGTGTACCCATAAATAAATGCATTATAGTAAAAATGGAATCCGCTCTTGATATTGTTAAAAATTGTGTATTTCACCGGAACCGCATTTTAGGGCGATAAGGGCAAAAGAAGAATAGGAAAGTTGGGGTTATAATGTATTGAGGTTTTTTATTTTATTAATTTAATCATTTTAATTTACAATATAATCAGAGATGGTCAATTTTGGCAATGAGCAGGTTTAAAGAATTTATATGATCAACATAATAATTGATTATAGTGATGTTTCTAGGGCGCCGCCAACCAAAGAGCACAGAAGATCTCTGTCAGATGCCAGTAATAACTCGCAACAAGAAACTACAGTGGAAGATGTGAGTCCTAATGTTATATGATTTTATACCATAAATTAAAAAGTAATTGATGATATTTCAAAAGGAGTCAACATTTTATGCCAAAGAGTCCTCACAGCAGATTTCATAATGATTTTGAACTTAGAATAAAAGGTCTTAAATGTTCGATGATCTCATGATCGATCTTAGATCGCAAGATCTCTTGATGTGAGATCACTTGTCATAAAAAAATCACTTATCTCATCCGTTTGTTTCTTTTTTTCCGAGGATTCCACCGTCAAGTTAATTACCAGCCATGTAGTATTGACTGCCTCGGTGGCGTAGTTGTATTACAGTATGATTGCAAAGCTGAGGTCTCGGGTTCGATCCCCGGGTCGGGCAGTGATATTGTGTTTTTCTATTCAGTATCAGCTCGGAGTCTGGAATTTGTGCCCGATATGGCGATAGGCTCGCCCCCTATCACATCATGGGACGGAATGACGGCGAAAAGTGGGCGCACTAGTTGCGCCTCTGCCTACCCCTTCGGGGATAACAGGCGTGAGTGTATATGTATGTATATGTAGTATACGGTTTCCCACTGCTTCGCATGGCCCTGTACTACTGAGAGTAATGCCTTGGTTGTTCACGCTGATCTAATGCGGGCTGCCACCACCCTATCTACCCATAATTTTACGATTTCCTTCTCGTAATAAATCAGGGTTTCTCTTGTCAGGACTATGGGTATGGATCGGTCAGATCGGTGGAGACGACGCGGCCCGCCCTGGAGGCCGTTAATTGGTCGGCCGGATCGCACAATGGACCCATGCCGGTAAGTGAAGAATTTACTTCTTTGTTTATTGTAATGGAAGATGCTCCAGTTATGCACTAAAGTAAAAAAAAACACGATATATGCAGAATTTGTGTACCGAATTTAATATATAGTACCACCCCACTGCTGGGCAGTAGCCTCCCTTGTTAACAGGGACTTAATTAATACTCCTATTGTTCCATCAGATCGCAGACGCCGGGCTGGTGTTGCGCATGCAGAACAGAATATCGGCTCTGCAGAGTGAACTATCGAGGACCGCGAAGAGAGCCGCTGACTTGGAGGAGAGGCTCATGAGTGAGTTGGATCTTTAGCTCATTTTTGGTTACCCAATCTGATTCCTCTTAAAGCCCTTAATATGTGTGTAGGATTTATTGTAACTCATTTTGCTTAGACGTATAATAAAATGGCGTAGTTTGCTTAGACCGCTTAATTGTAATCGTGTTAAGATTTTTTAGATTCACGGTAACCAAAATTAATTATTAAATTAACGCATTAAAATAAGTATTGACGTCTAGTCACGTCCGATTGTAATTCTGTATTTTCTCTTGACGTCTAATCATGTCCAAATTCTGTCTTCGTTCATAAATGTATCCTGCAGTGAACGCAAAAAGCAATGGCCCTTGTCTTCCTTCAGACCATTCATTTATTAAATACGTACATTGTTAAAGGTAAAATTTCATTTCATACCACATAACTACTGGTAATACTAATCGCTTCACGTCCCCGCAGACCGCCTGTCATCCCCCCCTTCGAACCCAAGTACAGACCGCTTCAAGCTGGAAGAGCTGGAGATCGAGAACAAGAAGCTGCGTGAACACCTGGATCGGTTGCGTGCGGCGGGAGACTCCACACACGTCTCTAAGGAGGTGATGGGTGAGTGTACAGCTTGGGAATTAGAGCTGTTAGGACTGCTGGCTGTGGATGTCTAATACAAACTGTTCTTTTTTTAGTTTAGTCCTGTCTGTTAAGTGCTAAATGTCGACTATTAGAAAATTTAATTTTACTGAACATAATATTTGCACTAAAAAGACGTGATAAAACGTCTTGCATAGAGATATTTCCGACATGTATTAAAAAAAAGTTTATGATATATTCATACCAGTGTAGCTATTAATAGAGAAACAGGCTAAGTCCATTATACTGGACTGTAAACCAAAATATAATGGAATGAAAAATATTTTTTGAACAACACTATATTATAAAGAAATAATACGTTCAGAAAGTTTTACATCAAAAACTATGCACTATATACAAGTTCTTTCCTTAACAGAGCAATTAACAATAATGCAAAAAGAACTGGACAGAAGGAGAGACGAGTGCGTGCAGCTCAAGAGCGTCCTCTCTAATCAGGTTAGTCATAATTTAGTTATTACATATTATTGATATCTTGTATGTCAATATGATGTTTTATTGTATATAATCTATACGATGACTCGAGCGTGACTCCGCATATTTCATTTATAGTGTCGCTTTTGTTGGGTAATTTAGTGTAGTTGATTATTTTGAGACTCTACCATATTTATTTTAAAAGTATGAAGTTAAATGTCTAATTTTCATTAATATCTGTAAAGTTTTAAACGCCCTATTGAATTAAAATAATTTACTATATTAATTATATTGTATCGTATGCCACATTATTCAAAACGTTTATGACATTTGTATTTGAAATATCGTGGAAAACATTTTTTAAAGCAGAATAGCAATATCTGTGCTACCAGTGTGAAACGTTTCATGTTGATGAACATTATTTTTGAATTTCGCGGTTTTTACAGTGACGTAGACAATTTGCTTTGTCGGGAAAAACTTACTTTTACTTTATTTTACTTAAGATCAAAGATATGAATAATTCAATGCAGAGTATTAGATGTCTTTCTAAAGGTATCTAGAATCTAAATAGAACATCTTACTTTGGTAAAGAAGCGCTGTCAAGAAAAATCCGTTATCGTTATCTCTGGATAAATATTGCTTTGATAAAAAATGTTTGCTCTAGTTTACCAACAGAGAAAAGTTATGTGTGACTGTCTATTTCTAGGTAACAAAAGTAAATTAGTTTTAAAAAAAGTTAACCCAAAAAAAGCGCTTATGGGTACATTTATAATTATTCAACGTTTTATCACGTATCATTTTAGGATAATTTAAGACATTTTTTTTTAAAAGCGAGGCTTTTTATAAGACAACAAGTCAATACGAGAGTTAGTACTAGTGTCGAAGTAAAATATTCTCGTTTATTTGACTGTGTATACGCGTGTTTTTCTTTTGTTTAGTTTGTTTTGTTTGAACGTCTTTATACGTCAAGGTGCAAGTTGCAAATGACAGCTTCCAGGAAATGTTATGTGGATAAATTAAAATTTTCATTATACAATAGTTTTTTTTTTTTTTTTTTTTTTATGGCCATCTTCGGCTCATTAGGGACGGCTGCGGGCTTCCTCCGACTCACGTCTAAGTTGTCGTCCGCAACCGCCCCTGCGCGTACCGCGTTTTTGCGGTCCTTTTTCCTGTTGCGGGGGCTCAGAAGCCCCCGAAACACCGCATCGTGTCCGCCTGTTGGTGTCCGAGGCAGCGTGAGACACGCTGCCTCGGACATGTCCATCACGGGGGTCACAGAAGTTGGCTAGACTGATGGGTGGGCGGCACGTCCCGCCCACCCGTGACCCCCGGAGGCCCCTATTAGTCGCCTTTTACGACAGGCAGGGGATACCGTGGTGGAATTCTCCAAACGCCCCCAATCCACAGGGCGGATTATACAATAGTGAGAATAATTTTATAGATGTTTTTGTGTATTTGAACTATTCTTACTAGTTGAATATCTATTTCGGACAAAAACTTTGACCAATAATATTGTGTAAATGTAAAGACTGAAGATACTTGTAATAAAAGAGTGATGTGTGCAATGCAGATAGTTAGTGAATTTTAATTAGTGTAATAATAAAATAACGTTTACGATGGATATGACTTTATCCGGAGTGAAAATATCGAAAACTTTATACATGGATACGCCACGGTTCCGTAGCAATTTCTATTATTGTCAAAACGAGGTAATAGTCCGTGCTATAATTATTAAGTTTCAATGTGCGGTGCTTCATCCGACGGCTATAGGCGTTTTGGTGACATTAATATTCGATCAAATTTAGCGTTAACCTTTTATAATATTTATTTCGTCTGATTTAAACTCGTACCAGCCTAAAAGTGATCTCACGGACTACGCCTGATATTAAAAATGGTCCATATTGTTAGTTCCCATTTTTATTTGGTACATTTATATTTTTTAACTTGATACATATTTTATGCGCAGAAACCATGGTTCCAAGCGCTCAAGAACGTTGTGAGTAACTAGTATACGTCACACGGCTTCACCCGGCTTTGTTTATTTGCAATACGTAGCTCATAAGAAAAAATAGTTGGATAATATTGTGTGCTAATATTTTATTTTAACTCATCCTACATAATTTTTAACACCTTTTTTGATAACGTCATATTACGTCCAGACTTTTGTTTATAGATTGACGTGTTGTTTCATATTAACATCAAAATTGTTATTAACAGGAGCCTTTTAGTCATACAGCCTATCCCATTCATGTTTTTTTTTGTACTGGAAATCTGTAAATTGTTTGTTTCTTTATTCCTATCTAAAGAAAAATTGAATAAATTTTTTGATAACAGAATCTAATAATAAATTGTAGACTATTCTATTTTTTTTTCTCTGTGGCCCTATTTGTTGCATGATATATTTGTTGCATCAACATCCAAACCATTAAACCCTTGTAAAAATCCATTTGAATGTAACACTAAGATCAAAGTGTCAAAAAAAAAAAACATTAAAAAAAAAACGATGTCATATTTAGACGGTGAACCTGAAGTCTTTGGCGTCTTCCAACTACGGCTCTGATGTGGACATCATCAACGAAGATGGTGAACTGGCCACCGCGTACGAAGCGCAGAAGGGCATTAATAGGTGCGTATGCTTACATAGATGATAATTTACTAAAAAACGTTGAAGTCGAAGAAGATTCTACTGAATTTAATTAATTGAACAACGATATGATTTTTATAATAAAAAAATCGGTGCGTGTACTTATGTACGCGCGTGAGAAGTTTTTGGTATCATTAAAAAGTAGTTTTTAATTGCATGCAAAGAAGTTATTATAATAAAATGATAAAAGGACTTGAAACGGATAGTCAACACAGTAAATTACCAAAAAGTTCATTAAACAGCTTCAACCTTTTTCGTTACATGATGCGCGCGCATCTTAAAATTTCACTCTCATCATTTTTTCATAACGCACCTAAAGAAGTATAACTTCATAAATATATCTTTTTATTGGCGTAATGGCAGATTACATAGTCTCCATTAGTTGCACCAATGCTTACCTTTTCAGGGATATAAACATGAAAACTTTAATAGACTATTTTATCTCCTGTCGCATTTACAGGCAATTACAAGAAGAGCTATTGGCCGAGAAGAAATTCTATTCGGATCATATATCTAAAGCCAAATCCGAAATTGACAGGCTTCGAGAGGAGAACGAGAAGTATCAGAAGTAAGTTTTAGGACATAATATTGTTTAAGTAGAATGTGTTATGATACTGAGCATAAAAGCCAGTAAGTCATTGCATTTTATATGCAATAGGCCTGGTTTATTTTACTAGTGCTAGTTTTTACAGTTTGAAATCAATTTAAAATGATTTGCTCAATGTAGATGTAACTTTTTGTAGTGACGTAATTAGACGTCCTTCTGATCTGCATCAACAAAGGCGTGACATCCGTCTATTATGTATGGTGGTAGCGATTCACATTTTTTTTCGATAATTTTGGATGGATTTATCTGGAAATCCTCTGCAGCGAATAGGCAATTTTTATATTACGCAACATGATTTGATCTCTTTCAGCAACGACGAAACTAGCAATTTGAGAAGATATTGGCATGATCTCAATGAACCGCTTAAATCTATATTTATTGCAAAAAATATATTCATAGATTTGACATTTTCTATTTTGCGTATAGTATAAAATGTGTAAATAATTGTTGATTATAATGTTAGCTGTGATTTCAGATTATTGTTATTTATTAAAGTGTTAAAATAAACTTTGGTATTGTGAATTGTGGCTTGGAGTCCGAAATATATCTGGCAGCGCTTATGCCTTAATTTTACCTAATTCATAATAACTTTATAATAATGCAAGCATTGCTAAGTAAAAATATTTTCTTTCAAAGGAACATAACAAAAACATAAAATTTCTTCATCGATAAAGGGTAAAGAAACAGAGAAAGAAGAATAAATAAAACAAACCCAGGATTTCATATAAGTAATTAAAAAATATAGAATATAGTTTTGAGTTGACTTCAAACGAACAATTTTACTCTGCTACTCTAATATCCGTTATTTTTACAATTCCTCAATAACTGAAATTACTCTTAAGAGTTTATTATAATATCTATCAGCAATTTCAAAGCACGTAATACCGATTTGTTTCTTTATATTGTAACATAAAGTATTTTCAGAGCTCATTGTAATCATAATCTTATTGTAGCCATCAGGTTTTTTCAGAGCTTATTGTAGCCATCAGCTCATTTTAGCCACTACCTCTTCTCAGAGCTCATTTTATCCACCAGCTTTTTTTTTAAACTCATAACCATAAGCTCATTGTAGCCATCAGCTCTTTTCAGAGCTCATTGTAGCCATTAGGTCATTGTAGCCATCAGCTCTTTTCAGAGCTAATTGTAATCACCAGCTCATTGTAGCCATCAGCTCTTTTTGAGAACTCATTGTAACCACCAGCTTAATGTAGCCATCAGCTCTTTTCAGAGCTCATTGTAACCATCAGCTCATTGTAGCCATCAGCTCTTTTGCAGAGCTCATTGAACCATCAGCACTTTTCAGAGCTCTATGTAACCACCAGCTTAATGTAGCCATCAGCTCTTTTCCGAGCTCATTGTAACCACCAGCACATTGTAGCCACCAGCACATTGTAGCCATCAGCTCTTCAGAGCTCATTGTAGCCATTAGGTCATTGTAGCCATCAGCTCTTCAGAGCTCATTGTAGCCATTAGGTCATTGTAGCCATCAGCTCTTTTCAGCGCTCTTTGTAACCACCAGCTCATTATAGCCATCAGCTCTTTGAGAACTCATTGTAACCACCAGCTTAATGTAGCCATCAGCTCTTTTCAGAGCTCATTGTAACCACCAGCTCATTGTAGCCATCAGCTCTTTTCAGAGCTCATTGTAACCACCAGCTAATTGTAGCCATCAGCTCTTTTCAGAGCTCATTGTAGCCATCAGCTCTTCTCAGAGCTCATTGTAACCACCAGCTTAATGTAGCCGTCAGCTCTTTTCAGAGCTCATTGTAACCACCAGCTCATTGTAGCCATCAGCTCTTTTCAGAGCTCATTGTAGTCATCAGCTCTTCTCAGAGCTCATTGTAACTAGCAGGTCATTGTAGCCATCAGCTATTTTCAAAACTTATTGTAACTACCAGCTCATTGTAGCTATCAGCTCTTTTCAGAGCTCATTGTAGCCATCAGCTCTTCTCAGAGCTCATTGTAACCACCAGCTTAATGTAGCCATCAGCTCTTTTCAGAGCTCATTGTAACCACCAGCTCATTGTAGCCATCAGCTCTTTTCAGAGCTCATTGTAGCCATCAGCTCTTTTCAGAGCTCATTGTAACCACCAGCTCATTGTAGCCATCAGCTCTTTTCAGAGCTCATTGTAGCCATCAGCTCTTCTCAGAGCTCATTGTAACTAGCAGTTCATTGTAGCCATCAGCTCTTTTCAGAGCTCATTGTAACTAGCAGGTCATTGTAGCCATCAGCTCTTTTCAGAGCTCATTGTAACCAGCAGGTCGTTGTAGCCACCAGCTCTTTTCAGAACTTGTTGTAACCACCAGCACATTGTAGCCATCAGCTCTTCAGAGCTCATTGTAGCCATTACGTCATTGTAGCCATCAGCTCTATTCAGCGCTCTTTGTAACCACCAGCTCATTGTAGCCATCAGCTTTTTTTCGGAACTCATTGTAACCACCAGCTTAATGTAGCTATCAGCTCTTTGCAAAGCTCATTGTAACCGTAAGCTCATTGTAACCATTAGCTCTTTTCAGAGCTCATGGTCACTACCAGCTCATTGTAGCCATCGGCTCTTCAGAGCTCATGGTCACTACCAGCTCATTGTAGCCATCGGCACTTCAGAGCTCATTGTAGCCATTAGCTTTTTTCAGAGCTCATTGTAGCCATTAGGTCATTGTAGCAATCAGCTCTTTTCAGAGCTTATTGTAGCCATTAGATCATTGTAGCCATCAGCTCTTTTCAGAGCTCATTGTAACCACCAGCTCAATGTAGCCATCAGCTCTTTTTGAGAACTCACTGTGTAACCACCAGCTCACTGTAGCCATCAGCTCTTTTCAGAGCTTACTGTAGCCATCAGCTCTTTTCAGAGCTCATTGTAGCCATCAGCTCTTTTCAGAGGTCATTGTAGCCATCAGCTCTTTTCAGAGCTCATTGTAACCACCAGGCCATAGTAGCCACCACCTCTCTTCAGAGCTCATTGTAACCACCAGGCCATAGTAGCCACCAGCTCTTTTCAGAGCTCATTGTCACTACCAGCTCATTATAGCCATCAGCTCTTTTCAGAGCTCATTGTAACCAGCAGGTCATTGTAGCCACCAGCTTTTTTCAGAGCACATTGTCACTACCAGCTCATTGTAGCTATCAGCTCTTTTCAGAGCTTATTGTAGCCATCAGGTCATAGTAGCCACCAGCGATTTTATGAATTTATTGTAACAACCAGGTCATTGTAGCCACCAGGTCTTTTCAGAACTTATTGTAACCACCAGCACATTGTAGCCATCAGCTCTTTTCAGAGCTCATTGTAACCACCAGCTCATGGTAGCTATCACCTATTTTAGAGCTATTTGTAACCATCAACTCATTGTAACCACCAGCTAATTGTAGCCATTGGCTCTTTCCAGAGCTCATTATGGCCATTAGCTCATTGTAATATTCAGCTCTTTTTAGCACTTATTGTAACCATCAGGTGTAATCAGAACTCATTGTTATACATGTTCTGTACAACTGGATCGGTTCTGTTCAAATTGAAAGTAGCAATCTATCTTGGTTTTTTTTAACCAAGTTGTAGCCACTCTGTTTCTTTTCGGAACCAAGTTGTAATCACGCCGGGTCTTTTCAGAACAAAGCTGTAACCATACTAACTACATTTTCATAATATGAGATTCAAATATTTTTCATTATAAAGCTAATTCTTATCGGAACCGCATATTATCAAGGGCTTTCAATTATTTCAATAATAATAACTTATTGTAGATTACTGAGCACGGATCTTAGTCAGGAGCCGAAGAACAAGAACCAAGAGTTTGCACAGAATGAAATCATCAAACTGGCGTCAGAAAGCCTGGCTCTGCAGGTATTGTGCTATTACCCATTTTTCCAATTTGATCCTCACGTGCCTTCAAATACAATAGGGTAGTTGACTACGTTTTTTTAAATACATTTATGAAAAATGTATGTCTTCTAAAATCAAGAGGAAAAATATTTTTTAAAATACAAGCTTTAATAAACGAGTTATAAAGCTTTAAAGTTTGGTGGAAGGGGCATCTGTCAGATAATGGAAACAACAGAATGTGACGTCACTGAGTGTCGCCAGCCATAACGCTGCGTGCGTGCGAAACAGATGAAGCGATATCCCCACTACGCCCCCACTTTTGCTCACAACAATATTTCAAATATGAATATCTGCTTTAGTTGTCAACCAATTTTGATTCTGAATTTACAGAAGAATTTAGTTTTCGTATTATGTTCTGTTGCATATAAAATAATGTACCAAATCAAACATAGGAAACTACCCTATTCATTCCAAATTGTAATGTCTGCAGGAGCGTGTCGACAAATTGTCGGAGAGCTGTCGCCGGTACAAGAACCAGATCCGGCTACTCGCTATGAAGCTGAAGGAAGTTGGCGTCGACGACGTCAATGATATACTGGAAAATGGTAAAATCCTGCATAATAGTGCTACTTTAGGTTACCGCATCGACTTTTTTAAAGTTAAAATCCAAGACGCATCATACTGTGAATTTAAACCATCACAGTAATCTATATGGGCCTCCTCCCTATTACATGGAACCTAACATAGTGAAATGTAGATATATACCTCTGCCAATCCTCGGCGGCTTAGTTGTATTACGGTACAACTGCAGTCCTGAGGTCTAGGGTTCTATCCCCGGTCGGGCAAAGTGATATTGGCCTTTTCTACTCGGTATCAGCCTGAAGTCTGGAATTAGTGCCCGATATGGCGATACGCTCGCCCCCGTCACATCATGGGATGGATTCCGCATAGCGAAAAGCGGTGCATTTTTTTCGCCTCTGCCTACCCCTTCGGGGGTAAAAGGCGTGAGTGTGTATGAATTTACCTCTGCCAATCCTCAAGGCGTGACATGTGTGTCCCCAGACCCCGTGGTGGTGCCTCACACGTCGCTCACGCTGGAGATGGCGCCGGTGACGCGCAAGAAGGAGAGGGAGTACCTCGGCATGTTCGAGTACAAGATACAGGACGAGGCCGTTATTATCAAGAAGTTGATTACGGGTAAGTTAAAAGTGGAGTATGGTATGAGGAGTTTGGGCTTGGTTTGGTTACATGCAAGGAGAAAGAGGAAGATGAAGTGGAAATGTGAATTAAAATGACAGCTTGCTGTGTGTTTTCGTTGCGTAGGTTATTGAGGTTTTCGGACGGTCTTTTAACATCAAAATCACATTAATGATTCCTTTGGTATATTCTGGTTGCCCATCACGTAACATCAGATGACCCATTTGCTTGTTTGCCGCCTATATTAGAGACATACATCTTATGTAAACCTTGCATTTAATGCCTTCAAACCTTAAAGCTTATTCATGCGCAACCCAACTTACTCCACCAGATCTAAAGCCGAAAGTGGCGGTGGCGCTCCTCCCCGGTCTACCGGCGTACATCCTATTCATGATGCTGCGGCACATGGATCACGTGGACGACGAGCCCAAGATGCACCAGCTGATGAAGGCGGTCCGCACCGGCGTCAAGAAAACCCTCAAGAAGCGGGCCGACAGCATAGAGTACAACGCTCTGTGGCTCGCGAATATGTTAAGGTGACTATTACACTGTATAGGTCTTATCAAAGATAGCAGTAATTTTGTCGCTGTGAAAGAAACAGTCGGCTTAGAATGCCCTCCACAAGACCGCTGTACCGTCCTCGCCGTCGAGGACCTCGTCGCGTTCCCCATCACCCTGCCCTCTCTTAGCAGTTCCGGCCCGCGTGCCGAAGACTACTAGGTACGATACCACTAAATAGGATTAGGTTAAAAACCATCTTCCCCAAACGCTGATGTCTTATCCTCTCAGTGGCCGCCCTGAGCCGAGGTTCGTGACCCGTTAGTGGGTCGCCCTCAGCGTGGTCGCCTAATTTTAAGGGTTGCGAGCGCCTTCTGCACTCACCCAAAAGACCGGTGTTCTTTCATAAGCCGACCCTCGTCAGGCTAGAAAGAGTAATGTCAGGGACAAAAAAAAAAGAAAAGGCTTAGAAGGCTGGTAAAACACGACACGACTCCGTTTCGTTTTATTGGGACTGGTCGAGAGACTAACACGTAACCGACGTATTGGTCTGTCAATCAATCACAAACATCAAAATTAAACAACATTGTTTTACGAGTTGCGTCTTTTTGCGAGATCATAAGTCCACTGATTGTTGAGACTAAGGTTTGCTGGCACACACTTATTACTAAGTTACGAGTGTATTCTTATCAATCGTCACTCGCACTACGATGAAAGAAATCAGAGTTTCAAGATTGTATGAACTCTGTCAACCTCCTGGACCCGCGTGCTGGACTAAGCCGTTATTCCTCTCAGTAGTAGAGGAGACCCTTGCCTAGCAGCTAAGGCAGTATAGCACACGAAAAATTGATTCATGTCTGTCTGTATGTCGGTTTTCTGTGACAGTAGTATTCAGAGTTTATCTATTGGCAGGTTACTGAACAACCTGCGTCAGTACAGCGGCGACGCGATATACCAGGCGACGAACACGCCGCGCCAGAACCAGCAGTGCCTGCGCATCTTCGACCTGTCGGAGTACAGGCAGGTGCTCAGTGACATCGCCGTCTGGATATACCAGGGTAAGTGGCTACCAAGGTCGCACAGTTGGAAGAACTCCATGAAAGCTGATAAGGAGTTTTGTGATTGGTTAATAGCAGATTTCAATAAATGTCTTCGAATTGATTGCGAAATGACCATTCGGTATATTTTAACATGGTTGTAGTCGATTTATTTTCGTCGTATCGATAACCGAATGTCAAAAGTATCGATCGGGATCACTTATTGATCGGCCGTACGCAATTTTTGTTGAATTTAGAATTACTCCAACATCGTTCTCCGAACGTGTATTGGACCAGTTATGAATCTAACTTCGGTGGCTCCTCCCAGGTCTGATCTACCTGTTGGAGCGTCAACTGGAGCGGCTGATCGTGCCTGCGATCCTGGAGCACGAGGAGATCAGCGGCCTGTCGGGCCCGGGGGGCCGCGCGGCGCCGCCGCCGGGTGCGGGGGGCGCGGGCCCCACGCGGCTCAAGCACGAGCTGTCCACCGTGCACGACCATCTGCACACCTTTGCCGTCGACCAGCCCTTGAGGGTCACCATATTCAAACAGGTACAATTTTCTTAACGTATCATCATCATCACTACATAGTATAAAACAAAGTCGCTTCCCGCTGTCTGTCCCTATGTACGCTTAGATCTTTAAGACTACACAACGGATTTTGATGCGGTTTTTTAATAGATAGAGTGATCTAAGAGGAAGGTTTATATGTACTTTTATCCCGGAAAAGCTTATTATCGCGGACGAAACCGCGGGCAAATGCTAATTTTCTATATTGATCAGTACCCTTAGCACGAGTTCACGCACTAGCGTACAGTTAAAGTAATGGTTTTGTATGCATAAATTTTTATATGTAAATTTGCACAACGCCCCGGTGAGCGTATTTGGAACTAAAATATGGTAGCGACAACATTGCGCGCATCTAAACATCGAATAGTAAATCGAGGAACTATAGACAAGCATGTGTAAAAATGTATGGAATTTTTTCAGCACGTGTCTCCTTTTTGACATATGGTATCGTCTAATGCGTTAACTTACTCGAGACGATTACTATATGAAACGCGTGATTTCGTGCTCGGTACACAGTACAATAAAGCTCTATGACGGGAATACGTTTTGGATTCTTTGGCGACGACGACGAAAAAATAATAAATACGTATCTTAGAGGATTATATAATAACAATACGCTATAAATTGCTTTAAAAAGGTATAAAATGTTTATAAACACAAAATAATTAATTTCATATATTTATATAAAAGATCTTGTTGACTCGTCAAGCCCCGCGACGGACACCGGTGTCCATATATATAGGGTTTTCCCATACAACTATATATATAAGCGGGACTTGAAAGGTTAAATGTACTAATACCATTTGTTGTTTTGTACAGCTGTTCTACTACATCTGTGCATACAGTCTGAACCAGTTGCTCCTCCGCAAGGACTTGTGCTGTTGGGCCAAGGGTCTGCAGATCAGGTATAACATTTCCCACCTGGAGACCTGGATCAAGGAACACCTCGCCGAGTACGGACAAAAGAGCGTGAGTATCGTGGAAGCAAAGACAATTTGTAGTACGTTATTTTAAACTATAATTAACGATACGCTAAACATACAAGTGGACGATAACCTAGTTGGGAATGGAACGGTCTATCGAGACAGTGTCCGGAGGTTCGAAGCCCAAGGCACACACCTCTGACTTTTTAAAGTTACTTGTGTATTGTTTATCAATTATTATCGTTCACTTTAACGTTGAAGGAAAACATCATTAGGAAACCTACATACCTGAAAATTCTAATCATACAAATTCGATTATTGCTCTTTCGAGTTGCGGGATCGATTACACACGTCACACCCGATTGCTTTATTGATTTTGCATAATCGATAGTCGATTGTGCATAATCGATAGTCGATTGTGCATAATCGATAGTCGATTGTGCATAATCGATAGTCGATTGTGTATAATCGACAGTCGATTTTGCATAATCGATAGTCGATTGTGCATAATCGATAGTCGATTTTGCATAATCGATAGTCACCCCATCGAATTTTAATATCGATCATAATTGAAATGTTTATTTGCAGGTTGAAGAGATTCTGAGCGTGTTGAGGCCGATCACGCAGGCGGTGCAGCTGCTGCAGGCGCGCAAGTCCATGCAGGACGTGCAGAGCACCGTCGACATGTGCGACAACCTCACAGCTATGCAGGTTTGCAAGGTGAGCTCCGACACCAATCATGAGTGGTATTGCCATAAAAAAATTAAGAAAAATATTATGGATTTTAGAAATGTAAGTTGCCCAATAAAGTATCTCGCTGGTCATAGTGAGTCATAAGATACCACGTATCGTATTACCAAGTAATTTAGTCTGTCGAAATAGACAACAGTACCTTCACTGACCATCTACTTGACAACTACATTATTTAATGTCTCAGATCCTGAACATGTACACGCCGGCAGAGGAGTATGAAGTAAAAGTGACGAGAGAGTTCATCCACGAGATACAAAAGAAGATGCAAGAGAAGGCTGGCACCAACCCCGACAAGGAGCCGGTAAGAATATCTACTACAGGGTACCCAAATAATTAGCGATCGTGTTTTCGCGTATTCTCTTGGACCTGGCTGACTTCCGCAACCGCCTCTGAACTGTAAACTCTAGTCGCTTTTTACATACCTTTAGCTATTTAAAAAATTGATATCCTACAGTGCTTGCATTTAGGCACGCCACCCATGTCTGTCGTTACCTGTGTGTGGCCAGGGGAAATGGCTTTATCGACACTCGTAACCAACTTCAAGACAGCCATGACGTACTGACTGTATCGAATCATTGAAAAGCAAAAAGTCGTAAACAATCAATATCAAGATGTACAATCAGCGGCATAAGTATCTGTACGAATTCAAAATTTAAAATTGCCTACATACTTTTGTGTCCTTACTAATCTTTTTTTTCTCTTCACAAAAATAAAATAAAAGAGATTTGCTTTACTTCAAACGAAGAAAAAAATAAAAAAAATTGATATTTTTATTTTGTTCAGCTACTTATGCTGCTGACTGTACATATTAGTACAAAAAAAAAAAAAAAAATAAGATGACCTTAACTTCTTCCACAGCAAAACCTCCTGATGGATTCGAAGGTGATATTCTCGGTGCAGTTCCCGTTCAACCCGTCGCCGATATGGCTGGAGGCCATCGAGCTGCCCGAGGCGCTGGGGCTGGACGGACTCCTCACCAAGATATAAATCTAGAGCATACACTGATAGGGATATGGCGTTTGGCATCCAATACCGCACAGGGCATTATTGTGGCGATTTAGAGATACGGCATAATAGTTTTTTTGACAGCTCTTACCACCAGATCTTGTATTTTAATTTTTTTTTGTTATACACATTTGCGCGTTTGTCATGTCTATTTTTATAGAAAATCCTTTCTTTATTTCTAAACACATTCGCGGTATTGAATGTCGTGCATAGAGAATATGTTGATGAGATTCAAAAATAAAAAAAACCTTAATTTCATGGTATGATGCTACAAAAGCGACAAAAAAGATTTTTGGGCAACCATCGAGAGGTAACGTATTTGTTTAATAGTTTTCATACAAAAGGACTTTTTGGTTTTAGATTTTTATCATCATTTCATGTTTTATGGCAGATGTACTTAAATGTTATAAAAAAAAATATATGTTAAAAATGTTATCGCATGCGCTTTGTCTAAAGGGCTTTGGATCTGGTGCATTTTATTTCCTTAAATACAAGTAAAAATCTTGAGTGAAAATAGACATGGGTAGTATTACAATAATATCTGTATTATAAATAGTATTGTGTTTATAAAAGTAGTGGGCGATTACAGATAATGTGAGTATTCGATTATCGCAATATCTCGATTGCGACACGAATGTTAATCATCATAGTCGAAACTTATTAGTGTTATTACCGCGTTAATTATGTTATCAGTCATCTGCTAAGAGTCCCAACACAAAAAAACATACAGAACATACAGTTATGGAGATTAATACAGCTTTATCTACACAAAAAGCGGATCTTTTCTGTGTATTATATCTAAAACCTCGTTTTTTTATGTGTTGTGGCTCTTTTTTGCTGATGTGCGTTATTATTATATATTTTTTCTATTGTATTAAATTTAATTATTTTTTTTATGATTACAAGCCTGCTTTGGACTGATGTTTTTAGGACGTCATTCTTGAAACTTCACATCATAAATACTTTTTAGTGGCAGGTATAAAAAGATTAGTCACAAATTCACAACACGCGTAAATATTGGATCCATTTGAAGTGAGTCATGTGTTACTTTGTAGTTTTCAAAAGAAACGGCGACAAGAGTAGAGAGTAGATAAAATGAATAATTCCATGATTATAAGCCTATATTATGAGTATTTAATTCCTCTAATAAATTATTTCCATTTAATTTTCTATAGATATAATTAGCGCCAACCAAAATCCAATTCGACTGCCGAAAATTCTAAGGCTGTTCGGAATTGTAGAATAGAGTTACACAATTTCTAATCTTTTTATCATTGCTTACGATTACCGTCCTTGTAGGGTGTCCCATTATAAAAACCTTTAGTTCGATAATGGTTAATACACATCAAAGCGATGCGACATCGCAAAGGAAAGATTCCGTTGCATTATGCCATCATAAATGATTAATAACATGCTGCGATTCTCAAGGAATTCCGCGCTATGGGTTTTTTGCCTTTACGATATCACATGACTTGATACGCCATAATATAGTGGTTAGACGAGATTAATAATATTATTAAAATTATTTGAATGATAAAAGCATTCAATATGAAGATCTATGTATGTATTTATGTTATTAATTAAATATTCATTATGTAAATATAATCGATTCAATCGATACATCGATTTAGTTCAAAACATTCCTTTTTATACTGTGAACTTGTGTTCCTATATATTTTATGTAACATTGCCATACAAATCGGGTGCCATTATATTAAGAAAAAATCATTGCCACATTTATATTACATTTTTTTTTATTGGGCGTAGTTGACAAGAGGGATAAATACAATAAAATTATATACTTTTGGTCTCTATTCTTTGGCCTTTCGAAGTTCTAATTGCTCAATGCGTCCAACTGTATATTGTTTATGCTTTCTAAATGTTATCTATGGGACTGTATATTTGTTTGTGGTTTATTTTCGTGATAGGTCTTCCACGGCCGCTTCCAACCGTTCCAATTTATGAACATTCCATTAGTGTTATTTGTATTTATTTTATATAATGTTTTTGTACAACGAATTTAGTTTTGTTAGATTGTTTTATATTTCATATTTTGTTACGTTTTGGAGTAAACGCGTGGGTCGCGCAGAACAGTTGTAAATTACTTTGTTGTAAAAAGCATTGGTTCACAAAAATCACAGAATATAACTGGTTTCAGAACTAAAGCCAATGTACACAACGAAAGTGTATTTTTTATCCAAACTTGGCAGATGAGCCAGCTTTTAGACTGATAGTAGGTGGCTTTAGCTATAAAGTGAGCATTATCGGTCTCTCGATCAATCACAAACATCAAAATACCGATACGTCAGTCTCTCAACCAATCACAATAAAACGAAGCGGAGACGCATCGTGTTTTTTTTTTCACATCCTAGCCCCCCTGGTCGCATTACGTCGCGTAGTGTCGCGTCGCTATGTGTCGCGTCACATCGCTAACCTAAGACAACGGGTTAGCAAGGGAACTATGCAAGTTGTGGATGGAATGGATACATCCTGTTCTTTATGAGGGTGTGAACCTATATTATAAATTATGTTGTATAATCTATTATGAAATGTAAGCAATTTATGATAATTTTCACTTCGGCTGACATTATTATTAGGTATTGTAATGTATTTAATGTTTTGAAATTATTAAGAATAATTGTTGATTTTGTAGTGAATTTTTAAATTTATTTTCTTGTACTTAGAATATTATCTATGGCTATGCTCAATTCGGTGGCGTCCATAGACTAGAAAAGCATAATAACAGAATATACGACGACACAGAAGCATCAGAGTGTGGTAAAGGGGGTATCTGACCCCCACATTCCATGACCACAAATGATTTTGCTAACATGATACAAGGTGTAAAGATCAATAAAATCTATAGCTGTTGATTACAATTCTTGAAGAAGATACATACTTAACGTTACAGCTTTAGGAAATTTGTTAATATTAAAGCAAAATCATTGCAACTTATTGTAAATATATAGAATAGTCTCATAATAAGTTTGTTTCTAACGTTGGTGAATAGTGTATAGAAAAACTATGTACTTAGTTTCGGAATATCCAATATCCGAAACAAAAATAAAATAATGTCTAAAAATATAGGGTTGTCACACCTCAGTGTAGCACATTTTGGGCCCCAATTAAATAAATTATTTCTCGGCTTGGCAGTTGACAATATGAACATGTTTTGTGTCGTTCTCGATACATGATTCAGGATGGCCAACGAACAAGAACTTGTAGTTGAAATGTATTTTAAACGGTTATAATAAAAAAAAGCTTTTTCAACGTTCAACACGGACAAGAGTAGTAACAGATTTTTCTTTAAGTAAAAAGCCAAATCTTATTACTTTTTACACTATCAAGAATATTTCAAAAGTTACTACAATAGGTTATAATAAACTTGAATTAGCTGTAGATGTGTTACCATTAAGTTAGGGTGCTTTTACACTATAGGTTATCTGCAGCGAACACACTAAACACGAAAAACTATAAAATATGTTGTTTAATTTTAATCCTGAAAAATTTATAAATAAATGCCTTTGTAGTACGTTATTTTGGACAAACTTTACACAGCTGGATTCGCGAGCTTAAGCAGGTGTTATTAATCAAATATACTGACTTTAAGCAGTGTTCCATAGGCTGCCTCAGTGGCGTAGTTATATTACGGTATGACTGCAATGTTGTGGTCTCGGTTTCGATCTCCGGGTCGGGCAAGGTGATATTGGATTTTTCTTATCAGTATCAGCTCGGAGTCTGGACTTTGTGCCCAAAATCAAAATATCAATTTTATAATCGGCTTTTACTGATTACGAAATCATCATGATGATGATGGTTCCATAATCAGCTTTTGTGTACTTATCTTTTTGTACTTAATAGTTTTTTTTACTACATTTCATCAATCTAACATGTTTCTTGTATTCTTTTCCACAAAAAGTTAACGAGTACTTTATTAAGACATAAAGTAACATAATAAAAGAAAAACGAGCATCATCGTACTTTAAGTGTTATCTTTTTGTAAATATTTTATCATTTTTTGTTGATAAAATGTGACTCAGATAAATGCCGAATGGCCAACCCAACATAAAATTATTTCGCTCGTGCAACTCTCTTTTCGCAAATAATAATTCGCCAAATGTGTACACTTTTAGAAACTATATCTTCTTCTATATTGTCCAAAATCTATACGCTGTTTTCAAAAAAATATATAGTATATATTGGTTATCAATAAATATGTTACTGGCGGTAGGTAAAAATATAAAAAGGTAAATCAATGTTATACAACGCATCATTTATGGTGCTCAATACAAATAATGTTAGAAAAATGTATTTAAACTATGTAACCCCGTTTTCATCTACTATTCCTTAAATTTAGGGGACTGCTAACGGAGAACAAATCAGGAGTCTTAGAATATGAAAAAAAAAACACTATTGCGTCTCCGCGTCGTTTTATTGTGATTGGTTGAGAGACTGACGTATCGGTCTCTCGATCAATCACAAACATCAAAATACCGATACGTCAGTCTCTCAACAATAATACGAAGCATAGACGCATCGTGTTTTTTTTTCAGCCCCCCTGTTTCATTCATTGAGATGTGACGTTTTTCGTGTTAGCCGTTAGGGGCCATCTTAACTGAGGAGGCTGGGTGAAAACGGGCAAGTCATGTTCTAGTTAAAAATGTACTTAAATTATTTGTCAATTTGTTAATGTTGTGTAAATGAGACCTCAATTATCGCGGTTTCAAGTAACGTGGTTACGTCACGCAATTTGCTGGATATTTATGCATTATTATGTAACAGCTGACGTCAAGTTTAATATCTGGTCTAAAGTTAGAATCAAGCGGTATGACAATTGTCAAAAAAGTTAAGAAGGCAGATGATTGATAACGCCGGATTGGTCATAAAGATTGGCGTCAGTTCCAAGAGAATTTTTTTCTTGCTTCCTATGTATAGCATCGTTATCCGCGGTGCCAATATAAGCGCCTAACTCAACCCGCGCTGATTGAGGGATTATAATTAAAATTAATATATAATTAAATTGTGCAATAAAATTGTACTTGAAATGTATAAATATTATAAAATGGCTACTTTAATATTATAGCAAAATTTGAAAATGCCTGTTTGTATATTCATGAAAAATATTTATCACAACTATACAAATAACTATTTAAATTATAAGATAATGTATACAATTTAGTACTTATTAATTGGATGATATCCATTGGTGAAAATTTTCCCTTCTTTCCCCTTTCCTCTCTTTCGTCCACAAACGCTTGTCACTCTCACGACGCAGGCAGTAGAGACAGGTCTTTTTGAAACGAGGTTGTATGGAATGACTATTTTACAGCAATAGTATTATTTTTCATAGTTCCATAGTAAGATATGCAAAGGTCTCTTAATTAAGGGCCGTTCAAGTATTACGTAAGCAGAACTTTAGTTTTATAACCCGCCCGCCGCGTCCTCTTGTTAGCTATCGTAAGCAAAGCTCTTACCCCCCTCGTTCCTATGCTTAAGTATGCATAGGTACAATATTTACAAAATCGGTTCAAATTTCTTGATTGTAATTTATATACTAAAATGTTATTATTTTTAATATTTATGTTATGATTTTTTTTAACGTGAACCTAACGGCCAGTAGCCTGACGAGAGTCTGCTTTTCTGGCCACACCGGACTTTAGGGTGAACGGTTTAGGCGCTCACAACCCTTTTTAAGTTAAGTGACCATGCTGAGGGCAATCCACTAACGGGTTACGGACCTCGGCTCAGGACGGTCACTGAGAGAGGATGAGACATCAGCGATTAGGGAAACATTGTTAGGAACGGAACTGTGGGTGGGTCGGGGGGGGCGACGGGGAACGCGGCGAGGTCCTCGACTTTCACGCGGCTTTCACGCGGTCTTGTGCAGTGTATGAGTTTCAAGAACTCGTTCTTACGGCGGATGGCCAGAGTGATATAGTCCTCTGGGTTGGTTAGAACTGAACGCGGCCTTCTCCATTTGGCTCAGTCGAATGGAGTGTAAATCGACGCTTTGCGGATGAGCGTATTTGGGTGATTTAATGCCCGATCGAAATAGGTTTGCTGGTCGTTTGCATAAAATGCTAGATGGTCGGCATGTTGGTGTCCACGTGGAGGTTGCGATTGCGAACGTATTTCTTGGTGCCCCGTGGCACCAAGAGCGTGTCGAAGAAATTTATTTTGCAACACCTGCATACGCTTAAGACGTGCAGGCGGTATATGGGCGAACACGGGCGACGCGTACGTCATAATCGGCCTAATGCATGTCGTAAAGATCCTAATCTTGTTGTGGATGGACATTTTACTTTTCCTATTTAGGAGCCAATGCAGTTGGCTCATCGCGAATGCGGCTCGCGCGCGTACCGCATTTACGTGTGAGATGAAGTTCAACCTCTGATCAAGGGTCACTCCTAAATATTTAGCTTTGTCCGTCCAGGGAATAACCAGGTTGGACATGCGGACTGGAAAATGATTTTTTGTTCACAAAATGTATTTCGTTGTAGATAAATGCCGAACGACCAACCTAACAAAAATCAATGTAGTTTAGTGCTTAAGTGTTTGAAATGATTGTGTTCTGTATTATGCCTTTTGATTAATAAAATAATAATAATAACAAAAAGTAAAATTGCTTACGCAATCACCGTTGAGGCCCCTTCGTGCCCCCATGTCATCGAAAATAAGCAAAGGATGGATCCCCCACCCCCTTTGGTGCTTATGTACTACTGGAACGACTTCTTACGCCATAACGCATGATTCCCTATTGCTTTACTCGATCTTACAATATCGTATGATTATGTGCCTTGCATTATAAATGGTATGATTTTGTAAAATTATTGCGACTTTGGATCTGTTATATGTTTTTATCATTAATATAATAAATTCTGAAAAAGATTACAAAATAGGTATCATTTGCAATATATTTTATCACAGTTATTCAGTTTGTGATAAATAATAATAAAGATAAAATCAATAATATAATTTCAGTATGTTATGAGGATCATTTTTATAGACTTGTGAAGATCATTGAATATATGGCAAATATAATGTTACTCTTTAATTTAACAACATGTATGTTTAAAAAAGGTTTGACGCCGCCATAGGGGTTCTTATTGCATACAATTAAAAAAAATTAAGATGTGTGAAAATCAAGAATCATTATACATTTCATAATTTTTTTAATGTATTTTTTTAAATATTACTAAGCTATTTGGGTAGGTTAAACAAAAAACCGTTTTAAATGTATACTTTTTTTTTAATAGTATAAAGAGTATTTGTGTGCAGGTATTCCTTCTTTGTTGGTTTTGATGGCATGTAAACACGTGTCCTGTATTATTATGTTATCTAAATCATAAAAAATAACTAGTCCAATGCTTTTACAACGCCTATAAAATTGTTCGCAATAATTATGATGCAAATACTGGTAATGTACTCAAAACTTTATAAAAATAATAAATAAACATTTTCTCACAGTAAATTTGATTAGGCAGAATGTAGCGCAACAATTAAACATCTTGATGTAAACGGTAATAAAAAAAAATACAATTATCTTGTTACGGACTCTCACAGCTAGAAAATATTAAAATATTATACCAAATTAATATTTTGTCGTAAATGTTGCGGGCAAAGTTACATAGTTTGTGTCAATAAGACATGGTAATTTTCCACAATTTTTTCGGGAAATTCCTAAAACACTAACCTCCAATTATTTTGCTCATAATTTCAAGTTTAAATCTGTTTTTCCCTTACAGAAATTATTTTACTCTGCTAAAAATAATAACCACACCAGACCCAGCATCGACGTCATTAAGGCAAAATTTCCACGCCATGTTGGCAAAGATTGCCCAGTTTAAAATTTTGCCCATAACTCAAATGGAAGCAATATTTATCATATCCAATGGATTGTTTTAGGTCTGTTATTTCGTGTTTATTTGTTTTAGGTATTAGGCGCTTGTATAAATTGTAAATAGGCCTACGGGCGTTTTATGGGGATTTCGTAATACAAACAACGTAAAATAGTGTTTAAAGAGGTTACTATAATTGCTCAAGTTCAGCCTCCTTATTCTTTATGACACACGTTATTTTCACCGCTCGTAACAAGCGAGTAACGTAACTTATCGCGTTAATACTATGGAATTTGACATACAGAATACCACTTATTGCTAATTACACGAAGTTAACATAACGCGACCGCGTTACACTGTAATCGGGGATAAGAGACCAGTGCCCTATTCATCAAACATTACAAGTCTACAAGCTCACAAGTTACATGTTAAAGATTTTTTTTACAAGTTCTTGTAAATTATGTTCATGAAACACTTTAGTATGTAGATTGTATCAACTTGTGGTGGTGGTATTGACTGCCTCGGTGGCGTAGTGGTATTGCGTACGCATTAAGAGTACGATTTGCGCGCTGAGGTCCTGGGTTCGAATCCCGGGTCGAGCCAAAAAAAAATTGTGACTGGGTTTTTCCATCTTAAAATTTACTCAGTCGCAGCTCGGAGTCAGGAAGTTGGCGGTGTAATACCCCCGTGCCTCGGAAAGCACGTAAAGCCGTTGGTCCTGCGCCTGATCTCTCTCCGGTCATGTCGGATTGCCGTCTCACCGGACTATGAGAGTGAAGGAATAGCGAGTGCACCTGTGTATTGCGCACACACTTGTGCACTATAATATCTCCTGCGTACCTGGCTGATCTCCGTTGAGATTGGCCGCCGTGGCCGAAACTGGCTAGGAGGATTTCATTTCAATGGCACTGCAATGGTGAGGTCTCGGGTTCGATCCCCGGGTCGGGCAAAGTAATACTGGGTTTTTCTATTCAGTATTAGCTCGAAGTCTGGAATTTGTGCCCGATATGGCGATAGACTCGCCACCTATCATACCATGGGATGCAATATGCATAGCCTGCACCTACTTCGTGCCTCTGCCTACCCCTTCGAGGATAAAAGGCGTGAGTGTGTATGTCTGTATCATCTTGCATTTTAAATTTACACAAGACTTTTTTTGATGCCTTACCAAATAATGCTTCTATCATATTTATATGTCGGTAATATAGAAATTACGGTAAAATTACTAGTTAAGTTAATGTTAAAAATAAAAACAATTTGCAATAATTTGATTTTTGTGCGTATATAACCAAAATAAAACAATAAATAAATAAACCATAATAATAAAACCTATTTTATTAGTTTCATGAATTACGATTTATGGTTAAAACTTTAATGTTTGTTTATAAGCGACTTAAAGTTTGACAAAACAGGATGGTCTATTGCAGACCCATGTAGGTACTTTAAAAGCTTTCTTGGAAATAAATAACATGGTAGCAAATCATTCCCGCCAGGCATTGGTTTTGTTACTCTTCGAATTACACTTCTTCAATTAATTCGTGATAAAACGATTTATTTACTTATTTATTTTATTACAGTGCACCAACAACATATTATATATTAACAAATTGATACATAAAATAAACAATAATTGTACCCCTCAGATGTATTATCATATATACTATTAAAGGTATACTCTGCTATTATATCAAAATTACGTAAGAATAAGATAAGAATAAATTATGATACCTATATTAAGATATTTTATATGGCGCATTTACCGACGAACTATGTAAAGACCAAAAAAATTGCAGAGAAGAATAATATATTATTGGCTTCTATATAAGTACCCTGTTTATTAAACGTTACGAGGCTTGTATTACAATAATGCGTTCATCAAAACTAAATGAATGTATTACAACTACAAGTGATATCACTTGTATTATAAGTACTTTTAACACTTGTATTTGTTATTTCTGTTTATCAAAAATGCCTTTGTAACTTGTAGCTTGTAACTTGTGGCGAAAAAGTTGAAGAGTTATTGTGGATTTGTAATATATGTTACAAGCCAATAGTATCTCTTTCTACTCTGTTATAATTTGGTTTTTAGGTAGTTTATAGGTGAATTCAATACAAGTTTGTGATTTCCGAATCGGATTTCGACAGTTTTGCGGTATAAGTAGGTAATTCAAGAAGTAGCAAATCAATTAATGGCGAGAATGATTTGCTGCCATGTTATTATTCTCAGTTTTTTTAAGTACTTTGAATAGTTCGTCAATAGACCACTAGTTTTTACAAACTTTAAGTCGTGCATAAAAGATGGTTAAATTTGTAATCATAATTCAAATCCTACTAATATTATAAAGGCGAAAGTTTGTAAGAATGTATGGATGTTTGGATGTATGGATGTTTGGATGTATGGATGTTTGTTACTCTTTCACGCAAAAACTACTGAACGGATTTCGATGAAATTTTGCACACGGGTAGATCATGTCCTGGATTAACACATAGGCTACTTTTTATCCCGGGAAAATATAAAACGGGACTTTTATCCCGGAAAAACTCATTCACGCGGGCGGAGCCGCGGGCAAAAGCTAGTAACTAATATAATGAGTTTTAAAATAAGTTTTTACATACAAAATCAAACTATGTACATGTAAGAAAAAAATACATTCCCTTGGCTAGTTATTGTCAATAGTTATTATACCATAATTTCTACCTTACCTATAAGATCGCCGATTTTACTTCAATAACCTTATACATCTAGAAGATTCCATACTTAAATAACACTTTACTGAAGTAAAGGGGCGATATAATACGATATATTTTTTATAAACATATCAAAAATAAAAAAAATGTCTTGTAAATTAAAAATACAAGTATGTACCATCTACAAGTCTAGTGAAATTATTTGATGAACGTAATTTACACAGTCTTGTATAAATATTCTTGTATCTTGTTACTTGTGGGTTAGTGTCTACTATGTATCTACATATTTTCTATGAACGCATTTTACAAGAATTTGTAAAAATATTTTTGTACCATTTAACTTGTGAGCTCCTAGACTTCTATCATTTGATAAAAGGGCATTTTGCCATGCTTATAAAACTTTATAACTTTTTTTGAAACAAGTTACAAGCTAGAAAGGCATTTATGATAAAGAAAACCACAAATACAACTGTGAAAAAGAACTTGTAATGCAAGTGATATTACTTGTAGCTTGTAGTTTACACATATAGTTTTGATGAACGCGTTTTTGTAAAATGGGCTAATTTACAAGAGAAAACGCTTGTAATACAAGGCTTGTAACGTTTGATAAACAGGGCACAGGGGGCTTAGATTGTAAAAAAAAACACGATCCGTCTCCGCTTCGTTTTATTGTGATTGGTTGAGAGACTGACGTATCGGTATTTTGATATTTGTTATTGATCAAGAGATCGATACGTCAGTTTCTCAACCAATCACAATAAAACGAAGCGGAGACGGATCGTGTTTTTTTTTTCACATTCTAAGCCGACAGGTACACAGATCTAGTGTGGACTTGGCCGTGGGTATAGCGTTGCCACACTTTTCACTGTTATAAATGACTCTTAACAAATTACTGTCGCTAATTCCTGAAAATAAACGAATACGAACGTGTTGTGCCGAAATTTTTATAAAACAATGCCTACACGACTTTCATGGTCTTCGGATACTCTGTGCGCACGTCAAGTTGAAACACTTAGTTTGTTTATAATTTTATAAAGGAATTAAAAAGAAAGTATAACAGGGTGTGTTAAGACTTAAGGTAATGCGTTATAATGTTATCAATTTAATTTTAATGTTTCTCTGTCGCTTTGCATGTCGTGAGCTCATTATACTGAAATAGAGAATCTAATATATTTGTTTAACAAATGAAATATAGACTCGTACTGATAACGTTTTCAGGACGTTTGCGTTACGTTTTACTTGAGTTTTGAGCAGAAATTACTGTGTACAGTCAGGCACAAAAGTCGCTGAAGAAAACAATTCCACGGAAATAATTCAGCACCTCGAAAATGTAATTTCGTTGATCACTTCTCGCCACATATGTCACTGAACACATTAAAATCATAAATATTGATGAACAACCTAGAAATCAAAATGGCTGAACATAGTATTCGTATATTTCCGGCAACATCATGACTGGCATTTTTTTTTTTTTTTTTTTTTTTTTTTTTTTTTTTTTTTTTTTTGTCCCTGACTATACTCTTGTTAGCCTGACGAGAGTCGGCTTATACAAGCACACCGGTCTTGTGGGTGAGCGCAGAAGGCGCTCGCAACCCATTAAATTAAGCGACCACGCTGAGGGCGACCCACTAATGGGTCACGACCTCGGCTCAGGGCGGCCACTGAGAGGATAAGACATCAACGTTTGGGGAATATGGTTTTTAACCTAATCCTATTTAGCGTGTTGATTGTAGTCTTCGGCACGCGGGCCGGAACTGCTACGAGAGGGCAGGGTTATGGGGAACGCGACGAGGTCCTCGACGGCGAGGACGGTACAGCGGTCTTGTGGAGTGTATGAGCTTTAAGTGCTCGTTCTTTTCGCGTAAAGCTAGAGTGATTTCGTCCTCTGGATCGGTCAGGACTGATCGCGGTCGTCTCCATTTGGCGCGGTCAAATGGAGTATATATAGACGCTTTACGGATAAGCGTGTTCGGGTGGTTTACCGCCCTGTCGAAATAGCGTCTGCTGGCGCACTGCATAAAGTGCCTGATGGTCGGCATATTGGTGTCCACGTGGAGGTTGCGATTGCGAACGTACCACGGGGCACCAAGTGCATGTCGTAAGAATCGATTTTGAAGCACCTGCATTCGCTGAAGGCGACCGGGCGGTAAATGAGCGAATACGGGCGACGCGTATGTCATTATCGGACGGATGCATGTTTTAAAGATCCTAATCTTGTTGCGGATTGACATCTTACTATTTTTGTTTAGCAGCCAGTGAAGCTGGCTCATCGCGAATGCGGCTCGCGCGCGTACCGCATTTACGTGTGGGATGAAGGTCAACCTCTGATCAAGGGTTACTCCTAAATATTTGGCTTGGCCCTTCCAGGGAATAACCTGGTCGGACATGCGGACTGAAAAGTGAGGGACATGGACTTTCCTTTTCCGAGTGAAAAGGATGGCCTGACTTTTGGTGGGATTGACGGTGATTCGCCATTTGCGGAACCACTCACCGAGTTCGTCGGCGGCGGTTTGCAAAGTGCGCACCACTTTGTCGGGGTCTATACGTGAAGCGTATATTGCGGTATCATCCGCGAATAGTGCCAGATGGGCGTTTTGTGGTCTAGGGATGTCGCTTGTGTACAGCGAGAATAGAAAAGGGGACAGGGCGGAGCCTTGCGGGACTCCGGCCGTGATGGTGTGTCGGGAAGAGAGAGTTCCCTCCACGCGATATCTGAAACCGCGATTCGACAGGAAATCTCGTATGATGTGCACGAGTTGTGTGGGCACGTTGAGAGTGTACAGCTTGAAAAGCAAGCCGTTGTGCCACACCCTGTCGAATGCTTTTTCGATATCGAAGAAAATAGCACCGGTAGGCATTCCTTTACGGAATTGTTCGTGGACGTACTCCGTGATGCGGAGCACCTGATTGACACAACTGTGTCTAGGGCGAAAGCCAAACTGTTCTGGAGGGATCAAATTTTGATTGAAAGCTACTATTTTAAGGCGGTCGAGGACGATCCGCTCGTAGATTTTGCCCAGAGTACTGAGCAGACTGATGGGCCTATAAGAGGAGGGTTCGAAAGCGGGTTTCCCCGGCTTGTGGATTCCTATCACAACTGCCTCTTTCCAGACCTCTGGGAAGATGCAGTTACGAAACGCGGCGTCATAAATGGATGTTAGGATTTGAACTAGATGCTCCGGGAGCATCTTAATCATACGAGTAGGGATTAGATCGCCCCCGGGGGCTTTCCTACGCTTGAATGCCTTGATCAGAGTGGTGACTTCTTCGATCGTCACCGGCGCAAGGGGATCGGGCGGCGGGTCGACGTCCGGGTCGACGTTATCGTATAACGGTCGCGGTATAGAGACTGGCGGTGGCCGGACCGCGTTCCTATCTTCGACGAAGGTGTCAACCGCAACAAGAATGTCGTCATCTACGGGTACAGAGGTGAGCGAGCATTGAGACTCCAGGCTGCCGGCCAGTAGTTCCGCTTTCTCGTCGTCATCAAACGCCGGGCGTTGATTCGGACGATTGAGCGGAGGCATGGAGGCCACATCGTTTCTCCTGAAGGAACGAACCAGTTGCCAAAAGGCGGTATGTGTCGGATCGATATCGGCAAGGCGAGTGTCCCACCTCGAATCGACGACCTCTTTTATGCGACGCTTAACCTCACGTTGGAGGTAGCGCGCAAGATGTCGTCGTTCCGGGACGGGTCTCGTCGCGCAGGCTTTGAGCGTAGCGTTACGCAACCTCACCCACCACCGAACGTCTTCGGGAAGTTGCCAGTGACTGTGAACAGTCTCTGGCACCCTCTCGGAGCTTTCGCTCAAGACGTTCTGAAGGTGGTCGGTGAAGACGCGTATCGCGCTGGTCGTTTCCTCAGGAGTCACGATGTTGGTCGGGATCGCGGAAAGATCAGTGGATGAGGTGTCCGCGAGCTTGGTGCCTAAAAGACGCCAATTCGTTTTCACCTTCATCGGAATATTAGGACCTGTGTCTGTTGGACTGTTTTCGGGGACTAGATCGAGGATCACAGGTCTGTGGTCAGAGTCTAACTCTTGTAACACTTGCATGGAACGCACGCTAAGGCTTACGTTCCGTACAAGTGCCACGTCGAGTATGTCCGGTCGGTGGTCGTCATTGTAGCTATAGTGGGTAGGTTCTGAAGGAACCAATAGGCTTAGATTGATTGTGTCAAGACAACTCTCTAGGACAGCACCTCGCTCGTTGGTCGAGTTGCAGTTCCAGAGAGTGTTCTTGGCATTGAGGTCTCCCGCCAAAATGACGGAATCCCCCAGATCAAATAGGGTTTCGAGTTCGTTGGAGTGAAGCTCCTTAGTGGGCGAGAGATAGGCCGATATGATGGTGATCGGCGGGTGTCCGGTCATGGCTAGCCTGCAGACCGAAGCCTCAATGTTGCTCAAGCTTATCGGAGATTCTAATGGAATACAATGAAGGGACCTTTTGTAATAAATGAGAGTGCCTCCTAAACGGCCACTGGTACGATCATTTCGCACCAGTTTGAAGTTTGGGATGTTGGGATCGCGGTGAGAGGGCTTGAGGAACGTTTCCTGGATGAGGAAAATGTCAATTTGGTTGTCGCGGACAAAAGAAGAAATTTCGGCTTTTTGGTCCCGAATGCCGTTACAATTGAAAAACCCCACTCTGAGGGAGCGAGGTTTTGTCCGCTGGGGGAGTTGTCTGGCGTTGGTAGCCATTTATGAAGTGAAAGAGGGGAGACGCACAGCGTTAACTGTGGCCTCGAAGATTTGCTGCTGGATCAGAGCGATCTCAGCGATTAAAAGGGGGTCTTCTACTCCCGTACGGGTGAGTAGACGAGAACGCTCGAAAAGTTTCCCGTGGAGAATCATTATCTCCGGGGAGCCTAATAGTGAGGCGACTGAGGAAGAGGCGTCGCTTGCCTTCGCCGCCACCGTCGCCGACTGAGAAGGGGTGGGAGGGGTGGTGGGTTTGGGTTTGGGTTTGGGCTGGGCTGCCTTTGAAGAAGGAGCCACAGCTGGGGGAGGAGAGGGTCGAGTAGAGGCCGGGGCAGCGGGAGTGACTCCGCTGGGGGCCTGTGAGATGGGTTCAGCGCGCGCCGTGGGAGGAAACCACGGGTTGCGCACTGGCGCAGGTGCCAGTTTGAATGTGGTGGCCTGAGGGGCCGAGGGAGCCGCAGCTTTAGGAGCTTTGGCAACTCTTTTGGGGGCGCGAGGGCATCCGCGATAATTCGCTGGATGGCCGGTTTGCCGGCAGTTGGTGCACGAAGGCGGCTCCGTGCACTGAGAGCGGTCCTTAGGACGGGGGCACTCGGATGTGCCGTGTTCGCCGAGGCACTTGACGCACCTGGCGGGGAGGCGACAGCCACGAGAATTGTGGCCGTATTTCTGGCAGTTGTGACACTGCCCTATCTGGGTCGATTTGTGTGGGGCTTCGACGGTGAAGCCGCCTAGCCCCGAGATATCTTTAATCTCAAAAAGTCTTTTGACGTCGAAAGGGGACTGGAGGATGGCGAGAACCATCTCGTATTGTATTCCCGGCCGGGAGGCGCGGGACTGTCTGTGCATCCTGTGCACTTCTAAAGTGACTATGCCTTTCTCTTCAAGGCCTTCTTTGACCTCGAGAGTCGACATTTGCGTGGGGATACCGCGAATGACGTAGCGGAAGCGCCGCTCGTCAGGCAAAGAGTAAGTGAAATAGTGCCATTTCTTGGCATCTAAAAATTTGGTCAGCGCCCTGTGGTCCGCGATTGAGGCGGGCTGCAGGACAAGAAGCTTGTGGATCTTATTCCACGAATTGGACGCGATGGATATGCGCTGTTTGCGCAATTCTTCAAATATGTCCCGCATGGACATATTTGATGGGAGTTGTAAGTTCAACCTCGGGGGTTTTTTAGGCCCCTTTGGTTGAGTCGGCGGCGGTGGCGGCGTCGACGCAGACGCGGACGCGGTTGGCGCTGAAGGCGCGGAAGGCGCAGAAGGCGCGGATGGGGAGGCTGGTGCGGGAGCAGCGACGCTTCTCTGCTTCTTCCTCCGGCTGTTTTTCACCGTGGTGAAGCCGTCCTCGTCGCGTTCCGACGAGGACGACTCCTCCCCGGATTCACAGGCGGAGGAAGAGGCCGAGATCGGCCGTTTTTTAGGGTTGTTAGTGGCTTCGGGTTGGCTGGGGGACGTGTCCATTTCCTCTTCAGACTCCGCGGAGCCGCCCGAGGTTTCGGTGGTCTCTGTCGAGGTCGTAGCCTCGGACGACTCCGAGGTGTCTGAGGACGCAGACGGTTCCCTGGCTTCCCTAGCCATAGAAATAATTTCTTGTCGGACCGCGTTGTCCGACCGGAACATCTCCCTTACCATGTTCATTATCTCCTCCTTTGAGATAATGGGCACGGTGAGGGGAGCGCTAATGGTTTGAGCGGCGACGACAGGCCGCTCGGGAGCCAAATCCATAGGCCCAGAATCAGCCATGGCGGCTGAGTCCGAGCCTACGGTAGAAAATGATTTGGGGGCCGCGTGTGTGTTCACTAACCCCGGGTGTGCACCGCCTGTAAAGAACACACAGAAGAAACCAGGCGGGTTCACACAAAACGAAACGAGCGCGGATCGCGACGCGGTATGGGACGCGATGAACTAAGTCCCCGGGTAGGAACGCCCGGGGGTGAGTGAGTGCGTGTCCCTCCCCGCCGGGTATAGGCGAGGGGGGGTGTACTTAGAATTAGGTGTGCCCTAAGCTTGTATCCCTTTTGCCAGTCTTATTGTGCAAAAGGGTTCCTAACAGTCCGTGTATCGTAAACGGTATTGGCCGGAGGCCGCACGCTCAACCGATACACGGGATGGATTTTAAGGAAAGGGTAGGGTTGGGAAGGTGATATACGGGAGAGACTGCGGTGTGCCTCCGCAGCCTCCGGATCCGTACCCGTCGGCTTTGCCTTGCCCTGAAGGGGCGCAGCGCGTTGCCGGTGACGCGACTCGGCTTGTTAGCACCGTTAGGTTTCCGCCGAGCCAATACCCTGAAGGGGCCAAACGTCGATAAGAAACAAATTGGGCTAAACCCTGTCCTGAAAAGGACGCGGCTTGGCCCGAAATAGGCTAACAAAATAGCAAAGGGTTGCCCCTTTGCTACCTGTTTGGCCTTGGCTGTAGCGAGGTCGCTACGGAACGCACCGAGCAGGTACTCGGACGGAACAATGGAATGTCGCAGCAGGTACTGCGACAAACAAAAGGTCCGCTCGAGTCGGCTGCTCAGAACGAAATGTGTTGAATGTGATGACTGGCATATTTTTTCCTTCGTTAAATAGACGAGCAGCAATGTTATTTCGTCTTTGTCATTTCGTGCATGACGTCAGAGAGGTGTCATTTGTTTTAAGATTGCACAATGACAGTTGTAGTCATATAAAAAAAATTGAATTATTAAACTAAAGAAATCTATACAAATAAGTCAGACTGGCATATCTGTCTGTAATTTGGAAATAACTAAGTTTTTATGATGTTTTATATTCTAAATATTCATTGTTTTCTACATTAATTTACAGCAATCTGATATTACCGAAACTAAAAATACACAATGATGAGGGCTTCGTAATCATGTAGTAAACTTTTCTAGCTAAAATACAAGCTATTATAAGAAAATAAAAGGTATCGGATGACCGTAGCCATATAAGATTAAAACATTCCATAGATTTAAGTCATACATTAGGGAAAAAATACATGGGCGTAGCCGCGGTTGAAAATCTAGTGGATTATCGAAGTCATCGTGAATCTACTTAGGCCGGTTTTACACTTGCTAACAACCTCTGCAAGAAAACAAGAACTTATATTTGCAAATTCACTATATTTCGTTCGCAGGTTCTGTTGACAGACATAAACGTTGAAGAATGAATTTGCTTGTTGTTTCTTCGCAAAATCCATACCTGTAATTTTTTTTATATAATCTGTTCCAAATCATATTCCCGTTTTCGGCCCTATTCAGACCCCGATTCCTATACACCCCTGTTTACGGTATCGCGTCTCCAATGAGTAACCGGCTTTATATTTAATAGCATTTTTAGCGAAATTTTAAATTTTTGACGCATTGTGATGCAGTAGACGATGAACTGGCTGTAGAACGGGATGCCACGGGTTCGATTCCCGCACTGAGTAATATTGTTTAATTGATTTATTTACTATTATGAATACATAATCAATACATAATACAATAGATCGCGGCACGAGTTATTAAATTAGGACATGGTCCAAATTTATTTCGCATTTCTAACATCCTTAATTTGCTTTTAAAATGAGTCTTACGTAAATTATTTTGCGTGAGCAAAAATAATTAAAACGCTTTGATGTAGCACAATTCAACTTGTGAAAAATGGTTTGTTGGATAAAACTCTATTTAAAATGTACACGTGTAAGAAATGCAACAAAGAATCTTACAATAAAACTTTGTGAAGATAATAAAATTTGTTCCAATTCGTATTTCCCAAAAGTTTATAGTTTTTTTTTAATGTTCTAAGCGTGTTCAACGTTTTTGTATCCGTGCATAGATATTTACAATTTAAGTGTGTTCACTCACTTTTATTTCCACATTGTTCAACAATATTTTTGGTGTTAATGTGTTCAGAGACATGTTTGTCGATAATCGATCAACGACATTTGATTTTAAGGGTGTTTATTATTTCTGTGGTTTTGTTTTTGTTAAGTGAGTTTTGTGGCTGACTGTATAGTCTGGTTACAGTATTCTGTAAAATTATTCAGAAATGTACTTACGCTACGAGATGTTATTGTTCAGAGTAGGCGCGCATGGACGGTTTAACAATCAAGAAGCGGTTCATCACACAGTGCGCGCTTACTCTTAACGCGTGGCCGAGCGCCGAGATGCTCTGACTGTGTGGACCACAGATTACTTAGAGAAGTGGTGTGGACATTTTAGCAAATTATAGATTTATTTCGTTGTAAATGCAAATGTAATAAATAATGTTAGCAAACTATTGTTTTATTCAATGTAAACAATTTGAAACCGTTTTAAGCCTAGAAACTATAGTATTTATTACTAATTTCACCATGCTCTGTGAGTTTCGCTGGTGTACTGGGTACCACTGCAATGTCTATTTTTACCGCCAAGCGGCAGTGTGTACTGTTGTGTTTCGGTTTGAAGGACATTATAGCCAGTGTAAGTACAGGACATAATGAGACTTATCATCTTATGTCCCAGGATGACTAGCGCAGTGGAATGCCACACAGTATTTGTAACTCAACGTGGTGGATGGCAAGAGTGTCGCCAGCCGATGGCCTTGGGGGGGGGGGGGGGTCAAGTTGATATGGAGAATGAGAAAAGTATGAATTGTAGGTAAAGTCGAGAGCACATGAAGCTTACATCTACAGACATTGTAATAATAATGCTACGATTGTAATAATGTTACGAGTACGATTTGCGCGCTGAGGTCCTGGGTTTGTATCCCGGATCGAGCCAAAAACATTGTAAATGGGTGTTTACCATCTTAAAATTTACTCAGTCGCAGCTTGGAGTCAGGAAGTTGGCGGTGTGATACCTCCGTGCCTCGGAAAGCACGTAAAGCCGTTGGTCCTGACTCCTGCGCCTGATCTCTCTCCGGTCATGTCGGATTGCCGTCTCACCGGACTATGAGAGTGAAGGAATAGCGAGTGCACCTGTGTATTGTGAACACACTTGTGCACTATAATATCTCCTGCGTACCTGGCTGATCTCCGTTGAGATTAGCCGCCGTGGCCGAAACTGGCTAGGAGAATTACAATAATGCTACGGTCCCAATGTGTAAAGCTTCAAGAGTGACATGAGTTGACTGTACAATTAATAAAACTTATAATTGGCATATTTTAGAATCCGGGGCTGCGCTCCCTGGCGACGCCCTTGGTGGATGGTGTTGCTATTGTTTATGGGTGGTCGTATCATTTACCACCAGGCGAACAGCATGCGCCTTTCGTCATTCAATGCCATAAAAAGGTTACTTTAACATCCTGATCAGGAATCTGAATTCCTCATCAGGAAACCGAAAATGTGCAGCAAGCGTAAGTGAACACTAATAAAGATAAAAAAATGAATGAAATTGTCAGCAGATAAAAAATAATTACTACCAATTCTACTTTCCTTGCCTACAAAAGGTATCAAGTACTTACATAATATTTTATGGTAGGTGAAGAGTAACCTTTTATGTGTTTTTTTAACGCCATTCGCCCGAAGTCCGGACTAGTAACCCCTTTTTTTTTTTTTTTTTTTTTTGTCCCTGACTAAACTCTTGCTAGCCTGACGAGTTCGGCTTATGCAAGAACACCGGTCTTTTGGGTGAGTGCAGAAGGCGCTCGCAACCCTTAACAATTGCCCCCTCAGGCAATTCTTGTGCGCTGGGTCTTCACACTAGATGCACGCCCCATGTATGGGGGGAGATTTGTCGCGGGCTGTGGCACACAGTTCAGTGTGTGTACCTCTTGGTTGTATAACACATTCGAGGCCTTTGGGGGTTCCGCGAACATTCCTGACACCTTCTCTTTCCGCCCATCCTGGGAACCTTCCTCCCTTCCACCACTTTCCCTTCCACCTTCCTTTTCCGCTCCTTTCTAGGCCCCTGCAGTCGCTAAGCCGCGGGATTCACTGTATACCGATAGCAGGTCTCCCCGGTGTAGACTGTAGGGTTCACCTACCCCAAAAAAAAAAAACCCTTAACAATTTAAGCGACCACGCTGAGGGCGACCCACTAACGGGTCACGAACCTCGGCTCAGGGCGGCCACTAAGAGGATAAGACATGATCGTTTGGGGAAACATGGTTTTAACCTAATCCTATTCATGCGTACGTAGTAGTCTTCGGCACGCGGGCCGGAACTGCTAAGAGAGGGCAGGGTGACGGGGAACGCGACGAGGTCCTCGACGGCGAGGACGGTACAGCGGTCTTGTAGAGTGTAGGAGCTTTAGATGCTCGGTCTTTTCGCGTAGAGCCAGAGTGATTTCGTCCTCTGGATCTGACAGGACTGAACGAGGTCGTCTCCATTTGGCGCGATCAAATGGAGTATATATAGACGCTTTACGGATAAGCGTGTTTGGGTGGTTTACCGCCCTGTCGAAATAGCGTCTGTTGGCGCACTGCATAAAGTGCCTGATGGTCGGCATATTGGTATCCTCGTGGAGGTTGCGATTGCGAACGTACCACGGGGCACCAAGTGCATGTCGTAAAAATCGATTTTGTAGCACCTGCATTCGCTGAAGGCGACGGGGCGGTAAATGAGCGAATACGGGCGACGCGTAAGTACCTAATTATGGGACGGATGCATGTTTTAAAGATCCTAATCTTGTTACGTATTGACATTTTACTATTTTTGTTTAAGAGCCAGTGGAGTTGGCTCGTCGCGAATGCGGCTCGCGCGCGTACCGCATTTACGTGTGGGATGAAGGTCAACCTCTGATCAAGGGTTACGTCTAAATATTTGGCTTTGTCCTTCCAGGAGATGACCTGGTCGGACATGCGAACAGAAGTGCGGGGCTTGTTGTTTGTCTCTTACGAGCAAACATGATGGCCTGACTTTTGGTGGGATTGACGGTGATTCGCCATTTGCGGAACCACTCACTGAGTTCGTCGGCGGCGGTTTGCAAAACGCGAACCACTTCGTCGGGGTCTCTACTTGAGGCGTAGATTGCGGTATAATCTGCGAATAGTGCCAGATGGGCGTTTTGTGGTCTGGGGATGTCGTTCGTGTACAGCGAGAATAGAAAAGGGGACAGGGCGGAGCCTTGCGGAACTCCGGCCGTGCTGGTGTGTCGGGAAGAGAGAGTTCCCTCCATGCGATATCTGAAACCGCGATTCGACAGGAAATCTCGTATGATGTGCACGAGTTGTGTGGGCACGTTGAGAGTGTACAGCTTGAAAAGCAAGCCGTTGTGCCACACCCTGTCGAATGCTTTTTCAATATCGAAGAAGATAGCACCGGTAGGCATACCTTTGCGAAATTGGTCGTAGACGTACTCCGTGATGCGCAGCACCTGATTGACACAACTGTGTCTAGCGCGAAAACCAAACTGTTCCGGAGGGATAAAATTTTGATTATGGGCTACTATTTTAAGGCGGTCGAGGACGATCCGCTCGTAGATTTTGCCCAGAGTACTGAGCAGACTGATGGGCCTATAAGAGGAGGGTTCGAAAGCGGGTTTCCCCGGCTTGTGGATACCTATCACAACTGCCTCTTTCCAGACCTCTGGGAAGAGGCAGTTACGAAACGCGGCGTCATTTGCGCTATACGTAGTCTACGTTATTGGTATTGGTATAATTTCGTTTGAGTTTATTATTATTTGAACATCGCCCCGTGAGCGTATTTAGAACTAAAATACGGCAAAAACACTGGGCCCATGTAATGCTCGAATAGGAAATCGCGTTACCAACTCAAACTGAATACGAATCGGCAACACAAATTTCTTTTTTAACCGACATCCACAAAAAGAGAAGGTTCTCAATTCGTGTGTTTGTATTTTTTGACGTATAGGTGATATTGTCAAACGATTGTAGAGAAATACTTAAACGTTAACTTTCTCGATAGGAATACTTGGCGAAATTATTTATTATTCGTGCTAGGGTACTGGATTCTTAAAACTGAGTTAAATCCTTCTTGCAATATTCTGGAAGGAGTGGGTGACGCTGACCTCACACTGAAGTGGAATAAGGGATGAGTTTGATGCAGTCGCGGCTCTTACCATCAGAAGATTTTTCGTATCTCATCTGTTGTATAAAAATATCCTTCCGCACTTACACACAGTATTATGAACAGAGCGAGCATTTGAAAACATTGTAGTATGTTTTCAAACAATCGCTGCGGACTAATTGTAAACGACAGTGTCACAGTTTTGTTTTTGACCACGTACGGCACGTTTTATAGCGATGAAAAACACGGAAGATAGCATAACCTGAGTCAGAAGTGACGGATGGGTGCCAGGACTCTATTTTTCTACAGCAAGCTTTTTAAAAGTTTTTTTTGTTTTAAAATATTGTATTGTTATCGGTCCTTGATAAGTATGCCAAATTTCGATTTAATCCGACGTTTTGTAGTGGGTTAAAATCATGTTCTGTCACTTAACTTACATACATACATACGTCTGAAGCTAATAAAAGCGTGTTAAGAATCATTCGTCACACAAAAATCATCACATTTTCTGTCACTTTGGCCCAGTGGATGACAAAATATGAAATCGGTAGACTTGCCAAGTGGTATTGTTGATCGAAGTTGCCAAGTAAAATCGGTACATTTGGAGCAAAAATTGGTATATGAAAGAAATAAACAATATTCAATAAAATCTCTTAATTTTAAACTCTACGAACTGTTATTCCACCAAAATTTCAACAAACAAGAGTAACGCATACACCCCCATCCCCTCATTAATGTAAAAAAAATTAACTGTAAAGTACTGCCCCCCGCCGCCCCAAAAAGCAACGACTTTTAACAATTAACCAAGGAATCGTAAAATATTAAAGAAAAAGGGGATATTAACTTTAAAATGCTGAAAATCGGTAAAAAAATCGGGAGAATTTTATGGCTTTCTAAAAATCGTTGAAAAATCATGTCTTTTCAGTATTTCCGTAGGACAGACCCAATATCGGTATAAATACCGAAAAATTGGTAGGTTCGAGACCACTGCTTTGTCGACTGACGAGGATCATCGCTCATCAGTCGCCACTCTATCTGGACCTCTCTCCGGTTACCATCAGGTGCAGTGAGGCCATAGTGCCGTGCCCGTATAAAAAAAAAATCATAACGCAAGTATCGCTACTACGCTAGGATATGTCCGTCCCATAACCGATTGTTGAAAGGCATCGCGGCTGCCGTCCTTGAGCCCACCATCGGTCGTTGTCGCAAGGTTGAATAAATACAGGTTGTGGTATGTTCGAAGGATGATCATCGCCTATTTTGCCAGCTGGTATATTTATAGACCGAGAAATGTCAGTTCGGTTCAATAAAATGTAACCGGTTGGTAGCAGCTGCCTCGTACGACGAACCTAGCAGTCATGTAGTAAAATGAAACCTATGAAGTATTGTACATTCCTCCATATTACATTACACCCCTTGAGGTAGGTAGAGATGTAAACACTCCCATTTCACTAGTTACTTTAGAGCCCATAAAGAGGCGAACTCATCACACAGCCGACTCGAGCGGACCTTTTGTTTGTCGCAGTACCTGCTGCGACATTCCATTGTTCCGTCCGAGTACCTGCTCGGTGCGTTCCGTAGCGACCTCGCTACAGTCAAGGCCAAACAGGTAGCAAAGGGGCAACCCTTTGCTATTTTGTTAGCCTATTTCGGGCCAAGCCGCGTCCTTTTCAGGACAGGGTTTCGCCCAATTTGTTTCTAATCGACGTTTGGCCCCTTCAGGGTATTGGCTCGGCGGAAACCTAACGGTGTCAACAAGCCGAGTCGCGTCACCGGCAACGCGCTACGCCCCTTCAGGGCAAGGCAAAGCCGACGGGTACGGATCCGGAGGCTGCGGAGGCACACCGCAGTCTCTCCCGTACATCACCTTCCCAACCCTACCCTTTCCTTAAAATCCATCCCGTGTATCGGTTGAGCGTGCGGCCTCCGGCCAATACCGCTTACGGTACACGGACTGTTAGGAACCCTTTTGCACAATAAGACTGGCAAAAGGGATACAAGCTTAGGGCACACCTAATTCTAAGTACACCCCCCCTCGCCTATACCCGGCGGGGAGGGACACGCACATACTCACCCCCGGGCGTTCCTACCCGGGGACTTAGTTCATCGCGTCCCATACCGCGTCGCGATCCGCGCTCGTTCGTTTTGTGTGAACCCGCCTGGTTTCTTGGTGTGTTCTTTACAGGCGGTGCACACCCGGGGTTAGTGAACACACACGCGGCCCCCAAATCATTTCTACCATAGGCTCGGACTCAGCCGCCAATATGGCTGATTCTGGGCCGATGGATTTGGCTCCCGAGCGGCCTGTCGTCGCCGCTCAAAACGCGCCCATATTAGTCAGCACCCCCCTCGCCGCTCCCATTATTTCCAGGGAGGAAATAATGAGAGTGGTGAGGGAGATGTTCCGGTCGGACAACGTGGTCCGGCAAGAAATACTTTCAATGGCTAGGGAAGCCAGGGAACCGTCTGCGTCCTCAGACACCTCGGAGTCGTCCGAGGCTACGACCTCAACGGAGACCACCGAAACCTCGGGCGGCTCCGCGGAGTCTGAAGAGGAAATGGACACGTCCCCCAGCCAACCCGAAGCCTCCAATAACTCCAAAAAACGGCCAATATCTGCTTCTTCCTCCGCCTGCGAGTCCGGGGAGGAGTCGTCCTCGTCGGAACGCGACGAGGACGGCTTCACCACGGTGAAAAACAGCCGGAGGAAGAAGCAGAGAAGCGTCGCTACTCCCGCGCCAGCCTCCCCATCCGCGCCTTCTGCGCCTTCCGCGCCTTCAGCGCCAACCGCGTCCGCGTCTGCGTCAACGCCGCCACCGCCGCCGACTCAACCAAAGGGGCCTAAAAAACCCCCGAGGTTGAACCTCCAAATCCCCTCAAATATGTCCATTCGGGACATATTTGACGAACTGCGCAAACAGCGCATATCCATCTCCTCTAACTCGTGGAATAAGATCCACAAGCTTCTTGCCCTGCAGCCCGCCTCAATCGCGGACCACAGGGCGCTGACCAAATTTTTAGATGCCAAGAAATGGCACTATTTCACTTACTCTTTGCCTGACGAGCGGCGCTTCCGCTACGTCATTCGCGGTATCCCCACGCAAATGTCGACTCTCGAGGTCAAAGAAGGCCTTGAAGAGAAAGGCATAGTCACTTTAGAAGTGCACAGGATGCACAGACAGTCCCGCGCCTCCCGGCCGGGAATACAATACGAGATGGTTCTCGCCATCCTCCAGTCCCCTTCCGACGTCAAAAGACTTTTTGAGATTAAAGATATCTCGGGGCTAGGCGGCTTCACCGTCGAAGCCCCACACAAATCGACCCAGATAGGGCAGTGTCACAACTGCCAGAAATACGGCCACAATTCTCGTGGCTGTCGCCTCCCCGCCAGGTGCGTCAAGTGCCTCGGCGAACACGGCACATCCGAGTGCCCCCGTCCTAAGGACCGCTCTCAGTGCACGGAGCCGCCTTCGTGCACCAACTGCCGGCAAACCGGCCATCCAGCGAATTATCGCGGATGCCCTCGCGCCCCCAAAAGAGTTGCCAAAGCTCCTAAAGCTGCGGCTCCCTCGGCCCCTCAGGCCACCACATTCAAACTGGCACCTGCGCCAGTGCGCAACCCGTGGTTTCCTCCCACGGCGCGCGCTGAACCCACTTCTCAGGCCCCCAGCGGAGTCACTCCCGCTGCCCCGGCCTCTACTCGACCCTCTCCTCCCCCAGCTGTGGCTCCTTCTTCAAAGGCAGCCCAGCCCAAACCCAAACCCACCACCCCTCCCACCCCTTCTCAGTCGGCGACGGTGGCGGCGAAGGCAAGCGACGCCTCTTCCTCAGTCGCCTCACTATTAGGCTCCCCGGAGATAATGATTCTCCACGGGAAACTTTTCGAGCGTTCCCGTCTACTCACCCGTACGGGAGTAGAAGACCCCCTTCTCATAGCTGAGATCGCTCTGATCCAGCAACAAATCTTCGAGGCTACAGTTAACGCTGTGCGTCTCCCCTCTTTAATTTCATAAATGGCTACCAACGCCAGACAACTCCCCCAGCGGACAAAACCTCGCTCCCTCAGAGTGGGGTTTTTCAATTGTAACGGCATTCGGGACCAAAAAGCCGAAATTTCTTCTTTTGTCCGCGACAACCAAATTGACGTTTTCCTCATCCAGGAAACGTTCCTTAAGCCCTCTCACCGCGATCCCAACATCCCAAACTTCAAACTGGTGCGAAATGATCGTACCAGTGGCCGTTTAGGAGGCACTCTCATTTATTACAAAAGGTCCCTTCATTGTATACCTTTAGAGTCACCGATAAGCTTGAGCAACATTGAGGCTTCGGTCTGCAGGCTAGCCATGACCGGACACCCGCCGATCACCATCATATCGGCCTATCTCTCGCCCACTAAGGAGCTTCACTCCAACGAACTTGAAACCCTATTTGATCTGGGGGATTCCGTCATTTTGGCGGGAGACCTCAATGCCAAGAACACTCTCTGGAACTGCAACTCGACCAACGAGCGAGGTGCAGTCCTAGAGAGTTGTCTTGACACAATCAATCTAAGCCTATTGGTTCCTTCAGAACCTACCCACTATAGTTACAACGACGACCACCGACCGGACATACTCGACGTGGCACTTGTACGGAACGTAAGCCTTAGCGTGCGTTCCATGCAAGTGTTACAAGAGTTAGACTCTGACCACAGACCTGTGATCCTCGATCTAGTCCCCGAAAACAGTCCAACAGACACAGGTCCTAATATCCCGATGAAGGTGAAAACGAATTGGCGTCTTTTAGGCACCAAGCTCGCGGACACCTCATCCACTGATCTTTCCGCGATCCCGACCAACATCGTTACTCCCGAGGAAACGACCAGCGCGATACGCGTCTTCACCGACCACCTTCAGAACGTTTTGAGCGAAAGCTCCGAGAGGGTGCCAGAGACTGTTCACAGTCACTGGCAACTTCCCGAAGACGTTCGGTGGTGGGTGAGGTTGCGTAACGCTACGCTCAAATCCTGCGCGACGAGACCCGTCCCGGAACGACGACATCTTGCGCGCTACCTCCAACGTGAGGTTAAGCGTCGCATAAAAGAGGTCGTCGATTCGAGGTGGAACACTCGCCTTGCCGATATCGATCCGACACATACCGCCTTTTGGCAACTGGTTCGTTCCTTCAAGAGAAACGATGTGGCCTCCATGCCTCCGCTCAATCGTCCGAATCAACGCCCGGCGTTTGATGACGACGAGAAAGCGGAACTACTGGCCGGCAGCCTGGAGTCTCAATGCTCGCTCACCTCCGTACCCGTAGATGACGACATTCTTGTTGCGGTTGACACCTTCGTCGAAGATAGGAACGCGGTCCGGCCACCGCCAGTCTCTATACCGCGACCGCTATACGATAACGTCGACCCGGACGTCGACCCGCCGCCCGATCCCCTTGCGCCGGTGACGATCGAAGAAGTCACCACTCTGATCAAGGCACTCAAACGTAGGAAAGCCCCCGGGGGCGATCTAATCCCTACTCGTATGATTAAGATGCTCCCGGAGCATCTAGTTCAAATTCTTACCTCTATCTATGACGCCGCGTTTCGTAACTGCATCTTCCCAGAGGTCTGGAAAGAGGCAGTTGTGATAGGAATCCACAAGCCGGGGAAACCCGCTTTCGAACCCTCCTCTTATAGGCCCATCAGTCTGCTCAGTACTCTGGGCAAAATCTACGAGCGGATCGTCCTCGACCGCCTTAAAATAGTAGCTTTCAATCAAAATTTGATCCCTCCAGAACAGTTTGGCTTTCGCCCTAGACACAGTTGTGTCAATCAGGTGCTCCGCATCACGGAGTACGTCCACGAACAATTCCGTAAAGGAATGCCTACCGGTGCTATTTTCTTCGATATCGAAAAAGCATTCGACAGGGTGTGGCACAACGGCTTGCTTTTCAAGCTGTACACTCTCAACGTGCCCACACAACTCGTGCACATCATACGAGATTTCCTGTCGAATCGCGGTTTCAGATATCGCGTGGAGGGAACTCTCTCTTCCCGACACACCATCACGGCCGGAGTCCCGCAAGGCTCCGCCCTGTCCCCCTTTCTATTCTCGCTGTACACAAGCGACATCCCTAGACCACAAAACGCCCATCTGGCACTATTCGCGGATGATACCGCAATATACGCTTCACGTATAGACCCCGACAAAGTGGTGCGCACTTTGCAAACCGCCGCCGACGAACTCGGTGAGTGGTTCCGCAAATGGCGAATCACAGTCAATCCCACCAAAAGTCAGGCCATCCTTTTCACTCGGAAAAGGAAAGTCCATGTCCCTCACTTTTCAGTCCGCATGTCCGACCAGGTTATTCCCTGGAAGGGCCAAGCCAAATATTTAGGAGTTACCCTTGATCAGAGGTTGACCTTCATCCCACACGTAAATGCGGTACGCGCGCGAGCCGCATTCGCGATGAGCCAGCTTCACTGGCTCCTAAACAAAAATAGTAAGATGTCAATCCGCAACAAGATTAGGATCTTTAAAACATGCATCCGTCCGATAATGACATACGCGTCGCCCGTATTCGCTCATTTACCGCCCGGTCGCCTTCAGCGAATGCAGGTGCTTCAAAATCGATTCTTACGACATGCACTTGGTGCCCCGTGGTACGTTCGCAATCGCAACCTCCACGTGGACACCAATATGCCGACCATCAGGCACTTTATGCAGTGCGCCAGCAGACGCTATTTCGACAGGGCGGTAAACCACCCGAACACGCTTATCCGTAAAGCGTCTATATATACTCCATTTGACCGCGCCAAATGGAGACGACCGCGATCAGTCCTGACCGATCCAGAGGACGAAATCACTCTAGCTTTACGCGAAAAGAACGAGCATTTAAAGCTCATACACTCGACAAGACCGCTGTACCGTCCTCGCCGTCGAGGACCTCGTCGCGTTCCCCGTAACCCTGCCCTCTCGTAGCAGTTCCGGCCCGCGTGCCGAAGACTACGATCAACACGTAAATAGGATTAGGTTTCAAACCAAATTTCCCCAAACGCTGATGTCTTATCCTCTCAGTGGCCGCCCTGAGCCGAGGTCGTGACCCATTAGTGGGTCGCCCTCAGCGTGGTCGCTTAATTTAAGGGGTTGCGAGCGCCTTCTGCGCTCACCCACAAGACCGGTGTTCTTGTATAAGCCGACCCTCGTCAGGCTAACAAGAGTATAGTCAGGGACAAAAAAAAAAAAAAAAAAAAAAAGCGAACTCATTGCCTCACCGGTCACTATTCCACACTACGGACTGATAGGAAGAAGTGATCCCAATATTTAGATAAGATAAGGAATTTATTTTGTAAAACATGAGTGTGACAATAAATATGTACATGATGTTCAGTTTTTTTTAACGTAGCTACATGTTTTGCCTTTTATGGCGTACAAAATTTATATTTAGCGCATTGGCGCATAGCTTATAATTGCCATAAAAACATGGTAATACAATATAGTTATTATGATATAGTTCTCAAAACAACATTTTGTAGATATTATTATGGTTAGAAGAAATATCGTGATTTTAATTGATTTAAGTATTATTTTATACAGAATTGTGTTTATAGGGTTTAATTCTCATCATATAAAAATTCTGATGGGCTGTAATAACATTTATGTATAAGGTATTTTTTGAGAGCGACTCTATATTGTATGGTCGATAGTTGTTTAATACTATTAGCTATTTACAATATCAAATTCAGGCAGAGTGATTTTGGGTTTTTCTCGGAATAAAGAAAAAGAGGACACTTATTAACTTGTAATTGCTGAAAATCGGTACAATAATTGGGAGAATCTACTAGCTATTTTCAATTGTAGAAAAATCATGTCATTTCTGAATTTCGGTAGGTCAGACCCAATTTCGGCATGAATACCGAAAATCGGTAGGGTCGAGTCCACTACTTTGGCCCGGTACGGCGCCGTGTTCTAGGGTCCTTATTTCAAAGAGAATCTTGACATCGCAATGCACTAATTAGGTCAAACTGTACAAAGACATCTATTGTCGACAAGCGTAAACAGTTTAAATATTATGGTTTGCTTCACTTATTGAAATTCATTTAAATAAATAGTGAAAGTGAGAGATTATTTTTTTTATAGTTTTGAAAAATAGTCACGTGATTGTGATTTTGGTATTATTTTTATGTTGACATCACTTTTGATTGTAAGTATCAGTAAAAGTATATTAATTATATTAATCTATTGAAATTAACCATAATTTAATAATATGAGTGTCAATTTAGCAAACAATATTTTTTTACGACCTTGAATGACGAGATGAGCATGCCGTTTGCCTGATGGTAAGCTAAACGACCACCCATAAATAGTAGCAACACCATCCAGAATCCCGACTTACAAAGTACTGACCGACATTCCACTGCGCTCGTCATCCTGAGACATAAGACTTAACAAGTCTCATTATGTCCAGTAGTTACACTGGCTACAATGTCCTTCAAACCGAAACACAACAGTGCATGCACACTGCTGCTTTGCGGTAGTAATAGACATTGTGGTGTTACCTACCCAGACAGACTCTTACATATGAGACCTACCACCAGTAATTGAAGTATATTTAAATAAATAATAACAATAATATTGTGACGGTATGGTATACAATTATAATCATAATAACAACACTGAAAAAAAATAATTGATTGAAAAAGTGGCATTACATATGTGTGTTCATTTACACACACACACACATACACACACACACAAGCACACACACACACACACACACACACACACACACCACACACAAATTTTTCGTCTCGTATTTATTTCAGTCAGCGCATGTCTTTCCTCCTAATAGTCCCATTAATTATTTATCAATCGGTTTTCTTATATCAATGTCCGCTGAATTTTTATTTAATTTCTCATTTCTATCCTTTTCGTTCCTGTCACCTCAATACATTAAAGTACCTTAGTAAACATTTATAAACACTACATATTTAAGCAAAGCTACCAAATATTGTGGGAGAGTTGTCACCGTATTTAACAGCCGCAAGACCTCGTAATTGGAAAAATAACGACTCTTCTACGATAGACATAGTGAAATGTTACAATACCGCGTCATAATTAAATACAAATATAATGATAATTAAGATATTAATGACCGTTCTCATTAAGTTCTAACTCACATTAGTCCTAATATTGTGACGTGACGTACTATTTCTATCTCTTCGATTTTAGGGCACAGTTATGTTTTGAGTTAACATAAACAACTGTTGGTGAAAACGTATTCAACTCCGCCGTTAGTTAAAATATTACAATAACTAGCTTTTGCCCGCGGCTCCGCCCGCATTAAAAAGTTTTTCCGGGATAAAAGTCCCGGTTTATATTTTCCCGGGATAAAAAGTAGCCTATGTGTTAATCCAGGATATGATCTACCCGTGTGCCAAATTTCATCGAAATCCGTTCAGTAGTTTTTGCGTGAAAGAGGAACAAACATCCTTACATCCATACATCCAAACATCCATACATTCTTACAAACTTTCGCCTTTATAATATTAATAGGTTAGTAGGATATGCAGGGGATCTAACATTATTTACGGCTTTGTAGACACGATTGTCTTGAGTATAGAACATTATTTTACATAGGTACGAGTACTGAAAAAGCAATAGCGATTATCGCATAATGACCGTTAGTCTTGCGATAATTGTACTCTTCGACACTACAATCCTACAATAAAGTAGTGTATAATCGTTTTCGCATTAGCACTTAGCTATCGTATTCATCTCTATTCGTATTCGCTTTCGTGTATGAAAATACGTGTGAACATTGAAGGCAAACTATTATTATGAAACAAGTGACTTGATGATTCTAGTATCTACTTATTTAATTTAAAAAAATATTAGACTGATTTTACGATATCTATTTACTGTTAAATTATTATAAGTAGTAATCGTTCAATAACTATCATTTTATATTGCTTAACACAAATGAAAACTCGTCCTGAAACTGGTGAACGCTTACTTACGTCATCTATATGCCATTTTTAAGTCCCAAGCAAGTTTCACAGGATGTAATATGTCGCACCTTTAGAAACAAAACGATACAATTTAATAAAAAAATCTAAAATTGAGTTATCATCATAATATTACACAAAACGAAGTTCTCAATACCACAATAGTTCAAACACATGGCTGTGTTCAAGGTCCATTCGACCGCGCCAAATGGAGACGGCCACGTTCCGTATTAACCGATCCAGAGGACGAAATCACTCTGGCCATCCGCCGTAAGAACGAGTTCTTGAAACTCCAACACTCCACAAGACCGCAGTTCCGTCCTCGCCGCGTTCCCCGTCGCCCCCCCGACCTCCCCTAGCAGTTCCGGCCCGCGTGCCGATGAAAACACAATCTAATAGCATTAAGCCTAAAAACCAATCTTTCCCTAATCGTTGATGTCTCATCCTCTCTCAGTGGCCGTCCTGAGCCGAGGTTCGTAACCCGTTAGTGGGTTGCCCTCAGCATGGTCACTTAATTCAAAGGGTTGCGAGCGCCTAAACCGTTCACCCTAAAGACCGATGTGGCCAGAAAAGCCGACTCGCGTCAGGCTTCTGGCAGTAGGGCCATAACAAAAAAAAATGTGTTCAAGCAGGAAAACAAAGGGCAAAACTATTTTATCACGCGCACACACACACACACAGCATTCTTTTTTGGTAGAATAGTAAATACCAAGTTATTATATTATAATATTTTAAATACCACATTTTGTCCTCTATTCTTGGCATTTCGACGTAGAAATAATATAAAGTTCAACTAGTGCAGAGATACGATCGTCCAAGGTCCTTAGCATAACTGTTGCTGATGCAACCACGAGAGGAATTCGTTTATATTATTTACTAATATTGTAATATGTTAAAATGTGAACATACGTGCATTTGAAACTAGCAGTGGTATTAATCTCCCATCTTTAGAATAATCAAGGAAATAATACACAGATGTACGGCACTGACATTGCCAAAAGAAGGAAGTATAAAATATTTGTTGATTATTAATTATTGACAAAAGGACTGTCACCAGCATAAGTATCTGAACAAATTCAAAATATCAAATTGCCTACATACTTTTGTGTTCTTACTAATCTTTTTTTCCCTTCACAAAAATAAAATAAAAGAGATTTCATACATTCATTTCATTTCATTTTTTTTTCATACGAAGTAATTTTTTTTTGTTTATCTTAACGCGTATATAGGCGATTTGAAATTTTGATTTTGTACAGATATTTATGCTGCTGACCGTACATTCATTAATTTGATTCAAATGGCGGAGATAGCAATTCTTACTCATTTAAAAAATAGGGTTGCTTTATTATGTCGCTTTCATTTATGTGGTTTGTATGAAGTTGTAGTTCTTCTCTGTGAGTATAAATTGTATCGTAATTTATCACAAATTCTCATTCCAGAACACACACTCCGCTCTGAGCAGCCGTCTCGGACGGACCTATTGTTTGTTGTAGCGCTCGCTACAACTTTCATTGTTCCGCCCGAGTACCTGCTCGGTGCGTCCGCAGCGACCTCGCTGCCGTCAAGGTTACACAGGTAGCAAAGGGGCAACCCTTTGCTATTTTGTTAGCCTATTTTCGGGCCAAGCCGCGTCCTTTTCAGGACAGGGTTTAGCCCAATTTGTTTCTTATCGACGTTTGGCCCCTTCAGGGTATTGGCTCGGCGGAAACCTAACGGTGCTAACAAGCCGAGCCGCGGCACCGGCCACGCGCTGCGCCCCTTCAGGGCAAGGCAAAGCCGACGGGTACGGATCCGGAGGCTGCGGAGGCACACCGCAGTCTCCCCCGTATATCACCTTCCCAACCCTACCCTTTCCCTAAAATCCATCCCGTGTATCGGTTGAGCGTGCGGCCTCCGGCCAATACCGTTTACGGTACACGGACTGTTAGGAACCCTTTTGCACAATAAGACTGGCAAAAGGGATACAAGCTTAGGGCACACCTAATATTAAGTACACCCCCCCTCGCCTATACCCGGCGGGGAGGGACACGCACTCACTCACCCCCGGGCGTTCCTACCCGGGGACTTAGTTCATCGCGTCCCATACCGCGTCGCGATCCGCGCTCGTTTCGTTTTGTGTGAACCCGCCTGGTTTCTTGGTGTGTTCTTTACAGGCGGTGCACACCCGGGGTTAGTGAACACACACGCGGCCCCTAATTAATTATTATCATAGGCTCGGACTCAGCCGCCAATATGGCTGATTCTGGGCCTATGAATTTGGCTCCCGAGCGGCATGTCGTCGCCGCTCAAACCGACGCTACGCCCATCATCGTTAGCACCCCTCTCGCCGTGCCCATTATTTCCAGAGAGGAAATAATGAACATGGTGAGGGAGATGTTCCGGACGGACAACTCGGTCCGTCAGGAAATAATTAACATGGCTAGGGAAGCCAGGGGGCCGTCTGAGTCCTCAGACGCCTCGGAGTCGTCCGAGGCTACGGCCTCGACGGAGACCACCGAAACCTCGGGCGGCTCCGCGGAGTCTGAAGAGGAAATGGACACGTCCCCCAGCCAACCCGAAGCCACTTCTTCTTCCAACAACCCTAAAAAACGGCCGATCTCGGCCTCTTCCTCCGCCTGCGAATCCGGGGAGGAGTCGTCCTCGTCGGAACGCGACGAGGACGGCTTCACCACGGTGAAGAACAGCCGGAGGAAGAAGCAGAGAAGCGTCGCTGCTCCCGCACCGGCCTCCCCATCCGCGCCTTCTGCGCCTTCCGCGCCTTCAGCGCCAACCGCGTCCGCGTCTGCGTCGACGCCGCCACCGCCGCCGACTCAACCAAAGGGGCCTAAAGAACCCCCGAGGTTGAACCTCCAAATCCCCTCAAATATGTCCATTCGGGACATATTTGATGAACTGCGCAAACAGCGCATTAACATCGCCTCTAATTCGTGGAATAAAATCCACAAACTTCTGGCATTACAGCCCTCTTCAATCGCGGACCATAGAGCCCTCACAAAGTTTTTGGATGCCAAAAAATGGCACTATTTTACATACTCATTGCCCGACGAGCGGCGTTTCCGCTACGTCATTCGCGGAATCCCCACGCAAATGTCCCCTCTCGAGGTCAAAGAAGGCCTCGAAGAGAAAGGCATAGTCGCCCTAGAAGTGCACAGGATGCACAGACAGTCCCGCGCCTCCCGGCCGGGAATTCAATATGAAATGGTCCTTGCCATTCTTCAGTCCCCTTCCGACGTCAAACGTCTGTTTGAGATTAAAGATATCTCGGGGCTAGGCGGCTTCACCGTCGAAGCCCCACACAAATCGACCCAGATAGGGCAGTGTCACAACTGCCAGAAATACGGCCACAATTCTCGTGGCTGTCGCCTCCCCGCCAGGTGCGTCAAGTGCCTCGGCGAACACAGCACATCCGAGTGCCCCCGTCCCAAGGACCGCTCTCAGTGCACGGAGCCGCCTTCGTGCACCAACTGCCGGCAAACCGGCCATCCAGCGAATTATCGCGGATGCCCTCGCGCCCCCAAAAGAGTTGCCAAAGCTCCTAAAGCTGCGGCTCCCTCGGCCCCTCAGGCCACCACATTCAAACTGGCACCTGCGCCAGTGCGCAACCCGTGGTTTCCTCCCACGGCGCGCGCTGAACCCATTCCACAGGCCCCCAGCGGAGTCACTCCCGCTGCCCCGGCCTCTACTCGACCCTCTCCTCCCCCAGCTGTGGCTCCTTCTTCAAAGGCAGCCCAGCCCAAACCCAAACCCAAACCCACCACCCCTCCCACCCCTTCTCAGTCGGCGACGGTGGCGGCGAAGGCAAGCGACGCCTCTTCCTCAGTTGCCTCACTGTTAGGCTCCCCGGAGATAATGATTCTCCACGGGAAACTTTTCGAGCGTTCCCGTCTACTCACCCGTACGGGAGTAGAAGGCCCCCTTTTAATCGCTGAAATCGCTCTGATCCAGCAACAAATCTTCGAGGCTACAGTTAACGCTGTGCGTCTCCCCTCCTTAATTTCATAAATGGCTACCAACGCCAGACAACTCCCCCAGCGGACAAAACCTCGCTCCCTCAGAGTGGGGTTTTTCAATTGTAACGGCATTCGGGACCAAAAAGCCGAAATTTCTTCTTTTGTCCGCGACAACCAAATTGACGTTTTCCTCAACCAGGAAACGTTCCTCAAGCCCTCTCACCGCGATCCCAACATCCCAAACTTCAAACTGGTGCGAAATGATCGTACCAGTGGCCGTTTAGGAGGCACTCTCATCTATTACAAAAGGTCCCTTCATTGCATACCTTTAGAATCACCGATAAGCTTGAGCAACATTGAGGCTTCGGTCTGCAGGCTAGCCATGACCGGACACCCGCCGATCACCATCATATCGGCCTATCTCTCGCCCACTAAGGAGCTTCACTCCAACGAACTTGAAACCCTATTTGATCTGGGGGATTCCGTCATTTTGGCGGGAGACCTCAATGCCAAGAACACTCTCTGGAACTGCAACTCGACCAACGAGCGAGGTGCAGTCCTAGAGAGTTGTCTTGACACAATCAATCTAAGCCTATTGGTTCCTTCAGAACCTACCCACTATAGTTACAATGACGACCACCGACCGGACATACTCGACGTGGCACTTGTACGGAACGTAAGCCTTAGCGTGCGTTCCATGCAAGTGTTACAAGAGTTAGACTCTGACCACAGACCTGTGATCCTCGATCTAGTCCCCGAAAACAGTCCAACAGACACAGGTCCTAATATTCCGATGAAGGTGAAAACGAATTGGCGTCTTTTAGGCACCAAGCTCGCGGACACCTCATCCACTGATCTTTCCGCGATCCCGACCAACATCGTGACTCCTGAGGAAACGACCAGCGCGATACGCGTCTTCACCGACCACCTTCAGAACGTTTTGAGCGAAAGCTCCGAGAGGGTGCCAGAGACTGTTCACAGTCACTGGCAACTTCCCGAAGACGTTCGGTGGTGGGTGAGGTTGCGTAACGCTACGCTCAAAGCCTGCGCGACGAGACCCGTCCCGGAACGACGACATCTTGCGCGCTACCTCCAACGTGAGGTTAAGCGTCGCATAAAAGAGGTCGTCGATTCGAGGTGGGACACTCGCCTTGCCGATATCGATCCGACACATACCGCCTTTTGGCAACTGGTTCGTTCCTTCAAGAGAAACGATGTGGCCTCCATGCCTCCGCTCAATCGTCCGAATCAACGCCCGGCGTTTGATGACGACGAGAAAGCGGAACTACTGGCCGGCAGCCTGGAGTCTCAATGCTCGCTCACCTCTGTACCCGTAGATGACGACATTCTTGTTGCGGTTGACACTTTCGTCGAAGATAGGAACGCGGTCCGGCCACCGCCAGTCTCTATACCGCGACCGTTATACGACAACGTCGACCCGGACGTCGACCCGCCGCCCGATCCCCTTGCGCCGGTGACGATCGAAGAAGTCACCACTCTGATCAAGGCACTCAAACGTAGGAAAGCCCCCGGGGGCGATCTAATCCCTACTCGTATGATTAAGATGCTCCCGGAGCATCTAGTTCAAATCTTAACATCCATTTATGACGCCGCGTTTCGTAACTGCATCTTCCCAGAGGTCTGGAAAGAGGCAGTTGTGATAGGAATCCACAAGCCGGGGAAACCCGCTTTCGAACCCTCCTCTTAAAGGCCCATCAGTCTGCTCAGTACTCTGGGCAAAATCTACGAGCGGATCGTCCTCGACCGCCTTAAAATAGTAGCTTTTAATCAAAATTTGATCCCTCCAGAACAGTTTGGCTTTCGCGCTAGACACAGTTGTGTCAATCAGGTGCTCCGCATCACGGAGTACGTCCACGAACAATTTCGTAAAGGAATGCCTACCGGTGCTATTTTCTTCGATATCGAAAAAGCATTCGACAGGGTGTGGCACAACGGCTTGCTTTTCAAGCTGTACACTCTCAACGTGCCCACACAACTCGTGCACATCATACGAGATTTCCTGTCGAATCGCGGTTTCAGATATCGCGTGGAGGGAACTCTCTCTTCCCGACACACCATCACGGCCGGAGTCCCGCAAGGCTCCGCCCTGTCCCCTTTTCTATTCTCGCTGTACACAAGCGACATCCCTAGACCACAAAACGCCCATCTGGCACTATTCGCGGATGATACCGCAATATACGCTTCACGTATAGACCCCGACAAAGTGGTGCGCACTTTGCAAACCGCCGCCGACGAACTCGGTGAGTGGTTCCGCAAATGGCGAATCACCGTCAATCCCACCAAAAGTCAGGCCATCCTTTTCACTCGGAAAAGGAAAGTCCATGTCCCTCACTTTTCAGTCCGCATGTCCGACCAGGTTATTCCCTGGAAGGGCCAAGCCAAATATTTAGGAGTAACCCTTGATCAGAGGTTGACCTTCATCCCACACGTAAATGCGGTACGCGCGCGAGCCGCATTCGCGATGAGCCAGCTTCACTGGCTCCTAAACAAAAATAGTAAGATGTCAATCCGCAACAAGATTAGGATCTTTAAAACATGCATCCGTCCGATAATGACATACGCGTCGCCCGTATTCGCTCATTTACCGCCCGGTCGCCTTCAGCGAATGCAGGTGCTCCAAAATCGATTCTTACGACATGCACTTGGTGCCCCGTGGTACGTTCGCAATCGCAACCTCCACGTGGACACCGATATGCCGACCATCAGGCACTTTATGCAGTGCGCCAGCAGACGCTATTTCGACAGGGCGGTAAACCACCCGAACACGCTTATCCGTAAAGCGTCGATTTATACTCCATTTGATCGCGCCAAATGGAGACGACCGCGTTCAGTCTTGTCAGATCCAGAGGACGAAATCACTCTGGCTTTACGCGAAAAGAACGAGCATCTAAAGCTCATACACTCAACAAGACCGCTGTACCGTCCTCGCCGTCGAGGACCTCGTCGCGTTCCCCCACCCCCTGCCCTCTCTTAGCAGTTCCGGCCCGCGTGCCGAAGACTACGATCAACACATCAAATAGGATTAGGTTAAAAACCATCTTCCCCAAACGCTGATGTCTTATCCTCTCAGTGGCCGCCCTGAGCCGAGGTCGTGACCCATTAGTGGGTCGCCCTCAGCGTGGTCGCTTAAATTTAAGGGTTGCGAGCGCCTTCTGCGCTCACCCACAAGACCGGTGTTCTTGTATAAGCCGACTCTCGTCAGGCTAACAAGAGTTTAGTCAGGGACAAAAAAAAAAAAAAAAAAAAATCACAAATTCTGCCTTACTCTGCGCTTCGCTGTCTGCTAACATGGCCCAGAATCATTTGCAAATATTGCATGACGCTTTCAAAATTAAAGTATTTCATTGAAGTCATAATTTAATCTTACATACAATACTGTTATCGAACACGTTTTATTATCACTATAACGATGTTAATAATTCTGTAGACCACTAAATTGTTCAAGATTAGTGAAACTTAGCAATATAATAAAATGTGTTACATAATGATGTGGACTACGCGCTAGAAGCGGGCCGCTTTTGACAGGTCCGTCTGGAAATCTTTGGGGGAGGCCTATGTTCAGCAGTAGACGTCATGTGGCTGATGATGATGATGAATGATGTGCACCTCTATTTCACATAGTGAAACTAGATCTGATATTTTCGTTCATTCCACTTTTTCTATACCTGCTATTAAACCTTAACTCACACGCACATACACTCACGCCTATTATCCCCGAAGGGGTAGGCAGAGGCGCAACTAGTGCACCCACTTTTCGCCGTTATTCCGTCCCATGATGTGATAGGGGGCGAGCCTGTCGCCATATCGGGCACAAATTCCAGACTCCGAACTGATACTGAATAGAAAAACTCAATATCACTTTGCCCGACCGAATCGAACCCGAGACCTCAGCATTGTAGTACCATTATACAACCACGCCACCGAGGCAGTCTAAACCTTAACTATAATCATTAATAGGTAATTAATTCGTATTCGCCGTTGATCATATCTCTAATCCACCTGTAGAACAAGCAAACAGCAATTAGCAGCGCCTGTACATTATTGTCAGTAGCCAGTCGCACCTCGTACGCGGCATTGAAGGCACGTTTGGCAAACAATACAATTTAAATATAGGTATTCAGTGATAAAAGTGTTATATTATATTGACTGGGTTATGTGGTGAACACTTCTTTATAGGAGCTCTACATTATATTTCATTAAAGCGTAAGTTGAGTGTGAACAATATTTAATCAGATGCATTATTTTAGAGCCTTGTTTGACCTCCTTTAGTTTAGAAACATCTGTATTTTTTACATTCTGAATATTTTAAGCAATTGTTTATTTTAGTGTTATTTGAATATCGAATTCTCAATTTTGCATAATGATAATGAAAATTTGGATCATTTAATGATACGCATTAAGTCAATAATTTTCTCAGATAAAGCATTCAGTTAAAATTTTTTGTCGAATAACATTATCTGATGTTACTCTATAAATTCTAAAGTGTCGAATAGTAGGGTATTCCAAACTGACTGATCTACAAACCCTGTTTGATGCTTTCCACTGATCTACAATATCGTTTGACATGCAAGAAAGCATAAATCTTATATAAAAAACATTACTAAGATTAAAGCGAGTTGTTACATAAATACGTAATGTATAATAGAGACCACCTAATGAAATAAAGACTATCGTGCAACATGATAGTTTACATAAAAACAGGCTCAATGATGAATACATCACTATCTTGAAGAACTTGTCGCACTGAATCTGTGTTGCGATTCTCTTCAACACTTCATATTAATATGTAGAGGTGACATCATGAGAGAAAGCGAAACGACAGTGCGACGTACAGAACACTCGTTTATACATATTTGTGATGCTACTCTCTGTTATTTTTAAGCAGTATAATTGCTTGAATTATTGCCCTGATTTTCTAAGTTTTTTTTGGTAATTATGGAGAAAAGTTATCTGATGTTGTAGGATATTATCCTAGGAACGTGAACAGAATTAATTAAATATATAGAGCTAACATTTAGACGTAATCCTGACCCCAGAAGCAAGAGCGGATTTCCATTCTCACAATATCGAAATCTAATTGGCAGCTACATAATATTTGTGAATTAAAAGTCTCCAGGAATCGAACCCGCGGCTTCGAATCAGGTACATAGCGCAGCGGCTAATCGTCTGCAAATTATGTAATGTAAGTACCAATTAGGGCTGCCATCATCTAAATTGCCGACGCCGGATAAACGCGGCAAAAATCCCGGACATTTGGGTGAAATATGGGTCTTTCCCCGGACACCTCTGAAAAAATATTTTACCGTTCCTTCTTGAATGCGGTGAAATACATGAATTTTTGACTAAGATTTATTTCAATTTGTCGTTTATATATAAAAAAAAAATGGATTTCCCCTGACAACAAAAGTGTCCGGGTTTTGCCCGGACAATTTTTAAAATCGCTGCCGGACGGCCCCCTGACACCCTTCAAACTAGGACAAATCCGGGGAAATCCGGACGGATGGCCGCCCTAGTACCAATCATAAGTTTATCCCATAGTGTTGGGCCGAAACTCTCCAATTATTTTTATCTTAGTAATTATATGCTATAGGTACAGATGAAAATAATTTTTACTATATTTCAAATCGCTCTATTAAGCATTTACGCAATTACGCTTTACTTCTGAGTTCTAATGTATTCATTCTGAGTTAGTTAACACTTACATTTTAACACGATATCCTACTAGATAAGTGAGATGGGGGAAACTAATCATGAATGAAACCCCCTATCAGCGTGGCAACTTCGGAGAAGACGGACTTTTTAAAATTGTATGTCATCAAGCGTAAGAAAATGTCCCTCAGGAAAAACCAAAGAAAAAATTTAGTTTGAATTGTTGAAAGAATGTTGATGTCATGTAGGCATGTAGGTCGATATTATTAATGAACTTTACTCAAGGCGATGAGTGACACTTTGAACACATTATGCAGTTTTGAATAAATGAAGTCTTGGGTTCGAACCCGAGACAATACCAGTCTGTTTCACGCTAAATTACCGATAACCAGACGGTGCTCAAACGTTAAATACAATTTTACGGAAAAGAGCCTCCTTTGAGGAAAATATTCGTGCCGCATGCCTGGATATTTTGTAAGGCGAATCAAGTTGCGCCATACGAAAACCTGTTCTATATTTCACTTGCGGACGAGGAAAATCTACAAACTTGTTGATTTTAAAGCGGTTTCGTTTACAATAAAACTAATATTGCTCGCGGTTCCGCCCGCATGAAAAAGTTCTTCCGGAATAAAAAGTAGCTTATAGCACTCAGGAGCAATGTCGTTTTCTATTAGTGAAAGAAAATGCAAATGTTTGAATGTTAGGTAAGAAGTACGAGCAGAAATAACTGAACGGATTTGCATGAAATTTGGCACAAGAATAAGCCATGTCCTGTAGTAACATATAGGCTACTTTTTATTCCGATAATGTTCAAAGGTTCCCATGGGAAACATTTGAACATTTAATGTGTTTTTTTTTTTAAATAAATGGCGCTACTGATCGCAACCTTGATTTAGGGACTTATGTAGCAGGAAAGGTTTTCACGCGGGCGACGTCGCCAGTAACACTTAGTGTAAAAACACAACAGCGTTTAGTGCATGGACATTGCACGCTAGCGGGCGAAATAGTTACAAAATACCTTCCACTCATTGATGTATTAACTTCCACTATATAAATACACTTCTATACCCTGTCGGTTTAGGTATTTAACTAAATGTAAACATGTCATAAAAAAGGTATTTTACTTGCTCATTTCTCTTTACAAAATACATTGTAACCAAAATAAACATCTTTATAACCTCCACATCACTTAGCACTGTTATTCCTGTGTATTAAACTTATTTGGTTATTATAATAGTTATAAGTACAATACGCGCAAACACAATTAACTATGAAAAATTACAAAACTTTTATATAGGATCTCGATCTGTCAACTGTAAAAGACTTAATACGACATGCACGCTAAACATTTTTCCAATGGATCGTAATACGTAACCCTACAAAATTTCAGAATGTGAATGCCACGTGGCACGCAATTATAACTGACTGCCATTCAATTTAATCGGTTAAATAGACAACAATTATCGATAAATTTCCGAATTGTAGAAATTTATTTATTTATTAAATTTTTTGCTTTTTTTCTGATAATTAGATGTTTTAAGTTATTTGTTTGCATTTAAAGTGAAAGTACATAATCATTTTAATGTTTGTTGTACGCCATAGTTTCATTGACGCAGCAGTCTTCGCAAACACTTTCGTAGGAAAAGGTTGACTACCCAGTAATCATATGGCATTATTTGTTTACATTTAGTTAAATACCTAAACCGACAGAGTCACATTCCGTTCTGAGCAGCCGACTCGAGCGGACCTTTTGTTTGTCGCAGTACCTGCTGCGACATTCCATTGTTCCGTCCGAGTACCTGCTCGGTGCGTTCCGTAGCGACCTCGCTACAGCCAAGGCCAAACAGGTAGCAAAGGGGCAACCCTTTGCTATTTTGTTAGCCTATTTCGGGCCAAGCCGCGTCCTTTTCAGGACAGGGTTTAGCCCAATTTGTTTCTTATCGACGTTTGGCCCCTTCAGGGTATTGGCTCGGCGGAAACCTAACGGTGCTAACAAGCCGAGTCGCGTCACCGGCAACGCGCTGCGCCCCTTCAGGGCAAGGCGAAGCCGACGGGTACGGATCCGGAGGCTGCGGAGGCACACCGCAGTCTCTCCCGTATATCACCTTCCCAACCCTACCCTTTCCTTAAAATCCATCCCGTGTATCGGTTGAGCGTGCGGCCTCCGGCCAATACCGTTTACGATACACGGACTGTTAGGAACCCTTTTGCACAATAAGACTGGCAAAAGGGATACAAGCTTAGGGCACACCTAATTTTAAGTACACCCCCCCTCGCCTATACCCGGCGGGGAGGGACACGCACTCACTCACCCCCGGGCGTTCCTACCCGGGGACTTAGTTCATCGCGTCCCACACCGCGTCGCGATCCGCGCTCGTTTCGTTTGTGTGAACCCGCCTGGTTTCTTCTGTGTGTTCTTTACAGGCGGTGCACACCCGGGGTTAGTGAACACACACGCGGCCCCTAATTAATATTACCGTAGGCTCGGACTCAGCCGCCAATATGGCTGACTCTGGGCCTATGGATTTGGCTCCCGAGCGGCCTGTCGTCGCCGCTCAACCAAACCCAGTCAACATCCCCCTCGCCGCACCCATTATTTCCAGGGAGGAATTAATGAGAGTGGTGAGGGAGATGTTCCGGTCGGACAACGTGGTCCGACAAGAGATTCTTACCATGGCTAGGGAAGCCAGGGAACCGTCTGCGTCCTCAGACACCTCGGAGTCGTCCGAGGCTACGATCTCAACGGAGACCACCGAAACCTCGGGCGGCTCCGCGGAGTCTGAAGAGGAAATGGACACGTCCCCCAGCCAACCCGAAGCCAACAACCCTAAGAAACGGCCAATATCTGCTTCTTCCTCCGCCTGCGAATCCGGGGAGGAGTCGTCTTCGTCGGAACGCGACGAGGAAGGCTTCACCACGGTTAAGAACAGCCGGAGGAAGAAGCAGAGAAGCGTCGCTGCTCCCGCACCAGCCTCCCCATCCGCGCCTTCTGCGCCTTCCGCGCCTTCAGCGCCAACCGCGTCCGCGTCTGCGTCGACGCCGCCACCGCCGCCGACTCAACCAAAGGGGCCTAAAAAACCCCCGAGGTTGAACTTACAACTCCCATCAAATATGTCCATGCGGGACATATTTGACGAATTGCGCACACAGCGCATAGCAATCGCGTCTAACTCGTGGAACAAAGTCCACAAGCTTCTTGCCCTGCAGCCCGCCTCAATCGCGGACCACAGGGCGCTGACCAAATTCTTAGATGCCAAACATTGGCACTATTTCACCTATTCCCTCCCTGACGAGCGGCGCTTCCGCTACGTCATTCGCGGTATCCCCACGCAAATGTCGACTCTCGAGGTCAAAGAAGGCCTTGAAGAGAAAGGCATAGTCACTTTAGAAGTGCACAGGATGCACAGACAGTCCCGCGCCTCCCGGCCGGGAATACAATACGAGATGGTTCTCGCCATCCTCCAGTCCCCTTCCGACGTCAAAAGACTTTTTGAGATTAAAGATATCTCGGGGCTAGGCGGCTTCACCGTCGAAGCCCCACACAAATCGACCCAGATAGGGCAGTGTCACAACTGCCAGAAATACGGCCACAATTCTCGTGGCTGTCGCCTCCCCGCCAGGTGCGTCAAGTGCCTCGGCGAACACGGCACATCCGAGTGCCCCCGTCCCAAGGACCGCTCTCAGTGCACGGAGCCGCCTTCGTGCACCAACTGCCGGCAAACCGGCCATCCAGCGAATTATCGCGGATGCCCTCGCGCCCCCAAAAGAGTTGCCAAAGCTCCTAAAGCTGCGGCTCCCTCGGCCCCTCAGGCCACCACATTCAAACTGGCACCTGCGCCAGTGCGCAACCCGTGGTTTCCTCCCACGGCGCGCGCTGAACCCATTTCTCAGGCCCCCAGCGGAGTCACTCCCGCTGCCCCGGCCTCTACTCGACCCTCTCCTCCCCCAGCTGTGGCTCCTTCTTCAAAGGCAGCCCAGCCCAAACCCAAACCCAAACCCAAACCCACCACCCCTCCCACCCCTTCTCAGTCGGCGACGGTGGCGGCGAAGGCAAGCGACGCCTCTTCCTCAGTCGCCTCACTATTAGGCTCCCCGGAGATAATGATTCTTCACGGGAAACTTTTCGAGCGTTCCCGTCTACTCACCCGTACGGGAGTAGAAGACCCCCTTTTAATCGCTGAGATCGCTCTGATCCAGCAACAAATCTTCGAGGCTACAGTTAACGCTGTGCGTCTCCCCTCTTTAATTTCATAAATGGCTACCAACGCCAGACAACTCCCCCAGCGGACAAAACCTCGCTCCCTCAGAGTGGGGTTTTTCAATTGTAACGGCATTCGGGACCAAAAAGCCGAAATTTCTTCTTTTGTCCGCGACAACCAAATTGACGTTTTCCTCATCCAGGAAACGTTCCTTAAGCCCTCTCACCGCGATCCCAACATCCCAAACTTCAAACTGGTGCGAAATGATCGTACCAGTGGCCGTTTAGGAGGCACTCTCATTTATTACAAAAGGTCCCTTCATTGTATTCCATTAGAATCACCGATAAGCTTGAGCAACATTGAGGCTTCGGTCTGCAGGCTAGCCATGACCGGACACCCGCCGATCACCATCATATCGGCCTATCTCTCGCCCACTAAGGAGCTTCACTCCAACGAACTTGAAACCCTATTTGATCTGGGGGATTCCGTCATTTTGGCGGGAGACCTCAATGCCAAGAACACTCTCTGGAACTGCAACTCGACCAACGAGCGAGGTGCAGTCCTAGAGAGTTGTCTTGACACAATCAATCTAAGTCTATTGGTTCCTTCAGAACCTACCCACTATAGTTACAATGACGACCACCGACCGGACATACTCGACGTGGCACTTGTACGGAACGTAAGCCTTAGCGTGCGTTCCATGCAAGTGTTACAAGAGTTAGACTCTGACCACAGACCTGTGATCCTCGATCTAGTCCCCGAAAACAGTCCAACAGACACAGGTCCTAATATTCCGATGAAGGTGAAAACGAATTGGCGTCTTTTAGGCACCAAGCTCGCGGACACCTCATCCACTGATCTTTCCGCGATCCCGACCAACATCGTGACTCCTGAGGAAACGACCAGCGCGATACGCGTCTTCACCGACCACCTTCAGAACGTTTTGAGCGAAAGCTCCGAGAGGGTGCCAGAGACTGTTCACAGTCACTGGCAACTTCCCGAAGACGTTCGGTGGTGGGTGAGGTTGCGTAACGCCACGCTCAAAGCCTGCGCGACGAGACCCATCCCGGAACGACGACATCTTGCGCGCTACCTCCAACGTGAGGTTAAGCGTCGCATAAAAGAGGTCGTCGATTCGAGGTGGGACACTCGTCTTGCCGATATCGATCCGACACATACCGCCTTTTGGCAACTGGTTCGTTCCTTCAAGAGAAACGATGTGGCCTCCATGCCTCCGCTCAATCGTCCGAATCAACGCCCGGCGTTTGATGACGACGAGAAAGCGGAACTACTGGCCGGCAGCCTGGAGTCTCAATGCTCGCTCACCTCTGTACCCGTAGATGACGACATTCTTGTTGCGGTTGACACTTTCGTCGAAGATAGGAACGCGGTCCGGCCACCGCCAGTCTCTATACCGCGACAGTTATACGACAACGTCGACCCGGACGTCGACCCGCCGCCCGATCCCCTTGCGCCGGTGACGATCGAAGAAGTCACCACTCTGATCAAGGCACTCAAACGTAGGAAAGCCCCCGGGGGCGATCTAATCCCTACTCGTATGATTAAGATGCTCCCGGAGCATCTAGTTCAAATCTTAACATCCATTTATGACGCCGCGTTTCGTAACTGCATCTTCCCAGAGGTCTGGAAAGAGGCAGTTGTGATAGGAATCCACAAGCCGGGGAAACCCGCTTTCGAACCCTCCTCTTATAGGCCCATCAGTCTGCTCAGTACTCTGGGCAAAATCTACGAGCGGATCGTCCTCGACCGCCTTAAAATAGTAGCTTTCAATCAAAATTTGATCCCTCCAGAACAGTTTGGCTTTCGCCCTAGACACAGTTGTGTCAATCAGGTGCTCCGCATCACGGAGTACGTCCACGAACAATTCCGTAAAGGAATGCCTACCGGTGCTATTTTCTTCGATATCGAAAAAGCATTCGACAGGGTGTGGCACAACGGCTTGCTTTTCAAGCTGTACACTCTCAACGTGCCCACACAACTCGTGCACATCATACGAGATTTCCTGTCGAATCGCGGTTTCAGATATCGCGTGGAGGGAACTCTCTCTTCCCGACACACCATCACGGCCGGAGTCCCGCAAGGCTCCGCCCTGTCCCCCTTTCTATTCTCGCTGTACACAAGCGACATCCCTAGACCACAAAACGCCCATCTGGCACTATTCGCGGATGATACCGCAATATACGCTTCACGTATAGACCCCGACAAAGTGGTGCGCACTTTGCAAACCGCCGCCGACGAACTCGGTGAGTGGTTCCGCAAATGGCGAATCACCGTCAATCCCACCAAAAGTCAGGCCATCCTTTTCACTCGGAAAAGGAAAGTCCATGTCCCTCACTTTTCAGTCCGCATGTCCGACCAGGTTATTCCCTGGAAGGGCCAAGCCAAATATTTAGGAGTAACCCTTGATCAGAGGTTGACCTTCATCCCACACGTAAATGCGGTACGCGCGCGAGCCGCATTCGCGATGAGCCAGCTTCACTGGCTCCTAAACAAAAATAGTAAGATGTCAATCCGCAACAAGATTAGGATCTTTAAAACATGCATCCGTCCGATAATGACATACGCGTCGCCCGTATTCGCTCATTTACCGCCCGGTAGCCTTCAGCGAATGCAGGTGCTTCAAAATCGATTCTTACGACATGCACTTGGTGCCCCGTGGTACGTTCGCAATCGCAACCTCCACGTGGACACCAATATGCCGACCATCAGGCACTTTATGCAGTGCGCCAGCAGACGCTATTTCGACAGGGCGGTAAACCACCCGAACACGCTTATCCGTAAAGCGTCTATATATACTCCATTTGACCGCGCCAAATGGAGACGACCGCGATCAGTCCTGACCGATCCAGAGGACGAAATCACTCTAGCTTTACGCGAAAAGAACGAGCATTTAAAGCTCATACACTCCACAAGACCGCTGTACCGTCCTCGCCGTCGAGGACCTCGTCGCGTTCCCCATAACCCTGCCCTCTCGTAGCAGTTCCGGCCCGCGTGCCGAAGACTACGATCAACACATCAAATAGGATTAGGTTAAAAACCATCTTCCCCAAACGCTGATGTCTTATCCTCTCAGTGGCCGCCCTGAGCCGAGGTCGTGACCCATTAGTGGGTCGCCCTCAGCGTGGTCGCTTAATTTAATGGGTTGCGAGCGCCTTCTGCGCTCACCCACAAGACCGGTGTGCTTGTATAAGCCGACTCTCGTCAGGCTAACAAGAGTATAGTCAGGGACAAAAAAAAAAAAAAAAAAAAAAAAAAAAACCGACAGAGTATAGGTAAATTATTCATACGTAAGTACTTGATATTGATATTTACATATTATCGTTTTGTACTTATACAGCGTACAGGTAAATTACCTTGCTATATTTGTCAAAATAAGTTTCAAATTGATAAAGTATTAATAAATAATACTTTTTATCGACCGCGGATTAAAGGACACAATGCTATACTTATTGCTTCTGTTTTGTAGGTACAGTCCACGTGATTTATGTATATTAATAAGCATACTCACGCCTTTTATCCTTGAAGGGGTAGGCAGAGGCGCAACTAGTGCTTTTCGATGTGCGTATTCCGTTCCATGATCTGATAGGGGGCGAGCCTATCGCCATATCGGGCAAAAATCCCAGACTCCGGGTTGATACTGAATAGGAAAATCCAATATCACTTTAATTTGCTCGACTCAGGGATCGAATCCGAGACATCAGCATTGCAGTCGCACCGTAATACAACTACGCCACAGAGTCAGGCATACTAATATTATAAACCTGATGAGTTTGTTTGTTTATTTGTTTGTTTGGTTGAACGCGCTAATCTCAGGAACTACTGAACCGATTTTGAATATTCTTTCACTAATAGGAAGCTACATTACTCCTGAGCGCTATAAGCTACTTTTTATCCCGGAAAACTATATCACGCGGGCGGAGCCGCGAGCAGAAATCTATGCATAATATACGCGCAGTTGTTCATGGATAAAAATATTATGTGCATTCCAGCATCTATTAAATGAGACTGCAGTACTGACAATCATACGCACGAGTGGTCATGATTCACGGTTACAACCGTGGATGTAACCCGCCAATTTCATGGCCAAGGTTGATTTGAACAATATCAACAAAAACCTTAGACAAAAAGTAAAAACATTGTGTTTGTACTTATAGTTTTTATTGGGTATTTTTTTAAAATAGTATTTTTGTGCTCATTTCGTTTCATCGTTTTTAAATAATAATAGTTAAGGAAGTTTTAATTAAACCTTAAATCTTACTAGTTAAGCCATCATTTTTTATTAACACATTATTTTCCCCTTTTATGTTAGATTATTAACGATAGGACTTACGGTGATATCTAAGATTGTGAGAAATAAGCTTCTTGCCCAATGACAGGATATGCATAAGTTATAACTGTGCTTGAGATCAGTATTAAAGTATCTCTCTCAATTCAAGCCTCACACGTGTCACTGCTATGCCTAAAGGCCTTAGGCCTCCTCTATATTCTTCCAATTCCTCCGGTCTTCCGCTTGCTTTCGACTCTTTCTAGTCTGGTGCGATTACACTTTATTCACTTAGTCTACTTTTTATAGCACACACACACACACACACACACACAAACTCACGCCTGTTATCCTCGAAGGGGTAGGCAGAGGCGCAACTAGTGCACCCACTTTTCGCCGTCATTCCGTCCCATGATGTGATAGGGGGCGAGCCTACCGCCATATCGGGCACAAATTCCAGACTCCGGGCTGATACTGAATAGAAAAACTCAATATCACTTTGCCCGACCCGGGGATCGAATCCGAGACCTCAGCTTTGCAGTCGTACTGTAATACAACTACGCCACCGAGGCAGTCAGTATAGCACAAGACAAAATATGAATGCAACTGTACACGTGACGTCCTTACAAATCTTATCTTGTTTAAATGTTGATAAAACCTAATTGTAATTATCCTACCGATATTTCCCACTTCCTACAGTCTATTCTACGCATTGTGTATAAGGTTTCTTGGTATGGGTTCTTCTTTAACATAATTCAAATTATAGGACCTAAAACATTCAGGTAAGGGGGGTGGGACTGATACTACACACTACCATTGGTACAAAAATTGAAGTATTTAAAAATACCTTTGGCAATTTAGTAAGGCTCATTGGACATTCGCTCCTATTGACGCAAAAATTGGTTGAATGAAATCCTCCTAGCCCTAGTATTCTATGTCCTAACCGATTTCGGCCACGGCGGCCAATCTCGACGGAGATTAGCCAGGTACGCAAGAGTTATTTTATTCTTTCACTCTCATAGTCCGGTGAGACGGAAATCCGACATGAACGGAGAGAGATCAGGCGCAGGACTAACGTTTTACGTGCTTTCCGAGGCACGGGATATGACACCGCCAACTTCCTGATTCCGAGCCATAGAGGATAGTAATATACTCTGAGCTGCGATGCAGTATTTTTTATGATGGAAAATCCCAGTCACAATGTTTTTGGCTCGTCCCGGGATTCGAACCCAGGACCTCAGCGCGCAAATCGTACTCGTTACGCGTACGCAATAAAACTACGCCACCTAGGCAGTCAAGTTAAATATACTATCTTCAGAAAAAAAAAAAAATCATTTATTGGTCAAATCTATATATATATATATAAAAGAAAGTGGTGTTAGTTACACCACTTATAACTCAAGAATGGCTGAACGGATTTACCTGAAAATTGGTGGAGAGGTAGCTTAGAACCAGGAGACGGACATAGGATACTTTTTATCCCGGAAAAATATAAACCGGGACTTTTATCCCGGATAATTGTTTTCTGCCAGTGGAACCGCAAGAAAACAAGTATAGAGATATTTCGAGATCCAGTTGAGGACATAATTACTCTTATCCCGGAAAAAGATAAACCGGGAATTATATCCCAGATTTTAATTTCTCGCGAGTGGAGCCGCCACGACTAAACCACTGAACCGATAGCGATGCAATTTGGCAGGGAGATAGTTTTAAACCCTGGGAAGAATCTAGGCTACTTCATATCCCGGGAAAATATAAACCGGGACCTTAATCTCGGAAAATAGTTTTTTGCCAGTGGAACCGTATGAAAATAAGTATGGAGATAGTTTGTGATCCAAAGGAAATCAATCTCAAGTTTGAGTTACATCTCAAGTAGACATAATGTATGAACAGTTCAATACATTATGTCTACTTGAGATGTAACTCAAACTTGAGATTGACCTATTAATACCGCCCATAGGCTACTATTATCCCGGAAAACAGACACCGGGAATTTTATTCGGGATTTTTTTCCGGAAAAAAATATGGTTAGGTATTATTTACGGGGGGGTGGGGGTGTTTAGGGATTTTAAAATTTCGTTAAATAAGGACTCATTTGGTGGCAGGGAGGTTTTTTGCAAGAAAATTACGCGGAAAATTTGAAAATTTAAGAATACTTAACCGCCATATTAAACGTGTATGTCACTGAATTCCTCCTAAGCGGCTGGACCGATTTTAATGATTTTTTTGTGTCCTCAGGTGGGTTTGAGAATAGTTTAGATTAACAATTAGATCCGGTAGGTGGCGCTGTACTCGGGTTCTAGGATTTCATTTCCTTTTTAGGGCAGGACAACGTCTGTCGGGGCCGCTAGTAGGCTTATAAAAAAGCACTTATGACAGGTCATGACATGAAGGTAGACACAATAACAAAGATACATAATAAACCAATGAAGTAATTTAAAGTTAAATATCAAACAACCAGCACGGGCTGATAGGTACAGAGGACACGGACATTAGGGACGGGAATAGGGCTAGGGAAAGGAGAAGTGGAGCTGATATAAAAGAAAGAGAAGGAGTATCTTTACATTACGAGGAAAGGAAACGCCACGGTCCTCGCCGGCGAGGATAAATAGGTCCTAGCCTAGCTAACCTACCAGCCTTTCACTAGCTACCTAAGCGATGACGACCCGAAGAAGAAAGGCAGAAAGAAACTCCGGGCTTAATTTTTCGTCATCAATTGTTATGATATACTGCATTTTTTTTTAAATACATATTTTACAGTATGATTATAAGAATGAGAAGACTAAGGCTTCTTTTCAAACCAAGCCTTTGTATGGAGCTGTCAATTTAATCCCATTTGTGGTGGGTATGCGAGGTAAAAGCCCACCGGCCAACATAGGTTAGTAGCATCCACTTTTCCTCTTGCCTGGAAGTCTGGATTAAGAATAAAGAGTTGTTGCTTCTCGCAACAAAGTATCGGAAGTGCCAAAATACGAATTTAAACCGGCTTGACCGAAGTAGAGTACCGTTTAGAAAAACCGGTATGAATATGCTGTGGGGCTAACTCGTGCAATTAAGGACAAGCCAAAGGCTCAGGAATACCCAAAGTCCATTACTTTTCTCGGCCGATAAAGGACATGATTACTCTCGCAATTTTTGTTAAAGGGGCGAATGTTAATGATTAAAAATTGCACACATTTGTTCCGACTTCTTACCATTAAAAAAACTAAAATCACGCTGTATAGAGAATTCAACTAAAAATAGAATTTTTAATAAATTTGAAGTAAGAATAGTGTAAATAAGAAAAAATATTTTATTGCAAAAAAGAGTGGGGTGCTTTTTAAGATATTATCTGTCAATAAAATATTTATACCTAACTGTTGACACCATGCACCCACTCTATTTTTTTCACAATAAAATAATTTTTTTTCGTATTTACACTGTTCTAATTCAAATTTATTTCCTATTATTAATTGCATTTTCTATAACGCGTGTTTTTTTAAACTATTATTTATTTTTTTAATTCTGTTCTACTATTGCCCAACAGACGTCACTAAAAATAAACGAAAGCGCCATCTAGGATTTTTTACATATAAAGGTAGCATAAAGGTAGTTACAATTCTACTATGGTCCAACAGATGTAACTAAAAATAAATAAACTGTTATTTATTTATTTTTAGTTGAATTTTCTAGAAAAGCGTGTTTTAGTTAAAACGATTTTTTCCTTCACCGTTGAAGCAAGTGATAATTCACAAAAGATACATAACTTTTAGAAAAATTACATGTGCGTGCCCTTGGCCTATGGACCTGGTCCTGGAGACCTTGGTCTCGGTAGTCCGTTCCACTCCCAACTAGGCTTATAACTACATAAATAAAATATAAATCTAAGTTCAATGTATATTATGTATGACAAAATGTACCGGGCGATCGTGTTTAAAGACTACCTCGCTTTTGCCCAAGAGCCTTGGCCCGGATCCTTTTGTTAGAGAAAGCATAAATTTGCAGAGAAACGCAAATATATTCATAATAAAATTATTATCTGACGCCCATGCGGTTGGCCTGACAAGCTTCTGAAATGTGTAATTAGTTCAAGATAATTTCGATAGCGATTTCTAATGACATTAATTTTCTGTATTGTCTGGGAAATTGAGCTTCTATTTTTATTTATTTTATTTCATGTGGAAAACAACAGATAAATTGCATATAGAAATGTTTTAAGATTAGGTTAGTGGACACTCCATTGCGTTTTCACGGTTTACTTAAAGTACATAATACAATTCTATCAGCCTTGTTTCGAACTTTGCTTCGTGAATTTTCTAGTTACAAATGAATCGTAGCTAGCGCGAATTTACTATTTCAATGTGTTACCCATAAAGCTTAATAGAAATAGAAATTAGGCATGTCCTGATTTAACATTACGCTAGTGCAGCCCACCCATGATGACATGATCATGGGTGGGATGCAATCACAAGACACTTCACAATATTTATATTTTTTTAAAGTTATGACTTTTTCAACTAATTTTGCAAATCTACTTACCACAAAATCTTAGAACATTGGATGACCAGGCGAATCCTTCGATGGTGATGGTGATACATGCGCAGCTGGTCATAAACTTTTATTAAAAACTATGTGATATGCGATCGCTATGCGATTACATTCTACGATAATGACATTAAGCGGTACAGATATATTATAATCTCCTTGGTGCTCTACAATGCTAATTATAAATTGTGATTTTTGCTGTGTTATTGTGTAAAAAGCGACCTTATATTTAGCCCTGTAAGTGTGGATTTTTTTTGTTAAATGTGTGCTATCCGTGTCTACCTCGCCCCCCGCCAAACTTGACGGAAAAAATGGTTTCGCATTATTGCCATATCGTGTTCCATTGGTTAAATAGTCTAAGCCTAAGGCAAAGAGCATTATAATACTACGGAAAGCCTAAGGTCTAAGCACAAAATAGACTCGATAATAAAGGTCACAGGAACTTATTTATCAGAATCTTTAGAGGAACCCTACGTTCAATAGTGGAGTTTCTGTGGCTGATGTTAAATTAATATTTGTTTCTCTTGTTCCAGATAAGATGATTTTAAGAATATCCTACACGAATTTCATTCAAGAACCTTCCGTATGCATGCGTAACGAGTAGTTTAGTCTATTAGTTTAAAAAATCTGCAAAAATGGATCCTCGAAATGAAGGGCAAACATCGGAGACGAAAAATATAAATGTGAGTTGAGATTTTTTACATGGTATAAGCTCGTTCTTGTACCCTTGAAGGGTTACGCAGAGGTGTAACATGTACACACTGTTTTTCAAGTTTATATTATCTGCATCGTAGTGGTAGCAAGTCGTTGCCTTATCGGGTACTAATTACCTACTACCTATACAGAGTTAGTATTTTACTTTTGTATTTTTTTAATAAGTATAAGCATATAATTAATCCTTCCATACATAGGTATCGCTTGCTATGTTCAGTGTACTGTATTAATATCAAATATGTTTAAACCATAAATGTTATTAAAACATAAACCACAAGAAATCAATTGGTCGAAGCAATAAAATGCTCAGAACGATAGCGGTTTATTGGAAATTGTTAACGTTGTAAACATTAACTGTTTTATGGCACTCGAGTCATGTTTTATTTTTATTCGCCGACCGACTTAAAAAAAGAGGTCCTTAATTTTATTTCGTATGTATGTTACGCAATATCTTCGCTAATTATGACCTTTTTTTAAATAGAAGCGCAGACGATGTAAATGTGATGAGATTTCATTCATTTAGCAATTTAATTGAGCCCAATATTAGTATAATCGTAAAAAGATTTTAAGTAAAAGGTAGTAAAGTTAAATAAAGAAGTTTAACATGAAATCGTAGATAATAGATTTAATAAAATCAATCCAAGTCCACACAAAGTAAACAGCAACCGTAATATGTTTTACAGTTTAATATTCTTGAACTGCAGGAAATTCCAAATAAATAATCAAAAGTCCAATACATATTTCCTTCCAATAACCTGTTCGGGTCTCTAAAATGTTATGTAGGATGTTATGAAGGAATAAAGAGTAAGCACATTATACAAGAGTTACAATTCATTGTTACTTGATCATACGTAGTGTCAACATCATCATCATCATCATCGTTATCAGCCTTTATCAGTCCACTGCTGGACATAGGCCTCCCCTAATGAGCGCCATAGCGCCCTGTCTTCAGCTTGCCGCATCCAGCATCTGCCTGCAGTCTTTCGCAGATCGTCATCCCACCTGGCCGGAGGGCGTCCTACACTACGTTTGCCCAGTCGCGGTCTCCACTCAAGAACACGTTTACTCCAGCGGTTGTCGGTTCTTCGCGAGATATGGCCAGCCCACTGCCACTTCAGCTTGCTAATTCTTTGAGCTATGTCGATAACTTTGGTTCTCTGTCGGATGTATTCGTTGCGAATCCTATCCTTCAGAGGAACTCCGAGCATAGCTCTCTCCATAGCCCGCTGGGCGACTTTAAACTGGTGGACCAACCCTACCGTGAGTGTCCATGTCTCGGCTCCGTAGGTCATGACGGGTAGGTAGGTAGGTAGTGTCAACAAGACCATACATAATTTATTAGAATTTATTGTTACAGTGTTGACGTTATTATCATTGAATATTATTTTTTATTGTCTTACCACATAACGTGTTATCTCGTTACGATTAGGTATATCTAAATCCATTGATTGTTAGACACGTTTAATTTGTGTTATAGTTTGTTACTATGGAAATGGCAGATGACCAAAATTAGGCAGTATGGAATTTTGATGAAATTGAAATCCTCCTAGCCAGTTTCGGCCACGGTGACCAATCTCAACGGAGATCAGCCAGGGACGCAGGTGATATTATAGTGCACAAGTGTGTAGGTACGCAATACACAGGTGCACTCGCTATTCCTTCACTCTCATAGTCCGATAAGACGGCAATCCGACATGACCGGAGAGAGATCAGGCGCAGGACCAACGGCTTTACGTACTTTTGATGAAATTATTACAATATCGTACGAGGTAATGCTTGGACAGCAAATCACAAGTTTACTGCAAAGAGCATTATAATAGTACGGAAAGCTTAGTGTCAACGACTATTGACATTAGACGCAATCAAAATCTCACCCTTGTTTTGACCTAACGCCGCGCTCATATCAAATTATCGCTACAACTTTGGATATTAGGGTTTTTTTTGGGCTTTGAATGACGAGACGAGCATACCGTTCGCCTGATGGTAAGCGATACGACCATCCATAAAAAGTAGCAACACCATCCAGCACCTTGAGTTACAAAGTACTGTGTGGCATTCCACTGCGCTCGTCATCCTGAGACATAAGATGTTAAGTCTCATTACGGCGCAAAACTGGCGCTAATACATTATTTTATTACTTATAGAATTTATGGAATTACTTTTATTCCTATACATAAATTAGTGTGTATATACCTAGAAGTAAATAAGTTTTGAAGCGTTTTTTTAAATTATGAATTAACAAGATGACAATACAGTTGTTAAGGAATCTCTGTCGTAAGTATAAAGGAAATGTTTTTGTTTTGGTTAGTATGAGTAAGGAAAACAATTAGTTTCCTAAGATAAGTGCATCGTATCGCAGAGAAGTAATCTTGAAGATCCACTCACGTTTAGTATGACACAATCAAGTCGAGTATCCGGCCTGTTCGAATGCTATCGATACCTACTGATTTACAAGTTCTCTTTACTTATACTTCTCTGAAAATGTACTATGATTACTAGAAATGGGAATTTGTGCAAGACTTGACATCTATATGGTGGTGATAAACTTGAGATGATAGTTCGGAGGGACAGTTGAAAAACAGTGGATATGTTGTGCCTAGTGCTTACCCTATCATTAAAATACAGACGTGTATCAACGTTTTTAATGATTTTAGGGTGCCTCAAATGATGTTGAGCTGAACCAAATGGAGAACAACAAAACAAATGGTGAGGTAAGTCAATATTTACGATAGATAAAAATAACCAATTTATTAGTTATTATCTTATTGGAAACCGTCGTCTGATACCCGTTGATCCAATGAACACTCACATGAGAGCGTGCTACATGATGGACGTAATTAGAAGTCTGCCAAACAAAAATATGTCTAAGTACATCTGCCTGAAATTAGGACTAGGTTCAGCTTTCTTTCTAACTTCAGATCGTCCACGAACGCCTGGAGTATGAGCCCTCGGGGTGGATGGACAAAACCCTGACGAAGGTGGGTGACGTGACCAGCAGCTACTTCAGTCAAAACAAGGGCTCCTTGAAGGTCATCTCACTATTCGTTCTCAACGGGTTGGTGATCGGATATTTCCTCGGTTGCTTGTATTATTTTCTATATTATAGTAAGTGTAAAAGTAATATTTTTTAAATATTATTTAACGTTTTGAAGGACATGCGCAACACAACGTGTATATTTTTTGTGTTGACATTAACTACACACACTTTCTATAATCTTCTAGGAACGCGCTGGATGCAGGTCGCTTTTGACAGGTCCGTCTGGAAATCTTTGGGGGAGGCCTATGTTCAGCAGTGGACGTCGTGTGGCTGATGATGATGATGATGATCTTCTATAATTTTTTATATAACATGTGTTACAAATAAATAAATTTTACAGTCGAACATCGAATGGTCGACCACTAATAAAATTAATTTGATAATACTAATAAGAACAGCATTTCGTTTGCCTGGTGGTAATTTTCCCCTCAATGATACGGAACAAAAACTGACCAAGTACCTATACTTTTGAATGTCTTTGCAAAACCATCACCTAGGGTTTTACATAGTGCAATGTAACCATGAGATTTCACATATTTATTACTTAGTTAAAATATCGCTGTAAGATATTTTTAATGGGCTATTGTCTTGCATGTGTGTATCTTAGGTTAAATAGAGACTGTCAACAATATTACGTTCCCCTCTAAATCATCGGGGATAGTGCAACACCGCGAACGGCGTAAGCAACAAAACAAATTTAGTACCTATTGTAGTCAGTCATAAGCTTAGTATAGTACCTAAGTATTAATCTCAATTGGGATTTTTTCGTCACTAACGCGGACTGCCTCTGTGGCGTAGTTGTATTACAGTACGACTGCAATGCTGAGGTCTCGGGTTCGATCCCCGGGTCGGGCAAAGTGATATTGAGTTTTTCTATTCAGTATCAGCTCGGAGTCTGGAATTTGTGCCCGATATGGCGATAGGCTCGCCCCCTCACATCATGGGACGGAATAATGGCGAAAAGTGGGTGCACTAGTTGCGCCTCTGCCTACCCCTTCGGGGATAATAGGCGTGAGTGTATATGTATATGTAACGCGGTCTTTTCACTATCCCCGACGATATTTTTCAACAATAGGGTAGTTGACTACTTTTTTAAATACTTTTATCAAAAATAGACTTCTGCTCGCGGCTCCGCCCGCGTGAATAAGTTTTTCCGGGATAAAAATATTTTCATACTCAGGAGTTATGTAGCTTTCTATTAGTGAAAGAATTTTCAAAATCGGTCAAGTAGTTTTTGAGTTTATTACAAACAAACAAACAAATAATCCAATCTTTTCTCTTTATATTAGTATAGATGTTCCTATCCTATCCAAAATCTAACGGAAAAATAATTTTCAAAATTGGCACAATAATACGTAAGTTATACAGCTTTGAAATGTGGTGCAAGGGGTAGCTGTCAAATAATAGTAATGTCAGACTATGACGTCACCGAATGTTACTGGCCATAACGCTACGTGCATGCGAAAGAGATAGCGCGGGATCCCCGCTATGTCCCCAATTTTGCTCAAAACAATATGAATAAATGCTTCATTTTTCAACCGATTTTGATGGGGATTTCACAGAACAATTTCTTTTTTGTCTTATTTTTTGTTTCATATAAAACAATGTACAATTTTAAACATAGAAAGCTACCCTATTATATATACTTAGATAAGTATTATAACTGAGTATTTATAAACAATTCTTGATATTTTCAGCAACGGATCCGTTAGAACTATGCCAAGGCTTCGGCAGTTTAATAGCGTTCCTCTCGATCATATACTTCTTTATAATATACTTCCAAATAGTGAAGAGATTCTTCGGGAAGTGGTTTGAACGGACGATATGGAAGCGAGTCTCGGCCTTCACTGGTTTCCTCTGGAAGTTTGTGTAAGCATATAATTATCATTTTTCTAAAGTTTGTTCAGCTTATTTTTAGCTTCTAAGTATGACATATGTGTTAGTTTGCACCTTGTTTGCTATGGAATATTTTCTTTCAACCTAACATTATCTAGACTTGGGAGTGTCTTAAATTTTTATATTAAGAAAAATAAAGAATTTTCACAGTTAAACCAAAGTAGTGGACTAAGGTCTTAACACTCTCAGCAGAGAAGACCCGTACCCAACAATGAGACAGTATATTATAACAGGGCTATAATATAATTAAACCGATAGTTCCAAGAATTATCGCGTTCAAATAAATAATTTTGACATTAGCATGAATTTCAAATATATAAAAAATCTCTATTTCCAGATTATTCCGCTGGTTTTTCTCGTTCGCTGTGCTGGCAGCATTTGCGATATTCATGATCGTCGACGCGTGGGACGCTCCGGAGAGACTGATATCCGTACTTGGACTTGCAATAATCTTGTTATTAGGTAACGTTTATCAGCTTGCCTATTAAAGAAGACATACAAGCAAGTGGCTAAAATGATAGGCGTCATCTAGACGTAAACTGTTGCACAAAAGTTATCTAGCAAGTAATCTGATGGTAAGGCGTCGCACAAACGAAAACTTGCAGCACATGATACGGCATGATATCGTCTGTACGGGCCTGAGTGAATACCGCTGTTCATGGATAAAATTACTAGAATAGTGAGTGCATGGCTCACCTTTATAAACGTATATAGAGATTATCTCTCAGTTCTCACACCCGCCATTGTAATTTCTGTAAGCTAAAGTCGACATTTCAATGACACTGAGACGCGATGGTCTGCACGGGTCTCTAGGCAATTATAAGTTTGTTATGCCATCTGCTTGGCGGCAAGAATTTACCAAACTAATCATTAGTGCAACTACGTTCGTCTAAATAATTAAAATAAGCAATGATAGCCTAGTTGGGAATGGAACGGACTGCCGAGACTAATGTCCGCAGGTTCAAAACCCAAGGGCACGCACTTCTGACTTTTCTAAAAGGTTATGTATGTATTCTTTGTGAATTATCGCTCGCTTTAACGGTGAAGGAAAAACGTATCTTGAGGAAACCTGCATACCTGAGAAGGCTGTATAAAAATTCGGAGGCCAGCGTGGTGGACTAAGGCCTAACGCCTCTCAGTAGAGGAGGCCCGTGCTCAGCAGTGGGCAGTATATAATAAAGGACTGATTGCATTGCATAGTATAATGGTCTTCATTTTTGATAGGGTTTGTGTTCTCCGCGAGTCCCGGGCGCATCGACTGGCGAACCGTTTTAATGGGACTGCTCCTTCAATTCCTGTTCGGGGTCCTATTCATCAGGTGGGACCAGGGACGGACCGCTCTCCAGTGTTTCGCTGACAAGGTACCTTATTTACCTATTTATTTAATAAAATGTCTATTACTGAATATATTCATACAAATATTATAATAGTTAAACGTCGCAACGAATAAAAAAATACTTTATTAAATTATGCCCCAATAGAAATATTTTTAAAGAAACTAATTAACGTTTTTAGTTTAGTTGCGTTAGGATATACATACCATCATTCTTGACTGTGTCGGTGGTGTAGTTTTAAATCGTACGCAATACACAGAAGTGAACATTATATACAAGAAGGCTAGAAAGCCAGGACCTCATTCCGTCTATGAGGGTGAATCCGTCTTTTTGCAATGACAGGCGTTCTAAGGAGAGCTTTAGTAGCTGTATAAGTAAATAGGGGATTTATTGGTTCTTTTACCTATGCGGCTAACAAAGTTAATGCGTTGATAGCCTAGTTGGGAGTGGAGCTGTATGCCATGACGAAAGTCCGCAGATTCAAATTTTGGGACACGAACCTATGAGTTTTCTAAAAAAGTTATGTGTCGCTGTTTTGCATGAATAACGACACAATCCCAAAAAAGTAAATTTTACAGGACAGCCATTTGAAAATTTTATAATACCTATTTGTTTTGTTGTAACTTTGTGCTTATTGAAGATACATAATCAAAGAATGTATTAATCAAAAGAGTATTCATCAAGGTTTTGCTGAAATCCTGATTGTTATGTGCTCGGCTTTTAATACCATAATTAATTAATAACCGAAAATCAACCGATGATGTAAAGACATTTTGTCATGCCACTGCGCCGGTTTTGCCGATATGACTGTGAATTTTATTCAACATAAAATATAGACTATTATGGATTGTATGGTGTTTAAAAAAAGGAAATCCAAAAATTTTGGATGTGTGGTTATTCATGCAAAGCAGCGATGTGTATTTTTTGTGAATTATCGCTCGCTTTAACCCTGAAGGAAAATATCGTGAGGAAACTTTCATACCTGAGAAGTTCTCTATAAGAATTTCGAAAGTATGCCAACCAGCACTAGGCCAGCGTGGTGGACTAAGGTCTAAACCCTCTCAGTAGTAGAGGAGGCCTGTGGGCAGTAGTTAGTATATAGGGCTGGTATGCTGTGTTATCAAAGTTGTCCTTCGATTAGAACGCCTGTAAATACAAGAAGACGGACATCCGCCGTAAACGGAATAGGACCCCGTGACCATATTTTTACTTTAACAGTTTTGTAAAGTTTCTTGTTTGTTGCAGGTGGCTATATTCCTTTCGTATGGTGTGGAGGGGGCAGCATTCGCGTTCGGAGATCTGTTGGTGAAGCAAGAAGGTGTTTTTGCTTTCAGTGTGAGTGTACATTGACATCACCAACTTTCAAAATAATTAAGTACCTATATGAGTTAGACTATTTCTCGTGCCGTATTTTTCAGCAAGATAATTTGATAATAGAAGTGTTTCTGCTCAGAAATAGAGTACAAATACGTGTCGAAGTTACATTGTTTAACACGCCGAATAACCACAGTGTAATCTGTATATAACTGGAATCTCTAGAGAGCTAGTTTTTTTTATCTCTACTAATATTATAAAGCTGAAGAGTTTGTTTGTTTGTTTGAACGCGCTAATCTCAGGAACTGCTGAACCGATTTTGAAAATTCTTTCACTAATAGGAAACTACATAACTCCTGAGTGCTATAGGCTACTTCTTATCCCGGGAAAATATGTTTGTCCCGGAAAAACATTTTCACGCGGGCGGAGCCGCGAGCTCTACTAGTCAGTTATAAAATACTTTCATTTACCCAGTTTCCCAAATAGGTTGAAATAGACAGTTGTTTTATTTAGGGACCCGACAAGAATGGTTAAAAATGTGGGGAAGATAGAATATTGCTACTTAGACAAACGTGGCGTAACCTGTCCAAACCTGATAAATTGTCTTACTTATACAGGCTGTTGAGATACCAAATCTCAATTGAGGTTAACATCGGAAAATCTAAAAAATCAAATCTCAATTAACAAGGTTTTAAATTCCCAGTAAATACCATTTCAATGCATAAGTGCCGGGACCTCATTGTAAATAATTATCAGTAGCAGAGGTTTCTCACTTATCCAGGGCCCATTTAACCAGGTGTCACAATGTTTATCACTTTGTCTACACCAGGGCTGCTCCACAGGAGGGCCCAACGGTCCATTTTGCAATTTTTCACGGGCCACTATCAGTTCCTACTTTAATTACTTTTAAGTCTTGTCCAATAAAAACCCATGATTAAAAAAAGGGAGAGACGATTTGGTGGTCGTGCGACTCGTTCTGTCCACGGCACGCAAAACTTTTTCAATTTTTCAGGGTTTTTATTTTAATTGCTTGCACGGGCCATATAAAATTCCTCCACGGGCCACATTATGGGCCGTGGGCATGGGTTTGGGCAGCCTCGGTCTACAGTGTTCACAACTCTCATGTTATTCCAGACGCTGCCGGTGATCTTCTTCTTCAGCATGCTGGTGGAGGTGCTGTTCTTCTGGGGCGCGCTGCAGTGGTTCTGCCTGAAGCTGGGCCAGCTGCTGCGCTCTGCCACCGGAACCACCGTCGTCGAGAGCGTCATCGCTGTCGGCAACGTCTTCTTGGGAATGGTGAGAATAAAAGATTAATAAGTTTACTAGCTTTTGCCCGCGGCTTCGCCCGCGCTAATAAGTTATTCCGGGATAAAAGTACATAGTAACCTTCCTCTTCAATTACTCTATCTATTACAAAAAACCGCATCAAAATCCGTTGCGTAGTTTTAAAGATCTAAGCATACATAGGGATAGACAGACGGGAAGCGACTTTGTTTTATACTATGTTAAGATGACGCTAATCAACTGCCTCGATGCCGTATGGCGTGCGAGGTCTGACACCCACTTACCACACACACCAACCTCAAAGCGGTCTTTGAGGTTCCATGTTCAAATCCCTGGTCTGGCAATTTTTCCTACATTCATTATTTGTGCCTCCGCCTAATCATTTAATAATAAGGATGTTATGTTTTCAGTCGGAGTCGGTCCTCCTCGTGAAGCCGTACCTGGCACTCCTCACGCCCTCCGAGGTACACGTCGTCATGGCGTCCGGCTTCGCTACTGTTTCTGGTAAGTTTCTATACTTATGCTTTTGCCTTCAACTATGGATACAAAAGTCTAATATAATCTAAGAGATCTAAAATCACAATCAATATAATCTAAAAGGAAGCCTGTTTTTCAAGGCCAATGCAAATTAATGAATTAGATTAGAGGTAATTTTGGATTAGTAATGATAAGAAGCTTTCTTTTAAAACTGCAACGCTTGCACATACTAGGTGGCAGATAGACGTAACGACTTTCCCGACTAATCGTACGAGAACTAACATAGAATTAGCACCAAAGATTATTTTAAAGTTGGTGTTAGCCGGTGTATATACGGATTTTTTTTATTACATTGAGTGACGAGGCGAGCATTCGTCTGATGGTAAATACGACCACTTATAAACTGTAGCAACACCATATAGAACCTTGAGTAACAAAGTACTGTGTGACATTCCACTGCGTTCGTCATCCTGAGACATAAGATAGTAAGTCTCATTACGTCCTGTTACCATCAGGTGCGTTGAGTTTACTTTAATAAATAAATAATACCAGCCCTGTATTATATACTTCCCACTGCTGAACACGGGCCCCTCTACTGAGAGGGTTTTAGAACTTAGTCCACCACGCTGGCCTAGTGCGAATTAGCATACTGCACATACCCACGAAATTCTTATGGAGAATTCTCAGGTGTGTAGGTTTCTTCACGATGTTTTCCTTCATCGTTAAAGCAAACGATAATTGATAATACACACGTAACTTTGAAAATTCAGAGGTGTTTCCCTTGGGTTTTGAACCTCCGGACATTGTCTCGGCAGACCTTTCCATTCCCAACTAGGCTATCGTCCACAGAGGTTACTTTGCCAATATAAAAAACATGTTCCGATTCCATGACAGGCACGATCCTGGCGTCGTACATCGCGTTCGGCGCGGAGCCGGCGCACCTGGTCACCGCCAGCGTGATGTCCGCGCCGGCCGCCATCTGCTACGCCAAGCTGCTCATGCCAGAGACCAAGCGGTCGCTCACCACCGTCGATAACATACAGCCGGTCACCAGGTACACACATACAAACGTAACTACAGGTATTTATACTTATCACGACTTAGCAATAAAAGGCCCAGTGATCTATACCGCATTAAAAAAAGCTCTCATATTAAACCTGTTCAAGCATGCTCTGACTGCGTCAAATTGAATCCAAATCGTCCAGCAGTTTCGGTGTTTACCTCTTACATTCAATAAACACAATAGTTCGTATATATAATATATTGCTGGTGGTGGAATGTATATAAGTATTTGTTTGGATCAGCCCGTGTATATAAGGCGTAAACAATTTTGTTGACTGTTAAGGAACAATCGGTATCAATCTTCAATCGATACTGTATTTGAACCACTTTATTTATCATCAAGTGCAGTGGTGTTAGTTTGCTTTACCCTCATAAAAAAATCGTACTTCCTACTAATATAAACGCGAAAGTTTGTAAGAATGTATGGATGTATGTTTGTAATCATTCACGCAAAAACTACTGAGCGGATTTCGATGAAATTTGGCACACGGGTAGACCATGTCCTGGATCAACACCTAGGCAATTTTTATCCCAGAAGAAGTTTAACGCGGGCAAAAGCTAGTGAAATATAAATTTGATTGTAGTGAAGATCAGTCGGCGTTGTCAGCGGCCACCCGCGGCGCGACCAACGGCATCGCGCTCATCCTGAACATCATCGCGAACATCGTCGCGTTCGTGGCGTTTATTTCGTTCGTGAACGGCGTCATCGGGTACTGCGGCGGGCTCCTCGGCGACCCGGACCTCACGCTCGAGTACATCATGGGCTATGTGTTCATGCCGCTCTGCTGGGTCATGGGTGAGTGTGGGGTTCGATTACTTTCAAAGCAAACTAACCTGGGTGTGCAAATGCATTACTTACAGATTTGGCGATAGACTTCACTCCTTCATTTCTTACGGTGCGAGACATTTGAGTTTCTTTAACGCGAGGAAATTATGTCCATCAATGATTACCAATCACAATCTTGTAGTTACGGCGGTGTTATTTTTTAAGGAAAAGTGAAAGGTGACAATAAACCTCAGGATATCGCACGAATCGGAAACGCTAAACTGTGGTTTCATATCGATGTTCTTCTAAACATATTACGTCGGAACTAGTGCTTATGCTGTATACTGGTTACAAATCTACAATCACTTATTATAGTATAATATGTTTTATGACTGCTTTGGTGGTGTAGTTGTATTGCGTACGCGTTACGAGCACGATTTGCGCGCTGTGATCGTGGGTTCGAATCCCGGGTCGAGCCAAATACAATATAACTGGGTTTTTCCATCTTAAAAATTACTCAATCGCAGCTTGGAGTCAGGAAGTTGGCGCTGTGATACCCCCGTGCCTCGGAAAGCACGTAAAGCCGTTGGTCCTGCACCTGATCTCTCTCCGGTCATGTCGGTTTGCCTTCTCACCGGACTATGAGAGTGAAGGAATAGCGAGTGCAGCTGTGTATTACGCACACACTTGTGCACTATAATATCTAGGAGATTGGCTAGGAGAATTTCACATTATATGTTGTGCAGGAGTGCCATGGGAGGAGTGCGATCGCGTCGGGTCCCTCATCGGGCTGAAGACGATCGTCAACGAGTTCGTGGCGTACCAGCGCATGGGACAGATGAAAGAAGCAGGACTGCTCTCGGTAAGACACTAAGTGTTTGATTTATTTATGAAAGTGATTTGAAAAACTGTTTTAAAGTCTATCGCATTTTTTGAAAAAAAAAAAATTATTCGCGTTTTCGCTTGTTATTTTTATCTAATATATATATTTTTTTATAATTTCACCGCTGCTCCTAAAGTAAGAATTACATCAAAGTTCTGCTGAAGAGACATAAGTACCTATAATGAGGTATGTATGTTACGCGTTAAGTTTTCCATAATTTTAAATATCGTCAAAAGTTTAAGCGTTTCTCTAAGGTTTTTTTATGGCATCGAATGTCGAGACGAGCATGCCGTTCGCCTGATGGTAAGCGATACGACCACCCATAAACAGTAGCAACACCATCCAGCACCTTGAGTTACAAAGTACTGTGTAGCATTCCACTGCGCTTATCCTGAGATACTTATGTCTCAGGATAAGCGCAGTGGAATTTAATGATGTCCTGTAGTTACACTGGCTACAATTCCCTTCAAACCGAAACACAACAGTGCATGCACACTGCTGATTGGCGGTAGAAATAGACAATACGATGCTACCCACCCAGATGGACTCTTCATATGAGAGTCCTACCACCAGTAAAAAAGACAAATAACTTGTACTATTAAAATATGAATATGTCCCCCAGCCCCGAGCTGAGCTGATCGCCACGTACGCGTTGTGCGGTTTCACGAACCCCGCGTCGGCCGGCATCATGATCGGCGCCATATCCGCCATGGCGCCCAACCAGCGCGAGACACTCTCCAGCGTGAGTATAGTGCTTTACTATGCAAGCTGTCTAAATTATTAAGGTTAAAATAGCCTTTTTAGTTCATTATTTTGTCTCCCGCTTTGCTATGGAGGTAAGTGGAAAATATATTTCTAACTCCTCCCTATTCTTCTGTTTGATTAACATCGTTGCGGGTTAAGACTAATTAGTGTTCCCTGAGACTCGCCGAGCTTCACCGCTCGGTGTCATAAAATGCGTGCCACTGTCGATCCTGGCTTACACTTAACAGTCTATTCAAAGGCATCACGCAGTGGAGGTGAAAACTAGTTCTAAGTCAAATGGAACTGTAGGCAGTCTTTATTTACACATTTACTCTCTCATGGGTTGTTCACCATAATTAAAGGTAATTTTTTTCACCAGAAAGTTTAGAACGTAAGACTAACGACCGGACTCAATAACTTACTAAAATTTAACAGGAGTTTGCTATCAAACTCGGCGGTAAAATTTACGCTATTACTGCTGTTTCAATATCAATTCTTATCTTAGTTTTTAGAAACATAGATAACCACCAAAAGTAAAGTTATGTAAATGTTGATATATATATTAAATTTGTTGTGCAGCTGTTTGTTATCCCAAATAAATAAATAAATAAAAGTAAGCATTTTAACTGCTTGTTATTTGTTAATAAGTTATTGAGACCGACCGTCAGATTACATTGTTTTTGTACACATCTTACTACCAAATTCTACGCATGAGATGTTAGTTCAATATATTATAATTTCAAATGTATTTCCACAGGTGGCGGTGAGAGCCTTCTTCGCGGGATGCGGCATCTGTTTCATGACGGCGTGTATTGCGGGTAAATATTACATATTTAAATAGCCTTCGTCTAAATATCACCAGCGGCTGTAGCCTGGAGTGTAGCTATAACTTTCACATAGGGGAGTCCAATTTCAGTGTCGTTCGTGGGTTTTTGCCGCCACATGACACTGTATCCCCCCCATCACCTTAATTTTATAACCGAAACCGAAATTTCATGTACGCGAAAGTTTGTGAAATATTTGGATGTTTGTATGTTCCTTAGTTGACATAGATATTATAATGTGTAGGTAAATGTTTTGTGGCCCGGATTATTTTTGTTATAAGCTAGGGAGGGCCCCCCCCCCTTTATATGCGCCCATGGCTGTAGCCAAGATGCTTCTCTATAAGCGTTAACGCCAATAGAATTCAAAAATGTATGGGAGTGACGTATCCGTACGCTAGACTTGTCGATGAGATATTATGTCATTCGCATACATTATTTTCTATTCTATTGGCGTTCATTCTTGTAGAAAAGCATCTTGGCTACAGGCCCAGGTGGCATGCAGATTCGAAAACTCCACTGAGTAATTTTAGTTGCTTTATTTATTCTGCTAAACAGCAATAGATATGGTTTTATGTTCCGAATTCTTGCATTTCAAGATTTATTTTATTTACAGAATGTTTTAATTATGTTTTTTTTCAGCCCTTCTCATGCCGGAAGGTGCTTTTGGCTGATAATAAGGACAATTATTATAGTTTAGATTACAGGGACAGTTTTAATTTGTTAAAGAATATTTTTCTATGACTGATGTATTTATTTTGTAAAAATATTGTAAAATATCACTTTATATTAAGTAATAAATGAGTTGTAACAAAATATTTTATATTACTTAGGACTTTAAATTTAATATTCCAACGTTCCCTATCTCATATTCAATGTAAGGTCGAATTGAACACCATATTTTCAATGCAATAGGTAATGCTCGCCGTTTCGACTATCGGGATTCAAACTCTGGCAAATCGTGCTCTTAAAATACCTACACACAAAGTCGATAGATCTGGAAATAATTTTCCTTTCCTACAGCCTTCATTTTAGAATGATATACGCTGCTAATAACCAATAAGGCGCTCATATCATTCCTCTACCTCTGTGCTCTACGAATTTAAATCGCTGGCTGATAAACCTATAATTATTCTTTCTGAAAGACGTTGTGGTTCCCCATTCAAAAATACTGACAGTCCACCAAAAATGTCACTGCACTATGCACTCAATCGCCGCGAGATTCTTTCCAAGAAAAACACAACACACGATAAGTTATGATACCTCATCAAAATTGCGTAATATTCGCTAGTGTTGTATTCTTTATCATCGTCAAAATTTTATGTCACATAATCGCCGGGCGCCGCCTCTCGATGTACAGCAAACGGAAGCCCACCCTCACCAGTATACCGGAAAGAAATGAAAACGAAGAAGAAAACACTAGAAAATGGGTGCCGAAGAACAAACATGAAGTATTGAAAGCTAAGTACAAGTGTCTTAAAAAGTTGTTTCAAATTTACGACGCCAGTGTGATAGGCATACTGCCTGAACCGTGCCACTCGGAAGAAGAAAATACGAGAAGAAAAAAAAGGTCTCGCAGGACGAAGACTGATGCGTACACAGGAACGTCGGAGCTGTCGAGTGGAGACGCGTCTCGGTCTGACGTGGACAATGAGTCCGTCGCAACAGCTGTTATCCGAGACTTGAAAATGACCCAGTACTCCTCCACGCATATTGAGAGCAAATCGGTTATAGCCAAGTCTGACAAGTTCGTAACAACATCAGTAGACAAGTTGACGATTGACAAGGGTTGCGAATGTCTTGCGCAAGAGTATCATCCTATGCCGTATTTGGAAGTTAATGAAAAGCGAAAGCCGACAAGATTCCAAATCTTCATGCAAAGACTGTTCGGGTTAAGACGTGACAGGGCCTACAAGAGTTACACAATGCCTAATGGACATGTTTATGCGGCAAGTGATAACAACATCTTGATTTACGGCGAGCGGAGACGGCGGCGCGGGCTGCGGTTCCGGCGGCTGCGGCGGCCGAAGAAGATCCTTTCGGACGGCGCGCTCGACGTCAAGAGCCCCGTCATTCTCACCTACGTGCAGTCGATACAACGGAACTGTCTGATGGACACCACGCCGAGACACTGTCCCATTTTGGGGTGCAGGATGATTTCTTATGGTAAAGTATCATTCCTGATGTTTTAGAATTTAGATGCCTCGCAAAATGTAGGTAGGCATTGCACGATCCGTCAGTATTACGTAGTTTACCAAAAAACTATGATATAAAAACATTTGCAGGTATAATAAACTACAACGACCATCTCAACCTGTGCCATTTCACGGACCGCAAGCACATCTGCCACTACTGTCACGAGGGGTTTGAGACGGAGTACGACAAGTTCCTGCATGAGAACGAGCACATTGGCATCGGCAAGCTGAGCACCAATGTCTCCTCGCCGTCGAGACAGTCGCACAAACGCGTCAGCGACACGCAAACAGACCCGGAACTCACCAAATGCGACATCCCCGAAGAGAAATTGAAGAAAATCGTCTCGTTCTTCGACAAAATCGCAGATCCGGATAAGATTGTGTCAGAAATTAAGAATATTCGATATTCGGAGTCGAATCTACAAAGTCAGCAGTCCAAAACTGAGAGTGCGGAAACATCAACAGGCTCGGATTCTGATAAAAGGACGATAAGTTGCGTGAACCTCCCACGAAAGGTCGATAAAAAGTTCGCATCGTCTGCTCATTCCGACGGCACGTCCAACCACTCTTACGAGACTCCTATAACGTGTCATTACTGTGGGGAAAATTTCAACTACAGGTAAACTATTATTTTAGGAAGTACTAAAGCTCTTTCGCTATACCCTATAAGACTTAAAAAAGAAGATTCACATAAAATTCTTAGTGCACGAATAGAATTTAATTTTCATATCAATTTACTGCAATAATCTAAATTATTTTCAGACGACAATTGGGCCTACACGTGGACCTAGAGCATCGGATCCACGACAAGTTCTCAAAGTTCCACAGCTGCGCGGGCATCATCAACGAGCGACACTCGAAACGAACGGACATGATCTCGGAAGACGGCAAAATCAAGGTCCAAAGTACGGGCAAAGTTCCAGGACTTTACCGAGCGAATACACTGTCATCTATCTCTGGTTATTCTGTAAACAGAGTAAAGTCTGAAGAGAGTTTGAGCTGCGACCAGTCCACGAATATGGAGTATTACACGTCTCTAGAGTCGCTGAAGAAACCATCGTTGATAAATAACGTCCTGCAGAAGGTGAAAAGCAGTATAAACTACAAGTGGGAGCCGGAAACTAAAATCGTTCGTGTCTAGTAGTGTGTTGTGAAGTGGCATTTGTCCTGTTAATATAAATGAAATTGTGATATTTGTTTTATTTACAACTTAGCCTAGTCTAAAGTCTGAGGCCTAGCGTGCACTAGGCAGTATGGCTGCGCAGCCAGGCTGCGGCGGCCGAGATATTTGAGCAGCCAGATATAGCAGCCAAATGCAAGTTCAAGCTCCACAGCTTGAACGGCAGCCACATACATTCGCCAATAGGTACTCACTCTGGCTGCGCGCAGCCAATGGGCTGCCGTGTAATAGGCGCCTTGTAATGCCTGCCGCAGCCAGGAGTTTTGCGCTGTTTTTGTGCGGGGGCTCCCATACAACGTCATATGTTCGTCTGGCTGCCGCAGTCTGACTCCCACGTGCGCGGGTAGTGAACCAAGTTGAGAGGCACAACACGCATTTTTATGGAAAATAAGTTGTTAGTTTCAAATTAATAGATTTTCAAGGATATTGTCAATGGAGCCAAAGAGCATTATAATGCTAAGAAAAAATGGAGCGTTACCTATACAATTAATTCCTGATGATTCGTAGTATGGAATTGGCCTTCATAAGTCTATTCTATGTCATTTTACCCTTTATGTTAGCTGTAAGTTTTCTAAATAATTAAAAATAAAATATTGATATGATCTGTAAAGATCTTGGTGGTGGTAGAACTCTCATATACAGAGTCCGTCTGGGTGGGTACCAACGCATTGTCTATTTCTACCGCCAAGCAGCAGTGTGCATGCATTGCTGTGTTTCGGTTTGAAGGGTATTGTAGCCAGTGTAACTACAGGACATAATAAGACTTAACATCTTTTGTCTCAAGATGACGAGCGCAGTGTAATGCCACACAGTACCTACTTTGTAAGTCAAGGTGCTGGATGGTGTTTCTACTGTTTATGGGTGGTCATATCGCTTAACATCTGGCAAACGGCATGCTCGTCTCGTCATTCGATGCCATAAAAAAAAGGTACGTATATAAAGGAGTATTATTGCCCACTCTGATGTATGGTATTGAAAGCTGGGTATGGCAGAAAAATTAAGAAAGTAAGATTAAAGTAGTGGAAATGAGAGCGTTGAGAAATACTTTTTACACATGCCTGTCGAGTGACTGACTGATACGAGTGCGGAATACTACGGTGATGGGACTGTGTGGCAGTGTGACAGTGTCAGAGGATATAGTGACCAAGATTGAGAAGGGTATGCGAAGGTGGTTTGGGCATTTGGAGAGGATGGATGATAGGAGATTGATAAAGCGTATATAAGGCCAACGAGGATATAGGAGTCGACCTTCGAATGTCAGATATATGGCATTCCTGGTAAGACGACTTGGTCAAAGTACCCTAAACCGGCGGAATACATAAAAAGATTAATGAAGGTGGGGGAAGCGAGAGAAGTATGCCAGAATCGAATAAAGTGGCAATCTATAGTCTCTGCTTACCCCTATAAGATATAGGCGTGATACTATGTATACTAGGGTCTAATTCTATGCAGCCGAACTTGTGCGTAGCAAAAATCTATGGAATCAAAATAACCCATGAATATAGGTTCCAACTTTTGTATAAGGCTTATAAAGAAATAAAACACATACAAACCACACGTATTTATTGTAGTTTCATTTTATATAATACCCTCACACTTGACAGCGTGAGATCGCCAACGGGCAAACGGCAAAACAACTTTGGAAGCCACGTCTGCGACCCGGCTCGGACACTGCGGCTCGCGACACTCGCACACCAACTACTTTTAGTCGACATTCGCGATAGAAACCATAAACAACATTAATATGTGAAGAAAATAGAAATAGTTCAATTGTTTTTACAGGGGGCTGGAAACAGTGTAACCTACGTGTGGATTTTACATAGTTCGTCGAATAAGTGCTCGTCGCCAGCCTTAGTAGATAAAATATATAACAGTGAAAGGTAATTCTTAGTCGACAAAACTGTCGACAAAAAGTCGTTGGTGTGTCGGGCCCTAACACCACAACCGAACCGGACCGTAAATAAACATATAAATATGTTAAAACTTATACTCTACTCGATAACATAAACTTAAAATACATTTTTTTCTCGCTAAGTGTCAATTTTATTCCAAAATTTACTTTTCACATTATTATGATATCTGTAGTTACCAGTAATGTATTTTAAATAACTCCAGGTAATACTATTTTAACATTGAAATAAAATTCACACCTCAGCAGTCATATTAGTATGTTATTCAATATTAACCATGACTTTTCCTTGAATTGTATATCTTAAAATATAATTCATAAAATAATATTATAATTTATCATCAACATTTTGAATCAATAACACAAATTCGCGAAATGTCATACATTACGCAAATGGGTGTTATTACGCATAAGGCCTGTCCAAATACGCAATACTCGCTGACGCAGCGGGTAGTGAAACTTGCCTCTGGGTATATCGCAAGTCGCAATTTCGCTACCCACACAGACCGCGTATATGAACCGGCTTTACGCAAATGGGGCTTCATTGACATTTTGCGTATTACGATTCATTTCAATATATTTTAATATTTTTGTACGATCGTTTAAATATTTTTATACAAACAAAAATCAAACAATTTCGATTAACATTGAACAACTTATAAATACATAAACACATGAAATTTAATGAGACACAAAATAAAACGCGCGTACGCGACGCGACCGCGCGTGTGGTAGCGATCTCACAACATCAACGTTTGAACTCGGGTGGCTGGACACTTCAGAACGAAGCAACGAGCTTCGGGGATACATAGTGTAAATGGAATAGCCATTAATGCAATAGCATTTTGTAAATTATAAACTGTAAAGAAGCCATTGTAAGTCGATTCATATCTGGATAGATATGTTACATTATATTACAATAATAAAACACATAAAAAATCTGATGTCATGAAAAAATTACACACTATTCTCTGAACTTTATCTCTGAGAAAAAATATCATGGCTTTTCTACATTATACACTGTTTATACATCCGAACGTCATTGCTCCATTCCGCTGTTCAGCGTAGACACCCGGACCCTATCTCCTTTAGCACCATACCTTGATATTACATTTATCACTTAATGGGAATATAACCTTTGCCACTGGTTTATTTAGAAGATACATTCTCATTACCATCCTTCGCGAGTTCCCAGACTGCAAGGTCCTCAAGCTTATTTAGTGGTCCCTAAATTTTGAAGGTTCTGTCAGAGTACACAGAACCTTGTTCTAATCAAAAATAATATTAATATAGTAAAATATGAAGTTACTATTATAGTTTCATATCACTATCAAAGTGGGGTAACCCTAGGGGGGTTCGTCATTTGACAGCAGGGGGTTGACAACAAGATTTACGTAATGATGGCTTGATGACTGGCAGGCATAGGCCCAAGAAACAAATTGCTTTCCGAATTGGTGGTAGAGTTAATATTGCCGAAATCTAAACCATGTATAACATTTTCATTTCACTAGAATAATATCTAGAACAAACTTTGAAACTGTGTTTTCACGTTCAAACTTTAGTAATGACAAAGTGAATTATATTCCCATTTCAAACATTACAAAGAGTTCACGGTATTTTAGTTAATAAACAAAAATTACACGGCTGTTTCTCTGAAAGAGGTAAGCAGAAATGAACACCCTCGATTCGTAGAGCTTATATTCTACCCTTACAACAGAGGGAAGGGGGCACACAATGCAGCTTGATAGAAAATATATAACCATTTTACCTTGTGGTAATGTCAGCTCTTGCATTATTTTCTACTAAATGGTAGTTTTTTACCTACCAATTGAGTGAATGGTAGTTTTTCAACTAAAATACCGCCAACTCGCCAATTCCGATCAAATCGTAAACATTCCCAAAATATCATCTGTTCAATTTAGCCTGTCACACAGCACACAGACGTATGCGGCGCCCGCGACCATCATGTGACGTGGCCCGGACTGAAACCATAGATTGGACCTTAACGCGAACATCTAAGACTCACTTTGATTTGATAAGTTACGATCGATTCCAATAAATGACGTGCCTGTGATGTGATTTGCACTAAATTTGTATAATCCAATTAAAATAAGTGACTTGTAAACTTAAACTTTATTTTGTATGGTTAATTTTCATTATCGCGAAATTGACAATTTAAACTTATAATACCCCAACTTTTTTTATTCTTCCAACTTATTCAAATCGAAGTTGTCTATAGATTTCACTCTAAGGTCACTGATTATACTGCATCTAAGGTAAATAGTGGATAAGTGAAATGGTTGCCAAAGACCATATATTATATTGTAGATCTCAAGTTATCTCGTAGCGGATCACGGATTTTTTATTTATTCTGAAACCCAAATTATGTAGACATATTTCAGATAAATACAGAGAATTTTTCGGCAAAAATGTTTTTTTTTATCTGGCAACTATTTCAACTATTTCATTTTACCACTGGACGCAGTACGTTCAAATAGTCAAGAATTTAAAAAATACTTTTAAAAACATGTAATATACAATCACGATCGACGTTAAAAATATTTAATTAAATTTAACACAAACTTTTGCCACCGCCGTGTTGCATCCGTGCAGTGGCAGGGCCGCGTTACACAAAGCCGACATTCACTGGGAATGAGTTGATTGAATCATAGCTAGAAATAGTACGCAATGATTGCTAGCAATATTAGTTTCTTGAATATCTGTCAAGAATCGTATTCACGTCAACGTGGGCTATAATTGCCCCGCCATTTCACATTTTCATACGGCGTTCAATAATTGCTAGCAATGATTGATCTGTCTAAACAGGCTATATCGAGTTCTATATACACTGACGGCAGCCACCACTGCACTGACCCGGCACGGACGTGGCCAAAGCCTAATCGTGTAATGATACCCTTTAACGAATAAGTTCGGTGACGATGGCTTTGCCTACGTGCCGTCAGTACCCGACCTCGACACGTTACGAAAACGAACAAAACCTATGAATCACCGACGAAATGTTAAACGCACGTGGTTTATTTACAATTTAACGTTGGATTTTGTGTCGATTCGTTTTTATGAGACAGCACGCTTGCTGTTACTTTTCAACAATTTTTTTTTTTTGTATGGCGTACTTTCCCCTGCTCGCAACTATCTCCGCTGTCGATAGCAGGGAAATTCTTATCTTGGCACGAAAAAATATTCATACCCTAATATAAAGTAACGAAATACTTGATCAATATTGATGAAAGTCAAAAATATCTATAGATATTTTGATGACGTCATGTAAAAAGTAATTTGGAAATTACAGTTCCCAGATACCGTTGGGCAATAAGCACTTGTAAATCTTATAAAACACTTATAATCTTTACAAACCAACACAAAACCCAAACAATTCACGTATTAATAGAGATAAAATAAAAGCACACAGCTACTTTAGTCAAAATCGGAGATTTTGAAACGAGTACGGTTAAATGCATTTTATGATGGCAACTTTGGGCTTTGGGCTCACGTTGGCAACACTGCGTTTAGTTTTCGTGAATTGGATGCACATTTTATTTTTCCATTGTTCAATACTAAAAGTAAAACAGTAAATAATGACGTGCTGTTTGTCGAGAAGAAGTGAATATAACCATTTTAGATAATAATAACCATTTACTGATTGTAGTAACTATACGAAACGAAGTTATCTTAAATTAGGCCTCCACGAGATTCTTAAAAGTATATTTATCAATACAATAAAATGAGCTCAATAGTAAATACTCGCGACTTTCATAATACTGGCATAAACTGTATCATTCAATTGTACAATTAGTCTCTACCCAACCAAGAATCAAACCGACACTTCAACGCAGTGCTACTAACAAGCCACGAGCCTCTTTAGATTGATTGACTGTGGTACTCATTTAAAAAAACATCTATGCTAAAATGACGTGCCGATCACATACAAATAGTTAATAATAAATGTTTAAAAAGATTGGCTATTGAAAAATGTAGCTTTTAATATAATAAGTAACGCTGCAATTCACCTGCCTGCATACACAGCCTTCGTTTGCTGAACAGATTCTCCAAACTTTAAAGCCGTGTATGTACCAATGCAGGCCAATACTAGTGTAAAATTAACATCTCAGCATTATAATATCCGTAAATTAAAATATAACACATCTTTGAAGGTGACTAACCAATTTAATTGCACGAAATACCTCAGCACTAAAATTCTATTGGTTAATTTTGCTAACGTGGTGAGCTAAGCTACATATAAGTTAGCTTCGGTGGTGGGACGTCATCTCAGCTTAGACAATACCTTACAAGCTCGTACGAAAACTATGAACTTATAAAAACGGGACAAACGACGCAATCTAAAATGTTACTTACATTATTACAAATTACAACGACTCGCACGTCAAATGTACTCGCATCGCATTGAAAGTGATGTTTGACTGTTTTACATGATCTTGTGCCACAAACAAGCAACTATGAACAATTAACATGACAAAACTGAATAGGAAGATTACAAGAAACTATCATATTATACAAACAAACAAATTGGTGGAATTATAAAGCACAATGTGACACTACTGTTCTGCGTGCTCATAAAGCAATTCAAAACACAATAGTGCTTGATTACTGAGGGCAGAATTAGACAAAGAATTGTACATATTAATTTAATACTTTGTAAATCACAATGCGAGTACACCTTACGTGCGCAATTAAAAAAATCTAATTCCACGTGAAATATCGATAATCGCTTACATTACATCACTAAGACTTTACGGAGGTATCTCTTTTGTATTGTTGAGCTAAACTCTTTTTTGTGTTTGTGTATGTTTTTGTGTGTGAGTATAAATCCTTTGTATCTTCGTTCATCTGGAAACAAAATTTAGTATATCAGTCGGATTTTTTTTATAGTCGAATACAAATTAAAATAAATAGATTACTATGAAATATAACGCCAAATTGCTTGTGTGTGTTGGGGGAAATTCTGTCACTCTAACTTATGTAAAAATATTGCTTTCCGTTGACTAAACCATACATAATTACGTTGTTTTGAGAGAACTGATTACAGTTTCCATAAATTACAAAAAGCAGATTATATTTGACGGTTCTTAGGCTCATTGACTTGAGCGACATTGAGTTTTATACATATTTTGACTCAGCACATTTTTCTCCATTTTTTTTAACATAGTTCAAAAATGTCGCTGTCATTTAGCCCGCCAACCGTAGAATGATGATATTTATATCCGCTTGTTATACATTAAAGCGTGGTACTGACGTGCTTAAGACATGGAGGAGCAGGGCAGCCGCGGGGAGCCCATCTGCGTGAGCACGCGGTCCAGCCACTGTAGCGGACCGTTCAGGTGCAGCTCGATCCAACACGGCGTCGACGTCACCGTCTGCCGTCTGCAGGACACAATGCAATCAGCCCTGTATTATATACTACCCACTGCTGAGCACGGGCCTCCACTACTGAGAGGGTCCACCACGCTGGCCTAGTGCGGGTTGGTAGACTTCACATACCTTCGAAATTCTTAGGTGTGCAGGTTTCCTCACGATGTTTTCCTTCATCGTTAAAGTGAATGATAATTGATAAACAATACACACGTAACTAAGAAAGTCAGAGGTGTGTGCCTTGGGTTTTGAACCTCCGGACATTGGCAGAACACAAATACATCAAATAGGGTAATTGACTACTTTTTTAAATACAATTATAAAAAATGCATGCTATCCAAAATCTAATGGCAAAGAATTTTCAAAATTGGCTCAATAGTAAGTTATAAAGCTTTGAAATTTGGTAGAAGGGGTAGCTGTCAAACAGCAATACTAGGCTATGACGTCACCAAGCGCCGTCGGCCATAACGCTGCGTGCGTGCGCAAGAGATAGCGCGATATCCCCGCCACGCCCCAACTTTTGCTCACAAGAATATTTCACAATTGAATAACTGCTTTATTTTTTAATCGATTTTGATGCTGATTTCACAGAATTTATTTTCGTATTATTTTCTGTTACATTCACAATAATGTACAAAATCAAACATAGGAAACTACCCTATTGTAACGAATGACAGTACAGGTATATGGTTTTGTTAAATTAAATACATACATACATACATACATATACACTCACGCCCTTTATCCCCAAAGGGGTAGGCAGAGGCGCAACTAGTGTACCCACTTTTCACCATTATTCCGTCCCATGATGTGATAGGGGGCAAGCCTATCGCCATATATGTTAAATACAATTGAAAATATTATTTACATAAAAATAAAATTAACTCTAATAATTGTGATAACTCCAACTACTACTGCACAGAGTAACGGGCACGTTGTGTTAACTTTAAATATACATGCATGTCTGTTACACTCAGTCACAATCAGTCAGGTTTTTACGTGGACTGGCCAACAATTTCCACCCCCCTCTCGCCTTTAAAAAACCTCTAAAGAAACTGGCATTTACGCGGGCGGAATCACGAGCCAAACTGGTGTACTATATCATATACAACAAACTGACAAACGGTTATGATATACTTAATTCGTCTTTATAATATTAGATGCTTATAATGTAGTATGGCTCGACTGCCTCAGTGGCGTAGTTGTATTATGGTACGATTGCAATGCTGAGGTCTCGGGTTTGATACCCAGGTAGGGCAAAGTGATATTGAGTTTTCTATTCGGTATCAGCTCGGAGTCTAGAATTCGTGCCCGATATTGCGATAGGCTCGCCCCCATCAATCATGGGACAGAATAACGACAAAAAGTGGGTGCACTAGTTGTGCCTCTGCCTACCCCTTCGGGGATAAAAGGCGTGTGTGTGTCTGTGTGTGTCTCTCTCTCTCTCTCTCTCTCTCTCTCTCTCTCTCTCTCTCTCTCTCTCTCTCTCTCTCTCTGTGTGTGTGTGTGTGTGTGTATCTCTGTGTGTGTGTGTGTGTGTGTGTGTGTGTGTGTGTATGTGTATGTCTCTCTCTCTCTCTCTCTCTCTCTGTGTGTGTGTGTGTGTGTGTGTGTGTGTGTGTGTGTGTATGTGTATGTCTCTCTCTCTCTCTCTCTGTGTGTGTGTGTGTGTGTGTGTGTGTGTGTGTGTGTGTGTGTGTGTGTGTGTGTGTGTGTGTGTGTGTGTGTGTGTGTGTGTGTGTGTGTGTGTGTGTGTGTGTGTGTGTGTGTGTGTGTGTGGATCTGTGTGTATGTGTGTGTGTGTCTGTGTGTGTTATATGTAGTAGGTCACCTGTATTCAGCTCCCCATCCCTTGACAAAGCTCATGCGGATGGTGCACATGCGCGTGAGCTGGAACACCGCCTCGAACCCCTGCGACACCGACTGCGACAGCAGCGCCGCAAACTCTTGGTTGTTGAATATTTTCAGATTGCAACCTGCAACAAATTCGATCGTCATTTGCTTGACGTCGCTAAAACATGACGTTAGTTATTTTATTGGCTCATTGGTCCAGTGCTAGCAGCGACTATATAACCCCTAGACTCCTAATAACAGACGATCGGTTTCGGGCAACACATCTGACAAATAGATCCAATGTAGCTTACCGTTCAAAATCTTCAAGTCAGTAGCGACCACAACTGTGAGCTGTAAATACTTCCGTGTTTGCGTATAAATAACTATTGTAATGAACCCGTGCACAATAAAATGGTGTAGTATAAATAGCCATAATTCAAATTTTCAGAAAAATGGCATTATATTTCACAGATAAGGCAATAACGACACATAATCACATTTTATTTAATATTTTACGGAGTTCATCTTAGACTGGCCATTTGAGTGTTTACGCGCCATCTTGTTATATTTGCATCTCTTTCCGACGAAAGTACTTTTTACATTTTCTATTTCGTTTTGTTTTTTAACATTAAAAGTAAGTGATACACCAAAAGGATTTGTCGATAGTTCTATCGATAAAATTATAAATAAAAGAAACTATCGCCCGAATACTCAACTAATCAATTTATCTGAGGCCTATTTAATTTTAACAGGCTTCTTATTTTAAATGGTTAGTTCATAAGTAATAGTTAATTCATGTTAAAAATGATTAGGATATATTTTTGACTAGCGGTATCAGAAATAAATGTTATTAGGATAATTTTTTATTTTGTTTGTTGATTATAACGATTGTTTTGAGTTATTCTTTGTGCTATTCCTACAAGTCAGCTCAAATATTCTTGTTAATGTCGATGAGACTTACTAAGCGCCATCTGTCATTCGATAACATAAAGAGATTCGTTAAAATATTAATATGTTTAATAAATAATAATAATATTACTATAAAACTTTATTACATAAAAGTAATATCGATAAAAAAATCGTGTTTTCATTTAACTCGTCCCATCCCTATGCCTATGTTTCCAAGGTTATATAATGCGATAAGGTGTTGGAAGAACCAATCATAATGCAGTACCCCGCTTCCTCAAACCTCAGGTAGTTGACAGAATGAATTTGAAGAGAAATATTGAACATTAGGAGTCTAGGGGTTATATAGTCGCTGAGTGCTAGATATTTATATGGGTTATGGACCGGGCGGTGTTGGGTTCAATTACCATGCGCTATAATCACGGAATCATATCTATCGTCTCCAGTTTAGTTAACAGAGCGAAAGACTCTTATAGCCGATACCCACAAGTCACACTTGGATGTAGTAGCTTAGCGTAGAATGACAATGAAAAAGGGTTAGACAAGCGCTATTGACCTCATATTTCGCAGCGTATAATCCTATAGGATAAGGCGTATGTGCATCGTGATATTAGAAACAATCTCTAATCCGAGACAAGTCAGTTTGGTGTACTCACCTGGCGGTATCTTGCAGACGGTGGCCGGGTGCCAGCCATAACGCTGGTTGCAGTTCGGGCTCTGCACGAATATTGAAGAGTCACTCAGACACTCGGCGAACACCTCGCCTGCAATCATTATTACAAATTAAGTTTAACAAGAAATAAGTATGGTGGTCATTTTTTTTTATTTTTTTTTTTTTATTTATTTAAGACACACACAGAATACAATCAAAACATACAATAATGACTATAGCTAGGGTTAGTACTAAATCTAGATTGCACTCCAAAATTTGTGCCCAAATCATGACTACTACATACGATGTGTTAATATTTACTTATAATTATAGTAATAAACCGCCTACTTAAGTTCTTTATAATATAATTATTTTATTTATTTTAAAATCTAATTCTATACTTTTAAAACAGTATTTGCCGTAAACTTATAACAAACTTTGCTAAGTTGCTGTTCATAATGTCAATTTGTGTATTTTTCTTAGCCAAATCATTGTACGAGCGACACATTCTAGTTATAGGGTTGTAATATGAGGTGTTGTTAATGCAAACTCGAAGCGTAAAGATGTTCGGATTACGTATCTTGAATCGGGTGTTAAACATAATAAGTGAGAGTAGTTCAGGAGAGTCAATTTTAGAGTGAATTATGTTATGTAGATAAATTAACTCTGCATATCTGCGCCTGGTATCTAACCTTACAACTTTAAATTTAGACAACCTGTCCCCATACGTAGCTAGACTACGGTTAAACCCACTTCGATAACTTATAACCTTAAGGCATTTATTTTGTACTCCTTCAATACGATTAACATGAACCGAGTAAAAAGGATTCCAAATTAAAGATCCGTATTCTAAAACTGATCTAACTAAACTAAAATATAGCAAAAGCAAGCTATTAGTGTTCTTAAAAGATACGGTGGTTCGGAAAACAAATCCAAGCAATTTGTTGGCTTTAGAAACTATGTAGTCATAGTGTTGACGAAAAGACAGCTGATCATCAAAAATTATCCCAAGATCTTTAACCGATTTTTTACGCTCAAGAGTGTGATTGCCGATAGCATATGAAAAGTTAATCTTACTGTGCTTCTTAGTAAAAGAAATGCAATAGCACTTGTCGACATTCAAATACATGTTATTAAGAAAGCACCAATGTGAAATTGTGTTCAGATCATCTTGAAGTTTCGAAGCATCAGTAGCACTGTCAACTGTAGTAAACACTTTTAGATCATCAGCGTATAACAAACATGGGCATGACAATTCGTTTATGAGATCATTGATAAATATTATAAAAAGTAAGGGACCCAAATGGGATCCTTGAGGGACACCAGAGGATACTTTAACCTCGGACGACACAAAGCCCTTTAGCGCAACAAGTTGACTTCTGTTTGACAGATATGACGTAATCCACCGCAGTAAATCTCCACAAATACCAACAGCACTTAGCTTACCACAAAGAAGAGAGTGATTGACCTTGTCGAATGCCTTACGGAAATCGGTATAAATTGTATCAACTTGCTTATGATTAGCAAACGCGGAACACAAATAATTTTTATACACTAGCAAATTGCTCACAGTTGATCTACGCTTGACAAAACCGTGCTGTTTAGTGGATATCAGAGGAGAAACATGGCTGTAAAGCGAGTCATATACTGAAGATTCAAAAAGCTTAGCTAACGAAGATAAAATACTTATTGGGCGATAATTTGAGCAAAGCGATTTTTCCTTAGATTTGTACACAGGTATAATGTAGGCTTTTTTCCACAGAGATGGAAAAATACCAGTTGTGAGGGATCGGTTAAACAGTATACTGATGGGTGTACATAATTCTTCAGCACAAAACTTTAGAAAAATTGGTGGGATACCATCAGGTCCAGCTCCTTTTTTTGTGTTGAGTTGTTTCATTTTACACAGTATATATTCCTTACTCAGTTCAATTTTCGATAGTGAACTACTCCAATTGGTTACCACATGATTAACAGGTGTAATTGGAGTAGAGGTGTCAAAAGTAGAACTAAAGAATTCAGAAAATAGGTCACAAATTTCTTTGGAATCAGATGTTACTACGTTATTAAGTTTCATGGTTTGGGGAATCGAATGACAAGCACGTTTTGATTTGACAAATGTCCAAAAAGCCTTTAAATTATTACTGAGATTATCTTCAATATTAGAAATAAAAGTATTATAACATGATTTAATTAGGTTTTTACTTCTGGTTCTAAGTAAAACAAATGTATCATAGTCTCTGGGGTTTTGGTACTTTTTGTATTTAGTATGGTATTTTTTCTTTTCAAATAAACATTTTTTGAGCGGAGTACTAAACCAAATGGGATAACTGTCAGTACCTTTTTTTTTGCGAGGTAAATAACTTGAAATAAATTCATTGATAAAATCATAAAACGCTTGAACCGCTAAGTCTACATCAGATATTTCACGCAGCCAAAGCCAATCCAAATGATTAAGCTTAGATTTCAATACCGAGTAATCACATTTATGGAAATCGACCCTAAACGTATTATTATTTTTAAAATGTTTGTAATTAATTACATCCAATTTAATCAATAATGCAGGATGATAATCATCAGCCCTGCACATCGCGTTAGTTGGATGTATCTGGATGGAATTGAAAGATGCGAGAGCCAGATCAAGGAAACGATTGAACTTATTTGGAACACTGTTGTATTGAGATAGATTACACGTCGACATAAAATCAATCAGTAAGTCAGAGCTTTGCCCACGCGCGTCTGATGGAATTAGGTTATTAGATGATGGGCAATCAGTCCATGTGATATTGGGAGTATTGAAGTCCCCAAGAATAAAGAATTCATTTTTGTTGGTAGTACATAGAATAATATTTTGTAAGTGATTAAAAAACCGGACTCTGTCTGCAATAAGTGCATCAGGAGGCATGTAGCAGACGCAAATATTCATTATAGGATCCCCTGTGAGTTTAGGAAGAATACATATCCAAACATCTTCGTAGACACTTTCCCAACAAGATAAGCGACTAGTATTAAAAGATTTTTTGATAGCAATTAGCACCCCTCCACCGTCCTGTTTAGTGCTGCTCGTACTAGAGCGATCACGGCGGTAAACATTGTATCTGTCATCGAAAAGCTCGCTGTCAGATATACTACTAATTAGATTAGTTTCTGTTAAACAAATGACATCAAAGTTAGAACTCGTTACATTTAAAGAAAATTCATGAATTTTCGTTCTAAGTCGATTAACATTTTGATAAAAAACCAGCATAATTAATTAACCAGTACCATATATCAGCAATATTACAGTAAATATAATATACGTATATTACAACCTATCCAAAGCCGCAGTATCCCTGATGTTGATGGCGCTACTGTTGTCATCCTTACGAACATATAGACGACCGTACCTGATCCATACGTATTTAATATTCTTTTGCTTGCAGACTTTACGAGTAGCAGCATGTAGCGCTTTCATATCCGGTGAAAGATGTTCACATACATATATTTTTCCTCCAGTCATACCAAGATGCGCAGCACTGAGGAGATTATCAGCATGGGTTTTGTTGAATCGATGAACGGCAGAAAGTATAGAGTCCCGCATTATGGAAGATGACAATGTAACGAGTATATTCCGGGGGCGATCAGAGTTCTTATTTAGCTTGGCTACTCGACGACAGCTCCGAATATCAGAGTCAGCGAGAGGAACTTGTATTACAGCACATAACTTTTTAAACAATTCATTAACGTTTTCATTGCGATTCTCTGGAATCAGTTGGATTTCGAGGTTCAAACTCCTTGAATTATTTTCAATAACAGCTATACGTTTAGAGAGGCAGAGAAGTTCTTGACGTAGCTTATTATTTTCAATTTCGAGTTCCTTTATTAACTTTGCTTTAACTTGCAATTTGTCCTTAATGCCCGCTTGTTCAGCAGATATAAAGTCTGTGGTCACAGTAAATTCCTCCTTCAAATTGTCTACCATAGCGCCCATTTCACTGCGCACAAGAACCTGCACTTCCTTTGCCAGAATATGCTTGAGGTCACTAGTAAAATCGGCCAAAGATGACTTAAGCTTCTGATCTAAAAGTTCGCTGAGTTTATCCATGGTTATGTCTGTATGTGATGCTATAGCAGAGGTGTTAAAATTTAAGCGCGAGTTAGGGCGCACCGAGGTATCAGAAGATGACTCCATGGGTTCTTCAGTAACAGTCGGGTGACTCTTGAGCACTGGTGTATTAAGGTTAGATTGCTTGCGTCGAGTAACATTGGTACAAGATGGACATTTCCAACTCTCAATAAGATGAGGTTTCAATTTAAGGAATTGTTCCTTTTTTATATTCAGGCACTCACTATGGTTGAGCCAGCTCTTGGCCAGCCTTGAGTTATAAACCTCACCCGCCTTGCATACTGTTTAGTAAAGTGCATAGGCATGATATTCTATGGTAAACCAGGATGTAAGCTACTTTCTCCTGACTTCTAAAAGTGTAGGGTCAGTCATTTGGAAATTGATAAACGGAATTCTTGGGGTCAGCTAAAATTTTCGTAGGGCGGTCTTGACAAGTCTACCCACTTTTTACACCCATGCCTTGAGTCTTCGAAAACTATTAAGTCATAGCTTATGTGGCTGTGGGTAAAGACATTAGATGTTGAAATTCATTTCGATTACTAAGTTTCTCACCACCTTACAATAGTGTAAAACGCCCATCTTGTCAATATTACTATGATAGTGTAAAACATGGTAGCCACTCACCGCCAATATAATACAGTCTGACGCCCTTGCCGATGTGCCGACGCGTCTGTTCCACCACTTCGTTTCTGTTCACGTTGGACAACAAGCCCAGGCAAAACCTGCGGAAATAGGTTAGGCATAAAGCTGGTATTTATTGAAAGTAATAAAGATTAGTGGTATACTATGTTAAAGAGTATTCCATAAGCTGAGTTAAGAATATTATTGATCGTCCCATTGCCAGCGGTATAACCTCAGCGATAGGTATCAGGGAATGGAAGTGGTGAGACAAAGGTCGCAGGTTTCAATCCTACGCTTAGACCACGCATGTAGTCTTTGCTAGTCTATTAGATGTTAATTATTACTCATTTTGATAGTAAAGACAAATATCGTCAGGAAACTTGCATACCAGCGTTGATAATAACATCGAATGTATGTATATGAAATCTATCCGCATTAAGCCAATGCAGTACAGGAAAAGCATCTTCTCTCATTGGAGATTCATGTTTGGCAGTAAAATAGTACATAATATATGCCTGACATTATCAGTTCATAATTTCTCCACATATCCCACTTTACCATAAAACTCAGCAAACATCCTCACCGTTCACTGTTACTAGGGTCAGTGAACCCATCGACTGTGATGGAAGGTTGTGACGCGTGGAAGGTCTCCCCGACGCGGGTGTTGAGCTCGTAGTAGCTGATGCTGCACCAGAAGGCGGGCTCGTGGTACAGCACCGGCGCCGCCTCCGTCGTCAGCCCCGGCGGGGACGGGGTCAGCCGGGTAAGGTCTGGAATATGTTATGCTCATTTTAGTGTGGTACCTTGTTATGCAAAAATATTTCAGCAGTTAATACATAAGCTTTAAATTATACTATCATGAAGGCTCGAGCGAGTGCTTGAATTGAATAGGGTCAACATACAAATAGAACGAAGCATGTTTCACACACAAGGCAGTTTTATATTTATAAACTAGTAGTGCTCGCGGCTCCGCCCGCGTGAAAAAGTTTTTCCGGGACAAAAATATTTTCCCGGGATAAAAAGTAGCCTATAGCACTCAGGAGTTATGTAGCTTCCTATTAGTGAAAGAATTTTCAAATTCGGTTCAGTCGTTCCAGAGATTAGCGCGTTCAAACAAACAAACAAACTCTTCAGCTTTATAATATTAGTTTAGATAAAAAAAAAAAAACATAACAGTATGGTTGACAAAAGACAATTATTTTAATGCACATATCTGACAACTGGATAGTAAACTCTATTAATAAAATAGTACATAATAAAAAAATTGTCAACAAACTCACTCATGTTGTCGTTGTGGTCCATCGGGTCGCCGTCCTCGCTGATGTAGCCCGGCGGCGGAGTCTCCACTGTGGACGAGCTCCTGGAACACAGCACATCTTATTGTCACTATTGGTTGCTACATTTGGATAAAAAAGATGGAGACGCTGATAATATTTAATATTGTAATTGTTTATTCAAAGTTAGGGCTGCATGTGGCAAAAAAAGTTGTTAAAGTGCGGTTTTGAAGTATTAATGTGTCAAACTGAGATAGAGCTGAAAACTAAGTGCACACTCCTTAAAGTAAAATAATCAGAAAATCGTTAAGTTATTCTAGCCGCTTGTTCTTGCGTTTCGTAAGCTCATCAAAATTGCCAAGTTCCAAACCATCCAAAGACCCTTTGTTTTTCTTACGTTTACCTATCCTCTGCCTGTTGATATTTCAGCTGGAATGTGGTGGTGGTGGTGGTACTCACACATGCACGGTGGTGTTGCCTGGCACCTGCTGCGCGAGCGTGGCCTCCAGGTACATGGCGGAGTGTGTGCCGGCGCCCACACCTCCCCCTCCCCCTCCCACGCCCACCACGCCCGACTGCATGCCGCACACCGACACGCACACGCTGCCAACATCACTCATGTTCATCTATGTACTCGTCCTACAGGGCTAGCCAGTTCATATTACATTCACCCATATTAATGAATATGTCAGTGGAAAAAAATCACAAAAGTGTGAGTGACAGAGCCGACCATCTATCATTTACTGCCGAGTACTCTCTCGGATGCAAGTATCTACCAGGCTCTCGATAAGAATAATTAAAAACCGTTTTGAATTAATATAAATCTTTTGCAAACGTGTCAAAAGCCTTTGCTCTGATTGATTTATTTTCGCGACGGATTAAAAAAAAGCGATCACGATGGGTCGATCGGAAGCGGTGGACAGACTACATCAGGTGCCTAACTACAGTATAAAAATGCCATGATCTGGTCTGAAGGACATTCTAGCCAGTGCTACAAAAAAAACGTAAGCACATTATATTATGATACACTCACGGATCTGTATGCTCGTGGAGGGGCTGGTGGTAGTCGGTGTAGGGAGGCGGCGCGCGGACCTCGCCCTCGCCGCAACGAGGCACCAGGATCGGCGGCAATGCTGAGGACAAGGCAAACTGATTACTTAGACTCGCTGCAAGAAATACTCGTTTATTTTTTAAAGAAACATGGCTAACTAGCACACATGTCATCTAATAGTTACAACCTCTGCCACCTATGTCTTTCTGTCCCTTTTTAGCCGATTTCGGCCACGGCGGCAAATCCAATGGAGATCAGCCAGGTGCACAGGAGATATTATAGTGCACAAGTGTATGCGCATTACACAAGTACACTCGCTATTCCTTCACTCTCAGTCCGGTGAGACGGCAATCCGACATGACCGGAGAGAGATCGGGCGCAGGACCAACGGCTTTACGTGCTTTACGAGGCCCGGGGTATCACAGCGCCAAATTCCTGACTCTGAGATGCGACTGATTTATTTTTAAGGTGGAAAAACCCAGTCACAATGTTTCTGGCTCGACTTTGGATTCGAACCCAGGACCTCAGCGCGCAAATCATACTCGTAACGCGTACGCAATACAACTACGTCATCGAGGCAGGCACCACCTATAATACCAGAAGAATCATTGATGTGGTACCGAGCTTATAGTAAAGCAATAGCTATTAGGGACCAGCGGGGTTTCTTTGGGCCTTCGAAAAAATCGTCCACCAATGAAATGCTTGTTGCATTTCACTTCATTTTGCTGTCACTTCACTTTGATTTCTTACAGGTCGGCATAATTGCCTGACGACGCGTAAATATCTCTCGTCAGTCACTCTATCTGGACGATAATCCACTAACCATCGGGTGTAGTTGGGCCACTTTCCATAATAAAAAGGATTTCTATGAAGCAACACCACTACCCCATTTGAACTGACCTATTCACGCTGCAGGCAAATATTAGTTCTAAAGCTCCATCTCTTCAAAAACAGTCATTATCATAATAAAGTGTGTCACTAATAATAAAGTGTACCACTATCACTCACCAGGCGAATCGATTTTATTATAATGATAAGGGTTGATGCACACTTCGTCCTTTTTCAGCTGATACGCGAACTCGCAGTGATCCACCGGCTTCAATTCATGCTGGCTCTAAAACAAAAAAAGATATCAGTTTTATTATCATTTCTAGCTGGTTAGGGGCCACCGCATTGTCTATGGAGAATTGTCACTGGTAGAATCTTTTAGTAAAACAACATTGTTAAAAATGACGTGTAAAAGTGCCCTTAGGGGTCTAATTACTGAATAAATGATTTGAATTTGAATTATGTATGCCGCCAAGTATTACGTAAGTATTGTGGGCTTACATTGTGGCAAAAAACACCATACAACTCCGTTTTGTTTTATTGGGATTGGTTGAGAGACTAACACGTGACTGACGTATTAGTCTCTTGATCAATCACAAACAACAACACACACGAATTGAGAACCTCCTCCGTTTTTGGAAGTCGGTTAAAAATTAAATTACATCGTCTCACGCGTTGCGTGTTTTTATCACATTCTAAGCACACAGATTTGTTCCGCTTTGAAGGACAATACCATCTTATATCTCAGGGTGACTAATGTAGTGTACGCTCTACGCAGTAATTTGTAACGCTCAATTCGAGTTATGTACCTACTTATCATTTATTTATAGGCAGAGGTGACGTTTGTCAGGCAAGCGGATTATTCGTTTCGTCAACTAGTTGTATAAAAACACACGTAGACATAAGATACACACTAGAATACTGTTTAATTCCCAGTTATGAGATACAAGATATTAACATAGCAAAGTAATTTTATTATACAAGTAATATCAACTATATTATTCAGTGGATAATGGTGTTGATTATGTTATTATTAAGTTACCTATACTTTTGTTAGTAATCAAAGTCTTATTACAAACTTGTTAATTAAAACCATAAAAGCCTTGACCGAGTCACTATAGCCATATTTTACTGATGCCGTGTAAAGTGGTCGTTGGGGTATGTAACGTCGGTGTGGTATTTAAGGATTGTTTATTTTGACTGCCTCGGTGGCGTAGTTGAATTGCGTACACGTTTCGAGTATGATTTGCGCGCTGAGGTCCTGGGTTCGAATCCCGGGTCAGGCCAAAACCATTGTTTTTCCATTTTAAAAATTACTCAGTTGCAGCTAGGAGTCAGAAAGTTGGCGGTGTGATAGCCCCGTGCCTCGGAAAGCATGGACTATGAGAGTGAAGAAATAGCGAGTGTGTACCTGTGTATTGCACACATACTTGTGACATATAATATCTTCTGAGTATCTGACTAATCTACGTTAGGATTGGTCGCCGTGGCCGGAATCGGCTAGGGAGGGATCATTTTTATTTTATTTAAGGATGTAGTACTCACTTGCAGCTGCGGCCAGCGCCACAGCCTACAGTAAACTACATGCGGCAGGCCCTTGCGGTACTGGCCATTGATGCCGTTGTCATTCGGCTTCACTCTGAGGACAAACAAAGTTTATTGAGTTAAAACAGTTCTTGTTATGAAATTTGATGACTTTCCTAAACAACAAATAGACAAAAATAATAAAAGCTGTAATAAAACATACATATGTTTGAATTCCAAATGGATTTAGAAATGTCTCATCACATAATTTAATAAAATAAGGAAGCTTGAAGATTATATTCAATACAAACAAATCTGTCATTAAGGGAACATAACCTTCTAATTTTGCTTAATAACATCAAAATAACTAGTTCTCATCTAAAAAAAAATATTCTGGCCACGCTGGTAGCAATAATATTCGTCCGGAACCCATATTTTATCATTTTTGTTATACTAAAAAAAATAGTTTATGGATTTGAAGTCTTTTTTATCCACATGGGCCTCGTGTATCGACTTTGTGCTGCCACACTGTATATATAGTTCGTACACATTCTCTATAGTCTTAATAAAGGTTTTATTCTTTCACTAATAGGAAGCTACATTACTCCAGAGTGCTATAGTTTTTATCCCAAGAAAATATTTTTCCTGGAAAATCTTTTACACACAGGCAGAGCCGCAGCCAAATGCTAGTTATCATTTAAAACTGTCTTGGATGTTTCTTAAAAGTAAAAGCATAAACTACTGAATGAATTTGTATGATATTTGTTATGGCAATAGGCAAAGTGATTAATTCATATGTAGACTCCTTTTTCTCCTGAAAATACGCTCAGTGGGACTTACATTCTGATACAGAACTTTCACACAATCCCAGTGACAAGCAAAACAGTGTTCAAGATACAGTAGTCTTACTGATCAGGCACTTCAATAGTTCAGGTCATCCAATAATCAGGCCCAATTCATGCCTCCTTCACCGCTCCACACTCCAGCTTCACACACACTACCGTAGCAATCATAATACTCCATTGGAATGTTCTTTTTTGATTTAGCTTGCATTTGTCAGAAGACACAATTTTATTTTTTAGATGTCGAGGGGTTCATTGTCAAGTTAAATACAAGTTTGTTCGGTCGCAACCCTTGTCCCGTGGCCGCCAACTTAGCAAAAGTGGTGCAGATGGTTTTTATGGTTTATCTTGCAGACTATTGGTTGCACAGAAAATTTGTAAAAACATTTTTCATTGTAAATACAAAACAAGTAGTACATAAATATATTAACTTTATGAAATGCTTCAAACGAACAACCGCTTACCAAAACTACTATGTCTATCAATTTACACATGTTAACACAGTGTCTAGTTTTTAATAGTGAAATAAATTTAAATAATTTATTCAGACCTATAAAATGTACATTATTTAGATTACATCAATATTAACTCTACCACTAGTTCAGAAAGTAGTTCTCACCAGAGAAGAACGGGCAAGAAGCTCTAGTGTTGCTCTTTTCAGTTCAAGGTATAAAATACAATGCATGACACAGGAAAAAGAATACAAGTGTGTGCCTTATTTTTTTTAGAACAGTTCATTAATATACACTCAGTAGTTAGTAAATTTTAATCCTTCAAGGCCCGCTTATATATATAGATGTATGAGAAAACCCTATGTATATGGACACCGGTGTCCATCGTGGAGCTTGACATATTAAATTTCCACACGAGTGCAGGATTAGTGAGACTCTACTGTACATATTAATTGAAACTTGATGTAAACATTACTACAAGACTATATGCATATTTTATCAAGTTCAAAAATCCCTAAATGCAAACATTTGAAATGTAGCTATCATTTCAAATATATAAATGTAGATAAGATTATACAAAAAAACATGACTATATTACATGAGGTCATGCAAGGTAGGATTGATAACAATACTGAGTATATTACGATGGACCTAAAACATTTTCATAGTTTTTATTCAGCTCCCATTTAGCAAACACAAATTATGCACGATTAGATCTAAAAAAAATTAAATTTATATTAGTGAATTGACAGTTGAAAATATCCTTGTATTTGCTGCAAAAGATTGGAAACATGTTTAAGAACCCATTAAACCCATTTTTTAAACATAAATATATATTCACCTATTCTCCAAGTGTAATTAATAGTAAGTAATACACTGCTTACTCACTGTTCATTCACAAAAATGGTTTACATAGTAACAATCAATATTTAAATGATTTCAGACTTCACCACATCGATCAAGTCGCTATTAAAATATCATTAGTCATATTATTGAGAATCAACATAACCTTTACATGGTAAAATCTGCACACTATAATATAATAAAGAGGTTATTGACCTTGAACGTATCGACTTTATTAGGTACGCTACGAGATTAAAGTCGCACGATTTTCACGTCAAATTCAGTTTGGCGCCATTTGTTATGAACGAAAATCTAATTAGAATCTTGTTTGTTCGAATATTGAATTAATAAAATACATACTTAAACATATACGATACGTGAAGCGCAAGTCTCGGCATCTAATTTTCTTTTTAGTATTCGTCGATGAATGGGTAGATAGTCATGTAATAAACATGTTTGTTTTCATTTATTCACTAATGTGCCCGTAAAATAGGCATACATTACACACCGCTATTATTAAATCATTTTAAAATAAAACTTTTACCTCTTATATCAGGTACCACACTCACGTATCACACCGAAACAAAACGAACTATACCTACAAAATGAGTTAAATTTTTCTCGTATTTATTTTAAAAGCAGCGAATAAAAAATTCACGAACACCAAAATACGGCCGCCATGTTGACAAAAGCTTCGATTGTTTTGACGGAGACTTGACCTTTTCGATTTTGCGTCCTGCATTTTATTATGTAACCAAAAAGAGATGGTCCTATACCGATGACCGCTTTGTGAGTTCAAAGTTCGTTGGTATTCGGTCGGATTATACGTTAAAAATATAAAGTCTATTATTTCCGAACGAACGTTACAATGACAGAAAAAAATCAGCTGTTTTGGTCAACGATTTTATTATGCACGATTTATTTTCGTTAATTTACAACAAAAACAGAATCCAATTAGATTGTAATAAGCATTTTCACAACTTGGAATCACGATACTGAATTTCGAACGTCTCTTTGATTAGCAAAGACTACTTATATTTTGCCATACACCCAAGGTAACATAGTCTCTGTGTTCTACGACATAAAGTTCAAAAACAGCGAGTTGTAAATTTTCAGCAAGAAACTTCACACCAAAATGATTGTTATCAAAAAATAAATCAATAGCGTACTTACCTGGGAATCGTAACGCATTTGGTATGACTATTTTGGCTAGAAATTGCCTTTTCTAGTTCTTCTAGGGCGCCACTTTTCTTTAATTTCTTCACCAAACTTTTCACTGCTTTCTCAGACCATTTATCTTCAGCAGCGGAAGAACCCTCAGGGCCCTTTTTCCAGCCTAACAGCCGTTTTACAACCGGCGGAGTTAGCGGAAACATGCCGTATAATTCACTGACAAAGTCATTAACACAAACAATTTATCATTTAAAGAATAAAATTAAGTTTAAAGACACCATCTAATGCGTTCCGTATTTAGATAAACTGTCCGCCATATTGAGACTGGGTGACAGTTCACATGTCAATCAACAGATTTCTTGGATTTGACCTTTTATTGTTTTTTTTTTCAGTTTTTTATTTTGTTTTGTATCTGCTATTATTCCTCGACATTGGCGAAATCGCCGATAGATAATCCGTGGAAGGGGTTAACTGAAAAAAGAAGAAGAAGACCTTTTATTGCTATCTCTTTTTGATTTGCATAAAACTGAAATTAACAGACTTAACTTACCCTTATTAATAATTAGTATAGATAATGTCACGGTCAGCAATTTACTTTATTTTTAATCTGGTTGTGAACACAGAAATACTTATTAAATCATAGAGAGTAGGATAAAAGTCCCAATACGCATTGCGTAAAAAAAAATTAAAATTTCTGAATTTGTTTATGGTAGAAGTTTTGGCGGGAACATGGAAGGGTGATACGGTGCTCTTGTTTTAATTCATTATTTTGGTGATACTTAGTGTTATATTGCATAATTATGGAGGTATATTATCCAATGTACTTCTATTAAAGTGCTCAAATGAAGTGAATTGAAATAACTGTGCCAATCAAGTGGTTTTTCGTTGCCGCCAAAACTCCTCGATAAAGTCTTGGTAAGCACAGAACACTATTACTCTAGTTGGTAAGCCACTAGTGACTAGTGAGTGACTGCTTTACTTTTACTTCGACATAGTAGTTAGTACTGAGGACAAAAAAGAAACAAGTAATAGACGAGCTCAATGGACTAGTATCAAGAGCTGAAGAATTTAAATAAAAAAAGTAATATTTTAAATTTGAATTGTTGACATCAATATTGAAATTTCAAAACAAAAATTCAATTGTTTTCTTCGAATTTGTTAGTGCCAGTTGCTCAGGTAATCAGGTAATATTGTGATTTTGATGCTGACCCAAATGATTTGGTAAGAAAAAAACATTTTACAGAAGTTTATTCTTTGATTGCCGTGTGATAATAAATGGCTGCTATATTCAAATGATACTGGCCATTTATTTTTGTTTTATGCGGCCTGCCAGTACTGTACATTAATTTCATTTTTAGTTAGCTTGGCTGGAAAACTCGGCTAACCTAATTAATAGCCAGTAGGTAGTAATTATATTCGGGTAGTAAATACGTTCCCATTTCCCGCCAATGCCATGGCAAACATTTTAATCGAGCTATTAAGTAGTTATCGAGAGTAAAAAAATAAGGACAATGTTATCCACGAAGAAAAGAAGAAGAGATGTTATCCGAATTTAAATCAAGGTTCTCGGGACGACTCTCAATTGTGTTTTATAAATTTTCTGTTGTTACTTATGTATTTTTTTGTGTCTGTTCACAATTCAGGACTATAATACTAATTAATATATGAGATCGTATTATATATTTATACATATAGATTATAGTTTTAAAATATTAACATTTAAAAAAAATACGGCGATATCCTCTAAATCCCAGATCCTGTCCCCCAAAGGACATGTCCAAAAACGGGCCGAAATTTCTAACCATGATACTTTATATAAGGGGTCTGCAACTAACCGGATCCCGTTGAAAATTTGCATCGAGCCCTGCGGGCCAAAACAACCCTCATAATACTAAAATATGAATGTAGAGCTAGTTATATAAGAAAGTAATTTAAATTGAATTGAATAGGGAGGTCATTATACTTAAAAATATTCTGTGGCCCAACGCTTGCCCTGTGGTCTGCCTGTTGCAGACCGGTATTTTCTATACATTTTGGATAGTAATCCCAATTCCCAAAAACTATTTCTTTGCAATAGTTTGTATAATTTTAAAATCCTTTGATGTTGAGATCTATATAATTTTATTTTGCTGCACTTCATGTGAACTTATTTAAAAAGTTAGTTAAATAAATGCAGAGTAATGATTCCTTATGTTTAAGCCAATGTTAGACATTGAAATTAAACTACTACAACAAACTTAATTGTGGTTTTTTATTTTATTTTTGTCCCGACGTTTTGAAGGCTTTGCAGCAGTTCGTGGTCACGGTACTGACTGAGGTGTTGGTGGTCCGATAAGCAAATGTCACAATTCTACCTTCAATTTACAATTTTATGGTGTTAGTTATTGTTTGCGGGGCCAAACCTGAAGGCCGTACTCGACCAGAGTGGCAGAGGATAGAGTTCTGTGTAGAGAGCTGGAGGAGGCCTATGTCAAGAGGCACGCCGATTTGCGAGAGAATATCATTTTTGAAATTATAAATATGTAATTGCCAAAATCGGAATAAAAGGGCTTTATTATTATTATTTATTGCTTGCGGTCCTGTCGATGCAGTAAGAGCTCACAATGTCTTGAGGTCTGGCAGCAGGTATTTTGGGGCCCGATTTAATTAGATGTATTACCATGTCTCAGGTTTTTGCAAGTTTCCAATCATCTTCTGTATTGCGATTTAGAACGTTTTTTTTATTTCAATAGTCTCGCGAATCATCCTAGGGAAGAATTGGTGTTCTTTGGCAAGGATTTGTGGCTTGTTGAATCTAAGGTAATGGTTGGAGCCTTCTTCCGAGTGTTCAACTTCTGCAGATTTCGTCTTCTTTTTCGTCAGAAGTCTGCAGTAGCTGGAAGTAGGGAAATACACTATATTATGTATATTATTAAGTAGAAGGTGTAAATAAGTAAACAATAATTTTAAGAAGGTAGTTCTTTTCTCAAGAATCATTATTGCCATTTTAGAACTTTTAAGGATGGCAAATCAACAGCCACTTGTCCTATGCATGGAGAACTCCTTGGGCGAGGAAGTGACTGTGAGGGTGGAGCCAGAAGATGACTTTCAATCATTTCTAGATAAAGCCAAGTAAGAGTTTCTGGATCTAAGAAATTGTTTATACGGGGTTGCTTGTGGTTGTAGAAATAAAAATATCTTGACCATGGAGCCAGATTTTTCAGTCTTTATGATCTTAATGGGAAGTTTTAATTAAGACTTACCATTAAGACAGCAGCAAAATTTTTCTAAGCATTTATTATTTTAGGGAAATATTCTTCTATATGCCCTTACCCAACTTAAATATGGGATTAGCGCGCGTCGGGTTGGTTTTTTCCACTGGTGTCCTACCACATGATAACCTCCATAGAGGTACCTACAAGTCACAAATCACGCCATTATCCTGTACGAAGGGGCAGACAGAGATGCAATCAGTACACTCACTTTTCGATATGTAGCTTCCGCCCCATGATGGCCTATCATCATATCGGAGGTACCTAACTCCAAGTAAATCGCGAAACAAATTCCCACATAAAGTAGATTCAAACCTGCCGGCCCATAACCCATATATGCTGCCATAAGACTAAGAATGTCACATTTACTTGTTGTAATAAAATATTGATGATTTTAGGGGTCTTTTAGGATTAGAAGTTGATATCAATCTAATAACTGGTAATCAGCATGTATCTCTAACTGAAAATATGTATCAGTTTTTATTGAAAACCGAACAGAATATGCACAGCATGCAGTTTGACCATATGTTGGAGCCTAATCCCGATTCAGTGTATGTGTTAGACGATGGGACTCAGATTAGAGCATCGCAAATACAATTCGATAATGATGATCCAGTTGATTTTACTATCGGTAAAATTCCCTTTATAAAATACACGAATGATGTAGATTCGGATGTAGAAGACGTCGTTGTAGAAAAAACAGTAGATTACAATATAATCGACAGTCCAGTCGCCAAAAGACCAGATCATACCTCAAGCCCTCAGAGCTTTGCCAACAGTCTCCCATTCAAATTGGTTTGCACAAACACAACGGCATTTGAGAACCAATTCGCCAAATATGTAGAAACAAAAACTAATGCTACGTTAAACAATGTTACTAACAGAAACAAGTCGCCTAGAAGTCTCATTCGCGATAATTATACCAAATACGGCGATAGTCATCAACGCAAAACCGATAACTGTAGTTGTACAAGGGAGGAAATACTGAATATGTTCAAAGATTCCCCTGTGAACTCTTTGCCTTATGAGGGTTACACTGAAAGAAGACACGTCCGTAAAAGTGATCCATCACGCATCCATAAAAGTTTTAAGCCTCTAGTAGCAGATTTAGATGGAGTTTTGATCAGCGAAAATGGCAATCAGATATGTTTCATCTGCGATAGAAAAGTCGATCGCGAAAAAATATATCTTTTCGACAACGAAGACCAAAAAATTCACAGAAAGTCACCGCAAAAGAAAACTGAAACGCAATTGAAGATTATTTGCGAAAAATGTTTGAATGAAAATTTTACTCCTTGCTCCATGAAGGGCGCGAACCAATTCTTGAATCCAGACGAGTATTTAGTGATTCGAAACAACCAACAGTACATATTTAAAAAGATTAAGAATATCGATTTCAAAACGATAAGTCGAGGGAAGAGGAACGAGAGTAGGAAAATCGCAACGGAAGAGTTTGTTAAAGTTGAGATAGGTTCTGACGGGGAGATAATAACAAAGCCGATAGATGAAAAGTCTGATGACGTCATCGTAGTCAGAGATAGAGATAGCTCGAGCGACGTAGAAATCATTGAACCGGAAGCAGAAATAGACACGATTATAAACAATTTAGAAGATGCTGATGAGCAAGTTAAAGAGTTTTTGGGAAAGTACCAGTGCGACGGTAGCAATGAAGTGGAGCTTAAGTGCCGGTAATTATTGTTTAGAATTTGGACATGACGGCCTATATATTGTTTGACTAACTCCCGACTTTTGGAAATTTCTTCACATAATGCTCCGATTCTAAAAATTCTTTCACTAATAGGAAGCTACTTATTTACTTATTGTTTTTATACCGAAAAAGAATTTCACGGGCGAATCAAAATTAGAATATATTTTTTCTCTGCATAACAGGTTCTGTGAGCATGTATTCTCGAACATTTCGGAAGTAATAGAGCATGGAGAAGTCCATAAGCAGGACGTCGACGATGATTCGGTGTTCCCCTGTCCACTCTGTAACTATGGTAAGTTTACAGAAGTAATGTAAGTGGCTGATAGGTTTGTATTATTTTACACCGTAAACAACTGCTCTTGTCACTCTAAAGCATTACACAAACACTAAGTCTCATTCTGTCCAGCAATATTATTGCCTATACTGTCCTTCAAACTAGAAAAATACTTTTGGCAAGTTGTTTAGCAGTAGGGATATACAAAGCCTATTTAGTTTGACTTACATACGTTTGACCTGATAGTGATTATGCTCATGTACGATTTATCTTACTTAGGTTACGCCCATTTCAAGTGGCTCAAAGGTCATCTATTGGCTGCCCATGAGAAGAAATCTGATGATGTGAAGAAGGAAGCGGCTGTTGGTGACAAAAACGGTATGATTATCTGAAACAGACACAAACATTGACAGTCGACACTCAATATACAGAAATTCATTCACGATGATGCTCCCCTCTAATTTTTAACACCCGACGGAAAAAGACGGGTGTAATCTTAATCGCTGTCCAAGTGGGTAACCTTCCGCTTAAGTTTTTTTTTTCTGTAAGTACATACTAAATACCTATGAATAATCAAAGTTCTCTTCACTTAACCCGCGAGATCTCCGCCGAAAAATTGGTAGCGCGCGTCATCCTGGTTGAAATTATCTATCATCCATTCTTGACATTCAACAGTCGACCGACGAAATTCAACAATCTACCTTTGACAATCTAAGACTCTACTTCGGTAATCTCTACACCCGGCAGGCGGCAACACGGCATGACATCCGACACGCTGCAGCTCTATACTACAATTTTTTTATGGCATTGTATGACGAGACGAGCATGCCCTTCGCCTGTTGGTAAGCGATACGACCACCCATAGACAATAGAAACACCATCTAGCACCTTGAGTTACAGAGTACTGTGTGGCATTCCACTGCGCTCGTCATCTTGAAACATAAGATGTTAAGTCTCATTGTGTCCTGTAGTTACACTGGTTACAATGCCCTTCAAACCGAAACACAACAGTGCATGCGCACTGCTGCTTGGCGAGAGAAATAGACATTGCGGTGGTACCCACCCAGACGGACTTTTACATATGAGAGTCCTACCACCAGTAAATTCGACATTGTACACACGTAACTTGACGTAATGAAATGGTGTGACTTGATTTATTATCTTCTACACTCGTAACTTAATTTTATTCCCTTCTCTAGGAACAGAAGATCTTAATCAAACTACCGTAGAAGTAAAGTGTGAAGCAGTAAGTGGATTTATTATTGCCTAGTCATGATTCCTATTCACACAAACAGTGGCGTAACTACACCCGTGAAGGCCAGTGGCAAATTCATGGATTAGGGCCCTCGGCAGTACCCGACGATCTTTTTCGTTGTACGATTCTCTTGAACGGTCCTCTACCTCTTTGGTCGGGGCCTTCCGGAGGTCGATGGTCCATGGAATTTCGCCGTCATGCCACTATATAGTCAAGCCACGGCACGCAAGGTGTCAAGATTTTCAAATCTATTCAGCCTTCAAATGATAGAAGTCCAGAAAGACATGAACATAATTTTATATTTCTTTAACGATGAACGCAGATTACAGAAGAAAACCTGGCGAGCAGCGATGACGAGATATGGATAGTCCAGACGGCAGATGCGGATGTGGAAGGAACGGATCAGCTGCAGAAACTACTTGACGCTGCCAATGTAAAATACAAAACAGTTTCCCCTCTTTCAATTGAGCGGCTGGGTCGTACCGTAGAATTGTTGATAGTTATGATTTCATGAAGATTTAGGAATTTTTTGAGATGCGCAAAGAGTAGGGTCGAAGTTTGCTTCTACCTCATACTATTAGAGACTTCGATTAACTTTTAATTAACTACTATCAAAAATGCTAGGATGTCTTACGTTTTCTCGCCGAATTGAACATGTATATGGGGATGGAATGAATTTCGATGGTCAAGCCACTTTTAGGAAGTGACTTTTAGGGGAAGTCATATGCAAAAGCTTACGTCACTAAGTTGAGTAAAGGATGTTTTGTTACGCCTTCATTTCTATTTCTGAAATATTTTCAGGTCGTCGAGAAACAAGATGAATCTAAAAAGACTCCAAAATGCCTCAATTGCAGGTAAACTATGATTTGGTTCTATACCTCCTATAGAGTATGTTCTTAGAGTCAAGGGTCAAAGCCAACGTATTTCTAAGTGATGCATCCGTATTGGTGACCAAATTAGATTCCAGGTGCAGTATGGACCGACGAACCGAATCCATGACAAGTATTGTTGAAATCTTTGTCATGTAGAATAGTGGGTTTTAAGACATAGACTTTAGTATAGGAATTATGGCGATTATATTCATGTTATATAATATACAGTCAAATATTTCCGTCGCTGGAGGCACTAGCGACCCACCGCTGTCGCCGACGAGGCAGGAAACGGAAATCAGGAAACGAAGCTACATTGATATGTGTGCCGACACAGCAGGATTTCATTAAGGTAAAATCATCATTCTACTTTTTTTACTGACAGAAATATAATCTCCACCTATTCTTAAAGAAAATTAACATTAACCTATGGTGTTTTATTTGGTACATATTTAGTTTTTTTTTCATCCCTACGTTCCTAATCACCCCGTTTTATCGATGATTTCATATTCCCCCCATGGTACATCAGCTATCCGAGCAATCAATTGCAAACTATTAGTGTGCTGTTTGTCTGTAGCCAGTTGCGAACTTGCCTAAGATATATATTTTTTCAGAGGGCTCAAGGAAGGCCACGTCAAACGAATGTAAATGGAGACAATTCGATTATTCCAGTAAGTATTTTTTTTTAAGCTTTTGCTTGGTTATTATATCGTGCTGTTTTGTTGTAATTTTAGTTTTGGTCTTATTGTTTTTTTAGAAGCCTCGTAAGAAGAAGTCTAAGGAACCTTCATCGGATCCTCAAATCGTCACGTGCGATAACTGCAACGAATCGTTTACCTCCAAAGTCAGGCTTAAATTTCACATGTGAGTTGAGCTGCTTGTTTCTTCCTTTGTAAAGAGGAAATTTTAGGTTCTACAATAAGTGGAATTTTATATCATCATAATCATCATTCATATAATTTGTTTTTTATATTTCCAGCTAGGATTGTTTTTAACGGCCTGTTTCCAATGTTCAAGTAAATATTCCATATCAGTTAATGCTGAATTGCTCTTTTGTTTAGTATTCATTTCTTAACTTGACTTTTGTATTTAGCCCTATATTATGTCCAACGATTTCGTTATGAATTAGGCCCTTAGTCTATCTATCTAACAATTTAGTAACTACCCTCTCCAGTAAAATTTTCCGCAGTACCTTCATATGTTTCTGCAGGCAGTTCCACGAGTCCACGCCGATGCTGTCCGAAGGTAAATACAGTTGCGTGGAGTGCGCGGGCTCCGTGTTCAGCACAGAGACGGCGCTGTTCGACCACGTGCACTTCCAGCACGACAAGCTCAAGCGCTGGCAGTGTCCTGTGCACGGCTGCGGGAAGACCTTCCATCTGCGGTGAGCAGGGTTGGCATTAGGCGCCTGGACCCAAAAAAATGGGCTTTTGGCACCTGTAAAGAGTAATGGAGCTGGCCAAAGCTATCTAAAAGAATAAATAAATAATTTCATCGAGCTGCAGTTCGTTGGAGTATCCTAGGGCCCAAAGCGCCTTCCGTAAGATCTCGGTGCCTTTTTCATGCTACGCTATGCTACATTAGTCTTTTAACCTTTTGTATGAAAATAATTCTATTAATTTTGAGTGTCTCTTTATAGCGCCACGTTGACAAAGCACAGCCGCACGCACACGGACACGCGCCGGTATGTGTGCGTCACGTGTGGGAAGCGGTTCCTCGACAAGCAGACCCTGGACGAGCATGGAGTCACGCATTTGCAGGTATTGTATCACCTTTAGGAAAAGTGTTGTTCATTGTTATTTTGAAGCAGTAGGCAATCTATATTTTTAAGTTGACAATAGAGAAATAGTGATGGACTCGAGGTGATTGACATTTTCTTTGAACAGCACTGAGTGAGCATCACTAGTGAGTGATGGCAATTAATGCTGTTTTGAAATAATTTTATTAGCATGATAATTTTATTGTCTTAGCATGCTGAATAATCACGCTAATTCTAATTGCTAATATGATATATGAATTAAAATAATGTTAATTTCAATTTCGTTCGTGTTGTGGTGCAGATCAAGCCGTTCCAGTGCCACATCTGCCTGAAGCAGTTGACGCGTCGCTCGCGCCTGCGCATGCACGTGCGCGCGCACGAGGAGGAGCTGGCGCCGCGCCGCGTGCTCGTGTGCGCCGTGTGCCGCCGCGCCTTCCGAGACGCGCAGCACGCGCAGGTACGCACATGCACATGCACGAGGAGGAGCTGGCGCCGCGCCGCGTGCTCGTGTGCGCCGTGTGCCGCCGCGCCTTCCGAAACGCGCAGCACGCGCAGGTACGCACATGCACATGCACGAGGAGGAGCTGGCGCCGCGCCGCGTGCTCGTGTGCGCCGTGTGCCGCCGCGCCTTCCGAGACGCGCAGCACGCGCAGGTACGCACATGCACATGCACGAGGAGGAGCTGGCGCCGCGCCGCGTGCTCGTGTGCGCCGTGTGCCGCCGCGCCTTCCGAGACGCGCAGCACGCGCAGGTACGCACATGCACATGCACGAGGAGGAACTGGCGCCGCGCCGCGTGCTCGTGTGCGCCGTGTGCCGCCGCGCCTTCCGAGACGCGCAGCACGCGCAGGTACGCACATGCACATGCACGAGGAGGAGCTGGCGCCGCGCCGCGTGCTCGTGTGCGCCGTGTGCCGCCGCGCCTTCCGAGACGCGCAGCACGCGCAGGTACGCACATGCACATGCACGAGGAGGAGCTGGCGCCGCGCCGCGTGCTCGTGTGCGCCGTGTGCCGCCGCGCCTTCCGAGACGCGCAGCACGCGCAGGTACGCACATGCACATGCACGAGGAGGAGCTGGCGCCGCGCCGCGTGCTCGTGTGCGCCGTGTGCCGCCGCGCCTTCCGAGACGCGCAGCACGCGCAGGTACGCACATGCACATGCACGAGGAGGAGCTGGAGCCGAGCCGCGTGCTCGTGTTCGCCGTGTGCCGCCGCGCCTTCCGAGACGCGCTGCACGCGCAGGTACGCACATGCACATGCACGAGGAGGAGCTGGCGCCGCGCCGCGTGCTCGTGTGCGCCGTGTGCCGCCGCGCCCTCCGAGACGCGCAGCACGCGCAGGTACGCACATGCACATGCACGAGGAGGAGCTGGCGCCGCGCCGCGTGCTCGTGTGCGCCGTGTGCCGCCGCGCCTTCCGAGACGCGCAGCACGCGCAGGTACGCACATGCACATGCACGAGGAGGAGCTGGCGCCGCGCCGCGTGCTCGTGTGCGCCGTGTGCCGCCGCGCCTTCCGAGACGCGCAGCACGCGCAGGTACGCACATGCACATGCACGAGGAGGAGCTGGCGCCGCGCCGCGTGCTCGTGTGCGCCGTGTGCCGCCGCGCCTTCCGAGACGCGCAGCACGCGCAGGTACGCACATGCACATGCACGAGGAGCTGGCGCCGCGCCGCGTGCTCGTGTGCGCCGTGTGCCGCCGCGCCTTCCGAGACGCGCTGCACGCGCAGGTACGCACATGCACATGCACGAGGAGGAGCTGGCGCCGCGCCGCGTGCTCGTGTGCGCCGTGTGCCGCCGCGCCTTCCGAGACGCGCAGCACGCGCAGGTACGCACATGCACATGCACGAGGAGGAGCTGGCGCCGCGCCGCGTGCTCGTGTGCGCCGTGTGCCGCCGCGCCTTCCGAGACGCGCAGCACGCGCAGGTACGCACATGCACATGCACGAGGAGCTGGCGCCGCGCCGCGTGCTCGTGTGCGCCGTGTGCCGCCGCGCCTTCCGAGACGCGCTGCACGCGCAGGTACGCACATGCACATGCACGAGGAGGAGCTGGCGCCGCGCCGCGTGCTCGTGTGCGCCGTGTGCCGCCGCGCCTTCCGAGACGCGCAGCACGCGCAGGTACGCACATGCACATGCACGAGGAGGAGCTGGCGCCGCGCCGCGTGCTCGTGTGCGCCGTGTGCCGCCGCGCCTTCCGAGACGCGCAGCACGCGCAGGTACGCACATGCACATGCACGAGGAGGAACTGGCGCCGCGCCGCGTGCTCGTGTGCGTCAAGTTCTTTTTCAATGCTGACAAACACAATCACACACCCACAATTTTGTCAATAGGAGCACGCAACAAAGTCCACGGAATGTATTGAAGCGTTCGCGAATGACCTGAAGGTGGAGTCTGATGAGGCGACTGTTCAGCTTTCGCCCACCAGCGGCATCGTCAGACACACCGTGCAGATACTCGGTAATTTAGCTTATACTTGATAGGAAAAAAATTACAGGCTGATTATATTATTTCCCTGGTGGAAGGTTACGCCACTAAGATGATGCGAGCCTGCGATGGTATGAGCCCGTTTCAAGTCTTTATCTGGAGTATGAAGATTTTACTGGCTGGTTCATGTCTGAAGTGTCTAAAGTGCAGACTGGTGAACCATGAAAGTCTCTACATTTTGTCCCCTTTCTCGACTTATATCTTTGAGAAACATGTGTTTAATTTGACGTGCTTGAAATGCTTCAAACACCCAATTTCCAGCTAAAAATAGCTTAAACATAAATTTACCTACTAAGGATCCTTTGCACCATATCAGAATCTCCAAAACTATCAAAGCCGATACCACGACAAGTGGACAGTCCACTAGCCCAGCCACTTCTCTCACAAGTGACTGACGAAGGGAGGTCTATAATACGCGTTGTGGAAATAGAAAAGGCGTTTCGATGCGAATATTGTGAAGAGTGAGTACGCTGGTACTACAGAGGTATTCTGCATAGCATTCGTAGCGTATTAAGACTAAATACGGAAATTTGTAGCTTATGAAGCCAAGCGCAATTATGCGTAGAGTTTGAAGACAAGCACAATTGCTTATGAAGCTAAGTGTAAAGATGTGTAGCTTGTGAAGCTAAGCGTAGAGACTAGAGATGCGTAGCCTATGAAGCCAAACGTATAGATCCGTAGCGTATGAAGAGAAGCGTAGAGATTCGTAGCCTATAAAGCAAATGGTAGAGATGCGTAGCGGATAAAGGGTAGGAACGAGATGCATTATTTAAGCGCAAGTTTATATTTATTATTTGCCTATAAATATGCCACTAGTGCGTGTTGGTTTAAAGTGAACATCATTGGGGATGGGTGAAAATTAAGATTTTCACCTATCCCCTGAAGGAAAGCAGATATTTTTAGTATTTTACTTATAAAATAAAATAAAATAAAAATAGCCTTTATTCTACCACAATCATTACAATTATTACATTAAATTAAATTAAGTTACAGTTATTACATTTAAATTATTAAATCTTTTATTTTACATCTATGGGATTAAGAATATGTATTATTTTTATGTATTATTTGCATGCATTAAAATTTATCATTATTATTTATTTATTTATTTTATTTGTTGTGGAAGTCGCCTGCTTGGCGTAGGCCTCCCCCAATTGCCTCCATTTTTCCCTATCTCTGGCTTGTGTCCTCCAGTCTCCTCCATTTCTCTCCTTGAACACATCTTCCCATCGCTTTTTTGGTCTACCTCTGTGTCTTTTGCAATCTCTGGGTACCCATTCTAATTCTAAGAGAAGCATGTTAGGCATAAGACTTAGTGATAGAATAAGCAACGAAATAATAAGAACAAGAACAAGAATAATAGATATACGAGAAAGAGTAAGGAACTTGAAATGGCACTGGGCGGGACATGTCTGCAGAATGGAGAAAAATAGGTGGGCAAGAAAAAATATTAGAATGGGTACCCAGAGTATTTTACTTATTATTTGTTTATTATAGTTCATAGTTTACAGCTAGTTTACAAAGGCAGTAGGAATAGTTTTATTTTTACAAATAACCACTAGTGCCATGCACAGATGACATTATTCCAAGCTTCCACAATGTTCATGTGACATTTTTGTAATGCTTATATACAATTTTCAGTGTATTTTATTTGGAGGACAGTCTAAACTCCCACCGTGCCATACATAAGGGCGTGAGGAACCCCTTCACCTGCCACATATGCAAAGTCAGCTTCGCCACTTATTCCAGGTCTGTGTATGTCAGTAACAAATTTTGTGGTGATTCTTGTGTATATGTGTATTCTGCAATAAAAATAACTCAGCAAATTAGAACCTTCAAATCATGTTTGTTTGTGGGGAAATTAAGAACAGCTGAATCGATTTAAAAAAATCATTCATTAATGAAAAGCTTTACTGCCCCTGCGTAGGCTTCAATACTGAAATACTTAATCAGGCTGTCGATGTAATAGAGAAAGTATATCCTGGCAATGGATTACTGCCTGGCTCTAAGAAAAAGTTCATTTTTACCTTCCCCGTAGAGTGACTACTCACAAAACAACCCACGGGTTCTACAAGCGTTCTCTGGCGTCAGCTCAGCAGGCCAGCCAGGTAGGAGGGCAGGGCAGCCAAGGACCGGCAGCTACCGGCATCCTCGGCTACGGAGACTTTCCCGTCGTCAAGCATTTCTTATGTGAGGTGAGCTCTATTAACTGGTCATACGATTGAATATTGCTTGGGGGCATAGCACTGTTAAAGCGAGCATTGGACCGAGTCCCTAACACTATGTATCTACTCTGTCATACCGATAAGCTTAGCTCTACATCGGACCAATTGATTACTGAATAGATTATGGTGGCCCACACCCAGGGACAGTCAAAGTTACTATTACTGTTGCATAAGTTATGTGTTATGACAACACTTTTACCCTTGTTGTTACATTATAGTTCATGAACAATCTGCCAGAATAATAAGTGGTAGATCCATTAAAATCAATAAACGATCCCTATCGCTATTTTCGGATCGATCCCGAGATTGAATTATTGAAAGGTAGCCGGTATTTTTAAATCAAACTTCTGGGTAGTGTTACATAGCATTGTCGAATATTTTATAATAATTCCAATTCTTCTCATTTTAACACGACAAGAATATAAAATTCCTGGATTCTTGTATGCGTTTATAATATGGTTATTGTTTACCATAAGGCGATTCATTAGCATATTGTCTAATATAAAACTCATGTTTCCTAGGACTGTGGGAGGTCCTACCTTCACTGGACATATCTGCAAGTGCACAGACGTATGAAACACGCGAATGAAAATTACACGTACGCTTGCAACCAGTGTGAGCTGACCTTTCCCAACAGGTATGTATATTTGGAGTTAGTTCTGCCCTGAATCCATTATGAAATCGATGAATAATAGCAGCCAAATCCATAACTTTTCATATATGTACTCTACAGTAGCAGTGTTGGGTACCACCGTAAGAAGGTGCATGGGAAGACTGGACCTGATGATCCTCCCGCAGCCTCTTCTAAAGAGCCTAGAGCAAACTACAGGTAAGGTTTGCCACTTATTTAGACATTGAAAATGTCTTGATTGGGCTTATTTATTTTGTGTAGTGAGTTTGTTAATTTGAAACTTAAGTACTTTTTACAAGCTTTTACATAAGTAGCAATGTATGATCCCGCGAAATCTTGCTGAATGAAAACTGAATTTTAAAGCAGTATTCTAAACCGATTGAGATGAAATTTTGCATACTCTTAATTTGCATGACAATTTATGGTTAGCTTGGTGACGTTATTCTAAATCCAATATGGCGGACCACTCAAGATGGCGGATTCGTTATTTTTTACGTACTCCCATGAGTATCGAATTAAAGATTTTTTTATTAGAATGTCCTTAAAGGGCATTTCGAAAAATACAATATTTTTCGTAAGTCTAAAGAGTGATAAAAAATTTCTAGTCAATTTTAAAAGGCTGATAAAAATGTGTAGGATACCATGTCGAGACTGTGACGAGGTCTTGCCAAGCAAAACTGCGCTCTACAAGCACAGGAAGAAAGAACACTGCGACATATCTTGCCGACCAGGTAGATAAATTCTACATTTATGTTTTACCCCAAACTCTTGAGGCCGAAAATAAGATACCAAATGTCAAAATTCATGTAGACGCTTATTATTTAAGATGCATTAACGGCTGAACGATTTTAGATGGAATTTGGCCAAATTCGGACTCGACGGAAAAGTGCCCAGAGGAGTCTTATTCTGGAATGGAAACAAATAAACAGATGGAGTCATGAGATAAAGAAACTAGTACATCATCATTTTTCGAATGAATGTGTTTTCCAGGTATATTTTGTTGCGGCACTTGCGGTAAGCAGTACAGCAGCCGGGCCGGCCTGGAGGCGCACCTACTGACCCACTCTGGGAATGCTCATGACAAGTTCAGGTAGAGCTTTAGATTTTTTTTTAAATATACTAGCTGTCTGATGACTAATAGAGTGTCTGATTAGGAATATACTAATCTTGAACGCCACTTTTGTAAAAGAAATTAGTTCTATAAAGATTTTTTCTTTTTTTCTATATTTTGTGAGTTTGTTTTTACTATTTTATTCACAATACACATTTTTACCCAACCCAAAAAATCTTGGTAAGTAAAATAAAAGTCTGATAGTTCTATCAAACGACATAATAGTGAATAGTATATTGTTGTAGACTGCCTCGGTGGCGTAGTTGTATTATGGTACGACTGCAATGCTGAGGTCTCGGGTTCGATCCCCGGGTCGGGCAAAGTGATATTGAGTTTTTCTATTCAGTATCAGCTCGGAGTCTGGGATTTGTGCCCGATATGGCGATAGGCTCGCCCCCTATCACATCATGGGACGGAAAAATGGCGAAAAGTGCGTGCACTAGTTGTGCCTCTGCCTACCCCTTCGGGGATAAAAGGCGTGAGTGTATATGTATATGTATGTATATATGTGTGCAGGGGTGGTGGTGGTGGTGGTGGTGCGTGGCGCTGCCCGTGGTGCGGCGCTCGTTGTGCCACCCGCGTTCAGCTACGCACACACCTGCGACACGCGCACACCGCCACACGCGCCGTCATAGAGGTACACTAACACAACACTACCTTGTTATTATAGCTAGTGATAGTGCTCCGGGCGGGACCAAAAAAAGGTCCCCACTATCAACAATTTCGTAGCTACGATGCGGTATTTGTTAACTGGATGGGAACCTAAAAAGGCCCCTGGTATTAACGCGATGCCTCTTGTATGGTGCGAAACTCCAAGGTTGTCAAGTTCGCCCTTTAAAACTGCCACTGATTACAGCATCCACAATGCCAGTCGGAGCGTAAAGACTGTGTACACTAATAACATATCAGACAAATAGTCAATTAGAACAGCATGGAAAATCTTTACTTTGTAAGATAAAAAAATTATGTGCTTCACACCAACCCCGAAAAATGTAGGTATATGTGCACAAGGCTATTATTCTATGTAACAAGAAATATTACCATTAATTAAAATAAACACAATCTATAAGTATCCCAAACATAATTCTCAAGTCTGACGCTGTCACAAGCTAAAAAATATTTAGTAAAACTATAATGAATTCAAAGAATCAAGTAAATGTATTTCTAGATAGAAGGTTGGAATCCGACACCAGAGGATATCACGAGGGTGCTCGCTGCCAACAACATATCTCAAGACAAGGTGGTCGAGATCAACAAGATATCGTTTTCAAAGGTACAGTACACGCATCAGATATTTACAATAACTACAAAAAATCAGGATATCGACTTTCAATATTTGCATTAAAAAAATCCAAGTTTAATTATAAAATTACAACTACCCACATAATTTCCATAATAACCTTTAGACATTGTGTTTGAACTATAACCAAGTGGAAGACAACCTGTTCCAGGGCACCTCAAGCATTGTCCCGGACTGTCCGCGCGCTTTAGCCTTGCTAAACGATGTGCCTCGGACTCAAATAGCTTGCGGGAGACCGCCAGAACAAACAGGTAACTAAAATGTTCTGATTAATCAGCGCCATCTAGAAGTGAGTATAGTAACCAACAAAAGCATTGGGGAATATCAAGCATGTATAAGTTCGTTTTTCTGCTAAGTATCAGCACGGAATTTGTGCTAGATATGTCGATGGGCCCACCCCATATTTCATCACGGAACACACATGGCGATAATTGGGTGCATTGGTTGCATCTCTGCCTATACCTTTTACTACGAAAACTTTATGGTCAGTCAGAAATCACGAGCCCTACTCTTTGAGTATCTAGCAATGCAAAGGAGATGGGATGACCAGGCAAAGCCTTCGTTGGTCATACACGCGCAGCTGGTCATTAACTTTCATTAAAACCTATGTGACTTGCGATCGTTGTCATTACATTCTACGATAATGACATTAAGCGGTGCTCCACAGAAATTGTGATTTTTGTTGTGTTATTGTGTAAAAAGCGACTTTACATTCAGCTCCGCACGTGTGGATTTTTTTTGTTAAATGTGTGCTATCCGCGTCTACCTCGCCGTTCAGGATTAGCAGAAAAAAATTGTTTGCGCATTGTTGCCATATAGTGTCCATTGGTTAAAAAGTCTAAGGGCCTACTTTATATTTCTAGCCGTACCATACCCGACAGTCGATGAGTTCCAATCTCTAGCCCACAACCGGTTGATGAGCAAGAACCTGCGCAGACCGAAGATCCTGCAGCGTGGTGGAGACGAGCGACCCCGGCCGGAGCCCTCCTACCCCCTCGAGAGCAGCGGCACTGGGGAGGTGAGGGTTGATATCCTACGAGTATACGATTGTAGGGATGAGTATACTAGGACCCAAAGATCAGACATACAAGACAGGATACAAAAAAATATTACTTAACACTCATTCTAATTTTGGCACAACGACTTAGTTAATTTACTCTACTTAGGGCCTGTTTAACAAGTTTCAAGTAAATTTTATTTGGCAGTTATATTAAACAGCTAATGTAGATACTACTTATTGTATTACCATTTATTTGGGAGCATAAATTAGAGTGTGACTTTTGTATTTAGTCGGCTTATACATTCATATGACGAGTACCATTTACTCTAAAGCTTGTGAAACAGGCCCTTAGTATTAAGAACTAAAAACTAGAACATAGTATCTATGCTTGTGATAATCCACAACTTACTGAGCCAATCTACCCACAAATGGCAGCTTTCCCGCTTGGAACTGGTATTTCTGAATACTAGGAAGAGGTGTACCTAGTTCCACAACTAGTCTATATAATTGCTAGATATTGGGTTTTTCGACTTACTATCAGCCCAGAGTCTGAAATTAGTGCCAGTTATGGCGGTAGGCTCGCCCCCATCACATCATGGGACGGAATACCAACGGCGAAACTTGCGTGCACTAGTTGCGCCTCTGCCTACCTCTTCGGGGATGAAAGGCGTGAATGTATACTATAACCGCTATACTATGTTCCAGGAGCTCTCGGATTTGAGCATGCAGCTTCTGTTACGCGATGGCGTTATGGTAGACGGCAGCCAGATGGTGCAGCTGCAACTCAACGACTCCATGCTGCTGGAATGAACTATGGATGATCTAAGATTGCTTAGAAGATATTTTGTTTCACGCACATACACACTCCGATATATCGGTACGATCATATGAAAGATAAGATCAAAGTCGGTCGTCTGTTAAAAAGCGCCTGCGCAAAAATAATAGCAATAACAATATTACAATTTTCTACTGGTCATGTAATTTCACTCGTTCTAATACGTTAGGTCTAATATCGCCCAGTAAATATCCTTCGAACCCGAACAAACTAGCATGCATGAGTTGGTAAGGTATATAGTAAGGCCAGATCTAAACAGTAACAGTTTTTATTGCCTTCGTAGGCAGACGAGCTAACGGCACACCTGATGGTAAATAGTTACCGTAGCCCATGGACGTAAGAAATGCCAGGGACACAGCCAAGCCGCTGCCTAACATAAATCCTCGTTTGAAGAACGATAAGTCATAGTGCTGAGGAAATATCGTGGGAGGAAATTCGTTTCAGAGTGAACACGTACGTGGTAAAAGTGATCTCTGGAAACGCACACAGCTGGCAGTTGGCTTTGACAGGTGGTATGGATGAACTTTCCACCGAGAACTAGTAGTCCGATGGTAAAATGGAGATGACGGTGTCATCTCGAACAGTTTTTCAGCAATCGCCGGGGAAAAGCCGATAGAGTATGCAAAGAGACAAAATTGTCTCTTCGTATGCCCAACGGCATGCGACGCCCCGCGTCTCGGTAAATAAGGCCGCAGGTTTCGTATTATTCGCTTTATAGTTTACTAGCTTTTGCCCGCAGCTCCGCCCGCGATAAAGAGTTTTTCCGGGATAAAAGTCCCGCTTTATATTTTCCCGGGATAAAAAGTAGCTTATAGCACTCAGGAGAATTGTAGCTTCCATTTAGTGAAAGAATTTTCAGAATCGGTCCAGTAGTTTTTAAGTTTACCATTACAAACAGCTAGCTTTTGCTCGCGACTTCGCACGCGTTAATAATTTTTTCCGGGATAAAAGTACATCTAACCTTCCTCTTGAATCACTCTCTCTATTAAAAACCGCATCAAAATTCGTTGCGTGGTTTTAAAGATCTAAGCATACATAGGGACAGACAGCGGGAAGTGACTTTGTTTTATATTATGTAGTGAAATCGTGCGATTTCAAAGGTAATTTGTACGATTTGTCGGAGCGTGTGTATCCAGCGTTAGATTAAGTGAAATGAATTTGAATTTAGCTATTGTTGATGTAATTTATATTTGTAAATAAAGAATTGTGCAAGTATTGGATATTACTTAACACACACACACACACACACACACACACACACACACACACACACACACACACACACACACACACACACACACACACACGCCTTTTATCCACGAATAGGTGCAACTAGTGTACCCACTTTTCGAAATGCGTATTCCGTCCCACGATGTGATAAGGGGCGAGCCTATTTCTTAACATTTAATTATTATTAAGTCTATCTAGACACGTGGCAGCGTGTCAAGCCAAATTCAAGCAAAGGAACTGGCTAGCCAGCGCAGAGAGTAATATTACACGAACCACTTGGTGGCACTTTTGACCCTTCTATAACTCAAAACCTCTAACGTAAACACATAAAACTTCGTGTGTTTAATTATATCCATAAGGACATTATAGTCACATTACCTACTGCTAGCTACAGCATTGGCGAGATGGGTTGGGAGAAGATATTTATAGATAGTTAAATAAAATTTAAATAGGAATTTTCTTTTATTAGAACCAGTACCAAATTTAATTTCTCGCTACCCGGTCATTCATAAACAAAGAATAAAGTCTCCATGGAGTTAAAGATTTTCCATAGTCTTCCCCATAATAATGTATTTTCAGGAGCATTGTCAGATGATAATACGCGCCTGTTAAAAAATTAAAAGCAAATATGGCGGCCGGTGCAACCCCGCCGTCGGCTCGACTAATGGTTGTTAATCTATCGATAAATTTCCCTCTTTATCCACAATTATATCTGATAATATTTGATAAGTTTATCAATTACAAAGATAATAGTTTCGCGATAAAAACAACACAACTCGTAACTGTGATTTGTGAGGAGGGTTTCCATAAAAAAGGTTTGTACCTTTTTAGTTTTTTCTAAAAGGCATAGGCTGTTAACATGGTGTTTTAAGTACTGATAACATAAGTGCCTTATCACTTATGTTAGGTGTTTTGTTTTGTTTGTGTTTGATATCAAGACAACAAAAATATACATCAAACTATATGTTGCTTCGTTAACGTTAAGAGAGATTGATATCTTGCTTCATTCCATTGCTAGGTGTGACTTTATAACTGATGAAAAAAAAAATATATTTTATACAATGTTTGCGATAGTTACTTCATTTAGGTACGACTGTTTTTTCTGATCTTGTCGTTAAACAATAGTCTAGATGGTTTTTTTTTTTCATTTTTTTTACGGCCATCTTCGGCGTTATTAGGGACGGCTGCGGGCTTCCTCCGACTCGCGTCTAAATTGTCGTCCGCAACCGCCCCTACGCATACCGCTGTTGCGGTCCTTCTCCTGTTGTTGCGGGGGCTCAGAAGCCCCCGCACACCGAGGGACGCCCCTGGCGTCCGAGGCAGCGTGAGACACGCTGCCGTCCATCACGGGGGTCACAGAAGTTGGCTAGACTAATAGGTGGGCGGCACCTCCCGCCCACCCGTGACCCCCGTAGTCTAGATGGTGCACCCACAGTTTCGAAAGACTAATTATTGTGTTACGAGGGCAGGTCACCACCGCCGCCTTACTCTTGCAACGCCATTGTTGACACCATTCATTTGACTGCCTGATCATTTGATATACAACTCATCAAAGTTTTATGTAGATCTAATAAAAGGCGTATGGTGTGTTGTGAGAGGATAATTTAAATAGAAACTAAAGAAATATTTTTATACATACATTAAATAAACACAAAAAAAATGTTGCATTGCCAAAGTGACCCTGACAAAGGTGATATAGGTAACCTCGTGGAGGTGAATGCCAAGGTCAAATGTGATGCCATCAATGTTAGGGATGCCCCTTGATTCCAGATTCGGCCAAGATTAATGTGATCCTACATAATGGCATTGGTAGGTAGGTACTTAATACTTATTCGCTTACGTTCGGTATAACGCCGCCTTAGATACAATGTGACGAGATTTCTTTGCGGCTCTAGATATTTTACACTTTTACTTATTGCGGCACAGGAATTCCTCTATTAGAGTTAACTATGGGCATTTAGCGTTGTAAAACGTATTTAGTGCTAGTGAAAGCAAATCTATTTACAATAGACTTCGTGTTAAATTTATTGGAAAAAAAATACGTTAAACGTTGTTGGACCGAACCTAGGTAACTTGTAGGGTATTGTGTCCTACTTAAAAATGAAATTCAGTGACGGATTCAAGGTGATGAATTTTTTTATTTTTTTTTGTCCCTGACATTACTCTTTCTAGCCTGACGAGGGTCGGCTTATGAAAGAACACCGGTCTTTTGGGTGAGTGCAGAAGGCGCTCGCAACCCTTAAAATTTAAGCGACCACGCTGAGGGCGACCCACTAACGGGTCACGAACCTCGGAGCAGGGCGGCCACTGAGAGGATAAGACATCAGCGTTTGGGGAAGATGGTTTTTAACCTAATCCTATTTAGTGGTATCGTACCTAGTAGTCTTCGGCACGCGGGCCGGAACTGCTAAGAGAGGGCAGGGTGATGGGGAACGCGACGAGGTCCTCGACGGCGAGGACGGTACAGCGGTCTTGTGGAGTGTGTGAGCTTTTGATGCTCGATCTTTTCAGGTGATGTATTGAACCGAGTACAGAGTATGCGAGTGTATATGAAGAAAGTTTGGGAGAGAGTAAAATGAAATGCGTAAACCTTACCTATATATAAATACCTACCTATTATACTGCCTACCCCTTCGGGGATTAAAGGCGTGTGTGTACTTATAAAAAAAATTACAGGTACCCAATCTTTCAATATTAGGTAGGTATCTACTTATACAACTTTTATTTGTATGCTTCAGTAAAAATGCGCATATTCACGTGTATGAAAAGTCAGGACGAAAATGAAGAGCATTCAGTTGAAATAGACAGACAAATCAAACAATGGATCAAAACATATAACAGTGTAAGTAGAAATAGCTATTATAATAATTTAAAACATTTTAACAACCGACGTGTACTAAACCGTAGGTTTTGTATGAATCAACTTAGGTACCATCAAACTGAATAAACAAAAAAAATGTCTCTTTTAAATGAAAATAATTTATTTCGCCAAACACAAATAAAGGTGACTGGTGTATCAACATACAATTAGAAAATAAGCGAGAAATAAAAATAATAACTTTTATTAATAGGTATCTTTGTGAGCTCAATCCTTTCTGTACGATCCAGTTAGCAGCATAAAGGTTTGATTTTTTTTAGGCAATAAAACTCCTTTTATTAGGCACGGGAGAGAGTGGGAAAACTACCATAATAAAACAAATGAAGATATTACACGTGCAAGGATTCACGGCCAGGTATGATTTTCCTATTCTGATTTACTAGACGTAATGGTTTTTTAATACATCAATGACATCATCAAGATTGATCATGTCATACGCAGTTCAGCAGTATACAATATTGTTTAATTTATTGTTACACGCAAAGGTTAGTAACTTGCTGCCTTTTGTTAGAGTTTCATAATAATGTGGTATCTCGGCAACACGTTGAAAAAACTGCGTGACGACTTTAACTTACTGAAAACATTATAAGTTGTTAAAGTTTATCTTCTGGTAGGACTATTATCATCCGGTAATTGACTTACCCAAGCAGCAGAAAAAATAACAATTTGTATTAACTTTTCCTTAATGTTTTCGCAGCGAAAGACAGGAAAAGATAAAACACATAAGGTTCAACATACATGAGTCGATATACGAGATAGTTCACAACATGTCTGGGCTGAGCATCTCGCTGCAGAACCCTAGGAACGTGCAGTCGCAGCAGGTTATACTGAAGTGCGGGCCCAACGGACCTCATGACTACACTGAGGTATCGTACTCATAATTTTATCCCTTAATGCAGAAGTTTTTAAAGAGGTTTGAGGTCTTTGTTAGAAGTCAATACAAAATCTATGAACACATCAGTCCCTTTATTCTGTATGACAGTGTTAACTGCTAACGTAGCCGCGTCACGTTAACTTCGTGTAATTAGCATTAAATGGTATTCTGCTTAGAATGCTATGGTATTTTGTATGCCAATTCCTATCTATGGTATTCTGTATGCCAATTCCTATCTATGGTATTATGTATGCCAATTCCTATCTATGGTATTCTGTATGCCAATTCCTATCTATGGTATTATGTATGCCAATTCCTATCTATGGTATTCTGTATGCCAATTCCTATCTATGGTATTCTGTATGCCAATTCCTATCTATGGTATTCTGTATGCCAATTTGCATGTATGCCGCTTGATACGACTGATGAAAATTACGTGTGTCATAGAGAATAAGGGGGCAGATACCTAAATCATATTCTGGCTTAGAAACAGACAACGAATCCGGAGGATTGTACAATGAAATATAGCCATAAAGTAGAGGGTTGACCCGTGGAGCAGTTATACTACATATAAGTATTTTAAACGTTTTTTTTTTATAAGTAGCGCTGTGATCGAGGCTATATTAGGTACTCTATTTTAGAAAAGTAACCCAGGAAACATGAGTGCGTTGCCTACATTTTTTTATACAGAATGGGCTCACGTTTGTCCGCTATCCGCCTGATGTTAAGCGATGATGCGAACTAAGGTGAAGCACGCTTGCCCAGAAGAAACCGATTCACTAGCAACTTGAAGAGTCTCAAATTGTATCTGTGCGGAAATAGACACGACGGTAGCGAATTCCACAATTTGTCTTTCCGCACAATAAAGGTGGAAGCAAAACGCTTAGTGCGAGCTTACTTTAAGAAAGAGAAAGGAAGTGATTTATTTTGGGTCAATAACAAGTTACGCATACTCATATCATTAAGAGCACAAAGTGAAGAGTACGTAGTGACAGCATTTCGTAATTTCAGGATTACTTCGACCACGTCAGAGCACTATGGAAGGATGGAGGCGTAAGGGAATGCTTCAAAAGATCAAACGAGTTTCAACTTATCGATAGTGCAGAATAGTAAGTCATTTGAACTTACGACTTTAAAAATCATCAGTGGATATTTTTACATATCCCACTACAATACTTTATAATTCCAATAGGGACAATATAATGGTTTGCACTTTGCTCTCAAATCGAAATCTTATTCATCAGCGAAAGGGTCACTCACTCACATCACGAAATCTCAAAAACTACAAGTGCTTGCAATCAAATTTTGCATGGGCGTTCTTTTTAGAACTTAGATGCTCACTTACACGAGATTTTGCAAAATTCAACTCCTAGGGGGGTAAAAAGGGGTGGCACAATTTTTATGGAACTTCTATAGTTTTAATAGCAGATTTTATTCTTTTATTAATAGGAAGCTACATTACTCCAGAGTGCTATACTTTTATCCCGGGAAAATATTTATCCTGGAAAGCTTTTAAACGCGGGTGTAGCCGCGGGTAAATGCTATTAGTTTATATTCCTACCCCCCCCCCCCCCCCCCTCCCCCTTATTACAGTTTCCTAGACAGGATAGACCTCGTCGCGAAGCACGACTACATGCCCACAGATGCAGACATTCTAAGATGTCGACAGAAAACCACTGGCATACAGAAGATAGAGTTTAAAGTGAAAGTGCCCAAATCAATGCACGGGGGAGTGCAGGACTTCTGGATGTTCGACGTTGGAGGTCAGAGAGGAGAAAGAAAGAAATGGATACAGGTATAGAAATTGGAAATTACTCACCTGATTCTACGTTCCATGTAGTACCTGCTATACAAATGAATAGTGAACAACAGCCGTATCTGATGTCAATTTACCAGTTTTATGACATAGTGTGATTGACCACGAGTGTGATTGCCAATTGGTTTGGTCATGTGTAACATTATAATGTGTCCAAAATTGGTATAATGTCTACCAAGTTACTGATATAATCAGCTCTAACGAATTCTCAGTTTTCAACTAGTTTTTTGTTTATGTATTTTTTTGTGGCATTGAATGACGAGACGAGCATGCCGTTCGCCTGATCGTAAACGATACGACCGCCCATAAACAGTAGTAACACCATACATCTTGAGTTACAAAGTACTGTGTGGCATTCCACTGCACTCCTCATCCTGAGACATAAGATGTTAAGTCTCATTATGTCCTGTAGTTACACTGGCTACAATGTCCTTCAAACTGAAACACAACAGTGCATGCACACTGCTGCTTTGCGGTAGAAATAGACATTGCGGTGGTACCTACCCAGACGGACTCTTACATATTAGAGATCTACCACCAGTATGTATATTATGTACCTATCCAGGCTGGTTCTCCGATCAAAAAGATCGACCATTTCTTCTGGTACATTAGTTATCCATCGTTTCAGGTATTCGAAGGTATTCACGCCATTTGGTTCCTAGTGGCTTGCAGCGACTTCGACCAGACATTAAGAGAAGATGGAATTCAGAACCGACTGCGGGAGTCATTGAATGTCTTCGAGGATGTGTGGCAGAGCAGGTAAGAACAGGTCTACTAAGGTTACGTTAGTGCTAATTGATTACACAGATAATAAAATTAGTACGCATATAACAGTACGTATACTTTCTTTATTTATTTCAATGTTATTGTTAGTACTTTCCGATGATAATTTATTATAGCCATAAATATTATTTCATCCTTTTCTTATTGTAGGAACCGAGTTGAATCAGACTTGAATATGAATTTCAGACATCTTGCGTGTCGAAAAGACACTAATCTATCACCGAATTATGGTATTATACCCTAGCCCCAACACGTTCCGAAGCCTAAGTACATTTAGACCAACAAAACACTAAAACGACATTACAGATTCCTCCTGGACGCGGGTCTGATCGTGTTCCTGAACAAGCAGGATCTGCTGGAGACGAAGGTGTCTCAGGGGCGCAACATCGGCGAGTACTTCCCGCAGTACCATCAATACGACGCCGCCGGCGACGAGTACACCAGGACCAAGCTGTTCATCAGGAGTCTGTTTGTTGTGAGATATGTTTTTTAGAAATTGTGGACTGAAACTGCTAGTCTGATTCAGTGTAGTAAACCGTTTCTTCGGTTTGTACAAATGTTTCAAGTAACTCGCCCCCTATAAAATTATGGGATGGAATAGGCATGAAGAAAAGTGAGTGCTCCGGTTTTTTTTTGTTTTTAATACTGGCTCATCAAAGTGAGCGACACACTTATGTGTGCCACTATGCATGGCCGTATAGCTTTCACATGAGGGGGTCCTACGATATAAAATATTAGTAGCGTGGGTTCTTGACTTGCATGACACCGTATACCGCCCCCCCTCCCCCCCCCGTCACGGCATTAGAATGTGGACATGTTTTGTAGCCCGATCATATATGGTAAGGGGGGGTCCGGACCCCTGAATCCTCTTTATAAGCCCATGCCACTATGGTGGTTTTTAACACCTTGTTTATGGTGGCCGCTATCCAGGCGGATAATAAATATATCCCACCACCAGCACCTTTGCCCAAAGGCGTGATATGTGCTGTTTCAAGACTTGGAATAGAAATCGACTCAGTGATATATATTTCCATTCAAATACAATGAACGCCAGACCCTGAGTCTGTCAAACTTAGCTAGAATTTTACAGGCCTATAAACATTTTAACCGACAAGTTTGCTAAAATGACACAGCTTTTCAAAGAATCGGATATTAGTTTATTTATCACATGGATTTCTAACACACTTAAATAAGTGTATTAAATAATAAAATAACTAGGGTAATTATGCTAATGAAAAGTCTACTTAAACGAATACGCAGCAATATCTTTGTATTGTAAAAATAACATTACTTTAAGCAATAAAGCATACCAGAGCTCTAACATCATTTAATTTCAATATGCATTGTGGTACGGTTTAAATAGCATAGAACAATGTAAAACTAAAATTGCAAGATATTGCAGAATAAGGTAATAGTACCAAAGCTTGGTATCCCTGTGGGATGCACGTGTAACACGAACATCAGCTGGCGGGGCCAACGATCGCGCGCGCCAGCGGGCGCACGGCGCACTTGTCGGCATGTTCTTTGTATAGGGCTGCCATTACCTAAATTGCCGACGCCGGACAAACACGGCAAGAATCCCGGACATTTGGGCGAAATATGGGTTTATTCCCGGACGCCTCTGACAGAGTACCCCAGTATCTCCGCACCGCAATAACAATCGCAATTTTTAATTGTTCCTGCCTGAGTAATAATACCTAAAACTGGCGTTATTTACTAACCACTTATAAAGTGACTCGAACAAGTGCATAAAAATCCTTCTAAATACCTATGTTTTACCTACTTACAATAATTTTGGTCATTAGTCAATTGAATATCCTGGTTATCTTAAATTAAGTTCAGTAATTACTCACTATTGGAAGCTTTAGTTAAATAATAAAGCGTCCAATACGTACGTAAATGTTACTTATTCTTGACAAAAGTTTGCGTGTATTCTATGGAGTGGTAAAAATTAAACGTTTTTTACCCTACAAGTAAATTACGACAATTCCATTATAGCAATAAATAAGTACAAGTGATATTTATCAAAATATGTAACGTGTCGAAATACATCGAGATTCCCGGTCCGGGATTCGTGAACTTCATGCCTATTGCCCCGCACTGGCTCCTTCAGGCGCATGCGCCGCGGGAATGCGGGGGACGGCGCGCGCGCCGCCCGCCAGTCGCCACTCGGCCACAGTACTCGGCACTTGTCATTTTGCTAGCGGCCACTCGCCCGGCAGCAACACGACGTGGCGTATGTTGATTTATGTACCGAATGTTAGGCCGATGCGCCCTATGTACTTACTCGTAACTATTGTAATTTTATTATTATATCGTTTTGTATCGATCCGAGTGACCTTGCCTTTGACATCGCTTCGGGAGACGCGAGCCATGTGTAGGTTTTTAGTTTCGGCTTTTATGCGCACACGATCAAATGTTCTCTAATTGTAATTATTATTCTATTGTGTTAATTTTTAAGTTTCTGTTGTGGTAAACTGTGATTTACATTTACAAAGCTCGTGAATAAAGTGTTAATGTTTCCGAGAAGGTCGTTGAAATGTCTTTTGTACTTTTAGGGATTACTGAGTAAATGTTCAAAATTCCAATTTTCCAGAACCTCGCTGACACTCGTATCATAACGGTAGCATCATAGTCGGTTTCACGAAATCGATCGACGAATTTGACGGCTTGAGCGTGCGATTCTTGCTGATGTATCGTGTGATAGTTCTTAGGTTAGATAGAATCTTAGGGTTGTGAGGCTTTTTGATAAGCTACGTGCGGTGTACGGACTGTGACCATTATCGAAGATGCCACAATGATTTCAGTCTTCTGAAGGAGACATAACTGGCTCTGACAGAATCTAGTAAGTGACTGTTGTTTAGATTGACCTATGTGACCTGACACAGACGCATTGGTAATAATAGCGACCTCATCTTTTCGGTTTGGAATAAAGCTTCTTGGTTACGATGGCGCGATGTGACAGCTTATCGTTGCGCTCCGTGTGTGCATCTCTTGTTCACGTGTGCGTGAGCATATTATCAATGAAACACACAACCTCAGTGCGATGTTGACGCTCCGACGATTTCTCGTTTACTAGTAGTGGCAATAGGATGTCTAAAATTAAAAGACCTTTTTTGTTATTTATTTTGTTTGAAAAATGTACTTCTTTATTTTACACTTATGGTTAAATTAATTAACTGCATGGTGTTTCTTTCAAATTGATTTTATCGCAGTTAAATTTATGTATTCGGTTACAAAATACCCTGTATACTGCCCACTGCTGAGCACTGACCTCTACTACTGAGAGGGGTTAGGCCTTAGTCCACCACGCTGGCCTAGTACTGGTTGACAGACTTCACATACCCTCGAAATTGTTATGGAAGAAATTTGTAATGATAGCTGTCAAACGGCCGGAATAACGAGAATTAACTAAATAAACATTTACTGAACCTAGAACCTATTTTTCATTCTTATCGGAACAAGCCACGGTGATAAATGCTAAGGGCTCCTAGTTGGACTACGCACTACGCATAGCAGTTGGCCGCCTAGGCGGGTCGTTTGAGCGGCCAGCTGCCTGACGCGGTTGAAATAGCGGCTCACCGCTGTGGCGGCCAACGGCCCGAAAGCGTGTAAACGAAATGGACGCCGTCAAAATAGCTTGTGCTATCTTTTATTACTCCCGAAAATAACGGACGAATAATAAAAGTTACTGGATCCATCCTTTACTAGAAAAACACTATGAATTTCACCAAAGAAATAAGATACAAACTATCGGCGGCTCGCCGCAAACTTGAATCGGCAATGCGTTGAAAATTGAAAGTCCAGTGAAAAAAAAATGGCAGCCGAGCAAAACGAGCCGCGGCTCTCAACCGCCGTGGTTGAAGTTTAGTGGCGGTTAAAAAAAAATACCTATTGTGCTATCACACATCAAGAAGCACCTTATTGAAATAATCATTAGAGACTAAAACAGTTACTAAGTTTCTAATACGCGCAGATTGCAGAAGTTTTATGAATACCCAAAAAACCATTAATGAATCTCCAAGATTTAACATCTATTAAAGTTCGCGATTTTCTCAAAAACTACTGGTCCGATTTGAGTAGGGTTTTCATTATTTATCTTTTTGGAAAGGTTTTTCGTTCTAAAGGACGTTATCAGTCCGATAAATTTTACCGCAACATGGTGAGGTTTTTATTTTCCTGGGCATATTATTTTTCCCCTCAAAACAATATTATTCCAGGATATGACGAAGCGAAAATGCGAGCGTCGCAAACTGGGTGCCTCGGCGGAGCGGTTCGTGGTGCTCGAGGCCTCGCGACCGAGGGAGTGCTACTTCCACTTCACCACCGCCACCGACACCGACAACGTGCGCACCGTGTTCAGAGACGTGCACCAGATGATACTTACCCACATACTGAATAACATCGGAGTTTATTGACAAAATAAATGTACTTGCAAAGCCGTCATCTTTTATTCTACGACTGGATAAACGCTGGAAAAAACTCATATCTAATCTAGAGAACAAAGTAACGAGCTCGAGCGAACACGACCGATTAGCTCGCCGATTGGGACCGAATGATCGCTTGCTTTAGGTGAATCGTCAGCAAAATCGTGTTCTGTCTTTTAACCACTCCTAGGACTGCGAGCAGGGCATGATAGGTTCTAGTTCTAGCGGTAGGGGAGGACGGGGCTACAATTAACAGAGGTAAGTATTAACCAGCGAAATTCTCTACAACTATACATACTACATCTCCAACGCGAGTTTTAATTCATCAACTAGACCAAGCTCAATGCCACAGGATCGGTCAGTTGCGGCCTACTCGCCGTACAAGTGAGTTGTATGCCGGGTGACATTTTTACGCAGGTAAAGAACATTTTAAAGTTTACAATTTTTTGATTTCTACAAAAATTATACAGTGCTATGATAATATTCATTATTCTCTGGCAGCATATTTTATACTTAATAATTCTACTTTGCTTAATTGACAAAATTATTGATCAATATTTTAGTATGTTATTTAATTCTTTAAATGAACCTTTGGGGCTACAATTAACAAATTTGCGGGGTTTGTTTTAACGTGTAATAGCTGCCCCGGATGTGAGGGCTATTATTAACAGGGTATCTGAATGTTTGTGTATAGTTATTTTAAAATGTTTTGTTTTATCACATTATGAGAACCTATAAACGAAAAACTACGCGGGGCACTACATCCGAAGAGGTCTACGAGTTGGCTGCGCTAGAAGTGTTGGAGAAGAACAGAAATGTAGCAAAAACATTTGAGCTCTGCTACGTTTCACTCTTCAATTTCGTGAAAAAAAGTAAGCGTTTTGTAACCCATTTCTACTGAGAAATGGGTTACAAAAAACCCGGTTAGGTTTCATTGCCGAACAAGAGGCAACCATAGCAGCAGGGGCGGTTGCGGACGACTACTTAGACGTGAGTCGGAGGAAGCCCGCAGCCGTCCCTAATGCGCCGAAGATGGCCACCGCGGAGTTTTGGTTGGTATGCCGTGCGGTGTACATAGGTTAGGGACTCGTCCCGGCGGTCGCCCGACGTTTTCCATCTCTCCGGGCGGTTCAACGTCGGGTCGTAAGGCACGGTGAACCCAACATAACCGCTCAGTCGTTCCCCTTGAACACTAGGCGGTAGTAATAATTCACTTTCTCCGCGTAAACAAAAAAAAAACCATAGCCGACTATTTGTTAAGCCGTTTTGTACCGGATCTTATAATGCTGTATAAGTCGTTTGTTTTGGTTATTTAATACCATAAAAATAATGAATAATGCAAGACTGAATAATATATAACAGAGACTGATTAATATGTAATATATAACAGAATAAATATACTATAAATCGTTGAATATAGCTAATTAGAAAAAAACATAGGTATCGTTCATGATTACATATTTTTGTAAATTGTGATTATTGTTGTCAGTTTATAAGAAAGCATAACCCATACAAGTCTGTATTAATTACCTAATAAATAAATGTGTCATAAATATATTTGTTTTCCTCTACATGAGTCAGCATATCATTATGTTAATTGTTACCCCTTCTGTTAATACTTACCCTCGACCTGTTAATTCTAGCCCCGAACGTGAGGTAAGAATTAACAACTGACTCTTTTGTGAAAAAGAGTTCTATTTACGTCATCGTTTCTGTTTTGTTTAATTTGAGATAATTATACGATACCTGAATAATAAAATCATCGTATAACATAATAATCAAATATGGCTATTGAATAATCACTAATCTACAACTAAAAATCCTTTTTTTGTTAATTGTAGCCCCGGCCTCCCCTATACATGTTTACTGCCATGCTCACCATCAGTAGACCCTTTTGTTCCATAGTGTACTTTAAGCTATAAAGCACAATGAGGCTTCGTAGTTGAGATCTAGGCAGGATAGACTCAAAATCGTTTACAATAATAAATTTAATTTATTTTTTACCTATTTTATATTTATTTATGTTTTATGTGTTACGTGGTTTAGTTTCTCTCCCCTTGAACTGCCTTAGGTTAGGTGTAATAAAAATTAATAATCCATATTTATACTCAAGGTACAAGATACATCTATATTTCACGATAATCGGTTCAACGGTTTATTTTCTTTCCCTTAACTTACTTTTTAGGGCTTAATAAAAACTGGATAGGTATGTCATATTTATTTTCAAGATTCAAGTTATCCCCATATCAAATTTAAATAGAATTAATTGGTTCAGCGGTTTAATGTCTGTCCCCTTTTACCCCTCTTACTTTGGGCTTAGTAATAAAATAATATCTCATATTTATTTTCAAGGTTCAAGATATCCCCAATCCCCATACTGTTCAATAGAATCGGAACAACAGTATTTTCTCCCCTCTTTTAAACCCTTAGTTGAGGTTTAAAAAATATCTCATAGTTATCTTTAAGATTCTAAATATGCCCATACAAAATCTCATTACAATGAATTCAGTGGTTTAGTTTCTGTCCCATTTTATCCCCTTTAGTTAGGAGTAAAAGAAAAAAAAAATAACATCTCATATTTATTTCCAGGCTTAAGATATGGATATAATATACCCATATCAAATTAATATTCTATGATTATTATACCAAATTTCATTACATTTGGTTCAGCAGTTTAGATTTTCCTCCTTTTAACCCCCTTAAATAGAAATTAATACAGTAATGAATATCCCATATTCGTTTACAACGTTCAAGATATTCCCATACCAAATTTCGTTATAATCAGTTCAGCGGTTTGGTTTCTCCCTCCTTTTACCCCCTTTAAATAGGAGTTTATAAAAAAAATAATATCCCATATTTGCTTTCAAGGTTCAAGATATCCCCATACCAAATTTCATTACAATCGATTCAGTGGTTTAGCATCTTCCCCCTTCTAACCCCACAAGTTTGGGGTTGGTAAAAAAACTGAATAAGTACAACAATTTCATTTTTGGAGCTCATACTATCGAAATCCAAAATTTCATCCAAACAGGACGATACGTTTCCGAGAAACTAATTACATAGGGTATATATATTTAAGTTTTTGTTAATTAATGCAATAGTTGAATATATTTGCGCAGCGCGAATCGTCAATGACAATTAGTAACCAATATTCTCAATAGTTTCTTGGTAACACGAAACAGACAAATAAACCGACGGTCTGCGTATGCGCTATTGTAAGGGATGACGTCATACAAATATGCTATCAATTCGTAATTGTGGGTACAATTCGTATAATATTTAATAGTCTTACAAAAATTTTGGGTAGTAAGTATTGGGCCATAGATAGCAACTAAGAATAAACTCGTAGTATCTTCTACAGCCTGTATGGGCCGATTCGGCCTCAGTAGTAACAATGTCAGCTTCTGTGTTTACTGCTAAACATAATAAAGTTAAGTCTAAGTTCTCACATAATACTATAGATGGCCTAGGCCCTAGACTAACTGTACCCTATAACAAAATTAATTTAGGCGCAGTTGCATTACGGTACGATGGCAATGCTGACGTCACGGTTTCGATCTCCAAAATCGGGCAATGTGATATTTTGTCTCAAAATTTAACCAGGCTCAAACTTTAGGTATATTAAAATGGCAAAATATGGATCATCTTAGATCCATTAAAAAATATTTTCAGACCCCTCCATTTTTTTAAGTAACTTTTTTATGAACGTCCCTGTACTAAGTGTAGTTTTGATGCAAAATAAAATTACATAAATCTCAAAATCGTAGGTCTTTAAAATTAAACGATTCCTTTTGAATGGCTAGATTTTAGGAGTTCTGTTCAAATATATATAAACTGTCTTGGTTTGAATTTTTGGGCCCGTTTTGGACATTACCTTTCTAGGTAAGTACTTCAAGACCCGCCCATCAATGCAACGGTAAATAGGCTGCCATCTAGATAAAAAAAAAAACATATTGTAGAACGATTTAAAACGCTTTTTCAATACTCGTGGATGCCCAGAGTAGGTATTGAAAAATAAACTCAGCAAGGAACATGGTTGCCAACAGCAAAAAAGATCTAAGTGGGCGTAAGACGAACAAGCGTATCAGTGATATCACTAATCAATTATTTTTGTAAATTAAATTTCTTTAAAAGGTAACAAAAAGGTTCACTTTCGACGTCAAAGAAACTACCCATGCAGCCCTGAAAAGGACTTTGTCAATAATCAGGCCATTACTCGACCTTCATCACACAATCACCACATCGTCATCCACTCTTCACCGTCTTCTTCGGCAAGAGTTGCGGGTTGATTGCGGGCAGCACGCCTCCCTGTGATATAGTCACTCTAGAAAGCATCTTGCTCAGCTCCTCATCGTTCCGTATCGCGAAGAGGATGTGACGCGGTATCACTCTGGTCTTCTTGTTTTCCCTTGCAGCCTCTGCAGCCAGTTCCAGTATCTCAGCGGATAGGTACTCCAACGCGGCTGCCAGGTAGATGGGTGCGCCGCCCCCGATCCTTGGTGCGAAATTCCCTTTTCTAAGGATCTTGTCGATCCTTCCCACTGGGAACTGCAGCCCCGCACGGGATGATCTTGTCTTGTTTTTTTTCTTTAACGGTCTTGTAGACATGGTGACTGCTCGAATTCGATTAGAGTTGGTTTGGGTTAAGGGTTTTAGAGACTTAACACTAGTGCTGAGTGAGTGTTGAATGATAAAACTGACCAATCAGTGAAGGCCGTCTTTCTAAGCAAGTACCTTCTAATATATTTATTAATTAAAATATTTTTTGATGAATGGTTATGGATATTAAAGACGCAAAAATATGGATTTTGGATCCATTAAAAAAATATATTTAAACCCTCAATTTATAACTTACTTTTTAAACCGTTCATTTTAAGTGTAGTTTTAAAGCAAAATAAAATTACATAAATCTCAAAATTGGAGGTCTTTAAAATTATACAATTTATTGAAAAGGCCTCGCTTTGGGAGTAGTATCCAAATCTATACCTACTTAATATTATAAAGCTGAAGAGTTTGATTGTTTGTTTGTTTAAACGCGCTAATCTCAGGAACTACTGAACCGATTTTGAAAATTCTTTCACTAATAGGAAACTACATAACTCCTGAGTGCTATCCCGGGAAAATATTTTTGTCCCGGAAAAACTTTTTCACGCGGGCGGAGCCGCGAGCACTACTAGTATATTATATAAAGTAAGTACCATGGGCGTAGCCCTCATAGGGGGGGGGGCAGGGGTCCGCCCCCCTTTGCCTACAATAAACCACGGTTTCCCACTGACCGTTGACATTTTGGGGAATCGGACCCCCCTTTAGCTTCTTAAATACGGTGTCATGCCAGGCAAGAACCCACGCCACAATTTTTTTTATATCGTAGTTTTTTGTATCGTACCCCCCCTCCATGTGAAAGCTACGCCCATGTAAAGTACCTTGGTTAGAATTTTAAGCCCGTTTTTGGAAATATCTTTTTTATTCAACAACTAGGTTGCTCGCGGCTTCACCCGCGTGAAAACCTTTCCCGCCACAAAAGTCCCTAAAACACCGTACCGATGTACTGCGCCACCTGTAGGGCGCCAGCGTCATCTATACAAAAACTCCCAAATTTTCCATAGGAGCAAATTGTCGAGATAAAAACTAGCCTATCTTAACAGATAATCCAGAACATGGTCTATCTGTGTGCCAAACATCCAAATTCGTCCAACTGTTTCTGCGGTTACTTCTAAACTTTCGCATTTATAATATTAGTAAGAAGTAAGATTATTGTATTAAGCGGTTAATGTACAGACATAGCAGCTATTTGGATACTAATTACTTGGGACCATCTAGATTAAAGTGGAACTTGTATTTGATCAGCTAATACATATGTGACGCGGCTCATTTACCTACTCAGATATTGTGCAACAGGCCCTAAAACTTATTCTTACTCCTTATTTTTGTTGAAATCATAAAATGTTTTTTTACTACTACTAAAATCCTATTTCCATTCGCCATAATCACTTGAATAGCCCAAGGCTTCCGATTTTTGAAACACATTGAAATCAGATAGCTAGGATACGAGATTGTTAACTACTCCAAGTTACTTACGTTAATCGTCAAGAAACAGAAAAATTGCAGCTCTGAAAAGAGCTTTGTCATGCATAGATCTCTTCATTCATTAACAAAAAAAAACCGTCATTGTTCTAGACTCTTGATTGCTCTTTCGAATTTCAAAAAGAACTTTTCTCCTAAGCTCTTTCTCCTCTAACACGGCGCGCCAACTGGATATCTTTTGGCATAATTGTCACTCTCTTCGCGTGTATCGCGCATAAATTCGTATCTTCAAACAAGCCGACTAAATATGCTTCACTCGCCTCTTGCAAAGCCATGACTGCTGAACTCTGGAAACGCAAATCCGTCTTGAAATCCTGAGCGATTTCTCGCACCAGTCTCTGGAAAGGAAGTTTCCTTATCAGTAACTCTGTACTCTTCTGGTACCGGCGGATTTCTCGTAACGCGACGGTTCCTGGGCGGTATCTGTGCGGTTTTTTCACACCTCCCGTGGCGGGGGCACTCTTCCTAGCCGCCTTCGTGGCGAGCTGCTTGCGCGGTGCTTTACCGCCTGTCGATTTTCGTGCTGTTTGCTTTGTGCGCGCCATCTCACTGCCGTGAGAAGCATCGGATGAGACTACTTTTATAGACGAATCCCTTCCACTTTTACGTAGTGTGATGGTGCTATTGGTGGATTACGATTTGAATAAGGTACTGTATTAAAGTAAATGTTTAGGTGAACTGTATGATGCATAATTTAATAGCGAAGGTAAACGAACAAATATGTTAATCTGACGATAGGGTAAGAATTTTAATTAAATGCTGATGCCTCTGGTTACGGTGCATATTTTTTACTAAGCAAATGATTCATGATAAAGTAATTAGGCTACTACCTCTTTATAAATGATAGATACCTACATTGTACAAGTAGATTAGAATCTATCTACCTAAGTGCGAAGCTAAGGTAGTATATTGTTAGTTAATCAATAATTATAGTGTATGAAATAGTATTCTAATATATGAAAATATTATAATATCTATCTAGTGACAAAGTGTACCTATTTAAGTCTCCAAATCCTTCATCACACAAAATGTGTATTAAGTTACACTTTTTTTTAAACATTTACCGTACCTAATGATATTAAGATTGTGAAATTTACTTATTTTTTCTATTTCAACTCAAAAACAAAACACCTTAATATTAACGTAAGTCGAAAGAAACAAAAGCTGTGCGGCTCTGAAAAGAGCCTTTGTCAACCAAAAAGAAAAAAATACTTAAAACTCAAAAAATAATTTATTTAACCTCCAAAGCCGTATAACGTTCTTCCTTGCCTCTTGAGGGCATAGACAACATCCATAGCCGTTACAGTTTTTCTCTTCGCGTGTTCTGTGTAAGTGACTGCATCTCTGATTACATTTTCTAAGAAAACTTTGAGTACTCCTCTGGTCTCTTCATAGATTAGCCCAGATATCCTTTTGACTCCGCCTCTTCTTGCTAATCTTCTGATCGCGGGCTTGGTGATTCCCTGGATATTGTCCCTTAATACTTTTCTGTGACGTTTCGCTCCCCCCTTTCCCAAGCCTTTGCCTCCTTTGCCGCGACCGGTCATCTTGCTTGTCGATGGTGATATGACATCGAGCGGACGATGCGCCTGCTTTTTATAGGTTTCTTGTGCTATTTTTGCCTTGTTCTTGTGGGTAGTTGTATTGATCTTTAGTTGGTTAAAAAGTGTTATGATGAATGCGGACCAAACGTAAATTGTAGACTAGATTTTTTGTAGGTGTTTATTTAGTAGTATAATGGCATGGCAGGTGCCGCTATTGTATTACGTGGTGAATGCAGCGCAGGTAAGCGCAGACTATGGGAACGATCTGTATATCGTTGATAAGGTATATCCTTTTCCCTTTTTCAGGGACACGCAGAGGTGTATCACATCCACTTTTCGCAAACTATGTTAGGTCCCATGTAATAGGGCTGAGGATATTGCCATTTACTCGGCACATTTTCTGACTCCGAGCTGATACCATAACCATAAACAGTCTGTATTAAATACTGTCCACTGCTGAGCACGGGCCTCCTCTACAGCTGAGGGGGTTTTAAGCCTTAGTCCACGCTGGCCTAGTACAGGATGGCAGACTTCACATACCTTAGAAATTCTTATAGACAACTTTCAGATCTGCAGGTTTTCTCAGGATGTTTTCTTTCGCCATTAAAGCGAGCGATAATGGACAAAGATTACACACATAACTTTTTAGAAAACTTAGAGGTGCGTGCCCTTGGGTTTTGACCCTGCGGACATTCTTCTCGGCAGTCCATTCCACTACTAGGCTATCGCCGCTGTCCAAGCTGATACTGAGTCGAAAAACCTAATATTACTTTGTCTCTAGTTGCACAGAGATTAAGCATCTAAGTATAATTAAATCAGTAATTAAACTAAACATTTTAGTATCCGCAGTGGTTAGTATTTAAATTAATGTAATTAATCTATATGTATCTGAGGCAATTGTAGCAGGAAAGTGTCTCAAAAAGTTGGATAGTTTATCAAAAATATTAAAATTTTATTTACACAAATGTAAATATTACCTACTTAATGTACCTGTACCTACCTGTACGTAACTACTTTTTAAATTAATCAATTTTATAGACTATAGTTATTCGACCTAGAAATTGAACTCAGAATCTAAATTGGTAAATCAAACTTGGCTGCCACTTGTGACATTTCAAGTGTTACCTAGTAGCGGTTGACTTACTAGAACTTTTATTAAACAAGAGGAATGCTCACCTACAATTTACAAATAATTTTCTATTTATCATCACCATCATCATCATAGCCTAGTTGGGAGTGGAACGGACTGCCGAGACGAATACCCGCAAGTTCAAAACCCAAGTGCACACACCTCTGACTTTTCTAAAAATGTATGTGTGTATTCTTTGTGAATTATCGCTCGCTTTAACGGTGAAGGAAAACATCATGAGGAAACCTGCATACCTGGGAAGTTCTGTGAATTTCGAAGGTATGTGAAGTCTGCCAACCCACACTAGGCCGGCGTGGTGGACTGGGGCCTTAGCCCTCTCAGTTGTAGAGGAGGCCTGTGCTCAGCGGCGGGCAGTTTATAGGGCAGGGCTGCTATGGTATGGTATCATCATCATAAGCCATATTATGATGTCCACTGCTGAAATATGCCTCCCCTAAAGATTTCCAGACGGACCTGTCAAAAGCGATGTCCATCCAGCGTGTTTCTGCGACCTTTATCAAGTCATCTATTTTTTATTTCAATATTATTGGCTAATTAAACTAAATAAAACCGCTTACTCACAACTCTTTGACATACTAAAAATATTACTTAAGCGACCCTAAAACCAGTTTCGCATCCTTAAAAAAATACAAAATGGCGCCAACAAAAGTACCGAAGAAACCGCTAAAATCTATGGAGAAGGTCATAGATAAACCGATATCGAAGAGCAAGAAGATAAAAAAGAAGAACTATCAAAGCTTTTCAATATACCTTTACAAGTTATTACGCAGCGTAGCACAGGACAATCTGGGAATTTCGAGAAAATCAATGTTAATAATGAACAATTTTGTTAACGACATGCTGGAGAAGATCGCGGTGGAGGCAGGAAGGCTGGTGGCGCACGGGAAGAAGACTACGATGAGCAGCAATGACGTCCAGTCGGCGATCAGACTTCTTATACCCGGAGAACTGGCGACGCATGCGAACATAGAGGGAATGAAGGCAATCAACATGTTCTACAAGAGTCAAGCGGCGGAATCCGCTGAAGTATAACGGATACGAAATCGGCACAATCGGACGATGGACTGGACGCTCACCTGATTAGATTAATACTTAATTTATTGTAAAATACCAATTATTTGGATTTATTTAAAAATTAATAAATGATTTAAATGAGAAGATTTTTTAAATTAACTGGCCAGACAATATTTTGATTTGAATACAATATTATAATTATTTTGTACGTTGTGGTTAAGAGTAAATTTGTCGCTTCGACGGCTAAGGCCTTCTGATGCTTGTGAGTATGTACATTGTCATTAATGTAAGGCTCGACCGAGAAGGGTTTTTCATTCTTGACCGAGACCGAGACCAAGAATAAAACAAAATCTCGGCTGAAACCAGAAGCCGATACTGAGAATAGACAATCGTGAAAAATAACTATTTTTCGGTATTTCCACTTTTCAAAAAGTGGTGCCTCTCATCGTACAACTGTCCAAATTTACTAAAGAGTCGTTTACTTTCTATATTAGTGGGCAGCGCTGACAAAAACCTATTCGCTGCAGGCCTAAGTACCTTATAAGGTGACGAATATCAATACAAGAAAATATTAGTTTATTTTGCAGCCTCGGCTCTCTATGGAAGCTTTCTAGCGGTATTTCAATCACATAATTTGAACTGTAGGTACCTATTCGTCATTGGTCATTGGCTCGTCTTTCACCTCTGCCCATAGGTTGGATTGATAAGTTGCAGCCATGTTTGACGAGTTAGTTAAAGATGAACATGTCGCCACACGATAATCTGATCCCACATTCCCATTCCGTTCCGTACGAAGTTACAGCTCGGTAATGGCTGAGATTCTCGGCGATTTTTAATCGAGAACCGAGATAGATTTATTGGTTAGATTTATAGCTGAGAATGCCGAGACCGAGATACCGCGTCGAGGGACCGCTAAAGAAGTATTTTCATCTCCTTGGTTCAGAGTTCGGTCTCGGGATAACGCTTGGTCAACATATTACTAGGTACTTAAACGACAAAATAAAACACTTTTATTTTTTAACTTTTTGTAGGTTTTTTGGGTCGGGGGTTATTTAAATTAAAATTTAATTTTTATTTCAAACTTTTCTAATTACCATATTCTCCATCATGGGGCTTTGATAGTCATGTATCTAACACATACTCATTGAGATCAGTCTTATGAGCCCACACATGCTATATCTACTGTAAGTTGCTAAAGTGTTGGGTATCTCGCTGACTACTTGATGCTGCAGCATCAGCTCAAGGTGTCTTAAAAATATTTCCGAAGTCACAGTACACCAAATTATAAATCAATAGAAGTTGTGAAAGTTGGAAATGAGCTGATCTGATAATCTTCAAACGCCTGGACAGATCATTAGATCTTCAGATATGAATAGATCATAAATTATAGCTAAGAACCATCTTGATCACATCAGCTTTCATACAAAAAAAGACGTAATAAAAATCGGTCCGTTCGTTTCAGAGCTACGATGCCACAGACCGACACAGATACACATCCTAAGCTTATAACACCCCTTTTTCTGTCGGGGGTTAAAAAGAAATGTAGTTAACACAGAGTACCGCACCTGTAGGTATATATTATTATAACACACACACACTCTCACGTCTTTATTATCTAGAAGCAGACAGGGGCATAACTAGTGTGCCTGTTTTTCACCATGTGTATTCCGTCCCAAGATGTGATAGGGGGCGGTCCATATCATATCACTTTGCCCAACTCGAAATTCGAATCTGGAACCCCAGAGCGGTGTCATACAACACACGCCATACAACTACGCAGACAGTACCTATATTATAATTCAACATTTGTGATTGAATAAAATCTTTCTTCTATGTACGAGGAAACCTAGGTCAAGAAAAAAACTTACATATTAAAAGAGGGTAGGTGAAATCTGGTATAGATTTTGACGGAAGGGAGTAAGTAGTTCTGGCTGCCGTGGCTGTGAAGGGGCGATGGCTGTTTCCTTCTCACCCCAGATGCCGACCCCGGAGTGTTCGTGTATACATATAAACTCCATGGTGGCGGGCGGCGGCGTACTACGGTCCGGATTATAATATACCTAAAGCCCGAAATATGCGTGAAGATATGTACAAAAATGCTTAAAATATGCAATAAAGACGCAAAACATGCAGCACTATATACATATAATCCATTCTATATACATGATATGTTGAAATTGGAAAGATCTTTACAAATAAAATTATTATAGGTACACTATGTTTCTGTTCTGTTTCTGTTTCATTTGGGTTTAATAGATATTTTTCCTATAAAATCAAACTTAAAACATCCGCAGCAGTTTCTTCATGATGTAGTAGACGGCTAGCCCGAGTATCGAGGTGACAGTTAATGCGGTGGCGATACAGATGGCTAGTAAGTCGAGTTCGTAGTAGCGGCGCGCGGACAGGTTGGCAGCAGGTGAGCGCAGGTGGCGCCCCCCGTGCCGCAGCACGCGCTCCAGCGCCCACAGCACGCGGTCCAGCGGCCGCTGCGGCCAATCCAACACCAGCCCACGTAGCCGAGACATGCGCGAGCGATACCTGCACAACACTCACTCAGACGTATTGAACTAAATAAAGAATCATTGCAGATGACAGTGGAAGAGTGATCTTAGACAACTAGAAAGCCGCACGCTTTCCTCCTCTACCAAAATCAAAATAACTTGAAATAAAATCAGGAAATAGCACTGTTGATAGATCCGTCTGGAAAGTTTTAGGGGAGGGCTATATTCAGCAGTGGACTTTATGTGTTTGACGATGATCATAAGCAATCTGTTGTAACTTACCCTTCATTTGTAATAAGAGTAACAATAGCGTCTTTAAACTCCTCCTCGGTGACAGTATCGACGTCAAGCATCTTCCCGACGCCGTGCTGCACGAAGTTCTCCCCGTTGAGCCACTGGTCCACCAGGAACGGCATGCACACCACCGGCACGCCCGCCATTATCGCCTCCTCCGCCGTCTGCAGTCCACCCTGGGTTATGATCAGCTTCAGGTTCGGATGTCCTGGAATAGGATAGTATTTAGATACGCAGACTTGCCAAACTTGTTTGTTTGTTTGAACGCGCTAATCTCAGGAACTACTGATTCGAATTGAAAAAATATTTTTATGTTGAATAGACCATTTATCGAGGAAGGCTTCAGGCTATATAACATCACTAAATCAAATTTGGTCGAAATTAATCTATACTAATATTATAAAGCTGAAGAGTTTGTTTGTTTGTTTGTTTGAACGCGCTAATCTCAGGAACTACTGGTTCGAATTGAAAAATTATTTTTGTGTTGAACAGACCATTTATCGAGGAAGGCTTTAGGCTATATAACATCACGATGCAACTATTAGGAGCGAAGAAATAATGGAAAATGTGAAAAAAGCGGGGAAAATTATTCATCCTTAAGGGCTTCCATTGCGTGCGCTGCGAAAACGGTTCAAGATACCAAAAAGATATGTATGAAAGAATTATTCCTCTCGAAATGATCTAAAAAAATGTCCGCGACAGTATATGTCTATCTTTTAAGATTAACTAACTAGAACCGTTTTTATGGTAATCAAATTTGGTCGAAATTAATGCATTATTTGTTAAGAGTTGTATCAACGTCATAGTCATAGAGTGATTCAACGGGAAGGTTTTTATGTACTTTTAGCCCGGAAAAACTTATTAACGCGGGCGAAGCCGTGGGAAAAATCTATATATATAAAAGAAAGTGGTGTTAGTTACACCACTTATAACTCAAGAATGGCTGAACGGATTTACCTGAAAATTGGTGGAGAGGTAGCTTAGAACCAGGAGACGGACATAGGATACTTTTTATCCCGGGAAAATATAAACCGGGACTTTTATCCCGGATAATTGTTTTCTGCCAGTGGAACCGCAAGAAAACAAGTATAGAGATATTTCGAGATCCAGTTGAGGACATAATTACTCTTATCCCGGAAAAAGATAAACCGGGAATTATATCCCGGATTTTAATTTCTCGCGAGTGGAGCCGCCACGACTAAACCACTGAACCGATAGCGATGCAATTTGGCAGGGAGATAGTTTTAAACCCTGGGAAGAATCTAGGCTACTTCATATCCCGGGAAAATATAAACCGGGACCTTAATCTCGGAAAATAGTTTTTTGCCAGTGGAACCGTATGAAAATAAGTATGGAGATAGTTTGTGATCCAAAGGAAATCAAAAAAATCCCGAATAAAATTCCCGGTGTCTGTTTTCCGGGATAATAGTAGCCTATGGGCGGTATTAATAGGTCAATCTCAAGTTTGAGTTACATCTCAAGTAGACATAATGTATTGAACTGTTCATACATTATGTCTACTTGAGATGTAACTCAAACTTGAGATTGACCTATTAATACCGCCCATAGGCTACTATTATCCCGGAAAACAGACACCGGGAATTTTATTCGGGATTTTTTTCCGAAAAAAAATATGGTTAGGTATTATTTACGGGGGGGTGAGGGTGTTTAGGGATTTTAAAATTTCGTTAAATAAGGACTCATTTGGTGGCAGGGAGGTTTTTTGCAAGAAAATTTGAAAATTTAAGAATACTTAACCGCCATATTAAACGTGTATGTCACTGAATTCCTCCTAAGCGGCTGGACCGATTTTAATGATTTTTTGTGTCCTCAGGTGGGTTTGAGAATAGTTTCGATTAACAATTAGATCCGGTAGGTGGCGCTGTACTCGGGTTCTAGGATTTCATTTCCTTTTTAGGGCAGGACAACGTCTGTCAGGGCCGCTAGTAATATTATAAATGCGAAAGTAACTCTGTCTGTCGCGCTTTCACGCCAAAACTACTGAGCCGATTTAAATGAAATTTATTACACAGATATTTTAGAGCCTGAAAAAGGACATAGACTACTTTTTATCCCCGTGAAATATATAACGGGACTTTTATCCCGGAAAAACTCTTTCACGCGGGCGGAGCCGCTGGCAAAAGCTAGTTACGAATAAACTTTATTAGGTACTAGTAGTGCTCGCGGCTCCGCCCGCGTGAAAAAGTTTTTCCGGGACAAAAATATTTTCCCGGGATAAAAAGTAGCCTATAGCACTCAAGAGTAATGTAGCTTGCTATCAGTGAAAGAATTTTCAAAATCAGTCCAGTGGTTACCAAGATTAGTGCGTTCAACCAAACAAACACACTGTTCAGCTTTATGATCTACTAGCTTTTGCCCACGGCTTCGCCCGCGTTAATAAGTTTTTCCGGGCTAAAAGTACATAAAAGCCTTCCCATTGAATCACTCTATCCAACACATTTATTTGGATAAAGATCAATATTATGACTTGATACAACTCTTAACAAATAATGCATTAATTTCGACCAAATTTGATTACCATAAAAACGGTTCTAGTGAGTTAATCTTAAAAGATAGACATATACTGTCGCGGACATTTTTTTAGATCATTTCAAGAGTAATAATTCTTTCATACATATGTATATTTTTGGTATCTTGAACCGCTTTCGCAGCGCACGCAATGGAAGCCCTCAAGGATGAATAATTTTCCCCGTTTTTTTCACATTTCCCATTATTTCTTCGCTCCTAATAGTTGCATCGTGATGTTATATAGCCTAAAGCCTTCCTCGATAAATGGTCTATTCAACACAAAAATATTTTTTCAATTCGAACCAGAAGTTCCTGAGATTAGCGCGTTCAAACAAACAAACTCTTCAGCTTTATAATATTAGTATAGATATAATCTATATTAATATTACTACTGAACCGATTTTGAAAATTCTTTCACTAATAGGAAGCTACATAACTCCTGCGTGCTATAGGCCTAAAGCCTTCCTCGATGAATGGTCTATTCAACACAAAAAATATATTAGTATAGATGTATTGTCTACATCATTCCATAACTAATTAACAAAAAAGCAATAAATAAAAACTTCTTAACAAAAAATAAAACCTACTTCAAGACAACTACAAACCAAAAAATAATTCAACTTTATATATGCATATTTGGAGTCAGCCCCTAATTTAAATTGCCAGCTAAGCTAAGCAAATACACGAGCAAATATAATGCGACAACAATGTTCAATTTAAATTAGGCATCGATTCCAAATCTCATATCTTTGAACGAGCACTATATATATTCTGAATCTTGGAAACGGCTCCAACGATTTTGATGACATTTAGTATGCGGAAGGTTTCGGGGGCGATAAATTGATCTAGCTAGGATTCATTTTTATAAAATGTCGTTCTATCCGTGTCTTCATTAATCAACTTACTTAAACATAAACTGAAAAATATGACTCTTCCTAATATCTATTGGCGAATAACGCTTGCCGCACACGTTCGGATTCCCAATTAGGTTTCCTGATCAGGAATTCAGATTCAGAATTCCGAGTGACCAGCGCAAACGTCCGGTTTTTGTACCAACACGTTCGGTTTCCTAATTAGGTTTCCTGATCAGGAATTCAGATTCAGGAACGTGTGCGCGTTGTTGAACATTTTCTATGTAAGCGGAGCATTCAGGTTTCCATATCTGAATTCCTTACGAGGAAACCTAATCAGGACACCGAAATGTGCGGCAAGCGTTATAAAACTATTTTTTTTATTGGGAGCAACTAACTGCTTTAACGACATTCCAGTAGATGGTGTTGTTAAGCAACACTAAGCCAATAATCCGTGAAAACGTAGTGGAGTGTACACTAACCTAGTTTTAAGATATTTCTATTTGTAATTTATCTGTAGGTATACTTGTTTGTTTTCCTAATAAAATAAAATAAATAAAACACTAAGCCAATGAGTATTTGATTTGAAGTTAGACCAAGAAAATTAATCGTTTAATCATAAAAATGTTATTCATATTTCATCAGTATGTAATTCGTATTTAAATATACCTAATTTCTAAAAACACAATAGAAATAAAGGTCATCCAGGTACTTGGTACAGGAATTAAATAAAGTTAAATCATTTATTTCTATGTTACGGGGACTCATTAAGTACTTCGTTGTCTTCTAGGTTTTTATTGAGGTACTCACTAAATATGTCAGGTTGCGGGAACCATTCAGATATTTTAACGTTGTGAGGTCGGTTGGGCAGATCCTCGTCAAACTTCCAGAGCACTTCATACGGCAGCTCGGAGAACACTTTCAGGAACATGCTCCTCATGTGACGCGGCAACTTCGACGGCGCGATGTTGGTACCAAAACTCATATAGATCACGCCACTCTTTGATGAGTCCATGTACTCTTGGATGTCCTGAAAGAACACATTTTCAGAACAAATTTTATGATGTCTCAATAATAGCACACACACACTCACGCCTGTTATCCCTGAAGCGGTAGGCAGAAGCGCAACTAGTGCACCCTCTTTTCGCCGTTATTCTATCCCATGATGTGATAGGGGGCGAGCCTATCGCCATATCGGGCACAAATCCCAGACTCCGGGCTGATACTAAATAAAAAACTCAATACCTCTTTGCTCGACCCGGGGATCGAACCCAAGACCTCAGCTTTGCAGTCGTACTGTAATACAACGCCACCGAGGCAGTCGTAATAATAGTGTTCAGAAATAACACTTATAAATGAGGTATAAAGCCGCCCACATGCGTAGCACACCTTAGGCAAAGGTTTCGACGGTTTCTGATGAAGAAAACCAACGTAAAGAGCGTTGGGCGGCATAGGGCGGTTCTTGTCCCACATTGGATGCACGTTCACATGCAGCATGTCCACGTTATTGTTCAGCGCGTCCAGATCCGGCATATCCGGGTAGAACTGCCGCAGCATCGCGTTCTCTTCATCCTCATTGTTGTGGAACTTGTACTCCACACTCAACATATTGTACACCTCCTGAATCTGTTCCCACCATGACAAATTGTACGCTCTTTGTTGGATGACATTTGGGTGGTACAATGGATGGTTCGGAGCTCCCACAGTGAGGGCGTTGTCGAACATCATGGTCAAAGAAGTTATTTTTACCACAGGCGCTTTGTGTAGATGAGACAGTAACATGCTGGAGCGGAACCAGCCCTGGAGTATTAGCAAGTCGTAATGATTGTTCTCGATAACTTCCTTCAACTTCTCCTGGAACAGCTGCATCTCAAATATTTTGGGAGTAATATACAGAATCTTGTTGACGCCTATAGTTAAGAAATCTTTCTTTCCAAATACGTTAACATTGAATTCCTTAGTCCACATATCGTAGGATTCTGGTCCGACGTTAATTTCCCTTAGGTTATTGGGTGCCTTGCCGTCTGGATACGCCGGGTTGGTCGTTATGAACGTGACTTCATGCCCTCGTCTGATCAGCTCTTCATGTATTGGACGGTAAATGATCTGATGGCTGTAAGAAGGAACAGGTGCCACAGTTAATATTTTTGCTGCGTCTATTTTTAACGCGATTGTAAAGAATAAAAGACTACGTAGTGCCGGCATCGTGCTGCTGTTTAAAATAAAAATATCTTACAATTTATTCTGTCCAATGTTTTAACAGGTGAACAGCATTACACATATCAAACAACGTTAAAGCGATTATAAACAAAAGTATCGCGGAATGATATCGGCGCTATTAAATATAGATTTCGCCCGCGGCTCCGCCCTCGTTAAAAAGTGTTTTCCAGGGTAAAAGTCACGCTTTTTATTTTTCCGGGATAAAATGTAGCCTATGTGGTAATCCAAGACATGATCTACCTGTGTGCCAAATTTAATCGAAATCCGTTCAGTAGTTTTTGCGTGAAAGAGTAACAAACATCCATACATCCAGACATCGATACATACCTACTTACAAACTTTCACGATTATAATATTAGTAGGACTAGTGTTACTCGCGGCTTCTCCTCGCGAAAAATCTTTCCCGCTAGAAAAGTCCCTAAAACACAGGATGACGCGAGCTTTATCTACTTAAAGAATCAGATTTAAAAAAATATCCATTATGTCCTATGGAAGCAAATTACCGGGATAAAAAGTACCCTATAATTATGTTAATTCAGGACATGAGCTACTCGTGCGCCAAATTTCATTCTATTTCATTAGTTGTTTCTGTGTTTACTTCTAAGTTCTAACAAATATCCAAACATTTTCAAAAATTATAAATAACTAGCTTTTGCACGCGGCTCCGCCCGCGTGAATAAGTTTTCCCGGGATAAAAAGTAACCAGATGTTACTCGCTGATAATGTAGCTTTATATTGGTAACAGAATTTTCAAAATCGGTCCAGTAGTTGTAGAGTAAATCTTTCCTCTTCATAATATTAGCATAAGTTGGATTAAATTTTTCTTCTATACATTCTTGAAAAATTCGACTTTCTTTCTTGAGAACAAAAATGCGTTTTAAAGATTTAGTAAAGGAATAACCAATACTACGTATAATATTTAAGATGCAAGAAAAAGAATATTGCTTTTGTATAGGGGAAAACAGTGCCGGATTAACCACGTAGCAAGAGTAGCAATTGCTACGGGCCCCGCGCGAAAGGGGCCCCGCATATTTAAACCCACTCATCTCTGCCTGAGCGTAATTTTTTGAGTGAAACTTATTAAGATGTGGTATGTTGAATTTTTTTGATGTCACAAAAACGTGAAACGTTACAACTTTTCCTACAAAGCAATCCACGTCAGACACTCGGTACACGACTATTTCCTTGGCGTAAATAATTTAAATAATCTCATACGGTTAACTCTTTTATTAGTCTATGGGTAAACGCACAAGTTCTACAAAAAGTCTGCCGTATATGCAAACACTCTTACCCAACACTTAGTGTGGATGTGTAGCAGAATTGAAATGACTCGATTTCTCAGGCTTTTTGTACTTGTCAGAGCCTAACGCCTATAGTAATCTACTACACTATTAATTACTCTAAAAATTGTAACCTATAGATAGGAAATAAACGTATTGAGTATTGAATTGTATCTTTACCACTTTATACTTAAGAACACATAGCAGATCAAGGGCTCTTTGAAAGAATTTGCTACGGGCCCCGCGCTTGCTTAATCTGGCACTGGGGGAAAATATTGTCAGTTGTAAATTTAAACCTACTTTCAACTTTCAAGGTGAAATGGTACCTCACGGAAAAAACTGACAAGCGCGAGTTGCACTCGCGTAGGTACCGAGCGCTCCGAACAAACTTCATAAGTAGGTACAGAAAGTACCTCATATAATTGCTCTAATTAAAACACAAGCTCCGTGAAAGGACAAACTTAACTTTGCCGGTTATTAATAATAATAAACTTTATTTCAGATTTTACAACCATACATTAAAAAACAATATAATTAAAAACGACATACCTATAGTAGGTAATGTTAAAAATCAGGGACACAATTCGACACTATTTCTGGTCTTAGGCTAAAATTGCTAATTACTGGTATCTGAATGACTCGCGGTGAGTGGTCATCCAGTGCCACAGCAAAGCGCTGTCGAATCTATGCCCTATGTTCGGAATCCTAAAATTATTGGGAGAAACAATTAAATAACATATGTACCAGGGATGTTACGAATATTCGCATCCGCATCCGCAAATGCGGAATATTCGCATTAATTCAGACATCTGCATCCGCATTCACGTCCGCATCAATCAATGCGGAGTTTTTACGGATGCAGATTCACATCAACAAGTAACTACATGTAAAGAAAGTGGGCGGAGCCAGAGCGTCACGTGCTTTTTCATTCGGTAACTGACGAATAGCATAGAAAGGCGCACATTGGTAACAAGATCCTACAGGTTTTGTCATTGTCAATAAAATATAGTTACAGTGAGTGTTTACTGTGTACTTCATAGTTTTTTGCGTGTTTATTGAATATTTTGATATAAATATTGAGTGAAATGGCGCCACCAATAAAAAGCAGTATCTGGACTTATTTTACAATAGACAAAAATGATCCAGATAAGTCGGAGTCGGCGCTTCAAGATATGTAATAAAAGTTACTCGCGGAAAGGACGCACTACTACTTCTTTGAAAAATCACCTGAAATCAATACATCCGGAGGAGTTTTGTTTATTCCAAAGTGCGAATAAAGAAAAGGAATTGAAGAAAAAAAATGATGAAGCAGGTATGTATCGAAAATATCGGATTTACAATTATGTTTTACAAACTTAGTTACGGTTAGATAAATTCAATGAATTTCATTAATAACTTCTGTTTTCATTTCAAATCATGATATTTATACTTGGTGCTAAAAGGGTCAATATCTAAAATCCTTCGTTACTTTATTATATTGTAGTGTGACTAAAATATATTGTTGTTATTGGTCACATGATTTTATGTTACTTTCTATATTAAATTTAAAATAAAAAAATGGCATTATTTTTAGCACTAACAAGAATCCAAATTCCAAAGTTAGTTACAAATTATATTTAAAATTAAATGCTTACCTACGTCTCGTTTCAATTCTTATTTTATTGTTAGCAAATTCTATAATTTTTTAACACTTACTTATTTGAAAGTGCAAACCCACATTGGCCTTTTTTATTTTAAAAAAATTAAATTATAATGCGTATTATTTTCTTTTTTTATATCGAATTTTGATAAGTATACTTATTTTTTTATTTAGTAGATGGTTTATGAATATTATGTTGTATTTTTTTACAGGTACAATTGTGACTCCGTTGCAACAAGACAAGAAACAGCTTTCGATAGAGGAAGTACTACAAAAAGAAAAGAAGTGGGATACTAACAATCCTAATTCAAAAAAGATTGATAAACTCATTGGCGAAATGATAGCGCTTCAAAATTTACCCTTTAACTTTGTGGAAGGACTTGGATTTCGTCGACTTATACAAGAGTTAGCGCCGAAATATAATTTTAGAGGACGAATTTTTTTACTGATTTCGTGTGCAATGAGCTATACATAAAACTTGCTGGAAAAGTTAAAGAACTAATTGAACAATATGATTACATGTCGTTCACTACTGATATTTGGACAGATCCCAGCTCAGGTGTTTCTTTGCTTAGCCTAACTTGCCACGGAGTATCAGAAAACTTTGAACGATCGTCAATTGTGTTAAAATGCGAGACTTTTGATGACCGTCATACTGGTGATATCATTGCAGAAAAATTTAACACAATGATTGCTGAATGGAAAATTTCAAATGAAAAAGTGCATTGCATAATACGAGATGAAGGCTCTAACATGAAAAGAGGAATGCGATTAGCATTGCTAAATGATTTAGATTGTACCGTTCATAAATTGCAAATTGTTATTCGGCATGGTTTACGATCGCAGAAAAGCATAGAAGACGTCAAACAAAAATGTAAGAAAATAACTACTCATTTTAACCATTCAACCATTGCTCAAAAGCAACTTGAAAAATTCAGGATAGACTAAATCAACCGCATCTTAAAGTATTCCAGGATTGTGTGACGCGCTGGAACAGCACGTTCTACATGTTTGAGCGTTTTTTGAAGATAAAAGATGCATTAAGTCTTTAAGCCAATGACAATACCATTGAATCAATCTTGCCTGAAGAGTGGAAAATAATAGAATGCTGTCTTGAAGTATTGCAACCGTTTAAAGAAGCTACTCGTGAAATGAGCAGCTCTCAGGCACTCATATCATCTGTGATTCCTATCATACAAATGCTTTTGAAAAAACTTGATTATTTAACAAAACCACAAGAAAGTGATGCTATTCGCTTGGCAGTCTCTAATCTTAAATCCCAATTTTCAGCGAAATTTTCTTCTTTGGAAGATAACAACTTATATGCAATTTCCACATATTTAGATCCTCGCTATAAGCATAAATTTTTCAAACCAGTCACCGAAGAAAAAATAAAAGATGATATTATAAAGATGGTAAATGACCCTGTTGTCACTGATTCTCTTATGTCGCCGGCGGAAAAAACAAAAAGAATGAGAATGGGAGATTCTCTCGATCCTGAACCAGGAACGTCCAATACGGGTAAGAAGAATTGCTTAAAAAGCGATCTTGCTATGATGTTAGATTAATCGAGCGAAGATGAAGGTGAAAGAGAACCGGACAACAGTAGCCCCGATGCTCTTCTCCGCAAACAATTAGTTATTTATCGTAACAAAAAAAGACTGGATTTAGATGAAAATCCACTTAATTGGTGGAAAGTTAACCGTGGTGAATTTAAAATTCTCTCCAAATTAGCATGCAGATATTTATCACCTCCACCAGCTAGTGTTCCCAGCGAGCAACTATTTAGTGGAGCTGGGTTAATATACAATCCACTAAGAAACAGGTTGGAAGTTGAGAAGGCTGCAATATTGCTATTTATTAAATATTATTCACCAATATTTAATTTTGATTATTAAACAAAGATTTTTTATTATGAAACTCGAATATTGAAATTCTGTTGTGTCATAAGTAAAACTCAAAACTTGTGCAAATTTGTTCTAAAAATATGATTAAATAAATAAAAAGTTAAAACAAATAGATTTTTAGTTATTTATGCACTTAAAATTTAAATAATTGTCCTTTTAAAATCCCAAAATCCGCATCCGCATCGAATCCGCATCCGCGGATGTGAACTTCTAATCATCCGCATCCGCATCTGCATCCGCGGATGTCTAAATTTTTGCATCCGTAGCAACCCTGATATGTACCTACGAAGCCTTTATACGAAAAGAAACAGGAGGTTCTTGAAGTTTTCCACATCTTCTAATTATGTTAACACTATATCGACTAAGTACTTAGTTAATTCAAGAGATTTTATTTTATTATTGCAATTAATGACGAGACGAGCATGCCCTTCGCCTAATGTAACACCATCCAGCACCTTGACTTACAAAGTACTCGTGAGATCCTGAGACCTAAAATGTTAAGTCTCATTATGTCCAGTAGTTACTTTTTTTTTTGTTTTCGCGGAGAAAATGAACTACCGCCCAGCCTTCAAGGGGAGCGACTGAGCGGTGATGTTGGGTTGGGCGCCGGGCCGAGTCCCTAACCTATGTACACCGCACGGCATACCTTTTCATTCTTCGGCGCATTAGGGGCGGCTGCGGGTTTCCCCGGACTAATAGTGTCTAAGTTGTCGTCCGTAGCCGCCTCTGCGCGGTGCCGCCTAATGCAGCCCGTCTCCTGTATGGGGGGACTCAGAAGCCCCCGCGCACCGAAGGACGCCCTCGGCGTCAACGGCAGCGTGAGGCCTACCTGCCACACTGCCGTCCATCACGGGGGTCGCAGCAATGTGCTAAAAAAACACGCACAAAACTAAAGACGGACAGCCCCCTGCCTGTTCCATTCGGCATTCCCAACTAGGCTAACGTTTTTCAACGTTAGCAGGCATCTTGTCTATCGCCTCTTATCACCTTATACATCAGGCGCCAAAAATATTTAATGTTATCAGTTACCACATATTTATCATAATATATTAGAGTGTAAGTTCAAGGTTTGATAGTTGTGTATGGGCCCGCATGCGAAACGAAGTGTGGGCCCGCGCTACTTATTCAGAAGATGCCAACATTTTGATCAAATAGTACACAATATACCTAAATAAGTTTCTCGTTTCATTTTAATATATAGTTTGTTTTTAAAATGGGTAAATAAATACATGAATAAATAATTTTTTAACCCAGGGAAAAAGAGGGGTGTTATAAGTTTAAGGTGTGTACATCTATGTATCTATTTAAGTAAAATACTTCTTTAGTGGTCCTGCGATGCGAGGACGCCTGGTCGTTTTTTACTAGTTATTACATAACATACAAAAATATACAACCAAATACATGTTATTTTTAAATTTTAAGTGGACTTTTTGTGTCACGAGTTATTAAATTTTTTATATCAACTTTCTATAGAACAATTATAATCAGGGGAAATGACTACCGCAATTAATGAATCAAATTAACTTAAACAGTTAATATCCATCACTTAGCCCGAGTGCGCCAGGCGTGAGGTGTAAGGCGTGAGACGCTGCAAGCACGTCCAGCTTAATAAGACCCGGAAAAAAGATAACACACACACTCACGCCTTTTGTCCTTGAAGGGGTAGGCAGAGGCGCAATTAATGCACCCACTTTTTGCCGTGCGTATTCCGTCCCATGAGGTGATAGGGGGCGAGCCTATCGCCATATCGGGCACAAATTCCAGACTCCGGGCTGGTACTGAATTTAAATCCCAGTATCACTTTGCCCGACCCGGGAATCGAACTCAAAACCTCAGCATTGCCGTCATACCGTCATACAACTACGCCACCGAGGCAGACAGGGATGGATAATTTAAAAATTGATTAAATCATAACAATATAATAGCTAGGTAACAAAGGCCTGCCTTCATACATCTGGGTTGATAGATGCAAAATATCGCCAAATGTTGACGGCATCTGATAGCAGCTGCGGGCCGCAGCTGTGCGCGACCGTTACGCGCGGTGCGCACGCGCCGACGACACCCCACTATTATTATTTTGTCAGGGGTAAGGTGTTTACCTCCGAGGTAAAAGAACTTTGCTATAGGTACTTACTACTTACCGGCCGGTATAACAAGAACGGTGTGAGCTTTTGACTGTTTATCGTAGTTCTACAATTTTGTTAGCAAAACTAACTTATACATTTAATTTTAACCTGGAGATTTCAGAACTAAAGGAACTGCCGTTATAAAATTATTATTTTGAATTATAAAGACCCTATGGTATATAATAATTATTTATTATATTATTACATTTAATTTTAACCTGGAGATTTCAGAACTAAAGGAACTGGCGTTATAAAAGTATTATTTTGAATTATAAAGACTCTATGGTAACCTAGTTAGTTGATATTATTACTCAAAGTGTTTTATTTTTTACAATCTAGGCAGGTAACAGTTTTATTGCTTATGCGACTAGTTCAAAACTATACTTAAGTTACCTACAGGACTTCCAGAGAGGATCCGCTGTCTCTATAAAGCAGCTGGTTGGTAGGTACTGTCGGTTGTTTCCTTAGATAGTTCTATCTATCAAATGGTAGGACTAAATGAAATTGAAGCTAGTTTGTAGATACCTTAGACTAACAGTAGATTCCTATGTTGTTTAAATAAGCTGCGATTATTATATAAAATTAACATCTACGTGTTCTACTTCTTGTAAATTGTAACGCGTACAGGGCAAGTTATTTGACACAAATATTTTTATTAATGGAAAGCTTACAGACTTATAACATGTATTTATTTAACTTTATTAATCAAAGTACTTCAATTTCTTTTTGATATAGGACATGTAACGACTAACGCCCTGTTGGTCGGTCATATAGAAAGTAGCTCGTAAAGAGTGCAGGCTTTTGTGATAGTTCCTCGAATGTTCTAGAGAACTATATTCTAAGCGTGATTCGATAAGACTATATTTTTCTAGGTCTATGGTTGAACTGCTGCCACACTTCAATTTAATAAAAAAATCGATTTTATGTGAACGAACGGTACTCACTCTGGTACAAAAGACCCTTCACTGAGCTTCATTCAATAATTGCACAAGCCCGTTGGTAAATACTTGGATTAAAGTTTCAACGCATTTTCAAGTCCATAAGTACAGAATAAGGAAGGTTTTCATTTATATCGTGAAAGTCACTAGCACCCTTTTCGAAATTAGTATATAATTTCAATTACAACCCCGTTTATAGGATTTACAGCTTTATGAGTGTGCAACAGAGTGTGATTTATCTGTAACGTACATTTAAATTTGGTATTTGTAAGCGCGTGCCAGACGGCAGGGGTGCGCGGACGCCGTTTCCGATCCCGCGTTTTTTTCGAAAACGGAATCCCGCAGTTGACGGTTAGTCGTCGTTACGAAAAGACATAGAACCTACTTTATAAGTGTAGTTATAAGTCATAGAACATTAGTGAATATCGTGTGTAATAAAACAACAGTGCTTAGAAAATTAAATAAGTACTAACCTTACTAAAAATTTTAGTGAATTAATTATGCTATAGATCTGTAAGGGGAAACCATACGCTTAAAATGGATTCACCAAAAATTGTTTATAAATACTACTCAAACCCGGCATTTTGCTCACAAAGCGAGATAGTTTTCGCGCAAAAATCATGCATGACCAAAATTGTATCTCCGGAACGACAACGAATGCCGCCTTTGGGTGCAAACTCACCACGAAAAATTGAAATATCCAACCGGATTTTGAGGACGGATATTTCCGACAATCCTCTGCGAATGACGCCGGCCGGTAAATATAAAGACGAACCTCCAGAACTGCCACCGAAGCCTCCTAAATTCCAACACAGGACCTTTCACCGGCAGTCGTCTTTGATATACAAACCGACACGCACAGTTAGATGCCGTACCAGGAGCGAGGATCTGGAAATGGCGCAGCTCAAACAGAAGAAGATGCAGTATGACAGAAGCCTCGACATCGACGACTTAGAAGAGAACAGAGCAAAACACAGATATGAAATTATTCAAGATCTGGAAGATGTAGATTATTCACCAACAAAGAAGAGGATTGTGGAAGCAGACGCCTCAGAAATAGAAGAATACAACGTTGACGGGCCAGGAGATAATGAACTTAAGGAAATACCGACTGAAATCGTCAAAACTGTGAATGGGAAGATGCATAGATATGCAATAGTTCCGTCTGATGACGAAGAACCGAGGAAATGCAACGTTACTTTCACATCACCGAATATGACGAGAAAAAATTTGATTGCGACGCAAAAGTTGCACGAGTTGCTGTCTACACCGAGAAAGTTGAAGAGTTACGCGTCGCAGCCGTCCGTGCGAATGACGCCGAACAAAAGCTTGGAACCCAGATACGTAGCAACGCCTCAGAAGATGATTTCAAGTACTCCAACCCAGGGAGTAACTCCGTCCAAATCTTGTGCGAATTTGACTCTCTCAAGGAGTACAGCAACGTCCCCAATATCGCCAAAAGCGCAACAAAAGTTAAATTATGGTCTGCCAGAAGATTTCGACAGACCTGACGTGTTTGTCACTACCGTCAGGGAGAAGAGTCGGGACAGTTTTGAACGGGATGCGAGCAGAGAGAGCAGGAGAGACCGGAGCGTGAGAAGAGATAAAACTACTGCTGTTATTGTACCGAGGTAAGCAGAATTCTAGTGTATAATTTTAAACGTAATCGCTGGATAATTTATGCTTAATACTAATTTTAATAATATTTAAATCATAAAATTTATGCGAAATGCAAACGATAATTCACAAAGAATACACGGATAATTTTATTTTTTTAGAAATGTTAGAGGTGTGTGCCCTTGGGTTTTGAACCTGCGCACATTGGTCTCGACAGTCCATTCCACTCCTAACTAGGCTATCGCCGCTTATTAATTCTATTAAGAACTTTATTTTATCAGGGCAGGAACGTTACCTAAGAGGATTATAAACGCGAAAGTTTGTAAGAATGTATGGATGTCTGAAAGTATGGATGTTTGTTCCTCTTTCACGCAAAAACTACTGATCGGATTTCGATGAAATTTGGCACACAGGTAGATCATGTCCTGGATTAACAACATAGGCTACTTTTTATCCCAAAGAAAATATAAACCGGGACTTTCATACCGGAAAAACTTTTTAACGCGGTCGGAGCCGCGGGAAAAAGCTAGTACTACCTAAATATTATTTAAATTATTTAATGATGCCAAAGAAGTGTAACTTCTCACGCGCGATCATAAGTAGGTACATGCACTCTTTTTTATTATGACTGAGGTATGGAATATCTTTTTTAACCTATATTTCGTACATAAAAAACACAAGTACAGTCAGCCACATAAGCAGCTGAACAAATTCAAAATTTTAAATCACTTCCACGCATTTTTTTTTTGTATGTGTTATGGGTTTATTGCCCGAAATAAAAATCATTTTATTTTATTTTATTTATTTATTTATTAAGTTTAATTGAAACATATTTTTTTCTTTGTTGGAAGTAAAGTTAATCGCCTTCATTTTATATTTGTGAAAGTAAAAATTGGTAAGAACACGAAAGTGTAGACGCGATTTGAAATTTTGGATTTGTTCAACTACTTATGTGGGTGACTGTACCTATTTATTTTCGGTATTTTTCTCTTTTATTTCTATAGTAATCTGATGTAAATATCTCCACATTACAGGGTCGCGCCTCCTCCGTCCACTTACTCAGACGACACCTACAAGTCTTTGTCCATTGTGAAGAGCCCAGCAGGTGCGTCATTGGCCATCGCCACCTTGATGCTGACCTTGTGCGGAGCACTCAGCACCGGCCTGAGTTTCTACATGATGTATGCTGTGAGTACCGTCTTTTTCTCTATTGTTAGAAACTGAAGCGATTTGGATTTAAATAAAAACGATTTATCACAGATTTTACATAAACATTTATTACTGGTTTTACATAAAGATATTTAACAGAAATACTTTTCAAAGATATCTGCAACTAACCGACCAGTATGAAAGTCTAATATAAACTTACTCAACTACCACTGAGATCGACTGCGAGACTGAGCGCGAAAGAGAACGAATGAGAGCGAACATCGATATGGCACCCATTTTATTTATTTATTTATTTATTTAATTTAAGGAAAACTTACAACTAGCGTAACAAAAAATAGTAAATATAATAACAAAAGAAAAGGTCAATTACAAGTTTTCACAAATACAGTACAATAATGTAGAACTATAATAGGCAGATAACCAGCTTAAAGGTCTAAGTATTATAATAAATGCACATTACGATACGTGAAAAAACACATTGCACAAAGTTTTCTTTAATTTGGAACAGTTGAAGTTAAAAAGGTCAATATCAACTTTAGATGAAATATCATTGAATGATCTGCACGCTCTTATTACGTATGAGTTCTGCCGATATACTGATTTAGCACATGGAACATATAAGAGGTTCGGTTTTCTAATCGTAGTACTAGGTGTGCGCAGTCCGATTTTGCTTAGCAGTTCAGGGCAATCAACAGTGCCGTTAAGAATATTAAGAAGATATGCTAGATCGGCTATTGTCCTACGCTCCTGCAATGGAAGAATATGAAATTTCTTGCATCGAGTAAAATAATCATTGGAATAATTGCCTGAACGGAATTGCAAATATGGTAGAATTTTTTTTTGTATTTTTTCAACTTGGTTAATGTAGATATTGTATTTAGGGTACATATATATATACACCCAACTACCACTTCCACGATTCATTTGACATTTAGATCGGTTTTAGTAACTGGTCAGTACGTTACAAATACCGTTACAAATAATTGAATCCTAACACTATATTATTCTGATTGCTGACACGGCATACTATCTGATGTTATAGGTAATATAGGTACACTGCAGTGTATGCTATGACAAAAGTCGACTATATAATGGGAGACGTTGACAGTAACCAGAATCCTGAGAGAGTGTTTTACTGGATGCTCCTTGGCTGACTTCAAAACGCAACTGAAAAGAGCTAATGGCGAGATTTTCGTCACAATGGATAATATTTTCTCACGATCCAATATTTTACCCCTTTTATTTTATTTCTAAATCTTTAATACCATAGCTAAATATGTTTACATACATTTCCAATTCATAATAATAGACAGTAGTTACAAATATCAAGCGCCTGTTTAAAACACGTTTATAAACGAGGTAAAGAACCTCTTTACTCTGAATATTCCATTTACAAAGTAACTAGGGTCATTCAGCTCAAAAGTACGCACTTTTTTTTCTATCGTCTACATACTCAAAAATATAGGGTCCTGATAAACGTTTTAACACTTTATTTAAAGGAAATTTATTCTACTTTCATTATTTAATGAGTTTTTGTACATTGCTTCATCGGTTTTTTTGCAATACATGTTTAAGTGCAGCGGGAGAAATTCGTACTCTTGACCCGTCATGTGGGTAAAACGACGTAGAGATGCGGTTAATAGTTCGCATACTGGATAAGCTTCGCACGCAGGTAAACTACAGGCATATAATTACAAATTGTATAAGTACACATGGAATCATATGGAATATGTTTTTAAACTTCCTTTATTCTTGGTACAAATATTGTAAAAATAAACATTAAATGTACACCTATTGCAGACACCAGGAACATAATTAATTAGACTGTATTTATAACAAACTTTAGTTATTTTTGTAATTCAATGATCACTGTAATTTTAGGAACGCTTGATTTACTTTTCGTTGTAATGAAGTTATAACAGCGTGCGTACTTTTAATCCCGTACTGTTACCCAACAGGGAATATTTTAAACAATCACACGTCAGTTGAGATGCAGTTATTTTTTAGGAAAGAATTAATAGCTGAAATAAATACTATAATAATCGAGTAAACTTAACATAATCAACGGTCTTTTGTAAACTGATGCACCGTCTATCCATAAACTTTTCCCAGCACAAAATAGTTGATAACTAATCAACAAAATCACGTTGATCGCCGTTTTTCGCTAAACAAGTGAGGCTTGGTAAAATAGCATGTGGGCTCTAACATCATCCCTGACGCACCCCTAATTTTGCCGAAAAAGTGTCTGAGCCCCCTCAATAGGTTCCGAGATATTGACCATGCGAAATTTTACCCACTGCGTGCTGATACCCCGAATGACCCTACCTATGTTTGAAATTTTGTTCCAGATCGGTCGACGCTACTACTTGGATTTCAGCGTGCTAGCCGGTTTCACCAGCTTTCTTCTAGGCATGCTGGGATTCAGATCCAAAAGACAAAGACTGCTGCCAAATAGGAATTATGTTTCTGGTAAGCCTATATTTATTATTCTCACATTGCAGTGGGCTGTATGGTATGGTCGCTGTAGTCAACCAATAGGTTAGTTTCCTATGTAAGATTTTGAACATTATTTTAGATGTAACAGAAAATAATACGAAAAAGAAATTCTTCTGTGAAATCAGCATCGAAATCGATAGAAAAATAAAGCAGTTATTCAATTTTTAAATATTCTTTTGAACAAAAGTGGGAGCATGGCGGGGATATCGCGCTATCTCTTTCGCACGCTAACGGCGCGGCGCTTGGTGACGTCACAGCCTAGTACTGCTGTTATTTGACAGTTACCTCTTCTACCAAATTTCAAATCTTCATAAATTACTTACTATTACGCCAATTTCGAAAATTCTGTTTCCATAAAATTTTGTATAGCATACATTTTTTACAATGGTATTTTAAAAAAAGTAGTCAACTACCCTACTGCTCCAATGACAAACATTAGCTTTAAAGGGGGAAGTATTAACGACTTATTTAGTATCCAATTTTTCGTTTATAAAGAACATTATTGTTAGTAATATAACTAACCCTTATGAGATTGATAACTTTGCGACGCCAGTTGGTGATGCTACAAACAAATTGTCAGGCGTGGCGCTAATCCTTTAGCAATCAGTGATCAACACGTTTAACTTCTCGATTTTTAAGTTTGATATAAGTACGATGCATTGTAAAATTTACCATCCTTGTATTGTATCTACTTTTTATTTCAGGCTACATAGTGCTGTCATCGTTCTCCCTGCTCAGCGCGTTTGGTCTTCTCCTACTACTGTCCATGCAGCCAAGACCTGGCACAGCCCTCAACGATATTACCTCCGCAGCGGTCTGCAGCGTGAGCGTGCTGTCCCTCTGCGTGGCGTCTGTAGGAGCTATCGCGTCTTACTGCTGCGTCACAGACCCTCCAGACAATAGAGTGGCCAGTGTCCATTACTAGGAAAGTGACCATTACAGGGAACGACTAGGTCGCTGATTACAGATGATAGGAGTGTTATTGATACAGGAAGGATGACACGAAAGTGAGATATTAAAAATAATATAAAATTAAATATAGTTATGGAGGTGCTGACTCTTGAGGAATTAAAGAGACTATAAACCACTCTTAATAAAAATCCTAAGTTTTATTGACGCTTTTTTTCCGGCGCGGCGTCAGTAATATAAATGCTGCTGAGAATTATACAATCACAGAGATATAATAATTACAGATGCATTGAAATATCATATTATGGATAATTTATTATTTATCTGACTGCCTCGGTGTCGTAGTTGTATTACAATACGACTGCAAAGCTGAGGTCTCGGGTTCGATCCCCGGGTCGGGCAAAGTGATATTGAGTTTTTCTGTTCTGATATGGCGATAGGCTCGCCCCCATCACATCATGGGACGGAATAACTGCGAAAAGTGGGTGCACTAGTTGCGCCTCTGCCTACCCCTTTGGGGATAACAGGCGTGAGTGTATATGTATATGTTATTATTTATCTGAATTATCTGTTTAATGCGAGCTGTTACAAGGAACACCTCAGCTTAGAAAACATTATTGTAAATTGTTTTCAAATCGAGCACGACGAAATAACGAAACTACTTAAATACAAATAACGATCTAAGTTTTATGATATATTTGAAAGCATAATTTTCATTTGTATACACTATTTATGTTTCGCTTAGAATAAAATTATATTATGATCACAAAATGCCAAAAATTGTACTTACCTATTTCATAATAAGCTTAAATTGGGTGCATTTTATTCGATTGTTGGAGATTAAATAAAGTTTTATGTATTTAAATGCGTATCATTTATTTTAGGTCTTAATGAGTTTATATTATTATGGAAGCTCATGCCATAACTAGGTACCTACTTATTGTTCAAAAAGATAATAATAAAAAAAAAGAAGACCTATTGTGTATGATATAAATCCTCTACTGAAGGGCTGCCACACCTCGCAGTTTGGAATGCTATTACTCATCAATAATTCAGCTGTCCTGACACACGGAACTGTACCTAACATATTTTGCAACTTTCATGATTTGTCTTCCTCGGCAAGTGCGGGCTGGGCGGGCACCGCGAGGGGACGCGGTGCTTGTGCACCAGTGCAACCGGAGAGAAAAGTGTTCATATCATTTTTGTCATTTATATTATGTTTAGCTTAAGTTTTCTTTGTAATTTAGTATACAAGTTCAAGACTGTGACTCAGAAATCATTTGTACATCTATTTTTCTCATTTATTTTCATTATGTTTAGTCCGTAAGCTACCTTAGTTCCACTTTTTGTTGTATAATCAAAACCATATTTTCTTGTGTCGAATCATTTAAATAAAGAAAACCTGATTGTATACTACACTTGACCGGACCCACTACACCTACACACACCCAAACACATCACACACAATTAACCAAGACCACACAAACCGGCAAGGCACGGGCTATCGTATCAAATAGCGAAGTCTCGTTTCCTTGCCGGCACCAACACATGCATACCATCACTCTCAACAGATAAACAGACACAACCCCAACAGAGAAACATAGAAAAAAAAGTTTGCAAGTAAAAAAAATGCTTCCGTATGTTTTTCTATAAGTTTAGAACTGCCTCGGTGCAGTGGCGTACCTAGCGTAAGTTGTTTTGCGTGCGCGGTACGACTTTCGCGATTAATTTTCGGTATTGAATCCGTAACTTCTCCAAGTAATCTGTGGCCGTGTCGGACAAAGTGATATTGGGTTTTTCTTCTCAATGTCAAGCCGGACTCTGAAAGTACCCAATATGGCGATAGGCTCGCCCCCTATCAAATCACGGGACGGAATACCTACGCATGGCGAAAAGTGGATGCACTAGTTGCGCCTCTGCCTGCTCCTTCGGGGATAAAAGGCGTGAGTGTGTATGAACCATGGAGTTACTATTTGTAGGCATATTAACTCCATGGTGTATGAACTAAATAATTATCCATGACGTGGAAAGTCCCGATTTGTAATAAACTTTGGCAACACTAAATGTAGAATAATTTTACATTTATACTATTCAAAACTTTATTTGAATACAAGAAAGAACAAAATAACGTTGCAAGTATTTATTTATATGATTTAGCTTGTACTATTTTTTAATTGTTTGAATAAACAAAATAAGACATCTTAGGTGGAAAGAAACGTATTTTTTGACAAATTGGCGTCAAATGAGTCAATGTCACTATTGTTCCAAAACAATTTTTTTTATACTTTCAGCATTATTTACAATTCTCGCCTGGTACGTCATGTTAGTTTGTCGTATTAATAGTCTAATAGTCAACGGAACGAAACTCGGACCCCAGTCAATTTAGATCTGCATGCATGTATTGTGCTAATTTGATAACAGTTTGATAACATAATTTCTAATTGAATATAGTCACAGATGCAATATGCAATCGATAACAGTGTACTAACATTTATATTTGTGTGAACGCCCTTCGAATAATGTGATAAAAAGGTTACAATTCGTGTTAAAAACAAGTAGGTATGTCACTCTTTGTTGTTTTGTTTATGCGAATCGAAATAGGCAGATTAGATTTCAACAGTCTTTTGTTCCATAACATGTTCGTTCTCTACATTTTCTTCCTCTAAAAAGAACAACATAATATACCTAACAAAAAGGTTCTATGCAGATGTTGATCATTCTTTATCAAATATTTTCTGTGATTTCCCATAAAAACCTTATTTAGGCTTGTTACAAGACCTAAAATAGATTTGATTAATTAATTAGTAGTTCCTAATAACAATAATTAATCAATTCAGAAAAGTATGAGGTCACAGGTCTTCTATGTCATGGCTGTTTGGAGGTCAAGTAGAAATTATTTGCATAATACAAACTAAAAAATATTTCGTCATTAGTTTATGTCATTGATTAATGTAATAATTATTTGTTATTATTGACAATTGATTTTTTTTTATTATTGACAATCTTTGCAAACTTTTATAATATACATTATAAATACATAAGAAAAGATTACAAGATATAAATATTCGAAGGTTGACTATACCAATAGTTTTTAATTACCAAAAAAATAAAATAAATGAGGTATGCAGAAGAGGTGAGACATTATATTTTTTTTTCATATGTAAATGACAAAACTATATATGTAGTTGTATTATGGTATGACTGCAATGCTGAGGTCTGCTGTCTACCCCTTCGGGGTTAAAAGGCGTGCTTTCCTACTACTAAGATATAATTATTGACCAAAGGAGGAGTGATCACTTGTAACCCTACAAATAAACAATCCCATTATCTTAATCTCATCCCATTGTGGAATCAGATCAACACACTCTTCAAGCCGGTTTGGAAATGATTTAGCCTGGATTTTGCGATTAGGCTCCTACTTGATCAAAGACCTCTAGAAATGCAGTTCATCTAGTTCATTGTATTCCTGTATGCCCAATTCCATCCTAAATCATTTAACTATGTCTATTTTTTTCTTTTAAAACTATGCAAACTTTTGCACAGAACAAACACACATTTTGCCTTTATGCCCGAAGGGGTAGGCCCTCTGCCTTAACTAGGGCACCCACTTTTAGTCCAGTGTGTTTCGTCCCATGATGTGATGGGGCAAGTCTATCACCATATTGGGCACAAATGCAAGACTTCAGACTGATGATGGGAAAAACCCAATACAAACAAAATTTTACATTAATTGTAATATTAGTTAGGTTCCATTGTTTTCATTATGGATTTACCTTATACGAAATTAGTAATATTGCTGTTATTGTATTTTGCCATCAATCTGTTATTAGTCTGTCTGCATAGCGTTCAATCGTAATTGTGTTGTTTCCTGTATATATCTTCAATGAAAATGATTCAAATTCAAAGCTAAATTATCGTAACAACAGTGATCACTTGTTGACTTCGTTAACAATATTGCATTGCTAATCTTGAAGCAACAGGTTATGGAATGTTTTTAATAACCAATCCCTTTTTTCAATCCATTGCAAATATGTAGCACTTTTTACATGTTTACAAATAGCTTATTTTGTTTAGGGTATTCTAGGGATTGATTAGAAGATTAAGGTTAAGATTGTTTTTTAAACACGGCAGTAAACAGTAAATGTAATGTATTGTAAAAGAAAATATACATTTTCATAATCTGCAAACTAGTGACCTAACCCCTTTGCACAGATAGCAGAGCATATAAGCCAAAAAACTTTGTCATACAAATCATTTATTAATTATAAGTACACATAAACCTTCCTCTTGAATCTCTCCATCTGTTAGTTAAAACTATACAATAATCCATTTGGGACTCATCTCTCCATCTGTTAGTTAAAACTGTATGAAAATTCGTTTGCTCCTTTTAAAGTTTATCATGTTAGACTTTTAGCTGCTAAACTATCGGGTGTTGGAAGTGTTATTCACACAAGATTGAGGAGGAACAGCGTTCCTACCCTTATAAGTCAGTTCACCATAGAATAGTGAGAGTTGTCAAAGGGCAAATCCTCACTGCGTAAGAAAAAACAAAAAAGGCAAAGTCCAGACAAATGAATTGCTAAATGTCAATGGCAGATTGCAAGGTTGAGCAGGATATAAAAAAAAAAAAATTGTTCAGACTTTAAACAGTGATAGTCGTTCTGGGGGGGGGGGGGTCTACTTTGTTTTATATGTTTTATAATATGTAAATATATGAAAGTGAAGCTGTTTGGATATAAAGTTTGAACTGCTAGATGGATTTTTATGAAATTTTAAAAACATTTTAATCAAACCATTGAATAACACATGGGCTTCTTTTACTTTAGAAAAGTGTATGGTAGAACCATATCATGTTAAAGGGAATCAATGTCTAGTTGAAGCATAATTTAGTAATATAATATGGCAATGTGTAAGTGGGTTATCAGCTTTGCCCCCATTCTGACATAAACTTAATTAGATTTGAAACAAACGCCAAAATAAATTGTTATTAGTATTTTTAAACTTTCAATAATATTCAAAAGTGAATGAAATGAAATGAAATCCTCCTAGCCAGTTTCGGCCACGGCGGCCAATCTCAACGGAGATCAGCCAGGTACGCAAGAGATATTATAGTGCACAAGTGTGTGCGCAATACACAGGTGCACTCGCTATTCCTTCACTCTCATAGTCCGGTGAGACGGCAATCCGACATGACCGGAGAGAGATCAGGCGCAGGACCAACGGCTTTACGTGCTTTCCGAGGCACGGGGGTATCACACCGCCAACTTCCTGACTCCGAGCTGCGACTGAGTAAATTTTAAGATGGAATAACCCAGTCACAATATTTTTGACTCGACCCGGGAATCGAACCCAGGACCTCAGCGCGCAAATCGTACTCGTAATGCGTACGCAATACCACTACGCCACCGAGGCAGTCAATTTATTCAAAAGTATTGTTATACTACATCCAATATGCAATCAGTATGGTACAAGGGGTTATATAGTCGCTGGGTACAAGCATATAATTATAAATTCTCTTACATGGCAACATCTGCTTGTTCTAGACTTAATAGTTCCACTATTTTATTATATCTGTTTGTGTGCCATGCAACACATTTTTTTGTGCATTCTATGACGAAACGATCGTGCCGTTCGCCTGATGGTAAGAGATACGACCACTCATAAACAGTAGCAACACAATCCAGCACTTTGAGTTACAAAGTACTGTGTGGCATTGCGCTCATGAGATGTTAAGTCTAATTATGTCCAGCAGTTGCACTGGCTACAATATCCTTCAAACCGAAACAACATGTTGTATCTTACCCTGTAACTATTTTTCCAGTAGCCTAACTAACTTTGTAAAAGAACCACATGGTGTTATGGCCAGTATTGATTTTCCCATGCAATATATTTTAATAACAACATTTTTTTTATTATTTATTGTATACAATGAATAAAAAAAAAAATGTGCGCCAATCATAGCGTCAATGGTTCGCCTGACACATTTATTGTATTCTAACATGCTAATGAATGTCAACAAAGTTCCAGCTATCTCCCAATATTGACATTTGATAAGTAATTAACACCCTAATGGTTTCAGAGGTCACAATGTCAGACCCGTACATCAGGGTGGCGGCGGAGTCCCTGCTCAGCCACAACAGTGGAGGTTACAGGACACTGAGTGAGTATATTTTTAATTTGCTTTTTGGGTAGTCAAAATGTTCTGTACATAAGTTCCACAAATGTTAGTAACTCAGAACAATAACTAAAAGTACTTAATAGTTTGTGGGTGAGACTAACACGCGATAGTCTCGAAGCTTATTACACAGTTCTACCTGCGTGAAATACTCAGGGCCAATTTCACCGCTTGCTGATAAATTTATCTGTCACATTATTCTATAAGCCAACCAAATACAAATGTCACACTCTAGTCTATGCTCTCAAATTAATGTTAATAAATGAATACTATCTACATCAGCTGTTCAAAATGATAACTGTCAAATAAAATTCACTTGATATCTGTGAAACTGTTCCTCAGTTTTAACATTTTTGTTGTGACTAATTTCGGTTAGTTTCGTCAGTGTAAGCTAGCATGTTAGAATGGGCAGGTATATTTTTAATTTGGCAGCACAAAAATAAAATCCTAAAGTATATTTAGGTCTGATAGGGACTAACTGTATATGCTTATGGAAAAGTCAGTATGTTGAAATAAGAGAGGAAAGGAGAAATTGATTTATTTATAGTTTTGAAAAGTTTGTGAAAGTGTGACATTCGATTTCTGCACTTATTCCATTCAAAATTAGGGTCGCCACATACGTTTTCACTGAGTTTACGATTTTATATACCCAGTTTTGATAATGATTGGCGTTAGAAAACAAAATCTAAATCTATTTACAGATATTGCCAGGTAGCAAAATTTACATAAATTAAGTTTTTACACTTGGCTGTCTACCTACCTAATGTCAGCCAGTTCTAAATTAAAACACGAAATATTTTCAAAGTCCAAAAATATTCATTGACAATTTCTCCTTAGGCAACTCTCAGTCAGTGAACCTGACGGCAGAGGAGCTCGTGGCGCGGTACCGACCAGGTGGCAAGATGTCCTCGGTGCGGCGATTTTTCTGTTTGTTCGTCACATTTGATCTGCTGTTCACGAGTCTCATGTGGTTGATATGTGTTATGGTAAGACACACACACACACACACAGTCACTCACTCACACACACTCACTCACACTCACTCACTCACACTCACTCACACACACTCACTCACTCACTCACACTCACTCACTCACAGACACTCACTCACACACACACACACACACACACTCACACACACTCACTCACTCACACACTCACTCAGACACACTCACTCAGACACACTCACTCACTCACACACACTCACACACTCTCATGCCTTTTATCTCCAAAGGAGTAGGTAGAGGCGCAACTAGTGCACCCACTTTTCGATAGGGGGCGAGCCTATCGCCATATCGGGTACAAATTCCATACTTCAGGTTGATACTGATTACCAAACCCAATATCACTTTACCCGACCTAGGGATCGAATCCGAGACCTCAACATTGCAGTCGTGCCGTAATACAATTACGCCACCGAGGCAGTGTTAAGAAATATCCCATTTAAATAGAGATTTTATTTCTTCGCGTTGAGCCAAGAGCCTGCGTTTCGAAGCAAATCTAGATTCGTGTACAGTCAGCAGCATAAATATCTGTACAAAATCTAAATTTCAAATCGCCTGTATATGCGCTATTTAAACTGAAAAAAATTTCCTCGTATGAAGTAAAATAAAAATAAGATTAGTAAGAACACAAAAGTATGTAGGCAATTTGAAATTTAGAATTTGTTCAGCTACTTTTGCTGGTGACTGTACCTACAAGTTAGACGTGACGGACGTGAGACAGCGCCTGATTACAATATATATCGTAATGTTTGTGGGCAGTCGTCACTTCTATTATTAAGCAATAGGCATAGCTTGGCCAAGGTTGTAATAAAAAAGGTCTCTGGGTCGTAGCAGTACTATTCCTAACAATATTTTTAATAGTCTTCCCCTTGCAATATGTTCTTTGTATAACAAACGAATAAGCAATTGGGTCATTTGATGGTAAATGATTCGCACTGGCCGTAAACACACAAATATCAAACCAACATGAATAGTCTGCCAAGGAATAACTCTAAAATATCTTTAACCATACAGAAGACAACAAAAATCAGTATTTTCCGGGTGGTTTTCTGGGTGACGCTGTTATTACTAAACTGGCAGAGTTATTCCATTTATGATCGGATATCGAGACATAGTACTGCTTTTGTTTTTCAATCGGTTAATCATTGTTTTATATCTATATTTTCATATTATAAAAGATAATATATTTTTTTATTGAAAACAACTCGCCATAGATTATGTTAAGTACTTTATCTACGTAATGTTATTCTATTGATTTAATCATATTATACTTGATTGTTAAGATTCCATAGTAAATCCTACTAATATTATAAAGGCGAAAGTTTGTAAGAATGTAAGAATGTATGGATGTTTGGATGTTTGGATGTATGGATGTAAGGATGTTTGTTCCTCTTTCACGCAAAAACTACTGAACGGATTTCGATGAAATTTGGCACACGGGTAGATCATGTCCTGGATTAACACATAGGCTACTTTTTATCCCGGGAAAATATAAACCGGGACTTTTATCCCGGAAAAACTTTTTAATGCGGGCGGAGCCGCGGGCAAAAGCTAGTACATTATGAAACTGTTTCACAACTTCTGAGTAAATGCTACTCGTCACACAAATGTATAAGGCGACTACTACAAGTCCCACTCTAATCTATGCTCTCAAATAAGTAGTAATATAATGACTACTACCTACCTTAGCTTTTTAATACGATAACTTTAACGAAACGTGTGAAACAGGCCTTAAATGAATAAGTAGAACCATTTTTGTTTTTACCTTTTAGGCTAAAGGCTTTACATTACTTAGGTTTTGAAGAATCAATAAAATTGTAGAAAGGCATCTTGGTTTCGATTCCCAGATTGGGCAACAGTTGTTTTTTCTAACACATTTTGCACAGGACTGAATCCTCTAGTAAGCGTTAAAGTCTGGCAGGCATCTGTAGAAACTAAGTCATAATTTTTCTGCAAATTGCTCATGGGAGTGTATTTTTCAACCATGCTGCTGATGGTTCGATATATTTTGGTATCGGCCTGGTAAGCGACCACCGTACATGAGGTGCTAAAACCACCATATTATATCCAGTTTGAACAGGCCGGCAAAAATTTTATTTATAATCATTTTATTTATTTATTTAATTTATTTATATTTGGCTGCCTCGGTGGCGTAGTTGTATTATGGTACGACGGTATGACGGTGTTCACGGGTTCGATCTCCGGGTCGGGCAAATTGATATTGAGTTTTCCTATTCTGTATCAGCTCGGAGTCTGGAATTTTTGTCCGATATGGCGATAGGCTCGCCCCCTATCACATCATGGGACGGAATAACGGCGAAAAGTGGGTGCACTAGTTGCGCCTCTGCCTATCCCTTCGGGGATAAAAGGCGTGTGTGTGTGTGTGTGTATTAATTAATTAATTAATTTCTTTATTTGTTTAATTAATTTATTTATTTATTTCTTTATTTAATTAATTAATTTATTTAATAAATTAATTTATTAATGTAGTTATTTTATTTATTTTATTTTTATTTTATTAGGGAAACAAAGTGTTAATATAAAGTTAAAGCAACTAACACACAATGCGTATTTAAAGTATACAAAATTAAAATTAACACAATTTACATGTTTCCACAAGTACGCTACTATACAGCTTACATATAGTATATAATATGAATTTTACATACTAAAACACAAACTGAGTTAAGCACAAAAGGAAGCATAATATAATAACTCAGTTGAGTACAAAAGAAACCATAGCATAATAGTTTTAACAATCTATAGGTCTGTCAGTAAGAGAACCATTAAACCAATTTCTCGTCATATAATCTTTAAACATGTAAGGCTTAGAAAGAAAAAGGTCAAGATCCGAAGAAACATTAATTGATTGATTAAATTGCTTTGCCGATCTGATAAAGAAAGAATTCCGTCCATAGATTGACGTACTATGTGGAACAGCCAAAGTTGCTAGCGATCTGGATGTTCTATGCGGTATTTTCAGAAATATTTTTGAGAGAAGATATGGGGTATCTATTTGATTTTGGACTATTTTAACTAGAAAAACAATATCAGCAATGCTTCTTCGCTCATACAGTGGCAAAATATGATTCCTGTGGCACCTTATATCAATAGGAATAATCATCTCTTTTCAATAGACTCTTTACTTGGATCCCACTGCGATTACCATTAGATGGAGAGGGGTAAATTAGCCTCGCCCGTGGCAAAGTGAGAGGACAGGTGAAAACATTACTTCAACTACTATATTTCGGCAGATGCGCGGCGAAACACTCGAGCAGATATTCGACAAAGAGATAATAAAGTACAACATAAAGAGCTCATTGTTCGACATAGTGCTGGTCGCCGTCATTAGGTTCGGGTTCCTGCTGCTGTTCTACGGCGTGCTCGCGATAAACAACTGGAGCGTCATTGCTGTGAGTATTGTATTCATTCATTTTGCTGTGAAATAAATTTACTGTGACATTAGATATGTTTGACGCAATTAATTTTACAATGACTACTACACTCAAGATTACTCAAGAATTAGACATATATAAACTTCTTGACTACACTGGACGTATGGTTTAGGAATCATAGGGCGTTTCAACTTTAAGTTCTGATGGCGTTATGTTGGTAGTAAGGTATATGCAGTGCTGCTACATCACACAAAATGTGTTACCTTGTAATAAAGGTTTTTTTTTTTGTAATGGGAACGTGTTCTGCCTAGTAACATAACACTAATATTTTCAAATCACGTTTTAAAATATATGGGTAAGCGTAAACTATGTACGCACTTTCAGATATCTGCCGTAAGTACGTAATAATTAAGTAGCTTTGTAGTTTCCAATAAATACTTCTTTTTTTCTAAGATGTATGTTGCAGGACAACAAAGTTTTATGTCACGAAATTACACTATGAAATTAAGTAATCTGCATCTTAGGGTAGTAAATCAAACACTATAAACATAATTGATGGGTGGGGTAGATACTTAGCAACTAAATCAACTTTAATATGTTTGTCTACTAAACCATTATTAACTACATTTATAAATTTAGGACAATACATTAATAAATAAAACATGACGAATATTTCTTTAGGATAATGGAATGACATAAGTTTTTTTAATGAGTCACGGAGGTCAGTAATTATTAAAAAGCAATTGTGACAAGTGAGCACAAAAAACATAAAACATATTTATAAGCATATAATACATTGTATGATTACACTGGCTATTTTAATATTGTTATTGTTACATGCTGGAGTTCGAGATAAACAAATAAAATGCCAGTATTATGATAAAAACACCAATTAGGACTTTATTAGCACTAAAACACTACTAAATAAACTAAAACACTGCACTAGATACAGCTATAATTAAACACTCAAATACACTTTTTAAAACCACTCACTACACGTTAAATTTTTTTTATGTTTTTTTGATATGGTATTTTATTCAAGGAAATACATTGATCTTCTTGTAACCTTATTTATCCTACTAATATTATAAACGCGAAAGTTTGTAAGAACGGATTTCGATGAAATTTGGCACACGGGTAGATCATATCCTGGATTAACACATAGGCTACGTTTTATCCCGGGAAAATATAAAGCGGGACTTTTCTCCCGGAAAAACTCATTCACGCGGGTGAGCCGCGGGCAAAAGCTAGTTAAAATATAAATGGCGGGAATTTTCTTCATAATGTCCACCATTTTGTCAGACAGGGGTGCCAATTTACGCCATCGCTAAAATGATTTAAAACGCACTATAAGAAAACATTTTTTTTTTTTATATGGCCATCTTCGGCTCATTAGGGACGGCTGCGGGCTTCCTCCGACTCACGTCTAAGTTGTCGTCCGCAACCGCCCCAAACATTGACATAGTTTGTTTTTAAATAAACAAAACTGTCAATTTATGTTTCTTCTGCACGTGTATCTATCTGCCTTATTTGATATTGGCGTAATTGTCCCAAAGGACGGAGCCAAATAAGGAAAAAAAAACAGTCAACCCATTAAGGTGTCAATTGTGATACTGTGTAGATACCTATGTATAATGGTTTATATATTACACATTCAAAGTCATTTTTGTTTCAGCTGTCAACTAGTTGTACGTGTGCCTTCCTAATAGCCAAAGTGTTTGTTTACGACGTAAGTATAACATTGTATCCACTCCAATCCACATTTATAATAACTTAAAGTAAATAATTTAAAAAATATATTTATTGAGATTTTTTTTTAATTCACAGTGGCCAAACGCCTCCCAGCCAGTGTACCAAGTGTTCCTAATACTAACGTCATTCACACTCTCCTGGGGCGAGGCGTGGTTCCTGGACTTCCGGGTACTGCCCCAGGAACAAGTGCTTGACTCTATATGTAAGTTTACAAAAAAAATAGTAGACGTAGTTCGAAGGCACAAATAAACACAACGTACAATCGGCTTTTAAAAAACAATTATAATTTGGAAGAAAATCGCCTCATAGCCGATTTCTAAATATTACGATTTTATAAATATTAAGATCCTTGATTCAAATAAACCTATCAAAATAAGACATTTGTAATTTTATTATATTTAACTAGCTTTTGTCCGCGGCTCCGCCCGCGTTATAAAGTTTTTCCGGGATAAAAGTAGCCTATGTGTTAATCCAGGGCATGATCTACCTGTGTGCCAAATTTCATCGAAATCCGTTCAGTAGTTTTTGCGTGAAAGAGGAACAAACATCCATACATCCAAACATCCATACATTCTTACAAACTTTCGCCTTTATTATATTAGTAGGATTTATTATTACAAAATTTTTATTCCGTTTACGCGACCGATCGAATAAATCGATTGTGTCATTTGCTGAAATCAGTAGTAAGATGATACTAGTGTTTCTTTTCTCGTATCTAATCAGGTTTGTTCCATGATATAAGACTGCTTACAGTGCAGCCTTCTTCTTCATCTGCATATAATACTATTATACTATACTACTAAGTTTACCAGCCAGGTGGTTTAAAGCCCTTTCATTCCCAGTACAGCACGGAGTCTCAGAGCGGAGACCATTACTGGCGCCACAGGCGGTCGGACCCCAGCCCGTATACGCAGAGTCCACAGTGAAGTGGTTCTCGCCGGTCGAGACCCCGGAGTCGAGTCCCAGACCTCGAAGGCCCGGCGAGCAGATCATACTTACTCAAGAACAGGTAATCAATACAGCAAAATACAGATTTTTAAGTTTTCAGATATACAGCAGTTTGTTTCGTCAAATTTAGGTTTTTTGTATACTATTAATTTTAAAGTAAAATGATTTTGTATTTTTTTCGTTGACATAATGGGAGTTTCTAATTCCCGTATTGGCAACACAGTTCTAGTGGCGACATTCCTAAATAGAGAATAGGAGTTCTTGTTCATTACATCAATATTGAAATCGATTTAAAATAAAATTTAAGCATCGATTTTAGATAATATCATAATATACGTGATTAAAATTTTGGAGAATTAATGAGTTGAATATTCAATTTAATATTTAAATGTTTATGTTTTATAATAATGTATTAATTCATCTTAAAATATTTTTGTTGTTTTTATAAAATGGTTTATTTACCAAACGGTTAGTAGGCAAGTGATCACTGGTCAATGGTCATACTATTACGGCATCAATAACTTATAATTAAATTGTATTTATTACTCCACCACGTATCAAAAATCTGCGTTTTCTTAAACCACTTTCGGTTCAAATTGTAATCAATGCGTTATGGCGTGCTCTACCTAAGTGAGAAATTGGTCTTTCCGTATATATCGATGGTATGAATCGATTGTATATCACAAAAATCGATTCATTAATTAATTGACCCATCTCTACAACTACATGTCTATTATTATTCGTAAACAAATTACATCGGTGTCTGTGTTTATAAAGTGAATTGTTTAAAGTTCTTGAGTGAAAACTAAATGTTCACGCTTGTTTACCCAAAGCGTAGACTGAGATGTAACTATTAAACTTAATTATTGCCTTTTCATTGTGTCATGTTGTGACTATCGTGTTATCGGGCACGAATTCCTGGTGACTCGACGTGTTTCGAAATATACATTTACTTTTGTTTGCTTGTCCGAAGCATCGAATCCAAAGGTCACTGTATCTTTTTCATTCAATAAGTGTGTCTTTATGCTGAACATGCAATTTAGAAGTGGATATTGGTGCATAATATGATGGTTTTAAAAGCTACTCCTGACATCTGTGATCTTTAGGTTCAATTGGTCAATTTAACCTCAACTAACCTAGGGTTGCCATGGATCAAATACTCCACAAGTATAGAGAAAAATATTTTTATATGAATTTCCTCGTATAATTGTCCACATACGGGCTAGGGTTGTTATGCAATCATGTCCATTTTGAATCGACTTAAAAAAATATCTGTATTCTTCCAGTGTGTATATATGAATGTACGTTTGTATTTTCTGAAACACTACTCATCCAATTTGGATGGGGTTTTCGTTTTTATATTTTTTAAGCGATCTTGTCGTTACATTTATGCAAACGATATTGCAGTTCGAAGTAAACCAAACGCCTTGACTTATAAGCGAAGGCTAAGATTAAAGATAATATTGATAAGATATCACTGATCTATTTATGACATGTGTGCAACATTGTAGTATCAGATAATTGTATATATCTTTCTAAACGTACTGAAATCACCTCCATGGTCTAGACCAGCTATACTTACTGAACCTGGGGCCCGCTGGCCTTTTTCATATGGCCCGCCGAGTAGCAACAAAGTGGCCCAACCGACTGTGTAAATTTCACCTAAACTAAAAAAAACTGCTCCCAAGATCCTAAAGTTGCATGCTAACCCTATAAAAATACAATGAATACTTTTTGATAAAATAAATAAAACCTAAAATTATAGTTACTTTTTGACACTTTAGTAAGTCAATGAATTTACGTTGTCAACCCGAGGCACCAAGGCCGAGAGGTCATGTGGCTAGAATAAAAAAAATATTCACATAGCTGCAGTCTATGTGCCTCCGTGTAACAGCTTATAATCTTTAATGTTAAAAGATTTTAAACACTCACTGATAAAACTTTACTCAGCTAATCCCAATAACAAGTTTTTTAATAGTAGGTGACTTCAATCTTCCGTTTCTTATGTGGACACAGAATGGCTATGGTCAACACACATCGAACTCTGAACTTAGCATAACCGCAAATAATTTTATACACTGTTTGGACTACATAGCCCTCTCCCAATACAATTTAACACCAAATTGCTGCGATAATATATTGGACCTTGTTAACTTAACTATGGAATGTCATCAATCTGATTTATCTCTAGTAGAAATCGATAAGTATCATATTCCACTCAGGTTAACTATACGCACAGATCATAACTTTAAATCTATTGATTGTCGTCCAAGAACAGTAAAACGGTTCTATAAGGCTGACTACCAAATTATTAACCATAAACATCTTCAAGTAGACTGGAACCAACTTTTTAGTTCTAAAGATGTATTGTGTTAATAGACTTGCATTTTTTTTATACTGAACTAGTAGTGCTCGCGGCTCCGCCCGCGTGAAAAAGTTTTTCCGGGACAAAAATATTTTCCCGGGATAAAAAGTAGCCTATAGTACTCAGGAGTAAAGTAGCTTCCTATTAGTGAAAGAATTTTCAATATCGGTTCAGTAGTTCCTGAGATTAGCGCGTTCAAACAAACAAACTCTTCAGCTTTATAATATTAGTATAGATGGGCTCACGTTTGTCCGCTATCCGCCTGATGTTAAGCGATGACGTGAACTAAGGTGAAGCACGCTTGCGCAGAAGAAACCGATTCACTCGTAACTTGAAGAGTCTCAAATTGTATCTGTGCGGAAATAGACACGACGGTAGCGAATGCCACAATTTGGCTGTCCGCACAATAAAGGTGGAAGCAAAGCGCTTAGTGCATGTGCCCTGTGTTAAAATATCGGCTAAACATCGATATCCCAAACGGTATTCGCCATCGTTAATTAACGCCATTAAAGAAAAATCCAAGATACGTAAAAAATTTAAAAAGTATAAGAACGACAATGACTACGCAGAATTCGCACTACTGAGAAAAAGAATTAAAGACCAATTGGATGAATGTCTTACAAAATATACCGAAAGATGTCAGACTGGAATATAAAAGTCACCGCAAGGTTTTTGGAAATATATTAAGGGCAGACGCAAAAGGCTGAGGTATCCATGCAACATGACCTATGATGGCTCTAGTTTCTCGAATGGCGAGGACGTTTGTGATGCATTTAACATATTTTTTCATAGCGTTTTCCAACCTCCTGACTCCTCAACCTATTGTCCGACTTACAATGAATCTCCACGTGCGAGTGTTACTAGTTTTATAACGGTTTCACTTATAAACCTTCAAAATGTTTTTAAAAAGCTAGATCCCAAAAGAGGCATTGGGTTAGCCGTTAGACGGTGTGCCCGTTGTTTTTGTTAAAAAACGCGAGGCCGGCTTGACAAAACCCCTGCAAATTATGTTTCAGAAGTCAATAAATTATGGTATATTTCCTAAGCAATGGAAAGATGCTCTGATTATACCAATACATAAAAAATGTCTTAAATCTAAAATTAAATAACTTTCGAAAAATGTTGGAAAATTTTTTTTTCGACCAAATGTCTGTAGAATTGTCAAATCGCGCTCCGTCATTACAAATCTTATTAACTTAACCGATTACATAGTTGCCAACATGGGTGACGCTCAAGTGGACGTTATTTATACCGATTTTGAAAAGGCATTTGACAGGGTGAACCGTTATATCCTGGCTCCGAGGGAGGTCAAGGCCCAACTGGCCTCCATCCGCAGCGCCGCCGTGGAGGAGTGGCATACCAGGCTGGAGAGCTCGAACGCGGGCTTGAGGACCGTCGCGGCAGTGCGACCTGTCTTCTTAAGCTGGCTTGACAGGCGCCACGGTGCGCCGACATTCCGTCTGACACAGGTACTGACGGGCCACGGGTGTTTCGGCTCGTTCCTGTGTCGGATCGGAAAAGAAGAGTCCGCCGTGTGCCACCACTGTGGCAACGGCCGCGAGGATACGGTCCAACACACTCTCGAGGAGTGCCCAGCCTGGGATCTACAACGCAGCGCTCTTAGAGCAGTCGTCGGAGGAGATCTCTCGCTGCCGGCCGTGGTGTCTGCCATGGTCGGCGGCTGGAGGTCTTGGCGTGCGATGGTCTCCTTCTGCGAGTGCGTCATCTCGCGGAAGGAGAGTGCCGGGCGGGATCGTGAGCAGAACGATCCCACCCGCAGCCAGAGGAGACGTAGGAGGCGCCGGGTGGACGACTGACCGGCGCCTCGTGCCCTGTGGTCTGGGGGCATATAGAGAGTTCCACCACGGCATCCCCTGCCTGTCGTAAGAGGCGACTAAAGGGGGCTTCTAGAGAGTCGCCGGGCGAGCAGCGGGGGGCTGCTCAGTCCAATTTAAGCGACTCCGAGGTGGTTGACAATGCGGGTGGTTGGTCTCCCGCTGTCGTAGACGCCAAAGGTGTCCTTTAGAGTGTGGGGGCATCTTAGCCCCCTTGTATAGAGAGGGGCCGTAACGGCATCGCGCAGGGACGGTCCCGTGCAGCTATCTTAGTGCAACAAGATACCCCGGGGCCGTCTCGTATGCGCCGAAGAAGGCCACCGCGGGTTTTGGTTGGTATGCCAGTGAAGGGGGTACATAGTGTTAGGGACTCGGTCCAATGCTCGCTCGGATGATGCCATACTCCCGAGTGTCGACATTGGGCTGTAAGACTGTGCGAAACCAACATAACCATCCCACTCACCCCCCCAGTGGTGGTAGCGATAATACGTTTTTCCCCGCGAAAAAAAAAAAAAAAAAAAAAAAAACCGTTATATCCTAATTTCAAAATTAAATGCGGTAGGCATTAAAGGCAACCGCCTTCGCTGGTTTGAATCGTATCGCCAACCAGTTGTAATGGCTGGTTATAGGTCAGACTTTGTTAATGTCACTTCGGGCGTACCCCAAGAGTCTTCGTTATTACTTATACTACTACACTACTTTAAAACATATATCTTTATCACGTATAATCCGCTACATCTTTTATATGTAGATGACAAAAAATATTTGCTGAATAAAGACCACTGCGGATTGCCTTCAGCTCCAATCAAATTTAGATAGCCTAAAACTATATTATTTATCACAAAAATAAAATGAACGTTAACACTCAGAAGTGCCAAAAAATTACATTCACTATAGCTCGTCCAACCATTTATTTAACTTTTGACATAATTTATGCACGCCTATGAAATTTTATAATTCTTGACAAGGAATCGAAACAAAATAATTGAATACTTTATGGACGCCAGTTTTTGTTTTCCATAGTCAAGGGACTAGCTCTTCAGCTCCGATATTAATTATCAATCGATATTCGTTGAGCCCACTGATTGTGTAACAAAAATTATTCAAAACTTTTACATTGAAAAAAAAAATGTCGCAGTGTAACTAAAAAAAAAAATATTGGATATAGAATATATACCTACAGAATAAATTTATAAACAGAAAACATACAGATTTAAACGCTTAGGCACGTTTATAAAACAATACAAAATGTTGAGCAAAAATAACATTTCAATGTGTTTAATTGATCAAAACTTCTGCATAAATTAAATCGATTGCTACAAGAAATCGAATTGGTAACGCATTAATTGAAAGAAACAGCGTATTGACCATTGAACACTGTTTATGTAATGAAATCACACCTCAATCATCTCAAGTCAGAGACTTGGGAATTATACTTCATAATCCGGAACATAATCTACCCGTGTGCCAAATTTCATTGAAATCCGTCCAGTAGTTTTTGCGTGAAAAAGTAACAAACATCCATACATACTTATAAACTTTCGCGTTTATAATATTAGTAGGAAATAGAAAATACTCAAATCAAATTTATTAAATATCTCAGTTACAGGGAAAAATATTCAATTTAATACATGAGGAGTCTTGTCTTAATATATGAGGTTGTTATCACCATCAAATAAGTATCTTAGAAGATAGGCGCCATTAACAGATATGCTGTTCCTGTTTGATGTAGTAAACAATAAATTTGATAGTCCAGAAATACACACTCCTTTATTGTCTGTTCCATCGGTCAAAACCAAATATCTGAAAACGTCTCCTTTTTTTTCGTATACCAGATATTTTAACACCCAGTTTTCCTCACTAGACCCTTTCAGTACCACTCGACACTCGAATAAAAAGTATATACTAATGGCTATGCTAACAAAAAAGGCATCCCCATGTCAATCATAAGTTTTTATATAGAAAGGTCACAGCGTCCTTTGTTGATCACCTTTAAAAACATGATCAAATACGTTTTTACGCACACACACAAACACACACACTATCTACCTACCAAATTTCGTTGAAATCGGTTGAGTGGTTTGGCCGCCCCATTCGCGGAAAAAAAATCGGGATAAAAGTTCCGATTTATATTTTTCCGGGATGGGCAGCCCTGTGTCCTACCCTGGGTCTCAAAGTATCTCCATACTTTTTTCTTTACGGTTCCATCCGCAAGAAAATAGTTTCTTGGATTAAAGTCCCGGTTTATTTTTTCCCGGCATAAGAAGTATCCTAGAACCTTCCCAGGGTCTTAAACTATGTCCCTTACAAATTTCACACCGAAATCGGTTCATTGGTTTGGCCGTAACGACTCGCGAGAATAAAAAATCCGGGATAAAAGTCCCGGTTTGAATTTTCCCGGGATATAAAGTAGCCTATTGTATTCAGGGATACGGGAGCATTCTAGTAGTGAAAGAATTTTTGAAATCGGTTCCGTACTTTTTCAGTTTATCCTTGAAATGAAATGAAATAAATTTATTCGAACCCATAAAATGTTATACATTATTTAGATTCAGTCAATATTAACTCGACCACCAGTTCGGAAAGCAGTTCTCACTAGAGAAGAACGGGCAAGAAACTCTAGTGTCCTTGTCAAACATACAAAAATACAAATCTTTCCTCTTTATAATATAGATGTAGTTTAATCCACTTAAAATATCCACGGAATAAAGAGTATAGAAAAAACTATATCATGATGAAATTTCTGAAAATAGTTATTACTATAATTCGTCGATTACTGGAACATGGCGGTTTGAGAGAACCAATAAATAATAATTTCCTTAGCACCAAAAATATAACCTATCATGATCAATTTGCAATTCTTATGACAATCTCAATAAATATACACTTCATGTAGATTTCGTGATAAAAAAAATCGTAATAATAAAAAAAAAACTTACACTCTTTCTTAAATATTTCTCAAAGAAAAATATTTTTATTCGTAAAAACACGAGTGTTTATTTGTTAGGCTGAGGATTTTTTTTTTAAATGGGGGATTGCATTTCTGACTGGTTAGTAGTAAAAACTATATTGTTTATGATCAAATGATGCAATATCTGAAACTACGCATAATTAGCCATCATTTTCTTAATTAAAGAAAAAAGTTTGACTTGACTGCCGCGGTGGCGTAGTTGTATTACAGTAGGTACGACTGCAAAGCTGAGGTCTCGGGTTCGATCACCGGGTCGGGCAAAGTAATATTGAGTTTTTCTATTCAGTATCAGTCTGGAGTCTGGAATTAGTGCCCGATATGGCGATAGGCTCGCCCCCTATCACATCATGGGACGGAATGTCGGCGAAAAGTGGGTGCACTAGTTGCGCCTCTGCTTACCCCTTCGGGGATAACAGGCGTGAGTGTATATGTAAAGAAGAAAATGTCGATTATTGGTTGGTACACTGATACCACTATGTTAGGTAGGTAACTGGCTATTATCGTGTCGCGTTAAAATGATAAATGAACTAAAACCCGGAGATTTATTATCTCATAGATAATGACGTAACACTAAGGGTTGTAAAGTTTTTGCAAAAAGCACTTTACGGCTGATATGCAATTTTAGCCTTATCCTTCAGATCCATAGCGCAAATCTTAGACCATCTAGAATGCACGCGCCATGTACCTTATTAAGGCAAACAAAAATTCAGCAAACAAAAAACTACATAGAAATCACAATAGGCATAGTCAAACCATCATCTGCCCTGTGGGTTGGGGGCCGCCCTGTGGATTGGGGGTGTTTGGAGAATTCCACCACGGTATCCCCTGCCTGTCGAAAAAGGCGACTAATAGGCTACAGGGGGTCGCAGGCGGGCGGTAGGGGGCTGTCCGTCTGAGTCTGTTATTTAGCACATTGTTGCGATACCTGTGATGGACGGTAGATAGGCCTCACGCTGCCGGTGATGCTTTCTTGGAGGAGCATTCTTCGGTGCACGCGGGCTTCTGAGCCCCCCCCCCCCCCCCCACAACAGGAGACAAGCTGTATTAGGCGGCACCGCGCAGGGGCGCTTGCGGACGACAACTTAGGCACTTCCGTCAGAGGAAGCCCGCAGCCGTCCCTAATGCGCCGAAGATGGCCATTGCGGAGTTTTGGTTGATATGCCGCACGTTGTACATAGGTTAGGGATTCAGCCCGGCGGTCGCCCGATGGTTCTATTACTCCGGGCGGCTCAACGTCGGGTCGTAAGGCCAGGTGAATCCAACATAACCCCTCAGTCGCCCCCTTTGAAGGCTGGGCGATACTAATAAGTCAGTTTCTCCGCGAAAACAAAAAACAACTTTCACATCATAAAAATACCTATCATGTATTAGTAAGATGTGTCATGTGACAACCCTAGTTGCAACGTATGTGATTGCAAGTGATAAGCTTGTAATGCTCTGAGGATCAATTATTGTGCTAAGATACGTGATAGTCAACATGTGTTGCAACTTGCAACACGTGAGGTTGATAATGGGAATATGTTGCTCAATGCACCATCAGCAGGGTTCGCTGTTCCCTGGCATTGCTCTAGTCCAAGACCCAACAAATTAAATGTTATTTTTCACCCTTTTGAATGGACGATAGCCTAGTTGGTAATGGAACGGTCTGTCGAGACAATGTCCGGAGGTTCGAAACCCAAGGCACACACCTCTGACTTTTCAAAGTTACGTGTGTCTTGTTTTTTTATCAATTATCGTTCGCTTTAACGGTGAAGGAAAACATCGTGAGAAAACCTGCATACCTAAGAAGTTCCTTATAAGAATTTCGAAGGTATGTAAAGTCTACCAACCCGCACGAGGCCAGCGTGGTGCTCAAGGCCTAAACCTTCTCAGTAGTAGAGGAAGTCCGTGCCCAGCAGTGGGACAGTATATATAAGACCCGACAAATTAAATGTAATTTTTCACACTTTTAGTATGAATACTTTACGTCAATGCCAGGTATCGATAAGCTGAAAGATTTAGATTGCTCCACCATATGGCAGAGCTTACGCCTTGCACGTTCCCTATACTTAGGGCTGCCATCATCTAAATTGCCGACGCCGGATAAACACGGCAAAAATCCCGGACATTTGGGCGAAATATGGGTATTTCCCCGGACACCTCTGAAAAATATTTTGCCGTTCCTTCTTGAATGCGGGGAAATGCATGAAGTTTTAACTAAGATTTATTTCAATTTGTCGCTCATGTATAAAACATGGATTTCCCCTGACAACAAAAGTGTCGGGTTTTGCCCGGACAATTTTTAAAACCCCGGCCGGACGGCCCCCGGACGCCCTTCAAACTAGGACAAATCCGGGGAAATCCGGACGGATGGCAGCCCTACCTATACTGATAAAGATATCGTTACTGCAACATACGTGGATAACATCTGTGATACGCATTACAACAATAATATTAATTAGGAATGAGAGTATTCGTTAGATAATTAATAAATGCAATTTTTTTTACGATTTAGTGCTGGATTCACCGCTATGATTAGATTCTATTAGGCACATAAATATACACACACACACACACACACACACACACACTCACGCCTGTTATCCCCGAAGGGGTAGGCAGAGGCGCAACTAGTGCACCCACTTTTCGCCGTTATTCCGTCCCATGATGTGATAGGGGGCGAGCCTATCGCCACATCGGGCACAAATTCCAGACTCCAGGCTGATACTGAATAGAAACACTCAATATCAATTTTCTGGACCCAGGGATCGAACCTGAGACCTCAGTTTTGCAGTCGTATACAACTACGCCACCGAGGCAGTCACATAAATCTACAAGGTGGATATTTGAGACGGGCCAGCAAGGGCACCTTAACCGCTGTAGCTACAAGAAAACTTTTTAAGACTGTCCGTCATTGTTGAACACGTTAACATCAACACGGATTTTGAACAAAATGGGCGAATTATGCAAAAAAGATGGCAGTCGATCCTGTTGTTTTTTTTTGCATAGAATGGACGAGACGAGCATGCCGTTTACGTGATGTTAAGTGATACGACTACGGCTGCCATCCGTCCGGATTTCCCCGGATTTGTCCTAGTTTGAAGGGCATCCGGGGACCGTCCGGCAGGGGTTTTAGAAAGTGTCCACTTTTGTTGTCAGGGGAAATCCATTTTTTATAGATGAGCGACAAATTCATTCATTTCCCCGCATTCAAGAAGGAACGGCAAAATATTTTTTCAGAGGTGTCCGGGGAAAGACCCCAAATGTCCGGGATTTTTGCCGTGTTTATCCGGCGTCGGCAATTTAGGTGATGGCAGCCCTAGACACCTTAAACAGAACAACACCATCCAGCATCTTGAGTCACAAAGTACTGTATCTATGGTATTCCACTGCGCTCGTCATCCAGAGACATAAGATGTTAAGTCTGATTATGTCCAGTAGTTACATTGGATTCAAACCGAAACACAACAGTGCATACACACTGCCGCTTGGCGGTAGAAATAGACATTGCGGTGATACCCACCCAGACGGACTCTTACATCAGAGACTTACCACCAGTGTTTATAAGGATAATTATCTTAAAACTCTTTGACGGATAGAAATTAAACCGGTCATGATACTGCATCCGTTAGCTGTCATCGCCAATGACAAAGAAATGTCAATCCATTGATTACCTATTCGTTTAATTAAGGTTAATCGGACGGTGGTTAGCCGAGTTGCCGCATCTGAGTAGATTAGTGTGTGCATTTGCGGACAGGAAAAATGGGTGCCTTTTTTTAATCCTTTTTTACTCTTTTAATAATCAAATTTACATCATTTTATAACTATGAAGCGGTACGGATTGGTACAGCAATCTACACTTCTATTATAACGTGGTAAATTTATCTCGGGAAAATATAAAGCGGTACTTTTATTGCGGAAAAACTTTTTAATATAACCACACAGACTATGTCACCTGTATGTGGTTATGTGCCTATAAAAATGCCGCAATTAAATACCTGATTAATATTTATCGTATTAAATAACTAATTCAAGGACATGCGGTGGAAATTTACTTGTTAAAAGAAACGATTTTATATACCTGTCATGTTTGTTGTTAGGTATTGGTAAGACGGTCGTGGTATACCGTGTAAGTCATAATCAGATTGGTCAGAGCTTATAGGTCTCATTCTCCACTTGTCTTTATCTCGCTCTAATGTGTCCTACATGGTGGTCTGACAGGTTGGTCTGGAAATCTTTGGGGGAGGCCTATGTTCAGCAGTGGACTTCTAAAGACTAAATTATTAATTATTATATTATTAAATTGTATTCATTATATTTACCATCTACCACCCAACTAGTAGCCAACAATTTTTTTTTCTTTCTTTCTTTCTTAAAGAAGAAGAATGTGAGGTCGACACAATCACATTTTTTATCATGTTGCTCTAAAGATTTGGTTTTATTTACGGCCCGTTGCTTCTTTTACCTCTATTTCAACCAGGGGATTCAGTTGAAATCGTGTTAGAAAAACCTTATATATTGTTTTCCGAAAAACCATTTTGCGGCCCCTTTGCATAATTATACAATTTCTCAACGTCGCTTTTTATTTTAATTTATTAAGAAATGAACATACTATCTTAATGCTATACATAGAGGTATAATTCTAATTTATTACAAAGATAAAAACTGCGTTCTATATGTAAATTGCAGACTAATTTAATTGGCGTTTAAAACATACAATAGGTTTTATATGTTCGGATAAGTATGTGATACTGGCCCCTTATTCTCTGACACACGTTATTTTCACCGCGGGTAACAAGCGCGTAATTCGCCGCGTTTATCACTATGGAGATTGGCATACAGAATACCATTTAACGTTAATTACACGAAGTTAACGTAACGCGGCCGCGTTACGAGCTAACTTTGCCATAGAGAATAAGGGGGCTGGAAGGTTGCTGGTATCTATAGCACAGGGTCTCCTCTATTTTAGGTATCAGCAGAACACAATTTTGTAAATAGTATGTACTGGTTGGCAATAAATAAATCTATTATTATTATTTATTAATTGTACATACAAAGAAATACAGTAAATCAACTAGTCTAGGTATAAAATGCCTAAAATCTGTCTCACGTCAAGAGCGCAACATAGCGCCATATTTTTTTTTAACTTACCCATGTCATTACAAATATTCAAGTATCAAAACCTGACTCGTATTAGAAGGAGAACGACCTATTCGTCGCATTATTTTATAAAACAGTCATACGCGGCCGTTGTGCCTATTAGTTCGTGATAGACAAATGTAAATTAGTTAACCGGAAAACTTTATAAAATAATTCTTCATTAATCCGCGGGTTGTGGCTCCACACACGCGCCGTCTCTGCCCGCTATGGGGATAGCACCGACAAAAATCGAGACAAACTGCCCAACAACGACGGTGAGTTACTGTTTATGTGTTTAGTTTTGTATACATGTATATATGGCATACGGAAATAAAACTATGCTTTGTTATATATCTGTTCAATGATATTGTAATTGTATAAGATTAAAGCGATGAAAGCGATCGTGCGGTCAGTGGTTCTTTATTTGTAGAATTCTGACTGAACCGCGTCACAAACCTATAAAAGAAGTAGAGCGGACAAATTTGTGACGGCATTGCCCATGCATTCCCTATCTCTAGTAACTCTCTCATAGCATTATGTGTGAAACTACGCTCGTGTCTTTGACACATGATAATTTATTTTCTAATACATAATTCAACATTTAAATATAAATGTAATGTTCCATGTTTTGATTTTTTGGCGGACATTTATCTAGGTGCTCGTTTTTTGTGTGAACACGATACAGTCGATTTATTTTTTTGACTAACGTCTAGACAAATTTGTCGTGTAATATTATGTTATTTTCCGCATCATGTAGATTCGTACGACGCCGTGAAAAGTTATTTGAGTTCTGAAGTTTATTTGAGTATTGCCATGATTGTGATGATTCATTACTGATACAGTAACATGTAAATATGTAACTGTCATTTACTTGTAAGTAGGTAATATAATAGAGTGCACGTTTCCTGCATTACATTCTCAAATGTAAATATTTTAAATACAAAGTATTTTTTAGATATTTGTATGTTGGTTGATATGTGTAACTGAACATTAATTAATCTCTTTCGATAATACAGTTCTTCTTCTATCTTTTTAAGTGTGCCGCCAAAGATAAGATATTTATGCTGATGCCATCAATTCTATCTCTATTAAGATCCTCTTAATTGTCGGTACTTTTAACAGTCATTCGCAAACCACTTATGCGAAAATAAAATTTCCAATCCACAGCTCCTATACTTCACCTATATTCTGACCTGAGTCAATGTCTCATGAAAAATATCTAGAAGGAAATATGCTTACACTCCTTTTTCCACTCACTGTCCTCTTACGCCACGTGCCATTCGGAAATGTTATACTCTACATATTGCATTTTGTAATCAAAGGACATGTCCAAAACGGGCTTAAAATTCTAACCAAGACTATACATCGATGGCTTAATTATCAGACATCGTATCTCCATTCAACCAAATTTTACAGGAGGATAAAAAACTGTTTACTGTAAAATTTTTAAGGAAATGTATTCTGTTTTTTTTTATTCAGTACAGTATTTTAATTGTTCATGTACTCATTTTCAATCAAATAATGCAATAAATCATTTGATCTAGTATTTAAAATGGACTTGCGCACTTGGAAATTCTAAGCATTTACAATTTAGGAAGTTTGCATGGATATACGTAGTTTTTTTTAGAATTGTCTTTCAAATGCAATGTGAAACGTAGTATTCAAATAATAATTGTAAATCAAATTCGATTAAATATTAGAAAATTATTTATTTGTTCGTGTTATCAGACTCATTAAAGTAAAATATAATTAACAAGCGACTTACTAAAAACAGAATTACGAGAACATATTTAAGTATTATTTATTTTATAAGTAAACGTATTAAAACTTAAAACTTCTTTCCAATCAAGATTTCCAAATTATTCAAATATCTTCCTCCTTTTTTCTTGTTATCATTTATTATATTTTAGCTTTCTTCCTTGTTTTAAACTCAGCTTGCATTTGCACCTTCCTTTTATAATTCTTTCTGGTTTCTATTCGACGTATTACGGTATTTCCAATTATTATCTATTTTCTTTTTCCCAAAATAAGATTTCCTTTGCCTCTGTTTTTTAAATTATTTTTTGTGCTCCATGTATTTGTTTTTTTTTTAATTATTTTCTGTCGTACTTGTCGTACCACTGAGACTGTAACTTCGTTGTGCGAAGTGGTTACTCTAAGTGTTTCTTGCGTTGCTGTATCGGTCATGACTGAGCTGGTGTTAATCTGTATCATTCATGCGTTCTTTTCTAGTCTAAGTAATTATAGTTAGATCATTTGGCACAATAACTTTAATTGCAATTGTATTTAGGGTGTATTATTTTGTCGGTAACAAAATTAATAAGTGTAATAAGTTTCTGTCTTTCTGTATTTGCTGTATAATGAATATTTATTTTAGAAATAGAACTAACGTCAAGTAAACTGATTAAATGTTGGCTGATATCGTAAAGTCTCTGGGGGACATTCATAACAATCACATCATCAATCATCAACGTTTCGATGTTTGGATTAATACAATACTCAAAAGAAAAAATTACGTCTTGGATAAGAACTCCCACATTTTAAGAGTATAATATCTTTGAGAGTCCCACTTATATCATTTATGGTGTTTTCTTTATCATTTTGAGGTACCAAGCATCCATCAATTTGTACAATCTAAAGTAACATAGACTATGTTGTGCTAATCATTCAGATGGAGATTCAGAACTCAAGACGCTATTTATTATTTTCAAAGTACGAAGATTTAATGGCCTTATAGATGTTTTTGACTCTTTAATGATTGTGAGTCAGAGTGCAAGGTTATATAATATATATTTGGAGCTCCTAAAAACCAGACATTTGCAATAAATGGTTTAATTTAAAAGACATCTGATTTTGAGATTTAAGTATATTATTTTGCTGAGAAACATTTCTTATGAACGTTTTAAAAAAAGTTACTTATAAATTAAGGGGTCCAAAAATTTTTTAAGTAGTTCCTAGATTTATGTTCTGCCTTTTTAATATTCCTAAAGTTTAAGCCTGGTTAGATTTGAGCCCAGCGCCCTTACAAAAAGCGGACATCTTTGCGACTATGTAAAATGGTTTGCTTTTATTTTTTATGACATGCGAGTAAATATTAGAATTATGGTTTACTAGCTTTTGCCTGCGGCTCCGCCCGCGTTAAAAAGTTTTTCCTGGAGAAAAGTCCCGCTTTATGTTTTCCCGGGATAAAAAGTAGCCTGTGTATTAATCCAGGATATGATGTACCCGTGTACCAAATTTCATCGAAATCCGTTCAGTAGTTTTTGCGTGAGAGAGGAACAAACATCCATACATCCAAACATCCATACATTCTTACAAACTTTCGCCTTTATAATATTAGTAGGATAAGATGTTAATCTGTTTAAAACAACACATCATCATCAGCCACACGACGTCCACTGCTGAACATTGACCTCCCCCAAAGATTTCCAGACGGACCTGTCAAAAGCGCCCGCATCCAGGGCGTTCCTGCGACCTTTATCTAGTCTGTTCACCTTGCAGGTGGACGGCCGACGCTGCGCTTGCCAGTACGTAACACTAATACTACGATTTGTTTTAATCAAGTATCATGTAGTACCTATTTTAAAATTTTAGGGTTCCGTACCCAAGGCCCAATAGACTCGCAAAGATAGGCACATAGTTACTAATCTATGAAATCCAGATTGGTTGATTTGTCGCACTCGTCTTCGCTTTATAAACGCGTGAGTCAGTCCATATGAATACAGGCTTCAGAGCAGGGAGGCCCAAGCGGACGCCTTGGAGATTGCAGCACAGGCACTTGAACATCACCGACATGACATAAGGTTTTTGCAAAAAAAATATATGTGTAAGTTGTCACCTTATTTTGTTTGCCCGTATAACTGAGGCCGGTTTTGCACAAATTCTTCATATCATATACCTGTAGCCTGTTTAAGACTGTACTGTCTATCCGATCTTTAAAGGGATCGTTCATGCTTTGAAGTTTGTTTCTCAGAATACGGAACCCTCAGTGTGCATTCTGACTTGGAAATTTGGCAGGTCTTTGTGTTTAAAGCGAGTAGGTCGAATAGTAGTTTGCCTTATAATCAGCGTGTGGAGGAACCGGTTTATATCTAAAACACAGTTTATTTTCGTCAAGACCGTACCGAATGTAATACTTTTAACCTTCATGTGTGTTTGATGAATATATTTATTTGTTAAAAATAGAAAAAAATTACCATCATCGAAAAGTTACAATGTCAAAAAATGTTTACGCAAATAAAGTCGAAATAACTGCAAAAGGACAATGATAACAAAGAATGAAAACGCATCTATCGATCTTTGCTCTTTTATTTATCGATAGCTTTGGATTTAGATCCTACGCAAAAAATATTGTTTTGGATCATAAAAGCAAAAAATAATGACACCTTGAAATTAAATGAAATGAAATGAAATAAATTTATTCGAACCCATAAAATGTTATACATTGTTTAGATTCAGTCAATATTAACTCTACCACCAGTTCGGAAAGCAGTTCTCACTAGAGAAGAACGGGCATGAAACTCTAGTGTTGCTCTTTTCAAAATCAGTTCAGGGTAAAAAATACAATTCATAATAAAAAAAAAAAAAAATAACATGATATAAATATATTTGTTATTTTTGTTTGTTTTTGTTGTAGAAGACAAACTATAATAATTTTATACACACGCACACATGCCTTTTGTCCCCTAAGGGGTAGGCAGAGGCGCAACTAGTGGACCCATTTTTCGACGTTATTCCGTCCCATGATGTGATAGGGGCCGAGCCTATCGCCATATCGGACACAAATTCCAGAGTCCGAGCTGATACTGAATAGAAAAACTCAATCACTTTGCCCGACCCGGGGATCGAACCCAAGACCCCAGCATTGTACTCGTACCATAATACAACTACGCCACCGAGGCAGTCAGTTTGTTAATCAATTATTTAAAAAAAAGAACTGACAATATTTTATAATATAGTTTCATTGTTAAAAATGAAAAACGACCATCGTATTATAAATACGAAAGTTTTTGAAGATTGAGAAGATTTGTAAGTGGGAAACTTAGAAACTTACAAAAGGGTTTCGATGAAACGAAGCAAAGATTATATGTCCTGGATTAACACATAAGCTACTTTTGTCTCAAAAAGTGAGACTTATTTTGTGTAAAGTCTCACGCGGGCGGAACTAGGAGCAGCACCTAATAAAAGAAATAATAATTACAGTGTAGTGTAACAATAATAAGTTGTCGAGACAGCTCAGCAACAAGAATTAAGAATTACGAATTATTATCCAATCTAATGTGTTATCGTTGACTTTGAGCATAATCTTTATTTATCGTGTAATTACCAAATGATTATGTCGCCATTTTAAGCTATGATTTTAGGTGTTATGCTTTGATTAATAATACGTGTTATGTTTAAAAACCGATTTTTATATCCTCCACAACGAGATGACCAAGGCACTCCCACGATGACATTCTCAATGCCCATAATCAGTAGCGATATCCAAAAACTAAATGGTGGCAAAGCACTTGTCTTGCAATCACGAGGTATTGAAATTAATAATGTTTTAAAATGCCCAATAATTAAGTATTGGTTACAATCAATGAATACGATAATTCTCTTTATACACGGCCTAAATACTAATTTTGAAAAAATAACTAACAAATTTTGTTTAATTCAGTCATGATCGTTTTATTATCCCATTGGTGGACACAGGTCTTGCCATTTCTAATTGATTTTGATCCGTATTGCGAAACCGCTGGCATAAAGCGAGTTTCATAGTATTAAATTTTTTTTAAAGAAAAACAATAAACCCGACTGCGTCAATATCTGCCATCTTTATTAAATTCATTGCAAATCTGAAAAGATAGAAACAAGATCTTAATTTGAATATTTTATTTTAGTTTTGAATAATTTTAGTTGACAGTGTTCACAAACGCTGTATGCAAAATTTCAACACAATCGGCTAAGGGTAACTACTTCAAAATTTACTTGTAAGATTCCACCCAAACAAACATAGCTACATACATATATACATTGCAATTTAAAAAAAAGCTTTTAAAAAGATTTAAAATACCACTCAAAACTCAAAATATAAGTGTGCTAGTAATTTTTGCCGACAGTGTACTTCAATTGACCGCGTCTTATAAAGTTGTGGCATTTCAAAGTACTATAGTCTACTTTGTTTCTTTGTGTCGTTCGGAAACGTTTTTTTACATACGTATAGTGTTATTGAAAACAGGCTAATGCCATAATATTACTGAATTATGAGATGTGGGTGAAGTGTGTAAGGGTGAACAGGGGTTACGAGGGGTTGCAACTGTTAAAAAAATATTAACATTTTCTCAATATAATTATGTATTAAAAATTGTTTCAGTTTATGGATCTAACAACGTTACTTTCGGTCTTATAAATTCTATTCAGAACTTTTCCTTGTGCCAGTTCACCCCTTTTTAGTGTTCGGATTTTTATTTCTTTGTTGTCTTTGTAGTGACCTTGTGTTGTCGATTTAAAATATGGTGTCAGTGAACAATGTTTGTAAGCCTTAATTTTGGTAAACACACACATTTAGAACGAATATAATTGCGCATAAAAATTGGACTGCTAATAAAATACAATCTATAGCTTCTGCTGGGGACACGTTTTTTTCCCTTCCGACCAAGATTTTTGTCCGTTCCTGAAAGGGTTTTTCGTGGTATACTATATTACTCGTCGGGGTGGGCCGTAGGACTCTGTAGATATTGTAGATTAAGATATGTAATATTTAAACGATTTAGTTGCATATGCCCGTAGTTATGTGAAAAAAATCTTTAGGATGTTATTTTTATTCGTAATTTTTTTACATGAATGGATAAAACTTAAAAAAAAACGCAGTTTTTATTTCGCCTTGGCCGTGTCAAAACCTTTCTTTTTTTAAAGGAAACTATAAAAATACCTGTTTGTGTAATTAAGGTCATGGCCGGAACTGACCTCGTACAATTTAGCTGAGTAGGTGCTAGTCCTAGAATTGTGAAGACAAAGAACTGAGATACGACTAACGTTGTAGGTGATCTATGTGGATTCAGCTATGCCTATGTACGCAGAAGCTTACGCCTTTGTTCGCAACGGGTTAAGTAGATGCAAATAGAGCACCCACGGTTCATTGCCCCTATTTCCATTTCCTGTGAAATCATATCGGGCAAATTTCAATACGCGCGTGTCATTTGTTTCATTCAGATAATTTTTCAAATAGAACCCTGAACTTGACGATTGACGAGCAACGTACGCTACTCTAAACCATGACCCGAATAAATTCAGATAATTCTACTAATTCAGAGTAAATAAAGAATAATTTAGTGAATAATGTCTATCACAACTTGTGATTTACATGTAACAATTGGCGCCGCAGCAAATTGTACGTATTTGGACTTATGCAGTTTTTCGTAATTTATTCGTGTAGGTATATGCTAAGCTTAGCTTTGATGCAATTTACAATATTCAATAATTTATATTGACTTAAATATTTAATCGGATTTATTAAATACGCATTATACGCGATAAATGCATGTAATTTAGGTCTTGATGATAAAATCGGTCAGTTCTTTGGTCAGTCCGTTGCAGTCGGTGATAAAGTGCGCGCGTGTCGAAAAATATAGTACATAAATTTGTGTCAAATAACAAAGGTATATTTCGTTTTGCGATTGTGCAGAGTTACCAGGATATCATAAAAGGCACCGATTAATTCTCATTTATACTCATTGGTTTATAAGGATTTTTTTATTATAAATAAATCATTGATTAATAAGTAAACCCTTTATACTTAGTTTTTTTGTTTAATAATTAATAATGTATGATGTTCAAAGTACCAGGCCTCCATTAAAAAGTAAGAGATCAGCGTTTCTGTATTAATTGAAATTCATGCGATATCATAGGATTAAATATGATGTAAATTATATTATTTGCACGCAAAAATGAATAAACAGCTTAGCTTCAGTTATCACACCGGTTTGCCACAGGGCTCACAGGAAAAGATGATCGATGACGACAACAGTCGATAATGCATGTTTATTTAATATTATGGTCACCCTTATAAGTGAGATGTAAAATATTTTATAATTAGTTTTTTAATTTGTTTATTGTAGAGTATTTAGCTATTGAATTATTTATCATTTGCTTTTTAGGACAATGATTTTAGAGTGACATAGATAAACACGCAATTATTCAACACTATTGTAAATAGTAAATACATTGGTTTATGAATTCCTGGTACTTGCGATATCATTTTGATATACAATTTCCTGATCGCAGTACTTATATTCAGAGAAGGTTCTGGCGATAGGTCTCTCATATATATGAGTCCGTCTGGGTGGGTACCACCGCAATGTCTATTTCTACCGCGAAGCAGCAGTGTGCATGCACTCTTGTGTTTCGGTTTGAAGGACATTGTAGCCAGTGTAACTACAGGACATAATGAGACTTCACATTTTATGTCTCATGATGATGAGCGCAGTGGAATGCCACACAGTACTTTGTAACTCAAGGTGCTGGATGGTGTTGCTACTGTTTATGGGCGGTCGTATTACTTACCATCAGGCGAAAGGCATGCTCGTCTCGTCATACAATGCGATAAAAAAATATCTAACTCTAAAAAGTAGTACAATTCGATTAAAACTTGTTGGCGGCTGTAACGTTATCGGCAAGGACGGGTCCGCGCAGGAACATTGTACAATAAGTCGACAATAAATTTAGGTTAAATTTAATGAATTCATAAATTTGTTTATTTTGTTTTGGTTGTTGGATATCGAAATGTTTTTGTAAGACACAATGGGTTTTCTTAAGTTATTAATCAGTTTGAGGCCATTCATTTATTACGTAAGACGATTTAGGGGGGAGGGGGTCGATCATGTCTTATTTTTTCTTACAAGGGGGTTGGAGAGAGTCTCAATAGTTCTTAAGTAACATCACAAAAATGCACAAAGTTAAAATTATGCTTTGTGAAAGCGCGGGCAACCACACGAGTGCCGAGGTTCGCTCGGATGCGTATCGATAAACGACTTCCAAAGTACAAGTTTCTAAAAATGTTTACTTTGAAAAATAAACATTAACACATACCAAACGCGTATTAATTTTTTCCTTTAGATTCTTACGTAATAAATATTAAAAAGGGGGGGCGGGGAGGGTGTCGGTTTATTCTTATTTTTTCTTATAATGGGGGGGGGGGACTAGCAAAAATAGTCTTACGTAATAAATGAATGGCCCCTTTATATTTGACGAAAGAATAAGAAACAACTAGTGAACTTGATCTCGGCTGTAATTACTCCTTGCACAAAAGCCCTGCACTACGCGAGGCTCCTGTAAGCGCAAGGCTTTTTCTAGGGTGGGCAAAGACATTTATACCTTGCCCCCTCCCTAGCTACATTACGTAACAGCGGCCAAAAGTTTGAATCAGATTGTACCTATTTTTCGCATAACACCAATAGGTAAAATTTTATTTGCGTACAAAAGCCACTTTATGTTTAGTTTTAACCTTTCCAGAATACGGCATAGTTGATACTATTTTGTGAAGACCAATTATCAAAACTACTCTTACCATAGACTCTTCAAAACCCATACCTAAATAATATATTAAATCAAACAAGTAAACCATGGATAAAAACCTGGTCCCAACGGAGCTACCTCCAAATATCGATCCGGTACAAGCCGAGAAGGAACTAGAAGAGTTGGCCAAGGTTGACGGTCAGGAAGAATATGAGTCAAAGATGTCCACGGCCAGCAGCACGCTGACGCAGTGGATGCGGTACATCTTCAACAGGGACACCAGCAAGGAGGAGTTCAATCCCAAGTGGTTATCAGTAAGTTTTATTTCGATAGGGTTTATGTTAAGCAGCGGGGTACTGCTCAGTCCAATTTAAGCGACTCCGAGGTGGACGTCAAGGCCTCCTTTAGAGTTCGGGCATCTTATCCCCCTTGTACAGAGAAGGGTCGCAACGGCATCGCGCAGGGACGGTCCCGTGCAGCAATCTTAGTGCAACAAGATACCCCGGGACCGTCTCGTATGCGCCGAAGAAGGCCGCCGCGGGTTTTGGTTGGTATGCCGGTGTAGGGTGTACATAGTGTTAGGGACTCGGTCCAATGCTCGCTCGGATGATGCTATACTCCCGAGTGTCAACATTGGGCCGTAAGCCTGTGTGAAACCAACATAACCGATCCACTCACCCCCCAGTGGTGGTGGCAATAACGCGTTTTTTCCCCGCGAAAAAAAAGCAGCAGTGTGTTATGTTGCGATTGTCTATAATAGATCACGGGCCGTAGCGAAGATGCCTTTCTACAATAGTTCACGCTAGTGATATGTATGAGAATGACATATCCTAGCGATAGACTTTTCGATAGGACATGTCCTTCCCATATTTTGTTTCTGTTTTCTATTAGCGTTAACAATAGTAGAATGACATCTTGCCTTCGGCCCAGTATGACGTCACCGCTGTTATAAAACATACAATACTTTGGCTCAGCACGTTTGTCATCCAAACTACTCCGCTGACAAGATTTTAAGTAAAAGCGTTTGTCCACTGCCACCGTCACCGAGTAATAAGATCTTACAGATTGAGCTTCTCTTGGTCTTGGTGTCTTGCTGAAATCGTACACTGGCACCGGCAATCTCTCTGTTTTATATGGTTAACTTTTCGGCCCATCCAAGCATATCAAGTTCATAATATCGCGTACCTATTCCATATCTACTTACGATTTGATAAGTCAACGCCTGCCAAAGTACTGGATTGCATCGAAAAAGAAAACAGCTTCCCAGTGTAAACAGTAGTGTTTGTCAACAGATAGATGAGTACAAGGCGCAAGCGGACGAGAGCATGGTGAACGCGTGGCGCATCGTGAACCTGCCCAACTGGCACGTAGAGAAGCGCGGCGTGCAGAAGGGCGACGTGGTCGAGTCGCGGCGGACCGAGCTCTTCGGGAAGGTCTATAGGTTTACGGTAAGAACGAAGATATTGTCTACCAACGGTCTTTCTAGTTAGTTACAAATTGATTGTTAATAATAAGGTGGAATGCTTTGTTACATTTTGTATGTAATTTGTTACATAACTAAAATTGTCTAAGACCTTTCTCATAAATTACAAGTCATGGTTCAACGTTCAAAAACAAGATAAAGGTTTTATTAAAGCTGGAAGCTGTAAAACAGTGGTGAATAATCACCACAATCTAGCAAAATAATTAGATAGAAAGTAGATTGATTTCTTTCGTTCCAGGGAATAGTGGAGTGCCCACCGAAGTTCTTGTACGAGGAGTTCAAGAACAATATAACCAAACTACCAGAATGGAATCCCACCGTACTGAAGAGTGAACTGATTAAGGTGAGCATTTTGGTATTGACTTCTGGCACGTGTGCTATGTTCGGGGTATCAGTCTGGATTACAAGAAAGCTATGATCCAAAGTAATTAACCACATATTCTGATCTCACATTAGTAAAAAGGAAGATAATAATTATTTAAGTGGGGTTACTAGATTAATAATCATTTTAGTCTCGCCTCTTGATTCTAACGGCACCGTTCTTCAGTAAGCTATCAGATTATATCAGTAAGCTCCAGGGTTTGATTACGTAGAAGTCATAAAGGAGACGGGCGAAACTTCATAGAACTTTGGGCTTGGTCTTACAGAGATAATTTATGCATTATTTGATAGGTATAATAGAACCGTTTCCGAAAGAGAAAAGAAAAACTGCCTCTGCAATGGGAGTAAAGAAATAATCGCAGTAGAGTACAGCGTAAAAAACATTTTTCTGTGAATAACTTCTTATTTACCTGATAACATAAGGTGTTCACAGCACCTAATCATTGCCATAGGATTTCCGAATTGAATAGTGAGCAGCTGGCTTAGATAATAACCAGAATTGAGTTTATCACATGGGATCGACGAGGACTATATAAATATATAATGGCTCATTTACACTCTCGCGCGAGCGGTGAGACGAGTCGCGAGGCAAACTAAGAGATGGGAGTGTAAATAGTGCGCTTGCAACTCGCTTCGTGGCTCGCTTGAAATAAATGAACCCATCGAGAGAATATAAACTGAAACTCAAATCACGCGAGCTGCAACGTGAACACGATAATATGAGCCACGAGGCGAGAGTGTTAGTGAGCCATAATAATATGTATTTCAATTTGAAATTACGTCGGGAGCGCTGTTCAGAGTTGCCAGTAAAATAACATAATATAGACCAGTATCGAATATCCTAAAAAGTGAGAATATTTTTTGTTTAATTTCTAATACACTCATTTGCAAAAAAAACGGTTTGGATTTTAATTATTTTTTAAAAAAATACGGTACCAAAATTATTTCAATCATTTGTACATGTTACTGGCCGGTTTTAAAAATGCCGTGGTGTTTAAAACAGTACGTTTTAAATTAAAATTTTCGTTTGATGCTCGTTTTTACAGAAAACCACTTTTTATCCTACACTTTTGGTGCGAAGTTCCAAAAGATAATATCGGTTTTCATAACTTTTAGTCAATTTTTATGAATTTATTTCATATTCTTAATTGTCAAAGCTTAATTTATTGCTGTTTAGCTGTCTCAATAATGTTAGAGAAAGTGGTAAAAGCTACCAAAATTATTGCGCTGCTCGAAGAGGGCTGCAGCCAATGCTTCGTGGCTCAGAGGCTAAGTGTGAGTCGCTCGACGGTTCAAAGGACCTGGCAGCGGTATCAAGCCACCGGTTCCGTCGAGAGAAGGCCTGGTTCTGGAAGAAAACCATGTACCCAACCACGGGATGATCGTTTTCTTGTGAGTCGCGCATTGAGAAATCGCAAGTCTTCGTATGTGGACCTTAAGAACAACCTCGAAGAAGTAAGAAATGTGCATATTAGTCTATGGACGGTCAGGAGGAGGCTGCTCGCGGCCAATATACGCAGTCATCGCCCGGCCCGCGGCCCTAAGTTACTCCGTGAGCACAGAGTTGCCAGGCTTAGGTTTGCTCGAAATTGTGAGTCATGGACTCAAGAAGACTGGAATAGGGTATTGTTCTCCGATGAAGCCAGGATATCTCTGTTTGGTGAAGATCGACGTCGGCGAGTGCTACGAAGACGAGGAGAACGCTTTGCAGAGGCTTGTTTTGAAGAAATCACACCTTATGGTGGGGGCTCTATTATGTTTTGGGCAGGAATAAATTCAATGGATCGTACAGAGTTAGTCTTCATTGAAAACGGCTCACTGACTGGACATCGATACATAACGGAAGTTCTTATTCCTCATGCACAACCCGCATTGGCCGCTTTAGGCAAAGACTCAATTTTTATGGACGACAACGCTCGCGCCCGCCGGTCTGGCGATGTGGAAGCGTATGTGCAAGAGGTCGGCATTCGTCGTTTGGATTGGCCAGCTCGAAGTCCCGACCTCAATCCTATAGAGCATGTCTGGGACGTTCTGAAACGACGCGTGAGATCAGTACAACCGGCTCCGCAAACCATCAGAGAGCTGAAGAATGTGATTACCGCGGAGTGGGAACGTATTCCGCAAGCAAGTATCCGGGATATCCTCGCTAGCATACCCAGACGAATTCAAGCTGTGATTTCAGCTAGAGGGGGTCACACTCGATACTAAACATTTATCTGCTTTTACTTTATTAAAGAAAAAACAAACAAAAATCTTTGTTAACTTTTACTTCACGAGCATATGCACTACTAGCGAGCATACACTACTAGTGAACTTTAGCATTAAAACCCATAAATTTTATCAAAATTTTATGCTAATACTGACGAAAACGATTATTTGCTTATTAATTTACAAAATTGTGAAAGTAAAACTACCTATAATTATCAAACAAACCAATAGTAACATTTGAAATTGTTCATTGCTTAGGTGCCCGTTTTTTTTGCAAATGAGTTTATAATGTTATTAATTCTTCTTATTTAGCCTTTAAAAGTCCACTGCTAAACATAGGCCTCCCTCAAAGATTATTTAATATTATTATTTAATATGTTAATATTTGTTATACATGCTTGATATACGACATAACTGAATATTAAATAAATATTAATGCAAAAAAAAAAACCGATACAAATAAGTTTTAAATCGATACTGTTAAATTCGTGTTAATAACTAGCAAAATTGTAGAGGACAGCTTGATGAAGGAAGTCAGGTATAATTCATAAAATAATTGATTTTCTTTTCCCCATTGTAATACGATCTAATATTTTAAAATGGAAGACATAAAAATAAAAAATAAATTAAAATTTAAATAACCCCCGACACAAAAAATTATAGCTAAAAACCATCGCAGTCACATCAGCTTTCAAACAAAAAAACCGCGTCCAAATCGGTCCATTCGTTTGAGAGCTACGATGCCACAGACAGACATACAGATACACAGATACACAGATACACACCCTAAACTTATAACTCCCCTCTTTTTTGTCGGGGGTTAAAAAGAAGAATATTGATACATGCTTCATAAGTGTAAGGTCAAGCCCAATTTCGCCCGTTTAGACCATTTAAAAAAGATAGCCCAAGATCTTGTCCAACCGAGCACACGTTCCACTTTTCTTCACCTATCGGAATGGGAATGTCCTATCCAGGAAATAAGCGACGGCATAGACCTGTCGTACCAAGTGACGGCGGGCGGCGGGCGCGGCATCATCGCGCCGCGGGACTTCGTGATCCTGCGGCGGGCGGCGCAGCTGGCGAGCGACGGGCGCGTGGTGGAGCGCGACCCCGACGCGTACATCAGCAGCGGCGTCAGCGTGCAGGTGCCCGGGTACCCGCCGCACCGGGACATGGTCAGGTGAGCGGGCTGCTGATGTGAAATCGGTAGAGTTGCCAACGAAAATCGGTATATGCAAAAATACAAGCAATATTCAATTTTTTTTTTTAACTGTAGGGACTATTATTTCAACAAAAGAAGGTAATTTAAAGTAACGTATAACCCCCCCCCCCCCCGTCATCCCTTTAAAAGTACAACCCTACGCGCGCCTCTCCAAACAGTAACATATTTATCCACCGTAAAATATAAAAGAAAAAGGTGATATTAACTTCGAATTGATGAAAATCGGTAAAAAAAATCGGAAGAATCTTCTGGATTTCTAAAAATCGTAGAAAAACGGGGGGAACGCGGCGAGGACGGAACTGCGGTCTTGTGGAGTGTTGGAGTTTCAAGAACTCATTCTTACGGCGGATGGCCAGAGTGATTTCGTCCTCTGGATCGGTTAATACGGAACGCGACCGTCTCCATTTGGCGCGGACGAATGGAGTACAATATTCGTATCCTGATGACGGCCATCAGTGACGTACTTGCTATATTGATTCAATTATTTCCAACTCCTCCCTATCTTTCTATTTGATTAATTTCGTTGCGGGTTACAGACAGATTAGTATTCCCTGAGACTCATGGAGCTTCACCGATTGGTGTCATAAAATACGTGCCACTGCCGATCCTGGCTTACAGGAGTTGTAGTGGCGGTTGTGAGGGCGGGATAGTCTCTATATTGATTCAAGTGTTTAGGTAGATCTCTTGTACGTGAAAGTCCGCCTGGATGGGTACCACCGCAATGTCTTACTACCCCCAGCAGTATGTATGCACTGTTTTGTTTCGGTTTGAAGGACGTTGTAGCCAGTGTAACTACTGGCCATAATGAGACTTAACATCTTATCTCAGGATGACGAGCGCAGTGGCATGCCTCACAGTACTTTGTAACTCAAGGTGCTGGACGGTGTTGCTACAGTTTATTGGTGGTCTATCGATTACCATCAGGCGAACGGCATGCTCGTCTTGTAATTTTTAGCCATAAAAAAAGACATTTTTCGGCAATCGATACTCTGTAGGTACGAATGACACTTATCTTACCTACTGTCAAGTGCACGAGAATCAATTTAGTACAAGCCAATATAAATAAAAAAAAACCCTCTGCCACGAACATTGATTTTCATCACACTTTAAACTAGTAAAACTTGCCAAGTTCTCTAACGTATTATGCACCTACCCATTAAGTTACATATAAATCATCGTAGGAAATGATGTAACCAGAGGGTCCCTGTTTGCAGAGGTCACAACAAGGTCGGATGTTGGTACCTGCAGCCGCGCAATGTGCAGACCGCGGGCGGCAAGATCGAGACCCACACCACCTTCCAGTGGCTTATGTGCTGCGACCTCAAAGGTAATGTGACCCCTAAAACTGTTACTGGAGGTCAACTTGACTTAAGTAAGATACCCTTTGACATTTACCATTGGACAAGCTGCTTAGCTCAATATGCAGCTGTATCTGAAAATAAATAACAAATATTACCTTTTTAGTTTTTTACGTGAATTGTAATATTATGTATTTTTTAGTTCTTTTTTCACACACACACTCACGCCATTTATCCCCGAAGGGGTAGGCACAGGCGCAACTAGTGCACCCACTTTTCGCTGAGCGTATAGGGAGCGAGCCCATCGCCATATCAGGTACAAATCCGAGACTCCGAACTGATACTCAATATAAAAACCCAATATCACTGCCCGACCCGGGGATCGAACCCGAAAACTCAGCACTGCAGTCGTACCGCAATACAACTATGCCACCGAGGCAGTCAATGCAGTCCTTTTTTTTTTTCTTAGGTCCATATTCAGATTATTCTGAATAAATATTTTGTCTGCAGGTAAGATACCTCAATTCGTCCTGGATGCTGCGTTCGCCACTGTGATGTTGGACTACATAGTGCACGTGAGAAAATTCGTAGCCGAAGCGAAGGTGCAAGGCAGGTGTTAGTGCCAAAGAATGGCGGGCTCAAAATTGTGTAAAGCTCGGGTAGTTAGGGTACGAAAATAATGATATATTTCTGTAGCGATGACAGATTTTTACTTTAAAATTATGACAGGGACGTAATCAGTAGGAATGTTGGGGGGCAGTGCCCTGATAAACACGTAGTGCCTTAGATTTTAATACGCATTATCATTGTAATTTTAGTATTTTTTTTTATTCTGTAAAACAATTAAGTTAATCGTTAGTTTAAAAATCCTTAAACCTATTTACCAAATAATATATATAAAGGATGATGATGATGCTTAAAAAAGGAGATAAATTATTTCTTTTACCCAAAACAACAAAGAGTTCGAACCTAGTTGCGTATACCTCATCATCATGATCCATCTCATCCACTCCTTAACATAGGTCTCTCCTAAAAATTTCCAGATGGACCAGTCAAAAGCGTATACTTCAACCCTGAATAGTTTCTAAATGCGTGTTACTTTTATAACGATAATGGTCTTACCAGGCAATTTTTTCTTTAAAATACTGTCACCAATAGATACCTTAACAATTTTTTATCTACATCATTTCTATTTTTTTCTATCTGAATTTTTCTGTCATTAATTCTCATTTAAATCTAACAAAAAGTAAATTTCATAAACTGTAAAATTTGACGGAGAAATGCAAAATTTTATTAAATTGTGTCTTCCATGTTTCTCTATTCCCACCTTTATGTTTTAATCTGTCATAGTTATAGAAAAATAATTAGAAAGAAAGCAATATCATGGCGTATGAGTGCAATAATGTATTTAACGTAAATATATTGTAAAATGGCAAAGGCTTGGAACCAACATTGGTCATATAGTTATTAAAATTCCCACAAAAATATGCTTTAAAAGATATTTTTTTATAAAATGTAAATTGGTATTTATTGTGCCCGTGGTTGTATTTAAAAAGGGGTGTGAGACATTGCTTGATATCAATCGTTTTGTAAATTTTATCCGGTAACACACCAATTCTAATAAATATAAATGGTTTTACTATAGCATTCTTGTCTGCGCTACTAAACAGTGGATGCGAAAACGTTATCACTCCCAAATTAACTCCTAAATCCGGCCCCGTGAATTTAACTTTGTATATAAATGTATCTGAAATATGTAATTAGCTGTTCAGGCCGGCATAAAAATGGCAACTGGTAGTGTAAGCATGCTGTCGAGAGAAAATGTTATAAATGTAAGGATAAACGAATTACAGTCACGATATTAATGTAGCGAACCATTTATAAACTCGGTTACTTCTTAAAACGTCTAGTTCGATGTAACCAAAAAAAATACGTAAAATAAGTAAAATATACATTATAAAGCTTACTTCGTTTTAAGATGTAACTGTTTTGTAAACTTGTGTATAAAATATAGCATTTGTATATAAAATATACATCGACATAAATAATAAAAAATTTAATGCGTATTTATAGTTATTTTTATTATTGAACGAAATGTACTAATATTTATCGCAGCATAGAAGAAAAATAAAAGTCATGACAGTTTGTAATGTAATAATAAAAGAGAAACTGATGAATAAATAAACGAAGCCACTTGTAACTCGAAAGTATCTAATTTAGCACTTTAAAAACTTAAGGACATTTTTAACTAACTCTAAGAAATACTGTTACCTAGGTGAAATAATGCAGCAACACTTTTTTTGTAAAATGATCCTGCAGCGTAAGATAGGAATGACCAGTGGCTCTGTTTATTAGCTTTCGGACAAGTAATTTTGTGCTATTAAGTCATCAATACTTTGAAATTAATAAGCAATTTTATTAATTTTTGAGCCTGTTTTTTGCTTTTAAGAAATGGTTTCCCAGAGTGGTTATTTTGTAAGTTGATTAAGGACAATGTATGGGTTAATTTTAATAGTATTAAAACAATTTTTACTATAGTTATTTTCCTTTAAGACATCCAAAACTATACCTGTACATGTCACTAGATGCTGTAATTAAATTGAAAAGACGTATGTATACAAAAATTGCGACGTTTTATTAAGTCACTATTATAGTCAGGACGTCATAACACGTCAGCGATGACAAAATATATAAAACAGGATTAACTAATTAATGGCAGGTTTAATCATTAATGAATGTCTAGTTAACATTTGTATTCTATTAATAGTTTTGTGATATAAATGTCATACAAGACTGTGGTACTAATCCCAACCTGCACAGATAATACTGAAATATTATGTTAACGGCAAATTGAAAATGGTATTGTTAATAATTGCTTTCCAAATAAAGCCTACATTCTTACAAAGTATTTTAGTGAACTATTTGTAATTATATTAATTCTTTTTATACTTTAATTTAGAGACTGTCGATAACCTACCCTTTTTCTACGTATACAATGCATAAACAAATCCTCCGATATTGTCATGTAACATGTTTGTGGGGCACAGTCCTTATCCTTAAAAAATACTTCAACACCTGCTAGATACATTGCCCATATTACAATATTAAAAGTATCTAGTAAATTTAAAAATATATATTTCCAACTCCTCCCTATCCTGTTTGATTAATTTCGTTTCGGGTTAATAGTTAAGAGTTCCCAGAGACTCGCCGACTACGAATTTTCTGTGTGATAACATAGTAGTCTAATGGAATTGAGTAAAATTACAGACTTCGTGGTATAGTGGATGATATGCCAACTATGTTGACCGCGGCTTCTATCCTGCGATGAGTTTAATGGGATTTTATGGGCCTGAACTCTTCCTTGTAGTCCTTATACTTGACACAAAATTTCTCTTAGTAGTCTACGTGTGATGGTTAGGTGTACTTAATCTTTATTTATTACGAGACTATCTTACCCTCACACCCACCACTGCAACTCCTGTAAGCCAGGATCGGCAGTAGCACACATGTTTTTATATTTTTATGGAAACTTGAAAAAGAAACAGTCGAAGGCGGGATTTGAACCCACGACCTCCAGCGTACCGTGCCGGTGCTCTTCCAGTTGAGCTACTTCAACCCCACCCTCGGCTGTCCAATTTCAAGTTCTCTATTTTGAATCTCTTAAAGGAGATAATTGCTAACAGATGTCGCTGGTTATCTCCTCATAGTTGGCATATCATCCACTATACCACGAAGTCTGTAATTTTACTCAATTCCATTAGACTACTATGTTATCAGACCATTTCCTGCATACCTAATAGTTATACAATAATACCTACTTTTGTATGACTTTTCACTTTTTTTAATCCGTTTCTCGTATGTTCTATTCAAGTGTGACCAAATCACAAAGTATTCTATCCTACAGAATATCTTTGGATTATGAACGCAAATAAGAAAGTATATCGAAAAATTATTTCGTTTGATAATCTTGATTATTGGTCATTAAAATATTTTTTTACATATAAAATATGTAGGTACTACCTCTATATATTTTTTTAGTTTTATTTTTTGGTTGAAAAAGTTACATCTACGTTTTTGCCTAGACATTATTAACATTGTCTACATTTACACTTTGCCGGTAGCATACTACCATATTATATGAAGTTAATAAAAGAAATAGGTATAATATATTAGATAAAAATTCAATCCAGATCAGACAACTTAGACGAGACCCCCATTGAAATCTCATATTGTGAATTTGTGATAAACGCGGCTTCCGAATCCGATTCTGTAATTGTAAAATTATGTGTTCCTATTTTTTTTATGTATTTTGCCTGAAATCCTCGAGAGCATGAAAAAGCATAACAATTTTCATTTATTATTTTAACCAACCAATCTCACGCAAAATGACATGTTACAAAAATTGTGCATTTACATATCGCTGCTTTGTATGAATAACCACACAATCAAAAATTTTCGAATTTCTTTATTTTAACACCGTACAATCCATAATAGTCTATGTTTTATGTTAAATAAAACTCACATTCATATCGGCAAAAACGGCGCAGTGGCATGACAAATATGTCTTTACATCATTGATTGATTTTCGGGTATTAATTAATTATGATATCAAAAGCCGAGCACATAACAATCAGGATATCAGCGAAACATTGATGAATGCACTTTTGATTAATACATTCTTTGATTATATATCTTCAATAAGTACATTACAACATTTTTGTTTTATTTTCACATGGCTGTCCTGTAAAATTTGCTTTCTTGGGATTGTGTGGTTATTCATAAAAAACAGCGATATGATTTTTTATTTATATGTACCTAATAATAAAATATTATTAAACAGTTATGAAGTTTTATTTACAGCAAGGTACCCTCCGTATCTATACTAGATCGCCAACGCTAATAAAAAACAGACAAATATATGGCAATTACATATCGTATCGATAAGTTTATCGCTATGATACGTTGTTCTCACTATACATTATGCTAGCGTTAACGAATGTAGAAAGGCATTTGGCTAAGACCCCAGGCCTTCCCCCAAGCAAGGCTGAGCCACAACTATTATAGCAGTCGCCCCGGTAAAGGACTTTTAAGCAGACGCGGCCGATTTTAATTCACGACCTCCACAAAGAAAGACATTCCCATTGTTTTAAAAATATTTGAGGAACAGGTGGTGGTCTTGATGCAGGGTTCGAACGCGCAACCCTTCGTGGGCAAGTGGACAATAACGTAGTTAGGAATGGAACTGTCTGCCGAATGTTGATTTGGCAGACCGTTCAGCTCCGACTCCGGCATTGGCCGAAGGTTCAAAACCCAAGGCACACACCTCTGATTTTTCGAAGTTACGGATGTATATTGTTTACCAATTAATTATCGTTCGCTTTAACTGTGAAGGAAAACATCGTGAGAAACCGACATAGCTCAGAATTCTCCATAAGAATTTCGAGGTTATGCGAAGTCTGCCAACCCGCACTAGGCCGGCATGGTGGACTAATGCCTAACCCCTCTCAGGAGTGAGGAAGCCCGTGTCCAGCAGTGAGCAGTATATAATACATGGCTGATTATATTGCATTAATATGTACAGGTATTACTTAGGTATAGGTTATCGCAAAATCAGCCAAAACTATTTATGAAATTACCATAATAAAGCAATGCAATCAGACGTGGCATTTTCAAGCCCCTTTTCCGTTGACGCATCGTTAGCAGTCCGATTTGCGTTTGTAAAAGAGCAATACCTATTCACTGTCTCTTTCTTACATTCTAATCGATTTTTGGCGCGAAGCATCCGCCATATTAAATAACTCGCGTAGAATTATGGTCCTGTAATAAATACATAATCTGATAAAACCTAGTATATTACCTAGTATATTTCTACTAATATCTAATAATAGTACCTATTCTGTTCTAATAGTTATAAATGACAATCGATGAGACAAAGCGTTCGGAAACTGCTATTTTAATCCTTAAATATTCAATATTATAATTGCTAACAGTTTTGCCAGATGTTTGACGGTTGAAGTCGCCGAAAATTCATTGTGTAGTAGCCTAAAGTCGCCTCATCGTATATGGAGAGGTGAAGGAGCAAAAAAAAAGGTCCCTAATTTGTAATGAAAACTGGTCCAACGCGGCGAAAATTCGAAGTAGCCTAAAAGTCGCACACTCGTGTACGGACGCGAAGAGCTCAAAAAAAAACAAAGGTCCCCACTGTTAAATGATTGTTTGGGAGTGATCCGAGTACATGTTTTGTATGCTAAAAGCTAAAAATATCCTCAAATTCGACGAAAACAAGGTATAAAACACGAACTTTCCGAGGTAGCCTAAATAGCCGACTAATCACCATTCGTGTAGCCTAAACGGCGACCAGTCGCCATTCGCAATTTTTGGTCGCCCCGACACTTTTCAAGATAGCCTAAATGGCGAAAAGTCGCCTAATCTGGCAGCACTGATTGCTAATATTTATTGTACCTTTCAAATTATAAATTAAATTTTACGAAAAGAAGCATGTATTTGAATGTTATTGGTCACGTCACTTAAGTAAAATAATATTATTAGGTATGTAATTAATATTTTACATCAAACATATTTCGACTAAACTTCAGTTATACTTAGTTACCTAGATAAGTAAAGGACAGTAAAAAGTAAACACCAAAAATAAGTCCGTCGTCGTCAAGACCGGATAGGTATTGCAACCAGTTAAAAGTGCTTGATGAGTAGCAATATTAACCGACCAATCATAAGGCTTATAATAATATATTATTACAATATCTTATAATTATTAGGTATAACGAGGAGGACGATCATCTACCCGCTTAGTGTTGCCAGGCGTCCGGATAAAGCCGGACATAGTTAGGCTTTTTAAATGCGTGTCCGGCAGAACTACGGCTTGTCCGGCTTTTGTTGGGCTTTTTTATTTGACCAATGATTTTAGAGAAGCTGCAAAATGTGTAAAATTAAACGGCCATGGAAATATACCTGGGAGCTAAAAAATCGTATTTATAGGTACCTACTAAGACACAAAATCCTTAATGATTTAGGGTGTCCGGCCTTTTTACCCAAATGTCCGGCCAAACTGGCTGGTCTATCCGGTTATTAGGTTAGACGACCTGGAAACCCTGGTGGCTGGTCTGATCAAATAAAAACTATTACGGGACTTCCTACTTCCACTGCCCTGAGGAAACCTGAAAACAGGGGTCGTGGAAGCAATTCGCCATCGACTCCATCAAAGCATTTCACCTTCAGTGATGAAGAAAATGACTATGAAGAAGATTACTAGGTACCTAGTTATGATTTTTACTGGTGGTAGGTCTCTCATATGTAAGAGTCCGTCTGGGTGGGTACAACTGTTGTGTTTATTTCTACCGCCAAACAGCAGTGTGCATGCACTGTTGTGTTTCGGTTTGAAGGATATTGTAGCCAGTGTAACTACTGGACATAATGAGACTTAGGTAACATCTTATGTCTCAGCGTAGTGGAATGCCACACAGTACTTTGTAACTCAAGGTGCTGGATGGTGTTACTAGTGTTTAGGGGAACAGCATGCTCGTCTCGTCATTCAATGCAATAAAAGAAATCCAACATGGAAAATAATGTTTCACTAATAATTCCTTTGTTGTAATTAAGTTAATAATAATAATAATAAGCCCGCAGGGGCGGCTTTGTGGCGAGCCGTCGGTGAGTGGCGACACCGCGTACCCTGATTCCGTGGGGGCTAAATGAGACCCCCTGACCCTTGGCTTGCCTTAACTGGCCGGCTAGGGGTGGAAATCGCAAGAGCTAAGAACCTGAGCTCCAGGGTGGAAGTGCTCAATCTGCATAATAGCGAGGAAGCCCACTCCGGGACGCGTTAGCGACCCGCGATGGTGAAATCGGTGCACACCTCTCGACACCCTTTAGCCACCCACACCGATGTTGCGTCCTTGGCATACGCCACTTTTTGGGATGCCCATCTAGTGGGGGGCAAGTCACCGTCTGCCTTGAATACAAATGATTGAGACATTTTACTTGGCAGGCGTCCCGTTGTCTCAATCAATAGCCCAGCAACCAGTCCATCTAGATCCCATCCATAGACCCAGTATAATTCCCATCTTCTCAGCTATAGTCCTTACGCCTTACGGGCGCTGTCTTTGGCTGTATTTCCTCCTTAAGTACAGACAGAGAGAGTACCTGTAAGGCGTACACATCCCAACTAGAGTAATGTATCTTAAAGGGGCCTCTACGTGTTGGATCCATATCCCCACGCAAGCCTTCCAAAAGGACCGGTCTTCGTGCCGTGATTTCCCGCAGGAAAGATACAACATAATAATAATATAATAATAAAAGAGAAGAAATAACCCGAATATGGAAATTGAACAAGGTACATATCGTGCCTCTGGTTCTCTCCAGTACGGGTGTTAGGTATACCAAAATTTCTATTAAACTCAATTAAAGTTCTAGATCTCCCTACAAATTCATATATTACAATGCAAAAGGCAGCAATTCTAAATACTTGTAGAATAGTTCGAAAGTTTCTCCAAGAAGAAACCCCCATCTCTCATTCTCCGTAAAAATGATTCTCACTTGGCTTAGGCCCGTAAGTCTCATTTAAAACCGAAGAATAAGTTCTTCGAGAAAAAATTAGGTAAAAAAGAAATAATAATAATAAACCAGTTTATTGCCTTATAACACTAATAATAACATAGGTATTCTTATACTTAAACTATAGTAAAGGCAAAAGGAGGCGGCTCAGCTTGTGCTGACCGGGACAGTAGTTCCGAGCAGCGCTGGTTTTCAGCCTCTCCTAATTATTTCCTAAGGTGTTATGCGGATAGTTTTTAGCGTTGGCCTACTAAGCGACAAGTAACGTTTTATGTTACAATAAATTAACTTGTTAAAAAAAATATATATGAAATAACTATATAGGAAACAGGAACAGTAATTTTAACAATATCGGAACTCTAGTACATACTTCGAAATATTAACTATAAACTGCATAACATAGGTATCATTAAGAAAATAATTTATTTTAAATATTTATATAAGAAATTAACGAAAGGAAATCTTCGAATTAAACAAACATCATAAAAACCAGCTTAATGCATAATTTTAATACAAATATAATATAGGTACCTACCTAAGCATTATCATGGTCATTAACGTATACGTAATGTTTGTCCTATGCTCATAATTTGTAACTCAATAAATAATTACTTGATACTATAAAATTTAAATAACCCCCGACACAAACAATCTCTAAAAAGTTATTTAAACTTTATAAATTACTTTATTCTCCTTTATAGGGCTTTGAACCTCACGAAGAACCAACAACCGCTGGGGTAAACGAGTTCTTGAGTGGAGACCGCGACTGGGCAAACGTAGTGTAGGACGCCCTCCGGGCAGGTGGGATGACGATCTGCGAAAGACAGATGCTGGATGCGGCAAGCTGAAGACAGAGCGCTATGGCGCTCATTAGGGGAGGCCTATGTCCAGCAGTGGACTGACAAAGGCTGATGATGATGACGATGATGATAGGGCTTTGATAATCAACTATCTATCACCTACTCGTTGAGCCCATCCTTATGAGCCCAAACACACTATATCTGCTATAAGTTGCTAAGGAGTTGGGTATCCCGCAGACTACTTGATGCCGCAGCATCAGCTCATGTTTAAAAATAGTTCGAAAGTCACAGTACACCAAATTTAAAATCATTTGGACTTTTTAAGTTGGAAATGAGCTGATAATCTTCAAACGCCTGAACAGATCTTTATAAATTATAGCTAAGAACCATCGCAGTCACATCAGCTTTCAAACAAAAAAAACCCCGTCCAAATAAGTAATAACTAATTTAAATTAATCCACAGTATTAAAAACCCGACTGCGTCAAAATCTGCCATATTCATAAAATTTATTGAAAAACTGAAAAGATAGAAACAAGATTTTAATTTGAATAGTTTATTTCAAGCACCTTTATTAGCATTTCCTATTACAAACTCCATTAATACATATAAGTTTTATATATATTCGTAATCACCATAAAAATTCTTTATTTTGATACCACCCTCGTTGTATTTTGAAAACATTCGTTTTATTAGGTTACTTTTTGCCACCAAAAATCGTTAATATTGAGTTCTTTTCATTTTGATGTACCCAGTGTTACTCTCACGACTTAGACGAATCTATTGACACCACTCGCATAAAAATACGACAAGCCGTTTAGGCTCTAGGGCGTGCCAAATAAATATATATACATGACATACATACATACACTCGAAAAACATAACCCTCGTTCTTTCGCAGTCGGGTAAAAACTATAATCAAAGCGTATAACAGTCAGTTTGTACCTCACCGCATTTTTTATATTGCACAAAATAGAACAAAAAGCTCTACCTAATCAGTCGAATTTCTGCTATAAACGTTATAAAACTTAAAACCATCAAAGTTTCTATATTTTATCTTTCTAACGCATACCAAAAGTAGTGCCTAAAATGATCACTTCTAATGTGGGTAGTTGCATATCTTTAAAAATATTCCAAACAATAAGCTTTAAAATCACATGTCCGCGTCGAAACTTACGTGCAGCTCTCCTTATGGTAACGCCGCCACTCACCTAATAGCGTACAAACTTAAAATCCAATTTGGTTAAACGGAACAAAATGTCGTCCGAACAGTCAGATATCGAAATTCAATCCGCGCTTCCTGCAAAGAAGAAAAAAACGCCAAAAAGTCCTACAGAAGAAGTACTGGCCGATAATAACAAGAAAACGACTAAAGTGATGATACATGAAGCGCTAAAAGAATTGAAAAGCAGAAAAGGAGTATCTACGTACGCGATTAAGAAGTATATCATAGAAAAATATAAACTCAACGCGGAGAAAATTAACTATCTGGTCAACAAACAGCTCAAGAGCGGCGTAGAAGATGGATCCATTCTGCAAACAAAAGGCGTCGGAGCAACGGGATCGTTCAAACTAGCACCAGTCAAAGACAAACCAAAAAAACCTAAGAAACCACAAAAAAGTACGGAAAACAAGAAATCCACGAAAGAAAAAAAGAAAACGGAGGCTGAAAAAGAAAAGCCTAAAGGAGAGAAGAAAAAAATGGAGAAGGCCGTTAAAGCGAAAAGTACGGTTGGAGAAAAGTCAAAGCCGGCACAGAAGAAAGCCAAAGAAGTTGTGATCGACGAAAAGAAGAAGGTTAAAGTTGCCCAAACTCCAGCCAAAAAGAGAGCTATGATGATGAAGAGGAAGAGCATAGGATCTATTATAAAACCACCAAAGATGAAGCCGAAAGCAAAATAACCACGAACATGACAAAAATATTAACTGTTACTAACTAAGGTGATTATTAAATTGGAGGATGTTAGTGAAAAAATATTAAGGAATATTAGCGAGCATTTGAGGCAATTATTATGATGGCATTGAAGGTCAGAGCTGAATTTAAAAGTGATTATAAAGAAAGAATAAAGGCAGAACAAAAAATCACAAAGAAAGAGGATGGAATCACTTAGGAGTCAATTGGAAAATACAAAAAACATTCTGATAATCCAATGTTTTCATTTCCGCTGATAATGGTGACTTAGCCTATATCTATGTTTTCAGCTTCTAAAGTAAGTGTAGTCGATAAGGAATTATGGGATTCTGTGATTGCTGTAAAAAATAATGTTAAATATTGACAAATGTATAAATATTGTTGATTTGTGAATATGTATAATAAATACTTTGAGAATTTAACCAGCTTTTTAATTAATTCATTGGGGACTATATTCCCATGTTTGGTTCCCAACGAGCAATAATAATAATTAATAAAAGGCACATGTTCCTCGATACATTCTATTGGGAATAGAATCCCTGATCCCACTTGGCGTTTTGTAAAATGTGAGATTTTTCATGAACCAAAAAAACTATATAACTTGCTTGGCATAGGAACTCATAAATTATGATAGGCAGTAAAACAAGCTCTTACGGTAAGTACCACACCCAAAACCCAGTTCTGTGCGTAGCAAGTCGCTTTGAATTGGTCAGCGCCAATCGACACGACCGATCATAATTAAGTATGTTAACTGAAGTTATAAAACTGCGTATTTTCTGGAATTGCGGGTATTTACGGGCGACGGACATTGTAGTCATATTGTAGTTCATATGCAATTTTTTTATGGCATTGAATGACGAGACGAGCATGCCGTTCAACTGATGGTAAGCGATACGACCGCCATTAAACAGTAATAACAACAGTCAGCACCTTGAGTTACAAAGTACCTACTGTGTGGCATTCCACTGCGCTCGTCATCCTGAGACATAAGATGTTAGGTCTCATTATGTCCAGTAGTTACACTGGCTACAATGACCTTTAAACCGAAACACAACAGTGCACGCACACTGCTGCTTGGCCGTAGAAATAGACATACTCTTACATATGAGACCTACCACAAATAAAACCTGCTTAAATCAGCTTGCTTCATTAAGTATGTAAATTATTGTTAATAAGAAAAATAATAATGTCTCCTAGCTTTACCTCCTGTAGTTGTGCTACTTCCAGTCTGTCTGTTCTCAGTATCTCCCATCTTGGCAGAGAGTACATTGAGCAGTCTGCCAGAAAGTGAGTGGTGGTCTCTTCTCTCCGCATTGTGGGCACGAGCCGTCTTCGGTCTTACCTATTATTTTTAAGTGCTTATTCAGCGTGCCGTGTCCAGCCATGATTCCTATTTAAACACCATTACCTTAGTCCACTCTGTGGACTGAGACCATACCGGCTGCAGTCTTTAAAACGTCTTAAAAATTAAACAAATTAATCGTGAAAACATCCGTTAAATACTTTTAAATTATTGTAAGCATACAAAGCTCTGTTATATCTATGATATTGTTCATTAGGTATCTTAAAATACGTGCATTATAAAAATACTAAAAGCTCTATATATTTTCCATGTAAATGGCTGGTATTTCACACGTATCTACCTAAGCATATAGTTTTGTATGCGTCCTCGCCAAACCGGTCATTGTGAGTCACTCGTACCCAGCCGTACCACACAATTTAAAAGCTCAGATTAAATTAAATCTGAACTCAAAGCCGTATCAGCATCATTGTGCTCTTTTTTTAAAGAACATTTTTATATTACGAGAATTTTGCTTGACAAAAAATATCGCGTCAAATTATAAGAAAGTAAGTACCTACTTTAGGTAGTTTTATTTATGATTTTTTCTTTAAGAATGTGTATATATATTTCTTTGTTTGGAGGGTGGACAGGATCAATAAAATATTCTTTCATCGTATTTACTTGACTGACTGCCTCGGTGGCGTAGTTGTATTACGGTACGACTGTAATGCTGAGGTCTCGGGTTCGATCCCCGGGTTGGGCAAAGTGATATTGAGTTTTTCTATTCATTATCAGCCCGGAGTCTGGAATTTGTGCCCGATATGGCGATAGGCTCGCCCCCTATCACATCATGGGATGCAGTGCCGGATTAAGACAACTTGATGCCTTAAGCAACTCACGCCTGTGGGGCCTCCCTACCATAAGTAAACTAACATCAGTCTTTAATCGCGCGGATTTTCAAACAGCGTTACTTTTGTGTGCTAGACTTTTTTTGTACTGTTTCTGGTGCCCCCCAAGTCGTGATGCCCTAAGCAATTGCTTAATTCGCTTATGGGCTAATCCGGCACTGATGGGTTGGAATAACTGCGTAACTGCTAAAGTGGGTGCACTAGTTGCACCTCTGCCTACCCCTTCGGGGATATAAGGCGTAAGTGTGTGTGTGCGTGTGTGTGTGTGTATTTATTAGCTACAATTTAATAAGCATATTGATACTTAAATATGGGACATTCGGAACGTCAGTCGGCAGATTTTCGATTGCAGGCTTGATTTTAAATAATTATTTTATATGGTTCAATTGTTTAAGTAATCACCTAGATTTTATGACTTGAAAAGCAGTACATCCTAATACGGTCTCTTTTGGCTTCTGCACTCCTCCAATCTGAACAGCGTAAGTTTGTAAAGCGTCGAAGAGGTTTTTCGAATTTCACAAAAAAATAAAAGCTTGTAAAGCATCCACTATTTTTTTCTGGGAGTTACCTAATGAATACACGAGACCTGAGGAAACTACACAAGAAAAAGCCACAACGGAATGAGTCTGGTCATGGGTGTGATCAGACGATTTGGTAACATTCTCATTAAAAATACTCATACATATACATATACACTCACGCCTGTTATACCCGAAGGGGTAGGCAGAGGCGCAACTAGTGCACCCACTTTTCGCCATTATTCCGTCCCATGATGTGATAGGGGGCGAGCCTATCGCCATATCGGGCACAAATTCCAGACTCCGAGCTGATACTGAATAGAAAAACTCAATATCACTTTGCCCGACCCGGGGATCGAACCCGAGACCTCAGCTTTGCAGTCGTACTTTAATACAACTACGCCACCGAGGCAGTCTGGCACCATCTTATTGAAAACCTGTCCTTTTTAGTAACCAAATGCTTTGGACAGCCGGAGTGGGAAAGCTCTCTAATGTCACAATACCGCGCAGATGTCATTGTTTGATGATCTTGGAAAAAAAGGGCTAGCTAATTATGCCACTTGCCAAAATATTACAATAGACAGTGGTTTCTGAGCTATGTAAGTGACTTTGTGGCGTTCCTTAGTTATCTACTTGATCCAAAAATATATCTATTTACTACGTTAAGTAGGATTATTACAATTCATTATGTATGTATCTCTCTCACACACACACTCACGCCTTTTATCCCTGAAGAGGTAGGCAGAAGCGCAACTAGTGCACCCAGTTTTCGCCGTGTGTATTCCGTCCCATGTTGTGATAGTGGGCGAGCCTATCGCCATATCGAGCACAAATTCTAGACTCCAGGCTGACTCTGAATAGAAAAACCCAATATCACTTTGCCTGACCCAGTGATCCAACCTGAGACCTTAGCATTGCAGTCGTACCGTAGTCCGTAATACAACTCCGCCACTGAGACAGTGTATTGTAAATATCTCATATTCAATTTAAGTACTTACATAATCCTCTAGGTAAAAGTAAGTCTGATCATTAAAGATAATGTTTTATAGCGTTGAAGTTGTTAATTGTTCAAGCAATGTTCAATTGCAGACAATTTGCAATTTACCTTTATTGTACCCGTTTCTCTAAATTCTTTCAGTCACGAACAGATCAATTCAGTAGATGACCAATCAATAACACGGTGAATATCTTTTAAAGTGGGTAGGTAAAACATTTTCTGCCTTCTGGGAACAAGACAATTTGTGAATACCCACCTACATTATTAGTACTAAGCCTCAACCGCAGAAACGAGGTGCGGTCCTCTCCATTAATTAATAGCTGTTATAAAATCTGCAAGATGGCCGCCTCTATTGGAACTCCTATTCCCGTTATTGCGTTTCATTTGTGCACCACGTACCTGCCTAGGTAGAAAATCTGCCAGCGGACAGCCTTTAGCTTCATTATCATCATCAATCACATGACGTCCACTGTTGAACATAGGCCTCCCCTAAAGATTTACCTTACCTGGGTAATATCTAACCTCTAATTTAGATACTTGTCGAGTACAGACGAATAGTCACGAATATGAATGTGTCAACAGGTATCGGGTGTATTCGTTAGATACTCATAATTCATAGCAATGCTTATGTTATTTGCTAAAATTCTAAATAAGACATATCTAAGAGAGTTGCGTCTCTGGCTTACATATTGAGTTTGAATTAGGCCAATACTTCGCAAAATTGTCTGGACCGCGATCTAATAAAAACATTCAATTTTTGGAACTCACATGAACGTCATGAAGAGAGAAGGGGCTTACAATATCCTTATGACGAACTGTTCAAATGAGAAAGACATGCCATGAAAGAATAAAGTATTTTATTTTATTTTTAAAATATTCGCTCACCAACCACAAGTGGGTCCCTAGTTACGCCTCTGTCCTTCTTTACCATTTTGTGTTGATTATTACAGGATTATTGCAGAAGCGGTTTCAGCACAGTGGACCATATTCAAGTAGTAGACCAGGTAATTGAGAAATATTTGGAATTCCGTAGACCCTTGTATAGCTTTTATAGATTACAAAAAGCTTTTGATTCAATATCACACGTCAGCACTTTGGAAGCCTTGTAGTCACAAAATCCTCCTAAACATTTACAACAATAGTACAAGTAGAGCGAAACTAGATAGAATAGGAGAAAAATTTAATATAAACAGAGGCGTGAGACAAGGAGACCACCTGTCTCCAAAAATCTTCATTGCTGTTTTACAATATGTAATGAAAAATTTACAATAGGCTACGCAAGGCATCAACATAAATGGAAAGTTTCTAAGCCATCTCAGGTTCGCCGACGACATCATCCTGTTCTCGGATTCGACTGAACAACATGATAGGGTCATTCGGGGCAACAGCACGCAGTGGGTAAAATTTCGCATGGTCAATATCTCGGAACCTATTGAGGGGGCTCAGACACTTTTTCGGCAAAATTAGGGGTGCGTCAGGGATGATGTCAGAGCCCACAAGCTATTTTACCAAGCCTCACTTGTTTAGCGAAAAACGGCGATCAACGTGATTTTGTTGATTAATTATCAACTATTTTGTGCTGGGAAAAGTTTATGGATAGACGGTGCATCAGTTTACAAAAGACCGTTGACTATGTTAATTTTACTCGATTATTATAGTATTTATTTTAGCTATTAATTCTGTCCTAAAAAAAACTGCATCTCAATTGACGTGTGATTGTTTAAAATATTCCCTGTTGGGTAAGAGTACGGGATTAAAAGTACGCACGCTGTTATAACTTCATTACAATGAAAAGTAACATCAAGCGTTCCTAAAATTACAGTGATCATTAAATTACAAAAATAACTAAAGTTTGTTATAAATACAGTCTAATTAATTATGTTCCTGGTGCCTACAATAGGTGTACATTTAATGTTTATTTTTACAATATTTGTACCAAGAATAAAGGAAATTTAAAAACATATTCCATATGATTCCATGTGTACTTATACAATTTATAATTATATGTATGTAGTTTACCTGCGTGCGAAGCTTACCCAGTATGCGAACTATTAACCGCATCTCTGCATAGTTTTACCCACATGACGGGTCAAGAGTACGAATTTCTCCCGCTGCACTTAAACATGTATTGCAAAAAAACCGATGAAGCAATGTACAAATACTCATTAAATAATGAAAGTAGAATAAATTTCCTTTAAATAAAGTGTTTTAACGTTTATCTGGACCCTATATTTTTGAGTGTGTAGACGATAGAAAAAAAAGTGCGTACTTTTGAGCTGAATGACTCTAAATGACCTACACCAGGCTAGCATAAGAGTTGTATTAGAAATGAACCTCGACAAAACGAAAATTATGACCAACCGTCACAGATCTCCCATCTCAGTAAATAATAGCCCTCTCGAGTTCGTAGAAAAATACATCTACTTACTTAGACAAACAGATCTCTTTTAACAAAGAAAGAGGAGTTGAAGAATTAGATAGACGAATATCAATTACCTGGAGGAAGTACTGGGCTTATAAGAAATTGTTTAAATCACAGCTTCCGTTGAAAAAAAGATAGTTATGGACTCGGAAATTCTACCCGGCCTCACTTATGGTTGCCAAACTTGGACGTTCGATCTTAAAACAAAAAAAACAAAATTAAGACTACACAAATAAGAATGGAGAGAAGTTGCCTCGATATAAAACTAAAAGTGAAAGTGAGAAATGTAGACATCCGCAAGAAAACGAAAATAACGGATGTACTAACTTTTTCCCTTCAAATAAAGTGGAAATGGGCAGGACACGTGGCCAGGTACACCGATGGCAGATAGACCCAAAGAATAATGAAATGGTCGGGACCACGAGGCTGTAGAGCGAGAGGACGGCCCTGGGCTAGATGGGCAGATGAAATAGTGGCGGTAGCGGGACGAGGATGGGTGAAGACTGCAAACGACAAGGAAAGATGGAAATCTTTGGAGGAGGCTTTTACCCCAGGGGGTCCATGCAAACATGAATAGCATAATAATATTATCCCATTAATTGTAAGAATAATTGTTTCGCATGGAATAAAATAAAGCTTTATTATTATTATTATATTACCTACAGGGTTTTCTCTACAGAGCACTGACACCAAGATTCTGATTGGTTACATTAGGTACATACATACATATACACTCACGCCTATTATTCCCGAAGGGGTAGGCAGAGGCGCAACTAGTGCACCCACTTTTCGCCGACATTCCGTCCCATGATGTGATAGGGGGCGAGCCTATCGCCATATCGGGCACAAATTCCAGACTCCGGACTGATACTGAATAGAAAAACTCAATATCCCTTTGCCCGACCCGGGGATCGAACCCGAGACCTCAGCTTTGCAGTCGTACTGTAATACAACTACGCCACCGAGGCAGTCCATTAGGTATCTACTAATAATTATTAAGGTGCATTCGGCTAAGTTTGGATGAGGGGTAAGATCGTACAATGCAAAAATACCGCGAAATATGGTTATTTTTTATTAGCCACATAGGTGGCGACGCCATTAAGTGTTTTTGCCCCGTCCCTAAAACCGTTCGAATTTATTTGAACACACCTTATGTAAAAATAAAGATTTAGAAAATTACGCGCTGTTTTCGTTAACAAAGTAAAAAGTCGTAATAAATTTGCGTATAAATTACCTAAGTAATTAAAGAACTTTTGGTATTATTACAGAAAAAATCTTAGTTTTTTTTGTGTTAGACCGCTGCCCTTTTCTCTGAGTCTTTGCTAATTCAATAATGCCGACACTCTGACTTCACAAGACCTTTCAATAAAAAATTGGTGAAACAAACGGAGAAATGGCAAGAAGATTCCCAGGACAGGGCCAAGTTCCGAGGAGAATTAATGTTTGCAGGCTCCTTTATGTCCGAATGTAGAGGCTACCAAGAGGGAGGTAGCAATTAACTTTAGGGCTCTTCTGCAACAGTTTTTCTTAGGCATGACAGTGCATTTTGATGCAGACGTATGTATGTAGTAAGTAAGTGACACTTTGCACATGATTTTGACACCTTTCAAAACGTCGCATTAAATCGAATTTTGGCATACTTATCAAAGACCGATAACAATTCAATACTTTAAACTAAAAACACCCTTTTATGGAAAATCTAACTAAAAAATTAATAAATAATAGGTAGTTTATTTATTTTCCTATGTTGGACCATAGTAGAATTATAACTAAACTGGCTACTCGTTGTATTCATTACTAGTAGTGCTCGCGGCTCCGCCCGCGTGAAAGTTTTTCCGGGATAAAAATATTTTCCCGAGATAAAAAGCCTATAGCACTCAAGAGTAAAGTAGCTTCCTATTAGTGAAAGAATTTTCAAAATCGGTTCATCAGTTCCTGAGATTAGAGCGTTCAAACAAACAAACTGAAGAGCTTTATATTAGTACTAGCTTTTGCCCACGGCTTCGCCCGCGTTAATAAGTTTTTCCGGGCTAAAAGTACATACAAACCTTCCCGTAGAATCACTCTATCCAACACATTTATTTGGATAAAGATTAATATTATGACGTTGATACAACTCTTAAGAAATAATGCATTAATTTCGACTAAATTTGATTACCATAAAAACGGTTCTAGTGAGTTAATCTTAAAAGATTGACATATACTGTCGTGGAATTTTTTTTAGATCATTTCAAGAGGAATAATTCTTTCATACATTTATTTTTGGTATCTTGAACCGTTTTCGCAGCGCAAGCAATGGAAGCCCTCAAGGATGAATAATTTTCCCCGTTTTTTTCACACTTTCCATTATTTCTTCGCTCCTAATAGTTGCATCGTGATGTTATATAGCCTAAAGCCTTCCTCGATAAATGGTCTATTCAACACAAAAAGAATTTTTCAATTCGAACCAGTAGTTCCGTAGACTGCCTCGGTGGCGTAGTTGTATTACAGTACCACTGCAAAGCTGAGGTCTCGGGTTCGATCCCCGGGTCGGGCAAAGTGATATTGAGTTTTTCTATTCGGTATCAGTCCGGAGTCTGGAATTTGTGCCCGATATGACGATAGGCTCGCCCCCTATCACATCATGGGACGGAATGTCGGCGAAAAGTGGGTGCACTAGTTGCGCCTCTGCCTACCCCTTCGGGGATAACAGGCGTGAGTGTATATGTATATGTATGTAACCAGTAGTTCCTGAGATTAGCGCGTTCAAACAAACAAACTCTTCAGCTTTATAATATTAGTATAGATTTTTCATGCATTATCTTAATGCACATTAGTATACGGGCTTTTTAACTTGCTTACCTATAGGTACATCAGTCCCTAAAATAAAAAAGGTATCTATACTGGATACTCAATTCACGTAAAGAAACACATTTGAAATAAAAAATCACTATGAGACTTAGGTAAGCAATAAGCTTTGTTCTAGGTTCTTTTTATTTGCGGGTGTGTGTGTGTGTACCTAATGCATTTTGAAGAAACAAAATAATTTCAAAATCATTAGCTGAATCAATGAATGAAGCCCTTTATTCAGACAAAATAAGATTAGATTTACATAATTTCAATTTAGTAGATATTTTTCTTTTTTTTTTTCTTCATTGTATCATGCTATTTAAATACAAATTCTATTGATATCACATTACTATAACATTTTTCTCTCATTATATGTATTTCCTTTTTATTTGATTTCCCTATTTTTTCTCTTTTATCACCGCTTATTTGACTGTATGCCCTTTGGCATAGGCCTCCTTCAACTCCTTCCATTTTGTTCTATCCCTCGCTACCCTAGTCCATAGTTTCCCTGCTGTCCTTACGATGTCATCCATCCACCGAGTATTCTGCCTTCCTCTTTTCCTTTTTCCCTTTCTTGTATGCCAAACTATGATCCTTCTGCTCCAGTCTCCACTTATCCATGCCTCTTATTGTATGGCCGGTACGTCTCCATTTTAATTGTTTCATTTTACAAGTTACATCAGTTACTTTGGTTTCTTTCCTTGTCTCCGCATTTTTCTTTCTGTCCTTCCTTCTCACACCCAACATACTCCTCTCCATTGCGCGCTGACAAACTGCTAAGTTTGTAGGTTGTGTGTGATACCCCATATTTGGCATCCATATGTTAAAACTGGTAGGATGCATGACTCAAATAGATTCTTTTTCAGTCTCATATCAAAATCCCTATCTTTCAACACTTCCTTCAGTGACCACCTAACTCTTCCATGATTTGGCTACACGTTGATCAATTTCTTTCTCTCCCTATGACTGCCTCGGTGGCGTAGTTGTATTGCGTACGAGTTACGAGTACGATTTGCGCGCTGAGGTCCTGGGTTCGAATCCCAGGTCGGGCCAAAAAACTTTGTGACTGGGTTTTTCCATCTCAAAAAATAATTACTCAGTCGCAGCTCGGAGTCAGGAAGATGGCGATGTGATACCCCCGTGCCTCGGAAAGCACGTAAAGCCGTTGGTCCTGCGCCTGATCTCTCTCCGGTCATGTCGGATTGCCGTCTCACCGGAATATGAGAGTGAAGGAATAGCGAGTGCACCTGTGTATTGCGCACACACTTGTGCACTATAATATCTCCTGCGTACCTGGCTGATCTATGAGATTGGCCGCCGTAGCCGAAACTGGCTAGGACTATTTCATTTTTTCTTTCTCTCCCATACTGTTTGTAGATATGACTTGCCCTAGATTCACATCTTTCTCCACTATGTCATGGTTAGTTATTAGCTTAGTCTTGTTGGTGTTCATTGTTAATCCCAACAGTTCGCTTTCTTTAGCCAGATTTGGACTGGTGGTAGGACTCTCGTATGTAAGAGTCCGTTTTAGAATTCAGAACCGGGTTCTTTTGATTGTTAAAAGTTCCGGGAATTACAAATTTGATTCCCGGTTCTTTTGGTACTTTCGGTACTCAATATCGCCGTTTAAAAAATGTTTATAATATGGTTTAATGTCACTTTTATACTTTATATCACACGCATTTCGTAATTGCAGCTTGTCGAGTGTAGGTATAAAGGACATCATAATCGGTAAAGATTATTTTACTAATGTATACAATCGCAAGTGTGAATTGTTTCCGTCTATCATTATTCCAAGTTTATGCCAATTCAGTCGACAGAAGACTTTCTCTAGTGTTGCTGAGAAAAGTTTGGGTGATAGTGGGTCGACTTGGCGAATCAATATCTAGGTACGTCATCATCATCGTCATCATCACCCTTTATCAGTCCACTGCTGGATATAGGCCTCCCCTAATGAGCGCCATAGCGCCCTGTCTTCAGCTTGCCGCATCCAGCATCTGCCTGCAGTCTTTCGCAGATCGTCATCCCACCTGGCCAGAGGGCGTCCTACACTACGTTTGCCCAGTCGCGGTCTCCACTCAAGAACACGTTTACCCCAGCGGTTGTCGGTTCTTCGCGAGATATGGCCAGCCTACTGCCACTTCAGCTTGCTAATCCTTTGAGCTATGTCGATAACTTTGGTTCTCTGTCGGATGTATTCGTTGCGAATCCTATCTTTCAGAGAAACTCTGAGCATAGCTCTCTCATCTCTCTTCATCTAGGTACGTATCTACCTATAAATTCAATTTAAGTTTTCCTTATACATTTCTGCCAGGAAAATGCCATTATTTAATTTAGAACAAAGTCACGAAGGGAAAACATTAAATAAACTGTTTTAAACAATCACTATGAATTATAGGTACAGACCGGCAAAAAAAGTGCCTGTTAGCAGGAAGCTATAGGTAACGATATTCATAGAATAAAATAACTGTACCATAACTCTATCTAATTCTCACACCGACTATAAAGTCGAAGAACTCATTGACCCATCAACCTCAGGTTTTATTTGACGGAAACCGTTAACCCACAGAAATCTACATCAAAAATTTCTACACTAGCCAGTCACCTGAACTAATGTTAAACTCTAGATTATTATGAATCCGTTTTATATAACATAAATATTGTTCTTTGGTACAATGCTAAACAATAAGGGTAAACAGTGTGTCAATTGATACCCATGATACGTCCATAATAATTATAGGCCCAAATTCAATGTATAATTTATTAACTCCGGCCATTGTACGACGCTGACGTCATCCCTTATCATAACCACCCTGTGACATACAACTTTGATCTTTAACAATAGAGATCTAAAGTATAAATTATTATTGATCGGTGGCCATAAAAACAGTTTCCACTTATCCTTAACGTTTCAAGTGGAAGAAATACACACCTTTGTCTCAGTCACACAAGCGGTAGCTACTCATTAGTTAGAGAGAGAAAAGTATACATAAGGTAATGCGTGAGTCATGGCGTTAGGATATCGGGGTCACAGAACGTGTTTGAATTTCGAAACACGTACCGTCCAATGCGGTGCGTTTTTCCCGAGAACTACACCATTGGTTAGACAGTGCTGGTACCACTGCTCTGAGAAGGGTGCAGATCGATACCACCTCAGGTACTTGCACGACATTTTGTATACGAAATAAACGACACATATCGCTTTCGTTTGTCAGTCGGTGTATCGTGGTAGAGGCGCTTCGTTCTGTCTGCTAACCTCTCGCGTTATTCGTGCAGCCATTTCGTTTCGAAATATGTCCGGAGTCACAGTACTGGTGACGTTTTGATACGATTCAAGATTGTTTTTTGACGTTTTCGACGCGTGCGACGTTGGATTAACGCTATGGTGAGACGCTTTGTTTACTTTTTGTGTTGTAACATATTTTTACTGTATTGTTGAATGTATGGACAAGAAATTTTTTTAATATTGATGATCCACGCTCGTTACGCTGAAATGTATTCATATTTCGAACGTGACGTCACAGATGGGTGAAATTAGAATATCGTCGCCATACTGAATGGTGATTTTTTTTCTTAATGCTGCCAGCTTTTATAAATTATTGTGTTTATCAGATTTATATTTTAATTTACAATTAAATACGTAAATAATGTGACATATACCACCATGTAACATTATACATATATCTACTTATACTGTAATGTTTATGTGAATATATTCCTATTCCATTGCACTAGAGGCTAAAATAGTCGGGACTCTGGTGCCTGCGATCATTATTTCTTGCGTCCCTCTCTAACAACATGGCGGCCGGTGTATCGCTATCTCACTCGCACACGCCAGTTTATTTATAGAGAACTCGGCGGGGTACACCGTTCCCCGTAGTGCCCTATATTTATGTTAGTGTTGTGACTGTTATCGATAAACTTGCGACTCTTGTCGATAGAGGTAGCGGTGTCAGATAATGACTGTTTTATTTTTTTATTAATTGAACAATGTCATGTACAAGGTAAATTTTGCAGCTGATTATTTTAGGTTTTGATGATTTCAAGACGAACTAACGGCAGGGAAGCAGACATAAAATAATGCAGCAGTTATGATTTAATGAGTTAATTATACCTGTTACATTATGAAATACGATCCTAGCCTGTAACCTTTGAGTACTAATTCCAAACTAAGGTGATCTCCTTAATTTAGAAAACTAAAAAAAACTAGCATTTTTTATTAGTTCGTTTGGAAATTATAGAGACACCCATGAACTTAACATTTTAGCAGTATAAAACAATATTTGTAACTTGGATAATACCTAGTGATCTGATATATCCACGGGCGTAGCTATAGCTTTCATATAAAGCGGGTCCTAAGATAACAAAATGGGTTCTTGCCACCTCATGACACCCAGCAAATACTCCTCTCAAGAAATAGGTCACGCATCCCCCCCCCCCCCGCCGTTACAATTTTAATGCAAAAGTTTGGATAGCTGTATGTTTCTTAAAAGTGCTCATAGGCGCTAAGGGGGGCCCAGACCCCCCAGGACCCCCCCCCCTTTATATGAGCCCATGGAGACATTATAAGTAGGCTGCACGATAGCAGGCATATTTATTTGTGTTTTATTACAATTTTTCATTACATATACACTCACGCCTGTTATCCCCGAAGGGATGGGCAGAGGCACGACTAGTGCACCCACTTTTCACCGTCATTCCGTCCCATGGTGTGATATATCATATCGGGCACAAGTTCCAGACTCCGGGCTTATACTGAATAGAAAAACTCAATATCACTTTGCCCGACCCGGGGATCGAACCTGAGACCTCAGCTTTGCAGTCGTACTGTAATACAACTACGCCACCGAGGCAGTCACAATACAATACAATTTTTCACTTTTATTTTAATAGATCACACGACCAAACCAAACCTCGAATTTACAAGATCTGCGCTCTTTATGAAAAGCCTTTGCTATTATTATAAAGTGATCAATATCATATTATTTTTATTTTAAACTAGCTTTTGCCCGCGGCTCCGCCCGCTTTAAAAAGTTTTTCCGGGATAAAAGTCCCGCTTTATATTTTCCCGGGATAAAAAGTAGCCTATGTGTTAATCCAGGACATGATCTACCCGTGTGCCAAATTTCATTGAAATCCGTTCAGTAGTTTTTACGTGAAAGAGGAACAACATCCTTACATCCAAACATCCAAACATCTAAACATCCAAACATCCATACATTCTTACAAACTTTCGCCTTTATAATATTAGTAGGACTATAATTTTTATCAGCGTATGATTTTTATTAGCATTATAAAAGAAATTCACGATAAACTACTTATCGATAGTCCGACCCCAAACACTATGTAAACAAAAAAACAAGAAATATGTCTGCCTTTCTGGGATTATACCCTTGGCAACGTTATTTACTACTCAATACATCTTTATCCATATATACATAGAGTTTATATTCCATTGGATCAACCGCATATAGTAAGTCGTAATGGATTTTAGGGACAATGCCATTTCATTTTGCGTCCTATGCGTAACGTGATAAGGTTTAAAATGTTTTCTTTTGACAGCCTATACAAATCGACCCTTTTAAAGATTTATGAGGGGTTACAAAAAGGGATGGAATGAAGGAATTTGTTTTTACGTTTTAGACGGCAAGTAAAATTCCTGATACTTTAGTAAATGCGTTAAATGGCTCTATGGATCACTATGGTGCTTCAGGGGCTTTTGTAGTGGGAAAAGCTTTTCACACAGCTGCTAGCAACATCTCGTTAATTCTATACAGAAGTAGTAAAGGTATGATGTCTACAGTTGAATGGTTTGTTTGGACAAACAATTCCAGAAGAATTAAGGACGACGGCGTCTACCAAAAGTTATGGGGCTTAGGGATGGGTATTTGTCTTTCCCGAAACTCTACAATTGATTGCCTCGGTGAAATTGTTGTATTGCGTGCATGGTACGGCCCTGCTCTCGGGCCTCGGGTTCGAATCCCGAGTCGGGCAAAGTGATATTGGGTTTTCAACTATCAGCCTGCAGTCTGTTATTTATTCTCGATATAGTGATAGACTCGCCCCTATCACATCATGTGACGGAAAATACTTACCAAAAGCCCTGTTTGCACCTCTGCTTACCCCTTCAGGAATAAAGGCGTGATTTATGCATTTTTTCTTTTTTGTTGCTCTACCATCATATGAAAAGCAATAGTAAGCTGTAACTCTTCATCGTATGTTTGGTGTGGTCCTGGCCTGCCGGTCTATACACGCTGAAGACAAATACCTATGTATACAGCGTACCTGCCACCTTACTGCTGCCTCTACCATGAATTATTATTTAGATGGCCACTGAAAACCAGCGCTGTGTTGTGGTCCACATCGCAACCCAGCAATATGCTGAGCTGGCCACCTATTGTCACATCGCAAGCGTGTAAAGCTGTACAAATAAAAAAATCTAATTATGTTCACATGCGTTATGTATTGCATGCACTAGATGTGACAATAAAATTTGTTTTTCTTTCTAAATTCTCATATCTTTCTGGATACGTCCCACTATTACTGTCTGAGCACTGACGTGTTGCAATTTAAAGCCATTTTATAATCATATCTTATAATTAAAAATCAATATGTCAGGGTAATGATCGCTTTTTTATGCAATTAATGACGAGACAAATAAGCCGCATGTTCGTTGGTAAGAATTACTATAGGTACTAATTAATTGAGCACATTTTTCTCTCCAAACATGTTAGCTACCAATGACATGCTCTTAATATAACGCGTGTTCTAAATTTGAATTCAGAATAAGCGCAATCCACGCAGGTCTAACGCACGAGCATCAGATTCTTTTTGCTTTCTCCATAATGAAAATAAAATTGTTTCTGATGGGAAAGGAACAAGGGATTAGGGAGAGATTAAGATTCAAACTGTGACGTATGGTGTTTAAAATTTTATTTCGTGTTTACAGATGCAGCAACAAATGTGTCAGTCGGATCAGCTTAGGTAAGTCTATTTAGTGATGCTTTTGTTTAATTATTCCTAAGTTTAAAATGTGTCAATGTACAATCTTTGAGACCAAAATCAAGATCCGTCCCGGCGCAGCGACAAAGTGTCCGTGCGCATACGTCGCCGTACGTTATCTTGAAGTGGTAATTTGAACGAATATGTGCTGCCCGTGCGCGTATATGTTTATTACTCAGCATTTTTGTATGAATTCTGCTGTATTGCAAACAAATGGCACTAATTTTGGTCACCTGTAATATATTTAATCCAGTAAGCGATCATTGCAGATCAGTATATTCATGAAAGGAAGCTTTAAAAAAAAGAGACGTGAGGCAATCGGAGACTGCCGCGGTAAAACTATTGCACAGCATTTTTATCAACTTATGTAATTATAAATATATTTTTTTTCTATTATCCAAATTTCACTCGTTCCCTAACGCCGAAACTCTAAGCAGGCAATCCTAATATTTATAACCTCTTTGAACAGATATAAAATAAAAACTTTTTAAAAATTCAAACTTAGAACCACGTTTGACATTTCGATACGTTTCACTGATTGAAACAATTTTTAAATACACGGTAATTTCGACCTTTTATCGTTTAACATTCAGCTCATATCCCCTACATATTGTAGTCTTACAAGACTGCGATATTAAATTTACTTATGGATTTTACACTCTACACGGTTGTGATAGAGTTGAAAATAAATTACAAGACTGCGATATTAAATTTACTTATGGAATTTTACACTCTACATGGTTGTGATAGAGTTGAAAATAAAATATCACCGCTGTGCCGGTTGGAGTGAGGGATGTCAGGTTATTTTTTCGTTACGGAATTTCTGGATTCAGTCTCCACACTCAAGGCCCGCGATAGAAGCTATGCAATAGCTTAAAAACAATATTATGATTTCAGCCAACAACCCATGGCCCAGCAGATGTCTCAACAGATGATGCTGTGTCCCGTTAAAGTCGTCTACGAAACACAGATCCTAGTGCCACCAGGTAAATAATATATCTATCTACTTATCTATTTCCGACTGCCTCGGTGGCGTAGTTGTATTACAGTACGACTGCAAAGCTGAGGTCTCGGGTTCGATCCCCGGGTCGGGCAAAGTGATATTGAGTTTTTCTATTCAGTATCAGTCCGGAGTCTGGAATTTGTGCCCGATATGGCGATAGGCTCGCCCCCTATCACATCATGGGACGGAATGTCGGCGAAAAGTGGGTGCCCTAGTTGCGCCACTGCCTACCCCTTTGGGGATAATAGGCGTGAGTGTAAATATATATTATCTATTTTAAAAAAGCATTTGTATTATTCGAGCACCAATCTCAATGTCGGTAAACTTAATATGTTTATGACTCGTGTTATATTAGTATTACTTATAGGTACTATTTCTAGATTCCATTTCACATAATTGCTTTAAATAATACCAAAACACATACAAATATCTTGTTCTTTGTTCATATTTTTGTAAAAACATTAGGACTATGCTAACAATAAAAGTAAATTGTTAAACCCGGATTAGAACTGAGTCCTCTGCGTATAATCCTACTAATATTATAAACGCGAAAGTTTGTAAGAATGTATGGATGTTTGTTCCTCTTTCACGCAAAAACTACTGATCGGATTTCGATGAAATTTGGCACACAGGTAGGTCATGTTATGGATTAACACATAAGCTACTTTTTATCTCGGGAAAATATAAACCGAGACTTTTATATCGGAAAACCTTATTAACGCGGGCGGAGCCGCGGGCAAAAGCTAGTTAAATTATAATCCATAACATTTGGGCAGCAAAGGCAACCACAAATACGCCATATAAAAACGTCAGCCTAACATTAATATTATCTTATTCACAGGAGAACAAATTCAACCAAATCAAACGATCTTCATAAACCCACAAAACACACCGCCATGGATACAAAACCGGATGCAAAACCAAGTATATTATGTCCAACAGATGCCAAACAATATTGTACCTAATATACAACAGAATTTAGATCCAAATCAAATGTACATACAAAGCTATCCATACCAAATGACGCAGCAGATAATGGCACAAAACCCACAGGAACAAAGACCAATGCAGTTGCAAAATTTGCCTCAGCAATACAGTGTGATGCAAGCAGTTCCAAATGTTGGTTCCAATTTACAAGAAAGGACTGTTCAGATGACAAACTTTTGCCAAATGCCAAATCAGATAGTTCCTAACAGACAAATGGCGCCAAATATTGCAGTGAGTATGCCAAGCCAACAGCAGCCGATGAACGAAGTACAAAGAACTTTTGTGAATGTACGACCTCAGATACATCAGTACCTTAGCAACGTGAGGCCTCAAGTGATGCCGAATCAGAATGTCATGACCCAAAACGTGGGTCAAACATTTACGACATTACCACCACGACCAGTACAAATTAGTAGCCAAAATATATCCAATATCCAACGGATGGCTGCAACAAGTTTGCCAAACACTCCGACACGAGTAAATGCACCAACTTACGCTGCCCCCAATGCTGTACAGATGGCACCGAAAGTAGAAACTGCAACAAATACAAACATAGTTCCTAGACACAGTCTAGCCAATACTGCGCCAAAAGTAACAAACGTACAAAATTATACGTTCAAAGCTGTTCAATCTAGGCCTCAATATAGGCATAACGTGCCAAATATAGGTAAACTGATACAGCCTACACCACACGTCAACGCGAATATATATAAAGATAGAAGTAACACCAATAATGTAGCTAATGTCGAAAACACACAATTCAATAGAAAGAGAAAAAGTGAATCCCCTGACGAAGTTTATAAGAAGTTGACGATTAACCCCGCTAGCAGAGATAACAACACACAAACAATCGACACAAAGGAAACAGTTAATAGCGTCCTGAAAAGGATGTTAAATGAAAATACAATTCTGCAAAGTACTAACAATGGAGCTCAACTTGTGAAAGTTAATGAATCAGTTCCCATAACAAGCACGACGTCAATAGCAAGTCAGACTGAAAAAGAAAAACTTCTTAGGAACACTGTATTCACACAGGCAAAGGGTAGAGTTCTTAGTGACAAAGAAATTGTACCAAAAGAGGTTATCAAAACAGATAAAATCGATAAAGAACCTGAAGTCAAAAAAGAACATAGTATAACAATCGTCAAGATTGAAAAGCCGGACGATAAAGTATGTAAAGTAGAAAAGGATATTAAAAGGGAAATAGTGACAGAAGAAATTACAGAAAATAAGGAGCCAGAAGAGAAAGTTGTGGCAGAAGCTAAGGAACAGAAAATAGAATTTAAAGAGAAACTGTTGAATGGCCATCAGATCCTCACTCATGTTTTAGATGGATATGTTATTCAAGAATCTAATGTAGCTTTTCCTGTAAGTATGGAAGTTAAATACCCTTTTTTATAAATACATCTCTTACTATTATTAAGAAGACGTCATTTAAAGAAGTGTATTCAGTTCTAGATTACATCTTGATCTCATTTTATAATAGGGATGAAACCTTAAATGTAGCTCTAAATCAGAAGCTAATTCCACTTCCACTTTACTGGTGGTAGGCCTCTCATATCTAAGAGTCCGTCTGGGTGGGTATCACCGCAATGTCTATTTCTACCGCCAAGCAGCAGTATACATGCACTGTTATGTTTCGGTTTGAAGGACATTGTAGCCATTATATCTACTGGACATAATTAGACTGAACACCTTACGTCTCAGGATGACGAGCGCAGTGGAATGCCACACAGTACTTTGTAACTCAAGGTAATGGATGGTGTTGCTACTGTTTATGGGTGGTCGTATCGCTTACCATCAGGTGAACAGCATGCTCGTCACGCCATTCAAAGCAATTAAAAGAAAACTCCGGACCAAATCGATGTCTTTGTAAATCGACAACTAATTTCAATTGCCTAGCATTCGAATTCCATATTTAACAGCCTTAGGTCCAATTTCACCAGTTTCTCAATGAACGGGCGCCTAACTGACATTAAAATTAACGCGCATCTTAAAGTATCGCGCGTCCTATGAAATAACGACTAGGAAGATAATCACCTGTTAGGACGTGGTGCGAAACTCAAAAACCTTAACAGTCCGTTAAGACAATTAACTAGCTGTTAAAGTAAATAACAGAGCATGGTGAAATTAGGTGTTTTATTAGACCAAGAACAAAGTTAAAAATATGATTGCTTATTTACAGATTCGAAAACCATTGAAAGAAAGAACCCTTTCAAACAACGGAAAAGAAATAAAAGAAGAAGGAGCAGACACAAAGGAATCGAAAGAGAGAATCCCGATCGACTTACCGCTGTTACCTTTCCATTTCTTGCAGTTAGACAATGAAGAGGAGAAACAAGAGAGTAGCGCTAAGGAAGAAAAAGAAGGTGCATTATATTCTGCTCTTAAATTAGTTCTTAAGACAAAAGTAACCATGAATGATAATTCAAAGTGCAAAGTTATTAATAATAATAATATTATGAACATTGTTAGATTATATTCGTTTTTGCAGAGTTTCACAAGGACATATAATATTATTTATGCTATAGACTAATAGTAAGTTCTTTTCGACACTGGAATTAATTTTACACGATCAGGTAATAATATTATACGATTGGCCCAGCGCGCTGCTGGTCGTCCTCGAATGGCGCTTGCGTGATAGTCACTAGGATCGAGTCTCACAGACCTTTTTTTGCCGATGACAACACAATCTAATAGGATTACGCCTAAAAACCAATCTTTCCCTAACCGTTGATGTCTCATCCTCTCTCAGTGGCCGTCCTGAGCCGAGGTTCGTAACCCGTTAGTGGGTTGCCCTCAGCATGGTCACTTAATTCAAAGGGTTGCGAGCGCCTTCTGCGTTCACCCCAAAGACCGGTGTGGCCAGAAAAGCCGACTCGCGTCAGGCTACTGGCAGTAGGGCCATTAACAGAAAATAAATACGATTAGGTAGAGCTGTTACATGCTATAGCCTGAAACTTATACTTTTCTGTTGATCTGTTATAATTCCTAGTTTTTGTATAGGTTATAGTCATGATTGTGTAATTAGAGTCACATATTAATCTATTATTTTGTACGTATTTACAGAAAATCCTTTCACAAACGTTCAGAAGACTGTTGTGAAGTCATGGACAGTAAGTATCTCATTAATTTTATAAACTTATTTAAGGTAAAATTGCGGATAGCGATTTTACAACCACCACCACTATACATAGTGTTAAAACCCTCAATAGTGGCACACTAAGTGTGATCAGCCGGTGTATATCCGGTTCAAACAGGCCAGCATAATTGTGACGACTAACGAGGGATAATCACCACTCGTCACTCGACAGTATCTGGAGCGGAAGGGGGTCCACTTACCATCAGCTGCAGTGAGGTCACTTTGCCGTGCACGTAAATAAAAACCACCGACCACGACGCTCATTCTATGCAGTGTACAATAGTTAAATCGATTTGTAATCATATATTTGAATCGATTTGAAAAATCGATATGAAGCTAAATAAATCGTATTTTCCTCATATTGAATATTTGATTGTTGTCAATTAATTTATTCATTTTTTATTTCCAGGTGGAAGAGCTAGCAGACAACTTGTCGAAAAACAGCTGGAACGAACCCGCGTCCCTATTCAGAGAGCATGAAATCGACGGAGAGTCCTTATTCCTGGTTTCCAAAGCGCAACTCTTACACATAGGTATCAGCGAAGAACACGCCGACGTCATCTGCGAATTTGTTAAGAATTAAATAAGGGGTGTATACAGGCCGACTGTATAATGCAATATTAGTTATTTAAATCTTATTTTAGTCTGTAAAGCCTGATAGGGAATTCAGCACAAAGAAAAAAATTGCCGCCAACTTGCCGTATTGATACCGCACGGACACCATCAGAATGAGGGTAATCAGTTTTTTTTATCTATGGTATTCTGCAACTGTTATGTCATAGATAATGACAACCCACTCCAAGTGACATCTGGTGAGCTTCAAATGTTATTTTTTTCTAATTATGTGACCCATTTTAGGTTATGCTCTGGTTTTGTATAGATTGGAATACCTATCCCACGCAGGTGACGTAAGGCATTAAAAGCCAGGCCTGAGGTGCTAATTTCGTATGTAGTTCTTACTTATGTAAGAGTTAAGTCATATAATGTTACAGCTAGCACAATAAAAAGCAGTGCTACATTTATGCTATGTCTTCCTTCACCTTAGAGGCTGTAGGACGTGATGGGGTAATGCAAAAAGCATTATATTAGATGCGAGATAATGTTCATAGATAAAAGTGTAGGAAATTTGTAAATAATTTAAAAATCTGACTTGGTTAACTCACTTTTTGGTATTTATTTTTACTTTTACTCCCTCACGAACAAAAGCGTCAAACACTTTCATTATATAAGTTAAATTATGTGGGTATCGGAGATAAAACAATGATTAAGTTAATCACGGATTAAAATGTTATATTGGGAAAGCGCTTATAGGTAATTTAATCGTTGCCCGAGAGCTTAATATAAAGCCAAAAAGAAAAAGAGTTGGACAAGCACTCCGGCGGAATAAATGACAAGCTAAACAGATTTAAACAAACATTAACGCTAAGGACGAGTTTCACTGGTTCCTGATAAAGTTTCTGATAACTATCTGACACATAATACTAACAAATAAATCTGACATTTTACTGGTGAATTTTTCTGTCAGATATTTCTATCCAAGACCTTTGAAACCACAAGTTGTAGTTAGTGTAGCGGATATTTTCCGTATAAGCTATCAGGGACTTTATCAGTATGTGGTCAAAACTGATCTCAGCCATTCAGACTGTAGGCAGATAGCTAGTGCAAAGGAATTATATAGGTACACTTGGCTTCAAAAAGCTTCAGTAGATTGTACCAACATTATAATCATTGTACCTACATATTAAGATCATGCGTTCATCCCAGAAAGCTAGGTTTAAGCAAATATGTGTTCTTAAGAGATATTGTAAAATATTATTATTATTAAAATTGTACATTTAAATGAATGTGTATTATATGTATTTTGATGAATAAACATCATAAGATTGACAATTGAATTTAACTATTCCTAAAATACGAAGTTTTTAACCGCCTGGCCACACCCTCGCGCGATTCCAATTGCGACGCGAATCGCCGCACGGAGAGCGACGAGCGACCAAAACAAACGTAGGGGATAGCGTAGTTGACTACTTTTTTTAAAATACATTTTTCAAAAATGTACGTCTTCTAAAATCAAGAGGAAAAATATTTTTTAAAATACAAGCTTTAATAAACGAGTTATAAAAGCTTTAAAGTTTGGTGGAAGTGGCATCTGTCAGGTAACGGAAACTGAAGAATGTGACGTCACCAAGCGTCGCTAGCCGTAACACCGCGTGCGCGCGAAACAGATGAAGCGATATCCCCACTACGCCCCCACTTGCTCACAACAATATTTCAAATATGAATATCTGCTTTAGTTGTCAACCAATTTTGATTTTGATTTTACAGAAGAATTTAGTTTTCGTATTATGTTCTGTTTAATATAAAATAATGTACAAAATCAATCATAGGAAACTACCCTATTGTATGAAGTAGGTTCGCTCGTCGCGCCGCCGGTCGCAAGCGCAATTCGCTCGAGTCTCGCCGCAAATCGCGTCGCCCGTCGCGTCGCACATCGCATCGTGCGTGGCTGTGGCCAGGCCGTTACCCTACCTGGAAAGTAGTTTGCTACATGCATCCAAAGATACGTCTTATCTTGTCAGCTTGAAGTTACTCAAACACATAAACGCGCTAACAGTTAACATTCTCAAAATCTGTTATACAGGTCTATCAACTGCTGTAATTTGTTGAATGTTAACAGCTCGTTGCTGCCATTTTGTGTCCTCAACAGTTGACAGCGAGTGCCCGGCCTCTGAAGAGTATCATCAGAAGTCTGGTGATGTGAATAAATTCAGATAAGATTTCGCCCTGAGCAAGTAGTGATCTCAGTTTGTTCAGCATCTGTACATTTATGTCTGGGGAAACATAAGTAAAGTGATCTCACCTTAACTTACCTACTATAAGGTAAGTTAAGGTGACAATTATACATCGAGACCCAAATTCCCAAATTAGTTTGATAATAATGATATCTCTCCTCCTCTTCTTCAAGACCTGTTGCAGTTCCGACAAGGGAACTGAAAAGTATCGCACATCCAGTCCCAAAAGAATTCAACCCATGAAAATTAAATTTCGCGTAATCGTGTTGGCTAACCTTGCTAAAAATACAAAAAGTCCAAAATCAATTCCAATACAAAATATTTTGCACAACTTTCATCTTCATAAAACATTACAATTAAAAAAACACATGCTAATTTCTCTTTGCATTCTTGCCCATAAAATTAACCACTTGTGCAAAAGGAGCAAACTTCCCTCTTCTGCTTCTCTTCTTCAGCCCGAGCTCCTGCAGGACATCCTGTGACTCCGCCATAGAAGAATCTATCTTGGACACATCTTCAGAATAATCTTCGCTATCGTTCTTCTCGGTATCTGATAGCTCTCTGTACTTTCTAGAATATTCTTTGCTTCTGGCGAGACTTGCTTCATGCCTCTTGAAGTTTGGCGAGCCGAATTTCGGATGCTCTGCTGGTTGACACATGAGGGTGTCGTAGAAAAACCTGTCGGTCCTTCCGTCTGCTTTTTGTCTGGATTTCTGGTCATCATCGGAGCTCTCATTTGAGGAGTGTATGGTGGGGGAGCCGGGTGAAGGTTTCTTATGCATTTTTGGACTGTAATATAAATAAACCATGTTTCAAAGTAAAAATTAATGGAAGCTAATGACCAAAATCACACTAACGTGAACATGCTAATGGCAATTAACATCAGATAACTTGTAACACACAATTATAATCCAACAATCGGTCGCACATTATCTGTCTAGTAGAGAAGCGCCCTAAACAATATCAATTACATGAAGCAGCTGACCTGGATGAACTTAACCTACAAAAGATTATGGTTCTTCAGACGCAAGTCTACGCTTGTGGTCCCAAGGGGTGCGAGGAGATGTAAAAGCATAAAGTTCCCTTACCAAACACCGAATCAGAAAAGTTTAAAAGTCGTTTGTAACGTACCATCGCTTGGCGTCACCGGCGACCATGGTAGGGCACGGGGATTTAGGAACAAACCCACCCGGAGATCCCACTTTTTCATCACCATTCACGACCTGGTGAAATATGCACTAGTGTGTGTAGTGTCATAAAATCTTTAAAGCCTGCTTGTTCGGTTTATGCACAAAGATACCTTGTCTTTTTATGTTGAACTAGAATCTCTTTATTGATGTGCCTTAATATTGTGTCTAAATTATTTATTTCAAACGGCGGCACTAGCATATTTCTGTTGGTATTTCTATATTCTCCTTACCTTATTGCCCAGATGGAAGTAGCAATGCGTAATTCTCTCGACGTCAGCCCAAGCCACGATGTACCTGGCCATCGACAGCGGGATCTTCGGCAGGAAGTTCGAATGGAACTTACCCTGGCAGTAGATCGTGATGACGTCAGTGTCTTTCACCTCGAAGATTATACGGAAGATTGTGCCTACAAACAGAAATATAATGATCATAACCTCTAACTTTATTATCTTCTTGATTCTTTCCAGATTTATTCTTTCTTTCGTAGTTTCTAAAGCCTAAAACACAAGATTAGTATCTTGGTGTGGACTGAGGACCAAAATTATATGTACAGCAGTGACTAAATTGTACCTAGTTGTAGCCTACAGATACCATAGTAACATGATAAATAAAATTTCAAAGGATCAGCCGACAAATCGCTTGTATGCAGGCTTAAGCATAAATAATATGTTTATGACGTTACGCACCAGGGACAAACATGTTGTAATTGGTATCATAGTTGCCGCTGCCGATCCAGATGCCGTTCTTCCTGGAGAGCGAGATGATGTTGTCCCGGTGGAATCGCACGTCGAAGTGCAGTACAACATCCCGGGGCTCCTCGCCCTCCTGGGCGCACAGATTTACCGACATCCTGGAAGAACAGATCACGTGGGTAAAGTAGCACGGAATTCAGCTTTGTTGCTTGTGAAGGAAAACATCGTGAGGAAACCTACACACCTGAGCATTCTCCATAAGAATTTCGAGAGTAGGTACCTATATGAAGTCTACCAACCCGCACTAGGCGAGCGTGGTGGACTTAAGGTCTATCCCCTCTCAGTAGTAGAGGAGGCCCGTGCTCAGCAGAAGGCAGTATATAATACAGGGCTGGTTGCATTGCATAGACAATGTAAGATTATACCTACGTGTTTCAATTTAGAAACATATTTATTTTCCCAAGGTGTTGCCTTTGCATGAATTAGTCAAGGCTTAGAAATGTGAAATTGCTGTGATAAGAAATGTGTGCTATTTTGATCTGAATACAGACCAACTCAATAAACTTTACCGCTTTCGGAATATTTCAATCTTCGTATATATGACCATGTGTCTCCATACCGCTCTCAGCTGAAGTGGCTGCCCATACGTTAACGCCGTTCTTTACGTGCTCTTACTACACTTTTCTCTTTACTTTCTTCTCCCACTTCACCTTCCTACTTATCTTCTCTATTCCAGTACCTAAGTAGTAATCATGATAAAAACCTTAGCTCTTCAAACCATCTTCTGCTTAAGTACCCCTCCCAGTTCTGTATTTACTCACTCTTCCTTTACAATTCAATCCATTCTTCTCTGGAATGCACTCCCAATCGATGCTAGGATGACCACGAATCCTTTTGCATTCAAAGCAAAGAATCGACTGCTGTTGCTTAACAAGCTGATGGAATCATCTCAATAATCTCTGCTAGTATATTATTAGGTATATGTATTTATATATTATGTATTTTATATATTACTACTTGGGTTTATATATTTATATTGTATTCGTTATCATGTTTAGTAAGTGTATTCGAGTTGTGTACTTTTTATATATTTTATGCTTTTTCTCTTTCTTATTTTATGTTGTATCATTATTTATTACATCTAGCTATATTGTTTATCTCTGCATCATTCTAAGGTTGACTGGTAGAGAATGCCATCGGCATTAAGGGCGGTATAATATATGGCGGTATAGTATATGGAACTATTCATACATTATGTCTGCTTGAGATGTAACTCAAACTTGAGATTGCTTTATTAATACCGTCCTAAGTCCGCCTTTATACATTGTTGTTACAGTAATAAAATAAATAAGTAAATTGAAATTCCAAACGCACTTTAGGCCTTAAATATATCACTTCATTTCTGTATCTCTAAAGGATTGGCAGAAGAACAAGTAGTGCACTTCCTTTTTCCAAACTTAATTTAACTTATGATAGGTGCCCGGCCTGTTATTATAAAAACTAACTTGATGATTCATATAAAACACAACGTTTTATTGCCTTATCTAACTATAGCTCGAGAACTAGACTTCGATTGTGTTGATATTCCTAAAACCAAAGTCACTACCTAAACCAGTGAGACAGAATATCCTTTTAAAATGTTACTTACTTTCTAGCACTCTCTTTGATTTTGCCTCCAATTTCGATTCTATCCCCCACTTTGAGCAGGCTTGGTATGTTGGCAGTGAAAACCGGCATTTTAGGGAACCACCAGTCGAACCGTATCCAACCCTAGTACTCTTGCGATCTGGGCCAGTGTCGAATTTCATCATTTTGAACGTAAAATTTATGCATTACACAATTTTTTCAAATTGTATTAGTATACATGTGTAAAATTGTGATTACCAAAGAGCATTATAATACTACGGAAAGTGATTACTTTGACGTGTGAAGTTATCATTGTTTTTTTATGAAACGTTTAAGTTTTTAATGTCTTTGACAACCTTTATCTCACTGCGCGCCTTTTCGCTTGTTTGCGAAGTAAAGTGGCGGTAGGCCCCCTCGCCGAGATATTATATGTGTTTGTATTCAGCAAATAAGTATTTGGTTTGAAAATGGTAAGTATAGGTACCAGAATTATTCCGATCGTGTGATAATTGCGACACAAATATGTATTCTAGTGTGGCATCAAAGTTGTATGGGGAACTGTTGAATGTATATTTTATAGAAAAGGAGACAAACGAGCATGTAGGCCACCTGAGTGATGACCGCTGTTATGAAATATTTTTTCTAGTCCATGCCCACATGATAATACGTAGGTTTATAATCTAAATACACATTCATATCACCATTATTATGAGATTAAAACTGCGAACCTAGTCAGTACCTGTGCCTAGTGCTTCAATATTATTCATTTTTGAAATGTATTAATTAAGTGTATTCTTCGCTTATTACTATTATACATATTATAGCAGATTACAGATATAAATAATATTATCGTAGTTCATATTGCAGTACTCCGATACCTCAGAGAAAAAATATTAGAAATCCAATACATCTGGTCACCCTACAAGCCGTAGACAGAGTAAAGTCACTAAAGTGCTCAGAATAAGGACTATAAGCATCTTTATTCTATGCTACACACTCTGCTACAAACGGTCCGACAGTGGTGCCAGATAAGGCGAATTTTCGCCATTTAGGCTATATCGAAGGGTGTCGGGGCGAACAAAAATAGCGAATGGCGACCGGTCACCGTTTAGGCTATGTGAATGGAGATCTGTCACCAATTTAGGCTACCTCAGAAAGTTCGTATTCTAAACATTGTTTCGTCGAATTTGAGGATATTTTTAACCTTGAGGGTACAAAACGTGTACTCAGTTTACCTTACACACGATAATTGGAAAATGGCGAACCGTTTTTTTTAACTCTTCGCGTCCCCACTCAATTTGGCAACTTTAGACTCCTTCAAATTTTTGGCAAGTTGGGCCAGCATTCATTTGAAATGAGAGATATTTTATTTGCTAATTTTTCTCTCCATATGCGATGCAGCGACTTCACGATGAATTTTCGGCGACTTCAACCATCATACATCTGGCAACACTAGTGCCGGATGTCTATTGTCATTGGCGTGGCAAACAGTGCTGCCAGATTAGGCGACTTTTCGCCATTTAGGCTATCTTGAAGAGTGTCGGGGCGACCAAAAATTGCAAATAGCGACTGGTCGCCATTTAGGCTACGCGAATGTGATTAGTCGCCAATTTAGGCTACTTCGGAAAGTTCGTGTTTTATGCACTGTTTTTGTCGAATTTGACGATATTTATGTAGCTTTGACGGTACAAAACATGTACTCAGATCCCCCTTTCACACAATTATTGAAAACTGGGGACCTTTTTTTTTTTGCTTTCCGCGTCCCCACACAAGTGGGCGACTTTAGGCTACTTCGAATTTTCGCCGCGTTGGACCACTATAAGTTAGATATCAGGGAGGTTTTTTTTTTTTGCTCCTTCACCTCTCTATATACGAAGAGGCGACTTTAGGCTACTTCACAATGAATTTTCGGCGACTTCAACCGTCAAACATCTGGCAACACTGGTGACAAACGACAAATAGAGAGTTTTGGCGGGAATGTGGAAGTGTCATGAGGTGCTCTTATTTTAATTCATTATTTTGGTGATACTTAGTGTTATATTGCATAATTATGGTGGTATATTATCCAATATAGTTCTATTAAAGTGCTCAAATGAAGTGAATTGAAATAACTGTGCCAATCAAGTGTTTTTTCGTTGCCGCCAAAACTCCTTGATAAAGTCTTGGTAAGGTAGCCACTGCTTTACTTCGACATATTAGTTAGGAGTTAGGACCGAGGATGAAAGTATATGAAAGACGGGCTCAATGGACTAGTATCCAGAGCCGTAATAATTAAATAAAAAAAAAAAAAAAAACGACAAATATATAGATACTACTAGAGAGTAGAAAATGCTCAAATAAAAAATTAATTTCCCATAGAAAATCGATTTCAAATTACATCTAAAATATTATTAATTAATTATATTATAAAATATTACTAATATTATTATTTGTTTTTAACTTTCTACAAGTCACGGTATCAGTACCAGTAAAGAATGAAACATACGGGCCTAGGCCAAGTATGAGTAATTTATTGTGTTAACCTATCTAAACGGTTTGTAAGAACTTCCTAACAATCCTGCAAGTGTTTAATATTACGCATTTCTGTAAGGTGCTGTATGTAAATGTTGGTAATTGTAGGGATTGCAAGGAGTCACGGGAATAACGCCGGTGGTAGAAAGCACAATTGGGATTATCACCACTTTATCCAGGTGCCACATACGAGCGATTTCCTCCTTAAAAGAAATAAAATAAAATAAAAAATAAAATAATCGTCTGAATATACTGATTATGAAGTATATGAAAAATTATGTGGATGTTTGGAGGTTGAAATATGGAATTTGGATGTTTGTTCCTTGTTAAAAATAAATTCTGATACTGCTCAACTAAGTTTGATGTAGCACACAGATTAACCATGTCCCAGATTGATATAGTACTTTACTTTTAATTTTAATAAGTACACACTTTTCCTTACGTACTGTGACAGATATGTTCGTGGGCGAAGCCGCATGTAATACATAATTCTCAATGAATCGATTCCACATACATCAATTACACAAAGATGTGTGGCACATCTCTATTTGTTGACATAGTTACGTGCCCGTCGCCCGACCGTTCATCGCAAAATTCGCAAATCTAACCTCAATGCGGTTATTTCTATAGTTCTCAAGGGCTTTTTTTAGAGTTTCATTTTAAGTCCTAGTTGTTAGCACAAAGTTCAGTTCGTTTTACCCTACGTAAATAAAGTAAGTATTTCATCTTTCTGTTAAATTCGCCAAGGTACTAGGCAATTTTTTTATAATTTAACTTTCCGATGAAATGGATTTGGTGTTTTAAGGAAGTAAATACTTAACAAAGTTTTACGTATATAAATTAGTTGTGTTTAAATATCATGTGCTTATTTTAAGTGTAATGTGTTTAAATTGGATCTTACTTAAGTTTCCCTTATAGTGTTTTCGTCATGTGCTACGATAATTTTTAATACCTACTTTCTGATACTTTTTTTAGTTTTTGCTTTAGTTATCAAACATATTGGATAACAGTTATGCTGTAAGCTATGTTAAATAATAAACTAAAGAGAATATGGAATAACATTTTTTATTTTGGAAAAACTACCTACTGTATAAATTATGTTTAACTTTGAGGGCATTTCATAGTTTTAAAATGGCCATTGTGAACATAAAGAATCATGGCAAGTTTTTACCTGAGTGTTTTAGTTAGCGTCTAAGATTAAGATATGTAAAAACAAATATAATTTAAATATGTAATATTTTCCACAGTTTTAGTTTTACTGTTAAAAGCCACAAAATTATGTTTATAATTAAAAGTAAATCATTTGTACTTCCGGTTTCGTTACTTCTGATCTGTAGTGACATATAAAAAGTGTTGCCACCTAAGAATAAAAGTGGCAGAACACGGTAGATATTACATTATATTTTTATAAAGAAGTGATAATAATATGTACGATTATTCTTGAATACTAATACTGTATTAAAATAAACACCGATTGGATTTTTTGCCATTCAGTGTTAAGTTGGCGTAAAAGATTGTTCCATTTCTCACGCTAGAAATTAATTATAAAAGAAGTAATAGCAACCCAGCCGATGACAGTGAGCGTCTTATTATGATATTTTGAATTCGGTTTATTTACATCAGTGCCAGTGGTCTCGAACCTACCGATTTTTTGGTATTTCTACCCATTTTGGGCCAGTCCTACCGAAATACCGAAATTACATGATTTTTCAACGATTTTTTGAAAGCTAGAAGATTCTCCCGATTTTGCTACAAATTTTCAGCGATTCGAAGATTAAAATCCCCTTTTTCTTTCATATTTTGCGATTACTTGGTTAAATATGTTGCTGTTTGGGGCGGCGGGGACAGTATTTTTTTAGTTAAAATTACCTTCTTTTGGTACAATAATAGTCCCTAGACTTTAAAATTAAGAGGGTTTTCATTGAATATTGCTTGTTTTTTTGCATATACCGATTTTTGCTCCAATATATCAATTTTTCTTGGCAACTCTACCGATTTCACATACTGTCGTCTGAGACCACTATAAATACAGCCTATATCTGCTATCATATCTCATTGACAGATAAGTGATAACCTTTAACTATGACTTTTGTTTTAATTTTCCCTTTTTATTGGGAAGGCAAAGAGTTTAAGCAACTGGATGCATAAAGCAGCAGACCGGGCTCTGTGGCGTATCTTGGGAGAGGCCTGTGTCCAGCGGTGGGCTGCAATAGGCTAATGATGATAAAAAGGTTCAAACCCATACAGCCTCGTCTTATGTGATATTTTTGTTTCTTTTTTTTTTACTATGTACTATATCGTAGTAAAGCAGTGGCTACCTTAACAAGACGTTATCGAGCAGTTTTGGCGGCAACGAAAAAACACTAGATTGGCACAGTTAATTCAATTCATTTCATTTGAGCCCTTTAATAGAATTATATTGGATAATATACCTTCATAATTATGCAATATAACACTAAGTATCACACCAAAATAATGAATTTAAAACAAGAGCACCTCATGACACTTTAAAGTTCCCGCCAAAACTCTATGAAAATGTTAAATAACTCTTAACTTTTTTTCGTGGCTTCCAAATAAAAAAAATCTTTTTAATTGTGTTCAGGATAAGTATATTCTATCGTTCTAACATTTTTTCATTCCAAGACGCGCCAAATTGATATCAGGTAAAACGTTGTACGGAACTTGCCATCATTCTTTCTCAGCTAATAATATGCTTGTATACTTAGTAAGTCAATTAAACAAAACTACAAGTATTTAGTATTGTATTGTTTCTTTCAAATAGTTAAGGAATATTGTAATATGTAATTTCCATACTCCATACTAAAGTACATCTAAAAGCTAATACACTTCTTGAATGTAATGTGAACCAGATTATCCAAGTGATGGGTTGTTGTCTCAAGAATGTGAACATTTTTTAATTTGTTTTCAATGGTACCACTTTTATATTGTGAAATTTGCCATAGTTATGAATGATTGCATCAGACAAGTATATCGTACTAGTACTGTTTAATAAGTGGGAGTGTTTGATAATGTTGAACAAAAGTAAACTTAAAGGATAAATGGCCGAATGAATTCACTTGGAAATAAGTGCACAGGTAGAGTGCTGAATAGACATAGACTAGTTTTGTTATGATTAAGTACACAATGGGACTGTTATTTTAGAAATGAGTCAAGCATGCAGAGCAATAAGCTGTTTTATAATATAAAGAATATATGCAGTCAAAAAACTAGGTATAATTTATTTATATTACTTAAAAATTTAATGTAAGGAAGTAAATAGCTCACAATTGACTAGGTATAAACTTTAGTCACTTGTACTATATCATTATTATAGGCCTAAATGCCCCTTTAATGTTTATGGAAATCAATCCTTAACACCCTATCAAGAACTATATCAACTACTAGTAGTGCTCGCGGCTCCGCCCACGTGAGAAAGTTTTTCCGGGACAAAAATATTTTCCCGGGAAAAAAAGTAGCCTATAGCACTCAGGAGTTATGTAGCTTCCTATTAGTGAAAGAATTTTGAAAATCGGTTCATGAGAATAGCGCGTCCAAACAAACAAACTCTTCAGCTTTATTAGTATATAGATGTAACTTTTATCAAACAATGCAATGTTGCATCATCCCCTCTTCAATGTACACTCTGTCACAAAAGTACCTCGGCCAATTCAAAATTTCAAATCACTTATACTCTATCAATAATCGTTTTTATTTACTAAATAAATTTAAAGGGGCTTACTTTTTTAGATAAAGATAAAATAATATTTCGATTAATATTAATTTGTAGATGCCTTGTCAAGTTTTGAATGTGTTTAGCAACTTTTGTGGCTGACTGTACTTGTGATGTCATTGTGTACTACAGCTAATTAATTGCAATAGTGTGTCACCGTTCAGTAACTAAACTCACTATGAATGTTAATCAGTTGTATCTGGAGTGGATTGCTAGTCAGTTCAATATGGCAACATGGGAGATTTGCACAATATACTTTATTAATTGTTATCAATGTGCTATATGAGTATGTTTACTTCATTATAAATAAAGGTTTATTTTAATTATGATTGATAGTTTTCCAACTTGAATCTGTATGTATGATCTACAATATTTTTTCTTACGAAAGTAAATGACTTGATGTAAGTAATGAATTATGTTGATGTTGTTTATTTAAGCTACATATAAAGCTGGTCAGACGGGGTTTTTATTATTAGGGAACCCACCTTTTTCTAGAGCTATGTAATAAAAAAAAGTAATGGTAATGTTGCTTACTGCTCTGTCATACTTTTGTTCAGTTATCCAAGTAATATTACTGCATATTCGCCGTTCTACTGAGTCTGCAATATTAAAGCTAATCTTATGAGATTAACTTAACACTCATAATATTTACCTATTAACATATATCCAACCAAGTACCTCATAATTTTCCTTTGGAGTAAGTTGTAAATACCTTTAAGAGGTAAGCACACGGCTCTATACCTAACCTAAGATTTTATTTAAGATAGTTGTACTGTGTATTACCTAATGGTGTTTCGAAATAAAATAAAATAAAAATAAATAAAAAAAATTGTGCAGGTTATATCATGGTAGTATCCGAGGATCAGGTGGCGGTGGAGGGCGACGCGGCGACCAGCAAGAAGGCCGCGAAAAAGGCCGCTAAGGCTGCCGAGAAAGAACAGAAAAAGGCAGATCATAAGGTCGGCTTGCTTTTGATTATATTTGTCTCACTTGACTGATTACTACCTATTCATCCCACATCATGGTGGGGTCAGCCTTTTTTACCTTTCTGATTCTTTGACTTGATTACTACCAAAAATCTTGTTATAGTAATTACTTAACTGATGGCCTAGGTGAAGTAGTTGTATGATGATACAAATGCAATACTGAGGTCAGGGCTTTGATCCCCAGATTGGGCAAAGTGATATTAGATTTTTATATTAAGTATCTGCCCGAAGTCTGTAATTTGTGCCCGATATGGCGATGGGCTTGCCCCCTATTGCATCATGGAATGGAATAAGCACGGCGATAAGTGTGTGCACTAGTTGCGCCTCTGCCAGCTGCCTACATAGCGCCCCAAAAGTCTTCCCATTCATGGGCGTGCACTCGATGCTGAGACCAAGTGCACAAGAGTTACCCATTGTGAGGGCATCAATTAGCTAACGATTACAACGGATCAACATTCTGCTTGTAGTGCTTGTGACGTCACTTTACATTAAAACCAATATTGATGATTTTAGATACTTGGTTTTAATGTAAAGTGACGTCACGAGCACACTACATAATGATGGGACTGATGACTGCCTCGGTGGCGTAGTTACGAGTACGATTTTTACGCTGAAATCCTGGATTCGAATCCCGGGCCGGGCCAAAAAACTTTGTTACTGGGTTTTCATCTTAAAAAAATTACTCAGTCGCAGCTCGGAGCCAGGAAGTTGGTGGTGTGATACCCCCGTGCCTCGGAAAGCACGTAAAGCCGTTTGTCCTGCGCCTGATCTCTCTCCGGTCATGTCGGATTGCCATCTCACCGGATTATGAGAGTGAAGGAATAAGCGAGTGCACCTGTGTATTGCGCACACACTTGTGCACTATAATATCTCCTGTGTACCTGGCTGATCTCCGTTGAGATGGCCGCCATGGATGAGACTGGCTAGGAGGATTTCACGTAATGATGATTTTAGATACCACTTTACCAGTAGTCTTTACCTTTTAGGCGGCCCAATCCCAGGGTCAGGGTGAGCAGGAGCCCGACACATCTGAAGGTCGGTACGGGAACATGCCGCTAATCCGCTCGACCGGCGAGAACCGCGACCGCGTCTACACCGACGTCAAGGACCTGGGCGTGAAGCTGGACGGACATACTGTGTGGGTGCGAGGTGAGAATAAACTCTACAGAATAAGAGCACATCATGATATATGAGAAACTTGGGCTCTCCTATATTTCTACTGTTACCCTGTGCGAGCAGCTTTAATGTTATCGTCCAAATGAACCGTATCCCAATGTGCATAAGGAGCTAATGAATGTATATTAATATAATTACTACAAATATTATTTGAGCCATCAAATAAATATGCGTCCAAACAGTTTCAGAAACTCAGTGCCGGATTAGCCCATAAGCAAATTAAAGCAATTGCTTAGGGCATCACGTCTTGGGGGACACCAGAAACAGCACAAAAAAAATGCTAGCACATAAAAGTAAAGCTGTTTGAAAATCCGCGCGATTGAAGACTGATGTTAGTTTACTTATGGTAGGGGCCCCATAGGCGTGAATTGCTTAGGGCATCAAGTTGTCTTAATCCGGCACTGCAGAAACTGCACATTGACCGATACCTGATAATACAGGAATCATTATCAACCTAATTATTATCTCGTGACTGCCTTGGTGGTGTACTTGTATTATGGTACGACTGCAGTGCTGAGGTCTCGTGTTCGATCCTCGGGTCGGGCAAAGTGATATTGAGTTTTTTCTATTCAGTATCAGCTTGGAGTCTGGAATCTGTGTATGGCGATAGGCTCGCCCCCTATCACATCATGGGACGGAATAATGGCGAAAAGTGGGTGCACTAGTTGCGCCTCTGCCTACACCTTCGGGGATAAAAGGTGTGAGTGTATATGTATGTATGTATGTAATAATTATTGTCACCAGCTCGTCTCCAGACGTCTCGTGCGAAGGGCAAGCAGTGCTTCGCGGTGCTGCGTCAGACGTCGAGCACGGTGCAGCTGCTCGTCAGCGTCAGTGAGGAGCGCGCCGTCAGCAAGCAGATGGTCAAGTTCACTGGCAAGTGAGTTACTCAACTACTTAACATTAGAACCTAATGCTGATCATTAAAATGTTTATCCTATAATGACTAGAGCTTTACATTGCACTCAAAAATATTTTAATATGCAAAGAATATATAAATAAACGTACGGACATGTCTCTAAACTGCGATATAAAGTTGGTACAGAAAAAAAATATGCTTATTACGTTTTATAAATATATTAAAATTCAGGAACATCTCCAGATATTTACTGCAGTAATTTCAAAGGTGATGTTCCCCCAGTATCAACAAGGAATCGATAGTGGACGTGCAGGCGCTGGTGGTGAAGACCGCGGCGCCGGTGGAGTCGTGCACGGTGCGGGACGTGGAGCTGGTGGGGACGCAGGTGTGGTGCGTGTCCGCCGCCAGGGCTCAGCTGCCGCTGCTGATCGAGGATGCTGCCAGGCCGGAGAAGACTGATGTGGGTATACTTGTTGTTAATGACTGGCCGGACTTTCCGCAATATCTTCAATTAATGTTTATTGCATTTACCCACACTCACGCCTGTTATCCCCGAAAGGGTGGGCAGAGGCGCAACTAGTGCACCCATTTTTCGCCGTTATTCCGCTCCATGATGTGATAGGGGGCGACCTATCGCCATATCGAGCACAAATGCCAGACTCCGAGCTGATACTGAATAGAAAAACTCAATATCACTTTGCCCGACCCGTGGATCGAACCCGAGACCTCAGCTTTGCAGTTGTACTGGAATACAACTACACCTCCGAGGTAGTCCATAAATGTAATGTTTGTCACCAAAGTAGATGTTCTGCTATATTCCCGTATAGTTGATACCCATGATCAGTGATTTATAAAGGACCAGCGGCCCTCCTTCGCTTCGCACAGGTAGCAAAGCATAATATTATATACCTACATTTATTTGTCTGTCGTACAAAACATTTATAAATTATCCGCATAAACCTTCCTCTTGAATTACACCGCCCATTGGTGAAAAATCCGTTCGGTAGTGTTTGAGCTTATCGCGTTCAAGAGACTAACAGATGCGATATGGGACTTTTTTTATAACAAGTAGTAATGTAAGGACATATCCTTCAAAAGAGCAACGATAGCCTAGTTGGGAATGGAACGGTCTACCGAGACATTGACTGGAGGTTCAAACCCAAGGCACACACCTCTAACTTTTCGAAGTTATGTGTGTATTGTTTATCAATTATCGTTCGCTTTAACGGTGAAGGAAAACATCGTGAGGAAACCTACATACCTGAGAATTCTCTATAAGAATTTCGAGGGTATGTGAAGTCTACCAACCCGCATTTGGCCAGCGTGGTGGACTAAGGCCTGAACCCTCTCAGTAATGGAGGAGGCCCGTGTGCAATATATAATACAGGGCTTATTGCATTGCATTGCATCCTTCAAAATAAAAAAAAGATTCTTTGGTTTCGTCGTTACAGCTCCAACCGCGAGAAAAAAAATCGGGACAAAATTTCCGATGTGTGTTTTTCAAGGATAAAAGTCCCGGTTTATATTTTCTCGAGATAAGAAGTAGCCTAGGTCGTTCCCAGGGCCATAAACTATCTCCCTACCAAATTGCATCACAATCGGTTCAGTGGTGTGGCCGTGACGGCTCGCGAGCAAAAAAATTCGGGATACAAGTTCCACTTTATATTTTCCCGGGATAAAAAGTAGCCTATGTCACTCGTTGATAATGTAGCTTAATATTCGTGAAAGAATTTTGAAAATCGGTCCAGAAGTTTCCGAGTTTATTCAATACAAACAAACAAATCTTTCCTCTTTATAATATTAGTATAGAAAAGCAGGAATGAGTTTGTTTCTAGAACTCTGAACCGCTATAAATATTAGAGTTATTGTAACTTGCTAAGTGGGCATTCGGATTACATCTTGGGTCTCTATTGTCCCGGTACCCTCCCTAATAATGCACAGATATCAAATGATGCATTGGCGTTCATTTCCAGGACCCAGAAGCTTTGAAGATCCGCGTGAACCAGGACACGCGGCTGGACAACCGCGTTTTAGATCTGCGCACGCCCGCCAACCAGGCCATCTTCAGGATCGAGGCTGGTGTCTGCAGGCTCTTCAGGGACATACTCACCAAGAAAGGTACTAGGAATTAAACACATGTACTAGACTAACTTCCTTGTAAGCCGTATACTAGACTACCATTTTTGGGAAACAATACATTAACAAAATTCTCAGAATAAAAAAGTAATAACGACAGTCAGAGATATACCCAAATTGTAAATAAAATTGACATCTGCTCAAATAGTCTGACTTGACGGCCTTGACCCTTGTCTTAACAAGGCAAAACGATAACAATGGACTTTAATAAAAACTAAAGAATGTAGTGTCATTCTAAAGTTGTTATAATTGTACTGGTAGGTCTCTCATATTATGTAAGCGTCTGTCTGGGTGGGTACCACCGCAATGTCTATATCTACCGCCAAGCAGTAGTGCATGCACTGTTGTTTTTCGGTTTGAAGGACATTGTAGCCAGTGTAACTACAGGACACAATGAGATTTAACATCTTATGTCTCAGGATGACGAGCGCAGTGGAATGTCACACAGTACTTTGTAACTCATGATGCTGTTACTGTTTATGGGGGTCGTATCGCTTAACATCAGGCGGAAGGCATGCTCGTCTCGCCATTCAATTCAAAAAAGAAAGAATTACGTCGTCCAGCTATGCGTATACAATGAAGCCAACCGTTTCACTACAGTTGATAGAGATTGTACCTTTCTACCAGCGTACATCTTATAGGATATCTTCTTATATCATCTTCCTTTAGGATGAAAACGACACAATTCAAAAAGATAGAAAATTGGGTTATCGTCATAAAATTTTTAAAACGAAGTACTCAGTACAACAATAGTTCAAACACAGCCATATTCAAACAGGAAAAAGACAAAACTGTTATATAAGTCCCTTTTTATTATATTTTTATAAATAAGGGACTAGTTTTTAGTCATTTAAAAATGTCAACCGATTTTGAAAATTCCTTCACCAATAGGACTACATAACTCCTGAGTGCTATAGGCTTCGATCAGCAATACCACTAGATAACCGATCAGAGTCTCAAAAACGGCCGAGCGAATAACGCCTCACTTCAAACTTGGGGTCTTATTTCAATGTAGTTCACTTTTGATTTCGCCAATGTGCTAACGTTCCACTATGCCTCATCGTGTGTTCAAAAACGGTAGAAATAACTATCGAAACATAAATGTATCGGAAGGAATATCATACTTTCGGCAAGTAAATGCTGTGTTTTAATATAGATAATAAAATACCCTACTATTTTAATAAAACAACAATTATTTAGTTTGTAGCCAAACCACGCGCCAATATTCGCCAATGTTTGGCCCACAAATGGTTGCTTTAGAAAACTGAATCATTGGAGTAGTCTACTACTTTACATATTTTTTATGTATTCGTTTTTTTTGTTGCACCTTTGGTCTAGTGGTCCGCTCATTGCGAAAAACATTGGAGAATTGTCATTCATATGAAAACAACTTTAAATGTTACTATTTGTTTTGCTTAAACATTGGCATTAATATATTATAGACTATTTATGTTTATAAATAAAACAATTTGATTATGTTCTTGTGATGTAAAAAGCTCTTACCCATTTTCTCCCAACCATGCACAAGATACAACATAAGTAGGTAAGGTATAAAATGTTGTATAGTTATACAATATTTGTTAAACATTAGGAATTATTATTATTGAATCTGTATTATTATAAAAACATAATTAAAATACATCACTGAAATTATTCATACAAAAAAATAAATACGAAGCGCGACTCCATAAATCGTAATACCCTGTTCAGAGCAGTAGTCATTAGTTCATTATTTTAAATTGGCGTAAGTAAAATGCTGTGTGTTTTAAAATGTGTTTTACTATTTTACTATAAGCTATATGCTTCCCAGCCAACGGGGCCCCAATCATCAGGAGACGATCCGCGAGCTGAGGCTGCAGAGCATCGTAGCTCAGATGAAATACCACCAATACTACCTTGCGAGGTACAAACGGCGTTAATGCATATGAAAGCCGAAAAGTCACCTGGTGAAGACGGGATTACCGTTGAGTTGCTTCGTGCTGGCGGACAGTCAGTAATTAGTGTTTTGGTGAAGCTTTTTAATTCTGTTTTGTTTAGTGGATCTACTCCAAAAGTTTGGAAAAACGCCATAGTCACCATAATCCATAAGAAAGGTGACAGTTCACTTCTAGGCAACTACAGACCTATAAGCCTTCTCCCACAAACTTACAAACTTTTTGCCAAAGTTATCTGTAATAGGCTTACTCGTCAACTAGATGAATGCCAGCCCGTCGAACAAGCCGGCTTTCGGAGTGGTTTCTCAACTATAGACCACATCCATGCGGTAAAACAACTTATGGAGAAAAATGGGGAGTTCAACCAGCCTTTGTGTATGGCCTTCGTCGATTATGAGAAGGCATTTGACAGTATCGAACACTGGGCCGTAATTGACTCCCTACATCGCTGTTTCATCGATGCCCGCTATGTGGATCTTCTCCGTGAGCTTTACAGTTCGGCTACAATACAGGTCAAACTACACAATTTGACCGAACCTATACCGATTAAGCGGGGGGTGAGACAAGGTGACACTATTTCACCCAAGCTATTTACGGCTGTTTTGGAAGACGTCGTAAAAACGCTCACATGGGATACTTCTGGCATAAACATCAATGGTGCCTATTTGTCTCATCTTAGATTTGCCGATGACCTGGTGTTGTTTGCAACAAACCTTGAGAGTCTCCAATGTATGCTCAAAGACCTATTTGATGCATCCTTGAGGGTAGGCCTAAAGATGAACATGGCTAAAACCAAGGTCCTTACTAATGTTTCCGGCATCTCGTCTCCAAATATTACGGTTGGAGGTGAGAAGTTGGAAATGGTTAAGGAGTATGTTTACCTTGGTCATGTACTATCTTTTGGCAAGGAACATCAAACCAGGGAGATTTTCAGACGTTTACAACTTGGCTGGGCGGCTTTCGGACGATTAAAAGACATATTACAGTCGCGGCAGATTCCACAATGTCTAAAAACTCGTCTTTTTGACCAATGTGTCCTGCCCGCCATGACATACGGTGCCGAAACATGGACGCTCACATGCGATGTTTTACACAAACTGGGTGTGACACAAAGGGCTATGGAGCGATCTATGCTCGGCATCAAACTTCAAGATCGAGTCCGTAACAGCGAAATCCGTAGACGAACAAAAGTTCGAGATATCGGACAATTCGTTATGGGACTCAAATGGAGCTGGGCAGGCCATGTAGCTAGACGAACTGACGACAGGTGGAGTAAGACGCTGACTGAGTGGTGGCCAAGGCAAGGCAAGCGCAGCGTTGGTCGTCCGGCGACAAGATGGGTCGACGACATTGTAAGGATCGCGGGTCGAACCTGGATGCGATTGGCTCGAGACCGGGTAAGGTGGAATAATATGAGGGAGACCTATACCCAGCAGTGGGAATCAACAGGTTGTGGATGATGATGATGATGAAAATGCTGTGTCTGTAATTCTCTGCTTTATTGAAACAGAATAAGGTTAAATTTCGAACAAAAGTTCTTGTAAATTTCTTATCTCTTTCTGTCATTTATGGCGTAAGATTATAAGTGAATGGTAATACAATCTACTCCGCGCTTCATTGCTTGGGAACAAAGTATAGTTTAGGTTGAAATTGTTAGACTTTTACATCGTTTTTCTCCGTTTGATGGTATAGCCAGTCGATGCCATATTTGAGTACTGTTTTTGTTCCTGAGGCGTTATCTAGTGGTATTGTTGATCGAAGGCTATAGGCTACTTTTTATCCCGGGAAAATATTTTTGTCCCGGAAAAACTTTTTCACGCGGGCGGAGCCGCGAGCACTACTAGTATTCTATATTTTGAATTGTGTCGTTTTCGTCCTAAAGGCGCGTAATATGTCTGCAGGCTTCGTGGAGATTCACACGCCGAAGATAATCTCGGCGGCGTCGGAGGGCGGCGCCAACGTGTTCACTGTGTCGTACTTCAAGTCCTCCGCGTACCTCGCGCAGAGTCCGCAGCTGTATAAGCAGATGGCCATCGCCGCTGACTTCGACAAGGTAACATCCCTCGTTATATTACTATGTATTGTTACTACTCTGCTTGTGTAAAATTGTACGACGAACACTTTCTCGGGATAAAAAGTGGTCGTAGTGGCATTTATCTAATCCTATAGATGTGAAGTTAGTTAGTGTAGCCCATGAATGTGAAGTTGGGCAAAGACCCATCTAAATTCTCATTGTTCGTCATCAACCTAGTCGAGAGTTTTGGCAGGAACTTGGAAGTGTCATGATGTGCTCTTGTTTTAATTCATTATTTTGGTGATACTTACGCCCGAATACTCAAACGCTACTTAAATATTTGAGATGGCCTTACGGATTTAAGAATTCGTTAAAGTTGAAATTGGTATACTGAAACGTTACTTATCTCCTAACCTTAAATTTAAGGCGACTCAGTTTAAGGTCTGCTTATTGATTCAAACGGTATTCACAAACACTGCTTAATGTTTGACAGCTATGTAAGGCCTCCTCATATGGCTGTTAATCGAGATTAATTTGAGGGTGCATCAGACTAGTCTCAAATCTTTATGTTCAAATCTTTAACAAGTTTGTTGCGTAATAACTATTTATTATATTCTCTTTAGATTTAATAAATCGTCTTATTCTTCACTACCATCATTGTCTGAGGAGAAATATAGTAATAGTAAAGGTATCAATGGAAGAAATCGAGAGTAATCAAACGCTTTCGAAGAATACAATTATGACGAGTTTAAAAGAAGATTCCGACTCATCAAGGAAACTATTCTTCATTTATGTTCCTTAAATCGGGACAAAGAAACGCAGACAATCCAACCGATAGCCCAAGGTCATCGAGGTTATTTTTCACGGGAAACAACCAACGGTAGTACATCGTATTATGCGTAGTATGGCGGATGAGTTAGCATTTATAAATATGCCTACTTCTGATAATAAAACTGAAATAAGAAATAAGAATTACGAATATTATTGTTGTTGAGTTGTTTTATTTTTTTTCCAAAATGGCTAATGTCAACCCTGACCATACTGCCAAGTGGCAATATAATGCCAACATAAGCTCATCACATCAATGTTAAAAATATAATGATTAATAAATTATTTCTAATAATGAAAATGCCATTCCTACATATTAAAAACCTAGGATGGTTTTTAAACGTACCTACTTACCATTTTTACTATGTAGTATCAGCACAGTACACAAAATACACGAGAAAATTAAACATAATAGACATAATATAACATTGGAAATCATTTTTAAACTCCGCATTGTGTTATTCGATTTATTTATTTTTAACATCTTCAAAATTATACTGCGTGAAACGACACATAAATATCAAATTTATTAAAATTGTAATCGAAAACAAACTTTTTATAATCTGTAACAAAGTAACTGCTCCTCAACTGAGTTTTCAATCAAATCTTTTAAAGTACGTTTGAGAATGCCATTTAAAATAAGAAGCCTGTTAAAATTAAGTAGGCTTCAGATAACTTGATTGGTTGAGTAGCGTTTGAGTATTCGGGGGTTAGTGTTATATTGCATAATTATGGAGGTATATTATCCAATACGTATAGTTCTATTAAAGGGCTCAAATCAAGTGAATTGCAATAACTTAGCCAATCAAGTGTTTTTCGTTGCCGCCAAAACTCCTCGACAAAGTCTTGGTAAGGTAGCCACTGCTTTACTAGACATAGTACATAGGTAAAAAATAGCACTTAAGACGAGACTGTATGGGCTTGAACCCTTTGCCTGCCCTATATAATTGTAAAAAAAGTAATCCACCTAGTGGATCAAATATAATCAAAACTAGTTCTAACACAGCTCTTAACTTCTTACGGCTTGCAGGTGTTCACAGTGGGCGCAGTGTTCCGCGCCGAGGACTCGAACACGCACCGCCACCTCACCGAGTTCGTGGGACTCGACCTGGAGATGTCGTTCAAGCACCACTACCACGAGGTGCTGGACACCATCGGCTCCACCTTCACCGAGATGTTCATAGGGCTCAGAGACCAGTGAGTGACAGTTTTGGAGTCGACATTTTTTTGAAAGGTGGTATTCAATGAAAGATGTGAAAAGCAGTTGTGCGAGGATGTGTAGTGAGTAGAGGTGATCATTAAACGTTATAACTGTTAATTTAACTCATTATAAAAAAATAGCTGTTAATTCTATTAACTACTATTGCAATATTCATTAAACGTTTAAACTAATGAACGGACTGCGGAGGCAGTTAATGCCATCTGTTAATTTAACATTCAACTAAACTTGATAACTGTTAATCATAGGAAAATGCTAATAACGCCTCTATAGGTTATTTATTAAATGAAATTTAATACTACTAATAAGCACCAAAACGATATTTTTTCTTTAGCTAAGACTTAAATTATGCCTTGTCGTGATTTGTGAACAATAAAATCGCCACTTGCAATGATTGCGAAAATAATTTAATTTAGGTAACGTCAGAATTGAAAAAAGTGGCCGCCATATTGAATTTCTTTGTTTTAAGGCCAATCCACCTCAAAATCGATATCTGGGCAGGCCTGTAGGTACAAAAGACGGATCCAATGTTAGAATTGAAAAAAGTGGCCGCCATTTTGAATTTCTTTGTTTTAAGGCCAATCCACCTCAAAATCGATATTTGGTCATGGCTTTAGGTACAAAAGACGGATCCAATGTTAGAATTGAAAAAAGTGGCCGCCATTTTGAATTTCTTTGTTTTAAGGCCAATCCACCTCAAAATCGATATCTGGGCAGGCCTGTAGGTACAGAAGACGGATCCAGTGTTAGAATTGAAAAAAGTGGCCGCCATTTTGAATTTCTTTGTTTTAAGGCCAATCCACCTCAAAATCGATATCTGGGCAGGCCTGTAGGTACAGAAGACGGATCCAATGTTAGCATTGAAAAAAGTGGCCGCCATTTTGAATTTCTTTGTTTTAAGGCCAATCCACCTCAAAATCGATATCTGGGCAGGCCTGTAGGTACAGAAGACGGATCCAGTGTTAGAATTGAAAAAAAGTGGCCGCCATTTTGAATTTCTTTGTTTTAAGGCCAATCCACCTCAAAATCGATATCTGGGCAGGCCTGTAGGTACAGAAGACGGATCCAATGTTAGAATTGAAAAAGTGGCCGCCATTTTGAATTTCTTTGTTTTAAGGCCAATCCACCTCAAAATTGATATCTGGGCAGGCGTTTAGGTACAAAAGACGGATCCAATGTTAGAATTGAAAAAAGTGGGCGCCATTTTGAATTCCTTTGTTTTAAGGCCAATTGACCTCAAATTCGACATCTAAGTATGACCTTAGTTACCAAAGAACATTCCAATGTCGGAATGGAAAAAAGTGGCCGCCATTTTTAATATCTTTGTTTTAAGGCCTATCGACATGAAAATCGATATCTGGGCAAGCCTGTGGGTACAAAAGACGGATCCAATGTTAGAATTGAAAAAAGTGGCCGCCATTTTGAATTTCTTTGTTTTAAGGCCTATCGACCTCAAAATCGATACTATAGTGCTAATGTCCATAATAAATAAATAAATAAGTAATATAAAGATACATACTAACATAATTTTAAGGTGTAAAAAATTGAACAGTCATTACACCTCAAAGCAGATTTTTTCAATTGTATGAACGGCACGCAAGCGTCATTTACACAAATGTTCATGAATACGTAATAATTAGAAAATGTTTCTTTCGATGTGACTGTTATTGTGAAAAAAAATTAACCTGTTGGTTATTGGTTCAATGTTAAAAAAATTTACATAATTAAAATAAACGACGCGAGACACGTGTTGAACATGTTATCGCTAATGCTTTTCACGTAACTCCTTACTTCTTGACCGTTATAACTTAACTATTAATTTAACACGTTTTTTTTTTAATGTTTAACTATTAACCATTAATAATTTTTAACCATTAATCACATCACTAGTAGTGAGACAGTCCAAAAAAGTTTGTTTTACTGAAGTTGGGCTAAGGGAGACTGGTAAAATAAAATAATATTTCCTTCTTATAAGTAGATTTTATATAAGGGTTACCTCTCACACATTCCTAGTAAATATGCATCCTTATTTTTGGGCATATAAATTCGATATTGGTGCTTCATTATACTGGTACTTGCATTGTTGTTCCATATGTATATCAGCGCATGTCGAATGTTGGCTAGTCGTTGCTAAGCAATATATGAAAATCCTCCTAGCCAGTTTCGGCCACGGCGCCCAATCTCAACGGAGATCAGCCAGGTACGAGATATTATAGTGCACAAGTGTGTGCGCAATACACAGGTGCACTCGCTATTCCTTCACTCTCATAGTCCGGTGAGACGGCAATCCGACATGACCGGAGAGAGAGCAGGCGCAGGACCAACGGCTTTACGTGCTTTCCGAGGCACGGGGGTATCACACCGCCAACTTCCTGACTCCGAGCTGCGACTGAGTAAATTTTAAGATGGAAAAACCCAGTCACAATTTTTTTGGCTCGACCCGGGATTCGAACCCAGGACCTCAGCGCGCAAATCGTACTCGTAATGCGTACGCAATACCACTACGCCACCGAGGCAGTCAATAGCAATATATAAAGAGTGTGCAAATAGATAGTGGTTTTATTGACTGCTTTTCCCTTATTACTGCTAATAAAAGCATATATATAACAATCGTGAACTGAGATAGCCGTGTAAAATGAAACTACAATGTCGTATTTAGGTTTGCGTTTGAGATCGCGGCGGTGGGCCAGCAGTACAGCGTGGAGCCGTTCAAGTTCCTCGACCCGCCGCTCAGATTAGAGTTCCCGCAGGCAGTACAGATGCTCAAGGAAGCCGGTACGATATATAATCTATTTTATACATAAGATTCTTTTGTGAATTATAGATAACATACCGTCCATATTTTTAATAATTTTTATGGAACAGAGCGAGTGCACAAAATAGTAAAAATGCGACTTTGAGTTACAAATCACTGCGGGTACCTTGGGGCTTGTCATCTTGAAACATTAGATGCTCAGAATGCAAACAGTGCTTACACAAAGTTACTTGATGGCAGAGATAACGATTGCAGTAGTAACTGCTGAAGCACTCATAAACGAGATACCTATTACCTACCGAGTAGTAAAATTCATTTTTAGTTGTTCACACTCACATCGCCAACTACATATAATATTAGCTATATTATCTACCTCGGTGGCGTAGTCGTATTACGGTATGATTGCAATGCTGAGGTCATGTCTTCGATTCCCGGGTCGGGCAAAGTGATATTGAGATTTTTAAATTCAGTATCAACTGGAGTCTGGAATTTGTGTCCGATATCACGATAGGCTTATCCCTATCACATAATGGGACGGAATACGGCGAAAAGTGGGTGCATTAATTGCGCCTCTGTCCACCTCTTCGGAGATAAAAGGTATGAGTGTGTGTGTAGCTATAACAGAAAGGAAGAATTTATTGCCGCGGTACACGTGATACATAAAAAAAAAACAAAGTACAATATAAAATTCACCACGACAACTAGGTGGCCAACTCAGCATAAGCTGTGTTAGGTAAACCTAATACGAATACGTGTATATTGCAGGTGTAACGATAGGCGATGAGGACGACCTCTCGACCCCTGATGAGAAGCTGCTGGGCCGCCTGGTGCGCGCCAAGTACGACACCGACTTCTACATCCTGGACAAGTACCCGCTCGCTGTGAGGCCCTTCTACACCATGCCCGACCCTACCAACGCGGTTAGTAAAATCATGACATAGTCTGTGGGGCTAGGACGTGAAAAAAAAAACAACATGCGTCTCCGCTTCGTTTTATTGTGGTTGGTTGAGAGACTGACGTGTCGGTCTCTCAACCAATCACAAACGTCAAAAATACCGATACGTCAGAGTCTCAACCAATCACAATAAAACGAAACGGAGACGCATCGTGTTTTTTTTTCACGTCCTAGCCCCACTGGTCAGCATTTCATTATATACCACTTTTTTTATTTTTTTTGTATGGCCATCTTCGGCGCATTAGGGACGGCTGCGGGCTTCCTCCGACTCACGTCTAAGTTGTCCGTAACCGCCCCTGCGCGTACGGCTGTTGCGGTCCTTCTCCTGTTGTTGCGGGGGCTCAGAAGCCCCCGTACACCGAGGGACGCCCTTGGCGTCCGAGGCAGCGTGAGACACGCTGCCGTCTATCACGGGGGTCACAGAAGTTGGCTAGACTAATAGGTGGGCGGCCCCTCCCGCCCACCCGTGACCCCCGGAGGCCCCTATTAGTCGCCTTTTACGACAGGCAGGGGATACCGTGGTGGAATTCTCCAAACGCCCCCAATCCACAGGGCGGATTATATTCCACTTGCCCTTAACAAAGCAAGTGAGCTAATAGCTTGGTTTCTTTCCATCTGTATCTCACTCCACACAGAAAGGATTTGGGTTAGTTTTTATGACTGGGCCGGCTGCTTGCCTGACGTTCACCCTTTCACCTTCATCATCTCAGGGTGACTCAGTATATGATGACAAACAACCTAGTCCAAATTCCTTCCAATAACATTGTTCGACCTGGGAATCGAATCCAGGAACTTCCAACATAGCCCATAGTACATACTGCCACTAGACCAAGAAAACTTTTTTTTATTTATTTAATAAGTTAATGAATGCGTTTACAGAAAGCGTCGAACTCGTACGATATCTTCATGCGGGGCGAGGAGATCATGAGCGGTGCGCAGAGGATACACGACCCAGAGTTCCTCACTGAGAGGGCGCTGCACCACGGCATCGGTGAGGGAAACTACCAAGATATCAAACCTGAAAGCTCTACATAACACTATTAATAAAAACACTGAAACCTGCCTATAGCAAGTGAAGAATGTCCGCATAAGACGGCTGAGGCTTGATCTCTAACTATGGGTTGATCTCACAAATAGGCCAATCAGTGGGGCTAGGACGTGAAACGAAAAACACGATGCGTCTCCGCTTTGTTTTATTGTGATTGGTTGAGTGACTGACGTATCGGTATTTTGATGTTTGTGATTGATCGAGAGACCGATACGTCAGTCTCTCAACCAATCGCAATAAAACGAAACGGAGACGCATCGTGTTTTTTTTTCACATCCTAGCCTCACAGAATAGTTTTATAGCAACGCTCACATATTACTTGTTTTGATTCCAACAGTGAAAAATGAATATTTTTCGTTTCAGACATAAACAAGATCGCCGCCTACATTGAATCCTTCCGGTTGGGATGTCCCCCTCACGCGGGTGAGTTCCAAATCGGATACAATAAACAACAAAAAAATATGACTTGGCAGCATTGTCTTTGACCTTAGCCCGTTTCGTATGGAACAAATAAAAAAACCGTAATCTACTAGCTTATCAAATTAATAGTCTTATAGAATAAACAGCATGTTCTCGCCACAAGTAGTCAAATGGTGTTAACACAAAACTAGCTGAAAGTTTGGATATTTTTTTTTGCCACCTCAGTTATAATAATCTTATAGTCTCTAACGCAAAGACGAAATTTGCAAGTCACTCAAAAATTCATTGTTTTTGATCACAGGTGGCGGTATCGGTCTGGAGCGCGTGGTCATGTTGTACCTCGGTCTGGACAACATCAGAAAGACTTCCATGTTCCCGAGAGACCCCAAGCGGGTCACGCCCTAACACAGCAGTGAACCGTTGAATTTTATCGCGTTTTTATCGATTTTAAATGACATTTTTGGAACTGAGTTGTACAAGTCTATACTTCAGGCGTTTCGTTCTAATGTCTGTCAATTGTTTAATTACATTGTAATTGGCATATTAGATGCGGAATGACTGATTAAGCTAAAGTAAATACAAAGACATGAATATGTTCATGAGCGCCAGTAATGATACAACACATTGTGACCAATTTGCGACGTTTGTTAACTTCTTAGTAGACCTTATTGAGCAACTGCTGAAAGGTTAAATATTGCCTACTTGGCAGATGTAATACCAGTTTATTCATAAGCCTCGGCCGTGTATTGGGGTCGTTTGAAGTATCCCACCACGGAGCTCCCTGCTTGTCGTAAGAGGTGACTAATAATGCCGTGCAGGTATGCTTAGGATCCATACAGATATGACAAGATATCCAAAAACACCGTTATATCGGCGCCATTTTTTTGGTTCAAAAGAAATGACTCCAGTGGGCTTACAATGTGGTAAAACACGACACGACTCACTTTAATTTTATTGAGTTTGGGTGACACGTGGCTGACGTACTGGTCCCTCAATCAATCACAAACATGAAAATTAACCGACGTCGACTTACGAGTTGCGTTTTTTGCCACATTCTAAGGCGAGTGAATGGTTGATTTGATGGCGTTTGGAATGCGACTTGGACAGACTTAATTCCCGTACAAAGTACGCGATAACTTTCGTGAGACTGTGAAATTGTGCTTGACTAATCTCGTTTTGTAAAATATATAATGTGTGTTCGAATTATATTGTTATTTTTAATACTGCATTTTTATTGCTGGTAACATTTCCGTCACATGTTCTAACTCCACACTGTGATAGTCGGGGTTCGAATTACTACACCCAGACCTGAGAAAAATATATTTATATCAAATAAACTTTCACATAATAAAACACTTTCAATGTCTATCATTGAATATTGCAACGAATATCAATCATTGGAACTGTAAGAGGTCTGTATAATTTAAGGACAAGATTCGGCATTTGTTTCTCGATATTAGTTTTTCTTTTAAATCTATACTAATACTAGCTTTTGCCCGCGGCTCCGCCCGCGTGAATGAGTTTTCCCGGGATAAAAGTCCCGCTTTATGTTTTCCCGGGATAAAAAGTAGCCTATGTGTTAATCCAGAACATGATCTACCCGTGTGCCAAATTTCATCGAAATCCGTTCAGTAGTTTTTGCGTGAAAGAGGAACAAACATCCATACATCCAAACATCCATACATTCTTACAAACTTTCGCCTTTATAATATTAGTAGGATTATAAAGTAAGAGTTTTTTTGAACGCGCTAATTTCAGGAACTACTGAACTGATTTTGAAAATTCTTTCACTAATAGGAAGCTACATAACTCCTGAGTGCTATAGGCTACTTTTTATCCCGGGAAAATATTTTTGTCCCGGAAAAACTTTTTCACGCGGGCGGAGCCGCGAGCACTACTAGTGAAATCTAGCCCTTAGATCAAACGTCAGATCGCCGACTAGTAAATGAAATTCACCTCACTATTGTAATCTATCAAAACTGCCACCATAGCGTGCCGGTCTTGGTGCCGGTACTACAACGTGCGCATAAGTTGTGTAAGCGAGGTAGACTATGTATAAGAATTTATCTTAATTTGAACTCTTGAGCTGCTGTAAAGACACAAGTACCAGGCTCGCGAGGTCAGATGGCTACTTAGCCACCTCAATTAGCTTCTCCTCGTAAGTACTAGGGGACTATAAAATACATAGAGAATATAAATGCGGTTCAAAATTCTTAACTTAAATTATTAGAAGTAAAAACTGTTTCTAACATTAATTTTGAAAAGTATTATTTTTCAAAAACTAAGCTACATTATTATGTATGACTTTTGATAATGTTAATTTAAGATGTTCTAAAATACCTACCGGCTGCTATTTAACAAGAGGCACAAATATAAAGATGGATGAAGGCCGCTTTTGACAGGTCCGTCTGGAAATCTTTGAGGGAGGCCTATGTTCAGCAGTGGACGTCATGTGGCTGATGATGATGATGATGACAAAGATACGAGGAAATAAATAAAAACTCAACGAGTATGTTAACGAATGTTCGTCATGATTTAATCATCTCACGATGACATTCCCTTTAATAAACATTTTTAATCAGTGTTTGACTAACAGTGTCTGGTGTCACTCTAAAATTGTTTTTAAGGAAAAAGTGACTAATTAAGAATGTTTATATAAAGGAAACTATGTCGTCCGTATCACAAGCCGCGACCACTGGTCGTGACATATCACTCGATTATAGCCCACAATACGCTTAAAATTAACTTAAAATAAACTATAGCTTAATGGTAGCAAGATGTTTACGCCATTCGCGTATTAAATGCACCAATAATAAAAATAAAATTATATTTCAAATATCAGGCAAATTAAGTAATATGGATAACCATTTTTGTATGGAAAATGACTGGAGGAAAATTGTGTAATATTCAAGAAATCGTGAACTGGATTACTACTTTCTTTGATTTATTTAGTTAAAATACATTAATCCGAGATTTTATGAAACATTTGCGCACATACATACTCCTAAGAGTGAAAAAGATAATATTTTGAAAACTTGTTCAACCGCGCGCCTTTACAATATTACGTGAAACAGTACGAAATCAAATTATTTTGACAAGCATTTGGTACATTACAGTGACATAAAGACAGCAAGATAGTTGCCTATGCTTAATTTTGTAAATTATTTTAGATGTAACAGGAAATAATACCAAAAAGAAATTCTGTGAAATCAGCATCAAAATCGATTGAAAAATAAAGCAGTTATTCAATTTTGAAATATTCTTGTGAGCAAAAGTGGGGGCGTTGCGGGGATATCGCGCTATCTCTTACGCACACACGCAGCGTTATGGCCGACGGCGCTAGGTGACGTCACTGCCTAGTATTGCTGTTATTTGACAGCTACCCCTTCCACCAAATTTCAAAGCTTTATAACTTACTATTGCACCAATTTTGAAGTTTCTTTTTCCATTCGATTTTGGGTAGCATACATTTTTCATAATTGTATTAAAAAAAAGTAGTCAAATACCATATTAATCGACTTGTAACAATTGAATTCAGCGATCGATTTTTTTACCATTTAATGATGAACGTACTGTTCAATAAAGAAAAGTCAAATACAATTAGTTTTTCCTCAACTGACAATACTCAGACGTATTTATCAAAAAAAAATATGTTTTTTTATTATATTTTTGAAGTATTTATATAAGTCTTCATTATATATTTTTGTTAGGTTAGAAAAAACTAATTATACTTTCTGAAATCCAGTCGCAAGTCTGTTAAGTACATTTTTTTTGTAAAATTTCCTAGACCTTTTACAGGTTGATGCGAATAATTCAACTATTTAAATAATGGTTTAAAAATAAACATAAAACTTAAACAAGTATACACCATGTCATTGTATTACATTCGTTTTGGCATTTCATTTAAGAAATTCGGCTACAAACAAGACATTGCCGCGAAAAATATCGATAATTTGTATATAAACGTGATGAGACATCTTTAGAGCTGTCGCAGACAATAAGTTAGAAATAATAATATGACACGTTCTTATTAAAAAGCGTGTATTTTAGACACTGTCTGTAGCTGACGCATTAATCAATTTTGTTTAGACTAGTCCTATATGGACTGTTAGACTACTGAAATAAATAAGTTCATTTTAAGTATGGATGTTGTGTTTGTAAGTCTTTCACGCAAAACTACTGAACGGATTTCGATGAAATTTGACACACGGGTAGATCATGTGCTGGATTAACACATAGGCTAGTTTTTAATCCCGGGAAAATATAAAGCGGTACTGTAATCCCGGAAAAACTATTTAACGCGGGTGAAGTCGCGGGAAAAAGCTAGTTAATATAATAAATGACGAGATGCGCGTATCGTTGATTTGATGTTTTATTATAATTTCCAGTAAATACACTACGAAATAAGTTGGTCATATCTTTGTTTTGGAACACGCTGTATAGAATGAGTTAAATTGATTTAGAGACAAAATAATATAATAAGTGAAGCCCAAAGATTTATCTGTAAGAGTTCGCTAGACCCAGAACGGAAAAAAAATCTAGACAGTTCTCTTCTAGTTAAATCTAGGGTACACCAAAGTTTTAAATCATAAAACATGCACCCTTAACTCTAGTTTTGCACATTCAATTAATATCGATAAAGTAACACATCTTAATAATTTATATTAGAACTAGCTTTGCCCGCGGGTCCGGCTGCGTTAATAACTTTTTCGGGATAAAAGTACACATAAACCTTCCTCCTAAATCATTATCTATTAAAAAAAAGACGAATAAAAATCCGTTGCGTAGTTTTAAAGATCTAAGCATACATAGGGACAGACAGCGGGAAGCGACTTTGTTTTATACTATGTTAAGATAATCGGTACGATAACACGGTCCCAAATATTTAGAGCATGTATTAATTTTTAAAAATAATAGGGATGTGTAATGATGCTTTCTTTAATGATTATAGGCATTTATTACTGTTTTTTGAAGCAAAAAAGGCTCTTTATTTCATAATTAATACTCTTAGGGATATTATAATTGTTTTCTGATGTCTGCTTTATCGATATCGATGAAAACATAAGTAGTTTACATAAGTAACGATTTATAAGTACAAATAGGAACAAATTGATAGGGAGGCGACGCCTTATATTTTTCTCTTATTGTTTACACTCTTTCATTAGGTTTTTCTAGTAGCATATTAGTTCCTTAACGAATAAGCCGATTCGGAGCAGATATATTATCTTAAATGGTCATTTTTTATAGAATAAAATATTGACAATGTCTTCTTACACTGATGACCATGGTCAAAAAACTCTTGAAGTTTACTGCTCTTTTTACATTATGCTGAAGATGATACAAGCAAAATAAAATAAGTAATTTATGAATATTGCATTAGAGTGCAATATTGTATATACACAAGAGTAACAATTAACTATATTTAAAGTGGTTTTTAACTAGTGTTCATCAGGTCACCATGGTAACAGAATGTAAACAACAAGGCAACGCGTCCCTCCCATAGTTCGCCGCCGCACCATTCCATAATACAGTAAGTTGATGTCGAAATATTACAAAATCTACTTTCTAATTTCACAACGAATAATGCATGTAAAAATATTTATACAGCCAAAAAATCGGAGGCCTAATGTACAAACGTGCTAAGTCAAAATTCATATTATATTGAGTGTGTAAAAAATATGAGTTGTAAAGGAAACTTGATATAATACTCATAAATGCAAGGCGCTTCTTATTTTAATGATGTAATAAATAAATACAAATGTTTTTAATAGACGCGAAACATTTACAAGAGTTGTTATAAATATCTCTTTAGAGTGACGCTTAAGCAAATCAATATTTCATTTAGTACTTCTGATATATCAAACGCAAAAATAATTATATTCCAGGGTTATCAAAATGTAGTATATTTCTAACATTACTATCTTCTTATCAAGTGTTACGTTTTATATATATCAAATTTGAACAATTTGACCGAAAAATACAATTTTTGACTTAACACTTTTATACATCAAGCCTCCGATACTCTTAAAGACATCGAAGTAATGTGTCTGCAGTATGAAATGTATGAAACCGACGGCAATTTCATCAATAGTCTTAACACGAGGAGAGCCGCGCTCGAATGCTAGTCGCGGTTACGTAGACACTATTTTATTTACATTTTATACATACTTTTGGCAGTTCAAGAAAAAACAATGTTTTAATTTATACATAGACTTTATTGTGCAATTTGGGATTACAAAAAAGTGATTTTTAACCCTTCAAGTCCCGCTTATATATATATAGATGTATGGGAAAACCCTATATATATGGACACCGGTGTCCGTCGCAGGGCTTGAGGAGTCAATATTCATTGGTAACACTAATTAAATTGTAACCGCGTTGAATTCTTTTAAGGAGAGTGAAATTTCAGGCTCGCGTCGGTCAGAGATGCTTGCGGCTATTTAGCGATCTTAGGGCCATCTAAGACTTAGGACGGTACTAATAAATGAATCTCGAGTTTGAGTTACATCTCAAGCAGACATAATGTATTGAACTCTTCATACATTATGTCTCCTTGAGATGTAACTCAAACTTGAGATTCATTTATTAATACCGGCCTTAAATAGTCTAAGCGTCAGGCAGCAAGTCTCAACGCCAAATCTTACACAATAAATACGATTTGTAACTGTAAGGAATAGCGGGAGTTGGGAATAAAAATAAACACTATAATGGTCTATGTATAGATTAGAATTTTAGACAGTTTTCGAAAAAAATTAGACGATAAAAAAGTACTCGGTTATAAGTTCGCAAATTGACAGATAATAAACACTCACTTTTTTACTGTCATTATTTTTCTAGACACATAATTGGGTATACAGAAAAGAAAAATATTCGAGAAATAAAATTATAGTTTTATTATAGCTTATAATAATACACTAATACATTCATATCTGTCTGTCGAAAAGTTGTTAGGCGTTTGAGCGTTTATCTAATTACTAAAACAACGGCTAAGACACATTTTCACGATCCCGTCGTGTGGGACCACCATTACTTTATAACACGCGCCATGGTGGCTGTCAGAGTGACATGTGTCAATGTGACAGCTATCAAACTAATCAGCACAGTTTGGTTTACACAAAAGTTTCTAAAAAGTTGAATCTGGTCTGTTCTGAAAAACATTTCATTTTGAATTAAGAATACCGTTAGTTTGACAGCTGTCACTTTGACACGCGTCATACAGACAGCCGCATGACCTTAGCGTCAATAGTCACTCACAAGCGCGTCACTTGTCCGCGGCATGTCACACACTAACCGAACAGGCTCTTGAGGTCCTCCTCGTAGAGCGCTATGACCAGCATGATGCCGATGCCCGACGCGAGGCCCATCAGCTGCAGTATGCACTGACACAGCGTACCTTCGTTGCTGTGCGAAGTGCTCAGCTCAGGCATCTAGGGGAAACATATTTGGTTATGTAAATGATAGCCTTATACTAACGACTTAAAACAACACTGCAGCCAATTTTATGTGACATTGTTAATGTTGATGATCGGATTGATCAATGACCAATGGTGAACAAAAATACCACTAAACAACAATTTCTAAATGGTCAAAACTAATATAGCACTGTGTGCTTAAAATGACTGCAAAACAAGCAACTCGTAAGTCGATATTGTTTAATTTTGATGTTTGTGATTGATCGAGAGACCAATACGTGTTAGTCTCTCAACCAATCCCAATAAAGCGAAACAGAATCGTATCGTGTTTTTTTTGCCACATTCTAAGCACATAGGTAATTATTAACATTCCGAAAAAAATGTTAAGTCACAACAAGGCCACCCAGATATCAATTTGCAATAACTGACCATATCAACGAGCGCAATGTACAGGAAGGTGCCCGCGGCGACGGCGAACAGCCAGCGCGTGGCGTCGGGCGCGTGCCCCGCCAGCACGCCGCACACCATGCCCGCCAGGCACAGCGCCGACGACAACACGTTGTAGCACACCGCGCGGCGGACCGACATGCCCGCCTTTAGCAGCACCGCGAAGTCACCTGCGAAGACATTACACTAGACATTTGCTCGCGGCTCTGCCCGCGTGGGTGAGTTTTTCTAGGGATAAAGGTCCCGCTTTACATTTTCTCCGGATAAAAATAGCCCTTGTTACTCGCTGATGATGTAGTTTTACATTGGTGAAGACTCGTCAAGTCCCGCTACGGACGGCGGCGTTCGAGTATAATATAGAGATTTTCCATACATCTATATATATAAGCGGGGTTTGACGAGTTAAATTTGGCCTAGTAGTTTTTTAGTTTATTCTTGAAACATACAAAAATAATTTTTTTTTCCTCTTTATAATATTAGTATGGAAGAATAGATTAATTAGACTAGTACGAGTAAGTAGGCAAAGGTTTTAAATCGATTTGTGAAGACTAGACAAAAAGGTTTAACTGGTTAGAGAGATCATATTTGATTGTGATGTGATAGATACGCCATTGCTAGTACATATACAAAATGCTATTTATGCTTAGTTGAGCTAGGTGAATATAGTACAGATCTCAAAAAGAGAACTTTAAGAAAAGCCTGAAAGACCTTAAACACTGGTAATTGGTGGCCACTTACCCAGTTCATGCGGCAGCTCGTGACAAAGAACGGCGATGGCCGTGGAGAACCCTCCGGCGATGTTGGAGGCGAATGCAGCTCCTGGAAACAAAACAATAATTTGATTTACAGAACATCTTACTAGGTGATGAATCTCGTATGTAACAGTCCATTTGGACAGGTGGATCCAACGCGTTATCTTTCTTGTAAGGCATTGTAGACAGTGTAATTACTGAACAATTCGGTACTACGAAGAGCATCGATCAGTCGACCTTACGATGAAATTTGTATTTCTCATTGTAGTAAGACAAATTTTACCAAAAAATCATTTGACCTTTGTACTAACTTAAATGTTACTTAAAAATTTATCAGTTACCGATAGCCATGCCGTCGGTGAAGTTGTGGAGGCCGTCGCCCATGATGACCATCCACGCGACGGAGGAGATGGAGGAGGGCGGCGCGTGCACATGTCCGTGCGCGTGCGAGTGGCCGTGGTGTGCGCGCGAGTGCTCCCTGTACACGAACATCATTCATGTTGATTAAGTGCAAATTGTAGTTTTGATATTATTTTGATAGGACGAGAAAATTGGCCCAATGAATCCCTTTTCCCTTCTATTCTCCATTTCTTATGACTTGACGTTGGTACTTTGTCGACCACCGTTTACTGTAATTCAGCTGTGTTTTATATTAGAATATTTACTGCATGCGAATATCGCATATCATCAGGTAGCCCAGCTTTTGATGCCAAACTTATCGCAAAGTATGGACCGTCTGCCTAATACCTGCCTATACCCTGAAAACCAGAAAGCACTCTCTATACATACCTTAAGATAACCGTATAACTATCGCCATCCTTCAAGTCTTTAGCACCGTCTTCCTTATGCTTAATATTATTCATCTCCACCACAGCGGGCGTGGACTCGGCTTTCAACAGCCAGTCCTTCGCTGTGGGCTCCTCCTTGCCCTCAGTGTTGAGCGCGTTCGAGGACACCACGCTCACACAGTTGTGCTTAGCCTTCGGACTGGGAGGGATGCCGTCCCTCAGATGATGATCGTCGTGGGTATCCGTGTCGATCTCATCATAGCAATAAGGGTACTCCGAGTATTTGTGCTTGCACGTTTTCGTCGTGGGATCGCCTTTATCGTCCCTCTTGAATATTTTCATGATAGAGTTCGAAGTTGAATTTGTAATTGGAGCCTTCGCGCCCCCTGAGCAACCTCCAACTGTCTCGTCCTTCAGAACCCGCACCCTTGAAGGCAGTTTGTCCTCTTCCAACTTCTGCCTTCTCTTCCTCCACTCAACGACCACTGTCAGCCCTTTCTCAGTAAAATAGAAGAAGACCACACCCAACATGGCCGCAAGTCCCTTCCACATGCCATCATCGTGGTTGAACTCCACGATAAGAGTGCCATCAGGGCCGTGCGAATGGTCAGGAGTCATCGCGTGCGGCATCAGATGCAGCAGAGCGTCGCCGCAGAGCGTGCCCACCGCCAGTGCCACTAGGAACTGTAGGAGATGGTTGTAATAAGTCTTGTGCATGATAGGGATGACTGCTACTCCGAGAAGACCGCAGGCGCTTATTGCTAATATACTAAGAGAAGAGTACAGCCACACGGCAAACATATTCTTCGTGTAGGCGTTCCCCTCCTTCGGTTTGACAGCTGTGGTTTCTCTTTTGACAGGTATATTTGTCTCTTTCACGCATCCGTTCCTCTCCATCGAGGTGTCAGCAAGTTGCTGGTACAGTAGAATGGGACAGATGGACTGTAATGTCTTCTGCGACACTAACGTGTCGTCATGTTGGTGGCTGTGGTCCTCGTGACCGTGGCCATGCGCGTGCTCGTGCTCGTGAGGTTTTAACCTCGTGTTTACTGTTGAGATAACTTCTGACATGCTTAGACACTGCAACAAACAAAAGATAGATTTTACTAAATACTGAGTAAAACAATGTTATCTGGAACTACAAAATACAATCCATCTTCATGCTCTCAAGATTTAAAGACACCTAAGCCCTAAAGAGATACAAGAAAAATAATCAAAAGGCACTTACATTAACAACATCCTTATCAGAATGTTTGCTCTGACTCCTCTCGCCACCCTCCGCGAACGTATCCAGGTTCAACACTTTCAGCATCTGGTGGAATCCTGTTATATTCAGCGTCATACTGTTCGCATCACCATATTGCCTGATAATCTGTTCCGCATACGCTTCGGGGTCTAAGTTCTTTATCTCCCTCTTGGGCCTGTCTTTGTGGCGTATCTTCATTAGCCTGTTGTGGTACCGCGCGTTGGAATCTATCCTTCTCTTCTCTTCTAGATGCGATATGTGTTCGCCAGTGTCAGCGGGGGGGTCGAACGAGAGTATGCCGTCGCCCTGGACGTCCACGTGTGAGCCGCAGGTGTGCGCCGCGCACAGCAGGCAGAACATACAAACCGTTACCAAGTGGTGTGACATTTCGATTATTTGATTGGATGTGAGGGCATCAGTCCATCAGTTGCAGCTTCCAGAATGACTGATCTTGATCGATCTGTCGGCAAAAATAAATGCGTTAATAAACGAAAAATTTGTACGCTCTTTTGGCACGGAAAGTTACTAATTGGACCTGATAATTACAATGTCAAATCAATAACCGCTGTGTAATTTAAAGCAGCGCCTTCTTCATTAACTAGCTAAAGTGTTTGCGAAATCTGTCTTTCAGTTGCGATCTTACAGCGATTATGATAGTTACATGAAAAAAGTGTAATTGTCCGAAATGAGAGTATTTATTCAGGTTTGCACGCTGTTTAGCGGCCTCGCGCCACTTAATTGCCAACAGAGCTTCTCATTGTGCATCGGAATTCAGATAGTTTCCGCTTGCGTCTCGTAATTAGATTAAGCACGATTGCATTGGCGCGGGCGTTACATTAATATCACTTGGGGTTTATGTTATTGATGTCACAACCAAGTTTTTGTATCGCTGTTTAAGTTTAGGAGTAGTAGGTAGTAATAGATAACTCAAAGGTCTAGTTGTAGCGTATTTTGATTGTAATCGAGAGGTTCTCAGTTCAATTCTAAGAGTAGGCATGTGAAATTTGTTTAAGTTTTTTATTCGGAACAACATGTTGTCCGGAACCGGAATTTATATCCGATAGGCCAATAGACTTCCGTAACATAGCTACAAGCTCCTAGAAGTACGATAAAAACTCTCTAATGCCTTCAGGAATAGGCCATATCCGGGAACAGTAGAGCGGATGACTCACCCGCCGATCTATCTCACTGTAATTCTTAGTCACAATATTATAAATCTTGAAGCTGGATTATATCATTGTATTGTATTGTATTGTGTGACAACATGAAATTACATTTTAACTGGCGCCGTCGGTTTTTGCGGTACAAATCAGCAGTCGCAAGTGCAACAGTTCGTGCGACACGCGCGACCAGTCGCCGCAGCTCGTTTGACGCTGATTATCAGTTATCACCGCTAGGGTTGCCACATTGTTTAAAAATGTAGTTTGGATGAAACAAAAACAATATTTATCACTAATATTTAGTAAATTAGATAGAATACAGTGTGTGGAACGAAAAACATTAATGAATAATATACAATATGAACCCGACGCGTTCCTCCCTTAATTTTTTTAATAAAAATGATCTCTTTTTATTCTTTTTATCCCCTTTCCGGTCAGCCCGAGTTGGCTTTTTAGTTTTCATCATTGATTTTAATCCTAATAGAATGTCGGTAGTTATACAAGTGACCTTTTGTATCAATACTAATTATTACAATCAATTTAATGTATCTCGAATTATCATAAGTGCAACTATGTTCGCCTACGTGATGAATAAACTATTGTTTTAAATATTAATGATAATAATTCTCCGTAAATCTGATTCATATGAGCCGACACATGATATGTATCTTCTTATACGTAACTACGAATATGTGTATAGCTGTTAAGTGTACTATGCATTAATTTGAGAAACCTTGGTAAGCCTCTGTACTTTGAAAACTGGTCTCACAGCTATAGATCCGATGATATGCCAAACACACAAATGTTATTATGATAAAAAACAGTATTTTGCACTTTTTACTGTACTTCACTCAAAGCAAATAACTTTTTAACACATCGGTGTTTAATACGACCGTTGTTGTTCACACTAAGAATCGTATTGTTAATATAATTTGACCAAGATTTTCAAAGATGGTAACCCTAAGTAGTTCCGTTTTTGCGCTAGTTTTTCGGTTGTCTGCGCAAAAAAACATGATCGAGATTCAATATCTGTGGGAATTTATCATAATAAAAGAAATATTTCAATGACAACGGAAAAAAGTGTGACTGCCGTGCGCAAGCGCAGCAGGTTGATACACCGAGAACTGACGAAGATTTTAACCGTGATTAAACCCGTGCCTATAATTTTGATTCAAAACGAATTATTTTGTAAGTACGAATAATATGAGACGAGTTATCCTACTAATATTATAAAGGCGAAAGTTTGTAAGAATGTATGGATGTTTGGATGTATGGATGTTTGTTCCTCTTTCACGCAAAAACTACTGAACGGATTTCGATGAAATTTGGCACACGGGTACAACATGTCCTGGATTAACACATAGGCTATTTTTTATCCCGGGAAAACATAAAGCGGGACTTTTATCCCGGAAAAACTTTTTAACGCGGGCGGAGCCGCGGGCAGAAGTCTAGTAATAATTAATAAGAGCCCATATTACGTGAAGTGTGAACAATCCGCGACCTTATTTGCTATTCCTTTTCATAACGGTATGTTCCATCGATACTATGTAACAGCATTATTTTAGAACATACAATATGCGCCAGAAGTTTAAATAAGGGAACGTGGCATAGAAGTCCTATTGCAGGCGAAATGGGTGCGCGTGGCTTCTTTCATAATGCACAGATGTCTCTCTGAACGTTGACCCACAGGCTCCTAATAATTTCTGATAGTCAAGATATTCTAGTATAATTATCAGGTTTTGGATGACAATATCCGTAAAGATTTTCGTTTCAATATGTTATTACTATGTAGTGCGCACGCGCATCCAAGTTAAAGGCGTCACGTGACCCAGGTTAGAAAGTGGCCAGGCGTGATCGCGGGCCGCTTATGTAAGCCACTGGGTCTCGGTGAAAACTATATCCATAAATATACCGCATTAACTTCATAATGACTGGCAGTTTCTCGTTAGCTTCTATTAACTTTCGAATCCATTTTAATGTCATTCGGCAGTTTATGAACGGAGAAGAATAAAATTGCGAACTTCACCAGCGATAATACCATTTAAACGACAATAGATCGTTGACAATTCAAAAGATTTTACTTTAAATCAATTTACTACAGATATTATTGATTCAATTTGCTTGGGTAATTGAGCGTTTATTTCAGGTCAAAAATAGAAAAGGTTTCTGAGAAATAATCCGTCTATATACTAGCGTTTTTGTGTACTAATTTTTAAATCAAAAACACAATGGATTTTTAAAGTTATAGGCAACAACTCAGTCATAAGACCAAACATACTAAAACTCATTTAAAATATAACACGCAAGCATAGATTCTAGTTGTGACCTTCCATATATCATGAAGTCACCCCAGTACAGAAGGTTAGAGAATCAAGAATACACAATGAATATGCATGGTAGGCAACCATTACAAACTTTTTATTTGATATGACGTGGTGGATGTGGTGGGGGCGGCGACGTCTCCGTTATACAACCTAAGGTCAAGGACGCGTGACCTTCAGTCGAACACACGTTTCGTTCCGCTTTTATAAATCATCGAATTATAAACTCATAAAACATTATTAGACATGTTAAGTGCAGTAAACGTTAAGTGAGAAATGTGGGTTTACTCATCGACTAATAATAGTATAGACTAACGATCCCCATACATTGAAGCGTACTTCGCTGTTTAGTACATTGAATTCAACTAGATGGCACTAAGATCCATAAAATCATTTGAAATGGTTATTTCAATGGCGCAAATGAGAGGATGGATAAAATAAACAACTATCGGTTTATCCGATAGTTATTATTACGCCTAGATGGCGCTATAAACTGTTTAGCTCACAGACTACTACAATTATTTTGAGTATTTATGGACTGCATTGGCACTTAAATATATCATTACTTTTTGTAAAGAAAACTAGGCAGGTATTAAGTTATGTGGTGCCACGCGCCGCCGACGACACATCGTTGGCCGGTTGTTTAGCGCGTATTACAAGTTTTTATATGGGGACACCACTTCTTTTTTGACTGAACTTTATTTTTATATTTTTGTTATATAGCTAATATAATAATACATAATATATTGGGATAGTTTCAAATATCTGCTTGTAACGGTTCCAACGCTACAAAAAAATGTTTTTTTTTGTATGGGGACTCCCCCTATTTTTAAACTTTTTTTTATTTTTAGATTTTTTCCTACGGTTACACACAATTACTTTCCGTTCGTGTAATATTACACTCGGCGCTGGCTAGCCAGTTACTTTGCTTGAACTTGGCTTGACACGCTACCGCGTGTCTAGATATCTTTTTACACCAAAAAGGATACCAGATATTTAAAAAAAAATATGTATTGAAAAAGTGGCCGCTATTTTGGATTTCTTTGTTTTAAGGCCAATCAACCTCAAAATCGATACCTGGACATGGTTTAAGGTACAAAGGATAGATACAAAGTTAGAATTGAAAAAGTGGCCGCCATTTTGAATTTCTTTGTTTTAAGGCCAATTGACCTCAAAATCGGTATCTGGGCATATCTTTAGTTAAAAAAGACGGATCCGATGTCAGAACTGAAATATGAGGCTGCCATTTTGAATTTATTTGTTTTAAGACCAATCGACCTCATAATCGACCTCTGGGAATGGCTTTGGGCACAAAGGGCATATCCTATATTATAATTGAAAAAAGTGGCCAATATTTAGGCTTCTTTATTTTTAGGCCAATTAACGTCAAAATCGATACTTGAGCATAAGGAAAGTGGTCGCCATTTTGAACTTCATTGTTTTAAGACTGATTGGATTTAGATAGATATTTGGGCTTGTCTTTAGCCAAATAGAATAATTAATCGAGGTTGGAATTTTAAAAATTGCATTTCATGTAAAAAAAATTGTTTAAGGGTTTTGTTTTTGTTTATTGGTTTTAAAATCAAAATAAGCTGGACATGACTATAAACTATAGTAGGTAATATAGCCACCATCAAAGCTTGTTCAATTCTCTTCAATAACGATATCACAGCTTTGCTATATCGCAAAATAAATAAATTGTCTTCGAATTTTAGAAGACGAAGTTCGAAGTCTTCGTGGCCTGTGGCAGCAAACAGGAAATAAAGTAAATGGTTCTGTGAAAGCATCAAAATTGGTAACAAAATTAGGGAGTCATTAACCTTCATTTGAAATATTGCTATAAGCATAAGTAACCGCGTAGTAGAAATGATCTTACCATATTTTCGTCCCCCATATCGTTTTGCCTTGTTAGGTGACCATTTAATTATTGTATCCCTTTTAACTTACCACTTTTCACCAGACTTAAAAGGCTACTTAGGTTGATTACCTTATTGATTTTTAAAATTATTTAATTTTGATGTGGAAATATATTTCAATTTTTTCTGTAATGGAAGGCAATCCAAAAAATGTATGTTATAAATTCAGGGGATACAGTTTGGTGTCGCTACTATGTAGCATCTGTTATTACACCATTTATTGCTATTCTAATTATTCATTCTCATTTAATTTTTAAAAACTAAGCCATTAAAATAGTGTAAAATGTAGTTGAATAAAGTCAAACTATTGACATAACTTTGAAATTATTAACATAATGTGGGATGAACAGAAGTGAGCCAAGCAAGAAAGATTTTTTTTTTTATTTTCAATATCCCACACTTCTGAAAGTCAGAAGTTTGCTTGATTTTACAATAACACTGGTTTCTGCAACGGGTGGTTATAATAAATTATTAAAATGCACATGAAGAAGTGTTAACAGCTCACAGTTGTGGTCTCAACTAACTTGAAAATATTGAATATTAAGCTACCGTTGCTATTTCAAACAAATCTGTTTCTGGAAGTCAATCTTCTATGAAACTTCTACACGTTACAGGCTGTATGGTTGATGGAAGACTTTGAAAACAAACAATTAATCCAACATGGTGCTCAATTTTATCACAATTTAAACGAATCATTATATTGTGGTTAAAGGCATGCCCAAATATCGATTTTAAAGCTAATGTGCCCTAAAACAAGTTCAAAATAGCGGTGCCTTCTCAATTCTAACATTGGATCTGCCTTTTATAGATAAAAGCTAAAAAATTACTAGATATCAATTTTGTGGTCAATTAGCCTTAAAACAAAGAAATTCAAAATGGTTGCCACTGTTTTCAATTCTAACATTGGATCTGCCCTTTGTGTCTAAAGCCATGCCCAGATATCGATTTTGAGGTCGATTGGCCTTAAATCAAAGAAATTAAAAATGGCGGCTACTCTTTTCAATTCTGACATTGGATTTGCCTTCTTTACCTAAAGCCATGCCCAGATATCGACTTTGAGGTCAATTGGCCTTAAAACAAAGAAATTTAAAATTGCGGCCACTTTTTTCAAATCTAGCCTTGGATCCGTCTTTTGTAACCAAAGATATACCCAGCTATCGATTTTGAGGTCAATTGGCCCTAAAACAAAGAAATTCACAATGGCGGCCTCTTTTTACAATTCCGGCGTTGGATTCATCTTTTGTAACTAAAGATATGCGCAGATATTGATTTTGCGGTCGATTGGCCTTAAAATAAATAAATTCAAAATGGCGGCCACTTTTATCAATTCTAGCCTTGGATCCGTCTCTCGTAACCAAAGATATTCCCAGCTATCGATTTTGAGGTCAATTGGCCTTAAAACAAAGAAATTCTAAATGGCGGCCATTCTTTCAATTCTAACATTGGATCTGCCCTTTAAGCCTAAAAGCCTAAAAAAATACTATAATAATCATGTAAACTTAACATAACCAACTGACTTTTGTAAGCTGATGCACCGCACATGCAAAATATTTGGTAAAAAATCAACAAAATCACGTTGATCCCCGGTTGTCGCTAAACAAGTGAACCTTGATAAAATAGCTTGTGGCTCTGACATCGTCCCTGACGCGCCCCTGATTTAGGTGAAAAATTATCTGAGCCTCCTCAATAGGTTCCGAGATATTGACCATGCGAAATTTTACCCACTGTGATATTATCTGTATGGTTTTTGTATATTCAAATTAGAAGAAATCACGCACAGCAGAACTCGCTGTGCCCATACCTAGCGTCTCGCCCCGCACCCGCGCGCGTGGGGCGGGGCAGTGTGTGAAGCGCCTTACTGCCATCTGTTGTATGTCCATTCTAATGCTAAACTATTTTGTTTTACAGTACAATGCCACCTAACGGGACATTTTTGAAACCCGGCAGATGTTGAAGTTTCCAGGCTAATTATCAGCGCCATCTAGCAATAAGCCGGGATTTTGCACTTTTTCAGGTGAACGCTTCAATGTATGGGGATCGTCAGTCTATACTCTTATTAGTCCATGGTTTACTAAAATAATAGAAAAGTATTGTATAGGCTTAGAATATTATATAATTGTATTGTATTAGCCTATAATGTCCCAATGTCGGGCAAAGGCCTCTCCAAGATCCTTCCATGAATCGCGATGCCGCGCTACAGTGAACCAGTTACTGTTAAATGAATCCAGTTCATCTCGCCATCTCTTCTTTGGTCTATCTCTACGCCTACGAGCAGTGTCAGGCCTCCTGTCTGTTATTTGTGGAGAATATTATATAAAGGTTACGATTTTCTGCTCTTTCTGTACTATGCTTAGCAAAATGTGTTAGCCGAATACATCGCATTCTGAATAAAACAACGACCTAATCCAAAATTTTGACTAGATGAGTTTAAACAAAATATGGACCATAAAGAGCAAGCTGCATCGACATAGAAAAAACATAGGGTCAAAATTGTTTGAATTTATCTTAGTTCCCCGCCCAACTTAAAAGAGAATGTCGTATAGGGTTCGTTTTTGTGACGATTCCCACAAGTCAACGATTTTGGATCAGGTCATTGCTTTATTAAGAGTGCGACATGTTTAAGTAGGAGAAGATAACTTAAAAGGATATTACGTCATTAATTGTCAGTATTATTATTATTATTTTAATTCAGATCACATAATACATATAAATGAAATAAACAAAATATTAGTTACTTATAGCGACACATTTATTATATTACACTTCTCAGAACTACTTTTATACAATAATTTTGGAAAGGATAGGCAAACTGCTCAGCAATCAAGTTTAGCATGCCAGTGCTACTGTTTCTTAAGTGCTGCAGCATGGAAGACGATTTTTGTGAATTATGGCTTGAAAGCCATCCGTCCGCTTCCGCAAACATGCGAGATATAATATAATTGTAGATTTCGCAAACCAAATCTTTTATATTAAAAAAATGTTTTTTTTTAACTATTACTTATGAATCCGGAAAAATAGTGTTATAACTGCACGACCAATTAATTTAACAACTACATAACCAATAATATAACGTTAATCTCACCGCGCCTTCACGACACACCCACTAAAGCAAATTAATAGGGACACACAAACACCCACTTCCTCTCCCAGAAAAGCCGAAAACATCGGAAGGAAGTCAGCAATAACCGTAATACGATAAAAATTATCAAAAAGGCGACACCCGTGTAACTAGCCCACTTCAAAACGATCGCGTTGGGGTGCGGCTTGGGGATACATTAATTATAATGAACCCATTAAGCTTGTATATATAGATGTATGGGGTAACCCTATATATATGAACGTCGGCGTCTGTCGCGGGGCTTGACGAGTCAATCAATTTTCTATATAGCCATCAGGCGGTGTACTGAAAAACAAAAACACTTTCGCGTTAAACTATATTCAAAAGTAATTCAATATAATGTAATTTCTTAAATAATTTTATTTTTGCTTCGGTTTTTTTACTCAGTGTGTATCTTTATTACTAATTGATTTTCTTAGTAGAAATGATTGTTGTCAAGTTTGAACAAATAAGTCTTATATATTAATTGATTAGGTTCTATTTCCTATTTCCAATGCTAGACTACCGCGCATATTATTATGACAACACAAATAGACCGATATCTTTGGCATTGACGCTTTCTTCACGTGACAAACGGTAGACACACTCTTAATAAAATAGAAAAACAATACACCAATAAACAGGGTAAATACTGATACAGCCTTGAATTCAAGATAATGTCAAGTAATAGACAGCCAGAAATAGATGATGCTCTTATGTCGTATTTGTTTCAAGTACCTCGTCAAGACGTGTGACTTACAGAGATATGACAGGCAGTTGGTTTGATTGCGATTGAATACATAATAATATTAGTGTAAAAGCAACGCTCGTCGTTCGAGTTATGCTGTTTCCTATTTTCGTAAGTTCTTCTTTCACGTCTTCAGAGTGAAAGTTACTCATCAAATATAAGGAGAGTAAATAAATTATGATCAAAACGTACAAACAGGGTCCATACATACCACCGCTTATATTTAAGAACCCTGTTCATGAATATGACAGACAGGGTCCATAATATTTAAAACTATTTCAATAACCTCGATTTTATTACCAATTATTAGAATATATTATTTTAAGTTCATTTCAGTATGATTATTTACATTTTAATGATTACAACATAGTAAACATAGTTATTAACATCGCTTCCTGGATTATTATAAACTAAAATACTTGCTGATAACAAAACAGCGGACGTTGCAGCCGATGGATTTCAGCTTCTCGTTTGTTGTTTTTGTAGTTCATGTGTTGATATAGAAACTGAAACAATTTTTTTTAAAACGAGCGTTTCAGGAAATATCTGCATGCGGAAAAACAATGTTTGTTACAAGAGAAAATTACAATAGCTGCTCGTCTATAGCCTTTTTGTAATCGCTTCCACCACTGGAGGGTGAATGGAACGGTTATGTTGGTTTCACCGGTTTTATGGCCCAATATCGACACTCGGGAGCATAGCATCATTCGAGCGACCACTGGACCGAGTCCCTAACACTATACCGGCATACCAACCAAAACCCGCGGTGCCCTTCTTCGGTGCATACGGGACGGCCCCGGGGTCTATAGCCCTTACTATGAAAAGACTTAAACTTAAAAAAAGGTAGGCATATTAATGAACAAGAACTTTTACAATTCCGTGTATATGATTAGCATTCTTAATCAAGTCCTGGCCATCCCTCACTCATTATCGATTCATTAACGACACAGCCTTGGCAATGTACCGATCGGAGCCGGACGTCGACCGTCTTCGATAGAGTGCTTTATCAAGGTAATTAGTCACATTAAAAGATTTTCCTGCTGCCATCAATGATAACCTACGTTCTGAGGTCGGGTTGATAAATTAATTATTAACTAACGTTCGGAAACACAAAGATTGGATTGTTGTGACAAATATTCTCCTTTCAAGACTTCAGTGTTGTAATAATAGCTTAGCGTACTTAGACTGTGCAATGGGTGGTATCTTGAGTTCAACGGGCTATTAAAATATGTCAGAGTACATTAGCAAGCCCACTTGCCTCTCGTAACACCTCCAAAGCTTTCATCTACAAATACATGGCTCTACACTCGTAATCATTCCACAGTTCAGACATAGCCAATCCTACGCCAGTCTAATCATAGAGCGTGGCGCACGCGGCAACGACGCGTCCCGCGTTGTCGCCTTACACCTGAATGAAGCCGAGGCTCTATAATCGGCGGTAGATATTTTCGCGAGCGCACAAGTTACGCAACAGTCGTAATACAGTAACCCAGATAGCGCGTAGTAAACATGTCGTTGACCCCGTCACGTGTGTAAATCCGTCTATATATTGTTTACTTGTATCGCGAAAACATGTTTGTTGGCTGACGTTTTTTATCAATGGAAAAGTGGATAACGGATCTGATTGTATAGTACAAAGTATACTGAAGAGATAGGGTATGTCGATTTGGTTTTCAGGATAATGTTGAACTGCGTTACTAAATTTACACCGGCCCACCCCGGAATTCGACTTGGCAGAGTCAAAAACGGGTGGAAATTTTAGTGTGTGCCGAGCTTAAACAACTTATTTCAAACCGACTTTTTCACACAGCCGTGTCACTGTGGATAGGAACCATGGAATTATTATGTACAATGCATAACCTGACAGTGACTGACAAGAGATCCTTCGACAACGAAATGAAATCGATTTCATAATTAAATGCACTATTATTTATAATCCCCGAGTTCCCTGACATCGTAATGACCATGGGGCTCTGATATTATGTTTACCTACTTGGTATTGCAAAAAAGATATACTCAAGAACACTAATGAGCGATAACTGTTGCTTCATTAGAGGACCCGACGATGGTCTTACCTCTTATCAGTGATAAATGATACATTCGCAAGAAATAAATAATCCTCCTAGCCAGTTTCGGCCACGGCGGCCAATCTCAACGGAGATCAGCCAGGTACGCAGGAGATATTATAGTGCACAAGTGTGTGCGCAATACACAGGTGCACTCGCTATTCCTTCACTCTCATAGTCCGGTGAGACGGGAATCCGACATGACCGGAGAGAGATCAGGCGCAGGACCAACGGCTTTACGTGCTTTCCGAGGCACGGGGGTATCACACCGCCAACTTCCTGACTCCGAGCTGCGACTGAGTAAATTTTAAGATGGAAAAACCCAGTCACAATTTTTTTGGCTCGACCCGGGATTCGAACCCAGGACCTCAGCGCGCAAATCGTACTCGTAATGCGTACGCAATACCACTACGCCACCGAGGCAGTCGCAAGAAATATTATAATAATAACGTCATTACGACAATGCAAATTCAGATGCTCTAAAAACCTGAAAATCCTAATCAGGTTGAAAATTTTTAATGAGCCAATACAAATAAATGTACAGCGTTGGCACGAACACACGAATGGTAAAAGAAAAGAAACTGTTTTCAAGCGTGTGCGCAATTCGAAATAAGATACAAGGAAATCAGCGATTGCCACATTTAAAAATACACGAATCAAACATATCTCGTTTACCGCGCAGTAAAAAAAATATGCAAGTTATTAAACCAAAAATATTTTCATAGACGGAAAACAAAACTGCATTTAGCCAATGTTAAAAAACAATACTATTATAATAAATCAAAATAACGTACCTCTAAAATGGAACAAGCACCTCGTCAAGATAGTCCACAAGCATTAATATATAAAAACAACGGAACGGCCGTTTATCAGCACTCAATTCTTATCAATTGATTGATAAACGAAAAATATTGACGGCGTGATACGGCGTTGCCTCTAAACGGATTCGTTATTGTCGTTATATTTACGTCTTTTATCATGCAATTTTATGAAAACATTATTATTTAATACAGGGCTGGTATTATTATTTTATGCAAATACAATTTAATGAAACGAAATGTATATAACATACTGTGCCACTGCTGGTGACGGGCCTCCTCTACTGAGAGGATTTAGCCTAAGCTCACCCAACCGGCTTAGTGCGGGTTAGCAGACTTAAAATACCCTAAAAATTCTTATTGAAAATCTCCGGATATATTTTCACGCAAACTTATAATCTTATTATATAAAAAAGGAATCCTATTTTCCTTGGTCACGGCATCACGCGTGAACGGCTGGACTGATTTCGTTATTTCTTTTTTGATGTGTTTATTATTGACAGGAGAAGGTTCTTATGAAAGAAAAAATTAAGAAAATTACGCGGAAAAACGGCTGGACCGATTTTAATGAAATTTTTTTGTGTGTCTCCAAGAGGATTCGAGAATGGTTTAGATTACAATTCTATCCGGTAGGTAGCGTTGTACTCGGGTTCTAGGATTTTATTTCCTTTTTAGGGCAGGACAACGTCTGTCGGGGCCGCTAGTTTAATTATAAAAGTTAGAGTTGCGTATCACTTTGCTCGACCCGGGGATCGAACCCGAGACCTCAGCTTTGCAGTCGTACTGTAATACAACTACGCCACTGAGGCAGTCATAGGTATTCGTAATAAGTAATTAATAGGTATTCGGCAAAATTGGTATTGGGTATTTCCTTTTGTGATTCAAGGTTTTCATTTTTCATTTGTTGTAATCGGTTGTCACTAGATGGCGTGCAAACTTGTTTCACGTTGTGTTATGATCGGGCACACGCATCTCGCTTCCAAAACATGACGAGTTTTTCTGAAGATGATGAAGAAAAATTAATAAATATTGTTGCTGGTTATCCAGTCCTCTACGAAACGTCAAATCCAAATTACCGGAATAATTTAATAAAAGATAAAGTGTGGAAAGTCATAGGAAAGAAATTAAATAAAAATAGTAAGTACCCAATTTCATTATACTCAACACTTTTAACAGTGTATACCTACATGGAAATATCACCGTAATCTACGCACTAAGTTAAACGTAACAATGTGTCGCGATGGAGTATACTTTGTGTTGAATTGAATTTTTAGTAGTAAGTATTATAAATTCTCTTTGGGCGTGTTTGACAGAGACAAATGGTGTATGCAGTTTGACGTGAGAATCGGAATTTGACGCCATCTTGTACGGCGCGGCGTAGACAGTGTCGCCAACATTTCAAATTTGAACCCCCTAAAAGCAACTAAACATAACCCTAAAACCCTCTAAAAACAGTATTCACGGTATTGTCAACTTTTTCTTTGCCAGTTAACTTCATTCAACGTTCGTTACGTGTTCAGTTGATGTTAACTCTACGGGATCTACCACAATATACCTACATACTTCTTTAAAAGACATATCTAAAAACGGGCTTAAGAAGCAGGCGTAGTTTTTTAAGTAAGCTGTGGTCAGAGTTGAGCAGCTGTATACGGAGAACGAATACAAATTATTCACTACGGAGTATAGTGTAATTATTGAAACATTTATTGTATAGGTACGAAGCACCAATGAAATCCCAGGGGGAAACTGAGGCAAAATGTACGCTATATTTATCTAGCTAGAATTGGAAATTCTGTGATATGCTAACAGGAAGTTGGTAGAGTATTTCGCAATCGTTATTTTCAGTAATGGCGGATGACTCATGCGCCGTTACGAAACTCCGCGTTGGCCTTCGGCGAAATCTAACGAATGGAATATTCTAGGCTTGCTCACTGAAATAGGTTTTGTGTTATTTATCCTGTTAAGATATTTCTCAAACTCTGACATTCATATCTATTATAATCTATTATTATGACATTTAATTAAAATCTATGAAGCGTGCCCCTTATCTATCTCTTAATAGCATATTATCCATAAACAAAAACAGATAATATGAATTCTGATAACAATACCTATTTGTTCGTGTGGTTAATTAACTGAAAATAAACCAGTCACGCTGTAACGGGAAATCGGCCGCTAATAACGCGCCGTTGTGAAACATAACGGCGCGTTATTCAGGCACCGTTACAGTAGTGAATCATCGCTAAGCTTCAAACTAACACATGTAATGTTCTAGAAACACATTTCATGCAACGTTTGCATTTCTATATAATACACATCGTATATCAGAACCATGGGACTAGGACGTGAAACGAAAAACACGATGCGTCTCCGCTTCGTTTTTTGTGATTGGTTGAGTGACTGACGTATCGGTATTTTGATGTTTGTGATTGATCGAGAGACCGACACGTCAGTCTCTCAACCAATCACAATAAAACGAAACGGAGACGCATCGTATTTTTTTTTCACGTCCTTAACCCCACTGAACAAGTTTCAAATATTTAAAAATCTTATTCATAAATCGTTGGAGAGTTCGCGTGATGTTTTATATATATTGAAACAGCTTTAATGGTTTTTTCACAACGGGGTGTGTGACAAGAAAGATGTAAAACAAACATTTCATTCACAAGATCGATTTTATCAACTGTGCTACACGTGAGCCACAATATACCTTGGTATCAAGATAAAACATGATTTTTGTTTACTATCCGCTGGAATTAAATTCACATACCTTAATGTAGGTGACCACTGAACGCGAACTAGCAGATATAACACATAATCGATCAAACTAATTAAGAATATTCCTAAAACTGATTAACGAGGCTATATACATGACGTTATCGTGCGGCCGCCACGAGCTAAAACACGTGGCTTTACTCGAATTTCAGACAGATTAATATTCTACAAGGTTTTGTAAGTATAGTTTCAAATATAGATATAATGTCGCCAATTAAAGATGTTGCGTGCCTACGCGGTTTCCGCTTTCTGCCGCCCATTTTTGTTGGATAAACGACCGATTCTGGGAGGCGTCTCCACAAAACGGATCAATATGGCGGATTATTCACCATGTGCATTGTGGTGGTAGTTTTACCACTTTTTTAGAATATTTACCGAATAAATTATATTATGTATTAGTAGTTGACGGAAAACAAATATTTATAGGCAAAACTTTATCGTACTTGGAAATAACCCAACTTTTTAAGCGCGTGGTAATATTGGATTCGTCTGCGAAGTTGTCGTGAGATCTGAATGATTTTTATTAAGAATATCTTTGAACTTTCAGATATAAAAAGATATCGGGAGCGTAAAGAAGTTTATGACATAACTCTAGTAGAAAGTCAGGAATGATTAGAAAATTAACGAACTATACACATACACGAGAACAACCCGAACAAGTTAGCAGGCTAGGATATAAAATGGAGACGCATTAGACAAGAGTGTAGAATATTTAAATCATTAAATATATGGCGAGGGCCTCGTAACCATGGACAAGGTAACTTTTCCACGGTCCACAAGAGGCCAGTGGACACGGGTCTTAAGCGTTGAGCGCGCCAAAAACCGCAGTCAGGAACTCCCGAGTTAATCCCCTTTGTCATCAAAAAGATATTGACATAATATGCTATCTATTTATTCACCACACCAATTGAAAACGTGATGTTCGAAATTAATCTTTAAATACACAACATTAAATTCTTTATTTTTTTAAACATTAACAAAGCTCTGAATAATAAAATCTTCCAACGCAGCAAAAAATCGTACATAGCAAAATCGACTTTAAAGCGCACTCAATACAGTCCAAATCAATTCGAAGGCGAATTAAATCTGTAAAATATCAAACGAGTTTTTGCAAAGTGAAACAACTCACCGAACGCTGGAAAGTAGATCTTCAATTATTAGCGATAGAGTCGAAATTCGCTTCGCTTGTGTTTCACGCTTTTATTATTACTGTTTGCAACGTGGCGTCGTTGCGCGGCCAACGGCCAATTCGTTATCAGAGCGAGAGGGAAGATGCGGCCGCTCGATGCGCTGCTCGGTCGGAGACTAGTGTGCGTCCGCGTGCGCGCCCGCATTTCAAACAATGATTCATGTGCAAAATTGAAAGATTGACGTGTACACTCGGTCATTGGCTACATTATGGCCACGCTATGTAATTAGTTTAAAGTGCTACGAGATGAAATACGCTTGGGTTCAAAGTCGAATCGTAGTCTATCACACGATCTTGCTAAAATTGTTGGAATTTCCGGCCCATTGGGACTTTTAGATATTTGGTAAGCTAACATACAAGTAACACGTTATGTTTGAACAAATATTGTGCAATCACATACAAAATTCCTTATAATAAGTACGATTTTCCACAAGATTCATTATTGTCAATACAATTAGAAAGCAATACCTAGGTACAATGCATAATAGACATCACGTAAAATGACAAAGAAGTTTCAATATCGCAACACGGTACGAAAGGACAATCTATTTTCAACATTCGCTTATTTACTGCGAGATTGGTATATGAAATATGTATTCTTTCGTGTATAAACATTATATACTTTCACTCAAAGATTAATTATCGAAGTGCTGACAAAATAACTTATTCACACAGGCGGAGCCGCGAGCAAAAGCTAGTAGGCAACAAAATAAACAAATCTGTATCATCCGTATAACTGGTAAAACTTGTAGTAAATTTATTCAGCAGTTTTGGGTTTATATATATATAAACTCATTTGCAAAAAAAACGGGCACCTAAGCAATGAACCATTTCAAATGTTACTATTGGTTTGTTTGATAATTATAGGTAGTTTTACTTTCACAATTTTGTAAATTAATAAGCAAATAATCGTTTTCGTCAGTATTATCATAAAATTTTGATAAAATTTATGGGTTTTAATGCTAAAGTTCACTAGTAGTGTATGCTCGCTAGTAGTGCATATGCTCGTGAAGTAAAAGTTAACAAAGATTTTTGTTTGTTTTTTCTTTAATAAAGTAAAAGCAGATAAATGTTTAGTATCGAGTGTGACCCCCTCTAGCTGAAATCACAGTTTGAATTCGTCTGGGTATGCTAGCGAGGATATCCCGGATACTTGCTTGCGGAATACGTTCCCACTCCGCGGTAATCACATTCTTCAGCTCTCTGATGGTTTGCGGAGCCGGTTGTACTGATCTCACGCGTCGTTTCAGAACGTCCCAGACATGCTCTATAGGATTGAGGTCGGGACTTCGAGCTGGCCAATCCAAACGACGAATACCGACCTCTTGCACATACGCTTCCACATCGCCAGACCGGTGGGTGCGAGCGTTGTCGTCCATAAAAATTGAGTCTTCGCCTAAAGCGGCCAATGCGGGTTGTGCATGAGGAATAAGAACTTCCGTTATGTATCGATGTCCAGTCAGTGAGCCGTTTTCAATGAAGACTAACTCTGTACGATCCATTGAATTTATTCCTGCCCAAAACATAACAGAACCCCCGCCATAAGGTGTGATTTCTTCAAAACAAGCCTCTGCAAAGCGTTCTCCTCGTCTTCGTAGCACTCGCCGACGTCGATCTTCACCGAACAGAGATATCCTGGCTTCATCGGAGAACAATACCTTATTCCTGTCTTCTTGAGTCCATGACTCACAATTTCGAGCAAACCTAAGCCTGGTAACTCTGTGCTCACGGAGTAACTTAGGGCCGCGGGCCGGGCGATGACTGCGTATATTGGCCGCGAGCAGCCTCCTCCTGACCGTCCATAGACTAATATGCACATTTCTTACTTCTTCGAGGTTGTTCTTAAGGTCCACATACGAAGACTTGCGATTTCTCAATGCGCGACTCACAAGAAAACGATCATCCCGTGGTTGGGTACATGGTTTTCTTCCAGAACCAGGCCTTCTCTCGACAGAACCGGTGTCTTGATACCGCTGCCAGGTCCTTTGAACCGTCGAGCGACTCACACTTAGCCTCTGAGCCACGAAGCATTGGCTGCAGCCCTCTTCGAGCAGCGCAATAATTTTTGTAGTTTTTACCACTTTCTCTAACATTATTGAGACAGCTAAACAGCAATAAATGAAGCTTTGACAATTAAGAATATGAAATAAATTCATAAAAATTGACTAAAAGTTATGAAAACCGATATTATCTTTTGGAACTTCGCACCAAAAATGTAGGATAAAAAGTGGTTTTCTGTAAAAACGAGCATCAAACGAAAGTTTTAATTTAGAACGTACTGTTTTAAACACCACGGCATTTTTAAAACCGGCCAGTAACATGTACAAATGATTGAAATCATTTTGGTACCGTATTTTTTAAAAAAAGAATTAAAATCCAAACCGCCCGTTTTTTTTGCAAATGAGTGTATATATATATATATATTTTTAAACTAAAACTGACAGCCATGTCGCGAACGGCGTTTAACGAGCGTTACGTATACGCTAGTCGCTAACGTCAGAAGTAGTCGGAGTCAGTGCAAGGTCGAGCGGACAAAATAATGCTGATTATTATTATATAAGACACGCGGCTTGGAGGCGGGCCGGACGCCGCGTCGGCTAGCGTGGATTCGAATAACAGATATTTTTAATTAATAATGATAATGAATCCAGCTGCTCAAAACGCATGACAAAATTATACCACGCACGCGTATTCATGTTGCAACTTGTACATTGCCTTATCAGACAAATCGATACGGGCTAAACTTACGAAAAACAAATTGCACTGCATTCCACAATAATCATGTTACCATGTTACTACCAATTCTCTCAATATTAAGACTTGTTTTTATACCAATAAGGCCTCATTTGGTACCAATAAAAATTTCCAATAAAGAAAAGATGTACAAAAACGTGTAGCCACGTTTCGTAGCGCTAACGCGGTAACGGCGCCGCGTCGTTAGACGGAAGAGCGGGACGTGCGTCACAGCGCCAAGGTCACGCGTACAGTGGAAAATTCAATTAGTTTTTACACATTTTACACTTCTGCTATATTGGAATTTCTTTTTAGATACATCTATATATTACAGGAGTACCCAATATTTTTGCTACTGCATGCTGTGTCCTATGGACATATTGAACAGCGATCTACGTAGAGAACATAAAAATAATGGTAATAAGTCTTCCGAGGTCACCCACCAAACATACAATACATGTTATGGTACTTTTACGCCATCTTCAAAATACAGTCTCAGTGGAGAACAACAAAATGAAAACAGATACTTATTTTACTTTCTATTAATTTATAATAATTAGCAATTTGTTTTTCTGAAAAGCATTGTAAGGCCTTCCGTCACTACCGATTCATTCCAATCATGACATGCTATGTAAAGTGTAGACGCGCAATGAAAAACATATTCTGAAAATTCTCACGTCATACTTATTTAAAGAGAAGACTCAAATTCCCACAAAATGATCATGTCCGCTGTCATATCCGTAATTATACTGCATTGTATAACGGGTATAAAGCATCACGATGCATGTTTTTGAGAAATGGATGGAATTAGACTATTAGTCTTTCACTGAGCTAATTTGCGTTTCGGGATGTTTCCGAACGCATTTTTATTTGCCTGATCATATCAAATTTCCAGTATATTCTTTAACAGATTTTTGAATATGAAACATTGAGTAAATGTTTGGTCAAAGGATATTGAAGCCGGTTGAACTATTGAGCATTATGAGACCTGGTATCTGTTTGCTTCTGTTCCACAGTCGTTGCCCTTTATCAGACGAGCGGCATTCTCGTCTCAACTTTTAAATGTACTTAAAAATATAATAATCTATATTTTATTGATATTGTGAACCAAATCAAAATGCTGGGTATATTATTTTATTTGTATAGTTTCATAGTTTACTTTTACCGGCGAATATACTCGCGTTGGTCCAGACACTATTACCTCACCGGTCTTTATCGGACGATTTATTCCGTCCGTTTAATATCGACGACGTATATAAAGGAGCATTGTCCGTCACAGCGATGCACGCCAAAACGCGACCTTTCGCAGAAATCACGCGCATCGTACGTGCGCGGGCACTCCGAGGCTTACAATTCGTCGTCATGACTACGTGAAACATGATCTTTGTTTGAGAACAGTATCACCGTCTCAGGACTGGCAAATATATTCATTTGCCTAACGACATATATGTAATCTACACTAATATTATAAAGTTTGAAGAAATCTCTGCAACTATTGAGCCGATTTCGATGAAATTTGGTATAGAGATAGTTTGAGATCTTAGAGAAAATATAAAGTGAAAATTTTATCCCTAAAACAATATTTCAAGCGAGCAGAATCGCAAGCAAAGTTCGTCTTTCACAATTTGGTAACTTCTATGATTCCGTCACAAGTGTAACCTTGTACATTGATAGTTTTATAAGGTTATCTAAGTTAGGAGAGTAGAATACCTAAGTACTCGTTAACATTTTTGGCCCCTAGCTGTTGTTGAGACTAGTAGTTTCAGCACGCTGGGACAAAAAGGAGCTATTTGCGCACAATAATTTATTATTTGATTTTGAACTTTTACGGAAGCTCAGCTCTTAGGTTAAAAATGTTTGTTTAAAATGGGCAACATAGCTTAAACTATAATTATTATTTTATGACTCCACAATGTAAATCACAAAAGTTCATTTCCTAACGCATTCACATCTAACTCGAGTGCTCACCGGGCCACTGGACCGGTTCCGACGAAGTTCTTTTGAAAGTCATGGCCCGGGTTCGATTCCCTGGCGAGATAACACGTGTTTAGGCGTCTGCGCTCGCGGCCTTCGCAGAGGCTTTTGTTGTTCGACTTTTGTTCGCCGCCTTTTGTGTATAAACGTATTTCTCGTGAAGTGGTGGATTGTTGTAATTTTGATTTTAACAATGATAATATTTATTGTTTGGCTTTTTGGTGCGGCTTCGCTCGTAAAATTTCTTCGCGGAATAAATATAATCATATTTAATAAATGACTGGATGAATGAAAATGAATGAATGAATAATGTTACTGGGATGAGATGGCTGCAGGACGCCCTACGATTTGCGAAAGATCGCCGGCAGAAACTGAATGCGACAGGCCGAAGATAGGATAAAACGTATTAGAGGAGGCCTGTGTTCAGCAGTCTTTTTTAATATAGGCTGATGATAATGATTGATGACTGAAGTGCAGTAGTTGCTAAAGGAAGGATTAGTTAATTAATGTGAATGCTTTAGTGGCGCCACTGCTTAACCTTAATTTTTTTGCATCAGAATACCTACATTATGAAACGAGTACCTTGCTCATCTTTTACATTAAAAATAGGGTAAATTTCAAACAAGACAAAAATGTAATGAACTGACCTACAACACAATTTTACACCCCATTGCGACGACATCTAATTATAGATAAGAAAGCCAATCGTAGATGGAATAAAATAAGGGCATAAAAAGAAACATACACACATACACACAAATTGACATATTCAGGTCGGCGCGGCGCGGCGACAATATACATGACAACCATTTTAAACGCCGCGTGCATCATGCATGCTACTGATAAACATACAAATAAGATATTGCGGCATACTATTTAAACCTTATCTAAAAACATTTCACTACTAAGTTTTCCTCGCGATTCCACCCGCATGAGATTCTTAGGATTAAGGTATTCTTCTACGCTAATATAATTTAGATTTTATCGTTATCCTTCCTTACATAATGTAAAAAAAATCGCCTCTGTACGCGATAAACTCAAAAACTACCGAACAAATTTCGATGGGTATGGAAATAGTTTGAGACCCTGGGAACGTTCACTGGAAAATATAAACCGGGACTTTTAACCTGCAAAATTTTTTACACGCGACCGAAGCCGCGAGCTAACGTTAGTCCAACTATAACGCTACTTTAAATGACTTTATGCACGGAAAAATATGATCTATATTTTTGTAACATGATTTTACGAACTGTGACAGCAACATAAAGCTTGTAACAATTGATAAATGACACGCATAACCAGAACACCCAGCGTGCAATGTAAATAAATTCAAATGGTGCTGGTTCTCTTTGACAAATTGCTTGGATTTTGCCAAGGTTTAGAAATAATTAGTCATCAATTTGTTAAAAGATTAAGGTTTATAACACAAGAATCAATGTAATATGATCTTGTAAACACTGGTTGCACTTCTGCATACCCGTTTAGTGCTAGGATTGCGCTTATATAGTCTTGAAACTTTAAAAACCTTAATGATTTCGTTATAAGTTTATGACATTTTGGTACATATTATAACATCTTGACTAAATGTCAAGGATTTGTCAAGTAGAATAATATATTTTTATTACATGTACTCATAAGAAAAGTAAATTTATGTTAAAAATATGCACTTTTATCACAAAACTGACATCTAGGCTTCCAGCCAAGATGCCTTTCAGCCGACATTTATAATTACTTCATGTCGTTTTTGTAGTTACTGATTAGAAAGTTTTTTTGAATCTAAGCCAGTTAACCGACTGGCATTTAAGGCAGGTACAGTCAGCGGCATAAGTATCTGTACAAATTAAAAATTTCAAATTGTCTATGTACTTTTATATTATGATTTTTTTATACATGTAAATGGCCATGTAGTGCCTGGATAACAGGCGGAGGATGCAGTGGCCAGCGGACAAATTGTCATAGCAGTGTCGTTGGATATCTCCAACGCATTCAACACACTGCCCTGGGCCTGCATCCACGAGGCACTGCGGTACCACGTGGTGCCGCCCTATCTCCGGCGTCTGGTGCACGCGTATCTGTCTGACAGGCACGTGGTGTATCCGGGCGCCGATGGGTGGCACCGAAGAGCGATGTCGTGCGGTGTTCCACAGGGCTCGGTCTTGGGCCCTCTCCTGTGGAACATCGGGTACGACTGGGTGCTCCGTGGTTCCAATCTCCGGGGCGTCGGCGTGACTTGTTACGCCGACGATACGCTAGTCACAGCGACTGCTGGGACCTTCCGGGACGCCGCAACTCTGGCGGCGGCGGGCACCGGCCAAGTAGTTGGACGAATTCAACGCTTAGGTTTGAAGGTGGCCCTCGAGAAAACCGAGGCCGTGTGTTTTCACGGACCTCGGAGAGGGCCACCGGCCGGTGCCGGCATCGTCGTTGGGGGGGTGCGGATCCCCATCGGCTCTAGCATGAAGTATCTAGGTTTAGTCCTAGATAGCCGATGGCGATTCCGCACCCACTTTAAGGAGTTGAGGACAAAATTGTCCCGGGCAGCGGGCGCTCTTTCCGGTCTGCTGCCCAACCTGGAAGGTCCTGGCTTCCCTTGCCGGAGGCTGTATCACGGAGTCGTGCGGTCCATGGCCCTTTATGGCAGCCCCGTTTGGGCTGACTCCCTGAGCCGCCCCTGCGTCGCTCTCCTGCGCGCCCCGCAGAGAGCTTTAGCGCAGCGGGCGGTCAGGGCGTACCGCACGGTCTCTTTCGAGGCGGCTTGCTTATTGGCCGGATTTCTGCCCTGGGACCTGGACGCCAAATCCCTTGCCGATGCATTCCATTGGCGGGAGGAGGCGTTCAGTCGCGGGGAGCGTCCGGCCCTGAAGGAGGTGGAGGCCAAGAGGGCCTCCTTACGGCGAGCCGCCGTGGAGGAGTGGCGTCTCAGGCTGGAGGCCCCGTCGTGGGGGCACAGGGTCGTAGAGGCAGTGCGTCCTGTCTTTGCCGAATGGCTGGACAGGCGCCACGGAGCGGCAACATACCGCCTGACGCAGGTGCTCACCGGGCATGGCTGCTTCGGTGAGTTCCTGTTTCGGGTGGTGGGGATAGAGGAGTCGGCCGTGTGTCACTATTGTGACAACTGCCCAACGGACACGGCCCAACACACGTTGGAGTTTTGCCCAGCCTGGGATGAAGAACGCAGCGCTCTCAGAGCAGTCGTCGGAGGAGACCTCTCGCTGCCGGCCGTGGTCGCTTCCATGGTCGGCGGTCGGGAGGCCTGGCAGGCGGTGGCCCACTTCTGCGAGGCGGTCCTCTCGCGGAAGGAGAGTGCCGAGAGGGATCGCCAGCGCAGTGGTGATCCCTCCCGCCGCCAGACGAGACGTAGGAGGCGTCGGGTGGACGACTGACCGACGTCTCCCGCCCTGTGGATTGGGGGCGTTTGGAGAATTCCACCACGGTATCCCCTGCCTGTCGTAAAAGGCGACTAATAGGGGCCTCCGGGGGTCACGGGTGGGCGGGAGGGGCCGTCCACCTATTAGTCTAGCCAACTTCTGTGACCCCCGTGATGGACGGCAGCGTGTCTCACGCTGCCTCGGACGCCAAGGGCGTCCTTCGGTGTACGGGGGCTTCTGAGCCCCCGCAACAACAGGAGAAGGACCGCAACAGCGGTACGCGCAGGGGCGGTTGCGGACGACAACTTAGACGTGAGTCGGAGGAAGCCCGCAGCCGTCCCTAATGCGCCGAAGATGGCCACCGCGGAGTTTTAGTTGGTATGCCGTGCGGTGTACATAGGTTAGGGACTCGGCCCGGCGGTCGCCCGACGTTTTCCATCTTTCCGGGCGGCTCAACGTCGGGTCGTAAGGCACGGTGAACCCAACATAACCGCTCAGTCGTTCCCCTTGAACACTGGGCGGTAGTAATAAGTCACTTTCTCCGCGTCAACAAAAAAAAAAAAAAAAAAAAAAGTGCCTGGATAATGATTTTTATATTTTTATGGAATCTTGAAAAAGAAACAGTCGAAGGCGGGACTCGAACCCACGAGTCGTCGTCGTCGAGGGAGGTCGTGGGTTCAAGTCCCGCCTTGGACTGTTTTTTTTTCAAGATTCCATAAAAATATAAAAATCATTGTCTACATACTTTTATGTTTTTGCTAATCTTTTTTTTTCTCTTCACAAAAATAAAATGAAAGAGATTGACTGTACTTCAAACAAAGAGAAAAATCTTTCTCTTTAACTTAACGCGTATATAGGCGATTTGAATTTTTGATTTTGTTCAGCTAATTATGTTGCTAATTGTACATTTGAAGAAGCCTGTCGCATAACTGCCACTCATAGTCCTGACTGCTGACTATCATTTACCTATAGACTTCTGACCTCAAAGCTCTGCGAATCAAAGATTTGGGCGTGGGAAACGAACCCGCGTCCCGCCGTTCGGTATTCTTCATCTCTCTTTGTTATCCAGTAGAGCGATAATACTTTTCTTAAACCAGTACATAGTATGTACGAATTAATAAAAAATCTATTAAAAATTTAAAACTTAGTAGTAAGATTAAACTATTAATAGAAATAAAATAGTTTTTGCACTTTGAACTTCATTTCATTCCATTTTATTCCGCAGTGCAAATTCAATGAAGCCAATCGTTCAGAACATTATTGAGTGAGTCGGTGACCCATTTGCGAGCGCACAAAGCTCCCTCATTAAACTTATCTAGAGCTTTATTACACCCAATCTGCTGATAAATAAATCTTCAGAGTACAGCGACTCACTGCGCCAATGTGAGAGCATTTTAATGGATATAGACAATATATTGCTTTATCGGTCACAAAAGATCGAATGAAAAAAAATATTAAGTTATTTGAAAAAAGAACAATATATACGTATAAATATATTGACATCATAATCATAAATCAACATACCAAACATCAAAATGAACCCAGCAAACACGACAAAATGAACATGCCGATTCGCGAAACAGGTGGAAATGAACAAAACCAAAAAAACAAAACACCGCGTGTATTATTTTAAAATCGAACGAGATTTAATGAGCACAGATAATAAAATAAAAAAGGCATGAAAATTAAATTTTAAATTTCGAATACAATTTGTATTCTAAGAACGACCGTTTATTAATTAATTAAACTAGCACAGAACGCGACGCGACGTCGCATCGCACCGACCTGTTGCGAGCGATAGCTTATCGGAAACGATAACTCGCTCCGCCACGTTACACTAACGTAACGACGTAAGGCGTTACTCGCCACAGATTACAATGTTTGCAGACGGTAAAATAGGGTTTCTTTGTTTGTCATTGTTTCATACGATGACTTTTTTTTTTAGATACTCTGTGTGTGATAAAAGGTGTTTGGTGTAGTCTTAACAGCTATGTAGTTCACATTAGTTGGTAGGTTAGCTAGGCAAGAGCCTGTAGTGTCCTTACCGGTGATGATAGCGACGCATTCCTCCCATACTTTTTTTCATAAAAATGTTTTTTTTTTATATATATATCCCTTTTCCTGCCTAAAAAGCCAGCCCGAGCTGGCTTTTATGTTTTCATCATTGATTTTAATTTCAATAAAAAATGTCGGTAGTTATAGAAGTGACCTTGACCTTTTGTATCAATAATAATTATTACAATCAATTTAATGTATCTTGATTTATCATAAGTGCAACTATGTTCGCCTTGGTGATGAATAAAGTATTTTGTTTTATATTTTTAAAAAAATATTTGCATACGAGTAGATATTTTTTTACGTTTTGAAAAAAATTGCCGCGTTATCAGATTATAAAAATCAAAAGAACACGAAATAGTACTATGAAATAAGGAAAAATAAATTACATCACAGATTGACACTGAGAAAAGGTTGACATCAGAAAACTGATCCTATACCTAAGCCAAATGATTTCTGCAACAGACGTAAAAAATGTTTGCGCCGGTCCCACATTCGAATGGAATAAGAGGGGACAATGTCGATGAAGTCATAAATCATCTTCCACAATAAAGTAAAGGACATCTTGAACAATACTCACGACTTACTCCATAATACCTAGAGTACATTCAATATTTACCTGACGGCTCGTGAATATTTACTAAACTTTAATTAGAGATAAAAAAACAAACACTTTTGATAGCTTAGACTATTACTATTTGTTTTCGGGTGTGGAATGGCAAATCATCAGACACAAGTTAAATAAAAAGCTTATAAAAAGACAGCATTATTGTAAAGGAACGTGTCCCAGAAATGTACACTTAGGCCGTATTTATATTATGCGGCCAAAATTTCTCCACGGAAGACTGTCTCTCAGAGACAATTACAAATACACGACAGGTCTATTTAATTTTTTAATGTCTGCCTGCCGTGACCACTACTAAGGAAACCTATCGAGGTCGTTAGTCGTTACCCATAACTTGGGGCCGTGGTAATTAACATTTTACGGTTATAACATAACAGAGCAGTAGTGCGTGTGTGCGATAAAGCGTCCATTATGAGATTTGATGTTATTTATATTCATATTTATGTGATATCTATAATGATGATTGATTTTAATGGCAATGTTTTTTTGTGATTCCTACCGGGCTACTTTTGCAAGTTTGTGAACAAATAACTATGTATTTTTCCATTTGCCTGTAAATATCGAGTCGCATAAGGGATTCTGCTTAGTTTTCACCAAAGGCCCATTGCCTTATTAATTTAAAACCCACATAAAATACTGCTCTGGCTGGCATTCGATTCCAGGACCTCCCAATCTACAGCCTTATATGCTGCCAATAGACCAAAGTAAAAAAATCAAATATCTATAGTATACAATCGCCGCAAGTGGAAATGGATTGGCCACACCCTCCGAAGAGGTCCCGATCATATAGGTACCTAAACAGACAATGGATTGGAATCCTCAAGGAAAGCGAAAGCGTGAACGTCCCAAACAAACCTGGCGACGCACTGTGATCGACGAAGCGAAAAGTAATGGGAAGACTTGGAGCGAAATCAAACGCGAAGCTCAAGACCGATCGAAATGGAGAGTCACTGTGGAAGCCCTCTGCCCCATCCAGGGGACATAGGACCTTAATGATGATGAATGATGATAGTATACAATCGTATTGGAGGAAGCCTATGTCCTATAATGAACTAAAATATAGGCTGATGACGACGAAAAAATAAAATTAGACTTTACTCAAAGATCAAACCTGTAACTTTGTCATCTTCTCTGCTAACAGAAAGGCGTGATAGCAATCTCTTTCCATACAAAACTATTCATCTAAGGAAATTAACTTTTTGTTTACGCGATCACAGACAATCGTTGTAGGAAGACATTTGCCCGCCATTTTTTTCTCTACTAGAACTGTAATAAGTTTTTAGCGCAGGCGCAGACAAGAAACGTCCTTCGACGTCGCAAAAAACCAGACGGAACGCTTCCGAGTTCAACGAACCCTCTAATGTGTGTGTAATGATGTACTATTATGTGTGTAATATTAGAATGTCGCTGGGCTAAATTTGCGAGATTAATGGTGCGTTTCCATAACCAGAGTGCATGCACTGTTGTGTTTCGGTTTGAAGGACATTGTAGCCAGTGTAACTACTGGACATAATGAGATATAACATGTTGTCTCAGGATGATGAGCGCAATGGAATGCTAAACAGTACTTTGTAACTTGAGTGTTGCTATACTGCTTATGGGTGGCCGTATCGCTTACCATCAGGTGAACGGCGTGCTCGTCTCGTCATCCAAGGCAAAAAAATGACTTGATATCTTAGACGGTAAAAATGACAGTAACAATTAAATGTAAAAAAAACATCTAAGCCTCATAATTAATTAAATTTAATCGCGTGAAATCGATATTATCATTTTTACCGAGATTCAGACTAATTTGTGTCCAACATGGCGATGGGTTAGTCCTCTATCACATCATGAGACGGAATACGCACGGCTAAACTAAAAGTGGGTGAACTAGTTGCGACGTTGCCTACCCCTTCGGGCACAAAAAAGGCGTGAGTACATACATACGGTATGTTCAGACTAAGACACTCTGAAATTAAGTCGGAGATTTTATAATTAAATTTATTTACACATTGCGTATGTTGCATGTTTCCCCATCAGCCGGCCGACCGCCCACAGGGCAGGCGATATTCACGGCATAATAATGGAGTATCGTGTTTTATGTTAGTTCGTATAGCATGTACCTAACACCTTGCAATAGAGACTGCGGACGGTGTTCAGCGTGAGCTATTCATTTTAGGAAATCATTTTTCTTATATCGAGGAAATTGTTTTCCCGTGATGAGTCTTTTAGGAATCGGGCATATTTTCGATTTAAAGAGTAAGAAAAACACCGGTTGATGTAATCTTCTATTCTAATTTTTTCCCTAAAATCTTGTCAACGCAATAGTCGTTAGGCAAGACAAATTTTCGGCATTAGCTACCTTTAAATAACCACTCCTTTGTTCCCGCTGGGGTGGGCTGAGTTCCGACAAGCACACCCATTTAGTAAACACCATTTCCGTCCCAAGATGTGGGGAGGGCGCCGTATCGGGCAGAGACAAGTCAAGGGCAAATGGGTTTATCGAAACTAACACGTGCTTACTGCTTTGATAGTCCAATGTCGGTAGATGAGCAAGTGATTCACCTGACGGGGTTCTTACCAGATTTGGTATGATAGAGAAATTGGGGAATACTAACTGTAATGGATGGAGGATTATGCTCGGTCCTTGAGCGTTATAAAAAAACCTAACCAAAATCATTAGTCATTAGGACATGACATGAAATCTGTGAATTTTCAGGGATCACACTGAATATTTCATTCAAACTAAACCTAACAATGCTTACACTAAAGTTTTCAGAAGAGATAAGAGAGGAAGCAGTGGCGTCTAGGCAGACGGATTTTCGCATATAAGAGACACCTACTACTAGGTACTCACATTTTCTCCACACAAAGAAATAATGTGCCAAAATTAGCTGGATGATGGTTGGATGTCAGGTAAATTAACTGACTGGTCAGCCATTAGAAAAATTAAAAACATGCCAAAAAAGACTCGTTGCCATAAGGCAGTTTACAGGTCAGGAAATTTAGGTGTCAAGCCGGCGCAAATATAACGACCATCGAGGGACACTAGGTGCTTGGTGGTTGATATTCTATTTAGTTTACATTGTATCTATTCTAAATCAGTGTAGTGTACTTTATCAGGCCAGAATAGGTTTCTCTTTGGTAAAAAAAAAACTTATTGAACGTGTTTATAAAAATAGTTACAAAAATAATTTCTTGCAGATTCTGAGTAACGAGATAATACCAAATACGAACACATGCAAAAAAGACTTATATTAGTGATTATCTAAATATCATTAAACATTTTTATCAATAACAATATGATACATACCTGATCCATTAAGATTTGATAAAGTTTAAGGCTAATTACTTTCACTTAGTGTAAGTTGGTTGGCAAAAACACTTCGGATGTATCCGCTTTACGCGGTTTACTTCAGTCTTTAGAATATTTCGAAAACAAAAGTAAATATAAAAAAATATGATAAACTTTTTTCAAAAAGTGCTATATGAAAAACTTACGTAATTTTTGTACCTTAAGACTTGGATTTGACAATTAACACATAGCTATATGATTACTTCGTAAGAAACTTTTTATCCACATCTTTGATATAATACTGAATACACTCACCTAAACGCGATCACAATAAATCCTGAACTGAACCTCAAGGGATGATCGACACCCCAAGACTGATGCCTCGTCAAACCGATAACGTTATTTTATAGCGATAAATTCGCGGGAAAAACGTACCGACCAATGCGGAAGCAGGAAGGATGAGTTTTTGCAACGTTCCAATTTCAAATTCGATCGCTCCATTAGGCAAATTGTTCCCGCCCTTTTGTTGTGATCAATATGAGGTTTTTGCACAGATCTAATTGGTAGGAATTTGTAAAAAAAAATAAACGATATTGCACGACACTCGGATTAGTGTTTTTTTTTACTTTAGAAAACTATTGCCATTGTGATCTTACTTTCGGCTTTAAGTCAGTTGAAATTTACAGCTTGAGACTATTGGTTGTGGTTTTAAGAAACCAATAACAGTGTTTGTTACAAGCTTATGCATTTTGAAGTACACGTCTAACTAATATTGCCAATAAAATATTTGTTAATGTTGGTGTACACAATGTATGTCAGTTTCCCCTGAGTGATACGACGACTTAAAATTTTTAAAAAGGTAATAATAGACTAAGATATATCTCTAGGTTTAAGAAGCGTATTTGTCAAGCATATGTGGCAATCTCAGTTTAAAAATGTATTCCTCATATTATTATACCGGGTGGAAGGGAAACGCTCTCTATACCGGAACGGTAAGAGAGAAGAACCATAACATTAACGAAAAACTATATTCATTTGCAAAGCTAAGCGATAATACTTACGATTTTAGTATTTCCGTAATTCATGCGCGCGCAATGTAAAGCGTACAAAGAACTGGGTGGCCGTCGCGCTGCGCCGGGACCGGCCCGCGGTCGTTAACCCGTCAGCTGATGTACGTGTTTCATTACGATTTTTTTGAAATACTGACCTTTTTTACTATGTTTTTCAGAATAATGGTTTGATTTATCTATCCATACGTGAAGCTGTACAGAAATTTGAGAAAATCCTACTAAAATTGTAACAATGCGATCGCGATTTTTTTAGTGCCATCACGTCAGGAATCACCAATACTATCACCTGTATTGGTTTCCGAGAGCGTTTCCCTTCCACCCGGTATAGATAAATATAAAATGAAATGTGAGATAAATCTATACATATTATAATAAAGCACTGGAACCGGTGTCGAACGGATTTCGATGAAATTTGGCACACGGGTAGATCGTGTCCTGGATTAACACATAGGCTATTTTTTATCTCAGGAAAATAAAAAGCGGGACTTTTATCCCAGAAAACCCCTTCACGCGGGCGAAGCCGCGAGCAAAAGCTAGTATGGAAATATACAGACACACTATAGAAAGCCATTAGACAAAGAGAACATAGATTGTAATACATTAGTTGGTTGTATTTTACGCAAGGTCTATTGAAATTGTCCAATCTAATCCAGAATGACTTACGAATGACGAATGTTGGCACTTTGGTGTCGAGGTTAGTTCCAGGCCTTATATAATCAGATACTTAATTCAGTGTATAATTAAAGATCACGCATAAGTTGTGGGACGTGTCATGTATAAAACACGTTTATAAGGTGAAATATAATAAATATTCAGATGCTGTAATTAAGTCATTTGGGGTACAATATCTTAAGTTATGATAACTAATGAATTATTTTAAATTTGGTCATTAGGTACACGGTCAGTCTGCTGCTTTTGTCTTTTACGATGATTAAAATCTTACACGGATCTACTGCCACGCAAAAAAATCATGCATTTTATTTATCACAATAAATTGTAATTTTAATAATCGAATATAGCTCTACCATTTGAAATCGTTTAATTGAGTCCAGACATGTACGTTTTCAGCAAATCCTGGAACCATGCGGATTCCACGCGAAATATCATACGTAATCGACACCCAGGTATACCGTATGAGTTATGAATGATGAGAGCCGTCGCGGCGGCACGCGTGGTGACGCACTGCATCGACCCACTAGAACTGATGCCAGCTGCCAATAACGAGGTCAGAACCTGGCTAATACGTGAAGTTACATTTAACGGGTTATTTAAATAGTCAAGGAATAACAGATCCGTCTGGAAATCTTAAAGGGAGGCCTATGATCAACAGTGGACTTCATGTAGGTGAGAATGAAGGGGATTTAAATTTTTATACACGAATGAATGACACGACGAGAAAGCTGCTTGTCTGTACTGCCCATAAACAGCAGTAGCACCACCCAAATTCAACTGTAAATCACAGTGTTTGTCATAATGATACATTGGATTTAAAATTTTATAATGCCGAGTATATTACACTGGCTACATTGTCTTTCATACCGAAAGTCAATCATGTATGTAGAACAGTGCTTGGCGGCAGAAGTAGGCATTGCGGGGACAATCGCATACAAGAGATTTACCACGTAAAGAAACCTAACAAACTCTTCAACCTCATAAAAAACTTAGCATTACGGCTTTTTACTTCAGGAGTAGGTAGGGTCAACTGCCTCGGTGGCGTAGTTCTATTACGGTACGACTGCAGTGCTGAGGTCTCGGGTTCGATCCCCGGGTCGGGCAAAGTGATATTGAGTTTTCTATTCAGTATCAGCTCAGAGTCTGGAATTTGTGCCCGATATGGCGATAGGCTCGCCCCCTATCACATCATGGGACGGAATAATCGCGAAAAGTGGGTGCACTAGTTGCGCCTATGCCTACCCCTTCGGGGATAACAGGCGTGAGTGTATATGTATGTATATGAGTAGGTAGGGTGTCATAACATGCACATTTCCTATTTGTATCGGGCTGGTTATGATGACATTAAAAAGGTTACTTTAAAAAGAAAGAAATTAGTAAAATGTTATTTTCAGCTATTTTTCTGTCAAAATAAGTGTATCTAACTAAGAAAATCGATACATTTTAAAATTTTGTTATAGAAAAGGAAAAAAATGCACAAAAAATCGCGAAACAAATTTGTGACGTTTCCATAAACGTTAAAATTTTTTTTCAAACGTCTCTGCATTAGGTCCGTTACTAATGCAGTGTCTGTAAGAGTAGCACAAAGTGGGTTTAAGCGTTTTCAATCCGGAAATTTTTAAGTCAAACTCACCTCGCTCTGGTAGACCTGTTTACGAATGAAGTGGACGCCACTTTTTAAAAAGTGGAGCAAGATCGATATATCAGTAGTTACGACATAGCTGAAGAACTGAGAATTGACCACACAACAGTTTTGAGCCATTTGAATAAAGTTGGGTACACAAAAAAAAGGCTCGATATTTGGGTACCACACGAGCTCACTGATAGAAACGTAATGAACCGTGTACTAATTTACGATTCTTTATTGAGACGTAATGAAACCGAATCGTTTTTGAAGAGATTGATAACTGGTGATGAAAAGTGGATCACGTACGAAAAAGTTCGTGGTCAAAGGTCGGTCAGGCTTCACAGACTGTGGCAAAACCTGGGTTAACTCGCAATAAGGTGATGGTGTGTGCATGCTGGGATTAGAAGGATATTGTTCATTATGAGCTTTTACCGTCTAGCAGAACCATCGATTCGGATCGTTACAGCCAACAACTAATGAGATTAAAACAAGAAGTTCAGAGAAATTCGCCGGAATTGATCAATAAAAAGGGTGTGGTCTTTCATCACGATAACGCTAGACCACACACATCTTTAGCCACTCAGCAAAAATCAAGAGAGTTTGCCTGTGAGATGTTAATGCATCCACCATGTAGCCCATGATCTTGCACCTTAAGATTTCCACCTGTTTCAGTATCTTCAGAATTCTTTAGGTAAAGTCAGGTTAACATCAAGAAAGGACTGCCAAACCTACTTGTCGCGTTTTTTTTTATCAGAAGTCCCAAAATGCCTACAGCAACAGGATTATGGCACTACCTACAAGATCGCAGAAAGTCATCGAACAAAATGGCACAAATACTATTTAAATGTAAATAAACTTTGAAAAAAGAAGTATTGAGTTTTCATATAAAATACGAAGAAACTTTTTCCCCAACCAATATACACCATTTGCATATAAACTATTGTATTGACTCATACATCATGGAACTAAACTTCTATAGCGCCTTATCGTCCGTGTACAGCTGCAACAAACGATGTATTGAGACGCGACTGCTGCGAAACCCTTTTAACCTAATTGGAGTCGTTTGTAATGAGTGGGATTGGAAATATTTCCAGTGGATTACCGACACGTACAACAGGGTAATAGAATTTTAATATTTGGATTTCGCGTGTGCATAAAGTTACATTCATATTTTCGCCTTCTTGCTGACAATGGCTGTAGACTGGGAGGTCCTAGGTCCGATGCCGTGATCGTACAACAAATTAACATGGTTATTGTAACACGATTTGTCAGTAACTGACCCAGGAGGGGGTGGAGGTCAAGCTAGGGACCGCTGCCTTTATCCCATTCCAAATTCCAATTTCCAATACAGGTGATGCAAAATAGTGTTTCGAGCATTCAGTAAAAACGATTTTATCACTTAAATGAAGAGACGAGCATGCTGCTCCCCGATGGTAATTGATACCGCCCATAAACAGTGGCATCACCACACAGAGCTTTGAATTACCAAATACTTGGTGGCACTCGATTACGCTCGTCATCCTGAGACATAAGATGTAAGTCTTATTACATCCAGTAGTTACAGTGGCTACAATGTCCTTCAAACCGGAACAAAACATTGCACGCACACTGCTGCTTGGCGGTAGACAAAGACATTGCAGTGGATTGATGTTTCTTAGCATATTACTTATTTTTAAAAGGGGAAGCATAATACATAAAGTAGGTATATTCAACAACCTTATACACCAAAAATGACAATAATGAATAACTACCCACTTTCAGAGTAAGTCTATTGTGTTTGGTGGATTTCCTATCTATTATTTTTTATAATAATTAGTATTCCATGACTAATTTAATGTTGTATTAAGAGAGCAGAATAAGAGCATTAAAAAAAATGCGTTATTTTTTTCTATAATTTAATACAAAGTTGTTGATTACTTTAAGTATTGTCCATAACAGTACCTAAACTCCTTTAAAAGTAAATACGTAACACATTTTTTTATTGGCGTTAAGAAGCAGTGTGCAAGCACACATACGGCTTTAAAGGACATTATGACCAGTATAATTCTGGGTGTTTTGAGCTCTTTATTGGACAAGTATAGACCATCAAATTATTACGTGATTCCTGAGAGGGTTGTACACTCGAATGGGAATTTTGAAATTATTATTATACAAGTAAATATATGAACTGCTTTAAACAAAATAAAAATCTTTATAATATATTTGTATTATACAGTGTACCTAATTTATACCTTTGAGTTGATTTTGAAAAGAGCAACCCTAGAGTTTCTTGCTCGTTCTTCTCTGGTCGAAACTGCTTTCCGAACTGGTGGTAGAGCAAAAATTGACTGAATCTAAGTAATGTTTAACATTTCATGGATTGGAATAAATGATTTTATTTCATTTCTATGTAATACAAAAATCAGACGGACCATACGTCTTGAAGCCTTACCAAGCTTCCGTCCTATCTTTGCCACGGAACTTGTAACACCCGAACGCAGCCGCCGGCACAGCTTGTATTGAACAATACAGCGAGTACGTGGCGTGTGCTGCGTGTACACTGTTGAATATTTGATAGCTCGTTCGTAATCCAATGTCATGTATTTGTTTATTCACTCGATGGTGCTGGATTAGAACATCCGTTTCAGTCTTATCGATCGGCCTAGATCTCACTGGACGCAGGTATAAGTCGATAGCACCAGCCTTGTATTATTCTGCTGTAGGTATTGCTAGGTACGGGCCTCGTCTATTACTGTGATGTTGTATTAGTCAGTCAAGTTTAACTTTATATACTATACAAGTTATTTCAGTATGGGGGATGAAGGAAAAGTAACAGTAACACTAACACTGAAGGTAAAAACCACACGATTTAAAAGCATAATATCTAAGTATTGAGTCTTCTTTTTGTAGGTGTTTCCATTCATACTACTTCGTTACAGCTTTTTGGTGGACATGAGTACGCAATAATCAAATTCAAATTATGTTATCAATTTATAGATTCTTACCACAAAACACCGCTCCGTGTCATCACGCGAACGTTCTTCAAATACCAAACGTTGCAAATAAAATGAGCGGATGAATTAGTTCCGTATTATTAGAATAACTACATTAACATCTTAATATGCACGACTAATGAGTTCATTACAATCTCCAGTCACTTATAATGTTGCATTACAATTTGGAGTTATTTGTTTAATTATGGTAAACATAACCATAAATCTTCTGCACATTTATGTTGCATAAATAGCTCCTAGACAAATTTTAGTGGTTTTAGAATCTAGATTCTAGAGTCTGAAAAAAGTCAGCATAATCGACCATCGCACCCAGGGAAATCCCTATCATAGAGATTTGGGCAGCATTCCCATTCAATCTTATAAAGAGGAAAAGTTTGTGAGTTTTATTTGTAGGTTTACAGGGGCTAATCTCTGGAAGTACTGAACCTATTTTGAAATTTTTTTCACTAATAGGCGGCTACGTTACTCCTGAGTGCTATAGCCTACTTTTCCTCGGGATTATACTTATTCCGGAAAAAACTTTTTCAAGCGGGGGAGCTGCGGACAAAAGCTTGTTATCTCACATATAACCTTAAATAAAAACAACCCTATGAAAGGTCTCGCCCTGCTTCTGCGACTGGTTGTTATCTGATAATGTTCCTATTCGGCGATATTGATCTATGAGCCACCAGATAGAAATCATAGTCACCACCCTTTTTGACGCTGAGATAAGTTGGCTCAGAAGCAAAAGTCTGCGGGTGTCGTCTCGTGCTGGAACGAAATCGTATATAATTTCGAGTATGGTGTTGTCTCCAAGTGCCTTAGTCTATTCATTTATTTCGGTTTGCCTACAGTTATAATCATTTTACAAAGAATAGAACATACACAGTATACTCCACCGGTTTAGGTATTTAACTAAATGTAAACAAATCATAAAAAAGTACTTTACCTGTCCATTTCTCTTAACAACATATTTTATATATTTTGTTTTGTTTCTAAGTGAATTTAATAATTTTAAGTGTTTGTTGTACGTCCTAACTTCATTGATACCAACAGTATTTGTAAAAACTTTCGCAAGAAAGAGCTAAGAATCACACAAATAAGACAATCGTTCGTATAATATCGTTACAGTTAGATAAGAGTTATTCATCATCCCGATGATATGGGAAAATAGGTATATAACTTTATTCTCAGTTGCGATACTATATAATGTAGTAACGAGTTCTTACTTTTAATAGATGATCTGAAGTATACATAAGTTCTAATCGTCTTGCGGTGGTCGTACAGTATTTGTAACAAATATAATCCCTTTTGTTCTGCAGTCCTTCTCTATCTGAACTTTAATTATGCATCTCCGTGCCATGTGCTTAGAAAACCAAAAGGAGTAAAAAGATTTTTTTTCACGTCTTAATATATATGTGCAGGACGCATATTCTCGAAGAGAGAACAACGTAAAGTGCATACCGCGCATGCGCGATTTCGTAATAGAACTCGGACCTCTTAGTGACGTCATAGACTTTAGTCAGTGATCTTAGTGAAAAAATCGTGTTATCGTTAGGGTCATTGAACGCTTATAACTCACCCGGTATGAACTGTGTAGTGTTTCATTCGGTGTCATAGTGTAGGTTAGAACTTTGCCTACCCCGCTGCGGTAGCGGGATGAACGTATGTATAAAGTTTAAATAGTTATTTATAGAAATGTTGCTTGTGTGCATCGTTTGTGCTAAACTTAGAGTAAGTAAATCACGATAACTTTCTTTGTAATGCACATAAGGTTGTTTTATGATGTTTAGTATATAGAGCCACTTAGTGTCTATGTACCAAGACACTTATAGTTTAGGCATATAGATTTAACTTAGGCGCGAATTGAAAATAAGTGTAATCTTGAAAGTGAAAAAGAGGTCCTAGAAAGAGGGAAGGCCCTCTTAGTGCTCCGTACGGTATAGCCGCGGAGTACTTAAGCTAATTTGTTTTTTTGTATTTTTGAGTTAAAACGTGTTAGGAGTTTTTTGTTTAATAGAAATAGTTCGGGACATCAAGAAAACAGCAAGTAGTCGGCAAGAAAGAAGAAGTCTGCAAGTTTGAAGAGGAAACAGGCGCTTATGCAGAGTGGACCATCCTTCCTCATCAGCTGTGGCACGGTGCTACGAGGACGACTTCCAGCTACGTCGCATAGCTACGGCGTAGCAACGAGAGACTACGCGCCGAATAGTAACGCCGGGAGAATTTGGCTACCGTTGTGGCTGAACTTTGTAACTTTCGATTCAGTGTGTGAAATAAACGCTATTTCCCGATTTTACGCCTTTGTTACTTTGTCACTGGTATCGCCATATTCCCACTCACGCAATCCAGCACACACACAACACATTGCGGGGTGTTGGCCCAGTCCGAGCCCCGCACATTTTCTGGTCCTTCGCGAGCCGGATCTACGTGAGTGTGGAAAATGCCAGTGACAAGGTCAATCGGGAAACGAACGGCGTCGGCCACGGAAGCGTCAACGACGGTCACGTCATGTACCGCGACGTCCGCAACGGGGACGTCCGCGACCGCGACGTCTGCTACAGCAACGTCTGCGACTGAGGCCACCGAGACCACCATCGCCGACACCGTTCAAACGTGTTTCACCACCGATAGGGATACCGCTGCCGGCACCGCTGCGGAGGAGCTTCAAGCCGCCGCACCGGAAGAGAGGAAGCCACAGCGGCCCCGAAGTCGACCAGCCACTTCTTCAAGGCGTTCAACGAAAGCACGTCGCCTGGCACAGGCCAGGGCCGAACTCACAAAACTCAAAATAGAGCTAGCGACCGCAAAGCTAGCAGAGATCGAAGCGGAAGATAGCGAGGATGACCTTAACTCCGTCATCACCGAGGTCGAGCAGGATCAACGCGTTCACAGCTGGTTACATACCAGTCAGCTGCTCGCGATTGATAACCGACCTCACGAAGTGCAAGATGCGCAATCCCGTGTGCAGCCGCCACCCGAACCCATAGACCCAGTGATCACCGCCGCATCCTGGGACATCCCGGCGTCTGCACCGGCGGGAGCCAGTGCCGTGCCCCCGCCAACGTGTCACCCAGTGGCAAATGATGCATCAAATAATCCGCTCGATTTCATAACATTTTCAGGTAACCCTGCGGCATCGAACCCGAATGTGCAGCCGCTGCCTGCGAAGCAACCGCCGCCTGTAGTAGCAGCCTGGTTAAGAGAAAATGAAGCTTCGCAACAGCCGCCGCCGCCGCAGCCCCCGCCTACCCCGCGTCAAGTGCGGGGCGGGGAATTGGTCGCAGCGCGACCAAACTCCGATTATAGTGAACTTGCGTGTGCCATAACGCAAGCTGTGCAAGCTGCACAACATAGACAGCCGTTGAAGTATACGGAGTTGCCCATTTTCAACGGTGCGCATCAAGATTGGCTAACTTATAGAGCCGCTTATAATGAATCCGCAAGTTATTTTACAGCGTTGGAGAATATGTCCCGATTGCGCCGCAGCTTACGGGGCACAGCAAAGGAAGCAGTACAAGGGCTGCTCATCACCAACGCCGAACCGAACGCTGTGCTGAGGACTCTCGAGACGCGGTTTGGGCGTCCGGACTCGATCGCATTGGCCGAGATCGAGCGACTCCGGGCGCTACCCCGCCTCACTGATTCACCGCGAGATATTTGCACTTTCAGTACGAAAATAGAAAATGTCGTGGGAACCCTGCAAGCGCTCGATTGTGCCTTCTACCTGTATAATCCGGAGGTTACGAAGGCGGTGATGGAAAAATTGACTCCGACGCTGAGAAGGCAATGGTATGAGTTCGCCGCCGCACAACATAGAGGTGAGCCCGACTTATTAAAATTTAGCCGATTCATTGCCAGGGAAGCGGAGATATGCAGTCCGTTCGCCGTGCCAGAGATCATCGCGGACAAGGCCCCGGTGAAGGCTAGCGGCGGCGAACAACCACGCCGGCAACGAATACATACCGTCGCCGACAAACAGAAGCCCGCATGCTGTGTATGCAACCAGGAGGTACATTCGATGGGCGAATGTGCACGATTTCGGGATGCCGCGGTTGACGCGCGGTGGGACTTAGCAAAAAAACATAGGCTATGTTTCAGGTGCCTGAAATTTCGATCGAAGCAACACACATGCAAGCCTCGAAAATGCGACACGGACGGGTGTGAACGACATCACCATAGGATGCTGCACTCGGACCGGAGGAGTAAGAGTACCGACGAGGCCACCAATGAAGAGGTGGTAAATTCGGCATGGACGTCGCAAATGTCATTTTTGAAAATAGCTCCGGTATGCATTTCAGGACCGGCGGGAGAGGCTCACACTTTCGCGCTACTTGATGACGGGTCGACGGTCAGTTTGATCGACCATCAGCTGGCCAAGGACATCGGCGCGGAGGGACCGGATGAACCGCTCCACATAATCACGTACGATGGAGAGAAAACTACACGGAATAATTCATGTCGTGTTAAGTTTCAGATAAGGGGAAGTCGGGGACGGCAGCAGATAGAAGCCCGCACCGTCGACAACTTGAGATTGGCGGCGCAGCGTATTCCTGAAGAGGCGCTGCGAGACTGTACCCATTTGAAGGGCCTCCTGCCTGCATCACAAACGCAAGAAGCGAAACCCCGACTTCTTATAGGCCAGGATAATTGGCATTTGCTTATATCTAGCAAGACACGGTCCGGGAGGAGGAACCAACCGGTCGCCTCGCTCACACCACTAGGATGGGTGGTACACGGGAGCCGGACCAGAGCCCTAGGACACAGGGTGAATTTCGTCGGCCAGACAGCAACCGACGACCTAACTGAGGAGCTCGTAAAAGAATTTATTTTGCTTGATAATCTGTTTGTAGATCCCCGCAGGCCGAAGAGCGACCCCGGAGAAAAGGCGCTGAGAATCCTGGAGGACAACACCACGAGAGAACCCTGCGGAAGATATACCACGTCTCTCCTGTGGAAAAAAGAAAATGTCGAGCTCCCGAACAATTACGAGAACACTTTGAAAAGGCTGCACAACATAGAAAACAAGCTGGATAGGAACCCCGAACTCAAGGTCAGATATAACCAACAGATGGAGGCGCTGATCGAGAAGGATTACGCCGAGCCAGCCCCCGCGACCTCCCATGCAACAAGGACATGGTATTTGCCGCACTTCGCAGTTTTTAATGCTTTGAAACCGGACAAGCTGCGAGTTGTGCACGACGCGGCGGCCAAGACAAAGGGTACCACTTTGAATGATAACTTATTAACAGGTCCAGACTTGTTGCAGCCTCTTCCCGCCGTCCTGATGCGATTTCGGGAACATCCCATTGCAGTCACCGCGGATATCACGGAGATGTTTATGCAGGTGAGATTGCGCGAGGAAGATCGCGACGCCCTCAGATATCTCTGGCGAGCGGATCGCCGAGATAACGAACCGCCGGAAATATACAGGATGAAGGTACTCATTTTCGGTGCATCTAGCTCTCCCGCGACGGCGATTTATGTCATGAATCGCAACGCGGACAGATTTCGATCGACGCATCCGGAAGCTGTCGACGCGATAAGGAGAAAACATTATATGGACGATTACCTTGACAGCTATCCGGACATAGAAAGCGCGACAACGATTGCGCGGCAAGTGCGCGACATTCACGGTGAGGCGCATTTTATATTGAAAAAATGGACGAGTAATTCGCCTGAGGTACTTGAAGCACTCGGCGAATCGGCAAGTCCCCACCGCGAAGAGGTGGACTTAGAAAAGGCGGAGAGAGTCTTGGGCCTCATTTGGAGACCAACGGAAGACAGACTCGCCTTCAATTTGGATTTGGCGCGCATACCGCCAAACTTGTTAATCAGAGAAGCGCCCACGAAACGAGAAGCGCTTAAAATAGTAATGTCCCTGTTTGATCCTCTAGGTCTTGCATCCCCAGTGACGGTAAGGGCCAAGCAGCTGTTGCAGGAGGTCTGGAGACGCGGCACTGCATGGGACGATCCGCTTGACGGCGACATATCCGCCGGATGGGCGGATTGGGTCACACAGCTGAGAAGATTGGGTCACGTGTCCGTGCCACGCTGCTACCTAGGCTATACTCGAGCTAGAAGATTGCAGCTGCACGTGTTCACCGATGCCAGCGAGTCCGCCTACGCGACCGCACTATACTGGCGAGCCGAAGATGAAGACGGACGGGTCACGGTTTCGCTTATAACAGCGAAAGCGAAAGTTGCGCCGCTGAAACTAACGTCCATTCCCCGTCTAGAATTACAGGCAGCAGTACTCGGCACACGGATGGCAGCCGCGGTGAAGCGCGAACACGGAAGACAACCCGAGTCAACGACCTACTGGACAGACAGTCGGACAACGCTGAGCTGGATCAGAACAGGATCCAGATCATACAAACCATACGTCGCTCATCGCGTCGCGGCAATAGAGGAACATTCACAAACGAGCGAATGGAGATGGGTGCCGACGCGCCACAATGCCGCTGACGATGCCACACGCGACGTGCCGGACAACTTCGATGAGCGACATCGATGGTTCAATGGGCCGGAATTTCTCCGAAACCCACCCGACTTATGGCCCACGGAAGAAAGGGGCATCATCACCACGACCGGTGAAGAAAGAGTAGGCGCCGTCACCTCAGGACATCGAGAGCCACAGCTCTCAGAGGCCCTACCCGACGTGAATCGGTTCTCGAGTTGGACCCGATACTTGAGAGCTACAGCTCGCACTCTGCAGGCAGTGCGCATGTTCCGGCGACGGTGTGATTACGTTAATCACAAGCGAACAAAGGCCGCTTCGCAAAAGGACCCGGATTGGAAACGCGCTCAAACGTCGAAAAAACCGTTGAAGAGGAGCGCGCGAAAATCGGAGGACATAACATTCATGACCCTCCCAGCTGAGCTGTTAGAACGGGCGGAATACCTCATTATAAAAATGAGTCAAGAAAAGGTGTTTGCCGAAGAAATACGTGCACTCGCACAAGGAAAACCCGTATCACGGGATAGCCGCCTGTATCCTTTGAGTATTGTACTAATTAATAATTTGATATGTTTAAATAGTCGGATTTCAGCTACCACGGGAATCACAGAAAAAATGAAGCACCCTCCGGTCGTCGACGGCGAGCATCGGGCAACACGGCTGTGGATCGAGCACGTCCACGCAGAGCTGCATCACGCCAGCGTCGAGAGCGTGGTCAACTGCTGCCGCCAACAGAGATGGATCCTGAGACTACGCCCGACGGTCAAGACTACACTGAGGAGCTGCTTGAAGTGCCGCCAGAGGGCGGCGACCCCGCCGCAGCCGGTGACGGGCGACTTACCTGCCTGTCGGCTGGCTCATCATCACAGACCATTTACCTATACCGGTCTTGATTACTTCGGTCCGCTCACCGTAACCGTGGGCCGCAGCAATCAAAAGCGCTATGTAGCTCTCTTTACATGTTTGACAGTTCGAGCGGTGCATCTAGAGGTGGTGCACTCATTAAGTGCGCAGGGTGCAATCATGGCACTCAGGCGCATGACAGCGCGTCGTGGGAGCCCCGTCGAGCTGTGGTCCGACAATGCGACCAACTTCCACGGCGCGGAACGAGAGCTGCGCAACACCCTCCTCGCGGGCGCCGAAGAAGAGGCGTCGCGGAGGGCGATCCGATGGCGCTTCATTCCCCCGGGCGCGCCATTCATGGGCGGCGCCTGGGAGAGACTGGTGCGGACTGTGAAAACCGCACTAAAAACGGTGCTCCACGAGAGGAGCCCTCGAGAAGAGACGTTGGCAACGTTACTCGCCGAGGTCGAACTAACAGTCAATAGCCGACCATTGACCCACGTGTCGGTGAACCCTGAGGATCCGGAAGCCCTGACGCCTAACCACTTTTTGTTGGGCGGTCGGGGCCCGTGGTCGGTGCCGAACTTCCCGGCCGACCACGACTTCGGCGCGCACGCCGACCTCAAAGCCACACAGCAGCTCGCCGACGCATTCTGGACGCGTTGGCTCCGGGAGTACCTCCCCGAGCTAAGAAACCGGCGGGAGGCCCACAGCCGGGGCCCCGAACTGCAAATAGGTGATGTCGTCCGCATCATAGACGGCACGCTCCCGCGCAACACATGGCCGCGGGGGCGCATTTGCGCCATGTATCCCGGCCCAGATGGAGTGGTGCGCACAGTGGACATCACCACCCGCGGAGGTGTCCTGCGACGACCCGTGAAGAGGATCGTCGTCATACACCAAGCTGACGACACAAGGACCGAGAGCGCCGCGCCGCAGCCAGCGGCGGATGCATCCTGCCCGACAGCGTGACTGCATCACCCCCTGGACGCTGGGTGATGCACGGCGGGAGAATGTGCAGGACGCATATTCTCGAAGAGAGAACAACGTAAAGTGCATACCGCGCATGCGCGATTTCGTAATAGAACTCGGACCTCTTAGTGACGTCATAGACTTTAGTCAGTGATCTTAGTGAAAAAATCGTGTTATCGTTAGGGTCATTGAACGCTTATAACTCACCCGGTATGAACTGTGTAGTGTTTCATTCGGTGTCATAGTGTAGGTTAGAACTTTGCCTACCCCGCTGCGGTAGCGGGATGAACGTATGTATAAAGTTTAAATAGTTATTTATAGAAATGTTGCTTGTGTGCATCGTTTGTGCTAAACTTAGAGTAAGTAAATCACGATAACTTTCTTTGTAATGCACATAAGGTTGTTTTATGATGTTTAGTATATAGAGCCACTTAGTGTCTATGTACCAAGACACTTATAGTTTAGGCATATAGATTTAACTTAGGCGCGAATTGAAAATAAGTGTAATCTTGAAAGTGAAAAAGAGGTCCTAGAAAGAGGGAAGGCCCTCTTAGTGCTCCGTACGGTATAGCCGCGGAGTACTTAAGCTAATTTGTTTTTTTGTATTTTTGAGTTAAAACGTGTTAGGAGTTTTTTGTTTAATAGAAATAGTTCGGGACATCAAGAAAACAGCAAGTAGTCGGCAAGAAAGAAGAAGTCTGCAAGTTTGAAGAGGAAACAGGCGCTTATGCAGAGTGGACCATCCTTCCTCATCAGCTGTGGCACGGTGCTACGAGGACGACTTCCAGCTACGTCGCATAGCTACGGCGTAGCAACGAGAGACTACGCGCCGAATAGTAACGCCGGGAGAATTTGGCTACCGTTGTGGCTGAACTTTGTAACATTCGATTCAGTGTGTGAAATAAACGCTATTTCCCGATTTTACGCCTTTGTTACTTTGTCACTGGTATCGCCATATTCCCACTCACGCAATCCAGCACACACACAACACATTGCGGGGTGTTGGCCCAGTCCGAGCCCCGCACAATATACTTAGCTCTTTTTTTATTCAAAAAGTCATAAAGGAATGAAACACACGTAACAGCCGTGACTATCGGCCGAGGTCACCGATTCGATTCTCTGCACGGAACAGCTGAGCGATACTGATAGAGACTATGAAATTGGGCGGCCGCCCTTCTTTTTTTATTTTTTTTTATTTAGATATTACGGCTCTGGAGACTAGTCCATTGAGCCCGTCTTTCATACATTTTTATCCTCAGTCCTAGCTCCTAACTACTATGTCGAAGTAAAGCAGTGGCTACCTTACCAAGACTTTTTCGAGGAGTTTTGGCGGCAACAAAAAAGCACTTGATTAGCACAGTTATTTCAATTCACTTCATTTGAGCCCTTTAATAGAACTATATTGGATAATATGCCACCATAATTATGCAACATAACACTAAGTATCACCAAAATAATGAATTAAAACAAGAGCACCTCATGACACTACCAAGTTCCCGCCAAAACTCCACCGCCCTTCTCATGTGATAGGGTTGTCAATAAACAAAATATTACTACACGGCAGATTTCTTTTATACATTAGGGTAGTTTCCTATGTTTGATTTTGTACATTATTTTAGATGTAACAGATAATAATACGGAAAAGAAATTATTCTGTGGAATTAGCATCAAAATAGATTTAAAAATAAAGCAGTTATTCAAATTTTAAATACTCTTGAGAGCAAAAGTGGGGACGTTGCGGGGATATCGCGCTATCTCTTACGCACTCACGCAGCGTTATGGCCGACGGCGCTTGGTGACGTCACAGCCTAGTTTTGCTGATATTTGACAGCTACCCCTTCCACCAAATTTCAAAGCTTTATAACTTACTATTGCGCTAATCTCGAAAATGCTTTTTCTATTAAACTTTGGATGGCATACATTTTTCACAATTATTGTATTTTAAAAAAGTAGGCAAATACGCTATAGAATTAATGATGAGACTAGACTGCCGATCTGGTTTATTTATAGCTTCGTTTTCACAAGATACCAATAAGGACTAACTATATTAAGGTCAACAAATGTCACTCGGAGTTGAGTGAGTTGACCATAGACATAGTAAACCTAACTAAAAGCAGTCTCACTCGGCCGTGTCCTTGAAATAATTACCTTCAGTCGCGCGGTACGTAAACACGCCATAGGGCTGCCCGTCTACAGTACTTTAATTTAATCTAACATACTTGAGTTCTTTCTAGTTTTGAGATTGTACATCATACATACACACTCACGTCTTTTATCTCCGAAGAGATAGACAGAGGCGTAACTAGTGCACCCACTTTTCGTCGTGCGTATTCCGTCCCATGACGTGATAGGGGGCGAGCCTATCGCCATTTCGGGCACAAATTCCAGACTCCGGGCTAATACTGAATAGAAATATCCAATACTACTGTGCCCGACCCGGGGATCGAACCTAAGACCTCAGCATTGCAGTCGTACCGTAATACAACTACGCCACCGAGGCAGACAGTTTTGAGATTGTAAAATATATTATTTATAAAATGAATTTCTTTGTCAACGAAATAAGAAATGTTCAATAAAAATACATGTTGAGTTTTTTGATTCCTTAGTATCTAGATTTAAAATAAAAACACCTTTATAAATTTGAGACTGAAAAATATTTTCGCCTCGTTCGAGACGTACGAAAAGCTTTATTGTTAAATTTAATAGTATAAAAAATCCGCATTCGGATAAAAAGTTTAATTAAATATACTTTTTGGGAAACATGGACAAGAATTCAAGCAACCAAAAACAGCACAATATAGTCTATAGTTGCTCTTTACTATATCAAGTAAGTACTTGTACTTATTCAATTCAAATATTCACAAAATACACGCTTTCTGCTTACAAAACCATCACACCGTTCGATCGTCACTGCCGCGCGGCGCGCACTCGCGACTGGTTATGTGTACCAAACACGAGGCACGTAGGCATCACTCGCGTTCGAACCGCTTGTATGAAGATATTCTACTGTATAGATATATTTATACTGAGAATTAGATATCTGTATAATTTCACTGGCATTTAATTAACTTATCACCATTTCATCAAGTTGACATGTTGACACAGATAAAAAAGTGTACATCACAACCGTGGCGCCACTCTAGTGGTAATTTTCTGGTTTTCATTAACGCACAATGTTGTTTATCCAAAGACAAGTATATTCAACTTTAGTTTGTCAAAGTTGTCTGCTCTTAATCGTAAACCCATATATCGTGCATCACGCATAGAGTGATTTATTACTTTAGTGTACATATTTAACTATTATTCTAGCCTATAGGCTCTGAAATAGGTACATAAACCACCGTGTAGTAGGTTATCATAAACTATGCAAACAACTATCTCTTATGTACATGCTATTAATTACGGTGAGATGATTTAAAAAAAAAACTTTCTACTTACGTCAATACTCAAGCATAAGAAAAAAAAAATACATTGTGTTACAAAGGTTTTAAAAATTAAAAAGAAAACGTATGTCGTTAAATTTTTATGTTTGTGATTGATCGAGAGACCAATACGTCAGTCTCGTGTTAGTCTCTCAACCAATCACAATAAAACGAAACAGAGTCGTGTTTTTTTGTCACATTCAAGCCCGATTGTTTTATGATAAACGATATCAGACTAAGTCTAATTTTAATTGACTCGTCAAGCCCCACGACGGACGCCGGCGTCCGAGTATATAGGGGTTCCGCAATCCGCATACATCTATATGTATAAGCGGGGCATGACTGCTTAAAACGGAATTATAATATGTACAGTCAGGAGCATAAAAGTAGCTGAACAAAATCAATTCGCCTATATACGCGTTAAGTTTACTGAACCATTTTTTCTTCGTTTGAAGTAAAGTAAATCTCTTTTATTTTATTTTTGTGAAAAGATAAAGAATATTAGTAAGAACACAAAAGTATGTAGGCAATTTGAAATATGAATTTGTACAGATACTTATGCTGCTGACTGTACATATTTCTATAATTTGACCATAGGGGAGATACCAGTTTAAAAAAAAATCTAGCAGCGGAACAGCGTCAAGCTTATTTAGGTTATGTCAGGTCATTGCGGTTATTGAGATATGTTTTGGTAAATGGTAGCACTTATTTCTAAGATCTTAAATAACGAGCTATAATATAGGTTATTGACTCCCAGTGCAATAAAGTTAATTAAATATGTTTTAATTATTTTCATTAAAAAATTCATTACAGTTATAAAAATAGTCAATATAATTTTTCTATCAAACATCGAAAGTATACTTAATAAAATAAAAAGTAAAAACTACCAAAATGGTAGAATCAGCCGTACTATGGCAGCACTCGGCGTTCGTTATACTCTGTCTACGGTTCGTTTTTGATACGCCGTTGCTCGTTAAACGTCGACTCGACAGATAAATTACTGCCGTTTATAAATAAACGGGCGACTATTACGCTGCGTGACGCGTTACATTGCCAGCCCACTGACCTATACGCAATAAAACGACACACCCAAACAGCAAAGAACGATGTTCAATTAGTAATGGCCACGAAAAATCGTTCGTTCGTTGCCACATCACGTAATATTAAGACATTATTAAGTGCCGTATCGCGCACACGTGCTCGATTGTTTTACGACTGGCGTAATGATCGCGATTGGCGAGAGTTACTCCACTGATTGTTATTTTCGCAGAATTTATAAATTATTTGTAGCGATTGCATTGGCTTGGAAACTGATAACGGCGTTCATTGTTACGAGTATGAACTTGGAGAGCATGTGATTATTGTTCAAACTAATTAATATACTGAACAATAACGTAATACGTAATTGTTCTTAATTCACACTAAGATCCCAGTCTTGTAAGTATCGACTAAGAGATAATATATTAAAACAAATTACGGATCAAATCGTAGTGCTACGACCGTTTCATTTCGCCGACGCGTGGCAAGGCGTGTAAGTGGCCAAACCAAGCCTAATTTTAAACACTATTTTTAGACTAATTATGACAGCTGTCTGAATGGCGTTTACTGAGTCATTCCCGTCACCTGGCGTACGAAAATATGAATCTTACGGCAATCACTTCCAAATATTATCCAGCGGTGATCTATTTAAAAATGAGCGCCTAACGTACTTGCGAGTGTTGCAAGGTGTTCTATTTCAGATGCCGCCGACGCCTCCGCGCGTCTCCTCTTCCGAGCGGCTGGAATCGGATCGCCTCTTGGAGACGTGTCAATTTGACACCGGCACATGCAGTGATGAGCACATAAACAGGCGTGAAGAGAACGGTTAATGTAAGCTTATAATTATGTAGCCCAACGCAGTAACATTGATAGAGTTTTTGACGAGGCTGAGCTGGCGAACGGAGTCAAATTAATTTGCGGTTTAGTCCTTTTACTCTTATAATCCCATGGTTGCTTATATTTATACGAGTTTGTATTGAGCTCTGCGATTAGCCGACTTAAGCTTTATTTTATGCCTGAGTAATCAGTATTCATGGTTTAAAATATTAGCTCAAATAAATATGGCCTTAAATACTATGTCCCCGATCGGACTTAATCTATTACTATCAGACTTTCAAATAACCCTTCGGCACGTAGTTAGTCTCTCACTCTATACGAGTAGTGTGTCAAATGCCAACATGAGACACTGGTATGCCCTGGCAGTGGTCGATTGAGTAGAAAAGCTATTGTAAGAAATGTATTTTTGTCCGTTACAACAATAGCAAGTGTTGATGACCTCTGTTTTTTTTACAGCTGCACTAGAAAGTATCCTGCACTTGGCGGTTAGGTCAATGCGTTTCGGATTTGAGTTCGTCGACAAAACATGTGTAAAACTATCCATAGCAGTTTATAAGTATACTGAAGAAGTTCATTATAATTTTATGGGATACATATTATGTTGATTGTTCGAATTTTAACTACCAGCTGGCTATAAATTTGGACTTTGGATACTTTGAAACAATCTGTAATTTTGCAGAGGTAGCTGTACATTGCTTGCAGTCGGCTAGTAATGCGGCGAAAAAATCGCACACTAAGACACACATACATGATACAATACATGGTATGGTAAATAAATATTGCTATACTATACATGTATTATACTTATATAGTATATGTATAATAAAGCGATATATACTTTCCGCAATTGACAATGTTTTAAAGTTATAAGCTATAAACATTGAACTTTTCGGACCATTAACACCTCAGTCCACCTCATGACCACGAAGTGCTGCAAAGCTTTCGAAACGTCGCGTCTGGAGAAAATATCACTAAAAAACGCGATAAAATCCGCAAAATAGTTTCAGTTCAATATTCATATTTCCCGTACGAAAATTGCATAAAAAATTGTTGGTAAAATCGCATTCGCGAACTGCGGGTATGTGCGAATAACTTCGATTATTTTTTGTATTGGTAAACACAGATTCCAGGAGTAACGAAAGGATGATTACAATAAAGTGTTTTTAACCTAACACGCCAAAGTGATGGTCTATGGTCTTTACATTAACTACAATGCGTTCCAAATATAAGTTGGCATACGATAGATGATGGTATCTGTGACTAGAATGATGCGGTCATAATTTACAAGAGACCGGATAAATAGGAATAATTACAACATTAGATATCAGAATGAGCCACTGGCATTTTTCCACAATGTACGGTTGTTTGTGCCCAGTTGAGTACGAAATAATTATATCTGGTACCACGGGCGTAGTTATAGCTTTCACATAGGGGGTCCGAGGATACCAAATGTAAATGGGGTAGCGCGGGTTCTCGGGATTCAAAATTTAGCATATAAACCCCCCTTCCGTCACCAAAATTTTAAAAGGTGTAATTTTAGGCAGTTACAGTGGTGTTTTTGCGTTAGGTTTTATTTTTCTTGTAAGCTAAGGGAGGGGTCCGGACCCCCACTTCCCCTCTTATATACGCCTATGTCTGGTACTTTCTCGCACTATGAGAATGAGTTAAAGCCTCTTTCTTGCGAGGTCGGTCAGCGAAAATAAGTAAATATGTAGAAATACTATCTATTACTCAGGAACAATTAGCAATTAGCCTGTCCAGCTCACGATTTATGATTCTCCTATTCATAAAATACTATTTTTTCAATGTTTGAAATTGCCAAAAGTACTTTCCCAAAATTTAGTCTTCTAATTATACATTATACATAGAAATGTATTCTGAAATCTTGTAATAAGCTTTATGGCATATCTTTCGCTTAATAATTGTTTGAAATTTATCCATGTTGAAACACTTAATTTCAGTGGGATTAATAATTAATTTATGAATATAGAAAGCATTGCGCTAGGTTGTCTATTTTCGTGATACTGTGATACATCGCATAGATTACCACTCACGCGCTAGATATGCACTCGCTAGTATAAACATAGAACTAGCGACAAGGGCATCTGTGCGTCTTCATTGTTTTATACCAATGCATTACTGCAGACTTTTAGTCTTCTTCTTACAATTATGTTTAAGTTATGAGATATGAAAGCAACCCACCATAAACTCACGCCTGCATCAAGAGATAGACAGAAATGTAACTTGACTACCACGCTTCGCTGTATTTATTTTAACCTTACAGTTTTACTAGCAAACGCTAAAAAGTCCACGGCTCCTCGCGCGTTAACAATTTTTCCGCGATAAAAGAACATATAAACCTTCCTCTTAAATCACTCTATCTACAAAAAAAACCGCATCACAATCCGTTTTTTTTTATTTATTTTTTATAGGAGCTCGACATAGTGACTGCACTGCGCCTGATGGTAAGCACGGGGCAGTCCAAATAGAGAATCGAATGGCATTGGACGATTATCCCATGCCATTCGACACAATCATGCCGGCCTGATCAGCTGCTTCTTCACGCTACGGCGGAAGGACCCAGGATTGTAGGAAGGAGGGAACACGTGCGCCGGCAAACTATTCCACAGCCTGATGGTACGACAGAAGAAGGAACTATAGAACCTATTGGTTCGGGTCGTAATGGTTTTCACCTTCAAGCTGTGGCTTCGCGCGCCCGCACGCGTGGTTCTGCTAAGGAAAGGAGAGGGGGGGATCAAGTTAATCAACTCCTCAGAGCATTCACCATGATACAGACGGTAGAACACGCTTAGAGAAGCGACATCACTCCGCAACTGTAGCGACTCCAAGTTGCCCGTCACGTCTGCATCATTTACAATGTGTGTGGTGTAGGTTTAAAGATCTAAAAGCATACATAGGGACAGACACAGTGGGAAGCGATTTTGTTTTATACTATGTAGTGTTACCTTATTGCCCAATCAAGTAATTTAGTTTTAGAAATCAAAGTATGCTCATAGTTTGATTAATTGAACTGATACGCAGGAACTGAGCTAGTGACGCGATTATAAAGACAATATCGTATTTGTCCGAATTTAGGCCAAATATATTAACTTTGTACTTTCCCAGACCTGACAGTAAGCATTTACAAAAACAATCAACATAATATACATATACATGTAGAAATCGATCTCTTTATTGTAAGGTTACGACTACACATTCGCGTTAAAAATAACAAATAAAACATAAACTTATTTAGGGAACAATTCAACAGCCGCCGCATGCAACCGTCAGTCTCCGCTAAAACTGTGTTTGTGTATTATTAGGTCAGTGTTGCCATGCGCTCAGAGAAAAATATTTCTATAAATAAAATCAACGCGATATACAATTTTCGTTCTTATGCCGTTAGAAGTCGTAGAACGGCGACTCACCGACAGCTACGGATGACACGTCCTTTCATTCTAAAAGACGGCATAAATTTGTAATATGACTGGGATAGAATAGTTTTGACATGAGTGTGATTAGAAAATATGTCGGAGTTTAATTGCTGGAAACGAAGGAAGGAATTTCGTATTACCGATGAATATCCTGGTAATATCTCCAAGAGTTGGCTATCCTCGCCTCCACACGTTCCATTATGAAGGAGGGAAGCCTATCGCCATATCGGGCAAAAATTCTAGACTCCGGGCGGATACTAAAGACAAAAATCCAATATCACTTTGCCCGACCCGGGGATCGAACCCGAGACCTCGGGATTGCAGTCGTACCGTAAAACAACTACGCTACCGAGGTAGTCAGTGGTTAATTTATAAGCCAACTAGCTTTTGCCCGCGTTAAAAAGTTTTTCCGGGATAAAGGTCCCGGTTTATATTTTCCCGGGATAAAAAGTAGCCTATGTGTTAAATCCAGGACATGATATACCTATGTGTCAAATTTCATCGAATTCAGTTTTACGTGAAAGAGGAACAAACATTCATACATCTATACTTTGTCGGTTTAGGTATTTAACTAAATGTAAACAAATAATGCCATATGATTCCTGGGTAGTCAACCTTTTCTTACGAAAGTGTTTACGAAGACTGCTGCGTCAATGAAACTATGGCGTACAACAAACATTAAAATGATAACTTTTACTTTGGAAACAAAACAAATTACCTAAAACCTCTAATCACCAGAAACAAAACAAATACATACATATACACTCACGCCTTTTATCCCCGAAGGGGTAGGCAGAGGCGCAACTAGTGCACCCACTTTACGCCATTATTCCGTCCCATGATGTGATAGGGGGCGAGCCTATCGCCATATTGGGCACAAATTCCGAGCTGATACTGAATAGAAAAACTCAATATCACTTTGCCCGACCTGGGGATCGAACCCGAGACCTCAGCATTGCAGTCGTACCACAATACAACAACGCCACCGAGGCAGTCAACAAAAACAAAACAAAAAATATAATAAATAAACAAATTTCTACAATACGGAAATGTATCGGTAATTTAATTGTTGTCAATTTAACAGATTAAATTGAATGGCAGTTAGTTATAATGGCGTGCCATGTGACATTCACACTCTGAAATTTTGTAGGGTTATCTCTTACGATCTATTGGAAAAATGTTTAGCGTGCATGTCGTATTAGGTCTTTTACAGTTGACAGATCGAGGTCCTATATAAAAGTTTTGTAAATTTTCATAGTTAACTGTGTTTGCGCGTATTAATTAGTACTTATAACTATATAACAACCAAATAAGGTTAATAAACGGGAATAACAGTGCTAAGTGTTGAGGAAGTTATGAAGATGTTTATTTTGGTTACAATGTATTTTGTAAGGACAAATGGGCAGGTAAAATATCTTTTTTATGATATGTTTACATTTAGTTAAATACCTAAACCGCCAGAGTATATACATTCTTATAAACTTTCGTGTTTATAATATTAGTAGGATAAATATTATATGCAAGGAATTACCTCTTTATTGGGATTTCCTAATCTATCGCATAATACTCAACGCATATCTCAAATTGACCCCTGTTATCTTAACAGTGTAAAATGTATATGAGCACGTAGAATATGAATATAAATTTAAGAATAAACATCATAAAATTAGCAAATTCGACTTTGTAACTCTTTCATTCTAATGTTGCAGATGAACGTGTTAGATTTTTAAGTCTTTGTCTTGCGACAATTTTTTTTTGGACTCTATCGATTCACGAGTCCTATCATATCACAATTTTCCACACAAAAACGGCTGGTCAAAAAACTCTAAAGAGAGTGATGACTGATTATTGGCGGTATTACTGGAAAAATAAAAAAATATATTTCAATTTTGTGCGCATATTATGGTAGGCGTCACGTTTGCCCAATGACATTCTTATTTCTAGCAATGAGGCATTAGGAGCCTAATCAAAAACATTTTAATTCAGCGACTAACCTACTTAATTGTTTTCTATTCATTATCAGCACAGTGTCTGCAATTTATGCCCGATATGGTGATAGACTGCCCCCCTAGCACATCATGGGACGGAATACGCACGGAAAATGGGTGCACTAATTGTGCCTCTGCCTACCCTATCGGACATAAAGTGCTTGAGTGTGTGTGTGACTAACGTAATTAATACTGTGCTTTTTATTTAAATAATTATTTGACGTTGAAATGACATGTCAAAAAACGGGCTTAAAATCTATCCCAGATACTTTTTATATATTTGGATAGTACTCCCAAAAACTAGGCCTTTTCAATAAATCGTATAATTTTAAAGTCCTCCAATTTTGAGATTTATGTAATCTTATTTTGCTTAAAAAAAACTACACTTTAAATGAACGTCATTAAAAAGTTGGAACAGGAACGAAACGGGTCTATAAATATTTTTTTATGGATCCTAGATCCATATTTTTCTCCTTTAACGTCCATAAAGTTTGAGCCTGGTTAGATTTTGATCTCCTTTGTAGAAGAACTTATAGTTAAAATTATACATAATCGTTTATTTGGCCAGTTATCGACTTACAATATAATTTAAATCGGAAACCAATAGCTATTGGTAGTACTTAGAGATTAGAGCGATAACCAAATAACTTTTCAGTATCGTATAAATTGATTAAATTGTATGCCATTCGGAGTATCACAACACAAAATATAGACAGCATGTTTAAGTTATTGATCCTTGATGACACTAGTAGGTAATGCGGTTACTGAAGGAACAACGCATTACATAATAGACATCCAATATTATAAAACGATTACAGAATATTAAATAACGAAATTAGGTGAAAGTTAATAACAATATAAAGAGGCGTGTAAGTAACTTTCTAAATCTGGTTAATAAAGATTTTTTTTATGGTATCGAATGACTAGACGGGCATGCCGTTCGCCTGATGGTAAGCGATACGACCACCCATAAACAGTAGAAACACCATCCAGCACCTTGAGTTACAAAGCACTGTGTGGCATTCCACTGCACTCGTCATCCTGAGACATAAGATGTTAAGTCTCATTATGTCCTGTACTTACACTGGCTACTGTCCTTCAAACCGAAACACAACAGTGCATGCACACTGCTGCTTGGCGGTAGAAATAGACATTGCGGTGGTACCCACCCAGACGGACTCTTACATAATATGAGAATCCTAACACCAGTAAAAATAAAATAAAGCCTCTGAAACTGTGAATTAACACAGACTGGCATGCAAACGTTACGGACTTGTAACGAGTACGAAGTAGTGGGCAAAAGCCAGTGGGAAATAACTTTATTTTTGTTAATAATAACAAGATTCAAGATTCAAAACTTATTAGTTAGTTAGAGTTTAGAATTGTGTAGAACTTAACAGCTAGTGAAATGAAGGTGTGGTACCTCTTTCTACACCTTAAAGAAGCTATGCCTTTACTAGGTAACAGCATACCATCGATCAGCTCGAAATTAAGTCGTTTATTATGAACTCAACATCACGGATGCCATAGACGTCGCTCGCTCGACCATCCTGCGCAGGGACCAATCGGAATGCGAAAACATCGTCAACGAGATGACGAAACAGTCGCTGGCCTTTCCACTGTCCCCAATTTACACGACCTATTGAAAATGTTACAGCACGACCTAGAACCTATTCAATCGGCAGCTTTAAATATTGTTTTAGACCAGTAGGTACATATCTCGGATCGAGCGAAGTATGCGGAGTTTTAATACGAAGTACTGGGGGTTGGATGGTTTGGATCCTACACAAGAAGTTGATCAGTCATGCTGCCAATTGTGAAAATCAAGTCAAATCATTTTTGCGACATGTTTTATGAAATGTGTTGCATCATCTCCACATTAGAATAGAAGGGCAGCTTGAAGTTGACCTGTATTTATAAAGGGTAGGCAAAACTGTAATAATTATCCTATCCACACACCTCTGAGCTTATGTTGTTCAATACAATTGGTAAACATGCACAAATTCCAAACCCTGGCAAGTCAAAGTCCCGTCATTTTGATAGTCTGCAATGGGAACTGAACCATTACAACTGTCGCAACAATAAATACCTTTCTACATTCATTCATTAAGCTAAACAAGGGGTTAACAGAAGGGCCAAACGAGATAGCCAATATTGAATGCAATTTAAACGATACGCCAATCACGATGAAGACATGCGGAGTGCAATGGGCATGGCGCTCGATAAATTGTATTGTTCAATTTACGTCTCACTATGCACACAATGAATGTACTGTTATTTTTGTTAGTTATTGTTGCTAGTGTCGATACCTTTTTCTTTATTTGTAACAAAGCGGATTACAGTTAAACATTCAATTTCAACCGTTCATTTGTTCACAGAATTATTCTAAAGTTTAGAACCTAAAGCATTTTATATTTTTATATTCTCAAGGAATCTTTCAAATTTACGAATACGTTTCATTCTGTTATCTGTTTGTATAATGCCTTTCAGTACTTGAAAAGTCCTGGGTGTTACTAATTATAATGGTAAATAGGCGAAATTTACCATAATAGGCGATCTGTTTTTTTTTTAAACATGAAAAAAAATGAAATCCTCCTAGCCAGTTTCGGCCACGGCGGCCAATCTCAACGGAGATCAGTCAGGTACGCAGGAGATATTATAGTGCACAAGTGTGTGCGCAATACACAGGTGCACTCGCTATTCCTTCACTCTCATAGTCCGGTGAGACGGCAATCCGACATGACCGGAGAGAGATCAGGCGCAGGACCAACGGCTTTACGTGCTTTCCGAGGCACGGGGGTATCACACCGCCAACTTCCTGACTCCGAGCTGCGACTGAGTAAATTTTAAGATGGAAAAACCCAGTCACAATTTTTTTTTTTTTTTTTTGGCTCGACCCGGGATTCGAACCCAGGACCTCAGCGCGTAAATCGTACTCGTAATGCGTACGCAATACCACTACGCCACCGAGGCAGTCAAGTTTTTAAACATATAGGTACAATGTATGTAGAGGCGGACTGATGGAAATCTTTACTGGTCATTGCAATCGATGGCTATGGCTTTGCTTTTTGCTTTGCGTTGCTTTCGTCGATTGCTGAATTTTACGTAATAGCTCTGCGGAGCTGGTGCAGGGATAAAAAATACTAAATAGGAGAAACTGTGCATTAATTTGTTTAAAAAATCACTTAAATTTGGGCACTCATTATTATCCTCACCTGAAGATAATTTACAAAGTATAAACAATGAAAATCAAAGGTCGCATGCGTATCACGACACATCATATTTTCCCTGTTTACATATTATAAAATTACCTTTATAAAACTCCTTGGCCTGGATTTCAACAAAAAGATCAACGTAGCTAAGAATAGAGTGTTTTAGTAGGCGTTTCTCGTTATGGATGTGAGAGAGAAAATAAACTTTGCCTGACATATTTCAAAACATTTTCAAACATTATGTGTTTTTATAAAACAGAATGACCAGATAAGCAGGTTCAGCTGATGTTAACGTCTTGCTAGACAGAACCACCACCAGATGCCATCTAGCTCTGAATGAGAAGAGGAGAGCTTCGTGGCATAGTCGAGGTACTAGCTAAGTACTACGGGCTAAAAGTTTAGGCTATACCCACCCACCAACGCGCAATGGACTCCAATCCCAAGAGGTTGGATACATATTCCCCTCAAGGAAAATCTTTTGCAATCTGCAACAGAATACCCTGATGCCGTCATGTATGCGCCGAAGAAGGCCACCGCGGGTCTTAGTTGGTAAGCCAGTGTAAGGTGTATGTCGTCGATAAAGTACCAATACCTCCTAAGTGTTGAGAATCAAATTTTACATCCGGAAGAAAAAAACTGTTAAATACATACGAACGAATGAATTCTGTCACTAAGTAGATGTTTTCACAAAGAGCAAGAAGCTTACTGGTAAAGAAATTACGGATGGAAGTCAATTCAATCCATGCGAATATCAGTTTTATGTCTATTGTAATAAAAAAGTAATTTTAGACTAAATTGTCAGTTAGGAGGTATTGGTACTTCATCGACGATGTATAATGTTAGGGACTCGGCTTAACACTCGCTCGGATGATGCTATACTCTTGAGTGTCAACATTGGGTCGTATCACCGGTAAAACCAACATAAACGTTTCACTCGTCGTGGCGGTAGCGATAACGCGTTATTTCCTCGCGAGAAAAATAATCCCAACGTTTGAAAACTTGTGTGTGTGTAACAGTTGTATCTGAACATCGATCCTCCCAAAGCGTACAGTATGGTGTTAACAGTTGTATCTGAACATCGAATACAGAACCTCACGCTACCGTTGATGTACAGAATAGTAAAATGTGCTTTATCTACTAACGTGTGATGTGCGCTCGGCGAGTTTAGTTTGAAATATACATATCAATAGCGGCGTTGCAACGTAACGATGGAAAGTGGCAAAATAATGCCGATAAACGAGACTTTGCGTCCTTAGACGTCAGAAATTTGCCGACCTGTGGGCTTAGAAAGTGGTAAAAAAACACGACACGACTTCAGGGGGCTTAGAATGTGAAAAAAAAAACACGATACATCTCCGCTTCCTTTTATTGTGATTGGTTGAGAGACTGGCGTATCGGTATTTTGATGATTGTGATTGATCGAGAGACCGATACGTCAGTCTCTCAACCAATTATATTAAAACGAAGCTGAGACGCATCGTGTTTTTTTTTTCACATTCTAAGTCCCCAGTTCGTTTTATTGGGATTGGTTGAGAGACGCGTGACTGATGTATTGGACTTTCGATCAATCACAAACATCAAAATTAAACGGCAGATCTTCTTACGAGTTGCGTTTTTGCGCCACATTTTAAGCCCACTGACTTGCTTGTCGGTGGTGCGAATCGTCAGAAGAAACCATTACGTAGATTTTTTACATTGTATATTCGTTACGTAAGTAGTTGGTATGAATTCCGGAATCTTCAAATATTATGAATACAACAAGTGAACTTGCCGAATCCCGCCGCTTTAAATATAGGATCGCTTTAAGGGTCCGCTCTATAATGCTATCTATTTTATTATGGACTACAATATTGAATTTCAGTACTTCAATGTTTAAGTATTATTGTGTGTCTTTAGGTGGATTCGAGAATGGTTTAGATTTACAATTCGGTCCGGGAAAATGTACAGCGGGACTTTTATCCAGGAAAAAGCCTTTGCGGGTGAAGCCGCAGGCAAAAGCTAGTAATAGGTATATCAAGTTCTGAGGTCTTGTATTACCTCTTCCTGTATTTCCCTGATGGTATATGTTCATCAAAATATGTTTAAATAAATGATTTCATTGTGATAGTGACTCAGGTATACTTTTGACCAGTAGGCCTAACTATAGGTACATGTATTGTGTTCAAAAGTAATAAAAAAATGGCATGAACAAAATTGAACAGGCGTGTTAAAACTTATTAACACTTACTGATATAGTCAATAATCAAACTTTAAACTTCTCGACAGCCTGGTGGTGTAGCTGTATTGCATGCGCGTTACGAGTTGCGCATTGCGGTTCTGGGTTTGGATCCCGGGTTGGGCCAAGACTAGGTTTTTCCATCTTAAAAATTACTCAGTCGCAGCTCGGAGTTAGGAAGTTTGCAATTTGAAACCCCCAGAAAGCCGTTGATCCTGTGCCTGACCTCTTTGGTTATGTCGGATGCTGTCTCACCAGACTATGATAGTGAATGAATAGCAAGTGCACCTGTGTAATAGTGCGCACACTTGTGCACTATATCTTCTGTGTGAAATTGGCTAGGAAAGTATTATTATTAATTAAACTTAGGCTCGAGTAGGAAAACATGTTTCACTAGATATAAGAAAACTGAAATGTGCCCTTACATCTCAGAAGCATGCACAATACTGTAATTATTGTTTCAACATTTATATAAAATACATTTTTTTATAATTATTTTGCTAATGTTTATATTAGCTTAATAAAACAATTAATTATTTACAGAACTCTACTGGTATATGTTTAATTAAAATTATAGACCAATATCCCAACCTTCCTTAAATAAATTTATCAAGGCACTGAAATTTCTTTTATATAGAATGTTTCATGGTAGTGAAAAAAGTTTCCATTTATTGTCATATTAACCCTTCAAGGCCCGCTTATATTATAGATGTATGAGAAAACCCTATGTATATGGACACCGGTGTCCATCGCGGGGCTTGACAGACTACTATTTTTGGCACAAGGCTGCCATATATAAGTTTATATGATACTAGCTTTTGCCCACGGCTTCACCCGCGTTAATAAGTTTTTCCAGGCTAAAAGTACATAAAAACCTTCTTGTTGAATCACTCTATCCAACACATTTATTTGGATAAAGATTAATATTATGACATTGATACAACTCTTAACAAATAATGCATTAATTTCGACCAAATTTAATTACCATAAAAACGGTTCTAGTGAGTTAATCTTAAGATAGATATATACTGTCACGGACATTTTTTTAGATCATTTCAAGAGGAATAACTCTTTCATACATATATTGTTGGTATCTTGAACCGTTTTCGCAGCGCACGCAATGGAAGCCCTCAAGGATGAATAATTTTCCACGTTTTTTTCACATTTCCCATTATTTCTTCGCTTCTAATAGTTGCATCGTGATGTTATATAGCCTAAAGCCTTTCTCGATAAATGGTCTATTCAACACAAAAAGAATTTTCAATTTGAACCAGTAGTTCCTGAGATTAGCGCGTTCAAACAAACAAACAAACTCTTCAGCTTTATAATATTAGTATAGATAATATAATAATAAATACTTTTACATTACACACCTGTCCTAAAAGTACATAATGTTAAAGATTCAACTTGGATGAAAATTAAAATTACGGTGTAAGATTGGTTTGTCTCGTCAAGCCCCAATACAGACGCCGGCATCAGAGTATATAGGGTTTCCCTATACATCTATATATATCAGTGGGGTTTGACGGGTTAGTATTCAAAAGGTCCAAAAATATTTTTTAAGATTTATCTTTGATTTTTCTTTTCAAAAGAAATATCTTTAATGCAAAATTATAATTTTAACAAATATATATTGAGTGATGCCACAGGTCTTATATTCATTTAATATTATGTTCCACCAACGACACATTAAAACAAAATCACGATACTTAATATATAGAGCAAGAATATTCATAAAATAAGGACATTTGGATACTCAAAAAGTAGATATTACTTACTCTAGTGATCTAGATAAAAATATGCTTAACTTAGACAAATGTTTACATAGTACTTGTAAATGTAAACACAGTGACATGTCACATTAGAGGTGTTTCAAGCACACACAAAAATAACACCTGAAACGATTGATTCGAACTTAGAAGTATATTATGAAGAAGTTTGACTACATCACTAAAAGAATAAAGAATATTACAAATTCAAGACGCGGCAATGTTTTGCAACAACTTTCCATCATAAAATTTTATGTTATCACGTGATAGCCGAACACAAGCACACATATTAATTGCCTGCGGGCCTCAAATACTATGAGAACGTATTTTCAGTGTAAATAATATATTCCGCACGCGAAAGTTTTGATAACATTTTACGCCGATTCCAGAGCACTCCAAACAATTACTACTTTGAGCGGCAAATAGACAAGTTTGCGACTAATTAACGAGTGCAGTCGGCTATACGACACCACTGGAACAAGCCCGGGCATCCAAATAAAGTCAACAAATATATAAAACTAGACAGATATTCACTTACCTTTATGCCGTTTACCCTTTGCAGGATATGAAGCTGGGAGATTCCATCCAACAGTCCAAACAATAAATGCCACAGTAATATCGCACACAATGTTTATTTCACACAATAATCCTTCAATTTTACGATTTTTATTTTGTGACACTCGCTATGTGCAGCCTTCAGCGCAACGCGTTCGCGACTTTTACAATGTTACAAATTAATAAATTTTGAAATCTACCATATTTTTTAATTGAAATCTACCATAGTCCCACACGGATTTTAGTTATTATTATATTTTAGAATGCACAAATATTTTTTTCCTTTCACTTGTACGGTTAATAAAAGCTATTGTAAGACAGTAAATATGATTTTTATCTCACTACTATCATTAGGTAATAACAACATAGTATATCATAATCTGTGGTGATTTCACTACTTCCTGAACGAAAATGTCAATGTCAGACAATCGATATTTTTTTTTTTTTTTTTTTTTTTAAATTCTCCCTTACAGGGAAGGCAAAGGGTTCAAGCCCATACAGCCTCGTCTTAAGTGATATCTCTGGTTGTCGTAGTAAAGCAGTGGCTACCTTACCAAGACTTTATCAAGGAGTTTTGGCGGCAACGAAAAAAACACTTGATTGGCACAGTTATTTCAATTCACTTCATTTGAGCACTTTAATAGAACTATATTGGATAATATACCACCATAATTATGCAATATAACACTAAGTAACACCAAAATAATGAATTAAAACAAGAGCACCTCATGACACTTCCACATTCCCGCCAAAACTCCTCAGACAATCGATAATTTTGTCAACTTCATTTTTAAACGTGGGCGACAAATTCTGAGAGTACATACGCGTTGGTATAAATAAAGTTTAGTGAATAATATTTATCAATGAATCATTCCTTTTAATTTAAGGTACATTTTATTATACCTACAATGATTAAGGCGATATTAGTGTTTAACAATCATGGCAAGCCAAGACTATCCAAATTCTATCAATACTTTGTGAGTATCAAATTTATTTCAGTTGTTGTGAAACTGGTTCAATGTGAGACAACGAAGCTAATAGATTAGCAATTATTATTTCTAAATGTATATTACAATACTTGATGACTATATTACGGCAAGGCTAGTTTTTTTTTAAAGTAAACCTAGCATAATCCTCAGCATTGTATATCTAAATGATATCAATTCATATTTTTAGATAGGTGCGTCGTACAATGAGTGTAAACATATCTATGAGTGTAAACATATCTATGAGTGTAAATATTAGCAAGCCGTACCTTGAATTAGTTTCCTGTAATATTAGTTGTGCACTATTTTATCAAAATTTTCAGCATACTGGAAAACAGGGTAAATATGTATAATATCAATAATTAGGTGTATGCAGTATGTTTAGTTGTGTATAAAAACAGTACTTGCATACTAATCAATAAAAAAAAGAGTGATAAGGATAAAATTTGTCAAAGATTTATCAAATTCTGTGAAAACTCATGTTCAAACAATTTCATAGGCAAAAGAATTAAAATAAGTATACTTTGGCAGCCCATAGATTTTGTATATTACCTGCCAATGAAATATAGTTATTCAAATAATTTTTATTATGTAAAATGCACCATTTATAAGCAATAAGGTGAATTTACATGTTTGCATGCAGCTAAATCCTACTAATATTATAAAGTTTGTAAGAATGTATGGATGTTTGAATGTATGGATGTTTGTTCCTCTTTCACGCAAAAACTACTGATCGGATTTCAATGAAATTTAGCACATAGGTAGATCATGTTCTGGATTAACACATAGGCTACTTTTTATCCCGGTAAAATATAAACCGGGACTTTTATACCGGAAAAACTTTTAACGCGGGCGGAGCCGCTGGCAGAAGATAGTTATCTATAAATAAAGTTGTGAGAAGACTCTGTCTCCCGAGATACAGTTAACACTAGTTCGGGAGTCATGGGATTAAAAAAAAAAAAGTACATTTATATATTGTGGCAATAAAGATTTTTATTATTATTATTAAATAGCATAGAGAATTGTACCTCAATATATGGTTATACGAATGACAAGTTTCCAGTGTCACAAATCCAAAACTAACATATAGTCACTAATAGCTAGGTGTAGAGATGGAATCACAACATTTCTTTTGCAACTAACCTTAACCCTTTTGTCCAGTTATAGGAACTACAAATTTCTAGTGTCACAAATCCAAGACTAACAAATATTTGCTAATAGTTAGGTGTAGAGATGGAATCACATTTCCTTTGCAGCTAACCCTGACCCTGTGTCCACTGGGCTAGAGCCTGGTGGACCCGGTTAGTGCAGTATATTTAATTATAAAGTATGAAATATACCGATCTAGAGATCATACTATTATACTAATATTGTTTGTGTAAATTTATACATTATAATTATAATAGATATTTCGACGGCTCCGTAGAACAAAGTCGTATATGCAAAATGTTAGCTTTTCAGTAGAGCGCTTTGAAAGTCGTTAGTTTGTATTCATGTGCGAATTAGTGCTATTTTCACACATTAAGTTCAAAGTTGTTACTGAACCCTATAGAATATAATGTTTTGTTCACTATAACTTGTGATTTTCACAATTAACTTAGTCTTTCAAAGCGCTCTACTGAAAAGCTTCATTTTGCATATACGACTTTGTTCTACGGAGCCGTCGATTTCAAGCATTTAAAGTTGAAACCCCTACATTTAGCCGAAAAAAGTATCTACAAGCTATTTTTGTAGTGAATGTAATTTTTTGTTTATTACTCACTTATAAGCATTTGGAATGATGGACTTAATTCTAGAATGAAGATATGCAGCAACAAATAATTAAGGAGACATTCCAACTGGTTTCCAAGAGAGATGACAATGTGTGCAATTTCCTAGAAGGTGGCAGGTTAGTTCACATCTTATGGTATTTTCATATTCACAGAATTAACAATAAAGTATGCATTATCGTCTTTATTTTTGAATAGATGCTTGTTTCTTTATTATTTGTTTTGACCTGGTCTTTAGTCTTTAATTTTGTTTATCTTGTACCACAATATTGAGTGCTATGGAATGTTTCAAAATGTTAATATATTTGCAGCTTGATTGGTGGCTCGGACTACAAACTAATCTACAGACACTATGCAACATTGTACTTTGTGTTCTGTGTTGATTCCTCAGAAAGTGAACTAGGCATATTGGATCTTATACAGGTTGGATATATTTTAATTTATAATAACTGTTTTATTTAAATAGATAGTGGATGGTAGCATAGTTCGGAATGGAACAGTCTGACAAGCACAACTCACACACCTGTTCATTTTTTTTTTATTTAAAAAAGATTATTTATATTATGTAAACTTACTACTTTTTTTATCAAAAAGTGTGGATCCAAGAGGCAATGGTTATATCATCTGAAAGATTGAAACAGACAAAGGGAATTATTAAGAAAACTGTTAATGAATTATTTGTATGATAAATACCTTTGAACATTTGCAGGTATTTGTAGAGACTTTAGACAAGTGCTTCGAGAATGTGTGCGAGCTGGACCTGATCTTCCACGCGGATGCGGCGCATCAGGTGCTGGACGAGCTGGTGATGGGCGGCATGGTGCTGCAGACCAACATGGCTGACATCTTATGCCGGCTTCAGGAGCAGAACAAGATGCAGAAGGCTGAGGCGGGGATATCCGCTGCGCCGGCGCGAGCCGTGTCTGCCGTGAAGAGCATGAACCTGCCGCAGCAGCTGCGCGACATGAAGCTGCCCGACCTCCCGCAGGCCATCAAGGTGAGTACATAATATCTCATGCCGATGTGGGGTTGGTGCAACTTCATCAAAGTATTACAGACACAAATAATCTTTACTTATTTGGGCCTGTTTGATGTTAATCAGATATAAAAAAACTACATAAATATGGTTCAAAAATAGATTATACTATGACAAACATGTCACAAAAAAATTGATCATAATTTTCTGATTCACAGGACCTGAAATTCTGACCGCTGCAGCAGGGCGCGTACCCCGCCACGCCCGTCGCCATAGCAACCAACATCATCAACACTATCTACCCCAATGACCGCTACCAGAACCTACAGAAGCCCACTGAGAACTTCGCCAACAAATTCTTCGGATCCGAGTCACTCAGCACTAGATTCTCTGAGTCATTTTCAGAGAACTATCAACAGACAGAAGGGATCAATTTCCCCAACTATGAGAGCCATAAATCTGATGGTTATCAGGACTTGAGTGGGAGTAATGTGGAGTACGAGTATGCTGAAGTTAGAAAGAGAAAGAAGAAGAAGAAGAGACAGTAAGAGACTTGTGTACATTCCTTGATGAATATAGAATTTGTAGTAATTCACAAAAATATCTAAAGTTTATTTCAGAAGAATTTTTATAAAATGTAAAAAAATGATGTTTCATGATTTATTCAGGTATTGTGTAAAGTGCAAGATAGATGTATGATTAATGAGATGCTTGTGAAATTGAACAAGAGGTGGGTTTACATCTTTATAAGTTCTATTAGAATAAAGTAAGTATATAAAGGAATTGGGTAAAATATTTTATCACATTGTTTAATTTCTCTGTGCGATTTTAACAACACTCAACAAAAGATCTGACTGTGAGTTGTTGGTATTATTGCATTAATAAATGTTTTGTGTTTATAATAATCACTATAGGTGCATATTGGTATCAGTTGGTTTTATGGATAATGTGTATAATTATGTATGTTTATATTAGAAATATTTGAATTTGATTTTGATCTGATTTTAATATTACTTTATAATGCTGCAAAGGAAATATTATATTTATTGGACATTTAGAAAAATATATTGTATATGATAACAGCAGTCTCTAAATATCTCATTTGGAATTATTTTTAATTACGTACTGTCTCATACTGTAATTTTCTGTAAATGATTAATGTTAACGGTGCAAGCTAAGTTCAAAATATGCTATGAATTGATCGACAAATATACATCCATCATATATTATGTGAAACGGCTAGCTTGCTGTTGCATTTCATAAGTCACAAATCCTTTTCCATAATCACTCTTTCTGAGTGCTTAGAAGCCTAATACATCCTCGATTCTTGATGTAGATGGCCTATTACATTTGCTTGAAATGTGCTATAAATTGTAGATTATATCAAGTAATTAGTAAAATATTGTTTCGTTGAAAAAAATGTTTTTGGGAAAACACGTATTTTTTGATTTGGTGACAAAATTAACACCATTTAGATCCCATATGAAAACTGAAGATACAATATACTTAACTAGATAATTGTAGGTGTTAACTGCCTCACGTGGCGGACGGCGGGCGGCGAACTGTGGAGTAGTTTTCAATGCGTAAAAATTTTCAAAGGAAAGTTCCCTTGTATTTTATACATAGAATGTATTTGATGTCTATGTTTGTGTTATCAATTGTTTTGTCACTCTTTATAATTCAGGACCGTCTCGGTGGCGTAGTTGTATTACAGTACGACTGCAAAGCTGAGGTCTCGGGTTCGATCCCCGGGTCGGGCAAAGTGATATTTTATATTCAGTATCAGCCCGGAGTCTGGAATTTGTGCCCAATATGGCGATAGGCTCGGAATAACTGCGAAAAGTGGGTGCACTAGTTGCGCCACTGCCTACCCCTTCGGGGATAACAGGCGTGAGTGTGTGTTATAATTCAGGCGACCGTCGAGAAATACAACATTTCGTTATTGTCGCATCCTGAGCTGTTTGTTGACGATTTTTCGGCCTAATATAATATCTCTTCTTTCAAATATATTATAGCAGGAGTCATTCAGGCGGAGTGTGAACAAGCGGTATAACCAAACATAATCGAGCATATTGCTGTATCATAATACAAACAAAAAATTGGAAGCAAACAATATAAACGCCTATAAGTGAAATAAATGTTAGAGTTTTTTGATTTTTAAAAAGGTTAAATAATTAAGGCATAAGGGCGACGTGCAATTTAATTGGCACGAATTATAGCACCTTGAAATTTACTATATACTAAAAGCATTCTTGTAAATAGTTGAAACTTTCTTTTGGCATTTCTGTATTTAGTTAATAAGATATATTGTATTTTCTGTTACATCAAAGTTTGTTTTTTATTAAAACCCTACTGAAGAAAAGCAGTGCGCTTTTAATAGGTACAATTATTAAATTATTAATGACGTTGACCGCGACTACATTAATTAAAAAAAACGGGCTTTACGTCCTCTGTGCGAATCAGAATTTATACGGACAACTAAAATATCTGATTAGAGTATAGGGAACGTGCACGTCGTAGGCTCTGCCATCTTAGCAAACTCAGTTTTTTTTAGCCCATCGATACGTTAGTCTAAGATTCGAATAACATTTAATTTGTTGATAATGTATTGCTATGTATCTGGATGCTCCAAAACAAAAATAAATAAAGCAATTGGAGTGAAACTCTATTGTGTTCCCAAGAACAGTGCCTAAGTTCATATGTATTGGTTATGTAAAAATCGTCAATATGAGCTGTATAAAACCATAGACTAATATCTTATTAGTCTATGATAAAACATACATAATTTATGAGTTCCAAAGTAATTTTATAAGAATAAAGAAGGCTTGAAGATAATATTCAATACAAACAAATCTATAATTAAACGGAATATAATCTCTTAAGTAATTTTGCTTCAATAACATCAGAATAACTAGCACCCATCTAAAAAAAGGTTATTCTGGCCCACACTATATACCCATTATATTCAGCCAGGAGCCATATTTTATCATTTTTGACATAATAAAAGAATAATAAAAATAAATTGTAGCTTCGAAAAGTTCCTTTTTTATCCACATTTGGCTCTTGTGTTGATTTCGTGCTGCCCCCTAGAGTTCAGGCACGTTCCCTATATATACATTAGACACGCATCGTAAGCTCTTGCCAATGAAGAAAGAAAGTACTTACTCATAGTTTAATAGATTGGCGATTTAAGGTAAATAATGTCATCTATTGTATAAAGCCAAAAAGTCATAATTAAAAGAGTCATCTAGTGTGCAATAGTAGTACACATATAATAAGAGCCATCTATCGTGCAATAGATATAAAACATAAAAGTGAGTAGCGCCATCTATTTTTTGTGACAGAAAATAATTAAAGACTAATAGCGCCAACTATTGACAATATTTAGAATTCATTATTTAGTATTCCCTACTAGATGGCGCTTTAAATCTATCTCTATTAATGCTTTTGCTACTCCACACTAGATGGCGCTTTAAACAGATATTTTCTTTCCGCTTTAACATTAAACTTTTACTATCGCATACTAGATGGCAATGTTTTAAAAATCTACTTTCTGTTGTAATTAATTAAATACAAATAATAATATTATTTCGACCGCATAGATGCTTTCGAGATGTGGTGCTGGAGGAAAATACTTCAGATACCTTGGACTGCATTGCGAACCAATGAGTCCTTTCTATGCGATCTTAAAATCAATACCAGGCTTTCCACTATCTCCTTGCGCCGATTGATGGACATCTTCGGCCACATAGCCAGAAAGGATGGACATAACCTCGAACAACTGATGGTTACTGGTAAAATTGAGGGCAAACGTCCGAGAGGCCGTAATCCCATCAGATGGTCGGACCAAATCCGCTCTACTTTAAACACCAAACTTCATATTGGGCTTCACGATGCTAAACACAGGAACAAACAGGTGGCGCAATTTGATGAAGACAAAGATTACTCCATGTTTAGGGGATCACGACCCTCAGTACTGAGGAAAACGATGCAAGGAGGATGAATATTATTTCGTACATTTTATTAATGTTATGTCCATAACTTATCTCCCAATGTAGGTAGTCAAATATTATGTAAAAATTAAAGTATTATTCATTATTGCTATAAGTAAATCTTCATTTTGATTTGGTTTTTTTTTTCAAGATATTAGGATTATTATTCAATGCAATTGTTCGAGCATCAGAAATTCAAAATACTATTTTATATGGATAAAATTAAGAAAACGATTGAAATATACCTAATTCAATTTAAATTGATAGTCTATGTTCCATATTCAAAAGTAAATACCTTGCACTTTTGGTCTTACCCGTTTTGTGGATCTACATAGCTGATGATAAGTATAATTTATGTCAAACGCTATCCAGACATAAAGGATAGGCTGAGGCGCAACTAGTGCACCCACTTTTCGCCATGTGTATTTCGTGCCATGATGTGATAGGGGGCTAGCCTATCGCCATATCGGGCACAAATTTCAGGCTGCCGGTTGATACTGAATAGAAAAACTCAATATAACTTTGCTCGACCACGAGATTCAAACCCGAGACCTCAGCGCAGTAGTTGTACCACAATACAACATAAAAACAAAAATATAGCAATAGATTTGCACTCCCATGGCATTTAAAGTCCTTAGATTATGACATAAACAGTTTCCGTGCACACATAAGTATTATTCTGTAGAATGCAGTCGTGAGTTAAAGGAGATAGCCGCTTGTTGTATGGGTGCTGAGCCTCAAAATCTAACCAGGCTCAAAAATTATGGATATTGAAGGGGCAGTAAAAAAAAATCGGTGCGTGTACTTATGTACGCGCGTGGGAAGTTATACTTCTTTGGCATCATTAAAAATAGTTTTTAATTGCATGCAAATAATTAATTACAGTAAAATGATAAAAGGACTGGAAAAGGATAGTCAATAAAGATCAGTTTAAATTTAAAATTTTTAATTTAGTGTGCAAGCATGAAAAGACATGTCCTTTCAAGTTTGCACATTAAATTAAAATTATATACTGCCCACTGCTGAGCACGGGCTTCCTCTACAACTGAGAGGGTTTAGGCCTTAGTTCACCTTCGAAATTCTTCTCAGCACTTCTCAGACACCTATGCAGGTTTCCTCACGATGTTTTCCTTCACCGTTAAAGCAAGCGATTATATTTTTCATTTAATGCTATTTATTTTTCAGAATAGACTGTTCGAACATATTGTAATTACTTATTAGAGATTTCCTTCCTTCAATATTAGATGTGCTTATCGAAGCGTGGTGGTGCATAGCTTGAGACCTATAATCTTCACTGTAGAGAGTGCATATTTCGTATTATACAATTAATTATTAATTTATTTTACTTCTTATTTAAATATTACTATAATTGCGTAAGATTGTGAAAATGTTTGGGTGGTTGTTAAGAGTAGGCAAACGCAGTACCCGCTGAATTGATTTGGATAAAATTTAGCACACGGATAGACCTTGTCCTAGATTAACTTATAGGCTACTTTTTATCCCGGTAGTTGCAGAAATATTTCAATTTTAACCTGAATTCTAAGTAGATGGCGCTAGCGTAGTGCAGTGGGCGCTATGGATCGTTACGATTTCGGTATTTTTGTGGCGGGAAAGACTTTGCACGCAGGCGAAGCCGCGTACGACACCTTATCATGTATAATCTCTTATTTATCTTTGAGTGTCCAATATTTGGCATAAGGATGAGACACGACAAGGACTAGTACCGTATATTGATAACGTAAGATTGTAATTTTATACAACAGATGCGAATGCCTGTAATGGGCATATATATCGGCTTGTGATAGATGTTATTTTTTATTAATTTTATTAATAAAAATACTGTTGGTGTACCATAATAAATAAATAAATAATAGAATTGTATTGTAAATATGTATTACATCAGTAGAAAAATAATTCACTAAAATATATTTTTTTTGTAAAGTAATGATGAGACTATTAAGTTTGTCTGAATCCTGATGGTAAGCGCTATGACTGCCAATAAATAGTTTACAGTAGTAACAACTCTCAGAAACTTGGATTAAGTACTGCGTATACGTTTGTTGTTTAAGATTAGATGTTGGGGCCGTTTGAAGATGTAAAACTAAAGATATTTATTTAAATAATGAAACAATTTAATAACTATACTAATATTATAAAGCTGAAGAGTTTGTTTGTTTCAACGCGCTAATCTCAGGAACTACTGAACCGATTTTGAAAATTCTTACCAATAGGAAGCTACATAACTCCTGAGTGCTATAGGCTACTTTTTATCCCGGGAAAATATTTTTGTCCCGGAAAAACTTTTTCACGCGGGCGGAGCCGCGACCACTACTAGTGTTTTTTATATTTAAGACAAACCCAATCATCAGCGTAAAGTGTATCAGTGATTGTTATTAAAACTGGCCGCGAGTCCAGCTACCGGCATGTCGTGTCCACTTTCGTTCGTCGACGTGACCGCATCCTCCGCAATTGTCCGATATTACAATGTTGTGTGTTTATTTAGGCACCGGACGTCAGAGCGCTTATTATCCTCAAAACGGACAGCATATGGTCAGGAGAAACTGGGTCGGAATCATTTTATACTGATTATATAGCTTTAATAAACTTATTTTAAACTATGAGATGCGGGTGTTGCTTTTTTAAAGAGGTATTTAAAAAAAAATCATATTATTAAAAATTTGGTATTGTGATCGTGGCGTTGGTACTTATTATAATTACATCATCTAAAGATGCCTAAGTGGCGTAGTTGTATTGTTTACTATTGCTCCTAGGTCTCGGGTTCGAATCCTAGGTTGGGCAATGGAATATTGGATGCTTCTGCTCAGCATCAGCCTGGACCCAGGAAATTGAATTTGTGAATTGAAACTAGATTCCGCCCGATATGGCGACAGACTTGCCCCCTATCACGTCATGAGAAGGAATACACACGACGAATAATGAGAGCACTGGTTACGCCCCTGCCTACCCCTTGAGAGATAAAAGGCGCGAGTGTGTTATTATTTTAAAGTTAGGTGATGACAGCGACTTCGATGATGTTAACGATTTTTTTCCGAATAAAAATACCACTGTGCATTTTTTTAGGAATATGAATTAAATTCAGTAATCACTCTACGTATCTACGCCAAATTTCATCCAAATCCATTTAGAAGCTAACACGTTTACTTGAAACAAACATTCTTAAGAAAATACATATTAATAAATTTTAATCGTAGAATATATTTTGGTGGATCCTGTACAGAAATTAGTAAAGAAAGTCTTTTATAAAGTGGAGGACATACAGAGAGGTACCGAAAATACATTCTAATTTATTTAAACAAAGTTCTCAACGACGGTAATCCCCTTGGCATAGTTATTGCAGAAGAGTTGCGTGTAAGTTTCATACAAAAAAGTCTGTCTGTGAAGGTACAATCACCCAATTTGGTGCTAGTACTTCCTCAAAATAAAACGCTCAATTTTCATATTTGCCAAGCGGGTGCGATCGTTTCGAAGATGTACAAGGAAACGGCAGATAACTCTCAGTGTCTAGTTGTAAGTTGCGTGTTGCTGAAAGACGACGCGCAAGCGAATAATCTAGAAACTTAAGGTGGTCGAGCATACACTTTTCTGACTGTAGGGATTTTTATAATTGGCAACTGTGAGAGAGTTAATTCAAACAAGATTTTTCACATTATCGTCATCATCATAATCAGCCACACGACGTCCACTGCTGAACATAGGGTTCCCCCGAAGATTTCCAGACGGACCTGTCAAAAGCGGCCCGCATCCAGCGCGTTCCTGCGACCTTTATCAAGTCGTCTGTCCCCTTGCAGGTGGACGGCTGATGCTGCGCTTGCTAGTACGTGGTCTCCACTCGAGATCTTTTTTGCCTCATCTACCGTCAGTTCTTCAAACTATGTTAACTATTTTCACATAATTACACAGAATAGGTAATATGATCGTGAATCAATTTGACAAAACTCAATTTGCTTTGCAGATATTCATATCTTCAGCATAGTAAGTACTGTTGTGTTTCAGTTTAATGGACAGTGTAATCAGTTTAATCACAGAGAATTCTGCAAATAACAGTTTATGTCAAAACGAGCGCAGTAGCAGTGCGACGTAGTAATATGACAATGTCATGCAGTACTCTGTAATTTTAGTTTTTGATTTATGGTATTATTACCTACTATGAAGAGTTGTCACACTTATCACCAGTCGAGTAGGTATATTCTTGTTCCATAATTTCGTAGATACTTATAAGAAAACTAATAAACAAATTAGAATAGTTTTTGCAGTGTATATTATTCCTAACAATAAATGATTATAATATTTAGCGGATACAATGAGCTGTAATTCGGTCAGTTGGTCCACGGCTGCGGTCGGACATATGTCGCCTTTTGTTGGTCAGCAGTAATCTTTGCTTGTGGTCAAAAATCTACATGAAAGTTCTGTCCTAATTACAGAAATTATGGATGTTTTGGTGGCTTAATACTTGGAAATAGGGATTTTTATTCATTATTAGCGTTATTCATAACATACTATTCATACTGATGTGAAAGTTTGTGAATCGGTTCATAGTAGGAAACATAAAATTATGCTAGCCTCATTGCTTCTTCAAAGCTCTCTTCTAATAACTAATATTCATAGGGGCTGGGCAATAATTTCAAAAAGTAAAGATACCTGATACGCCATATCCTAACAAATTAAAGGAAAAATGTGTTCCGCGCGCACAATCTTGACATTACATATGTGAAAGAGTTGACGTTATTGTTCTTACTGGTTTCAATACAACACCTAGTATTTGTCATTTAATTGTAGCGTATAATATCCTAACTGGGTGTTAAGTCTTCAGATAGCCATTGCTAATATGATACATATGTGTTAGGAATATCATTGGGGTTAGAGGGATATAACGTATGACAGGAAACCGTGCACAAGCTAGTCACTGCGGCAACAGTAGAATGTAGATATGCAAGAGGTTTTCTTCATACATAGACTCTACCAATGCTATAATTGGAAGAAATATATTCTAAACTCCTCTCCATCTTTGTATTGATTAATTTCGTGGCAGGTTAACACTGAGTAGTACTCACAGAGTATTTCCAATACTGACTTACAAGTTACAGGAGTTGCAGGGGCGAATAAGAGTTCGGTACAGTTTTTCTACTCAATTAGCATCACCCGTAACAAGATTTTGACGGTATTCTCTCGACCTAATCGACAGAGTTCATAAGACTCACTATTAACTATTTAGACCGGGTTTGGTAGAGCTTAACTCTATCTAACTCAGGCTTATATCATACTGGCGAATTGTAAGTGAATATTTAGGCAAAAGCACTGCGCACTCGTCCAGTACCAATAACAAGATCGTTAACTTTACTTGACTACAAATGAAACAACACTGGCTTAGTTAATACATGGTTGTCGGTTCGGTAGGATCTTTTTTCTTGTAATCACGATCCTGACATTTGTTTTTATGCTTAAGAGAAAAGTTCAAAGGAAATTTTATAGTGCTGAGATATATTTGAGCTGAACTTAAGCCAGATATCTAAATAAAAACACTTGATTTATGCACCTCGTGTATTCAAACAAGAAAACACCAAATTGCACATTACAATCGGCGACATCACTAAAAGTCATTACAAAAGATTAATTTGTATGGCAAAAGTAAAAAAGATAATTGTCGCTTGGCGCTGGGGATGACCACCCACGCGCACACACCTCGCAGGTATGCCGACAAAAGCCACCGCAACCAATAAATTTACTATTGTACTATTGAACATGTCAAAACATTGTATAAATATACGGGTGGCATTTTTTGTGAGTGAAAAAGTATCAATCTATCACCCACTTAAAACGATTGCAAAAAGGCAAAAGTGCGTGCGACTTGAGAGAGTCGAGACAGAATCTACAATTTAGACTTAGCGTATGTTTGGGGTTTAAAAATTGAGATTTTGTGTTACGTTTTTTCGGTTAGCGTTATTTAAGTTGAAACAATGTTTTTGTATTAGAATCGCTTGTACTATAATATTGTTATTTTTTCACTCGGTCGAAAAGTTTACTTATTATCGCATGTTGTACGACCGGCTGTGAGCAAAGATCAACCTTAATGTGATTTTTTACGACTCATTAAGGTATGCACCGGGCATTATGAAAACTTAATATCCTGGGATGATTTGCACAACCTAAATTTCTTTCTGCAAGTGTAGGAAACTATACAACACCACAGTCTAGGTACATAAGGTGGTATAACAATCTCATTTCATCACAATAAGCACATAAAAAGCCCGTTTCGGTTCCCACAATGACCATAAAGGCCGTAAATCAAAAAACCATAGTTAATATAGAGTCATCGCGGCAATAGATTATATAAAGTCATCCGGGCGGTCAGACCGCGTTATTTATTCTCTATGGTTGTTTTTTTCCTTAAAACTTCAATATGGCGGCATTATTTGAGAGTAGGGTACCCACCCTACTCTGCTTTAAGGAAATTATATAGTTTGGAAGTAGCGATAAACTAGTAGGGAGTAAACGGATTGCCGAGAGGTATTCGCGGGTGTTCGGGCAGAGCTTGTATTCGGTATGTCAGTATTTCGGTATTTCGCGTCGGGTCATCGCCTACAACTTTATAAGGTGCAGATTCGGCCCCACATTGAATATTGCTTCCACCTTTAGGAGGGGCTCCCTAGTACCAGCTTCTCCCCCTTGACCGCAGTCAATGTCAGGCAGCGTGTATCGTCGACGACCGTATTCATTCCGATCGGCTTGATCCTTTGGCTTTGCTTAGACATGTAGCATGACTATGCATTCGCTATTGCATTTACCACGTGAAGTGCTCTGAAGAATTGTTCAGACTTATCCTTGCTGCCGAGTTCCATCACCGTATAACGCGGCAAAACTCCAATTCCATCCACATGACTTCGGAGGTTGGCAATCCACCACAGTACGTTTCTGCCGACATTTTTTTACCATGTACTACAAAACTATGGAACCAGTTGAAGTCAGCCAATTCCAGACATATACGACCTGGGGACCTTCAAAAAAGAGCGTACCCCCCCCCCCCCCCTAAAAGGCCGGCAACGCATCTCTGTGCCCTCTGGTATTGAAGATGTTCATGGGCAGCGGTGATCACTTACCATCAGGTAAACCATATGCTCGTTTGTCCCCTATAACATTAAAGAAAAGGTTGTAATGTTTGGAGCTATGGTTTTTTTTTGCATTGGCTGGGAAAAGAGTAAGTGGGTCATCGTATCTTAAGCGTTCTTTTACATTTATAAATACCGTGGACGCTTGCGGGTCTTAAAAGTAAAGATTAGGGGTTATGAAGTATTTAGGTATGCACTACGTTTTAGTCGTAGGTTGATTCGGACCAGTCATCTAAAATATGTCGTTAGCGTGACTCTGCCACCTTTAAGGAAAAAAAATATAAACGCAGTAATAGGGTAGAACTCTCATATTTTAGCAGACGCTACTAACAATCTATTAAAGAAAAATATGTTAAATTTGAAAAATCTCACAAAATCCTTAAAATATGCCCAACCTTCATAATAAACAAAAAACGAAACGAAAGTTGTAGATAATTATTACTTTACGGAGAACAGTGAATTACATAGCCCTGCGTAGGAAACGTTTCGTATGACCAGTATTACTTGACCTCCTCTAATTCATAGGTGTAGCAAGCTTTGAAATTCTTACTAATCTAACGCATAATGACAAAGCTTTCGTGATAGAGGCTGAAATTTTAAAATTAGCTTTGGCTCCAGGCTCCAGTCACATTAATGTCCATTCTTGGAGTAAATAGAATATTAGCACCGACGGATAATTCAGCTTTCTATTAGGAAAAGATTTTTCAACGTCTAGAGTAGTAGTTGCTGGGATTAACGTTGAAACAAGTTCTTTAGCTTGATATAGTATACCTAAATGATACAGACTCAAAAAATTGAAACTTCTTACGCTTTTTATCCTCGAAAACGAATGGAACTTGTGCTACGTCGAGCTTCTGCTATATCCTATAATGGGGCTAGATAGACGTTGCCTACAATAGACATGTCGGGCGAAATTTTTATCTGAGGAAATTCAAACGAGTTTGGCGAATCGAAATTTATTCGATTCTTAAGTTGGTAATTGAACTAGTCTCTAGGAGTTAGTCTATATTGGTTTAAGTAACCATTTATAAGCGTTTCCAATGAAGTTTTTAATATCACAATAATAGTCATAATCAGTGTACCCGTCTAAGATATTTGTGATACAGCAGGGAGACGGAAAACTGTAGATGCATTGTTTGCTTTTATACATTTGTTAATTCTTAGAGCAATAGTTTTTGAAATCATGGTGTTTATCTAACGGTACAAAGAATTTATGTACAAGAATGTTTTATGAGGCGTTTCAGACTCTTAGCAAAGACGAAATCGAATAAAGCGAAAAGAATTAAATGTGTTATAAATAAGTCTGAAATAAGTAACGTTTAATGTGGGAACGTATACTATAGTTTATGTACCCGGTACTGTCCTTGTAAAAGTCTACGAATGAATATTATACGATTATTTTAATGTTTTGAAGTATTTTATTAATATTGTGTATTAATAAGTGCACAAATTTTCATCCCGGGAACGAACTCTACGGAGGCGCGAAAGCTATTAATTGCATATTTGAGATCTCCCGTTCATATTAAAAATCCAGAGGTTTCCAAAAGGTCAACTTAAATTGGTTTTAATAACATATTAATTTCTCAAGTCTAGTCCACCATTTTGAGGAGGGAAGGAGGCCGATATAGTTATTAGGATACGTTAGAAAGGGATGAAATACATTTTTGTAGCGGTGCATGGGCGCTATTTCGTTGTTGATTATTATTGTTTCTGTGTACATGGTGTGTAAATATTAAATATAGGTAAATATTATTTAATATTATAAATATTTTGAAAATATGTTGAAACTCGAATATAAATGATACATAGGTAAAGTAAGAAATGTGTATTTTAGAAACATTCTATATTTTACGCTATGGATGTTAAAAATTGTTCGAATTGAAGACGGAAAGATTCTATACCTATGGAGGTACTATCTACTTCTTACTTAATATTATAATTAATTGTAAAGTTCGTGAAAACTTTTGTATGTCTTTTCGAAGTAAAAACATAAACTGTTGAATCTATTTGAATGAAATGTTTTGTCACATAGATACAACAAGTCTAGAAATTTAAGTACCTATGGTTTTTTCACGGATGTGAAAAGTAAACTACCTATTATGAACGTTGAAATGGGGACATATTTCATCACTGTAATATAAACATACTAGATTTTGCCCGCGGCTCCGCCCGCTTTAAAAAGTTTTTCCGGGATAAAAGTTCCGCTTTTTATTTTCCTGGAATAAAATGTAGTCTATGTGTTAATCCAGGACATGATCTACCTGTGTACCAAATTCCACCGAAATTTGTTCTGTAGTTTTTGCGTGAAAGAGTATCAAATATTCATACATCCAGACATCCATACATGCTTAAAAACTTTCGCCTTTATAATATTAGTAGGATTATGTCGAACAAATATGAGATTAAAAATAGGCGCAAAAATAGTACCTACAACTTCTGGTAATCCATCTATGAGTTTTACAACACTTTGTGTCCAACTTATGACTTTCGAAGCAATTTTAAAAATGACTTAGATTTTTTCAAATTTAATGATAAGAAAACACTCTGTATAAAGTTAGAAGTAGCGAGTGCTAACAAATGTGATAATTTGTTCACGAGATAGCACACACATATACACACGCACACATGTTTCTGTTTTTATTTATGGCATAGATTATTATTTATAGGGTACAGTCGTTGAAATTTTCATAACAAAACCTTTAACGTTCGTCGTAGAAATTAATAATTATTTTGTATATGAATATACAGATTAATTAATAAAAGGACTACAATTTTAATAATAATTATGTTACGTTGATACTGAAATCGCTCTCCACATCGTAAGCGCTATAACAGGCTATAAAAATAGCAGTATCGCCTAGAAGTGTAGATAGCATTGAATACTGTAGTCCAATAATACGATAAACCCCTAAAGTTATAACACTGGCTAAAACTATAATTTGTGCTTAAATATAATATTTTTAAAACATTCTGGCGTTTTAATTGGTATTTCAAAACAAAATGCAACATAATAATATACATCCAGGCCAAAATATTATGTTCATTTATTTTGAATCATACAGAACCCACAAATTATTTCTTTCGTCTCTTTATTAGAAGTCAGATAAAAAAATCTTGCTCTATGCCTCTATGTGCTGTCCATAATTGGTTTTGAGACTATAAAAACGATTTTCTCTCTTATTTATTTACCTGTATTTTTTTGTAATGTTTAATAATTTCGTGACTGTAAGGTTCAATTCCGGACGTGTAAGTATTTTTGGAAGTTAATTAGCCACATCTGGTGAAAAACTATGATTTATAATTTCTTTTGGTGAAATTGTAGGCTGGGTCCGTAACAGGATGTAGTAGTCAGTTTGATTGGCAAGTTGAGCAAGTTATTTCTTAAGATTTTTCGTGTACAAACTGGACACATTATATTATTTATATTCAATTCTACCTTAACTCACGGCTAGCTTTAACGTTCCCTTCCGGGTTAAAAATAGTCTGTTACACCCAGGGGTAATGTAGCTTCCTATAGTGATAGTAGTTTCTTTTTATAACGTTAATAGTTCACCAGAGTTTACATCCTATTAATATTATAAAGGCGAAAGTTTGTAAGAATGTAAGAATGTATGGGTGTTTGGATGTATGGATGTTTGTTACTCTTTCACGCAAAAACTACTGAACGGATTTCGATGAAATTTGGCACACGGGTAGATCATGTCCTGGATTAACACATAGGCTACTTTTTATCCCGGGAAAATACAAATCGGGACTTTTATCCCGGAAAAAATTTTAAAGCGGGCGGAGCCGCCGGCAAAAGCTAGTAGTACAATAATTACGTTTCTTTTAATGTATATCAATTATTATGGTAAAATGCTTTTATTTATGTACTCAGTAAATTATAGGTACCTTTATTGAATTACCTTCATTGGTAACTTTATTGAATTTCATTTTAAAATATTTTTTCTTCGTAAAAATAAAATACATTATGATATTCATTTTAACAATGGACTGCTCGTAATAATAAAGAGATCACATTATGCAGTTACAATATTTCAAATTCTGAATGCTTTAAATTGTTTTATTGCTATAATTATAATAATGTATTTTTGTATTAACATCTATAAATTTTTAAAACCAATTTTTAATTTATTTCTATAGTGGTGTTAGCCATAAATCTTGAACTTCTTTTTATTAATACATCACGAATGACGATAAAGTTAAAGTTAGGTATTGAATTTAAGTTTTACACACACACACACACACACACGCGCGCGCGCTAATGCCTTTTATTCCCGAAGGAGTGGGCAAAGGCGCAACTAATGCACCCACTTTTCGCCGTGCGTATTCCGTCGCATGATGTAATAGGGGGCAAGCTTATCGCCATATCGGGCACAAATTCTATATTCCGAACTGATACTGAACAGAAAAATCCTACTAATATTATAAAGGCGAAAGTTTGTAAGAATGTATGGATGTTTGGATATTTGGATGTTTGGATGTTTGGATGTATGGATGTAAGGATGTTTGTTCCTCTCTCACGCAAAAACTACTGAACGGATTTCGATGAAATTTGGCACACGGGTAGATCATGTCCTGGATTAACACATAGGCTACTTTTTATCCCGGGAAAATATAAACCGGGACTTTTATCCCGGAAAAACTTTTTAATGCGGGCGGAGCCGCGGGCAAAAGCTAGTCCAATATAATTTTGCCCGACCTGGGGATCGATCACTACGCCACCGAGGCAGACACAAAACTGTTCATTCCCAGAGTACTTATATGATTCTTAAAATGTTATAAACGTTACATCTTGCGGACAAATCCACGCTCAACGTAATAATTCCTTTGCTAAAATACACATTCATAATTTCAACCGGATAAAATATAATAAGCAAGGGAAACTTCATCCCGCCTTATTTATTGTTAAATATAAAAGTTGGCCTGCCCGCAAATAAGTCTGTAAACACTTTATCGCATAATGCGCTAAACGTCGCCTTAAATTATTAAAAAAAGAATGTCGCCGTACAAATTTATATCGCCGGCGGGGATTTGAATTTGGAACGCTCTTGTTCTTATTTTGAAATGTGTTTTCGGCGGCGATGTTTGGGACTAAGGCATCCTTGGAGTAGATTCAGGTATACAAAAATGATCTTAGATGATAATTGCTTTAAAAAATAGTTTAAATGTGTGTGAAGACCACCAGGAAATAAATAAAATTATGTTATTTAAAAATTTACGATTTTTATTATTTTACTGTACTTATTATGTTCACTTATCCCTGTTCCAGTCCGATGTTGAATGGACGCAGTACACAATGACGAATATCATTGTAACAATTTGGTTCAGTTTTTAGGACTGACCGGTTTCAGTCACAGGCTCTAAATGGTGTTAGAAAACCTCGTTGGCTGGCCTAGGTATTGAATCTAGGTCCGCTTAGTCTCCAGCCCTTATATGCTGTTACTACTCCAAGAAGACGATAGTCTAGGCATATCTATTTTACTAAAGCCCGAAATTAATAATGTAATCTGCTATTCAAGACTGAAACCTATCTTAGATTGCTAACTAGCATTCGAGTGGTCTCGTATCCGCGTGCCAATATTTTAACTCGCCTATCGTTGCTCGCCTGTCAATGCGTTTCCGTTCTGTTCCATACTGACCATTCCATTGATCATGGGATTCGCACTTCAGTGCAATCGATTGCAGCAAGAACTCTAAGAAGTACACCAATCTGGTAAAAAATACTGCGCTTTGTTGGTGCACAAGTGTATACTCATCATACAAGTTAGCTATTGCTGATGATAGATATATCAAAGACAATTCTGCTAGCTGTTGATGCGGAGAAACAAAAAAAAACTGCTACTGAGATGAGCATGGTACCCAGCGCATAGAACCGCAATGTTAACAAAAGTTGATGTAGTGGAAAAACACTGTAGTTCCTGAAAAAAAAAACATGATGTAATTGCTCTTTGTTAATCTATTTGTTCGGTAGGTACGGTATCTTTTGGTAATAATCAAAAATTATTTTCCTTCTAGAAGCAACGCGGATATACGGCATCAGTTTACCTAACAATGATTGATAAGCAGATTTCGATAACCTAAATCTAAATGTATAATCAACATCATCCCTGGATGCATGATGTAAACTCTTCTTATTAACCGTGATGAAGTGTGACTTTCAGTTGCGCTATCAGTATCCCAATCGGATAACTGAGCTAGTCCTTCCAAATCACTGTCGTCACTATCACTAGAGAATATGAATACTTCTTTTTTTTCCTTCAAAACAACATTAGCGATATATAAAAGATAGGTAGTAAACTGAGGAATTATTTCGTTTGCAAAATCCAATTGTTCTAATGTCAAAACGTATAGATAGGTTATTGGCAAGCGTAAACTGTCATTTTCAAACAAAGGGCAATCTATATAATCTGTAATCCGTCCTCTCAAAGATTGATTGATTTTAGAGAGTGCTAACTCAATCTATGGATAGGTTATTGGCATGCTTTATCCCAAAAACCGATTGAATTATCAGTGTTAGATAGCAAAAATTAAATTAGGATTGATTATTCATTTCAAGGGTAAAAGGTCCTGCTTAATAGATATGTTTAGCAAATTCAACATAAGCGTAGTAACAATTATGTACCTAAATGTATTCTACAAATACAGTGAAATTTTAGTTGAAACTACACGTAGGTACCTAAATAAATAAGAGAAAAGGATACCAAAATATATTATGTTTAAAAAAAATACAATGTAATTTTTTTAGTTCCATTACGTACTCCATATCCGGCTCTATCCTAAATCGTTTCTGATTTCAAAATTCGGTAGGGCATTACGCGTATCAACCGCGATTTTTCATTGGTCCCTTTTAAAAAAGGAACATCCGTGTTTTTTTATATATTTTTTCCGTGGATTTACAGGCACGAACACTTATATATACGGTCTTCTTGTAATGCATTTACCTAATTGAGGTTTTTTTCTGGTGTGTTGATAACATTTTTTTAAGTTCCCGCCTCCATTTACAGTTTTTTGTATACTGGAATCGATTTAAGAAGTGAAAATTAATTATGGCGACAATTCTTATCGGCCAGCGTGATTATAGGAATGCTTAAATTTTGGTTTAAAAGTAATTAGTTTCAGTATTGCATGCAATATCATATTTTTAATTAAAACAGCGGGATTTAATTATATACATTATGTGCAAACATTTTTTTAAATATTATAAAGAAAAATGAACCATCGAGTCTTTGAAAAAGTCGGAAAAGTAAAAATAAGTCGTTCCATTATTTCTTCCCTCAATCTCAAATCCACGGTTGGCATTAGGTAGGTACAGCCTCGTCTATTGTTAAAGATTTGTATTTTTAATTCACATGCCGCTATCGTTCATTAAAATGCTGGTTGTATGGAGTGACGTTTATAAAAATTGACGCGATTAAATTTAAAAACAAACAAACGTTCGACGTTCAAAAAATTGGAACGTGCGTCCAGGAGACAATGGGCCATTAGGAGCGCGTAGATAAGTATCTAGACGACACAATTGTAGTTGCCTTTTAAAATTTTAGAAGTCGACCCTTAGCGGAGTTCCTTTGGCGATGTTTTATAACTGCCGGTTCATAAGGCTATTGATTTTATTTATATCCCACAACATTAATAAAATTGACCCCCGAAAGTTAAAATAGCATTTATTACTTTAAAAGTTAAACGTGACTGCTTTACATGTCAAATAAATGTTCTGCCATATTAAGACAAAATAATTACATACAGAATTTTCCTGATTTATGCTAATCACCGTTAGCATAATATACCACGTCGCCATAGTGTCGATTTTTGCGGCTGAAAGTTCTGACTTCCAAATACTGTTTGAAATATAACATTATTTTTTTTTAGAATAATAATAAAAATCCATACGATTTTATTGTACAAAAAAGAAATGAATATGTAAAAGGTAGACGTCGTTTTATGGCGACGCAATAAAATCGTCCATCTTTAAACATACCGTTTTGACGTAAAGATTTACGAATGAAAATAAAGTAATATGTAAAAACAATAACATTTGAATTAAACTGACTCGTAGTGTGATCATGGAATCAGATATCTTGTAACTCGGCGGACCATAAAATACTTTTTATGAGCAAGTTTAAAAGCAAAATGACGTTTGATAAGATAGGTCTTTCATCACATTGATTTGAAGTATAGAAATATCAAAAGGTGGTTAAAGGTGTTTTGTTATTTTAAAATGTCTGAAGAAAAATTTATGTGAAATAAAACCGTCAATCGAAATAATTATTTGAACAATATTCTTTACTTACAATTGGAATCTAGAGAAAAGAGAGAGATTAAAGAACTGAAGGTAATTAAAAGCTTAAGGTGCTTGGCCTGTGGTGTAATGTGGAGATCTATAATAATAGGTTTTTCATCTACAGTAGCCTAAATTAGGATAAACTTCATTCAAAGAAGCTGTTATTGCTAATTATTAATTAATATTTGTTGTCTGCGAGAAATTGGGATCATTTCGTTGAGACGGCCTATTTGCGTTAAGTTGTCCAGCATGGCTCTACATAACATTATAAAATTTGTTTTCTTTTTACAGACAAACTATCAACCATGACGTAATAAAAGGGGTTGCATTTCAAATCTATTCGCATCATTTAATGTAACATTAAAGGATAGACTTTATCACCACAACCCAGCTCAATAAAATGATCCGAATTTCGAACGCACCCCGGCTTGTGTATGTTAATCCTCGCCATTTTGTCGAGCTGTCATTGTGACACTCGACTTTTTAAATAAATAAAGGGTTGTTTAAAACCGGTGTTTGTGATTACACACGTATTTGATTGTTATTTCGGGTTGGGGCATATCGAGATTAAAACCACAGATTTTTCTAAAGATGATTTAAATTTAATGTTCTTATAAAGTCAGTATGATTAAATATAGTCAGACTCATATGCAAAAGGATAGTAATCCTTTTTGCAGTTGACGCTCTTTGGATTACAGTGCAGTAAAATATAGGTACAGATATTAGTAAGCTTTAGTTCCGATTAGGATTCATGACGATTTTAAATAAATATCTGGACAAGAAATACTGTATATTTTTATATTTTTTTTCTCAGCTTTAAAACCATGTCATATTAGCACCATCATAGAGCTCTACCAGCAATGAAGCACACATAAGGTCACGCCTATGTTCTTACGAGGCAGATTGAAATCTAAATAGAAAACCAGTTATAAACAATTAGCTGACTTAATAATATTCGTCCTACGGTGTCATACAGAACAAAATTGTCCCCGTGAAGATAAATTCCTCTATACATTTTTAGGCTTTCTAAATGTATTGAGCAGAAATACTTTTCTATCCAACCCAGAATTAGGGTTTCACGGTACATTACACATAGGTACACCAATTATAGGGCCATAAAAAACAAGTCATATTTAAATATAGAACAGCCCTAATTCTCAAGCATGTGTCGGGGTAGATCCGATTGGTTTAGAATTAATGCGGACATTCGTATTCGCATCACAGACGGAAGCGGTGCACAATCGAGCGGTAATGCTAGTTTATAACATCCGGTTCGGTTCTGTGCGGTTTCGGGGTAGCGGTGCGGTGGGAATTAAGGATATTGTCGTAATGTCGGGGTGATAGTGATGGGTTTTTATGGGTACTGGTGGTACTCGAACATGATTGTCTTTGATTAAAATTAGATTACTACTCAAAATACATATATATATACACTCACGCCTATTATCCCCGAAGGGGTAGGCAAAGGCACAACTAGTGCACCCACTTTTCGCCATTATTCCGTCCCATGATGTGATAGGGGGCGAGCCTATCGCCATATCGGGCACAAATTCCAGACTCCAAGCTGATACTGAATAGAAAAACTCAATATCACTTTGCCCGACCCGGGGATCGAACCCGAGACCTCAGCTTTTGCAGTCGTACTGTAATACAACTACGCCACCGAGGCAGTCAAAATACATTTTTATATAAAATGTATTATAGAACAAGTAAGCCAAAATGTAATTCAGTTATAAGTTACATGTTACTAAGTATATACAAAAATAATGTAATCTTATACAATATGGGCATAAACTTGGTCAATTTAAGAAAGAAGCTATAAGATGCCAGTTAAAACAAAATTAGCATCTTAGGAAACAATATTTTTCCAACTAACTCAAAAAACATAATGCACAATAATCTCTTTACGATTACCCAAAACCAAATCCAGACATTTCATAAAAATCTAATTCAAAAACCACCCGCGACATACAATTTAGTTTTTCAAATGTTAGACAGAGGACCAAATTGTTTTTATATGTATTACTTAGCGGAACTAATCGCGTGTCTGTGTGTTTACAATTTGTATATGAATGTATCCCGGCCGTTTTGAATTGTATGCATATATTAAATGCAATTTACCTTTAAAGAAGTTTTTTTTGTAATCTACTTTACGATAGAAATAATGGCTAACGATTTCCGGTTTTAGTATGTTGAATAATTGTTCATAGATATACTAAAATGTCTTGTGTGGTGTTAACTACGGCAGAATTTCCTATAAAATTCAGACCAAGAATAAATATTTGAACATAAATAAATAATAACATAAATATTTTAATAGTTGAATGCCAGACAGTTGGTACTTTGTAACTCAAGGTGCTGTATGGTGTTACTACTGTTTATGGGTGGTCGTATCGCTTACCATCAGGCGAACGGCCCGTCTAGTCATTCGATACCATAAAAAAATAATTGTGAATGACATTAACTCAAACGTTAATTGAATCTCCATTCTGCACATCTGTCAGTACCTATTAGTACCACTTAAAATATATTTAGAAACAGTATCTCTGCACTAACAGTGGAATGCCAGACAGTAGGTACTTTGTAACTCAGGGTGCTGGATGGTGTTACTACTGTTTATGGGCGGTCGTATCGCTTACCATCAGGCGAACGGCATGCTCGTCTCGTCATTCAATGCCATAAAAAAAAATTGTGAATAACATTAACTCAAACGTTAATTGAATCTCCATTCTGCACATCTGTCAGTACCTATTAGTATCAGTTAAAATAGATTCAGAAACAGTATGTCTGCACAGGTAAGATGCTGTTTCAGGGTGTCTAATACTTCCCAGGCGGCTGGAACTTATATCGTAGGTATTATTTATGACTGAGGGGCTTTCTAACACCTGAATTTGCTATTCCTGATATATTAACTGTAATTAACTCTAAGACCGGGTTTTTTCAACTGTTGTTAGGGTAATCATCGGTGTTATTAAGCTGGACGTGCACACAGCACCTGAAGCACTCGAAGCTCTGCGAGCGCGTCCAGCTTAATAAGAACATGACAAAAAGATGAAACAGTTGAAAGAATGGGGCCTTAGTATTCCATGATTTAAATAAAAAAAATCGTTCGGGTAACTAGGCAAGGTTTTCTCGTCCAAAATACCACAGTGCCTAAAGACAAAAGTCTTTAACTAACGTGTGCTACCAGTGATGACAGAAGGCTCTGAAACGTGGGCTCTGCCTATGGGCCGCCTAAGTCGGCTCACTGTTACTCAGCGAGCTATGGAGAGGGAAATGCTAGGTGTTTCTCTGCGCGATCGAATCAGAAATGAGGAGATCCGTAGGAGAACGAAAGTCTCCGACATAGCTTAGCGGATTAGCAGGCTAAAGTGGCAGTGGAGGCCGCGTACTGGCAAGCGCAGCGCGGGACGTCCTCCTACAAGGTGGACAGATGTCTTTGTGAAGTTCGTAGGAATTCGCTAGATGCAGGCCGCTTCTGACAGGTTGGTCTGGAAATCTTTGGGGGAAGCCCATGTTCAGGAGTGGACTTCTAAAGTCTGAAGAAGAAGAAGAAGTAAAAAATTAAACAGCTCACACCTGACTCAGAATTAAATCCTACAAAGCCGAAAATATCACACCCAAAGCGAAAATCAATAAAATTACACACAGAAAAATCACGGATTTAAAATCCTATATAAGCCACAAACGCAAAACTAGAAAAAAACGAAAGTCATGTAAGCAGAGTTAAGCCAATTTGGCGGTCGGTGGGCACAAAGCGTCGCCCGCGGCGTCGCCCGCCCGTGTTTTGGAAATATTTTGACATTAACTGCCGCCTTTGTTGAGGGGTAGGGTCGCCAGCTGGTGGAACGAGCGCGGATTTTCTCGGCATGCCTGGATAGACAGTTTAATTAGTGATTTTTTTTTTTTTTTTGTTTTATTATTTTATTGGTAATACACACACACACACACTCACGCCTGTTATCCCCGAAGGGGTAGGCAGAGGCGCAACTAGTGCACCCACTTTTCGCCGTTATTCCGTCCCATGATGTGATAGGGGGCGAGCCTATCGCCATATTGGGCACAAATTCCAGACTCCAAGCTGATACTGAATAGAAAAACTCAATATCACTTTGCCCAACCCGGGGATCGAACCCGAGACCTCAGCTTTGCAGTCATATTATTATTATTATTTATTGGTAATATTACACTAATATATATAGAACGGTTAATTAGTTGGTTAATGATAAATTGAAATCTTAGTATTGTTTTTTATATGTTTCGGTTGATTATAAGGCTATATAATAGTAGATATATTTTGCCAAAATTAATTTCATAATAGTATTTTTCTAGATACAGTGAAAGGCATGGAAAAAGACATGGACATAATATGTAACCAAATGAATTAAACCCTTACTGAATCAATCAACTGATGACTTAAGAAAGCAACAAGAAAAATATGTTATACCTCTTTACAGGAAAATTGTTATCCCATCGTACACATAACACATGGACCCTCTCCTAGTTGTAGCAGGCGGCGATGTTTGTTGCTTTTGAAGTTTTTGTGAGCCGTGAGAGATTTACGGCGCCCATGAATGCTTTACGGCTCAAGATATCAATTAGATAAGTGCCTATAGTTAAAGCGTCTTACGCTAAACCGAATTTTGTTTGTGATTTTATTTACAGCTGGAAATTGTGGCAATAAAAAACCTATTTATATTCGCATTTTTGGATTAAAATCGGTGTTATATTGAATTTCACGTTCTTTAGATTTCGAATAGGTCGGCAAACGAGCTAGTAGGTAGTAGACTATTTTGGCCACATATATAAATGGCTACAATTCTAGAATCTTAGATGTGTTAGGCTCGAAGGTAGAGGGAAAATTTTAGAGAGGGAACTAATTTAGGCTTCCGGAAATCATGCTCACCATTTGAAATGTAAATTTGTATCGCCCTAGCCAGTCTTGTCAGCTCATAGACAAATAAATGAAAAGCTCTATCGTTCCGAATAATACTATAATTGAACCTAAGGGCTAAGACCTCATATATCGTGAAAGAGCATCAACTTGAATAATGTCATTAAATTTACCCGTCAAAAACAACACAGAGGCATCACCATTTTGAAGTACAAATAAGTACAAGGAACACCGGTAGCCCCGTCCGTTTGTTCAAAACAATCAGTCGAGAGCCTCTTATTGTGACCATTGTTAGTTGAAACAGGAAAAAGGTCCTGTCTTGTATAGCATCACGCCAGCGCAACTTGACCCCTGCTGACGTAAGTATTATTCGATGTTGCGGATCTTTATTAATTTGATTTAGCATTTGAAGTTTTAAATATTGTCCAGTATTTTTTGAGGTCTGTGACGTTACTAGTTCTTTGGCAGTGAGGGTCATTATTTAATTGTTTGAAAACCAAGAAGCACTGATCTCCGTATCGTTTTAAGTGTATTAAAAAACTTTTTAACAAAAATAACCGACTTCAAAACCACTACAAATCAAAAAATAATTAAAATTTGTATTCGCTTAGTATATACGCATATTTGGAGTCGATGCCTAATTTAAATTGCCAGCTAAGCTAAGGAAATACCCAAACAAATATACGAAAACATTGTTCAGTTTAAATTAGGCACCGACTCCAAGTATGCGTATATACTAAGCGAATACAAATTTTAATAATTTTTTGATTAGTTATGGTTTTGAAGTCGGTTTATTTTTGTTAAAAAGTTTTTTATTTATTGCTTTTTTGTTAGTTAATTATGGCATGGTGTAAACAATACATCATAGATATACAATTGCAGCATTCGCGAGTCATCTGCTGTTAGTCATTGAAGAGTTCCATTGTGTATCTCCGAAGATCTTCATCAGATCTTCATAAATTATATACTAAAACCTTCCCTGAAAAATACACATTTTAATATCGAAAACCACTTTCAAATTGGATCAGTAGTTTTTGAGAAACTCGCGGCCATACAAATTTACATACATACATACGGATCGAATAGAGAACCTCCTTTTTGAAGTCGGTTAAAAATGGAGGTCTGTTTAAACTGGAACAAAAATGGATGTAATATTGTCACGAAGATGGAATTATAAGAAAGAAAGAAAACACTTAATTTGTCAAAGTTACAATATATTATGATACTTAGAAATATATAAACTGTAAAATAAATACATAACGTATTTATGTAGTCATACATAATTATTAATTATAGATACATAAACTTATGCCTGTTCTCCATTAGTGTGGGTAGAGACTATAGAACACCATCTAACAAATTTCACGGATAGCTTTTGCTTTCACTATTATCATTGCAAAATTATCTATTACCAGAGTCACTTCATTACCATTTCTAAGTTTATAAAATTATCTGATATTTATGAATAGGCCCTAGTCATTAAACGAATTACATACATGCCGTAATGTAGTTAATTTATTAATTAGTTAATTTAATTCGTTTTTTCGGTGGCGTAGTTGTATTATAGTACAACTGCAATGCTGAGGTCTTGGGTTCGATTCCCGGGTCGGACAAAGTGATATTGCATTTTTTTCTATTCAGTATAATCCCGGAGACTAAAATTTGTGCCCGATATGGCGATACGCTCGTCTCCTATCACATCATGGGACGGAATACGCACGGCGAAAAGTGGGTGCACTAGTTGCGACTCTGCCTACCCATTGGGGGATAAAAGACGTGAGTGTGAGTGTGTGTGTACGTGTGTAATTCGTTAATTTATTCATTATAATATTCTTATTTGTAATATTATAATCTATACTAATATTATAAAGCTGAAGAGTTTGTTTGTTTGAACGCGCTAATCTCAGGAACTATTGAACCGATTTTGAAAATTCTTTCACTAATAGGAAGTTACATAGCTCCTGAGTGCTATAGGCTACTTTGTATCTTGGGAAAATATTTTTGTCTCGGAAAAACTTTTTCACGCGGGCGGAGCCGCGAGCACTACTAGTTAATTATAAAAATTGTATGACTACATACTTAAAGCATAATAAGTTCGAGTCAACTACTTAGTACTGGTAGGTACTAGCTACTCTTTGCCACACCACAAATCTTCTATATATATAAAAATGAATCCCTATTTTTCTTGGTCACGGCATCACGCGTGAACGGCTGGACTGATTTCGTTATTTCTTTTTTTGATGTGTTTGGTATTGCCAGGAGAAAGTTCTTATGAAAGAAAAAATAAGAAAATTGCGCGGAAAATTAGAAAATTTAAGAATACTTAACCACCATATTAAACGTGCATGTCACTGAACTCCTAAACAGGTGGATCGATTTTAATGAAATTTTTGTGTGTCTTCAGGTGGATTCCAGAATGGTTTAGATTACAATTCTATCCGGTAGGTAGCGCTGTACTCGGGTTCTCGGATTTTATTTCCTTTTTAGGGCAGGACAACGTCTGTCGGGGCCGCTAGTTTAAAATAAAAGTTACACATTTTAATTTGAATTTTAACTAATGATTACACGATGATCTTCCGCCCGCTTACCTGTGCTAGCAAAAGTGGTTTCATGTAATATATTGATGTCAAACATTTAGCAAAACGTCCATTGAACTATGACAAGTATAGAAAAGTGCAGCAAAGTAGGTAATAATAAGCTCGACTGTATTTTAATTTAAATATTGTATTGCTTAAATTAAATCGCGTGCTTTAATTTCTATGAAATCCTCCTAGCCAGTTTCGGCCACGGCGGCCAATCTCAACGGAGATCAGCCAGGTACGCAGGAGATATTATAGTGCACAAGTGTGTGCGCAATACACAAGTGCACTCGCTATTCCTTCACTCTCATAGTCCGGTGAGACGGCAATCCGACATGACCGGAGAGAGATAATATTCTTATTTGTAATATTATAATCTATACTAATTAATTTCTATAGCTAGTAATTGGTCCAGATCAGTGACTAGAAATTTTCTGAAATCCCTAAATCTGCTAGCTATCCACAGCTTTAAAATGTTTGGTCAGTTAGACCACCGCCATTATGACGTGAGCTCTCGTATAGTACAATTTGTAAGCAGACGAGAAGCAATACAGAAACAAGAAAATCCAATGTAACATGAACTCTACTTCAGTACGATATATATTTCGGCCTGGAACATCCTAAACTGGACATTTTCAATTGTTTTCCGAACAATGCAGGACATTGTATTGTTTCCTTCATTACTGGCCAGTTTGCGGTTGACAGCTGATGTTTGTCCGTTTGTTCAAATAAAGGGAAAAGAAAAAAATGCTTTTGAATTTCGAACGCCTCCGTGCTTTGACGTTTCCGCGGGCTCGCGCGGGAAAAATGACAGCTGTCATGTTCCCGCCATAAATTATCGTGTTGTTGGCTCGAAGAAAGCGCTGCCGCCATTGTTGAGTGGTCGATATTTCCTGCCGTGAAATACAAATAAAGCAAATCGGGTGTGAGTTTTGCGTTTCATTGTATAACTTGTTTGGACACGTGTTGCAAAATGTTTAATGCCAGGTGTAATGATGTGAATTAATATTTGCGGCTTTGTGGAGGCGCGTTAACATGCGTTTTACTGGTGCTCTGAGCTTTTGTGTCGAGAAAAATATAGTATCCAAGCATGGTTGGAGATAATACAACGTTTTAACTTGGGTAATATTCACAAAATATAATCTGTTTATCAACTTTACTATTTGCATAATATTTTATGTTAAGATCTTGTTTTAATGACAAAACGTTTGATTAAGTAGTTAGAACAAGGTCGCAATCAATCTGAATATTATTTTACATGATTCAAACGCCGCACAAAACGTTACGTATTCAATAATCTTATAACCAACTGTTATGTTATCCCAATTAACAATGCCCCACGTCAAAATTTCCGCCCCTAAACAATTATTCCCGTGGCCGGACACTAAATAAACGGATTCACCCTCATCCCCTCGGTAATCTGTTTATGGTGTTTTACAACCCTTGTTATGAGATTCTGCTCTATTGTTGCGGTATTTTCCATTATTACAGTTACTTATGTATTTGTTTTGTTTACTATTTTAGCGATTTTGTACTAAACTAGCCATAAAAACGTAAGCGCACATATCCTAAATGGAAGGGACTAGGGAGTGGTAAGATGCAATCCATTATACCTACGTCAAATTTCTTTCCATCTCTTGACGAGGAGAGTGTTAATCGCTGTTACGTCGTTGTTACTGATTTTTTTTTCTAAATGTTTTATGTTCTAATTTTCGTTTTATACGCTATGCACCATAAGATTATGTCAATACTATCCACTCTTTAAATATCCACTAGAAAGTCGTAGTGGCATAATGCAGTCAGATTGATATACTATCTCCTGTTATAGTGCTACCTTACCCCTATCGGACTCTTTCCCATAAAAAAAGCTGACCAACATAGCTCTACATAAGCGAAATAATTCGTAGTTAGTTTTGACTTCAGTTCTTTAGCCGGCCCTTCATCCAGGGCATTCTTCACGTTCATCCACAATACAAATGTTCAATTAAACGCATCCGCAGGCAATTCTTTTGAGCCGTCACAGCGACGACAAAAAGCGCGCGACTACAAAAGGCGACAACACAAATTACGCAGACATTTTACATAGAGCATGTGACAACGGACACGGGGAAACATTTGTTGCGCGCCCGCCATTGTGTTTTTAAATGTATTTATACTCTTATAATTTAGACTGTAGTGCATTTGGAGAGGTGTTTGGGGGTCTACTGAACTGCATAAGAATCCGGTTTAGTAATGGACTCGTCTGGTTATGCTTTTCATGCCGAAGTGCTGGAACACAGGGTGTTAAAGGTACACTTATGAAGTATAAATTACTAATCTTCACTATCGAGTTATAATAAATATTTTAAAGCAATTTACAGACAGAAACTTTACAAATTCTGTTCTATTAGTAATACACTTTGGCAAAATCGGAAAAGTAACTCGCTGGGTACATGCCTGATTTGTCCTCTCCATGATCGTAACAGGGGGTAATATCACCTCTCCTCCACTTACCTAATCCCTGCCTGGATCTAAAGCTTATTTATATTTATAAATGGCTCGTATATGGTGTTTGCTAACAAGATATTCACGCCGTTGGACCGTCGGACTGGCCGGCACCGGAGTCAAAGTTACCGCCCACCACGATCGGTTTTTGTGCGTCCAGACTTTCGACGATTTTGTTAATACAACATAGTTGGGCTCGATAAGGGATAGGTTGCATGAATTTATCAAATATATTGTCTTCCTAGTATTATGATAAGTTTTAGGTGCTCAGCGCCGTCTACACTAAGGTGAAGAGCGACAAACTGACCAAGATAGACAGACTAAGAATAAACACGAATACAATCATGTAAAATTATAAACAATATAATGTATCATTATAAAGAAGTATTTATGTGTCAATAGATTTAAATGTCGAAACGCAAAAATATAGAATAATGAATAAATAAATAAGCAAAGCACTATGCTCTAATAAGCAAAGGAAAGTTAGCGTACCTTGTCTGCCAATAAAAGATTTATCTATGGAATGTTTTTAAAAGAGTTGACTAAACATTACAAATAATGTTTCGAACGTACAATAAGACCTTAACCATAGATAATCTTGTTTTCGGCAAAAGAGTCTGATCTTTAGAAAACGACACTTTGCATCACATTCGAGTTAAATTTAACGGATAATTTGTGAATTGACGCGTATGCTCTGTGATTGGATGTGTCATTGATGTTTGTGTAGTGAATTCGGTTCTAATAATATGCTTCAGTTGGTTTTTACACGATTTTAACAGTTTATTGTGCAAGTAGATTGAGATTTTGAAATAGATATAATGATTTGAAGACGGTATTCAAGTGGTTACATGTAATTTATATTACGCTCTCCATTAGTATTAAGTTTATTTTGTAACTCTCGGTTTTTTCATAATAATGTAAACCATTCCTAATATTTAATAATTTACTGAAGCCGTAATCCTAGTTACATGGTAACGCTTTTAAAATACATTGAAAATGTCGCTTAAACATACCTACTTTACACAAGTAAGATGCCAAGTGAATGCGTATTTTTATGTAAATCTATACTAATATTATAAAGCTGAAGAGTTTGTTTGTTTGTTTGAACGCGCCAATCTCAGGAACTACTGGTTCGAATTGAAAAATTCTTTTTGCGTTGAATAGACCATTTACCGAGGAAGGCTTTAGGTTATATAACATCACGATGCAACTATTAGGAGCGAAGAAATAATGGAAAATGTGAAAGAAACGGGGAAAATTATTATTCATCCTTGAGGGCTTGCATTGCGTGCGCTGCGAAAACGGTTCAAGATACCAAAAATATATGTATGAAAGAATTATTCCTCTTAAAATTATCTAAAAAAATGTCCGCGACAGTATATGTCTATCTTTTAAAATTAACTCACTAGAACCGTTTTTATGGTAATCAAATTTGGTCGAAATTAATGCATTATTTGTTAAGAGTTGTATCAACGTCATAATATTAGGTAATCTTTATCCAAATCAATGTGTTGGATAGAGTGATTCAACGGGAAGGTTTTTATGTACTTTTAGCCCGGAAAACTTATTAACGCGGGCGAAGCCGTGGGCAAAAGCTAGTAAATAATAAAAAAAGATAACATAATACCTTAAATAATGTCATAGACTGTCAAAGTAAAATACAAAATGTTTTTCTTTCAAGAGTCTAACCAAAGTCGTAGGCAATAAATGATTTGTCGTAAAGGCACAAGTGAAATTATGTTTCACATAACTCTTCAAATTCAATATGTAGAAACTTAGTCAGCGACAAAATCCAATAAAGGCGGGATCCGAATAAAAAAACTCGCACCATAGACAAAGCGCGGGAAAGCAGTTTGCGCCACATGGCGCGACCAATATGGCCGCGAAAGCTGCTTTATTACTTTTATTTATATTACTGCGGTATATGAATTTTACGTATATGTTATGTATCTAAATTATATTGGTGTTATTAACACTTCGCGAAGTACTTAAATAAAGTAGGGAGTGCTCATTATAAGTTGCAAAAATATTTTCCCCGTTGGATCAAGGGAAAGTGTGTATTTAATTCTTAATTTTATTATTAAGTAGAAACCAAAATCTGGTACTAAAAACAATGATAGAGATTGCTAGAATTTTAATGATTTCGAAAAACTACCTTATTGCTACACTACCATACCAGCCCTGTATTAAATACTGTCCACGGCTGAACATGGGCCCCCTCTACAACTGAGAGTTAAGGCCTTAGTCCACCACGCTGGCCAATTGCGGATTGGCGGACTTCGCAAACCCTCGAAATTCAGAGAACTTCTCAGGTATGTAGGTTTCCTCACGATATTTTCCTTCACCATTAAAGCGAGCAATAATTCACAAAAATACACACATAACTTGGGTTTTGAACCTGCGGACATTCGTCTCGACAGTCCGTTCCACTCCCAACTAAGCTATTGCCGCTTACTAGGCCATCGCCGCTTTTGGTACACTAGCTGACGTAGAAATGCAAGTCGCTGAAACGAGCAACGAAATGGGTTTGTCACGAACTAATTTGCCATCCGTTCAGGTACACAATATGTCTTGTACCTCCTTACAACTTTATGATTAACATTTAACGCACAACCAAAGTCGACTAAATGAAATTTTAAATTAATTTCGATTCAACACGAAACAGCAATGAAAAGACAAGACCGAATAAACTAATGTTATTAGATCACGAAGAATAATGGCCATCAGAAAATTGAAAATTTTCCCCACGGCGGTAAATCCACGCTGGTTTAGCATTCTGTACACAAGGAGTGTATCAGTGAGGTGATAACGAGCCTCCCTCCCTCCCGTCGCCTCTTGAACCTCCCAAAAGACCCCCTATTCTGTATTAACAATCACAACAGTGGGGTAACACTTCGCGGCTCATCTCTCTGTATGGCGTAAGGTATAGACTGAAGAGTTTAATATTTAGCTGTATGTCTTTTTGTAGGTAGATAAATTGGTAAATAAATTGGTAGTAACTAATGTTTTAATTATAGTAATACTAGCTTTTGCCCGCGGCTCCGCCCGCGTTATAAAGTTTTTCCGGGATAAAAATCCCGCTTCTCATTTTCTCGGAACAAAATGTAGCCTATGTGTTAATCCAGGACATGATCTACCCGTGGGCCAAATTTCATTGAAATCCGTTCAGTAGTTTTTGCGTGAAAGAGGAAGAAACATCCATACATCCAGACATCCATACATACTTACAAACTTTCGCCTTTATAATATTAGTAGGATTGATGTTAAAGAGTGGCCAATAGCGTGGAGACCGAATCCAGTAATTCCGTAACGAGAAAACCTGTCACCCCTCACTCCGACCGGCACAGCGGTGATATTTTATTTTGAACTCTATCACAACCATGTAAAGTGTAAAATTCCATAAGCAAATTCAATATCGCAGTCTTGTAAGAATACAATATGTAAGAGGATATGAGCTGAATGTTAAACGATAAAAGGTCGAAATTACCGTGTATTTAAAAATTGTTCCAGTCAGTGAAACGTATCGAAATGTCAAACGCGGCGGGATGACGTGATTCTAAGTTAGAATTTTTAAAAAGTTTTTATTTTATTTCTGTTCAAAGAGGTTTTTATTTAAATATAACGGCTCTGGATACTAGTCCATTGAGGCCGTCTTTCATATTTTTTTTTAGTTTTGCCATCTATCGATGAATATTTTATTTTATATCTGTTCAAAGAGGTTATAAATATTAGAATTTATGCAATAGCTTTACCGCGGCAGTCTCCGAGTGCCACACGTCTTTTTTATTTTACATTTGATTTTTTTTTGGACTGCGTCGATGGCGTAGTTGTATTACGGTACGACTGCAGAGCTAAGGTCTCGGGTTCAATTCCTGGGTCGGGCAAAGTGATATTAGGTTTTTCTACCTTAGTCAGCCTGGAGTCTAGATATATGCCAGTCAAATGGCAATACTGGCTTTACTGGTGGTAGGACTCTCATAAGTAAGAGTCATTCTGGGTGGGTACCGCCGCAATGTCTATTTCTACCACCAAACAGCAGTGTGCGTGCACTGTTGTGTTTCGGTTTCAGGAACATTGTAGCCAGTGTAACTACACGACATAATGAGACTTAACATCTTATGTCTCATGATGACGAGCTCAGAGGAATGCCACACAGTGTTTTGTAACTCAAGGTGCTGGATGGTATTTCTCCTGTTTATGGGTGGTCGTATCGCTTACCATCAAGTGAACGACATGCTCGTCTCATCATTCAATGCAATAAAAAAAAATGAAAGAAACATGGGACCTGGGACATGAAATTGAATAGAGTTTTTCTATTCAATTTCAGCTCGGAGTCTGGAATTTGTGCCCGACGTGGCGATAGGCTCGCCCCCTATCACATCATGGGACGGAATAACGGCGAAAAGTGGGTGCACTAGTTGCGCCTCTGCCTACCCCTTCGGGAATAATAGGCGTGAGTGAGTGTGTGTAATTTTATTAAATACTTAATTTATTAGGTTCGAATCCGACATGCTTATTAACTTTTAATTTCTTATCCAAGCAAAGACCGAGTGGGTCGTCTGATAGTATCTTAGTAATTAGCACTGCCCATAAATACTCACATACCATAAATGTGGGCGCACTTCTTACTTTTAAGGAGAGGAATGAAGTTCGGTGTAATAAAATGTATTTAGGCTTCCCAGTATTTCACGGAGCATATTTGCATTTCTGTATTAGTTATTTAACACACGTTATACGAAATTAATGTAAAGAATAAGTGAATTTGCTGGCGCTGGTAATTCGTTATCGAGATATACTACATTACTATGACACTAGTAGGTGCTTCAGGAAGTAAAGTGTCATCCCAATGTCTTAGGCATCCTTTACTAGTCAACCTGAAGTGGTGCAGAGAAAAATTCCGGTAGGTGTAAAAATATAGATTTTTTCAATTGATTTGCTTTACCCACGTTTGTATACAGCAATAATTGAATAAGCAACACGCAAAAACATAACATCTTAATAGAACAACACTATTATAGATAAATACATCATGCATGCATGCATGTTTATGATTATAACTCCTGCGAGACAGTAGTTTCACTTTGATAGATTCAGTACTGTAAAAACTGAGTAGGATTCAAAATTCTATCTTTTTAGGCACCGCAAAGATACTGTCAATTCGTTTCTATAACATTGCATTACTATGGAACTGAAATTTTCAATAACTTGAACAGTAACTGCCCCTCTACCACATCAGAAGACGGAAAGATACCGATATATTTCCGCCCTTCGTATGTCCCCTGGCCCAAACCCCGACAAAATCCATTACAGTAAGGGCGCGCCCTTTGGGGCTAAATTTGTAAACAGCTAGTTATTGTGGCCAGGGGAGGGGTGCGCCGCCTTTTTGTTCAACAAAGCATCGCTTACACGCACCAGCTTCGGTGGAAATGTGCCAATTGTGTATCCATCCTTTTAGATATTAACGTTTCTGTATATTTATAGTATGTATAATGATTCGGGAAGACTACTTAATACTATGACGAAATTAGTTATTGAACAGTTCTAGGATTTATTAATGTGAATAACTAATTAACATTTCTAACGAGAAATTTTCATAATATTTTCCTACATGGCTACTTTTACTGTTGGGTTCTTTTTTGAGTATCTTCTTTCTTACTCGAGAGCGGGTTTTTCCTTGTGCCCATCCCTAATGCTCTTGTCTATTATAGAAGCTTCTATACGACTAACAGAAACACTGTAAGAGAAATACGTCTGCCTTGCCTGCCTTCGTTGAAGTGTTGAATGGCGTCTCGTAGTTATTGAGACATGAAGTATCTTCTAATGACACCTATTACATCTGTACCATTGCATAGATTTTGACTACGTCTGTACATCTCATCCCGCCTAACCCTAACCGCCACGCCGCCCTAATAACATGCAGTCCACATCCATCATTTCAAAGCAATCTAAAAATGTACAAAAAACAAAACTCATTATATCTCTGAACACAAATATCTAACATCATTATCTTGGAATCGACAAAAACTGCCTTGTCTATGAGGTTAGAAATAAAATACTCCCTATAGTCACGGCATAGAGTAGTTATTTCTCGTGATGGGAATATTCAATTTTGTTGTTACCCCACATTAGCTATAGAAATTTATAAAAACACCCAATAACACGCGTTAATGGCGGTCGAAAATGCAGCTGTTGTCTATGGGGAAAAAACTGGCCGCCTATTGGTCGGCGCGGGAACATTAACCGCATCTGTCAGTTTCATATTGTCTATGAACTCAAGATGGGCGTTCACTTACACGACGCGCATATGTCGTTTCCATACAAAAATTCTAAAATGGTTGTCTTTATTACGCTTTGTTAGAATAAATATTAGATGGAACAATAAATTTATTGTAATGTTTGTTCCGATGAATGCTTTGGATTATTTGATATGTAGGGAACTTAATCTACAAACATGTATGTTATTAAACGAAATAATATTATTATCTTTATAATGAAAATACTTATATTAGTTCTTCTTTTAATAAACTTACATCATTTCAAGAATATTTACAAAAATGAAACTTATGAAGTATAAAATATGTCACAAAATACTACCTTATCGATAATAGCGATGTCTATCAGGCAACCTTAAAATGACGAAGTTCTTAGAAACTATTTTTAACTAGTGAATAATCTATATAAAATTGGTTTTTAACAGTACATTCATCTAACCAGCTTGGAATTGAGCTTGTAAGCTTCTAACTTCCAAGAAAATTAAGATATACCCGGCATGCATAAATTTGCTAATATTCAGTTTGACACTTGAGTAATTATAACCTTTTATTACATAATGTTATGTAATCAAAATGTGTTGGTGCATAGATTGTACCTCTACCTCCCATTTGGAATACAAACTCATTTAATTCTTAAAAGTCGGTACATTAATGAACTACAATGGGAAACCATAATCAACCGTAGGTTTTTCAGGAACACTGTAAACTACAGACGTTTGAACTGATGGAGCATTTCAGTAATATAATATGGATAGTTTCGGAAATATGACTATGGTCAAAAGATACATAATATTCAGCATCTTAATAACCTAATAACATAGTAAGTGTACCAATGCAGTACAGGGGCAATTCAATTATGTAGCCAAGTTTACAGAGTAAGTTTTAGGAGTCAGGGTTTTTCATTTTTAGGTATTGGAAATTGCCAAGATGCTAACCTAGAAAGATGCTGGAAGCAGACATTGTAAACGCAACTAAGAATGATTTTTTGATCGCCGTTTGAAGTCTGCACTCTCAAGTATTTATAAACCCGATATAAAAAAAAGTTTTATACTAGCATTAATTCAATAAAAATATAAGATCAAAATGACATACCATGTGACATTTGTTACAATAAAAGGAATTTAGTTAACGAACGCGCCGAGCTGTTTTTATGACAAGTTTATTGAATTCAACACTAAGTTGTAAGTAATTTAGATTCGTTAGCGATATAACCCGCGCGGCCGTCATTGTGGTGATATTTCACAACGCTAGTGTCGATTTAATTACATGTACGTTGTCATGAGTTAATTATTACTTGTTCCCGCCATATTGGTTCTGATATGCTTGTAATAGGTGTTCTATTTTTAAATGGTTTATATTATCTATGGCGATTGAGATGCTATGCAATTTTTTGTGACCCATAGACAACTGTATCATGATAATTATTTTTCTACGTTTCGAGGCTTGTTATCTTAATAATAATTATAGTTACCTTAGCCCATGTCGTTTCTCTCTTCTGGTCTGCATGAAGTTAGCGGTCTTATTTCCTACACTGGGCGAACGCGCAGCGCCTTCGCCTTGCTGTGTATTCGCTTGCAATTCGCCAGTGTGATAAGAATCTTAACTTTATCTAATCACGGATGCAACAACCCAACCTTAATTGTAGTATCGAATGTGAAGTTGCATACCTCGACGGCATTCAGGCTATGATTTTTTATAGCTTAATCTGACCAAGTTGATCTTGATGTTAAGTGATATCCATCGCCCTTATACACCCACAATACCAGAAAAATCATAGATATGCTACCAGTTTTACAGTAAAGGAATATCTAGCTATTATTGTTCTTATTCCTTTACAACGATCCAGGCGTTGTTTCAGGCGAAATGCAACAGTAAATTGTCACTGGTTATCTGCGAGGCAGTACCACTTCGGTTGAGCACCCATTCATGTCCAACCAAAATATATCTACATCATTTCACCATTTTCATACAGGACATTCTAGTATATTCCCTCTGACTGGACGATTCACGACTTAGTTCACAAAGGCAGGATAAAAATGTATACAGTACCTGTTAATTGGCGGGGCGCAGTCCGTGCCGTATCGCGCTGGCGCGGCGTGCCTCCTCAAACACATCTCTATGGTAATACAGTTTTACGAGCGGGCCGAGTGACAAGTCACTACAGCGTGCATCTCATTATAGCCTGTTAAATTACTTTACTAGTTTTATCTCTCAGCTTAGCTGGAATATAAGAAACTCTTGGAATATAAGGTCTACATGAATTTTGACACGAATACACATACACTCACGCCTTTTTATCCCCGAAGGGGTAGACAGAGGCGCAACTAGTGCACCCACTTTTCGCCATGCGTATTCGGTCCTATGATGTGACAGGGAGCGAGCCTATCGCCATGTCGGGCACAAATTTTAGACTCCAGGCTGGTACTGAATAGAAAGATCCAATATCACTTTGCCCGGCTCGGGGATCGAACCCGAGATCTCAGCATTGCAGTCGTACCGTAATACAACTACGCCACCGAGGCAGTCAGTTTGTTTTGATGTAAAATAACAAGATAATTGGACTTGTTGAAACGCACAAGATGTTGCTTCAAACATTGTCAATGAGATAATAGTAATATCCTGGATGACACAATCTATTATTTCTTAAGTGTACAAATATCTCTTGCTAAAAACGAAAATCATTTTCTGCGCTTCAAACCTATGAATCACAAGAAAACCCTTACAAAAGCAATAAAACACCAAACTATCCGCTTTTCGTCTCAAAAAAAGAAAACCGAATGCAAATGAAAGTTAGGTAGTCGAGTTTCAAACGGTACGGAGGCTTTGAACAAGGGTTTCTTTGATATACGATAGGCGTGGACCTGAGACTGGGGTCGGACGCGACTTTTTCATATTGTTACAGATTAGATTTTGATTCGTAGAAATTCAATTTTCGATGGTAGAGCTGTGGTGTAAAATGTGGTATCATCCTCATAGAAATTGATGTAAAACGCTGTATTGTTTTGTATATACCATCAGCTGAGTCAATTTTTCGTTTGCCCTTTCTTCTACTAGGAGAGATTGACGGTATAATTTTCACAGCCAACGAATGACGCAATAACGCTATGTGAGAATAATAAATGCATAGAAAAACACGTTGTTGTGGATCAAAATACTATTGTAAGTAGAGCTATCTACATTTAAATAGAGGGTGGCATGCAACAGAAGATTAAGAAAACCGTTATTTAAAAAAAAAAATAGACGGTTTTAACTTTTAAATTGATACTTAAACGGTAATTCGACCAATTCAACTAAAATTTCAGCAACATATCCCCATTGGTGCCCGAGTAAACATGTTGGTGTGTATATAAATCAGGAAAGTCTCGTGTCACACCCTCATACCGCTAACCGAGTTATAAATTGTAATGCCAATAATCTCCGGAGTGTATTAACGGGACGCCTCCAAGGGGACTATTATTTGGGAGTGTGGGGTCACTGTTACAGCGAGCGTCACATCGTCGTGTGTGTTTATAAAAAACTTTTTTATAGCATGAAAGATTTAAGACGAATAAGATATTTCCTTTATTATAATCGAGACCCCACGGCTTATGCAACTTCATTATACAACCAACCCACTCCTTTTATGTATTAGGTGCAGAAACTACTTGGTTTAGTTGTCTGACGTCTATTCGCACTGAGAAAAGAAATAGTATACAAAATATAATTTCAGTTTTATCATCTTAGTATAATTTTTTAAAAATACTTAGAGTAAAGGTTGTCGCTACGTTCTGCCAATAAAAAACTTGCTCTACTACTTGTATAATATTATTATGAGTGGGATGAATGTAGAAGTCGATCAGACCATACCCCATGTTTTTTTCGCTACCTCTCATGAATCCGCTGTAACAGGTACCGCACAAAGGGTCGAACTCACTCATGAGGGCAATTTGTGCCAGATATCACCTAATTGTATTCCGGCGCGCCCTAACTCGATCACTATGGGCCGTTTTTATTTAATTATGAATTTATTGTATGTATGAGGGTTATGTCATGGTCCTGTCGTTGGGAGATTGTGACCGTCCGCTTGTCGATGTTATGAATATAAATGTAATAAGTTGTATGATATCTTAATGGCACGTTACTTAGGCACCTATCACCTTTTGTTCAGAAAGTAAGTAAACAAACACTCTACTGCCTCATTGCTGTACGTGTATTACGGTAAGACTGCAATGCTAAGGTCTCGGGTTTGATCCCCAGGTAGGGCAAACTGATATTGGATTTTTATATTTAGTATTAACCCAAAGTCTGGAATTTGTGCCAATATGGCGATAGCCTCGCCCCCTATCATCATGGGACGGAATACGCGTGGCGAAAAGTGATTGCACCTCTGCCTACCCCTTCGAGGATAAAGGCGTGACTTTGTGTGTAAAAAAAAGAGAAAGCAAGTGAGCAGCACATTCAATCTAAGGAATAATTATTGCGTTGCCTATTAAAACGGCACTAAGAAGTGACAACTTTCTTGTATATTAGTCAATACCACAGATCGTATAAAATGCAACAGCTAAATAGCTAGCACTCGAAGGCCTCATTCGCAAGAGCGCTTAAAAAGCATTGCGTTAAAACCCGACATTGGCGTTTTTTTACCGTTCCAAATATTTGTGTTCATATGAACGCTAAAAAATCATTGTAAATCGTACTCGCTGCAGTGTGTACGTAAACTATAAATTCATATTCAAAATTACTGGCAATAGCCATTTGTTATTTTTCTCTTATTTTTCCTTCTTTAGCAAGTCATAGCACAATTTTTTGTAATTTCCTCATAAGCGTCATTTTTCAGAGGCTTATTTGCATACTTAGGCAATGACTTTACATAAAGTATAGGTCGAGATTCAACCTCTAATTTCAACAATGGCGCGCAATATAACTACACGTGCGAACGCGACTCAAGCGCACAGCCAATTGACTGCAGCGCCGACGCTTTTTTAACTCCCGTCGGAACAAAAACACGGACTTCCGTTTGCTCAATGTGATTTAACGTCCAACGCTAAAAGTCGAAAATCCGATAGGGCCCGATAAAAAAGCACCGCGTTTTAATAACGCCTTCGTGTGAATAAGTACAAGGATATCCATTAGTTTAATTTCAACGTTTTATTGACGCCCGTTGAAAAAGCGCTCGTGCGAATGAGCCCTAAGGATTTCTGTTAGACAGCGGTACCGCCGGTTCGCTCGAAAACGTGTAGACAAAACGGCTACTGTGTGTCCAGCTCATTAAATCATGCATCAATTGCAATAATTATAATAGTTGTGTAGTTTTATTCTATACCTGCCCCTTAACCTTTGAAATATTTTTTTCCGGTATGTAGGTCTCCTCACGATGTTTTCCTTCACCATTAAAGCGAACGATAATTGATAAACAATAAATACACACATAACTGCGAAAAATCAGAATCAGTGTATTGGGTTCTGAGCCTACGGACATCCGTCTCGTCAGACAGTTCCATTCCCAACTAGGCTATGGTTCACTTAATCATTATTTTTCATAAATTAATAAGACTATATTAGCTACAAAATTACATTTATGTTTTACCACGTTGTGTTTTCTTTGCAAGCTCTCTTCGCCTGCAATTCGTTTTCTCCTGTATGGAAATTGATAGGGTGCCCGCACGGGGCCATACAATTTGTAAATAAAGATTTCTCTCTATCACACCACAATTCTCCGCAAAAAGGAAAGAGAGGAGACCTAAGCCTGACCGCACACACACAATAATAATGTCAATAAAGTGCATATTGTCAATAATATTGTGTGTATGCGGCGCGTATTACAGTATTGTTCAGTATAAAAAAATATATTGACAATATTATTGTGTGTGTGCGGTCAGGCTTAGGTCTCCTCTCTTTCCTTTTTGTGGAGAATTGTGGTGTGATAGAGAGAAATCTTTATTTACAAATTGTATGGCCCCGTGAGTATTAAGCCTGTATCCCCAATGGTAGACAGGTCATAGCATTTTGGTGATTAAGGAGTTAATAAAATTGTGTCATCGTTGTTTGCATTTATTTAAACAGCAATACAACTAAGTATCATGTGCGTACAAGAAAGTGTAATAGCAATACAATGACAATCTTGAAGCCAGGTGCTCATGTGCCTATCTGTAGCTTTATTTGTATCGGTTGGTGACTAAATAAGTTTATACCAGACCAACAAAATGGCCGCCACTAGAACCAATTAAAAACCAATTCCAATTTTAAAAACCCTCACCTTTATCTTAAAAAAAGAAATCGAATATAATGTACAACCCTCACCTACTTTATTACTGGCCGATAACAAACTAATCTTCAAAGGGATTTTAAAAAGTATATTTAAAAAACTATAAAAACACGCTGACGTCGGCCGCGTCAGAAGCGCCGAGTTAATAAAACTGGCCAATTTATGTTCCGGAGACGAGCGGTAATGCCACAACAACATTATTGGGTGGTGTGCGTTGCCTTTTTTTTGGTTGGCACCACTGTATATGCGCGGCTATGTATAATGGTTTGAAAAAAGAATTAAATTTGAAAAAGAACTCGGCGATGAGGTAACGGCCGAGGCGCGGTTGGCGCGTTCGTTTTTTAAGGCCCCGCCGCGTCGACGTGTGTGGTCCGATGGTCCATGCTCGCGCAGGGCTGCACGGTGCCGTGCGGCGCTTTACCTAAAATTGGTATTTATGTGTTCTAACAGATTTTTCGGAAAAGTATACAGGATACGTGAAATATTATTGAGTGATGATCTACTTTACTCGAATACACAAATAAATGTAAATCTTATGTCTCTACACATATATACTACCGACATTAAGCATATTTGCTTTAGCTTTTTAAGATCCATTATTTTGAACTATATAATTCCTGATTTTAAATAACTTTTTAGGAGATTTTTATTGCAATTATTTGAGTATTTCCGATGCATGATACATTTTATAATTTATTGCAAGAATAACACAAAATAAATGCTCACTCATTACTGTATTAGCAAATATTTAATGTTTTGTCAAAATGTTCAGAGTTCTATATATGTGTGGTACTTAACCACATTTTAGTTATGTTTTATCCGCCACATAAAAATTAAATGCGTCCAGAATTAATAATATTTTTCCTTTATTTAAGGAAAATCTAGTTAACAGTTCGCCTTTAGCTTTATTCATTATAATCAAATCTCTCCATTGAAATGATGTATGTGTATGAACAGTAAAGGCAAGTAGGATTGCAAAGTTAGCAGGAATAGGAATTTTCTCGGCGTAGTAGGTAATAGATATAATGAATTTTGCCTGACAAAATTTGATTTATGAATTTATGCTCTATATGAATAACTTTATCTCACTCTTTCAAATATTGTGTATTCCGTCAGCCACATTCATCAAATAAACCTTTTACAAATTTTAACGTTGTGTACAAGCTTGACTTCTTTCTTGAAATTAGCTTTCTTTGGGCGGCAAATTTCAGGTCAGCCCCGGGCGGCACGAACCCACGCTACGCCACTGCGTAGAAGTGACCATAGGTGAGGCAGAAAAGTTCTCGAGTGGAGTCTACGAACCAGCAAGCGTCTGGACGTCCTCCTGGCTCCTACAGTTACTAGGTGGACACATATCGGTGGACTTCCAAAGGCAGAAAAATTAGAAGTATCCCGCAACTGTCTATTACATTTTCATTATATTTAGTTTGTTTTTGTATGAAATAAATAAGATAAATATATTTTTTTAGTGATATTTCATTAAAAAAGAATATGAAAGATTCATACAAATAAAATCCACGTGGAGATACTCCACTTAGGTTGATTACCGAGTGACAAAATTAATCTACAGCACAAAAATTTATCTAGAAAATATTTCAAAATAAATGCGGGGATGAGTATTCCAGAATTTTTGTGAAAATTAAAGTTACCTGCCAGCCCTAATCGGCTCGTACCAAATTAACTCGGGCTTTCGGCCCGCTACAATAGGTACGAAATTCGAATGATTATTTGAATTTCGAAATTTTTCCCCTTTTTTATTCTTTATGCCTTGGCCAGCGTCGAAAATGCCTAGGTCTAGAAAGCTTTTTAATTGCCAAATTGTGACTGACCATTAAGAAGTGTTTACTGGAATTGCTTGAAAAGAAAACCATAAAAAAATGTGCGAGGAGGCTATAGTCATTATTTGGAGTTTTTTTTTATTTAGATTCGTATATTATCATGATTTATAAATGGAATTCGACATAATATCATAATAATTTTTTTTCAATTTATATATTTTAGTAATCATTCAATAGCAAGGTAGGTATCTAAAAAGTGTATGAGTACTGAAAAAACATTGCTACCACGAAATTCATTTGCAAAAATTTCGTTATTGGGATTTGGTTTTGGTTAGGAAAAAAAGTCTATGTGCATTTTTGTATGATATAAAATGGAAAATTGTTTACATTAGTGTGCTCTTCCTGCGCTCAGTGAAGAATCAACGACACAACAATTTTCGTAGGTATAATTTATGGGCTAGAGATAAAATTAGCCATTATTTACATTCCGGAAAATACACTCACAGTACTTATTTAAACAAAAATCTCACTTAGCTTGATCAACGTCTCCTAGCAAATATATTACAAAACAACATTTACATCCTTAGACGAAAAAATAAAGCGTTTCCGCAGTAATTGATTAAACATTCTTGCTGATATCAATTGCACGGTCAGGAGCTGAACATCTGACAGGTCTATTTAGTGCCGGATTAATTTCAACTTTACCGTTCAGAAAAGGGTTGACGGCAGACGGACTGGCCCCACGAGATCATAACGTCTGGACCTTAATTTATTACACGCTAAAATATTTTATTTTAAAGGTTGGCAATAAACATTTTTAATCAGTTAACTTAATCAGCTTTGTCTCCGACTCAGAAATTAGATTGAAGGAACTTTGTGCAGTGATTAGGTGTGTCCATTAGTGGATATCTATAGCTACTAATATTATAAAGAAAGATTTGATTGTTTGTTTGGTTGTAATGGATAAACTCAAAACTACTAGCCCGATTTTGAAAATTCTTTCACTTATAGGAAGCTACTTATTAATCAGGTTATTTTATTTTATTTGTTAGGAATTGCCGAAATTAACAATATTAGATAAAATTATTACAAAGAAAAAATAATAATATTGGACTAATTGCAATTTGGATTACAGGCAACCACAACACAAGTTACGGTAGAAAAAAAACACATTTAAATTCAAATATAAATTCAGAGTGAAGTTATCGGCATTAATGATTTATTCTTCTAATAATTTGTTATCAAACATTTTATGTTTTACGGATCAGCACAGTCGTAGTAGTAGTACAGTCTCGGGGAACATCACCTTCGCATCGCCATTGATGCATTCCATGCCAATTAAATTTTACGTAGCTCGCGGGTTCAAACGACTACATCCTAACAGTTATTATTTTCCTAAAAAATAGCAATGCATCCACGATTCTTCTAGCATTATGTCATTAACGGGCAGTATAAATCTAACATCGTGTAGCAAGTGGTCATATCTATTTTACACCAAGAACATTCAAGTTCTAGAAAGAGGTTCCTGCTTAAATGTTTTCCAAGTTATGTCTGGACTATCTTCAGTGGCAATGATGTTTAAATAAAAAAGTTTTACTAAAATATCATTGTTTAGTGAGGCTTATAAAGAAAGTTTAGCGACGGTGACTGCTTTTATTTCCTTTTAATTAGTGCTGGTTATTCACATTCCTAATATTTATACCAAATTTCTAAATTGTGAGTTTCATTTGGTGTAATCTCCCTGCGCTATTATACCTTAATTGTTTATTTTATTTTTACTCGCCACATACTGCATCTTACTGTATGGATTGCATTCTGCTAATTATAACATATTTCATTTGTTTAACGTATGATTCTTGACAAAAAGTATGGCGGCACGCGCGCAACGTAAACACCGCGCCATTGCGTGTACCGGGAACGACTAATTATGTTACAGAAATCATAATGAGGCGCGTTTTTACGAATATGCATGTCGGAACATTTGGGTTATGTGCGATATGTACTATTCCGTGAAAACGGGTGGAATGAAAAAATGGTTTATTTTAAATCACAGCCCGACACTGGTTCGAAAGAAAACAAAGAAATGTCGTTTGTTAAAGTCTCACAAGTGTTTATATTCAGAAACCATTTAGATTTTCAAATTGTCTCGTTACAGTTGATTTGTCTTAGTATACAAATCATAACAATATGTCATTTAATGTGTATTTTCAGAAATATAATTCTGATTTAGGGTTCGATTTTGAAATAGTCTCGTTATGAGTCATTGTCTATAATAAAGCACTAGAACCTGGTGTATCTGTACATTGAAAGAAATGTGATAAAAAATAATTTATTGTAACGTAATTATTACTATGATGTTATATATAATACTATATATATATAATGATGTTATATATAATGTTTATAGCTAATACTATAATAACGTAATTATTATAGTATTAGCTTCTAGTTAACACACTACGGTCAAAGCTGCGTACATTTATAAGATAGGCGTACATATTTGTAATTGCAAATGCTTCACAATACAACCTATGTCATGATAAAATGTAATATGTTATGCTGTTAGTTTACCTAAAGAAATAAATAAATAAAAATAAAGGGGTGGCTAAAGAAAAGTAACGGAACACAAACCAGTAATTTTTAGAATTAGTTCCTGTTTCTCTCTTTGTTTGACACTGCACATCTCCGAAAATACTAAATGGGTTTCGATGGAATTTGGTATTGAGATGGTTTAAGGCCCTGGGAAGGATATAAGCTATCCCTTTTATCCCTAGAAAATATAATGCGGGACTTTTATCCTGGAAAACTTTAACACGCGGTGGAGTCGTGACCAAAAGCTAGTATTATAATAAATTGAAAAAGAACTTTACTGAGCCATTACACTTAATAAGTAACAATACTTCGACTGCCTCGGTGGCGTAGTTGTATTATGGTACGACTGCAATGCTGAGGTCTCGGGTTCGATTCCCGGGTCGGGCAAAGTGATATGGAGTTTTTCTATTCAGGATCTGCTTGGAGTCTGGAATTTGTGCCCGATATGGCGAGAGGCTCGCCCCCTATCACATCATGGGACGGAATAATGGCGAAAAGTGGGTGGACTAGTTGCGCCCTGCTTACCCCTACGGGGATAAAGGCGTGAGTGTATATGTTTATGTATTTGTATGTAAGTAACAATACAAATTCTTTTGTGTGATGGTAAATGTCATATGCTCCCTATTAGTAACCAAACAAAAAAAAAATACTAAGCAAGGCAGCATTAAACTGTGGAATTATTGAAAGAACAAATATTATAATAGATTATGCCATTCACGATGACGCGCTTTACTAATTTCCCTTATCACTTATAGTCTAATTCTGCAATACTCCGCTTGCCTTTTAGTTTTGTTTTAATATACACTTATGACCTATAAGTGCACTTACATACCACAATGAATAATGAAAGACTCCCTTACCCGCGAAACTTTGCTTAAAAAATTATAGAGCGCGTCATCGTGGATGAATCTATACTAAATTAAAAGTTTCAATAACGTCAGAAATGATTCTGGTCAAACGTATTTTAATACTTTGAAACTTGCTTTAACACGCTGGGGTTGAAGCAATATACAAACTCACACTTTTGCACAGTTACTGTGTAGTACTGTCACTAATTATATCATTTCAGAATATCCTAAATAATATCATGATATCGACGAGTGACGATACAATAACTCCGAATTTTTCAAATAGCTGATTCTTATCTGTCTAATTGGATGTATGTTAATCCATGACGACCTACTAACAACTTTTAGCGTCCGAACAATTATAACAACCTCAAAAGCACCTTTCTGGAATATTTTCGTTCATGCTCAACTTTTTCGTGCACATTTTTACTCCGGTATTCCTTGTTACCTTTAAAAATGTTCATAATGGATGCCCATATTAAAAGGGTTTTTTATTGCAAAATAGATACAAAATAAGCACAGGATAAATTGCTGGTAATTTATGAGTGTTTAGGTGGATGCGCGCGCGCACGTCCCTACTAATGGTATAATTACGGCGTTGCCAGCTTCGTGTAATTGGCAATTAGAATAAATTGTTGCCAACGTGGCGGTCGCTTGCGTTTTGGCGTAAAGGAATAGTTTTATCCAGGCAGGTTAGTGTTATAATTCATGAAACAATTTACTTGTGCTGCGATTATAGAGTCGATATTGAGATATTTTAAGGGTAGTTTTTATAACAGAAGTGGAATTATAATGTCAAGAGTTTAGGAAATCAGTTACAAACTCAAAGAATTATTTGTAACTCTAAAATTACATGTGATAGGGACATTATAAAAAAAATGAAGAAAGAGCAGAACCTAAAAATAGAAAATATCTGAATAGTTATCTTTCTTAACATAGTATAAAACAAAGTCACTTCTCGCTGTCTGTCCCTATGTATGCTTAGATCTTTAAAACTACGCAAAGGATTTTGTTGCGGTTTTTTTTAATGGATAGGGTGATTCAACAGAAAGGTTTTCATGTACTTTTAGCCCGGAAAAAGTTATTAAAGCGGGTGAAGCCGCGGGCAAAAGCTAGTTGTAATATACAAAATCTATTAGTATATTATAATTCAAATTGCAGTTTCTAATAAGAAAACTAATTAAATGTATAGAATTGTTACAGTCAAATGTATCGTATCTATGATATTTGAAATGCTAATTCGATTACAATTTATCATATATCTAATTAACAAATTGCTCTCGACTATTTTAAATATATTGCAAATCGGAAACAAACATCTACTCAATATGTCAAACTAAACTTTCATGCTCTATCAATGACGGTTTGAATCTTTATCGAAATCAAGTTCTTATTAGAAACTACAAAATTAAGTAATACAATAATGTTAAGTCTAAGGAACTCTTTTCCATAAGAGTTTTAAAAATATTGTGAGATTTCGATTTGGAAAACATAGTTGTATTGTCCGGTATAATAATTTTGCGCTTGACGATGAAATTATGTTTATTTCTTACATCATTATAGGGCAGACATGTCCTCGGAGAAAATTGGATGAACTAATTACACATCTTTACCTTTTCGGATGTATAAGCCTGTGCCTAATTAAACGCATGATGTTTATAATTTTATACGTCTTCTAGTGAAAAATACTGTAAATTATAATGTCAAATAGTATTTTGCATTTTTGTAATTAAATATTGATTGCATGTTATTAAATAGGCTTCATTAAAGTTTTTGAAATTTCATCACAACGTCAATGTAATTACACGCTTCATATTTTGAATATGATATTTTGCATTCTTAAAGGGAGACTTCCAATCCTAGCGTTTTACTGCGTGTGCGCATATTGATGACGCTGCGACAGTACCTACGGAACTTCACAATTGTATAATTTGTATACTTCGGTGGCATAGCTATATTGCATATACGGTACGACTATGGCGCTGAGGTCTCGAGTTAGAATCTCATGGGCAAAGTGGTATTGAGCTTTTCTGGGCAGCCCGGAGTCTGGAAATGTGCCCAGTAAATGGGAATAAGCTCACCTCATATTATAATGGACCTAACATAATTGATGGGGATTGCGAGAAAGAAGTGGTCAGACGGGCACAGATGGCTAAGACAGCAGTGAAGAGCTTGGAGAAGATCTGGAAGAACCGTAACATCTATCGCAATACGAAAGTACGTCTCATGCGCAGCCTAATATTCTCCATCTTCTTGACGCCTCGGAAACGTGGACCCTTAAAGCTTGCACCTTAAACAGGATTGATGCGTTCGAAATGTGGTGCTGGCGCAAAATGTTGGGTAACTCTTGGACTGCACGTCGCACTAACGCATCAATACTGGATGAGCTAAAGATTGAGACCCGCCTTTCCACTATTTGCATTCAGAGAGTGCTCACTTTCTTCGGTCATGTGGCACGCCGGAAGCCCGATAACTTAGAAAAGCTCATACTAGTTGGCCGCATGAACGGGAAACGGAACAGGGGAAGAGCACCTGCCCGATGGACGGACACTATCAGGGAACGCATCCGATTGAACATCCCAGCAGCCATGCGCCACACGGAGAACAGAGCGGCCTGGAGAACACTGGTGGCGGAAGTTGTTAATAGTGGTCACGACCCTCAGCCTTGAGGAATCGACTAAGAAGAAGAACATAGTTGCCAAAATGTGGGTGTGTTACATCGCTACCTATCCTAAAGGAAAAAAGGCGTGATTCTATGCTTATATGTATAACTCTTATGCACTGTATAAAACTAAGAAGGCTTGAGATGACAGTGACTGTTATCGGATTGCCGCTGCCCTGATTTGGTATTTTTGGAAGAGTGTGTCACTAGAGTTATTCGTCTGTTCTTCTCAAATAGAGACTGGTTTCCGAACTGATGGAAGAATAAAAGCTGAAATCAAATGGATAAAATTGTTTTATACTCATTAACATATTTTCATGTAACGCCAAAGTTTAGTTTACTTTTGTCGTAATTTAAGGCTGAAAGTTGTATGTAGTCTTTGACACGCGTGTTAGATTTTATTACATATATGTATTAATATATATGTTTTACAGCAATCGCTTATATAAGCAAATTACATTTAAAGGAATATAATTATGTATTAATACATCGAATCGCTAATATACCATCAGGATACTAGCAAATAGTATGTTTTAAGGGTGGAAGGGCGGATGAGTTTGGTAAGATACAAGAACCACTATATTCTTTACATAATATATTTATTATATTTATCAGATACTATAATCCAATACGCATAGCTCTATAATCAATATCACATTAATGTGTATATAACAATTATGTATCTTATCATAGGTACCACTTCTAAATCACATGACCCTAAATTAAATGTTTATTTATACAAATACTTAACACTTTTAAATGGTTAGTAAACTAAGGATCAAATAAAGTAAATTACTTAACTTGCCAGTGTCCTAGTACTGCTCAACTGGGCGGCCCACGATAGAATGTTCGAATCTGCCGTCCTCCATCGAGCGACGGGTATTTATACAATATCAAACGTCAAAAACACTATCGTACTATTGACCTTTTAGACGGATATTTTACAATTTAATACCTAAGTGAGTTTGTCTACAATTATTTTCACAAATAATCACGTGTTATGAAGAATAATCACTTTTATAATTTTTAATCTTATATTCTACGCTAATACGCGCTTAACGCGATTATTATAAAAGTCCCCCATATAAAAAAAAACACCTCTTACTGTGATTACTGATTTTAATTAATGCAATATGTAGTTCTCTGTCACGTCTCTTTACCTAAATAAAAACTGAATTAATTGGCTATTTACTTATCTACTTTATATTTTAGCCGATCAGCGCATCATACAATATTTTCTAGCATCTACGATAACTTTAATTTCTTCTGTTCATAGTCACACACACACACACACACACACACACACACACACACACACACACACACACACACACACACACACACACTCATACACACACACACACTCATACACACACCCACACACACACACACACACACTCACGCCTGTTATCCCCGAAGGGGTAGACAAAGGCGCAACTAGTGCACCCACTTTTCGTCGTTATTCCGTTCGATGATGTGATAGGGCGCGAGCCTATCGCCATATCGGGCACAAAGTTCAGACTCCGGGCTGATACTGAATAGAAAAACTCAATATCATTTTGCCCGACCCGGGGATAGAACCCGAGACCTCAGCTTTGCAGTCGTACTGTAATACAACTACGCCACGGAGGCAGTCAGTCAGTCTTCATAGTAGTTTTCAGTAAAATGTTATAATTGTAGAGTTCAATATTGACACCTAACAAGCCGGTCGCCTGATGGCAAACAACATGACGACCCCGAATAGAAGCAACATTATCCAGTAATTTGAGTAGTGTTTAATAAGAATGCCCTGCTACCATGTATCACCGTCTCACAGAAAACTAACGGAAACTAACTGTCGTCTTGCGTTACATGCCGTCAGTAAACCGCCAGGGGCGGAGAATTTCTCCTCCGCCCCTGGCGCGTGCGTTATTGACCTCTGGGAAAAGTATTTATATTACTTTCTATATATTTTTTCCTTAGATCAGCTAAAGGAATCAGGATTACTAAGATCTGGCTGTATGTTGCTTGTATTTGACTCGTCAAGCCCGGCTACGGACGCCGGCGTCCGTATATAGGGTTTCCCCATACATCTTTACATATAAACGGGGTTTGACGGATTAACAACAAAAAAAATCATATAGTAGTCGCTGTCAATATCATATTGAATCGCGTTATAGTGCACGAGCTTCGATTGTAGTCTCAGGCTGGTATCATAATTAAATCGGTAAATGGCCACTTTCGTTGTCATTTATTGACATTGATGATTGTTGCTTTATAGTCGACTTCAGTTGAAATTGATTCCTGCATCTATATTAATCAAACAAAAAAATACTTATAACCAAACGGACAGGTATACAACAATATTAATAGTCCTCTTTTATGTTTTAACATTTTCGGCTGGCAGTCGGCGCGGCGTCTTTAGTTTTTGTGAAAAAACTTCGATATTTTGACAGCTCGCAACAATGGCTATTTTCAAAATGGTGGACCGCATGCGGCGTCACAGTATAGATAATATACATTGTAGAGTCGCGTTTGTGTTGTAGTGTATTAGAAGTAACTGTATGCATGTTGTTGTCAAAATGTTCGGGATTTATTTCATGTCATGGCTTCACCTTTTACAGCGTATAATACTATCCTTTTTAGAGCATTAGTTTAAATGCAATGGAAAATGGAATTCAAAATATTTATTTATTCATTTGTTATTGAATTCGATTGATTGCGGCGATAGCCTAGATGAGAGTGGAACGGACTGCCGAGTACCTAAAATGACCGCAGGTTCAGAACCCAAGGGCGCAAACCTCTGACTTTTCTAAAAAAATGTTGTGTGTATTCATTCTGAATTATAGCTCGCTTTAACAGTGAAGGAAAAACATCGCGAGGAAACCTGCATACCTGAGAAGTTCTCCATAAGAATATCAAAGGTATGTGAAGTCTGCCAACTCGTACTAGGCCAGCGTGGTGGACTAAAGCCTAACCCCTCTCAATAGTGGAGGAGGTTCGTGATAAGACTGCTAAGTACGGACTGGCCCACTGGGGCATTCCATTATAGTACAGGGTTGGTATGGTATTGAATTCAAAGAAGGTAAATTAATCCTTCCTACTAATATTATAAAGGCGAAAGTTTGTAAGTATGTATGGATGTCTGGATGTATGGATGTTAAAGAGTAACAACTCTTTTACGTAAAAACTACTGAACGGATTTCGATGAAATGTGGCACACGGGTAGATCATGTCCTGGATTAACACATAAGCTACATTTTATCCCGGTAAAATAAAAAGCGGAACTTTTATCCCAGAAAAACTTTTTAACGTGGGCGGAGCCGCGGGCAAAATCTAGTTTGTCATATAACTAAACTCGCATGACATGACCCTATATTACAATTTAAGACTAATTAATAATAATAAAAAAAATTAGCACTGTTTTCCTGAACGACAGAGTAAGAAGCTTTCAGCTTACTTAATGCAACACGATTTAAAAATTTATAAAATGATTTGAGACGCCAAAAACATCTTAAAATTCTTACTATAAAATAAAAATGTCATAAAATAAAAAAGGCATGTACCAGCGATTATAAGGCGTCTATCTCATTATCATACGACCGCATGTGGTGACCATTTACCGTCACTATACTAGTAACTGTACTAGTACTCGAATAATATTTGACATATTTCATATGATTCATAAATATTTTATGCCTTCACATGTCCGTGTTATTTTCTTTGATTACTCTTTTGTGTATTTTATTAGGATATAAATAATAAATATTAGAAAGTAGGCAGCAATTATTCATATGACAATGAAATAGGTTTTATACCCTAAAATTATAAGGAGATATGGATGTATGTTTGGTGGAACCGAGACCAGAACTTAGTGCAATATAAATATTTACCAAATTAGAACTCACTGTGCCATGTGAGAATTAGGGACCTTTTATATTGCAGAGTATCCTTTGCATTAAGTGGACATCCCGTCATTTGGGCTCACCTAACAAGTCCCGTAACTCACGCACAGGAGTGAGTGCACTTCCAACCAGGACGGTATATTTCTGGCGACTTGAGAGATGCAACTTTACCCGTGGTTCATTGAAATTGGTCATTTTTTATGGCATTGAATGACGAGATGAGTGCGCCGTTCGCCTGATGGTAAGCGATACGACTCCCCATAAACAGTAGCAACATCATCCAGCATCTTGAGTTACAAAGTACCTACTGTGTGGCATTCCACTGCGCTCGTCATCCTGAGTAGTCATATGCTGTTAAGTCTCATTATGTCCAGTAGTTACAGTGGCTATAATGTCTTTCAAACCGAAACCCAACAGTACATGCACACTGCTGATTGGCGGTAGAAATAGACATTGCGGTGCGGTGTAGACCAATGGCGGTAGAAGTAGACCTACCACCATTGGTCTTGGCTATATTAGCCACTTTATAGCACGAGATCCAGATTGGCTAACATAGGCTTTCGTCATATCTAAAATATGCATCGATGACGTCAATTGTAGTGCATTTAGTAATACGGCAATTGTAGTAATGCCAAAAAAATATTAACCACAAATAAAGTCTACGCTGCTACCAATTTGGGTATATTTTTTGGATGTTTGATAAGGCTGGTTGTCGATTGCAAAGGCGAGGCAGAGTTAAATACCAAAATTGAAAGAAATAATAGTACCTAACACTTAAGCACAAAAATATTTGAATTCATCTATAGCTGAGATATTGCTTTCCTGACTGAAGACAAATTTTTATTGCTTAGCCTTCAAACGAACCCTAGCACCCGGATTGATAATACACTAAAACTAGACAAAAAAGCTCTTCGAGATTATCATTACCATTCTACCACACTAAACACTATTGTATATTACGTTGTACAAACTCTACACACACACTTTTGCATTTTATCCCCAAAGGAGTAGACAGAGGTGCAACTAGTGCACCCTCTTTTCGCCGTGCGTATTACCTTCTAACTTCAGGCTGATACTAAATTTAAAAATCCAATAACAATTTGCTCGACCCGGGAATCGAACCCGAGATCTTAGTATTGCAGTCATACCGTAATGAAAAAATCCTTCTAGCCAGGTCAGCCATATACGCAGAAGATATTATAGTGCACAAGTGTGTGCCCAATACACAGGTGCACTCGCTATTCCTTCACTCTCATAGTCGGGTGAGACGGCAGTCCGACATGACCGGAGAGAGATCAGGCGCAGGACCAACGGCTTTACGTGCATTCCGAGGCACGGGGGTATCACACCGCCAACTTTCTGACTCCGAGCTGCGACTGAGTAATTTATTTTTTAAGATGCAAAAACCCGGTCACAATGTTTTTTTGGCCCGACCCGGGATTCGAACCCAGGACCTCAGCGCGCAATTCGTACTCGTAACGCGTACCTACGCAATACAACTACGCCACTAAGGCACTCAAGATTAAGATATAATTACGTATCAAGAGCATTCGTTAAGTTATGAGAATATTTTTTGATTTATGATACTGGATATTTCAATAACGAAAATATTTTTTAGTTCCATGTCACGTTCCATGCAGTTTACCAAATCAAATTAGTGACGGTGTGAACCAGTCTATGGTAAGGTGACAACAATGATCATAGACAAAAACGCCATCCTTCCCCGAGCTGTCACAGCAGACGACAATATTTTGGCGCGATTAGAGACGCGGTGGGTGTCGGCCCTAACACTAATTAACGTTCAAAAATCAACTCTAAATGTAAACGAATAGCGTACACTACACTTGTTAATTCAAAAATTGCAACGCATACGACACGCTTATTAGGTCTCCAAGTCAAAATGTTACCTTTGTTGAGGTGCAAAGTTTGTTTTGCTGTTGGAAATAAGTTTTTTCGTACAAAAATGTATGGAAGTTGTGTTTTTGAATAGTGCTTTATATTGTACGGGTAATTGATTAGCAGGTGAGACTGATGTATGGATTTTGTCTTTTCAATCCAAAATCGATTTACCGTAAAGTTGGACTCTAAATATTTAGCGTATGCTTGTTATGAAAGCATAAACAATAACATTCTTCGAATACTCTGTAGAGTTTTGATACGTCTTGGCCACAAGATGACTCGTAAAATGTATATTGATATAGAAATACCTTCACAGTTAATTTGCGACGGGTATTTTTCTCTAATAAGAATTTTGATATTATACAAAGCACTTCCCATTATATTAATGGCTTATTAATAATAAATGGCTTATTATTGTTGGTTTTAAGATATTCAATAGTTTATCTCTCAAACATTAAAAAATCGGACGACTGCGAGTTGAAATCGCATACTAAGGGTTCCGTACATACTTGTAGACAAGGTAACTAAGTATACATATAAGTTAGTTAAAGTAGTTCGCCAAAATTAATTAGTCAAATTCAAAAAGTTTGTAATAACGCTTTTTTGTTAATAAAGTACATGATTTCATGATTCTAGGTCATTGGTGTATTAAAAACCCATACATTAATCATCAATGTTCTAGGTCAACAAAAAGTACCCTATAGGTTTTGATTTCCTTGCGAAAATATGCGACATAAACGGTCATATCTTTTGATCGCGTTGAATGACAAGTTTGATTTTTTCACAGCTGAAAGTATCTATTATTGTATATTAATTATATCTCTTCGCTTTTCTGAGAAAAAGACTCTTGACAGACGGACGGATAGACGGACTACAAAGTGATCCTATAAGGGTTTCTTTTTAGGTTCGGAACCCTAAAAAATATTTTATTACTAAAAACAAACTATATAAATTGGTGTTTTGTAATTCCTATAAACCCTATCATGTTCTGGCTTGAATAGGATTGAATTTAGCATAACTACTGGGGAGTGCGAGACTTTATATCCATTACTAGTAGTGCTCGCGGCTCCGCCCGCGGGGAAAAAAAGTATATCCGGGATAAAAATATTTTCCCGGGATAAAAAGTAGCCTATAGCACTCAGGAGTAAAGTAACTTCCTAATAGTGAAAGAAGTTTCAAAATCGGTTCAGTAGTTCCTGAGATTAGAGCGTTCAAACAAACAAACTCTTCAGCTTTATAATAATAATATAGCTTTTGCCCACGGCTTCGCCCGCGTTAATAAGTTTTTCCGGGCTAAAAGTACATAAAAACCTTCCCGTTGAACCACTCTATCCAACACATTTATTGGGATAAAGCTTAATATTATGACGTTGATACAACTCTTAAGAAATAATGCATTAATTTCGACTAAATTTGATTACCATAAAAACGGTTCTAATGAGTTAATCTTAAAAGATAGACACATACTGTCGCGATAATTTTTTTAGATCATTTCAAGAGGAATAATTCTTTCATACATATATTTTTGGTATCTTGAACCGTTTTCGCAGCGCACGCAATGGAAGCCCTCAAGGATGAATAGTTTTCCCCGTTTTTTTAACATTTTCCATTATTTCTTCGCTCCTAATAGTTGCATCGTGATGTTATATAGCCTAAAGCCTTCCTCGATAAATGGTCTATTCAACACAAAAAGAATTTTTCAATTCGAACCAGCAGTTTCTGCGATTAGCGCGTTCAAACAAACAAACAAACAAACTCTTCAGCTTTATAATATTAGTAAGTATAGATTAAGATAATGATTAAGAAGAGAATACAAAGTTCGCTATTAAGTATAATGTATGTTAAAGTTTTTATGGTTATCATTAAGCAAACGAAGTGCTGAATTTTGCCGGCGGCAACAACATAATTGTTTTATAGCTCAAGACCCGCAAACGCGTCAGTTTCTATCAGTACAGCTCCAAATTAATCACAACTGATTCTAACATAGAAATAAACCATTAAGATAGGGCGACCATAGACCATACGGCCAATAACGTTTTAAATTTTAAAAATATCGTGAATATTTTGAAATCTTATCTTTATTGTATGGACAAACGACATGCCGGGAAAACGAATGTGAAAGTTTGATTCTCCGTCGGGATTTTAATAGACAACCATTGAAGTGTAAGTAGTGTTAAAATAAAGTTTCTCAATGGCTCATGTTTTTAGGGTCTTATCAACCCTTTCTTAAATTTAATACAAATAAGTAATTTCAGCAGTAATTATAATTGATCAAAGTTTTATTTAGCGCCTCGTATTCTTGTATTTCGACCTGAATGAAATTGTATCCAGATTAAAGACTTATCAACGGCTTATGGGTCTAAGTGACGCAGTTCCGTACCTAACACATTGTATTCTTTTATGTAAAGATACATTGTTTAAAAGCAATGCAAAATGAATGGCACATATCGTCAATAAATTGCATAAACATATCTTTCTTCCGATGCAATTTAGCTACTGGTCTTAACATTGTTATTACAAGATCAGGTGTATCAACCTTGTGATCTTCAGAAAGGTACTTTCAAAAATATTGTTCCTCAATTTTATCAGATATTTGTAAAGCATTTGTTGCTAAACAAAACTTGTTTACAGCGGCACTAATTTGCGCATTCATGTCGCCTCACCGCATGCTAAGTTCGTCTATTAAGAGAATAGTTTCACCTGACCATAGACACATTGTCTATACACACAATGAATTCAATTGTGAGTCTGCGTGACTTGTTTTTTATTTTAAGTTAAACAAATTGTAACGAATAGAATGTCCAGTTTTAGGTGACTATTTCGGTTGAGCCGTGTTGGGTTCGCGATCCAATTGCCTGGGGTCTTGGGTTGGGCTGATGTTATTTTATATCCGCGTGGAGTCTGGATTTACGCTCGAAAATTGGGGAGAAGCTTGCGCCCTATTAGATGCAGCCTAACATAGCCAGCCTAGTGTGGGTAGCCTAGTGTAGGGAGATATCGCTGCCTACCCCTGAAAAGGAAAAAGGCTTGATGCTATGGTATTTTTGAAGATTAACAGTTTTACATTGATTTAAAAGAAAGATTTTGTATTTGTCGAGTATTGTGTTTGTGACCAGTCATGGGGCTTACCAGCAATCGATCGAGTAGCGCGTCACGTCATTTAGCAATATAATCAAACCCCTGATACAATCATTTGTCTTGTAGTCAAGTTTAGTTCATTTTCCAGCCCGTCGCGTGATATCCTTATGATAACGAAAATCAAAAAGGTGTTGTAACAAGTTATTGAAAAGAATATGACATATCCGTCATTTCAAAGTCTTTTCCGGGAATGTAGGTTTAAAGGAACTGTATTTTTCTGAGATAAAAATCTACCTATATATCACTCTTCATTCAAATAAACACTATGAATAATAATTTCTTACGTTTACGCCATGAATGTATTAAATACATCAATGGTCTACCCGAATATTAAACATTGAAATAAACAAACTCTATGCTGCAAAAATATAATGCGAAAATATATAAATACATAACCGTTTCTGTGTGGTAAATGGGCAAGTTTAGTTTAAAATGTTGTTTTTTTTCTACGTGCTTACTGCTCACCTAATAATAAGTTAATTAATAAAAAAATATATAAGATGTTATCATGTTTTAGGCGTGTCTGATGAAATTTATCCACCTGGGAGTAGCATATTTTAAAAAATCTTTCTTAGTCCTATTTAATTATGCGTTCTATCCGACCGCTCCATATCAATATTTGCTAGCTCTTTGAATCATTAAATTATTTAAAGTCGAGTATGTGAAAACCTATTAAAAATGCATTTGCATTAATATCTTGACCATAACTGCAACAAGGTTGGAAGTCATAGAAGTCTGGAAGATAACAGTTGGCCGTATCTCATTGATAACATTATAGAGTCTCTACACTTCTCTGCAGTCTCTTTATTTTACGACATAAAGGGTTAAAGGCGGTCTTGTTCTAAGACCATAGATTGCGAAACTTAAGCCCTGTGTTCATTATGAAGCGAATAAAGTTTGAAATCGTCTGGCAACGCGTAATGTTAGATACAACAAAATGTAATTCTGAATTTTAACGTTATTTTTCCTGACATGGGAAACATTTAGTCTAGTCTAGTCTTTATATTTATATTTAGTCTAGTCTTTATATTTAATGTAAGTACCGACTTCACATTTCTGGCAACCCTAAGACTCTCCATTTTTCCCTAATTCTGGTCAGTTTCCTTTTATACCGGCAGGGCTTTCTTGATTACATCCTTATTCTACTATCCAGGAGAGATCACTTAACAGAGAAATGTATTAGTAAGTTTGCCTTGGCCTATTATCATCATCAGCCACGTGAAGTCCACTGCTGGAAGAGGGCTCCTTTAAGATTTCCAGGCGGGCCGCATCCAGCGTGTTCCTGCGACATTTTTCAAGTCGTCTGTCTACATTGTAGGTGTACGTACAACGCTGCTTTTGCCGGTACGTGCTCTCCAAGTCTGTGCTATAAAGAACCTCCTTTTTGGAGTCGGTTAAAAATATCTACCAATGACATAGCGTAGCGACGACTGTCCGAATTATCTGTGTCAAATGTAGCATGTAATTAATTATATTCTTATAAAGATACTAGTAGTGCTCGCGGCTCAGCCCGCGTGAAAAAGTTTTTCCGGAATAAAAATATTTTCCCGGGATAAAAAGTAGCCTATAGCACTCAGGAGTAAAGTACCTTCCTATTAGTGAAAGAATTTTCAAAATCGGTTCAGTAGTTCCTGAGATTAGCGCGTTCAAACAAACAAACTCTTCAGCTTTATAATATTAGTACAGATTTGCGACTTGTTCATTACAATAATTTTATCTCCCGCTTTGCGACGAGCTTAATTGGTTAATAATATATTTATGAACTCCTATTTTTACTATGTGATTTATTTTGCTATGGGTTGAAAATAACTTAAACACAGAAATTCGGCTGATTTTATTTGAATTACAGTCTGAATAGTTTTCAATGGGCTTAGCGGGAATTACTTAGATATTTTTTCTTGTGTATAAACTACGAACTCTGTTAACGAAGCTATATAGTACATAATATTTAGTTTTCTCAGGTTGGACTTCAGCCGGCGCGGAGTCAGTGCTGGTCATTAAAGTATAAGAGTTGCAGTAGCGTGTGCGAAGGCGGGATGGTCTCTGAGAGGCAATCCACACGATTAAATAGATATAAATTACTTTCTCATAGTAAATTGTAAATGTTGCCAAATATTTTAACAATATACCTACCTATCCACCGGTTTTCAAGTTTATTTTCGCGTGTGTAAATAATATTATATACCTACCTAGCGCTAATATACGTTTTGTCCGAAGCATCAAGTACTTAATTAGAAGAACTGACCCAGAGATGCGAAAGGTATGATAGACTGCAAATGCGCTTTGGTAAAGCAAAATAGCAACGCTGAGCAAGCTCAATCATTTCTGCTTGTTGTTTAGGGTTGCTCGTTAATGAAGGAAAAATCCCAGTGACTTCCTGGCAATCAAGCAACATTTAGTCTTACTTAATTTGGTCGGGCTCGTTCCCCTAGGTATGGTAATCGTCAGAAAAGCGGGAAAGTCTAAAAATTTGGCAATGTCTTTTCTACAACATGCTTGTAATATGTGTAGCAGTACCCCTATTTCCGGAGGATGAGGGCGAGTGGAAGAAGAAATGAATTTATGAGCGCAAAGTATACATATTCCGCACTGTTCTTCACCTAAAGGTAGCGACAGCATTACAGGGTGTGGATTAATGGTCAGCCCTAGCCTTGGCTTCATCCCGGTTGCAAATTTCGATCATAGCGCTTCAGCAGCCTAGTATCTAGTGAACACAACACTCTACAATAAACTGTTTTATCTAAAACCTCAATAAACCAGTCGGCTTCCTTATTTTAGTCTGCACAATTTATTACTTTATTTATACGCGAAATAGCAAAACTATACGGGCAATAAATAAAAATGTAATAAAATTCTAATCTATGTAAATACAGGGCGTTTTCGCGCTGCGTTTTACTGCTGCGTGCAACATCTGTTACGATTATTTTCAAATGTTTTTTTTTAATTCATAGGCTTAGGATTAACTAAACTTCTTGATGTTTATTTCAAAGCTGTATAAATATTTTGGGCTTTGAGGTTTCCACTGACAAAATTTTTTTTTACTGCGAAACTGACGTTGGAATCCAGAAAAACGCGTTGTGTGTGTACCTCATAAGATAATGTTTTCTAGGTTAATTTTGGTCATCATTAAATAGATTCGGGCCGCTTTTGACAGGTTCGTCTGGAAATCTTTGGGGGAGGCCTATGTTCAGCAGGGGACGTGTGGCTGATGATGATGATGATGAAATAATTTTAAGCAGATTTTTTTAGTATCTATCTATCTATACAGGCGTTAGATGACGCGTTGGGAAAATCTATTTTGACTAATTTATTAATTTTTATTTTTTAATTGTAGCGTTGATGAAAGCTATCTTAGTGTTATTTCACTTAACACCAGATGCAATGGGGTCAGTTTTCCGGGCCCTGTATTAAAAAAAACAAATTATCATTAGAATTTACTGAATGAACATAGGAACTAGGTACTGAAAGCACTTTATTTGACGCATTAAGCTTCAACATGATTCTATAGTTATACAGTCAGACACCTTGGTCAGTTACTTATGTGGCTGAGTGTACATACCTATTCATAGTATAACTATTGCACCTACTTAAGAACGAAAATAATTTTATTTATAGACCTTCACCATAGATATAGTGTATTATGAAAGAAGCCCGAAGCGTTTTTTCGCAGCGTTTTCGATCCCCAATACACGCCGCTAACGCGTTATCGCCAACTAGTTACCGCGGGTTGTAAACCGAATTAAAATATGGCCGATGTAAAATGGCGGGCGCAAACCAAAACAGTTTAATTATAAAAGCAACCCGAGAGCGAAGCCGAGCGGGCCACACACGTAGCCTCATTAAACCCGATCCAAAACAATAATTATATTCCTCAGGCTTATAATTTCGCGCGCTGCGGCCGCGTTCACAAAAAAATTAAAACATAACCTAGCATTATTAATGTGTCAACAACTCAATTTATGGCGGGAACACGACGGCGACGCCCTATGCGCGGGAAAATTCCACCAATCACGGCTCACCTGTTCTCTTTCTAATCCGCCCCTGTAATATGTTTTTGTCTCTTTCGCTCCTTAGTGAAACCAGTGTGTCGTGACCTATCGTATTCTCTATTGATTCCTTCTTTTGGTCGTTACTGTCTAGAGATCGGGAAGAAGGGGAGCTCAAATAAAATTGGTCCAATATCTATTCATTATGAGTTATTAATTTATGCGCGGTCATAGAGCATGTTTTTTTTTCAAAGGTAATGATTGAACACTTTAGAGTCTTGTTCGCGGATTAGTTCTCTCGGTTTTGTTAGCTTTAAAGCGAATTTTGTGTGCTTTTAGCGATTTATTGCTTTGAAAGTCGTGCGAGGATAACAGCTATTGCAAAATGATAGCAAATAATTGCAATAAAGAATTTAGTAGATTACTTTAAATTTGAATGACCCTAATTAACTAAGAATAGGTATTTTGAAATTTTGGAACGATTATTTTTATGGTAAAATAATCTTTATATAATTTCTTTATCAGATTTGTATTATTTTCCACACGCCGCCGACGGCACAGTAGTCCAGAAATGAGAAGAGATGCTATAACAATATTGTGTAGGTACGTATCACCATTTATGAAGGTCAATGGACAGAATAGTTCGCTACATGGTGGAAAGTAGAGTTGGTGAAAATTATTGATGATTGATAGTCATAGAAATAGAAAGACGTAGAAATAAAAATAATTAAGTAATCTTTCCAAATATGGGATATTATAAACTAGAAAATTTAGGAAAAATTAAAAATATGAAATGCTAGTAGCTTTAGCCACGATTCGCCCATGTGAAAAGTTTTTCCGGGATGAATTGACCCGGGATAAAACGTAGCCTATATTCCTCGCTGATAATGTATAATTTATAAATTCGGTCCCGTTGTTTTTGAGTTACTCATTATAAAATAAAGTTCAAATCTTTCCCACACACACACACACACACACACACACACACACACAAACTCAGGCCTTTTATCCCCGAAGGGGTAGGCAGAAGCGCAACTTATGCACCCATTTTTCGCCGTGCATATTCCGTCCCATGATGTGATAGGGGTCGAGGTTATCGCCATATCGGGCACAAATTCCAGACTCCGAGCTGATACTGAATAGAAAAGTTCAATATCATTCTGCCCGATCCGGGGATCGAACCCGAAACCCCAGCATTGCAATCGTACCGAAGTATCTATGAAGAGAATAAAATGTTAAATTATTTATTAAATAAATTTTCTTTTTTAATGCGACTCATGTGATATGCCGCTCGTCTGATGGTCACAAAAAAAAAAAAAAAAAAAAAAAAAATTCCACTGCGCTCGTCACTAGACATAATACTATGTCGAGTCTCATAATGCCCAGTTACGCTGGCTGCAATTTCCTTCAAAGTGGAACACAGCAGAGCAATGCACACTGCTGGCGGTAGGAATAGACATTGTGGTGGTACCTGCCCAGACGGATCCTCGCATATAAGATACCCACCACTAGTGGTAGTTGCAGTCTTGTATATTATTCATCACAATATTACCAGCAAAACGTTCCTCGACTTTTCTTTGCCAGCATTTTATTTGTTTTAACATCTGAACAATGTATATACGTACTGAAATTGGTTCCTTTATGAATTAAGATTTTAATTTTATAAGAAATAAGTGAAGCTAATAAATCCCCGCCTTGTGGTATGGGGGCATTTAAAGAATTCCGCCATGGTACTCCCTGCCTCTCGTAAGAGGCGACTAAAAGGGGGCTATGTAAAGGTTATACGCCAATCAAACACCACGACTCGGCTAAGACTGCATTTATTCTTCAGAAACCTACCCACATTATATTTATATTTTATAAATACAATTACCTACAATCCCTTTCTTAAATAAAAATAAGCTATTAATATCAATTTTATATATTCATTAATTATTGAAACTTCAGTATATAAATTAATAATATAATCAACATCCTATTATCCTGCAACTGAACTTTGAAATCCAATAAATCAATCACTAATAACAAATAAATAATATTATACTTAACAACATCAATCAAATAATTTATTAAACCGACCATGTAATTAGTGACTATCATAATTTTATAAATATATAATTAACATTAATTAATTATTGTACTTTAACATCAAATATTAAGTATGATATTATACATTAAGTTTTTATTATTATTATTTTAATTATATATTTTTTTTTTTTTTTTTTTTTTACATTATTTTTGCCAAGACTTTTAACTTTATAAACATTTCCTTACATGCTAAATGGTAAGTAAATTCAATTTCAATGAGGTAATGAATATTTATTTAATTCACATAAAAGTACTCCTTTCAACATATTTAAGGTTTAATTAATTCCAATAAAACATTTATACATATGAATAGAGAGACAGCTGTTAATAACATGAAAACTTGAAAAACTTATGTTTATTACAAAAAATAGAAGAGATGTAGATGATTGCCGGCTACACAGGTACACTAGCTCGGTGTTCTGGAGTAACCCCACCGATCAGGCGGTTTCACTGTCCTGCCGGAATGAGTGCGATAATAATAATTACAATTTGATTGATTAAGGTCTCGATCAGGTGGTTGTAAGTTGTTACTGGAGCCGAGAGAAACGGTGGACGTGGATGTTGCGATACTACCGCCTAATTCTATGTCATCATACAAAATTGGTTTGGTTAAATCACCGTTACAGTATGAATCGACAATTAAATGTTTTCTATTACGTCGTATTATGTTACCATTATTCATTTTAATCAAATAGGATCGGAGACCTAGAACGCGATAAATCGTTGCGGAAATCCATTTATCGTAAAACCAAACCTTAACATTTTCTCCTATCGACAATGGTTTTAAAGACCTAGAACCCCTATCATAGTATCTTTTTTGAAGATTTTGTCGAGAAATTAATTTACTTCTTGCATTATTACTTATCTTTGGTAAAAGTAATTTCGGCATACATGGAACTATGCTTCGTAACTTCCTATTAAATATTAACTCCGCAGGAGACGCTATATCTTTGCTTAAAGGAGTATTTAAGTATTCCAAAAGAGCTAAATTAAAATCACCTTTACTGTATATAGTCTTTCTCATTATGTTTTTTATAGTTTGTATCGCTCGTTCCACTTGACCATTGGACTGCGGATATCGTGGTGACGACGTCACATGTTTAAAATTCCAATCCCTGGCAAAACTGTTAAAATAATTCGATGAAAATTCGGGTCCATTATCCGACATAACAATTTCCGGTATACCTAATCTACTAAATATATTTTTTAGTTTACGTATTATGTTTTCTGATGACAGTGAACTTAATTGAGAAACTTCCACATATTTACTAAAGTAATCTACAACTATAATATACGACTTTGACCCCAAATGGAATATATCAGTTCCTATTTTACACCAAGGCCGGCTAGGTATTTCGTGTGGAATTAAAGGTTCTTTAATGTTTTGCTTTTTAAAAGTCAAACAAGCCTGACAACGGGATAAATAATCTTGTAATTCTGAATTCATATTTGGCCAAAACATTATTTCCCGAGCCCTAAGCTTACACTTTTCGATGCCCAAATGACTGGCATGAATTTTTTGTAGCATTTCTCGTCGCATACACTTCGGTATAACTACCCGAGAATTTTTCCATATGATCCCAAAATCTACTGTTAATTCATCTCTGCTGTCCCAATAACACCTCAACATATTAGATACCTTACATTTTTCACTCGGCCACCCTTGTTTTATAACTTTGATTAGTTCTTGAGATTCTAAATCCTCTTTGGTACACTTTTGTATTTGTATAAAATGCGTATCAGTTAATGGATTACTCGCCGTTAACGCACACACCTGCGCCTGCGCTTCAAGATAGTCGCGCGAGGGGAGCACCTCGCTCTGCGTCACCGGTGCGACTGCACGGGATAGTGTGTCGGCAATGAATAGATACTTGCCGGGTTTATATATTAACTTAAATGTATATGGTTGCAAACGTAATAGCATTCTTTGTAAGCGCGCCGGCGCACTGCAGAGAGGTTTATTTATTATGCTCACCAACGGTTTGTGATCCGTTTCTATAACAACGTCTGTACGGCCATATATGTATGTATAAAACTTTTCGCAAGCAAATACACATGCATACAATTCCTTTTCTATTTGAGCATAAGATTTTTCAGTTTTAGTTAATGATTTCGATGCATAACATACCGGCAAGTTATCTTGTAGTAGGCAAGCCCCTAAGCCGTTTTTACTGGCGTCTACTGATATAACCACAGGTTTTTCTAAGTTATAATATTGCAATACAGGTGGCCTAACTAGACTTTGTTTTAGTTTATTGAAACACTGTTCATGTTCAGAATCCCAATGCCATGCAATGTCCTTTTTTAATAATTCGCGTAAAATAAATGTTTTTTCTGAAAAATTTGGGACAAAACTACTTACATATGTAACAAGACCTAAAAATCTTTCTACGTCTTTTGTGTTATTCGGTCTTGGCATATTTGTTATTGCATTTACGTGGGAACTATCAGGGGAAATGCCATCTTTTGTAATTTTATGACCTAAATATTTTATTTCTGATAAACCGGTTTTGCATTTCTCCTTATTTAGCTTTATATTGATATCTTGGCACCGTTTAAGTACGGCTCGAAGTCGCTGATCATGAATCTCTTTTGTTGGGCCATAAACTAACAAATCATCAATAAACAGACTAACCCCATCTAAATCATCAAAGTGGCCGTATAAGCGTTTATGAAAAACTTCTGATGCTGACGATATTCCGTAAGGCATTCGCAAAAATTTAAACCTGCCGAAAACAGTGCTAAAAGTGCATAAATCTGTACTAGTTTTATGTAATTTTAGTTGCCAAAATCCTTGCTTTGCATCAAGAGTGCTAAAATATTTTGCTCCAGATAAACAAGCTGCAATTTCTTCAAAGGTGGGTAATTTAAAATGCTCGCGTTTAATTGCTTTATTTAAATCACGAGGATCCAGACAAATACGTAAATCACCATTTACCTTTTTGACTACCGTCATGCTATTAACCCAATCTGTCGGTCCTTCTACTTTAGTTATTATACCTTCACTTTGCATTTGTAATAATTTATTTTTTATTTGTTCTTTCAGAGCAACAGGTAATTTTCTAGGTGCATGAACTACCGGCTGAGCATCCTCTTTCAATTGTATTTTATATTCACCAGGCAAGCAACCCATACCTTCAAAAACATTAGGAAACTCATCAAATACACTTTTACTACCCGAAGATGCCCCTATCGCCATAACTCTTTTTATTAATTTTAACTCTTCGCACGAATTTTTACCTAATATTGGGGATGAATTAACATTTACGACAATAAATTGTAATAAATATGCGGTATTTTTATATACAACTTTTAAATAGCATTTGCCTAAAACGATAATAGGACTACCAGAATAACCCTGCAATTTAATAGACGTTTTGGTTAGCTCACTTTCTTTCACGTAAATTTTACGAAGATATTTACGCGGTAAAACATTCACATCAGCTCCAGTGTCCAACTTAAAACAAATAGTATGATTGTTAATTTTTAAATCAACCAACCAATCACTACATTTTCTTTTATCATGAAATTTTACCTGATCGGTGGAGTCATCCTCTCGTACCTCGTGGACTCTGCCTACCCTACACATCCTAGCGTAATGGTTCATTTTAAAACAATTATTGCACTGTTGTCCGTATGCGAAACACTCATTACGCTTATGCATACGACCACAATTTTTACAAATGTTCCTGTTAGTCGTGATTTCTGTTTTTCGCAAACTGTTCACTGGTACTTGCATATTAGTTGACTGTCTAAAACGCTGTGTGTGGGCCGGAGGGTGGTCGTTTTGATACTGGGGTCGTGATGCCGGCGATGTTGACTGCGAGTGCGCGTCTCGAAAGCGCTGTGATTCTCGTCGCATATTACTGTTCTGATAATTGCGCTTCTGATTCATAACAAAAACTTGACTGTTTGACCTAGTACTTTCAATATTCGCTCTTTGTGAAATTTGATGAACGTGGTGATCACTATTCTCTTGCTTAATATTCTGTGCATGAACACGCGACATTTCAGCCAATCTACAAATGTCTAAAGCCTTCGGTAGTGTGATATCAGGTTCTCTTAACAATCGCTCCGCCAAAGGCATATCTTTTATACCACAAATTAAACGACTGCATACAAGGTCATCTCGAAGATTTTCGAAATCGCAATTGGCTGCTATTTTGTTCAATTCAAAAACATATTGTTCCGTTGACTCCAACTCATGCTGATCTCGTTTAAAAAATTTATGACGTTCTACCGCCAAATTCTTTTTCGGTATGAAAAATTTATCAAATTGTTCCAGTAATTCGTTGATAGTTTTACAATCCACTTTAAATTGATCGTACACTTCACGGCACTGATCTCCAATGACGTGCAATAATATATTAATTTGTACTTTGTTGTCCTTTTTCTTCAACTCACATGCTTCATAGTAAGTGTTAAAAGATTTCTTCCATTTATCCCAATCTCTGCTTAAATTGCCAGATGTAATATTTGACAAATTATTTTCGAACTTGAAGGGCTCAGGAGGTCGCAAAACTGATTCCATTTTAAAAATTCCAATACCGACTGCGCCATGTAAAGGTTATACGCCAATCAAACACCACGACTCGGCTAAGACTGCATTTATTCTTCAGAAACCTACCCACATTATATTTATATTTTATAAATACAATTACCTACAGGCTATTGGGAATTGCGGCTGCGCAGCGAAGAATACGCAGTCTCAAGTCCACGGCAGCAGGGAATCATTGTGCTGCCATTACAAAAGGGGACCTCTGAGCTCAAAGAGATGAACCGCGAAGCGCTATTGCGCGGAGACGGGGTCGGCCAATTCGGATGCATTCACGACCCCCCGGAACCGTCTCACAAGCGCAGAAGCAGGCCACCGCGGGTTTTAGTCGGTATGCCGGCATGATTTGAGAGACCCGTTTCAGAGGCCACTTAGGTGGCATCTGGGTCGGAAGGCCGGTTAGTCCGACATAACTATTCTTGCCCTTCCCGGACTTAGAATAAGAATCCATAAGAAGGATTTTTCCTGCGGGATAAAAAAGAAAAAAAAAACTAATAAATTCGGGGAGCCTAACAGTGCTTCCGTTTTTTTAATAGCACTCTATCTATGATCTTATTTAAGAGGAAGGTTTATATTATGTACTTTTATCCCGTAAAAACTTATTGACGCAGGTGGAGTTCTGGCCAAAGCTAGTATTTTGTAAATGAGTGTGTTCAGAATAATATGCATAGAAGTTTCAAAAAATTACGACTGAATGTGATTCGAAGTTTACGTGAATTTACGGTAAGCACGGTGTCGATAATGTTTATAATATGTTGATAGTGAAACAAAATAAAATTATAAAAATCAAATCATGTAATTTCATAAGTATCTAATTACATGGAATGTATAAATATTTATAATATGTGATGCACCTGTAAGTTTTCCCTTGTATAATATTTTAAATATCTCATGTTTCTAGAAACATGCTGCCGTCGGTTTCGATACGGTAAAATAGATTCACTAATCAAAACATGAAATTCTTTAATAGAGTTGACAATACTAACGATAGAACTAACTTTTTAAACACTTCTAAACATATTATGATGCAATAGAAGCACTCTTTTCTTGATAATTGCAACAATTAAACTGACCCCCGTAACTTATTCTATATAGAGCGTTATATTATTACGGGCACTGGAAGGTAAGACGCACACGATGTGCTGACAAATTCTTCCAAAACAATGCGGTAAAGCTGACCCAGGCCGAGATGGACGATGAACTTGTGTGTTTGCTTATTAAATTATGTTTCAAAAACATAAAAGATTGACAAATATTTGCAGTGGCTAACAAATTGTGTTATGTACATTATCTCTCAAATTATTATACGTTAGGTATAAAACAGTAGTATAATTATGCATAACAATTGGACGAAAACTTTAACTAGTCAAGAAGTAGATGAGAAATGCATTAAAATAGTGTTGCCTGCAACGAGTTTATTTGATTTTCACTATTTTTATGATAAATTCTCAGACAAAGTAGGTATCTTTTCATAGTAGAGGAGACAAATAACCAATATTACTTCAATTCAAATAAAGAAGTAGACATAGAAAACAGCTGCGCTAATTAGAAACTAGTTATTTTGTCTAGATCCCAAAAAATATCAAAAACTATACTGAAGCTAATACAATCTAAAGCTAAATCAACGAAAACTAAAACAAAAAGTGATTGTTGCTTCTCCGAATAATGTTACAAATGAGACACGTTTTATCATGTTTCATGATAATTAATTAGTTTACCGTTCAAGATGAGCAGATGGTCAAAACCCTCCGTCGATTCTTAATATCCTGAGATAAACAGGTGTCCTTGATAAATTGATTGAGGAGGTTATTTGGTCATTCACCTGGTAGTAAGTGCGACTGGATAAGCAGTAGCATAACATAAAACTTTAAAATATTGCCATGCGTTAATAGGGTATTTTCTTATGTTGGATTTTGTACAGTTTTTATATTATGTAAGAGCAAATAGTCTGCAAAAGTAGCCCATCTGCAAAAACTGCTTTAAAATTGGTTAAGAAATGAAGGAGTAATTCGTATTTCAGAGTGAAGGAGTGGAGTTAACGCTTCATCTCTTTCTAGCGCACGCGTCGTATACCCGATGACGTCACGATCGCGGATTGCGCCTCTATTCTCGTTTTTTGACACTTACCACTTCTACCGAAATTCAAAGACTTATTATAGCTTGTTCAATTTTGTCTGGATTTTTTTATGCTTGCATTTATATGACGTAAATATTTAATTAACGGTGAAGGAAAACATTATGAGGAAACCTGCATACCTAAGAAGTTCTTTATAAGAATTTCGAAGGTATGTGAAGTCTACCAACCCCGGGATAGGCCCGCGTGGTGGACTAAGGCCTAAGCCCTCTCAGTAGAAGAGGAGGCCCGTGCCCAGCAGTGGGACAGTATTTGATACAAGGCTGGTATTATTTATATAAATATTTAATAATAGTAAAGAAAAACAATACAGAGTCAAATACCCTTTTATACTAAGTTCGTAATTCTGAAAACTGTCTCTGAATGCCAAGTAATTACCTACACTAAACATTACGTCCTACAATCTAGAACCTAACAGTGTGTAACTCGTACGCAGTGTTTTTTTTATTGCATTGAATGACGAGACGAGCATGCCGTTTGCCTGTTGGTAAGCGATACGACCACCCATAAACAGTAGTAACACCATCCAGCACCTTGAGTTACAAAGTACTGTGTGGCATTCCACGGCACTCGTCATCGTAAAATGTTAAGTCTCATTATCTCCAGTAGTTACAGTGACTACAATGTCCTTCAAACCGAAACACAGCAGTGCATGTACTCTGCTCCTTGGCGGTAGAAATAGACATTGCGGTGGTACTCACCCAGACGGAGTCTCACATATGAGAGACCTACCACCACCCCTTTACGATATATATTTTTAAGCCATCAGTCTACTACGCAAAGTTCTTTCTTATTCATGCAATGAATTGCAATTTATTTGTTTGCTCCTATTCCATGTGAAATATATAGTGTTTATGTTATATAACATACAGAACCGACAAACTTATATCTCTAATAAAATCTTTTTAACTTTCAACGCTGCGCAGCCATATCCTTACCATAAACAACGTGTGCCGCAGAGTTACGATGCGATTAATACATTTATAATACATCCACCTATCTCTAACACATACACGCGTCCTTCTCACACGATCATTTTGAAAATGGAACGCGGCGTGAGCGCACGGAATTAGTCCCGCTTTTTCATCTCCCACCGCGCCCAATTTGAATTTGGAACCTTTTTATTTTTTTATAGAAGGACCTTCGGCGGCCATGTTGGATTATTTTTTTAATTACCTGAGGCGGTGTGTTTATGGTTTTATTCTTTTAATTTATAGTTTTTCGGTAGAATGTCGTTTCGTAAATTGCTAAGTTTAAATCTTGCGATGTTAGATTAGATTGTAACAGTGATGAGTCCTTTCGAGATTTCCTTATTGTCAATGAAAAGGACCTAATTTATTTGTTAAAGATTGGAAGGCAGAGCCTTTTTTTTTTTTTTTTTTTTTTTTTTTTTTTTTTTTTTTTTTTTGTCCCTGACTATACTCTTGTTAGCCTGACGAGAGTCGGCTTATACAAGCACACCGGTCTTGTGGGTGAGCGCAGAAGGCGCTCGCAACCCATTAAATTAAGCGACCACGCTGAGGGCGACCCACTAATGGGTCACGACCTCGGCTCAGGGCGGCCACTGAGAGGATAAGACATCAACGTTTGGGGAATATGGTTTTTAACCTAATCCTATTTAGCGTGTTGATTGTAGTCTTCGGCACGCGGGCCGGAACTGCTACGAGAGGGCAGGGTTATGGGGAACGCGACGAGGTCCTCGACGGCGAGGACGGTACAGCGGTCTTGTGGAGTGTATGAGCTTTAAGTGCTCGTTCTTTTCGCGTAAAGCTAGAGTGATTTCGTCCTCTGGATCGGTCAGGACTGATCGCGGTCGTCTCCATTTGGCGCGGTCAAATGGAGTATATATAGACGCTTTACGGATAAGCGTGTTCGGGTGGTTTACCGCCCTGTCGAAATAGCGTCTGCTGGCGCACTGCATAAAGTGCCTGATGGTCGGCATATTGGTGTCCACGTGGAGGTTGCGATTGCGAACGTACCACGGGGCACCAAGTGCATGTCGTAAGAATCGATTTTGAAGCACCTGCATTCGCTGAAGGCGACCGGGCGGTAAATGAGCGAATACGGGCGACGCGTATGTCATTATCGGACGGATGCATGTTTTAAAGATCCTAATCTTGTTGCGGATTGACATCTTACTATTTTTGTTTAGGAGCCAGTGAAGCTGGCTCATCGCGAATGCGGCTCGCGCGCGTACCGCATTTACGTGTGGGATGAAGGTCAACCTCTGATCAAGGGTTACTCCTAAATATTTGGCTTGGCCCTTCCAGGGAATAACCTGGTCGGACATGCGGACTGAAAAGTGAGGGACGTGGACTTTCCTTTTCCGAGTGAAAAGGATGGCCTGACTTTTGGTGGGATTGACGGTGATTCGCCATTTGCGGAACCACTCACCGAGTTCGTCGGCGGCGGTTTGCAAAGTGCGCACCACTTTGTCGGGGTCTATACGTGAAGCGTATATTGCGGTATCATCCGCGAATAGTGCCGTTTTGTGGTCTAGGGATGTCGCTTGTGTACAGCGAGAATAGAAAGGGGGACAGGGCGGAGCCTTGCGGGACTCCGGCCGTGATGGTGTGTCGGGAAGAGAGAGTTCCCTCCACGCGATATCTGAAACCGCGATTCGACAGGAAATCTCGTATGATGTGCACGAGTTGTGTGGGCACGTTGAGAGTGTACAGCTTGAAAAGCAAGCCGTTGTGCCACACCCTGTCGAATGCTTTTTCGATATCGAAGAAAATAGCACCGGTAGGCATTCCTTTACGGAATTGTTCGTGGACGTACTCCGTGATGCGGAGCACCTGATTGACACAACTGTGTCTAGGGCGAAAGCCAAACTGTTCTGGAGGGATCAAATTTTGATTAAAAGCTACTATTTTGAGGCGGTCGAGGACGATCCGCTCGTAGATTTTGCCCAGAGTACTGAGCAGACTGATGGGCCTATAAGAGGAGGGTTCGAAAGCGGGTTTCCCCGGCTTGTGGATTCCTATCACAACTGCCTCTTTCCAGACCTCTGGGAAGATGCAGTTACGAAACGCGGCGTCATAGATAGAGGTAAGAATTTGAACTAGATGCTCCGGGAGCATCTTAATCATACGAGTAGGGATTAGATCGCCCCCGGGGGCTTTCCTACGTTTGAGTGCCTTGATCAGAGTGGTGACTTCTTCGATCGTCACCGGCGCAAGGGGATCGGGCGGCGGGTCGACGTCCGGGTCGACGTTATCGTATAGCGGTCGCGGTATAGAGACTGGCGGTGGCCGGACCGCGTTCCTATCTTCGACGAAGGTGTCAACCGCAACAAGAATGTCGTCATCTACGGGTACGGAGGTGAGCGAGCATTGAGACTCCAGGCTGCCGGCCAGTAGTTCCGCTTTCTCGTCGTCATCAAACGCCGGGCGTTGATTCGGACGATTGAGCGGAGGCATGGAGGCCACATCGTTTCTCTTGAAGGAACGAACCAGTTGCCAAAAGGCGGTATGTGTCGGATCGATATCGGCAAGGCGAGTGTTCCACCTCGAATCGACGACCTCTTTTATGCGACGCTTAACCTCACGTTGGAGGTAGCGCGCAAGATGTCGTCGTTCCGGGACGGGTCTCGTCGCGCAGGATTTGAGCGTAGCGTTACGCAACCTCACCCACCACCGAACGTCTTCGGGAAGTTGCCAGTGACTGTGAACGGTCTCTGGCACCCTCTCGGAGCTTTCGCTCAAAACGTTCTGAAGGTGGTCGGTGAAGACGCGTATCGCGCTGGTCGTTTCCTCGGGAGTAACGATGTTGGTCGGGATCGCGGAAAGATCAGTGGATGAGGTGTCCGCGAGCTTGGTGCCTAAAAGACGCCAATTCGTTTTCACCTTCATCGGGATATTAGGACCTGTGTCTGTTGGACTGTTTTCGGGGACTAGATCGAGGATCACAGGTCTGTGGTCAGAGTCTAACTCTTGTAACACTTGCATGGAACGCACGCTAAGGCTTACGTTCCGTACAAGTGCCACGTCGAGTATGTCCGGTCGGTGGTCGTCGTTGTAACTATAGTGGGTAGGTTCTGAAGGAACCAATAGGCTTAGATTGATTGTGTCAAGACAACTCTCTAGGACTGCACCTCGCTCGTTGGTCGAGTTGCAGTTCCAGAGAGTGTTCTTGGCATTGAGGTCTCCCGCCAAAATGACGGAATCCCCCAGATCAAATAGGGTTTCGAGTTCGTTGGAGTGAAGCTCCTTAGTGGGCGAGAGATAGGCCGATATGATGGTGATCGGCGGGTGTCCGGTCATGGCTAGCCTGCAGACCGAAGCCTCAATGTTGCTCAAGCTTATCGGTGATTCTAATGGAATACAATGAAGGGACCTTTTGTAATAAATGAGAGTGCCTCCTAAACGGCCACTGGTACGATCATTTCGCACCAGTTTGAAGTTTGGGATGTTGGGATCGCGGTGAGAGGGCTTAAGGAACGTTTCCTGGATGAGGAAAACGTCAATTTGGTTGTCGCGGACAAAAGAAGAAATTTCGGCTTTTTGGTCCCGAATGCCGTTACAATTGAAAAACCCCACTCTGAGGGAGCGAGGTTTTGTCCGCTGGGGGAGTTGTCTGGCGTTGGTAGCCATTTATGAAATTAAAGAGGGGAGACGCACAGCGTTAACTGTAGCCTCGAAGATTTGTTGCTGGATCAGAGCGATCTCAGCGATTAGAAGGGGGTCTTCTACTCCCGTACGGGTGAGTAGACGGGAACGCTCGAAAAGTTTCCCGTGGAGAATCATTATCTCCGGGGAGCCTAATAGTGAGGCGACTGAGGAAGAGGCGTCGCTTGCCTTCGCCGCCACCGTCGCCGACTGAGAAGGGGTGGGAGGGGTGGTGGGTTTGGGTTTGGGTTTGGGCTGGGCTGCCTTTGAAGAAGGAGCCACAGCTGGGGGAGGAGAGGGTCGAGTAGAGGCCGGGGCAGCGGGAGTGACTCCGCTGGGGGCCTGAGAAGTGGGTTCAGCGCGCGCCGTGGGAGGAAACCACGGGTTGCGCACTGGCGCAGGTGCCAGTTTGAATGTGGTGGCCTGAGGGGCCGAGGGAGCCGCAGCTTTAGGAGCTTTGGCAACTCTTTTGGGGGCGCGAGGGCATCCGCGATAATTCGCTGGATGGCCGGTTTGCCGGCAGTTGGTGCACGAAGGCGGCTCCGTGCACTGAGAGCGGTCCTTTGGACGGGGGCACTCGGATGTGCCGTGTTCGCCGAGGCACTTGACGCACCTGGCGGGGAGGCGACAGCCACGAGAATTGTGGCCGTATTTCTGGCAGTTGTGACACTGCCCTATCTGAGTCGATTTGTGTGGGGCTTCGACGGTGAAGCCGCCTAGCCCCGAGATATCTTTAATCTCAAACAGACGTTTGACGTCGGAAGGGGACTGAAGAATGGCAAGGACCATTTCATATTGAATTCCCGGCCGGGAGGCGCGGGACTGTCTGTGCATCCTGTGCACTTCTAGGGCGTTAATGCCTTTCTCTTCGAGGCCTTCTTTGACCTCGAGAGTCGACATTTGGACGGGGATACCGCGAATGACGTAGCGGAAGCGCCGCTCGTCCGGAAGGGAATAAGTAAAATAGTGCCAATGTTTGGCGTCTAAGAATTTGGTCAGCGCCCTGTGGTCCGCGATTGAGGCGGGCTGCAGGGCAAGAAGTTTGTGGATTTTATTCCACGAGTTGGAAGCGATAGAAATGCGCTGTTTGCGCAGTTCCTCAAATATGTCCCTCATGGTCATATTTGAGGGGAGTTGGAGATTTAACCTCGGGGGTTTTTTAGGCCCCTTTGGTTGAGTCGGCGGCGGTGGCGGCGTCGACGCAGACGCGGACGCGGTTGGCGCTGAAGGCGCGGTATGCGCAGAAGGCGCGGATGGGGAGGTTGGTGCAGGAGCAGCGACACTTCTCTGCTTCTTCCTCCGGCTGTTCTTCACCGTGGTGAAGCCGTCCTCGTCGCGTTCCGACGAGGACGACTCCTCCCCGGATTCGCAGGCGGAGGAAGAAGCAGATATTGGCCGTTTTTTAGGGTTGTTAGCGGCTTCGGGTTGGCTGGGGGACGTGTCCATGTCCTCTTCAGACTCCGCGGAGCCGCCCGAGGTTTCGGTGGTCTCCGTTGAGGTCGTAGCCTCGGACGACTCCGAGGTGTCTGAGGACGCAGACGGTTCCCTGGCTTCCCTAGCCATGGATAGGATTTCTTGTCGGACCGCGTTGTCCGACCGGAACATCTCCCTTACCATGTTCATTATCTCCTCCTTGGAGATAATGGGCACGGTGAGGGGAGCGCTAATGGTTTGAGCGGCGACGACAGGCCGCTCGGGAGCCAAATCCATCGGCCCAGAATCAGCCATATTGGCGGCTGAGTCCGAGCCTATGGTAGAAAATGATTTGGGGGCCGCGTGTGTGTTCACTAACCCCGGGTGTGCACCGCCTGTAAAGAACACACAGAAGAAACCAGGCGGGTTCACACAAAACGAAACGAGCGCGGATCGCGACGCGGTGTGGGACGCGATGAACTAAGTCCCCGGGTAGGAACGCCCGGGGGTGAGTGAGTGCGTGTCCCTCCCCGCCGGGTATAGGCGAGGGGGGGTGTACTTAAAATTAGGTGTGCCCTAAGCTTGTATCCCTTTTGCCAGTCTTATTGTGCAAAAGGGTTCCTAACAGTCCGTGTACCGTAAACGGTATTGGCCGGAGGCCGCACGCTCAACCGATACACGGGATGGATTTAAAGGAAAGGGTAGGGTTGGGAAGGTGATGTACGGGAGAGACTGCGGTGTGCCTCCGCAGCCTCCGGATCCGTACCCGTCGGCTTTGCCTTGCCCTGAAGGGGCGCAGCGCGTTGCCGGTGACGCGACTCGGCTTGTTAGCACCGTTAGGTTTCCGCCGAGCCAATACCCTGAAGGGGCCAAACGTCGATAAGAAACAAATTGGGCTAAACCCTGTCCTGAAAAGGACGCGGCTTGGCCCGAAATAGGCTAACAAAATAGCAAAGGGTTGCCCCTTTGCTACCTGTTTGGCCTTGACTGTAGCGAGGTCGCTACGGAACGCACCGAGCAGGTACTCGGACGGAACAATGGAATGTCGCAGCAGGTACTGCGACAAACAAAAGGTCCGCTCGGGTCGGCTGCTCGGAACGGAATGGGGTGCAGAGCCTTTCCCATTGTGTCTCCATTTACAGAGTAAGCTACACCAGGTAGATATCTACCCTCCAAAGCTGTTGATTATTTGTCCATACAAAGTACTCACACTAAAACAATAACATATATTTTTATTTTGTACACAGACATGAATTAGATACGTTATTAAATTTTTTTTACTTAATTATTTATTTAATATAAAGAGAATTCTATATTCTGTAATGAAACTTATCTCTATCTTTAAAAAAACCTTTTTTATCACGTCTGAAAAACTACTGCTCTTCGAATAATTAGATTCTATGAAACCCAAAACTCTCGCTGCCCTCTTTGTTCTCTAATACCTGATTATGAAATGAGTACCGATTATGTTTATTAGCTGCGTAACAGAGTTAATTGAAGGATCTCATTTACATTGAGAAACAGTATCACATGCATATCAGCTAGTACTTTTACGAACAAATATCCCTTTCCCAAACCATCTGCATTAAAACTGTCTTAATCGACACAACCTTTTTAATCGAAAACTGATTGTCTATACTCAGCAAAGACAATAAAAATACCCAAGCGGTAACTGACAGAACACCTCTAACGAGCGACCAAATTAAGTTTTTAGTTGGGCCCAAACAAAATGGCGGCCCGGTGGAACGGTTTTTTGTACATCGCCACGTAATTACATATGGAGGCGGGACAGTATATAGTAATTTGAAACAATGACCTGGCCCAAACGAAGGGAACCCGCAGCTGCACTTGGAAGTCATGATTTTTTACCGAGAGCTCTCATAGGATTTATAAGCGGCCGTGTGTAATCTGGACCTATCAGGAGGCACTAGAGGCTAAAGTCTAAACACCGTCAATAGAACAAAATATTTGCGATTTAAAAGAAAATATGTCGCGGTCCGAAGATCAAGTCCGCAGGTTGTTTCTAAGCTGCATCATCAGTCATTTGTAGAAGGCATTTCGATGTATTTTTTAAAAATGAATAATAATAACGACTGCATTTAATTAAGCCCTCTAGAATTTCCCGAAGACCCGCTCTTAGGGCGGCTTTCAGTGAAATTCTTTTATAGCTTATAATCATTATTTACTTAAAAAAAAAACGATACAAATTATCTGGTTGAAAAATCACTGGAAATTTACTGAAAAATAGCTTCAGAAATTTATTTAACTAAAATCTACAAACAAACTCATAAACTTAATCTCTTTATAATAATAATAGTGTGTTTAAGTCATTAACCCCTCATGAATATTAATATAATGACGTCAATTTAAACTGAACATAATTATTATAAGATAAAATCATACACTATGTAAATACCTTTCATCCCACGTGTCTTTGACATAGATTTTTTAATAAAGCTCGTTGAAACGCTTAGGCCGTAACGAGTGGGGTAGAGAATTCGATTTCGAGATAAGAAAATGAAATTAGTGTGATGATTATTTGATTCAAAAGTACATACGACACTTGATGGGAATTATAATTGGTGTAAGATATGACAACTAGACATACATATAAATAAAGAAAGCACCCATCATGGTTTTTATTGTCGAGGCCAACATAATAGTAGCAATCCTTTCTAACCGTAGGTGGGTGTAGAAACTATGCAATTAAGACTATTAACATAACACATTTGAAATCATTAAATGAACTCCGAAAGCCGACAGAAGTAGATTAAGAAAAATGTTCACCGCCTCGTAAAATATTATACCACGAAATTTAGGGGTTGCAGGCTACGGTGACCATGTCTCACTTATCATAGAGACGAATACGTATTTTCTGTCAGTTCGTGTCTTGTCGTGTTATGCATAAAGTTGTACCTACAGTGGTACAACAAATATGTTCGAATAGTTAACGAAGATAAATGCGATATAACATGTGTACTTGGCAATCGATTTATATAATTAATCGAAATGTAAACAAACAATTGTGTCAAAATCTATTTATTTGATATAACTTTTTTTTTAAATTATATTCATATGCGATGGTTTTATGTTTATATGTGACTTGAACGAAGATACCATAAAATAGGCATTTTACTATATTCCAAAAAGACAGGATATAAAAAATATTACGGAATCAGTTGACACTTTTTATTCTAAGTACTAAGTAGTAACTAACCATGCCTTTTGCCTCTTTAACCGTTACATTATTTTATTGAGAAAGCAAACATAGGAACAAAATGACTAATTTAATAAGTGTTTTCAATATAATTTAAATGTGATTAATATTTATTGGTAAAGTCTCATGTGTATTGTAAATCATGGGCGCTCTACTTGGGAGAGGCCAGGTGCTATCACAATAGGCCCCTAATGTGCCCGCCCTGAGCATCGCCTCTCAATACCCGATTGTAAACAACGTACATACGTATATACTTAATCATTTGGGGAGGGTTCTGGGTAAGACACTAGATACTGCGGTTTCAGAATATTTAATGGGGTTTGCTTGCGAATTTCCAGCTTGCCACATGATTTAAAAAAATCGTATTTCAATGAAACTAATTATGCTGATGACATCGCCATTTGTGTTTAATTTTACTCCCGATGTTTCATTTTAACGTTATAGTTTTAAAAGTAAGATAGTCGATGTTGTTACGATAGGCAATTTGGGAGTGCAACGGACTGACGCGATGAACGTTCATAGTTTCAGAACCCAATGGCGCCCATCTCTGACTTTTCTAAAGTTGTTTGTGTATTCTTTGTGAATAAAACCCAATATCACTTTGCCCGACCCGGGGATCGAACCCGAGACCTCAGCATTCGCAGCAGCAGTCGGACCATAATACGACTACGCCACCGAGGCAGTCCTTTCTTATATTTTTTTATATAAAAAAATTACTTTTCTATTACAAATAAATTATTTAGGTACCTTCTTGCTTTCTTTGTTTAAGAAGTGACTAGTAGAGGGAATGATTAAAACAACAATAGGTAACGTTTTAAATGCAAAGGAGATATAATATGTGTTTGCAACATATTATTATTTGATAAATGTTTCCAATAAAACGTCTATTAATTTGCTATAACATTCAAATTATTGACTACTGGCAATCTATAATAAGTGCAAAACATAGTGGCATTACTACAGCGCTGCTTGTCGACGACAACAAGCGGATAGGAGACGTATCATTTTGAACCACTTATTGTAATTCGCTAGCTTGATTGTGGTGTCTTCTCGTTCATAAAATACAGGACAATATTTCATGATTGGAACTTAAAAAAACTAAGTCGTTGAATACATACTGCCTTGGGGTGGTTGTATTGCGTACATGGTACGACTATCGTTAAGGTGTCTGGTTCTATCCCCGAATGAGACAAAGTAATATTGGGTTCATTTCTTCACTATCAGCCTGGAATCTGGAATTGTGCCCGAATTATTACAACAAGCTCGCCCCTTATCGCGTATTTAACATTGCTAGCGAAAAGTGGGTGTGTTATACGCCCCTGCCTACCTTGGAAAAGGGAAAACGATGTGATGTTATGTCACGATGTTATCAAATCTGTGTAGAAATATTTAGTGGAGACCAATGTTTAGCAGTAATATCTACAGTTGATAAAGTAAGGGTAGTAGGTCTTTTGTATACGAGAGTCAGCTTGGATAAGTTTTCATTATTTCTTTTTCTACAGCCTAGTGAAAGCACCGTAGGTAATGTTCCAGTTTGTAGAATATTGTAGTAATAACTGAATATTAAATGAGAATTAACATCTAATTTCATGAATCAAATAAAATTTGGTTCTTGGTTTCTGATTTTCGTTCTTTATTGGCTCACTCTGTACAATATGAGTTGAAATATATCTTGGTAATACTCTCAGCTAGGCTGCGATAAAGGTTCGCCTAGTGCGGGTAACACTGTGTCATGTGTATGCATTTTGGCGTAAGATTTAAAAATAAATTATTTGTAATTGTAATGTCTCAGGGTAAGAAATGCCATAGAATTCCACCCAGTGCTCTGTAATACAGAGTTTCTGTGCTGTTGCTACTGTTTATGACCGGTCGTGATTCTAACAGATGAGCGGCTTCCTCGTCTCATTATTCACTTGAATATCACGTATCCAAACTTTCTCACAGAGATCTTTCAACAAGGCGTCGCACAGATACTGTCAAGTCGCAATACACTGCTGTAAAACTGTCATTTTCAATAACTTTAACACATTCAATATTGTAGAACTATAGAGTATGAAATCCTCCTAGCCAGTTTCGGCCACGGCGGCCAATCTCAACGGAGATCAGCCAGGTACGCAGGAGATATTATAGTGTACAAGTGTGTGCGCAATACACAGGTGCACTCGCTATTCCTTCACTCTCATAGTCCGGTGAGACTGCAATCCGACATGACCGGAGAGAGATCAGGCGCAGGACCAACGGCTTTACGTGCTTTCCGAGGCACGGACATGTTTGTAGAGTATGTGCAACAGCTCTGCAGCTACTACGCGACACCTTATTGCACTCTATTCTTACATAGAGAAACTCTCAAACCCTGGTCACCATACCGATAAAGGGGTGGTGGATTATTTATGCACGATGTCGCGAACCAAACGCAGCACAAAGAAACAATAGTTAGTATGAATATGGATGAGCTGGCTCCGAACATTACACTGTGTTAGTCGTAATACTTCCTGAACCCTTCCCAGAGGACTATTGGAAAGCTATTTAGAACTGTTATATCCACGAGGTAGTAGCTAGGTTTTTGTTTACATTAGTATCAATACAATAATTGAGGAAGTTTGGATGAATGTTTGTTATTTAGTCACGCCAAACGGCTGAACAGATTTGGTTGAAAATTGGCACAGAAACAGACTATAGGCTGGAATAGCACATAGACTACTTTTTATCCCGAGAAAATATATAGCGGGACTTTTATCTCAGAAAATCAATAACATATAAGTAACTTATTATCTCCTTGGAGTATTGGTAGCGGTAGGCGTTGGCTTCAGATCCAAATTCTGTGTGGGTTATTCGACACAATTTGCTCGGGCCTAAAATCTTGATGTCTTGAAATGGGCTGACGGTAGGAAACCATAATATCTAAGCTAAATTCTTTCTGGAACACACTTGGAAGAAAAATTGTTACTGAATATGTGTATGTTGTGTGTGGTACAAAACCCCTTTGAGCAAAACTCAAAACTATAAAGCTGTATAGATCTAGTATCAATCTCTCTGGCATATGCATCGTGAAATTCTGAGTAAAATTACTAGGATGAGTAATAAAAAAATCACGTGATATACCTGAATTAGAATAAGCTCGATAGAGCAATAGGCACCTTACATCATACGGAAATAACCTCTACGAACTTTACCTGCATTAGTTACTGCCTTCCCCTCGAATAAACTCGTAAGTCTATGTTTGTATATTCAGAGTATATTAATTACAAGTCCAGGTTGGTATCGCAGAAGGCATTGTGTCATCGCGGTACACCCGCGCACTCGCACAGGCAGCATGTTTGATTGCGCACGCGCAGCTACTGTTAAGGCGCAGGTATTTTTCAACTATAATTTACGTATAACGATAATGGTTATTTTAATCTTTATATGTGGTAAAACCATGCTGTAGACAATTCAGTCTACAGTATGGCTGCGACGACAGTGATGGGTTCACTGTCATAAAACATCAGCATAAAATTGTTAACAGCTTAATAAATCTTACCTTAATGTACTAATCTAATCTATTAAGAAATTCATAACATTCATTAATTTACTTTCAAAGATTGGGCATCTATAAATTCATTGCATTCATGTGTGGTTGTGCTCGTTCACTAAAAGATATATCATCGTTTTGCTGGCCACTCCGTACGCGAAAGTCCTGGTTTTAAAATCCCAGTGTACGCGTCTCCAGAAACAAGTATCCTATACGATAAAAATGTCTCTATCTGTAAAAGAAAATTCAAAGCCAATTTCAAACCAGCCGGCATAATTATGTCGACTGGCAACGGATACACATCTCTCGTCAGCCAACATTATCAGGACCCTCTGCGCTTACTATCAGTTGCAGTAGGATCTTTTTGTGCCCGTACCTACCTACAAAACAATATTTAACTTCCTATCCTTCTACAAAAGTAGGTAAACATTTCAAATACTCACACACACTTTTTTTTTTTTTTTTTGTCCCTGACTAAACTCTTGTTAGCCTGACGAGGGTCGGCTTATACAAGAACACCGGTCTTGTGGGTGAGCGCAGAAGGCGCTCGCAACCCTTAAATTTAAGCGACCACGCTGAGGGCGACCCACTAATGGGTCACGACCTCGGCTCAGGGCGGCCACTGAGAGGATAAGACATCAACGTTTGGGGAATATGGTTTTTAACCTAATCCTATTTTACGTGTTGATTGTAGTCTTCGGCACGCGGGCCGGAACTGCTACGAGAGGGCAGGGTTATGGGGAACGCGACGAGGTCCTCGACGGCGAGGACGGTACAGCGGTCTTGTGGAGTGTATGAGCTTTAAATGCTCGTTCTTTTCGCGTAAAGATAGAGTGATTTCGTCCTCTGGATCGGTCAGGACTGACCGCGGTCGTCTCCATTTGGCGCGGTCAAATGGAGTATATATAGACGCTTTACGGATAAGCGTGTTCGGGTGGTTTACCGCCCTGTCGAAATAGCGTCTGCTGGCGCACTGCATAAAGTGCCTGATGGTCGGCATATTGGTGTCCACGTGGAGGTTGCGATTGCGAACGTACCACGGGGCACCAAGTGCATGTCGTAAGAATCGATTTTGAAGCACCTGCATTCGCTGAAGGCGACCGGGCGGTAAATGAGCGAATACGGGCGACGCGTATGTCATTATCGGACGGATGCATGTTTTAAAGATCCTAATCTTGTTGCGGATTGACATCTTACTATTTTTGTTTAGGAGCCAGTGAAGCTGGCTCATCGCGAATGCGGCTCGCGCGCGTACCGCATTTACGTGTGGGATGAAGGTCAACCTCTGATCAAGGGTTACTCCTAAATATTTGGCTTGGCCCTTCCAGGGAATAACCTGGTCGGACATGCGGACTGAAAAGTGAGGGACATGGACTTTCCTTTTCCGAGTGAAAAGGATGGCCTGACTTTTGGTGGGATTGACGGTGATTCGCCATTTGCGGAACCACTCACCGAGTTCGTCGGCGGCGGTTTGCAAAGTGCGCACCACTTTGTCGGGGTCTATACGTGAAGCGTATATTGCGGTATCATCCGCGAATAGTGCCAGATGGGCGTTTTGTGGTCTAGGGATGTCGCTTGTGTACAGCGAGAATAGAAAGGGGGATTCTCACACACACACTCACTCACGCCTTTTTTATCCCCGAAGGGGTAGGCAGATGCCACTAGTGCACCCACTCTTCGCCGTTATTCCGTCCCATGAAGTTCGATCGAACCCGAGACCTCAGCATTGCGGTCGTACCATAATACAACCACGCCACCGAGGCAGTTCGATAGGTCAATAATTTCACATTACTATCAATAAAAAGTACAATAATAGAATAGGATTCAACGAAAGACAAATACCAACACTAATATAATTACATACTGCATAATTGATTCCCAAAACGCATAAAAAACATAAACTTTTTCTCCCCAAACATGGTATAATTAGTTTGTTATGAGTGCCTTGCCTTAATAGTAAAACACATAAAGCTTGTTGCCACAACTTGGGACCACACACGACGCTCCAGAAATACACCTTCCGGCGCACTTGCTGCACTTGGCTATCTTAACGCTCACACCATGCGGGGTGGACATGCTAATAACTATGTATTATGGCTGAATACCAATGAATAGTGTTTATTTTCTCGGAAAACAATTTATTAAATAGCAACACGACATAGGACACGTAATTTTCCATTTTTAGGGTTCCGGATCTCAAATGGAGAAAAGGAACCTTTAGAGGATCACTTTGTTGTCCGTCTGTCTGTCTGTCTGTCAAGACCCTTATTCTCAGGAATGCGTAGAGATACAATGTGGAAATATATATCACATACTCGGATCTACGGACTTTTTCAGCTGTGACGGGGAACGCGGCGAGGTCCTCGACGGCGAGGACGGAACTGCGGTCTTGTGGAGTTTCAAGAACTCGTGCTTATGGCGGATGGCCAGAGTGATTTCGTCCTCTGGATCGGTTAATACGGAATGCGGCCGTCTCCGTTTGGCGCGGTCGAATGGAGAGTAGAGATATCGCAAGGGAATCAAAACCTATAGAGTACTTTCCGTAGACCTAGAATCATGAAATCTAGAATCACGAAGCACGGTCTTACAGCAAATATGTACTTTAATAGCAAAAAATGCGAAATTACAAGCTTTTTAAATTTGACAACTTTATTAATGAATTTTGGCAAACCATTGAACTTATATACTGAGATACTTTACCTAAAAGTTTGTCGGAACCCTCAGCACGCGAGTCTAACTCACACTTGTCCAGTTTTTCAAGAAAAGGTAGACCACTGACATTCCACTGTGAAGTAGTGGTGAGTTTATAGCCATTTTTACTTTTCAGGCCCTAGGCTTATAAGGAGTAGGCAAAATAATATCAAGTAAAATTACACCAAAACAACCAAAATAATATGTTTAGAGCAAGAATTCGAGGTTACTCATCATGTTCTATAATGATTATGTACGTTACATGATATTTTATTTCGAACGTGAAGAATATTTGCTCACGAACATATTCAGTGATGCTGGTTTTACCATCAAATATCACAAGATGAACTTTTATAGACTTATCTTCTTCGTACCCAACGGACATTTAGTCACTCCATATTTTTTCAAGCACGTTGCAGAAACGTTTTGACTTAAATTTTATGTGCTTCCTTGCTATTAATCTCCTCAGAGACCCAGATTCAGGCAAGACGTGTTAAAAAACCTACACAAAGTAGCTCGACCTGGGAGTCGAACCCACAACCTTCTAGTCAACAGCCACACTGCTTCTAAACCAAGGAGAAAATAACATTTTACAAACACACGCATACTTTAATACAGGTCTTAAGCTTTATATAGAAATGATGGGCGTAAATGATTGTACATTAGAGAAACGGGTAATGGCGTGGAAATTATAAAAACGGAGGCAACATAATGCGAGGTCTCTAGATAATAGATCTATGCGTTTAAAAAAACATACGCTAGCTTATCAAGATCCAAGATTCCACGTTTAAAAGGGTTTAAACTTTATTTCCAAGAGAAGCAAAGGTGTAGTGCTATTCTGCCTGTAAAAACTAAGGAGGAATAATGCTGTCCTTTGATAGCTTTAGTGACGCAGCGGGTGTTGAGCGGGTTGGGAGCGACAAGGCGGTTTCGATCCTATCAAGGTATGAACTCAATATGTTTGTGGTTCGGTCTGTTTTTAATGCATATAGTGTCCGATGATCAGATGGAGCACGTCATGTGTGATATTGTTCAGCCATAAACACACAACATTCCAAACGTATTAGGTGATTCGCTGGCCTCATTGAAAGGAATAGGAATGAGACGAAGATGGAGTGTATTTTGGCCTCTAGATTTGAAGTCGCTTAGGAAACACAAAAGCAGGCTACCAATTTACGTCGGCTTTGTACATTGGTACCTTCCTAGTCGAGCCGGGCTATTCACGCTGTAAATAAGCAAGTCTTTATGAGTGTTTTGTTTAATTTTCGTAGCTGATACGACACAACCTTTGGTGTAGAGTCTATCATATGATTTTATTGTGGGGTCAAGATGGTATTGTGTGTCTTTGTGGTGTGTATTCATTTCATGACAGTTGCATACACTACTGTTATCTCTGGCTGTTTCTGGCGCAAGGTCTACAGGATGTCTATATAATAGATGAAATATGGAAACCAAATGTCGCAAACTTGCTTTAGAGTCTGCCACGGTGATGTAGTTGTATTACGGCACGACTGCAATGCTGAGGTCTCGGGTTCGATCCCCAAGTCGGGTAAATTGATATTGGATTTTTCTGTTCAGTATTAGCCCGGAGTCTGGAATGTATAACCGATATGGCGATAGGCTCGCTCCCTATCACATCAAAGGACGGAATACACACGGCGAAAAGTGGGTGCACTAGTTGAGCCTCTGCCTACACCTTCGGGGATAAGAGGCGTGAGTAGGTATACGTGTATGCTTTACGACTATAAGAGTGACTACTCTAAAACGTTTTAAATTACACCAATTTGGTTCCAAATTCAAAAATGTAGATATCAACAAAACAAACAAAACGCTCGAACAAATTGTCGTACACACAAACATCGTTTCGACAATGCCGCCGCCGCCCGCGCCTCGCACCCGCGCCCTCCGTTTGACAGCTCGTAAAGAGGGCCATTCACGCGCCGACAACGCGTTCGACTTGTCCTCCGGCTATTAATGTGCTAGACGGTCAGATGGGATTTAAAATGGGTATCCTATTTTTGGTATTAAAGTCAGAGGATATTCATAGATTAAATGTGAATGGGATTTACGGTTTATCTTTATTGATGTTTCAGAAATGATATTATTTTAATTTATTTTTTCCTGTTTAGAAAATGTTAACATGATTTGATCCTTGTAGTTATAAGTCAACAGTACATAAATGTTAAATTAAGATAAATAAACTATATGCATTAATATCTGTTAAAACCACCTCGGCTCAAAATTAATGTGTTTGGAACCGATAAATTAAAAATCAATCGAAAATTATTAACAGTCAGTAATGTGACGGTGTCGATAAGACGTTGATTGCTAGTTACAGTTATTAAAGCTAAGCGTTAAATCTGAAAAACAAGATGAGCAGCCGAACGCCAGAACTGCCTATAAATAGTCTCGGCGCATACTCCAAACTTCCTGGTAGGTACTATGCCTAGGATATCTTTCGAATAGCACTGGCAATGTCCATATAGACTCTCTGTTTTGCGAGAACTAGAACCTATACGGTAAAATTTGCTACTATGTGACTCTAATACATTTAATCTTATTTTTCTGTACAAGGCTAGACTTAAAAATGCTAGGAATAGTATCACTAATAAGAACCCTTTCCAGTTACCTTTTCAAACTTCCTAAATAGGTACGTACGGTCCGTAAACGATAAAATAGAAAAAACATTGGGTTCCTTTTTTAAAAATCTCAGCCTTCGTCGTACCAACAAGTTCGCCAACTTGTTGGCTCATGAATGACCCTCTACATTGTGGCGGAGTGACAGGTTGCGTCGTCTCGTTAGCGATCGTTGGTTTTGTTTTTCGACCATTGTATACCAAGCGCAGGGCCGCGGAACTCTGCTCTTACGAACTTAAATATTACTACTTTATAACTTTCAGTACACAAACATTTCACAATATTTAATTAAACCTATTGATTTATGAAGGGTTGTTTTATAAATCAATGATTAAACCATAGCATTTTTAAATGATGCCGGAGAAAATGCTTGTTCAAAAATGGTAGAGTCGTTTTGAACACATTATATTATTTGTCATCAGCAAAATGGCTCGGAGCAATATCACTGACTTATAAAAAATTTACGTAAAGCGATATGTTGTTATTGCTTTTGTATGAGTGGCATTTTCAAAAGACCAAAGAACCACCTTAACTTACCTCTACTCCTCTCCCTTAGGATCAATGCGACAACGCATGCATGATTCTTTTCGTATGGTGGGTGTTAACAGCCAGTGTACAAATTAAATTGACTGCCTCGGTGGCGTAGTTGTATTATGGTACGACTGCAATGCTGAGGTCCCGGGTCCGATCCCGATTTTTCTATTCAGTATCAGCTCGGAGCCTGGTATTTGTGCCCGATTTGGCGATAGGCTCGCCGCCTATCACATCATGGGACGGAATAACGGCGAAAAGTGGGTGCACTAGTTGCGCCTCTGCCTACCCCTTCGGGGATAAAAGACGTGAGTGTATATGTATATGTACAAATCAAACTATTAGGCAACTTTCTTGTTTGCCAGATTACTCTAAATAATAATCCAATAACGTATACAATTATTTGGTCTCTTATATATTTAAGAGTTAGGACAGGCAGTCTGCCTATCATAACGTATGGCTGCCAAACTTGGGCACTAACTAAAGCGCAAAATAATAAACTGAAAACCTGTCAGACAGCAATGGAAAGGAGCATGTTAAACATGAGGAATTCTGACAGAATAAACAACAAAACCATAAGAAAACGCACGAAAATTGAAGACGTAACAATAGGAATAAATTAACTCAAGTGGAAATGGGCTGGCCATATAATGAGAGGCATTGACAAGTGGAATAAAAACATATTATTTTGGAACCCAAGAAATAGGAAAAGAAAACGAGGTCAACAGTTTCGAAGATGGGAAGATGAAATAAAGATTGTAGCAGGGAAAATATGGACTAGAAAAGCGATAAATAGAACTGAGTGGAAAGAAATGGAGGAGGCCTTTGCCAAGGTAGGGCAAACAGACCAAGTTGTCGGTGTCTCCGACTCGCAAGAGTCGTTAGCATTATTGTTAAATTAATTTAAAACTCTGTGTCTGAATAAAGGCTTAGGTATATTATTATTATATTTAAGAGTAGCTTTTAAAACATTAATGGATTAAGGTTAAATATATAAAGTTTTATTATAAATTTATTCTATGCCTTTATTTGTGACATGAAATGTAAAATAACAAAATTATTTACATGTAATGTTTAAAGCTTATGAAAGCTTCATATACTCCTAGCGCCATCTAGTATCACAGAAACGAACTAAAATTTTATCCCGGCGCGGCGTCCACAGCGCGACTACAGCAGAACAATAACTAATTAACATAGGCGTCAAGTGTTACTGAAGTTGACGTGACGTCAGACGGGGTCACATTTGTTTTAACGACGAAAAATTTGACGGCTTCTGTGTAACAAACAATGTTAGGCCGAACTCTTTGATGTAGCGTATTTTAAGCCTAAGGTCGCAGGTCGAGTAACGTGTCATATTTTGAACAATTTTGACGTTCATAATAATAATTATTATTAGGATAGGGTAAGGAGTTTTGACTTATAGTAATGAAAATCTATTGGCTATTTTTGTTTCAAATAACTGTAAGCTGATGAGAGGAACGTTGCTGGCTACAAGATGAGCTCCGCGATGAATAGCTACACGAAGACTTGGAACCACTAAACTCTTTATGGCACTGCGTAGCGCTTATGCTTGCGCCTTGCAGTCTGCTGTATGGAGGCAAAATTATAATATACGTGAGTATCTACCCATATTCCATTGTGGTATGATGGTACAGTATGGTGCGCAGAAAATAATATATTCGATTGGAATTGTAAAGGGCGTGCAAATTTAGAAAGATTTCTATATAAAATATGTGGGTTAGTAATATCACCGTGGCCCCTGCACAAGGCAACTTATACTTTTTATCATAAAAAACTCATTAAAACAGAACCTCCTTTTTGAAGTCGGTTAAAACCACTCTGTATACAATCAGGTTTGTACTAATCACAATTAGTTTTGACTGTGAAAATGTTTTATTGTTACATTTATTACTTAACGACACGTCTAATTAATATTTTATTAAATAAAAGCACCTAGTTTGACGGTTGACCTAAATACGTCCGAAGTTATGTTGAACAGTTTGTTTGTTTATCATAATTTATTCATAGGTTCGGGCCTTTATGGTTCAGTAACGCCCAATTACAACTGTGTTGGCGAGAAGTTAAGCTCTTTTTAATTCCAGGTGTGATCTAAATTATCTAGATATTGGACGAAAGTGGGTACCAATTGTATTTTGTCTCTCAATTTTACTTCTTCTAAAGATCGGCACTCCTAATTTCTCTATTCATTTAAATTTATGAACGAAAGTGATGGTTTTTGCTAGATTAACAAAAATATTGATAGAACTAATGTCAAAGTGGATAAATAGCTTTGCAATTTCCTATAATTTTCAGCTTTATACTGATAATTTATGAGTTGTAAGAGTTCAGAACATTTCTGCATAGGTTAGGTTAGGTTTTATGACTAGGTATACTTTTGGTCCAATATTAGTAGCAGGTTTCTAAAAATATTATTTTTAAAACATAAAAAATAAACATTTGATGACGCCGGTAAAAGTTACTAAAACACAAATTATACTAATTGGTACTTGTCTATATATGGAGGAAATACTTTTATTAAGCAAAGGTAGCGACTATTCGGTCACGGGTGTCAGTGGGCGACAATTTATGGACAATTAACTTTCGCCATAAAAAGTATGTCCCATACTATATTAATTATAATTTATAAAAATAAGCATGTTGATTTATAAAGATTATATAAATTATTTTCGTTTCGCTTGCTTGGTTTTGCAGATGTATTTTTAGCGTGTTTTATGGATCAATATAATGTAAATTTTTTATGTCACTGGCTAGTAAGCTCCTACGGTTATCAGTTAACAAATTTCGAATCATAAATCACTGTATGGCAATGCACTGCATTTGTCACTGTAACTAAAGCTTGAAAAAATCAGAATTTATAATATAAGAGAAATATTTTTCAAAACTTTATTTTTTGAGACACATAGGTAATAGATGGAATCTGACACCCAGTGTATTAAAGTCGGTTAAATAATAGTACACATACAACACAATGATATCTGTAGCAGTAGTATAGCTTGTAACCTAGAAACACAGCCCTCAACACTGTCATGTCGCAAGGTTCGAGTCTCGACCGGAATAGTTGCAAGTCCCTTCATGCGTCAAAAGGTACGTTATGCTGATCAGTCGCGGTTGTCAATGTCTGCTAGATGGCGGATAATTCTAAGAGTAGGTTACTGCATGCAATATAAGTAATTACAGTATATTTAAAAATAGCTAATAGTTTCATTTAACGGCAAATATAAATTAAAAAGGTTACAATAATTAAAAGAGCGCGAGCAAACCCGCGGCTAACAATAGCTTAGTAAATAATATAATATTCTTCGCTGACTTACAATAATTAGAGCTAGATCCTATCTCGCGATTACACACGTTATACAGGGTGTCTATAATTACACTTTTAATAAAAAGCAAAAAAAAATAACTCAATTATGCCAACCACTTAATCGCAACGCAAAAAACAATGCTACCATACGTTCAATAATTCATCAAAATGGCTGCCGGCTCTATCAATCTAATAATTCTGTCAAAGTTTAATTGAAATTCTGTACGCACAAAACCTATATATTGATACATTACGGGCCGCAAAAGAGCCGTATAGTAATTTACAACTGAATTACAAATCCCTTGAGTCCGCTAAACACACAATCTGGCTAATAACACGATGTCTCGTTGTCTCCCTCGCTCCTGCACCCAACGTACACGATAGAAGGAGACGGAAGACTGTGAAGTGGTCCGTTTTGTTTGAAAGCGGTCTACGCCTACAAAATGTGAAGGGTAGGGTAAAAAAGCTTGTTTGATCATGGGCGTGTCACGACGGCCGCAGTTGCTCGCCCGCCGCCGCCGCGAGCGGACCTGTCAACTTGACGTTTCAATCTGACAGGTGTCAAAAGAGTGTCGCGACTGAGAAATGGTCATCGATCGTAACTGACAATTGTGACTTTTTGTGTTGTGACAATGGCGTTTGAAGACCGCTGCAGCCCGAGCCAAGCGAATAGCCCCGGGCCGGCCGGGAGAGTGCCCGCGCCGCATCCAGAGAACCCGATTAGCTATTGTCCCCAGAGCCAGTACACTTGCACCACTATAGAGTCGAGGTTTGACAGGACTTCTCCCATGATGGTGGTGAAGATTCAGCCGACGTCACCGCCGCCGAGCCCGGACGGGCACAGCGAGTATCAGAACTACTATCGACCGGAAACGCCTGATGTGAAGCCACAAATAAGCACCGAGGAACAGCGATTTGAGCCCGACAAGTTTCGGAACCAGAGACAACAGGTTTCCGCGCCCATAGCCTTCTCTATAAGTAATATTCTGCACCCAGAGTTCGGGTTGAACGCAATCCGGAAGACGAGCAAGATCGAGGGCCCGAAGCCAGCGGGGCCGAACCACAGCATCTTGTACAAATCGTACGACCTGTCCCAGCAGAAGTACAACTTTGATTATTTGAAAACTAAGGAGTCTGGTGACTTCTCATCTCTGCCGCCTCTGGGAGGGCTGAAGCACACGGTGGCTCAGATCGGCGAGCAGTTGCAGCGGGAGCGGGAGGTGCCGAAGGCTCCAGAAGCTCAGAAGAGGCCGGACTCGGCGAGCTCGATGGTATCGTCGACGTCGAGCGGCGCGCTATCCACCTGCGGCAGCACCGACACCGGCAGCCAGTCCTCCGCTAACACCGGCCAGCTGTGGCCCGCCTGGGTTTACTGCACCAGATACAGCGACAGACCAAGCTCTGGTAAGCAGTTAACTCCTTTTTATTGTCTTTAACTCTTATTACGAAATTAAAAAAGTGTCGTCAAAATTGAACAATTGCTATTGATGCGGTAATACAAAAGATAAAATAGACGCGTCGATTTTGTAACTTGCTCTTTTCATTGGTTTGTAAAATGGATTACAGAAGGGTTATAGGTATGTAATAAATTATTGTACCTAATAATAATTGTTGTTTCATGGCACAAAATTATAATTTACATACAAGATTATTGGTGCAGTGGTTTAAATAAAAAAGAAACACAAAGAATACAAGCCGTCGGCGACGGCTACGAAAGTGTTTTTTTTTTTTTAGTAAAATGTTTTTTGTTGATTGTGGTAATTAGTCACCGAAAGGTTGGTACTAATAATGCTTTTTACTTTAACATAACATACATTTGTTTTTAAGAAAAAGAGTAAAACAACTTGTCAGAAATGGTTTCCACTTGCAAGTATTTTAGGAATTATTAAAACTTAAAGGAATATTGGTCTTGTACAGTAATGTACGACATTATCTAATAGTAGATACATATAGGTATTCCCACGTAGAGAAACTTTGGGTTCTTCATCCGATCTGATATATTTTGCCTACTTTGCAGGTTTTTTTACCAGTTTTAAATTTTAATATATGAATTAGTGGCTAGATACGTGATATATTTGTGCCTACTCGGTTAGTCGCATAGATAATGGGAAATTCTACCGTAGTTCATTCCAGTTAATCTTATTCCGTTATTTCTAATCAGTCGATATACATCTAGTAAGACGGCCGACATAATTGTAAACAATCGAGGGACCCATACTATGTTATTGGTCGATAACCATTAACACAAAAAATCTTCAATTTAGGTAAACATTAAGCCCTAGAGAAGGTTAATGTTAGGCTGACCGGTCATAAATTTATCTAAATCATTCCTGTAAACTATGTTATTGGTATGTTGCATCGATTTTACTATTGAGTTGGAAAAGACAGGCATATTCCCCCACCTCACGCTAATTTATAACTGCTTTATAATAATAAAACAAATAAAACATCCCTGTATTATATTCTCTCTCACTGCTCTAGGCACAGCCCTCCTCTACCACTGAGGGTTTAGGCCTTAGTCCACCACATTGGCCTAGTGCGGGTTGGTAAACTTCGCATACCTTCGAAATTCTTATAAAGAACTTCTTAGGTATGCAGGTTTCCTCATGATGTTTTCCTTCACCATTAAAGCGAACGATAATTGAGAAACAATACATACGTAACTTTGAAAAGTCAGAGGTGTGTGCCTTGGGTTTCGAACCTCCGGACATTGTCTCGGCAGACCGTTCCATTCCCAACAAGGCTATCGTCCACTTATATCGCTTTACGATGTTATAAGCTTTGAAAATTAATAGAGCCACTCTGTAGGTATATACCTATCTATGGCATGATTGGGCTCAATAGTACCAACATAACGAAAAAACAACGCGTATTATCTTGTTGAGTTTTGTGTGGCCAGTGACATTTCCTGAGGCCAAAATGCCCCTCTCCCTTATTTTAAAATGTTAAGAATTGTAAATATCTGCCACATTTACTTCAGTATTTTTATGACTACTATATTTTAACACTTATTTAACTACCTTGTATATTTTAATTATGTTAATTAACATATTCCATTAACATTACATCGGAGACTTCAAACACATTTTAAGAATACAATTAAGTATGTAAATATTATAATTACATCCAACGAAATAAAACTTAATTATTTGTACATTTTTATGTGAATAACGACACGCTGGAATTTTCAAAGGATAGACAGAGATACACTGAAAATACAATAAAACAATACATTTCTACTTTTAGTTTTTCATCTGCCCATACCTAATACAATTTTGAAATGTTGAAATTTCGATAAGGTAAAAGAAACGAAAGCGATCTCAGGAAATGCGGAATGTTAGGCCTCACGCTGCCGTTGACGCCGAGGACGTCCTTCGGTGCGCGGGGGCTTCTGAGCCCCCTCAACAACAGGAGACGGACCGCAATAACGGTACACGCAGGGGCAGTTGCGGACGACAACTTAGACGTGAGTTGGAGGAAGCCCGCAGCCGTCCCTAATGCGCCGAAGATGGCCACCGCGGAGTTTTGGTTGGTATGCCGTGCGTTGTACATAGGCTAGGGACTCGGCCCGGCGGTCGCCCGACGTTTTCCATCTCTCCGGGCGGCTCAACGTCGGGTCGTAAGGTACGGTAAACCCAACATAACCGCTCAGTGGTTCCCCTTGAACGCTGGGCGGTAGTAATAAGACACTTTCTCCGCGAAAAAAAGAAAAAAAAGGAAATGCGGAATACCAACCGATGATAGCAGTCCCTAACCATAATTGGTTTAAAAAAAAAATATATCACCATTTCATACTGCAATTCACTGAACTCGACTGCCATGCTTCATATCTTACTAACATTATAAAATATGCAAAAAAAAAATAAAACTGTTTGTTGGAAATATAATACACGGCGAAATTTATCAATGGATTCGGATGGCATTTAGTTACTTTTATGTCAGCAAAAAAAAAAAAATAGACGCAGACGGAACCACGTAGCGACGTATCAGTATGAAATACTTTTTTTATTACAAAGTGTTTTGTAAATTAACGAATTGTACAAACAGACAAAACGATCGATCTATAATTTGCTATTACGCCTAGATAATTTGCTTAAACCAACATTCGAACGATTTTATCAAAGCAAACATTTCAACTGTGTTTTATTTAAAATTAATTCATGTGAACAGACATTGTTGTCTCCACAATGCGTCTGGTATCATATTATAATAAATTAGAATAAGTTAATATAAATGATACGTTATGTCTGTTTGTACGCTGTTGTTTACACTCCACTACTAATAATAACACGCCCCTTAGGCCTACATTGTAAAGATGACTAGCGAGAGTCGCTTGCATTTGTGTTTATCAGCCGTGCTATCGAAATGCCTGCATTTTAAATGCGACCAGCAAAAGTATGTGGCTTGTTATTTGACCTTTTTGTTATTTCGTTGAGTTTGAATTAGGAATAGCAAATATTGAATTTGAATGAACGATTTTGTAGGTAATGAGTCAGCAATTGAATCATTTATAGGCGTCGTTAAATGGAAAAGGAGATAGTTACGTTTCTTATCGAAAGAAAATATCTCCAGAATAAGTAGATACATAATTTGTTTGATTTGCTCGATGCAATTGATGTAAGTAAATACGGGACCATTTTTTTTATTATCGAGGTAATGGAATTTTGGAAAAATGAAATACTTCAGGGCAATTGTGTTGTGTAAACACTGTAATTTCGACCACTTTTGGACCTCAGGCAGCTAATACAACCTAAAATGTAGCAATAAACTGTTCGGCCTATCGTTCATCAGTTCGCTTTATTGACCATGGGCTATCTGGCCGAATATAAATTGGCGAAACCATAGGCGAAGTGGCCAGTCTGTGCCACAATTTCCTGGTAGTATAAATTTTACGCCTCTAAACTTTGGAAAAAAAAGGAAAAAGTTGTGTTGAAAACATATTTGCCGCCAGTCGCCACATATCGAGTGACACAGCGTAGATGTCATCACGTCGCCATTTTGTCGCCGCTGACACATTCTGTCAAAAGACTTTTTCGATGCAAACTTTTTTGTTTTCGCTTCGCTACCGGATTTGGTTTTATACAACCGTTAGTTTTCGATTATACTGTGTTAATAGTCATTTGAATTGGTATGTTCTTTTATTTATTTTGTGAGATGGAAAAAATGTCGGTGATAACATTTAGATAGTTGGTATGTAGTTACACAAAAAGCGATAAAATTGCGTTCTTTGCATTCGTTATAGTTATGGGTAAGTAGGTATTTAATGCTAAGGTTGATTATAAAATAAGTTCTGTGTGTAATTTATTTTTAGTAGAACCACAGATTATGGCGTCCTCATAATAAGGCCGGTATTAATAAATGAATCTCAAGTTTGAGTTAAGTTACATCTCAAGTAGACATAATTTATGAAGAGTCCAATACATTAGGTCTACTTGAGATGTAACTCAAACTTGAGATTCATTTATTAATACCGTCCTAAGAATGGGTAAAGGACGATCAAGAGAATTATGCCGTTTTGATTAACTAGATATATATAAAATTACTCCAATGTTATGCTTTTTCTAGGCTCTATACATTGGATTTGAAACTCGAGCATTAGTGCCAGAAAGTACATTTCATATTTCTTTCAGGCCGAGTAAAAAGTGTTGCCAGCATCCAATTCAGAGGGCGAGGAAATGAGCTCAATTTGCATCCACGAGGGAGGGGGGAGTGAAAATTTCATGTAGGTAATCGCAATAATTAATAACAAGTACCTACAATAGTATGTATTTGAGTTGAATTAAGAAGAGAAGGGACAGCCCCCCCAATCTCGTCCCCGCTTGCGTACGCCTGTGTGTAGAGGTCAGATTCTTCCACGACCGTTAGCTGGTGTGAAAAAAATCAACAAAAGTCTCCTGTCATCTTGTCGGTGTCGTGTCACGGGTCATTACATTGTGTATTCCGCATTTCAACGTTATATTGTATGCTAATCGCCATTGTTATATTAAAATTTATAAAATACGAAATTTGTTTTACACTTTTTTTATATTTTACAACGTAACGTATTGACCTAGAAGCAACGTTTGACGGTTGTAGAGTCGATTTCTAGTTTCCCCAGACTTCAATTTACTGAACATAACTGACTAAATCGCCATTTATTTGGAAAAATATGACGACATATAGTTAGACATCCCTAACCGAAAAAGTTTCATTTGACATTGTTCTTTCGGGATTCGAACTCATACTTACAGGTCAGATGCTTAGGTGAGATGCAAGACCATCCGAGCGAACCAGCGCGCGCCCTTTAGTGTAGCGTTAACAAACAAATTGTCCGACAATATGGCTGTATCGACACCTCGGAATTTTTTATTGTGAATATATTAACGCTCTCTGTTATGAATATTGGTCACGGAATAAATTCTTGTTTATAATGCCAATACAAGATTTTAGGGTTTCGCTGTAGTGAAAAAATCAACGGAACCTTTTATGAATTTATGTTGCTTGTTATTAATTGGTGAGTTCACTGTACTTTTCTAGGTGTAACATATTTTTTAAATAGAAAATGCAATCTTTTTATTTTAAAATAGCTATTACTGATTTACAATGTTTGTCAGTTGATTGGTTTTTTGTTTCTCTGTTTTAAGTTCGGAACATGTTGGCCGTTAAATTTAAATTGCATCCATTTATCTTTTGTTTTTTGTTTGTAGGCCAGTTTTACTTTAAAAAATTCTATACGTTATAATTGTCAACAATTTAATAGTATGATATCGGTTTATTAGCCCAGCGGCTTATGTTATCGTAAAATTACTAAATTATTTGATTCCTGTAATTCAACAATTTCACTTAATTTTTATTAAAATCAATAAAAAATGACCTCAATTGAAGTTTGTAATAAAATTGCTTACATTTTAAATGTGCCAATTATTTATATCCATTCTTGATAACACTTAATTTTTTTAAAGGTCCGTAAAAAAAATTTCCTCGTCAAGAAACGTAATAACGTTAACGAGAAAACCAGTTATTTTTGCGTTATCGTTACAAGTCAGACCACTACCTAAGAACGCTGTCATTAAAAAAAACCTTCTGACAAGATAATTATGCTGTATTCAATTATGAGAAACATTTACCGATCGCAATTTTATACTTTATCCTAAAGCTTATAAAGTTCATATTTATATAAACTTGGAAACAAGAACGTAATTTTTTTCACACTTTGACACTTACCTTAATTTCCTTAACGGGTTGACAATTACATTGATACGCTTGCTTAATCCAAATGTAAGCCTTATTTCGTAGAGCGTAACGTTCAGAATCGGAATACGTCGTTTTCGTGACTGTAAACTGCAAGTTTGCACACTGGCTTGCAGTAAACAGGTGAAATAATGAAACAATTTAGTAGCAATTATTTGGCGCGTTTATCAGCTGTTTTTGCGCGGAGCCGCCATCTTGTTTGGTGTAATGGCGACACGCCCAGTGGCTACTTACAAAAAAGGCGATACACACCTGTGTTATTAAAAATATATATTATGACTTATGGAAGGTGTTAACCATTTATTTATACTTGCATGGCGTGACCGCTACTCCATTTAGATCCTGTGGGATAATAACTAAATAGAAAAAAATGAGTTCTTCGAATGGTGCTATGCCCAATCGTTTTACCCGCCCTTTTTACCTAGGTTTTCCGATAAAGCATTGTATTAATAAAATGAAGAGTAAAAACTTGAAACGTACGAAAACACCATTCCAAATGTTATTTATTGCACGCTATGTTCAAACAAACTAAGTATTTAATATGTGTACTTTTTTATGCGTGACGTAGATATAATACTGACTGCCTCGGTGGCGTAGTTGTATTACAGTACGACTGCAAAGCTGAGGTCTCGGGTTCGATCCCGGGGTCGGGCAAAGTGATATTGAGTTTTTCTATTCAATATCAGTCCGGAGTCTGGAATTTGTGCCCGATATGGCGATAGGCTCGCCCCCTATCACATCATGGGACGGAATGTCAGCGAAAAGTGGGTGCACTAGTTGCGCCTCTGCCTACCCCTTCGGGGATAACAGGCGTGAGTGTATATGTATGTATGTAGATATAATATAGACAGGTTTGGATGTCCTATGAATAGGCTAACACAACTGCTGTGGCTGTCTTACAGAAACCCTGCGCGAAGTGGCAGTTTTGCTTCTACAGCCATTGAGATTACCGGGAACTTCACAAAACCCTGACAAAAGGAGGGGTTCCTTTTAACAATTACCTATTACCCTAACTATGATTGCAAACTGGTGTACTCTTAAAAAGGTTGTAGACAGATAACATTCTTTTGAATGTAATTAAGTTTTATTATAAAAGTAACAGCCTTTAACTCCATTTAAGATCGTATAATTTTTATTAAAATATATCACCATTATTGGCATGAATGATGAATTGTAGTCAAGGTATTAAAAAAAATTCTATATAACGTTTTATGTTTAACGCTTATATTAGTATGCTTACAACGATTTCCATGTTCTTGTGAGTGTTATGCAGACTAAGAATGGTAGCGGATTCGGCCCCGGCAGAATTGATGTTTATGTGATCCGTAAATATTTGTGATAGAAATCTAAATGTACCGGACTGTATATGAGCTATTGCACTAAACACATAGTAGATAGGTATTCTCTTAAACACATTTTGTAGCAAACATAAGCTCACGACTTTATTTGCCAAAGGGAGGTACAGAAATATAGTGAATATAAGAAATATAAGTTCACAGTACGCTGGGCTTATTTTCGCCTACCACCACATGAGAAACACATTCCAATGCCACACAGCGAGTGACATATAATTTTGAAAAAAATAATTTTGCATACATTGCATCACATAAGAATTGCATCCAAGACGTTATCAATCTCACAATCTTAAGCATTTCATCATTAAAACTATTTTTTTTAAAAGCAACACAGAAACGAAACATATTTTTCTATCTAAAAATATTTGATAAAAACACAGTTTCATAAACAGATCTCCATGTTTACACGACATGGACCGATGATCGTAACAAATTAATTATAATGTGCAAGTTCGTTAGCTGTTAGCACATTGTTTCTCGGAATCTTTTTTGCGGCACGCCATCACACACTTGAGTGTTCGAACGTGCTCGCGGGATCCGTATAGATTTTATTAAATCATTACAACTTTCTCTTACTATATTGATAGTTATAGTGATGAAAAATATCGTAAGTAAATCTAGACAGGTACCTACGAAATTCTGGTAAAGAATTTTGAAGGTATGTGCAGTCTTAACCGCACTAGGCCAGCGTGGTGAACCAAGGCCTAAACCTTTATATTACGATATACTATAGGCATTTTGCAGCAAAAATAAGTATTGTAAAGAATTTGTACCGGCTATCATTGTAACTGAAGTTAATTTAATCATTTTTTTTACCAGACTTATGCCGGCAATGGGTGTATAGTGATACCAGCTGCTTGTAAGCGTTATTTGTCAAAACAAGCCACTATGAGATTTTCACCACGTGTGTGGTGGTAATTTAATTATTTACTTTAAAAACATTGTAAAGATATTGTGTAAATTGTAACAACTTAATTTTGAACTTTACCATATCGTTATGTTGTGTGAACCACATATTTTTAAATTTATAAAAATCTTTAATTTCTTGAAATTTTAAAATCATTTTTACTCTCAATGGAAACAGTGTTAAGCCGTGATTCTGTGTCTGCCGTCACGGCACATCCCGTCTGCCGTTGCCGTCTGCCGTCTGCCGCGTCCTGTGGTATCACAACTTTATGTATAAGAAAAGCGTAGTGTGCAGTATCGTACCTCGTTTTAGTTATTTAGTTATTAATATTAGTCATTCCATTCCTCCAATTAACATCTGACAAGGTTTCTCACAGCCCACGGAACCCTGAAACTATCAAACCGGAACCCAACATTGTAATCAGTGATCCGTGGTGCAATTGCCACGGTGTCCCAAAATGGGCATAACTGTGGGAGTGAGATCATACCGTTGAGAAATACCACGTCACTGAGACGCGGTTATTGGGTCTAGAATAGATGCACTGGTCTGGGAAAATTTATGTATATTGCAAACATGTTATTTATTACTTTAGTTATAATTAAGACTTAAAATAACACTAAGTGTTTTTGTGATTGAAAGTTAGAGTTGGTTTTAGTCGTGAGGCTTACCTTCAGTAGAGTGATTTACTCGTCGCACCAATCATGAAACACCAGTAGCACTTGTATAATTGTATAAATAAACATTGTGAACATGACTGCCCCGGTGGCGTAGTTGTAATATGGTACGACTGCAATGTTGAGGTCTCGGGTTCGATCCCCGGGTCGGGCAAAGTGATATTGAGTTTTTCTATTCAGTATCAGAGTCGCTCGGAGCTCGGAGTCTGGAATTTGTGCCCGATATGGGGATAGGGTCGCCCCCTATCACATCATGGGACGGAATAATGGTGAAAAGTGGGTGCACTAGTTGCGCCTCTGCCTACCCCTTCGGGGATAACAGGCGTGAGGTTGTGTGTGTGTATAAACATTGTGATGCACATGCTTATTGAAGTTAAGTAAAGCATTCAAAAATATAAGCGCAATATAGTTACGTTTATTTAGGTTTGTCTGTAGCTAATTGCTCGAGTTGACGATGTCATGTCCTAGGTATCCAAACATGATCCTTTTTTGCAGATATGTAGGCTTTGCTCAAGAATCAAAAATAAATCCTTCTTCCAAACTCATTAAGGCGCATCCATTGATATATTAAGGGTTTTTTTTAATACATCAATGGGCGCATCAAAACGTTATTACTTCAAATTTTTCTTCTGTAGACTTTGACCACAGTGTGGCTCGACTACAGAAAATACAAATGTTGAGTTCATCAAACCTGGTTGCCCGTCCAGTTTAGCTTTTTTACTAAATCCTAATTACAAGTAGATAATTCCCCATTTCGAAAAATACGAAATTAAATTTGATCACCCATTCAGGAGACTATGTGTGTATCATCGAGTGGACAAGTGCTAAGTAAAAATATTTTAGCAATCGACGAAGAAAATTCAAATTTTTATTTTTTATATGGCTAAAGTATAAGGAAATTGTTTACCTGATGGTAGGTGACAGTGATCTTTGACTGCAAACAGTAGTAACACGGTTCAGTAATTTAAATTTCTAGGTACTAAATGGTAATGCTTAGCACTTACCATCCAGAGATATTAAATATGAAATCACAATGTCTAGAGTATAATAGGTATTATGAGTAATAATTAACTCTCCCAAATTATTAATTTTACTTTTGTATAACTAAATGACATACTTATTAATACTTCATTTTATTGACCGTACCCAAGAACAATGACAAAACAGTAGTCTGACAAAAAGTCCGAGAACTTTTTCAAACAAATATGTGGCCGACTGTACCGCGATACCGCTGGTCGGTCGGCTGTCTGCCATCTCGCTTTAATTAGTCACTCGCCACTTCCCGCTACTGTGACAATTGGGCTTACACGGAAAAACAGGGATGCCCACTGATTGTTATCGATAAATTATATAAATAAATTAAATTAGAAATGAAATCGATTTCATCTTAAATATTATGTTAAAGAGAAACGATTATATTGATACTATTGAATTATGTAGAAAATAATTAATAGTTGATGAATAGTTCTTGAATTTTAACAACATTATCTGGGCATTACTAGAAGATCATTATACACCAATTTTTGTTTAGAAATTGATGTCTGCCATTCACTGGACAAAAAATATCCATTACTATAATATTTTTGGACAGAAGAATGGATATACCGTGTCACCACCTCGAATAATAACGCATGTTATGGTACTTTAAAAATGAAACCGCAATTTTACAAGCGATTCCCATCGCGTTAAGAGCGGTATTAAAAACCAGTTACAATAGCAATTGGCTTCACGGATCGATGTGTAATAACATAATAATCCATTGGAACAAACGCTTTCAAACAAATTACTCAACTACTGTCATTAATTGTGTTTGTTTCGTTGTTTATTACTGTATCAATTACTGGTACTTTTGAAACTAGCGTTCATAATAAAAATACTTTATTTTCTATAACTAAAGCTCTTCGCACACGTTGTCACCTATTTGACAGCAAAGGCAAGATGCCTTAGGCGTTTTTAAATGTTTTTCGTTTTTTGAGTTTCATTGCATACATAAAAAATCATTCTCCTTTCAAGAGATGATGGGCATTTGCATTTTGGACCAAAAATACAGCTGTCTGATGTCTAATGATAGCGAATAGAGAAAGATGTTTTGACATCTGGCAATCTCACTAAAAGCATAAAACGCGATGGTCAAACTTCTATTGTACTAGGGTTTTCAGTAAGACAGAGCACTATGTTCATGCTCTACACAAAACTGACTACGACTCGGATCTTCGTTCGTTTTTTTTTTCAAAAATCTTATTGGCATACAGAGTCCTCATTTCTTTGCCACACTGTTCCCTTCTAGCCGGCTTAAATCTCCATATTTATTTTACTATAGCTATAAAACCCGAAACCAAATATTGCCTTCAGTAGTTCAATCACAACCACAAAATTAAAACTCTTTTTAAAGTATGGGTGGTCTGATTTAATTCCTATCATGGTATATGAAGTGGTTACAGTTGATGTGGCTACATCGGCTATTTAGAAGCAAGGGCTCTGGTGGTTTAGATGGTTTCTCTTGATCTAATTTATTGATCAAACTTTATGTATGTACCACCAAATGCATTTTATATACATAATCTAGGAACACGTCATGTAGACCTTAGATTTCACAATATTCAAGAAATTACAGTGTTCCAGTTAGAATTTACTACTGGTATTGCCGACTTTAGACAGAGTATCCAACCCATTTTTTTTTGTTTCGCGGAGAAAGTGCGTTACCACTATCGCCCGGCCTTCGTGGGGGGCGACCGAACGGTTATGTTGGGGTCACCGTGCCTTACGACCGGGCGTTGAGCCGCTCGGAGAGCTTGAAAACGTCGGGCGACGGACGGGCCGAGTGTGCAACGCACGGTATACCAACTAAAACTCCGCGGTGGCCTTCTTCGCCGCATTAGGGACGGCTGCGGGTTTCCTCGGACGAAAAGTATCTAAGTTGTCGTCCGCAACCGCCCCTGCGCAGTGCCACCTGGTGCGGCCTGTCTCCTGGTATGGGGGGGGGGGGGGGCTCAGAAGCCCCCACGCACCGAAGAACGCTCTCAGCGTCTACGGCAGCGTGAGGCCAACCAGCCACGCCACTGTCCATCACGGGGGTCACAACAATGTGTAATGACGGACAGCCCCCTGCCGCCCGCCCGTGACCCCCGGTTGACCCTATTAGTCGCCTTTTACGACAGGCACGGGATACCGTGGTGGAATTCTTTAAACGGCCCCAATCCATAGGGCCGGAGACGCCGGTCAGTCGTCCACCCGCGCCTCCTTCGTCTCCTCTGGCGGCGGGAGGGATCTTCGCGCTCCCGATCCCTCTCGGCACTTTCCTTCTGCGAGAGGACCACCTCGCAGAAGTGGGCCACCGCACGCCAGGCCTCCCGACTGCCGACCATGGAAGCGACCACGGCCGGCAGCGAGAAGTCTCCTCCGATGACTGCTCTGAGAGCGGCACGGTCCTCGTCCCAGGCTGGGCAGGCTGGAAAACTCCAAAGTGTGCTGGGCCGTATCCAGCGGGCAGTTGTCACAATGGCGACACACGGCCGACACCTCCGAGAGTATCCAACCCTAAATTAACTGTAATGCCTTCGGAGTTGTCTAACCTTATAAATAAACCGACAACCTTAAGGTCCTTGTTGATCGTATGCTGTTAGGCACATCGTGTGTCAAAAATTTTGATAAAACTAAAATCGTCAATTCCTCGCACCTCCCTACCAGACAATACGTCTTCATTTTGTATCGACGTTTTTTACTAAAGATCATAATAAACTTACATTTAACCGAAACGATAAATGAGCTTTGTCAAAAAAAGAAACTTGATAAAAAGTTGACATTCTTTGTCGAATTGATTTACTTTTATAAAACTTGAAAGTTGTAGGTTGATTTTAATTAAATAATGAATGTTGTTATTAACTCATCGTACAAGTTACAATACAAACAGTTTTTTAAATAATGTGGGTACAGAAAATTCAGTACTTATTTATTCGCTATCAATCAACAGGAATGATTAATTAATATGGTGCCAGCTGGTTTGGGGATCTACCTCTTGGTTAGTTAGCGATAAAAGTCACACAGCTGGGAAAACATATTCCGAACTTCTTATAAAAATCTGTAGTATCAGTTATAGAATATGTTTGCGAGTCGGCAAAGGCTATCACCCAGAAGGGCGCCACCTTGATATCGATCCTTTTAATTATCGTAACAAAATCAAATCCCAGGCCCACCGGAAACGTTAATTACACCAAATTTAAATTAAATGAAGTTCATCGATAAAAATTCATAAGGCACGTCACTATTACGCGGAAAGGGCCACCGGCCGTCCAAGTTTTTGTCCCATAAGAATCCTATAATAACTTGATTTGGTGTTTTGGGGGGCCAATCCGTTTTTACACTTACACAATATAATAATAAAATGTTATTGCTCCGAATTAGTAAGTAGATACTCGTGCTTAAATTCTTTGAGTGTTTTGAGTAAGTAGCGAGTATCACTTATTAGGTACGTTTTCTATTTTAGGGTAAATGCGCTCGTAAGGAGCTCATCATCTTTTTTTTTATAATGCATTGAATGTCGAGACGAGTATGCCATTCGCCTGATGGTAAGCAATACGACCACCCATAAACAGTAGCAACACCATCCAGCACCTTGAGTTACAAAGCACTGTGTGGCATTCCACCGCGCTCGTCATCCTGAGACATAAGATGTCAACTCTTGTTATGTCCAGTAGTTACACTGGCTACAATGCCCTTCAAACCGAAACAGAACAGTGCATGCACACTGCTGCTTGGTGGTAGAAATAGACACTGCGGTGGTACCCATCCAGACGGACTCTAACATATGAGAGACCTACTTCCAGTCTATCTTACTCACTAGTCTTCGAGGAGTGGGGTTTGTGATGAATCTGAGGTTTTAAAAGTCCTTGGGTTTTAGGATAGTTAAGCGGGTAGTATAGAAAGCCCTGATTTGCCCTAAGTAAGAGGTAACATTAAATGTATTCATGTACAAAGGTATGGAAACGTGGATGCAGACCGTCTGATCGATATTGTTTTACTACTTGAGCAATTGTTTCTTTACCATTAATAATCTTCGAGAACCAAGCAGCTTGGAATTGCCTGATTATGCATAAAGGAGCCAGCGCGAGACATTTTGCGACATCCCCAATTACTTTCTCGCTTACACAAATCCCTTTGCCAGTAAGAGTGAGGAGAACAGCGATATAAATCGGAACCTGTAATTTTCCACCATAAACTTACCCTCGGAATCAAAGAAAATATCGATTTTATGGTTTAGCAATCGTGTAACAACACAATCGAAACTGAACCTTACGCGTTTAGCAATAAAGTATGAATTTAGTGCGAGAATGTAACAAAGTCGCGAACATTTCGTACAAGCGAATATCGACTTTATTTTTGGGGCAATAAGGACGGAATGAAGAAGTAAAATGTATTACTCAGTGTACAAAGAAAAATATATCTTTTGAAGAAGTAATACAGTTGATAATAGCTTTAATATGGAGCTAAGGGTGTGAAAGCGCGCCCACTGAATATGTAACATCGCGTGGATTGACGAAATGTTGGATGCGGTGGTTTGAATTTTTTAATGCAACCTTTAAGGGTTGCTTTGATTAAAAATATCTTGGCATTTGCCCTTTAGCCCATACATCACTAATTATATGACTTACCTTGGGGGTATTTGTGAATTAGAATAAATAGCTGGTCATTAACAGTTTTTCTAACATAATATTATGAACGTTTTTTGTATCTAAATACATTATATAATTGATTTTACTAAGTCATCATCATATTTATTTCCTTTATCAGCTGTCATTAGATAAATTTTGAAAATACGTTTCACTTCATAAGACTGTCATAAGACTTACATAATTAATTAATTTTCCACCAAGTTACATCGTCATTAAAAATTAAAATATTCAAACATGAATTATAATTAATTATTATAAGTTGTATTAATTATAATTAATTAATATTAGTCATACATATTATAAACTATATTTAGACTAACTATTTTTTTATTCTATATTTTTTTTGCTATATAGTAATTTCCGGCATAGAAAACTTTATAACATTATCTTGTTCTTTAAACTAGTTCACAAAATAATAGGTAACAAATATGTAACAAAAAAATAATGAAATATCTTGTAAGCAGATGATAGCAAATCCGATTTAAAATAAATTTCGTTCAGTAATTTTAATCAACCTTATTTTTAATACCCTATAAGCCTATTTATCAAAAGGAATACCTCTAAATTCTATAAACACTCAGTTGTCTGCCCATTCACAGCCTTTTTATATATTACTAGCTTTTGCCCGCGGCTCCGCCCGCGTGAATGAGTTTTCCCGGGATAAAAGTCCCGCTTTATATTGTCCCGAGATAAAAAGTAGCCTATGTGTTAATCCAGAACATGATCTATCCGTGTGCCAAATTTCATCGAAATCCGTTCAGTAGTTTTTGCGTGAAAGAGGAACAAACATCCATACATCCAAACATCCATACATTCTTACAAACTTTCGCCTTTATAATATTAGTAGGATGTGGGCGATACAGAACAATAAAACCACCGCATCCACGTATTCGCAGATGAAGGTAAAATCAGTGCCGGTACAGATTTTCTTGTAAGACAAACCGACCGCTTACTGGAACGTTTTTGCTTCCATACATTACAGTGGGATGCTAGTTGTTTGCTCGCATGTTGAATCTTATGAAAATCATTTGTGTTTATACTGGTAAAACTCTGGACAAACGCTACTGCATTGTATTGTTGTATTGTATTATGTATTATTATTATAGACTATCTCGTTGGTGTGGTTCTATTACAGTACGATTGCAATGCTGAGGTCTTGGGTTCGATCCCCGAGTCGGGCAGTGCTATTGGATTTTCTATTCAGTATCAGCCAGGAGTCTGTAATTTGTGCCCGATATGGCGACAGCCACGCTCCCTATCACATCATGGGACGGAATGCGGATGGCGAAATGTGGGTGCATTAGTTGCGCTTCTGCCTACCCCATCGGGGATAAAAGGCGTGTGTATGGATATAGTATAGGTTAATGTGATTAACTAGAGCCGTTTTCCCTCGAACGACTATCGTTAAAATTTTCGCGGCCTAATGACGAGTCTCCATAACGAATTTTCTATATCATTCTACATCAGTCACAGCATGTGACGCGTCCACTGCGAATAAAGGCATCCACCAAATATTTCCAACCAGCAGTAGGTTATGATTGATGAATCCAACATAACGGTCCAGTCGCTTCTGAGGTAATGTAGTATTAATAGCTCTTTCCTAGATAAAATACCGATATGTTGGAAACGGTCTACATTCAGTAACTTGCTGAGACCTTTCAGCATGTGATTGTCTATACAAATTAACAATAGCATTCTTATTTATTACAAACTTCAACTACCCACCTATCTTAGTACACACAGCATTCGAATCTTCCTTTCACACAAAACGAGTTTGATTAAGCAGTATGGAAGTGAGACGAATTTTGGCGATTATCTTTTTGTTCGCGTTCAAGGCCGGTATCGAATTCGCCGGTTCAAGCACCTCGGAATTAAGCTATTAATAAAGACTAGTCAAGATACGGGCATGCGTGAATTCTTAAATTATTTTATTTATTTTTCTTAAACATGTGTATTTGATGTGTGAGGAACTTGCGACTCGCGTATTGGTACACTAAACATACCTACTTCTACCTAGATGGGTATAGCTCAATTTCATTTGGACAGAAGGACATGTCATTGCAGAAGAATCGCTGTCGAAAGAAGATTTTCAGAAGAAGATTTGAAGAAAATGCACTGTATTGGTGATTGGCTCTAGGTATATTTTGATTCGAAAAGGTCTGATGCAATGATGTATGCTTGAAATTCAAGACATGACAAAACAGACAAACCAACTTTATTGGTTATAACCATTGATGTAAAAAACACATGAATGGTTATAACCGATTTATCAACGCCAAGATATTTGGCGCGTTTTTATGGCCAACCATTAAAATCAGGTTCTGTGGGAAATTAATTGGGAGAATAAAGTGTTCACACCTCGCTGTAGGCGTTTGGATTTATGGAAAGCAAAGTTTTTACATATTCTGTTACTAGTAAACTTTTTCGGTATGTAACCTTTTTGATGATAGTATAATTGTAAGATGAAGGTCTGGTTGGTGAGCGTTATATAAGGACGTATAGACAGTTTACTTAGTCAGAATAAAAAAAACGCTCATGCTATAGTAGCCTAGGAACTACCATGTTAACTTCCTAAACCCAAACTTACACATGAATATACAACATTCACGACGCTACATATATTTTCCACGCTCTCAAAACAAAATTAAACAGCGAGCGAACGAGTGATCTACTGAATGAACGGGTGAGTGAATGTAAACAGAAACAAGCGTAGTTAGTAATTCACAAGTACGGCTGTGTATAAATTATAGGGGTCGTTTGTCCACGGAGGAGGCGGGGGGAGGGGGCTCTCTCGCGGTATTTTAATGTGTAGAGTTAGGGGCTGCGGCGGCACTATGTCTTTTTATTGCTTAATGTCTCTGTTAATTTGTTTTGTTTATTGTGTAGTTGTCACGGGTGCGGATGGGCCTAGTTCGTATGTTACGGTCATAAGTAACGAATCTTTCTTCAGACGTTACGCAAGGCCAAAGTATCCCATACTATCTACCATCGGTTTTATACCGTGTAGTCTCTATTAGTGTTATGCGTTTTAATGGCGTTCAGCTGATGTACCTACCAGAAACAAGAAATATGCTTTATAGTACATATAAAGCCTACGCGAGCTGTACTAATGGCGATGAGTACAAGTGGCATTTAAAAGTAATATGCACATAATTGTGTGTATTTCTCACAATGAGCTGCATTGTGTATATATATGCACGGCACGTGGAGCATTTTTATATTCCCTTGTTGTTTTCATATACATTCAACTGGAGTTAGATCTGAAAAAGGTAAACATACGTTCTCAGGTAATTAATAGCAAATGTCACATAGTAAATCAAAGCAAAGTCATTGCAAACTACTGCAAAACATAACATAGTTTTGTCTTGCTTTGTTTATTAAGTTTCATACTGGCTGGTATCATTTTAATATTCAACCTTAACGATTTATTTAAAAAAATAATATTTTTACTAATGACATTAGGAAGCAAAATAACCCCCGACACAAAAAATCTCCAAAAAGTTAAATAATAATAGTGTATTTGTCGTTTAAGTACCTAGTAATATTTTGACCCAACCGTCGTCGCGTCGGGGGACCGCTAAAGAAGTATTTTCATCTCCCTGGTCCGGAGTTCGGTCCCCCGACGTGAGGACGCTTGTGTCAAAATATCAGTAGGTACTTAAACGACAAAGACACTATTATTATTTAACTTTTTGGAGATTTTTTGTGTCGGGGGTTATTTAAATTTTAATTTAATTTTTATTTCAAACTTTTTAAATTACTTTATTCTCCATCATGGGGCCTTGATAATTACCTATCTATCACCTACTCGTTGAGCCCATCCTTATGAGCCCAAACACACTATATCTGCTATAAGTTGCTAAGGAGTTGGGTATCCCGCAGACTACTTGATGCCGCAGCATCAGCTCATGTTTACAAATATATTGAATGTCACAGTACACCAAATTTAAAGTCAATCGGATTTTTTAAGTTGGAAATGAGCTGATAATCCTCAAACGCCTGAACAGATCTTCATAAATTATAGCTAAGAACCATCGCAGTCACATCAGCTTTTAAACAAAAAAAACCGCGTCCAAATCGGTCCATTCGTTTGAGAGCTACGATGCCACAGACAGACATACAGATACACAGATACACAGATTCACAGATACACAGATACACACCCTAAACTTATAACACCCCTCTTTTTTGTCGGGGGTTAAAAACAAAATGGCGTGTGCAGCCGCCATATTTAAAAGAGAAAGAAAACGTGGTAATCCGCCGCCCCGTTAATACGAACGTTTCACCGAGAATTTTGTTTAATTAAAAACACGTATAAAAAATTTACAGGCCGTTTTAAAACGTGATAAACGTTCGCCGGGCCGTTTACGCGAATGTTTTAGAATCGTTCCCGCTCCGTAAAGTATTGCGAGATTTTTTTGTGGATCTTTGTTTCCTGTTCTGTTTTTCGTTTAATGTTGCTAGGTTTTGAGATAACTACAGTTTGGTAGTTTAGACGGCGCTGCAGTTGCATCGTTATAAATAAACGTGCGTACTCCTTTCATTATGTTGGTTTAATTTTAAATGCAACGAATTATTTTCTAGAATCATAAATATAAATTTACCACACATAATGTAGCTAGAATAACACAAAACTAAAGGAATAAAATCCACTTGAAATAGATCAAACTAACGCAAGACAGAAATAAGCTGATAATCATATAATTCAAGTCTCCTAAACATGAATGGAGGTTATAAAACCGATGTGAAAGGCTTTGTTAACGCAAAAATACGGCCACGGCAGGAAGACGTCGAAGTGTTTATGGCGCCTGTTTCCTCAGATAGCAGCTGATTAGTGTTGCCAGCTTTATGTTAGGTAGAATAGTAGCAATTGTAATCCATTTAATGATGCTGATTAAAAACTATACGAAAGTACTTAGTATATTGTAATAAAAAAAAAGATGAAGGTATTAGATTACTACAGGAGCAATTTATACGTTATTAACCCTAAACTAAAATAATCTCTCGCGGATTGTGATGTAAATGATAAAACGATTGCCTAACTATCAAATAAAAGAGATGTCCGCGTTTCGTATGAGTGATGGGTCTCAAAATTCAACCAGTTCATAGTGTATTTTTAAAACCAAACAAAATTACATAAATCTCGTCATTGAAGGACTTTAAAATTATACGATTTATTGCAAAGGCGTAGTTTTGGGAGTACTATCCAAATATGTATAAAGTTCAATGCAATAAAAAAATATGTGTAAAATTCTTACCAATACTACACGGTAAGAATTTTAGGCCCAGATTTTGGACATTTTTTTTACTTGAAATCTATGAAACAGTCCCTAAATATCAGCGTGGGTACACTGATCTTACTAGAAAAGTAATCCACAGCAGACCAGCTGATAGTATCTAATTTGAGCAAAATGTACCAATAGGTAGCAAGTCTACCAGCATAGGGCCGGATACTTACGTAGGCACATAATAAAATAAATTTTAGACAACATCTAGCAGAGCTGGCTGGCACGCGAAGCCGTCTAGATCTTTTTACACTGATTGCCTGTGATTTAATAAGGGCCACAGTTTGCACAATCAAATGAAGGATACTGCGGGAGCGCTGTTTATATTGCTAAAAATGGTTTACTTTTCTGCTGTTGCTTCGAATGATCTGTTTAGTTATGGAATGGTGTTTACCGTCTTGAAATGAGACTTATTTTTTTGCAGCAGTTGTGCTTCTTTTACCACCAAGCAAGAATGGTTCAATTCTGTCTTGAAAGAGATTGTAAGCAGTATAATTACGGTGTATAATGAAATTTATCGCACGTTGCCAGGGTCATGCAATGCTTCATAAATGAAAATCTTATATTGCCATTTATGGATCGGTATGGAGTTTAACAACATAACTAATGTAGTTATATCCTGTACCAAATCCAAAAGTACTACGTTTTAAATTAAAATGTGGCCACCATCACAATTATTTTAAAATATTATTTGTCCCGTCAAACTCCGCTTATATATGTATGGTGAATAATGGGGAAACCCTATATACTCGGACGCCGGCGTCCGTAGCGGGGCTTGACGAGTCAAGAGATACAATATGCAGCTGCTATAAAGATACGGTTTTTAAATACGTGTACCTTAACAGAGCGTGCATAATAATTTAGGTCCTATAAAAATATGGGGTCTCTGTGACCCTCACAACCTAAGCCATATTAAGGGTTATAAAAACGCTCGTTTATTACGCCGAACACGATGTTTAATTAACGGGGGTTGCTACCCTTTGAGACGAAAAAATGCACCATTCACACCCTTATTCCTGAATCGAGGGTGTATTGTATATCATACATTATATTTAATAGGTAGAATGGGTGGGCCTCTGAATCTCGAGCTAAAGCCTTCATTACCATGTCTGCTTACCTCTACTCCTTATGTCTAGACTAGTCAAGTTGTCGTACGGATCGAAGATCATATGAAATTAAATTCTCTGCTATTGGACTATAAGACACTGGACTAAAAATGTTACCTATTTGAAAATAAGGTCCAAAAATTGTTGGTACAACAACATTATATCAATCTCTTATTCCTAAAACACTTAAGTTGTACCTTATCAATAATTTATAAACTACTTGCTCGTAAACTATGTTTGGTAACAAAATCATGTTTAAATTTTAATTACTAACAATGAGTGGATGGACAAAAATTACCCCATTACCCTATGATTACTCGGTTTTATGCCGCGAGGTAATTATATTACCCCTAATTGTGGGGTAAAGCTGCGGGGAACAGTTTAATGTACTAAACAGGATTACCAGCTGTAAACAATGACCGATGTGGCAAATAACTGATGAGGCTTTTTGGAGCTATAGTTAAATAAGTCAATGTTAAAGTGTTAAAATTTGTTTTAATAGGTGATTTCTATTGTTGTAGGTCCTAGAAGTAGACGAATGAAAAAGAAGATGAATTCAGAAGAGAAGAGGCCACGAACTGCGTTCAGCGCAGCACAACTCGCTAGACTAAAGGTATGCATTACTTTACAATCGTTTTTCAACACCCGATTTTAAAATAAGTTTGTCCTTCACAATGGGATAAAAATACGAGAACTGTTAGCTACTGGTTACATTACTGCTTATTTTTTTTAAGATAGAGATATGAAGTTAATTTCTAGCCATGAAACCCTTGACTATATTATAAGCGATAACTCCCACTTAATAGGTACCTATCTGATTATAGTTTCTATATCAATCATCGTAGAATCTAGAGACTGAATGTTCAGAATGAAATCAGTAATTAGCTTTATCTAAAGTCTGTTCAACTAACCTCTAATTTTTTCCACTAGCACGAGTTCGCCGAGAACCGTTACCTGACGGAGCGGCGGCGGCAGGCGCTGGCAGCGGAGTTGGGGCTGGCGGAGGCGCAGATCAAGATCTGGTTCCAGAACAAGCGCGCCAAGATCAAGAAGGCGTCCGGCCAGCGCAACCCGCTCGCGTTGCAGCTCATGGCGCAGGGGCTATACAACCACAGCACTGTCACTGAGAGCGACGAGGATGAAGAGATCAGCGTCACGTAGGTGCGAGAGAGATGGAATGATCTGGACTTAAAGGCGTAGTCAACTGGATATGACATTAGTGTGGGCTAGAAATAGCGAGGAAGTGAATTGTTATATGAAGAGCGCAAAAGATAGAGTGCAAGACATAGACTATATTTAAGAAATGGTAGAAAAGATCTATGCGAATGTATCTTAGAACATCAAGAGGCTGTGATTGGCAGAAATTACGCTGTAGATGTCAAAACCTGTAAATACACGCATAGGAGGCATAAGCTAAAGATTACATTTTTTCATACTTCTTTTACCCATTTGCGCACATTATGACAATATATGAAAAATTCTGCATTTGCTATTGCATAATACCCATTATATTATTGTAAAAGAAACTGTCATAAATGAGTTGGATTAAACCCAGTTTTCAAAAAGCCATCCTGAGTCTATGTAAGTTAGTGTAAATGTTAAAATAAATGAAAAATATGTTCCTGAATATAATATTAAATGTATAGATAATTATGATGTATTTATTGCTGTTAATTAATTGCGTGAGGATTTAATGGTTGAATTTGAACCTTGTGTGTATGCTACTGGGCAGATAATATCTTGCGACTTATCCTGTTGTGACAATCACCAGTCTTTTGTTGACCCACATTAATTGATCTGCCTTTCCTGTTAAAATACACTTCAGTGTCATGCGCTACCCTAAAAAAAAGGAATTAGACGTCACGCAGACTATCAACAAATTTCCAAAACACTACGTTGCTATGGAACTAACAGCTTCAATCACTTCATCAATTTTAGGTTTCATAGTAGATGGTATAGTGTTTCTCGGAAACAAGGTGACAGCGTCGTCTTATATGTTTGGTTTGGGTAGAATGTTAATTTTGAAATTTGAGTCATCCATCTACTCCTCACGGTCGAATAATGTAAAATAAATAGTTTTAAGTCAAATGTTTTAATAGTAAAAGAACACATGTATTCTTATTGATATCTCACACAGTTTGTACTTTCATCTTTCAGATAGGTACTAATATATTTGTTTAACCAAAAATATTATAAAGCTACGTTGCAAATAAAATTAACTGTAAAAGATGCGATACAATAACCAAATAGTATTTAGATTTTGGACGCCATTTTGTTATGTATCCGCTATACTTCTCCGCGGTATTCTTCACATTTTAAAAACCAATGCAGGGCGGAAATTAGTGTGTTATTTAAACAAAAACGCGTTTATAATTCGCTGAGCTACATACATTGAAGCGAAGCGGAAAAACACGAACGTTGCGAAAATATATCAGATATTGCTATATTTGCTTAATGTTTCGGTAAGGTAAAGACTTTTTCAAAAATGGGTAAAATTTATGACCCAAGGATAATGTAACTTTGTTTTATTGAAGGAAGTTTCAAAATCGATACGTAAGTCAAAATTTACTTCTATAAGTATATATCGTTTTCTAGCTCCGCTCCTCTCCGCTTCCCTGTTCTACTTTGCTGGATAAATGGTGGATGGCGGAAGCGCATCATTAAAACTAAATAAAACCGGGTACAAATATCAAGATGGCGTTTCACGTAGTGTAATATGTTATCAAAGTTAAATGTGTTAAAATTATAGCATGTAACTAATGTAAATTTTGTAAATGTTTAAATTTATTTATGTTAATTAGCCAAGTGTACACAGTATTACAGCCGTATGATATAAAACAATTATTGTTTTTTGTATTGTTTAAAATATTTTTACCTAGAATATGACGAATTATGCATTCGCAGAATTCTATGGAGTAATATTTTGAGGTATTTTCAATCTTCCGGGTAGAGCGCCAAGCGATTTACTTCCGCGATATTTAGTTTTAAATATTTCATACAGAAGCAAGCGGGAATTGGAGGAAAAAATATTATAGCCGCCATCTTGAGCGGATAAGCAATTTACAATCAATATGTCGCGCGATATTACACTGTGCCCTCTCCTTATAACTACTTATAAACTGGTATATCTTGTGTACATTTAGCCCAAACTTTAGTCATGTTTTCTTCCATTTATTTCTGTTTTGTAAATTTTTAATAGTTTTATAAATTATAATTAGTTGTATTGATAGAATAAATGTAAAAATGAAAATAAAATTATGTTACGGTTTTAACAATGTGTTTTTATTCAATCAGTGGTGACGATGAGGTGCGGAAGTGGAGTAATATCGAATGATAATGATGATAATGCTGATGATGCTATTGGTGAGGTTTATTATTACCTCGCATCAGAGAGGCTACTGCGAAAAACGAAATCCGAAACGTCGGTCCGAAACGAAGAAACGACGAACTTCGGATTTAACCTTACTACCAAATTATTTTGGATCCGTCACCGTTGAACGAAGGTTTCACGCAGTTTCCGACGCTTCCGACTTCACTCAACACTTTCGTCACGCAACAACTCTTCATAAAGAAGGATCCGTAAAACTTCGTAGTAAGAAAACGTGCGATCCGTCACCCGAAACTACGGATTTCGTTTTTCGCAGTAGCCTCTCAGGTGTTATTGTAATAAAATACTGTTAGAAACAGAAGCGATTTTGATTTAAATAAAAACGATCTATCACTGATTTTACAGAAATATTATATTTAACAGAAATACTTTTACAAAAATATCAGCAACTAACCGACCAGCATGAAAGTCAATGATCAACTTACTCAACTGCCACTAAGACTACGACTGAGATCGACTGCGAGACTGTGCACGCATGAGAATGCACTTTTTTTTTCTTTTGACCCGACTATCCGTTGTTTAGCTGAGAGTCGGCTTATACAAATACACCGGACTTTACGGTGAGCGCTTTAGGCGCTCGAAACCCTTGGTTTAATTGACCATACTGAGGGCAACCCACTAACGGGTTACGAACCTCGGCTCAGGACGGCCACTGGGAGAGGATGAGACATCAACGTTTAGTGGGGAAGATTGATGTTTAACCTAATCCTATTCGTTTATTTCGTCGGCACGCTGGCTAAAACTGTTAGGGGGGTCAGGGGGGCGACGGGGAATGCGGCGAGGTCCTCGGCGGCGAGAACGGAACTGCGGTCGTGTTGAGTGTAATAGTTTAAAGAACTAGTTCTTACGACGGATGGCCAGAGTGATATCGTCCTCTGGATCGGTTAAAATTTAACGTGGCCGTCTCCATTTGGCGCGGTCGAACGAATGCACATCGATACGACACCCTATTTATATACCCAACTGCCACTACCACTATTAGTTTGACATCTCGACTGGCTTTCATAACTTTTTTGTATATTTATTCATGTCTATGGATACAAGTCCCGTAGACGCATACTTATTTTTTTTTATCCTCAATAGTATGTCGAAGTAAAGTAGTTACCTTACCAAGACTTTATCGAGGAGTTTTGGCAGTAACAAAAAGAACTTGATTAGCAAAATTAATTAAATTCAATTCATTTGAGCCCTTTAATAGAATTATATTGGATAACTAGCTTTTGCCCGCGGCTCCGCCCACATTAAAAAGTTTTTCCGGGATAAAAGTCCCGGTTTATATTTTCCCGGGATAAAAAGTAGCCTATGTGTTAATCCAGGACATGATCTACCCGTGTGCCAAATTTCATCGAAATCCGTTCAGTAGTTTTTGCGTGAAAGAGGAACAAACATCCTTACATCCATACATCCAAACATCCAAACATCCAAACATCCAAACATCCATACATTCTTACAAACTTTCGCCTTTATAATATTAGTAGGATAGTAGGAAGTAGGATGTACCACCATAATATTTATTTATTTATTTATTTGACACTTTGTACAATGGTATAGTACAGGCGGACTTAATGCCTAAAGGCATTTTCTCCCAGTCGACCTTAAGGTGGTGCAGAAAGACGGAGGCAGGTGTAAATTATAAATAATGAAAATTAAAAATGTGAATAAAATACAATGCTAATTATCAAACATAATATATGTATACTTACATTAATTTTGCTACATATATAACTGCGTACATATATAATTATCTATCATATATACATAAACAATTACATACATAAATAAATACATACATACACAAATAAATACGTATTTAATAAACTAATGATGAGAATCTGCTACTTCGGCGAGGAGTAATTGCCGAACTCTCATTTTAAATGCCAACCGTGTTGTACATGACCTGATTTCGAGTGGGAGTGCGTTCCAGAGAAGGATGGACTGGATAGCAAAGGAAGAGTGACGGAAATCAGAGCTATGACATTTAAGAAGGAGATTGCTAGACGAACGCAGGGTTCTATCATGAGTTTCACAACGGTAAATGAAGTTGGAAGACAGGTAAGAAGGAGGGGTAGGAGAAGTGAGAATAGAAAAGAGGGTAGTGAGCGCACGCAACGAACGGCGTTGACGGATGGGAAGCCAATTTAACTGCGATCGGTAAGAAGAGATGTGGTCAAACTTGCGAAGATTATAAACGAATCGAATGCAGTTATTAAGAAGACGGTCGAGTTTGTTGAGTAGATCTGCATTCAGATCAAAGTAGCACACATCACCATAGTCGATAACCGGAAGGATTAAGGTTTGCATAAGCATAGTCTTGGTTTTGAACGGAAGGTAATTCTTCAGGCGATACAGAGAGCGAAGAGTACCGATGACTTTCTGACTGACAGATGTCACCTGGGGTCGCCAGCTCAGAGTGGCGTCAATTTGAAGCCCGAGGTCCTTAACACATGAACACCAAGGAATGACGGAGCCATCAAAAACAACGGGAGGGATATATGAAATATCCAACCTACTTATCATCCTAGGACTGCCTATAATAATAGCCTGGCATTTCATGGGGTTCACCGATAAGCCGAAACTGTCTGACCAACTTTTAATATAATATATAATAATGCAATATAACACCAAGTATCACTAAAATAATGAATTAAAACAAGAGCACATCAAGACACTTCCAAATTCCCGCCAAAATTCCCGTTTTCATAACTGGTCAGTACGTTACAAATACCCTCACAAAAGTTTTATCCTAACAATACATTCTTCTTCTTCTTTTGTTTTGTGGCTTCCACCGTTTATCAGTGATTTCGCCATAACAATACATTACCTACACAAATTAAATAAAAAATATATTTCTTCTTCGTTTGTCATTCTTTGGATAGTGATTTTCTAATCGTTACACAGTTTTATGCAATGGACGCATATTGTTGCTATCCACAGATATGAATAAATTAATCCATAAAGATAAGTTAAAATATAAAATTAATTCACAATTAAATCTGGTGAATGAAAAATCTGTTCTGAACAGTATAAAAAATTTAAACGTGGCACATATTCTGTTAAACAATACTTATACTTAAAAACTCTTATTGCTCTACGCCATAAACATTGAGAACGAAGTAAATTGCACACATTACGTTTTAATTAATAAAACATAGGTTCAAATAATATCTCTAGCATTTTGTGGGAAAATAAAAAAAAGATCATGTTTCATGGATTTGTACAATATTGGCTTTTTGTACATATTTAGGTTACATGTTGTATTTAAGTACATACATACCAGTGGCGTTCCTTTCATAGAAGCCGAAAAGCCCGGCTTGCCCTAAAATAATTTACCTAAGTACTTAAAACCAAATGTGGAAAAATAACCAACATTTTACGGTCAAAACTCTTCGAAATAATTTTCTTTACAATCTTAAAATTCCCGCGCTACGGTTCGCTGAACCAGTTCGCCTTGAGCGCACAATCGAACACACCAATATACCCACACACACACCACCACACCCGCGCCGTACATGCATTTAATATTATTAGTACAAAACAGCTAAGTGCGAACAAAATATACTCATCACTCTCTCTCTCGTTGGGTTTTACCTGGCTTTTTGCCGCTATATTTCTGCCTCATTCACACTTATGGATAGAATACGCACCAATTGCTACCACAAATGTATAGCTATAGTAAGTTTCTATAGCAATCAGTACTTTTTTTTTTTTAAAATGCCATCTTCGGCGCATTAGGGACGGCTGCTGCGGAAATTAATCCAGGCTTAATGCCTCGGGTTGCCAATTGAAAGAGTTACCTCTAATATGGTTTCTTTTGTTCTGCATTATATTCCTAATGTAAATGCGTATTTTTTATTTATCATGACTATGTAAGGATTTTATTATTAATATAATTATAATTACATATCTATTTATAATTTTTAAGGTAATATAATACACTATAATTTTATTTATCAATAAGTTTTCGTCACATTTTCAGCATTAATATCACGGTATAATTTTGACGCGGACCTGGCAACACCAGTTATTTGTTGTGATTAAGATAAATGAGTGTGAATGATACATTTTTAAGTATTTGTCTTTATTACGTGGTTTTTGAGATATTAAAATATTTGTGAAATTATTCCACGTAATAGTTTGTAGTGTGTGAAAGGTTTGATCGGCAAGAATAAGGTAAATTTGTTAGGTTATGATGGAAAACAACAACTTTCAACAAGTTTGCGAAAGGCGCGAAATGTATTTGAAGAAACATAAAAGGTATGTAGACGAGTATACAAAACTAATAATTAATTGTCTTATTGGAAGCTCTAATACGTAAAATACGACTATGTATCAAGTTGTATTGTTAGTCTTGCATATTTTTTTCGAACGAAACAAGTGTTTGGAATAGGTAGGTACAATCTGGTAAAATTATTTAATTATTATTGTAGTATTACTTCTTCTTGCATTAGACGATACAGGTATAATAAGTACGTAGTTTATCTTTAGGACAAAAACTTTTCAGAAGTTGCAATGGCCCAAAATCGTTTTTGAAATCGTACCTAATTTTGCAAGTAACTAAACGCTTCCATGGCATAGTTGTATTGTATGCGCGGTATGAATATAGCTCTCGGGGCCCTGGTTCGAATCCCGGTAGAGATTGTGGTTTTTTATTTTATTTTTAGATATTGATTTTCTTTATAGGTGCACATTTTATATGAATCGGAAATGCGATTTTTTTAGGTCTGCTTGGGCTTGCCCTCATCCAAAACACTAGGCACGCCACTGATACATACATACATATACACTCACGCCTGTTATCCCCGAAGGGGTAGGCAGAGGCGCAACTAGTGCACCCACTTTTCGCCGTTATTCTGTCCCATGATGTGATAGGGGGCGAGCCTATTGCCATATCGGGCACAAATTCCAGACTCCGAGCTGATACTGAATAGAAAAACTCAATATCACTTTGCCCGACCCGGGGATCGAACCCGAGACCTCAGCTTTGCAGTCGTACTGTAATACAACTACGCCACCGAGGCAGTCATTTAAGTATGAAAAGAAATTATATCTATACATTATTTATATCATATTACATATTACGTATGTATAAACGGTAAAAATACAAATTAATTACATCAACAGACGTTTATAGACGCGTCGGTCGATACAAAATTGCAAGACAAATCCTATATTTAATATAGCTTGTAATCCAAACAATAAAAAATCGATCGTAAATCATAGTCGGTGCTAAGACTATTTCTCAGTTAAACGATCGAGTTAAATAAACGTTTAATTAAAGTTAGCAGTAAATCAAAACGGCTGCGAACGACACTAAATCACTTTAAACTACTTGTAATGAAACATCCCCTACCAGGAATCGAAGTTGGGACGCAGCGCTAATTGTCCGAAGGAATTTTAAATGCGCGCTTTGATCTATTTCGAGTTCTGAAGAGTTTGGCGTAATCACTGAATGTAGTGAATTTAATTCTTCTAGAGACTTCTAGAGTTTGTGTCGAAAAAAGACGTACGTAATGTTATGTTTATGATGTTTTTTACCAAAATATTATTCAAAATTACTTTGTATTATAAATCTAATCGTAGCTTGAATAAACGCTCGACATCCCGACACGTATTTCAACTGTAGTTGTACTCTCTGTAACTCTATATATTCTTCTCCAAAACTTCCTTAAAATAGGCACTCTACTTTGCACAATATGGCTATATATTATCATCCAACTTTTCGTCGTGAGTTATTAACACAGGAATTGTCTTAATTTTTTCTGGTTACAAAGCTAGTTCATTGTGTTGATTGTCACACTATGAGGCTCATTCAGCCCGAGATTTAATGTTTCAGAGGATGTCATTAGGTGATTACCGCCCATTAATTTTTTATATTTTTTTTATTGCATCGTATGACGAGACGAGCATGCCATCCACCTGATGGTAAGCGATAAGACCACCCATAAACAGTAGAAACACCAAACAGCACTTTGAGTTACAATGTACTGTGTGGCATTCTACTGCGCTCGTCATCCTGGGACATAAGATGTTAAGCCTCATTATGTCCTGTAGTTACATTGGCTACAATGCCCTTCAAACCGAAACACAACAGTGCATGCACACTGCCGCTTGGCAGTAGAAATAGACATTGCGGTGGTACCCACCCAGACGGACTCCTACATATGAGAGTCCTACCACCAGTACAGTAAAATGAAGCCAAAATTATTCTACAACAGGAAAAACTCATCATACAACACATTTAACATTTCACAACCCATAAACTCAACTAAACGGCGATATTTCAAAGCATTTACGTAAAAAGAACAGAAGCGACAATTCATCTCGGACACGAATAATTGGGCGTTAATTAGTGCCGCATCGGGCATACATCAGCGGTTGTTAGCCCCAAATGCCTCGCAAATGATCCGAGGAAACATTTGGCTGAGAGGCTGCTTGTTTTGTATTGCTAATTATATGGGGATTTATGGGGTAAGGCGCGCGATGGGGCTTATTGACAGATGGGGATGTCTGTATAGATCAAGGATGCTTATGAATTACTAGTTGTTGCTCGCGGTTTCACCCGCGTGAAAAGCCTTTTTCGTTACAAAAGTCCCTCCAAAAGTACGACGCCAGCGGCATCTATTTAAAGAACCAACTCATCAAGGCCTGCGACGAAAGAAAGAAAAGAAATAAAAGAAAAGAAAATTAAGAAAATAAAGAAAAGAAAGAAAGAAAAGAAAGAAAGAAAAGAAAAGAAAGAAAAGAAAAGAAAAGAAAAGAAAAGAAAAGAAAAGAAAAGAAAAGAAAAGAAAACAAAAGAAAAGAAAGAAAGAAACGACGGATGCTGGTGTCCATATATGTATACAGGGTTTCCCCATACATCGATATATATAAGCGGAGCTTGACGGGTTAAAAGATATCCATTATTTGCCATGGGAGCAAATATGTAGATATTCTAAGTGTTAATCCAGGACATGATCTACCCGTGTGCCAAGCTAAATTCAAATCCGTTCAGTTGTTTCTGCGTTTAATTCTAACAAACATATAGACATCCAAACGTTTTCACAAACGTTCGCATTTATATTAGTAAGATAATATTGTATGTACAGTCAGCTACATAAGTAGCTGAACAAATTCAAAATTGCAAATCGCCTGCACATTTTTGTGTCCTTGCCAATATTTGTCTTCTCTTCAGCAAAATAGAATGAAAAGGATTTACTTAGGACACAAAGAAAAAAATAGTTTCAATTAAACTTAAGGCCTATGGGGGATTTTAAATTTCGAATTTGTTCAACTACTTATGTGGCTGACTGTATCTTTGATAAAGCCATGTTGTACAGCTATAACGGCGCCTACTCGGCTACAGCATGAATCGACCGTGATAGAAAGAAAGATAGAAAGAGAGAGATATTTTATTGCTGGGACAAACAGATTACAAATATAAACATACAAAAAGAAATTAAAAATATAGCATAATATTGTACCAACAATAGGAACCCTCATTCAGCTTCTTACTACAGTACGGTCTAACCAATACTGCAGCGCTGATTTTCGATGAGGGACCCAGGTGACATTCGAACACTAAGTCGACCAGTACGTATCTATGCCGATTAAATATGTAGCTATGATAGCTACTACCATGGCTATTTACATGGGACAATTGTAGGTAGGATTGATCGATGACTTGAAAAAGGCGAGGAGCGAACACTGCTTTCGACCGGGATAGTTGGCGCTCACTTGGGAAGGCCCACGTTCAGCAGTACATGATGATAGGCTAATTGTATTGTACAATGATAGGCACTATCGCACAGAAATCTGTAAATTTACAGCTTGCTGGTGCGGCTGGTATGGTAAGGGAGAAAGAAGTCCGCGAACTCGAGTAACCCCCTATATTTTCCTAGTCCCTTTTAAACCAGCAGCGTTTAGTTGATTTGTTTAGAATTGTGTATGTTTATGAATATTGCAGATTACTTAATATCACCCGAAGTACGAAAATAGCTAGAGATTATAGTTAAATTAAAATGTAGATGTATATCTAAAATGTTATAATGAGTGTCTACGTATCTTTCATAAATACGTAAATTTATCAAGATAGTAAAACGTAAATAAAAACTAAAGAATTATATGTGTGTAAGTCAGAGCTACTATTAGTGGGTTCTTTGGAGTTTTATACCGACTCATTAGTTGTTATTACTCTTATTAAATTCAAATTACATATACACTCACGCCTGTTATCCCCGAAGGGGTAGGCAGAGGCGCAACTAGTGCACCCACTTTTCGCCATTATTCCGTCCCATGACGTGATAGGGGGCGAGCCTGTCGCCATATCGGGCACAAATTCCAGACTCCGAGCTGATACTGAATAGAAAAACTCAATATCACATTGCCCGACCCGGGGATCGAACCCGAGACCTCAGCTTTGCAGTCGTACTGTAATACAACTACGCTACCGAGGCAGGCAGTTTAAATTCAAATTGTTAATAATAACGAACGTATTCCTTGGCATAATAGTGAAAAAAAATACAATAAATCTACAGAGTTTATTACTTTGTACTCTTTGCTTCCATTATAAATTTAATCAAATAAAAAAAATGCAGGCTGTTCTAAACTCAAAAAGTCACATTTCCTTCATATAGCTTTTAAGAGGCTGTTTAGAGCTATCATTTGGAGTCAAAAATTTACAAACCGATTTTAAACATCTTAATAAAAAACACGAATGCCTTTTGACCAGTTCATAACGGTGCTCTCAATATTTTAAATCAAGCATTGTGTCCTAATGAACATCTTCATAAAAACATTGTTATAAAATATTCGTAATAAATAGAGAGACATTTATAAGGATCGAACCAGCTTCCTTTCGAATCAGGATCGTCTCGCCACCCGCCCCGCATGCCAGAGAAATGAGTTCTATTAATATTATGGAGCACTTATATTGATTTATGAAATGCATTGACTGATTTACTAAGCGCGCGTCATCGGAGCGTTTTAAATTCATACAAGGGTTTGATCGTGACTTCACTCGTGGTATGTTAGTTTATTATTTATTCATTAACTTGTAGGAGATTTATGGTGTTCTATCTTGTAGGAGCATAGGCATTGTATTCTGATTTGGAGAACTTCTAGGGGTGAAGTTAGTGGTTACTGGTGTAGTAAATACCAACGTAGTAATTCAAAGTTGTATAACTTAACATTGCAAATTTTAACTGCGGTATGCAAGATTGGCCATTACCTAATTGTAAAAAAAAACAGATTAGTGGCTTTGGCTAGCAATGCGCAATATATAATTTGTTTTCTCTCATGCCCTTAGACTAAAATAATTGTTTTTTAAGTTGTTTTAAATCGGAATTCGTCAATAGAAAACCATAGAAACTACAGTCCAGCGTGCGTATAAATAGCCCTCGAAAATCAGGACTTATGTCCTAGAGCACAACGTATTTGGTAGAGTCACATATTTTTTTCAAATAAACGACAAGGCAAACTAAACTATCAAGGACTTGGTAGTGGGTATAAGAATACCTGAAGAAGTAGAAGACTACCTCTTCAGCCTTTAGATTCCCACTGCTGAACATAGGCCTCCCCCAAAGATTTCCAGACCAACCTGTCAGAAGCGACCTGAACCTTACGGTTTTCCTGCAACCTTTAAAAGGTCGTTTGTACACCTTGTAAGAGGACGTCCCACGGTACGCTTGTTATTACGTGGTCTCCAAATTCTATCCCATCTTAGTAGGTATTAACTTTACATAAACAATATCAACACTAATCAAACTTTGAATTATAAACCACTGCTGAACAATGTACTGCGCTAATTACCCTCAAACATTAAATCATAATATGCAGTAACACAGTCGATAGCCTAGTTGGGAATGGAACGGTCTGCGGAGACATTGTACTGATTTTTAGAAGTTACGTGTGCATTGTTTATCAATTATCGTTCCCTTTAACGGTGAAGGAAACATCGTGAGGAAACATTTATACCTGAGAATTCGCCATAAGAATTTCTACGGCATGTGATATCTGCCAACCCTACCTAGGCTAGCGTGGTGGATTAAGGCCTAAACCCTCTCAGTTGTAGAGGAGGCCCGTGATCAGCAGTAGGCAGTATATAATTCAAGGCTGATTGCATTGCATCCAGTAACACTGTTCACAATGCCCTTCTAACCAGAACATTCAACTTGCACACGCTGATAGACGGCAGGAATAGTAATGGTACCTATCCTGATTATTATATGCTAGTGACCACCTAGTAATTTTTTTAGGTTTTTCTTTCGCTAATAATTACTACATATCGGTGTCCAGCAAAGGGACAGGTTTGTATTCACAAACGTTACTGAAGTAAGGAGCAATGCTGAGATAATAAGTCTGATTCCTAGTCTTTTGGCCGTGACAGCCTTTTTTTTTTTTTTTTTTTTATTTTTTTTTTTTATTGATTTACCAACGTTTGTATACATTAATACTTAGATAAGGAACATGCTAAAACATACCATCATAATGTAACAAAACAATTATAGGTAAATACATCAGGCTTTTGTAGTGCCTTTGCCTTTGCCTTATTGGCGCTGTGACTATTATTGAGATACCATTTTAATTCAGCTGGCTGTCAGATAAACAAAGCTGAACAAGCTTGTAAACTATGAAATTGCCGACACTGTGCGTCTTCATGGTATTATTTGTTAATACAGGTGTGAGGGTTCTGAGTCTGTGAACCTTCGTTTCGAAACTCTGTTCTATTTCCAGCTGAGCTGTCACGAAGTAAATGCAATTTTGTCCTAGAATAAAATGTAGCAGTCGCCATCGTAGTAAACTAACTCGGGCAGAACAAATATCTGTTTACACAAAATATTTAACAAGGCATTATGTTTGCTTACCCTCTTTCGGTTAAGGCGCCTGTTAGTTGCAGATAAGCTCTCAAGACTAGATATTGTGTTTCTAGAATGTAAAATACCTTGTATAACTAGAGTTTTGATCGCCAAACTCCAGTAGCTAAGGTTATGCATAGCAATATGGAATTAGGTTTTGTATTTATCGAAAACAGATGTAAAAGAATAGAACATATCACAGAATTCCGCTCGTTTGTAGGGAGATTTTTTATGAAGTAGTCAAGCCTGTCATTAAGTTGTTGCTACGTATTACGTTTAAGAGAGTCCTTCTGTATAGATAACATTACTTTCTTTAAATAACAAACAGTAACATAGTAAGCACTGTACTCTTTTTTTTTTCAGGAAATTAATGCAAATATAATTACTGAGCATTATAAGTGGACGATAGCCTAGTTGGAAATGGAACGGTCTGCCGAGACAATGTTTGGAGGTTCAAAACCCAAGGCGCACACCTCTTGACTTTTCGAAGTTATATGTGTATTGTTTATCAATTATCGTTCGCTTTAACGGTGAAGGAAAACATCGTGAGGAAACCTACATGCCTGAGAATTCTCAATAAGAATTTCGAGGGTACGTGAAGTCTGCCAATCTGCACTAGGCCAGCGTGGTAGACTAAGGCCTAAAAAAAACCCTCTCAGTAGAGGAGGCCCGTGCTCAGCAGTGGGCAGTAAATAATACAGGGCTGGTATTATTATTATATTATATAATTAACATATAGAATCCAAAAAAGATTATGATTAATCTTGCCATTAGTTAGGACATTATCGGTCTCAAATGCTACGAACATTATTAACGACTCTACAAAATACTTCTTACACACATACAGCACTGTCCTCCAATTTATTTATACATAGTTAAGTAGATAAAACAAATCCCATCGATAATTACATGTTTTAGTCGTCTTAACGACAGAATGTGTTAGACGTTTATGATTTATCACTCTTTGTGTCTGTCACGGTTTCCACACCTCATTTTAACTATTTGTATTGCATGATGTATTTATGAACTACAGACCGACAAGGTGTCCTGAAATTAAAATATTTTTATATAAAGAAGAAGAAGCTATTTAAAAAAAACACTGTTTTAAAGTAAAACTTTCTGGAAACAAACTCTTTTAAAATTACATAGCATTCTTTTTTTAAATGTCACTGTTTTAAAATAAATAATTTCGCAAGTTTCCAGGTATCTATACTAATATTATAAAGCTGAAGAGTTTGTTTGTTTGTTTGAACGCGCTAATCTCAGGAACTACTGAACCGATTTTGAAAATTCTTTCACTAATAGGAAGCTACTTTACTCCTGAGTGCTATAGGCTACTTTTTATTCCGGGAAAATATTTTTATCCCGGAAAAACTTTTTCACGCGGGCGAAGCCACGAGCACTACTAGTAATAAATATTTTCGAAATTCGAATGCCAATATCATCAATATTAGTATCATTGATAGCGATTTAACTTTTCTATGTTTGACAATTTCTTCCTCTTTCAAATAATTTCGGAGATAACATATCTAAATTTGAATACGTACAACTCTCATTAAAATGTTTCCCGATAGGCTGTTAATCTTTTGGGGCACCTTGTATAAGCTTCTTTAACATCTCCTTTCTTGTAATTTATCGCTATAAAAATATTCTTCATCCAGTTCGCAAATGTTGTTTACATTTTTCTAATTCCTGAGGTAAAATTATTTATCCTGCATTCTGTTTTGTATCCATATTTTAAGGTGAGGTTAAATAATTTGGTACGCTATTTATCATAATAGAATCTTGAAATAGAGATCTCATCTTAGTGTTTAGCGCCAGAGGCAAGTCACATACAAGTGCTGAAATGCGTCTGTACATTATATAATAAAGCCATTATCGATCTTCAAATGATCAAGGGCGTAGCCAGCGCCCAATTAAAGTGAATGGGATCGTTAGTATCTTCAATTTTTATCCAGGGATGCAAAGCTAAAATTTCATGTGATTCAGGTAATCCAAATAATTTAACATATGTATACTTGACACATGTGGCATACTTGACACTGTGGATGGTACGGCTGGAAGGGGACGCCCGAGGAGAACATTCTCTGACCAAATTAATGATCTTCTCAGACAAGGGCAGGTCAGGAGTACCCTTAACAGACGAAAATGTATGAAAAGAACTATGAATGTGGAAGAGGCGAAAGAGGTTTGTCAAGATCGTAGCATGTGGCGCTCAATAGTCTCTGCCTACCCCTATGGGATAAGGGCGTGAGTGTGTATGTATGTATGTATGTATGTATGTATACTTGACACAAAAGTATAATTATGCTTGTTTATAATCTGGAGGGGAGTTAGCGGGCCCGTCCTGCCCCCATCTGCCTACACCCTTGCAAATAATTAACGTCTCCAACGCACGAGTTACTGACGTATTCAGTGGTATAAAGACAGATGCAGCCTTTACTGATGTGCTTTTAAAAGTCGATATGACGATCAGAAGTCTAAACTCTCAAAAAATAATTAGCAGTACAATAAAAGGAAATGCGTACGTTCTTTCCATAAATAGAAGGGTATATTCTACACCCAGTTGTTCTAAAATCCAGTAACTCCAGTCTGTAACAGATAGAGTCATGCAAATTAATTACGTCTGCAACCTGAATCAGCCAGTTTGGCTGGTTTATACCACCATCTGTCAGAAATCGGCTTATCTGACAGAAGTTAGCTAGAAGCTATGTTGCATTTCAAACAGTTACTAACGGGGGATCCAATAAATGCTCTACTACTTTCAACTCCTATTCATACTCTTCAAAGGTCAGCAGTGCGTCGACAATTATCCTGGACATGTAAAAGCTCATAGTAGTAATGTTTACTCACCATTAGACGATTCACGCCTTCATTTTCCAATCTAAAGATATATAAAAAAAAACTTAAATCTCTAGGCACATCATGGAGCAGAATACAATAGCAAAAAGTGGGTGAATTGGTTGCGTCTCTGCCTACCTCTTCAGCGATAAAAGATAAAAGTATTTGTTCTAAAACTTCAACCAATAGTATAGTGTGACGTCACATAATCTCGAGCTGACTTGTTCCGGCACCAGGGCAACAGAAATGATATAGGTCGTTATATTCGGAGCAGTACCTGGAATCAGCGCGCGTATAGACCAAACAAGACATCGAACAATCGAACGTAAGCACTGGATCACATTACAATGACGTCACTGCACAAATAGCTGCGTATGCGCACGCATTATTGTAGGTCAGTTTTTATGCGTCGAGAAATGAGTAAGTATTTTAAAGTGATGATGAATATCCGCAATACATACTCTATAATTTCTTGCATTGCGTTCAGACCAAATTCTAGGGGAAAAACTGGTGACTCTAAACTCAGCTACGACGGAAAGTAAATCTTATTTAGAGGTGATAAGGAGTGCGATCATTATGTAGCTTCTCCTGAATGAAACTTTCATTGTATGTGAAATGGTGGTGGAACAAATAGTTATTATAATATTTTATACGCATTTATATAGCTACTACTAATAAACTACTGTGCCACCTATCGGCGATATGCTACATATAAGTCTGTTGCGTCGACCCCACATTGGTAACTCGGCAGGTGGAAAATGAGTCGAAATAAGTGAGCATGATGTCTTAAAAATGCATCTTCGTATAGCTAGTATAAGCAATACATTCACGCATTACAATTTACAAGTTATTGTTATTAAATCGTCCCCGTTTATTGCTCCTGGTCTATTATGGACCCAAGACGGGGACAGCGAGAGGAGGACATGGCGGCAAAATATTTATGTGGACAATAGCATTTAACAGCTATGGAATAATTATTAAAAATTTTTACTTAATGTACATAAGATGTGCAGCGAGCTACCATAATGATTTTAAGTCAACAAATTGTCATAAATTAGATATAACTACACTATAAATACCAGCTATGCTCTATAATTCCAAAAACCACGTGTTCCATTTCCAATCTCTTTAATTCGAATTTCAAATATAAATTTCGAATTTCGAATGGCAGTTGTTAAATCTGCCGTCGTATCCACAGTGCTGCATCGCGCGCGACGTGTGTGGTCCGCCCGCCCGTGCTCTACTTAGTACTTACGTCCACATGCTTATAAGACTCTCATTAGAATCCGCCGCACTTTTCAACTTTGTTCGAGGTTTAGGGGAATTGAATTATTTGTTATGTAAATGTATGATTAATTAAATTATTTTATGGTGTTAAAACTATTACGCTTTATAGTGTTTTTGTGACCGTAACGGTTTTTAGTTTTTTTACATTTGCATATATGACAATATGTAATATTTTAAACATAAGAAAAATAATAATGAAAAGCACTACAAAATGTAGCGAAAATAAACTAAACTATTAATTCAATTTGTGGTTATTTTTCCCTAAAAAAGTATGACATACAAATTCATTCGGTTTAAATATAATATTATAATTATTAAACTAAAAACAAAATTTAATTTAATTCCAATAAAACTTCAGGAAAAGTAGAGTAAAATAGTAAGTATTGAATTTAGTAACAGTGAGGTCAAGGCAAAGGAGGTGTCCGCTTTTAGTATAGGCGCTGGGCCTCAAAATCTAACCAGGGTCAAACTTTATGGATATTAAAGGGACAAAAATATGGATCATAGATCCATTAAAAAAAATATTTAGACCCCACAATTATACAACTAACTTTTTTAATAACGTTCATTTTAGTGTAGTTTATAAGCAAAATAAAATAACACTTATCTCAAAATCGGAGTACTTTAACTTTGTACGATTTATTGTAAAATGTTAATTTTTCGAAGTTCCTTCAAAATAATTATATATAATTTATCTTGGTTAGAACTTTAGGCCCGTTTTTGGCATGTACTTTAACACCCTAGAATATTTTACAATTACCTAACTGTGCTCAATTTTACCTTAGCATAATTTATACTTCAATTAATTTGAAAACGAGAGAGCTTTAAAATTTAGTATTTATTATTAGCAGACTGTAGAGTTGTTCAAGAGTTTGACTGAAATAAAACTTAGATGAAAACAATACTGACTGCCTCGGTGGTGTAGTTGTATTATGGTACGACTGCAATCCTAAGGTCTTGGGTTCGATTCCCGGGTCGGGCAAAGCTATATTGAGTTTTTCTATATTAAACTATGTGAATTTTATTCCAGTAATGAAGTCTTCCGCTGTAATAGAATATGAGATTTCATCCTATCACTAAAACTGGGGCAACAATACAAGGAGAGAATTGAACTCACTAATGAAACATAAACCGCTAAGCTTCGTGATCCACCTCCCGGCATACTGCAATCAGTAGATACGTAATAAACCTCGATATGAGGCCGTTCTTAATGTTAAAGGTATTGCGGCAGATTTCTAGTGCATTCTAGATACCAGGTACTTAACTATTATTCACTATTAGCTCATGACTAACGGGTATAACACGTATTAATGCTGGCCATTTAACTCGACACACATTAGAAACTAATCTAAGAAGTCCGGTAAAAAAATATAAAAAGAAAACAATGGTATCTAAACATTCCAAATTCAAACAGACAAAATGCTACAGTTTCGAAATTATCACCAATCACCGGTGTTTGCCGAACGCACCCGATGTTTGTCGAACGCGGCTGAATGTTGACCGATCATGATCTACTTAAAGCACTCCAGGCAATATTGACGTTTTGTGTTTAAAATGTTGTACCAACTTAACTTTGCTTTTGAGCCACGTATTTCCAAATACGGATATTTAGTTTATCGGTAGCAACAATAATATTGTCATTTCGTTTTTCGATAAACTTAATTTTGCAGGTATGCTGCAGTAAAATAGGTATTCGATATTATAAGATTTTAACGGAAGCAGTAAAGTTTGTCTATGTTGCTTGAAAAGGTATGCGTTCGATTTTTAATTTATTTTTCGATAAGTACCGAACATTGTTCTATTATGACAATTATTAACCTATTTACTCCGGAACTTCTGTATTGATCATAGACCATAATGAGCATCAGCAAATGAGCTTCAAAGATACCGCAAGGATTAAAAAAGAACACAATCCATGGCAATGCTCAGAAATAAACGAAACACTCAGTGAGCAATTATCAATTTAATCAATTTGTTTATACTACTCACAAATATTAACTACGATAAATGGTATTAAAAAAAAAAATAAGGAGATCTCGAGTTCAGTTATTAAACAGTTCTTTAAAGACTGATATCATCCGGAAAGGATCTTTGAACATCGGAAATGTCCGAAAACCATTAAAGCAAACGGAATCCACTTAAAAAACCACTTCAATGAGAAATTTACAAACATAACAGTTAATGAGAGGAAGTGACTTCCCGAAAACTGTACGGACTATCAAAAGAATTGTTATACCGCATCAATCAAATTATCGACTCTCTTTTGAGATTAAAAATGCTGTATGTTAAACAAACAGAGGATATACGGGAGGGAAAGTGCGTTGGAAACGCTTCATGAAAAACTTTGTTCATACGGCGCTATACGCTTAAATATAATGTACAAGAGAAAAGAACAGAATAGTATATTATTACAATAACACCACCTATTATCATTCTATCTGTAGCGTGTCCTTAAGAGGGGTCGAATCAATACATTTTTCACGAAAGTTGGTGATGCGATTTGAAATAGTTTATCCATACAACCTATCGCCTCCATGGTCAACAGCTGTAGCTGAGTGATCAAAACCAATCAAATGAGGTTATAAAAATCCAAGCAAAGTTGCTCGAGCTAAGATTGGAACTCAAGACATCCTAGCTCCAGTCTCCTATTAGGCGAAGTCCACGATGACTGCGTAGTACCAAATATCAATATTTCACAGAAATCCAAGTTTTGCTATAAACTTTCCAGCTATAGATGCGGGAAATGTAATATAGGCTCTTCATTTTACAGCCGTCTCAATATCCGCTATACTACGGAAGCTGTCAATAGTTTGTCAAATAACTTATGAATAATGGCTATCGTTTAAAATTAACTTTAGTAAGATGTGATTTTAGTGAAACAGAGTATACGTTAGTGGTAAAATTATTAATGATTGGTTATTTAAATAGTTTGTACTGAGCATTAGTTATTTTGTAAGCTATAGTTGTCTGCAGTTTTCAATAAAAACTCTATTTTTTTTATTAGAATTGGTTCTACATTTTTTTTTATCCTAATCTCTTACTAGCCTGACGAGGGTCAGCTTATGTAAGAACACCGGTCTTTTGGGTGAGTGCAGAAGGCGCTCGCAACCCTTAAAATGAAGCGACTATGCTGAGGGCGACCTTTTTTTTTTTTTTTTTTTTTTTTTTTTTGTCCCTGACTAAACTCTTGTTAGCCTGACGAGGGTCGGCTTATACAAGAACACCGGTCTTGTGGGTGAGCGCAGAAGGCGCTCGCAACCCATTAAATTAAGCGACCACGCTGAGGGCGACCCACTAATGGGTCACGACCTCGGCTCAGGGCGGCCACTGAGAGGATAAGACATCAGCGTTTGGGGAAATTTGGTTTGAAACCTAATCCTATTTACGTGTTGATCGTAGTCTTCGGCACGCGGGCCGGAACTGCTAAGAGAGGGCAGGGGGTTGGGGAACGCGACGAGGTCCTCGACGGCGAGGACGGTACAGCGGTCTTGTTAAGTGTATGAGCTTTATATGCTCGTTCTTTTCGCGTAAGGCCAGAGTGATTTCGTCCTCTGGATCTGACAAGACTGAACGCGGTCGTCTCCATTTGGCGCGATCAAATGGAGTATAAATCGACGCTTTACGGATAATCGTGTTCGGGTGGTTTACCGCCCTGTCGAAATAGCGTCTGCTGGCGCACTGCATAAAGTGCCTGATGGTCGGCATATTGGTGTCCACGTGGAGGTTGCGATTGCGAACGTACCACGGGGCACCAAGTGCATGTCGTAAGAATCGATTTTGAAGCACCTGCATTCGCTGAAGGCGACCGGGCGGTAAATGAGCGAATACGGGCGACGCGTATGTCATTATCGGACGGATGCATGTTTTAAAGATCCTAATCTTGTTGCGGATTGACATCTTACTATTTTTGTTTAGGAGCCAGTGAAGCTGGCTCATCGCGAATGCGGCTCGCGCGCGTACCGCATTTACGTGTGGGATGAAGGTCAACCTCTGATCAAGGGTAACTCCTAAATATTTGGCTTGGCCCTTCCAGGGAATAACCTGGTCGGACATGCGGACTGAAAAGTGAGGGACATGGACTTTCCTTTTCCGAGTGAAAAGGATGGCCTGACTTTTGGTGGGATTGACTGTGATTCGCCATTTGCGGAACCACTCACCGAGTTCGTCGGCGGCGGTTTGCAAAGTGCGCACCACTTTGTCGGGGTCTATACGTGAAGCGTATATTGCGGTATCATCCGCGAATAGTGCCAGATGGGCGTTTTGTGGTCTAGGGATGTCGCTTGTGTACAGCGAGAATAGAAAGGGGGACAGGGCGGAGCCTTGCGGGACTCCGGCCGTGATGGTGTGTCGGGAAGAGAGAGTTCCCTCCACGCGATATCTGAAACCGCGATTCGACAGGAAATCTCGTATGATGTGCACGAGTTGTGTGGGCACGTTGAGAGTGTACAGCTTGAAAAGCAAGCCGTTGTGCCACACCCTGTCGAATGCTTTTTCGATATCGAAGAAAATAGCACCGGTAGGCATTCCTTTACGGAATTGTTCGTGGACGTACTCCGTGATGCGGAGCACCTGATTGACACAACTGTGTCTAGGGCGAAAGCCAAACTGTTCTGGAGGGATCAAATTTTGATTGAAAGCTACTATTTTAAGGCGGTCGAGGACGATCCGCTCGTAGATTTTGCCCAGAGTACTGAGCAGACTGATGGGCCTATAAGAGGAGGGTTCGAAAGCGGGTTTCCCCGGCTTGTGGATTCCTATCACAACTGCCTCTTTCCAGACCTCTGGGAAGATGCAGTTACGAAACGCGGCGTCATAGATAGAGGTAAGAATTTGAACTAGATGCTCCGGGAGCATCTTAATCATACGAGTAGGGATTAGATCGCCCCCGGGGGCTTTCCTACGTTTGAGTGCCTTGATCAGAGTGGTGACTTCTTCGATCGTCACCGGCGCAAGGGGATCGGGCGGCGGGTCGACGTCCGGGTCGACGTTATCGTATAGCGGTCGCGGTATAGAGACTGGCGGTGGCCGGACCGCGTTCCTATCTTCGACGAAGGTGTCAACCGCAACAAGAATGTCGTCATCTACGGGTACGGAGGTGAGCGAGCATTGAGACTCCAGGCTGCCGGCCAGTAGTTCCGCTTTCTCGTCGTCATCAAACGCCGGGCGTTGATTCGGACGATTGAGCGGAGGCATGGAGGCCACATCGTTTCTCTTGAAGGAACGAACCAGTTGCCAAAAGGCGGTATGAGTCGGATCGATATCGGCAAGGCGAGTGTTCCACCTCGAATCGACGACCTCTTTTATGCGACGCTTAACCTCACGTTGGAGGTAGCGCACAAGATGTCGTCGTTCCGGGACGGGTCTCGTCGCGCAGGATTTGAGCGTAGCGTTACGCAACCTCACCCACCACCGAACGTCTTCGGGAAGTTGCCAGTGACTGTGAACAGTCTCTGGCACCCTCTCGGAGCTTTCGCTCAAAACGTTCTGAAGGTGGTCGGTGAAGACGCGTATCGCGCTGGTCGTTTCCTCGGGAGTAACGATGTTGGTCGGGATCGCGGAAAGATCAGTGGATGAGGTGTCCGCGAGCTTGGTGCCTAAAAGACGCCAATTCGTTTTCACCTTCATCGGGATATTAGGACCTGTGTCTGTTGGACTGTTTTCGGGGACTAGATCGAGGATCACAGGTCTGTGGTCAGAGTCTAACTCTTGTAACACTTGCATGGAACGCACGCTAAGGCTTACGTTCCGTACAAGTGCCACGTCGAGTATGTCCGGTCGGTGGTCGTCGTTGTAACTATAGTGGGTAGGTTCTGAGGGAACCAATAGGCTTAGATTGATTGTGTCAAGACAACTCTCTAGGACTGCACCACGCTCGTTGGTCGAGTTGCAGTTCCAGAGGGTGTTCTTGGCATTGAGGTCTCCCGCCAAAATGACGGAATCCCCCAGATCAAATAGGGTTTCGAGTTCGTTGGAGTGAAGCTCCTTAGTGGGCGAGAGATAGGCCGATATGATGGTGATCGGCGGGTGTCCGGTCATGGCTAGCCTGCAGACCGAAGCCTCAATGTTGCTCAAGCTTATCGGTGATTCTAATGGAATACAATGAAGGGACCTTTTGTAATAAATGAGAGTGCCTCCTAAACGGCCACTGGTACGATCATTTCGCACCAGTTTGAAGTTTGGGATGTTGGGATCGCGGTGAGAGGGCTTAAGGAACGTTTCCTGGATGAGGAAAACGTCAATTTGGTTGTCGCGGACAAAAGAAGAAATTTCGGCTTTTTGGTCCCGAATGCCGTTACAATTGAAAAACCCCACTCTGAGGGAGCGAGGTTTTGTCCGCTGGGGGAGTTGTCTGGCGTTGGTAGCCATTTATGAAATTAAAGAGGGGAGACGCACAGCGTTAACTGTAGCCTCGAAGATTTGTTGCTGGATCAGAGCGATCTCAGCTATGAGAAGGGGGTCTTCTACTCCCGTACGGGTGAGTAGACGGGAACGCTCGAAAAGTTTCCCGTGGAGAATCATTATCTCCGGGGAGCCTAATAGTGAGGCGACTGAGGAAGAGGCGTCGCTTGCCTTCGCCGCCACCGTCGCCGACTGAGAAGGGGTGGGAGGGGTGGTGGGTTTGGGTATTGGTTTGGGCTGGGCTGCCTTTGAAGAAGGAGCCACAGCTGGGGGAGGAGAGGGTCGAGTAGAGGCCGGGGCAGCGGGAGTGACTCCGCTGGGGGCCTGAGAAATGGGTTCAGCGCGCGCCGTGGGAGGAAACCACGGGTTGCGCACTGGCGCAGGTGCCAGTTTGAATGTGGTGGCCTGAGGGGCCGAGGGAGCCGCAGCTTTAGGAGCTTTGGCAACTCTTTTGGGGGCGCGAGGGCATCCGCGATAATTCGCTGGATGGCCGGTTTGCCGGCAGTTGGTGCACGAAGGCGGCTCCGTGCACTGAGAGCGGTCCTTGGGACGGGGGCACTCGGATGTGCCGTGTTCGCCGAGGCACTTGACGCACCTGGCGGGGAGGCGACAGCCACGAGAATTGTGGCCGTATTTCTGGCAGTTGTGACACTGCCCTATCTGGGTCGATTTGTGTGGGGCTTCGACGGTGAAGCCGCCTAGCCCCGAGATATCTTTAATCTCAAAAAGTCTTTTGACGTCGGAAGGGGACTGAAGAATGGCAAGGACCATTTCATATTGGATTCCCGGCCGGGAGGCGCGGGACTGTCTGTGCATCCTGTGCACTTCTAAAGTGACTATGCCTTTCTCTTCAAGGCCTTCTTTGACCTCGAGAGTCGACATTTGGACGGGGATACCGCGAATGACGTAGCGGAAGCGCCGCTCGTCCGGAAGAGAATACGTAAAGTAGTGCCAATGTTTGGCGTCCAAGAATTTAGTCAGCGCCCTGTGGTCCGCGATTGAGGCGGGCTGCAGGGCAAGAAGTTTGTGGACTTTGTTCCACGAATTAGAGGAAATGGTGATGCGCTGTTTGCGCAGTTCCTCAAATATGTCCCTCATGGTCATATTTGAGGGGAGTTGGAGATTTAACCTCGGGGGTTTTTTAGGCCCCTTTGGTTGAGTCGGCGGCGATGGCGGCGTCGACGCAGACGCGGACGCGGTTGGCGCTGAAGGCGCGGTAGGCGCAGAAGGCGCGGATGGGGAGGTTGGTGCAGGAGCAGCGACACTTCTCTGCTTCTTCCTCCGGCTGTTTTTCACCGTGGTGAAGCCTTCCTCGTCGCGTTCCGACGAGGACGATTCCTCCCCGGATTCACAGGCGGAGGAAGAGGCCGAGATCGGCCGTTTCTTAGGGTTATTAGCTTCGGGTTGGCTGGGGGACGTGTCCATTTCCTCTTCAGACTCCGCGGAGCCGCCCGAGGTTTCGGTGGTCTCCGTCGAGGTCGTAGCCTCGGACGACTCCGAGGTGTCTGAGGACGCAGACGGTTCCCTGGCTTCCCTAGCCATTGATAAAATTTCTTGTCGGACCACGTTGTCCGACCGGAACATCTCCCTCACCACTCTCATTATTTCCTCCCTGGAAATAATGGGCGCGGTGAGGGGGGTGTTGACTACGTTTGGTTGAGCGGCGACGACAGGCCGCTCGGGAGCCAAATCCATCGGCCCAGAATCAGCCATATTGGCGGCTGAGTCCGAGCCTATGGTAGAAAATGATTTGGGGGCCGCGTGTGTGTTCACTAACCCCGGGTGTGCACCGCCTGTAAAGAACACACAGAAGAAACCAGGCGGGTTCACACAAAACGAAACGAGCGCGGATCGCGACGCGGTGTGGGACGCGATGAACTAAGTCCCCGGGTAGGAACGCCCGGGGGTGAGTATGTGCGTGTCCCTCCCCGCCGGGTATAGGCGAGGGGGGGTGTACTTAAAATTAGGTGTGCCCTAAGCTTGTATCCCTTTTGCCAGTCTTATTGTGCAAAAGGGTTCCTAACAGTCCGTGTACCGTAAACGGTATTGGCCGGAGGCCGCACGCTCAACCGATACACGGGATGGATTTTAAGGAAAGGGTAGGGTTGGGAAGGTGATGTACGGGAGAGACTGCGGTGTGCCTCCGCAGCCTCCGGATCCGTACCCGTCGGCTTTGCCTTGCCCTGAAGGGGCGCAGCGCGTTGCCGGTGACGCGACTCGGCTTGTTAGCACCGTTAGGTTTCCGCCGAGCCAACGCCCTGAAGGGGCCAAACGTCGATAAGAAACAAATTGGGCTAAACCCTGTCCTGAAAAGGACGCGGCTTGGCCCGAAATAGGCTAACAAAATAGCAAAGGGTTGCCCCTTTGCTACCTGTTTGGCCTTGGCTGTAGCGAGGTCGCTACGGAACGCACCGAGCAGGTACTCGGACGGAACAATGGAATGTCGCAGCAGGTACTGCGACAAACAAAAGGTCCGCTCGAGTCGGCTGCTCAGAACGGAATGCTGAGGGCGACCAGTTCTATTATAATTTTATAAAATTGCCGACGTGTAACTGGTTCCGTTCCATTTTCGGGTACACTAGTTGCGATTCTGTATACGCCTATGGACATACAGGGCTGTGTGTGTGTGTGTGTGTGTGTGTGTGTGTGTGTGTGTGTGTGTGTGTGTGTGTGTGTGTGTGTGTGTATAAATGTCAAATAAATACCAACCTGCCGAAAATAATACAATACCTCAACATGAATTTTAGGACATACAAAAACTTTATGTAAAACATTGTTATATATCTCGTATTAGAATATATTAAGCGTTATTCGTCAGAGATGCGTGCCCTTGGGTGTTGAACCTGCGTACGTTGATCTCGGTAGTCCCTTCCACCCCCATCAAAGTGAATACCAATGTATACTAAGGAAATGATACTGCTAATCGCAGCTTCCCGCCGCGATTACCGTCCCGTGTGTCCCCATTTAGAAGTGTAGGGCATCAAGTACTTACAATCATTGGACGCGATCAAAAAATGTATTGATGCAAAGCTCTTCGACTATTACCGATGTGTACGCGGAATCCACATCTTGATACTTCTGGTGGATGATGGATCTGAGGTCCATTTTGAAGGGAAAGAAACAATATTTATGCTATAAGTAGGATACCTGAAGCATAATGAGACGGAAATTACCTTGGCTTATCATAGGTACACTAGTTGTACGTCTACCTGCCTCTTCGAGTGACGGCGTGACTTTATGGCACATACATAGTACATTCATAGGGTCCTGTATTTGCACAGAGGTTTGTATCGAGTTTTACAACTACGAGAAAATTACAAGCCAATATCTGGTCTGAATTAAAAGATCATTTTTTTCTCAAATCGAACTTGCGATAGCTTCTCTCACAGCCCGCTGCGGCTTTAATACTCACAAAAGAAAAATACGCAATATTGACTAGACAGAATTCCATAAAGCATTTACTCTTAGTTAAGGTGGTAAGTCTCTGGTATGTAAGAGATCGTCTACTGTCTAGTTAGATGTTACTACTGTGTTTGAAACAGCATTGCATTCATTGGTGTATATTGGGGGGATATCCGGCTCCTCTTAGCTTACTACAAAAATAATTAGGGCCACTAATTATGTACACATTAACTTTTGGCGACGTGGGGTTGGGGAGAAAGAGGTTGCATACATGACTTATTTGTTGAAAGAAGGTTTTTTTGTGTCATGAGACGGCAAGAACCTACGCTACGCCACTAACATTTTGATATCCTCAGACCCCTCCTATGTGAAAGATATTGCTATGCCTGTGATTGCATTTATCTGTGAGTGATAGTTTAAAAAACATTTAAGCTACTGGGATTACATGGCATTACGCGGCTTAACAATTTTGTTTGATTACAAGCCGAGGCTTAACATTGAAAGCATTAAGAAGCGCAGTATGGTGGCACGTTCTTAAATCTGAAAACATATTACTTAAATATCCTATGACATTTCCGGCCTTTGTAGTAGAATAAATCCCATACGTATTATACGCAATGTATTGAATTATAATGATCCCAAATTATACAATGAACATGCCACAAATTATCATACTCTGCCCAATTATCTGGCTTGTAACACGAGCTCACCACAAACCAAGCCAAAAACTTCTCAGAATCGGTTATTTGACTCCAAAACGAATTTAAGCCAATATTACTATTTACATTATTTTCTTATTTATATCTTTATACCGTAAAACAAATTAAATAAACAGTTATCGAAGTACTAAGCCAATTTTAATAAAGCTTTTCTAGAGAGTCCACGAACTGTTGTCCCACGATAAAGGCTAGCAGGAAAATGATATACAAAATTGCAAATTAATTTGCCTTAGTCACTTCAATTTCAGCGAATTGATTTAAAAACTCATTATGGAGTTAACAAAAGCATCGTGAAAGTTTAGATTAGGACCTAGATAGTAATTACGTTCAGGAGTTAATTATTTTTTAGTATACAATGGGTACTAGATATCAATTTAGTATATACTAGATACCAATCTCGGATTTATTGTAATTTGCACCCTTGAATTGGCTGAATTCAATTTTGTTGGTAAATTGATAGAATGGTATAAGTGGCAATGTGTAGGAAAAACAATTAACATCGAGGCCAGTAATGTATTGAATTTGATTCAGAATATAAGGAGGTAAGAAACTTTATTCTTTACTAGCTTTTGCCCGCGGCTCTGCCCGCATGAATGAGATTTCCCGGGATAAAAGTCCCGCTTTATATTGTCCCGGGATAAAAAGTAGCCTATGTGTTAATCCAGAACATGATCTACCCGTGTGCCAAATTTCATCGAAATCCGTTCAGTAGTTTTTGCGTGAAAGAGTAACAAACATCCATACATTCTTACAAAGTAGGAAGTGGGATATTAGTAGGATTAATGTGCATAACATTATAATAAAACATACCTACACTCGAAAAACATAACCCTCCTTCTTTCGCAGTCGGGTAAAAATAATAAACGATCATTTTAATTGACAACATTTCAAAATCTAAACCTACCTAAAACAAAAATACTATGTCTTAATTATTCTATTCTGAATATGATTACATTTAAATTCTTTTTTTAATACGTAGGTAATTTCGGAAAAAAGTAGTATCAGAAATATAAATGATGACGTCACACATACGGTGGAATGAAGTAGTTTCATACAATTTATATAGATACGTAAGTACTGAGTAGTAGGTAATCATATAGTATAAACATTTGAGTATATTGAAAAAATGAAATGTTGTCATTTCTGTATTATCTACCGTCCCTCTCTTGCTTTCAGATCATTCTATCGAGAAAACTCCAAATTCCTTAACACAATCTCCGAGACGATTTCACTACACAGCTCGTTTACTCCGTATTTACAAATTAAACAGGTAATTTAAGACCAAATGTGAGCAAAGTAAATAAAACAACACCTGCTTACACAACCGCGTCAAAATTAAAATTAAAATCGCCAGTCACGTGGCAATTCCACAAAAAGCCACCTTCATATTTATGTAACTCGCTATTATCATAAAGTAACAATATTCAATGATTGCTTAATTAATAATTAAATTATTCATTTGTTGGCGAATCGAAACTTAATCCAAAGAGCACAGATAAAAAATTGACAACTACTAATTATGAGTGCACACAAAAAAATCCTTTGCATATTAAAAAAAGAAAAAACCAAACTATCAAGACTTAATACGCGCAATCAATAGCATTGTACGAATGCCACCACAACTTGGGTGGTCTGAAAGTAGCGAGTGCAGCTGTCTCGCTCGCGCTCGTGCGTTCTGTCAACGTGTCGTCCCACTCGGCTGGGAAGTTCGTCTGCCAAAGATTAACCAAAAGAGATGAGTGGATGCGAGATAAGAGAGTTTTGTACACTGCACCGCATCAATATGACAATATTGACAAATATATTCTACTAATATTTTCAATAGCTGATTATGGATTCGAAGTTACTTTAAATACTGGTTTGCATACATTAATCACGAAACAGGTTTATTAAATTTCTTAATTACACGTATCACTGGGTTTGTAATTAATATTGGAAATCGATGGTAACTCTAATAAATTATAAGCTTTAAAATGTAAGATCATTTGATGAAGCTATAAAAAATAATGGCGTGTCATGGCCACGATATCGAAGGCGTTAAACATTTTTTATACTTTAATATAAGTACTTCAAGATTATCGAAGAAAATTCTATGTATCACACATTCTAAACAGGAACGCTTTGTTAATAATTAAGAAAAAATGGAAAGCTCTACGCCGCCTAGAATAATTTAGCAAATTGTAAACCTATGTACGATCATACACACACACACACACACTCACGCCTGTTATCCCCGAAGGGGTAGGCAGAGACACAACTAGTGCACCCACTTTTCGCCGTTATTCCGTCCCATGATGTGATAGGGGGCGAGTCTATCGCCATATCGGGCACAAATTCCAGGCTCCGGGCTGATACTGAATAGAAAAACTCAATATCACTTTGCCCGACCCGGGGATCGAACCCGAGAACATGTACGATCATGTTGTTAATATTTATCAAAATTTGGCGTAGAAATCTGTCATCCTTTGGTTAAGCGATAATTTCCCTCTTATAGTAACAAATATTTAAAAAGGTGATTTAGAGATTTTGCACATCAATCAATAAATAGACAGAGTCACCAGTCTTTTAAAACCAATAAACGAGTGTTACGCTCGTACGCAACCAACCGACCCCTCTGCAATGAATTATTCTATGTTAAATTTCACTCTACCCTTTTCGCAACATACCTTCTCTACAGTCGCAAGGATTCGCTTGTTCACTCCCACGCTTGCACTTTTGACCTCGCGCGGTATCTGCCGTCCTTGTCTAGCGCATACGTACAAAAAAAGACGAAAGGTGACCCATCAACTAAAATGAACACTTAATGAACATGGAACATTGTTTCAATATACTTTTTAGATAGCTGTACGAGAGTGACGTCTTTGCCTGTATTTTTTAGTCTGCGGCACGTTGGAGATGTGATTTTCGGCCTAATTGTGCGTATTTTAGGTTTAAATTGAATCGTTTTTTTTTGTTATATGAGTAATACATTTTTCTAAATATTATGGCAACTGATTTCATCAATTTTTGTAAAAGTAAGATGGCTGATTGAAATCATCATAATTGCCCATAAATAGAAACAACACCACGCAAACTTTCAATTATGAAGCAGTGAAGCACTGCGACGTCCGCTCTTTAACCCTGTTTTTCAAAAGCCATATTAAGCTTATAATGATGTGTATCTTGCCTAAGATTCGGACCCCGAATCTTCTGGTTCATAGCTCATATTATAGGCTACTACTAGAATCAGGTGACAGGTCAGTTTTTTTTTAATATTTGCAATAGTTTCCATTTTTTTTTATAATTTTCCCTTTAGGGAAGGCAAAGGGTTCGAGCCCATACAGCCTCGTCTTAAGTGATATTTTTGGTTGACTTTTTTCCTACGTACTATGTCGTAGTAAAGCAGTGGCTACCTTACCAAGACTTTATCAAGGAGTTTTGGCGGCAACGAAAAAAACACTTGATTGCCACAGTTATTTCAATTCACTGCATTTGAGCACTTTAATAGAACTATATTGGATAATATACCACCAGAATTATGCAATATAACACTAAGTATCACCAAAATAACGAATTAAAACAAGAGCTCCTCATGACACTTCCACGTTCCCGCCAAAGCTCCGCAATAGTTTCCAATTATGACGTGTAAGATCGAACGGAAAAGTACTCTGCTGAAAAATGAGAGACTGTTTTTATTTTAGCTCACCGTTAGTTACCTATTAGTAGTAGTAGTACTTAGAATCAACCGTAGCAAAACAAAATTGATGTTTGTTGACCGTGAAGGAAGCTCACCGCGAACTTGGGAGCTACGCGACCTTGATGTGGTGCAAGAGTTTGTATACTTGGGGTCTCTTGTGCGTACTGATGGGGATTGCGAGAAAGAAGTGGTCAAAAGGGCACAGATGGCTAAGACAGCAGTGAAGAGCTTGGAGAAGATCTGGAAGAACCGTAACATCTATCGCAATACGAAAGTACGTCTCATGCGCAGCCTAATATTCTCCATCTTCTTGACGCCTCGGAAACGTGGACCCTTAAAGCTCGCACCTTAAACAGGATTGATGCGTTCGAAATGTGGTGCTGCCCAAATGTTGGGTATCTCTTGGACTGCACGTCGCACTAACGCATCAATACTGGATGAGCTAAAGATTGAGACCCGCCTTTCCACTATTTGCATTCAGAGAGTGCTCACTTTCTTCGGTCATGTGGCACGCCGGAAGCCCGATAACTTAGAAAAGCTCATACTAGTTGGCCGCATGAACGGGAAACGGAACAGGGGAAGAGCACCTGCCCGATGGACGGACACTATCAGGGAACGCACCCGATTGAACATCCCAGCAGCCATGCGCCACGCAGAGAACAGAGCGGCCTGGAGAACACTGGTGGCGGAAGTTGTTAATAGTGGTCACGACCCTCAGCCTTGAGGAATCGACTAAGAAGAAGAAAGAAGTTACCTATTATGTGTGGTCAAAGTCTCGGTAACTGTACATTACCGATCTCAGAGAATGAATAGGATTTTAGAACAATTTATTAGTTGAACAATCTCACTCACCGTATCAAAGTCAATAGATCAATTACCTCTTCACGTCGGTTTTCCATGAGGCGACGACACTAGTTAAGTCGACATATCCATTCTGAACATGAATAGAGTGGCTCCACAAATGACATGTAAAGGCTCTCTACAAGCTGTATGTTTGATTTCAAAGTTGAATTACATGAAATTGGTAACGATTTTAAGCTCAAAGCTTGTGGTTAAATTTAAAGTATGTACCTACCTAATTATTTTCCGTGGAGACAAGGCAAAGAAATCTTAGGTCATTCAACCATTAACAAGACTGAAATGCTTTCGTTTGACTCGTCAAAGTGTTTTTATGGAAAAAATCATGTGCATATAGTTAATCCTACTAAATATTTATAAACGTGAAAGTTTGTAAGAATGTATGGATGTATGGATTTTTGTTCCTCTTTCACACAAAAACTACTAAACGGATTTCGTTGAAATTTTGCACACGGGCAGATCATGTCCTTGATTAACACATAGGCTACTTTTTATCCCGGGAAAATATAAAACGGGACTTTTACCTCGGAAAATCCTATTTACGCGGGCGGAGCCGCGGGCAAAAGCTAGTATATTATAATAATTTATATAATTATAGTTTTCGATGTTCGGAATGATAATATATAAAATAGCAACAAAATCAGGTGTCTTATTACTCATAACGCGAACGGAACCGCCGAAAAAGAAATTAAAAGGTATAACAAGTTTATAATACAATCAAAGTACCGAAAGCGCGGTAATTAAGTTCTTTTAGCGAGCTCGGCTTTCACTGTGTACTAATTTTAACAATTATCGACGCTTGTTACGATTTTTTGTAATTAGTACAAGCGCCCTACCAGTCATTTTATGAGTAATTTATGTAGATTAATATCTGAACTTGAAATATAAATTAGGTGACATTGCGTCTAAGCTTATTTGGGAGTAGAATGTCCTGCCGAGACGAAAGTTCAAAACCCAATATAACGCAACGTACATCTGACTTTTCTTGTCATGTCTCTATTCTTTATGAATACTCATACGCATACTCACGCCTTTTATCCCCGAAGAGGTAGGCAGAGGCGCAATTAGTGCACCCACTTTTCGCCGTGCATACTCCGCCCCATGATGTGACATTCTATAGCCATATCGGGCCTAAAATCCAGACTCTGAGTTGATATTGATTAGCAAAATCCAATATCACTGCTCAACCTGGGGATCGAACCCGAGACCTCAGAATTGCAGTCGTAGGGGAGACCAGGGATAGTTGACCAAATTTCAGCTTGGACGCCTATATTTTTATGGTTTTAGTATATAATGTTTAAAAAACCTATAGGTTCGATAGGTGCACTAATAAGCTTTCGAAAGACACACCAAAAACCTCGCAAATGTTTATAACATAGTGTACAAAAGCCATTTTGTGGAACCAGAAAATTAAGTCAACCTACCCTATGCCTGGGGTCGGTGGACTATTCATTAGGGGTAAATTGACCTACGAATTAATTGGTATAAAATACGGCAATAAAATAAAAGAAAACACTACAAGTACTTATTTACTATTATCAATGTGTCTTATTGAGACAAAATATCATCAACATTTACATAATAAACATATAATTTTTCACTTTTTGTACGATTTTCATTATAAGGGCGGAAACAAAAATCCTGCCACAAGCAGAGGGCTGACTGTTTCGATTAGTTATTCTCTTGTGAATTCACATGATTTTGGAATAACAAACTTTTGTTAAAATTGACAAAAAAACTCACTTTATTTCATGTGAAGAATATTTGGATTACTACATGGTACATTTTCTAGGTAGCCAACTAGCCCCAATATAAAATTTGTCTACCAGCCCCAAACAACTATTTTAATTTTCAATCACGTGTAAGTACCTCAAAACCGTGGCAAAATATTTTATAAAATACACTAAAATAATCATCAATAACCAAACTCTTACTTTAAATTACTCGAAAGTAATTAACATTGAGCATAAAGGCTTCAATACAAATAATATTAAGAGGTAAATAATTACTCATAGGTATCATTTTTCGATAAATCGTTTTTTCTCCTGGACTACGTGTGCCCGCGGTGCCACGTTTGCGGTGAAGATTCGTAAACAATTAACGGTTTTTCGTGTATATCAAGACGACGCAACACTTTAAAATAGCTCGAGTTATTGACTGTTATTCATCCTGCCCCTATCGCCAACCATCCCCGGTCTCCCCTACTGTAATACAACTACGCCACCGAGGCAGTTTTTGAATTATTGTTCGCTTAAATGATGAAGGCATAACATTATGAGGAAACTTGCATACTTTAGTAGTTTTCTATGAGAATTTCAATTTTTATTTTGAATTTTAATTGACTGCCTCGGTGGCGTAGTTGTATTGCGTACGCGTAACGAGTACGATTTGCGCGCTGAGGTCCTGGGTTCGAATCCCGGGTCGAGCCAAAAACTTTGTGACTGGGTTTATCCATCATAAAAAAATTACTCAGTCGCAGCTCGGAGTCAGGAAGTTGGCGGTGTGATACCCCCGTGCCTCGGAAAGCACGTAAAGCCGTTGGTCCTGCGCCTGATCTCTCTCCGGTCATGTCGGATTGCCGTCGTAGCGGACTATGAGAGTGAAGGAATAGCGAGTGCACCTGTGTATTGCGCACACACTTGTGCACTATAATATCTCCTGCGTACCTGGCTGATCTCCGTTGAGATTGGCCGCCGTGGCCGAAACTGGCTAGGAGGATTTCATTTTTTCATTCATGAGAATTTCGAAAGTGTGTGAAAGCTGCCAACCTGTACTGGGCCAGCGTGGTGGATTAAAGCCCTGTTAGTAGTAGAGGAGGCCCGTGCTCAGCACTGGAACAATATGTAACTCAAGGCTGGCATTAGATAGTATTATTATTTACTAGCTTTTGCTCGCGGCTCCGCCCGCTTTATAAAGTTTTTCCTAGATAAAAATCCCGCTTTATATTTTCCCGGGATAAAAAGCCTATGTGTTAATCCAGAACATGATCTACCTGTGTGCCAAATTTCATCGAAATCCGTCCAGTAGTTTTTGCGTGAAAGAGGAACAAACATCCATACATTCTTACAAACTTTCGCCTTTATAATATTAGTAGGATAGTAGGATTACTGCACTGAAAGACGAAAAGAAAGAAAATGTGTACTATATGCTTTCTTCACATGAAATAGGAGGTATAGAGTGTCTTGATGTCCTATATAATTTATAACTGACAAAAATTTTGTTCAAACGGAATTCTGATACCGTGAGCGATTCTACAAAGATGTACTAGTGAAAAACATTAGTTTACAAGCTAAAAACATTTGACGCGATGTTAAGTGATTTCCTCCTGTCACAAACATTCGCAATATAAGATGAGCTACCGATCTACCTCATTTTATATTCAATCCGACCTGCGATTATTGCGTAGTCTAAGGTTTGATTACACCGCTTGCTGACAAACGCTATTTGTCACATAAATATATAAGCCGACTAAAAACAAAAGCCACTCTCTAATCTATACTCCTAAGAAATACATAAACATCTTCACAAACTTTCTTGTTAATATTAGTAGGAAGAGCAATTCTTTTACGAATTAATGAGTGATTAATTATTTTTTATGGCATTGAATGACGAGACGAGCATGCCGTTCGCCTGATGGTAAGCGATACGACCACCCAGAAACAGGAGCAACACCATACAACACCTTGAGTCACAAAATGTTGTGTGGCATTTCACTGCGCTCGTCATCCTGAGACATAAGATGTTAAGTCTTATTATTAAAGTAGTTACACTGGCTACTATGTCCTTCAAGCCGAAACACAACAATGCATGCACACTGCTGCTTGGCGGTAGAAATATATATTGCGATTTAATTTATCTACAGCATGGGCCATCTCGACCAGTAGTAGGTACAGTCAGAAAATAGTATGCTCGATCACCTTCAGAGAGGCTACTGCGAAAAACGAAATCCGTAGTTTCGGGTGACGGATCGCACGTTTTCTTACTACGAAGTGTTACGGATCCTTCTTTATGAAGAGTTGTTACGTGACGAAAGTGTTGAGCGAAGTCGGAAGCGTCGCAAACTGCGTGAAACCTTCGTTCAACGGTGACGGATCCGAAGTAATTTGGTAGTAAGTTTAAATCCGAAGTTCGTCGTTTCTTCGTTTCGGACCGACGTTTCGGATTTCATTTTTCGCAGTAGCCCCTAAGGTTCTAAATAAGTCGCTTGCGTGTCTTCTGTCAGCAACATGCACCTTACAACTAAAGAAGACAATAAGAGTTCTCTGCTGTTTCCTTTCGACATCTCCAAAATTACCGCACCTTACTAACTACATAACTACAGGACATAAACTACGTAACTACAGTTACGTAGTTACGTGTTACTAACTACGTAACTAGAGGACATAATGAGACTTAACATCTTATGTCTCAGGATGACGAGCGCAGTGGAATACCACACAATACTTTGTAACTCGAGGAGCTGTATCGTGTTACTACTGTTTATGGATGGCCATATCGCTTACAATCAGGCGAACGGCATGCTCGTCTCGTCATTCGATGCCATAGAAAAAAAAACCTTGGTGAATTATGAAAACTGGGCGTTTCATGTTGACAAAGTGTACTGGCACCTAATTTGATAACTGTACCACTATGTGAAAACTAACTGAAAGTGACTTGCTCTTGGGAAATTATATTTATCCTTTGCTTTTTTATACAGGTATGACAAAGTGACCCCACTGCATGTAATACTAACGAGTGAGTTATACTATTTCGCGCTCACACCCTCCACTGCAACTCCTGCAAACCAGGATCGGCAGTGGCACGCATTTTATGACACCGAGCGGCGAAGCTCAGCGAGTTTCAGGGAATACTAATCTATCTGTAACCCGCAACGAAACTAATCAAATTGAAAGATAGAGAGAAATTGGAAATATTAATTGTCCACTTCCCTCCACAGCAAAGCGGGAGACAAAAATAATGAACTAAGGAGGTATTTTAACCTCAAGTTTACAAACGTTTACAACTAGAAAAGCCAGTTGTAAAGCACCACGGATAAAAATTCAATGAAAGGGTCCTATCACATGAGCTGTCAAATTTGATTCCAGAAATAGTTATGGCAAAAACGCCGGCAAGCACGGAAATTCTGTCTAGTCTCTACAAGGTCCATGACTACATGGTAGTATACAACCCCAGATGTTATTTGCATACTATCCAGCATGATGTTGCGCTCATCATGCCAAAGACCACACTCCGAAAGTACATGAGGTGCAGACTGTTCATGAGAGATGATCCCTCGCCAGTCGTCACAACTATGCCGGCCTGTTTGAAACTGAATGTGGACAGATTGCTCCTGGAATGCGTAAACGTGGGCCATTATGGTTTTACATCTTGTGTAGGATGGTCGCCATCAGGATGGATACAAATGACCTACCAGTTGGTAATACATTCATGATACCCTGGTATTGTAGCCATTTATGGGCGGATTCACGAGTATCCACCCAATAGATAACCTAGCCATCCTAGATACAGCTATCGAAACATGGGGAAAACCCACTACTTGCACGTACGTAAGTCACGACGTTTCAATTCCTAATAAATATTGTACACTTTGTAAAGTTACAATTGACACGACTTTCTTATCCGTCCAAACAATATCTTTATACAATTACAGATATTATAATACAAATAAGTGATACAGCTAGATGAAAGGATGATTAAGGCCTGCTTGTTTTACCTGTGGTCAGGTAAAGTTACAACTCTTATCACACTGGCGAATTGCAACCATTTCACAGCGTGGCGAAGCTGTGTGCTCGTCTAGTGTAATACGACCGTTAAGTTTACTTGACCACGGATGAAAAAACGTTTTATTACGGGCTTAGGTCCAGTTTCACCATTTTTTTTATTTAACGGGCGTTAGTTAATGGTTCATTAAAATTAACACAAATGTTAAATTATCGGCCGTCCTATGAAAAAACGCCTCGTTAAGGAAGATAATAAATAAATAAATCCTCTTAGCCAATTTTGACCACGGCGGCCAATCTCAACGGAGATCAGCCAGATACGCAAGAGATATTATAGTGCACAAGTGTGTGCGCAATACACAGGTGGACTCCCTATTCCTTCACTCTCATAGTCAGGTGAGACGGCAATCCGACATGACCGGAGAGAGATCAAGCGCAGGACCAACTAAGGTAATTTAAGTTAAAAAGACCCAGTCACAATGATTTCAGGTCAACCCGGGAATCCAACCTCAGCGCGCAAGTCGTAATCGCAACGCCTACATAATAAAACTACGCCACCGAGGCAGTCCGGCATAGACATGGGCGCCGCGCCGGCGTTACGCCGCCGGGCAGGACCCGCGCGCCGCCGCCGCCGCCGCCTAACTTGGACGGCGTGGATTTTGTGAATACTTTTAATTTTTATTGTAAAATTTTATGAATGATTGGGTCTCAAATGTCATATTTAGTTCGATGTAGACATAGGTGCCGTGCCGGCGTGGATTTGGAATAAAAAAAACATTTTTCTTAAAAAAAAATATTCATAGTTATTGGCCGACTTGGGTTTTTTAAAGTTAATAACAGAAAAACGACTATTAGCGTTAACGACTGTAAAAGGCATCTTGGCTACGGCATCTGTGCTCGTGCGCCCATACGCGGCTGGGCTCTTTCAAGCTTGCTGTCTAACCTAAAAGGTCCTGGCATCGCTAACTAAACTTTATGCCGCGGAGTTATGTGGTCCATGATCTTTTACAGCAGTACCTTTTTGGCTGAAACCTTGGACCTTCGAATCTCTCTGCAATGCTCTCCACCACTGGATTCCAGATTCCACAATCCGCAGCAGATAATACGGGCGTACCACACGATCTTTTACGTGACTTACTTGTTGGTTAGATACCGGCCTAGGATCTGGACCCCAAAGCCCTACGGCCACTTTCCACTGGCTCGAGGGAGCTTCCACACACGAGCAGCGTCCGGCTCCTAAATAGAAGCCAAGCGGGCACCTTTCGGCGGAGTTGCCATGGAGGATGTGGTGTCAGGCTGGAGACCCCGTCCTCGGTGCCCAATTGTTTTAGTAGTCCACCCTGATTTCACCAAGGCGTGAAGCAACTATGGTCCAACTATCAACTGATAAATGTACTCATCGGAGAACATTGTTCCGGAGAGTATCTGTGGCAGATCGTAGGTCATGTCTTTTCATTGTGATAACTGCCCAACGACGGTGTCATACGGTCAGGTGCATGTGATCGTTTTTACTGGTCCATGGTCAATAGGCGGAGATCCTAGATTGTGGTGGCTAACTTTTTCGGAGTAGTCCTCCATCAGAAAGAGAGTGCTACGAGAGATCGATAGCGGGCCAATCCCTCTGCCATCAGAGACGTTAGAGACTCCTTGTCCTGACCTGTGAATTGGGGGCGTTTAGGGAAGTCCACTACAGCATCCCCGGTCTGTTATAACACTAATAAGGGCTATCGGGCGATCTTGGGGTCTCCCGAATAACCGTCCACTCGACCTTTGAGGTTGCAATACAGGTACGGTCCAATATATAACCTAACATTTATCGGAGTTTTAGCTAACCTTAATTAAGAGCATAGCGATTTCGTGCCATTTAATGGAGGAGGCCTCTCGCTGGCGCTGTGTTGCTAACCAAGACCAGAGCAAGATATCTTAATTTTTGATAGCCTACGAGTACGAAGGTAGACCTCTTATGAAAAGAGATGGTGCGGGAACATGAAAGGTCGGACTCCTCCCGCCAGAAGTAGAGAAATTTTGAGGCACGAGGTGGAGAACTGAATATTACCCGTCCTTTCGATGGAGATTTGCGGATAAAATGATTAGGCGCACATGACCATGAGATCATGAAGCCGTCCCTGACGGTATACATTTAGTATGCCGTGGTAGTTTACAATGGCGGCGCTAGACCAAACGTGGACGTCGGCGACATCAGCTTTGTGAGGCCTCTTTTATTTTCCACTTTTCTCTCGCCTGGGCCTAACGGCGGCTGAACCCTCGGTTGACAAAGGGCACAAAGAAAAAGGGCACGTGCAAACATCTGCCCCGGAGCCCTGCGTTGGCTAATGCCGCCACTATCAAAAAGTAATATTAAATATGTTTTTTTGTAAGGCCCCTTTAGCGCGAGGCCGTCGGCGGTCGCCGACGCCTAATGCAGTCACTACTAGTTTTCATAGACTAAAAGACTTGGTCCAGCTTGGTGTGTCGCCCGATGCTTCCATCTCTATAAGTGGCGTAACGCTAGGTCGTAAAAGCGGTGATAATGATATAACCGCGCAGTCATTTTTGATAACGAGATTGTGGCACCAAAGGGCATTAATGGTCATTTCACCTTCTCCGCGAAACAAGATAAGACTCGCGAGTGCCATGGAGCATTTGTCTTTTTTTGTTATTATTTTTCGCGGAGAAAGTGACTTCTTACTACCGCCCATCCTTCAAGGGGGGCGACTGAGCGGTTATGCTGGGTTCACCGTGCCTTACGACCCGACGTTGAGCCGCCCGAAGAGATTAAACCATTAGGTGACCGCCCAACGTATGTACAACGTACGGCATACAAACCAAAACTCCGCTGTGGCCATCTTCTGCGCATTAGGGACGGCCGCGGGCTTCCTCTGACGGAAGTGTGTAAGTTGTCGTCCGCAACCGCCCCTGCGCGGTGCCGCTTAGTGCGGCCCGTCTGCTGTTGTGTTAGGCTCAGACGCTCCCGCGCACCGAAGGGCGCCCTCTGCGTTAACGGCAACGTGAGGCCTACCTGTCACGCTGCCGTCCATCACAGGGATTGCAACAATGTGCTAAAAAAACACAAAACTAAAGACGGACAGCCCTCTGCCGTCCGCCTGGGACCCCCCGTGGCTTCTATTGACTAATAGTCTTTTACGACAGGTAGGGGATACCGTGGTGGAATTCTCCAAACGCCCCCAGTCTACAGGGTGGATGGAGCATTGGTCCTGAAGGGATTTTTATACCGATAAGTTAATTGGCTAGTGCTTCCAACTACCTACGAACATATAACTGAGGAATTTATATGTGGCCTATACATATATTCAATTTTCATTAAAAAAATTCCACGCCGCCGGCGTTACGCCGCCGCCGACCAAAAATTACCAGCACGCCGCCGCCGGCTTTTTCCTAGGCGGCGCCCATGTCTAGTCCGGCAGAGGAAGATAATAACCTGTTAGGGAATGATGGGACACTCAAAAACCATAACAGTGTTAAAGAGAGTTAACTGGCTGTTAAAGGAAAGGAAACAACAGAGCATGGTGAAATTAGGCCTAATTCGCCTATTGGTAAACGGCTACAACCCTCGGCATCACATCCCTTAAAACCGAAACTTCTAAACGTCATTGTCACTGCTGCTTGGAGTCGACTGACGCAAGAACGCGTTGAAATAAGTCGTTCGTTGTCAAAATATATTCGGCTTCTCCACCAGGACCTTCTTTCACCTGTACTTAACTCACTCCATTGTAGGGTTGAAAGAAGTTTCCAATAATTTCGCAGAAAAGATTTAGCTCAGTTTTTACGAAATTGCTTGACATTAAAACTCTAACCAAATCTTTTTGAAAATCCATGTGTTCCCCGAACTGGCCATTAAACCCAGCACCCTCTAGTCCATGACTGCCTGATAATCTCCCGTGACCCGTGCCAAAACACATCAAGCTTAGTAAATATAACCACGGTTCGATCAATTAGGCAGATAGTGCCTCGATGTCTGAGCGCTCGTCTGACATCTTCGACGGTTTTGACAGATGTGACAGCCCTGACAGGTGTCGTGACAGCATCAGTACGCGAGATCAATTAGATCACTTGTTCGATAGAGCTTTTTGTAATCGAATTTGATATGCATTTGTCCTATTTACAATCATAGTTGCATTAAAGGGTATAAGATTCAAAATGAGTTTGAGCAGGAATTTAAAACCCCTTTCGAATAAAAATATTTAAAGCATCGCAAAAGGCTACGCTCTACCTAAGTCCGAGTGAGTGCAAATATAATCTCAAGGACAAAAAAGATGTCAATCTACGGTCACCAGAATTATGCCGGCTTGTTCCGCTGGAGATACATCGACTGACCTCGCTGTCACATCGAAATGACCCATTATGTGGACTTACAGGAAGTAAAAGTTAAGTTCTCTAGATAAGCCTCATTCTGGAGACTATTCTCGTACCTTCCCACTTCAATTACTTTTCAGGTAATAAAACACATCCACCTATACACAGAACACGACCCGTCCCAACTTCCAACTCAGTCAAAACTGACAAGCCGCAAATCCAACAAGAACATTAGTCCACGTCGGGAACTGAACCCACTCCGTGGACAATGCGCGGCGGACTATCGATTATAATCTAAAATGTAAATTGATACATTAACCGCGGGCCACCCAGCTCGCGCGTGTTTATTTTTATTTGGTGCGCATGCGTCGGTGATAGACTGGGGCGCGCGCACCGCGCTGATTGGACGACCGGTAGGGCTGTCACGAATGCACGTTTAGGGAAATTTCACTGTTTTTAATATTTTAGGTTATTTATATTGGTTGACCTTGAGTAAATTGATCATAAGCTTTATGGTATCTTAGAGTGGTCAGTTAGCAGCCCAGGATTTTTTTATCTGTCTCTTCTTACACAGAATTTGCCTAGTCTACACTTTGGTTATTTTTTGTCTGTATAAAGTCTTGGTTATTTAATTACGTTCCATGCTAACGTTACTATCAATTATTTGAGGTTAGGCTATAGCCTAACCACTATAGTGCAGACTGTCTTTTATTGATTTGTAAACAGTCTGTGACAAAATATATTGTGAATAATATTATTAACCTACTGTTAGATGTAATCATAAAATTACCTAAAAAATAATGCCAGCTAGCATAGCTAATAAGTATGTTGTTTGATTTTTTATTTCTTTTTATGTCACTGTTGTAAAATAAAGTGTTATCTATCTACCAGGAAAGTCTACCGGCTGCAAAACGACATACCTTTTTTTATGGCATTGAATGACGAGACGAGCATGCTCTTCGCCTGATGGTAAGCGATACGACTACCCATAAACAGTAGCAACACCATCGAGCACCTTGAGTTACAAAGTACTGTGTGGCATTCCACTGCGCTGGTCATCCTGAGACATAAGATGTTAAATCTCATTATGTCCAGTAGATACACTGGTTACAATGTCCTTCAAACCAAAACACAACAGTACATACACACTGCTGCTTGGCGGTATAAATAGACATTGCGGTGGTACCCACCCAGACGGACTCTTACATATGAGAGACCGATCACCAGTAGCTAGCGTAAATATACGCACTGACTTGCGTCCCAGCCCCTTGCTCGCAGTTTCTTATATCATTCTCATATATTGTACATCCACTAGTCAGCAAGGTTCATATATTCATAAAATACTAGCACACACAAGAATCATAATATAGGCATCTTTGGCATTTTACAACTCACAGGAAAAAATATCATCCAAGGATCCATATCGCCGCGCCTGCATTTATACACTAGTTAAACTTGTATAATTTCTTTGTCTTTAATTTAATATTATGATTTGAATTTCGAATCCGTCTGTGCACTGCGCTTTAAAATTTCAATATTCCTAGATTCTAGCGGCACCGTCGTGTGAACAGGGACCTCCATAGTGATTATTCCAGAATGAAGAAAGAGTACTTATTTGGTTTTAATCCTAATAATATCAGTGGTTAATGCATTCATTATTTTCCAACGTACAAACGACTTTACTAACCTAAATATAATTATATTGGTAGAATAGTCGGATTGGTAGGATATTTTTTACTGTGCGTTAACATAGCAACACAGTGTGGCAGCCCTGAGCCGCGATCGCCGGCGCCTTGCACATTCTATTCTCAAAATTCCCGTGTATTGATCGTGTCCGATCACTTTTAATTAACAAACAAACATGACTTCATCTATATATGTACTCGCATGTCATGCCTGTACGTCATATTTTTTTTTTTAGTGATAATGCGTTGTCGGCGGATATATTCAAAAGATGTAGAGTTCTGAACGACATGCTAGCTCAGCCGGTGTGAATGTGTCCCTTATTATAAAACAAAATAAAAACAAACACACATCATGCCTTTATCATCGGCGGGATAGACAGTGGTGCAGCTAGGGCGACCTGTCGCTATATCGGGCATAAATTCCAGACTTCGGGCTAATTCTGATAAAAACCCAATATCACTCTGCCTGACCCGGGATTCGAACCCGGAACCACAGAGGGATGTTGTACCGCGCATGCAATACCACTACGCTACCGAGGCAGTTATTAATCTTGTATGATATTCAAGTAGATAGGCTAACCGTACTATACTTGGATGGAAACCTGTACTGGATAATTTCTGAGGGTATCGTTACAGATCAGCCTCTGTACACCCAGTAACGCATTGGCTATAATTTGACAATGTTCCAAACACGCAAAGATTTCTGATAGTAATTTTTTTAGAGTAAACTGTACTCACCACCAGGTGCCGCTGCCATACCAACATAAGGCAAGTAGTGCTTATCATTTGTATAGAACCAGACGCTGAGAGATCGCAGACCGTGATACGAATGTTTAAAAATCATTATTATATTATGTGTTCTCATTTAATGGGACTTATAGTATTTAATGGTAATTGTCTTAGATTTAGAGGTTATTTTTTTTTATGTGTACAGTAAACATTGCGTAGATTCTTGGATTAATTTATACTTATGTTGAAATACATAATTTTATTTAAAAAATAGAGATAAAGAGAGATAGAAGATGTGATGAGAGATAGAAAATAAAGTAAATTAAATATTTTCCAAGCCGAAACAAAAATTAACTCACAGCGTAAAGGTATCTATAAATATTTACCCGAATAAACTTGCGGGAAGAAATTGTATTTATATCAATTAATTTGATAGCTTGATAATCTATCGTAGTTATTAAGCGGGCTACTAGATTAAAAAATAATTTATTTGCAACACCAGAAAATTAACTATTTTACGACGTCTTTATTTCCCTTTAATTGAAATAATCAAGATTAATCCTAGGGCTGCGCAAAACATATTTAGTCCTTGGGCGGCCTGTGTGGCCTAAGCGTAAAAAACAGTGCTCAAACCACCATATAACCTAGACCTTACATACAATACTACGGTATTCCGTTAATGGTTCTGGATAAACTGGTCATCGACCAAAATTACGACACCCCTACCCAGAACAAAAAGCTTCGCAACGAGAAGTCAAAATAATCTGGCCGGTATCGGAGCTCAATTTATTATCTACCAAAGATAAAAGATATCTGCCTCGCAGGAAACTGTTTTAGATGACTGCTCAATATAAATTGGTAGCGTTATTTGATCGCAGCGCGGTATAACCGTCCCTGTCTGGTGTGCGTAAGCCTTGTTAAGGTGTGGTGTGCGATAGGGATAAAACGACAGGTTGACATACGTTTTTGTATCAGCGTCCCTCTCTAAAACGGTTTCTTGACTTAGTAAAAAAAGGTTTGAAGTTAGGCCTTCTACGTGGGTGGTCGACATTTTTATTTAACCGTCAAAAGGTCATTCAACCCGCTCGATTATCGTGGTAACACCTGTGTTTAGTTTTTTTTTATTATAACAGTTGGACGTTAAGTCTTGTTAATTTTTAGATGTGGCAACATTTCTTTAATTCCCTGATTAATTAATTATTACTGTAGTAAATTATACACGGGCGACTTTCTCGTATTAACTACGTCGATGTTTTTGGTAGTAGCTATTATATGAAATGTATACCGACAACGTAGATTTTATACCTTCAGTAATAAGAACACAATATTGTGTAAAGTAGTATACACTAGTATTGCGTCGTGAGGTACTCAGTTCTATTCCTAGACCGCGAAATCCTTTGTACGATGTTGTAAATATACCAGGCCGCAGATTAAATTTGTACCCGATATGGCGATAAGCTCGCTACCACGTGGGATGAACGAAGGCGAAAAGTGGCTGCACTCGTTGCTCTGCCTACCCCGCGGACCAACAGCGTGACGTTTAAATATATTGAATTTACTTCTGACAATGAGATGAATGCGAGGTTGAAAATTATGTTTTTGATAGTCTGTAGTATGCGAGAATCTGCTTTGAAAGCTAGTTTATTATTGTCGATGAGTGATGTACAAGGGCTGTGTTCCAGTTTGAAGGAATAGTCAGTGCCTATAGGTACTGATAAATAATACATACATATATACACTCACGCCTGTTATCCCCGAAGGGGTAGGCAGAGGCGCAACTAGTGCACCCACTTTTCGCCGACATTCCGTCCCATGATGTGATAGGGGGCGAGCCTATCGCCATATCGGGCACAAATTCCAGACTCCGGACTGATACTGAATAGAAAAACTCAATATCACTTTGCCCGACCCGGGGATCGAACCCGAGACCTCAGCTTTGCAGTCGTACTGTAATACAACTACGCCACCGAGGCAGTTAAATGATAAATAATAGTCACTGATAAATAATGTGCAATACAAAGTTCTTATTTAATTCTTTACGACCAATCATAGCGCTTAACATCAGCCGGACCAGTCAGTCGTAGATGTTGTCAAGAATGTCTTTACCAGTCATATAAATAACTTATTATTTCCACGAGCAGTTGTTGAGATCAAAACTTTTGTTTTATCCCTCATTACAGTCGCTAGTCGATGTAGCGTAGCAGGCGAGTATAGTATTGTGATACTACGCTTGTAAGTTCATTCTGAGGAATGTACAAAGCGTGGGAAATGTCTAATTTTGGTAACATTGAGATAAATGTGGAATGAAGATTCGGTTTAACCTCTTTACTGATAAATGTTACATAACGATTCACTTATTTATTTATTTATGAACAACCAGTAGTAGTTACACTGTTTACTTATAATAATTACATAAACCATAAAAACTAACAAAATTTGAGTGCAATCCTTTTTAAGGTTGTTACAGCATGCGCCAAAAAGAGATAGCAGTAACACTTCAATGTGTGCTCCCTCGGATTTTCATTATTGAAAGAATATGTGATTTTTTATTTGCTATTCAAAATCAGGACTAAGTTTTCACTTCTTGCAAGTCATATTCATGAGATCCAGTACGGGATAGACTTTAAAAAAATGTGATGTCAAGCGACCCCACAAAATTAGTCACTTCTTACGACCTCTTTGGAATGTTAGGGTCAAAGCCTAAGGGGTATTTTTTCCACAATCTACCCTATTACGTCACTTTGACAGCTGATGTCATTAATCTTATCAAAAACTTGATGACCCAAATGACAGCTGTGTAAAAAATTCGTTAAACATAAAAAGCAAAGGAATCCTAGTGCTTACAGTCTTGTTTTTAATTAAAGGTGATGCCAGTAATAAAAATCAAGCCGGGGTGGCCGGCGCAATCAAATTAAAATCGATAAAGCAATAACATTGAGTCAGAAAAAAACTACCCTCGTTTTAAATGTAAAAATAGCGTCGCACCTTACAATTGCCACTCTCAGTGAAGAATTCGGCGAGGGTGCCTTTGGTTAGGGAAGGTTTGTATGCCGTTAGGGGTGATTTTTCTTTTTGCGATCCGCGATTTTTATAGTATCATGTACCGAATGCGTTTGGAATGATTAATTTTATTTATTGTTTGACCAGATGAGCGCTTTTCGTGTCATTGTTTTCAAATTAATAACCTTACAAGATGTTTTTTTATGTACAAATGGGCAAAAAAACGAGTGAAGAGTATCTATCATTTTGCACAAAAAAAATCTTTAATATTATTATTTTGCGTTACTATGATACTTTATATTTTCCGAATTAACAATACAATTGCCAAATTCGATTACTGTATGTTCTTACCTACATTTTGAATTTTATATGAAACGATTTACTCTTCCTACTTTTTGTTTATTTTTCCTTAATCAGCCATCGTAAAATAGCAACAGAGTCATGTAAGCCAGACCTAAAACTGTGGCACGTGAGAGCCGACGTTCGAAATTAACTGTATATACACTTACTGCGCGTTTTATTGTCGGATCGATCTTTAACTTCACGCTGAGACGTCAACGGGGTGGATAGACTTCTACGTTAGACGGATTCGATTTTTTTGCCGTAAAGTGACTCCACTCCTCATAGTAAGGTGAGTGGAGATATTATGAATTGAGAAGTGATTATCCTTCGCCAGCTTAAACAATTATAACAGCTGTAATACTGTTGAGTTTAGATTCAATGGTGCATTTTAGTTTTGTAGTTAACGGATCAACTTAATGGATACTGAAAACTTACTATCGGAGAAATGGATTTTAACCACTTGTTTTTTATTATGATACCAATTTTTTTTAGTAAATAATTCATGAAAAATCCATCTGTTTACACTTGAAACGAGTTCGAATATGCCGGTACGATTGATGAATATAGCTGCGAATAATGAGCGGTGGTAAAAACTTACCACCAGGATTCTTACTGCTTGTTAACCTTAAAACTTACAATTTTTTTTAACCCACACACACACACTCACGCTTGTTATCCCCGAAGGGGTAGGCAGAGGCGCAACTAGTGCACCCACTTTTCGCCGTTATTCCGTCCCATGAGGGGGCGAGCCTATCGCCATATCGGACACAAATTCCAGACTCCTGGCTGATACTGAATAGAAAAACTCAATATCACTTTGCCTGACTCGGGGATCGAACCCAGGACCTCAGCGTTGCAGTCGTACTGTAATACAACTACGCCACCGAGGCAGTCAGCAATTTAGCAATTGGCAGCAATTTTTTTTATATCTTATTTTAAGGAGCTTTGTCGTGTGTCACGACTAAGTCGCTCCATACGTCCACGTAAATATATGTCTACAGACTAAATATTCACCCTAGTATACTTAAAATATTTTTTAACCAAAACCCTAGCCCCCTCTGACATAGGAGCCGATAACATACTATTAAAATCCCCTATATTACTAACTAAAACATGAGGTACACTCCGTACACACTCCGACAAAATATGGTGTACATTTTACTTACCATTGGGAGAGCGAGACTCACTTTAGCCGGCTGACTGTTTTTATTTATACTCAACTAGCTTTTGCCCGCGGCTTCACCAGCGTGAAAAGCCTTTTCCTTTAAAACACAGTACAATGCCAGGACCATGTACTAAAATAATCAGGTTCAAAATATCCATTATTTCCCCTGAGAGCAAATTACTGCGTAAAAGATACCATGTGTGTTAATCGCGGACATGACCTACTCGTGCGCCAAATTTCATCTTCGTCCACTTAGTTGTTTCTGTGTTTATTTCTAACCAACATCCAAACATAGCCTCGTGTTTTTTAAAATAAAAGCGTGATGCTAGTAGACTGTCTGATCAGTACATAGGTCTCTCTACTACTTAGGTACTCTATTCTAGATATAGAGACTGGGCAGTATGCTCTCAATAAAGACTGTATTAGAAAGTGACAAAACGATAGTGCGGCCTGAGCTCTATGTTACGCTGTTTTGACAGTATTGCCAGATTTATTAAGATTACAATTAATAATATATTATTTAATTGTATTCTTAATAAATCCTAATAAAAGTAAGCTATGGCTCACATTTTCTCGCGGCACCTGTGTAGTTTTTTCCTGGGATTTAATTGACTCGAAAATCGTAGAGATAACATAGCTTCCTACTAGCGAAAAAGTTTTCGGAATTAAATTTGTAATTTTCGAGATTAGCTCACTAAACAAAAACAACCGTGACTCTTTAACAATAGTATAAATATTTATGTCTACTTTTGACAACAAACTTTCCACATTAGAAAGTGAAACTCGAAATTAAACTCCCTAACGGGGAATCGAACCGGATTCCCGATTCGAGATGCCACCGCAGGTATTTCAATAAACACTCTCCCCCGGCTGCCAGTTGACGCCAAATTAAATGGGGTTCCACTCACTATGTAAATCGCCATGTTTGCTAACTTCTGCTGGATCATTTTTGATGTAGTTTTAAGTATTTGTTTCACTTTGAAAAGTACTTTGCCTTCGTTTAAAATTGGGATATCCAGAAATATTATTAAAATGATGTAAGAATCCCTTTTGCCTGCGGCTGCTTCTGTATAAAATAATATCTAGTAGGTAGCTAATAATTTTAACCGTTTTTTAGTTCCGAATATTGCAACCAAACGGAGTATCTCCATAATATTAGAATAGATTGTAATACAGCTTACCTTTAGTAGTTTACTGGTGGTAGGGCTCTCATATGTAAGAGTCCGTCTGGGTGGGTACCACCGCAATGTCTATTTCTACTGCCAAGCGGCAGTGTGCATGTACTGCTGTATTTCGGTTTGAAGGGCATTGTGGCCAATGTAACTAGAGGACATAATGAGACTAAACGTCTTATGTCTCAGGATGACGAGCGCAGTGGAGTGCCACACAGTACTTTGTAACTCAAGGTTCTGGATGGTGTTTCTACTGTTTATGGGTGGTAGTATCGCTTACCATCAGGCGAACGGCATGCTCGTCTCGTCATTCGATGCCATAAAAAAAATTCAAGATCCTATATTGATAAGGAAATGAAACCACAATAACTTTGATTTGTTTTTTAATAATTTCTTCTATAAATCGCTACATTCTAAACAAAGTTATGGCAGAATTCTGAAATTAAAATCAAAATAACATATATTGCGAGCTATTACACAAAATCAACATCTAACTGTTATCGTGTATTTTAGTCTGTCTTATTGTCTATTTATTTATTTAGGTACACTAACAGCGTAACATATTACATTTTATCATGACAGTCTATGATTTTTGTCTGTGGTATTTGATCTTAATTCCAGTCTAATGTCATTCCCAAGGTCTAAAGTACTAGGCAGACTGTAGGTGTAAAATCGCAGCGATCGACAAGTTTTCACTGACATTAGAATTAACAATATTGTAAAGAATTTGTATATACATATTTTGGTTTAAGGTTTTTCTCTGAGTTTTTAGCAACCAATTCTAATTTTAGTGGATAATGCATTTATAATTTATACATATTAAATGGCATTCGAATTAGATGTTTTTTTCGAAACATTGTATTTTAAACACAAACAGTGTGCCTTGTATTTATTTTGAGTCCTATTGAAGCTAAAATTCGCTTTCAAATACTGAATTCCTATTTACATCAGCGTACAGTGCATTGGACATGCCGTCGTTAGTTATATTACAATTTTATTTGAATGTAATAATTACCACAAATACATTTATTAAAATATTAAATAACACACTTGTATTTTTTATATTAGATGCATTTTATTTGACAGCGCTTTTTAAACTTCAATATGAACAGTTACTTACATAATTTCGATTGCTTGGCTGGACCACTGACGTCACTCCACACGATAACAAATAATATCCCTTTATTGTCAAATAACACTTAAAAGAAGTAAATGGCTTCCATTCTAACTCGGAAACATATAATAGTATATTTTTATGTGGGTAGTGTGGTTCGAGATTGTAGATTTGTACCAGTCAGAGAGATAACAATATCATTGACACAAACATTACAAACTAAATGTAAGTTATGTTAGAAAGAGATGGCAATATCAATGCAGCCAACGTCAGCCGTCCAGTCATAACAAATAATACTGCTAGATTGCACAATAAATAACTTATTCCTAATTTGTTACCATTAACAATTATTTACAAGAAAAAAGCTTTTTACAAATCGTGTGGGACGTAATTTGACTAAAACTTTGAAGTTGGCGAAAATATTGATAAAATATTGTGACACTAGAGTGAGAGATCAGATGTTAGATGAAGCCACGCGTTTACTGAGAACATTTGCGCAACATGTTTGCAACGTTGCACAACAGCGAAAACGTTCGTTATAACTTTTAATCCTTTCCATGAAGTCATGTTGGTGTTACGTCATGTTGCCTATTCCACTCGCACTGTTGTTCATGCTGCCTAACATGTTGAGCGTCGCGTGTAGTGCCTAGTGCCTAGCGTACACGTCGGTTTAAAAATAAATATACAAATGTCATAATCGATCAAACAAATCTGATCTCGTTATCTAAAACAATTTACTAATCTGTACAAGAAAATGTGAAAAAAATATCGCATGTTATTTCAATATACTTTGTGACGTCACGAAACACAGGAGTTCATACTGTTAATATTAGTAAAATGCAACTAACACCTATTCTGCAGCTCCCTCTCCCTTTCTCTAGCCTTCATTTCCAGTTCTTCCTCTTCTTTAGTGAGGGGTATGGTGCTGTGGTTGTAAAGCCCCTGCGCCATGAGCTGCAGCGCGAGAGGGTTGCGCTGACCGGACGCCTTCTTGATCTTGGCGCGCTTGTTCTGGAACCAGATCTTGATCTGCGCCTCCGCCAGCCCCAGCTCCGCCGCCAGCGCCTGCCGCCGCCGCTCCGTCAGGTAACGGTTCTCGGCGAACTCGTGCTGAGGAGGAACGAAGGTGTTAATAAATGAAACCTAGAATAATGAAGAGAGATATTAAAGTTGATTTAGCATCTATCACTTTACTACATAGATTTTTATAGGCAAAAAACATGATAGATATCTTAGCTATTTCTAGTGTAGGATGCGTGTGTTCATGAAATATAGATCAGTAGTTCCTCATACTGACTGGTCTGTTACCAACAGTAACTTGTCTGCGACTGAAGAATTACTTCTCCCTATTAAGCATCCTTTTTGTATGTATTCCTACACCACTAGTCCGACCTCCTCACCTTTAGCCTCGCAAGCTGTGGCCCGGAGAAGGCGGTTCGTGGTCGCTTCTCGTCAGTGGGCGTCCCGTCTCCGGGAGGTTTCTTGGGTCTCCGAGTCCGCGGACCTGTACAGACAAGCCGTGTACTGCCTTCCACCTGGTCAGGTTCAGGTCATACCTAAGTATTGTATAAAAACTTCATGATGTGGAATGTCTTCTTTTTTAATATTTTATTGTAAAACTAGTTTAAATTACCGAGAATTCTTAAAGTTTTCGTGATGTTTGATTTATTCTTTTTTAAATATATTATTTGGATAATTTATTGTTTTTAATGTTGATTTATTACTTAAATACTGAAAGCGATATAATCACATATTTTACGACGAGCTTGAAGAATGTCTATGTATATAACTATTATAAGTAACTTATCTCCATCAAAGTTAAAAGTTTTATCTGTGCATTCCCCAATGGGAGGCTGATATTGGTTTCTTTTATTGCAAGATCCTATTAATTAATTTGTTTGCAGTAGGTAAGTTTACACTACAACCAATACACTTACAAAATTATTATGTTATTATAGTGTCTAGAAAGAAATTTGCGAGCTTGTCGGAATTGAGGTATCCTATCCCGGCTTGGTTACAGAGTCTTCTTGCTCAATCTCTTCAGCTTTAAATAATTATGGATGAGTTTAAATAAATTAATTGTAATTTTCATCAAAGCTAATCTTCCAGAAATGTTTTATTGGGACTATTTAGCATCTAACGCTGCTTGTCATAGGACCTACCAACCACGGAGTAACATTATGCCTTAAACTACATTTTGTCTGGGACCGTAAGGTTCTGGGTTCGATTCTGAGGTCGGACAACTAACGTTCGTGTGAGTTTCCATAAACTTGCTCTTAATACTGAGACGTCATGGTAACCTTGACAAATTGTAGGTGCATTAGCTAAGCCTCATAACCCATGTAATCAATTAACCCTTGCAAAAGAGTTTCATAATATTTTACATGAAAGACAAGATGTTGAAGCAGCTATAATTGGTATTCTTACCAGTTGCTTCCCGTAATTACTCTGTACATCCAGTAAGACAAGCCGGCATAATTTTGGCGACCTTTTAAAGACATATCCCGTCGGTCCTCCTCACATTTGGACAATAATGCATTTACAATCAGTTTCAATGTAGACTGGCATTAATGATTCCTTGGATTTGTGGATGCCACTCCTCAGAAACAATGAACAAATTTAAGTGAAACAATGTACCTTAATGTTATTTCTGAAGATTATGGGAAGTCACTTTTAAGTTCTACGAACACTCGAAAGCTATATTTTCAGTTGTGCGTTTTTACATTTTAAGATTTATTAAAATATTGATAAATATTATTCACGACTCTATTTATTCTGTTTGGCAATAATTATGACATTTGAATTTGTGCCACATCATTGGTGAAATTATGACTATACTATTTTAAAAATTCAATGCAACATGATAAACTAGAACATTGTTTTAATAAGTCCCGACATGTAGAATTTATTTTTATTACAAACATATTACAAAATGGTTAACAATCCTAAACCAAACAAACATACACAAAACGAACAAAAACTAAAATGAACACAAGAATTATCGATCACACACAAAACGCATAACACAAACAAATCCAAAATGAGCACAATAGTTATTGCAACACACACAAAATACCGCACTCTTAATATAACAACTAACTAATCCAAAATTTTGGCTAGATGAGTTTTAGCAAAATATGGACCCTAAAGGGTAAGCTGCATCAACTATGAAAAAAATGCATCTTTTCAATATTGGGAATAGGGTCAAAATTGTTTGAATTTATGTTAGTTCCCCGCCCAACCTAAAAAAAGTGTATCCAGCTAGTTTATGTGACGATTCGCACAAGTCAACGATTTTGAATTAGGTAATTGTTTTATTAAGAGTGAGATACGTACACAAACAAAATAATACACAACGTAAAATCTTCGTCGTCGCCGTCCCCGATGCAAGCGAACGATGCAATATCTTAACCAATTCACACTCACGTTCTAATTCAAACGTGAACATTACTACGTATAAAATTGGTCAAAATATTTCACCAGTCGCCTGTAGGGCTATTTGTCTGAGTGGAAGGTCAGGTGTTCTGCTATTTTACCTAATTTCATGTAATTTTGAGGGCTATAAATGATAAAAATTATCAAGTGTAATTTTGTCTTGTTGATACCCACACATGCTCTGAAAAATCTCTACAATCCACCGAAGCAGTCAAATAATTTTTTGGTTAAATTTAAATACATATTACGATCTCTGTGTATAGTTTAAATTAAATGATTTCTTAGAGTAAGTGCGAGCGACATGACTTCCACAATACGTCATTCTTTAACTACAAATACAAATCAAAATACACGGTGCAAAACAAAATAATACACTAAAAATACACAAACAAAGATCAAAATATAATTCGTACAAAAGTGATAAATTAATAATAATATTAGGTATATTCATATACATTAATAATGTCTATTTAAAAAACGAGTTTTGATGTCTGACTAGTCAAGCTAATTTCTATCTCTACATCGGTTTATTGACTCGTCACTCGATGCTATGAAAAACGCAGCTTTAATTCCAAAATAGGAAACCATATTAATTCAAATAAAACACACACAGTTCCATGCAAAGTATTAGTCATAACATCATGCTGCATTGAATTCTTTAAAAAAACATAAAAATATGTTTACAACAACGCAAACATCTTTGAATCGTGTTATTTTTAAGCTTACGTTGCAAAGATCGCTATTTTTAATCTAGCTCGTCTGTAAGAACCTATATTGTACCTCATACAGTCCATGTATAATAAGTTATACTCTCTCAGTTGCCAAATTTATGCCGTCCAAGTTTGCTGAACTGGCAGACCAGAACGACTCAACAGGATGAGTTACTATGGCAAAGGTTTTGCATTAACACGTTTATCGCTTACCCTAATTGATTTTCAATAATATTTTTATTTCCAATAAAATACGTCTGTTTGTTTTTACCCTCGTAAAGATACGTTACTATCCACGTTTTAATAACCAAAGCGTTTGTAAATAAAACATGAACAAAAATAATAAAATTGGATTCATCTCACGTATTCGCCGTGAGCAGCTGCCGTACTTACTTCTACCTATAACAAAAGAAAAAATCAATTAGAAACAATACAAAATCATACAACTTATTCTACAAAATAATGTTTTATTCACTTAATAAAAAGAGGACCTGCATGGCAACAAAAAATTAGACATTAAATTAATCAACAGCAATAAGGATGGTGACTATTGATCATTTAAATATAAACTGCAATAAATTATGTAATAAATTTAAGAAAACGATAACGTCACTTCAAACATGATAAAAGTTCTGTGTTAGACGAAGATGGCATGACTAATTAGTGACGTCATACTTCAATATGCTTTAATAATACTACACATAATGTTTCTATACCAGCCCTTATTTTGATACTTGGTGAGTACAGTCGAATAGTCACGACCACGAAGGTTGTATTAATGGATGCAAATAAATTTCACTCTGAAGTGCGATATCAACTGAGACTCTGTCAAATTAAGGTCAGCATCTTAAGATAGTCGCTATTTAATAAACCTATATCAACATCAGCTTAAACAACATCTTAAGTTACAAAATGTGACGGATTTTGGCAGCTAAGTTATGTTTGCGTAACAGCTGAGAACAAGCTCTTATATTATGACAGTGTAAGCTTGGTTTATTAAATACTTCAATACATTAAATGTCTACTTGAGACTTTACTCAAATGTGAGATTGATTTATTAGAACGCCCCGAGTGTGTTAACAAGTTCTAACTTATTCAGGTGTATTCGTTACTAATAATTCATACCCATATTTGTTCGCCAAGTTATTCGGCGAACTGTTCGCGTGGTATTCTAAATGTGGCATAAAAACTTTTGAACAATATGTTATCATCGAAGTTTTAATAAACAAGGTAGACAGCCCACTTGCAGCATGCGCCTCAGCACTAAGGGAAAGGATTAAGGAAAGGGTCACTAATTGGTTCGGCAAGTTACGATCCGATTTTAATTTTTCGGCGCTAGCTACATAATCTATAAACCCGGAATACAACTTGTCGTAAACCACTACGAATTGCTGTCCTAACAGCAATTCATAGCCATAGTCATTTTACTCATATTTTGATGACGTTTTTTTATAAACGTCATCAAAATATGAGTAAAATGGCTACATGCAAACTATCCGAAGATTCTTTTATAGTTCCTAAACTCAATAATATGCGTAGATATCAAATAAAGATCATAAGATATCCATTCCCGCAGATTTGAAGACCAGTAGCTTATGAAACTTGAGACATTAACTGCTAGACATGATAATCATGTTAGTACTGTGAGCAGACATCAATTCCGTAATTAATAATACGAAAAAGGCAAATCTAATATAGTATTTTCTTTTGTACTTCTTTTTTAGTTTACCTATCCAGTTGTTAGGTAGGTGAACACGGACAGAAAGTTATGAGAGAGATGAAACTATACTGCAGCCCATGTACACAAATAATGTCTACATTATATATCTGTAGAGAAGCCTCCAGTACTGGACACACAATCATTTTGTCTTATTCAGTAGAGTGGCTAATTTTGTGAGAGTTCTTATTACTAAGTCAATTTTCAACGTGTTTAGTTTCTTGAAAATTTTAATTTGTGTCTAATACATCAGAATTAGACCTTATGTACCTGTATTTTAAGAAATATGGATATAATTAAGATTATATTTTACACGTACGCCAAAGTGACTACACAGCGGAGTGGTCAGGGGAGTTATAGAGTGTCGACTGGCAAACAATAATTATTTATTACCAGTCAACACAATTATGCTAGCCTACTGAATTTATTTGATAATCTATCTATATATATAAAAATGAATCCCTATTATCCTTGGTCACGGCATCACGCGTGAACGGCTGGACTGATTTCGTTATTTCTTTTTTTGATGTGTTTGGTATTGTCAGGAGAAAGTTCTTATGAAAGAAAAAAATAAGAAAATTGCGCGGAAAATTAGAAAACTTAAGAATACTTAACCACCATATTAAACGTGCATGTCACTGAACTCCTAAACGGGTGGACCGATTTTAATGTAATTTTTTGTGTGTCTTCAGGTGGATTCCAGAATGGTTTAGATTACAATTCTATCCGGTAGGTAGCGCTGTACTCGGGTTCTAGGATTTTATTTTCCCGCTAGTTAATTATAATTATAGAACTACATAGATAGTATCTCAAAGTGACCACGTCGAACAGTACTACACAACACAATATTATGATCCTTGATATAGCTACTGTGGATCATCCGAGCCCATGACTAGCCATCAATGTATAAAAAGGTTTAAACAAACAATATTTATCCGTTTCATCAAAGTATTTGTGTTAAAGTTGGTCTGTACGGGCCTGCGCCTGCGCCGCGACCACCCACAGCACCTCTAATTAAGACATTATACTATAATTATACGATTTTATCGTCCGTCGGTCCGTTTACGCTACCCGGCTTGGTAAAGCCGCTGCTTATTAATATATTCGTTGTTTTCAGTATAGGTATGCTTAAAAAATTAAGACTTGGTCTATACATATTTATGTATCAGCCGGTTAATGAGTCTGATAATTGATTTTCAGGCATATATTCGTGGCTGGCTTTTTTAAGGAGTTTGTAGTACTTACATTTTACTTCACACAATACATAAATTAGATGTTGTGTTATCATAATGTTTTATCTATGAAGTTTAACGTCGAAAATTATGATTATGTAAATCCGTTGGCTTTCTAAAATCAACTGCTACATCTTAACATTATAGAGGTAAATGAAACTATAAAGCGATTGTAATAATTCTCTCGCTAATAGAAAGCTACACTATTCCTTAATAACATAGGTAATTTTCTTTGGTTATTCTTATTTTAGATAATGATTAACTCAATGATAGAGCCACGGACAATGGCTTATATTGATAGAGTAATTGATTCCATCGTGAACTAATTATTAGGGAATAATGGCAACCAATATTATTGAAAATTATAAAACAATGACAAGCTAAAACGATAGACGTAGAAATAGACTGAGAAATAAATATCCTGGTGGTAGGACTCTCATACGTTAGAATCCGTCTGGGTGGGTACCATCGCAATGTCTGTTGCTACCGCCAAGCAGCAGTGTGCATGCACTTTTGTGTTTCGGTTTGAAGGACATTGTAGCCAGTGTAACTACAGGACACAATGAGACTTAACATCTTATGTCTCAGGATGACGAGCGCAGTGGAATGCCACAGTACTTTGTAACTCAAGGTGCTGGATGGTGTTTCTACTGTTTATAGGTGGTCGTATGGTTCCCCATCAGGCGAACAGCTTGCTCGTACCGTCATTCGTTGCTATAAAAAAGAACCCTAAAATCAGCCACTCTACAGAAAAAGAAAACTAATGCGACCAGCACGTGCCTCCATTCAAAGACATTTAACACTAACTACATTGGGATTGGTGTAGAAAACTAAGTCATAGCTTAGACTTTAATAACCCACGCCATCTTCATTTGACAGTTGTGACTTCTATATATTACGTGAGATCGCTCTAGAAACGATTGAAATAATTTTATTTTACATGCTTTGGATATAAATGTTATCTTAGGCATATTTTGGAATAAAAATGTTAATATAAAAACATTAATTATTAGCATGTCAACACTGTCACCGGTAATATAAAGAATTCTACAGAATGAATAATCAATATTGTATTATTCGTGTTTTAAACATACACACACTCACGCCTGTTATCCCTGAAGGAATAGGCAGAGGTACAACTAGTGCACCACTTTTCGTCGTGTGTATTCCGTCTCATGATGTGATAGGGGGCGAGCCTCTTGCCATATCGGGCACAAATTCCAGACTCCGGGCTGATACCGAATAGCAATACTAATATAACTTTGCCCGAACCGGAAATCGAACCAGAGACCTCAGCATTGCAGTCGTACCGTAATACAACTACGCCACCGAGGCAGTCGTTTTTTTAAATTAATTAATTTCCAGTCTACATTCAAACTTCGAACTAAGTTTCGCTGAAACTAATTCAAAATACTTGAGAACGAATACCAAAACTACAAATCGGATACAAAAACCATAAACAACATTTTTACTTCTAATTAATGTTTCGAATCGTGTTGGTTGTCGAGATTCAATAATGGTGATGTCTTTATTACAATGCTTCGTTGGTGGCACGGCAATCAAACTAATATCTATGATTTAGTTCAAGTATAAAGAACGAAGAAAGTTTAATTTCTATTCTTATCAAATTGATTCTTTTGTGCCTATTTTTTTGAGATAGTTAAGTAGATATGTAGTATTCTGTAACTCGTAATTCTAAGAGCTATGGAATTCTTTGAGTGTCGTCATAATTCAAATTAAATTAAAAAGGAAGCGTATACCATTGATGTTATAATAAACCCACGAATACCTTATAATTTGAATATAGAAAAAAACTCTATATTCTGTATTTAAGAAAATAATAAAAGAACTTCGCACTTAGGATCACATACACACACAGTCACGTCTTATATCCCCGAAGGGGTAGGCAGAGACGCAACTAATGCACCCAATTTTCGCCATACGCATTCCGTCCCATGATGTGATAGGGGGCGAGCTTATCGCCATATCGGCCACACATTTCAGACACCGGGCTGATATTGAATAGAAACATCCAATATCACTTTGCCTGACCCGGGATCCAACCCGAGACCTCAGTATTGCAATCGTGTGCCCTGTGGTCCGGGGGCATCTAAAGAATTTCGCCACGGCATCCCCTGCCTGTCGTAAGAGGCGACTAAATGGGGTAAGCGAGAGTCGCGGGGCGAGCAGTGGGGGTCTGCCCGCTCAACTACTCTAATGTAAGCGACTACGAGGTGGACGACAATGCGGATGGTCGGTCTCCTGCAGTCGGAAACGCAAAGCGTACTTTTGAGGTCGGAGGCTTCTCAGCCTCCTCATTTAGAGAGGGGCCGCAATGCGGCATCGCGCAGGGGCGGTTCCGTGCAGCTATCTCTGTGCAACAAGATACCCCGGGGCCGTCCCGTAGGCGCCGAAGAAGGCCACCGCGGGTTTTGGTTGGTATGCCGGTGTAGGGTGTACATAGCGTTAGGGACTCGGTCCAATGCTCGCTCGGATGAAGCTATACTCCCGAGTGTCGACATTGGACCGTAAGACTGTGTGAAACCAACATAACCGTTCCACTTACCCCCCAGTGGTGGTAGCGATAACGCGTTTTTCCCCGCGATAAAAAAAAAAAAAAAAGTATTGCAATCGTAACGCAATACAACCACGCCACCGAGGCAATCGATAGTCGAGGTAAACTTGGGATCATGTTTATTAACTTACGATATTGACATTCTAAGAATTTTTATGTAGTCTTGAATAAATAAAAATAATAATTCCAGCCCTGTATTAGTATACTGCCCACTGCTGAGCACGGGCCTCCTCTACTGAGGGGGTTTAGGCCTTAGTCCACCACGCTTGCCTACTGGTTGGCAGACTTCACATACCTTCGAAATTCTTATAAGGAACTTCATAGGTATGCAGGTTTCCTCACGATGTTTTCCTTCACCGTTAAAGCGAACGATAATTGATAAACAATACACACGTAACTTCGAAAAGTCAGAGGTGTGTGCCTTGGGTTTCGAATCGTGAATATCTAGATTTATCTAAATTATCTATTCCGAAATCTCGTTATCTTGTTAAATAAATCAATTATGCATTATAGAGCCGTAATCTGAGAATCTCCACCATTCGATTAATATTTATGTACTGTCACGTAGCTATGTATTATAAATGTTAATTGTACACTGTGTTTAAATTACGCTAGATTAATTTAAGTACGTGACGTAGTGACGTTTGAGATGTCCAACTTTAACATAACATTATTTAGTATCACTAGTTAAAATAATTCTTACTAATATTATAAATGGGAAAGTAATTCTGTCTGTCTGTCTGTCTGTCGCGCTTTGACGCCAAAACTACTAAACTTACACAAATAGTTTAAAGCCTGAGAAAAGACATAGGCTACTTATTATCCCGGAAAAATATAAAGCGAAGGTTTTATACCGGAAAAGTTTTTCACGCGGACGGAACGCGATCAAGTATTATGATGTTTGAGGGATCATCGGTGCCCTTTTACGCATGTCTGTTGTATTGTAAAAGTTTTTGGCTTATCTTTAAACGACCTACCGTCTTCAACCTTTTCTTCGTTTCGTTAAGAAAATGATACACGGTGTTTCCGGACATGGAAATCTTGAGACCTTGCAGTCCACAGACTAAAATATGCGCTGTCACTAAATGCAGGAGATGATTAATCTAATCAGAGATTTGCCTACCTTACAAATGGTTTAAGCCAGAACAAAATATTTCGATAAATTAAATGAACGCATATTTAACAATAATTAAGTAGTTCTTATAACTTTATTCATCATCCGCGCTGTCCGTGTGCTACAACTTAAAATTTTCTTCCAAAACTTGCATATGCTAATTTTATGACCGCGCATAAGTTATAAATCGTTTTTTGTAGAACATTTATAGCTTTATTACCAAGTTTAAGTCGATAAATGAGCGGCCATGTTCGTTTTTTGACAGCTCGTATAGTTTATATATTAATTTAACCATCGAAGTGTGAAAATGTAGTTAAAGTGCTCATTTGGCGTTACCTAATCGACATGTAGCTGGTGTTTGGAATTGTAGATTCTATATCCTGAAAGATTTTTTATTACGAAGCAAGAACAAGCAAGGAGGCCGTCTGATTTGAGGTATGTAATTTTCTTAAGTTATGTTTGGACCAGCAAGTTCTCGCTGCAATACATTGGGCGAGAACTTCCAGCTGCATTTACACCAGCGGCAATATCTCAGTCATTCTATACACAAGGTACTCGCCGCTAGTCCTGCAAGCTTCAGAAAAAATCAGTTAAAAATCAGTTAAAAATCACTTGCAGAAGTCAACTTCGGCAAGTTTTTTTCCTTATTTAAACCTCGTTTACATAACAGTCAATTCCATAGGGATGGCGTGTTAGTGATGATCACGTATCATCAAACTTATCATGCAGCCGACAATCACAAGTGATTTGAATCGATTCGCTCTTCCTCGCCGAGTCAGTGAAAGTCTTTATTGTACAATCGACTAAAAACTGTGTGACCGTCACGTTTCAACACCGTTTTGGTGTTCCGATTGAACTGTGAAATGTTCACAAAAAGCTTACTATTTTGTGTTTACCATAGTAAAGATAAATTCAGGAAGACAGGTGCTAAAACTGTCCTTAAATTAATATGAAAAATAAATTACTATAAATAAATACACGCATGTGTGCCTTATGATCCAAAATGTATCAGAAAAATTATTAGATGTTATATGCAAAAAAGCAACTCGGTTGCCCCGGTCGCGCAATTGTGTTGCGTATCCGATACGGCTATCGAGTTGAGGTCTTACGTTCGATGCCCGGACCGGAAATTTATTTTTGTGTCGATGTCTGGAGTTTCACTCGGTAAACGGAAAGTACCTCGTCCCCTATTACATGGAACCTAACAATGTTTTCAAAAACGGAAAAGACGGGATACTAAGTAACAAATAAATCAACCCCAGTGCTGACCCTAACAGACAAAATTTTGTTATAGGAATCAGTTACGAGGGAATATCCGGGAATATTATCAAACCCACACAAATATTTGCGGAGTATGATATGTCTCAATTTAATGAACCAATTACTAGGGCTGCCAATTGCCAACCATACTGTTAAAAACAGTATCTATTATGTTTTATTTTGCTCTTCAATACTGTTTCATAAAGAGTACACAGAATTGACGAGTGAAATTTTAAAAAAGTATTCAAAAAGTCTTCTTTCACAATTAAAGCGAGCGATTATTAATTGATAAACAAAACAAACATAACTTCAAAAAGTCAAGAATATGCGTTGGATTTTGAACCTGCAGACATTTGTCTCGGCAGTCCGGTCTATTCCCAACTAGGCTATCGATGCTCTGCTCTGTTACAAACAAACAAAAATACCATTTATTTTAATGTAAATGCAAATTGTGGAGGGGCAAACGATTTTTTTAAATTATAAAATCTTAATCGTTACTTTGTTCGCGGAGTAAAAAAATATTAACAAGTTAAAAACAATATTCTTTAAATTTATACAACTGTACAACTTACTGTTATTTTAAGTCTCCGACCTCTAGTGGAAGCCATAATTTAAAAGAAGAAAAATCTCCGACCTCAATAAGTAGGCATACTTTATTACTCGTTCAAAAAGTTTGCAACCCTATGCCAGGGTCCCATTTCTCTACATATAATACGCTACACAGATTGTCACTAAAATATTTTTTCATATATACAATTCGAAATAGCGGCGATAGCCTAGTCGGGAGTGGAACGGACTGCCGAGACGAATGTCCGCAGGTTCAAAACCCAAGGGCACACACCTCTGACTTTTCTAAAAAATTATCTGTGTATTCTTTTTTGTGAATTATCGCTTGCTTTAACGGCGAAGGAAAACATCGCGAAGAAACCTGCATACCTGAGAAGTTCTCTGAATTTCGAAGGTATGTGAAGTCTTTTTTTTTTCCTCGCGGGGAAAAACGCGTTATCGCTACCACCACTGGGGGGTGAGTGGAACGGTTATGTTGGTTTCACACAGTCTTACGGTCCAATGTCGACACTCGGGAGTATAGCTTCATCCGAGCGAGCATTGGGCCGAGTCTCTAACACTATGTACACCCTACACCGGCATACCAACCAAAACCCGCGGTGGCCTTCTTCGGCGCCTACGGGACGGCCCGGGGTATCTTGTTGCACAGAGATAGCTGATCGGAACCGCCCCTGCGCGATGCCGCATTGCGGCCCCTCTCTATTGTGAAGTCCGCCAACCCGCACTAGACCAGCGTGGTGGACTAAGGCCATAACCCTCTCAGTTGTAGAGGAAGCCCGTACTCAGCATTGGGCCGTATATTATGATACGGGGCTGGTATGGTATAATATGCTATGGTTACAATTCCCTTACTAGATACTGAGTTACGTACTCTAAAGCTGTAAATAAGTCATCTTTTCAGTACTATTTATACTGAATCTAGATTCAACTTATTGGCTGAAGCAGAGGTACTCGCTAATACTACGAAAGACCCACACCATTCCTAGTCCTCAATTCATTGTTAGCTAGATGATGTATCTTCCACGACTTACTTAGACTTCTTCTTTCTTCATTTTGGGAGATCAGGGCGGTGACCACTTACTATCAGAACTGAATGACACAAGTCACGCAGCAGACAAGGACGATAAACTTGGCATTTCGAATACCTTAAATGTTAATCCCAACTGCATCGACACATCTCTGCCTACCTCGTCTGAGATACGGCACTATGGAGAATGTAAGGCACTGTACAACACGCAGTCGAAAGTGTCACGATGACGCGATCTATGCTACGAGCTTCCCAGGGCAAGTCTAAATACGTCCAGAATTAGGTACATGGAAGTGTACCGCCTAATTTGTACTGTGTACCAACAGATGGTTGGAGTGCGCGGCCCACGGGTGGTCGGGCCACCCAACACGCGCCAAAGTCGTGGAGACGGCGCACTCATACAAAACTTTGAATTTTGTTTGGATTATGGATGTAGATATCTTCTTTGTTAGCATCTTATTATTAGCGACAACTGTGAGCAAGGCACTTTAACTTTTATTAATAGAAGAAATAAAGGTCAGGTCACCTAATGGTAAGTTAATTATTGGCACTAACAAATCCCCCTAGATCCAGAGAAAAAACGCAAATTTTTAAAAAATAAATAACATTTGTTTTGTTCAATTGAACTTGTTTTTATCTATTGTATAGATTATAACAATTCATCCTGGCTTAGACAAATGACGATTAGATACTTAACATGATTCAATTTAAATGTAGTCCAAATACAATTCCCAACAGTAACATAGACTACGCCCTTTGAAAGAGTTCCAGAAAAATATCATTGTATGTTACTAAGCAACAGCATCCCCAACCGCGCTTCATCGACCCACTATAGCAGGTTTCTCACCATGGCAATCCCTATTCAGTCGGTTATAGACTATATCCAGTTCCCTACCACCATAAAAACAATCTTCTAGTAGACAGTGATATCACAGTCAACAGTCCATTCATGCTTTAAACAAACAGCGCGGCTCCACCACTTGAAATGTAGAGCACTTCTATTCTCAGTCCCGGAAGCTGCACGGTAGCAACATTTCAATAATATTTATATATTTAACAATAACAATGCGCTCTCCATGCATTTCTGTTCTCACAACGCTTGCGCTTGTCACCAAAACATTTGAGCCACGGCCGAGTCGAGACGTCTCACAACACATCCATTCCAATGTGCATCTTGTACTCATTGTTTTAAAATCCATTTTCACGCAACGTCACTCTTTCTCTCACTGTAACGGAAATTGGGTAAGGGCAAAGCAACTTTATTTTTATAGTGTTAAGATTTAGTGTCATTTGTCGTTTATTTTTAAACGCAGTGCGGTGCATTCAGCTTTTATACGCGAATTAAAGTGACTCTTCAAGCAACGTTCTTAAGTGGGTAAATAGGGGATTATAAACACTTTATTTGATCTCCCTTTTTTTAGCATTAAAGCACCTACTCGTAAATACTTTATTGATTTATTAAGTAACATTTGCTAGTCTGAGCGACGCATAATGCGTCATCATAATCAAAGTTCAACTGATCCTGAGGTATCCTGAAGATTAGTGGACATTTTCCATGACACTAGATGACTTTTACGGTGGCGTGTTGAATAACACATATTACCTTTATACATTTAACTTTGAGTGTTCCCTTCTTTATCCTGGCAAGTCCAAGTGACCATTTTGAACTTTATAGCAAGCACAGTGAGGATCAAAATAATGTATACCACTGAAAACACAACATTTTCCAGAATGATACTTAATCATCTGGTATATTCTTTTAATCTTATACAAATTGTATTAATGCTTGACTATTCAATTTGCGACACGCGATGCTAAAATCGATGCATCGATTGGCCTTCAAATGTAAATGCAATTAATTATATATAGTCTGTTTTGTGAGGTCGTAGGGTTAATCCTAATGTTGAGATACATTTTCATCAATTGTTTTGAGACTATGATCTTTATGTACTACAACAGCACAAGGACCTATAGACATAGTTATAGACCGCACATCAGGACCAAATCTACTTCCCCAATCGTTGATGTCTCATCCTCTCTCAGTGGCCGTCCTGAGCCGAGGTTCGTAACCCGTTACCGGGTTGCCCTCAGCATGGTCACTTAATTCAAAGGGTTGCGAGCGCCTTCTGCGTTCACCCTAAAGACCGGTATGGCCAGAAAAGCCGACTCGCGTCAGGCTACTGGCAGTAGGGCTATTAACAAAAAAGAAATTCAGGACCAAATTTTTCCTACAAGTTATTATGAATTAGCAATAAGTCGTTGTCTCATCTGATGCATATCAAAACGTCTCGGAACGCAAACAATATTTAAGAAGGAAATATCTAATGCATTGTAGGTACATATCTAGGTGTTTTGCTATTTCACGATTGAGTTACTGACGAACAAGCAAAAAAAATTGTATGACAATTTTCCCAATACATACACACACACATATATATACATATACACTCACGCCTTTTATCCCGAAGGCGTAGGCAGAGGCATAACCAGTGCACCCACTTTTCGCCATGCATATTCCGTCCCTTGATGTGATATGGGGCGAGCCTATCGCCATATCCGGGACAAATTCCAGACTCCAGGCTGATAGAGAGTAAAAAACCCAAAATTACTTTGCCCGACTCGGGGATCATTTATTTATTTATTTATTTATTTATTTATTTATTTATTTGCATACTAAGTGTACAATAGTTGCTGTTGTTACATTTTTTTATGTGCTTATAACTTAGTAGCCCTTTTCAGACATTGCAAATTTGAGGGCGCTATATAACAATTATATTCTATATAAACATACAATAACAAAATTATTTTTAAGATACATATAGATAATATTTATGACATATGATATTATTTATTTTCTAAGTGACCTTCAAGTATTCTTCTATTGTATAATAGCAATTTTCTACTAGATATGCTTTAAGTTTTTTGTTGAATAAGGAAAATTTTTGTTCTTTTTTAATGTCATCTGGTAGTTTATTAAACAATTTAACTGCCATGTAATACGGACTATCTTGAAGCATTTTTGTTCTGGATGGTGGTAAGTAAAGATTTGTCTTGTGTCTAGTATTTATGCTATGGATTTGAGTTATGGTTGTAAAGCTATTACAATTCTTGAAAACATATGTACATAGATCTTGAATATATAAAGATGGTAATGTTAATATTCTATATTTAATAAAGTACGGCCTACATGTTTGTGTATTGTCTATTTGGGCTATGATTTTTCCTTATTTAGGGTTTTTGGTAGGTCATTAATATATATCAGAAATAAAATGCACCCTAGGACACTTCCTTGCGGGATTGAACAAGTGAGAGTTTTCATATCGGATCTTGTATGTTTAATTTTGTGTGTTTGAATGTCATAATGTTCAATTTGTACTATTTGTTTTCTATTATGTAAATAAGACTGAAACCAAAGATAAGCAGATCCGCGAATACCCGATCCGTATAATTTTGACAGTAGTATAGCATGTGAAACTCTATCATAGGCTTTTGTCATGTCAAGTAGTAGTCCCAAAGCACATTTTTTGCCATCTATATGCTGAAGGGCAGTTTGTACATATCTATAAACAGCAGATATAGTAGATTTCGATTTTCTAAAGCCATTTTGGCACTCATCAAGTATGTTATATTTCTCTAGGAATGTGTACAGTTGGTTAAACATGGCTTTTTCAAATACTTTAGAAAAGGTAGGCAAAAGTGATATGGGTCTATAATTATTCGGGCTTGTTAATTCTCCTTTCTTATAGATGGGTTTAACTATGGAGATTTTTAATAAGTTGGGAAATTCACCTTCTTGGAAGCTTTGGTTGATTAAGGAAGTTAGAGGGATAGAAAATTCTTCAGCACATGATTTTAATAACGTAGGCGGTATATCATCTATGCCACTACTATTTTTATTCTTTATGGATTGTATTATTTTTATGGTTTCTCTTTCCTGCAAAAGATGCAGGTATAGTGAATTAATTGGTGAATTTATAACTGGATGTCCAAAATTATTTGAATTATAATTGCCCGAGTTTACACCAACTGTCACAAAATATTCATTAAACATGTTTGATATGGTTGTCGGACAAGATATAGTTTTATTTTCATTTTTTAGAGTTATATTATTATAAAGTTTTTTCTTTTTTCTACCAGTTTTTTTGTTAATAATGTTCCACATGGTTTTTATTTTATTATCTGATTTTTTATATTGTTTTATATATCCTAGTTTTTTTGAAATCTGTATACTCTGCTTTAATATTTTGCTGTATGTTTTATAATATTTTTTAATAGTCCTGCTTTGAGTCCTATTTAAAATAATCCTTAGTAATCTTTTGTGTTTACAAGAGTTTTTTAAGCCTTTTGTTAACCATTGCTTTCTTTCTTCATTTTTTATTTTTACTTTTTGAATCGGTATTATCTTATTTAGAAGTTGTGTAATTAATTTAAGAAAGGAGTTATAGTTTTCATTTAGACTATTATTATTATTTATGACATCATTCCAATTTATACCCATTAATGAATTTTTGAAGTATTGCATTTTTTTATTTGTGAATAATCTTTTTTCTGTATACCAAAAACTTTTATTATAATTAAATCGTTTTTTTATTTTTATATCAATATTTATAGATTTGTGATCTGATAAGCCATAATCCTTAACAAATGAGTTGTTTATTAAAGTTAAGTAATTAGTAAAAATCAAGTCAATACATGTTGATGAGTTGTTAGTTTCTCGTGTTGGGGTTTTAATTATTTGATGTAAATTGTAAGATCTCATGAAATTTAAGAAATGTAGTGTCTTCCTAGTTTTATCATGTACCATCATCATACCCAAGACCTTGACATTGCAGCCGTACCGTAATACCTACGCCACCAAGGCAGGCATTTATTTATTTATTTTTTTATTTACACTTTATACCTACATGGAGTAAAGGCGGACTTAATGCCATAGGCATTCTCTACCAGTCAACCTAAAGCATAAGCATAAGTATTTCCCAATGTCCGCTCTATATAATCTTAGAACTCTTTGGTACTGCGTAACTCTGTCAATTAAATAGGTACTTGTGTAATTTAATGATCATACTGAGCTTTATTACAATATTACGAGACATATAAAACATTTGATGGCTATTTAACCAGATTCCTAGGGAATCTTTAAGTTAGTTCCTTTAAATTCGTCTCTCCTCTCTCAGTTGAAATAGAAAATATTGAAATGTGAGAATTCATAAATAAGCAAGTGACTCGCGTTTACGACTGAATCATAATCTAGATCAAGAACTAGCTCCAATAAAATCTATAACCATCGACAAATATTTGTTTATTCTCTATGGTTGTAAAGTTTATAGCATTTTATTACAACTGTTTCCTGCCTTTTGAACGTGCAAACGGTAACCACAAACATGCTTAACTAATATTATTGTGTGTTTGTTCGTTTTGCGAATTCACAAAGGACAGAATTGAGCTGTAGGCTATTTTTAATTCATTTTGTATCTTTGAGTACCACAGGGCTAAAAACAACAACCATGGTTTCAAATTATCGACTACTGGAATTAATAGGATATTTTAAAGTAGCTTTTGCCTGCGGTTCAGCCCGCGTTAAAAAGTTTTTCCGGGATAAAAGTCCCGCTTTATATTTCCAGAGATAAAAGTAGCCTATGTGTTAATCCAAGACATAACCCACCCATGCCAAATTTCATCGAAATCCGTTCAGCCCTTTTTGCGTGAAAGAGTAACAAACATACATACGTCCATACATTCTTACAAACTTTCTCTTTTATAATATTAGTAGGATTATGAATAATACAAAATATTGTTACAGGTAAAAATAAAATGGGTAAAATATGTGATTTTTTTAAGGGAGAGTACCTAATTTGGAAATAAATTCAGTTTTTAAACTTCCAGAAATTTCTTTGAAAATACAAATCAGTTATACATCAAGTTGGTTTTCTGAGACAATAGCATAATCCGCTACTGTAACACTGCTGAGTTTATAAGCGATTTTTATTCTGTTTTTTTTCCTAGACTTTACCCATCCATGCTGTAGACCTGTAGAAAAATATCAACAGCCTTTATCTTCAAATTAATTTACCATCAAGATCTCAGTCATTCTCTTCCCGTTCAACAATATCAAATTTGGCGGACTCACTCGATGAGTAACCCATGAGGTATTCGCAGTCTTTACGAATCGCAGGTCGCTAATTACAATGCATGATTGATGCAGCCATGATTCACGATTTGGCCAACGCTCACTTAGATATCAAATGCATTTTGGGTTATTTTCGGTTATGAAAGTGCTATTGTCCTGTCTACAGGATAGTGGTAAAGCCAAACTCTACAGAAAGTTCATCAAATATTTTGCAAAGTATTCAGTTGTCTACAGGAAGGGTCATCTAGAAACTGTCCTACAGAACACTACCATAAAGTGCTTTTAGGGATTGTTTGATTTCCTTCTTATTCAATTGAGACAACAAATCACTCGCTTGATATTTAGAAGAACAACTGCATCAAAGAGTGGCAACTCCACGCGAATTTTACTGCATTCGTCCCCCCGAGACATCAACTGTTCACACATCAATGTACACACAATGTACAGCATTTGTACTGGATATAATGTCTTTCAAACCGGAATCAGATCTTGAATGAAGTACATGCTACTCGTCTTCATAAAATAAGCAATTGTTTTGTTGGTAAATGCGTACGCTTCTTCAATAAACTTCCTATGCATATTGTTAATCTTCCAATAAAAAAAATAAAACTACTGTCAAAGAACGTCTTTGCAAAAAGATTATTATAGTACAAAATATTATCTTGAAGATACAAATGCTTGGGATTAGGTTGCTCAGATCCACTCATCCTACTAATATATAAACGCGAAAGGTTGTAAGAATGTATGTTTGTTACTCTTTCATGTAAAAACTTCTCAACGGATTTCGATGAAATTTGGCATACGGGTAGATCCTGTCCTGGATTAATACATAGGCTACTTTTTATGGCGGGAATATATAAAGCGGGACTTTTATCCTGGAAAAACTATTTAGCCCGGGTGGAGCCGCGGCTAAAAGCTAGTATTCTATAACTAAATTTGATTAAATTGTGCCTATTAGGTTATTTATTACATATATATACATATACACTCACGCCTGTTATCCCCGAAGGGGTAGGCAGAGGCGCAATTAGTGCACCCACTTTTCGCCGACATTCCGTCCCATGATGTGATAGGGGGCGAGCCCATCGCCATATCGGGTACAAATTCCAGACTCCGGACTGATACTGAATAGAAAAACTCAATATCACTTTGCCCGACCCGGGGATCGAACCCGAGACCTCATCTTTGCAGTCGTACTGTAATACAACTACGCCACCGAGGCAGTCTATTAGGCAGGTTATTTATTAATAGTCATTAATTTATATGGTATTTTTATTAATCAATGTTGATAGTATTTGTTGTTCCCATGTTTAAAAAAATTAAAGTACTATAACATGATAGGATCACCATTTCAAAAGAACCATAAGGTGTTTTAGTAGTGATGTACATGCGGAACCCTATTCGATACACAAAATATTTATTACAAGCATGTCTAACGCGTATCGAAACCGGTGACTCTTGCGACCTTATTGTGTTAATGTAGGCCTTCATGGTACAAGTATACTAACTATTGTACCCGACTTCGAGCTTTATAATCCTTTGGATCTCTTTCGGACTACGCTCACTAAGGGCTAAATTCCCCGCTTGCTGATAAATACTACTCGTCACATAAATGTATAAACCGACCAAATAAGTCACATGAATAAAGTCACACTCTAATCCATGCTCCTAAATAAATGGTTATAAAACGAGTAGGGGAGACCGGGGATGGTTGGCGATAGGGGCAGGATGAATAATCGTCAATAACTCGAGCTATTTTAAAGTGTTGCGTTGCCCTGATATACACGAAAAACCGTTAACTGTTTACGAATCTTCACTCCAAACGCGGCATCGCGGGCGTACGTAATCCGGGAGAAAAAACGATTTATCGAAAAATGATACCTATGAGTAATTCTTTACCTCTTAATATTATTTGTATGGAAGCCTTTATACTCGATGCTATGTACTTTCGAGCAATTTAAAAAAAGAGTTTGGTTATTGATGTTTATTTTAGAGTATTTTTTTTTATATTTCGACACAGTTTTGAGGTACTTACATGTGGTTGAAATTTAAAAAAGTTGTTTGGGGCTGGTAGACAAACTTTGTATTGGGGCTAGATGACTACCTAAAAATGTACTACGAAATAATCGAAATATTCTTCACATGGAATAAAGTGAGTTTTTTTGTCAACTTTATCAAAAGTTTGTTATTTTGAACCCATGTGGATTTACAAAATAACAACTCATCGAAACAGTAAACCATCTGCTGGTGGTAGGATTTTTGTCTCCGCCCCAGTAACGAATATCGTACAAAAAGTGATAAATTATATGTAAATTACGTAAATGTTACTGACAATGTGTCTCAATAAGGCACATTGATAATAGTAAATAAGTATTTGTTGTGTTTTATTTTATTTTACTGCCGTATTTTATACCAATCACTTTGTAGGTCAATTTACCCCAAGTGAATAGTCCACCAACCCCTGGCATGGGGTAGGTTGACATGATTTTCTTGTTCCACAAAATGGCTTTTTTACACTATGTTATAAACAATCGAGAGGTTTTTGGTATTTATTTCGAAAGCTTATTAGTTTACCTATCGAACCTATAGGATTTTTTGGCATTTTATATTAAAACAAAAAAATTATAAGCGTCCAAGCCGAAAATTGGTCAACTATCCCCGGTCTCCCCTACTATATACATTAGCTGTTTAATATGATAATTAAAGAAGATATCCGCTTTTTGTATGGGTGCTAGGCCTCAAAATTTAGTCAGGCTCAAAGTTTATGGACATTTAAGGGGCAAATAGGATCTTGGATTCATAAAAAAATGTTTTTAGACCCCTCCATTTGTAACTGACTTTTTTAAAAACGCTCACATTAAGTGTATTTTCCAAGAAAAATAAAATTACGTAAATCTCAAAATTGGAGGATTTTGAAATTGCCTAGATTTTAGGAGTTTTATCCAAATATATATAAAGTATATTGGTTAGAATTCGAAGCTCGTTTTTGGAAATGAACTTTACTTGAAACCTGTGAAACAGGCTCTGAATTTTGTACTTTATGCCTATTTTACGTTGTTTTTTGACTCAGCCTAGACTATCCTAGACCCCGGAATATTTGACGCTCTTCCACTTTTGAGGTCATAATTCAAGGGATTCGCACTTACGTATAGCTATATCACGACCTTGATTCGTTGTGAATATTTTACTATATAGCATGGGCGTATATAGAAGGGGGGGGGGGGGGGGGGGGGGTCAGGTGTCTAGACCCCCCCCTTAGCTTACAATAAACCACGCTACGTCACTGACCGTTCACATTTTGGGGATCCGGACACCTCTCCCCCTTAGCTTCATGTCACAGTGTCATGCATGGCAAGAACCCACGCCACTAAATATTTTATATCGTAGGACCCCCCCCTCCCCACCACCTCCCTATGTGAAAGCTATAGCTACATACATACATACATACATATCACGCCTATTATCACCGAAAGGGTAGGCAGAGGCGCAACTAGTACACCCACTTTTCGCCATTATTCCGTCCCATGATGTGATAGGGGGCGAGCCTATCGCCATATCGGCCACAAATTCCAGACTCCGAGCTGATACTGAATAGAAAAACTCAATATCACTTTGGCCGACCCGGGAATCGAACCCGAGACCTCAGCATTGCATATGGTACGACTGCAATGCTGAGGTCTCGGGTTCGATTACGCCATACAACTACGCCACCAAGGCAGTAGCTATAGCTACGCACGTGTTATATTTGTGTTTTGCATACACCAGAGTATCACGTTCCAATATAAGTACTGGCCTTTCTAAGATTGTCAACGCATATTGAATTGCGTTTCTAAATTTAAAACTCATGCTGTCATTGCCATTTTGTGTGTTAATAAAAGTGACAGCGTTTTAATTATCGAATTACGAATTGACCCTGCTTGACACTCATTAGTCACTTACATCATAAGTTTAAATAGACCTAAGCATACTTTAAATTTTAAGGGGTGTTTATTACCCGACTGCGAAAGAAGGAAAATCGATCTGCTCTCTCCGAGATTTTGTTGCTTTACCTATATCACCAACAAAATTATGAGAAGTGAGTGAGTTATGCCTCCGACAGCGTTTGTGAACACTGTCAACTAAGATTATTCAAAACCGAAATAAAATATTCAAATTAAAATCGTGTTTTTATCTCTTCAGTTCTTCAATAAATTTTATAAAGATGGCAGACTTTGACGCCGTCGGGTTTTTTATTTTGTTTTAATTTTTAATTCTTTATTTCTGATCAGTCAATTTATTATCATTACTTAAGCGGAATCCACAATTTTGCTTGGCGACTAATAAGCGAACAACGTACCTATAATATCATATTTTACTTCAAAAATACAAAATTAAAACATCATAATAATGCCATCAAAAATCTTCAGTTATTATGGATCAATATCATAGACAAACAGACTTAAATATTCCCCATTGTAATTATGCACTGACTGTGTTTGTATAGACAATACTTTTTATCAATAAACCCACTTGACCAAGGACAAAAAATGACACGCGACGACCAAAAAGTTAACACGTCTTTAGAAAAAAACACTCCTTAATCCTCTATGGTCTTTCGCTACTCGGTGTTTGGGTCTAGAGCTAGACATCATGCATGGATTAGTATGTATAAAATATATGGTAATATATCTTTTTAGAAAACATTTTAATATTTTCATAATTTTATTTATATTTTTTATTTCATATAGATCAGATTCTCAGGAAACTACATTTAGGGTACATTGTTCGGTACTGTACTGTGCATGAAATTGTAGAAGTTTAGTTATAACTTTTGCATGCGGCTCCGCCCGCGTTAATAAGTTTATCCGGGTTAAAAATACATAAAAACCTTCCAGTTGAATCACTCTATCTATTTAAAAAAACCGCATCAAAATCCGTTGCGTAGTTTTACAGATCTAAGCATACATAGAGACAGACAGCGGGAAGCGACTCTGTTTTACACTATGTTAAGATTAAGATACCCAGTTGTACTGGCAATCAATAAAATGTGAGCACAATGATATTTATTGGCAGACTGTTTGGCGGCCGAAATAGACTAAATTGTAACTTATCCAGACGGATACCCTAGTTAAAAAATAAACTTAGTCTCACCCCAAAAACCAAAACTCAGTGCACATTATATCTATCATATACATATACACTCACGCCTGTTATCCCCGAAGGGGTAGGCAGAGGCGCAACTAGTGCACCCACTTTTCGCCGACATTCCGTCCCATGATGTGATAGGGGGCGAGCCTATCGCCATATCGGGCACAAATTCCAGACTCCGGACTGATACTGAATAGAAAAACTCAATATCACTTTGCCCGACCCGGGGATCGAACCCGAGACCTCAGCTTTGCAGTCGTACTGTAATACAACTACGCCACCGAGGCAGTCTATCTATCTTGGCTAGAAAATCCTTAGTAAGAAGATAAAATTCCCCAAAACCTCCCTAGCTCTCTGCGCCGCGACAACAGTTTGTGAGTCACTATGCCACCCAACGAGAGGAACCGCCCTCTCTCCCTCTAACGCATACCTCCGTCCCCCTCTCGGGATGTTTTTTTATACCTCCATTGAAGAGTTTGCTGTCAAAATAAGGATTGTAAAAGATTTTGGACGGTTTTGTGCAAGAATTAGAAATATTTTTGATGAACGGTTTTGGAATATTTTGAATATTCATTGATTTATTGGAAATCATTGAAAAGATATATAATATATCGTTAAGTTTTGTGGACAAAAATAATAGTCTGAAATATGTTTTGCATCCATATTATCGTGTTATTTTTTTAAGAAAACTAGAATCTATTATTTGAATTTCAAATTAGCTTTACTGTTTTTATTAAACATTTTATGTTGTGAATATTTTGAACGTTGATATCAACAAAATATCATAATTATGAAGCTTGCATGGTAAAATCCTAATAGATAAAAAATGTATATTATTTATAGTAAATTTACCAAAATCACGATTCAAACTGACCCAAACAAGTCGAAGGCCCGTCGAGTTATCTGCCAGACGAATGCACCAATCGTAATAATAAATATGTATATTGCATAATGCCGTCCATGTTGGCATTTAAAAAAACATCCAACAAAAGTATGGATGTGAGTGATGACTTAATTTTTAGAACCACCACAGAGTAACCGGACACTGGGTACATCCGCGCGACATCTCGGATACAGATTACATTATAATTTATAATTCATATTAAAAAACAGTTTTGCACAAGACTTCGACTTTGTACATGTCCACTGACTGGAGAAAGAATGAGTTGCGATATGTAAAAAAACAGAACCAGATCAGAAATTCCCATAACTACATTCATTATCACACCATCAATGGAAAATTCTCTGGTGTTCTATGTATCTTTCCCGAGGATTATAATTGATATTGCGTTTTTTTTAAATAATTACCATGACATAAATAATAATAAAATGTACACTATATTACTATAATATTTATGTGGAAATCTTGGGGATACCAATATCTAGCAGTGGAACTATGGATGATAATAATTAAACCGTGAGCTTTTTACCAATAACGGCAGTCATAATCCACCGCCTCGATCCAACAAGTCGTGCGGGGGTGCGCGCCTGATACCCGACCCGGACCGGCACGGCGCGGGCGCAGCAGATTTCCTCGCGTGACACAAGGTATTAATAACGATACCATCCCGGTGACCGATGACCCCGCCGACCTACTAAACAACTTGTTTTGGGTATTGTCGTTACTTTCACAGATAAAAACTTAGAGCAAATTATTTTACTGTTTATTGTACAGATTACTGGAAAACTCAAGAGACAGGTCTTGCAATCGATCAAATTACCATTTATCTATTTAGATATAGAGTTATTAGGCTTTTAGAGTACGGCAATGACTATAACACAATACATAAACTCATGTAACCTTAAATTTGATATAATTCTTTTCCATACAGTAGAAAATACGCCACGTACAGCATGCAAGGAAGTAACGATTTTTTTATGAATGTTTTGGAATCTAAACTTTTTACTAATGTCTATGTCTATTATCGTTTTGAAATATTTGAAAAAGTTACCACCCTGACACGTTGTGCGTTAAATACCGATCCCTTTCATCCCTTATTTACAAAAAACTAAACAGTAGCCACTAAAAGCTATTTGAAAAAATTCAATCGTTCGCGTCGGCGTCATTAATCATGGCGGACAAAACGTCAGTTTGACAGCTGTCAAATTAATGTCAAAATGGCGGGCGCTTTGGTGTTCAATTAACAATGAAAAGGGATTTATTTATTAAAACAACCTGTTCGTAAGGAACTTTTTGTAAAGAAAAATAAATATAAACACTTTACGGTTAAGATGCTGATCTTTGTTGCGTATTCGTTACATTTGGCTTCGAGAGTCTTTTGCAACACGAAGACTCTCGAAGTGCACTGAATAATTATTAATCTGTGAAACGAGATCTTACGAGTTCGATTCCCGCGCAGGTAATAATTGATATAGGCAGGTAATAATAGGTGTAGTTGTGAGATTCCTAAACTCGAAGTTTACAATAATGTGTATTATGTACCTACACATAAAATAATACAAAATATTTAATTTGAAAAGCCCTACATATTCCAATAAAACAGAAGTATCAAGAGTAGAACCGAGTCATCTATAAAATAAACAAACGACCATTTCACTCTAATTCAATTATAGCCCTCTTAAAGATCTCCGCTCATTTTTAACTCAATAAGGACACTTCACACCTCAAACAGCCAATTAGACAGTAACGGTTAACTGTAATGCAGTATTACTCACCGCAGTTAAAATAACGCAACGCTTGTAGTTCTCGTTAATACGTCCACGAACGCATTAGAAGCGACAAATCACATGTTAAACGTCGCCCAAAAATGGAGCATCGCAGTAGGGATGCGCCTTATCCTTATTAATTTAATCGATGTTCGGGTTCAGGTTTTCTGATAAATAGTTATCGATTATGTGAAAGAAAAATCTAGTAAGTTAATTCTCGCAGTTGGAATCGTATTAGTATGCGTCGAAAATATCATCAATTTATTATAGCAATCATATTCATAGAACACAAGCATCAAAACTTCTTTAATAATTCAAAACGAATAGATCTCAAATAAATCAAGGGTTTTATGACTGCATCCACTAAATGTACAAGCAACAATGTTGTAATCGTCAACTGCTTTATCGACACACAATATAATCGATATGCCACTATCGATACTGACAGTGCGACTTGGCGCCAAATTCTCTGTCAATCTGACAGCCGGCATGATATACGGCAATATGGAGGACTTAAATAAATGCGCCATCAAGACGCGACGAATAAAAAGTGGCTTGAATTAATAAAATTCTATATAGATGGCCACACACAGTGATGTTTACAAAGTTTTTTTATGATCTTTATACTAATTGGTCGCAATTGGTGTTGTCAAAAATAGTTTGATGTTGGATAAGCGCCATATTAATAGGTTAGGTTTGAAGTTATAATTGTATGGAAACCAACTGGTCGTGTTTTATTTTAATTCTTTTCATAATGGCACGCACGGTAGACTTTATCATTCAAAACTTTATTGTGATTTATTTAGAAGTGACCTCAATTGTTTTAGTTTTTCGAATGATTTAAGTACTTAATTATTATTAAACACTTACCTACGTGTTGGTTACTAGCGTGCGAACCGGCACAGTAATTACGATTATAGAATGTTTGGCTCTAAAACACATTTGGATCATAAAGAGCTAATTGCAAGACTCGAAAAAAATTCTTATTCAAGCTATAGAAAAATTCAAACGAATATGCTAATTTTATTACATTAAACTTTAATTTACATCATATAACCTATAATGGTTAATCGATTATTAAGCCGTAAACACGACGTCCGTAGCATATTGAAATTATATAAAAAAGGCATCAAAAACTATTTCAATTAAGTTTTTAATTACTTTCGCTTGGCTATGGAAGTAAAAAATTGTCAGCCACGGACGCTACTATGGACAGATAGTGTAACTGAGTATTTAGAGTTCCACAGTACTATTACCAATTTAAAAACCCAATCGTCAACGAGACTTTGTGAATGAATAATGATTTCTTATCTTTACACGAATGATCGACATTGAACCTAAGAATACTGAATAGTAGGTACTACTAGTAGTTTTTGTTAATGAATTTTTCGGCTACTTTAATTAATTATCCTAAGGTATTATAGAGTAAAAAAACTTATTGTTTAAACGCGCGATTACGCGTATTTGTCATACGAAACTTACGACAAGATATTAGTTACTGTCAAAATATTCACGTTAATTCTTGAGCCTTAATTAAAATACTTAAACGAGAACTTGATTGGAAGGAAGAATAAAACCTTATTAAAACTGAAGTACACAATGTTTCTTCAATTTCCCCGCCGTAAAAAGAAAATGTAAGAAAATAACACTGAAATGTATAAATTAACGACGGACACAATATATTCTAAGAAGGAAAAGGATATCCCATACTTTATTTATTCCTACAAATCATACGGAACCAAGCAAGATCATTTACATGTGATCCGAGATATTTGTCGGAGTAATTTTACACGGACATCAGTGCAGATAAGTTAAAAGTTGATGGATAGCGCCTAATAGCACAATTAATATAAGTCCCAACTGATAAATCCGATACGACTGAGTTTTTACCAGCTGTATGTTAATACTGAGAATGGCGTTTTATTATTATCATTCGTAGTATTTGGAAGTTTTTATGACATGTTGAAGAAAGACACTTTACTAAGAACATTATCCTCGAAGATTCAATGATCAGTTCTAGTCGAAGCCTGCCGTAGTTGGAGAATATAAAAGTATATGTAAATAAATTGTATCTCTGTTCAGATAGTGCGTTTACTCCGAACTGATCTGCCAATTACATGAAATACATTAGATGTGGTTAAAAAGCTGGCTGATTTGCAGATATATTTTAGGGCGTTAGTTATAATTATAAACATAACTCACACATTTTATCCACGAAGGGATACGCAGAGGCGCAACTAGTGCACCCACTTTTTGCCGTCGTATGCCGTCCCATGGTGTCGTAGGGGGCGAGCCTATCGCCATGTCAGGCACAAATTCTAGACTCTGGGCTGATACTGGGTAGAAACACTCAATATAAATTAGCCCATCCCGAGACCTCGGCACTGCAGACGTACCTACATCTACGCCACCGAAGTAGTTGTTAGCATTACAATTTTGGAATTTTAGTTTCATCATTATTCACCTCTACCAACGTTCTCGGGAAGATCTTATTCCCAGGCAAACTGTCTTAGAAAATCTACAGTCTTACTGAGCTACATTGTGGATTTTCTCACCCTTGTTATCTATCAAAAACCTATAGTGTTTCCCTAACTGAAAATCTAACAAGTACCTTCTAACAACCCATATAAGATTCTACAAATCCAATAGGCGATCCCAAAGGCCCTAAAAGTGAATAAAGCAGCGTTCTTAACACCCCATATCACATGCGCGTGTGTGGTCCTTCCCACGCCTTCATCGTCATGATAAAGATATTCACTTTCAATTATTAACATAATACTTTCTCGTGACGTTTTATAAGGAAATGACGAGACGAGTTAATCGCCTGCGATGTATTATTCTCCTAACAAATACTAGACTAGACTTAAAAAGCACTGCAATGCTCGGTCGAGATAATAAATGTTAAGTCTCATAATAGAAATTGGGTATAATATTCTTCAAACTGGAATACAACAGACCTAGCATATTACTGCAAAAATAAATAAAATATGGTGCCGAATCTCGACGTCTCAATTAAAAATCTTTAATTTTATCAGAAAATGCTATGTAGATCTCAGGTAGCATTTTCTGATAAAGTTAAAGATAAGGTATTTTTCCGAAGGGTTACAGCCAACGCACCTAATAAGGAGGCAAACATAATATTCGATACTAATTACGACACATTACTTCTGATTGCTCTACTTAGAAATCGTATCGACAAACTCGGGGTTTCCAGTGCAAATATGCAACTCCTTACTTTCGAAATTAGAGAAAACCCATTTTATTACTAATGTATATCACTTATTCTCAGCCGAATTATTTCCAAAACAGTATTTTTTCAAAATAAATTAACGTAGGACTTCGAAGACTAGTGGTTATGCGGTTATTGGGTCTTATCGTCGAGTTATTAGTGGACTCTATCGCGCAGTAACTGTGAAGGCGTGGGTAGAATGGCTTCATAGACCTCACAAGACGATAAAGTTGTCAATAACGGACAAGCTTGTACAGGGTGTTTTACTTTGCCAATTAGTATAAACAATATTACCAGCTTCAGTACTGCCTCGGTGGAGTTGTTGTATTGCGTGGGACGACTATCGCGCTGAGGTGTTTGGTTCAAATCCAGGTCGGGCACAGTGACATTCGGATTTCTTATTCAGTATCAGCCCAGAGGATGGAAATGTGCCCATTTAATGGCCCTTTATTACATGTGACTTAACAAAGCGGGCGAAATGTGGATGTGTTCACCCTTGCCTACCCCTGAAAAGGGGCAAAGGCGTCATGATATGTATGCAAGTAATACCAGCCCGGTATTATACCATAATACCACCTCAAATACTGAGCCAGGTTAGGTCTTACTCGACCGCTCTGGCCGACTGCGCTCTGCAGGTTGGCACTTTGGCAATGTATCATAAGAAGTGTTGAAAGTCTCATCATTTGTATGGATACCGTACTGTCTATTTTTGCAGTTAAACAGCACCGATGTTTAATAACATTATAACTCATCTAATTACTAGGCATGATGAGGCCTTAAGGTATCAGAATTTCGAGAGCCATTTAGTGGTTTTGAAGGTACTGTGGTCACTGTTTTCGAGTGGTTATGGCGTTTAGCATAAGGCGATGACTTTTTGTCTAATTACCTAGTACGTCGAATTTTTTACCCTTTCGTGTACTTACCGTCTAAGGTTTTTTGGTCATATTAGCATTTCATATTTCTTAACAACTAAAATAAGAAGTATAATTTTACCCGTCTTGGTTTCATAAACAGCTAATCAACTTGTAACATTGCGTGCTACACAAATGATCGCCAATCGAATAACGATTTATTATTGGCTCATTTGAATATTGATCGTTAGTTTTAATTGTACAACGATTTATTATCTGGGTCATTGTGATTAATTTTTTTTCTGATAGTTTAAATGCTGATAATAGCTGATTACCGGAAAGACACACCCGGGGAAGAGCATGCAATGTTACGGAATCTGTGCCATGATATAGACGTAAAAAACATTGCAAACATTGCCTTGATCTTATAGAAGGAACAAGTGCTGCCATCTATCTTCCTACTTAATACCGTAAAATATCAGCGTAAGTGAAGATCTTTCAATGCATTTTAAAGTAAAATTTTATACACAGATAAATGACCTAGCTTAACACAAATACTATATTTTACATACATACATACATATACACTCACGCTTCTTATCCCCGAAGGGGTAGGCAGAGGCGCAACTAGTGCATCCACTTTTCGCCATTATTCCGTCCCATGATGTGATAGGGGGCGAGCCTATCGCCATATCGGGCACAAATTCCAGACTCCGAGCTGATACTGAATAGAAAAACTCAATATCACTTTGCCCGACCCGGGGATCGAACCCGAGACCTCAGCTTTTCAGTCGTACTGTAATACAACTACGCCACCGAGGCAGTCTAATAAATACTATATTTTGTCGGTGAAAATTACAATGGGAATAAAAACTTAGTACAGACTAAAGAGATCTGTATCTCATGACGATTATCTGAATCATACCTAGTTCATTTCAATCCGACTGATTTCAGAACGTGACTCGTTGAAACGAACAGCTACTGCGCATTTTCGACATATATTTTTCAATTTACAGAAACATAAAACACCCTGTACACACGAATGGTAAATGCACGGGTCCTCCCACGTGGGCAAGTGTTTTGCACCACTAAACGTTCGCACACATACGTACAATGCAGTATTGACTTTCACTTGTACCAAGTATTGATTATGTTACAAGAGTGTTGCACGTTGCTATTTTTATATGAAACTCGGCTGGGCGTGGTAAATGACGAAATGATGGTCACTTGCCTGAACCTAAATGACACTTAGCTATTGAAACCTTGACTCAAAATAATTCTACCATTTAGGACAGTAGCTATTGCGATGTTCTTTAGATATTAGCTGATGTTAAGCCTATAAGTCTGCAATAATTTTTAAGAACACAACAGTAACAGTAGTAAATAGATTTTTTTATGGCATTGAATGACGAGACGAGCATGCCGTTCGCCTGATGGTACGCTATACGATCGCCCGTAAACAGTAGTAAAATCATACAGCAGCTTGAGTTATAAAGTACTGTGCGGCATTCCACTGCGCTCGTCATCCTGAGACATAAGATGTTAAGTCTCATTATGTCCAGTAGTTACAGTAGTTACAATGTCCTTCAAACCGAAACACAACACTGCATGCACACTGCTGATAGGCGGTAGAAATAAACATTGCGGTGTTACCCACTCAGACGGACTCTAGCATCTGAGAGACCAGTTAAGATTACCACCAGATAAAGCTGTTATGCCTACCCAGACGGGTGGTGACATCTATAATGAAGAACACCAGTTGCACGCTCAGTCCCAAATTGAATTATTCTCGGATAAAGAAATTAATAATATCAGCCCTGTATCATGTACTGTCCCACTGCTGGACACGGCCCTCCTCTAAAACTGACAGAGTTTAGGCCTTAGTCCACCACACGGGCGGGTTGACAGACTTCACCTACCCACGAAATTCTTGAAATCCTCGAAATGTATAAATTACAATGTAATTAATATTATAGAACTGCTTTTCGTTAACGTATATATTAATTTATGTCTGACCGTAAATGTATTGTCAAATATTTAAATAGACGCTAGCAGCACCAAGCCAAATGTGTATGAAGAGGTGTCTTATGGGATAATGCTCCTGCCGTCTACCAGAGCCGCGGCCGTCGCGTATGACTCGATAAGACCGACGTACTTTGACGTATGTTTTGACAAATTAATTCCGCACTGGGGCTTGCCAGTAATTATATTACGAGCCAGGGTTGTCGCTAGCCAAAATATTTTTGAATAAATATAATTCCGTTTCAGGAGGTTTTCTTTTTATCTGAACTATGGGCATGTCAAATGTTTTCAATAAGGGCTGATAAATAATAATGATACCATCGCACTATGCATTTCACCATGACTTGACGGTGACTTGGTACTACATTGCATTACTCATATTGGATGTATTTTAATGCCAGCTTTTTTCTAAATTCACTGACCCTAACAGTATACGTTGCCACACTGGTAATTGGCAGCAGAACCGTTGTGACTTAGCCTAACTCTCGTATAAGTAAGGTATCACTTAGTTAAAAATAACATGGTCTGAAAAAATATTTTACCATGTTTTTTATTACCGTACTTACTATTTTTTTCTGGTATCTCTTTATCGAAATAAAAATATTTTTCGGTTTATAGTTTTAGTTTTATTTCAAAGTGTATATTCGCGAAGAAATCATTAAACAATATCTCTTTAGTTAAATTAATTGTATCTGACTCTATTCGTCTGAGACTAGGGATAATAATCCCTCACGGTGGGTGATGACCGCCTTGGCAAACCAGGGACTTCTTCTCTTTGATCGGACTTTACTGAAGTTAATACTATGTTCAGTGGTTACTGTTTTTTTTTTTTGGCATTATGATCTCAATATTGAATTTATGATTTTTTTAACTGCAATGATACTTGAATTTTTCGTCTTAGTCCCATGGGAGATTCTATAATAAACGAGACCCACACCAAGTGGGTACCTTACAAATAACATTTCATAATTTCCGTATTTACAGTAACCATATATCTGAATTCCTACATTTATAAGCGACCCTAATCATATTTGAATGCATTTAATAGTACTAAAATAATTTTAATATTTTTTCCGTACAATAGCAGCCCTATAGACCAGTCTGGGTGGCCCGCGCATCCGTACCGTGGCCGATCCAAACAAAAGTAACAAACATGGCCTAGCGTGTAAGCGAGACACACTATACAAATCCACATACATCCATCCCTTTCCACAATTCGCAGACTTTATCACCGCGTGCGGAACCCTTTAATTATTTTTGTAATTTTTCAATCAACTTTTATTAACATTATTATATTGTCTTCGAATGCCCGGCGGCCATGTTGACATTTGTCTGTGGATGGATCTGTCAAACTGGTCTATGTTTATCCTTTTATGAGGCAATGATGCAATTTGGTTTAATCTACGAGCCTTGTCTTGTTCTGATATAGGTAATATGTCACTGAATTTTCGCATAACGCCAGTACATTTATTTCATACAAATATATATTTGACATCAGATGTGTATTTTCTAATTAAAATAAATTTAATACACCTACGGGGCCGATTTTCGGATGCGACACTATTTTGTAGAGATGTAACTGGTGCATATTTTTTTTGTAACCTTAGTCCCATTGAGAATCTCATTGGCCTTAACTATTAGAAGCATTTTGCTTCATCTGGCAAAAAATCACATGACTTTCAAATACAAGCACAAATAGTTTCCTCACAAACGATTCATACTTAAATCTTCTTGCTTCACAGTATCACATTATAAAAAAAAATCCTGATAATTGTGACATCCCAGTTTTGAACACATCTGTAAAATGCAGATAAAACTAACAACAAAAATTAAGATTGCAGCATCCAAGTTATTGAATAATGCTACATCACCGCGCCCCTAACTAATGATACGGAATCAAATTTATCAGCCGCGCACACTGCACGCTCTGAATTTAATATATTACTAAGATGAGTCAATGGTAGCTTTTGAAGTACGCTGAAATACTATTGTACCGTAAATTGTGAATGATAGTAAATCTATTTATAATATTGTCATTAGATATTTTTCGTGTGATCGATGTGTTCATCTATTTCTCATCCCAACTTACAGTTCCCGAATATTGAAATAACCTCGGCATTTATTATCGAGCTGTTACCACGTTTTTTTTTATTGCATCGAATGACGAGACGAGCATGCTCTTCGCCTGATGGTAAGCGATACGACCACCCATAAACAGTAGCAACACCATTCAGCACCGTGAGTTACAAAGTACTGTGTGGCATTCCACTGCGCTCGTCATCCTGAGACATAAGATATTAAGTCTCGTTATGTTCAGCAGTAACAGTCTACAATGTCCTTCAAACCAAAACACAACAGTGCATGCACACTGCTGCTTGGCGGTAGAAATAGACATTGCGGTGGCACCCACCAAGACGGACTCTTACGTATGAGAGACCTACTACCAGCAAACCACGTATTTTAATATATTGCTATCATCTATTTAGATACTGACAATTATAATATTTATCACAATATAAGTTCCAGGTGCCAAGATAAAGCGGCTATAGCCTAGTTGGTTCCTAGTGAAACGGACTGCAGAGACGAATGTCCGCAGGCTCGAAATCCAAGGGCACACACCTCTGACTTTTCTAAAAAGTTATGTGTTTATTCTTTGTGAATTATCGCTTGCTTTAACGGGAAGGAAAACATCGTGAGGAAACATAGGTTTCCTTCTTAACTTCTCCGGTATACAGATACCGGAGAAGTTCTCTATAAGAATTTCGAAGGTATGTAAAGTTTGCCAACTCGCAACAGGCAAGCGTGGTGGACTAAGGCCTAATCCCTCTCAATAGTGGAGGAAGCCCGTGCTCAGCATTGGATAGTATTTAATACAGGACTGGTATGGTATGGTACGTTCCAGGTCATAAGTTCCAGTTTTATTAAGACAATATTACCTATTATGAAAATAACTTTACCGACTCTTAACGTTTTTTAATCTACTAACAGATGGAAGAAGATGGGATACAATAAATACCCATTTTGTTAAGAAGAAATTGTATTCAGAAGGACTGTGTTTGACCTTAACTTTTATGTTTATCTTTTGGACTCTACGAGTAAATCGTCTTTAATTTTTATGTAGAGTTAGGAATTACGACGAACATTTACTTATAATTTGTATGCCACACAGATATATTATCATTATGAAAAGTCATAGCTAGATACGTAATTAAAAGTACCTAGAAATATAAACATTTCACCCCACATTGGTCGGCATATTCGCTCCAATATAGCCTAAAATTCATAACAGTAACAAATATATGGTTTTTGTAACACAAAATTACATATTTTTTCCGTAAGGTAAGTAATTACCGTTCGTTAATAACGAGATATACGTAATTGTACTGTCGACGCCTCTGCGAGTGGAGCGTGTCTTGTAATTAAACGTTAATTACATTTAATTACACACGTACTGTTTTGTAATCTGTGATTTTTTTAAATCACACGATGCGGTGTTATAATGATGGTTCAATATTTTTTAGGTTAGGAAAATAAATATGGACGTATAATTGTTTTGTCTATAAAATTATTCCAATAATTACATAAGTATTATATGAACCGTATACTTTGATTTCTTTGAGGTTTGAACAAAATATATAAAATTATACGTAGATGCGACATAATATCACACACACACATGCCTCTTATCCCTGATCTTATGCCCTGTGGATTGGGGGCGTTTGGAGAATTCCACCAAGGTATCCCCTGCCTGTCGTAAAAGGCGACTAATAGGGGCCTCCGGGGGTCACGGGTGGGCGGGACGTGCCGCCCACCCATTAGTCTAGCCAACTTCTGTGACCCCCGTGATGGACATGTCCGAGGCAGCGTGTCTCACGCTGCCTCGGACACCAAAAGGTGGACACGGTACGGTGTTTCAGGGGCTTCTGAGTGGTCCGTGGGCCAGTGACAGATTTCGGTGACCAAGTTTCTCTCAAACGATAATTGGTGAGACGCATCAGAGACGTGTATCATAAAGCCTCGTGAGCGTCAGCTTCGGCTCCGTGGGTGCCATGAGCGGTGGTAGCCTCCCAAAGATGTAGAAAAAAATATATTATTCAGTCATTTCCTCCCAACTAAGAATCATTTTAAATTGTAGCTAACCCGATACCTTGAAGAAAAAAAATAATCAGCTGACTGTAACTTGGGGCATTATGCGTCAGCTGGTCAATCAAACATGTAAAAAAAATATATCATTTCAGTGATTTCCTCTCAACTACAAATTTACCTGATGATAGCTTATACGCAACTATGAATAAATATATATGTCAGCTGGCTGTATGCCGGGGCAAAAACCGTAGCTGATGCCTTGAAAGTTATAACGCAGGTGTTAGGCAAGAGCTTCTATTACATAATTACATGCATCAGCTGACAATGTTTCCCTCGAATTAATGATAGTAGATTCTCTTTATTAATTACAGCATTGTATTATCAATCTATACATGTAAAATGCTTTGTCCTGGATGACTGACTGACAGTTAAACGCACAGCCCAAACCTCTGACCGTAGAGATCTGAAACTTGCAGGGTGTGTTCCTTGTATGACGCGATGTAGGCATGCAACACTTTTCTAACCCTTAGATTAGAAACGTGTTGCAAAGGTGGTACCTGCAGTAGGTTGTGTTAATCTGAAAAGTCTTCTGCTGACCACTTTATCTTACTCCGGAGAGTACAATAAACTATAAATTCATAATCACTGTTCTTAATATTTCTTCAGTTATTTAATTATATACGTATTAGTCATAAAGTATTTATACATTTCATTGGAAAACTCATATCTGAGCGTAAAGTCAAACATTTAAGATACATTATATCTTCCCAGATGAAAATTTATAAGCTGACTAGCTTTTGCCCGCAGCCGCGGTCGTACGAAAGAGTTTTTTTTTTATAAAGGTCCCACTTATACATTTTCACGGGATAAGAAGTAGCCTAAAACTTTCCAGTTTCCCAGATACTCGAATTATCTCCATACCAAATTTAATCAAAATCCGTTTGATAGTCTTTGAGTTTATCGCGTACAATCTTTTTACCCCATTAGGGGTTGAATTTCGCAAAATCCCGTCTTAGTGAGCTCCAACGTCCTAAAAGGAACCTCCACAAAATTTGAGACTCCTAGCACGTGTAGCTTCTCAGATTTCGTGATGAGTGAGTTAATGACCTTTCGTTTTTATACATATTATATATTACGGGATGAATTTCAATAAAACATGAAACACGTCTTCTATCAGTTCTGTTAAAAATAAGTTTAAGCAATATTTGAAGTAGGTTGGACCAAGGAATCACGTTGGCCCATACAAACTTTGCCCCCCTTTTTCACCCTCTTAGGGGTAGACTTTCGGAAAATTCAATCTCATTAGATGCCTATGGCATACAAAGAACACACCCTGCAAGTTTCAGGTCTCTACGGTCAGAGGTTTAGGCTGTGCGTCAGTCAGTCATTCAGGACAAGGCATTTTACATGTATAGATTGATAATACAATGCTGTAATTAATAAAGAGAATCTACTATCATTAATTCGAGGGAAACATTGTCAGCTGATGCATGTAATTATGTAATAGAAGCTCTCGCCTAACACCTGCGTTATAACTTTCAAGGCATCAGCTGACGGTTTTTGCCCCGGCATACAGCCAGCTGACATACATATTTATTCATAGTTGCGTATAAGCTATCATCAGGTAAATTTGTCGTTGAGAGGAAATCACTGAAATGATATATTTTTTTTACATGTTTGATTGACCAGCTGACGCATAATGCCCCAAGTTACAGTCAGCTGATTATTTTTTTTCTTCAAGGTATCGGGTTAGCTACAATTTAAAATGATTCTTAGTTGGGAGGAAATGACTGAATAATATATTTTTTTCTACATCTTTGGGAGGCTACCACCGCTCATGGCACCCACGGAGCCGAAGCTGACGTTCACGAGGCTTTATGATACACGTCTCTGATGCATCTTACCAATTATCGTTCGGGAGAAAATGACTGACGAAATTTTGCTACTGGCCCACGGTCTAGAGCCCCCGCAACAGGAAAAGGATCGCAATAGCGGTACGTGCAGGGGCGGTTGCGGACGACAACTTAGACGTGAGTCGGAGGAAGCCCGCAGCCGTCCCTAATGCGCCGAAGATGGCCGTTTAAAAAAAAAAAAAATCCCTGAAGGGGGAGGCAGAGGCGCAACTAGTGCACTTTTCAACGTGCGTATTTCGTCCCATGGTGTGACAAGGGGCGAGCCTATTGCCACATCGGATACAAACTCCGGGCTGATACTAAATAGGAAAACTCAATATCACTTTGCCCGACCCGTGAATCAAACCCAACAAAAACTTGGCTTTGCAGTTGTACAGCAATACAACTACGCCACCGAGGCAATAATAATATGGCCTTACAAATATTGGCAAATCTTCACGCGGAGAGCCAAAACTATCATTTTTAAATCTCTGTTTCAATTATAGACTTGGTGGCATTTTAATGTGCTGTTTAGCGATCATTCTTATTTAATTTAAATAACTTCAAGTTCAAAGTATCGCAAACGCTCATGCGGCTGAATTTTTGGCAATCCTTCGTAAGTATGTTACAGCCAGGATTAAATTTGTTTAAAAAGGAAAATAAATAGCCTGCATTACATCTCATTACTGGCTACATTTAACAAGATTAAAAATAAATCGATTTAAAATAATTAATGTTATTAATGAGTTTAATGACGAATTTCCGAACGCACCGGTACGGCGGCGAGGGCGCGAAACTTGTCAGTGTCAAATTTGACAGGCCGCCATCTTGGCGCGGAATTCCCGACGTTTTACTCTCAATAATGCTCCTTGGGATAATTACTTGAACGATTAGTCAAGTCTTTAGCCAAACCTTTACTCACAACATGATGTAATTTCAGTGAAGAAATTTGGGTGAAGATTAATTAATTTTATGTCTTCAAAACTTTTCAATGCCGAATGACAACTGATTACAAAAATAAAAAATACCGTTATATAGAAATTCCAGATTATTTTGTTATATTTTATATGAATACTCATTTAAGATTACCTTTCCTTTGTTTAAGTTTAAGACATTCACTAGAAAACTGCATGTATAGGTATTATATAATATCGTTAGGTACTTCATTTAACTTACCTACTTGCCATACAAAGGCTTTAATAATGTAATCATGTGATATAATATGTAAAATTCAACTGTCACACATTATTATAGTCGCGAACTGTAAGATTTTGAAACAAAATAGAGTGTGTTGGCTCATTACTCGTAACTTTTTTTAACATTAATAGTAATACTAATTTTTGCTTGTGGCTTCGTCCGCGTGAGAAAGTTTTTCTGGAATAGTAGGTAGCTTACGTGCTATTTCAGACTATAGTCTATCTCTGTGCTACATTTAATCTAGATCAGTTGAGCCGTTCTGGCGTGATTGAGTAACAAACGTTCATCTAAAATTTCGCATTCATCCTACTAATCCTACTAATATTATAAACGCGAAAGTTTGTAAGAATGTCTGGATGTATAGATATTTGTTCCTCTTTCACGCAAAAACTACTAAACAGATTTTGATGAAATTTGGCACACAGGTAGGTCATATCCTGGATTACCACATAGGCTATTCTTTATCCCGGGAAAATGTAAAGCGAGACTTTTATCCCGGAAAAACATTTTAACGCGGGCGGAGCCGCGGGCAACAGCTAGTAATATTATGATTCTTTACGCTTACGCAAATGCTAGACATTCAAGTTAAACTACTATAACGGATTTTATCGCGGTTTTTCATTTTATTTTTCTCCCGATGTTTCGAAGGCTTTGCAACACTTCGTGGCCACGGGGTGGACTGAGGGAACTGACTGACTCCCTTTTCGGACCAACAACAGTCAACCTCAGTCCGCCGCGTGACCACGAAGCTGCAGAACCTTCGAAACGTCGGGAGAAACATAAAATAAAATACCGCGACAAAATCAGTTATAGTTTTAATTTCAATTCATAATATTAATATAGAATGTAATTATTATCTTTATATGAATAACTAACGAATGGTAAAAACGTAAGTTGTGTACTATCCCAAGTTTTCCTACAGCGTACAGTTCGGTGTAACAGCCGGCCAGCGTAAGTTCAAGAAGGTAAGCCAACAGAGCTAACATCCATTGCCTTTAATTATTGAGTCCGCTGCACTGACGAGGCACTTTCTTACATCCCCTACCCCCACTAACACTCCCGCCCTCCTCTGTGACCGACACCACGTGCCAACTTACGGTAAAGTGCGTTTATTAAGTGTTTGAAGTTGTTAATAGACGATACAGTTATATTTAAGATGTGGAGCTTAGAATAGATTTGTTTGAAAATTATGGAATGAGATACTGAGGTTCTCGTAACAACTATCGTTTTTGCGGGTAATGGTATATAACCAATGATCACTTGATAAAGTAATATCTTCAAAGAATACACATGAGGAATCTGATCTTTAAGAATAGAGAATAAACATCAGGGGAAAGATATTTATTTGTAGAGCCTCCTGATATCTTACTAGGCATTCGAAACGCCAGAGCAAAGTTAGTATGATAGATTATGTAAGTCCGTCTGGGTGGGTACCACCGCAACGTTTATTTCTACCTCCAAGCAGCAGTGTGCATGCACTGTTGTATTTCGGTTTGAAGGGCATTGTAGCCAGTGTAACAACAGGACATAATGAGACTTAACATCTTATGTCTCAGGATGACGAGCGCAGTGGAATGCCACACAGTACTTTGTAACTCAAGGTGGTGGATGGTATTTCTATTGTTTATGGGTGGTCGTATCGCTTACCATCAGGTGAACGGCATGCTCGTCTCGTCATTCTATACCTTAAAAAAATAGCAGATGTCACTCAGCACTGGTATTATTCTGGTACCACCCAGGCCATTCATACTGTAGATAGCATTGTTTACGCTACTTCAACATGAAAGTACGAAAGTTTATCACAGGGTTTACGCGCGTGTGTCGCCTCTATTGCGAAGTGCGAACGTCTAATCTCTAAAATATAAAGTGAGCCATTTGTTTATTCTGTTTATTAAAAAATATATAAACAAACCAATAAACATTTTTTGAAGACAAAAGTACCTATATCTAGGCAATTCGGAGCTTTCAATTTGTTGAACGTTTTTGTACCTGAGTGCGTAAGTGAATAACATTTTTAGATCCCTTCATTCATAACCAACTATTTTGATCAGATTCATATTAAGTGTAGGTTTCAAGCCAAACAAAATTACATGCATCTTAGAATCACACACACACACACTCACACCTGTTATCCCCGAAGGGGTAGGCAGAGGCGAAACTAGTGCACCCACTTTTCGCCGTCGTTCCGTCCCATGATTTGATAGGGAGCGAGCTTATCGCCATATCAGGCACAAATTCCAGACTCCGGGCTGATATTGAATAGAAATACTCAATATCACTTTGCCCGACCAGGGGATCGAACCCGAGACCTCGGCATTGCAGTCGTACCGTAATACAGCTACGTCATCAAAGCAGTCTATAACAAATTAAACATACAAATATTCCCTTTTCCATTGTGGAATGTTGAATTTTTTCTCACACTGTTAAAACCTGTCACTGCGCAACGGTCGCGTCGTCGCGATAAAAATTCTAACTCCCATTTAGTACTGTTATAAAACAGAAAAAGGATTCAGTGGAAAATTAGCAACCGGCCGTACCAACGGCAAATGCTATTAATTACGGGGCTCATGTTACAAGCGGCAGCGAGTTCATAAGAGAACATTATAGCGTTTTATTATTTCACTTTACAAAAAATTAGATATAACAGTATTTGAAGTTAATATTATATTTGTGAAGATTCGTTGTCTATTACTGCCCATCCAAAATAACTAACTATTAGCAATGAAGTGACTATGAAAACATTATAGAGAGTGAAATAACGGAAGTAACCTATTACTTGTCATCTCAATGATCTGAGAACAGACAAGAATATATTAAAAGACTCTGTAACGTTAAATATCTGTAGAGAATGTAAAAACCCGAGCCGTAATATGTCAACTTTACGTAATTTAAATAATGAAAAAAAAGTGACGCGACATTGACGGTTTTGTCTAATTTTTGAAATGCAAGTACCTAATAAAAACAGTATATTGATTGAATTATGCATAAAATACTCTGATTGGGAAGCAATTTAACAAAAGAACATCGGGAAACAACCCAAAGCTAATTCTTTCCAAGCTGATAAAACAGATATCAATTCCAACACTATAACAATAGAAACGTGAGTTAAAGCGATAATATAAACGCTACCGTTCATGACTTTAACACTCTAGGAATTAAACTGGAACAATCGATACTGGCATGCAATTAAAATAGTTTCATCTTTCTACGTAGCGGGCACTCGTTCCTAACAACGCTCTTCGCGCGGGCTCACTCGACACGCCATTGTTATTTCACATTCATTAGATAATAGATGTTTTAATCTATGGTATTAACATAATGCTTTGACATTTAATGATATATCTAGTGGAATACAGGTACTTTTGTGTTTCGGTTCAAATATATTGTTGATTTTGAGCAATATCTACTTAGGTAATGTCTTAGAATGTAGAACGCAATTAAAACTTGTTCTCTGAGAGGTTCTCTGTGGCGTTACTACTGTATAATTATGGGCAAAAGGTTCCGTTATTAGAAGAGGTAAATTCATATTGTCGAATTTATACAAATATTTCTAATACACACATCCTTCTTCCTACTAATATTATAAAGGCGAAAGTTTGTAAGAATGTCTGGATATATGGATGTTTATTACTCTTTTACGCAAAAACTACTGAACGGATTTCGATGAAATTTGACACATGGGTAGATCATGTTCTAGATTAACACATAAGCTACTTTTTATTCCGGGACAATATAAAGGGGGACTTTTGGCCTGGGAAAACTCATTCACGCGGGTGGAGCCGCGGGCAAAAGCTAGTTTTTCATTTTTTTTTTGCATCCGTTTGCGTATGACGCTTTTAAGTTTTCTTCATACAACTTTCTTAAAAATGTATATCAATGATACTAAAAAAGTCTCCCGTTCGTCTCCACATCGTTATATTCCACCAAAATTACCCAAAACACATTCAACCCATTTCAGCCTCCCGACCCCGTAGAAATGCCAATCGCAGCCAAAGTTTCCCAATTAAAAGTCCGTCAGACTGTATTAAGCCGTGTAAACAGTTTAATTGAAATTACCTTCTGCAACTGGAGGGGTTATTCAGTAAAGGGTAAGAAATAGATGTCAGTCTTGTAATTTTAAGCGCTTGGAATCCGGACTTCAGCAATCTTACAGAAAGGTAATGTAGCTGGTATAGTCAGCCACGTAAGCTGAACAAATTCAAAATTTCAAATCGCCTATACACGTTCAGTTCAATTAAGACATTATTTTTTCTTTGTGTAAAGTAAAATCAATCGCTTTAATTTTGTGTGAAGAGAAAACGAAAACTGGTAAGAACACAAAAGTGTAGAGGCGATTTGAAGTTTTGAATTTGTTCAGCGACTTATGTGGATGATTGTACATATCTGTTTTCTGTGAGACAGGTTATAATCAGTGTTAATTTGTCGATTCATCATCATCATGAGCCACATGACGTCCACTGCTGAACAGGCCTCCCCTAAAGATTTCGAGACGGACCTGTCAAAAGCGGCCCGCATCCAGCGTAATTGTGTCGATTGGCGAAAGGTGATAACTTTACTAGTAGAAGGTCTCTCATATGTAAGAGTCCGTCTGGGTGGGTACCACCACAATGTCTATTTCTACCGCCAAGCAGCAGTGTACTTTTGTGGTGCGGTTTGAAGGACATTGTAGCCAGTGTAACCACGGGACATAGTGACTTAACACCTTATGTCTCCGGATGACGAGCGCAGTGGAATGCCACACAGTACTTTGTAACTCAAGGTGCTGGATGGTGTTGCTACTGTTTATGGGTAGTCGTAGCGCTTACCATCACGCGAACGGCATGCTCGTGTCGCCATTCAAAGCCATTAAAACTCCCGCATAATGGTGTCGATTGCCGGAGGGTGACAATCTCTAGTCAGTCAACACGAGCTGGACTCTAGTCAGTTGACCGTAAGGTGGGATCACTTTTTCGTGCCCGGAAAAAGTCCCGCTCGTTTCCAGCATCAAAAATATTCGCCTAGCGACATTAAAAATTATCTTTTCAATTACATTATAAAGTTGAGCCGGATAAAGCATATCTAAATCGATGGGTATAAAAGAGTCATATTTGCGTACTATTTTAGTAAGGTGAGTATGGAAATAAAATTCCTCGGGGATACAATCAAAGTAAGCATGAATTAATATTTTATATTCAAAATATATAATGATAGAACATAGCTCAGTAATGGTTAAGAACCTAGATTCGATCTCCAAGTAGCGTAACTCACAGAGCCTGTACCTTTTCTATTCTACACATTAAAAAATCAAAATATGTTCACTCAACGATTAGTTAGTATAAACCTCTGCCTACCCCACCCAATAAGCGTGAATATAAGTTATATTCACGGACACTGCCGTGACTCAATATATAGTTAATAAGTTAATGCGCGGTTATAATTGTGTTCATTATCAGCTCACATAGTTATTAAATAACAAGCGCTCATTACTTCTTATATAGCTTTGAAATCTACACAATAATGTCATGAATTATGTAGATTGCCTCGTTATATCGTACTGGGGTTACTGAGGACTTGGATTTAATTTCTAGAAAGATCTACTATTTAGCTTTCTCGGGAACTGATTTTAGTATAGGCAAAACTTAAAACTTTGTGTTTGAAAAATTGTATGCATTATTATATCAACGAGGAGAATGCACATTGATCGAATTAATGATCTTCAAAAAGGGCAGTACAGGAGCACCCTTAACCGTTGAAAATGTAGGAGAAGAACTATGAATATAGAAGTGGCGAAAGAGGTGTGTCAAAATCGTAGTATGTGGCGTTAAATGGTCTCTGCAACCTCTATAGGATAAGGGCTTGAGTGTGTATGCATGTATTGCATCAACCCTTTTCAGGAAGAACATCTTGACCGATATTTCACCCATTTGCGCATACGGTTTTTTGAAATTCAATAAAAAAATCAAGTATTTTTAAAGAATGTCTGTTTTTCTGACGAAACTTCTATTATTTAAAGTTTTATAAGGAAAAATGCCGCTATAGTAAAAAGTCCAAATTGTCGGTTACGATATCCTGAAAATCCTTGCATCATAAAATATATGCCCGTGGTATAGGCTTTTTTTTATACATCGAATGAGGAGACAAGCATGCCGTTCGCCTGATGGTAAGCGATACAACTGTTTATGGGTATAAACAGTAGCAACCTAGCAACACCATCCAGCACCTTGAGTTACGAAGTACTGTGTGGCATTCCACTGCGCTCGACATCCTGAGACATAACATGTTAAGTCTCAGTATTATGTCCACTAGTTACACTAGCTACAATGTCCTTCAAACCGAAACACAAAACAGTACATGGACATTGCATAGGTATGGTATAAGTAATCAAGATTAGAGTAGCCATTTTGTGATCGATAAAAACTGATATTCTGTCACACTGAAATAATTTCTAATGCTGTAATTTTTAAAATAAAACCGTTATATCATTAATATTAAAATTTTAGTGACATCAATAGTTGTCTTTATCTCGAATGACAGGTCTGTAATTATCACTTGTCACATTAATTTTATTGGAGTTGTAAAAATTAGCTCGAAACACTCTATTCTATGGAAATGTGATAAAAGGCTTTACAAAACACATACTCATGAATAATCTAATCAATGTTGTGTTTCTATTATTTTTATAGGCAAAACGATATATGGAAGAAAAATGCGAAAAGTGATTATAAATTTCTTGGTAAGAAAGTTTTCTTTTTGTTTGTTAATGGTCCTACAGCCAGTAGCCTGACCCGAGTCGGCTTTTCTGGCCACACCGGTCTTTAGGGTGAACGCAGAAGGCGCTCGCAACCCTTTGAATTAGTGACCATGCTAACGGCAACCCACTAACGGGTTACGAACCTCGGCTCAGGACGGCCACTGAGAGAGGATGAGATATCAACGATTAGGGAAAGATTGGTTTTTAGGCCCAATTCTATTAGATTGTGTTGTCTCCGGCACGCAGGCCGGAACTGCTAGGGGGGTCGAGGGGGCGACGGGGAACGCGGCGAGGTCCTCGACGGCGAGGACGGAACTGCGGTCTTGTGGAGTGTACGGTAATAAAATGTTTAACTGACTTGTATGGAGTAAAATTAAGTAAAATTAATTTAGAGCATAGCTATTAAAATACAGGTTATCAATAGCGCTACATATCTATTCTTATCAATATTTATAAAGTTGAAGAGTTCGTTTGTTTGTTTGTTTGGTTGAACGCGCTAATCTCACGCCTTGATATTTTCCGGAGATAAAAAGTAACCTATGTAACTTGCTGATAATGTAACTATACTATACATAGGTGAATTTTTTTTTAAAACCAGTCCAATAGTTTTTGAGTTTAGTCGATACTATACAAATCAAGTATTTGAGTTCGACATCTTATATCGACATGATCCACCGACACCCCCACATCCCTATCCGTAAAATCCATTCCGATCCATTAGGCACTTCGTTTTTCCCATCTCTAATTCCGCTCTAGCTACCATGAAATTTTAAAATTACATTTTCGATTGAATTCTTTTTATTTTTCTCTTATCACTGTACACCATTACGCAATGTGAGGATTTTGAATATACTTTTAGGGGAATTTTAATGTGGCCGGTATGCTTTCTTATTTAGTATGTATGTTTATAACCTGGACAGTATTCATAGAATTTAAATACATATACACTCACATCTTTTATCCCCGAAGGGGTAGGCAGCGGCGCAACTAGTGCACCCACTTTTTGCCGTGCGTATTCCGTCTCATGCTGTGATAGGGGGCGAGCTTATCACCATATCGGGCACAAATTTTAGACTCCGAGGTGATACTGAATAGAAAAACTCAATATAACTTTGCCCCACCCGGGGATCGAACCCCACACCTCAGCATTGCAGTCGTACCATAATACAACTACGCCACCGAGGCAGTCATTAGAGTTTATAAACTATCATTAATTTATAAATCAGGAAAAAATGGCAAATATACTTATCTTTTTAAAAATATGGATATAGAAACTGCTGGATGGCATTGGAGGAAAGGAGATGTCCGCTTTTTGTATGGGTCTGCTGGGCGTCAAAATCTAGGCAGACTCAAACTTTATGGATATTAAAGGGTAAAAAATATGCATCTTGGATCCATTAAAAATATATTTAGACCCCTCCATTTATAAGTAACTTTTTTAAAGACCTTCATATTAATTTTATATAATCTCAAAATCGGAAAACTTTAAAATTGTACGATTTTTTGCAAACGCCTAGTTTTTGGGAGTACCTACTATACAAATATATATAAAGTATCTTGGTTAGAACTTTAAACCCGTTTTAACATGTCGTTTATAGACAGAACAAGTTATGTACTAAACGAAATAAATATGATTGACTAACAGCAGATTTCAATATACGATCTCAATCTATTAATAATATTAATTAATCCATTAATATTCATTATTAAAGATTATGATCTTCGATCCGATCCCGAGAATATAACTATCAAAGTAAGTCATTTGTAAGCAAAAAAACTTTATTCTGATTGGTTCATGCTACAAATACAAATCATTTATTTGCACAAACTATGCCAAAAAAGAGAGTAGAAATAACCACGTATGTTGTATGTAAAATAATAAAATCAATAATTTCATAACATTTTCGCGGTCAAACGAAAAAACGAATGGAGTTTGTTATTAAAATTGGCCATATAATATGTTTATGATACATTTTACTCCGGAAAATGTTATCGGTAAATTTGGTTCATCCGTTTGAGAGGTACGATGCTACATGCAGATACAATTAAACTTAAACACTTCTTATTGCGTCGGGGCTTAAAAATGATATCCACGCAGCCGGAGCTGCGAGCACAAACTAGTTCTTCATCTTAATTAACTAACGTATGACCTGTGACCTCTTGTTTAAGGTCGTGTTTGACATTACACAGGTTGAAGGCATTAAGTTTGTAGCGTCCTATTAGGATACCAACTTAGTCACATCTTAGATCCTCCATTTAGATAAGCCTCTGCCATTAAGAGGCAATCGGTTTATATAGTTATACTAGCTTCTGCCACCGGCTCCGCCCGCCTTAAAAAGTTTTTCCGGTATAAAAGTCCCGGTTTATACTTTACAGGGATAAAAAGTAGCCTATGTGTTAATCCAGAACATGATCTACCTGTGTGCTAAATTTCATCGAAATCCGATCAGTAGTTTTTGCGTGAAAGAGGAACAAACATCCATACATCCAAACATCCATGCATTCTTACAAACTTTCGCCTTTATAATATTAGTAAGATTATAATATGCTACTAGCAAGAGTGGTTATTTTCTGACCGAAGTTTTGTAGTCATACAATACTTTTTTTTAGGAGAGAAACACACATAAACTCCCGCCTTTTACTCCCGAAGGGGTAGGCAGAGGCGTGACTGTTGCACTCATTTTTCACCGTACGCATTCCGTTCCATGATGTGACAGGGGGCGAGCTTATCGCCATATTGGGCACAATTTTTCCTCCGGGCTGATACTAAATAGAAAAACCTAATTTCACTTAGCCCGACCCGGCGATTGAACCTGAGGCCTCAGCTTTGCAATCGTACTGTAATGCAACTACGTCACCATTCTTAATGGCCAGGCATTAAGAATGTTCCACAGTGAATACCGTACAAGGGATTTTACTTTAAAAATTTGCGAATCAATTAGTAGACAGTAAACATAATAAAGCAAGTGGACGATAGCCTAATTGGGAATGGAACGGTCTGCCGAAACAAAGTCCGGAAGTTCGAAACATAAGGCACACACTTCTGCCTTTTCAAAGTCACATGTGTATTGTTTATAAATCATCGTTCACTTTAACGGTGAAGGAAAACATCGTGAGGAAACCTACATACCTGAGAATTCTCCATAAGAATTTCGAGGTGGAGGATGTGTGTGAAGTCTGCCAACCCGCACTAGGCCAGCGTGGTGGACTAAACCTTAAACCCTCTCAGTAGTACAGTAGGCCCGCGTTCAGCAGTGAACAGTATATAATACAGGGCTGGTATTATTATTCATTATAAAACATAATAAATAACAGACTCTATTATAAAGAGCATAACAACTAAATAAAATTAAAAGCCCCAATCGATGAGTAAATCCGCGTGTAAACCCTACACAATAAACAGAAAAGTAAAACACTGAGCGAACAACACTCAATAACTTAGCATGATCTCGGGATCGCGCGAAACACATGTTCAAGGGGAGCCAGTGATGTCACATTGTCGATAGATTTGATTTATAGAATATGATCTTTATCGATATTTTTAATGGCGCCGGCGGTTAAGCAGGTGACTGTTTTAATGGTAATTGATATCCATAATCCATAAAGATCTAGAATATCAAAATAATTGGAGATACGCTGTTAGTATTCATGGAATACCTAGATAATATGCAAGAAAGGGTGAAATACGAAATGCAAAATAGCTTGATTCTGCGTATTTTTGGGTTTTATGCTCATTATTAGGCTGGAGTCTGCAATTTGTATCCGATATGGCGATAGGCTTGGCCCCTATCACATCATGGAACGGAACACCCATGGCGAAAAGTGGGTGACCATGGTTGCACCTCTGCCTGTCCTTTCGGAGATAAAGGCTCGTTGTTTCTTTTCATCATCATCACCGTATGGCATCACATTATGGTAAAAGAAAAGTTAATAAACGGGGTTAAAATTCGATATCAACTTTTGACAGCCATTCCTCGGCCTCCGGTGTCACCTGGTGTAGGCCCAGCAAACCCCCTTCGAATCTCCTGATGGGACATTCCTCCACGATATGCTCGACGGTTTGGTTTACTGCTCCACAGTCACAGGCTGGCGACTCAGTGATGCCCCACTTGTGCAGATGATAGTGGCACCTTGCAAAGCCCGTGCGTATGCGGTTGAGACTGGTCCACAGTTTACGGTTCTTCGTAAATCCTCTTTGGGCCACGCAGGGATTAGGAATGTGGATTTTTTCGTGTGGGACATCTCTTAATCGCCACTGGGCAAGCCATTCTGTGTTTGGATCATATGACTGTTGGATGCGTGTGTCAGTCCATATGGGCTTGCGAGAAGGAAGTCGGTGGCATGGTGTCTGGTCGAGGGTCATCCTTATAGGCATTGGATGCGGATCTTCGGCATATGCTTTCTCCCATTCTTTAGCTGCTGACGTCTCCCGTCTTATCTCTGGGGGAGCTATGTTCGCTAAGACCGGAAGCCAGGGCAGAGGGGTGGGTCTGAGTGTACCGGATATTGTTCGCATGGCCCTATGAAGTTGGGTGTCCACTTTTTTGGTATGGCAGCTACGGTACCAAACTGGCGCGCAGTACTCACCGGTGGAGAAAACCAGAGCAAGGGCGGAAGTGCGAAGAACATCGGCACGAGCGCCCCAGGAAGTTCCAGCTATCCTGTTAATAATATTTACTCGAGCCTTAACTTTTTGGGCGACAGCTTCTAGGTGGTTACGGTAAGTCAAAGACCGATCAAGAATCACCCCAAGATACCTGGGCAGAAAATTGTGCTTTACTGTTGTGCCACAGAATTTGACGTCTAGTTTTCTTCCTGCCAGACTGTTGGAGAGATGATACGCGTTTACCTCTGTTTTGGTGGGGTTAGGGCAGAGACGCCAATTTGTGTAGTAAGCATTCAGTTCTTGGAGGTCCTGTGTGAGAACGGCTTCCCCTTCTTCAAATCGTTTGCTTTGGAAAGTAAGTGCAAGGTCGTCTGCATAAATGAACTTAGTTGATCGCGTTAGTGGTAAATCGCTCGTATAAACGTTAAATAAGAGAGGAGCCAGGACTGATCCCTGTGGAAGCCCGTTTTTTAGCTGATGGAAGCTACTTTCTTTGCCACCCAGCGCAACCCTGATATTGGGGAGCAAGCATAGCTTTTAGTAGAGACATTAGTCTCTTGCATGGTATTAGGATGCAGAGCTTATACAGAAGTCCGCGAACCCAAACAGTGTCGTAAGCAGCCTTTAGGTCTACGAAGGCTAGAAAGGTTTTCTGTCCTCTTTGGAAGCCAGCTTCGATGTGAGATGTCAGAGCGAGAACTTGGTCAGTGCAGTTACGGTTTGGTCTAAATCTAGCTTGCTCCGGGGGTATATTTGGATTAAGTATCGGAGAAATGCGATTATACAGCATCCGTTCCAAAAGTTTGTACATCACGCTTAGCAGGGAGATTGGTCTATAGCTCGCGGCGTTGTCTGCAGGTTTTCCAGGTTTTAGAATGGCGACGACTTTAGCTTTGAGGAAAATATCAGGGAGCTTGCCAGTTGCCAGAATTTCGTTAAAGAAATTTAATATCCACTTCCTACCGTTTTTTCCAAGGTGGGTCAGAAACTCGGGGAAGATATTATCTAAACCTGCAGCTTTACCACATTTTGTGTGTTTTATTGCTCTGGTTAGTTCGTTGTTATCAAAGTATGAGCTGTAGGCGGCGTTTGGCTGGAGGCAACGCTCTAGCTGGACATGCTTGATCCCGATATTTTTCGCGAACTTTTTATTAAAATTGTTTGTCCTGGTTAAGCTTTGCATACGCTTTGCAATCTCCTCTGGATGTATGGACGTATTTTTTGGAACGGGTGCGGCAGCGCCACCCAGTTTTTGGAGTAGATTCCAGCTGTATCTGCTAGAGTGCGTGAAGTCCATTTTCTCCACACAATCTATCCACTTCTTGCGACGTGCCTCATCGAGGGTCTTAATAAGGGTATGCGCTGCTTGTGGATCTGCAGTTTTTTGGAAGTCCTGGTACGCGTTTTCAGCTTCCGTTGTCCAGCCCGGTATGTAGTCCTTGCGGTGACCTCTCGGTATGCAACGCTTGGCCGACGCTATCAGGGCCTTGCAGAATCTGCTATAATTAGAGACAGTGGGTTTTATCCAGCGTAAGGTAGAATCCGTTTCAACACCGAAAGATTGCCAGTCTGCTTTGAGAAAATTCCAGCGGGCTTTTGGAACAGATCTTACTAGAGGTATTTCTAAGCCAATATTTATCAGAGCCGGTCGGTGTTGGCTGCGTGGAAAGTTGTGAAGAATTCTACGCGTGGTGGGCAGAGTATTACCTAGTTTATCTTCTGATACAAAACAGAGGTCTGGGTTGGTATCACTTTTCCATCTTGCAGAGTGAAAAGAACTCCTGTCTTTAGGGTCGTAAACCAGATGTAAATTTCCTGTATCAGCCCAATCTGAGAGAATCTCGCCGTTGGAATCATTACTGTTGTAGCCCCAAGATGTATGCTGGCTGTTAAAGTCTCCTAGGTAGACTGCAGGATGATTATATTTGCAGAGAGGTGGGTTAGGAAATTGGTTTTTTGGGGGCTTGTAAACAGCTGTCAATGTTATATCTGATATTTGAAATGTAATTGTTTCCAGGTTATTATCACTGTTTATATTAATTACTTTTATATCGCTTAATGAGGGAGTGATATAAATTGCGGAACCGTATATTGGAGACAAAGTGTGGGCAAGAAGATTATATCCGTCTATTTTTCCTCGTTGAGTAAATTTTGACTCTTCATCTATGTGGTGTTCTTGTACTACTATTGCGTCTATTTTGTTGTCATTAGCTAGTCTAGACAGGTACTCGCATTTGGATTTTGAGGAGCCTTCTATGTTTATTTGCAGGATTCGAACTGAAGGTCCGATTCTTTTTGTCCGGGGGCTCTCAGAAGAGCCGTTTGTAAGGTGGCTCTGAAAAGAACCTTTGTTGGAATTAATTACCATGTTGTGATAAAGCTGAGAGGCTCAGAGTTGTTTCTTTTTGTTTTTTTGTAAGTTACAGCGTATTTACAATGTTATAAACATAATGAAAATAAAACGATATAATTTCGACTGGAATACAGAAACTAGCAAAAATATATGCTTATTTATGTCTTTAATCGGATTGCAATGGAAATGCCACTTAATTAATTACGAAACAAATCTTGATCAAGGGGCATTGAGTCAGTTTAGCCTCAGTCATAGAGCTATTTACCTTCGGGATAAAAATAAGTTAAATTTAAAAAAAGATGTTCTGTAATATCATCAATATAAAGAAGTTTAAATAAGTATAAAGGTAGAAAAAAAAATATACTTCAACATTTTTTTAATGCAGTTTTGAATTTGGGCATGAAATAGATATTTCCTCTCCTTGTTACCAAACATAATAGCTTATTTTTAATCTTTTGAAAATTTATAATAATTAACACATTTACAACTTGATCCTAGTAATTATTATTGAATTGCAAACAAAGAACATGCTCTGGCCGACATTGTCTCTGGTAGGCTGCCCTTTTACGATGGTATAAAAAAATAAATGAGATTCATTTGAAGCGACTTAAATCGAAAACATCAGTCGAAAGTGTACCTAATTACAACTCCAAACACATTAAAATGTAAGAAATTATCGCTTAGCTAATTGATGCCAAAGATACGCATAATTACTGGTTATTGTTGATATGTGCTATTAATTAACTTACAGCCTCGTTACCCAAACGTAGACTTTACTCCTATAACTGAGAGTTCATAATGCACAATCATTCTCAACTTCACCTATCACACGCTAATTAAAGATTGAATTACAAGACGTGTACTTTATGCTTCTGTAAATGAAGTTCATATTTCTTTGTGTTTTTATATGCAGTCAAAGTTACATATTGACTCGTAGGAACTCGGACAGTGTTATTAATGGCTAGATTTTTTTCACATTTAATTCCTACAGACGTTTATTTATTGGCCTTTTAGTTTTGCACTGATAACTCTTTTTTAATATACTGATTATCTGATATTTTTACTGTTTCGTCTAATGACAGTCATTTAACAACAAAGTCATTTATCCAAAGATAAATCTACGGTATCTCCGTCGGAGTAAGTACTGATGCATTGTTAATATATGTTGCCAGAAGAGGCTCATATCGAAGTAATTGTTGAGCATTATGAGTCTTAATATCTAATGTGTTAGTAAAACCATCGTAGTACACATTGTAACGTAAAATGCGTTATTTTATAAATAATCGTAGCATTATCATCACGCAAGTGACCTGTTTGTCTTGTGTAAAAACGATTATTTGAGCTTATTTTTGTACTATATCGAGATAGTTGAACCTATTACCACACATACAATTCTAATCCTATACCAGGAATGTTATTTTTTTATAAAATGTACAACATAAAATTCAATAGAACACAAATAACAATTATTTTAAGCTAGAATTAATTTTGAATAGACAGCTTAAATATTCGTTTCCTAACATTGAAAAATAAATTCATGATCATGTCCCAAATACGCTGGCACTATAATCGATTAAAAATAATAAAAATATACTTAACTGAACAAGGCCTTAACTATGTAGGTACAAGGTGAAGTAACAATTCAATCAGTCAAGCCATAAATCATTGATCTGATTATCATTTTATTAACAGTGACAGCTAATTATTTCAATTAATACATAAATCAGTTACTTGGTATACATGACACTGCAGTAAGTATAAAATTTTAATTCTTAACAGAATTTAATATTTCCAGAACTAAAGTTCTGACAAAAGGTAAATATGGAAAGACGGTAATTAAAATATATGCAATTTTAGTTATTCATGTCTTATTAAAGGGGTATTGTAGTCAGTAGAATTAATCGGTATTGTTAATTGATATGGTTTGCTTAGTATGGCAAATGAATAAACATTCAAATATCCAGCGCAGCACAATACTTCCAACTCTACAAAAGTTAAAAACCTTATTGAAAAAATTTTGTTTTCTAACGAACTAAGTTAATGATAGTCATATTTTGATTTGTTTATTTCCAAACTGTTATTTCTACTGAATACAGTATGCTTAATATGACATTTCATGTTAAAATTAAATCACCGTCGAATCTATCGACAACATGCCATAAGAGTCGTACATCACTAAAAACCAATTTTTCCGCGTGACCCTCCCACACCCTTATAAATATTTATCAACCCCAGCCAGCTTCATGCGTAATGATTTCTAATTTGATTAGTTTCCCGAGTTTGCGATTCAACATGTGCTGAATTATCTTGAGATATTTATTTGAAACTTGCTTTTACTTGGGGCCGATTGGGGCTCAAACTAAAACCAGCAACAAAAATAAAAAATGATGATTATCTGCAGATCAATCCCGGAAAAACAATTGAGGTAAGTAAATATGTGAGCGTAACGATCAAATATTTTCTGATTGGTTAATATTTACGATAGATCTGGAGATACTGTCTCGGTGGCTTATATTGCGCAGTGCAACCATCGCTCTCGGGTCTCGGATTCGAATCCCGGGCCGGGCAAAGGGATATTGAGTTCTTCTGTTCAGTATCAGTCTGTAATTTGTGCCTGATATGGCAATAGGCATAATATCCGGACATAGTGACTGTTTTTATATTCATTTTGGCTTTTTTAAACCAGCGAATATGTAGGTCATTTGGCTTTCATAGTATTATTATATATTGCCTTTTATATATATACAGTAGATTTTTTTTTCTCTTTGTGTTACTTACTTATAATATTTGATTGTATCTAATTATAAATTGTCTAACTAGCTGCAGTACTTGTTTCCTCATCTATAGCTATAATATTGCTACAAGTGAAGACTGGTTAGACTGCTATCAGTTAACTAGTTTAGAGTTATTTAGTATTTTACATCTGTAAGTCTTCCATATCTTAAATAAATAAATAAATATAAGTGTTCTCTACCATTTTAGAGTTTGTCGGAGCAGGAGCCACCTATTGCCGGTACCAAGAATTTGTAAAAAGTTGTTATGACCAAATCACATTATAATCAGTGTTTAGTCCATCACAAAACGCATCACCAAAAAATAAACAATACAAATTAATCTTCGCAAACATCCCCAAATCGCCCCTCAGAAAGTGTTATTCAATGAAACGGATAATAAACAATAATTCGGAAACAGCTCCGCGGGGATGTTTCGCGAGATAAGAGGGGCGGACCCTCTGACAGATGAGGGTCGGTGGAGGACAATCATTTTATTTACTCATATTATGGGTATTTATTAACCAGTAAGTTAAAGAGGTCTAGATTTTTGTTGAATGACGATACAACGGTTCATTTGACGATAAATCAACTAAATGACGGGATAAAGTTCAATTGGCAACAATTAATGTTTTTTTTTAATAACCAGTAGCATTGCAACGTCTTGAACCCTCATTCATCAGGTGTTAGGTTTAGTCGCAATCGGTCCACAAATGCCTTATAGATTGGGCTATACTGGATATTCACGTAGGCTGATATCCGTTGATCATAACACAGCAGTGTATAAGAGAATCTGGTTTGAAACAGGCGGACATCATTGTGTTTACCTACGAGGGGTTATCTCTCGAGACTACCTGCCTCCTACTTCACTTAACGATCAGTGGGTCACTTTGCGGTGTCCTTATAAAAACCGCGAAAATACCAAAATCGCAACACACTATTTCCTTTATGAAAATAAATGCAAGGCGAACGTAATAATTGACAAATATCGAAATCGCCATGTTTTCACAAAAGTCTAAACGTAATTATCCCAGGTTCAGCACCAAAATCGCAATACAGACACTTCATGTATTTCGTTCTCAAAGTTTCTCTTACCAACCAAAACTTCTTATAGTTAATTACATACCTATAAGCTATTATTTATCAGTATGGACTCACCGGAACTGGGTCGGTCGCTGTACCTGGTGCAATAGACCCAGGCAGGCCACACCATGGGCCCCTCACCTCCAGCCGCACCTGACGAACGTCAGAGGGGTAAAATCTTTAAGGGAACGCATTCGCAGAAGACGATTTATAGGGTCTCATGGTCACTCCTAATTTAAAACCTTAATTTTAAATATACGTTCTATTATGCTCTGATTTGGCGCATGTGTGTATTATATTCTTGTAATTCTTATTATTTTACTATTCCATTATAAAATTGACGTGATTTGAAGCAACTAAAACGATTTCTCAAATCTCATCTTCTTGGTCAAAGCCTTTAGAATCAAGATGCAGTCATAGAAAAATAGTTGTTAAACAGAATTGAATTTAAAATGTCTTCACTATGATCTACTAATCTTTTGAAAATAATACACTCACCAGCGGTAGAACCTTGACTACTCCCGCTATCTTCCTTGGACAGGTCTATAGCTCCCTTGTCTCCAGACTTCACCTCCGGGACCCTCGGCTCGTCTAGCTTCACCGGCTCCTTCACCGGAGAACTTTTCGTCTCAAACTGCCGGCTCTTCACCCTCCTCTTGTTTAGAGGATCCGTGATTCTCCTTCCAAAATCCGCTTTCAAAATATTATCAATACTGAATTTCAAGCAGTTCTGGTTGATGAAATCTCTGCCCGATTCCTCTGGTTTTGGGTAATTAAACCGTTTATCATCCCTCATCCGAAGGTCTTGGCTTTGACTCTTCGATCGTAACCCAAAATTCAGTCCAAAACTTTGTTCACTCATACTCGTTTGCGTGATTGGACGGTTTTGGAGATTCATTCCTTTCAGATCCTGCGTTAGCATTGGATTTTGGAAAAGCAGGGGTTGGTTCAGGAACATCAGGGGGTTTGGTGTGATTGGACTTGGCCTTAGAAGTAGTGGCTGGTTAATATTTATATTTTGGCTTAACTGAGAAATGGCGTTCAGATGCGTCTGTATGTGTTTGAAGGATGTTAGCTCCTGGTGCTCCTGGGGGCTCTTGTCCTCGTACGTGGACACCGGCGCCTCATTTCCAACCGACAGCACCGTGTCATCACTACAGCAGGAGTTGTCATCGTCCACACTGATCTCAGCTCGATCGTTAGTGTCCTCGTCCACTGGACTCAGGCTCGCAGTGGCTCTGTCGACGTTCTCTTCATAATTCGGCGTGTTCTGCAACAGTTTCTCTGTTGAGAACACATTGTCTGGACTGTTGCTATCTCTCTCTTTCTTCAGCACATTATGTATGGAGAAAGAGGACCTATGTATGTTTCGATCTTCGGATTTGTCGTCGTCATGCGGCTCGGGGCTGGTCGTGTCCCGAGTCGTGGGTGAGTATGCCTCCTCATCGCTGTGTTCTTGAATTTTTATCGCGTCTTGTATGTGCGCTGACGAGACGGCCGCCATTTTTAATGACAGTTACGCCATCTGTGAAATAAAAATAAAATGAATGAAAAGATTCAGACAATACTTTTTACGTGAAGAGTCATTGTTTTATAACACAGAGTCTGGATATAATAATATATTTACTTCATGATTTTTGTCATTCAAGAGTATTGTGCGCACTTACTAATGATATAGGTACATAGTTGATAAAATATGACAAGCTTCCTCATAAATTATCATTACTTTATTAGCTTCAAAAACATTTTTTTAATCATCCAAATCACAATACATTGTGTCAATGACAACTAAATAAAAGTTTTAAACCAAATATCATTACTCGCATTGTCATCATTCATTTACCCCAATCATTACAAGACCTTCGAAAATTAATTATTCAATAAGTTGATTTATCTGCTGTCAGTACGATATCTGAATATCTGACCCCCCCAAGGGCCGGTACATAATGTTTCACAAAATACACATTATTGTGCAGCAAGAGTTAATAACCACAAAACGTAACCACTGCTCCAACGACCACTATTGTGGTCGCGGACACACGCTGCGGAAGATACTCTACCAACATTTACTTCTCTCAATTTGATTTTAAGGCATTGAATGACGAGACGAGCATGCCGTTCGCCTGATGGTAAGCGATACGACCACACATAAACAGTAGCAACACCTACACCTTGAGTTACAAAGTACTGTGTGGCATTCCACTGCCCTCGTCATCCTGAGACATAAGATATTAGTCTCATTATGTCCAATAGTTACACTGGCTATAATGTCCTTCAAACCGAAACACAACAGTGCATGCACACTGCTGCTTGGCGGTAGAAATAGACATTACGGTGGTATCCACCCAGACGGACTCTCACATATGAGAGACCTATCAACAGTATTTAGTTGATATTTCAGTCTAAATATATCGTCCATGGTGACCGTTCATGTGTACTCACTTTTACTATTGTTACTGCATAGACCTGTTAAAGACATCGTCGCTTGATGTCAGCTCTCCGCCTTAAGCGAAAGGAGAAAAGTAGGAATTATTTGGGTTTCCTTATCACTTATGATACAAGTCCCACAACAAGCTATCATTTTATGTTGTTGTTCTGAGACAATAGAACTACTCTATTCGAATTGGTACTTTTATGTTGTAGATGAATATGTCTACGGCGTAGCTCTATCACTGTGCTACAGATAATGCCATCTACGATGACGCGTTTTACAAATTTTCGTAATTGCGTCCATTCCAAATTCCACCTTTCCCTTAAGTTTTAATGGTATTTTTACATTTAATACCTATAAGTGTACACGCATACTGTATTAAATAATCAAAGTTCTCTAAACCCGTAAAAACTCCTCTCAAAAATTAGAAGCGCGCGTCATCCTGGATGAAATTATCTATACAAACGCAAGGACACGGCCGGTACAGCTTCAGAGCGAGCGGTGTTTGGCGAGAGTTATTCTGTATGCACTCGCCTATTTAGCTCCGAAGCCTTTTTATTAGGAGTGAATAAGTCGTGTTGGTAAATGCAACGATTTCTCGAAAACAGTACCTAAGGACGGTATTAATAAATCAATCTCAAGTTTCAGTTACATCTGAAGTAGACATAATTCAATACATTATAACAACTTAAATGTAACTCAAACTCAAGATTGATTTGTTAATATCGCCCTATAGGTATCACACAAAAGTTTGAATCACAAGGCTCAACATGGTATTGACATATTCATCTAGGCTTTATGATTATTTTGCAATTACCCAATAATTAACTATTTCCTAAGTTGAAATACAACAGTTCTTGTTTGTTTGACAGTAGAAATTAATAATGCAATGAAAGTGCCTATACGTGTCAAAATATTTAATTTTTAAAAGAATTATGACGGACCGATTAACCGATTCAGTTTATGATGACGTACGTTTCACTCGGTATACACATAATTAATATATTTTCTTAAAGCATATTAATTGTATATTATAATTTACAACCTTTCCAATATTAATGTCGAAACATTTCACAGTATCTGAAATCAAACAAATACGTAATAAATCAAGTGGAGCGTTGGCCGGACCGTTGCCACCGGGACCACACACGTCGCGGCGCACGCGCACCCAAACCAGATATTTCGCTTAATGTCCGCACAAGCTTACCGTCTGCTGCCGCCTCACTCTATAAACCTCATAAAAACCGCCGATTCTCAGCTCTGTTAACCGCAAAAACATCTTTGCCCTACTTGAAACCTTAGTAACCAGTTGATACGCGAAAAATTACTTTATTACCACGCGGATAGGGTTTAAATAAATTATCCTGAACCAAGAACATCATTATGTGTAAAAGTGTAGTATTGAGTCGTTTTATTTCGGTATCACGATTTTGCAATTTCGTAGGTGTTGGTTATTTGCTATTATGGTTTTTATAATGCATTTTTTAGTTCCGATCAAGATGGATAGATGGCGTGGTTTGAAAAAATTGCTACGTCGCGTTGTATGATTACTGTTGGCGAGTTATTACATTTCATTTTGATTTGAATGCCTTTCAGTATGAATAAAATTACCGAGCGAAATGCGACCCACTTTTATTTAAGTTGTACTGTGACCCGGCAACCTACATTGTCCGCTGTAGAAGGTTATGGTTTGAACTCCCTCATCATGAGAATTTAGGGGAAATGCCCACAACTACACACCACAACAAGCATTTTTGAGATAATACTAAGTACTAGTTCTTAAAAGAACGACATTGTTCTCTTCCTAATACCAACTTTATGTGACGTGGGTAGGTATTTCTACTTTATTTACAATTTATTGAAGAATAAATACAATAATGGCACTGCCTTTACCAAAATCTAATTGAAAAATCTTTGTAATACAATCTCCCAACACTTCATCGGAAAATATAAAATTAGTTACGTCAAACAGCTTTCATAGATCTACCTAAAAGTTTGCATAAAAATTTCAATACAATGTCTTCGTCTTTATATTTTACTGACATTGTTAACAGGAAAGCTGTACTGTAACTATAATAAGCTATGTCTTCTTTAATTCGAATACTTTTATATCCAAATGAGATTTTCAGAGTAGACTTGCGAAGAAACACACATTTCAATAGAAAGATGTTACTCATCTTTAATTTTATTAATGTATCTCTACAATTTAAGCAAGGTAAACTCACACTAAAATAATACAGATTTTATCGAAAGTGGATGGCACTAAAACCTCCCTCCCAGTTCCAAACTCCCTCTTCCACGCTATCGGGAACGCCCATGAGCGGAAACGAGGCATCTTCACTAATTCGGTTAAAAAACCAGTTAAATTCCATAATAAAACTGAATGAAAACAAACATACGCGTTATTGTAGTTAAATTAAACATTTAAGGGTCGTTAATGTCGAGCGTGATTTGTTTTCGTTTTAAATAGCAGCAAAAATACCGGTAACGTACCGAGGTTATTTTTGTTTCATTCATTCATTCGTTCATTGATATACACCAGGCTTTCGGTCTTAGTTTGGTGCGTGTCATTCGTGTAATTTCAAATTTGGAATTGTTAGCGTTAAAAATAATTGCATTGTTTAACAATTTGGTGGCTATGAAATCATAGGTTGTCTCTACTATATTGAGACAACAAAGGTAATTAATTATTAGATTTTACAGTAATTGATATAAACCAATGGAGTGTGCTAATTAATCCCGTTCGCTAAAGTAACTCTACTATCTCGATTCCGAATATGATTTTACTATGAATGCTTTGTTTAATATTTTTTTTACAATCACAGAAGACGAATAAGCAAGTCATCTTAAGAAACGGGATCGTCGCCGTCAATCTAGGTGCTACATCTAAAATACAGAAGATATGTCGATGCGTTGCTTCACAAACAAAAATAATTTTAAAATGTAGAATTTATTGCTGATACTCCGTAAAGAGTTAATAAACTACCCTCCAAACTCTAATTTACTATAGACTATCATATTATGCTCCATACCTACTTTTTTAAAACCAGAACACAATAACTGTAGGTACCTACGTATATTATGCTACATAGCCCTAGCGGTCATAATATCTCGTTTATTAACTAAACCATTATGCGATATTGCAAGAAATTGCCATAATAGGATAAAATTTATAGACCACGACTCATGCCCGACACTGTAATCGAAACATAAGGTGCTTTATCAAGAATCTATCGGATCAATAAATCTCTGATCGCACGATTTTGTATCCTTTCAACGCCATCTAGCGGTGCGGTTGGGAACTATATTTTTACGCGGGAGATTTTGCTTATTTTTTATTTTAAAATATAATAAATAATTGTAATTTTTAATTAATAATAATATTAAATGTACAAGTAATGGCTTTTGGAAAAAAAATTGTTGCCTTTAAATAAAATAATTTAAATAGTAGGAATTTAAAGCATTATTAGACATTTGACATTGCAAATAAATATATTATACACATATTAACTTAAAATGTTATTTTTAACGTCACACTGTAACTAGTGACAAAATACAGTTTTATTAAATAACTATCTTCAAATTCTCATTCATCGTAACATAAAGAATGCTGATTGCAGTAGTACCTATTGATATTAAAACTCAATTTGCAAATTGCAATTGAAAAGAAGTAGATTGACAAATCAACAATATCTCTATATATATAAAATTCTCGTGTCACAGTTTTCGTTGCCATACTCCTCCGAAACGGCTTGACCGATTTTGATGAAATTTTTTGTGCTTATCCGGTATCTATGAGAATCGGCCAACATCTATTTTTCATCCCCCCAAATGTTAAGGGTGGACCACCCCTAAATTTTTTTTTTTATTTTTCAGACAAAATTTTTTGTTTTAATTTTTTTATGATACAGCATACAAAAATACCTACAACCCTAAATTTTCACCCCTCTACGATCAACCCTTATTTTTTAATAGCCATTTTAGTTTCTAGAAATTGCTAGGAAATTATTTATATGGCAAAACAACGTTTGCCGGGTCAGCTAGTATAATATAGAATAATGTTTTGTAAGCACTATTTTTTTTGCTGAAATGAACCTTATTATACTTACCAAAGTGTTATAATGCCTAGGACGTAAATAATACAGTAATCTAATTTATTTATTATTGTGTTTTTTTTTTTACATTTCAAGCAGTATTAATGACCAATTTAGTTCACCAAAACTTATATCACTTGTCCTTTTTATTTTCGAATTATCTTTTGTCATATCAAAATTATATAGGTAATTGGGTATGTATACAGAGTGAATTTTTCAAGTGGGCGTGAATGGTGAAATCCGTAACTATGAGGAATTGCGAAAAATGCTCAAAATGGTCTCGGAGCCGATTATTTTGAAAACTTTCACTGCATCATTGAACTAGTGAAAAATAATATTCCTAGCCAGGAACCGCTTTATTTCAGGCTAGACTTAAAATAGAGCAAAAAATTAAAAGTTTGTAGTAAAAAACAACATTATCAGGATGCTAATTGGTAGTTTTTTTCACACGAGAAAGCCGGTCTATGTATTACCACTGGCTAGCGCCGTGTTTGTCAATAGCTGTGAAGTCCGCGGCGTATATACGGTAGCGGCCTAAGATCTGGCAATTCTGGCATAGTTGCAATCGGGGACCTTTTTTAGTTCCGCAAAATTAACACCGGCACACATCACATGCAGGGCGTCGCAAACTGAGTGGCATATAACATAAGTATAAATTCTGCAATGCCAACACCGCATTATAAATAAGTCTATATTTATTTCCACCTAGCAGCATGTAAACCTGTAATGTTCTTATTTAAAGGGTATTGTCGCCAGTTTATTTCTCTTTCTTCTTCTTCTTCAGACTTTAGAAGCCCGCTACTGAACATAGGCCGGGGAGGCAAACAAAGATTTCCAAACCAACCTGTCAGAAGCGTTGCCAGATTATTTACTGGAATTTATAACATTTAATATGCTCGCGCTACGCAGAGTGTAATTCAATGTTCAGTGTGATCTTACTACTGTTTATGGACATTATATATCCTCATGGATTCTTGTAATCAGGCGAATAGCTTGATCCTAATTCCTATCCTATCACTTACATGCAATCAGCCCTGTATTAATATACTGCCCATTGCTGAGCACGGGCCTCCTCTACTACTGAGAGGGTTTAGGCCTTAGTCTACCACGCTGGCCTAAAGCGGGTTGGCAGACTTCACAAACCCTCGAAATTCTTATGGATATTTAACATTTATATAAACATAAAAAATCAAATAGTTGGTGCCGATTGGACAGAACAAAATATTATTATAGACAATGGATTGTCGATTAGCGCCTCTATCGGGTTACGGAGGTACTATAGGTTTTAATATTAATATAAAAGGAGATTCTTGAAAACGAGGAAGACGAATGATAAACAGCTAAGTAGGCATACAAGTTTTAATAATTTCGTACTATTGTATCGAAAATCTTTTACACTTAAATCTGCATAATTATTTTTTGGTAAAGGTTAAAGAAAAATGTGCGAATATGATATTTTGCGTATTTAATTTATAAGAAAACCTTTTTTATCATAAAAATCATTTAAAGAAATCTAAAACACACAAAAACTTGCATTATTACAACTCAAATTGGATAAAAATATTTTTTTCGTACCATACCATACCAACCCAGTATTATATACCGCTCACTGCTGAACACGGGCCTCCTCTACTACTGAGAGGGTTTAGGCCTTAGTCCACCACGCTGGCCTAGTGCGGGTTGGCAGACTTCACATTCCTTCGAAATTCAGAGAACTTCTCAGGTATAATATTTTATAGGTCTTATATTTTTTCTACTAAACAAGAATGTAATGTGTACCATGATATTTATTAACCGTAACTGTTATTAATTGCGCACGTCATGTATTTACAATCTTTTGTATAACTTCATCGTAACATATTTCATATTATTGAAACAGGTGCGTTGTAACATAATTAATATGTCGAGTTTAACACAGTAAATTACTTGAAATGCGTAATCAGCGGTAAATATTTAATTAATATCGTACTTTTGTAAAAACAAATTACAGTTAATAAATTACGCGTTGTATATTACCAATGCTTTCAAATTATGGTTGACAATTATGTTTTAAACTTCCAATATTTAATAATTCCATGTGGCTTTTGAATAATGGTTTAATTAAATAAATAATAAACTAGCTACAAATTGCATACATACCCTGTTAACCAATAAAGGTTAGTAACGTATACCTAATTAGTTACTATTTCGTAAGCCCTTAAGACATATAATTTATGAGTCAAAGGTACTAATTTCTGATTTAATTGTGATAGCTTTTGCCCGCAGCTTCGCCCGCATTAAAGAGTTTTTCATGTATAAAGGTAATAAACAAACTATACATTTTTAATAGTATCCGTTATAATTGCAAGTATCAGCCGACAATAAACTGATACCTGAGATCTTGCAATATGGTCAGTCAGCGATACTTTGGTACAAGACGCCTTTCCGTCCAGTATAAGTAGATCCCCGACTTCAATCAGAAAGGCACTCGCAGTCACAATAGAACATATAAATTATTTCTCTACTATATTATGTATGTATTATACATATAAACCTTCCGCTTGAATCACTCTATTTAAAAAAACGCATCAAAATCCGTTGCATAGTTTTGAAGATCTAAGCATACATAGGGACAGACAGCGGGAAGTGACTTTGTTATATACTATGTTAAGATAAGATAGGGCACAATGTAGAACTAAATAATTTTTTAATAACGTATACACTTGCCTCTGCCTATTGCCAGCTAAGCTAAGGAAATACAAAAACAAATATACGGAAATATTGTTCAATTTAAATTAGGCACCGACTCCAAATATACGTATATACTAAGCGAATACAAATTTTAATTATTTTTTGATTTGTAGTGGTTTTGAAGTCGGTTTATTTTTGTTAAAAAGTTTTTATTTATGCTTTTTTGTTAGTTAATTATGAAATGGTGTAAACAATACATCATAGATATACGATTGCAGCATTCGCGAGTCATCTGCTGTTAGTTATTGAAGAGTTCCATTGTGTATCTCCGAAGATCTTCATAAATTATATACTAAAACCTTCCCTGAAAAATATAAATTTCAATATCGAAAACCACATACAAATCGGATCAGTAGTTTTTGAGAAACTCGCGGCTATACATATATACATACAAACATACATACGTACATACGGATCGAATACAGAACCTCCTTTTTGAAGTCGGTTAAAAAAGCCGTCTTATTATCCAATTTGCCCCGATATTCCCTAAGAGGACGTAACGCAAGAATCAAATATCTAACTCACATAGTTTCGCCCCATAAATAAAAGTTAATTATATTTTAACTTACTACGTGAAAGGATTAAACCTGCGAAGTGGTATGTCAGAGCCACTTGCGTGAATTACGACCGTTTAGTGTGTTATCAGTTATTTATGTGTCCTGTGAGTTCATAAACTATTAAAAATGATAAAACTACAATGGCTTCCATTTCGATGATAAATGGGTGAAAATTCTGCGAAAATTAATTTCGCAAATGACTAAACGGTTTTTTTGGGCTATAAGTAGCAAATTTAAAATCTCCTTTGTGTATTTACCTAAGAATTGTACATTAAATATGTCAACGATATGTGAAGTTTGTCGACCTGTACTAGGCCAGCGTATTAGACCTTAATCTCAAACCTTAACCTGAAGCCTTTTTTTAATAGAGCAGGCTCGTTCCCATCAGTGGGATAGTCTACACAGGGTATTATATATTGTGTACTATGCACCCATAAAACACTTAACGATACTTTGAAATTAATGTGTCAAAAGAATAATGGATACTTTGATAATGTTTAAGAGAACCTTATGGATTAAAAGGATATTTCACATCCCCGAAAATTGCGAAAAGAAACGTCGCAATTGTTAGATTGCCGTTTTATATTACACTGGGACACCGTCTTGACCGAGTCAGGCCTATCCGAACTTCGCATCATAGACAACAAAGAGTACGACTACCATAAGGCTGTAAAATCTAACCAGGCCCAAACTTTATGGATATTAAAAGGATTATAATGAACGTTTTTAAAAACGCTCATTTACTGGTGGTAGGTCTTTCATATGTAAGAGTCCGTCTGGGTGGGTACCACTACAATGTGTATTTCTACAGCCAAGCAGCAGTGTGCATGCACTGTTGTGTTTCGGTTTGAAGGACTTTGTAGCCAGTGTAACTACTGGACATAATGAGACTTAACATCTTATGTGTCAGGATGACGAGTGCAGTGGAATGCCACACAGTACCTTATAACTCAAGATGCTGGATGGTTTTGATGTTTATGTGTGTTCGACGGTCATATCGCTTACCATCGTCCATCAGGTGAACGACTTGCTCGTCTCGTCATTCAAAGCAATAAACAATGGTAGTTTTTAAACAAAATAAAGGTACCTACACAAAATTGGAGGACTTTAAAATTTATTGCAAAGGACTAGGACTTTTGGGAGTACTATCCAAATATATAAAAAGTGTCTTGGTTTATGTTTTTTGTCATGTTCTTTACATTTGACTTAACTCAGTGGTGGCTTTAACTAATATGAAGCTCTGGCGGCAGGTCTTTTCAAGGCCTTTTTACCCGATTGTCGAAGGAGAGTAGGTAATGATTTTTCTTTGTGCCCGTTGCTAGCACGAGGATCTTCATCGCGAAGCCTTGGGCGGATACCACCCCTCACGCCCGCCAGGCCATTCTTTTCAGTCAAGCGAAATAGTAGTGACGGTCTAATTTCTCCAAGAGTCGTTTTGGAAGCTTCGTATTACCTCAAGTTGAACAGACTAGTATGTTTTTATAATTGATTTGGTTGTTGGTGCAGCGTGGCCTTTTCGGATTTACAAAAATGGTGCGAATATATTCAATATTTGAACGTCATTTTCTACAAGTAAATTCATTACATTCCATTGAGATTAAGACCATCAACGAACTAAAAAGCCTATGGCGAATATTGGTTAAGCATTTTTTATTTACGTTATCTAGAAACTCCGATATAAAATAATATATCGGTACTAGCTTTTGCCTGCGGCTCCGCCCGCGTTAAAAAGTTTTTCTGGGATAAAAGTCCCGCTTTATGTTTTCCCGGGATAAAAAGTAGCCTATGTGTTAATCCAGGACATGATGTACCCATGTGCCAAATTTCATCGAAATCCGTTCGGTAGTTTTTGCGTGAAAGAGGAACAAACATCCATACATCCAAACATCCAAACATCCATGCATTCTTACAAACTTTCGCCTTTATAATATTAGTAGGATTTTAGTATGTTTTATGCTTTGAAACGGATTTATTACATTAATGACCAATTTTAAAACATTATATAAACTTAAATAATCAATTTGAATACTAAAATCAACAACATGATACAATCATAAAGATAAACATACTTTATTTAAGTTAGCAATCAGAGCAAACACATTAATCACTTAAACAAATAAATTGTAAAATAAAACCAAATGTTTGTAACACCCGTGTGGTCCGATATAGTGGCGGCGACATTTGTTCAAAGACAGGGCTTGTCAACCTTTGATATATGGACGATAATAATTACACTGTTACGATCGAAAAATATTATGAAATTTACATTTGAAATCTTGATTTAAGTAGTAACTTCATTTTGCACAGTTCAGTACCTACTTTAACTGTTTACCACACAACCTCATTTGATTACTTTGTGTCTATCGGTTTTCTAACTAAAACAAACTAGGGTTTCCTCGGCGCTATGACATGTCCCCGTTTAAAGGAGGCTTAAAAAGTTTTTCACCGTCCACCTATTAGTCTAGCCAACTTTTGTGACCCCCGTGATGGACGGCAGCGTGACTCACGCTGCCTCTGACGCCAAGGGCGTCCTTCGGTGTACGGGGGCTTCTGAGCCCCCGCAACAACAGGAGACGGACCGCAACAGCGGTACGCGCAGGGGCGGTTGCGGACGACAACTTAGACGTGAGTCGGAGGAAGCCCGCAGCCGTCCCTAATGCGCCGAAGATGGCCACCTCGGAGTTATAGTTGGTATGCCGTGCGGTGTACATAGGTTAGGGACTCGGCCCGGCGGTCGCCCGACGTTTTCCATCTCTCCAGGCGGCTCAACGTCGGGTTGTAAGGCGCGGTGAACCCAACATAACCGCTCAGTCGTTCCCCTTGAACACTGAGCGGTAGTAATAAGTCACTTTCTCCGCGTCAACAAAAAAAATAAAATAAGAAAAAAAGTACTCTACTACTCACTACACCACGGCGAATAGGTGAAATAGTAAGTTTAGTATAAGAGCTATGTTCACAAGCAAGAGATGGTCCTCTCGAAGGTCACCAAAGGTATAACTAACCAATAATGTTCGTAGATTTTAACCCACCCTTGTGTTACAGTATTTTCAGAAATAAATCGGTCACTTATACATCTATTTCGCCACTAAAAGTCCTAAGTTATATCAGCCTAATAACAATATTTATTACTTTCAGCTTATTCTTATGTGACAATATTTGTGGAGCGTAACCGACCGCAGGTTGCCATCTGTACTCTACGCTTTTATGTGATCATGATTTTTGTTTTATTACTATACTATTAAAATCCTTTTTCAATATCAGGACTACAAACACAATATATTTTTTTAAATGTTTATTAAGATTCGATTCCCACGTCAATGGATATTTTTCTCTATTAAAAAAACACTTTTTTCCTTGGTTTTGGTGCATATGTGCGACTTAATAGAGTCGAAAATGAGCGTAGCGACGTTTTTTCACTAACTACCCCTCTGCCTACCCGTTCAGAAAGCTGAGAGCCCATGACATCATGTATAGGGTGTATATTTTCATGAGACTCTCATGCATAATGCTCACTTAATGCTAATAGACTTCACATACCTTCAAATTAGAATGAAAAACTCTTTGCTTGCAGGTTTTCTAACGTCGCTTTCCCGGATCAAACGAGCAATAACTACGAATGCATATACACGTATCTTCGCAAATTCAGGTAGGGTATGAACTCGCGACCTTTGTTCATAAATATTATATTTCAGTAGATGAATAACATCACCACATAGTATAAAACAAAGTCGCTTCCCTCTGTCTGTCCTTATGTATGCAGATCTTTAAAACTACGCAACGGATTTTGATGCGGTTTTTTTTAATAGATAGAGTGATTCAACAGTCAGGTGTTTATGTACTTTTAACCCGGAAAAACTTATTAACGCTGTCGAAGCCGCGGGCAAAAGCTAGTTTTTTTTATATATATGGCATTTGTGAGTACATGTTGCCAATTTAAAGTTAGGAAAAAGCCTCGTTTTAAGTGATATTTTTGGTTTTCTTATACACCATAATGCTCTTTAAGTATACGCAGTAAAGCAGTGGCTACATTGCCAAGACTCTATCGAGGAGTTTTGGCGACAACAAAAAATACTTGATTAGCTCAGTTATTTCAATTCACTTCATTTGTGTTCTTTATTCGAACTATATTGGATAATATACCATCATAATTATGCTTTGAGTATCTAGCAATGCAAAGGAGATGGGATGACCAGGCGAAGCCTTCGTAGGTCATACATGCGCGGCTGGTCATAAACTTTTATTAAAACCTATGTGACTTGCGATCGCTGCCATTACATTCTACGATAATGACATTAAGCGGTGCTCCACAGAAATTGTGATTTTTGTTGTGTTATTATGTAAAAAGCGACCTTATATTCAGCACTGCACGTATGGATTTTTTTGTTAAATGTGTGCTATCCGTGTATACCCCGCCCCCCGTCAGGATTGGCAGAAAAAAAATTTTGCGCATTATTGCCATGTCGTGTCCATTGGATAAATAGTCATAAGTAATTATGCAATATAACACTAAATTTCATCAAAATAATGAATTAAAACAAGAGAATCTCATGACACTTCCAAGTTCCCGCCAAAACTCGTATAATATTTAAATATATACATGTAATACTTACCTTTTTACCAGCAAACGCCTTTGAGTTAAATACTCTAAGGTAAACGCTATTAATTGTTGTTTATTCTTTATAATTATTTACCTTACGTCAAATATTTTGAGTCTGATTAATTAAGTTCGTAATTGAATATGATTAGGTAGTAAGGCTCGATTTATAATTCGGTGGTCTACGACAATTACACGTGCCAGAATATTACGATAATGGCAATTAGGAACAGTATGGAATTATTTATTCTTATATTGCCTCAGTAGCGTATTGTATCACATGGTGGTATGACCATAACATTGAAGCCATGATTTGAATCCTGTGTCGGGCAAAGTGATATTGGATTTTTTTGATACTGATCAGCACGAAGACTGGAATTTGTGCCCGATATGGCGATAGTCTTGCCATAGCCTCAACCTACCCCTTCGAGTATAAAAAGCGCGACGTTACGACGCTATGTGTGTGTTTATAGACTAAAATAAATTATGTACTAATATTATATTAATGCGAAAGTTTAAATGGATGTTTGTTACTCAATCAAGACCGAACGGCTGAACGGATCTGTGTAAAATATGGTACAGAGATAGATTATAGTCTGGAATAGCATATAGGCTACATTTTGAGCAGGACTTTTATCCCGGAAAACTATTACACTTGGGCGGAGACGCGAGCAAATGGTATGAGTTATAATTATTAATTAGTCACCTCTCTGGTCTTGTGGCAGCATGTATTGGCTGTAAGCCGGGGGCTACCGGATACAATTCACAAATCGAGGTACACTGTGTGGAATATTCCGTTAAAATTAACCAGCTCCGGGTATTCCAATAGACGTGCAGACGGGTAGGGGGAGATCCACAAATTACGTGAGATGTTTAAGGGGGAGGGGGGGTCGAGTCAAATCTCATCTAATCTTACGTTGGAGAGAGGGGGGGGTCTCGGCAAATATCACGCAATTTTTTTTCTTATTGAAACAAAAAAAAACTACAACTTTTTTAACAAAACTTTTTTTTTTTTATACAATAACACTCCAACACGTTTACATATTTAAGAAACGCACATTTTGAAAAATCTCACGTGAGATTGGGGGATGGGGGAGGGGGTTGAATAAAATCTCACAACATCTCACCAGGGGGGGAGGGAGGGACAGAAAATTAAAAAAAACACCTCACGTAATTTATGGATCTCCCCTAGAAAAGTTCTCGAGTGGAGACCAGATACTAGTAAGCGCAGCGTGGGACGTCCTCCCACAAGGTGGACAGAGAAAGGAAAAAAGAAAAAAGAGTAAAGTAAAGAGAAGTGGAAAGAGCCGCTTCTGACAGGTTGGTCTGGAAATCATTGGGGGAGGCCTATGTTTAGCAATGGAATTCTAAAGGCTGAAGAAGAAGAAGACGTGGGCTAGGAATTAGGCAGATCGGTCTTAAACACTGAGAACAATCTCAGTGGCGGCTGTAACCAATACGAGACCCTGGGCGGCAGATCTTTAGACACCTTTTTACCGGATTACCGAAGGAGGGTAATGCATTTATTGCTACCCCCTAAGGTCGCTATTGCCGAATAATGTCTGTAGCATGATTAGCCCGATCGGCCCGACAACGTTTAATAACGTCAATTTTTTTTTCAATGAAATTACCATAATGTCGAATCACATCTATCGTAAATCTGCATTCACACTATGTTTTAAAACATCAGCAGCCCAAAGTTAGGCGAATTCCTGTGCTGCAATACGTAAAAGTGTAAAATGTCTAGAGCCACAACGTAGCAGAACGTTTTTTTAACGAACTCTAGATTTATATTAGAAATATTGTCACATTCATTGATTGTCACATAGCACATAGCGAGTATTTGACTAGGGCAGCGCCACACCGGGTGGAACATGTTAAAATAGAGTTTTCTATCCATCCCACATTAGCGTAAGAAGAGTAGGTGAACATAGATTTCATATTAGTTTCATAAGAAAACATTTCAATAAATAGGCGAGATTGTAACAATAATCTACTGGCAACGTCCTTTTTTTATTACAATTATATGATGAGACGACTGCCTCGGTGGCGTAGTTGTATTGCGTACGCGTTACGAGTACGATTTGCGCGCTGAGGTCCTGGGTTCGAATCCCGGGCCGGGCCAAAACACTTTGTGACTGGGTTATTCCATCTTAAAAAATAAAATACAAAGTCGCAGCTCGGAGTCAGGAAGTTGGCGGTGTGATACCCCCGTGCCTCGGAAAGCACGTAAAGCCGTTGGTCCTGAGCCTGATCTCTCTCCGGTCATGTCAGATTGCCGTCTCACCGGACTATGAGAGTGAAGGAATAGCGAGTGCACCTGTGTATTGCGCAAACAATTGTGCACTATAATATCTCGTACCTGGCTGATCGCCGTTGAGATTAGCCGCCGTGGCCGAAACTGGCTAGGAGGATTTCATGATGAGACGAGTATACCGCTCACACGATGGTAAGCGATACGAAATTAAATATAAGAAATCATCCTTCATGATGCCTAATAATTCTTTTTTGTAGATATTATAAACAGAAGTGCTAAATTAGCGAACAGACTACACTGTGGCCCACAATACAGGTATGAATTTTAGGACAGTCCAAAAGTAGGTACTCATTGCTGATATTTTACCCTAATATTGTGTATTATAATCTTAAAATTATTTAGCATTCCAGGTGATTTCATTATTTTTTGCTTAATCCTTCGTAAGGAATATTAGTAGGTTAGTACATGGAAAAATAAATATATAACAGTTTCGATAAAAAAAATGACACAAAAAATTACTTCTAATAAATCCAACTAGATAGTATCTGAACTTTTATGATTTTATAAGTTATAGGATAGGTTAGATTTTTAACCCTTCAAGCCCCGCTTATATGTATAGATGTATGGAAAAATCCTATATCTATGGACACCGGTGTCCGTCCGTCCGTCGCGGGGCTTGAGGAGTCAAAGTAAGTTCGAATTTTTACCACTTACAATTTTTTCGTGTAGAGGAGGCAAAGATAATATAACTCATACTGCCATAAACGAGATTAACATACATAATATTATGATTGTAGTTTGTATAGTTTTCAATTATTTTAGGTAAGTGATCGGAAACTTCAATGAAATAAATGTTATTACAAACATATTAGATTTAATGGTTTATATACAGACAGCCGTGGCGTATATTTTTTTGTACTACTTAAATCTCGTTTATGAAATAAACTTATAAATCTTTAATTTTTGAGCCACATAGGTAGGTATATAGTTAAAAGATATTTTCAATATTTGAAAAAAATATATTTAATTCGATAATATATCGCTAAAAGTTAAAGAACTGTAATTACTGTTACGTATAATTCATGTTTTTATGTAACTTTTTGTTATTATTTCACATCTAGGTGTTTAAACACACATTTTCTTATTTAAAAGGCCTTTTATTCTGTACTAGCTTTTTCCCGCGGATCCGCCCGCGTTAATAAGCTTTTCCGGGCTAAAAATACATAAAAACCTTCCTGTTGAATCACTCTATAAAAAAATCGATTCAATATCCGTTGCATAGTTTAAAAAAATCTAAGCATAAATAGGGACAGACAGCGGGAAGCGACTTTGTTTTACACTATGTTAAGATGATAAACTATGGAAATAAATTAAACATATTTTTACTTTGATTTTTAGTTTTTTTTATTTCAAAAGCATGGTCGTTGACCTTAGCCGGTTCCCTGCGCATGAATTAAGATATGAGTTTCATAGCAACGCTCGAATAGTAGGTACATAATTCATAACTTTTTTTAATTTTTATAAATAAACTTATAAATCAAAACGGCCATGTTGATTTAGTGTCTAATAAATAATTAATACACTTAATAAGGATTCCTTCTTTCGATACATCAGAGGATCAATGCACTTGGGTAGTGATAGATTACAAGAGTTTCTCCGGTCAGGTACCACGGCTTTGTCAATGCTTGCCACCGAGCACTATCCACTATTATAGTTTTGTTTAAAGATAATTATGACATTACGAAGTATGGTCTATGGTCTATGTACTATAAAATTTAATAGGGCGATGAGCGCAATGCGATATATGTTTTGGTATGTAATTCGAAGCTTCGATTTAAATATTGCTACCGTTTGTGGGCTGTCACGGTGCTAAAAATTAGGCATGCGACTTGTTCTTCAAATCATTGTTATATATAAAAAACAATATAAAAAAATGCACGTATTTCAGTATTGTAAGTATAACAACATGTATTATTAATAATTAATGGTTATGTATTTTTGAATCCGCTACCAAGTTAATTTATTATAGTACCTCAGAATATAACTTCTTGATTTATTTGAAAATCGAATTCCTATAATGGTTTATTGCTAATATAGTCGGACGAGTTTATTAGATCTATGTCAGATTAAGTTGTTAATTTCAAATAAATGAATTTATAATATGGATAAATGGACGTACATTTTCATATTAAATATTTATTTATTAATTGTGGAATATTATAAAAGTCGCAAACAATCAACGATTTATTTACCTGGTTTCTCTATATATCTAAGCTATATGTTTGGTTTAAATACTTTATGCCTAGTTTGATATATCTAGGAAGGTTCTGGACTCCATAAATGTGCTTTTTATGGTTTCCTAATAACCATGAACTTTCCCGTTAGGTTTTTAAAGGTTTTACATTTAATGCTTATTTTTTTCCTCAAATTCACATTTTATTGATATTTTTTGTATATTTCACGCTTCCCTACTTAGGAAATTGGCATTCTAGGTCTCAAAAATACCTAAAATAACCTACTTTCTTAGCAAAATTTGTTTTAATTGAATCCTTAATCCAATAAAAAAAATTGTCCCCATTACCCAATAAAAACATAGAAATACCTTAATCACATAAATCCCGCAACAACACGACACAACACAACACAATCCTGGCAAACTGGCAAATTTGGCACACCGTCACCCAAAATACGCAGACGGGTTCAACAACGAGCACGCGGGACAGTGGTTCGCGATCCGCGAATGCGTCCGGACTGGCGGACGGCGCTCCCCCCACTCTAGGCGTGGCCCGCCAGACCCGGCAGGGCGGGGCCATCGTTTTATATTCTTATGTTGTAGAAGCGTCTTTATTTCAGATTTAACGATTGATTTTTGTGTTATTTTTTGTTTGTTTATATAATTTTTTTGTTTGTAATTAATTATGTGAATCTATTTTGTGTTTGATTGAATGATTGTTTTGTGATTTGGTTAATATTATTGCGTTCGTTTTCTGTGAATTCATAGTTTTTTAAGAATGTGATTTAATCATGTTTACCTTTGATTTTACTCATGAAATTTATTTTCAAAATTCGTTTTTTTGTTCGAGAAATCTATATAGATAAATAATTTTAATACGTAAGTACGTACGTACGTAAGTTTCTTTTAATTATACAGTATAATATTATCCTTTCTTAACAAAAAAAATTATATGTAAATTAATAATTAGCATTACAATTGTGGGTAATATTTTCGTACAAAATAAAACATACGTGTTTAATTAATTTGCTTTCATTTAAATAACATTTATTTTTATTCACAAATAAGCGTTACATAAAAGATAACAACTTTCTTGAGTCTTAATTTTAATTGTATTTCGGTAATATTAACCAATATCTAAGTCTAGCATACGAAAAAATAAAAAATTTACAAGTCCGCCATATTTTTGGTAGGTATGATTTTCTAACAAGTCAAAGAATTATAGTATTAAGTATTTTCAATTCTTTCAGCATTCTGGGTTTCCATATTAAACTGATAAATAATTACCTAATTATTTTGTCTAGTGAAGACATTATGACATATTAAACGGATAAAAATATATTATTTTAGTAACAAAGGACATGTCTAACAACGTGCTTATAATTGTAACCAAGATACTTTATAATATAATATTTGGACAGTAATTCCAAAAACTAAGTCTTTGCAATAAATAGTAGAATTTTAATGATTTTAGATTTATGTAATTTAGTTTTGCTTAAAAAGTACCTACACTTTATATGACCGTTTTAAAAAAAGTTATATGTTATTAATGGAGAGTTCTAAAAATATTTTTTAATGTATCCAAGATTTACGGCCATTTTGAAGCCCAACACTTTTACAAAAGCGGACAACTTCTTTTAATTGTTTTTTAAAAATTATCATTAGACATTCTATTAAAAAAAAATATTCAATTCTAGCTTTTGCCCGCGGCTCCACCCGCGTTAAAAAGTTTTTCCGGGATAAAAGTTCCGGTTTATATTTTCCCGGGATAAAATGTAGCCTATGTGTTAATCCAGGACATGATCTACCCGTGTGCCAAATTTCATCGAAATCCGTTCAGTAGTTTTTGCGTGAAAGAGGAAAAAACATCCATACATCCAGACATTCTTACAAACTTTCGCCTTTATAATATTAGTAGGATTAGTAAGATAAGATACTTAATTATAATTTAAAAATAGGTTCCGTACCATGTAAAATCTATCTATGCATTTTATAAATTAACTGTTTGTGTAACAATATTTTTCTAAATTTTGCTGCAGCTTCACCTGCATTTTAGTCCGCTACGGGGATAAAAAACCTACAACAGAGGTTACAGAGGCACAATGTAGCTTACTATTAGTGAAAGATGTTTTCTAAGAGGACCAAAAGCTCAGAAGAATAGCGCGTTCGAACAAACAAAAACTACAGATATGTAGAGTCAGTATTAGTAGAGTTTTATGTCAGAAAATTATTAAACGCAATTATAGATGTTTAAAAAGTAATTTAGATACAATTATAGGGACAGGAAGGCTATTTTAGGACCAATAATTTAGAGAAATCTAGCCTAGAGCATCGCATCATTCACATTCTTATCAATAAAATCCTGAAGCCTAAAATTCACCATTAATAGTAGGTAATACTTGTTGTTTATATGACTCGCTTGCTGAGTTAGTCCCCGTGTAGCATGGGCGTAGCTACTACTTTTACACTACGATATAAAAGCTCCATTCGACCGCGCCAAATGGAGACGGCCGCGTTCCGTATTAACCGATCCAGAGGACGAAATCACTCTGGCCATCCGCCGTAAGAACGAGTTCTTGAAACTCCAACACTCCACAATACCGCAGTTCCGTCCTCGCAGCATGGTCACTTAATTCAAAGGGTTGCGAGCGCCTTCTGCGTTCACCCTAAAGACCGGTGTGGCCAGAAAAGCCGACTCGTGTAAGGCTACTGGCAGTAGGGCCATTAACAAAAAAAAAAAACTACGAAAAAAAATATTTGTGGCGTGGGTTCTTGCCTTAATGACACCGTATTTTAGAAGCTAAGGGGGGATCCCCAAAATGTCAGCGGTCAGTGGCGTAGCGTGGTATATTGTAAGCTAAGGTGGACGATAGTCTCGAGTGGACGATAGCCTAGTTGGGAATGGAACGGTCTGCCGAGACAATGTCTGGAGGTTCAAAACCCAAGGCACACACCTCTGACTTTTCAAAGTTACGTGTGTATTGTTTATCAATTATCGTTCGCTTTAACGGTGAAGGAAAATATCGTGAGGAAACCTACATACCTAAGAAGCTCTTTATAAGAATTTCGAAGGTATGTGAAGTCTACCAACCCGCACTAGGCCAACGTGGTGGACTAAGGCCTAAACCCTCTCAGTAGTAGAGGAGGCCCGTGCCCAGCCGTGGGGCAGTATTTAATACAGGGCTGGTATCATTATATTATTATAAGGGGGGTTGACTGCCTCGGTGGCGTAGTGGTATTGCGTACGCATTACGAGTACGATTTGCGCGCTTCTTAAAATTAACTCAGTCGCAGCTCGGAGTCAGGAAGTTGGCGGTGTGATACCCCCGTGCCTCGGAAAGCACGTAAAGCCGTTGGTCCTGCGCCTGATCTCTCTCCGGTCATGTCGGATTGCCGTCTCACCGGACTATTAGAGTGAAGGAATAGCGAGTGCACCTGTGTATTGCGCACACACTTGTGCACTATAATATCTCCTGCGTACCTGGCTGATCTCCGTTGAGATTGGCCGCCGTGGCCGAAACTGGCTAGGAGGATTTTCATTTCATAAGGGGGATTCGGACCCCCTGACCTCTCCCCCCTTATATACACCCATGCCGTGTAGTACGTACTCAAACCTGATGCCGTAGCTAAGGTACCTTTCTACAATCGTTATCGCTAGTAGAAAACAGAAAAAAGTATGTGAAACCTATCGAAACGTCCATCGATAGGATGTGTCATTCTCGTACATAACGTAAGGTTTGTAGAAAGGCGTTGTGGCTTCGGCTCATTGTTTAATATAATATTATGTAGGTAAAAGGTGGTATTAATGAATAAATAGCAATCAAATTTAATTTTAAATTCAAATTCAAATTCAAAATGTTTATTAAAAATTTTAGACTTACAAAGACTTAAAAATTAGGTATACAAAAAATACATAAATATTACAAGAATCAGTTCTTAAATACAAAATTACCAGGGGTTCCCAAACTAGACAAGGCCTGTATCTTGGGAAACCAACATTATAAAAATATATAAAATTATATTATCTACAAATCATTTGTTCCCTATTGGAAACAAATATTAACTCCTTCGAGTATTATAGCTAAATGTATTATTAAAAAAGCTGTTTGTGTTTTGTGTTTTCGGTTAATGTCTATGAATTATGATTATTAGATACTCCTCAGTTATGAATACTGATGATCGGTCAATGACTTACTGCGTAAAACTGGTATAAAAAACTGGTTATAAATTAATTTTATACTAATACTTACACTACACCGAAAAATAACAAATTATAAATAAAAATGAGTAGTGCTATAACGAAACACCTAAAGTGAGAAATAATTCATACCACACAAATATAAGACAAAAATACACATTCACGCCCATTATCCGCGAAAGAGTTGGCAGAGGCGCAACTAGTGCACCCAATTTCGCCGTGCGTATTCCGTCCCATGATGTGATAGGGGCGAGCCCATCGCCATAACAGGCATATTTCTAGACTCCGGGCTGATATTGAATAGAAAAGAAAGAAAGAAAAGAAACTCAACTTTGTAGTCGTACCGTAATACAGCTACGCCACCGAGGCATTTATAAGACAACAATGTTTAATAAAAATCAAATAATTTGTCCGTATATATCTAAAAAAACAAACATTACTAAGCCGTAATATAATAAATCTTTATTAACTTACTCAAATTAATTTAAATTAAATTTAAAAATTATAATACCTTTGTAAATTTGTCATTGTCTCTACTTTATCATAAGTTGTCATAAGTGCCTTTTATAAGCCTACTTGATTAATACATTATTTCATTCTATTTTAATGATTACTTAAAAGTTAAAATATTAATTAAGTAGATTAATTAGTAAGAGAGAAAAGGATAGCTTCATAAAATATCTTCAATAAAATGAATATTTTATGCTTTTTCAACCAAACTAAAGTTCCTGGGTGTCCTGCTGGAGCTAAGGATTTCTAGAAGTGGTTCTTCTGTCCTTTGATAGCTAACTTGAGGTCCCTGTAAATAAAAAAATAATAGATATAAGTAAGTAAAGAATATGTTGCTTCTTCCATACAAGATGTCACGCTATAAGTTAGTATCTACTCATTGTTATTTTTCTTAATAACTAAAAAGCAATAATTATTGATATATCTACTATCAAATTAACAATTAATAGGCTCGCCCCCTATCACATCATGGGACGCAATAACGGCGAAAAGTGGATGCAATAGTTGCGCCTCTGCCTACCCCTTCGGGGATAAAAGGCGTGAGTATGTATAAATTAACAATTATTGGAGTACCTAACATACGTCACATATGTACCGATATTATCGTTCCACTAATAGACGCATGCCCTCTATACTACAAAGAGAAAATTGAGTTTCTTAAACTTATCAATCGTAACTTAGTTGACGGTTGATTCAACTAAATTGAAATATGCTCAGTAATATGCTTAACCTGTAAGCGAACTGTCGTAATTATAAAACTACCTACCTATTTAGCATACAAATTAAGCGTAGGTACAAAAAATGTACATGAATGTGTATTTATATACGTTTTTTAAATACTATCCAGTTATCAAAAAAAAACAAACACCCTTACGCACACAGTCTGCCCGGTATTCCGCGTCACGTTTCACGCTTGAAGGGATGAGGTGCGGGAGGGGGTGCCGAGGGAATAAAGAAGGGAGCTTTTTAATTACTCACCGCTTTTAAGTGTTACTTTAAGTCGTGTGGTGTATTTGGACGGAGGTAGTAAATGGTGCTAGTTACTTGCCTGTCTTGTTATTAGCTGTCCTCACTTGGTGCTGTGCTACATTAATGCTTAGATCTAAAAGTAATTTCATTAAAAATTAGTAGATTTTATTATTAAGATATACATAAAAACATAATTTTAAACAGGAATTTTACAACATTATTATCTTATGCATATTAGAACTACTTTTCTATGTATGATATTATATAATATGTCACATAAGTAGGTATACGCTAAAAACTAGATGCTGGATGAAAACACGTTGTCACAAAACCAGTAGCGTTAATACACCATACAATCAATTATATACAATTAAATTAAAGCACGTACAGCCGTTGGTCCTGCGCCTGATCTCTCTCCGGTCATGTCGGATTGCCGTCTCACCGGACTATGAGAGTGAAGGAATAGCGAGAGCACCTGTGTATTGCGCACACACTTGTGCACTATAATATCTCCTGCGTACCTGGCTGATCTCCGTTGAGATTGGCCGCCGTGGCCGAAACTGGCTAGGAGGATTACATTTCATATACAATTCAACTCAACAAACTTCTCAAATACCTACGTACTATGAATTCCTACATTCCACGCAAGTACCGGCTCAAATTTTTCACAATTCACCTTTGCATGCAAGTAACAAAAGTAAATACCTACGTCAATAGCCAAGCAGACTAAACGCGCTTCAAGACATCCAATAGCTTAAGCGAAGAAAAAAATTCGCCAACAAATAAGACTTTTCCACTCGTAAAGAAGATAATGTTTCGTAACATCCCGACTCGGGATGAAGAGCGGACGGTTTTAATTAAAACTTTTTTTTCTGACGAGTCACTCGCAACTCGCGAGTCTTGAAAAAATATACCCCTCCTTACCTCATTGGCTTTTTTTATTGCATCTAATGACGAGACGAGCATGGCGTTCGCCTGATGGTAAGCGATACGACCACCCATAAACAGTAGCAACACCATCCAGCACCTTGAGTTACAAAGCACTGTGTGGCATTCCACCGCGCTCGTCATCCTGAGACATAAGATGTTAAGTCTCAATATGTCCTGTAGTTACACTGGCTACAATGCCCTTCAAACCGAAACACAACAGTGCATGCACACTGCTGCTTGGGGGTAGAAATAAACATTGCGGTGGTACCCACCAAGACGGACTCTTACATATGAGAACCCTACCACCAGTCTAATGATTGTTACACTCTATAGAAGTCCTTGATTCGATTACTAGAGATGTCAGAACATCGTGTCCGCATACTTATATTGCGTACCATATTCACATAGGTATACCTATCTATAAAACAGTTAGGTACCCTTTTTGCTTAGGCTTACTAGGTACCATAACTGTTGGCGACGCGCCGGCTCCCATTAGTCGCGTGCCGACCCTCTCAAAGCAACTATAGTGTCGTGAATATATTAAGACAATACAGTAATTAAGTGATGTGCTCATCCCTCAGTGAAGTAAGGAACATTATACGAACGATATGCACATTACAAACTTATGAATAGTGTAAGTGACATTTGTTAGAAATTAAGGAATGTGTTTCACACAGGATACTCGTCTCTCACAGGGGCATCTTGCAAACGTCAGAAGAACAACGGGCTGGGTACCGGCGCTTAAGTTTCTCAACTCAAATTCACACCCAGCAAGCTTGTGAGTGCCAGTCGGTCTTACAGGCACCCTAGTAAGAATAATAATTATAAGTGACATAGGTAATAACCATAATGATTATAGGTGACATAGATATGTCACCTATAATAGGGAGTTGATAGAAGAAAGAAATATATATTATAATAGGTTACCTAGTAGGTGTATCTTATAATAGGACGGAAATAAACTGGACGAACTATTAGCGTACTCTATGTACCTCTGCCTACCTTTTCAGTATAGGGAACGTGCACGTTGTAAGCTCTGCCATCTGGAGCAGCAATCTGAATCTTTCACCCTATAGATAATTGGCATTGACGTAAAATATTCATATTAAAAGGAAGAAAAATAACATATAATTTGTTGATAATGTATTGCTGTGTATCTGGATGCTACAAAATAAAAATATAAACATTTAATATAATGGTGTCAAATTCTAGTACCTAAGTACATGGCTATGTGAAAATGGACAAACAAAATAAAGCTATATAAAACATACATAATATGTATGAGTACCAAAAGCATTAAAAATATCTTATTAGGTACGTTTTTTATAAAAAAATAAACAAGGTTTTAAGTTAATATGACTGCCTCGGTGGCGTAGTTGTATTACGGTATAACTGCAATGCTGAGGTCTTGGGTTCGATTCCTGGGTCCGGTAAAGTGATATTATAGCCTAATTGGGAGTGAAACTTACTGCCGAGATGAATGTCTGCAGGTTCAAAACCCAGGGGCACACACCTCTGACTTTTCTAAAAAAATATGTGTATTCTTTGTGGATTAACGCTCGCTTTGGCGTTGAACGAAAACATCGTGAGAAAACTTGCATACCTGAGAAGTTCTCTGAATTTCGAAGGTACCTATGTGAAGTCTGCCAACCCGCACTAGGCCAGCGTGGAGGACTAAGGTTGGCTCAGCAGTGCGCATTATATAATACAGGGCTGTATGGTATGGTATGGTATTGAAAGGGACATGTAGGTGATAATTAATTAAAATTGAATACATAAAATATTTTAAATGTTATTCATATTAGACGTTAGTAAAAAGAATTAAGACATTTCCCCTTTATTTTTCTGCTCAAGAAAATATACAATAATGAATAATATCTATGTCACATCTTGAGTAATGATTTAATTAAGTACTTAATGAGTGATAAAAAATTCTCGGTGTTGAAAGCATAAGACAAGAACGAACAAAAACATGAATATGTTTATATTTCTACAGAAAAAATACGCGTAACACGGCTCGTTTGATCTCGCCGAGTCAAACCAAGCATTTTTCACTAATTAAGAAGATAACAATCTCTGCATTGATATAATTTGTTCTGAATTCATTACTCCTAGCGCCATCTAGCTATTTAACCGTGATATAAAAATTGCGCCATCTATTATCGATTAGATTAACTTATATGTATAATTCGATCCATCTGAAAGTAGATGGCGCTATATATTGTTAGCCATTTCCGGCGATGTTTTTATTACACTGCCCTCTATTGACTAATAGCTTTTACCATCGAATTAAAATAAAACCTTATGACCCACAGATGGCGCTAGAACACTAATAATTAAAATCTTAATAAATTTGTGCCATCTGTTGTCGAATAGCTTTAAGTCGATCGAACAATGGCAGTAACATTCTCAATATTTTATTCGGGTCATTTTGCCTACTTTAGGTACCTACTACTTTACCTAGGGACATTTTTTTACCACTCTCATAAAAAGCATGTAATCTCCGAGTTAGTATATTAAAACGAAGTACTCAATATAACAATAGTTCTAACACAGCGATATTCAAGCAGGAAAAGGACAAAACTGTTATATTAGGCCCTTTTTATTATATTTTTATAAATAAGTCATTTAAAAATGTCAACTCAATTTTCTATTTTTTGAATTTTGAATTGTGTTGTTGTGAATGTTCTATACAATATTTTATATACAACTAACAAAAAACAATAAATTAAAACTTTGTAACAATAAATAAACCAACTTCAAAGCCACTACAAACCAAAAAATAATTTAAGTTTGTATTTGCTTAGTATATACGTATATTTGAATTTGGTGCCTAATTTAAATTGAACAATGTTTTCGTATATTTGTTCTTGTATTTACTTAGCTTAGCTAGCAATTTAAATAAGTCTTCGGAGATAAGCAGGTATCTCCGAAAATCTTCATGAGATCGTAATAAATTATAGTCGAAATGAGTTAAGAGTCCCTGAAAGACATCTCTATAATTCGAAAAATTAAAATGGACCTCTGTGTCTCGAACATAGCAATGTTTTATTTTAGAACCTTTACAACTCGATTATTTGAAACTTATTACCTCTATGAAAAACTTATTACAAATATGAATGGAATACAGTGGTGTCTGAATCAGGAATATCCTTTGAGGATTTTTTTACGTGCGATGATGGAGTTATGACTGCTGATACATTATCTGATGACGAAATTATCGATTCAGTATCTGCGAAAACCGATAGGAATGATTTAGATTACATAGAAGACTGTAATAATACCACATGCGCTCCATGGGTTTCTATCAAAGAAGCAAGAACAGCATTGAATAATAGATCGATCCCAGTACAGCGTTGCATGATCATTTTCGAGAACTGGTCGAGGCACATACTGGTAATATGGTACCTACTTCAAGAGTCACAAGCCCATACCGAAGAACAACTTGCTGGTGTATGATCTTGGTTACGAGGTCATGTCTATGCAAGTACTTGCCGTTAGCAAAGTACGAACCACCGCGACTCACATGCCTGATTGATTTACCAAAACGGTGGCATGCCCGACAAACATCGACCGTACCGTCCTTCAGGATGTATTTCCTGTAATTGTTCGTCTTCATGACTTCGTCCATAACTACAGTGAAAAAATCCTCAGTCTCCCCATTTATTTATTTTTGTTAATGGCCCTACTGCCATTAGCCTGACGCGAGTCGGCTTTTCTGGCCACACCGGTCCTTAGGGTGAAAGGAGAAGGCGCTCGCAACCCTTTGAATTAAGTGACCATGCTGAGGGCAAACCACTAACGGGTTACGAACCTCGGCTCAGGACGGCCACTGAGAGAGGATGAGACATCAACGATTAGGGAAAGATTGGTTTTTAGGCCTAATCCTATTAGATTGTGTTGTCATCGGCACGCGGGCCGGAACTGCCAGGGGGTCGGGGGGCGACGGGGAACGCGGAGAGGACGGAACTGCGGTCTTGTGAAGTGTTGGAGTTTCCAGAACTCGTTCTTACGGCGGATGGCCAGAGTGATTTCGTCCTCTGGATCGGTTAATACGGAACGCGGCCGTCTCCATTTGGCGCGGTCGAATGGAGTATATATTGACGCTTTACGGACTAACGTGTTTGGGTGATTTACCGCCCGATGGAAGTAGCGTCTGCTGGCCATATGCATGAAATGCCTGATGGTCGGCCTGTTGGTGTCCACGAGGAGGTTGCGGTTGCGAACGTACCACGGGGCACCAAGAGCATGTCTCAGTCTCCCCAAAAAGGTTACTAAAACGTAGAGAAGATACGGATGCCAGCTGGTCCACATCAGGCCTGTGAAGGGCCCGATAGAAGCGACCGTGTAGTTCTTTTCTCTTTCATATATCCTCGCGTTCCCTAATGCCCATCGCCATAGGTTTTCGCCAGTTCTCATTCGCCAAAGAAAACGGGGTAAATCCCTTATCCACCATGACTACGACCTTATGCATGCCCACTTCGTTGTGGAGGTAATTAATACAACTTTTATATAAAATATGACAATGAAGGAATTCAATAAAATAGAGATTATGGGGATTGTAGGTGTTCCACTTAATAAAATTGTCCCTCGGTCATGTCGAGTTAATTTAACAAATTATTGTTAACTAGCATTTGCCCGCGGCTCCGCCCGCTTTAAAAAGTTTTTCCGGGATAAAAGTCCCGCTTTATATTTTCCCGGGATAAAAGGAACCTATGTGTTAATCCAGGACATAATCTACCCGTGTGCCAAATTTCATCGAAATCCGTTCAGTAGTTTTTGCGTGAAAGAGGAACAAACATCCATACATCCAAACATCCAAACATCCATACATTCTTACAAACTTTCGCCTTTATAATATTAGTAGGATTAACTTGTAAGAAACTCCTACTTAGTGAAATACCGCCTTTCATTACACTAGCTATACTTAATAAGATTGTTTGCTCGATTATTTCCTTTACATAAGTAGTAGTTTCCTTTTTTACTGGTGGTAGGACTCTCATATGTAAGAGTCCGTCTGGGTGCGTACCACCGCAATGTTTATTTCTACTGCCAAGTAGCAGTGTGCATGCACTGTTGTGTTTCGGTTTGAAGGGCATTGTAGTCAGTGTAACTACAGGACATATAGAGACAACATTTTATGTCTCAGGATGACGAGCGCAGTAGAATGCCATAGAGTAATTTGTAACTCAAAGTGCTGGATGGTGTTTCTACTATTTATGGGTGGTCGTATCGCTTACCATCAGGTGAACGGCATGCCCGTCTCGTCATTCGTTACCATGAAAAAAACATAAGTGGTGTAAAATAAATAATTTTCTATAGATCATTATAATAGTAAACCTAGGAGGAATTTACGCTTTTCGTATAGTATTTACTATTCATAACGTATTCGTACTGAGTAAGTTAACGTTTGCGTATTTGTTTGACAATACTACACGTAAAATAAAGATTGGTACCGTTTGTTCCCATACATTTTATGTTTATCGTTACCATGATTACATTTTTGGGTAGGTACGTTCCAAATACGCTCACCGCAGCGCTGTTCAAATTTCCACACAATAATTTATATAAACGAAACCAGCATTATCCCGAGGTTATTTTCTATTATGAACGTCTATCGTTTTATTGGACACAAATTTCGTTCTAGGAAAACTCAGTTACGCAATCGAAATACACTGTTGTCCCGCCTAGAAATGAAACTCAGAACCCAATGGCTCACAGGCCAAGTTCTCGGCCATTAGAGTCATGCATCGACATCCTTCCTTCCTTATTATTAAATAGTATAAAACAAAGTCGCCCGCCACCTCTATACGCGATAAACTCACAAATTACCAAAAAGATTTCCATGAAATTTGGTATAAATATAAATTATATAGCAAGACTTTTATCCCGGAAAAACTCTTTCACGCGGGCAAAGCCGTGAGCAAAAGCTAGTAAAATATAAATCAGTGATTAGCCTTATCAGTATCTCATCTCTAAGACTTTAATTATAATTGCATGCAAGAAATACTTTAAAACCATATAAGCGCATATTACCGGGCGGATTTGATCATATTTCCTTAACTATTCAATCTTCGTTGGCTCAATGTCAATTATTTATTATCTTTATTATATCGCCTTTATTTCAAAATCTTAGTAAAAGTTAAATTATGTTGTGTTAATAAGTAATCTTTATAATAAGGTACTAAAAATTAATTAATAATATTATTATGACAACAGTAAAAAGCATATTGTTTAAAGATTGTGGCTTAATGACAATTGTCGATAAATATTATGTAGCTATCCAAAACATAACATCAAATCTGATCTCACAACTGTATAACGAACTACAATTCAATATACCAGTTTTATGAACAAGGTCAAAGAATAGTTAAATTTGTAGAGGCGATACAATTTCTGCACACATCCACACAATCAGTACCTATCGATAAAAAAATAAGTATTTTATTAGCCTATAATGTCCCATTGTTGGGCGAAGGCCTCCTCAAGATCCTTTTACGACTCACGGAACTTTCACTGTAGTGACCCTCTCGTCCTGTCTCTTTTTTGGGTCATACAAAGTGACAATTCCATTAAAAAACAATTGTTTTTTGTAACCAACAATCTAGATATCACATTTCAAGGTATTCCATAATAATTAGTCCCACAACTAGGCACGGGCTTTTGTTACTACTGAAATAGTTCAGGCATAATCCACCACGCTAGCCTATTCTTTGTTGGTAGACATAACTTACTTAGGGCTACATTCATGTATGCATTAACCTGTGTAATAATCATACTGTAAAATATATATTTATAAAAAAAATTCAGTATATCATGACAATTGATGACAAAAAAATTAAGCCCGGAGTTTCTTTCTGCCTTTCTTCTTCGGGTCGTCATCGCTTAGGTAGCTAGTGAAAGGCTGGTAGGTTAGCTGGGCTAGGACCTTTTTATCCTCGCCGGCGAGGACCGTGGCGTTTCCTTTCCTCGTAATGTAAAGATACTCCTTCCCTTTCTTTTATATCAGCTCCACTTCTCCTTTCCCTAGCCCTATTCCCGTCCCTAATGTCCGTGTCCTCTGTACCTATCAGCCTGTGCTGGTTGTTCGTTATTTAACTTTAAATTACTTCATTGGTTATGTACCTTTGTTATTGTGTCTACCTTCATGTCATGAACTGTCATAAGTGCTTTTTTATAAGCCTATTTGACCAATAAATGATTTTTTTTTTTTATTTATTTTACTAAATTCTCATATTAAATGCTCAGCTTAGAAGTTTCAGAGACTAGTTGAGAAAGCAGGTTGAGGTATCATCTGATACCTCTCAGAGCCGAATGATCACTGAGTATCTAGAGCTGATCGCTATGTCGTGCATAATATATATATATTTTATTGTAGTTACATGACGGGACGAGCATGCCGCTCGCCTTATGGTATGTGGTAAATAGTAGGAACACTATACAGAATTTAAAATTACGAAATACTGCGTGGCACTCCCGTGATCTAGTCACCCTCAGACATTAGATTTTGAGTCTCATAATTCCCAGCAATTGCACTGGCTACAATGTCCTCCAACCGGAGAACAACAGTGTATACACACTGCTGCTTGGCAGTAGAAATAAATGTGGTGGTGGTACGTACCTAGACAGCCCCTCGCATACGACTTACGAGAGACCTATTACCAGAAAATTTATATATGTATGCCTACAAATTGTCGATTCCGTATAGCTACTCTTTGGCCAAGTCACTACGCGTAATGCCGCTGTACCGCAGTCAGTCGCTTCCCGCCGTTTGTAAACATGGACGTAATCATGGAGCAGGTCAGTTCATATCATTTTAAATAGCATCCTATAATATTTTTCATTACCTTTAAGCCATGTATTTTTACAGCAATTTAGAAAAAAATGTTTTATTGTTGAATCTTTAACGTCCCTAATTTACAATATAGAAGAATTATGGTTGCGTTCCGGTCTCAAAGGGAAGAATCTCTTTGAAAATCTAATTCATTGTACGAAATACAACAGCAAGCGTCAATTTACATTGGTTCAGTGGAACAGTGCTAATAATAGAACCGGCATTGATGCTCTAGAGTATAGAAAAATATCTCTACAGCTTATTTTTACCACATCCAAAGTCTTTACGAGATTTTTATTGCTATCTATCTACGTTTTGTAAATAGTAGATCCGACTTCTCAACAGTTTTGGTCATAAGTAGTCGGCTCGACTGACGCTGGTAACTGGCGTAAAGCGACCGCTTTGCTGTTACGCGAGATTTCTGGAATATTTTTTTCCCATTACAATCCGTTTTTCTCCTAAACATTAACTAGGATTCACTGATGGTAATGGCAGATAACCTACCTCGTTTGCCTACCGGGTAAAATGCGGTAAAAAAAATGTATTTTCGACGAAAATTTTTATAGGTACTGAACTGTAATCTATTGGAAAACAAACATTCTAAACAATCTTTATCAAACAATTAACTACAATTAAGTACCGTTGAGTCGGTTTATTAGTGATAAAATCTCAATCTGCCTTGTAGTTGTATTGCATACGCAGTGCGACTTTCATGATGTCACGGGTTCGATTCCTAAGTTGAATAAAGTGATATTGGGTTTTTGTGCTATCAGCGCAGAGTCTGAAGTTGTGTCCGATAAATAGGTACCTAAACAAACAATGGAGACCTAATTAACGAGGTACAAACAAATTATCACTAGGAATCGAGTGATTTTACCATAACTGCTTCGTGATAAAATATAATTACTTACTTAGGTAGGTACTCAATTGTTTCCTTTTATTGTTATGTCATGGTCTTGTAACTGCATGCACAGTCACCAGCATGAGTAGCTGAAGAAATTCAAAATTTCAAATTGCCTACATACTTTTGTCTTCTTACTAATCCTTTTTGTAAAATATTTTTTTATTTTGGTAAACAGCGGGGGGGGGGGTTGGCTCTTGCACGCGGGACTCTTATTGGTTGTTTTTTTTATTTCACTCTACTTAAATTGTTGAAATTCCGGACAGCTTAGGATTCCCTCCATATTCCGGACAAAGAAAATTGGGTCTCACCGCCTCTTACAAGTGCCGCCCGGGGCCATGGCCCCCTAGTCTCCCTTATAAAAGTTCTTCACTTTATAGGCAGGAAGTACCTTTACATACATAATACACCGCGTGTCGCAATTTGCAAATAATCTTGAATTAACGTACGTCGTTGCTAAACGTGTGACGCGTTTCATTTGGTTTTTGTAGATGTTCGTGACATGTATTGATTATAAAACTAATGCGTAGGGGAGACCGGGGATAGTTGACCAAATTTCAGCTTGGACGCCTATATTTTTATGGTTATAGTATATAATGTAAAAAAAACCTACAGGTTCGATAGGCGCACTAATAAGCTTTCGAAAGAAACACCAAAAACCTCGCGATTGTTTATAACATAGTGTACAAAAGCCATTTAGTGGAACGAGAAAATTGAGTCAACCTACCCCATGCCTGGGGTCGGTGGACTATTCATTAGGGGTAAATTGACCTATGAAGTAATTGGTATAAAAGACGGCAATAAAATAAAAGAAAACACTACAAGTACTTATTTACTATTTATCAATGTGTCTTATTGAGACAAAATATCATCAACATTTACTCAATAAATATATAATTTGTCACTTTTTGTACGATTTTGGTTATAAGGACGGAAACTAAAATCCTGCCACAAGCAGAGGGTTAACTGTTTCGATTATTTATTCTGTTCTCATTTCATATGGTTTTCGAATAACAATTTTTTGTTAAAATTGACAAAAAAAATAACTTTATTCCATGTGAAGAGTATTTGGATTACTACGTAGTACATTTTCTAGGTAGCCAACTAGCCCCAATATAAAATTTGTCTACCAGCCCCAAACAACTTTTTTAATTTTCAACCACGTGTAAGTACCTCAAAACCGTGGCAAAATATTTTAAAAAATACACTAAAATAATCATCAATAACCAAACCCTTATTTTTAATTGCTCGAAAGTAATTAACATCGAGTATAGAGGCTTCAATACAAATAATATTAAGAGCTAAATAATTACTCGTACGTATCCTTTTTCGATAAATCGTTTTTTCTCCCGGATTACGTGCGCCTACGGTGCCGCGTTTGCGGTGAAGATTCGCATACAGTTAACGGTTTTTCGTGTATATCAGGACAATGCAACACTTTTAAATAGCTCGAGTTATTGGCTGTTATTCATCCTGCCCCTATCGCCAACCATCCCCGGTCTCCCCTACAATTAAATTTATAATGCTTTATTGTTTGACTGCCTCAGTGGCGTAGTTGTATTGCGTACGCGTTACGAGTACGATTTGCGCGTTGAGGTCCTGGGTTCAAATCCCGGGTCGGGTCAAAAAAACACTGTGACTGTGTTTTTCCATCTTAAAAAATTACTCATTCGCAGATGACATGCCTCAGAAAGCACGTAAAGCCGTTGGTCCTGCGCCTGATCTTTCTCTGGTCATGTCGGATTGCCGTCTCACCGGACTATGAGAGTGAAGGAATAGTGAGCACACCTGTGTATTGCGCACACACTTGTGCACTATAATATCTCCTGCGTACCTGGCTGATCTCCGTTGAGATTGGCTGCCGTGGCCGAAACTGGCTAGGAGGATTTCAATGCGTTATTGTACGGAGAACTGATTAAGAATACTAAGTAGAGATTTTAGATCTAGTACTTATCTAATTTTATGCTAATGACAGTAACCAGTCTAAGTATGTTTAGAGCTTCCGAATTGAATACTGCTATTTCACGTGACTATAATGCTTTCGTTATTGTAAAACAAAATCCCCCGCCATCAGTTTGAGCGCGATAAACTCAAAAACTACCGAACGGCTTTCGATACACTTTTTTGTGCCGGGAAATTACATAACGAGACTTGTATCCCAGACTCGCGCGGACGAAGCCGCAAGAAAAAACTAGTATTATATAAAAAAAGTGTCATAAGATATCCGTATACTTAAATACCCAATAGGTTAAAAACACTTGCCTAACTTCCGAGTTAGCTAGCATCCTAACTAGCTCTAGCAGAGACTATTATGTGCCCTGCTGGATAATTACCACTTTACTTAAAGTATAAGCCCATCATAGTGCATCGTTGCATAGTCTCGATACGAACCCATTGCACTAAGAAACAGGCCGGTATAATTCTGGCGGTCCAGGGATGCGATGTCTCTTGATCGACAGTACATTCTACATTATTGATTACACCTATACTTACTTACCATCATATCTAGGGTAGGCAAATTAGCATACCAGAATTTAAATAAAAACACGCAGTTTTACATAGAGAACCGACAAAACCGAGCCACACCGAGAGCCTTGAAAAATCAAGGTAAACCGGATCATGTGTACTTCTCTCTGCCATATAATTATATTGTTACTAGCTTTTGCTTGCGACTCCGCGCGCGTGAAAAAGTTTTTGCGGGATAGAAGTCCCGCTTCATATTTTCACGGGATAAAAGTATTCTATGTCATTTCTCAGACTCTAGACTATCTGTGTACCAAACATTGAAATCGGTTCAGTGGTTTTACCTTGAAAGCGCGATAGACAAACAGACAGAGTTAGTTTCGCATTTACAATACTAGTAAGGATCATTCATTCAAGTCGTTAATTAAATCCAGATTTGTGATTATGCCATTAATAATTGTTACGTAATTAGTTAGATGATTGAAATGTAAATGATTAAATCTCGGTCAAGTTTCTTATACTGTGTACCTAAGCCTACCTAGCCTATAATAATATCTGTGATGTCAAAAAATCAAATCTTTCCTCTTTATAATATTAGTATAGATTAGACATGGGCGCCGCGCCGGCGTTACGCCGCCGGGCAGGACCCGCGCGCCGCCGCCGCCGCCGCATAACTTGATCGGCGTGCATTTTGTGAATACTTTTAATTTTTATTGTCAAAATTTATTAATGATTGGGTCTCAAATGTCATATATAGTTCGACGTAGACATGGGTGCCGCACCGGCGTGGATTTGTAATAAAAACACATTTTTCTTCTAAAATATTATTCATAGTTATTGGCTGACTTAGCTTTTTTAAAGTTAATAACAGAAAAACGACTAATTACGTTAACGACTGTAAAAGGCATCTTGGATGCGGCCTCTGTGCTCATGCGCCAATACGCGGCTGGGCTCTTACAAGCTTGCTGTCTAACCTAAAAGGTCCTGGTATCGCTAACTAGACTTTATGCCACGGAGTTATGTGGTCCATGATCCTTTACTGCAGTCGCTTTTCGGCCGAAACCTTGGACTTCTGAATCCCTCTGCAATGCTCTCTAGCGGCATCCGCAGCAGACAATAAGGCCGTACCACACGATCTTGTACGTGACTTACTTGTTGCTTAGATACCGGCCTAAGATCTGGACCCCAAAGCCCTACGGCCACCTTCCACTGGCTCGAGGAACCTTCTACACACGAACAGCGTCCGGCTCCTAAATAGAGGCCAAGCGGGCTCCTTTCGGTGGAGTTGCCATGGAGGATGTGGTCTCAGGCTGGAGAACCCGTCCTCGGTGCTCAGATGTTTTAGTAGTGCGCCCTAATTTCACCAAGGCGCCAAGCAACGATGGTCCAACTATCAACTGACAAATGTACTCATCGGAGAACATTGTTTCGGAGAGTATCTGTGGCAGATCGTAGGTCATGTATTTTCCTTGTGATAACTGCCCAACGCGTTTTACTTGTCCATGGTTGACAGACGGAGGTTCTAGATTGCAGTCAGTCTCGCTATCGCTGTTTTGCTAACCAAGACCACAGCAAGAAATCTTAATGTTTGATGGCCTACGAGTACGAAGGCAGACCTCTTATGAAAAGAGATGGTGCAGAAACACGAAAGGTCGGACTCCTCCCGCCAGCAGTATAGAAATTTAAGGAATGAGGTGGAGAACTGAATATTACCCGTCCTTTCGATGGAGATTTGGGGATCAAATGATTAGGTGCACATGACTATGGGATCATGAAGCCGTCCCTGATGCAACAAAGTGCTTTGATATTCATTTAGTACGCCGTGGCAGTTTACAATGGCGGCGCTAGATCAAACGTGGACGTCGGTGACATCAGCTTTGTGAGGCCCCTTTTATTTTCCACTCTTCTCTCGCCCGGGCCTATCGGTGGCTGAGCCCGCGGTTGACAAAGGGTACAAAGAAAAAGTCCACGTGCAAACATCTGCCCCTGGACCCCTACGTTGGCTAAGGCCACCACTATCAAGAAGTAATATTTTTTTGTAAGGCCCCTTATGCGCGAGGCCGTCGGCGGTCGCAGACACCTAACGCTGCCACTAGTAGTTTTCATAGATTAAAAGACTTGGTCAAGCTTGGTGTGTCGCCCGATGCTTACCAACTCTATAACTTGCGTAATGCTAGGTCGTAAAAGCGGTGGTAATGATAAAACCGCGCAGTCATTTTAGATAACGGGATGGTGGCACCAAAGGGCGTCAATGGTCATTTCACCTTCTCCGCGAAACAAAATAAAGACTCGCGAGAGCCATGGAGCATGGGTCTTTTTTTATTATTATTTTTCGCGTAGAAAGTGACTTCTTACTACCGCCCAACCTTCAAGGGCGACTGAGCGGTTATGCTGAGTTCAACGTGCCTTACGACCCGACGTTGAGCCGCCTGGAGAGATGGAACCATCGGGTGACCGCCCAACGTATGTACAACGCACGGCATACAAACTAAAACTCCGTTGTGGTCATCTTCGGCGCAGGCTGCGGGCTTCCTCTGACGGAAGTGTCTAAGTTGTCGTCCGCAACTGCCTCTGCGCGGTGCCGTCTAGTGCGGCCCGTCTCCTGTCGTGTTGGGCTCAGAAGCTCCCGCGCACCGAAGGACGCCCTCTGCGTCAACGGCAGCGTGAGGCCTACATGCCACGCTGCCGTCCATCACAGAGATTGCAACAATGTGCTAAAAAAACAAAAAACTAAAGACAGACAGCCCCTGCCGCCCGCCCGGGACCCCTGGTGGCCCCTATTAGTCGCCTTTTACGACAGGCAGGGGATACCGTGGTGGAATTTTCCAAACTCCCACAATTCAAAGGGCGGATGGAGCATGGGTCCTGAAGGGATTTTTATACCGATAGGTTAATTGGCTAGTGCTACCAACTACCTACGAACATGTAACTGAGGAATTTATATGTGGCCTATATATTCGATATTCATTATAAATTCCACGCCGCCGGCGCAACGCCGCCGCCGACCAAAAATTACCAGCACGCCGCCGCCGGCTTTTCCCTAGGCGGCGCCCATGTCTAGTATAGATTCATGACACGAAGGTCTTTAAATAAATTTCTGTGTGGTGTTGCTACTGTTCTTAGGCTGTTGTATAGTTTACCATCAGTCGAGCGGCATGCTCGCCTCATTCCGCAGCAATACAAACTGACGATGATATGGACGGTAGCGAACACTTAACATTATGTGACCCAATACTTAGCCCGGGTAGAGCTTCGAGTGATACACACGTAAGACCCGGCCCAAAAGAAAACCATGGTCGAAAAAAGGGGGCCAGTTTGCTGGCCTATGTTTACATAACCGTTTTATGGGTCTAAGGTATTATTTACGTGCGTAATAAAGCACTTAAATATGTATTAACTATTTAGCAACTTAACGTAATATTTTTACATTAAGAAAAGTAAACATAAGATAATGATAATAGCACTTATCTATTGCCAATAAAGTTCATAGTTCAAGTTCATAAAGTTTGGCTAAGTGAGTAGGTATACATTAAAATTTTGCTAACTTACGTGTTTTATTCCTTTTTTTCTTTGATATTTAGAGTACTTTTAGCTTCTATGGTCACGGGGTGAGGTATTGGCTACAAGGCAATGAAAAACCAAAATGGGGAAAGTTAATTCAATGCTAAGAAATTTGCGCAAGGAGCCTTGGATCTTGGAACCGAATCTATAAGTCTATACTTATACTAATGTATAAAGAGGAAAGATTAGAATTAATTGTTTGTAATGGATAAACTAAAAAACTACTGGATCGATTTATAAAATTCTTTCACCAATATAAAGCTACATTATCAGCGAGTATTATGGGCTTTTTACTCCGGGAAAATGTGCCATACCATACCAGCCCTGTATACTATATACTGCTCACTGCTGAGCACTGGCCTCCTCTACGACTGAAAGAATTTATCACACTCATAGCTTTTATCCCCGATGGGCAGAGGCACAATTAGTGCACCAACTTTTCGCCGTGCGTATTCTGTCCCATGATGCGATAGGGGGCAAGCCTAGCGCCATATCGAGCATAAATTCCAGATTACAGGCTGATACTAAATTTAAAACCTAATATCACTTTGGTCCGCAACCGCCCCTGGTTGCGGACGACAACTTAGACGTGAGTCGGAGGAAGCCCGCAGCCGTCCCTAATGCGCCGAAGATGGCCACCGCGGAGTTTTGGTTGGTATGCCGTGCTGTGTACATAGGTTAGGGACTCGGCCCGGCGGTCGCCCGACGTTTTCCATCTCTCCGGGCGGCTCAACGTCGGATCGTAAGGCACGGTGAACCCAACATAAACGCTCAGTCGTTCCCCTTGAACACTGGGCGGTAGTAATAAGTCGCTTTCTCGGGGTAAACAAAAAAAAAAAAAAAAATATCACTTTGGGGATTGAAGCCCAGACCACATCAATGCAGTCATACCGTAACACAACTACGCTACCGAGGCAGTCAATGTTCATTTAACTCCTAAACACGTAATTATTAATAAATCACATGTCAATAGTAAATTTAAACTTAATTGTATTCCAGCTTCAAAATATAACCTTAACAAAATTACAGACTCTATACTAACGTGCACAATGTTATGAAATATCCTGTATAAATATGATTATCAGACTTGCCACTGAACTTGAACTGAGGAGATATAAGTGACCTTGTGGGCAACACAGTTATCGTAATGTAGGTAATTAACCTTACTACGATACTATTGGAGACCACTGGGCTTAGAATGTGAACAAAAAACACGACTCCGTTTCGTTTTATTGCGATTGGTTGATAGACTAACACGTGACTGAAGTATTGGTCTCTTGATCGGTCACAAACACCAAAATTAAACTACATAGAATCCTGAAAAAGAAACAGTCGAAAGCGGGATTTGAACCCACGACCTCCGGCGTACCGTGCCGGTGCTCTTCCAATTGAGCTATTCCGACCCCGCCATCGATTGCCAATTTCAGGATCCGTACTTAATTCTCTTAAAGGAGATGACCAGATGATATAAAATCATTAACCAGGCACTATATGGCCATGACATGTATAAAAAATCATAATATAAAATTAAACTACATAGCCTTACGAGTTGCGTTTTTGCCATATTCTAAACCCATTTCCAAACCTTTTCGTGCACCTACTGTTTTTGTCTCTGCACCGCCTCAGGTTGACTGTTACAGAATGCCTTCGGCATTAAGTCCGCCTTTACATGTATAAAGTGCAATAAATAAATAAATAAATAAATAAACCCACAGACATTTTTGTAAGAACATTTCTTTTGGACCACTCTCTCCTTTAGGAAAAATATAGGATATATTGGACCGAGGCGCCCTATTGTGTTGTCGCGTTTATACATAGAACTTGGAAGTAATATATGTATTATTTTTAATTAATTTCAGGTAAACATCCCCACAATAAAGCTAAACAATGGTGCTAGTATACCGGCGCTCGGATACGGCACTTGGCTTGGAATCAGCGAGAAGGTATTTCTTTATATTATACATAATACCATACATACCTAAAGTATAAATAACTATCAAAACACTTCTCTTATCGCCTAAATTTCGCTATCGGGAATATAAATATGAAAATTATTTCTATACGAATATTGTGTAGGAATAATAAAGTCAGTATGGAGTATGGTAGTAAATATTACCTTAGTGGAAGAGTTTTACCACCTTCTTGGCGCAGTGAGTGGTGGTAGTATTACAAGGCTTGTAGATCGAAATGTTGTCCATCACTTTGTGTTTTTCTAACATTATTCAACTAAAGGTGAATCCGTAGAGGGGCTTAATGTCAGACCCATATCTGGTCGTGAAAACCATAGGGTCATTCGGCTCAAAAGTATGCACTTTTTTTTCTATCGTAGACGATAGAAAAAAAAAAAGTGTAGACACACTCAAAAATATAGAGTCCTGAAAAAGGTTTTAGCACTCTATTTAAAGTAAATTTATTCTTCTTTCATTATTTAATGAGTTTTTATACATTGCTTCATCGTTTTTTTTGCAATACATGTTTAAGTGCAGTGGGAGAAATTCGTACTCTTGACCTATCATGTGGGTAAAACTACGCAGAGGTGCGGTTAATAGATCGCATACTGGGTAAGCGTTCGCACGCAGGTAAACTACAGGGATATAATTACAAATTTTATACACGTGGAATCATATAGAATATATTTTTAAACTTGCTTTATTCTTGGTACAAATATTGTAAAAATAAACACTAAATGTACCCCTGTTGCAGGCACTAAAAACATAATTAATTAGACTGTAGAATTATACCTACTTTTAATGAACTTTAATTATTTTTGTAATTTAATGGTCACTGTAATTTTACGAACTTTGATGTTCCTTTAGTCCTGTTATTGTTGTTGATTCTAGTTTTAGATTTACTTAATCGATTTTAGTGATGTATTGATTATTCTTTGTAATTCTTTCCCTGTATACATTCAAGGCATTTAGATATAATTAATATTCCATAAAAGTAAATCTTAAAAGTGTTTGTTGAGAATAATTTTTTTTCTATATAAAGTCTAAAAACCTTTATAAATAATATTCCACTTGATTGCAGCTTAAAGAAAAAAAAAGACGTGTGGCACTCGGAGACTGCCGCGGTAAAGCTATTGCATTGCATTTTTTATCAACAAGTAATAATAATTTTTTTTTTTTATTGTCCAAATTTCACTCGTGCCCTAACGCCGAAACTCTAATATTTATAACCTCTTTGAACAGATATAAAATAAAAACTTAAAAAAAATTCAAACTTAGAATCACGTCATCCCGCCACGGGGACATTCTCATCAACTGCGCGCGTTTGACATTTCGATACGTTTCACTGACTGGCACAATTTTTAAATACACGGTAATTTCGACCTTTTATCGTTTAACATTCAGCTCATATCCTCTTACATATTGTATTCTTACAAGACTGCGATATTAAATTTGCTTATGGAATTTTACACTCTACATGGTTGTGATAGAGTTGAAAATAGTGAGGGGTGGCAAGTTATTTTCGTTACGGAATTTCTGGATTCGGTCTCCACGCTCAAGGCCCGCGATAGAAGCTATGTAATAGCTTAAAAATCGTGCGATCATTATAATGGAGTTATAACAGCGTGCGTACTTTTAATCTCGTACTCTTACCCGAACAGGGAATATTTTAAACAATCACACGTTAGTTGAGATGCAATTATTTACTAGGTCAGAATTAATAACTAAAATAAATACGTTAATAGTAATTCAAACTAAACATAATCAACGGACTTTTGTAAACTGATGCACCGTCTATCCATAAACTTTTTCCCGGCACAAAATATTTGATAACTGATCAACAAAATCACGTTGATCGCCGTTTTTCGCTAAACAAGGGAGATTTGGTAAAATAGCTTGTGGCTCTGACATCATCCCTGACGCGCGCCTAGTTTAGCCGACAAAGTGTCTGAGCCCCCTCAATAGGTTTCGAAATATTGACCATGCGAAATTTCACCCACTGCGTGCTGTTGCCCCGAATGACCTATTCACAAACACTATGACGACGCACATCGTAAACGAACCTGTCGGAAATTTCATAGTTTTCTTTCATGGAGGATGTTCTGTGTTTTGAGTAAATAACTTATCTATTTGCCCTAATATAGACGTTTCATCTAACTCGTAGAGGTGTGTACTTTTGCACAATGGCGTTATATTTACACGTCTAACATTATTTTATAGGCGCATGCTGCTAATGACCCCAAAGAAGCCTTTTCGGTATGTAGAAACTTGTTTATTTATCAATCGTTTCTTATTTCTTAACACACTGGGCCCAGCGCCGCGCTGGTCATATATTTACAATGTGACGCTATATTTCCTCAAACAATGTCTGTTAAATCCCTGCTACGTTGTGGCTCTAAACATTTTACAACTTTACTATAAAGAAATTCATCTATTAGATGTTTTTTGTTCTTTTGTTGGGTCGAAAGTGTTAAGAAGTAATGCTATGTAGATGGTTTTAATATGAACCTCCATTCCTAGCGTCATATGTAAAATATGCACTAGTAATGAGCACTTTGTAATAAGCGAGTCAGTATTACTAGCGTCGCCAATGCCCGAGTCATAGGCATTTTTATTAGTGACAGACGCGGGAAATACTGACGTAGATATGTATGACGCTTTTATATTATACAACAATTAGCTAAAATTTATAAAGCCGTGTTTAAACTAGCAAGTTCTGGAAGAAATTTATTGCTCAAGAACTTCTAAACGCAACTTGTCGCAAGCTGCATAATTTTCGACTTGCATTGACTCTTTACACGCAAAAAATAGCTTGCGGAAGATAACTTCTGCAATTATTCTTGCAAATCTAAGCCCCGCCTTAGAAATAAAATATAGCAGTTTCGACTTATTCAAATTATTTATTAAGGAATTAGGCTTCTAAGGCACTTTTACAAGTCGTTTTTAACAATGTTTTTTGTAAACTAAAATATTCTACCAGTGCTTCGGAAATGCCCACTAACCTAAAAAAAAGCACCAAGAACCTTAGCGTAGGTGTTTTATTGTTATTTCTTTTAATAAATATATTTTACAAATGGCAAGTAACAATATAAATTCAATTTCAAAGTAAGTCAAACAACCGCCTACATGTTTAATTTTAAGTGACCAATAAAGTTAACCATCAAACAGAGCAAACCAGTCCACGACGCAGTCCAGTATAACGCATGTACTCTATATATATTTACTCATGTTTCCTACTTATACTTACAAATGCTAATTATATGCAAAAATATTTCCAGTTCGACTTTGACGTGACTGACGCTCCGAAAATGATGGAAGCTTTGTCGTATGCCATTGACGTCGGCTATAGACACATAGACACGGCGCATTTCTATCGTCTGGAGCCTGAAGTGGGAGAAATCATCAACGAGAAGATAAAACAAGGCGTTGTGAAGAGGGAGGAACTTTTTGTTACGACAAAGGTACGGATAGGAAGGAAACAGAACTTGAAACTTGAATCGAATAATATTAATTTGCTTTGTAAAGATCTCATACCCATGGCTCGTTTCATATGAAATGTATGATTTTTTTGCGTTTCCAAACCTTAAAAGTACTCAAACCTCGGATGGTGTGATAGAGTCTTTTAATACTTATAAACAACAAGATCGATTAGTATTTTAAACATTAATACATTAAACTAAACGTATATTTTTTTAAATATGTGTATGCTTACCTTAATAAGTTAATATCATTATTAATGAATCCGGTGCCTTATGTATTTTGGGTACCTTATATGATCCGGTCACCTTATAAGTAGAATCATTGAAGTCATTGAATATTGAGCCTAATAGAAAATATTGGCAAAGTGTGTCTCTATGTGGTAATTCTGATGCTTTTCAGGTGTGGCATCACTTCCACCGCGAGGCTGATGTGGAGGTGTCTGTGAGAGGCTCCCTGCGACGTCTCAACCTGGACTACCTGGATCTCGTACTCATGCACTGGCCCATGTCTATCTCTGCAAGTATTTTAATAAAATGAAGTACAATATAAGTTATATATCGTTAAACTCAGCTGTCGCACAAAATCGTGTGCGGAGATATTCATGTAAATTGAATATCCTACTGATAGTAAGTCTCCAGCATGCGAGGGCCCGTCTGTAGGTACCACCGCAACGTCTATTTCTACCGACAAGCAGCAGTGTGCATGCACTGTTGTGCTCCGCTTTGAAGGACATTGTAGCCAGCGTAACAATTTCAATCTATCCCCCAAGTTCCAACGTCTGTTTCAATTTTTTTTTTGTACGGAGACTCAAACTTGTAGTCTTTTTCAATCAAAATTGTGCTTGAAACTAACTAGCCCCCGAAAATAAGTGCGCCTCCCTTTATATTGATAATAAAGAAATTGTCGCGATTATCGTTTAGGCGACTTTTTATACCAATAATTCATTCAGTCATTTTCGTGAGTTAGTTTCAAGCACAATTTTGATTGAAAAAGACTACGAATTTGAGTCTCCGTACAAATAAAATTGTGAAACAGACCTTGGAACTTTGGGGATAGATTGAAATTAAAAAAAAATATGAAAAATCTGGCTCGTTTATTTAATTAGTGTTGAAATAGTCTTTCCGATGATGTATTATAAATTAATCAGATCAGTTTATTTTTTAAATAATCACGATGAAGAGATGACTGAAATTGTCGAAATTTTAGATACGGCCTCTTAACATCTTACGTCTCAGGGTGACGATCACAGTGGAGTGCCAAGAAATCCTTTGTAATTTAAATGTATGTGCGGCGTTGCTACTGTTTATGGGCGATCGTATCGTTTATCATAAGGCGAACGGCATGCTCGTCTCGTGATTTAACTGCAATTAAACTCTTAAAAAATTCCTAAAAGTTTTTGATTGCTTATAAAACGAAACAAACATAAAATATTTTGAAGTTCATAGCAATATCTTTGAATATACTTTTACCATCTTCAGCAAACAGGCGTTGACGAAAAAATTGACTACCTGGAAACTTGGCGCGGGTTCGAGTCCGTGCTGAAGAAAGGTCTCGTTAAGGGCATTGGTGTGTCGAACTTCAACTTAGAGCAAATGAAGAGATTACTGGCGAACTGCAAAGTGCCACCAGTGACCAACCAGATTGAGGTATTTTAGATTAGTTCCACATAATTCACTTATAGATGGCGCTGATACACAAATATGTTAAAATGGGTGATCAGCAAAGCGTACAAAATATAAATGAGAATTACTAGGTGGCAGGTCTGTCGTACGCTAGAGTCTACCTAGATAATGTAACACTACTTTGTATTTCAATTTAAAACTCATTCTGCTTTGCATAAAATCTCAAAGTGACGCACACTTTGTCATGGAGTCATTTCATAATTAATTAGTTAGAAAAATATAAATTTTTAGATCAACCTGAACCTTGGCCAGCCGGAACTGGTGCAGTACTGCCAGTCGCAAGGTGTGGTGGTGGTGGCGTACTCACCGTTCGGTACGATGGTGCCGTCACGTGCGGCGCCGAACAGCCCTGAGCCCAAGCTCAACAACCCCACCATGGTGGCCATCGCGAAGAAATACAACAAGAGTGTTACGCAGATCACCTTGAGATATCTGGTAAGAAATAGCTACTATCAAAACGAGAGATTGTGTTTGGGTGTTGTTGTAGGTTGCCCTGTTAATTATATTACCCATGGATCGGAAACTTTTTGTTTCGATTTTGATTGAATTGCATGGGCGTAGCTAGCCGTGCGCTCAGGGTGGGGCAGCAGTATAAAATAATATGTAACTAGCAAACTATACCCGAAGTCTTATCCCGGCTAATTTTTTCATACAATTTTTTTAGGTTTGATTAGGTACTTTCAGGTCAGAGCAAATGTGGGGCAAGTGTCTCACCCTGCCCCACCGTGGCTACACCCATGTTGGATTGTGTTATGTGCTGGAACCTACACATTAAGATCTTCAAAAAACAAGAAGAATAATGGATATATTCAATAAACATACACACACATAAACACACACCCTTCATCCCGAAGGGGTAGGCAGAGGCGTAACTAATGCACCCAATTTATACTGTGCGTATTCCGTCCCATGATGTGATAGGTGGTGAGCCCATCGCCATATCGGGCACAAATTTCACACTTCGGGCTGATACTGAATAGAAAAATCCAATATCAATTTGCCCGACCTGGGGATCAAACCCGAGACCCCAGCATTGCAGTAGTACTATAATACAACTACGCCACCGAGGCAGGCAGTAGTGTAGTAACTTAGAGAAAAAATCTTGGCGCGGCTACAGCGCTATAATAGAGTTGTTTTTTTTTATGTATCCATTTATTTTGTTTCAGTACCAACGCGGCATCGTCTCCATACCCAAGACCATAACGAAAAGTCGAGTGGTCGAAAACGCGTCGATATTCGACTTCGAACTCGATCAGGACGATGTCGCTACGCTAGCGAAGTTCGACAACGGGTTCCGTACGGTCCGCCCCATTTTCTGGCAGGATTACCTCAATTACCCCTTCGATAAAGTACCGCAGAAGGTTGAGATACCCGACTCGATGAAGGTGTGGAAAAATGGCATCAATTTGGATATTGATTAAGTTGTTAAAATCAAACAGTAAACAAAAATGAGTGTTTTATTGAAAGAAATTTACCTATTGTTGGAAATTTGGTAGCAAATAATTAAATTTTTACAATGCGATTCAAATAAGAATAGAACCAACTTTGCACCATATTAAGACTATATTAAAATAATACATATATAAATTATTGTTCCAAAAAGTTTTTTTTTTTCATCCACATGTGGCTCTTGTGTCGTTTTTATGCTGCCCCCTATAGTTTGTGCTCGTTCCCTATAATATAACGTACAGATGTCAATTTATTAAAATCCTCATCCAATGTCATATTATGTTTTTTAAAAAAACAGAGTACGTAATGCAACATACATACCTTAATATTACATCATAGTGCCCCGCTAATAAGTGTTGTACTCGTGAGAATTTACTTCTTACCAGCCCATTATAAAAGGAAAGTAGTAAGTTTGGAATAGGGGCTAATGTCTGAAACTACTGATGCAATTCTGAGATTATCACCTCTTTTTTATCATTATGGTCTCGAGGTAATAGAGCACTTTTGTCCAGAGACATAAACACGATAATAAAGTTAGAAAATAGATTAGATGTACTGCAAAGAGCATTATAATAATGTACTGCATGATGTCCACGTCCTCATTTCCTTCACATTACAAGGATTGAATAAATATTTATGACTTAGTTCTTTTTATTTACTTCTAAAATTGCAATCTCTCCAAAAAAACTGTCAAAAGTTAAATTAAAAAAGTCAGAGGTGTTTGCCTTGGGTTTTGAACCTCCGGACATTCGTGTCGGCAGTCCGGTTTACTCCCAAAGAGGCTATCGCCGCTTATACCAAAGAATAATGCCTTGCTTTATTTATCACCTTCTTCGAATAATTTATCTAGTGTTTGAAATCAGGCCTTATTTGTGTCACTTACTTTAAATATATCAACCGTCCAGGGAAGCTACGTGCCCATTGGACGATATCAAAATTGCTTCAATAGATATATTACCGAATGCATTAGATATCTGGTGGTGCAAATAATTTAGATAATATGTTGGAGAACTCTTAATTACGTATTGTGTTATCTTCCACTACAAAAGCGAGCGAATTGACTAAAAAAAATAATAAAAAACCTCGACAACCTAAAAGAAACCTCTTATTTAAAACAGTGCATCCACGGTCAAAGTAATGTCGTCGGACATACGTAGATTAGGTATATAGGTAATATAGGTATTATTCCTTGCATCGTGTGTTGTTTCAAATAAATACTTGGATAACTGAGTCATTCGCGCACTAGAGATGATACGCCGTCTGAATAAATCGAAATATTTTTTTGCTCATTCCGGAAAACTCACTACCTCAGCGGCGTAGTTGTACTATGGTACGACTACAATTCTGAGGTCTCGAGTTCGATCCCCGGGTCAGACAAAGTGATATTGGGTTTTCTAATCAGTATCCTGGAGCCTGGAGTCTGGTATTTTGGTAGGTTTTCTTCCAGGTATGTAGGTTTTCTTACGATGTTTTCATTCACCGTTAAAGCGAACGATAATTGATAACCAATATACACGTAACTTCGAAAAGTCAAAGGTGTGTGCCTTGGCACTTCAAAAATTAATTAATTGCGCAAACATTGCTGCCGTTTGTCGATAAGGAGCTTAATAAACAATTGAGGTGGTTCGTCACGCTCAGATTTTGTTTTATTGAAGCATTACATAAACTGGTATATGGGAAGGTGAACACTTAATATTAAGTTACCTCTACCACCCGTTATCACGCGGATTTTCAAAAGAATCACGGATATGCCACAGATCAAGGAAAGTAATAGTAGTAACGATTGATGAAATATTGGTGGCCTATGTAACTCTGCGAATCCTTTTTTATACTAAGGAATGCTAAAACGATCGAGCCTGCATATATCGATCGAAGATAAACAGTAGCGGCACCAACTGAACTTATTTTAAAAAATTACTCATCACCTTGGGATATTACAAGTCTCTTATGCCCAGTATCTATAATGCTTTAGGGAATTGCGTCCTTCTTAGAAATAAAATGCAGAGACGAATTCAAAGTGATGTATTTGACCGAGTACAGAGTGAGTGATTATGAAGATATTTTGTGAGAGTGAAATAAAATGCTTAGTGGTGGGGCTGCCAGCGAACCTCTTTGGTCATTTGTACGTTGAGTGTTGCATTTTTGCAAGCTCTTATACCATGCTCTTTGCATTTCCGTCCAACCATTTATTTAACTTTTGACATATGCACGCCTATGAAATTTTATAATTCTTGACAAGGAATCGAAACAAAATAATTGAATACTTTATGGACGCCAGTTTCTGTTTTCCATAGTGAAGGGACTTGCTGTTCAGCTCCGATATTAATTGTCAATCGATATTCGTTAAGCTCACTGATTGTGTGACAAAAATAATTCAAAACTTTTACATTGAAAAATAAAATGTCGCAGTGTAAATTTAAATAAATCTTTTTATTTATGCGTAAGTATATAATAACCGATAAAATAAACTATTCAAGTTAAATTTGGACAAAATGATATTGGATGTAGAATAAATCTATACTTAATATTATAAAGCTGAAGAGTTTGTTTGTTTGTTTGTTTGAACGCGCTAATCTCAAGAACTACTGGTTCGATATAAAAAAATCTTTTTGTGTTGAATAAACCATTTATCGAGGAAGGCTTTAGGCTATATAACATCACGATGCAACTATTAGGAGCGAAGAAATAATGCAAAATGTGAAAAAAATGGGGAAAAATTTTCATCCTTGGCTTCCATTGCGTGCGCTGCGAAAACGGTTCAAGATACCAAAAATATATGTATGAAAAAATTTTTCCTCTTGAAATGATCTAAAAAAAATTCCGCGACAATATATGTCTATCTTTTAAGATTAACTCACTAGAACCGTTTTTATGGTAATCAAATTTGGTCGAAAATAATGCATTATTTGTTAAGAGTTATATCAACGTCATAGTCATAGAGTGATTCAACGGGAAGGTTTTTATGTACTTTTACCCCGGAAAAACTTATTAACGCGGGCGAAGCCGTGGGCAAAAGCTAGTTTAAAATATACCTACAGAATAAATTTATAAACAGAAAATATACACATTTAAACGCTAAGGCATGTTTATAAAACAATACAAAATGTTGAGCAAAAATAACATTTCAATGAGTTTAATCGATCAAAACTTCTGCATAAATCAAATCGATTGCTTCAAGAAATCGAATCGGTAACGCATAAGTACATCCCCAATTGATTAGAACCCAAACTGTCAAAAGTTAAATAAATGGTTGGACGGACTATAAGTTTGTTATCGGCCGGCGTCTGCATACTGTAAACTGTTTGTGATTTATATTAATTATTGAATGCTCCACTGTTTCGTTTTTAAATGGTGTGGTGACGCCAAACTGCTTAAAATGTTTTTCCAATCTAATCACAATAGTGCAGCGATACTTACAGGTAGAAATATATACTACGATAGTACCTAGAAGCTTATAGTAAGCCCACCTATCCCATATGAGAACTTAGCAAAAAATTAACCTTGTACATGCCATTATATCCCAGTAACAAAAACGTTAATTGCGGTAGAACCGCACTATCTGATCAAGTAGTTAAGAACAATGGGCGATGATGAAATAAACATCATGGGAAATAACATATCACAATAGTCATGGCGTCGTGCCAAGGTATCTTATTACCATGAAACATCATTCGACAGGACATGTCCAAAAATATGCTTAAAATTCTAACCAATATACTCTCTATATAATTGGATCTTTTCAAAAATCATAAAATTTTAAAGTCCTAAGATTTAGAGATATATGTAATTTTTTTGTGGCCTATAATGAAAGATTTTTAAAAGTTTCTTATAAATGGAGGGGTCTAAAATTTTTTTTTCATTAGACCCCTGATCATTGATGTATTAAAAACCCATACATCAATGCCCATAATACATATTTATACCCCTTTAATATACATAAAGTTTGAGCCTGGTTATATTTTGAGGCCCAACACCCATACAAAAGGAGTTGAGGACAAAATTGTCCCGGGCAGCGGGCGCTCTTTCCGGCCTGCTGCCCAACCTGGAAGGTGCTGGCATCCCTTGCCGGAGGCTGTATCACGGAGTCGTGCGGTCCATGGCCCTTTATGGCAGCCCCGTTTGGGCTGACTCCCTGAGCCGCCCCTGCGTCGCTCTCCTGCGCGCTCCGCAGAGAGCTTTAGCGCAGCGGGCGGTCAGGGCGTACCGCACGGTCTCTTTCGAGGCGGCTTGCTTATTGGCCGGATTTCTGCCCTGGGACCTGGACGCCAAATCCCTTGCCGATGCATTCCATTGGCGGGAGGAGGCGTTCAGTCGCGGGGAGCGTCCGGCCCTGAAGGAGGTGGAGGCCATGAGGGCCTCCTTACGGCGAGCCGCCGTGGAGGAGTGGCGTCTCAGGCTGGAGGCCCCGTCGTGGGGGCACAGGGTCGTAGAGGCAGTGCGTCCTGTCTTTGCCGAATGGCTGGACAGGCGCCACGGAGCGGCAACATACCGCCTGACGCAGGTGCTCACCGGGCATGGCTGCTTCGGTGAGTTCCTGTTTCGGGTGGTGGGGATAGAGGAGTCGGCCGTGTGTCACTATTGTGACAACTGCCCAACGGACACGGCCCAACACACGTTGGAGTTTTGCACAGCCTGGGATGAAGAACGCAGCGCTCTCAGAGCAGTCGTCGGAGGAGACCTCTCGCTGTCGGCCGTGGTCGCTTCCATGGTCGGCGGTCGGGAGGCCTGGCAGGCGGTGGCCCACTTCTGCGAGGCGGTCCTCTCGCGGAAGGAGAGTGCCGAGAGGGATCGCCAGCGCAGTGGTGATCCCTCCCGCCGCCAGACGAGACGTAGGAGGCGTCGGGTAGACGACTGACCGACGTCTCCCGCCCTGTGGATTGGGGGCGTTTGGAGAAATCCACCACGGTATCCCCTGCCTGTCGTAAAAGGCGACTAATAGGGGCCTCCGGGGGTCACGGGTGGGCGGGAGGGGCCGTCCACCTATTAGTCTAGCCAACTTCTGTGACCCCCGTGATGGACGGCAGCGTGTCTCACGCTGCCTCGGACGCCAAGGGCGTCCTTCGGTGTACGGGGGCTTCTGAGCCCCCGCAACAACAGGAGAAGGACCGCAACAGCGGTACGCGCAGGGGCGGTTGCGGACAACAACTTAGACGTGAGTCGGAAGAAGCCCGCAGCCGCCCCTAATGCGCCGAAGATGGCCACCGCGGAGTTTTAGTTGGTATGCCGTGCGGTGTACATAGGTTAGGCACTCGGCCCGGCGGTCGCCCGACGTTTTCCATCTTTCCGGGCGGCTCAACGTCGGGTCGTAAGGCACGGTGAACCCAACATAACCGCTCAGTCGTTCCCCTTGAACACTGGGCGGTAGTAATAAGTCACTTTCTCCGCGTCAACAAAAAAAAAAAAAAAAACACCCATACAAAAAGCGTAGATCTCCTTTAAAAAACAATATAAAACCTATACAAAATGATGTTGTCAAACATACATGGTATGGCATTTAACTGGTGGTAGGACTCTTATATGTAAGAGTCCGTCTGGGTGGGTACCACCGCATTGTCTATTTCTACCACCAAGCAGCAGTGTACGTGCACTGTTGTGTTTCGTTTGAACGGAAATTGTAGCCAGTGTAACTACAGGACATAATGAGACTTAACATCTTATGTATCAGGATGACGAGCGCAGTGGAATGCCACAGAGTACTTTGTAACTCAAGGTCCTGGATGGTGTTTCTACTGTTTATGGGTAGTCGTATCGCTTACCATCAGGCGAACGGCATGCTCGACTCGTCATTCGATGCAATAAAAAAAACATACACAGCAACATCTTGTCCCTTTTCAGAAATGGCCTCTACCACCGGACAGTCCGGTAATTCCACCTCTATTTATATATGAAGCCAGCGCAAACCAGTCCAGTACGTAACAGTTCATTATACGAACATGATCTTGTATGCTGTTGTGATCGGTGTGTTGTTGCGGGATGTGGTAAGTTTTTTTTAGTAAACCCATATTGGTGAATTCTCAAGCCTTATACTAGAAATACAAATAATGATCTCTAAAATTTTTGGGACCTAAATTGTTCCAAGACTTGTACTGTAAACAGTAAACGTCGTCTAGTTCCTATAGTTTATTATTTATTCCTATTAGTCTATAGTTCCGACTGTCATGGAGTTTTACAAGAACAATTATAACAGGCATTAATGAAGTGAATAATAGTGGTTTATTTAAATTTTTGGTAAAAGGCTGGTGAATGAATACAAATAATAGTAAGTACCGTAGATAACTAGATGCGTGGCAACCGTCGTCATAATTATGCCGGCCTGTTAGTGGGAGACTTGCGGTACTTACTGTCCTAGCCCCCTTAGCATCCCCCCCCCCCTAGGTTCCTTAGTATCAACCCCTACTGACCTAATTTTTTTTTTAAATTGGCTTCTACGACCAGGCTTAGTCGGTTTTAGGGAAACTACTCATTCTTCGCCAGAACTCTTCTCGTCAAAATCTCGATCGATCCATGATGAGACTATCGCGCCCTCACACCCATCATTGCAACTCCTGTAAGCCAAGAGCGACGGTGACACGCATTATCCTCAGACCGGTAAAGCTCGGCGACTCTCTGAGAACACTAATCTATGTTAGCCCAAAATAAACGGAACAGAAAGAAAGATAAAATAAAGATAAAGATAGGGAGAGATTGGAACTATTAATGTATAAATTGGATCGTGTTTCATCACATAATATAGAAATGCCATTATATAAAAGTAAGATATAAAAACTCCACCGAGTAATTTCCGAGATATAAAGTGTTAATCTTAATTATGTGAATCCAGAACAAAAGCTTTCTGTATACCAAATTTAATCCATATCTCTGGAACGGTTTCTGCGTTTACCTTACCATACCAGCCCTAGATTATATACTGTCCACTGCTGAGCATCGGTCTCCTCTACAACTGAGAGGGTTAAAATCACCACGCTGGCCTAATTTCTATGTTTACTTAAAAGTAATTTTTCGGCCAAAATTTTTTATATAATATATTTTTTTTTAAAGTTTAAACACCGTTTATGTTAAAAAGTATAGCTTGAGTGGCCAATTTTAAAAATATGCGTGTTTAATATAGATTACAAAATGGTATAGTTCTTAGAAGTAATAATAGTTCTAACTTCTAACATTCAAGCGTCTTTACAAACGTTCGCTCTTGTAATATTAGTTCTTAGTACTGTTCAGTATCTTGTAGCATTAATAAGAAGGTTAAGGGGCGATTTCACCGCTGGCTGATGAACATTATTTGTCACATAAATATATAAGCTGACAAAATACAATAGTCACATTTTAATCGATGCTCAAAATCGAAATGAGTACTCGAGTACCTGCTTAATACGATAATCGCCATATACAATTTACTTGCAACTCGTGAATCTGGTTTTAAAGTATCTACGTGATATTAATATTTACCACTACAAAACAACAATTTTATACATCAAGTTAAATGTAGTCAAAATACAGAGAGCTCTACGTGACGGGCGAACAAATTGACGAACTCTATTGCATATGAATTGATTATAAAGTTATACTGGCGGCTTTGCATGGTAGTCGCTTAGTAGTTTTCAAAAACGAACCCCACATAAACAAATTTTATCTCTATATATGGTAGATAAGTAAATTATTTTATATTTACATCGGAAACACAAAGCTCATCGCGTGCTTAGATTCAAGGCAAGCTATCTAATGAGACGAAGCAATTATGAAGTCACGTTTGTTTACATCTGTTATCTAATTGCCAAGATATTATTACACAAAGTAATATTTTGGAAGCGAAACTTCCTTATTGACATTTGACGTACGGGAGAAATTTATGTTAAAAAAATCGTCACACGAAAATCGTCACATTATCTGTCACCTTGACCCGTCACGGCGTAGTCTTACACAAACTCACGCCTTTCATCACCGAAAGCACTTTGTCGACCCGCAAAGAGCATTATAATACTACGGATAGCCGACCCGAGAGGTCTGTACGCGGTAGCAGGAGCTGTATTCTAGGGTGATTATTTCGAAGAGAATCTTGACATCGCGATGTAGGGATTAGGTGAAACTGTACAGAGCCGTCTATTGTCGACAAGCGTAAACAGTTTAAATATTATGGTGTATTACTCTTATTGAAATTTATTTAAATAAATAGTAAAAGTGAGAGATTATTTTTTTATTGTTTTGAAAAATCATCACGTGATTGTGATTTTGGTATTATTTTCATGTTGGTCTCACTTTTGATTGTAGGTACTAGTAATTAATGTATAGGTACTAATTTATTGAATTTCACCATCGATTAATAATGTGACTCAATCAGACAATAATATTTAAATACTAGCTTTTGCACGCGGTTCCGCCCGCCTAAAAATGTTTTTCCGGGATAAAAGTCGCGGTTTATATTTTCCCGGGATAAGAAGTAGCCTAGGTCCTTGCCAGGGAATTAAACTATCTCCTCACTAAATTGCATTGAAATGGATTCAATGGTTTGGTCGTTACGGCTCCAACGGCGAGATTAAAACGTCCGGGACATAATTCCCGGTATATGTTTTTTCCGGGATAAAAGTAGCCTATGTCCTTCTGTGGATCTCAAGCTATCTCCATGCTTATTTTCTTGGGGTTCAACTCGCAGATGACGATTTTCCGGGATTAAAGTCCCGGTTTATATTTTCCCGGGATAAAAAGTGGCCTAGATGCTTCCCAGGATCAGGGCATCGCAACTGGTTCAGTAGTTTGGCTGTGACGGCTTCACTCGCGAGAAAATTAAAGCCAAGATAAAATTCACGGGTAATGTTTTCCGGGATAAAAGTAGCCTATGTCCTCTTCTGGATCTCGAACTATCTCTATACTTGTTTTCTTGCGGTTCCACTCGTATTAAACGATTTTCCGGGATATAAATCCCGGTTTAAATTTTCCCGGGATAAGAAGTACCCTAGGTCCTTCCCAGGCTTTTAAACTATCTTCCTACCAAATTTAATCGAAATCGGTCAGTGATTTAGCCGTTTATAATATTAGTAGGATATAAGTACGAAGGATAATAAATAAATTTATTTAAATAATAATAATAATAGTTTGACCGTATTAATGGAATACATTCATTATATATTATAAGAACAATGAAAAGCAAAGAATTGATTGAAAAAGTTTTACTTCATACGTGCGTACATTAATAACACACACACACTTTTTCTATGCGTCCGTTTCTGGTATGAGTTTTTTTTAATTTACTAGTTCAACAAACTTTTTTAATTGGTTTTCAACTTAGAACTGGATTTAGACGGGATTCATGGTAACTAGTTACGTTAGCAGGTTTTTTGTTATTGACATTATGTATAATATTACTGTTTTAATGTTCCAAAAATATTATTTGTCAACGAAGTGAAAAGGAAAAATCATTTGAGCAATGTGCTTCGGCATACGTTTTGTAAAAAAAAAATTCAAATATTTTATTCAATTTTATGTTGTAGGTACCTCTGGGTACTGAGTAGGTACCGACTGTAGCCGGTGTCGCGAATGTTTTCGCGCCGTAGGTACTTGTATCAGTGGCATTATTGTGTTAATTTGCCATGATAATAATATGATGATGATATGATGATTGCCATATTTTTCTATTCAGTATCAGCCCGGAGTCTGGAATTTATGCCCGATATGGCGATAGGCTCGCCCCCTATCACATCATGGGACGGAATGACGGCGAAAAGTGGGTGCACTAGTTGCGCCTCTGCTTACCCCTTCGAGGATAACAGGCGTGAGTGTGTGTATGTATGTATTGCCATGATATGAACAATGTGACAGCATTACTAATAAATAAGATTTCTATTCTACAATTGTGCAAACTACTTTTTTATCTTTGGCTCGTCAATATAACATCCAACGTGAGGGTTTGTACGTGGTGAGCCAATTGAAATAACACCTAAGCACGACTATTCAGAACGTATACGTTCCGAACGTATTCGTATATAACCCTATTTTGTGTCAATATCCAAAAAAGTCCTCCTAATAATTTTCATAACATTTATGTTTAAAATCTTATTGACTCTCAAATACTAAGATATTCCCTAATAGATGCAAAACCCACTTAACGTATCCCTGCCTAGCCGATTTCGGGCATGGCGGCCAATCTCAACGGAGATCAGCCAGGTACGCAGGAAATATTATCGTGCACAAGCGTATGCGCAATACACAGGTGCCCTCACTAATCCTTCACTCTCGTTGTATGGGAAATCGACCAGACCTTCGGATGGTGTTAAATAGAGGACTGTATCTACCACTCACCTGCACTTTCAGCACTGCTCGTTTCCCTGGGTACCCAGCGTTGGTGAATGGCCATAGGTTGCTGATTGCCGTCAAGTATTGCACCACACGTATCACTAGTTTATTCTTGGAATAATGTTAATGTTTGGAATATAAGACACAGCGCGCACAGAACTACGTTGCGTTCGAAGCGGTTGCTTTTACGGAAGAGAGAGAACGTCTGTATTGCACGTTCGGGGTGGCAGCACTTGTCGCTGCTTAGGATGCGTTCGGATTTTGTGGCAGATACAGATCCGTTCATAATAGAAAATAAATAATTGTATGCCGTAGTATTGTGCCAGCATTACCTAATTGTAAATTAATAAAAGTACGGAACATGCCGCCGACCTTAAAATAACCTATTTTAACAAAATACTAAAACTAAATTAACATAGGGCTAAACTGAACTAGGTACTTTGAAATTAATCAATAGGAAGGGGACAGACCTTCACTACAGGTCGTTTTGTGAGTGTGTTACCAATGCGTACCGTCACAACACGAGTAACACCGTCAGCGCCCGGGTGGAGCTGATGCACGCGAGCCAAGCGCCACTGCAGTGGAGGTAATGTGTTGTCAACTAACACAACTACGGAACCTACGTTGAGAGGTGTCTTCGTAGTGTCGTGAAACCATTTACTTCTTTGCTGAAGTTGGTGAAGGTATTCAACACTCCATCGCTTCCAAAAGTGTTGGACAGCTTGTTGAATAATTTGCCATCGAACAAGGCGAGTAGTACTCTCAGCCGATAAATTAATTTCTGGCAATGAAGTCAATGGTTGTCCGACCAAAAAGTGTCCCGGAGTAAGAGGTAATGGATCTGAAGGATCATTACTCTGTGTACAAAGTGGTCTAGAATTAAGTATGGCTTCTATTTGACATAGAAGTGTGTTAAATTCATCGTAAGTTAAAGTTAGTTGCCCTATGACCCGATAAAGATGGGTTTTCATGCTTTTAACGGCAGCTTCGAATATACCACCGAAATGGCTTGCGTAAGGTGGGTTAAAATGCCACGTTATGGACAAGTCTGTTAAATTTTTACTTATGTGTAATTGATGGGCCGTATTTTGTAGAAATGATCGCAAATCTTTTAAATAGTTGTAACAGCCTACAAAGTTTCGACCGCAATCGGAATAAATATCTGAACAAAGTCCGCGTCGAAAAATAAAACGGCGTAAAGCGTTAAGGAATGAATCCGTTGTTAAATCGGGAACTAATTCAAGATGTACGGCCTTTGTTGACATGCATACAAAGACGCATACATATGATTTGAAAATTTTGCAATTACGAAATTTACTAGATTTAAGATTAAAATGCCCGGCGAAATCTATGCCTACGTGTAAGAATGGCCTAAGAGCGCTCACTCTTGCAGCAGGTAAAGGAGCCATTGGCGGCTGCGGAGCGGAAGGTCGCGTGCGAAAACATTGAATGCAGCGACGCGTGCGCATACGGACTGCATCACGGGCAGATATAATCCAATACGTTTGAGATAAAAGGAATTGTAATGTTTGCGGACCTACGTGCAAATATAATTTATGAAAATAGTCTATAAGTAATGACGTAAAGAAATGTTTTTTGGGTAAAATTATTTGATGCTTGGCATCATAAGAAATGTGGGCACGTTGTATCCTGCCGCCGACCCTGAGAAGTCCGGCGTCGTCTATGAACGGTTTAAGTTTTTGAAGTTTATTTGAACAAATGTCGTTATCTTTTAAACGTAAAATATCTTCAGCAAACTGATCTTGCTGAACGAGACGGATAACTCTTGTTAAAGCGAATTTGGTTTCAGAAACCGTAATATGCGGATGCGAGTAAGATTGTGTCTTACGGCATTTATGATAAAAGCGAAAAATTAAAGAAACAACGCGCAATAGTTTTGGCATGGACGAAAATCTTTCAAGAAATTGTAAATCTAAAGTTGATGCATTTGAGCTACTAAGAATATGCTGTCGTCGTTCTTCGTCAGTATGTAGATCGACGTTCGAAACAGGCCAATTAGATTGAGACTGTTTGAGCCAGATGGGTCCATTAAACCATAAGTTCTGATCTAGCTTAGACGGGAGCACACCTCGGGATGCAGGATCCGCGGGGTTGTCCTCGGAACGTACGTGTCGCCAGTGAGCAGCTGGAACTCGGCTTGTCGTCTCTGCAACACGATTGGACACGAAAGTGCGCCACTCGTGGGAGGACGAGCGTAACCATGCAAGTGTGACCGAAGAATCACTCCATGCGTAAACATTATCGATAGATAGGATTTTAGTATAAGTTACAAGAATGTTTTCAATAAGTTTTGATAAAAGTACAGCTCCGCACAGCTCTAAACGGGGGAGCGTGATACGTTTTAATGGTGCGACCTTTGTCTTTGCAAGAAGGAGATGAACATGAACAATACTGTGAGAATCAATAACACGTATGTATACACAAGCAGCGTATGCCTTCTCGGATGCGTCCGAAAAGCCATGTACTTGTATGTCTCCGTTATGATTAGGAATCACGTGACGCGGTAACGAAATAGATTGTACTACGTTTATATTTTGGTGCAGTTTTTGACCAATCAGTGAATTGTCGTTAAGTGAACGACCATTAGTAGTTTTGCAAGAGGCGTCAAAGACAACTCTAACTTTAGTTGTAGCAGATGACCTTTTGACCACGCAATGGTGAGGGATATAGTAAGGAATTTTATCTGAAACCGTGTGCTCAGTGACCGGTTCCATGTGACCTAGGTTTTCATATTCTCTGAGACATTTAATATATTCTTCTTGCAAAGAAGGATCGCGAGAAAGCTTTTGTTCAAGCTTGTAAAAACGATTAAGAGCAATTTGGCGAGAATCGCCGAGAGGGGGTACATTGTCCTTAAAAGGAAGCGAAACAATATATTTACCGCATTTATCGCGTTTGTGGGTATTAATGAAAATAGACTCACAAAGAGCTTCTTCTTTGGTGAGAGGCTTGATATCAGGCATCGACTCAAGCTCCCAAAATTTTTGCAATTGCATATCAAGTTGATAAGTACTAACATTCATGCAGACTTGTGCTGGCAATGAATGGGAAATTTTACCGTTAAGTAGGTAACCAAAAATACTATTTATTGCCACGGGTGTACCCTGTGGGCCTTTAATGTTATCATGTAGTAAAATACTATCAGTATAGTCTGAACCTAGGAGAAGTTCGACTGGACGCGCAGAACGTAATTCTGGGTCCGCTAGGGGTAAATTTTTTAGATGCGGAATGTGCTCGAAAGAGCTTGGAATGCGAGGTAAGTAACTCGTTAACTTGGGTAAGATAAGAGCTTCGATAATTAATTTAGGTTCTAATTTATTGTGAGGCGTAACTTCACACAATACGTAACCACGCGGTTGCTCACTTTTATCGCCTATGCCAGTAACTGTCATGCTGGTCTTAGCATGATAGCGTTTTAAGCCCAGTCGCTGGACGCATGACTCCGCAATGAGTGTGGCTTGGGAGCCTTGGTCGACTAGAGCGCGCACAGGGCGAGGAGAACTCGAATTATCATCCGTCGAGCGAATATTTACCAACGCGGTGGTGAGTAGAACCGTACAATTTAATTTATCAGAAAAACTACGCATTGATGTGGGTGACGAAGAAGATTCCGCTGCCGAAATTAGCTCGGGGGAAGATACGTTACATTCGCTAGTTAATGCTACATTAGATATGACATCATCATGTATAGAAGTATGATGACGTTTCGAACACACACGGCAATTGTGTCGAGATTTACAATCCTTGAGTTCGTGTCCAACAGATAAACAATTGTTACAAATTTTATTTTGTTCGATAAAATCTTTCTTTTCTGTTAAAGTTAATTTACTGAAGTTAATACACTTATTTAATGAATGTGAATTTTGTTTACAATAAGTGCATGTTTTAACATAATTAATAGCGTAAGGAGTTGAACTAGCAGCATGGATACTCATCGAGCGCGAGTGACGTGAACGTGCAAACGGCGCGTCAGAGGTATGTATAGATGTAGCAGTACGGCTAGTACGGTATGCGTCGGAGTGGGAGCGCGCGACGGCTCGGCCCCAGTGGCGCGGCGACGCGGCAGGAAGAGAGCGGCGGATCGCGAGTTCGGAGCCGGAGGCGGGCGAACACGGCATCAAAGCAGTTGACATGGCCTCAGTGGCAGCCAGCTCTTTATTTAAAAACTCAATTAGATTATTGACACACGGAATAGTACTAGGCGAACTTAGCGACAATTCAAAACGTTTACGAAGAGTAGGTGTAATCTTACGTAACAAAATATTTAATAAAATGAAACTCCATTCTGTAACTGGCAAGTTAAAAGATTCTAAAGCTGTTAAGTTTTCTTTATAAACCATCAGAATGTTACGCAAACTATGTTCGTAATTTTTATCAATAACTGGATCTATATCAAGGATTTTGTCTAAATGTTTATTTGCAATTATTCTGTCGTTTTGATAACGATCTAACAAAACTCGCAAGGCATTATTATAATTATCTCCTGTGATGGGAAGCGATTTAATTAAGTTATAAGGTTCACCCCGTAAGGACAAAAGTAAATAACGGAAACGTTCTACGTCAGATAAATGTTTGTTATCATGAACTAGCGATAAGTACAAATCATAAAATGCATTCCATTCAGTTAAATCACCACGGAAAGTGGGTAACGTAAGTATTGGCAACTGATCTCTCGTATGACCTTGACTATGACAACAAGGGGTAGGCTGAACGCTAGCTACACTTTGTCTGCGTTGAATATCTTTTAAGTGATCAGCTGTGATTTGCACTTTGTAATATAAAGTGTCAAAATTGTTACGTATATCTAATTGTTCTTGAGACTTAAATTCACCGGTTTTAGCTAATAATTTTTCTATTTTGCTTTGTACTAGGAAAAATTGTTTTTTAATGTTATTAAGTTCCCTAACACGGGCACGAAATTCCACTTCATCTGTAGCACAATCAGCCATACGTTGTATGCTGTTCATGAAAATATCACGTTCGAAAATCAATTGATCTAACTCCATGACTATGGATAATAGTTATTTGTGTGATAGAAATATTATAAATATTAGGTAAGCAGTACACTGATAGTATAGCGAAGCTTAACTTATTAACACGAAATGTTAAAAAGTTATTTTGCCGTACGAAATACGGGTTGTAAATTAAATATGAAATGATGTAGTGTGTCTAGTACGAAATACATAGACGACTTGATAAGTATTGTAATGTAATATGTATATGTGTATTATAGTAAGTGTAGTGAATAAAACGTAGCTTGGAGTGGCGCGCGTGCCGTTGGATATTTAAACTCGTTTGACGGGAATGTTCGACGCGAGCGCTTACGGTGTGGCATAGGTCGAACAAATACCCACAAGTTAAGAAAAAAAAAATGGAAATTGTAAAACTCGCTATTTTACCTAGTAATTCATTTGATAAATGAATTAGTACGTTCGAAAAAACAGTACGCAGTGGTATTGTCGAAAAACAAATACGCTAAGCCTAGGCAAATGGAATTTAACAAATTGTTAACCGAGGGTAGGTTCCACGGGTTAAGCAAATTAAAGTGTCGAAAAACAACTTTAATGGAATTAAACCAGTAATATGCTAGCACAATGACTTGGACATACGGTTCGAAGGTCCAGAAAATGTATGGGAAATCGACCAGACCTTCGGATGGTGTTAAATAGAGGACTGTATCTACCACTCACCTGCACTTTCAGCACTGCTCGTTTCCCTGGGTACCCAGCGTTGGTGAATGGCCATAGGTTGCTGATTGCCGTCAAGTATTGCACCACACGTATCACTAGTTTATTCTTGGAATAATGTTAATGTTTGGAATATAAGACACAGCGCGCACAGAACTACGTTGCGTTCGAAGCGGTTGCTTTTACGGAAGAGAGAGAACGTCTGTATTGCACGTTCGGGGTGGCAGCACTTGTCGCTGCTTAGGATGCGTTCGGATTTTGTGGCAGATACAGATCCGTTCATAATAGAAAATAAATAATTGTATGCCGTAGTATTGTGCCAGCATTACCTAATTGTAAATTAATAAAAGTACGGAACACTCGTATTCCGGTGAGACGGCAATCCATGACTGGAGAGAGATCAAGAGTAGGACCAACGGCTTTACGTGCTTTCCGAGGCACGGGGGTATCGCCAACTTCCTGACTCCAAACTGCGACTGAGTAATTTTCAAGATGGAAAAACCCAGTCAAAATATTTTGTCTCGACCCGGGATTCGAACCCAAGATCTCAGTAACGCGTACGCAATACAAATTGCAACATCGCCACCGAGGCAGTCAACTTAATATAAATCATAAAACATATTTTTTGCGCTAAGTACGCAAATCACCGAAAAAAGTAAACTAAGTACCTGTTTATGACTAAAAAAAAACTTCCGTTAAATCCAATCGACTAAGGCCTGTTAGCCTTGATACAGACCAATACCGTCAACATTGAGCGACTCAATAGAATGACAATCACTATTTTAGTTAGGAACGATTGTAACGACATTCTAGTAGAGATATTTACGGCTATAGTACGATAAAGCTGTTTCTTGCAATAACATTTTTAATTGCTAACTTTATCCAAGTTTTGACTAGGAATCTTAAAGTCGACGTGGTAACGTCTGCGCTGTGCTTAGAGGAGTGTTTTTAAGACAACTGTTTGACACAAACCACAGGTTTTGAGAACTTTGCAATTTTATTTCTATACTAGCTTTTGCCAGCGGCTCCGCCTGCGTGAAAGAGTTTTTCCGGGATAAAAGTCCCGTTTTATATTTCAAGGGGATGAAAAGTAGCCTATGTCCTTTTTCAGGCTCTAAAATATCTGTGTACCAAATTTCATTTAAATCGGTTTAGTAATTTTGGCGTGAAAGTGCGACAGACAAAGTTACTTTCGCATTTATAATATTATTAATTTCGAAAATTTTTCGAAATTAATGCATTATTTGTTAAGAGTTGTATCAACGTCATAATATCAATCTTTATCCAAATAAATGTGTTGGATAGAGTGATTCAATGGTAAGGTTTTTATGTATGTAATTTTAGCCCGGAAAAACTTATTAACGCGGGCGAAGCCGTGGGCAAAAGCTAGTTTATAATATTAGTATAGATTTCTCGTTATATCGTTCACAATCAGAGAAGAAAAATATCGTAAAGAAAAACTGACTAAGGCACATCCATACAAAGCATAAAGCATTTTGCTTTCTACATAATATTTGTCTATCTACAAGCAAATAAATTTATTTCTATAGCCATCTAAAGTAGTCTATTTTGTTCTTTGTTTCAGTCCTGCGATGCAATGGATGGTGGTAAAGCTCCAAGGATACCTTTAAACGATGGCAACTCCATTCCGACTATGGGTCTTGGCACCTTCTTGGGAATCGGCCAGGTAATAAAAGAATCAAACAGTTCGCTGTAGGACCGAATTATCCTTTCGAAAAAGTAACGAATTATTATTTAGACGCATCCAGTTCAGTTGTGAAGTATATTTTTAATGACATAATCTAAGTATTGTATGCTTTGATATCATTTGGTTTATGATCAAAATACGACAAAATAACCGTGTCTGGAAAATAAATTGATTGAATAAATCTTGTTTTAGGGCGGTCCGCTGTCCCCGCAGTCGAATGAAGTGGAAATGGCAGTGAAATGGGGCTTAGACGCTGGCTACAGGTAAGTGATAGACTGTTAGACTAGACGCTTACCTCAATCTTAATGATTGCTAGTATATAATTGGTTTCTTTTATTATTCTACTGGATGTACCTCGTCTGACCCAGGCCCGCGACTCAGAGCTGGTTAAAACGAGCCACTAAAACATATACCTATTTTCTGAAAAAGATCATAATATTATATTAAGTAAAAATTACTGCCTCGGTGGCGTAGTTGTATTACGGTATGATTGCAATGCTGATTTCTCGGGTTTGATCCCCAGGTCGGGCAAAATGATATTGGATTTACCTATTCAATATCAGTCCGGAATCTGGAATTTGTGTCCGATATGGTGATAGGCTCGCCGACCCTTATCACATCATGGTACGAAATACTCACGGCGAAAACTGGGTGCATTAGTTGCGCCTCTAGCTACCCGTTCGGGGACAAAAGGCGTGATAATTTGGATAAAACACACATGATGCGTGTGTATTTGTATAATACAGCTCTCACCAGAAAAATGATAAATACATTACAATTTTCATCAAGATATTAGATTATACTGACGACATCCAGCAACAAAAGGGTTGAACCACTTTTGTGTAACCAGAATGCTAATGCCTAATGTCCACGTAAACCGTACGTCATGCGAATGCTATCGCCAACAGAGGCTTGCTTGCCTTTTGCGTAAAAACAAACAAAGCTGTGTCCGCGAAGCGGCAACGTCGCATTTGCTTATAGTCATGACGTGCGGTTTACTGAACAATAGGCCCAGGTATAACGTTCCTTTTGCATCCGTTATCATTTCAGGTTGTTAGACACGGCTGCCTTGTACAACGATGAAGACCAGGTGGGCGCCGCCGTCCGCTCATCAGGAGTACCGAGAGAACACATATTCCTTGTCACCAAGGTAGAACTGCCAAACTTTGATCGGCCTGAAGTTACTCAAATAACTATTGTGTATTTCACTCATATTGTATCCTAGTTTAGATATTTTAAACCTATAATATGTTAAAAGCTTTTACACCATTCGTTTTACTTGAGCTCTACTACCCATGATTGCACCCCTTCTGATAAAATAGCCTTTTATATATTTGTGAGCCTAATTTATGTTCATTATAGATAATAGCATTCAAGATGACGCGCCTTCCCAATTTCCCTGGGCAACTCTCCGCTTGTGTTTTAGTTTTGTAAATACATTCTAAATATCTATGAGTGCACACACCCAAAAAAATCCCCGCATAATACCCGCTCAAACATTGGTACCGCGCGTCATCATGGATAAAATTATTTTAACGCTACAGCTCTTTTGGCACCAGAAATTTCGCATGCGAAAAAAGTCACTTACACGTGAAATACTTGTTGTTGCCTCTTTATGCTGATCTCCATTTATTAAATTCCTTTTCCAGCTCGGTGCTAACGAACAGAGGAATGTTCTCCAAGGCCTGCAGAAGTCTCTGGAACGGCTCAACATGTCCTACGTGGATTTGTACTTGATTCACACACCTATCTCCTTCCAAGTGAGTTGTACTTATATATCACATGGTTGACAAATGATCATGGAGTTGAAAGATCACCGCCGTCAGTCAACACGTAGCCAAAGGAATTATCGAACTTTGTGGATAAATATGGAAATTAGAAATTTGCAGAAGAAAATAGAGCACATGCAAACTTACCAACGGTCGCTTGCAATAAATTATATCAACCGCGGCCTGCGTTTTAATCGTGAATATAAACGATAGATGATAGCGGTTGAGATCGTTGATAGGAATCGGTTATTAACCTACGAAACGCACCATGAATTCAAAAACTTCAAACCGGTTTCCGAGGTACCAACCTGGCTCAGTTAGCTCATTCACATTCATACATAATAATATCTACATTAACGTTCCTCTACTACTTGATGCTGAAAACACATATTGTATTGTTCCTCTACAAAATTTAACTTAAAGATCTTTATGGTAGGCTGTTAATAGTACCTCAGTCTACCCCTTCGATATAAAGTAATGTATGTATGTTTTTGTTGAAGATAAATCTTAAAATAGGCTTATCTTAAGATAGACTCGCCCCCTATCAATGGGCTCGCCCCATCACATCATGGGACGGAATACGCACGGCGAAAAATGGGTGCACTAGTAGCGCCTCTGCCTACACCTCTGGGGATATAAGGCGTGAGTATGCGTATGCAAATCCTAAAAGAAAAGTCCCGCAATCTCTAAATCAGCTCATTAGTAGTCATTACCTAATTAAGATTGGCATCTTTTAATTGAATTAATTACTGGATATTTAATTTACCGTATTTATGACGACGAATGTGAGATAACAATTTATTTGCAAATGCAACATCAAAGTCCAAGGTTGTTTCCTCTAGTATGACCTTATGTATCTTTTTATTTAAATGTCATTGAAATAAAATTATTTTGCCGATTTTGTTACATCAAAACAAGTAGTTTTATAAAACAATGTCTAACATTAAAGTAGACATAAGAAATCATTGAAAATGTAATTTGTTGGAATCTTTAAAATTTTAACAGTACACTTTTAAATCTTAAATAGAAGTCAATATAACAATAATATTGTTAGGTAGGTATGTAAAATATTCTCTAATAACCTCATCGCTTTTCGAGAAAGTACAGCATGAAATTAATTGTAAAGAAAAGCAGAGCGCGAAACGCAACAGCAAGACTACTTCATGCTAGTGTTCAACTCGACCGTCGAACCTTCGTGTTAGCAGATTTAATTGAAAATAAAGGAGGTTCTAATCTTCCAGATATCTCAGTTATTCATGAAGTTATTGTTGTTACACGCCATTTCCCTTTTCAAGGGTAGGCAGACCTCTATCTATATCAAATCCACATTTCGCCAGTTATCGAACCCGAGACCTCAGCAGTGTAGTCGTACCATAATGCAACTACGCCACCGAGGCAGTTACTATTTTTTGTCCTCTCGTAAACCCGATATAGAAATACCCATGTAAACTTATCTAAACCGTAACACTTACAGCTTTCTATACCTACTTTTGTATTCCAGCCCAACTTTGTAGGATACGATGACGTAGACTACGTGGACACATGGAAAGAGATGGAGAAGGCGAAGAACATGGGCCTTGCCAAATCAATTGGCATCTCCAACTTCAATATTAGCCAGATCGATAGACTCCTGGCAAATTGCCAAATAAAACCAAGCGTGTTGCAGGTTGAGGTAAGATGATAAATTGACCGGTAGGTTTAGTACGAAACGATAGTAGGCTAGGCCCATAGGCCATAACCAAGATGCTTTTCTACAAGCTTTAACTGTAATAGAACACAAAAAAAAATGTATGCGAATAACACGTCCTATCGACAAGTCTAGCACAAGAATACGTCACTCCCATACATTTATTTGCTTTTCTCATAGCGTTAACGCTTGAAGAAAAGCATTTTGGTTACGGGGCCAACTCGGTAACAAAAAATACTTCGACCTTCCCGCGTGCCGATGACAATGAAATAAATTAATAGGATTAGGGTTTTATACACCAATGGATTAGGCCTAAAAACCAATCTTTCCCTAATCGTTGATGTCTCATCCTCTCTCAGTGGCCGTCCTGAGCCGAGGTTCGTCACCCGTTAGTGTGTAGCCCTCAGCATGGTCGCTTAAATTCAAAGGGTTGCGAGCGCCTTCTGCGTTCACCCTAAAGACCGGTGTGGCCAGAAAAGCCGACTCGCGCCAGGCTACTGGCAGTAGCGCCATTAAAAAAAAAACTTCGACCTTGTTCCATAATGCTATAACTATCGTATGACAACTCTTTCCTTAGTATTATAATCAAAGAGCATTATAATACTACGGAAAATTATAATGCTCTTTGTGACAACTCCAAAAATTATAATACTACGGAAAGACATGGAAAGACAACTCTCTGCCATAGTGTTAAACTAGTAACGTCTTTCTTGTGAATGAAAAATCCGGTAGGCATAAATGATGATTTCGGCATTCAACAGTATAAGTAATAAGTTTACTACTACGAAAGCAAAACATCTAATATCTTTAGGGGAGGCCTATGTTCATCAATGGACTCCATGTGGTTGACGATGATGATGAAAGCAAAACAGGTGTAATTAACAGCAATATTCGTTCAAAAAGAGATGATAGTTTTGAAGATACCAAAATCGTCATCTCTCATATATTTACAGGTAAACCTAAACCTGGGTCAAGATAAACTGATAGAGCACTGCAAGAAGAACGATATAGTTGTGATGGCGTACACTCCGTTCGGGTCTCTGTTCGACGGTGACAGCCCCGCGCCGCCGCCACGGGCCGACAACCCGACCCTCATGCAGATGGCTGAGAAATATGGGAAGACTACACCTCAAATCGTTTTGAGGTATTTGGTAAGTGGGATGGAGTTTTCTAGAGTTTTTTGTGCTTTGTCCTGGTGTAGAATTGGCATTGGAATGTTTTATCCCGTGATAGGAAATCTGTTGTATTTTTTTTTATTTTAACACGATAAAATACATTTATAAAACATGGGTGAATGAAAATGGAATTTAATAAAATATTTAAATTGCGTTTTTTAGATTGTATCTAGCCAAAATTAGAGGCGATTTGAATAACGTAAAGTCACTAGAGTGACCTTTCAAGGTGTTATTAAGATTTATTACTAACATTTGTGCTAAGACTTAATTTAACCGTATGCGACATTAACTTATCAGACCATTTTTCATCATAAACATACTCCATCCTACTAATATTATAAAGGCGAAAGTTTGTATGTAGGTATGGATGTCTGGATGTATAGATGTTTGTTACTCTTTCACGCAAAAACTACGGAACGGATTTCGATGAAAATTGGCAAACGGGTAGATCATATTCTGTATTAACACATAGGCTACTTTTTATCCCGGGAAAATATAAAGAGGGACTTTTATCCCGGAAAAACTTTTTAACGTGGGCGGAGCCGCGGGCAAGAGCTAGTCTAAAATAATGACTAATTTATTTGATTGCTGATAAATATCTATTGATGATAATCTATAGAAATGTTTGATTTCAAGATAGTTCTTTGATAATTTATTTATAGATAATTGACCTTGTGTTGATCACGACCAGCAATTTGGAGGTTTTCAATTGTTTGTGATAATGAAGACGATTATCATTATAAATAATTTGTTAGATATTCTTGTCGTAAATCCGGCCTTTGCAATTCAAACGCAACGCTACGTACAATCACCAAATTTGGTGTTAGTACACTTTCTCAAAATAAAATGTGTATTTTTCACATTTTACCTAGCGGGTACGATTGTTTCGGAGATGTAGGTACCTACATAGGATACAGCCGATAACTCTTATTGTCTACTTTTGTTGTAAGTTGCATGTTGCTGACAGACGATCAACAAACGACTTATCTATGTAGAAACTTAAGGTGGCCTGGAATACACTTTTCTGATTGTACCTAGAATATATTACTATGTTGAGCTAAGCTACTTTAAATATTATTGATTATAGCCATTTTTTACTGGACTAAAATATATATTCTGCATACATTGTAAATTTTGAAATGGCCATTCTTGTTGTAAAATACTAACAGATTCATGTAAGCTACATTAATTAATTTGTACCATAAGCAATAACTAGTACTAACAAACTATATTTACAGATGCAAAGAGGCGTGGTTCCAATCCCTAAATCGCTGAAGAAGAATCGTATTGAGCAGAACATTGATCTCTTCGATTTTGAACTGACAGCAGAGGAGATGGCCGAACTGGGTAAGCAGAGATGTCTATCATCTATGGTATTTTAACACACTTTTATTAGCTTCATACGTATGATTACTGTTAGATGTCTTTAGAGTTTTAGTACATGCGAAACACAGGAAAATGCTAAAACTACACAGTGGTCCTATAATGATCAAGTCATGTATAAAACATACCAACAGCATGACTCTCAACTCAGAAAAACTATTTGCTGAAAATAACAGTGACGCGAGCCAATCGAGCATTTTAATAGTTTGAACATTACCTACTAATTAAGTTTCTTATGCTTATTATATAAAATTGCTTTTTTAACACTCTCCTATAACTTTAAAAAGTGGTTAAAAATCACAGATTTCCATAACTTTTTATGACACCTTGGTCTACGTTGAAAGTCGAAACATCATTAGATTATGTTCTATTATTTATTTTAAAACTACCTTTTCCTTGCAGCTCCACCCGCGTGAAAAAGTTTTTCCGGGATATAAGTCCCACTTTATATTTTCCGGGGATAAAATACTTTTTATTAGGCTACTGCCTATGTCCTTTCTCAGGCTCTAGAATATCTGAGTACCAAATTTCATTTAAATCGGTTCAGCAGTATTGGCATGAAAGCGCGACAGACAGACAGAGTTACTTTCGCATTTATAATATTATAAAAGGATTGCTTTGATTGATATGCTTTGTTTGTTCCTCAAACATGAATGAGTAAACTAACGGTTCAGCTTGGATGATACTGTCTTAAATCACTCACATGAGGGATTCAATCACGCACATACATGTGTTAGTCTAAAACTTGTAAAAACAACAAATGGACTCTGAAGAAGGCTATACCGCTCTTAAATACCGTCGGCTGCCATATTACAAAATTAGAAAAATAATGTTCTCTTTTGTTCTAGCCAAATTCAACAAGAACTACAGAAAAGTAACAATGGAATTCTGGCAGGATCATCCTTACTTTTCGTTTGAGAAGAAGGAGAATCCCTTACCTGACCCGTTTGGCTTCAGTAATAGCAAGAAGACAACGCAGTAAAGACTAAGTTGAAGAAGACCATAGATCTTTGAACCTGGTGTATTTTGGACGTCCTTTTACTTAGTAGAGATGGTGCATTAATATTAAATGCACTTCCAATGTACCAACATCAATGTATGAAAGTTATACACATTAAAACTTAAGAGCTATGTCCCCTAACTTATGTAAGATGTTAGAAATAAGTGACAAAAAAAGAATATTTTTTTTATATTAAATGGAATAAGAAAAACGTGTGCATATTTTTTATGATCGTCCCGAAGAAATATAATATCTATCTAACACAGACCAAGATAATTAATATAATATTGAATCTCAAGAAAAAAATACTTTTTTTAATTGTATTACTATTTTTTAATAATTAACTTTCGCCGTATTTGTCCCATCTATAAAATTAGCTCTCTCCTTTGACTATAACACCAAATATACAACTATTTTATATATTTATCACAATTATATAATAACAACTAGACTAAGGTTGAAAGAAGTATGCTGAGATGGTTTGATCACGTGGAGATGACGGATGAAAGACGCATCACGAAAGGTATTTATCGAGCGAATGTGTATAGTACGGCTGGAAGGAGACGCCCGAGGAGAACGTTCTCTGATCAAGTAATTGATCTTCTTTGAAAAGGGCAGGTCATTAGTACCCTTAACTGATGAAAATGTATGAGAAGAACTATGAATGTAGAAGAGGCCAAAGAGGTGAGCCAATATCGTAGCATGTGGCGCTCAATAGTCTCTGCCTACCCCTATGTGATAAGGGCGTGAATGAGTACGTATGAATGTTTGTATTTCGACGGCTCCCAAGAACAAAGTCGTATATGCAAAATGTTAGCTTTTCAGTAGAGCGCTTTGAAAGTCGTTAGTTTGTATTCATGTGCGAATTAGTGCTATTTTCACACATTAAGTTCAAAGTTGTTACTGAACCCTATAGAATATAATGTTTTGTTCACTATAACTTGTGATTTTCACAATTAACTTAGACTTTCAAAGCACTCTACTGAAAAGCTTCATTTTGCATATACGACTTTGTTCTTGGGAGCCGTCGATTTATGTATGTAATAATAATTGATTAATACTATTAATAATTAATTAATACTATTAATAATTAATTAATACTATTAATAATTAATTAATACTATTAATAATTAATTAATACTGTTATAATTTATTAATATAAAATGATTTTGCTACTTTAAAAATACTTTAGAAGTTTTAGGCACGTCGCAAACATTTCATACGGGTCAATCAAAGCCGTCGAAAGAATTCCCATACTTATTGACTAAAGGAAGCATAAGAGAAAAGTATAACTCCATCATACTCATCATAAATACAATAAAAACGGTAATTATCAATCATTTATAATAGTAAGTGTAAAGTGCTCGCGGCTCCGCCCGCGTAAAAAGTTTTTCCGGGACAAAAATATTTTCCTGGAATAAAAAGTAGCCTATTGCACTATAGCACTCAGAAGTTATGTAGCTTCCTATTAGTGAAAGAATTTTCAAAATCTGTTCACCAGTTCCTGAGATTAGCGCGTTCAAACAAACAAACTCTTCAGCTTTATAATATTAGTATAGATTATCGTAACTGAACTAACTGTGAGCCATAATTAAAAAACCTATTTACATAGTTACACTTTATTTCACATCGACAGACTAGGAGCGTACATGAGTATGTTCAATAAATATTACCGTCACCTGTTCAGAAGAAAGTCTTCGGGGAGACGGCGTTTTCTCAAAAGAGTTTGAAGACCAGAGTTTGTACAGAAGAAAACATAAATATGGATACAATGCTCCTAAATTCCAATATAAATAACATTGAACTAGTAGACAGAAAGTATGGACTATTGAAAAAAAAATGGTTCCTGATGCCAGCATCAATCATAAAAAGTGTCGTCTAAACCGCTTACAAAATTATTTACTGGCGGAACTGGGAATTATTACAGTCCAAAAAGAATAATAGACCCCTAAATTTATCATTAATCACGATAGATGAAAAAGAAGCCAAGAGCCGCATATTCCTGCAGTGTCACTAATTTAATGACATTAAAACCTAGGGGCCTTGTTAGTACTCTAGAGGCTCTTTCAGAATCCCAAGGGCCCTCCCAGTCCACCAGCTAACCTAGACCTTTAATCTAGTTTTTATTGTAGACAATAAATTCTCCTTGCAGTTCGTCGTCGGTCTGCGCCACACATTTGACATTAGCTTCGTAATCACACTGTTGCGTTTGTTCGTTGAAGAAGAGTCCGTCGGAGCAGTACGTTGATTGCGGGACACCGGCTACACACCGCCAGTACCTTTGACAGTCGCCCCTGGAGAGAAAAACATTTTCATATCGATAAAATTAAGAAAATCTACAATGGTACCTACTATGAATTGTGATAAAATGTATAAGACTACGTTAATATTGTAAAGAGGCACAGATTGTAAGTTTTGGATATATATTATCAATACCTAAGTAATATGTAAGTGGGTGCACTAGTTGCGCCTCTGCCTACCCCTTCGGGGATATAAGGCGCGAGTGTATATGTATCAATATCTAATTACAGGACCTGAAGTTGAACAATAATGTGGACCAATATGAAATGTTGAATCCTTCTACGATCGTTATCTTACACTATACCTACGTACTTAAAACGGCGATAGCCTTGTTGGGAGTGGAACGGACTGCCGAGACTAATATTCATAGGTTCAGAACCCAAGGGCACACAACTCTAGCTATTCTAAAAATTTATATGTGTAGTCTTTGTGAATTATCACTCGCTCTAACGGTGAAGGAAAACATCGTGAGGAAACCTGCATACCTGAGAAGTTCTCTGAATTTCGAAGGTATGTGAAGTCTGCAAACCCGCACTAGGCCAGCGTGGTGGACTAAGGCTTTAACCCTCTCAGTTGTAGAGGAGGGCCGTGCTCAGCAGTGAGCAGTATATAATACCGGGCTGGTATGGTATGGTACTTACTTACTTAGATACACTGAAACATTTATATAACTAGTAACGAACCCCTACATCGGGTTTTCTGTGTAGTAATCACTATGCAGCCGGGTTCAAATACATTTGACACACACATACACACACACACATTATACCTGAAAGGGTAGGCACAGGTACAACTAATGCACCTACTTTTCGCCGTGCGTATTCCGTCCCGTGATGTGATAGGGGGAGCCTATCGCTCTAACGGGCACGAATTCCAGACTCCAGACTGATACTGATTAGAAAACCTAATTACATTTTGCCGGACCTGGGGACAAACCCTAGTTGGTCTCGAGTGAGACAACTACGCCACCGAGGCCGTCACCAATATAAAACCTTTACGTTCTCAACAATGTAAAAATAATTAGGCAGGGCCGGATTTCACATTTAGGGGGGCGGCAAAATGAGTATAATAAACCTTTTAAAAATTTAATATTTGGTGAGGGGAGGGGGGTTCATGCATGACTCTTATTTGTAGATATGTGCTTTTTTGGTACCCTTGAGAGGCAAAGTTTAGGTCCACCCCGAGCGACACGAAGCCATGCTATGCCACTGAGCGGAGGCCCCCTAAATATTTTACGAATAAAAGGAACAAAATATTCTAAAATTGAACTTTCGAGGCTTTAGAAAAGGATTGCCATCAAGATACTCGATCAAGTCACAAATTTATAGTAAACTAGCTTTTGCCCGCGGCTCCGCCTGCGTTAAAAAGTTTTTCCGGGATAAAAGTCCCGCTTTATGTTTTCCCGGGATAAAAAGTAGCCTATGTGTTAACCCAGAACATGATCTACCCGTGTACCAAATTTCATCGAAATCCGTTCAGTAGTTTTTGCGTGAAAGAGGAACAAACATCCATACATCCATACATCCAAATATCCATACATTCTTACAAACTTTCGCCTTTATAATATTAGTAGGATATTAGTAGGATGAAAAATTGCAATCAGAGCTTTCTGATATATCGCTGTTTTGCGGATTGACGTGAACATTTTTTTTTATTATTTTTAAAATTCTAGAACAATATTATTATATCTGTGCAAGTATTGCCGGTAAAAAAGCGAAGAAAGACTGTTAGGAAAAAAGGTAAAATTTGCTGACCAATGTTAATTTTGATATTTTTTATTTCTACTGTGGAGCCCCCTTTCTTGTGGAGGCCCCGAGGCAGTAGCTCCACCTACCCTCCCCCAAATCCGGCCCTATAATTAGATATATAATTCCTTTAGGTTAGGTACTTCAACTTATCAATACTGTTCAAAACTCACCTGTAAGGCACCTGGCGCGCGGCGGAGTCAGCCCTGTGGCAGTTGAGGTCGTGCATCATGAACCTGGCGCTGACCGGAGCGTTGGGACGAACCGTACCCGCCGTGTCCGCCGTCAACACCTCTGCAACAATTGCAAATGCAATAATAATAACTCTTTGGTCAAAAAATAAATAAATATCGATCAATGAAATTACTTTTCTATTCCACGTTTTAAGCTGGCTCATTTACTAAGTATAAAATGATAAAGAAACCTTAAAGTAAGGTAATCTCAAAAAGATTATAAATCCGTAGTCTCACCAATTGGTCCATTTTCTATTTCTTCTCCGAAGATACCGATGGTCTCTTCTCCAGAGCCGAACCCTGATCCTTCAGTGTCAATATCCTCCTTTGGTATCCTAAGAGTGCAGTTAGCAGCCCACTTCCAATTGCAGGTCTAAAACCATATTAATATTAAGTTTGTACTTTATTAATTAGGCAAGGTGTTTTTCCTCGTCGCGTAATAATGGGCGCTTTTTTTAAAGAATAAGAACAGGGTATTAGACAGCAAATTGTGGTGCAGTTCCAGAATCTAGGGTGAAACTGACTAGCTAATTTTTTTCCCTGACCTGGGAATCGGAATCAAGACTTCAGGACGCCCGCACCAGTGGTACCGCAATAAAACTACGCCACCAAGGCGTAGCTATATGATTACGACAAAGAAATACCTAAGGGAACCCTCAGTAAGTACCGGCCCAAGAATAACCTGTCTTATTGTAGGTATGTGTTACACACACACACACACACGCACGCACACACGCACGCACGCAAGCACGCAAGCACGCACGCACGCACGCATGCACGCACGCACGCACGCACGCACGTGTATAGTATAATACTGTAATGTGTTACAGTACGACTGCAAAGCTGAGGTCTCGGGTTCGATCCCCGGGTCGGGCAAAGTGATATTGAGTTTTTCTATTCAGTATCAGCTCGGAGTCTGGAATTTGTGCCCGATATGGCGATAGGCTCGCCCCCTATCACATCATGGGACGGAATAATGGCGAAAAGTGGGTGCACTAGTTGCGCCTCTGCCTACCCCTTCGGGGATAACAGGCGTGAGTGTATATATATGTATATGTATGTACTGTAATGTGTATATTAGATTTTTTCTTTTTAGTTTTTTTTTTCTTTTCTTTTTCTTATATTTTTATTGTTTTTATCTTTCCCTTTAGCATTACGCACTTAATATTGCATATTTATTATTTAAATAGTTAAATAGTTATTCTTATTTAAGGAGACAGGGCTTATAAGATTTTTTATTTACCTTGTGTCTAATAAAATATTATTATTATATTATATAATATTATGTATTACCTGCAGCTCAAAGTCGAATATCAAACCACCGCTACAATCGAACTCCACTTCCTCACCATGAGCGCACATGTAGAACTTTCCGCAGTTACTGTAATGTGGTAACAGCAAGAACACCTGTGGAAGAACAAGTAACAATAAGTCAAAATAAACCCTACGATGTGGTATTCCTGACAATTTTTTACCTTACTTCAACTTTTTCCCTATTTCTTTCCAGTAAGTTTTTGAATTTTCTGGATACTTCAAATATGAAATTCTTTCGGAAATTGGAAGCTATAGCAACCATGAATGCTATATGTTGTCATTCCGAGGACCTGACGGAGTTTTACGGGAATAAACCAGCAAGAAAGATCTAATATAATGCGTGGTTGATATTGCCATTTCAGTACATTTAAAATAATATACTAACCGCCTCGGCCCGGGTGTTTGTTAGGGTAGTCCTCGGTATTATTAAACTGAGCGCGCTCACAGAGTTTCGAGTGCGCCAGGCATGAGGCCTGAGGCCCAGTGCCAGATTAGCCCATAAGCAAATTAAGCAATTGCTTAGGGCATCACGTCTTGGGGGGCACCAGAAACAGCACAAAAAAAATGCTAGCACATAAAAGTAAAGCTGTTTGAAAATCCGCGCGATTAAAGACTGATGTTAGTTTACTTATGGTAGGGGGGCCCCATAGGCGTGAATTGCTTAGGGCATCAAGTTGTCTTAATCCGGCACTGCTGAGGCCCTGCGAGAGCGTCCAGCTTAATAAGACCCGGACCAAAAGATAACCACGGTGGAAAAAACCGGGGCCTAAGTAATAAACCTAATAAAATACGACATTTATTACGTTCAAGCATTGATGTACCTATTAAAAAACCCCGTTCAAGTAATAAACTATGACAGCGATTAGTAAGGTCCTTAATAATTAATTAATAGATGATGACTTATTGTTGATGGTACTCACGTGTCCTTCTGGATCACAAGACAGTGTGTTAGGATCGACTCCCACGAAAGGCTTGAAGGTGTCACTCGAATCCGAGCTGTCTTTCGTGGTGGTGGTGGTTGTGGTGGTATTGGTGGCGGTCACCACTCCTACCAGGAACATGAAACTTAAGATTTTACCTGTAAAGACAAATTTTAATTTTAATGTAAATGGGAATATACGGGCATGACTCCACTACATGTGGTAGTAATTGGAGTGACGTTCAAATAAATAATCGTCAAATATTTTTATTATTTGTATTTGTAATTAATATACCTACATATATATTATAATATGAATGTGAACTAATAATTACTCAGTAGTGTATAATTATATTATAATATTACTGACCGCTAATAATTGGAACGAAGTTCCTTATCGCGCGTTGTGAAAAGGGGCTAGACGGAAAAAATTCTCACGAAAAGTTGTGACGACACTTTTATACTTGCCCTGTGAAACCAGCCAGTAACAATAAAGAACTGGCCGTAAAAGTGACATTCGAAATTTAAATAAAAAAAGACAATTTAAATGCTTTTTAGAGTAGTTTTTTTTCGTTAGTTGTATGTTAATTTTATTGTCAATGCTTGCTTAGGTGATGATCGTGATTCGATGACATATCTATTGTGTAGGTAGAAGTAAATGTTTTCATTGATGTGGTAACGTTTTAATGAAATATACAATTATTATTATAACTTAAAAGAAATAAAATTTTATTACAACATCTTCACTAATTAATCGAAAAGAACTTCGTTCCATCCGGGTGTCCTTTGACACCTCTCAAATTTTTCTAGTATGTCTAATGATGTCTACCCATGTTAATTCTTACTGTCATTAATATTTGAAAATTCCGGCGATACAGGCCTGACCTAGTGCAGTGATATTTGTTAATTTTTAACGGCGATCACCGTATATGGTGAAAAAGTAAACAGTTTTGAATAGTGTTGTTCTGAGATCAGCCAGTGAGCATGCAACAGGTAAGAAAGACAGGCATAATAGTGAAGTTCACTACGGGATTTAAATATATTTATCAAAAATGCATGTCATTCAAAATCTAATGGAAAAAGAATTTTCAAAATCCACCCAATTATAAATCCTACTAATTATATAAACGCGAAAATTTGTATGCATAGATGTCTGTTTGTTACTCTTTCACGCAAAAACTACTGAACGGATTTCGATGAAATTTGGTTTATTGGCACAGGGTAGATCATGTCCTGGATGAATGAAATGAAATACATACGCTACTTTTATCCCAAAAAATATAAAGCGGTACCTTAATCCCGGGAAAACTTATTCACGCGGGCGGAGCCGCGGGCAAAAGCTAGTGAGTTATAAACCTTTGTTTGATGGAAGGGGTAGCTATCAAAGAACAGTAGTAGCAAACTGTGACGTCACCGAGTATCACCAGCCTAAACGCTACATGCGCGCTGCGTGAGAAAAAGGTACCGCGATAACCCCACCACGTCCCCCTTTTTGGTAACAAAAATTTCAAATATGAATAACTGCTTTATTTTTTAACCAATTTTGATTCTGGTTTCACAGAACAATTTCTTTTTTCGTATTATTTTCTGTCACATATACTATAATGTTCAAAATTAAACATACCAAACTAACCTATTACGACCGCCGAGGGACGCAAGTTCTTTTTGGTCGTCTTTATAATGACGATATGTGCAACAATTAAAATTTAATGTAATTAATTTGCTATATTAATTTTACTCGCCACCAACTCATTTTATAACGTAGGTAAACATAGATTGGGATTATACTTTAGCTGACACAGTCGATTTCCATAAGCTTAAACATTACGGACATAATCTATATTGCAATTTTAGATTTGAATGATAATTATAAAGGATTATAGCGGAAATAATCAAAAGCTACAAAAATGAATATCATTTAGCTTTTATACGATGAAGATCATCAGATCAGATAAGGTTACTAATCATGTAAGTAAAAAAATATATATGTAAAGCAATTGAAATTTTATTGTATTAATACATATACACTCACGCCTGTTATCCCCGAAGGGGTAGGCAGAGACGCAACTAGTGCACCCACTTTTCGCCATTATTCTGTCCCATGATGTGAAAGGGGGCGAGCCTAACGCCATATCGGGCACAAATTCCAGACTCCGAGCTGATACTGAATAGAAAAACTCAATACCACTTTGCCCGACCCGGGGATCGAACCCGAGACCTCAGCTTTGCAGTCGTACTGTAATACAACTACGCCACCGAGGCGGTATTAGTAATTTATTAACATATCTTGGAATAAAGATTCATATCGTAAAGGATAATTGAAATTTTACTGAATACCCAAAGTCGAGAGAACTCAAAAGTTTTGATATCAGTGTCCCAGAGAAAACCATTCTACACCCTACGCATAAGTATGAGTAGTGTTGTTTTCCGAAGTTAGATGGCACTTTTGCCTCGCTGTTCATGCAGTTATTCTCAAAAAATCGTTTCATACATGCATACTAACGGATTTTGTCCCTCGACGCGACAGATACATTATGGCACGAACAGTGCACCCGAGGACATTATGGGAGACATAGAACTGACCATACATACATATGTATGTATGCAGATACTATTGAGCGCCATATGTTACGATTTTAACAAACCTCTTTCGCCTCTTCTACATTCGTAGTTCTTCTCATACATTTTCGCCGGTTAAGTGTAGGTACTCCTGACCTACCGTTTTCGAAAAAGATCTTTTATTTGACCTACTTCGTTCAATCTTCACCACACCATCCTTAAACTTACAGCGATCTTTAATCATATTTATTATGCGTTCAGAAATAGTAGCTCCACATATACTCCGCAAGGAGTTTATTTCCATCGCATTCATTCAACTTTCATGTTAAATGACCAATCTTTGCTTTATATTGTTTATAGCTGCGGTGATCGCATATCGTTCATAAACAGTCTAAAATCTCATACAAAATCAAAATATTTTACTCTTTTTTTATAATCAGTCAGGTACTCTTTGTAACCAATTAGATTAATATCTAAGGTCTAGACTAGACTGATACGTATCATTTCATTTGTAACAATGTCAAGTCAATGACCGCAGGATTACGCAACACTTTGTAAGTGCTAGGAAAATTCTCATTTTATATGACAAACAATAATAATGTTATATTATGTCTTTTCAGTTTAAACGGCCAGCAGCCCCAAGAAAGGCGGAATCACTATTTCCCGGTGTTTATAAAATCAATTGCTTGGTAGAATTAGGTGGAAACTATTTTAAGACTTTAAAAATATTAATAACATCTGTACCTACTTAGTTAGCTATTCCAGGCAGTGAGTGGCCTGTGGTCCGGGGGCGTCTAGAGCATTCAGCCACGGTATCATGTCTATCGTAAGAAGCTACTAAATGGAGCTTAGGGGATGGATAACAATGCAGGTAGGGCTCCCGCTGTCGTAGACGTCAAAGAAGAGATGGTACTATGGAATTAGAGGCGATCTTTACCCTCTCATACAGAGATGGGCCGCAATGAAAACTTTTAGACGCACTAAACTGCTAAATGTTCCCCACAGTGCCACCAACTATAGACAAAACTCCTACTTTATAAGGTCCGCCAATTTCTTTAATAATCTCGTTGATCTACCAGATTTAGATCTATTTAATTCAAGTTCAAACATTTTTAAACACACTATAGCTAATGACTGGTTTGAAACGGTTCGTTGACTGTTTAGTCTTATTTTTTGTTATATTTATTATTGTATTCTTACTCTGTTAATCCTTGGCATTTAATGTACTGACTGTTTAGTAGATATAAGTATAATTAAACAAGCATTATTATAAGTAATATGCGAAAACTTGTAAATGGTAACTAGACAACTATAATACTGTTTATTTATCATTAGAAATAATACTGTTTGTTTTCCGAATAAAATAAAATAAAATGTGACGACGCTTAGAGGTGACGCAGCTATCTTATTGCAACAAGATACCCCGAAGCCGTCTCGTTCTAAAGAAGACCACTGCACGTTCCGGTTTATACGCCGGTATCGGGTGTACTTACATAGTGTTAGGAACTCAGCTCAATACTCGCTCGAATGATGATACTCCCCAGTGTCGGGCTTGGGGTGTAAGACCGGTGAAACCAACATAACCATTCCAGTTTCTACTCTCCCCTAAGTGGTGCGTTTTTTCCGAGAGAAAAAGTATTTCGAGAACTTATTTATTCTTCCAATCAATTGTCATAATCGCCATAAAAACTACCTACTTAATTATATTTTTAATGTAATCTAAATCTCTAATAAAATACCTTAAATCCTTATTAATCGCTTTAAGTGGGTAGGTATGTTTCATACTTTGATTATGCCGATGAATCAAAGTTATTGAGAACTGGCGATAAACACAATGGCAATTAACGATTGCGCCACGTCGATACAGATCTCGCATCGCAATAATTATGGACTCGGTGTTTTTATTTATTGCATTGGATGAGGAGACTAGCATACATTTCGCCTGGTGGTAAGCGATACGACCCCCCAAAAACAGTAGCAACACCATCCAGCACCTTGAGTTACAAAGTACTATGTGGCATTCCTCTGCGCTCGTCATCCTGAGATATAAGATGTAAAGTCTCATTATGTCCTGTAGTTACACTGGCTACAATGTCCTTCAAACTGGAACGCAACAGTGCATGCACACTGCTGCTTGGAGGTAGAATTAGACATTGCGGTGGTATCCACCCAGATGGACTCTTACCTACATATGAGAGACATACCACCAGTGAAGTTCTTTGTTTATAATAAATTTATAAATTTTGGTAAGGCCAATAGCGGTCTTAGGGGGGGGGGCGAGGACCGGGTAACCGCCTGGGCCTTGCACTTAACGAGGATTTTTTTGACACCACCCAGTCTACCAACGCGTCTTCAGTATCTTACCGACCAATTCGTTAAAATCAGTGTCCAGTCGTCGCGCCATAAAAAGCCGCCTCTGGCAACGAGACACAAAGAAATAAGGCCTCGGAAAGTTCTGCCGCCCGCAGCCTCGCATTGGCTAAGACCACCAGTGGATTACACAATAGTTCTCTGTTTGGTAAATCCGATGAAAAACGGTAAAGTAGGTACTATAAAAACCCACAGCAGGTTATTTTATATGAACACTAGGTACTAACTTAGAGGAAACGCTGTCGGCATGGGCGTAGCCACGGTGGGCCAGGGTGGGGCGCTTGCCTCACCGTGGCTCTGACCTGTAAGGTACCTAATTTAACCTAAATAACAAATTTATCTAGATACTAACGACAATACTTAATATCCGTAAGAAAATTCACAGTCGACAGTCGTCAATCGACACAATAAAAATTAACCGGAATAAGACTTCGGGTATAGTTTGCTAGTTACATATTATTATTATATACTGCTGCCCCACCCTAAGCCCATGGCTAGCTACGTCTGTCGGCCTAACGAACGCGCGAGTACGGGCGGCCGATCTTTTAGAGACCATTTTCGGGTCAGAGCAAAAACGAGTCCAGGATTTCAACAATTTCATAGGTAAGATGCTTAAGATACGACGGCAAACCGAGTGGTGACTTAAAAAAAGGTCCTCAGCAGAACGTCGTCCGAGGCAGAGGTACTCCATCTAAGCCCAAGGCCTCCTTGGACGCTTTATTATCACGGGCGTCGCTGCGCAAAAAACGAAATGTTTCGATTTTATAGATAATAATTGGATTTAAAAATGTTTCAAAGAATCGTATCGGATTGTGCAATCACCTAAAACATGAATTGTGAGAATGAAAATATGCCGACAAATATCGATAAATTCCTTTTCTTTGAGTGAGCACCTTAGAAATTAAGTGCTATACCTAGGTGCTATCTAATATCTAATCATGATCTTTTAGATAATAATAATTTAATTAACGAATACTGTTTAATTTTCTATAACATTTATTACTTTAGGTACTGTGCATGAATTACACTTAGGTAAGTACTAAAACATCCGATTGGTAAATTTTACTAAAGCGAAGCCGCATACAAATAGGTACTAGTCGTCCTTATAACCTAATATTTTAAATATTATTGTAGTTAGATCATAGATGCTTGTAAATGTAAATGAAAATGAATAAATTTTTGTTACAAGTACCTAGACGCTTAGAAACAGCCCCGGATCTATGATTTTTTCGAACCTGGGGAGAAACTTGATAGTGGCGCCCCTCTCTCAGGGCCGCGCCATCCCTATGTGCGAAGTGTGCGACGCACACAGGCGCCAGTAGGCAATAGGGGCGCCGGAATCAGTATGAGATTGTATTATATTTGTTATACTACCAAGCACCAACACATTTTTTATCGGTTTTTTTTTGTTAATGGCCCTACTGCCAGTAGTCTGATGCGAGTTGGCTTTTCTGACCACACCGGTCTTTAGGGTGAACGCAGAAGGCGCTCGAAACCCTTTGAATTAAGTGTCCATGCTGAGGACAACCCAATAGGTAACGGGTTACGAATTTCGGCTCAGGACGGCCACTGAGAGAGGATGAGACATCAACGATTAGGGAAAGATTGGTTTTTAGGCCTAATCCTATTAGATTGTGTTGTTATCGGCACGCGGGCCGGAACTGCTAGGGGGGTCGGAGGGGCGACGGGGAACGCGGCGAGGTCTTCGACGGCGAGGACGGAACTGCGGTCTTGTGGAGTGTTGGAGTATCAAGAACTCGTTCTTACGGTGGATAGTCAGAGTGATTGCGTCCTCTGGATCGGATAATACGGAACGCGGTCGTCTCCATTTGGTGCGGTCGAATGGAGTAGGTATATTATATTGACGCTTTACGGACTAACATGTTTGGGTGATTTACCGCCCGATAGAAGTAGCGTCTGCTGGCCATATGCATGAAATGCCTGATGGTCGGCATGTTGGTGTCTACGTGGAGGTTGCAGTTGCGAACGTACCACGGGGCACCAAGAGCATGTCTGAGCATATTATTTTGTAAAACCTGCCCTTTATAGGTGAGTGGGTAAGAAAGTAGGTACAAGTCTCCGAAGACAATACTCACGCCTGCGGTTTAACTTTACAGTACTTGAATTTTGACCCAATGTTTATGAGCTTTGTGTTAAAATAAAAAGAACCGCCGTAGACTCTACAATAGCCAACAAACGTCTTACAAAAGTTCATTTTCTAAATTACTTACTTATAAAAATTATCTGCGCATTACAATGAGCCAAGAAAGGTTAACTTTGAATTAATATATATTAATATAGTTATATTAATGTTTGTGTGACGGAAATTACATACCTACCTACCCAACCTACATTACATATATCGACGGCTCCGTAGAACAAAGTCGTTATGCAAAATGAAGCTTTTCAGTAGAGCGCTTTGAAAGTCTAAGTTAATTGTGAAAATCACAAGTTATAGTGAACAAAACATTATATTTAAGGGTTCAGTAACAACTTTGAACTTAATGTGTGAAAATAGCACTAATTCGCACATGAATACAAACTAACGACTTTCAAAGCGCTCTACTGAAAAGCTAACATTTTGCATATACGACTTTGTTCTACGGAGCCGTCGATATACGTACCCAAAAAATAAAATAGAACTACGTTAACCCATCAAGTCCTGCTTATCCTACTTCCTACTAATATTATAAAGGCGAAAGTTTGTAAGAATGTATGGATGTTTGGATGTTTGGATGTTTAGATGTTTGGATGTAAGGATGTTTGTTCCTCTTTCACGCAAAAACTACTGAACGGATTTCGATGAAATTTGGCACACGGGTAGATCATGTCCTGGATTAACACATAGGCTACTTTTATCCCGGGAAAATATAAAGCGGGACTTTTATCCCGGAAAAACTTTTTAAAGCGGGCGGAGCCGCGGGCAATAGCTAGTATAATAATATATGGTGTATGGGATAACCTTATATATATGGACACCGGTGTCCGTCGCGAGGCTTGAAGAGTCAAGCAGAAACGGCAGCTCCATAGAATAAAGAATAAAGCACCTTATTCTGAGCGGCAGCTCAAGACACAATTTCAAATGTTTACCTAATTGTGTATATGATTCGAATTAATTTTTAATTAAATTACGGCTGCCTCGGTGGCGTAGTTGTATTACAGTACGACTGCAAAGCTGAGGTCTCGGGTTCGATCCCGGGTCGGGCAAAGTGATATTGAGTTTTGGCGGGAACGTGAAAGTGTCATGAGGTGCTCTTGTTTTAATTCATTATTTTGGTGATAATTAGTGTTATATTGCATAACTAGCTTTTGCCCGAGGCTCCGCCAGCGTTAATAAGTTTTTCCAGGATAAAAGTCCCGGTTTATATTTTCCCGGGATAAGAAGTAGCCTATGTGCTAATCCAGGATATGATCTACCCGTGTGCCAAATTTCATCGAAATCCGATCAGTAGTTTTTGCGTGAAAGAGAAACAAACATCCATACATCCAGACATTCTTACAATCTTTCGCCTTTATAATATTAGTAGGATTATGGTGGTATATTATCCAATATAGTTCTATTAAAGTGCTCAAATGAAGTGAATTGAAATAACTGTGCCAATCAAGTGTTTTTTCATTTCCGCCAAAACTGTAACTAGCCACAGCCACAACTCTAACAGCCAAACTAGCCACTGCTTTCTACGACATAGTAGGTAGGGAAAAAAAAGACAACGAAAAAATCGACACCAGCAATTTATACTAAGCTAACTCATAAAAGTGTACTTTACAGGAGAGGCTTATAAAGGGAAAAACGTGATAACTTTTATATTAATTAAGATACATAAATGAAATTTGGTACCCTTAATAGTTAATTTATTTATTATAATTTCCCATATTTATTTTTCCTTAATTATTTATATGTTTTGATTTAGCACGAGTTAGCCGTATATACACCTAATTCCTAAATAAAATTTTACAAACTACACACGTCTAACTAATGTTAGCGTAGTGTATTACGGGAGATCATAGCGCTAAAGAGGTGTTAGTTTTATTGCGTTACAATAAAAAAATTAAAACATAGTATGCATTAACTATAATCTTAGGTTTCTATATATATGGACAACATATATAAATGTAAATTTTTACGCTAAATAAAAAAATATTAAACTTAGCGTTATTTAACCGGCACATGCGTCACTACCGTAAATCGTACTGTGCCACAAGATAGCGTATCATTTAACTTTCCGATGAGCTATAATACATATTGTTTTTAATAATTTGTAGATAAAATTGTGCAGTTAATATTAGTTTTTTGTAAGAAATAAATGTTTAAAACTAAAATAGTGTAGTAATCAACTGTATATTAAAATTTCAGGTAAGTACTTACATAATACAATTAACGGTAAGAGATCAGATCAATCATAATTCGACTTCGTACATTATATTTAAATGAAAATTGCACTTGATATTTAATTTTTAATAGAAAACAAAGATTTCTAGTTAGTTCTACTAATGTGCATAGTCACTTGCATTCTCCTCATCATGGTCACTTCTTAATAAATTTCCATAAAATGTTTGATACTTTTCGGGTATAACATTGTTATCACACTAATATTTTAAATATTTATTATTATTTTGCTAAATAAATTAACAAAATTAACAAAGTTCTGTATGCTTTGCCCGGAAAAGGCTCCAAGTTGGATAATCTAGTAGATGATTTATAAAATATTGTGTTCGATTGCTTTTGTTATCACCTAAACTATACTTATATTCCGAGAACCCGTAATTATCAGGAGAATTTACATGGAGCTTACGATTATTACCGTATATATATTATATTACCATGTCGTGAGCTTAAAACTTTTTGAATATCAAATACGATACAAGCTACTTTGTTACTAGCGACAGCTATCTTACACTTCAGTTTTAACTTACAAGAAATTTATTTTTCTGTTTGATGTTTAGTGAAATTTGTCATCTATAGGGCTAGATGTAATTTTGTACCTGAGACGGAGGTCGCATTGGTCTTATTTTCGGTAAATTAAAGCCTTTCTACAAATTAGTGTTTACAATATCTCTGTACTGTCTGTACTCTAATTATTATTTATAATTATTATCGGCACACCACTCAACGTATAACTTAAACATTTTTGAAAAAAATGTTAAAGATAGGATTTTAGTATTTTTTACTCGTACGTTTTCTAACGTAGTGAGACTCGACATAAGTGAAAGAATTAACGTTATCTATGACACTCTGTTTCATTTCATTCGAAATTTTATGGTTAAATTTTAGTTTTTATGCCGACCTCTGTCTCCAATAATATCAGTAAAGTCATTGTTTACTTGGATTTTTTGCATTGCAGTACAACCAAAATCTTTACTAATATCAAAGGTGTTCAAAAACATTGTTGTGCAAACCCCTTGATGGGATGGCATTGGCAGAATTTATGGGAAGGTAAAATGTAAAGTGTGTGATCGACGACTAGATTCGCTTTCATCGCTATTGGCAGACTTTTAATTTTTGGATCAAATATTTGGCGATGATTTGCCAACGTTTCGCGTCATTACAAGTACCCCAAAACTTACCAAACAATCAAATACGAATTCAATTCAATTCTTAGCTTATTTTATTATAGCATTGCAGACGATAATTGACACATGCTTCTTGCTGTTTCGTTTTTACTTTTGACGAGGTAAACTCCAATCTTTTGTTACAAAAACATTTTCTCTTGCTCAGTATCTATTCATCTTCAAGTTTAAAATGTTTGAGACCTACATCAGTATTTTTTTTAGATCTTTGTTTTTTGTTTTTTATGGTCGATATTGCAGAATAATCACTAATGAACTGTGCAGCGCAGGAAAATAAATTACAGGGAGTAGATTTTGCTGATACTGAATCTGTGTTACTACTGAGGCCGTTATCCATATGCGAATCGAGAAGACTCCTGGGTGGACGTAATGATTTCAGGTGTAATTGTTCTATCTCCGGTATCTTAGCAAGAAGTCGGCACTAAAATACATTTTAAACTTTGTGAAGATTCCGAAAAATCACAATAGGGTAAAGGTACGGGGGTATTATCTATGCTGTCAGAAGCTTTATTAGTGACGATGGAACACTGAGGTTCGATACGTGGCGGAGTTAATTTCAATGGATAGAAGTTAATACCTTTGGTGAATAAATATTAAGTGAAGTAATAATTGAGCCCCCAAGTCGTTTAAATTCATATCTTGTAACACTACATCATTTTCGTGATTGACTATATCTCGGCTTGCATAAGTGGATATAGAATAATCATGCTCTTGAATTGGCTCATCCAATATGATGTGATTATAAGAACCATCCACCATCAAGATACGTTTTTACATAAGTATTTACATCGTAAAAGTCGCTAAGTAATGCATTTTACAAACGAATAAGTAAGTACAAACGCAGTAAACTACGCTAACTATGTGTTAGCGTAGTGTTACTCGAACTTTGAGCTAAGCGGCTCAAATATTCTAAAAAACGTAGCGTGTTACTATAAAACAAAATAGTTAAAGTTACTTACTAGTTAGTTTGTAAAACTGGGCAATCACATCTAACACAGCGACAACTGTTGTTAGATTAATGTAAATCAACAAGCGGTGCGTCCTTTCCCCGTGTAGACTCCGCTAATAATAGTTAGCGTTGTTAAAATCGACCAATTTCAAAAAGTACATTTACTTAGCGTTTTATAAAATTTGTAACTTCGTTATTTTTGTATATCTTTTCACGATTTTTTTTCACATATAAAAAAACACATTTTAAGCAACTTGGCATAAAAAAACGATTTTGCTAAAATTCGAGTTAGCGTAGTATAAATTGTTGGTGTCGAAATATAACCTAAGACGAGGCTGTATGGGCTTGAACCCTTTGCCTTACCTATAAGGGAAAAAAAAACATTAATTGTCATCAGCGTTGCCAGCTCTACATCTTTGCTTTTTACGAAGATCTACGTATTTTTCGTCATTCCTGAAAACTTACGAACTTCAGTCCCAGAATCTACGTATTTTCCATTAAATACCAGAATGGACATATTTCCTATTCTTCAGCAAAAAAATAATAATACACTAAAAAGGTTATGTTTCATACTTACATGGCCTCACTTCACTATACTATAGGTATGTCACGTCTGACGTCATTCATTTTAAATTTAAGAAAAACTCCACTGAACACTATAAAGAGCAGAACACAGACTACTGAAAAATTAATATTTGGCTGTGACTGTCATTGGCTTAGTAGTTCCATTGAATAGTACAATTGCAAATGTCCTTTATAATTATGAAACGCATTGAACGTAAATTGGCGGAGGATTAGACCGGCCCACCGCCACAACCGGCTTACCTTACAGCAACGGATTCCCTAAGGCTGTGACTGTAAAATGTAAGTCTCGTCTAGTTCTTTTTTTATTGTGTAACTTGCAGGGCTCATATTTCAAAAAAAGAAAAGGCGATTTGTCTGCAATTTTCACCTAATTTTTACATATTTTATCACTATTGTTACATAGTAGTGCAAAATACGAAAAACAGACTTTTCAGTGAGCAATGAAAATTGTTTTATTAACCGCGAGCCCTCGCAGAACCAATTTAAATATTTTGATAAATGACTAAAATTCAAATTTGTTCAAAAATAAGAATATAAGGAAATAATTTAAATAAATTGTATGTTAAACCGCTTGTTTTATCTAATATTACCCCTCTTTATTGCATATGGAGAAAAAAAGTACGTAGATCTACGAACGTTACATGCGTCACTTTTACTAATTCGTAATTTTCTAGAATAGTCTACGCCTTTTTCAAAATACGAGTTGGCAACACTGATTGTCATGTAAAATCAAAAGTCAATGATCAATCAATCTTTGGTTGAGGCACAGAGTACATTTGTATAGGTTCAAGTTTTATCATTCAAATTGTTTTATGTTTTTAAATTACAATAAGCTTATTAAAACATGTCCTCGGATTCAGATGACGATAGCTACAGCAAAATTGCTCAAAAACTACAATCTATGAAAAGCGATTACCAAGAAGATCAAACAAAGCCGAATTTATTAGAGGACAGTTTTGATTTAACAGAGAACTTGACCACCGATAATCAGTTTCCTGAGATAGACTTAAAACAAGCAAACTTCAATGTAGATAGACAGACTAAGGAATTGACATTAGACAGCATTATTGAACAGAACAGCAGTAAAAGTGAAACAAGAGGTGGTGGACGCGGTCGTGGTCGCGGACGCAAAAGGAAATGTGATGATGAAGTGTATATTCCTGATAAGCCAGTAGGCAAGGGGAGGCGCAGGACCAGCAAAAGGATATCACAGGATAGAAATAGACTCGTGGCTCACGTGGACCAAGTGCTCAGTGAGTTATCGAGAGCTGCTAGTGTTAATGACACCTTCACCAGCCCGGCACGAGGAAGCGCCCCGTCGCGCCGACGTGGACGGCCGCAGGGACCGGGCCGAGGGCGGGGGCGGGGATCAGGAAGAAGCCCAGCGAGAGCACAGGCGTCAGGGAGAAGCCCAAGTCGTAGTTGGGTGTGGGCACCGGCCCGCAACGGTCGCCGAGGAAAAAGAAGATACACACCAAGTCAGTCTGACTCATCCATCTTCAACTTCTTCCATTACAACATAGGGAACACTGATGAGTATGAAGACTTGTCTGAACAACAAGATCTATTCTCATCAGACGTTGACAATGTTGTTGTCTTGGATGATACTAATAATGACCCATTAGACGAAAATGAGGAATTAAATGTAAAAGTTTATTGGCAGAGTTCAGATATATACAAATTCACAATAAGACAGTACCAAAAGTTCACACAAATGTATGATTATTTTGCCACAAAAGAGAATGTCAGTAAAGAGAAACTGTTGTTTACATATAATGATAAAATTTTGAGAGAGGATGATACACCAGATACCATTAAATATAACATTTGCAAATTTATTGATGGTGGTATTGTTAACCAAAGTCTTAGTCCCCTGAAGAAAAAACAGAAAGAGGATGTTATAGAAAAAGGCATCAAACTCAAGTTCCAGTCTCAGAATGTGCGGAAACCTTGTGAGATTGTGATAGAGGTAGAAGATAAAATGTCATTAGCATTTATGAAGTGCGCCGAGTACTTTGAGAAGCCAATTGACAAGTTAAAGTTCTATTTTGATGGAGATTTAATATCAGGTATGTATTCTATTTTGAGTACAAACTGGTATGAATAAGAATTAAACAGGGATGCTGATAACTCATAATTCTTAAATATTGTCTATAATCAACCTTTTAATAACAATTTGGTCAAATATTTGTATAATAATAAAGTTTTTCATTCCTATTCATGCCTATTTACCCCATTATGCAATTACTATTGCCTAATGGGGTAAATATAAATGAATTTATGTATAACTAGCTTTTGCCTGTGGCTTCGTCTTCACGGAAGGTTTTTTCCCGGATTAAAGTACTACAATAAATTTTCCCGGACCGAATTGTAAGTCTAAACTGTTCTCGTATCCACCTGAAGACACACTAAAAATCTGTTGTCACTGAATGATAAGACTAGCAGGACACACACAGGAGAAAGAAGGAGTTAGTTAATTAGGAGGAGTTCAGTGACATACACATGTGCAGAAGAATTATATATATAAAGATTTCCAAGTAATTAAAAAAAAATCATAATGATATTCACTATGACTATATCCTTGAAAAAATAGGCACTAAGTGTAAGTGTTACTACATTAAGTACATAAAATTCTCCACCACTTGGCAATGGTTCAATTTGTTTGCCAGCTGTTATAAAATTTTAAGTTTCACATGCACACTAATGTCTTATAGTCCCTAAGGGGTAGGCAGAGGAGCAACTAGTGCACCCACTTTCCTCCAAACCTATTGCCATTTCGAGCACAAATTCCAAACTCCGGACTTACAGTGAATCCAAAATCAGTTAACACGACTGGGGATCGAACTCGAGACCTCAGCATCGCAGTAATGCAACATATGCTACTGAAGCAGTGTAAATTACAATGTAAGGGTAGCCCGTGGAACTACTACTCCTATTCTAAAAAATCTTTAATGGGTAGCTAGATTATCCCGAAATGTTAACTACTCTTTATCAACCAAATAGTACTTGTAAATAAAAATAAATAGAAAATAAAAATAAAATACTTTATTCATCACGTAGGCGAACATAGTTGCACTTATGATATGTCAAGATGCATTCAATTAATAATTATTATTACAAATAGTCACTTATATAACTAAAGACATTTTTAAAGGGAGCAAAATCAATGTAAACTAAATATAAAGAAGCCGAGCTCAGGCTGGCAGAAAAGAGATAAAAAAATTATATTTTTTATTAAAATTAATGGGTGGCACGTTTCGCGATCCTCACCGGTGAGGACACTACAGGCCCTAGCCTAACTAACCTACCAGCCTTTCACTAGCTACCTAAGCGATGACTACCCGAAGAAGGAAGGCAGAAAGAAACTCCGGTCTTAATTTTTTGTCATCAATTGTCCATTGAATCTTTATATAATATATATATTTTTTTTCTTTTTTTTTCCAAGGCTTTTGCATACAAAGTCAGATTAGTTATATAAACTAATGCACACACATCACCGTTAAATAAGGATAAAATACAATTGAAGGAAATTTACAAACACAAAACCCTATACCTTCATAATAAAATGAGAGACCACAAATAAATAATTATAATTAAATGTGTACAACATGCATACGCCTACATTTACAAACATAATTTTTGTTGATTTATTATCCTAATTTAAACATCGATACGCACAATTAAAATAATTTATAAGTGTCGGTCGGTCGGTCGTCATTAACAAAATGATAATATGTCAACGCGAGAATAATAATATAATGATTATAAAATGTCAAATAATAATTTAATATTAATTATAATGTCAATATTGTAGATGGATACTAACATATTTAATGCAATTAACTTCTAATATGTGTTAACATGGTTCGATATTGTGTGCAGGACTAATTTTCCAAACTGTCTGATCATCAAGATAATCTCATACATTATAATACCCCTTGGACATTAACTGGCGCTTAACGTAACATTTGAATTTGTGTCCGGGTAGACTGTTATTTCGGAGGGAAGTTTATTATAAAATTAATTATAATAGTTTTAAAATCTCTAGCATTACAGTAAATATAATCAACATAAACTTTAATCCATATGCATTAATTCCCTTATCTTGAGCTCATATTTTTTTGCAACAATTGTAGGTATTTCAAGGAAAGTTATATGTTTATTGTTGTTTACATTGCACAATTTATTGAAAGATATTTATTGGTATTAATCTGTTCTATTGAATATACTGAATGGATGAGACATTGTTGTCTCCATCTACAATAGCCTTAATTACTGATTAGTTTTTGAATGAGATTTTATCTAGTCTGGTAGGCTGAGATTTATATTGTGTCTGGTTTTTTTAGTGACCTCTAAATGTGGGTAACTAATGAGAAATAGTGGCAAGTTAACCAAAGTGGAAACAGATAAGAAAAATATATCTTATTTATTTATTCAATTAGAATGATTATATAAACCATTTACACTAATCAGTACAGTTATAATGATCAATTCACTGCATGCAAATATTATAATTTTAAAAATAACCAAACATCTTAATAGTTTGTATACTTATGCTCACTTTTAATAGAATTTTCTGCCGATAACACTATGTAACACTAACCAAAAGTTTCACATTTAACACACTCCTAACGCCTGATGTTTTTCAGTCTGCATATTATGTTTTGTTTCATTGTGAATTAAATGAACAATTTTTCCTTCTTAGATTGTTATCACATTACTCATCTATTATCGTAAATAATTCTGCAAAAAGACTTATTTTTGTTTACAATTTAGTTGTTTATCTTACCAGTAATTAGTCGGAGTTTACTGAATAGTAAACAATGTCCTAGAGTTGTATGATTGTCATCAACATGAAATTCTAATTCTAAATTGTCTTGAGAAAAAAATAATCCTACTTAAATTTAATCATAATTAATACAATGAATTAAGGTCGATTTCCCCACATGCTGATAGTTTCTAATAGTCTATTTATACTTTTTTTTTTGTTTATTGCTTAGAATGACTAGACGAGCCTGCCGTTCGCCTGATGGTATACGATACGATCACCCATAAACAGTAGAAACACCATCCAGCACCTTGAGTTACAAAGAATGTGTGGCATTCCACTGCGCTCATCATCCTGAGACATAAGATGTTAAGTCTCATTATGTCCTGTAGTTACACTGGCTACAATGTCCTTCAAATCGAAACACAACAGTGCATGCACACTGCTGCTTGGTGGTAGAAATAGACATTGCAGTGGTACCCAAATAGACGGAATCTTACATATGGCAGGAGAGATGATCATGTCACAGGAGAGCGATAGAATCGTGGCCAGGGCGTAGGTCTCTACTTACCATCAGTGTATTTATCCGCCATATAAACTACAACATTTGGTTTTACTGGTCTTGGATATCTGACAGAATGTGTCAGATGGTTACTGGCACCTTATCAGGAACTGGTGAAACTAACCCACTGATACTAAGTACACACTCAAATAAATAATATCCAGACTGTGCTAATTTTGATCTCAATAGCTTTCCGTATTTTTAATTTTACTTGGGATCATCTACCAGGGCCAGGCTAGTGGACCTACGCGTGTCTAGTTAGTTCAAATGTTTTTTTTTGCCCTGTGCCTTATTGCGTCTAATTTTGCGTCTGCTCCGGCCAGCAAGAACGCAAGAAGAGACTGGTCTCAACTTATAGCTAAAATCCTTCGCTTGTCATTTCATTAAAAAAAATAGGACACATTTATCCCCGTAGACAAAGTCATAATTAATGCACCTACTTTTCGCCGTATGTATTCCGTCCCATCGCCATACCAGGCACAAATTCCAGACTGAGGATTGTTGTTCGTTAAAAAACCGAATATCACTTCGGCAGCCCCTGGATTCAAACTCGAGAACTCAGATTGGTTATATTATAATAAATCATATAAAATTATGTTTTGTTGCAGGTAAAAACACTCCAAAGGACTTGGAGCTGGAAGGCGGCGAATGTATTGATGTTGTAATTATTAGCTGATGATTTAAATATATTTAATTTTTATAATATGATTACTGCGTTTAATTTCGTCATAAACTATGGCATCTTTCGCTTTTCCATAGCTGGCTGTAGAAGCTACTAACTTCACTGTATCCAATGGCAAATACACAACATACGCACATGGCAAAGCAACAAGAGTTATCTATAGACTTAGACTAATACCTATAGAGAGCTATAGGGAACGTCCACGAACAAAGGTGTTGAGCGTTGAACTAAGACTTTGACCTATTTTTGACAAAGGTCCAGAAATATTTTGGATTGTCTAAAATGGATTGTTCTGTTAGATCTAAATAGGTTTTGTAACATGTAGCTTCTAAACATTTCGCTCGCTTCTGTAGAATTTTAAAAGAATGCCAATCTGACTTATTGCCATAGGTTTTAAACTTTCGCCAATATTTATATTTTTCTTTAAGAACTTTTCTTAATGAGCTGTTATACCAGATAGGAAAATTATGGTTTAGTACTTGTTTAGTAGGAATATATTTGGTATGTAAATCGAAAACAATTTTTGAAAATTTATTAAGTGATTCCTCAATCGAAAGACATTGAAATTTAGTTGGCCAATCAATGGTAGATATTTCCCTATTAATGGAATCGTAGTCACCCTTCTCGTAAATAACACAAGTACGTGGAGCAGGTTTTAAATTACTTATTTCAAGAAATTCGGCGTTGATTAAGAGTGCTGGATGGAAAGGGTCAATTGAAACAAGAGCGTCATCGCATTCCTGACCTTTTATAGAAGTGTTAGAAAATACAAGATCTAAGAATTTACTAAAGTTAGTCACCCCGTTGAATTGACGGAGGCCAAAAGTACACATCGCGTCAGTAAATATTCGTCATTAGTGTTGACATTTGTTGGACGTAACGCAAAATCATAATCGTCGTCATGAACCCAGGATATGTTACTCAGATTAAAGTCACCCACTACAAAAATCCATCAGAGGGATTTCTTGTGATTGCAGCTGATTCTTGAGAAAGCAATATAATTCGACACCATTTGATGTTTTACTTTCTGTTTTGGAGTATTCAGATACACAGATTTGTACATTAAGTATCAACAAATTAAATGTTATTTTTCATCCTTTTTCCATGAATATTTTACGTCAATGACAAGTATCGATAGGCCGAAAGATTTAGATTGCGCCACCAGATGGCAGAGATTACGACGTGCACGTTCCCTATTATTCAGATAACTCTTTTTACGTTACACCCATCGAAATATGAATACCTGGGGAGAGACTAGCATGAAGCGTCCTTCAATTCTCACGACTATTGCGGGTCTTTCGCGGGTGATCACCGTGTTTAGTATTGCATTGCTCTACGCTCAACCCTGAGACATAGTCACTTGCAGAGAAAACTGTCTGCGACGAAGGACGAACACATATTTAATTTCCGAAATAGGTGACGATTTTGGAAACAGGGTACTTGCAAAAGAATTGAAGTCATTTCTGATGTAGCTGCTAGTGAAATATTGAGCAAGTCTTGTTTACATTTTTCATTAGAAATTAAATATACTGCATTACTTCAATCTTAAATTAATGGACAATAGAAGTAAATATCTAAAACATTAATTATAGATTAGATTCCATCGTAACATGTACCCATAATGGAATAGTTTAGCGCCATTTAATCCATCGTAGTTATCGTGTTTTGTTTTTAGAATTACTAATAATGATTTATCTATGCCTATCATTATCGAGGATAATTGATAATTCTCAAAATCTAACAATGGCGTCAGCAGGATAAGTAATAATATTAGGTATAGTCTATGATGTGATCAACTACAATCATAGTACACTTGATAGTTGCAAGTCTATATTAGATTAGATAGCTCTTAGTAATTGCGTAGTACGGCTTAATATCTATCTATCGGTAAGGTTACTGGTAGTTCATCCGTATGAAATTTTTCAAAATCTTTAAGTCTGTACTTACGGAATCAAAATCCATCACATAGTAAATAAATTATTAAGGCCCAAGAAGGGGTCATATAAGTAGTGGATTATAACTTATAGGTATCAACATTGTCTCATCTCTACACCACGTGAATGTGCACTGGTAAAGTAAGTTCGGCTGGAGGTTCTGATACCTACATAAATCTATGTAGTTTTAAATGAATAAACAACGTGGATCTTCCGATCATAAAACTCAGAACAGTTGCAAAAATTTGCCATATCTACGCCAAAACAAATATCACAATATGGAAACGAATCCTAGCCTGTCATCCTACAACAAACTCATCTGCTACGCCACTGAGAACTTTGAATACTTTGAAACAATACCATCTAACATTGGATTGGATGACCGAGACTCAATGTCTCGGTCGTCCATTATCATTATACACTGCCCATTATTTCAACATGGAGGATTATAATTGATTAGAAATAATGATAAGGCAACAATTAAAATATCGATAGCTACAGTTTTTATCGAAAAATATTTGCTTATTTTGTTATAGATAGGTACCACTATAAGTAATATTTTGTGCCGTTCCTGAGATATTCACTTTAAGTAATTACCTATATATTTATATAATCCTACTAATATTATAAACGCGAAAGTTTGTAAGTATGTATGGATGTTTGTTACTCTTTCACGAAAAAAATACTGAACGGATTTCGATGAAATTTAGCACACGGGTAGATCATGTTCTGGATTAACAAATAGGCTGCATTTTATCCCGGGAAAATAATAAGCGGGACTTTTATCCCAGAAAAACGCTTTTTAACACGGGCGGAGCCGCGGGCGAAATCTAATGAACTATAAAGTTCGATAAGTTGTATTTTAATAACTTTCAAGCCAATCTATACACAGTGTTGGCAGAAAAACCACGATAGTACCACTAGCACTATTTCACAGAAAACCGGCATGAAATTATAGCTTGCTGATGCGTCGCACATGGTCATTCCTCTTTCCCAGTACCTTTGAACTTGGTAATCATTTGTTGTTTTCTACGATGCGCCCACAATTTCCCAGACGTTAGGTGACCAAGTGAATATCTGTTTATGGGTCTTTCCTCTTATCGAAATAGATCACAATTTGCTTTGATGCCTAGTATGTCCAAATAAACAGAATGCCTTTCGTAATATCGCAATAATCCAGAATTACCTAGTAATAATTGTAAATAAACATACTTTTAAATGACGTGTATTTATTTTATTAGGCTAAAAAGAATATTTAAATAGTTGCAATAAAGCCCTAAATACCTTGTTAGGGTGTCGGCATTCATTCTGTTAACGCGTAATTATGTACGCGCGTGAGCTATAGTGGTATTTCTTTGGCGTCATTAAAAACAGCTTTTAATTGAATGCAAATAATTAATTACAATAAAACGATAAAAGGACTGGAAAAGGATAGTCAAAATAGTCAATAAAGTTCAGTTTAAATTCGAAAAATTAAATTTTGAGAATAATTTGTACTAAATATTATAAGATTATTTGATATTTTATAAGTAAATAAATATATTTAATAGTAAATTCTAAATTGAATTAAAGTTTATTCATTTTTTATTATTTTCTTAATTTAATATTCGCTTTTCATTTTTATCACAAACTTTTCATTAAACAGCTTCACCTTTTTCGTTACATGATGCGCGCATCTTTAAGTTTACTCTCATCATTTTTTCATAACGCGCCTAAAGTATAGATAGGTAACTTCAAAAATATAAATGAATTGCTGTTAATAAGATTAACTATACTAAGATGTAAGTATAAAACTATAAATTCATTATTATTAATAGAATTTATAAAGTTAATGTAATTTATTTTGTCCTGAAAAATATAAAATATTATCTAGAAACATATCTAAATATTTCATGACGAATTAAAGACCCTTTTAAAAACATTCCTTTATTTAACTTCGTAGCATGGCGAGATCAAAAAATCGTTGAGAAATGGAATCTGAGTTGATTGATTTTTGTTAATTTCAGTAGGTTCAGTATATTTCATTGTAAAATGACCCCAAAGCATATCACGACCATCCAATTTTAAATGTTCTTAATTTATATAATTTTTCGATATTTTTTTATTATAAAATAAAAATAACACTCACCTATCATGATCACAACCACAAATTAACAAAAGTCACGACACTATCCATTCACACTGAAACTGTGAACAAAAAATCGTGATTCAAACATGTTTTATTGCTTTATAAACTACCGTCTGATGACATATCACACACTATCTGATAACCGCGGGTTTGCTCATGTAATATCCAAAGAGCTTTAACCTGCGACTCCGTGTGTGTATCTAAAATCCGTTTTCGGGGTAAAAATAGCCTTTTGCTCAGGGGGCTTCGTATTGAGATCGAATATTTGGAACAGATATTTGGATGATGATGATTTGGATCAGATCAGCAGTACCTATCAGAAATTACTTACCATGTATATCTTTTGCAATATTAAATCAAAGTTATTGTCACTGGCTTTAAAGAACCTGAAAGAGTTCTTCATCATCATCAGCCGCATGACTTCCACTGCTGAACATAGCCCTCCTCCAACTTTCCAGACGGACCTGTCAAAAGCGGCCTGCATCCAGCGCGTTCCTGCGACCTTTATCAAGTCGTCTGTTCACCTGTAAAAGGTATTAAATCTGCGAATTAAAAACTAGAACTTCCGTTTCGTATCTATTCCAACAGGGTTGTAAAAAACTGACAAGAAAGAGAGGTAGGTACTATGGTCAGTAAAAAAAAAATCTAAACCGTAAATATTTTTATTATAGAAGCATATTGAATTTTTATTGTAGATATTGTAAGCGCTAAAATACTTTTATAATTAACTAGTAGTGCTCGCGGCTCCGCCCGCGTGAAAAAGCTTTTCCGGGATAAAAATATTTTGCCGAGATAAAAAGTAGGCTATAGCACTCAGGAGTAAAGTAGCTTCCTATTAGTGAAAGAATTTTCAAAATCGGTTCAGTAGTTCCTGAGATTAGCGCGTTCAAACAAACAAACTCTTCAGCTTTATAATATTAGTGTAGATTATAATTTGTGAAATTATTTGCACACACAAACACTCACTCACGCCTTTTATCCCCGAAGGGGTAGGCGGAGGCGCAACTAGTGCTCCCACTTTTTGCCATTGCACATGATGTGATAGGGGTGAGCCTATCACCATATCGGGCACAAATTCCAGACTCCGAGCTGATACTGAATAGAAAAACTCAATAGCACTTTGCCCGATCCGGGAATCGAAGCCGAAAACTCAGAATTGCAGTCGTACCATAATACAACTACGCCACAGAGGCAGGCAGACATTATTTGCATAAGTATTTTAATACAAAAACATCTTTTAAAAGCCTAACGTAACAAAAATACAAACATACTTTCAATTGTGTAAATAAAGGTCAATTAATACAAATGTGCTACCAAAGAGATATAGCCTTTATCGTGTTAAAAATAAGAATTATTGCGATTAATTGATTAGCTTCATACGCCGTAATAATCAATAAGAAAGAAGTTAGTTTATATCTGTTGATAATGCGAGATAGCACCTTGCTAGTATTTTTTCCAGGTGGAGGATGTCACTGCATTTGATATTGCCCAAACAATAAAAATAAATCGTTAAAGGAATTCACCAAAACTTTTAATAATTTCATAACTTCGGCATTGTAACAAATTATAATAAATTTAATTAGAAATAATAAAAAAATACAATAGGGTATTTGACTACTTTTTTTAAATACAACTATGAAAAATGTATGCTATTTAAAATCTAATGGAAAAAAAAAATCAAAATTGGCGCAATAGTAAGTAAGTTATGGAGGTTTGAAATTTGGTGGAAGGGGTAGCTGTCAAATAACAGCAATACTAGGCTGTGACGTCACCAAGCGCCGTCGGCCATAACGCTGCCTGCGTGCGAAAGAGATAGCGCGATATCCCCGCCAGGGCCCCATTTTTTCACAAGAATATTTCAAAATTGAATAGCTGTTTTGTTTTTCAATCGATTTTGATGCTTATTTAGCGGGAGAATTTCTTTTTCGTATTATTTTCTGTCACATCTAAAATAATGTACAAAATCATACATAGGAAACTACCCTATTCTTTATTGTTATAATTCATGGGTTAATTTCGCTTTAGGTATTTTGAATAAGAGTTAATTAATATCTAATCCATCACTAGACGCTCCTACAGGTCCTATTTGTTACCCAAGCGCAACGTAGCGACACACATACACTCGCCTTTTATCCCGAAGGGGTACACACATGCAGATGCGCAACTAGTGCACAGACTTTATTGCAACCTCCGAATCCGTCCCCGTGATCCATGATGCCTAATGACATATCGGGTACAAATTTACGGCAACTCCATGTGTTTTTCGAAACAAAAAATTGGGAAATCAAACCCTGTGCTTCCTCTCCATAGTATATACTGTTAGCACACTGCACCAAGTGAACGACCATTTCTATTTTTTATTGGATCGCTAGTGGATCTTAAAAACTAAGTACATAAATACACATACACTTATGCTACCCAGTTAGTAGTTACAGGCAACCACATTGTCTCAGGATTTATCATCTCCCACCTACAAAATAATAAGTAGGTATTCACAATGTGGGCCTCGTGAGTTATGGAATTAATTGAGCAGACGAGGGTCGTAGCTTCGATCTCATCGCCAGGGCAAGTCTGACTTTTCAAAGCTAATTGTGTCAGATGGAAGGACATTGTAGAGAGTGTAGTTGAGATGTATCATCTCACAGTAAACAAAGCAGTGCAGATATACATTGTGGTTTGTTATTCAAAGTTCTAGCGTTATTGCCACAAGTGCCCCCGCTATATAGATACAAAGAATTATAACATGATTATTCGTAATAAAAATAACAAATTGTATGATAAAATAATCCTACTAATATTATAAAAGCGAAAGTTTGTAAGAATGTATGGATGTGTGGATGTCTGGATGTATGGATGTTTGTTACTCTTTCACGCAAAAACTACTGAACGGATTTCGATGAAATTTGGCACACCGGTAGATCATGTCCTGGAATAACACATAGGCTACATTTTATCCCGGGAAAATAAAAAGCAGGACTTTTATCCCGGAAAACTTTATAACGCGGGCGGAGCCGCGGGCAAAATCTAGTGATATATTATAGTTACATAGATTTTATTTTTATTACAACTGCATACTTTATCTGTGGCGGCCGCCTTACATCTTGCATTTTAATACAACCGAGCTATCAGACATCGCACAATGCTTTGATAATTAGGTAATCAAGGATTATTTATGTTTTATCGATCCTTCTAAAGCCACAATGAAACAATTTTTCAGCTATGGCATAGCTTCTATCGCGGGTCTTGAGCGTGGAAACCGAATCCAGAAATTCCGCAACGAAAATAATCTAACACTAACACTCCGACCGGCACAGTGGTGATACTTTTTAGATTCGCCATCTATCGATGAAGAGCAGAACTTTTTATGACTTTTTGAAATATCACGCTTGTCTCTTTAGTTCAACAACTCGCCTCTAGGTGGCATTGGTTGTATCGGCGTTACTGCGCATTAAGATATAAAATCTCAAACTATGTTTCTTATTTCAGTTACCATAAACCTATAGTTTCAATGATAAATATTCCTGAATAACCTACATGTATTGTAAGATAATAAAAATATTTTGAACAATATTAACTTCTCATTTAATTAATAAAAGAAAAAAATGGTTTTCTTATCGGTCAACACGCTCAAAAAGTTGAATTAACATCAAAGAAAAACAAAGTAAAATAAAAATACTGCATCGTCACTACATAGTATAAAAAAAAGTCGCTTCCCGCTGTCTGTCCCTATGTCCCTAAGTCCTCATGTTCCTATGTAGGTATGCTTAAATCTTTAAAACTACGCAACGGATTTTGATGCGGTTTTTTTTTAATAGATAGAGTGATTGAAGAGGAAGGTTTATATGTATAATACATGCGTAATATAGTAGAGAAACATTCATAATTTAAAAAGTTTCTAATGTGATGTCGTAGATAAACACATTTCTTTGCACTTACATTGCAGACGCTGGCTAAACTCAATGAGATAGATCAAAATAATGTACTACACTTTTGTACACCTTAAACAGGTCTACAAAAAAGTCAAAGATGGTATATGTCTATCTCTTAGGGATAACCCACAATAACAATTTTTTATCCTTTACTTTTGACGAGAAATAATGCCTTACTTACGAAACAATTTTAAGCAATACAGCATTAATCCTTATCCAATTAAGTACCATAAATACATTGTGCATTTAATACACACACACACACACACACACACACACATACACTCACACCTGTTATCCCCGAAGGGGTAAGCAGAGGCGCAACTAGTGCACCCACTTTTCGCCGTTATTCCGTCCCATGATGTGATAGGGGGCGAGCCTATCGCCATATCGGGCACAAATTCCAGACTCCGAGCTGATACTGAATAGAAAAACTCAATATCACTTTGCCCGACCCGGGAATCGAACCCGAGACCTCAGCATTGCAGTCGTACCATAATACAACTACGCCCCCGAGGCAGTCCTTATTTATATTAAACTAGCGGCCAGCCCTGGCTTCGCTCAGGTAACAAAGCATATTACATGCTGAAATTAGTTTTTTGTCATACAAAATGTTTATGTAATATACACATAAGCATTCCTCTTGAATCATTCCATCCATTGGTGAAGTTTTTCCGAGATAAGAATTAGTCTAGGTCCTTCCCAGGGTCTTAAGCTATGTCCCTTACAAATTACATCGCAATCAGTTCAGTGGCGTGACAGTGACGGCTCCACTCGCGAGAAAAAAAAACCGGGATAAAATTCCCGGGTTATGTTCTTCCGGGATAAAAGTAGCCTATATCCTCCTCAGGATCTCAAACTATCTCCATACTTTCTCATTTATAGACACGCGCCGCCGACCCCCCGGCCGGTACCGCCGCGACCGCTATGTCCCTGCATTTTATTTCTGTAATATCTTCGAAAATATTTATTTAAATTACATGTTGCAAAGGGCCATATTGATCTATATTAAATGCATAATGTATTTATGGTACTGAATTGGATAAGGATTAATGCTGTATTGCTAAAATCGCTTCGTAAATAAGCCATTATTTCTCGTCAAAAGTAAAGGATAAAAAATGCTTATTGTGGGCTATCCCTAAGAGATAGACATATACCATCCTGGACTTTTTTGTAGACCTTTTTAAGGTGTACAAAAGTGTAGTACACTATTTTGATCTATCTCGTAGAGTTTAGCCAGCGCAGCGTCTGCAATGTAAGCGCAAAAAAATGTGTTTATCTACGACATCACATTAGAAACCTTTTAAATTATCAATGTTTCTCTACTATATTATGCATGTATTATACATTTCGAAATTCTACCCCTATGGTGAAGGGGGGGGGGGGTGGGGGGGCAAAATTTGTATAGGACAACGTGATTCCTTGGTCCAATATACTTCAAATTTTGCATAAACTTTTTTAACAGAATTAATGGAAGATGTGGTTTAAGTATTTTATTGAAATTCATCTTTCTTTGAATTCATCCTCTAACGGGGCATAGTATTATAATGCTCTTTGCGGGGCATAAAGTTATTTTGACATTGATTTGCCTCGAAGTCAAGAAGATTATAAAATGTGGGTATAAAATTCTTGCTCGAAGTTGATATCAGAGACAAATAAACAAGAGTTGATATCAATACTCCTTACCTATAGGTCGGACAAACTCAGCTGGCCGGTATGACAATTTATTGACACTTCACGGAGTACCTACTATGTGTAGGGAAGAGAACAAAAAATCGGTTGCTCCAAATAACTGATTCTTTAATGCAATCGGTTATTTTTATTTAAGGGGTTTATTATCGTGTGCCAATAGAATTAGATTATATTATTAAGTCTTACACATTACAATCAGGAGACTTTTTTTACAACCGTTATTGTCAGTCGTTAATTTTCATTTTCCGATAAAATTTTACATTTCGCACCTTTAGGATGAAAACGACACAATTCAAAAAGATAGAAAATTGGGTCATCGTCATAAAATTACTTAAAACGAAGTACTCAATATAACAATACTTCAAACACAGCCATATTCAAACATGAAAAGGACAAAACTGTAATATAAGTTCCTTTTTATTATATTTTTATATATATTTAAAAAAAATGCAGTATATCATGACAATTGATGACGAAAAAATTAAGCCCGGAGTTTCTTTCTGCCTTTCTTCTTCGGGTCGTCATCGCTTAGGTAGCTAGTGAAAGGCTGGTAGGTTAGCTAGGCTAGGACCTTTTTATCCTCGCCGGCGAGGACCGTGGCGTTTCCTTTCCTCGTAATGTAAAGATACTCCTTCCCTATCTTTTATATCAGCTCCATTTCTCCTTTCCCTAGCCCTTTTCCCGTCCCTAATGTCCGTGTCCTCTGTACCTATCAGCCCGTGCTGGTTGTTCGATATTTAACTTTAAATTACTTCATTGGTTTATTATGTACCTTTGTTATTGTGTCTTCATGTCATGACCTGTCATAAGTGCTTTTTATAAGCCTATTTGACCAATAAATGATTTTATTTTATTTATTTTATTTTATAAATAAGGGACTAGTTATTAGTCATTTAAAAATGTCAACTCATCGTCCTAACACTTCGTCCTAAAGGTGCGATTTATCCTTTTTAAATAACTTTTAAGTTATTGGTTATCACTCATTTCTCACTCACTCAAGAAATAATTACGAATGAGTACAGATTACAGAAATTTAATAACAAATATAGTGCTACGGCTAAAATTTACTTTGGGAGTACTTCGTTTCCTTCTACGAGTACGAAATGCGTAATTTGTTAAAAATATCTCACGCATCGTATATTTTATAAGTATTCAAACATTTTGAACATTATAATTAATATGTTATAAAAAAATTTAAAACGTAAAAAAACAATTAAATGTCCTGTTAGAACCATTTTCGACTTATACGCTGACGAAGTCACAGGTAAAAGCTAGTAAAAAATATTTTTTTAAGTGATTTAGTAAGTATAGTAAGATTTAATTTTATTTAAGGCATTAAGTTTAGTTGATTAGTTCGAGTATTTCAGGCATTCAGTTTAAACGTAACATCATTAATTTTGTATATTTGGTAAGAGAATCAGTTTCAATTTAGAATCCTTGCTGTAAAGCTCCGGTTGCATGACCTTATATTTAATGTACCGATGCAATACGTACGATCACGTAGTCACATAATGATTAAACAGTTATTTTTGTTGGTCGCTGTGTGTAATTTTTTCAGCAAATAGATTTGCCGAAGCTTATCATTATCAATACAAAATCATTCTCCATGAAAATCTATCTACCTGAGAAATCTTTTTAAAGATAACGTAGTTTAAATCTCCTTAACATATCAATATTAGTCATTAGCTAATTAAAAATATCATTATCAATAATATAATTAAGTAGTAAGAATAACGCATTATTTAATTTTAAAGTGTCATATAAACTCTGGATCAAATATGCACCGAACACGTTTATTTAATTCTGACCGTAAAGAGAGAGAAACATCTTTGTTTATTCACATTATATTTCGACATGTCTGCGAGGTCCGCTGAACTCTACTTTCAGGTGGTATTATTTCCGATATACAGGCTGACTGATAACATGATGCATTCCTGCTAAGAGTATGTAGATTGGGTCAAAAGCAATCAATTTTCCCATGAAGCCCCATCCGGAACTCTATTGTATTCGAACAATTTAAGATTTAATGAATTTTTAGATATAGCACTTTTAAGACCAAATAAAATTCAATAATAAAATTAGTACTGGATGGGATTGCAGTATTTTGTGGTTTTCTAGTAAATAACATTCTAGGCTTTCTTAATGAACAATAAAATATTTACAAGGTATGGTAAGTTTGAAATGATGGCCTTAAATCGATCATCTTCGTATTTTATTCAAAAAAGTTTTTGACATAAACTGCTATTTCTTTCAGAAAAACTTCAAGTGACTAAAGGTGCAAAACACGTTAAATACTTATTTATTTATCTAGTCTAATGAGGTATGAAACATCACAATTAACCTTGTAGAATAAAAAAAAATACAAACGTTTGAGTACTGCTCTGGTACAAATTGTTTTGTATGCATCTTATTAAAGCGTATTATTCTCTCAATAAAATACAAATTTCTTTATTTTTACAAACCTTTGTCAACTTGTGAGCCTCTGTTCCTAATTCAAGTGCGCATTCTGTGGCGAAATTATCTTTTAGTAATTCTAAGAAACAAGCTGCTTGTCTGCTCATCTATATTAATTATTCCTTAAATCAGTTCATCGCGTGTAGGTACAAGTGAAGTACCGTAAAGTTTTCACGTGCCTCCAGATAACAAATCTAGGTGTATAAAATCAAGATCCTGGCCAAAAAAGGGTATATCTTAAAATTAATTAAAACTTAAATTGCTCGAAAACTATAAAGTTCCGGATGGGGCTTCATGGGATAAAATCGATTGCTTTTGATCTAATCTACATGCTCTTAACAGGAATGCATCATATTACCCGTCACCTGTATAGGGTGGACCTTAAATTCATTAATATTTAATGTGTGTATATGTGGAATGTGGATATTTGAAAATTCGTGTGTACATACACAAACGAAAAACAGGCAAACAGTTTGCCAGTCTGCAAACTTCCATGGACTGCCTCGGTGGCGTAGTTGTATTACGGTACAACAATGCTGAGGACTCGGGTCTACATCAATGATATTACTTAAATAAGTAAATATCAAATATCTAGCTATGTTCATTATTAACATTAAACAGCCGGAAACTCAGGCTCAGAAACGATGTCTGCGGGTTCTATTCCCGCAAGGCAAATATTTTATAATCCGTTTTTTTTTGGCTGGCAATAGGCATGATAGCTTTCTACCTTCGCCTGCGTAATGCATACGACCAAATAACCTTTTACAAACCGTTAACCAACCAAGGTGCAAGGTTAACTGTAGGCACTAGATAAATAATATGTACATACACTAAAATGTTTATGTAATGATTAAATTATTTTGAATAGATCTAAATCTACTGATTTTTATCAGCAATTAACAAAAATTACACTATGATTTAAATAGTTACAAGGAAAGATAAATGTTTTAATGGATTGCTATTTTCGTGGAGGCGCGTAAGATGCGAGATTCGGTGTTGCCAAGAATGATGCAGATTGTAGTAGTGTTTAAAGATTTTCTAACGCTGAATACTATCCTCTACTTTTTTTATGTTCGGTGCTGACACACAATATTAACTCACATATTACCCAACATGCAGAGTTTTCTTTACCTGAAAACTTTCCTAAATAGGTACTTGCCACTGACTATTGTTCATTATACTTACGAGCTTATTCTTTTTTTTTAATATAAGCACGGCATAATGACTGCACTGCACCTGATGGTAAGCACAGTGCAGTACAAATAGTGAATCGATTCGATACAATCATTCCGGCCTGCCCACCTGCTTCTTGACTCTACGGCGGAAGGACCCAGGATTGTAGGAAGGAGGAAGCATGTGTGACGGCAAATTGTATATAAATTAAGTTATATGAATGTTTTTTCATGTTTTACTTGGATCATTCTAAGCATCGGTTTGGACTATCGCTATGTAGAGCTGTTTTCAATGCAGTGTAAAAACTGCATATTTGACTGTGGTAAGTCTCTCATATGAGTGGGGCTGTCTGGGTCGATACCGAATCAATATGTATTTCTGCAGTCAAGCAGCAATGGGCATGCACTGTAGTGCTCCGGTTTGAAGGACATTTTAGCCAGTGTATTTTTTATGGCTGCCTCGGTGGCGTAGTTGTATTATGGTACGATTGCAATGCTGAGGTCTCGGGTTCGATTTCCGGGTCGGGCAAAGTGATATTGAGTTTTTCTAATCAGTATCAGCTCGGAGTCTGGAATTTGTGCCCGATATGGCGATAGGCTCGCCCCCTATCACATCATGGGACGGAATAACGGCGAAAAGTGGGTCCACTAGTTGTGCCTCTGCCTACCCCTTCGGGGATAAAAGGCGTGAGTGTGTGTGTATTTTTTATGATATAGTGGGCAAACGAGGATACGCGTTGCCGGCCTATTGTTTGACTGGGCATTATGAGACTTACATCTAATGGATGACGGTGCCGAGCGCAGAGGAGTGTCACGCAGTAATTTAAAGTTCTGCATGGTACTGCTTTTGTTTATGGACGGTCGTATCGTTTACCATAAAGCCAGTGGCATGCTCGTCTCGTCATTCAATAGCAATAAAATATTTTATATTGAGTCAAATGTCTGTTTATATTTTAGACAAATAGAATCAAAATGAAATATTGATGTTCATAAAGGGAGGATTGTATAAAATAGTTGATATTTGCTAACGTATTTCACATTAGATACTGTATTTTATCTAAATCCATTTCCGTTTGTGTTTTAAATAAATGTTAACGGATACACCCTATAAATCATATAAGTATTGATAAGATTAAAATAGTTTACGGCTTCGGTTTCGCAATAGTTGATTTTTACTTGTATGAAATATTCAAAACATAAATTGTAACACGGAAAGAATGATTAAAATTACATGTGTTAGCAGTTAGCACAATTATGTTATATTTGTTTGTATTTCGTTTTTTCTCCTTTTTTATAGTAAATACATGATCTACTGTTATTGTCCCAATAATAATATTTCTTACTTTCTTCTTTCATAATTTCCTTTGAACTAGAACAGCCTTGATTTTCCGGGAAAATAAAACAAATAATAATCTCATTAAATACTTTAATCGATTAAACATTCGAATACTTATTATACTCTAAATCGAACATTTTGATCGCTATATACTTAACTAAGCATTTATTCGACATAATTTTTACTTATCTCCTTATAACATCGACAATAAACATCTAGACGAGAGCATTCACATACTTACATCCGGTCATAGATACGCACACCGGATGTTGATTAACATTTCGTCCATAGACAACGCTTTATAGAAATTATAAAGATCTCTGTGAAGTCCCTGAAAATAAGTGTAATAGGAAATATGATTCAGAAAAAGCAAATTTTGAAACACAACTATTTCAAATTATCCCTTAGGGTTTAGTCGTTTCATTGTGAAACATTTATACACTTTTTTCTGTAGCATAAATAAGCCACATGAATCATTGCCCTCACGTAAAACACTGGTTTATTGAAAACCAAAAGTGGCAGTTATAGTTTTCCGTAGTATTATAATGCTCTTTGGTTATAGTGTTTCATTTTGCACACTCATATTTAACTGACCAATAAAAAAATATGTATTTCCTATACTTACTACAATATGTCAATACTTGTCATCATTTTGTCACTAGATATTAAATGTCAGATAGTAAATAAAAATAAAACTCAACTTGATAACATATAAAGCTGTGATTCCGCAGGACGCGGAAGACGGCAGACGACAGACGGCATGTGCCACGACGGCAGACGGCACTACTATACAGTATTAAATTGTATGAGACTGAGTCCTCAGAAGACGGCAAATGACGCCCGGTAGGACGTCACTTACCGCGCATCATTTGCCGTCGTGTGCGGAATCGGTCTCAGACAATTTAATACTGTACAGTAGTGCCGTCTGCCGTCGCGGCACATGCTGTTGCCGTCTGCCTTTGTCGTCTGCCGTCTGCCGCGTTCTGCGGAATCATAGCTTAACACCCCTCTTTTTCTTAAAAAATTTGCAAATTAAACAGACTCAGACTAAATGAAGACATTGCCAAAGTATAAATTTATTAGTCATGTTTTTATATCTATTTAGGCGTATATCTATATAAATTTTAATTTGTATGTATTTATAATATTGGTATGTATTCATCTAATAATTTAATCATATACTTATGCTGCCCCATATTATTATTTTATTCTGTTTTCTCTTATGGTTATCTGTAAGAGAGTGCCTTGTGCGATAAGACCGCCATTTGTACTTTTTAAATTTTCTTTTTGTTTTATGGTTTCTATCTCTGGTATACAATGAAGTATAAATAAATAAATAAAATGTCTTTGTAGTCATACAATCAGAATCAGCTTTAATTATCATCCAAAATCTAATCCATACATTAAATTGAAATTATTTAAATTGCAGGAAATCGCAAAGTCCTTGCTGCACATGATTTGTATGGATATTAAGTACTTTTCAAACTATGAGATCCTCGGATATTATTGCTTATACATTTTTGGAATAAATTTTATTAATATTTAGTTGTCATTAACGTTCTTGTTTCAATGAAGACCACAATGGAGAAAAAATTGGTAAAAAAACACGACTCCGTTTCATTTTATTGTGATTGGTTGAGAGACTAACACGTGACTATTGGTCTCTCGATCAATCACAAACGTCAAAATTAAACGACATCGACGTACGAGTTGTCTTTTTGTCACATTCTAAACCCCCTGAAAGGTCCCTAGGTGTAACAGAGTAGTATTCTCAGAACTAATTTCTATACACAATGTTATTTAGGGACTCCAGACAGACCTTATATGAAACATCAAATTACGAATAGAAAAATAAATAATTCAAACAAAAACATGTCCGCGAACTATCACTTAAAATTTTCGTTAAACAATCCTAACAACAATGTATAAATACAGAACCTCCTTTTTGAAGTCGGTTAAAAATACTTCGATATGAGAATGCTCTTTATTATACTCATACAGTCGTAATAAAACAATTTTTCGCACTTTCAAGAAAATATGGCGTAAATACTTAATACTTTACTAATGAACGTTGTAAATCTAATCTAATCTCAGATATGCGGATTTCCCCACGATTTTTTCCTTTACCGTTAAAACAAGCGATAAATCACATAACTTTATAAAAGTCAGTGCAAGTCCTTGCGTTTGAAACTGCGAACCTTCGCCTCGGCAGTCCGTTTCACTCCAAATTAGGTTATCATGGCTTTCTGTCTATAAGAATTTCGAAGGTATATGTAGTTTGCCAACCCACACTAGGCCAGCGTGGTGGACTAAGGCAAGAGGGATCCAACGCTAAAATTGAGAAAAATGGCCGCCATTTTGAATTTATTTGTTTTGAGGCCGATTGACCTCAAAATCGATATCTGGGTACATCTTTGGTTACAAAAGACGGATCCAACGCCAGAATTAAGAAAAATGGCCGCTATGTTGAATTTCTTTGTTTTAAGGCCGATTGGCATCTAAATCGATATCTGGGTATATCTTTGGTTGTTATCTTATCTAAAGTTTTAACATTCTGCAATTATCGTTTAGCTTTTATTTATTGATTCTGAGGCGGTACGAAGTTTGCCGGGTCAGCTAGTAGCTGTCCAAAATGAGTGCATAACCCTCTCAGGAATCATGTACTTAATAATTTGATCTGAAATGTTCAAGATATACCCCTAATACTTAGATAAAGTAAGCGAAAAGGGTAGACCAGTCCACACAAGTAGCACCCGTTCACGAGTATGACGTATGTGCCAGGCATCGGCCTCCTCGGTATTATAATAGTCTAACATTATTCAGTGGTTTTTATGTTACCATTTAGAGTGATACGGTGGAGGAAGCGAGACAAAATATAAAAGATGTATACAACATTTATCAGTAAGGCTCAATTTGTATTATTTACGCCTCATTCCGATGAACGTGATATTTCCCGTCCATTGCCAGGGACACCCGTACTTAGTGACTATTTTTGCTACATTCGTCAGTGAATGGTAAGACAAGTGAATTAGATTATCTGTACGCTTGGCCATATGCAGTACACGGTAAAAATGGTGGCGAGATCAAGCTGCAACAGGAAAAAAATACAAAAAAAAAATTAAGTGAACGCGATTACACGTCTTTGGCGTTGCTGGTTTGCTTGGGTTGACATTTTTTTAATAGTATGACGTACTGAAGACCCGCCACCGCTAAGATCCTGCATATGGAGTTGTGATCAAACCTCGATACGTCTTTGCACAGCAATGGACAGGATAAACTGGGGGATTCAAATCTGAAAAGATACGCGATGCGTCTCCGCTTCGTTTTGTTATGATTGGTTGAGAGACTGACGTATCGGTATTTTGATGTTAGTGATTGATCGAAAGACCGATACGTCAGTCTCTCAACCAATCACAATAAAACGAAGCGGAGACGCATCGTGTTTTTTTTTTCAAATTCTAAGCCCCCTGATGTTACATGAATGTAATACTTCTATCTTCTACAACCTAACAATTAGATGCCCTTGTTTCAAAAGGAATTTTCTTTTACTATTCAAAGTATTTACACACAATTTTGTCACAATAAAAATACCTTAATTTTAGGCACCTTTACATGGAGCATTTAAACATAGCTTTAATATTTATGCGACGTGTATTCACGTAATAGAACATATTCCTTGACGTATAAAAACGATCAACTTTGATCTATGACGTGATGACACGTCTTCCTTAAATGGATCACATGATATTCTGTAAGTCCAATACGGTTATTTGATATAGATAAAAACATTGAAATTAAATCTAGTGGACGTAAATATAAAAAAAAATATATCAAAATGAATTATACGCAAAGTTTTGTGTCATGGAATAAGCAACTTGAGATTGCAACAGCATAATGTAAAATTACCGAATGGGCACAATGGAAAGAGCACCAATTCTATCTATTAACTACAGTAAGCGCCTTACTTATATAAAAAAATCTATTCGATAAAAACTAAACAACGAATCTAGAAGTATTATATAGTGTAAGCAAAGAGGAGGCCTTTATCAAGCTATAAGTACAGAGAGAATATAAGTTACTCAAACCACAAGACAAAACATTCAAAATTTCAAAACAGACATAAAATACACTAGTCAGCGTTTCTTAAACTCATCCTAAGTGGACACTTGACGGCCAACACAAAACAACGTGATTGGACGTCGAACCACTTTGATATGTGTTGGGTCCATAAATACGACTTATGTTAATCATAGGTTGGTGAAGTCAGGTATATCCTAGTAAAAATACTGTAGACTCTATCCAGCCTTCTATTGAGATAACGACAAAAGTAAGTCACGAGAGGGAAGCATATGCAGACGAGATTTCAGCAACGTCACACTAAACTCAGAAACCAAACGTATGGGGGTAATATTTGCCCTCATAGTCAGTAACTGATTATATCAGCTAAACTTTATAATGTAGAGCTGCCATTTAATTTATTAAAGACATATACATATAAAAAATCGCATGATGACGTTCACCTGGCAATCACTTTATACAATACAAGTAATAGAAAGGTACAATATCTTCCCTTTCTCTAGCTTACACTGAATATAGCTTGTTGAATCAGTTCAAAGCTTCACTCGCCCCTCGCTGCCAATGTGACAATCCTCGTAAGTGTAAGCGCACACGGGCGTTAAAATTACCGCCGCGTTGCATATGATACATACGACAAAATAAGTGATTGCTACACACATGGACAAGATTGTTACCCCACAGGGGGTTCAACAGCGATTATTTCACTGCACTGCAATAAAACGCCCGTATGCTCTTAGACTTAAGGGCTGAATTACATCTGCAGTATTTTATATAACAACATAGCACCTTCATACACGGTGAGTAAATACTAAAAAAAAAACAAATGTACACGCATACAATCTACATTTAAACATAATAATATATTCGTACTTTTGTACAGTATAAAAATGCTGTGATATCCGAATGATAATATTGCATTTGAATAATGACAGTACCGTCTTGTTTGGAGATTTGTAATTTTATGGATTTTTTTTTTAATAATCAGTAAAATTGTATCCAACAAAATAAACATATAATTAATTGAACTTAACGTCATTAATTTAAAACAATCAACCTATTTTATTCACTAATATTATATCCATAATAATTAATTTGTTCGTCTTGTAAAAAAATAAATGTTCAAACTATATAGACAGACATCTATAATGTTTCCACCGAAATCTAAATCCCACTCAAGAAACAGTTAAGAATTATCCTTTTCATAGTTCTTTAATTCGAAAACGTTTTAATTCCTGAATACTGTGTACAACAAACAATTCAATGGAACTTGTCTTTACAAATCTCTTAAGACAGTACCACCAGTTCCAAATATCTCTAACGAACGACAAATAATACGAATACCAAATGCGTATAATCTAAATACACTTTAGAATACAATTTTATAATCACAATATAAAACACATATATTTCGTGATGTTTGGTCAGGCAGACGGAATGACGGACATAAACTATTTTAATATTATATCATGCTAACTGTTTTTTGTCTATCGTGCGGCGGGCTGACTCAACTAATACTAGCCTAGTACATAGGATAGTGCACATGTATGTGCGCCAATATACTCTCATAGTTTTTATATTATTCTTTCACTCTCATAGTCACTGGCGTAACTACACCGAATGGGCCCTCTCCTAAAGCTATATAAATATGTATTGTTCGCCACTCGTACGTAGTCCGGTGAGACGACAATCCGACAAGACCTGTGAGAAATCCGGCGCAGGACCAACGGCTTTACGTACTTCCAAGGCAGGTAGGTATAACACCGCGAACGTCCTGTCTCCGAGCTACGGCTAATTTCATGATAGAACCCCATCACAATTATTTGGTCCGATCTTTTTTGTTTTTGGACAATTTATGCATTGTTACGATTGCTTATCAAAATGGCGTTAAATTCAATCACTATTTTACACCCTGTTATTCCCTTTCCTGTATGTTTCCGAAGTTGGAGCATTTGCTGAATAACGCCATTTTAATTTAATTAATTTTGACAGTGCGCCTCATTTTTGGGAAACTAAAATAATGTTAGGCCCAATTACTGTTAAATATTAAATACAATTCTCAGTGGTTATCCTAATAATGCTTGTCATAGTTTATTAAATCATACAGTTAACCTAATATTAATAGAAACAATGATCTGGCTATGAAACAAGAGTTCGTATGTTTGATCGCCACTGAGCAATGTGGCAATCGCAAATATTTGTATCGAGTGGTTCTTAAAATCCATAGAAATTAATACCCTACTTATAGTCTACAGATATATGACTATGAGATGTGTTTATTAATTATTTTATACAATATTTTTAATCCTAAATATTATAAGCAGAAATTTGAAGGTGTGTCGCTTCTGCCAGCCCGCATTAGGCCAACATGGGTGACTAGGGTCTAAACCCTATCAGCAGAGGATTTCAATGTCCAGATATATTGTCATACAGAGCTGGTATTTTATCAGGAAACACTACAAAGCATATGAAAGGCAGTTATATCCCTCACACCGTCCGCCTGTACTGTCAAACACTCACCATTGAACAGACGAGACAATTTAAAAACTGTTAACATGCGTTGTCACCACACCGATTTACGTGACCATGTATGAACTAGTAACCTAGCTTAGCGGTTCAAAATGATTCAATCCTGCATTTAATATCACTATTATTGTAATGTCAGCTGCATACTTGAGTTCTCCATGAGGATTTCGTATGATGTTACAAACTCCTATAACAGACTAATCTAGTTAGACTATTTGGTTGAAAAAAGTCTAACTCCTCATTAGCATAGAAACTACATACGCAGAAGTGTGACACAATAGTATAAAGTTGATATTATAGAGTTAAGTATAACCAAATGTAAACATTGAATCATTTTGTACAGTCACAAAGACTATGTATCAGTGAGCTAACAATACCGTGATTAACATGTGATGGTGATGAGCCCTCGGGCCGGTGATGGTCGCAGTCGGTGACGGTGATGGTGGCTGGTCAGTTTAGTCTGGTGGTAGGTAGCTGAACAGCTTGTACTTGTCGCGGATGTACGGCCGGACGTCGTCTTTCTGCAAATGTAACATTCATGGTAACCTGCTGCAGCCAAGGGTGCATCGCGATCGCAAGACTCGTAACGACAATCAGCTATTCGCATTGTAAAAACATAACACTATAGACTATTCAACACACTGTCTGTACGCCTGCAATGCTTAGGTCTCGGGATCGATCCCTGGGTCGTGCAAAGTGATATTTGATTTTTCTAATGAGTATCCGATCGGAGTCTGGAATTTGTGTCCGATATGGCGATAGGCTCGCCCCCTATCACATCATGGGAAGGAATACTCACGGCGAAAGGTGTGTGCACCAGTTGTGCCTCTGCCTACCCCTTCAGGTATAAAAGGCGTGACTATGCGTTGCGTTATTCAACACACACACCCGCCCCTACAACTCTTGTAAGCCAAAATCAACTGTGGCACACATTCTGTCATGGAGCACCGAGGCTTAGTGAGTCTCTGGGAAAACTAACACTCATTAACTTGATTGATTATTGTTTTTACACTAGCTGAACCTTTGCGTAATCTTTTAGACAGGCGGATAATGTTTTTCAGAAATAAAATATTTTTGGTGTTTTATATCCCTCAAAATATAAACAGTTATAGTGGACTCACAGTGGCCAGATGCTCGAGGAACGGCAGCAGTTTAAGAAGCTCGTTGTCGCTGCGGTCCACGAACCAGCTGTCGATCGGGATGCCGTTCTCGAGCTGGTAGCCGAAGGCCTGCGGGCTGTTGTCCACGATCACCGTCTTGCGCAGGTCGCGGCCCAGGATCGACAGGTCCTTCACGTAGTTGCCGTTTACCAGCAGGCAGTGCTCCCGGAACAGACTGTTATGCAAAATAACATGTTAATATTCTTTCTTTCATTTTATCTCATGCAAATTCTATCATTATAATAATACTAGCTTTTGCCCGCGGCTCCGCCCGCATTAAAAAGTTTTTCCGGGATAAAAGTCCCGGTTTATATTTTCCCGGGATAAAAAGTAGCCTATGTGTTAATCCAGGACATGATCTACCCGTGTGCCAAATTTCATCGAAATCCGTTCAGTAGTTTTTGCGTGAAAGAGGAACAAACATCCTTACATCCATACATCCAAACATCCATACATTCTTACAAACTTTCGCCTTTATAATATTAGTAGGAAGTAGGATTTATGTTCGATTCCCTTAAAACCTGTACAATAATGATCAATAATAGAAAAATTCGACATCTGTGGGCTTAGAAAGTGAAAAAAGAAAACACGATACGTCTCCGCTTCGCTTTATTGTGATTGGTCGAGAGACTGACTTATCGGTCTCTCGATCAATCACAAACATCAAAATACCGATACGTCAGTCTCTCAACCAATCACAACAATACGAAGCGGAGACGCATCGCGTTATTTTTTCACAGTCTAAGCCCCCAAGATAGTGATGTCATTGCTATTATAGCGCATGTGTATGACAGCGATAACTATATATTTAAATCATATTTTTATTCAAAAATATTATTTACTTACTATAAATTATTTCCCCCATTTTAAAGATCATTACAATGCTCTTAAAATATATGTAATATAAGTTATAAGAACGTAAGTAATGTAGGCTGTATACTGACCGGTACTTGATCCACCTCCTGGCGGGGTCGAGCAGGTTGAGCAGCCGGTCTGCGTACACACGCTTGCTGGCCGTGAACAGGATCACCTCGTACAGCCGCGACACGCGCGACAGGAACTCCGCGAAGTGCGGGCGCGTGCGGACGAACACCTGCACATATTACACTGTTAGTACGAGTTGTGAACACAATAAAATATATACATAACATTATAAACGCCTTATTTAATCACATATTACAGATATTTTCATTTATGAAGAGGATGCTAGGGTAAAATGTTCTGAAAAGTGGAGATATGTCATTGCAATAATATAGCATAGCTAAGTGTAGAATAAGCAGATATAAATAAATTTATTAAAATAAAATAAGAACCATGTATCTCACCCTCCTTCATGCCTATTTCCTGTTTATTTATAATATAACAAAATCTATCAAATATGTCACGCGAGGATACAAGGTGGTGTGTACTCACAGTGTATCGGCAGTCTTGGAAGAGCACAGGGAAGTGGAAGCTGGCGTCGGGCAGCTCCTGTAGGGAGCAGTGCACCAGCGTCTCATCTAAATCCAGCACCTGCATATTACGGGATTTTATCATGTTAATAAATTTGCATTTTTTATGCTTATAGAGTTTCCATGCTGGTTACTTTATTTATTTATTAGAACTGCCACATTCTACATATTATAATATTTCAGCTAGGTAATTACATTGGAACAAATATGATAATATAGTCACTGAAATGTACAACAGGTACGGCGTACATAACATTCGCCACAGTACTCACAGTACTCAGTGAATGAATATATAAATACAACATCATACTTTTAGCAAGAGTAGGAAGAAAAATGAATTGTTAAATGAGCTATCTCTCGGTAGTAAGCTGTTCCAATTATCTCAATAAAATAAAGATTAACATGTTTTTATGCGTATCATTATATAATCAACAGAAATAATCAATATAATCCAAACTTTAGTTATTTTCAAGTATGGTAGGGTTGAACAATTGATTTCATAACTGCTGATATGATATTGGATGCAGGATGTGATGTGTACTCACGAGACTGAAGTCTGGGCTGGTGCGGGTCTTCAGCGGCAGCGCGGGGTACCGAGCACGCAGCGCACCCGTCGCCACACTCTCCAGCGGCGGCAGCTGCACACACCGAGAGGGGGGGCATTACATTCACAATCTCTTCAATTACAAATCATGGGAGTAACCAACTACTCTGTGTATTCAGTAGTGTGGTTAGAAATCCAAGGGCCAAAAAACAAAATAGCGCTGCCCAGTGTTTGTAGTACGACCACTGGCCAGCCCGGGCAGGACCGAAAAAAGGATTCAACTTTTTGGTAGGTGATTGGTACTTTGTTAGTTTTCACAGGGTTTTGATCTAAAAATAAGGTCTACAGTTTGGTGTAAACTTGCTTCTGTTCGAAGTTTAGGTACTGATCATAGTCCTTGGACACCCGGCGTTGGATACTGCGGTGCCCTGCAACGCATACACATACGGCAGCGACGCCCCCGCATGTATTTCCGCCATCGAGTTATATGTATGTACCAATCTATCCAGTTTGGAGGAATATATATCATCATCATCAGCAATATGACGTCCACTGCTGAACATAGGCCTCTCCCAAAGATTTCCAGATGGACCTGCCAAAGCGGCCTGCATTCAGCGCGTTCCTGCGGCCTTTACCAAGTCATCGGTCCACCTTGCAAGTGGACGGCCGACGCTGTGCTTGCCAGTACGTGGTCTCCACTCGAGAACTTTTTTGCCCCATCTGCCGTCAGTTCTTCAAACTATGTGCCCTGCCCATTGCCACTTCAGCTTGCTTATCCGTTGGGCTATGTCAGAGACTTTCGTTCTTCTACGGATCTCCTCATTTCTGATTCGATCGCATAGAGAAACACCTAGCATAGTCCTTTCCATAGCTCGCTGAGTGACCGTGAGCCGATTGAAGACTTTTATCTTCAGGCACTGAGGTATTTTGAACGAGAAGAGAAGTATTTATCGCTAATGCTTTTCACGTAACTCCTTACTTCTTGACCATTATAACTTGACTATTAATTTAACACGTTATTTTTTTAAAACGTTTAACTATTAATAATTTTTATACATTAATCACATCACTAGTGTGTGTGTGTACGCAAATCGGAGTTCAAGAATTACGAATGCTAAAGTTTTAAGTAAGTTTACATATTTCATTCTTGTTTTTCGCCTTTAGTCCCAAAAGAAAAAAAAAACTTAATTCTTAGTTAAAAGTGTTTACTTATAATAAATAAAAGAGAAAGTATGTCAAGATGTTTAAGTGTTAAATTAAATTTAGAATTAAAAGCACATAACAATTTGGATGAATTTTGGTAAATTGGTACATCAAGACTTAGATACACATATAAATAACGTTATATTTTGTATACAATTTTTTTTCCGTGAAAAGACTGAATTATGTACGAACCTGCTTGATGAACAAGTATGGGTCGAATGCGTCCACCCACGAGGATATCTGCTCGCAGTCCACGCGGCTGCTGCACGACGAGATCACGTCCGCAGCCTCCTCCTACAACAACAATGGAATTTAGATTCTATTCCTTCATAAATATGATCAAGTATTTTATTATTAATAGCTTTTGTCCACGGCTTCGCCCGCGTTATTAAGTTTTTCCGGGCTAAAAGTACATATATAAAAACCTTCCCGTTGAATCACTCTATGACTATGACGTTGATACAACTCTTAACAAATAATACATTAATTTCGACCAAATTTGATTACCATAAAAACGGTTCTAGTGAGTTAATCTTAAAAGATAGACATATACTGTCGCAGACATTTTTTTAGATCATTTCAAGAGGAATAATTCTTTCATACATATATTTTTGGTATCTTGAACCGTTTTCGCAGTGCACGCAATGGAAACCCTCAAGGATGAATAATTTTCCCCGTTTTCTTTCACATTTTCCATTATTTCTTCGCTCCTAATTGTTGCATCGTGATGTTATATAGCCTATAGCCTTCCTCGATAACCGGGCTATTCAACACAAAAAGAATTTTTCAATTCGAACCAGTAGTTCCTGAGATTAGCGCGTTCAAACAAACAAACAAACAAACAAACAAACTCTTCAGCTTTATAATATTAGTATAGATATGTTAATTCGTCAAGATCACCATGGTAAAATTTCTGTAAAATTTTCGTTTCTTTTTTTACCTCCTTTAGTCATTCGAGTAGTTTCTATTTATAAGGCTGGTGGTGAAAGACGGTCCACTGCAAAATCCTTCAAATCTCAAGCGGAAAAGGGTACAAAGAGTTTACGTTACCTCGATGTCAGAAGGCGTTTGCTCATCGTGACACGCCAGGGAAGACTCGTCGGCCACGATTTCAGTACCGTTCTGAAAATAGCACAATTGTCACACACACACACATACACACACATACACTCACGCCTGTTATCCCCGAAGGGGTAGGCAGAGGTGCAACTAGTGCACCCACTTTTCGCCGGTATTCCGTCCCATGATGTGATAGAGGGCGAGACTATCGCCATATCGGGCACAAATTCCAGACTCCGGGCTGATACTGAATAGAAAAATTCAATATCACTTTGCCCGACCCGGGGATCGAACCCGAGACCTCAGCTTTGCAGTCGTACTGTAATACAACTCCGCTACCGAGGCAGTCTCAGCGGTCAGGAGCGGTCAGTCAGTCGAGCACAATAGTCGTAATACTTAAAACGATAACCAAAAGGTGGATTCATTCTTAATTGGATTTATTTATTTATTAACAAAAATGATTACGTAAGAAGAACATATCAATGGAAATGTTTACAATTCCTACATAATGTATAATGTAAAAAATCATATGCCGTTGCGGTTCGGTTCTACTTACCCATCCAGCAGCCTCTGCAACGAGACTCTGGCTGATCTCTGCCAGGAAGCCAGTGCTGGGGCTTCTGGCAGACAGGGCCTCGAGGCTCTCGATGGCCGTGCCCTGCGTGTCGCACGTCGACGAGATTTCACACTCCGAGTCGCGCACGTACCCGTCCTGCTCTAGCATCGTTACGAAGTCCGGCTGTCAGAGAGAGATGGATGAAGTTTGGTTAGAACATTGGGATAGATTGATACAATGTTTCAAAATACTATTCATGATACAAATATACTATTTCAATGGTATCAACATTTAAACTAGTAGATGAACATTGTATTTCTAAGATTTTATTAGCTCAGATTTTTTATACAAATCTCTGTATCAAAGCAAGGTAATAACAGTTTGTTGTAATTTCAAACACTGTATAGCAATGTATTGTTACATACCTGTACATATTTTTCACCATTGGCCAGGAAGTCTGTGCAGTTGTCTATGTCATCTGTAGTGGACGTCGGCTGGTACATCTCCAGGTCGTTGCTCGACTTCCTCCGCTTCAGGAGACGCTTCTCCACAGAGTTGGTGCGTGATTTCTAAATTTTGAAATATATCAGCAACAAGTCTAATGCATCAATATGAAGCTAAAAGACTATGATGACCTTCAAAGGTAGTAACATTTTTCACATGGCCAAAATTGTACTCAACGTTTATTGTTTTACACTAGAAGATAAATTAAGGCTACTTACCACCAACTTTTCTTCTTCCTTCTCAGTGGTCATCACTCTGGCAGCCTTATCAGCTAGGTAGTTAATATCATCGTCAGTTGTCGGCACCGCATCATTAATCAACCTGGCACACTCAGCAATTGCTATGAAGTCATTCAGACAATCATTTGGCAAGCACAGTTCTGATGATTCCACATTATCGGTGTCAGATTCTTCAGACTTTGGAGTTGGGAAGTCCACAGTTGTGGTGTGAGCCTCATACATAGAAATTTCATTCTCATCACTCCAGCTCGGCTGATCTACTGGGCTTTTCTTGGTCTTCTTTTTTGGACTTTCATTGGTTGAACTCACTGTTTTAGGGGTAGTGAGGCCGATTTGACGAACTTTGCGTATCGGCGAACTGTTCAGTGAGACCGACTTGTTGTTGTCTATACGCCTAGTCTTACGAGGGGAGCTGATGGCAGATGATATCTCTGGCTTTCTGAGCTCCCGGTTTAAAGAACTATGGCGAAGTTGCACACTCTTTGTGGTCCTCACTTCCCTCTTAGTTGTGGTTGAGATTTTATCATTTTGAGGCTTCTTAACCGATGTAGATGAGGATACTGTTTCCTTATTAGGTCTCACCACAGTCTGGAAGATTGGCTTTGTATTCTTAACCGTATCTTTATGTTTAGATTTGTTCTTATGCATATCCACTGGCTTCTCCATGCTTCTGATGGTTCTCACCGGCCTCGTTTTCAGATTCTGTGATCTTGTTATGCAGATGTGTTGGTCAGACAGGGCATTTTTTACTGTGTCCCGTTTCAGTGCCTTCTTCCAAGCAGGAGAAGGTTTTGGTAATGGTTTGTTGATCTTCTTCTTCAATTTCGTCACTTTAGATGCTTTCTTACTTGAGAGCGGCCGCTCCCTCTTTCTACTTCTTAACCGCATTGCAATATGAGGTGGAGCCTTGACCTGAGAGCAAGAAATGTTATATTGTCAATTTTCAGACTATGGAAATCAGTTTATGTGGGATTTAAGATTTTAAATGCACAGAAGATATTGTGAAAAGATCTTGAGTAGAGGTGTGCTATGTGTCTTATGTTGTATTTTTGCAGATTTTGACCAAATAAGAGGTCAAGTTTCTTATTTTGATACTATACAAGGCATTATTTTGACTATAATATTTAGAAAAACAAAATAAGAATTTTAATAATTTTAATAAATTTTAAAAACAAATTTTCATTTGTTATTATCTTTAAATTTGTTGTGAATTTTTTAAAAGTTACTGACAAAAATTAACTTGATATAAATAATATAATTTTATGTTATCTAAATATCACTGCATTGGTAAAAACATAATATTATGGAACGATAAAATATATGCTTGTTCCAATACCAAGATATCTATTATAAGTAATGTAAACATAATAAAACTTAGGTATTATTGGCATAAGAAGAACTTATTTTGAGTTAGAAACAAAAACAAATATTTAAATATTAATGACATCCATTTTTTTTATAATTTGCAATGCAAAATATAGCTAGCGATAATGTAGAAAATTGAATAAAAAATATTTTTCATACTCACATGAAATTGTTGGATATTTATAAATAATTATTTCACCATTTGTCAACAACACGATAAAGTATTATTTATAGGTTACACTATAATAATAATATTACTTATTAGATCTTAACAAATAATTATTTACACATTTCATTTCCGCAAATGTACGGTGGCGCGGAATCTCTTCGCGCCTTTTTCACACACCACTTTCCGACGCATATCATAGGAAAAATACATAAAGATCGTTCTAAAGACACATTTTACTTAATGAAATTGTAGATGAAATCGCAAATTATATATTTATTTGTAGAATTACTATGATTTTTACATCGCAACACAAAAAGAGCGGCACTGGTGCGTTATCGATTTTTTCACCTTTTAACATATGCGTTTTTCAGTGATGCGTAGGAATTTCTTCACCCAGCACACGAGAGAAATAGTTAAATCACGGAAATACAACGAAAACACTTTCGTAACAGCACATTACATGATAATTTTTTATTATGAACACACAAAAGCCAAACAAATGTCAAAATGGCGGCGTTTCATTTTTAATTAGGTAGAAGAAGCTGCAGATGGCGCTAATGCCACCGCGCATGCGTTTTGTAACTGCTAACAAACGTCGATAGCAATTTATTGTTACTTTTTTTATGAAGGCATCGATTTCTTTAAAAGTCTTTTCTGTATTTCTGTAGTTACCATAAAACAATTCAAAACTCAATAATTTAGTTAATTAATATCTAATCTAATCAATGCAAATGCATTTTTATATTTTTTGGTACTAGTTCAAAATTACCACCCACAAAATGTTTGTCCCAAGTGCAGAAGAGAGAATAACTTCAACATAAACTGATCTTAGGTCAAATAAAACAAAATTTGGAATTATATCAACAACAACCTTTATTACATTTTATGATTAGGGAATATTACGTATCATATTGATGCGAAAAGTTCCTATTATATAAATTGGCTGTATGACTGACACATCCTTAGTGCATATTGCATACCAATATATTTTAAAAAACAATATTTATAACCAGTGCTGCCAGATTAGGCGACTTTTCGCCATTTAGCCTATCTTGAAGAGTGTCGGGGCGACCAAAAATAGGGAATGGCGACCGATCGCCGTTTAGGCTACGCGAATGGTGATTAGTCGCCAATTTAGGCTACCTCGGAAAGTTCGTGTTTTATACCTTGTTTTTGTCGAATTTGAGGATATTTATAGCTTTGAGCCTTGAGGGTACAAAAATTAGGGAAGTTTTTTTTTGCTCCTTCACCTCTCCATATACCATGAGGCGACTTTAGGCTACTTCACAACAAATGAATTTTCGGCGACTTCAACCGTCAAACATCTGGCAACACTGTTTATAACCGCCAAATTGCGCCAAATAACAAACTGAGTTGCAGTAACTTTGTAATTCTACAAATTACAATAATAAATCTAGAAATTATTCTAGAAAAACTTGAAAATCATACCTAATTAAAATTTCCGCATTACAATGTCTACTGTGTCAGCAAATTCACCTAGTAAACGTGAGGTAAATATGTTGAGCACTTCATAATAAGTTGCATGATGGAATATGCACATACTGACTTCAAACATTCAACTCAGTTTTATTTGTTTATATTATTGATGTAAAAAGCCCATTTACAATATTTTATTACAAGAATATTATGACTATAAACCTAATGTTGTATAGTTAATTTATGACAATTAAAAATATGTATTTTGTTCAGAAACTGCAGTCGGATTTGACACAAGAGCTAGAGTCGATTAGAGCTATGAATAGCAGTCTCCGAGCTTACTTGGAACATCTGAGGGGTTTCAAAAAGAATCTACTAGCAATGAACAATAACTACACACAACTGAACAAAGTTAATAATCAATGGATTGATATAGTAAAGGAAATGAAATGACATTTATATACTGTTCGCAGAGAAAAAATGTCACATTAAGACTAGCAAGAAAGTAAAATTACAGAGATCAACAAAAAAAACAAACCAAACTTGTGGATTATACGGTGAAATAGTGTTTTCTCTTAATAGGAATACAAATACTCTGTAAATAATTTTAAAGAAATTAAATTTATGGGATTTTAAGCATGAAAATAATTCATGGATATTTCTCAAATTAGCATAAATTGGGGAAAAAGAATGTATGACCATGGCAGCCAACTCAAGACACTCTAAGTTAATGGCTAAGAAGACTACTCGTCTCTGGTCATTTACCACGCTGTTAAATTACATAAAAATAAAAGTATGTTGTATACATGAATTTTATTATGTATACTAGCGGCCCCGACAGACGTTGTCCTGCCCTAAAAAGGAAATGAAATCCTAGAACCCGAGTACAGCACCACCTACCGGATCTAATTGTTAATCGAAACTATTCTCAAACCCACCTGAGGTCACAAAAAAAATCATTAAAATCGGTCCAGCCGCTTAGGAGGAATTCAGTGACATACACGTTTAATATGGCGGTTAAGTATTCTTAAATTTTCAAATTTTCCGCGTAATTTTCTTGCAAAAAACCTCCCTGCCACCAAATGAGTCCTTATTTAACGAAATTTTAAAATCCCTAAACACCCCCACCCCCCCGTAAATAATACCTAACCATATTTTTTTCCTGAAAAAAATCCCGAATAAAATTCCCGGTGTCTGTTTTCCGGGATAATAGTAGCCTATGGGCGGTATTAATAGGTCAATCTCAAGTTTGAGTTACATCTCAAGTAGACATAATGTATTGAACTGTTCATACATTATGTCTACTTGAGATGTGATGATCCAAAGGAAATCAATCTCAAGTTTGAGTTAAACTTGAGATTGATTTCCTTTGGATCACAAACTATCTCCATACTTATTTTCATATGGTTCCACTGGCAAAAAACTATTTTCCGAGATTAAGGTCCCGGTTTATATTTTCCCGGGATATGAAGTAGCCTAGATTCTTCCCAGGGTTTAAAACTATCTCCCTGCCAAATTGCATCGCTATCGGTTCAGTGGTTTAGTCGTGGCGGCTCCACTCGCGAGAAATTAAAATCCGGGATATAATTCCCGGTTTATCTTTTTCCGGGATAAGAGTAATTATGTCCTCAACTGGATCTTGAAATATCTCTATACTTGTTTTCTTGCGGTTCCACTGGCAGAAAACAATTATCCGGGATAAAAGTCCCGGTTTATATTTTCCCGGGATAAAAAGTATCCTATGTCCGTCTCCTGGTTCTAAGCTACCTCTCCACCAATTTTCAGGTAAATCCGTTTAGCCATTCTTGAGTTATAAGTGGTGTAACTAACACCACTTTCTTTTATATATATAGATTAAGATTATTATGAAGATTCATATCCATCTGTGATGTTCTCAGCATTCCCTTTGGAAGATTTTTCTGTAACAAAAAGATACTTTATATCCACCATACAGCAATTGGGTTCTTAAAGGTCGAATAATAAATCCAAATATACTTGCCAATCATACATATTGAGTACTGTGGAGTGTCACATGGTAGACCATAGACCAGACCAGTCAAATGGTCCTGCCTGTCCAGATTCAAGCAAGAAGAGTCCATTGTGAACTCTTCATCCAACCAGGGAGGCATCTGGTGAATTTTATTTATTTATTAATTGAGCAAATAAAGGTGGTATTCTTTTTATTGCCAGTGTAGGCAGACAAGCTAGCGGCCCACCTGATGGTAAGCAGCCACCGCTGCTCATGGACTTGGCAATGCTGGGGACACACACAAGCCGCTACCTACCATGGGGACAATACTCTTTTTAAACCTCGTTTGAAGAAGTACAGGTCATAGCGCTCAGGGAACACCGATATTCAGTCTTGGATTGAGAATAAGGCCATTGACAAATCCTAAAGGTAACAGCAGTTGTGTGTTGTTGTTTGTTGTGAGTGCAGCACATTTTAAAGTAGGGTAGGCATAAGTAAGTCTAACTTTCTAATGTTATGAGGAACATTATGTATACCATACTTGACGATTTTATTTTTAAGGTTAAACAGAAGAGCATGTCTACATACAAATTGGTTACATTTGGGGTTCTTTTTATTGAGATGCAATGTCACACAAACTGGTACATACAAAGTATAAGTGCCGCACTGGTACTATGCTGTGTATGTGTTACAATTTCCATGTGGAGATTTCTGGTTCGATCCCAGACTAGGTAGGTAGGTGTTTTTATAAGCTTTTATTTAATGCTGCTCAATATCAACCTGCCTCATAGACATAGTGTAATTTTGCAGGGGGGCCAATGTTGGAGACCAAAATAGGTATTAATTCTGTGTATTTGCAGTTCTGACAATTTGGGTCATTTTATTTATACTAGTAGTAGGATGCTTCAAAATCCTGTGGGTGGGCACGGGGCACCCGGCCCTCCCTATACAATGTGCCAGCTAAAATGAAATACCTCTGAAAAAGGAACATATTATGTGCACTTGCACCCAAATTCTTTTAAAGAAACTTACATACAAACCAATTGTAGAATCACCGACAGATTTAGGGTCAGGGATCCGTTTCCCATTGCTCGGGTTGGACCAGCTGTAGGAGACAACGTCGGTGGCGACATCTTTTGTCATGTTTAGACGACCAGAGATCCAGACGTGTTCAATAGCTGCAAATTTTATATATTATAAAATAATTGTAAAATTTTGGTGACTTTACGTAGCTGTTCATTATATACTGATGAACACTACAAGTTAATAATTATATCACGCTAAGTTGCTGTAATAACATAACCATTTCATTCTAATTATTACAAACAGATGGCGCTAAATAAAATATTACACTAACACCTACGTTGTTCTTTATTTTCTCCCATCAGAAGAAGCAATTGGATTAAAATATCATTATTATCGAGACTAGCAAGCATGCCATTTAATTTCAAGCAGTTTTCGTAGGCATGCTGCCAATAGAACAACTGGCGGACGAGCACGTAGTAATACATGTCGTCGCTAGGTGGCGCTACTCCAGTCCTCAATGCACTGTAACCTAAAAATAAAAAAACGAAATAAAGACATCAAGAAATAGCATTTTATTCGAAGAAGAGAAATTTCAGGAAATATTGTAGTGTAGGATAGATTTTTATGAAAAATCTCTTTGTCAAATTTTTAAGGAAATTAATCAATCCATTTTTTTTTTTAACAGAGTATCGAGGTTGCGTTGGAACAGGGCCGCGCCGTCCATCCGTGCGAAGTGTGCGGCGCACACAGGCGCCAAGGGATTAGGGGCGTCGGAATCAGGATGACATGCCAACGTTAATCATTGAAATTATATTTGTTATACCACATTTGTTGTAGTTACTACAACACATTCTTTATAGTTAAATAGGTAGGTAAGAAAGTAGGTACAAGTCTCTCAAGACAATAGTCACGCCTGAGAAACTACTTGAATTTTGACCCCAATGTCTATGAACTATGTGTTAAAACCAAAGAACCGCCGCAGTCGCTACAATAGCCAACTACATATTATCTTATTACAAACTATTAACAAAAGGTCATTTTATTAATTAAAACTTACAAAAATGCTCCACGTTTTATAATAAAAAATATTAATGTCGAAACAGGACGATAAAAAACAAAGGCACTTCATAGATTTCGCACTCACGCGCTGTCTTGGGTAGGCGCGGCCCTGCGTTGGAATCTTCATCTTCGGATATGTGGGTAGTTTGAAATTACTACCTATTCTCTATAAACAACATCGCACTAATGAAAGTAGTGTCGACCTCCAAATAGCCTATGTTACCTTGGTAGCAGATGAACTGCATCTTCCTCTCACACCTGGCCTCCATGAAGACTGGCGGGTGGGACGCGTGCCGGTCTAACTGCAGGCATCCGCTCTGCTTTATTGCCCTTATATCTCTGATACACAGAACATACATTTCCTATAGGTAGGTCTATGAAGTAAGTTATTGTTTAAGTAGAATCCATTTCGATTGTTTCGTACAATAAATTGTAGTTTTTTTAATGAGATCTATTTTAGTAGGACTTTTGAGATTAAATTATATAGAGGTACCTACTCTCGACTTTAAAGCCCCTTATACATGTTGGCCGAGCGTGTATAGGTGGCTTTAGATATCTCTGAAAGAGATTTTTAAGCCACCTATACACGCTGGCCGAGCGTTGCCGAGCGATGGCCAACGCCATCATGTAGACAGCTTATTTGCCTTGACTGGTCATCGCTCGGTGTCGCTCGCCTAGTTGGCCGAATGAAGCCAAGCACCAACGTGTGTAGAGATCATTTGGCGCAACTTGTGTTCGCTCGCTGTCACTCGTGATCACTTGCCTCACTTCGGATCGGTGTCGGTTTTTGTGCACAAATCAAAGGCGCTCGTCTGCGCTCGGCCAACAGCGTCCACATATTTGTCTACCCGCCATTACACGGTTGATATCTGTCGCTCTCAGACGCCTATAAAACTTCAATTTCGACGTCCATAGTGTTTCAGTGCGTAATAAATACTGACAGTGGCCAACGTGTGGATAGCTCTACAAACTCTCGTCTACATTGGACGCTTGCATTGTCATTCGACGAACTTGTCGAACGTATGGACGTTAGCACTAGCCTTGTACATATTTGCCGCCGCTCGCGTTGGCTTAGGCTCGGCCAACATGTATAAGGGGCTTAACGTATTGATCACGATTACTTACCGTATTGGCCTGATCGAACGCTCTAGCTACTCAAAGTATGTTTAGCGTACCATTTAGTATAAAGCCGCCTATACACGCTGACCGAGCGTTGCCGAGCGATGGCCAACGCCATCATGTAGACAGCTTATTTGCCTTGACTGGTCATCGCTCGGTGTCGCTCGCCTAGTTGGCCGAATGAAGCCAAGCACCAACGTGTGTAGAGATCATTTGGCGCAACTTGTGTTCGCTCGCTGTCACTCGTGATCACTTGCCTCACTTCGGATCGGTGTCGGTTTTTGTGCACAAATCAAAGGCGCTCGTCTGCGCTCGGCCAACAGCGTCCACATATTTGTCTACCCGCCATTACACGGTTGATATCTGTCGCTCTCAGACGCCTATAAAACTTCAATGTCGACGTCCATAGTGTTTCAATGCGTAAAGCCCCTTATACATGTTGGCCGAGCCTAAGCCAACGCGAGCGGCGGCAAATATGTACAAGGCAAGTGCTAACGTCCATACGTTCGACAAGTTCGTCGAATGACAATGCAAGCGGCCAATGTGGACGAGAGTTTGTAGAGCTATCCACACGTTGGCCACTGTCAGGATTTATTACGCACTGAAACACTATGGACGTCGACATTGAAGTTTTATAGGCGTCTGAGAGCGACAGATATCAACCGTGTAATGGCGGGTAGACAAATATGTGGACGCTGTTGGCCGAGCGCAGACGAGCGCCTTTGATTTGTGCACAAAAACCGACACCGATCCGAAGTGAGGCAAGTGATCACGAGTGACAGCGAGCGAACACAAGTTGCGCCAAATGATCTCTACACACGTTGGTGCTTGGCTTCATTCGGCCAACTAGGCGAGCGACACCGAGCGATGACCAGTCAAGGCAAATAAGCTGTCTACATGATGGCGTTGGCTATCGCTCGGCAACGCTCGGCCAGCGTGTATAGGCGGCTTAATAAATACTGACAGTGGCCAACGTGTGGATAGCTCTACAAACTCTCGTCTACATTGGCCACTTGCATTGTCATTCGACGAACTTGTCGAACGTATGGACGTTAGCACTTGCCTTGAACATATTTGCCGCCGCTCGCGTTGGCTTAGGCTCGGCCAACATGTATAAGGGGCTTAAAACATTGCGAGGTATTGTAGTTCGCAACCCGAAGACCTTAGCTAATAGGCCTTATACATGTTGGCCGAGCCTAAGCCAACGCGAGCGGCGGCAAATATGTACAAGGCAAGTGCTAACGTCCATACGTTCGACAAGTTCGTCGAATGACAATGCAAGCGGCCAATGTAGACGAGAGTTTGTATAGCTATCCACACGTTGGCCACTGTCAGTATTTATTACGCACTGAAACACTATGGACGTCGACATTGAAGTTTTATAGGCGTCTGAGAGCGACAGATATCAACCGTGTAATGGCGGGTAGACAAATATGTGGACGCTGTTGGCCGAGCGCAGACGAGCGCCTTTGATTTGTGCACAAAAACCGACACCGATCCGAAGTGAGGCAAGTGATCACGAGTGACAGCGAGCGAACACAAGTTGCGCCAAATGATCTCTACACACGTTGGTGCTTGGCTTCATTCGGCCAACTAGGCGAGCGACACCGAGCGATGACCAGTCAAGGCAAATAAGCTGTCTACATGATGGTGTTGGCCATCGCTCGGCAACGCTCGGCCAGCGTGTATAGGCGGCTTAATAAGTCTCCTGTCTCATAACGCCCAGTAATTGCTCTGGCTACAATATCTTTCAAACCCGAACACAACAGTGCTTGTACAATGCAGTTTGGCGGCGGAAATACTCATCCAACCCAACTGTTGAGAGATCACCTACAATTCTAAGTTACCTGATGGGTGGCCACTGATCCGGCTGCACGTCAAGTAACACCGGTGGCTGGAAGATGCTGAGCCCTGAGTCAATCCAGGTCCACCTGCCCAGGGCTCCCGTTGCGCCTACCCACGCGTTCTCTATGCCTGTAGGTATAAGTTTACACTAGCAGCTATTACAATATTTCTATATTATACATCTACTTATACACCTCGCCGCAAGTCCTGTATGCCACGAAATTTGCTCATCTACACATGTAAATGTAGGTTTTATTGCCCATCTACACATGCGGAAAGCTTAGCTTGTTAGCTAATAAAGTTACTGTTGATTTTCTGCTCCGTATGAGCACAGACTCTGGAAATACGCCCGCTAAGTATATGGAAATAGAGTCAACCCCTATTACATGAATTATCACAGCGGTATTAACCTCTGCGTACTATTCAAAAGAGAAAAGCCAAAATGCTATATAAGTATGCAAGTAATAATTGTCCTGCACGTTCGGTCCAGCGCCGCCCTAGTCACCCACAATCTGACACAATATTTCCCATACATACAATGCATATTTATTTACCTACGGTAAACGTGATTAGACGTTGTAATGATTATATTAAAAAAAATGACCGTTTTTATAAATTTTTGGGCCGAACGTGTTAAATAAATCGTACAGTCATCCACATAAATAGCTGAACAAATACAAAATTTCGAATCGCTTATGCGCGTTAAGTTTAATTGAAACATTTGTTTTTCTTTGTGTGAAGCATGGTAAATCCATTTTATTTTATTTTTGTGAATAGAAAACAAAAATTGGTAAGAAAACAAAAAAAGAGGCAATTTTAAATTTAAAATTGTTCAGATTTTTATTTGGCTGACTGTACATCAAAAACTTTGTTACAAATCTAAAACTATGAATAAAATGAGGTACTTACTCGGTCTTATTTTGAGCATGGTCATGCCGAGCTTTTTCAAACACCGCATGCTCCCGATGTTTGCCAAACTAAGCCAAAACAAATTAAGTAAAACTTCCCGCCATTATACCAAGGTATAATTAACGCCTAAATGCTATATTAAGATTTACGTAAACAAATCAATTTGGTAATAGTCAAGAAAAACAATTACGTATTCAACAAATTGTAAAATGAAATTATTGTTTACGCATACTCACGCCTTTTATCCCCGAAGGGGTAGGCAGAGGCGTAACTGATGCACTTACTTTTCGCCGCGCGTATTCCGTCCCACGATGTGATAGGGGGCGAGTCTATCGCCATATTGGGCACCAATTCCAGACTCCGCGCTGATACTGAATAGAAAAATTCAGTATCACTTTGCCCGACCCGGGGATTATTGTTTATCCACAAGCAATACTTTTAATTATGATAGACCGAAGTTATTTCTAGTTACATTAGTATAAAAATCATTCTCATTATCCCATTTCCACAGTTGGACAAATAGCCTGTACCTTTCGTTTGTATGAGAAATCGCGTGGGATTTCGGCGGCTCGCTCCAAGGTCTGCGATCTTTGCCAGAGCACCATTGGCAATAAGTAGGTACAACTAATTATAGACGTAATTCCTTGTTAATTATCATCGCCTCAGGTCAGTTATTACCAACAAAATACCGTTATGTGGCTGCCTTGGTAACGTAGTTGCAAATTGCGTGCAAGGCACGACACCGCTCTGAGGTCCTGAATTTACCTTAATCCTGCGTCGGGCAAAGTGATAGGTATTGGGTTTCTCTGCTCAGCATCAGCCTGGATTCTAGAATTTGTGAACGATATGGCGAAAGGCTCGTCCCCTCACATTATGGTACGGAACCCACATGATGAAAAATTGGTACCTTGGGGATCTTTGTGTACTTTTTCGAGGATAAATTGATGTATGTTTGTTTTATGAAAGAAAAAAATCGCATATCGCCTGGGTATCTTAACTTGCCCCTGGATACCAATATCCAGAGTACCTACTTAGTAACAATGTAAGACTGGCCACGGAATTGCTCCAACGTTGTCGTGTTACCTCATCTTCCTGAGCACGCAATAGGCCGCCGCCTGGTGCCAGTTCATCCTTCCGTCATACACATGGTACAACCCGGATCTACACCGCACGGTCTTCAACTCTGATACCGGGGTTTGGTAGTGGCTATCTGTATGAAGAAATAAATAGTATCTAGATGAAAGTTACTCTGTACGAAACTTCTCAAAACCGGTTCAGTAGATCAGCCGTGAATGCGTAACAAACAGACAAATATTTTCGCACTTATAATATTAGTATGGAATCAGGAATGGATAATGCTCTTATTCCTATTTCCTCCTAGCAAAAAATTGTAATGTAAGAAAAGTACTTGCATTTGAAACTATAAGATCGAGATGTTCTAAGAGCTTACCTCTCTCGCACACGAATGGCCTCTCCAAACTGCAGGGGAGGTCCAGAAACACAGGTTTGTCGTGGTACACCCGCTCCAGAGCGACGCAGTCAGCGCCTCCGTCTGGCACTGGCACGTGGGTTCTGTTTAACCACTAAAATCATGGTCATTAGTGCAAGTTCACTTTTTTTTATACTTTAAACATTCAGTCTGTCAGTAATATATGATGTGGAGTCTGTATCTTGTATGTTAACATATCAAAGCCATTCACATTTTTTCCTTTATTACATTTAAAATATTATGATATTGTTGTAGCAAAAAGCCAGCTTAATTAGAACCTAAAGGTCACCACCACATATTAACAACATAGTGCCAGAAGAACCCTGAAATGTACGGGCTTGAAATGAATAGAAAGGCGACAGGTAAGTCTGATGATTATGTTATTTAAAAATATCGCATAATTACTTACAATAGGATAATGTCGAGCTACATTACTATCTCCCTCACTCCTGAGGATATCCAACGCAGTCCGCCTCAATTCCACTCCATGAAACCACCTATACCCTTCTGGATCTTCGGCGGAGTCTCTCCGGGCCCCAACCCACACTGATTCTATAGCTAAAATCGAAACTCAACTATACAGAACGGATCTATTGGATTATTGGTTGATCTTGAACTGTTTTCAAGAACCTGCCGAGAACTTAAATGTTGGAATAAAAGTTATTGAAGTTCAGATAGTCAAGAGAAACTTATCTAGCCACCTACTCAGTCATTCCTAGGTAAAGTGTGGGTAAATACTTACAAAACTGAGATTCAGAAAGAGCTTCGGCCAAGAATTCTGCTTTGTCTCTCGTGTCCAAGATAGCAAGGGAACCGTTGTGGTGACCGCTGTAATGAAATTGATAATTCAATAACGGATTATTTTCGCATCTTATTCGTATTAGTTAGGTATCTAAAAATAAACTTTTGCGTAATCTGTCGGTTTGAAATCGTAGAATGGATTTGGAGAAATGGGTTAATTTCCTAGATAACAAAGAATACTGCTTACCTAACTACCTACTTACTATAGGCACGTGGTGATGATATGCTTTAAATTACTTTTGAGAATATATTCTTACCGACACAGTATCTTCGCGTTCTCCCAATTCACTGGCAAATTTTGTATTAAATACTCCTTTTCGTTAAAAACGTACGATTCCCATTTATCTGATGAGGCTTGAGGCACTGGAAATAATAGCATAAAATCAAATTCATTGAGTAAATGTTAACGAGTTGCAGTGTTTCTAATTTTGTCTACAACCTAAATAGGCCGAGTGGATGAGTAGTTCCACTGTCTCAGGGAAAGTCTACGTGAATAGCCAGTTTTTGTAGGAGTATTTAATAAAGTGTTCCAAAACGCCTTAATGGTGTAGTAATAGTTTTGTTTGTTAGAGACTCTATGGTGGACGATTAAGCCGGTGATGGTATGGGTTGGGACGCGCCCACCAAAGTTGCATGGTGGACAGTTAGTCTAAGGGTGGACACAAGGATGCTAAAAACATAAAATCCATATCAAATCTGGGCATGTAGCTCCTTTTTTAGTACTCTGGCATAGGGCCCCTATAAAAATGGTTCTAGCAACGCCCATGTCTCCACCTAGTAGTACCTACTATTAGTATACACGTGTGTCAATTGAATTAAAATTTAAAGCAATATTCATACCTCTATATTGCTCATGGTAGCTCGCCAAACTAAATTCGAAAAACAGACACAAAGGAATTATTAACTCCATGTTCTACCACGTTCCGAAGAATTCCTCCGACTGCCGAGTGCCAAGTTCTCCCTCTCAGTCGAGTTTTCAATAAGTTTATAATAGAATATTTTGAAAACATACGCTAAACTATCAATAACCTTTATGTTGAAATATCAACATTATTACGTAAGATCCGAGTTAGCGTCGTCGCGTCGACGGACCGCGAAAGAAGTATTTTCATCTCCCTGGTCCGGAGTTCGGTAATGTATTGTAATGTATTGAACTCTTCATACATTATGTCTACTTGAGATGTAACTCAAACTTGAGATTGATTTATTAATAGCGCCCCTAGCTACTGCTCCAGGTGACGACAGGATAGTCTCTATGTTGTATCAACCACTACAAATGTGGAGTTTACGACCATTTTAGCATTATATAAAGGTGTGATAAAGAACGATGAATATTCGTTGTACGGGAGATATTGTAAACAAGGTATATTGAAATAAATAGCTCTGAAATTGTATTCGTGGACAGCGTGGACGGCGGTATGCAGGATGTGTTAAAAATAGCAAACAAATATCGCGAACGCAAGCCAATATCATTTTGGCGGCTGTGTAAAGATTGTCATTTAACATCATCATCATCAGGCACATGAAGCCCACTGCTAAAAATATTAGGGCTCTCCTGACTCCTAAAGATTTCCAGACCGACTTGTTCAAAGCCGCCTGCATGCTGCGCGTTCCTACGTCTTATTGAGTCGTCTGTCCAGCTTGCATTTATACCTACTGTATTAGACCTTGAAGTATTGATATTTATTATGCTATGGAATATAAGAAAATACAATAATAGGTTTACAACTGAGCAATATAGTTAAAATATTTTACAGTAAAGAACACTTGTGGTCTAATCCTGTTCCTGCTTGACCGGTGGTATCAAATATTTTTAAGGAAGTAGGATTTATAGTGTTTGGAGTTTCTTATAAATATGCTCGTGACTTCTGTGATGTAATGATTATCATGAGGGATGCCTCATTAAGTATATCTGTTATATTATCATGAGTTCAAACCGCACTTAAAAAGAAAGTTCCTGTCTCCAAAACTGTAAGGTTATCAATATCAGATTTTAATTATAATTAATCTTGTTTTTAAAAGTAAATTTATTATATTATACTCTTTATGGCATGAATAGATCCACCGTGGTATGACGGCGCATCGTAGGCAGCTTTATAAACGTACCAAAATCCCTTCTCAATATATTATTTTTTCGTTATTAAAATAAATACATTTAAAAGTAAAAGTATGTATTTTAATAAATTTCGTGGTTTTTAAACGAAAGACAATAGTATTATATTTTTTACAAGGAATGCTAACTTTATATAAATCGGACATACAAAAATTTTGATCCTGTTCGCCAGTAACTCAATCCACTGTGAAAAAGCAAAACACGTATAGTAAAGTGCATTATAACATACTTTGACATGATCGTAATGCACGAATTGCATTGATGTAAATACATCAATGACGAATTGGCATATTTCCTTCCAAAATATTGTGTTCTTTATAGAATTTAAGCATACCGAGACGTTTTGTCACTCGGACGTGTCAGATAAGACAGCAACTTATTACCATATTACCAATGGGCCAATACTGTGCCATCAACACTTTTATTCAGCGAAATGCCAATAGTAACTGACCCAGAATCATCAGAAGACTGCCCCATGTCCCAATGGCTTGAGAGGAGCCCCTACGAAAGCCCTTGTCAGGGGGATAGGTTGAAAGGGTACAGGTGGAGGGAGAGATACCATCTTGTAGACGGTGTTGCTGTTGAGAAGTATGATCCGTGTAAGTCTTGCAATGCAATGCATGATTGCATTGATTGATTGAATTGCATGGGCCGGTGCTTTGTATTATACTAGATTGCCCACTGCTGAGCATGGGCCTCCTCTACTACTGAGAGGGTTCAGGCCTTAGTCCACCATGCTGGCCTAGTGCGGGTTGGCAGACTTCACATAACTTTTGGATGCAAAATTTCATCCTGTTGTTCGGTCTATAACTAAGTATACAGTTTAATGCATAATTTTTTTTTTTGACATGCAATGACGAGACAAGAATGCCGTACGCTTGATGGTAAGCGATACGACCACCCATAAACAATAGCAACACTATCCAGCACCTAGAGATACAAAGTACTCATCATCCTGAGATATGTCTCAGGATGACGAGTACTTCTCTATCTTATGAGATGTTAAGTCTCATTATGACCCATAGTTACACTGGCTACAATATCCTTCAAACTGAAACACAATAGTGCATGCATACTGCTGCTTGGCGGTAGAAATAGACATTGCGGTGGTACCCACCTAGACGGACTCTTACATATGAGAAACGTACCACCGGTGGTTTATTGTCTTTGATTTTTCATTATTTAAGCCTTCATGAGGTCATTTTGTTCGAGTCATTTTATTAATCCGATGGTACAGCCTCTGCTCAACGTCAATTCGAACAGAGCGGTGACCGATCCTTGTTGAGGTCGAAATGTAGAGGCAAAGCCTTTCATTCTTGTTAAAAGAAGGTTTCAATAAATGGCAGCTACGCTGAACTTATATTTGTCTACAATCTACGTCATGAAAGGGCTAGCTCGAATAGCGACGGAATTAGTTAAAAAAATCTCAACATAATATCCACAATGGCCGTCTGTAAGATATTATAATCGGTTATCGTTGAAACTAACGTGAGGCCCAAAATATGTCCCAACCAAAACAATCCTCTTATTATACTATAGTACCATAACCAGTGCATGAGGTCAAATGGACCTCATACAGCCTTAAAAATTAATTAAGTTATTTATAACCACACCTCAGCGCATTATCATATTCTTGAAAACGTTATGAACTCTATCTACGGAATATTGTAGGTTATATAATTGTATAGTCGGGGATATAGTTAAGATCCATCAAAAGTTTTAAGAGAAGGGCTTTAATACCGAGAGCTCATCTAAAGGTTTGTTCGGATGCTGCGTAGCACGTTGCTGATGGGAGGATATTCGATATTTGAACCTGAGGCCTAGTGAATCAACAGCTGATAAACTGATAAAACATTGACTAGTTGATAGATGTTTAACAAATACTATTGTTAAACTGCCCAATACAGATAAACTTAATGTCGCCACAACGGCTAAGCACAAAATATGTCGCAAACGTTTTATTGTTGACATTAAACTGCACTGTACCTATGTTCTTAAATACTGTTTTATTCCGGATAAGTATGGAATAATTACACTATTTTGTGGTAAAGCTAACACGGCAAAGTTGCGTGGGACATATTCGTAACTGCGTAGAGCTGGTGTAGAGCAATTTTGAGTGCTACCATAATATTCCCACCGCCAATTAATCCCCGGGCCGTGTCGTATCGTCGTCGTTACGTTTCCATGCGCGACGTCGCGAGGTATCGTTTAATTACAAAAAGCCGAAACTGCCGAGCGGCGCGCGACGCGCCCGTGTCGGCAAGATGCGTTTGTCACACAAACGTTATCAAACTACGGAAACTGTGGAGTCGAGTAGTGTGTTATTTTTAAATGCTATAATACTACTGCTAGGAATAGAATCTTCTAATTTCGTAAGGGTTTGGATGGTAGTCAAAGATGTTCAATACAGAGTGATGGATTATCAGGTACTAAACATATAATATGCGGAACTACAACCAGGTGAGAGTAAGTCTTGTGCCCCAAAGTAGCTGAGGCGATGAGCAGTTATGTTATTTTTATTTTCTAACAATAATTTAATAAACAACCCAAAGATCCTCCGGCTCATCATTCATAATCAGTGCCCTAACTAGGGTGGTGCCAGGACCAGGACGCAGAAATGACCACATCGGGACCAAATTTTATGTCATTTATGGGCGCAGTTATAGAAGGTCGCACCGGCATAAAAGGCTAGTTGCAGGACTGTCCATAATGTCAGTAAAACAGTTGATAGGTTAAGTCTTCGGGATTTCTCTTATTGCAGCATGATTCACAAACCAACATTTAAATAAAGGATAGTCGTAAATCCTAGTACTGCCCACCTATTACAGCGCTGCTCTAACAACTACTGCGTAATACATACGCCATGCCTTAGAAAAAGTGATTATGAAGTGGGATAATTTTTAAGCGGGGATTTCACGGCTTAAGCGGTCTTTGATTAATTATTCATCGTAATATACGTCTGCATTCATAGGTATTTGCCCAAGGGGTATTTAGAGGCCTAAAACACGAGCCTAAGGTTGCACACTGGGAATGTAAGCGATCAGGAAAATTAGTGAGGCGCGTCATCATGGAGGGCATTATTTATACATACCTAGGTACTGGGTACTTAGAGGTACAATGTCAGGAATTTAGTATGACTTGAAAATAATAATTTCAATGGAATATTAAATTTAAGCACTAGGTACGTGTAATATATGATTGAGTGTAATTTTAGAAATTAATCTCTATAATAGATTATCTATGATGGGGACTATTAAGTAATAACTATAACAAAAAAAATTAAACATCTTTATTATGGCAGTATTTTTCGTAGATTGAATTTCAAAGACAAAATACTACTTAGCGTCTTGACAAAGACAGAAAAAAGAATATTTCTTACGTTAGGTACCCAAGTAGGTAAAAAAATATAATAGCCGTAATCAAGAGTCTCTATTAACCCTGTGCCACGTTCCGCCCACCTGTCGCGCATACAACGCATGTGGCCCATAAAAGCCGCCGCGTGGTCTATCCTATCCACTTCCAAGTCAAGCCGCCATCGTGAGAGGTCTACGGGACCATTTTAATTAAACCACCTCGAAGATATCAGGTATGTGCTTTAAAATATTTAATATTCAGTGTAATTTTTTTGGAATTTTTATGTTTTTAAAAGTGAATTTAATTTTATAAATATGTATCGTTCTTTTTTTAAAGTTGTTAAGTACATACTTTACGAGTTTTGTCAGGTTTAAGAAAAAGGTTTTAGTGGATTGGTTATATTTCAATAGTTTTATTTAAAATACTAACAGCAAGTTATGTAAAATAAATTACCGAATAAAATTACATAAAATTTGCTTCTGTTATGCGTTATAATTTATAAAATATAATTTGCCTATAATTACATTGCATTCAATCACAAAAGACTAGTAATGTTATGGAACTTAGCATATTAAAGAAAAAATACTTTGACTAACATTTGTTGTGTAGAATGGACAAGGAAATAAAAAATAAAAATAAATACAAAATAATATAATTATATAACATTGTAAAGAAAAGTTTGTTTGTAGGTTTTTAAGGGATAATTAATCCCTGGAGCATCTCAACTGATTTTGAAAATTCTTTTACTGATAAGTAAAGAAGCTATATTACTCCTGACTGCTACATGCTATTTTTTATCTCGGGAAAATATCCCAGAAAACCAATTCACGCTCGCGGAGTCGCGGGCAAAAGCATATCTATTAAATATTCATTAATTTTAATTTATTTATTGCGCTAATGCTATTAACAATTTTACAATTACGAATTTGAGGACTAAAAGCGTAAGCACATAACACAGACAAAGAATTCAAATATCTATTTTTTTTAGAGGGACACAAAGCAAAAATAAATAAAACATCTAGAAAGATTTTTCATATTTAATAAGCGAACGTCCATAATAAATCGTTACTTGTAACATTTTAATTATTTTTAATAAGAAAGAAGATTAGGGAGAAAAATTTAAATATTGTTAAAGTAAGGAAAGCTTACATTTTTGGTACATTCCGTATTTTATAGCAACATATTAGGGTCATTCAGCTCAAAAGTACGCACTTTTTTTCTATCGTCTACACACTCAAAAATATAGGGTCCTGATAAACGTTTTAACACTTTATTTAAAGTAAATTTATTCTACTTTCATTATTTAATGAGTTTTTTTACATTCTTCATCGTTTTTTTTGCAATACATGTTTAAGTGCAGCGGGAGAAATTCGTACTCTAGACCCATCATGTGGGTAAAACTACGCAGAGATGCGGTTAATAGTTCGCATACTGGGTAAGCTTCGCACGCAGGTAAACTACATGCATATAATTACAAATTGTATAAGTACACATGGAGTCATATGGAATATGTTTTTAAACTTCCTTTATTCTTGGTACAAATATTGTAAAAATAAACATTAAATGTACACCTATTGTAGGCACCAGGAACATAATTAATTAGACTGTATTTATAACAAACTTTAGTTATTTTTCTAATTTAATGATCACTGTAATTTTAGGAACTCTTGATGTTACTTTTCATTATAATGAAGTTATAACAGCGTGCGTACTTTTAATCCCGTACTCTTACCCAACAGGGAATATTTTAAACAATCATACGTCAGTTGAGATGCAGTTATTTTTGAGGACAGAATTAATAACTAAAATAAAAAAAAAATAATTTAAAAATTTAATAAACTCACGCCTATTATCCCCGAAGGGGTAGGCAGAGGTGCAACTAGTGCACCCACGTTTCGCCGTTATTCCGTCCCATGATGTGATAGGGGGCGGGCCTATCGCCATATCGGGCATAAATTCCAGACTCCGAGCTGATACTGAATAGAAAAACTCAATATCACTTTTGCCCGACCCGGGGATCGAACCCGAGACCTCAGCTTTGCAGTCGTACTGTAATACAACTACGCCACCGAGGCAGTCGAGAGATAACTAAAATAAATACTATAATAATCGTGTAAACTTAACATAATCAACGGTTTTTTGTAAACTGATGCACCGTCTATCCATAAACTTTTTCCCAGCACAAAATAGTTGATAACTAATCAACAAAATCACGTTGATCGCCGTTTTTAGCTAAACAAGTGAGGCTAGGTAAAATAGCTTGTGGGCTCTGACATCATCCCTGACGCACCCCTAATTTAGCCGAAAAAGTGTCTGACCCCCTCAATAGGTTCCGAGATATTAACCATGCGAAATTATACCCACTGCGTGCTGTTGCTCCGAATGACCCTACATAGTAATATATATTACATACTAGTGGACGATAGCCTAGTTGGGAATGGAACGGTCTGCTGAGACAATGTCCGGAGGTTCAAAACCCAAGGCACACACCTCGGACTTTTCAAAGTTAAGTGTGTATTGTTTATCAATTATCGTTCACTTTAACGGTGAAGGAAAACATCGTGAGGAAACCTACATACCCGAGAATTCTCCATAAGAATTTCGAAGATATGTGAAGTCTGCCAACCCGCTCTAGGCCAGCGTGGTGGACTAAGGCCTAACCCCTCTCAGTAGTAGAGGAGGCCCGTGCTCAGCAGTGAGCAGTATATAATACAGGGCTGGTATTATTATTTATATTATTATATAACATACGTTGTCTACATAATATGTCTGGGAATATTTTTTAAAACTTAACAACAAAACTTTATAACATGAAATTCCATTTTCTCAACCAAAGCAATCTTGAGGTGTCTTAAATATTTACGTTTTAATATGTCTTCCAAGTTTATTTCAAACATACCCAATCCGATCATATTTCTGAGGGCTAGTTGACCACCGCAAAACTAGATTTGAAATTCTTAAGTTATTTTAAATACGTATGGGGCTGCACTGTGATGCCGAGCATCACTAATTAATATAATAATATGTATGGTTTATATACTTACTAGCTAGCCCTGCGAACTTCGTATCGCTTCAGAATCAATTAATGTTATGTTAACTTATTCATGTTATTAAAATTAAATGAATTATTAAAATGAATTAAGCTCAACAATGAATGCACAAAAATCTAAATTATAAAGTTATATATTCATACACAGACATGCCACGATAATAACTATACTTCGTTCACCTCTTCCACATTCATAGTTCTCATCATATATTTTCGCCGATTGTGGGCATACCGTCCATCCGTACCATTCACATTCGCTCTGTAAATACTTTTCGTGACTCGTCTTTCAACCATCCTCTCCACGTGCCCACATTACCTCATCATACTTCTTTTAATTTTAATCACCACATCATCTTTCAATTTATAACGTTCTCTAATCATACTATACCCATGCGATAAGAAATAGTGACTCTACATAATATACTGTGTAAGGAGTGCACTTCCACCCGATTCACTCGACTTTCGTGCTTCTTCTGCTAATCCAGCATTCACTTCGTCGCCAACAGCACAGTATTGCGAATCGCTATTCTTGTTGCCCTTACCCTGATACAGGCTTTGGAGTTCTCATTACACAGACTTCAATGCCCTTACCAGGCGGCCCTCAGTCCCATACGTTAATGACAACGCTGATCACAGCTTATTCCTCGGCACATGATCATATAACCCTTTTCCAAGTTTGCGAAGGCACAAAAGACTGTTTTGATTTGGCCAAATGTTTCTCCGCCATGTACCTTATGGAAAAGACTTGGTAAATCAAACACACAGCCCAAAATGCTTTTCTGTGTATACGAAAATTTACGTTTAAACGATACAGCTAATCTTAACTAATTGAGAGTTGGAACTCAATTCTTTAAAATCACTTTTCACCTTTGAAACTCAAAGCTTTTCACTGACGAATTTCCAAAACAACCGTTTTTTTTTTGCATGGCCATCTTCGGCTCATTAGGGACGGCTGCGGGCTTCCTCCGACTCACGTCTAAGTTGTCGTCCGCAACCGCCCCTGCGCGTACCGCTGTTGCGGTCCTTTTCCTGTTGCGGGGGCTCAGAAGCCCCCGAAACACCGTACCGTGTCCACCTTTTGAAAACAACCGTATGTAGAGAATTCATTAAAACGAATTGAAATACAAAAACCGTCGAAAACTGAATAAAAATTGCATTGTAGGATATTTAAAGAAAAATTGTGAAAACTAAAAAAAGATGCTAATTCGCGCAGCGGTATGCAATGAAAGGAGGTAACATGAAATTATAATATAAGTACTCTTTGCGACCGCCACAAGGACTGCGCAACTGAATCTGCTGTCTAATAAAAAGTAAAAACAATTGAATTTCATAGTATTTAGTTTACTACTTGAAATAAAATAATATTGCGACTATAAATTAAGATGTAAGCTATCCTATCTTTCAAGTTGGATCAAACTGCACACGGTGTGCAAATTTGATTAAAATCGGTTAAGTAGTTTAGGAGTCCATCGCGGACAAACAACGTGACATGTAATTTATATATATTAAGAAGAGAAGATATGAAATATTTAGGCATTTGAAAAATATAAATATGAAAGAAATACCTACATATTATAATGAATAATTAATCTCTGATGAAGCAGTCTTTTTTTTTTCAAAATAGAAAATAAATTTAATGAAATGATTTGATTTGTTTAACTTGCAAAATGTTGAGTTTCGATATAATCGTTTCCGCCCGCATAGTATTACATTACCCCAACCATAAACAAACCAGCCATGTATTATATACTGCCCACTGCTGAGCACGGTAACTCTACAACTGAGAGGGTTAAGACCTTAGTCCTCCACGCTGGCCTAGTGCGGGACTTCATATACCTTCGAAATTCAGAGAACTTCTCAGGTATGCAGGTTTCCTTACGATGTTTTCCTTCACTGTTAAAGCGAGCGATTATAATTTACAAAGAATTCACCCATAACTATTTTTTTTGAAAAGACAGAGGTGTGTGCCCTTGGGTTTTGAACCTGCGGACATTCGTCTCCGCAGTGCGTTCCACTCCCAACTAGGCTATCGCCGCTTTTTATTACTTCATTATTGGGATAAAAATATTAGGTAAAGATAACGTAGCTATTAGTGAATTTTCAGAATCGGATTATACTTACGGTTTCCAGCAATAAGCGCGTTCGAATAAACAAAAAAAAACAGTCTCTTCGGCTATATATAATAGTACTACAGATGTCTATAATTCTCAAACATGTAGTAATAACGGTATCCCCGGGGAGTTCTAGTAATCACTACAATGTCTTTCAAACAGATCAGTGCTTGTACAATGCTGGAGGCAGTAATAAATATGGCGGTGGTATCTGCCGACCGGAAATCTCTACAGGCTAAAAATTATATACACACCCACATCACGACTTTATCTCTGAAGGGTAAAGCAGGGGTACAATAATGACACTCATCATGGGCGCCGCCAGGATCACTTTTAGGGGTGCATATAACTGGTGGTAGGACTCTCACATGTAAGAGTCCGTCTGGGTGGGTACCACCGCAATGTCTCTTTCTACCGCCAAGCAGGAGTGCATGCACTGTTGTGTTGCAGTTTGAAGGACATTGTAGCCAGTGTAACTACAAGACATAATGAGACTTAACATCTAATGTACTTGGTATTGAAGCACATAGTATTTGTCATCAAGCATTGGAAAGCTTTCTTTCTCAATATGTCCGGTTCTAATTGAGGTACATTATTCGTTTTTCTTTCGGTCTTAGAACACTTGCTGGAACGAGTTCTTTCATATGAACTTTTGTCCATTTAAATTGGTTCATTTGGAAGGAAGCTAGGTGTGAACATTCAACTTGACTTTCAATATGCGTTCAACTTTAACTTAGACTTACTCAAACTGAATTAAATCATGACAAAGATGCGCAGCAACAGGGGTCCGTTAATACTGTATTTAATTATTTTACAAATTTACAGTAAATAACTGTTATGCCAAAAATGCACCATAGTATACTCTATGATATAGAGTTTTATTTAGAGTTGAAATACTCAGTTATATTCGCACTCTTAATAAAACAATGACCTAATGCAAAATCGTTGACTTGAGGGAATCGTCACAAAAATTAACTGCATAGAACATTTTTTTAAGATGGGCTGGGATCGAACATAGTTTCAAACAATTTTGACCCTGTTCCCAATGTTAAAAATATTTAATAAATATTTTTTCTTAGTCGATGCAGCTTGCCCTTTAGAATCCAATTTTTTCTAAAAATCATCTAACCAAAATTTTGGATTAGGTAATCGTTTTATTATATTAAGAGTGCTTTAATATGTTTAGCATAGATGGCTAGTAAAGTCAGCCACGAAATGCAAGCTCAAAATTTTAAATCGCCTGTACTATTGTGTCCCACCAACTTTTTTCTTTACTAAGTTCTATTTGTCTTGATCTTTAATATTTTCGATATAAGTTAATGTTTTCACTAAAGTTAACATACATAGGAGATTTGAAGTGATGTATTTCTTCATATATTTTTGTTGCTGATATTTGTCAGCTATAATTTGTACATCATGTAAGCTAGCATATAACTAGATTGTTTTGACAAAACATAGTTATATTACTACTAGAGTTTAGTTTCTAAATTTCTAAACAAGTTATAATTCCATTTGTATTAATCAGAAGTAATTAATGGAGTTTTAAATACCTTATCATAATAAACATACTGTTTAACTATGAACTAATAGTTTTGTCACTCCCTTCCGTATCGAATATTATGAGTGATAGATTATTTTGCTCGTGGAGTCTCTTGATGATGCGACATTATTTTCGATATTAGAAGTTTTCATCACAATAACATTATAATTTTAATCTTGCGACAAAATAAGTGTGATTGTGCTTTGTTGCACTTTTATCTACGTATCCCGGTATACTTTTTTTTGCAACTACATGACGAGATGAGCAATTCACTCACCTGGTAATAGGAATTGTTCATACAGTAGAAACACCACTCAGATCTTTAATTTGCAAAGCGTTAGGTGGCTTTGTAGTGCGCTCGTCATCCTGAGAAATTAAACGTTCAGCTCTGAAGAACTTGTATCCATGGACAAGAATAATTTGAAAAACAAAACAACTTTTTATACGAGCACGGAAAAGTGACTCTATTGCACCAGATGTTAAGGGTGCAAATAGATAGATGATTACTCCTCGCCAGACTGTTATGCCGGCCTATTTAAAACCGGTAGTCTACAGGCTGATCCTAGAACTCGACACACTTACATGAGCACTATGGAAGGTTTTACATCTTGTCTGCGGTGGTCGCTGTCCAGGCGTATTCAAATTTCTACCACCCGTTTCATTATAATCCTACTAATATTATAAACGCGAAAGTTTGTAAAAATTTATTTTTGTTACTCTTTAACGCATAAACTACTGAACGGATCTCCATGAAATTTGTAATACGGGTAGATCATGTCCTAGACTAACACATAGGCCTTTTATCCCGGGAAAATATAAAGCGGAACTTTTATCCCAGAAAATCTTTTTAACACGGGTGGAGCTGCGGTCAAAAGCTAGTGTTAATAAATTACATTGGATTCACAATAGTGTGCTTTAAACCGAAATAACAGTGCTTCACGTTGCTTCTGGCACCAGAAATATATAGCACCTTAAGAACGAAAAGGACACAATTAAAAAAAAACGAAAATTGAGTTATCGTTATAAAATGACTTAAAACGAAATTCTCAATATAGCAATAACTCACGAATTAAAGATACTGTTCTGTGCAATAACTCAAGCACAGTCATATTATACAAGCGGGAAAAGGACCAAACTGTTATGTCGGGTCTTGTTTTAAGTCGTTTTATAACGATAACTTAATTTTCGAGTTTTTTGAACTACAACCCAGAGGAACTCTTAAAATTGCCCGTAAATTATAGAAATACACTCTTTACAGTGTCTTTTAAACCAAAACACAATTATTATACTTAATAATTAAAGATATTTTTAAATCAATAATGTGATTAAAACGTCAATATGTGGAACACTGCAGCGCTAATACTTAACTCTATTTGTTAGGTATGTCCCTAACATACACTCTCCTCTCAATGTAAGCGGCAAAACTATGTATATATACTTACATTGAATTTTGGCAGGGCCACGTGGTTGATTTCGTCTACAGCATGCCACCGTTGTGATACCTTAGTCTTCGAAAGACAATTAGGTACTATAAAAATGTACAAGAAATCATCGTAGGTACCTACGTTTATTTTACTTCTGTCGACTAGACAAAACTCCGCTGTACAAAACCGAAGACGAGCTTCACCCTAAACCATTATGCAACTGCAAATTTTTTTCTTTTTTCATACGTGCACAACTAATTGACTCCACTTCATCTGTTGGAAAGTGGAGTGGGGTCGGAATAGAGTGTCAACTGACGACAGATAGTAAGCCTTTGCCAATCGACACAGTTATGCCGGTTTGTTTGATTGTTGACCCAATGCTTGGTGGAGAGCCAGGCCTCTTAGCTATCAACCATACAGATTACACCTTAGCTTAGTTACAGACTTAAAATTAAAAGCTAGCTAACTAGTGCCTGATAGATCTTAATACAATGCAACGAACGGAAAATATTACAAGTTTATATAAATAGTCTGTTATCCTCTAATAATGAATTGCATTGCCGTTTCAATGTGCACCCATTTATTCATCCAAGTAGGTGCTTAATTACTACAACGGAAAATTTAATAACCGTAGGGTTTCCTTCCATTCATCCGGTAAGAATAGCCAAAACCCAATCAATCCTCTGTCCTTCGAAATATAATAAAACATAACTGGAATAAAAAGGTTTTTCGTATAAATTGTGTAGGGCCCTGCATTGTCCTCTATTTATAGCGGTTCTATTTAAACTTGATGTTTATCTCAATAAGAGTACGATAGAGTTCGGCGCGTACGACATTTTACTTATTCGCCATTTGTTAGGTCAGCCCGGATTCTGCAGGGAATGTCGTAAGCGCCATTTGGCGTACAACTCTTTGTGAGGGAAAGTTAAATTGGCATTTTGTAGAACATTAAACGTCTTTAGAAGGGTTCCGTATAAAGTGAGGCCCGGGGTCGTTCACTTGGGTTTTTGTGTAGAAATATTAATATTTATAAATAATGCATGATGTCCAGGATCAAATAAACGTACGTTAATCTTAGCAACATCAGATGCAAGAAACATTCGTCACTTTCGTCGAGGGCGTACTTTTATTTGATTTCCCTAATACGAAAGATTACCTCGGCCAAGTTGTAAGCACAAGCTGTAAAATCAGATTAAACTGTTAATTAAAGTAACAACCAAATGTAAAATGTCTCAAACGCCAAAGCAACTCGAATCAAAGGCCTAGAAGGCTATAAACGGTTTAAATTCCATTAAAAAGGTCTTAAATATTTTATGAGTGTGTAATGTGTATAAATTGAATTCGCACATGTCTTGAGTGTTTTAAGCAGTTGATTTCCTTCGGGGGCCATTTTGTGCGAGTCGCCAGAAGCGATTGAAGATTAATAGGCCATCGGTTAGGACATTGAATTTTTGGCAAAGATTTTTCCAGTTTGAAAATACGTAAGTAGGTATACTTGTAATATTATAGTATAAAAGGTAAACATAATTATAATTTCGCTGTGTTCGTTTCTTAATTCATAATTGCACCTGTACATGACATTTTGACCATGTAGGTACATGACATTATAAATACATATTTTATTTTATTCTTCGAATAGAAAGAAATATTACTAAAAATACAAAGCAAATATTTTTTTGTCAATCAAAAGTCTAAACAAAAAAACAGTCGGTACTAACATTTATTTTCGCAAATCCAACCCACGGCGTTAGCCACTTTTAGTTTAGCAGAAAGCAAGAGTAATTACGTTTGTTAACAAGCAGCGAAACTTAAAACTTTAACGCGCTAAGTTGTCATTTCTGCCGCCGCGCCCGCCCGCCATATAGCCTCACGTTCCGTTTTCTAGTTAATGTGTTGCCAACCGTGAAAATAATATCCGACGTTCTATGAATTTACGCCTTTGAGTTGGCCACATTGCGAACGTGGAACGTTTGTTATTCAAAAATGGAACCGTGCGATAATTTTAAAATAGATTCTAAATGTTGGATTTCAAGTTATAATATATTCTACTTTGTACTTAAGGCATATCTGAAGCAGCGGGGGTAAACTAAGCATGTCGTGGGAATGACAATAGATAATTTTACTTAAGTCGACTGCCATTAAAATTAACTCTAAGAAAACTTTAAACTTATAATTTACTCTGCATTACTTCAGATGGACTGTAGAGATCGCTAAAGGCAAGTAAATAAAAAAAATATGATTTATTTTTGCTTTTTTGATGACATGGTTAATTCATGACTTACCTGCATCAGATATATCATAATTTATATCTTTGACGATATTCTTTAAAGACAAGCCTCGTAATTCATGATACGTTAAGTTCTATAATAATTTGTGCATTTTGAGATAATTCTCCTTTGATTGATAATGTAACTAAAACATAATGAAAGGTCAGAATTTAGCCTTTGCAGAGTAGCTGTTATTTATTATTTTTAATGAAATAATTTTAAATTAAAAACATAAGATTAAAAAATGCAAATCCATGATATAGATCTACCATTAATAAGAAAATCTATTCATTAACCGAGTAGCGTCACTCCTACACATACTATGAAATATTTGACGTCTAGACACGCCTGCCCACTCTTCTTTTGGTTACTACCATGCTCAAAAGATATGAACACTTGAAAGAGTTGTCAGATAAAAACGAGAATATTTTTCCAATTAATTACACGTAGTACAACTGCAATGTAGAGGTCTCGCGTTCGATCCTCGGGCGGGCAAATTGATATTGAGTTTTTCTAATCAGTATCAGTCCGGAGTCTGAAATTTGTGCCCGATATGGTGATGGACAGAATACCTACGCACGGTGAAAAGTGGGTTTACTAATTGCACCTATGTCTACCTCTTCGGGAATGAAGGGCATGAGTATGAGTGTTTGTACTACACTCATTAACGCTCATGTTTTTAAATTAAAACACAGTCGTAAACGTAGCTAATTCAAAATATTGTACGTCGATTTAATCCATTCTTCTCTGGAATGCACTCCCTCTCGATATTAGGACGACCACGAATCGTTTTGCATTCAAAGCAAAGGTTCGTATGCTGTTGCTTGACAAGCTGATGGAATCATCTCAGTAATCGTCTTCTATTTTATTATTAGGTATATGTATTTATATATTATTATTATGTATTTAATAATATATTATTATGTATTTTATATTTTATTATGTATTTTATATATTATTATGTATTTTATATATTATTATTTAGATTTATAAATTTATATTGTATTCGTTACCATGTTTAGTAGTGTATTCATATTGTGTACTTTTTATATTTATACTCTTTTTTTCCTTGCTCATTTTATGTTGTATCATTATTTATTACACCTTCCCATATTGTTTATCTCTGCATCACCCTAAGGTTGACTGTTAGAGAATGCCTTCGGCATTAAGTCCGCCTTTATACATTGTTGTATAATAAGTAATAAATAAATAAATAAATCAATTTAAACCAGATAAATATTTATAGACATGTATTTATTTTGTGTAAGATGGAACTTGTATATACTAGTAATGTAGAACACAGTAACCTTTCCTCAAGAAATATAATTACGAAGCACACACATCATACAAACGTCAACTATTGGTACTGGAATCATACCCGTTACCTCTCGCTCGTAGCCGGTTCAACACCTACTACGCCACAGAGACGTCCAATGGACAGAGGGAATCAAAATTAAATATGACAGACAATATACTGGCAGCCCAAGATAAAGGTATGTGCACACTCATGGTCCTGCTAGATTTTTCACGTGCCTTTGACTGTATCATTGTTGCCTTATTGTTGTCTAAGATGCGATATTATGGTTTTGATGATGTTACTTTGAAATGGTTTCACAGCTATCTTAGTAACAGAAACCAACGTGTTGAACTGCGGCTAGCAGATGGCACCTCCCGAATATCTCAGCTCACCACAGTACAACGGGGTGTACCACAAGGCTCCATCTTGGGTCCTATTTTGTTTAATCTATACTGTGCAGATATAGTAAACAGCCTACGTCTATGCAGCTACCATATATATGCAGATGACATCCAAGTCTACATTTCCTTCAAGCCAAATATGTACCAAAAGGCTGTGGCTGATTTAAATGAGGATCTGAAAAGAATTGCAGATTGGTCAGATCATAATTGCCTGGTTCTAAATCCAAATAAAACTAAATACATGCTATTTGGCACAAAAGCACAGTTGAACTCATTACCTGTATCATTTGATGTGAGATTGCTGAACCAGCCAATAGAAAGAGTTCATGAAGCCCGCAATCTTGGACTATTTGTGGACAGCACATTGAGGTTTGAACGGCATAGCGCTAATGTGGTTCAAAATTGTTTTTATCGTTTGAAAACTCTATACAAAATAAGGACATATTTATCCGTCAAACTGCGCGTGCAACTCGTCGAAACGTTGGTTTTGTCTAGACTTAATTATGCAGACACTGTCTATGGACCACGTTTGCTGGCTCGTACGAATCAGCTTATACAGAGAGTACAGAATGCCTGCGCCCGTTTCTGTTTCTCCATCCCTCCGAGATCTCACGTTACACAGTACATTAACCAGCACTCATTACTAAAAATGAAGTTGCGTCGCAAATTACATCTTGCGTGTCTTCTTTTTGGGGTTGTCAAATATAAGGAACCCTCATACTTATATAATAAACTCCGGTGGATATCAGGCGACAGAGATGGCTCACGTAGGGAATGTTCACTACAAATCAGTATTCCGCAGCATAAAACTGCTGCTTTTAAGGGTACTTTTCGCTACGCCGCTGCCAAAATTTGGAACAACTTACCCCCGCCAATTAGACAATCTGGTAGCCTTTTCACGTTTAGGACACGTCTTCGTAGATATCTTCTCGAATCCCAACAAGAACTGGGTAACGTAAACGTTGACTTGTCATTATTATAATATTAGTTTCCATGGTATCATAGTTATTATTATTTGTAAACTAGGCGTATATATACGATCTTTGTACATTTGAGCAAATTTTAGGTTATGGCTCAAAAACACAGCTCAATAATTCACCTAGATATGATTTGACGTGGCAACCGCATGGTGCCAATGACACTGACATTAGCAAAGAGCATTATAGTACTGGAAGACATTAGTGTCTAGGCACAGATTATCCTTTATTTATCTATTTTCCTTGTACTGGTAAGGCAAAGGATATAAGACCATATAGCTCGCCATATGTGTAAAATAAATATATTTTATTTTCTTATAATTTACAGTCTACCGTGCAATATACCGTGTAAAAAACGAATAATTAAACCATGGTTGACACCTGGTTTACTACGCTGCATTCGGCACAGAGATAAGTTACATCGTAAAGTTAAAAATAATCCAAATAACAACATTTTAGAAGTGTCTTACAAACGCTACCGTAATTTATGTAATTTCCTTATTAAAAAACTCAAACGCAATTACGAAAAATCAATACTTGAAAGTGCGAAAAATAACAAGGAAAAGTGGAGTGCAATAAAATCTATAATAAAAGGTAAAAAATCGAGAACTACGGCGTCAGAACTTATAAACGACAAAAATTTAAGTATCATGGAAGTAAACAACTATTTCTCAAACATAGGCAAGATTCTGGCTGATGAAATAACAAAATGTACACCTAATTATGTCCCCCCCCACGATTATAATATAGTAGACTCTATGGTGCTGCTTTCCCCCGATGAAGTAGAGATTGAATCCCTAATTAATGGTCTTAAAACTAATTGTGCCACAGGTTGGGATTCTGTTCCAGCAAAATTATTAAAACTGGCTAAACACGTTATTGTACCAAATTTGACTATACTTATTGATCTATGTTTTGATCAAGGAGTATTTCCATCGGTTTTTAAAAAATCTCTCATAACGCCTGTTCACAAGCATGGCGATCGGCTTTGTGTCGAAAATTATCGACCAATTTCGGTACTAACTTCACTGTCAAAAGTCCTGGAAAAGGCTCTAAACAATCGTTTAATTAAATACTTAGAACATCACAATATTCTTTCAAAAAATCAATTTGGGTTTAGATCAGAAAGAAGCACAGAGGATGCCGTAAGCCAATTAATAAACTACGTCACCAATCAGATTGACAGCAAAAAGAAATGCTTAGGCGTCTTCTTGGATTTGGCTAAGGCGTTTGATACGGTCTCAATCCCCAAACTTGTGAACAAACTTTATAAAATTGGAATCAGAGGTAACGTTCTCAAAATTTTTAAAGATTTTTTAATAAACCGTAAACAACAGGTTAAAATAGGTGAACACGTAAGTCCAGAAGCAACAGTGACCTTTGGAGTCCCACAGGGCAGTATACTCGGTCCGAGTCTTTTCTTGATATATATTGATGAGCTGTGCCAAAAATCTCTAACCGGCGGCAAAATATTTACCTACGCTGATGACACAGCTTTGATATTTTGTGGAGAGACCTGGGAAGAAGTAAGAGCAATCACAGAGATAGGGCTGTATAATGTTAGTAATTGGCTGAAAGACAACACTCTTACGTTAAATATAGAAAAGACGAAATTTATACAGTTCAATATTGCTAAATCCTGTCCGCAGGACATTGATATCAGGATTCATTCCTGTAACTTCACTTCTAAAAGTGTTAACTGTTGTTGTCTTCCCATTACCAAAACTACTCACATAAAATATCTCGGTGTCGTCATTGATGAACACATACGCTGGCGTAATCACATCGAACTTATTGTATCGCGAGTTAGAAAACTTATTTGGGTCTTTAAGAATATAAGACATGCTGCTGACTTTAACCTTCTTCGTACTGTTTATTTTGCATTGGCACAATCTGTAATCGGGTACTGTATTGGGGTATGGGGTGGGGCCTGTAAGTCATACATGATACATTTAGAAAGAGCACAACGATCGTTATTAAAAGTAATGACTTTCAGCCCCTTCAGATTTCCGACCAAGTCTCTTTACAAAAAAAGTGAAGTCCTGACGGTCAGGCAGCTGTATATTTTCCAACTGATCCTAAAACAACACAAAATTACCCCAGTCGATAGTAATCATCATAGACCAAAGAGAACCATCACTAGTACATGCAAGAATGTTATACCCATATGGATTTTTCATTCCGTTTAACAAACTGAAGATTAAAATGTGACGTCACAGCTATCTGCTGTCTCTCTCTTTAGAGTGACAAAGGTTTATTTTCAAAACCAGGACGTAACATAATTAACTGTCCATAATAATATGATATAATATGGCTGCCTCGGTGGCGTAGTTGTATTATGGTACGACTGCAATGCTGAGATCTCGGGTTCGATCCCCGGGTTAGTCGGGTCGGGCAAAGTGATTATTTTCCATTCAGTATCAGCTCGGAGTCTGGAATTTGTACACGATAAGGCGATAGGCTCGCCCCCTATCACAGCATGGAACGGAATAACGGCAAAAAGTGGGTGCACTAATTGCACCTCTGTCTACCCGGGGGATAAGAGGCGTGAGTGTGTAATAATATGAGATCGCACCATAATATTTATTTTTATCTCTATAAAGTAATGCGGTTTAAATTAATTATGAAAACCAACTACAGCGGCTAGTAATAGTTGATATTTAAAAAATATAATTTGAGTTAGAAAGTTTATTCCGAACAAAATTGGCATATTTACATACTTTTTTGGTATGTGTAGTTCGGAACTACTAGTTCCACTTACATAAAAAAAATACCTCACCACGCGGTGGTGAATTCAGTGGCGGCCTTGGAGGAGGGGGGCAAACCAGGCAACCGCCTGGGGCCTCGCAGTTACAGGGGCATCTTGCAGCTCCTTGGGGGCCCGTTTTTTGGCACCTTACTTACAAAGCTGTTAAAAAAATTATTTGCTTCGCACGGGGCCCCGCGTGCTTTTTTTTTGCTCGGCACACAGCCTCACATTGTATATGTTTTACTTTCCCCCGCGACTGGATATGTTCACGTTGTTTGCCGGCCTTTATAACCAAATATGGAGACTGTAAGGTTAGACAGAAAAACATTGGGATATTTAAAAATGAAAACTACAGTTATTGCTAAATTTAAATATAATAAAAAAAAATAAAAAACATACTCATAAAAGTAAACAATCATACATAAAAAACTAATACACATTTAGGAAGTTAATAACCTAATTTTCAGTAAGTAATTTTGAAATATTACGAATATCTATTTTGTGTGATTTTACAATTTTTGCGAGTATTCTGCGAACTTTTTTTCTGTAATTATCCATAATAATACATATTGTGTTTTAGAGATATTCTACTATGAGTTGTGTAATTCATGGTTGCAGAATTATTTGCAATCCAACATCTAGTGTGAAATTCCATAGGTAAGTTGATTGTAAACAAAGTTGTGTAGATATTTATAGCAAAAGTAATAAACACGTAGATGTTTTACAAATTACAATACCAAATAAATTCTTGTTTGAGAGCCATGGAATCAAAAATTAACGCTACATTCTGCGGGTGAGGTTTCATCCTTAAATTTATTTTTAATATTCTAAAACTTCTGTGAAGAAGCCAACAAAACAATTAAAGTTTGCTAAAGATCGCCATAATGTGCTCTCTTTCGGCAAATATATCTTTGAATTTATAAAACAAAAATGTTTTCGGCGACTAAAAGTGTAATGTTAAAGCAAAAGTCTTTATGTCATCACTATATGTAATTTTTCTTTGCTTGCTACTTGGAATATACTTTTAAAAAAAATCTCAAATATTAGCAAAATTTCACTGCAAAATATTTTCAATTTCAGACTGTATAATCATGAACAACTTTAATAAGAAATAACTTGTAATTAATTTTCTTCTTTTATCTCTTCATCTTCTGCTGCAATACTTTCTTTTATTTCTTTAAACTTATTTCACTGGATGTCTTCACATTAACTGATATATTGAAATCTTTCAAGTCTTGACGTTTCAATGGTGGTTCATATTCATTTCGCTGACATGTAATGTAAAAAGTAAATATCAATCAATAATAATATATTTAAGTACCTATACATTTTAGACAGAGGCAGAGGTGCCATTTAGTACACTCAGATATCACCCAATGTACCGCCGTTATAAAATTTGGTGGGTCGCAAGCTTAATGCCCTATCCTACTAATCTTATCTATACTAATATTATAAAGCTGAAGAGTTTGTTTGTTTGTTTGTTTGTTTGTTTGTTTGTTTGTTTGTTTGTTTGTTTGAACGCGCTAATCTCAGGAACTACTGGTGCGAATTGAAAAATTCTTTTTGTGTTGAATAGACCATTTATCGAGGAAGGCTATAGGCTATATAACATCACGATGCAACTATTAGGAGCGAAGAAATAATGGAAAATGTGAAAAATGCGGGGAAAATTATTCATCCTTGAGGGCTTCCATTGCGTGCGCTGCGAAAACGGTTCAAGATACCAAAAATATATGTATGAAAGAATTATTCCTCTTGAAATGATCTAAAAAAAAGTCCGCGACAGTATGTGTCTATCTTTTAAAATTAACTCTCTAGAACCGTTTTTATGGTAATCAAATTTGGTCGAAATTAATGCATTATTTGATAAGAGTTGTATCAACGTCATAATATTAATCTTTATACAAATAAATGTGTTGGATAGAGTGATTCAACGGGAAGGTTTGTATGTATGTACTTTTAGCCCGAAAAAACTTATTAACGCGGGCGAAGCCGTGGGCAAAAGCTAGTTATATTATAAAGGCGAAAGTTTGTAAGAATGTCTGGACGTATGGATGTTTTTTTCATGCAAAAACTACTGAACGGATTTCGATGAAATATGGCACACGGGTAGATCATGTCCTGGATTAGCACATAGGCTACTTTTCATCCCAGTAAAATATAAACAGTGACTTTTATCCCGGAAAAACACATTCACGCGGGCGGAGCCGCGGGCAAAAGCTAGTAAATAATAAAGTCTAAGTGGATCATAATTATACCAGTGAAATGATAAAAAATAATATACTTACAGCATGAGTTTCTGGTAATAAATAATTATTTTTGACATCTACTGCCATATTCCCAGAAGTAGAAGACACATTATCACATTCAGAATCATAATCTTCTGTCTTTAAATGTTGACTAGTAATTCTTGCAGACATCAAATTGACCTTTTAATGGTATTTATATTTAACCACGTTTTTGCTTATCTAGATCTTTAAGAAATCTGTAAAGAGAAATACAAACTCGATTTTATTTTAAACTAGCTTTTGCCCGCGGCTTCGCCCGCGTTTTTTAGTTTTCCGGGATAAAAGTCCCGTTTTTTTCTCGGGATAAAATGTAGCCTATGTGTTAATTCAGGACATGATCTACCCATGTGTCAAATTTCATCGAAATCCGGTTAGTAGTTTTTGCGTGAAAGAGTAACAAACATCCATACATCCAGACATCCATACATACTTACAAACTTTCGATTTTATAATATTAGTAGGATTATAGTAGGATAGATTTCACCTGCTGCTCCGCCCGCGTTAAAAAGTTTTTCCGGGATAAAAGTCCGACTTTTTTATTTTCCCGGGATAAAATGTAGCCTATGTGTTAATTCAGGACATGGTCTACCCTTGTGCCAAATTTCATCGAAATCCGGTTAGTAGTTTTTGCGTGAAAGAGTATCAAACATCTGTACATACCTACTTACAAACATTCGCGTTTATAATATTAGTAGGATTATAGTAGGATAGATTTCGCCCGCGGCTCCGTCGCGTTAAAAAGTCTTTCCGGGATTAAAGTCCCGTTTTTTATTTTCCCGGGATAAAATGTAGCCTATGTGTTAATCAAGGATATGATCTACCCGTGTGCCAAATTTCATCGAAATCTGGTTAGTAGATTTTGCGTGAAAGAGTAACAAACATCCAGACATCCATACATCCATACATACTTACAAACTTTCGCGTTTATAATATTTAATATTAGTAGGATATCTATCAATCAAATCAAACTCTCAATCATAAGTTTGTTATAAGCACTGGAAATCAATTTCTAAATGAAGTCGTTCCGCCCTGTGTATTGGGGGCGTTTGGAGAATTCCACCACGGTATCCCCTGCCTGTCGTAAAAGGCGACATATAGGGGCCTCCGGGGGTCACGGGTGGGCGGAAGGGGCCGTCCACCTATTAGTCTAGCCAACTTTTGTGACCCCCGTGATGGACGGCATCGTGGCGGTTAGGCCTCACGCTGTCTTTGACGCCGAGGGTGTCCTTCAGCGTACGGGGGCTTCTGAGTCCCCCCAACAACAGGAGACGGACCGCAACAACGGTACGCGCAGGGGCGGTTGCGGACGACAACTTAGACGTGAGTCGGAGGCAGCCCGCAGCCGTCCCTAATGCGCCGAAGATGGCCACCGCGGAGTTTTGGTTGGTATGCCGTGCGGTGTACATAGGTTAGGGACTCGGCCCAGCGGTCGCCCGACGTTTTCCATCACTCCGGGCGGCTCAACGTCGGGCCGTAAGGCACGGTGAACCCAACATAACCGATCAGTCGTTCCCCTTGAACGCTGGGCAGTAGTAATAATTCACTTACTCCGCGTAAACAAAAAAAAAATGAACTCGTTGAGACACAACCATCAACAATAGCCCACTCGCGCGTTCTAAGCCCGCGGGATAGGCAGCCTTTGTGATATTAATTCGTTGGTGGGAGAAGTGGCGGGAGGCGCCCGACGTGATGGCCCAGTGGTGGCATGCGCGTGAGCTGCACGTGGTACTGGACAGTACTTGGACATTGCAACATTAATTTTTTTAAATAAAATATTTTTTGTAAAATAAACGTAGCCTTAGTTACTCTTTATTACATCAGATACCTGCCAATAAAAGTCCCGTCAAAATCAGTCCAGCCATTTCAGAGATTAGCCGAAACAAACAGACAGACAAAAATTGTAAAAAAGATTATTTTGGTGTGTGTACCGAATATCTATACATATCTATACATCTTTCTATACATATCTATACATTTTTCTATACATATCTATAAATTTTTCTATACATATCTATAAATTTTTCTATACATATCTATACATTTTTCTATACATATCTATACATTTTTCTATACATCTATCTATACAGCTCGCGTGGAAAAGTTTTTCCGGGATAAAAGTCCCGCTTTATATTTTCCCGGGATAAAACGTAGCCTAAGTTATTCCTTATTACGTCAGCTACCTGCCAATAAAAGTCCCGTCAAAATCGGTCCAGCCGTTTCAGAGATTAGCCGGAACAAACAGACAGACAGAAAGACAGACAGACAGACAAAAATTGTAAAAAATGTTATTTTGGTGCATGTACCGTATATATACTCATATGCATGTAGTATAAAACGGTTATTTAAATATTACAAACAGACACTCCAATTTTATTTATATGTATAGATGTATAGATAAAAGTTTCAATAAATCAATGCTGGATACACTGAGAACTCGATTGTAACTGTTGATCCTCAGTTTTTATTTACGATGATTTTTTAAAGATTAATAAGCTTTATAATATTCATTAGTAAGGCGGCTAGTATTACAAATACTCTAGCACCATTTTCAAACCGGTCCACCAAAGCTTACACCATGGTCACCCTAGCCTCTTGTTTACATACACTATTTACAATACAAAAAATCACATTTAACATTACGTTAATATGAAAAAAGTAGTCATATATAAAGCAAATCACATTAAGCGAGGTTTTTCTACAGTTCATTTATAAAATATTCACGTATTTTATTACGATTCGTATAAATATTGATAAAATTATAATATATACACAATATTGATGACAATGAACTTACCTGTAGAATTTCACACTAAATGATGGATACCAAATATTTCTGCAACCGTGAACTACACAATTCACATTAAAATATCACTAAAACACACTTATTATTGTAGATAATTACGGAGGAAATTTCGAAGTGAACATTTATTTGACAACTATATTGACATCGAACTTAACGTTTTATAACAGTGTTGCCGAAGTATGTATTCGCAATTACCAATTAAATGAGGAAATCTTTTAAACTAAAATGTTAATAAGGATAAAAAACCTTAAGGATATCTTATTCAACAAGAATAATTCTGAAATGAAAATAGTACTTATATCATTATATAAGATATGTTGGAAATATTTATATATACATGATTGAGACGACAATAACGGTATTGATATTTTTTTATGGGTAGGGAAATAATCCGTAAGCTTTGGCAACATAGGTTAAAGAGTGAGTGAGATAGAATACAACACAAAAGGTAATTTTTTTGTCTTCACAAAAATGTGTGTACCGCTCTCTCCATTAGATAATATTATAAACTTCTTGAGTACATGTCTACTTCCTAAATTTCGTACAGCATTTGCCAAACGTCAACAAACTTTCATGTCAAAATTTTTATACAATAAAATAAATAAAAAGATTAATATCAACCCCCTAACACTACGTGAAGTAAAATCGAAATGTAAAAATTGGTTACAACTTTTAGATTACGAACAAACGGAACTGTTAATACAGTAACAATATTATAAAAGAAAATATAGTATATTAGGTATATATTAAATTTCCTCATACCTCAAAATATACTTTGGTTCATACACACAAATTCTCACTTACACACACTCACTCACACACACTCACTCACACACATGCACACACTAACAAAATGTATCTTTTAATCTTTTTTATTTTTATAATTTATTATTCCTCACATAAGAAATTGTCACTAGGAAGAGAACACCGACTTCTGTAACACAGGTTTATACCTAGCTCAGAAGTCAGGGGACCTTATGTTTTGTTAAAATGTTTGTGGAAAATAAATTATATTATTATTATTATTATTATTATAGTCTACACACATGCACTCACTTACACGTACACACACACACACATACACTTGCAAGGGCAGGTGCGCACTCGCGCACTATTGTGTATATATTTTTGGTTGACGTTGCTCTAGGGTCTAGACGAAAATCAGCGCCAAGCATTGCTGTTTGGCATTTTTGCTGATCTAGATCCTATTGCCACGGTTGCGGTGGGACATATACCATCCACACTGAATGAGTATTTGAGTACTTTTTAAAAATGTTAAAATTGTATTACGTAACTCACCACTCACCACTGTTGTTTTAAGTTCACCACCCAACTAGTGGTCAATAATTTTTTTTTCTTTCTTTCTTCTTTTCTTTCATATATAAACATATTAATGGCTTAGGTCAGGTACAATAAATACACACACAACTGTTGGTATTTCAACTCTTATATTTCAGCACTTTCCACTTTACCCAGTTTCCACTTCTTCCTATGTTTCCTATCCGTTCACTACTGCCCCGCTGAAGTGGCGTCTGCCATATTTAAATGTCCCTACTCCTGTTCCCCACTGCTGTGAAATCAGCTACTATCATAATATCCGGTGGCGCCATTGTAGCTCTCATTATAAATTATATTGTGTAAATATTATCTAAATTAATCAAAAATTCTACATGGAATTACAATAATTATTAAAATAGCGTAGGAGAATTATAACAACAATCACAGTTCTCTATATCCGGTACGCTACTTAACAACAAAAATAAATACCAAACATGGTATACCTAACAATATGAATATTTAACAATAGTGTATATTTAAAGCAATATTGAGCCACGGTCTTTTAAAAAACATTCTGATGAACTTTTATTTTACAATGGAGTCAAATATCAATAGACTGCCGTTAGCATCGATGGGAAATTGTAAGCCATTATTACTAACTCGACAAATCAACAGCGTAGGGATGCGTCGCGCAGTTACCGACATCGATAAAATATTATGCAGTAAAAATTTCATCAGAATAAAAATCATATTAGTATTTTATTATGAGATTTTGTTACTTAGTACATATATCGTATGTTTAAATAAACGTGAACTTCTTATTTATTTAAAATCTGACGCGAAATAGAGTTGATTCATAAAGTTTGTAGAGCTGTTGGTTCAATGAATGTAATCGCTAAGGAAATTTAGATAAATAATTACAACATCAAATGCATAATGTAATGCAAAATGATTTAGTTGCCTTCAAAATATTAAAAAGTTAAGTTTTGTATAGATTACATTCTAAATAATTTCTGCATGTAAAAAAGAAATGTAAAACCGATGAAAATATAATAACCTTTCCTGCGTGTAGTTCGTTAAGTTTACTGCTTATAACTAATCATCGATATCGATTAACGAACCAAACTACATCCCTACAACCTGTTGAGCTGAGCGTGCGGGTAATTTAAGCCACGGCGAGTTGCCCGCGATTGCAATAACCCTCCAAATTGTGGGGCAAATTGTTCTTTACAGTTTTATCGTGCGTCGAAATATTAATATTGGAAACGGGGTTTTAAATTGCTTGTTATATGGCCTCAGGCCTAACATTGATTTGTAAACACACACATGGTGGTTTCATCCTTCAAGGGGAAGGCAGAGGCGTTCAAGCAAACGAAACAAAACTATTAGGTGCCTGCGTCTATTTTGCGTAAGATTGTCGTAGTACTCTTGTGCTTCATGGAAAACACATACTTATAAATTATAATAGGCCTTAAACTTACCATGAAACGTTCCAATAACTTAAATAATCAGTGTTTGCTTTTATTTGATATACTTAGTTAAGAATATGACAAAATAGTGATTTACAATAAAATTAAACTTTATTAGTAACATACATACATAGTACCTGAAACCTCAGCACTGTATACGTACCGTAATACAACTACGCCAAATAGGCATTCACATTATTAGTCCATATTCAACTGTCCATAAAACTTCTATGATATTTGCCACAATAAACATTAATTACTAGGCACATTAAAGCGCCAGGTCTATTTTGGAGGTCTACAAGCTGTGTGCGCAGCGCTCGACGCCCACCGAAATAACAAGCACTCTTGACTCGCCACGCGCTCAATATATCTAATAACATGCATATGAATATTTAGTTGAAGCTATTGAGCTTAAAACTGTTAAAATATTCTAACTATACCTATGATTCATTTATGAGAGGGCAAACAGGACCACGCTTAAATACGACAGAGGACATTTTTTCTTTGAAATTAAACAGATAGAGAGTAGATATGACGCTCTGCGAAACTCCTGCTAACAAATTATTTCTTTCTAAAGCCAATGTGTGATATTCGTAGTCAAATAATGTATTTGTTACGACGTGTGACATATCCTGCTAAATATCGCATCATGTAACAACATAAACTAAAAACAAAAAACTGTATAATGCGACCCCTTAAAAATTGAACCTAGAGTCTCACTAGTCCTTTGTCACTAGAAAATTGACAACTCTTAACTTCTTTCTGAAATAAATTAGGCCAAATAAACGATTTACATACAAAATGTAAAGAAGTGTATAGCATCCTTGACAAATCAACAAGTTCCAACCGCTGCCGTAAACACTTAATGCGAGACCGCATATAAATGACAACGAACCAACAGCCAAAAATAAACTATTGTGAGTTCGACGTAAACTATTGTATAGGCCATTCGATGTTTTATTAGCCATTCATAAAAATAGGATGGTGGTTATTTTGGGCTTAGTAAAAAGGCCACTTAAGATGAGTGATAAGAAAGATGCTCGACGCCAACCCAGCCAATTTGTTTCGTCAGACGACAGACACACAAAGCAAATAGCCGTAACAAGTTATCAACTTTTCGTTTTCATACAACTATGAAACTCAAACTTTGGCGCTACTGGTTGCTGATAAAAATATAGCTGAGACAACTGTCCTTTTTATTACCAAATGTAACTCGCAGAATTGAACAAAGGTTATGAAGTGATTAAAACTCTATTCTTAAGAAAATTTAAAAATAGCTCACTCTGAAATAGTGCTCACGTACATATTATTTTTGCTTTGGGATCTGTAAACATATAAAGTACTCTAAAATGTGCAGTAGATACCATAAATTATATTACATACATACACAGTTAGTGTTCATCGTCCTAATCACTGTTAATCTATCTTCTTTACCTTAAAATTTGAGTCAAATAAAATAGTGATAGGATTTGGATTGAATATTGCAAATAATTTGCACAATATAATAGTCTGAACATGAAACAAATGCACATTAATTGAACATGTATCTCCCCTCAACGCTCAGGCAGTCATTACTTTGTAATCATGGGATTTTCGCTAAACCACCGCGGCTGCAATACCAGTCAACAAAGCGCCGACGATTACATCGCTACCGATTCGCTTTGATCGCACCGTGACATTTACTTATCTCCCCACGCTCCCTGACTCTTCGAGATGAACGCTAATAGACTTAAGTTATAGGGAAATAAGCTATTTAATTATAACCGGTATCGACTATTTCGATTCGACGAATTTGGTTTTATTGGTAATGTGAAAATAGATACTTTTCCAATTATGAATCCTGTTTTCCCTACTTGATGTGAAGTTCATAATTTGTTCAGCTATTTTTATGAAACTATAAGAGACTTGTCATTGTAACACCAATATAAATTTTAGATATTGTATTTCGCAGCACAATTGAATACAAATATTATGCACTTTTTAAAATGTTATATGGGTTGTTGATATTTTAAGTTGTAATGTAGAGGATTTATAAATTCCAAATGATCATGATCGTGACTAAATAACGAATGTTGAATTAACATGTGGGGTTTTATCAACAGTGTTAACTTAGTATTAGCTCTATGTAAATGAAAACAAATAGCATTAATTCATTCTTATAAAAAAATGTGACATGTTATCACTAAAACTACATTATATACCTATATAAAAAAATTGTCCAAGTCTATGTGTGCCCTTTATGCGGCTTTTTATTATTTATGCTATAAAAAATATATTGTTGCAGCCAATATGCGCCTGTATCTGTACGCCATTTTGTTGCTGTCAGCCATTTTGTCATGCGCGACGCAGGCGCAATACCCGCGTCCGCGCCGCCCAGAGCGCTTCGACACCGCTGAGCAAATTTCAAACTATTTGAAAGAGCTGCAGGAATATTATTCCGTTCATGGACGAGGAAGGTTAGTAGTTAGTACGTACTTTTAAAAATACGTAAAGAATGACTGACTGGCGAATGGAGCAAGTCGCTCACTTAATGATAAGCGCTATATTGTTTTTTAGAATATTATCAATGTATAGGGAACATGCACGAACTATAGGTGGAAGCACAAAATTGACACAAGAGCCACACGTGGATAAAAAATAATCTTTTTGGAACAATTTCTTTGTTTATTCTTTTAATATGACAAAAATTATAAAATATGGGTTGCGGCCGAATATTATTGATAGGTACTCATTGTGGACAAAATATGTTTTTTTTAGATGGAAGCTAGTTATGTTGATGTTATTGAAGCAAAATTAGGAGGTTGTGTTCCCTTAATTACAGATTTGTTTGTATTGAATATTAACTTCAAAACTTCTTTATCTTTATAAATTACGTAATGAGAAATTTGTAAATGCTTTCAGAACTCATACTTATGTATATGTATGTTTTATACAGCTTTTATTATTTTTGGCTATTTTAAAATAACCATAAAATGTAAGTACTTAGGTGCTAAATATGTATATATGTAGAATAACTTTACAAAATTACTGATGTAATGAAAACTGGCCAAATCAAATGTAACCTACTTTAAGATCTCACATTTTTAAATAACAGCAACTGTTATAGGTATTCAATAAAGCAAAGAAAAATAGTTTAATACTTCTTCATAATGTTATTTTGTTCCTATAAATACATATTTGAATTTTGCATAAAACTTGGCACTCATTTAGATCTCCATTCTTTTTGCGGCGAAGCCCACAGCCAAGCATAATTTTTGTATTGAACTTGGCTCCCATTTTTTACATTTAGGTTTTTGGTGGGATAGTATATACTGCCTTCTTCACCCAAATTTATAAGATATAAGTCCATCAGGAATAAATTTTATAGCAGATAACATTTACGAAAAAAAAACAATTTTCTTTAGTATATTGCGCAGCTATTGGAATAACTTCGTGTTAGGTTACCAGCTTAAATCCATAAAGAGTTTTATAGTAACTTGATCAAATTAAACCAACTATGCATTCACGTATTCATAATATTACTTACTGCATAGACGACCGAAAAAAATTCTTGCATCCAATGATATTGAAAAATATTTCATCCCACGTTGGGCGCCAACTCATAATGTGACATTGCGCCCTCTGTCGCTTGAGTGCTATAACTTTTAAAACATTTTAACTAGAACAATTTGTGCGTCTGTAATTCCGCTTACAGCTATAAGATGGCGTTAATAGCAATTCTGTTACAGATACGGCAAACGACAAATGCACATATCTGACGCATCGGTGATCTTCAGGGAAAGTCCACTCTTCGACCATAATATGAACGAGGATGAGCTTTTTAAAACACTCGGATATAAGTAAACATCAAGATGACATACGACATTATTAAAATATGTGTAAAAATCCGGCTTAATCCATTTTCACCTTGTCATGGCTATTGGTCTATATACCGAAATCATAATTTCGCAAAAAAAAATATGTTAACTCAAGTTTTTAAAATATGCATGAAATCTAAAATGAAATCTTGCAGATTCGTAATTAACAATTCTAGTCTTTCTCTTTATTATTTAATAAAAATGTAAGGCTGGCTGTATACTAACAACAGTTTACTTTGTAATAATGAGTGTGGTCTTAGGGTGCGTTTTGGACACAGTAGATGGGGCGGTTAATACATGTTAAGTCAGTAATTACTAATGAGTATGAAGTAGCTCCAATGATACCGACAGCCGAAGCGGGCTGATTTTTCTGGTAATTCCGTACAAAACTACATACAGTTCTCTTGCCCACTCTCTTCAAAAACATAAAGAACAATGCCTACCGCTACTTTACGCTAAGCTCATATTAAATCCGTCTTGAAATTCTAGTCAATTAATTCATCTTCACTTATATAATTAAAAATCGTTGTCAAGCTGGGTGATCAACTATTTTTAATTATTGCGATATTGTAATCATGTAATCGTGTACGGTTAAAAATTAATATTAATGTAATGTTTACTCATAAATACAAGATTATTCCTTGGCTGATTTGTTTTATTGGTTACTGTTGCATTGAATGACGAGACGAGCATGCCGTTCGCCTGATGGTAAGCGATACGACCACCTATAGCCATAAACAGTAGCAACAGCATCCTGCACCTTGAGTAACAAAGTACTGTGGGGCATTCCACTGCCTTCGTCATCCTGAGACATAAGATATTAAGTCTCATTATGTCCAATAGTTACACTGGCTACAATGTCCTTCAAACCGAAATACAGTGCATGCACACTGCTGCTTGGCGGTAGAAATAGACATAGCGGTAGTACCCACCCAGACGGACTCTTACATATGAGAGGTCTACCACCAGTAATACATATACTATAATATTTTAGCTGGCCTAAAGATACTTTTCTCCACATTCCTTAGATAACATTGTCATAAAGTCACTGAAAATAACACTGGTAACAGTGGAGTTTCGCCACACAAGCTCCGAGTACATAATTACGAAAATTCACCTTCAAACCCTCAGTTTCTTTGTGACACGGTCAAATTAATTACCTTACCAAATTGAGAAATGTATAACATATTTTTAAGTAACATAATATTCTAAAAAAGCGTTCTTGGAGAAGAAAAACTTACTTCATAAAAAACAATGTTAAAATTATATTATTGTTCTAGCCGAATGATTTTGTTTGGACTGCTATGTTCCCTATATCTATACTAATTATACTGATTTTGAAAATTCTTTCACTAATAGGAAGCTGCATTACTTTGAGTGCTATAAGTTACTTTTTGTCCCAGGAAAATATTTTTATCCCGGAAAAACTTTTTCACGCGGGCGGAGCTGCGAGCAAAAGTCTAATCCTACTAATATGATAAAGGCGAAAGTTTGTAAGAATGTATGGATGTTTGGATGTATGGATGTTTGTTCCTCTTTCACGCAAAAACTACTGAACGGATTTCGATGAAATTTGGAACACGGGTACACCATGTCCTGGATTAACACATAGGCTACTTTTTATCCCGGGAAAACATAAAACGGGACTTTTATCCCGGAAAAACTTTTTAATGCGGGTGGAGCCGCGGGCAATAGCTAGTAACGAATAAAGTCAAAAACTAGTAGACCGATTTCAAAAATTCTTTCCTCATTAGGATGCTACATCATCCCTGAGCAACATGGGCTACAATATCCTAGAAAAGTTCAGATCGGGACTAGCCAATGGAGTTGTCATGGCCAAACCACTGAACCGATTTCAATTAAATTAGGTAGCAAGATAGTTTAAGACCCTGGGAAGGACCTAGGCTCCTTTTTATCCCGGGAAAATATAAACCAGGCCTTTAATCCCGTTTTTTTCTTTCGCGCGAGTGGAGCCGTGACGGCCAAAACACTGAACCGACTTTGTTAAAATTTGGTAGGGTGATAGTTTAAGACCCTGGGGAAAGAACCTGTGCGAAGCCAGGGCAGGCCGCTAGTGATACTATAACGATTATTTTAAATCTGTGAATACACTGCTGAATATTATAGTTAAGCCTTATGAAAAGGCTGAAAAACAGTGCATTTTTTGTGCTAAGTTTTTTTCAAATGGGTCAAAACTGTTTTGTGTTCTCAGTTCTTCAGCTATGTCGTAAATACTGATATACTTAGAATAATAAGTATGCTGATATATCGATCGTGGTCCACCTTTCCAAAAATGGCGTCCACTTTATCCGTAACAGGGCGACCAGAGTGAGATGCATCTTTGACATTAAAATTTCCGGATTGAAAACACTTGAACCCACATTGTACTACTCTTACTGACACTGCATTAGGTCCACAAATATCAATGTATCGAATTTTTTCATTAGATTCACACATTTTGACAAAATGAAAAATTGCAGAAAACAAAAGTTTTACTAACTTCTTTCCTTTTTTGAAATGTAACCTTTATAATGTCATCAAAACCAGCCAGATAGAAATAGTACAGCTAAAGAGAATTTATTACAAGTTTATACATATTAAATGCGGAAAGACTTTTTCCCGCCCTATTATTTTAGAGAAGATTCTTGGCAAACTAATGTAACATTTACTGGTGGTAGGTCTGCAATATATAAGAGTCCGTCTGGGTGGGAACCACCGCAATGTCTATTTCTACCGCCAAGCAACAGTGTGTATTAACTGTTGTGTTTCGGTTTGAAGGGCATTATAGCCAGTGTAACTACAGGACATAATGAGACTTAACATCTTGTGTCTCAGGATGACGAGCGCAGTGGAATGCCACACAGTACTTTGTAACTCAAGGTGCTGGGTGGTATTGCTACTGTTTATGGGTGGTCGTATAGCTTACCATCAGGCGAACGACATGCTCGTCTCGAGTTATTATGCTATAAAAAAAATGAGACTTAACATTTCTCAGGATGACGAGCGCAAGGGAATGCCACACAGTAGGTACTTTGTAACTCAAGGTGCTGGATGGTGTTGCTACTGCTTATGGGTTCTTGTATCGCTTACCATCAGGCGAACAGTATGCTCGTCTCACCATTCAATGCAATAAAAAAAACTCATTTTTGCTTTATCAATGGAGCTTGCAAAGTTTCTAGCACTTTCGTCTCATTTCATCTGCTCACTAGAGGGAGACTTTTCTCCTATCGTAGTAGACGACCATTACAAGAATATTTACATTTTACATGGCCCAGAGGATTAGCAGGCTGAAGTGGCAGTGTGCAAGGCACATAGTACGAAGAATTGATGGCAGAGGGCCAAATAAGTTCTCGAGTGGAGACCACGTACTGGCAAGCGCAGCGTCGGCCGTCCACTTGCAAGGTGGACAGACAACTTGATTAAGGCAGGGGCGTAGCGTGGATTAATATCGACGTGGGCGAAATCACATCATCGAGGCCCTTTTTCTTTCGTTCCCAAGATCTCCCCAATAGATCTATACTATTGTACCAACCAAATATGCTTTGACACTATATACCCGCTCATGATAGTAAAAAAATATAAATGCACGGTGGGAGAATATTAAAAGCATAACATACGATTTGAAAAAAAGCTTTCATTTTGTAACTTGTGTGATTATTTTTTTAACAAAAGTAATATTCTTTAAAAGTATTTTGCTTTACTGAAGTTGTGATGTGGGTAATAAATTTTTGCTATTGACTAAATCTGCTTCGATTAAAAGTATTGCTAACGCAGAGTCGGTCATGCTTCATACAGTTTCTTAAGTAGTTTTTAACTTAGAAAAACTTCTTTCTGCAGAAGTTATAATTACTGGCTGTATTTAAAAGTGCCTCGCGAGGCCCCTTAAAGTTTTTGTCGTTAAGAGCAGGTGAATTTACACGCTTGTTTATTTCTTGTGCAATTGTAATCCTTGTTGCCGTGCCTTCCAAACTGGAAAGTGCTTATTTATATAACTGCTTGGTAAAAGTTATCAAAGCTGTGGTACACCCAAAACGATTCTTCTATACAAAGTGTCTACCTAGTGAAAATATTAACAAATAATCTTTTTTTTAACTTTGTTTCTGTAGCAAAAACTGTCAAATATGAATACATAATCAGGTCACCGCAATATAGGTGCTTAATAATAATATCACATCATTAAACATTATCCAGTCAGACAATCCGAGCTTACATTTACTAATTAATTTTCCCAAGTGACCATCCTGTTTAACAAAGAAAATTCAAACGTAAGAACTAAACGCTAAAGTGTTTTTTCCTCAAATGAAAAATTAATGAATCAATCACACCGCTAATTAAAATAAAAATGCGTGCGTAAATAGACTTTATCTCGGTAGATATAAAGTTGAAGTCGGATTGTAATAACGTAGAATCGAAGCTAAATGGATTATAAACAAAATGCGCGCGCATCTATGCTGCCACAAAATGGTGGAAGGTTCTTTTCAGTCGATGGATAACGTTTCTGAAATGATAACAGTTATTATAACAACATTTTCAAGTGCTACATTACCCGTTGCTTTCATCAATTTGTAAAGACGATTTGATTTAATCCAAAAAATAAGAACCAACCAGAAACTCATATTCACAAACGTTATTTAGCTAAGGATAGCCCAGTGTTATGATAATATCTCTTGATGATAAGCAACGAAACGCGTACTGTTAATAAAATAACTGCTATTTTAATAACGGTACTGCCACGTGCTATTTCGTGCCTCCTCTAAGAACTTTCACCAGTGTTATTGAGGAAGCATGTCAGCAAGTGATTTTATTAAAGTAACATATTTTTATCGAATAATATTACCCTAAGCGTATAACTATCATATTTTTCTACCTGAATTATATATTTTAACGTGTCCCATATATATTTTGACCATATTTGGTGTTTCGTGCGTTTTAATACCTAGTTAACTATACCTTATGAATCATATTCGCATAATTTAGTGATTTCGAGTTAAAAGTTTATTATCTTAGAAATATATTATAGTAAAGGTAAGTCACTTCATACATTTAACATAAATGTAGAGCAGTTTTCTATGTTTTATATGCTAATGAGAAGGATTTGAATTAAATACGATGTGCGATAATTTGTAGCTGTATTAGTTAAAAAATAATTGAATTAAAAGTAACCAATCTACTCGGCGCGTTTTCAAAATCTATACACAATGATATCTCCTTAATCATAATTATTTTTACACATGTATATGGTATAAATATATTTATGTTATTTATATTAATAATTCACATAAATAACATTAAAGTGTCTCTTTGTGTTATCAAAATAACTCATTCTTTTTCTAAATACTAGGTTCAGAATATTACATGGCCAATAATTAATTTATATCAAGTACGTCTGTCTATTTGCGCTGGCCGCCTTATCACTCACATCATTGGACTGCTTTTAAAAGAACTTCCAGTATTTGATAATTGACTATACCTATATGAGAAATAACAGGCTATTTACAGCGAGAATATTTGATGTTCTATGTAAAAATAAACTTACAAAGCTGTATCATAGGGTTAGAAAAAACCTTTTACGTCCACAGGATTGCAAGTAATTGCTAATTATGAGTAAGGAAACATACGAATATGTATAACTATTGTAAGTAATTATTAATTAGGTCGGCTTCCGCATCGCGAAAAATTGTCTTTCACTCCTACCAGCGCTGCTCAGCGAACATGATTGTTGATTTTCAGCCTGAAGGACATCGAAGTGTGATTACTGGGCATTTAATATACCAAATATGAGGTAACGGACGAAGTATCCATAGTACCTTCTAATTAAGGGTTTTTACTCATGTTACTACTGTTTGTGGGCAAACACGGCGCCTATAATATTTTGGGAAATCAATATTTTCATCCCGATTTTAATAATCAATGTGTGGTTGCTATGACACAATACTCCTAACATTGATATCTCCATAGAGATGGGGTGTAATAAGGTCTTCTTTACTAGCTATTTTGTACGGCTTTGCGCGCGTAAAAAACCTATTCTTAATAAAAGTCCCACTGAGTACTTCCAGCATAGAAAATACATGTGTTTTGTCTGTCTGTTTGGCAAATTTTATCCTCACCCATCTCTGACTTCTCAATAAATACTTGTAACAGACATTCAAACGTCGACGCAATATGTCGTATTAATATTAGCTGTTCACATTCAGATGGCTCCAGTGAAGTTCGGCTTGTTCAAAGCCCGGAGCAGGGACTATCAGGAGCAACCTTCCACTGAGAACTTGCTGCACACCAGCTACAGCACAGATCACGGTGAGTCACTGATCAGAATAAGCTTACTGTCACGCCTATTTTTCTGTATAATCTATGGCTCTGCTAGGATATTTATGACGCTTTAAAATATATGGGAAATATAACTTACTTTTTTTTATAGCAATTCAATCTAATTGTTTGGTGCTGCTGTATAAGTCCATATATTAATGACGCGATCATCATCTTGCATCATCGTTCAAAGCAACATATCAATTACCACTCCTTCGTACGAGAAAAACATGTACTGTATTGAGATTCAGTACGCATAAACGTAGAGATTTATTAATACCCTAAAAAAATTGATCACTCTGTAGATAGTGTCAACGCGTTTGCGCGGCCAATACCCGTCTTTCTATAAGTACAGAATGCTGAATAGTACTACGTAATATAAGTATGTAAATATCACAGGAGCTCTAATATCTCTGAAATAAAATAAAAAATCCGTATTAAACACACAGACTCTAACGCCATTTATCCCCAAAGAATTAGGCAGAGGAACAACAAGTGCACCCACTTTTTGGTACAAATCCCAGACTTGGGGCTAATAATGAACAGAAAACCCAATATCCTATTTCTCGAACCTGGATTACGAACACTGGACCTCAGCGTAGTAGTCGTAAAGCAATACAACTACGCCACCGACGCAGTCGTACTTTAAAACGAATATAAAATAATGTGTTACTTTTATTCTCTTAACTTAAAATTAACATAAAAAGCTTTTATTCTACAAGATTACGCTAGTCTTATACACACACACACACACACACACTCACACTCACGCCTGTTATCCCCGAAGGGGTAGACAGAGGCGCAACTAGCGCACCCAATTTTCGCCGTTATTCCGTCCCATGATGTGATAGGGGACGAGCCTATCGCCATATCGGGCACAAATTCCAGACTCCGGGCTGATACTGAATAGAAAAACTCAATATCACTTTGCCCGACCTGGGGGTCCAACCCGCGACCTCAGCTTTGCATTCGTACTGTAATACAACTACGCCACCGAGGCAGTCAATCAATGTACTATTGAAAATTCAAGACAATTACGGTAATTTTACCACACGATGCATGTATTCATTCGAAACTAAATAAGAATAAGCAAACTACCCTCCATACCCACGTCAGTACTAAAACCACAATATCTTTCTATCATCAAATCGTACGCTGCTTAACCTTCAAGGTCATATTATTGAACCGGAATCGGATACAAGTCATCCAATTACCGTGAGCTTTCCGCTGCTCGTTTACAGACGACCTTCATGTCATAAAGGAGGTATGTACTCGGATCCCGCTGAGAGCAATATTCTCCTTATATTTATTTTAAATTAGAATATAGATTATGTTTTGTTCTTATTTTCTGTTTATGAATGTTTTGCTTCTATTTGACAATTTAAATATCTCGTTCCTAAATACCTTATTTATATTTTGTTTGCACTTTATATATAAAAGCGGACTTGATTCCTAAAGCATTTTCTACCGGTCTACCTATGGTGGTGCAGGGATAAAAAGATAGTAGGTACACGCAACTGACTTTAAACATAGTATCGATGTAGTTAATATAGTAATAAACCACTATGTTGCAACTTGTAATGCATCAATAGCTATTAGCTAATAAAAAACGTGAAAGCTAAAATCCCGACATCAATGAGATCGTAGCATTGGAGAATACAAACAAACGTAGCACTCAAATATTGACCTACATTAACGTAGCAGCGCTACGATCGTGAAAAAGCTACGACGTAGCTACTACGAAATGCCTACGAACGGTCTACAAGTACCTTGTTTTATAGTTTAGACAAACATCGAAAATTTTTGTATAATACTGAAAAATGATACATAATATTTTAGCGTATGTTTGATTGAATTTATTTATATTTCAACAATAGCGAACTTCTGAGTAAATAAGTAAGTATTTCTAAACGACGTAAAAAGATGGATGTTATATTGTTAGTGTATGTATGTATCTGTATGGCTGTAGTATGGAAGCTTTTAAACGGATCGACCGATCTTGAAGCGGTTTTTTTTCAAAGCTATTGTCATTAAAATGCTAATCTTAGCTATAACTTATGAAGATAATGTGTTCAGGCGTTTGAAGATCAACGGCTTATTTTCCCACTTCCACAAGTCCGATTGATGTTAAATTTTATGTAATGTTACTTTGGTCGTTTTTTCAAGACGTGGTAACCTTGCTTTCTTTGCTGCGACAGTAATTAGTCTGCGTGATACCTAACTCCTAAGCAATTTACCGTATATATCTCTTGTTTGAGCTTAGAAGAATGTTCTCAATGAGTAACCAATGATCGAAGTCCCATAGCGAATAATTAAAAAACTACGCAAAAACGTAAAAAGTAAAATAAATCTCATACGTGATTATTTGTAGTTTAACTTTATTATAAATGACTAGTAATATTTTTACGTAAACGTCGCGTCGTGGCGTTGGGGGTCCTCTAAAGAAGTACTTTCATCTGCCCGGTCAGCTTAGTCATCACTTTTGTACTAATCTTGTTATAAATTTAAATATTGTCTGCAGTGGGCACGCCGCAGTCTCCGATACCTTCAACCAGTAAAGGTATAACGGAAGAGCGGCCGCTGCCGGAGCTAGTGTTCAGTGCAGACAGCGATGATGAGGTAAGGTTCCTAGTCAAAAGCCAGTTAGGCCACAACTAGGCTATATTTTATGTGGAAAAGCTATTCCGTACCAAATTAGGTGGTGTGTATGTGATAGAACTACGCTACTAACTATTTGTATATAAAAACGTACCAAATTCATGAACAACATATAATATTATTGACAGAGTCACAAATATCAATAACAGTTTCTGATAGCCTACACTGCTTCTATTGTTTTGAGTATAGTGTTCACTTATTAGGTATTTTACCTTACGCACATGTTAACAGGAATTGACAGTGAAAATAGGGTGGAAAGAGGGTTTCTAGGCACACAGCAATAGGCAACAGCAAAACTGCCCCTTCCCACGCAGATAGTACTATAATGCGTCTCGAGGTTGACGTAAAAGGCAATAACCACGTAAGGCACTCCGGTTTACTGCCACGGTTGTAAAGAGATCATTACGTGCTAAGAGCTTATATATTTCTTTATGAACCTTATTACGCTGCTAATATTTCATTTTGGGACGACGTTTATAATTGCTATCTTATAAATCTCATTCTGTTTATAATTATTGACTAATGTGTGACGTATAGTCTGGTTAAATTTGTTGTTTCTTAGGTGTCTATTTATGCATTGTAAAAGACTGTTGTGTTCTGGTTAAAAAAGAGCGATTAGCCACTGCATTGTACGAGACATAATACGGTGATGAGTGCAGTATTGTTGATTCAAATTTCGCATTGTATTACTACTTATAATGGGCGGTTGTGACATATCTGTTTTTACCGCCAAGCTGCAGTGTGCATGCACTGTTGTGTTTCGGTTCGAAGGACATTGTAGCCAGTGTAACTACTGGACACATTGAAAATTAACATTCAGACATCTTATGTCTCAGGATGATGAGCGCAGTGGAATGCCACACTTTACTTTGTCACTCAAGGTGCTGTATGGCGTTGCTATTCTGTATGGGTGGTCGCTTCGCTTACCATCAGGCGAACGGCATGCACGTCTTGACGTGATCCAATGCCATAAAAAAATACCAACATTCGAGTGGTATCCTCTTTCTACATAAATAGAAAACAGACTTAATTATTTCATAATCAAATGTATATATTTTATATCAGGGCTCTCCGATGACCCCGGTGCGACGACCCAGCGAGACTAGTACTGTGGATGAACCCCAGGTAATTATAATCAGTATATCGACCCCATGTATTCGTTTTACTCATTAAAAGGTTAAATTCATTAAGTAAATTGTGCATAAAAGTGATTGAATACCTACTCAATTACTACTTGCTAGACAATAAATGGTTTCAATTTCTAAATTAATAATAGATTCAATTCTAGTTATTAGTTATAATTTTTTCGTAACAAAACTGTGTTTCATAACATATTCCCCAACAGGTAAACTACCAAGTCCTGAAAGACCATCCGTCACCGGACGAGACCTCATCATCCACACTCGGAGATGACTTCAAGTCTTTCAAAGTAAATCTTCCTAAAGAGATCGACGATGCTTCTACCACATACGATGCCAACTCCATACTTTTCGACGAGACTTCCATAGCCCCAAGCGAGATGTCGGTCTACTGCGGCACACTAAAGAAGAAGAAAACCAGGAGCAAGGAGGAGAAGCAGCTGAGGGACTTCGACATGTGGCAGGCCAGCAATGTGGAAGTTATGCAGGTTGGTTTGATTTATGTAACATAACGACTGAATGAGAGACGTGGAATCTCGATAAGTTTATTAGCACATAATTATTAATAGACCTTGGACTCACATTTAGAGTCTAGACAATTGGCAGGCGGACTCAGGCACTCGGTCACATAGCGCCAAGCAGCAGTAAAAAATAGACCCTCGTTACTAATACCACAAAAATGGCTCAATCCAATATTACTTAAAATAAGAATCCAGATCGATTAAAATCGCGACCGCACTATTGAAACAAATGCCATAATCCTGATGAAAAATTTTATCATACAAGTTCTTTAAAAAGATCATTCACATCTTATAGAATCTCCTAAGCAGAAGTGGGACTCTAGACGAGCAGATCAAATGGGAAGCCATTGCGACCGCCCGCGGGCTCTGTACCCTGACCGACAGCTGCACTTGTGGCGACTGTACTGGTGCCAAGTACCTGGCCGGAGTTGCTGATGGTGACGGGGGGCTGGGCGCCGCGCCGCTCTTCAACGCCATCAGCGTTGGTTGCCAAATACAGTGAACAGTGAAGGATTAACGTGGCGATGGTGGGTGAGGCGAGTGGGAATTGGTTTAACAGAGACAGTCAAATTGAATCTGAGGTTTACTACATTATGAACAACAATTCTTAAAATTGGGAGCATTTCAGTATTTAAGGAAAGGGATGTAATTTGGAGTGAGAGAGGTTATTGGGCTATTAGGAGGAGATACTTTCAAAACTTAAACTGTTTTGAAATTACCTTTGAAAGTATCTTGAATATAGCCAGTTCAATGCACTAATTTGATGCTTACACAAAAGAAAACTCTTGAATAAGTTCTTAAGTACACGATTTAAATACTAATATCAAAACTTCTCGTTCATTAAATATTTTTCTGAATGCTTATACAGTCGGACAAATGAAATGACCCCCACTTCACCATCTTAGTCCGCCATTGTCACGCACTTAGGTTCCTGCAGTTTTTCTACGATACTTGAAATCTCAATATTTTTTTACTGAACTATGGAAAGAGAGAGAAGAGAGGCTGAAAGGTTTAAAAAGAAAAAGTTTCTTTTCTTAAAACTATCGAAAGCTATTTAGATTCGATAACGTATATCGTCTGCAGTAAAAAGATTTTATTATGAAAATCTGTTCTTTTTATAACACAAAATATTTTATTTGCTACCTATTTAATTAATAAAAAATGTTGAGTGTAAATTGTGTAATTATTTTGCAAGATTTTTAAACAAAAGCGTGGTTAGATTATTTTTTACTATTATAATTAAGTGTGAAATTATCCTTAATGTTTTAGCTATATGGCATTATAAAAATATTAAGTCTCCTATAATATTTGTTTTCAAAAATATTATACGTATAGCGGCAAGAGTCGTGAGCACACTCCTGGTTGGTCGGTTTCATGTCCATCGCACCGATGTGGGGCGCTATTGGTTTTTCACCTCAGTTGATGCTCGTTTACTGTTGAACTCGGATGTGTCGATAGATTGTTTACACTGGCTCCTCGCGCCGCTCGCCCCCGACCAGTCTTCGTCAGTTCTCACGCCTAAGGCCGCTAGATGTACCTCTATACTTTTATTACTAGATGAGTTCATTCGGCATTGTTGATGATATTTATTCAAGACACATGCAAAACACATTCTTTTTAATACTCATGCAACCATAGAATATGCAACTATGTGTCAGTTTACAACCTAAAATCTTATGAATTAACATAACATTAAAAACTGCCGAGAAAGCACAGAAATTATTACCTACGATATTTAATACGTAGTACCTAATTGCATATTTCATAAAGCGTATTTACAATACATTCGACGGCATCTACTAACACCTACATAGCTATTTTAAATTATAAAATCACATTTGAAAAGATTATTACGAGGTCGTTATATTATTCAATACCTACGTAATTCAAATTCGAATACCGAAAGAAGAAATAGTAGGTATGCAGGTTTTTTTGAAAAATAATTTGTATACTCACCAACCTGGCGCAAAATTTTGTTATTAAAAAAAAAGAAATGGTTGATCGTTGGAGTAAGAAGCTTTTATAAACCGACTTCTTTGTTGCCGGAATTGATATTTAATTTTAGACAATATTCTCAGTAGTTTGTGATATGTTTCACCTTGATCTATAGCTTTATATCAGGTATGATACACCTTACGGCCTCTAAGGGTTCTATGTAAGACTGACGTGATGTCTCGCGTGTTATTTTTAATTAAGTGTATTTGAATGAAAATAATTCTATGACTGTGTAAGTGAAAATCACTCCACGTAGTTGAAGTGAAATTCCTTAAAGCTATGACGGCACTACATTAATTGTAGATAAATGCGATGTCTAAAGAATGGATGTAAGCAACGGAAATTTCACAAATAAAAATATTTTGTTACGTATTTTCTACGACCTACATCTGCACTGGTATTTTTGTAAGGAAATATGATTAGTTTAATATATTTTACACTAAGTACTTACCTACCTCCCCAACACTAGTAAATTTGTACTGCGTGTCGTGGTTAGAATTTAGTCTCTTTACGATTTGCATTTCCATAGAAAAATATTTCTCAATTGAGATAATACTTAATTATAATGTATTAGAATATTACTTACCGAGTATTTTATAATTGGGCTCAGGAACATGCAATCTTTGTGCCGTATTTAAAATTCTTTATTGTACAGTAACTTTTACCCAGATATAGATTATTATGTACTTAATATGATATACAAGCTCAATTTTAATTCATATCTTGGTATTATAAAACTGTATTTTCCGGAAAATAAGTATTTATTAATACCTGAGCTCATAAAAAAATTACGATTAGTACGTGTCGAGAGATAATTATTCAATACAGGTAGTTATCCGTATTATAATAAATATAAACATTTAGATCGAAAACTTTGTTAATAGGTGGGTTGTGTGGGGTTTCAGGTGAAATCATACGGTGACTCCACTTAAAAGTTATTGGCCGAAGGTAGCATGGACTACACAGCCGTTGTCCGCTGTTTACCTCTACCAGAATATTTCTAAAATATTGTCACCATAGGAAGTTTTCGATCTTACATGTTTTATTCTTATAATCTAGATACAATACTTTCATACTGTATTTTATATAAAATCCTTTTAAAAAAATCTTATGACGTAGCCTTTTACGCAGTTCCTATATTTCTATGTTCGTAATTTCTTTGTCTTATGCTCATAAAGGGGGTGAATCTTAAATTATTAAAATTACATTAATTTGATATCGTTGAGTGTATTTATATGCCATACTAAAAATTTATTTTAAATAGCTGAAAGTAGAATATTGAGACCTCCGTATAAGTACAATACCCAATCGAGATTATTCGTTAATTTCTATGTATTCATGTTCATAATAATACAGATAAGTATCTACGTGATTTAAACATTTGTGCTATTATTACGTCTGGAAAGCTTCTAATTCTATTCTTATTTAAAGATTCAGCCCTAAAAAATAACAAAACAGACAATGTTTAATGTAAATATGCATAGCAAATGATTGTGTGTTAGACAGTTTTAAATGTTTCTAATTTTAATATCCGTGCCGGTGAGGTATATATTATAATACTTATAGGATAATTTACTATAAGCAGAGTCCAATAGCAATTCAATAAAGTATGTACCTATCTGTACCAGGAGTTCCTAGCAATAGAGTCGAAGCAAGGATACATACATACATAGTTTTACGCCTCTATCCCGTAGGGGTAGGAAGAGACTATGGAAACAAGGATGGAACTTTAAAAAATAATTTTAGCAATCATAACATATTTGTAAATCCCCGACTATAGACATATTTCTTTTTTAACGTCTATACCTCTAGGCTACTAATCTAAAAGTAGTTAAAATATTTTAGCTAAATATATTCTTAGCAATCAAAATGACGAGAATTGATATCAATATATTCTTGTAAATACTTGATGTGTTTTTTTTATCAAGACTGGTATAGCTTCGGTAAATTAATGTATTTAAACTTCGCCACGTTACAACATTGTATTTATTTTGAAAAAAAAAAAGAATATAGGCAAAGGACACTCCAATTTTGTAAAAACACTTTATTTATGCGTTTTTGATTGTACCACTATTTTTAGACCTATAATTATATCTGTAATTTTTTTTTTATTATTATAACCGCAATAGTTTGATTTTGCAATAATAGCGAAACGGCACTGTGAAATCATAAAACAGAATAAGTATTTAAATAATTTATCAGAAGCTTTAACCCTGCCAAATCCCATGTGCGCTTTTAATTTATTCTCTATACCTACATTCATAGGTATTAGGTACTTACAAACTTTTACAAACTGTTTCTTGGGTCCATAAAACATTAATGAATATTTTACGCAATCTTTAAATGACAAAGATTTATGTCATCATCATCATCAGCAGCAGTGCTGCCATATTAGGCGACTTTTCGCCATTCAGGCTATCTCGAAGGGTGCCAGGGCGACCAAAAATTGCGAATGGCGACCGGTCACCGTTTAGGCTACGCGAATGGTGATTAGTCGCCAATTTAAGCTACCTCGGAAAGTTCGTGTTTTATACCTTGCTTTGTCGAATTTGAGGATATTTTTATATTTGAGGGTACAAAACATGTACTTAGATCATCTTACACACAATATTTGAAAACTGGGGACCTTTTTTTAGCTCTTCGCGTCCCCACACAAGTGGGCGATTTTTAGGCTACTTCGAATTTTCGGCGCGTTGGGTCAGTATAAATTTGAAATTAGGGACTTTTTTTTGCTTCTTTACCTCTCCGTATACGATGAGGCGACTTTAGGCTACTTTACAATGAATTTTCGGCGACTTCAACCGTCACACATTTGGCAACACTGATCATCAGCCTTATGAAGTCCACTGCTGAACATAGGCCTCCCCTCAGAATAATAACTAAAGCCAGGCCTCTCTCAAAGATTGCCAGATGGACCTATCAAAAGCGGCCTGCATCCACCGCGTTCCTGCGGCCTTTGTCAAGTCATGTACGATAGTTATGTACGTGTAACAAAACCATAAGTAACAATAATATAAAATAACGAAACTATATTGTATAAACTAGGTACATTAAAATTGCTCGCTTGTGATTTGGCACAGTTAATTATATAATATTTGAAATTATTTCAACGGATTGTCTTCATTTGATAAGTACGTAATATTTTATGTGATATTTTAAATGTAGGTACAAAAAAATAGAAAACATGTGTATTGATGTTAATATCTTTGTTAGTTATTTGTGTTGTAATAAACTGTACTGTCAGATGTGTGAATTTTTTTTTATTTTTATTTGATCTTGTAGACCTCATAAACTAGGTGTTTGATTAGTTGATTTAATTTTCAAATCTTATACCTACGTTAATCATACGGTGAGTCTTTATGGATTATTGTAAGCTTTTCGCATAAAACTTATGAAACAGAGCACATAGCGCTAATTTATCCTTCCTCAGTAATCTATGTTACTTAAGTTAAAACATCATCGCGTGGGTACACCGAAGATCGGTGGTGGCACATAATATGTTGCGGCCCTAACGAGAGTCTTATATTATACTTACTTTTGCCTGCGGCTCCGCCCGTGTGAAAAAGCTTTTCGGTGAAAAATATTTTCCCGGGATAAAAAGAAGCCTATAGCACTCAAGAGCAATGTAGCTTCCCATTAGTGAAAGAATTTTCAAAATCGGCTGAGATGTTTCAGAGATTAGGCCCTACAAACCTATAAACACATAAACTTTTCCTCTATAATATTAGTAGAATAGATTTTAAAACATACACAATTAACCGTGTTTTATAATTTAAAATGCATAGAATCTAATAGAATTAGAGAATAAAATAATAAATGAATTATAATCTAAAAAAAATAAGTGTGAATTTAAAGACTTACAAAACTACAAGAGAACTTAATATACCTACCTACTTATTTATGAGGGTGTAATTAAATTTACTTAACTTATCCATGCTTACTTACATAGTGGTATTATAAAACCGAAAATAACTGTGTCTATCTGTTAGGCTTCCGTGGTTGAACCTCTGAAATCTGAATGGTAATGGTTTAAAATCCTGGTAAGGGCGTATTATGCTATCTCTTTGTCCCAGGAAAATACATAGTGAGGCTTTTATCCCGTAAATATTATATGCACGTAGGCGAAGCCGCGAGCCAACAATCAAAATCTAGTTTATAAAATATTAGTTACCGCTAAAATCTGTTACAAACTTTTTAACATTGGCAACATTTAGCTTCACCTTGTCACTATTCTTGGCTGTATAATTTTGATACCAAGGCTATATCAAGCACAAAATTAAAAAACAAACAAATAATCAACAAAAGCGACAAAACGCGATTCATTGGAAGTTTATTAATAAAACTCTAAATAAAACCTACAAAATATAGTTAAAAAAATATTATGAGTGGTCCAAACGGGATGTTGTACGGCGGTGACGAGATAGGCGCATTAGTATTTGATCCCGGACATCATTCATTGCGTGTCGGCTATGCTCAAGAAGATACTCCAAAAGCCGATATCCCGGCCATGGTCGGCGTGGGACCAGCAACCCATATCCCAGAGCCTGAGGAGAAGGTGCCTGATGGTAACGTGACACAAAGTGGTGAGTTCAACACTACTGATGTTACAAAAATTTTTTTAACCAATCGAGCCGCCAGTTTTTATCAGTAAATCACGTATTAGAGTGAATTGCTCAACTTAATTTGGAATCAATTGGTTTAACCTACCGGTAAGTACCAATTTAATATGCTCGAAAACAGGATTACATTATTACACACTAAACAAAGTTTTTACATTGTTATGAATTTCTTGCAATATGCATCACTGTCGTACAAACTGTTATGTTCTATATTTTACAGTATGGCTAGTTCAATTACTGGGAATTATGAGGCTCGACATCTACTGCAGGCTGTGGCCCCACATAATACTTTGTAACTTTTTATAGTCATAACCAATGATTATGGGCAATTGTGACTGTTAATAACTTTAGACAAAAAACAAGAATGTACAAATATTATCACAATAAACTATGAAAGACATCATTTGTTTTCATAAGGTTGTACCCACAACAAACAAGTTAAATATTTATGAAAACAACTACATATTGACGGTGGTGCTAAAACAATTAAAAAACCATGAGTGTGGGTCACCGTGCATGGAATGAGATGACCCGTACTGATGGGTATGTGATCTGAATGTGACAGTGTTAGATGAGATTTTTTTTTTCACTTTTTTATACTGGTGGTAGGTCACCAAGTTTTTTTTCACTCAGGTTTTTTTTGGTACTGGTGGTAGGTCTCATACCGGGTGGAAGGGAAACGCTCTCTATACCGGAACGGTAAGAGAGAAGAACCATAACATTAACGAAAAACTATATTCATTTGCAAAGCTAAGCGATAATACTTACGATTTTAGTATTTCCGTAATTCATGCGCGCGCAATGTAAAGCGTACAAAGAACTAGGCGGCCGCCGCGCCGCGCCGGCACCGGCCCGCGGTCGTTAACCCGTCAGCTGATGTACGTGTTTCATTACGATTTTTTTGAAATATTGACCTTTTTTACTATGTTTTTCAGAATAATAGTTTGATTTATCTATCCATACGTGAAGCTGTAAAGAAATTTGAGAAAATCCTCCTAAAATTGTAACAATTCGATCGCGATTTTTTTAGTGCCATCACGTCAGGAATCACCAATACTATCACCTGTATTCGCTTCCGAGAGCGTTTCATTTCATCTGGGTGGGTACCACCGCAATGTCTATTTCTACCGCCAAGCAGCAGTGTGCATGCAGTGTTGTGTTTCAGTTTGAAAGACATTGTAGCCAGCGATACTACGGGTCATAATGAGACTTAACATCTTTTGTCTCAGGATGATGAGCCCAGTGCAATGCCACACAGTACTTTGTAACTCAAGGTGCTGTATGTTGTTGCTGAGCCAAATGAGCCAAAGTCAATATGTTAATAAAACTAATATTTTTCCATTCCATTTTTCCATTTTTCCAGGTTCAAAAACAAATGATCTGAGATACTACATAGATGTAACAGAGCTGCATGTACCACGGCCCAACATGGAGGTGCAACCATACATGAAGGACGGACAGATTGACAACTGGGATCTGTTTGAGAGGATGCTTGATTACTGTTATACAAAGGTACAAGTTAATATTTTTTATTATTGTCACAGGTTTAACCATGTTTCATAATTCGCTTACAAAATTACGCATCCATTTGTTATGTCTTTTTTGTTATAGTGATCTTTGCCACTGTTTCTTCGCAAAGTATTAGGGAGACAGTTATTCCATCCTTCTAAATTAGCTACTGAATATTATGTTACTGTTTGATTTAAGGAAGTTCTTTTGAATTCTTTTAAATATTCCATCTAGCAAAAGAGCAACATTTGCCCAACAGACTTACCTGAGCCGAAAATCTCTATTGTTCCATGTATGACTTAACTCTTTTCTTAGGTGATAAGATCCCCTTCCGAGCACCATCCAGCCCTATTCACAGAAGCCGTGTGGACGACTCGGCCAGCCAGGGAGAAGTTAGCCGAGCTCATATTTGAGAAATACCAAGCGCCAGCTTTCTTTCTTGTCAAAAATGCAGTACTGGCAGCATTTGCCAATGGCAAGTCCACTGCGCTGGTGATTGATGCAGGTGCCAGCCAGACTTCTGCTGTGCCTGTTATTGATGGGTAAGAATATACTTTTTGTGTACCTTTGGGTTCACTATATTTATGTTACCATAGTAATTTTTATTACATAAAGATTTGTCTATATTATTGCACATGCAGGGTGAATTTTCATGATAGTTCTGCACTGTAAACACTGAACCTGCAAGAAAATGTTCTTAGGAGACTGCTTATTTTTGAAGATATTAAATTCTGCATTTACAGACTTTGATTTTACACAAAAACTTTTAGCACCTTGCAGGCTCTTCATACTAAATATTTTAATATTACGCTATATTTGGATAAGGATGACGATGCCAATCATTTTGTCCTCAGATACGCACTAGTGAGCGCGGCGGCGCGGTCTCCAATCGGCGGCGACCACCTCGTGGCGCAGGCCAAGCACATGCTCGCCAACTTGCATATACAGATGCTGCCCATATACAGCATAGCGGTTAGTACCTACTTACTTTAGTTTTAAGTATTACATACAAAAGATTTCTCTGTTTCAATTAACTATAAACATATTTTTATCCAAGTAAGCTCAATGTATAATGACAAAACCCTATGTTTAAGCATATATAGTAGACTAAATGTATTGCTGTATAATCTTTCACCAATATAAAGCTACATTATCAGCGAGTAACATAGGGTACTTTTAATCCCAGGTAAATGTAAATCGGGATTTTTATCCCGAAAATATGAAACACACGGGCAGAGTCGCGAGCAAAAGTCGATTATATCATAATATACTGCATATCTGAAACGTAACAAATAGTAAAATGCTCATTACAGAGTAAAGAGGTGATACGGGAGCGCGAGAGGCCGCGGTACACGGTGAAGACGCTGCCCGCCGGCCTGACGCACTCCTGGCAGCAGTACATGCTCAAGCGGCAGTTCGAGGACTTCACCCACTGCGTCGCACATGTAATTTATTTTTCAAAATATATTTGTAATCCATAAAAAAAATACAAACACACGAATTGAGAACCTCCTCCTGTTTTGAAAGTCGGTTAAAAATCAGTTAAAAATAGTAATATAACCTTTAACTGGAACTAAAAATGGCCTCATACAGTGCCCGTTCCTCATAAATAACGAAACAGTAATAAATATATTTATGAATAAATAATGTTGCGGATTTTTCAATAACTAAAATGAAAGCGCACATCAGTCATATCTTTTTTTGTTATACAAATTGTTTCATTAATAAGGTAGAATAAATTGATAATGTTATCAATTTGTATTATGAATCTAAAAACGTATGTTCATTGTTCCAGGCGTCAGAATCAGCGTACGACGAGCGCACAGCGGCGTCGGTGCCCGGCCTTCACTACGAGTTCCCCGGCGGGTACCACCAGGACTTCGGTCCAGAGCGGTTCAAGCTTACCGAGACATTGTTTGAAAGCACCCTGTCTGCTCCACATTTGGGTAAGATTGCTTTAGACTTTTAGCCTTAGCCATCCCATGTACTAGGCAAAAAAAATGTGCCAAATATATAAGTTCGTTTTTTACATCCGGACTAAAATTTTCCGCCTCAAGGCACTAAAAAAGGTGGCTTTAACAGAGTCAGGGTAAACAACCCCCCCCCCCCCCCCATGTAAAAAAAAAACAGGTTTTACTATCCCTCTAAAAGTGGGGCGACCCTCCATGGTGATACGTGGTACATGATGCCATTATGAAGTTGTTATATTGTATGTATAGTATTGTGAAGTCTGCCAACCCGCACTAGGCCAGCGTGGTGGACTAAGGCAGTAGTAGAGTAGGTCCATGGTCAGCAGTGAGTAGTATCACTACGTAGTATAAAACAAACTCGCTTCCCACTGTCTGACCCTATGTATGCTTAGATATTTAAAACTACGCAACGGATTTTGATGCGTTTTTTTTTTTATAGATAGAGTGATTCAACGGGAAGGTCTTTATGTACTTTTAGCTCGGAAAAACTTATTAACGCGGGCAAAGCCGCGGGCAAAAGCTAGTCCTACTAATATTATAAAGGCGAAAGTTTGTAAGAATGTTTGGATCACGAATTAAAGATAGAATGGATAGAGTTTAGCATCAATTTACTAAGAAAACCAGTGTCGCCAAACTCACACATGCATATATTCGCATACTATCATCTCTTCATTATGATTGGCCAAAATCACCAATAAAGATAAAGCGTATAATACAAAATCATTTGCATTAAATTTAACCTTAATGCCATTATATAGACTTCGTATTCTAAAAATTCACATGACTTCATACGACATTATTCCTTCAGTCTGAATTTTGATTTTAATTCGATTTCATACCGCTAGTCCACGCGAGATGGCGTATAATCGCAATGGCATTCATAAGAACTCAATGGCAGTTGTTTTAAGATAAGTTATTGAATGACACCCAGTACGCTACGCATGCCGGTAATAGTGTTGCACCCATACGTTACCTTTTTGTAAACCTATCGATGGTGTTTGTTTTATAACTAACATTAATAAATGAAATGGACTTATAATAAAATTATATAATATTAATTTGATAAGTACTGGAAAAGTTGTTGGAACTGTCTTGAATACAATTTTAACTCAGTAAATTAAAAATTATTTTAAATTTTAAGTATATATTTTAAATTCCTACTTTATAATTTCAATACTGCAGATATGTATGTTATACATACTATATTAGCTACACAGCTTATATAGCTAGTTTGCAATAAATTATAATGAGTATATATACTTATCATAGTGATTTCACTGCTGGGGTTAAGAGAGTAAGAGTAGACTTCACGTCTAAGCAAAACGTCAACCGGCAAGGCAAGAAAATATCCTTTGACGGACAGCAGAATTATGCCGGCCTGCTAATAGCTTCTGCAAGTTCCGTTTTAAGGACCCAATATCATAAGACTTGGAAACATTCGTGCCCGGCAACTGTTCCACAGTTTAATAGCAAAATTACGAACTTCTTAACCCGATTGATATGGGCTGAGATAGAAGAAATCACTAAGCAGTGGTTTCGCAAGCCAGCACGCGTGGTTCCCCTAAGGAAGTGTGAGGATGGCCTAAGGTTAAACTTTTGTCCAGAGCACTCACCAAGACACGGACGATAGAATACACTAAGTGAGGCAATGTCTCGGCGTAACTGCATTGATTCCAAACTGAATAGTTCCATTCATTCCAAAGTGCTTCGTTTGAAGAAGATACGCCTGCGTTTAAATTTATGATTTCAGGTTTACTTTGGAATCCACCACCCTAAGAAATAACATTAACGATGAGATATCAAGTAATACTCATAATATAATATCAAGTAACATAGCTGATCAAACATTGTTAACCTATAAAGCAGACAGGCACATTTATATGTAATTAAAAACAATTATTTAAAACTATGTGTTGTCTCAATAAAAAGCTTTTCCCGTTAGAAAAGCCCCTAAAACGCAGTACGACGCATAGAAAAAATATCCATTATATCCCATGGGAGCAAATTACCGGAATAAAAGTAGCCTATATGTGTTAATCCAGGGTATTATGATCTGGCTGCGGACGACAACTTAGACACTTTAGCCCGGGGAAACCCGCAGCCGTCCCTAATGCGCCGAAGAAGGCCACCGCAGAGTTTTAGTTTGCATGCCGTGCGTTGTACATAGGTTAGGGACTCGGCCCGGTGGCTCAACGCTGGGTCGTAAGGCACGGTGAACCGAACAAAACCACTCAGTCGCCTCCCTTGAAAGGCTAGGTGATAGTAATAAGTCACTTTCTCCGCGAAAAAAAAGGGTATTATGATCTACTCGTGTGCCAAATGTCTGAGTTTACTTCTAAGAAACATACAAACCAAACAAACATCCCGACATACAGAGATCCAAAAATTTCCACAAACATTTGCATTTATGATATTACTAAAATAAGACAAGAACTAAGATAAGATTAAAAAGGGTATTTTTAAATAATAACCTATAGTTTTTTTAATAAATTTATGTAGTAAAATAAAACAATAAAATAAATATTATGGTGTGTGGCTTTCTTAAAATTACTTATTGATTGATGAATTAGAATATTTATATGAGCTTCTGCATTCACTTTAAAATATTGATTTCCCCTTTTTTTTACATTACACATCTTCTACAAAATGTTCTGAACATATTACGGAAAATTTGGAAGGAAACCAATTTAACCTTCCCGTAGCATTGATCCAACTTTCCTTAATAAATTGATCTTTTGGAAAACTGAAAATTAACAATCTAGTATTGTTTCATTAATTAATTATTATATCGACCACAGCTATGCATCACAAGCGGATCATGCATCAGATAACTTTTCGTACTTTTCTGCATAACATAACGCTTCAGTGAAAAAATAATAATTATCGATAATATTTTATCGACCACGCATGCACTAATTGAGTAGCGATGACATTATGAATTGGTGACAAATCATTCTAGAACAACTGATTTTCGTTTGCGACAATTAACCATATAGTGAAAAGAATAAGGAACATTTTAAATTGTAATTTTTGTGTCATGTTTGACATAGAAAATCAAGATACATTTTTCAACTAAATAGCAATATACCAGAAAATATTACTTACCGATGGTACGAAATACCTCCGTGGGACACATTTTTGGTACGGCTATTATTTTTGCATTCCAGAATAGCATAATAGGGCATTTTAATATTTTTAAATATTTTTTCCAATCATTAAACCTTTGACAATGCGCAATGACGACTGAGACCGTTCAAACAGTGAGTTTGTACTGCATTCTAAACTAGTGTATCAAAGGTTACGCCCACTTTATAGTTCTATCTCTATCTCTGTTCTGTGGTTTGGATGTATGGATGTTTGTTACTCTTTCACGCAAAAACTACTGAACGGATTTCGATGAAATTTTGCACACGGGTAGATCATGTCCTGGATTAACACATAGGCTGCTTTTTATCCCGGGAAAATATAAAACGGGACTTTTATCCCGGAAAAACTCATTCACGCGGGCGGAGCCGCGGGCAAAATCTAGTATAGTACATGTTATGATTGGCAGCGGTGGCGGCGTGCGGCGCGTGCGACGCGGAGGCGCGGCCGGCGCTGTGGGCGGGCGTGGTGTGCGTGGGCGGCGGCGCGTGTCTGGGCGGGTGGCCGGAGCGTGTGGCGCGGGAGCTGTCCTCGCGCGCGCCCTCCTCGCACCGGCTCAAGACTCACGCGGCGCCCTCGCACGCCGAGCGCAGGTTCGCCGCGTGGATCGGCGGCTCCGTGCTCGCCTCCATCGGCTCCTTCCAGCAGATGTGGATCTCCGCGCAAGAGTACGACGACGCCGGCAAGGGACAGTTGGATAGGAAGTGCCCGTGAACTAATTAAGGTAAGCTTTATCACATTAAAGCCATACACTAAGCAGCAGTATGCATGCACTGTTGTGTTTCGGTTTGAAGGGCATTGTAGCCAATGCAAGTACTAGACATAATGAAACTTAACATCTCATGTCACAGGATGACGAGCGCAGTGGAATATCACACAGTACTTTATAACTGAAGGTGCTATATGGTATTGCTACTGTTTATGGGCGGTCGTATCGCTTACCATCAGGCGGAACGGCTTGCTCGTCTCGTCATTCAATACCATAAAAAAAATATGAATCGCCTGATATTGCACAACGCTGATACATTACTATATTTGTAATTTCTTTCTAATCTTCGCAGTGTCGTCGCGTGATGTGCAGTAACAAATCATCGTTGGTGTATATCAAGATACCTTTCAAAAATGGTGTAAAATGTTTAATTAGTGTGCTAAGTATACCTTTATCTTCTAAAACAACCCCTGTTTGTTGTATGCAATTTGTGTCCTTAACCCCAATAAATGTTTTCCACTATTCTTGAAACACATGTATAGCAATAAGAACTGTACTATTTATAGTTTAAGTTTTAAACTAGTGTAGAAATAGCTGTCTTGGTCTATTTTGTCATAGGCTTTCGTTTACGCACACTTTCTACTCACCCATGTAAGCTCCGGAAGAGGGTTCTTGTCCGCTTACATACTGCGGGCGACTAGCGTTTGTGCGTGGACTATGCATTTCAATTTTTATACCCAATGTTGGCCACTAAATCGGTCATTTTATTACACTGACATTGTTCCGCCGTATCTCATCTGTATTTATGAAAATAAAAGATAATTTTAAATATTGAATATGTAATTTATTATCCTCGACACTCGTTCATTCCTTGTGTAACATGATCACTTCACACCATCACAGTATTTATATCTGTAGGATTCAAAACAACACTTTAAAATTGTGAGGTCTAAAATTTCATTGAACACAAAGGTAATTTTTTTATTAGGGTAGTTGTAAAGAAGTTCAGACAGAGCGGAGGCACAACCATATGTTGGTATTGTTCTTTCTTTCATTTGTGTTTATGTATGCACTCAGCGCATACGAAACGGCCTCGGGGTATCTTGTTGCACTAAAATACCCTGCTGAGTTACACGGGACCATCCCTGGGCGGTGCTTGGCCGCTCCTAAAACTGACCACCCGCATTATCTAAATATCGCACCTGGGAGCTGCTTAAATTGGACTGAGCAGCCTTCCGGAACTCTCTATGCCTCATTTAGTAGCCTCTTAGGACAGGCAAGGCATGCCGTCGCAAAACTCTCTAAATGCCCCTGGACCACAGAGCACATGCATTTATATCTGCATTATCTCAAGTTGACTGGTAGAGAATACCTGTGAAACTGGGTCAGTCCACATGTCAAAGTTTTTTTATTGCCTCCGAAGGCAGATGGTAATAGTCACCGTCTCCTACAGACGTTGGAACCGCCAGGCGCACCAGCAAGCCACTTATTTGTATAGGATGTATTAAAACAATATGCAATGTGACCTATTTGGAGTCAGTTCAGCAAGCAGACGCGCCGTGCTCGAGCATGATGTGCCTGCGGAAGTCTTGCTTGTCGCTGGACTCGTATCCGCACGCGCCGCAGACCAGCACGTCCGCACTCTCCGCATCCTCGTCACCATCCTCGGTGGACCCGCCGCTGCATGTCACTGGGAATGACGCGAATTATCTATACCAATATTATAAAGAGGAAAGATCTGTATTTTTGTATGTTTGACAAGTATAAAGTCAAAAAGTACTGGACCGATTTCAAAAATTCTTTTACCATTAGAATGCTCCTGTATCCCTGGGTAACATAGGCTGCTTTATATCCCGGGAAAATTCAAACCGGGACTTTTATCCCGGATTTTTTATTCTCGCGAGTCGTTAACGGCCAAACCAATAAACAGATTTCGATGAAATTTATAAGGGACATAGTTTAAGACCCTGGGAGAAACCTAGGCTACTTTTTATCCCGGGAAAAAATAAACGGGGACTTTAATCCCGGAAAATATTATCTTGCGGGTGGAACTGCAAACAAATAAGTATGGAGATAGTTTGAGACCCAGGGAAGGACACAAGCTACTGCTTATCCCGGAAAAATATAAACCGGAACTTTATCCCGATTTTATTCTCGCGAGTGGGGCAGCCAAACCACACAACCGATTTCTATTAAATTTGGTAGGGAGATAGTTTAAAACCTTGGGAAATGACCTAGGCTACTTTTGATCCCGAGAAAAAATAAACCGGGACTTTAATCCCGGAAAATATTTTCTAAAGGGGCGGAACCGCAAAAAAATAAGTATGGAGATAGTTTGAGACCCAAGGTACTGCTTATCCTGGTAAAATATAAACTGGGACTCTTATCCCAGTTTTTTTTCCTCGCGTTTGTAGCCGTCACTCTCAACCAATTTCGATGAAATTTCGTAGGAAGATAATTTAAGACCTTGAAAAGCACCTAGGCTATTGCTTATCCCAGAGAAATATAAACCGGTACTTTTATCCCGGAAAATATTTTCTTGCGGGTGGAACCGTGAGATAGTTTGAAATCCAAAGAAGGACATGCTACTTTTATCTTTTTATTTTTAAGGATACTGGATATGTCCTTACATCACTACATATTATAATACAAAGTCCCCCCATCGCATCTGTTTGTCTGAATGCGATAAACTCAAAAACTATCGAACGGATTTTCATATGTTTTTCACCAATAGACGCAGTGATTCAAGGAGACGGTTTATGTGTATAATTCATAAGTATTTTGTACGACAGAAAAATAAATGTATAAATATTATGCTTTGCTACCTGTGCGAAGCCAGGGCGGGCCGCTAGTATATAATACAAACATAGTTTATTTATGGACTTGGGTCTAATTTCACCAACTTATTATTTAACGGGCGCTAGTTTTTTTTTTTTTATGGCATCGAATGATGAGACGAGCATGCCGTTCACCTGATGGTAAGCGATACGACCACCCATAAACAGTAGAAACACCATCCAGCACCTTGAGTTACAAAGTACTGTGTGGCGTTCCACTGCGCTCGTCATCCTGAGACATAAGATGTTAAGTCTCATTATGTCCTGTAGTTACACTGGCTACAATGCCCTTCAAACCGAAACACAACAGTGCATGCACACAGCTGCTTGGCGGTAGAAATGGACGCAGCGGTGGTACCCTACCCAGACGGACTCTTACATATGAGAGTCCTACCACCAGTTAAAGTTAATCTAGCATTAAAATTAACACGAATGTTAAAGTATGGCGTGTCGCATGAAAGAACGTCTAGTTAAGGAAGATAATTCCTGTTAGGGCATGGTGGGACACTCAGGTCCATTAAGGCAGTTAACTGGCTGTTAAAGTAACTAACAGAGCATGGTGAAATTAGGCCTAGAGGTGGAAAAATGTTGTTCATAATTAAGGTATTTTTAAGAATGAGTGACTTGTATAATTAGACATATATATTTATATGTGATAAAATTTGAATTATGCCATTGATTATTCTATTAATTGTGGAAATTTTATAGGTAAACTAGCTGTTGTTTGCGGCTCCGCCCGCATTAAAGTTTTTCTGGGATAAAAGTCCCGCTTTATATTTTCGCGGGATAAAACGTAGCCTAAGTTACTCCTTATTACATCAGCTACCTGCCAATAAAAGTCCCGTCAAAATCGGTCCAGCGATTTCTGAGATTAGCAGGAACAAACAGACAGACACTCCAATTTTATTTATATGTATAGATAATTAATTGTATGTTCACAATAATTCACCAACCTGATATTGCCTCCTTTGTGTGTTTCTCTTGTACGTGTTTCATCAACTGGAATAATAATAAATAATATATTTTTGTATAGTACATGTTTGTAAAAGGAAGATTCAAACTTCAAACGTTCTGTCAATACGTTATAGTATAAAAATTAATGATTGTGGAACATTTTTGAAGATCGTCTTTCTAGCTAGTGTCGAAAAATAGTTTAAAATAAATGTTTTGTGTTTTAATTAGTGCGTGAATTATTGTGAAGTGCAAACTAATAGACATAATATTATAGTATAAGATGGTACCTGCGAGTGCACGGAGGCCCTGAAGGGACACCGCGCGCACTGCAGCGGCGCCCCCCCGCTGCGCCCCGCACCCCGCGACCGCGACCCCGCGCCAGGCCCGTGCTCCGACGCCTGCGCACACGCACACACACATTGTCAACGATGGCATTTCATACACATCTAACTAGCGTAAATTACCTCATCAAAAGTACAAATGCAGCTTGTCTCATATCAAACAACATTTAAATCACAAGTTTTACTTATCCAGTGGCATCGTTACTCAAAATAAAACGAGTTATTTCGTACCTTATGTGAGGACATTTCTTTGACAGCGTTGCACTTGAAGCTGCAGAGCTTACAGGAGTAAAGGTAGAGCTTGAAGTTGGGCGAGGCGAGCAGCTCGTGCGGCGGCGGCAAGTCACTCTTGCGCTTGCGTCCGCGCCGCCGCGACGTCTCCGACATCAACGCCCTGCAACACCACCCATATTACACAGGATATTAGGTGCTTATTCATTTTGTATAAATCAATAACTTAAAAATATCAATATATAAAATATATAATCAAGACATTCAATCACGGATTCAATCTCAGAGCTCATTGAAATTAACATTTTCATTCTGGGCATTCTGTTGTAATTTCATCAGGTTTTAAAAAAATATATGGATTTTGAGATAATTTGTAATTGAAAATAAGAAATACATACAGTATAAGAAAACTTATTTTTTTGTTCTTACGTGTTAGCTTAAGTTACTCACTTTGCTTTCTGCAGTGCCTTTGCCTTTTCTAGTAACTCAGCGGGCGAGAGATGTTTCTGTAACCAAAATAATTACTGTTAAAATGTTGTATCTAATGTAATTTGTAATTGACTGTCACTTGTCACTTGATTATCACGTGCAATAGATGCTGTTCAATCTATAAACTTAGACGATATAAAGGACTCGGCTTGTATAATCTTTCCTTTATGCCAAAGTAGAAGAGCAAACACTCATGCACACATTAATAAAAAATCTGTTGTTACTCCATAAAACAGACGTGTTTAAGATTTATTTATGTGTGAGTTCATAACAACACAATTCGGCATAGTATATGTTGCACTTTCTATGTAGACACTGAAAGTGTAAATTTTTTTTTGTTCGCGACAATAAGGACATGACGCGTCCTTTCAAGATGGTTTAAGTATATGAAATACCTTGCCCTCCTCACTGCCTTGCATCTTGATGTTGGCCAGCGTGGACTTGAGGAACACAAGCGGACCCTGCCCGTTCTCCGTGTCCACCATTACATACGAGTCTGGATTGTCATCTGTGTTGAATAACTATTATCAATACTAATATTATAAAGCTGAAGAGTTTGTTTGTTTGAACGCGCTAATCTCAGGAACTACTGAACCGATTTTGAAAATTCTTTCACTAATAGGAAGCTACGTAACTCCTGAGTGCTATAGGCTACTTTTTATCCCGGAAAATATTTTTGTCCCGAAAAAACGTTTTCACGCTGGCGGAGCCGCGAACACTACTAGTTATCTATATAAATATGTAATATGTAAAGTGATTGTTTATGATGTTTCAATGAAGGTATTTTCATAATTCCTTTTTCTTATTTCCATGTTTTCAAATCCTGAACTATTGTTATTTTGTTATTTCTTCGTTTATACAAAAGGCTGTGTATTTGCTGATCCAAGCTATCCAATATTAATGGACTATCATTGGCAGGTACAGATTTTTACAAAAAGTAATTAATACTACATTTTAGCTATAAAAGATTAAATTAGAATTCTGTACGTTAAATATTACACATGATATTTTCCCCTGCAATTGTTGCTAACCACAATTTAGTGAATTTAGTAATTAGTAAATCTAGTTGCAAATCACCCGTATCCCCCTCATTGTCGCTGGACTGCAGTACGCACGTGACGGTGCTGTCAGAGTTCACGTCGGTGCCGTCGGACACCTCCGCGTTCGCCACCAGCTGATACGACTCCTCGCCATCCTGGCATCTACTACACAATACACATATTAATAAGTGTCACATATTAACCCATAGTGACATTGGCGTAGTAACATCAAAAATAAAATGTTTGGTATTTTTCTTCATTAATATCCATCAACAGTATGTATGTACATACACTACATCATAATATGTTTTATTTACATCCCCCAGAATAATAGAACTGCTGTTCTGTGTGTAAGGAAATCAATTTCGAAAACGAAGACAGGTAGATAGAATTACTGCCACGATGAGCCTAAATAAAAGATCCATAACGCTTTATTCAATCTATCACGAAAAAGGACCAATCAGAACAAAGGTTTTCTGACTCACTTTACAAGTGACGTGGTTCGTTTATTCTCGGGACCAGATCGAAGATTAAGATCAGGATCGATTATTGAGACCGGCTGATAGAAATGCAATCGTATAACAACACTTGCCAGACAGAATTAATGGTTATTTATAGCATATCCACCTCTTACAAACACACAAAACCAGAAGATTCATGTATGCTCAATAGTAGGGTTTACAAGAGCATGGTGAACAAAAGGTATAATTTTTTCGAGCTAAAGGATACATAACAAAACCATGTGGCGTATAGCTATAAGGAAGTATCTCACCTGACCAATGTGAGGTTGAGCAGGTCCAGCTGCACAAGCTCCTTGCTGCTGTCCAACACTTGCATGTACTTGGGCTGATCATTGCTGCTGTCGCAGTTCAGGTCTGAGAGTATGTGAGTGTCCACATTGTCCTTGTCAAATGGTATCACTTCTACTATTTGCAACTGACCTGTACAGATGAGAATATTGTTAATATTCATGGAATTACAAGTTGAAATAAACAGGTCTTACCTATGCATGTTACATTTAAATTTTGACATGTATACTAAGAAAAGGATTTACTAGGATAATATATCATAGTAATTTTTGTATAGATGTACAGTTAAGATGGGAGTTACAAGATATTATAAATATGTTTTTCTCAAATAAATTTTTTGTACATATCTAGATACCACATTATATATTAAATAATAAAAGCATACTATCAAGTTACCCATTCACAGCCCTTCTGCTACATAATAAATAACTAATAAGATATATCAAATAAAATATATTATCATTCAAAAAATAAGTATTTTGATAGTCATTGCTTACCATCTTTGTACTCAGCTGTCAACAGCTGAGAGCATTGCCCCGTGGAATCACTTGAGCTGTGCCCTCCAGACATGCTAGCTCAATCCTAGAAATATGTTATTATGAGCAGAGTTATACGCATTCAAAAATATACATGATTTACAGGCACAAAATATGATACATGTAGATGTAGATGACCATGTTCGGTTTAGTTCATAATTTTATACATAACCAGTAGATTTAGAATCATTTTTGCAAAACATCAACATTGGCTGGAAAATGAGGTACAATCTATAGTTATTCCTTACCTTTATGTGAATGTTAGACATTGAATTTAAACTACCATAACATGTTTAAAAACAAACATATTAAAAACTGGAATAAAATCTTTATAGTAGTTTAATTTAACTATAGAATCTGCTTATAATGACATCAAAGGAAAACAGTAATCATCTCATACTAAATGAACATCATACCGAGCATGGAGATTTATTCACAATATTTTTTAGTACCTAAATCACTGATAAACAGTGTTATTAACACAACACTAAGATTATAGAAGAAGAAAATTAATGACTCCCACACATTTAGTTGCAATTAAAAAAGTATGATTTTAAAAGGGCTCATTTAAATGGGTATTATTCTTTTGGTAATTATCATTTTTCAACTAACAATACTATTTTAAAAAATGTTCATTTAATGAAAAACATAGATGAAAAATGATTTAAATGATTACCAAAGGAATAATATACTGTTACTTTTGCCTATCCTTTGGAATGTACCCTAAAAATTCCCTCCAAAACATTGTTATAAGTGGTATCTACTGTATAAGGTGTTTTTTCATTATGATAGGTGCTTAATTTTCTCTACGGTTTCCCTTTGCAAAGACATACTAGAGGCTATCCCAGGAGGCAGGGTATGCCACTTACACTGGTAACAGAATTAGTTCCTGTTTATGTACTTTACTCATATTAGTTTAGTGTCATGTTAACGTCTTTTTCATCTTGGCAAGATGTACAATTATGCAGTACGCGTACCGACTATCAACCCCACAAAATAATGCAGTCTTCGCAGATGCCAGAAGGCAGTGGTCTTTGTTATTTTCATGGTGGAAATTCATTTCTTAAATGCGCACGTTAGCACGAAAACACCTCATTAGTTGCAACATTAATACACGATGGATATAAATCTTTAATATTTATATACCAATTCATATTGAATTTGTTTTTCTTGTAAATAAACATGTCAAATAGATTGACAAAAATTTTCTTGCAACACCAATTTGGATCAGTGTTTCTATTATTTCCGTTAAATAATATTTTTTTATTATTATTGCAACAATCAATACTTACAGTTTGATGGCAACAATGATTTTTCAATGAAACAAAGCACAAGTTACTACTGCAAGCGAGAAATATTAGTACTCAGAGGGTGTATTACGCATCCGCCATTTGCGGTCATAATCTTACATTATAAAATAGAAATATGTAAGTAAACTAAAGATTCTACCCTACTCTACTATTGATTTTTTACTTGCCAGTGTTAAAATATGTAATTGAACAGAAACTATTTTCATGGAAATAATTAATAATTTTTATGCATAATTTTTACGATCTTATCAAAAAACTGTTACAATAAATTTAAATTAATATACGAAATTAAATAATTTGTGAATAAAAGTTTTATTAGCAACAACCATAGAGAAGTCCAGTGTTGCCAACTTAATAGATTTCCCGCACATCTAACGGATTTAGATACCTTGAAAAAGGAAAAAAAATATTCTAACGGCTGACGGAATATTTAACGAGACAAAACCTATCATATGGGTTTTTCATTGCTCAAATTTATGGGGTAGAATAAGTGACTTAAAAGGAGGTAATTTAAGTGGAAAGAACCACGCTACGCCCCGCTCCCCCCCGTGAAATTTTAGAGTTATTAATGACGAATAAAAAATTTTAACGGATTTTTGACAGAAATATACAACGAAATTGACGGATTTTTAAGAATCTTGTTGGCAGCCCTGGAGAAGTTACATTTAGAGGGGTTTTTGGCGGGAATGTGGAAGTGTCATGAGGTGCTCTTGTTTTAATTCATTATTTTGGTGATACTTAGTGTTATATTGCATAATTATGGTGGTATATTATCCAATATAGTTCTATTAAAGTGCTCAAATGAAGTGAATTGAAATAACTGTGCCAATCAAGTGTTTTTTCGTTGCCGCCAAAACTCCTTGATAAAGTCTTGGTAAGGTAGCCACTGCTTTACTTCGACATATTAGTTAGGAGTTAGGACTGAGGATGAAAATATATGAAAGACGGGCTCAATGGACTAGTATCCAGAGCCGTAATAATTAAATAAAAAAAAATACATTTAGAGAATTTATAAGTCAAAAATTTGAGAGTTTTGGCGGGAACGTGAAAGTGTCATGAGGTGCTTTTGTTTTAATTCATTATTTTGGTGATACTTAGTGTTATATTGCATAATTGTGGTGGTATATTATCCAATATAGTTCTATTAAAGTGCTCAAATGAAGTGAATTGAAACAACTGTGTCAATCAAGTGTTTTTTCGTTGCCGCCAAAACTCCTTGATAAAGTCTTGGTAAGGTAGCCACTGCTTTACTACGACAACCAGAGATATCACTTAAGACGAGGCTGTATGGGCTTGAACCCTTTGCCTTCCCTGTAAGGGAGAATTATATTTAAAAAAAAAAAAATTATAAGTCAAGGCGGGAAATATCAACCCTTGCACCGACTTTTTAATTTTCAAAAGTTTTAGTTGTAACCATGTAACCACGTGTGATTTTTCAAAAATGTATGTTTGACATTACGGTTACAAATTTTAGGTTTTTCAAATCAGGTCCTTGTATATTTTAGTGGTTCTGAGAAAAGTTGAATTTCTGTAAGATTACTTATACATGTATGCTCCTACCAGCTGAAGAATGTATATACCCAAGGCAAATTATTATGTTTGATGCACAGTAAGTACTCAAACTGCTCAAAATAATCCCATTATTATATTAGAGAACATCGATTGATTATACCTTCATAAAATTCTAAGTACCTTCGGTGTCCGTTACAGTAATGTAAACGCTTTCCACTTTCGTATTTTGTAAATACCTACGTGTCGTTGGAAACCACTAAGTTCTCAATGTACCTCTATAATACTCTTTGCCACTAAGTATGAGGTTTTTCGATATCGACGATCTACACACACAGCGGTTCCAAATCTAAGGCACACACCTCTGACTTTTCGAAGTTACTTGTTTATTGTTTACTAGACTTCTGCTCGCGGCTTCGCCCGCGTGAATGAGTTTTTCCGGGATAAAAGTCCCGCTAATTATTTCCCTGGGATAAATTATATAGATAAACCTTCTGCTTGAATCACTCTATTTATTAAAAAAAAGACATCAACATCCGTTGCGTAGTATTAAAGATCTAATCATACATAGGGACAGACAGCGGGAAGCGACTTTGTTTTATACTATGTAGTGATCAAATATAGTTCGCTTTAACGGTGAAAGAAAATATCACGAGGAAACCTACATACTTACATGAGAATTAAGAATTCGAAGGTATGTGAAGTCTGCCAACCCACACTAGGCTAGTGTGGTGAACTAAGGCCCAACCCCTCGAAGTAATAGAGGCAGCTCATGCTCAGCAGTGGGCAATATATAATACAGGGCTGGTATGGTATGGGGCACCTACAGCCGTGTCGTCGTTATATGCATTGTTGTCCTTTTCTTAACCAACTTCAAAAAAGGTGGTTCTGTATTCGACCCGTACGTACATATGTATGTATGCAATTTGTATGACAGTGATTTTCTCAAAAATTACTGATCTGATTTTCTTTAAGTAAAATTAAGTTAAGAACTAATTTAAGAAACAATTTTGTTTCCAGCCTATTAGCCAATCGCTAAGTAGTACCTGTGTAATAAAGACTGTATAATACCATTCTCACATCAAAACCTTGGTTTTTTGAATGCACATATTGTTATGTGACAAAGCGGCTTTTGTATTTTGTAAGGAGCCTTATCATCAATTTACCATTTTAAATATCCTTGCCTTAGGTAAACTAAGGTTTCTTTATGGTAAAGGCTAGACAATCATTATTTCTTTACAATTATTTTGTTAAACATGAGACAATATTGTAGTATACAAGCTTTTAAAATTTTAATAAATAAGAGTATTAATAAAGAATTTTTAAATTAATGTCTTGGTTAAAATTCACTGTTCATAAAGTATGTCATGCACATAGTGACACTCTATGTGACTTAAATAGGATATTCCTTAAATTTCTTGCTATTTGAACTGTATATATCAGATGCAACAATGCCATTACCCCAACATTTATGAGACAACCAAATTGCTTGTTGCTTTCTCAAATAAAAAAAAATTGAGCAAACCAGTCTGACTATTATACTAGCTTAAAATGGATATTTTACTTATTCCATTCAATGCAATAACATTCTTTAGCTCTCCTATAAAACTACCATATGATTGTTGTTTATTATAAAGAGGATTTATCAAACAATGATACACATCCCATCAAAAGATGTAAACTATCATGTTTGTTTGTTCACTGATGTATATTCCTTCCTATTTGCCAACTACTCTATTTTTAATATACTTTTGAGTCATTCTTAAGTATATAAAAAGTATATAGGTCATTGTTTGTAGGAATACTGTGGGTAGATTTATTCTATACTAGCGGCCCCGACAGACGTTGTCCTGCCCTAAAAAGGAAATGAAATCCTAGAACCCGAGTACAGCGCCAACTACCGGATCTAATTGTTAATCGAAACTATTCTCAAACCCACCTGAGGACACAAAAAAATCATTAAAATCGGTCCAGCCGCTTAGGAGGAATTCAGTGACATACACGTTTAATATGGCGGTTAAGTATTCTTAAATTTTCAAATTTTCCGCGTGATTTTCTTGCAAAAACCCTCCCTGCCACCAAATGAGTCCTTATTTAACGAAATTTTAAAATCCCTAAACACCCCCACCCCCCCGTAAATAATACCTAACCATATTTTTTTCCGGAAAAAAATCCCGAATAAAATTCCCGGTGTCTGTTTTCCGGGATAATAGTAGCCTATGGGCGATATTAATAGGTCAATCTCAAGTTTGAGTTACATCTCAAGTAGACATAATGTATTGAACTGTTCATACATTATGTCTACTTGAGATGTAACTCAAACTTGAGATTGATTTCCTTTGGATCACAAACTATCTCCATACTTATTTTCATACGGTTCCACTGGCAAAACACTATTTTCCGAGATTAAGGTCCCGGTTTATATTTTCCCGGGATATGAAGTAGCTAAGATTCTTCCCAGGGTTTAAAACTATCTCCCTGCCAAATTGCATCGCTATCGGTTCAGTGGTTTAGTCGTGGCGGCTCCACTCGCGAGAAATTAAAATCCGGGATATAATTCCCGGTTTATCTTTTTCCGGGATAAGAGTAATTATGTCCTCAACTGGATCTCGAAATATCTCTATACTTGTTTTCTTGCGGTTTCACTGGCAGAAACAATTATCCGGGATAAAAGTCCCGGTTTATATTTTCCCGGGATAAAAAGTATCCTATGTCCGTCTCCTGGTTCTAAGCTACCTCTCCACCAATTTTCAGCTAAATCCGTTCAGCCATTCTTGAGTTATAAGTGGTGTAACTAACACCACTTTCTTTTATATATATAGATATCCAATACTTATTGTAATACATTAGTGTAGCAAGTATGTGAACAAAATAGCCTTTATCTTTTATCAATATTTATATTTATAACATTTAATTAATCCTTTTGAAAACTGTACCAACAGGTATTAGTTTTCTTCGTAACATTTAATTATATTGTATTTAAACTACAACCTTTTCCATAAAAGGCACTATAAATAATGCTGTCAGTTTTCATTGTCTCTACATGTAGAGCAAGATAGAGTCTGAGTTATGTCATTTTAGGTTATAATTGATTGACCCTGCCTTCGCCTTTTACAAAACAGTAAATTTCCACTTTAATCAGCAGAGCTAATTTTAATATTAAGTAATTAGTATTATTGGTATACTTACCATATTAAAAAAAATATGTATTTATGTATAAGGTCTAATTTGTTATTGTTTTTTCTTAAATGGTTAATGTTTTCACATCCATACTGCCTATTACATCTATAAAATTATATAAAATTGTAATATGTAAATTTTATATAGGTAAAGCTCTTTTATTACTTTTCGATTATAATAATAATTTAAAATGAGCTTAAATTATTATTGTTGCCACTAAATATGGAGAGCTATGTATAAAAAATTATATACTATTGATAAGTAACTAAAATTGTATCTGCAGATACAATATTAATTAAAGGTCTGTAAGAAAATTAAAACTCTTATGTTAAGAAATGGTTACGCGCAAGACATTGTCTTCTATTCAGAGTAATTATTACAAGTAGGTATATAGAAATTCCAAAGTTACAAATAAATATTGATACAAGTGGATTTTACATTACAAAGATTTTTATTGTAAGATTTTTTCTCTAGAATATCTCGATGTGGAGCGTGTTACTGACAGACAAAAACATGAACGTGGGCGGCACGGCGCGCGCAACACTGTGCGTCAGACATCTTCCATCCTTCTTACTCTTGTTACTACTCTATAACAACATCGGAAATTTTTAGTATTCCCGTTTATTCATAAACAAACCACTGTTGCATAAAAACTTTAATATCATAAAGACCTTTGCTCTTTTAACTGTATGATCCAATCTCATAACGCGGCCATATAACGGTAGAGGCGACGAAAAAAAATGTTGGAAATATAGTTCTGCATCGCGCTATCGACATTTTCCCCGTAGTTTAGTATATAAGGTGATGAAGCGAATAAATGGCCGGGAGGTCCGTAGCTACTACGTTGGCCGGTACTGGCAGGGAGCCGGTCTAATTCCTTGCCAACGGATAAGTTGATGTCGATATAAGCGGTTTAATAAACAAAATAAATACGTCAAACATGCCAAGAAAATGATAAAAAGAGGCTTCGGTCTCACCCATACGCTAGTAGCTGATTTGACCTTCTTTTTTACGTTTTACGCTTTAATTTCCTATCTCTACATATTATTGATTGGTAGAGAATATGTCATTAGCTCTGGTTTTACATTAATTTTGTGTACATTGTGAATAATTAACAAATCTAATTTAATTAAGCCTGGCATGATAAAAGTCGAGAATTATTAAATTGTGATTGCTGCAGAATTGTCCCATAATATAACAGTAAAAATAGAGCTTAATTAACGCGTTAATTAACTTATAGATACACCTCAAGATAAATCCAAGTCACTGACAATAGTTGCCAGTATTTTTTACTCGAGATGTGTTCTCGTCATATGATTTTATTTGCGTACCTGGCATATCAACGGATGTATATGTATTTACCTAGGTAATATTTTATGGGTATCGTATATTCGGAATCATTCTGGAACGTTGTAATGCAGTTGTACGAATCGTACATACATACTCGCGCCTTTAATCTCCGATGAGGTAGGCAAAGGCGAAACTAGTGCACCCACTTTTTGCAGTATGTATTATGTCTCATGACGTGATAGAGTGTGAGCTTGTCGCCATATACTGCACAAATTCCAGACATCTGGCTGATACTTACTAAAAAGCCCAATATCACTGCCCGACCCGGTGATCGCACCCGAGACCTCAGCACCATGCAGTAGTACCGCAATAACACCTACATTGAGAACCTTCTTTTTTAAGTCGGTTAATGAGAAGAAAACCTTATGATAGGCTTATTAATTGTAGAGTTTCGCCGTTTTCAATTGTTTACTACGTTTTGGAGAAACCCTTCAGGATGCTTGTGTGTTTTACTAATTAAGCTTTACAAGGGACTTTTAACTTAATGTGGATTTGTTTTTTTTAATATTGCAGTTAAATAACGAGACGAGCTTGCTGCTGTCCTGATGGTAAGTGATGCAACCGCCCATAAACAGTAGCAATACCATACAAAAGTTTGAATTACAAAATACTGCGTGATACTCCTCTGCGCTCGTCACCCCGAGACAAAAGATATTAAGTACCATTATGCCCTATAATTACGCTGCCTACAATTTCCTTTAAACCGCATCATAACAGTGCTGTACACCGTTGTTTGGCGGTAGAAATACACACTGCGTAGGTGGAAATACACCCAGACGGCGCGGCCCCTCGCATACGAGAGATCTATCACCAGTTTAAAAGTGGTAGAGTCATGCCTTAGACAGTTTTCTTTAGAACAATAGTCCTCTGTCCTACTTACTCGGGGACAACGTGTAAGCTTTGTATGCTAGTTATATTATTTTCGTCACACAATGTGGTATATGTGACATGAAGTCAGCTCATAAATATATCCAAAACAAGAAACTGGGAATCAAATTAGCTACGTCGGTTTTTTTTTTTTGCTTTAGCGTGTTTATTCCTCTTTATCATCAATGACTGTATTCTTTCTGGAATCATTTATATTCTTATAGAGCTGTAATGATTATATTATAAACCTTTTATTTTGACGGGGGCTTAGACCGGCCCCCCGCCACAACCGGCTTACCTTGCAGCAACGGATTCCCTGATGAGTGAGTAAGACCATTCGTATATGTGCTAACTTTAGTACAAATTTCAATAGCGCGATTCAGGATGCACTATTTCATTGGCGGAAAGAGTCGTTATGTCGAGTAGCCTCGAGGCTAAAGCGGGGTTTAGATGAGTAAGAAAACTTCCAGAAATTGTCTTCTGCAAGTGATTTTATAGTGCATAAATTCATTGCAAGCTGATTTCTGCAAAGTTTAAATCTTGTAGCACTTGCGGCGAGTCATGTGTGAATAGAATTTTGGGTATATTGCCGCTAGTCTAAACGTAGCTGGAAGTTCTTGCTCAATATATTGCTGACAGAACTAGAAAATCTAAACTTAGCTTTAGATAAGCTAAGCTCTACATAGTAATCTAAAAAAAATGATAACTTTTCTATTTTTAATAAGACACTTTGTGCTTTGTTTGGTTTGGCATAGTGTTTTTCTGTTAACCAATATAATTAGGTTCACAATCTCCTGTATCTAAATCATTAGGCACCAAAATTTACTAGGACCAAATTAGAATATACAAATTTACCAATTACCAACATAATATAAAAGTGGAATGATAATATTCCTATTCTCTGTACTGGACTCGAACCCATGTCTTTGTGTCGCATATGATACTCTGCCATTAGCAGTGCTACGAGTGCCCTGCGAGCAGTAGCGCCATCTTTACGTTTGCATTTCGATCAATTTAGGTGTTCTAGTCCTATATTAGTACACCAAAGTAGAAATTACGGTAATATGTTTCAAATTCTAACAGATGGCGTCTCAAGAAATGCGCTCTTTCAATTACGTGTTGGCGTCTTCTATCTGCTTGCCTTTATTTCACGTCAATAAGGACAAAAGGTTTTTAAGTGTGTTTGAATGAAATTAGAAAAACCTTCCCAAATGTTAGTAGATCTAGGATTCGAACCTGGGAGCAATGAGTCCATAGTCGATGCAGGTAGTTTTATTATATTTTTTTTTGTTAATGGCCCTACTGCGAGTAGCCTGACACGAGTCGGCTTTTTTGGCCACACCGGTCTTTAGGGTGAACGCAGAAGGCGCTCGCAACCCTTTGAATTAAGTGACCGTGCTGAGGGCAACCCACTGACGGGTTACGAATCTCGGCTCAGGACGGCCGCTGAGAGAGGATGAGACATCAACGATTAGGGAAAGATTGTTTTTTTAACATAATCCTATTAGATTGTGTTGTCATTGGCACGCGGGCCGGAACTGCTAGGGGGTCGGGAGGGGGGGGGGGGGCGACGGGGAACGCGGCGAGGTCCTCGACGGTGAGGATGGAACTGCGGATCTTGTGGAGTGTTGGAGTTTCAAGAACTCGTTCTTACGGCGGATGGACTGAGTGATTTCGTCCTCTGGATCGGTTAATACGGAACGCGGCCGTCTCCATTTGGCGCGGACGAATGGAAATGCAGGTTGTCATTGGATCAAAATGGTGTTACATTAAAGAACTCTACATCGTATTAATTGCCAATATTACCTACTATTTGATTGCAATTAGCCATGCAATACCCCTACCACGAAGATCGATGAACTTTTTTATTTTAATGTATATGAATCTCAAACTTCAAAGAGTAAGCCACTCATCTGATTATCCGTGGTAGGTCTCTCATATGTAAGAGTCCGTCTGGGTGAGTACCACCGCAATGTCTATAATTCTACTGCCAAGCTGCAGTGTGCATGTACTGTTGTGTTTTGGTTCGAAGGACATTGTAGGCAGTGTAACTACAGGACATAATGAGACTTAACATCTTATGTCTCAGGATGACGAGCGCAGTAGAATGCCACACAGTACTTTGTAACTCAAGGTACTATATGTTGTTACTACTGTTTATGGGCGGTCGTATCGCTTACCATCAGGCGAACGGCATGCTCGTCTCGTCATTCAATGCCATAAAAGAAAATGACTGATACGACTGCCCATTAGCAGCAACAGCACCACCTAAACTTCCAAATAACTTCCTGCGTGGCAATGCGTTGCCCTGAGCTTTGAGACACGATGCTAGGAGTTGGGACTCATCAATCAATTAAATAGCCTATCGCCGCCCATTGCTAAACGTAGGCCTCCCTAAGTGACCGCCAATCATCCCGATATGTTTATTCTCATAATGGAATGTTTTTTTTTATTAGGAAAAGCATTAGCCTAAGTTACGACGCGATAGCCTAGTTGGAAATCAAACCGTCTGCCGAGACAATGTCCGGAGGTTGGAAACCCAAGGCACACACCTCTGACTTTTCGAAGTTATATGTGTATTGTTTATCAATTATTGTTCGCTTTAACGGTGAAGGAAAACATCGTGAGGAAACCTATGTATCTGAGAATTCTCTATAAGAATTTCGAAGGTATATGAAGTCTGCCAATCCGCACTAGGCCAGCGTGGTAGACTAAGGCCTAAAACCCTCCCAGTAGACGAGGTCCGTGCTCAACAGCGGGCTGTATATAATATACGACTGGTATGGTAGTATGTATGTAGTAGTATAATACAACATAGTATGGCTATTACAGATAATAATAATATATAGTCATAAAAGTAAAGGAAAAATCTGCAAAAAGTGGGAATCAAAGTAGCTACGTCGGTGTTTGCGGGATAATCCCGTATTTCATTTCAATTTCATGTTTATACTTCTTATTATCATCATTGTCAATGTACCTATATTCATAATGTCATTATTGTATTAAAATCCTTCACAAATATCAAGTACGACTTCTGTTTGGCGGGGGCTTAGACCGGCCCCCCGTCACGACCGGTTTACCTTGCAGCAACGGATTCCCCGACGAATAACTCAGACTTTTTGTATATATTGTAAGTTTAGGACAAATGTCGATAGCGCGATTCAAGACGCACCTTGTCATTGGCTGGTCAGAACGTTATGTTGCGTCGTCGCTTCCACGCTAAGATACGTTGAACTCTTAACTCTACATAGCGATATTATAAAATAGACAATGGTCTATGTTATTTTAACAAACTAGTCATTTTTTTACCTGAATTTTTGTGTAGAGCGAAAGTAACAAATCTATTACATGCAATAATTTGGAGGTAATGTGTTGATTCACACCATACACACACTCACGCCTTTTATAACCGAAGGTGTAGGCAGCGGCGGAACTAGTGCAACCACTTTTCGCCATTCGTATTCCGTTCCATGATGTTGTGTGAATAAATGTTTTTGTATTTGTATTTGATGTGATAGGGGGCGAGCCTATCGCCATAACGGACGCAAATTCCATTCGTGTTGATTTAATAAATTAAGCTACATAATACATGAATCAATAAAAAAATATCATAGGGTAAAAAATATAAAATTGCAAGTTACCATTACCTTCATAGAGCAGTAGAGAGAAAAGAATAGATTTCCATCTTTTCTCTGTAGGTACTGGGCTTGAATCCTTGTCACATGCTCTAGCAGTAATAAGTGTATGAGCTTGCTACGACCGGCAGCGCCATCTCTACGCAGCTTCAATCAGACATGTTTCAGATCCCCAGTCTTATATTAGTGCGCCTAAGTGTTGCTCTACACCACCTAACGTAATATGTTCCAAATACCAATAGATGTCGTCTCATGAAATAATTTATTTGAATCGAATCTTCGTCCACTTCTCTTTCCTTATTTTGATAAGGGGTCATCTCAACTCGTTTAAGGCATGATTTAGAATGGAATTAGAAAAATACATTCAAAATATTACCATATCAGGGGTTCGAACTTAGTATCACCCAGTCCATGGTCCATAATAAACGCTGCTAGACCAAACGGGCTATAGATGAAAGACATTTGCATCTCTGTAACTGAGACTATTTGACTGCGATTAGTCATGCAAGCAATAGACACCAAGAATACGATACCGTGGCGTGTTTTATTGCATTATAAAAAATACACACACACACACTAATACCCAACTTAGGATTTGAACCCAAAACCTACTTGGTTATAGCTCATATATCTAATGATTTTTGTCTGAAATAATACATTTAATAACATCATAAGCGAAAATATTATTCAAAATTATCCTGGACGAAACATCGTTAAGTTATTAAACGTAGGAATGACAGAATAGGTAATTTATATAACTGTATAGAATTTATTACGAGACAATCCCGCCCGCACACCTTTAGAATTTATTAGTAAGAAAATCAAACTACTGAGCATTGGACAACAAAATCCCCTTGTTTTAAGAGAGTTTGGCCAATAAGCATATAAGTAAACTCTCCTATAGCGTTTCAATACTGTTACAGACTAGTTAGGATCAAGGTAACGTAAAAAGAACGCGGAAAGCTATTTACGGTACATAACGATATACCCGGATATACAGACAGCTGTCTGCACTAGTACATAGATACATGCGATGCGGCCACGATCCGCAACTCTCCTTAAGGGGAATAATATTGCGCAAATAACGTTTTCATTTCTGTACTACAACTATACCTATTATTATTAGTCGCAAAGCCACCTACAAATTTCACATTCAAAACAATACAAGGTACTGAATCATTCTGGTCATCCAAATTAGATATTAGGTTTCATAGTGCCCAGTACATTACGTACAACGGCTGCTTTATGGCAGTAATAGACAAAGTTGTAGTTTCTACATATCCGAATATGCACTTTCCGCACACGAGAAATCTTATATTTCACGTATTTTTTTTTCCAAATAAAAGTTGCACTTCTGTTTTTCTTCTTCAAGATTGAACACGAAGTGCAGACTGTCTAAGCTAGACTTCAGGCCTGCCTGATGTTCACCCAATGCCCTCTTACGTCTGTAACAGCTTCCCTCCTCAATGTATTATATGGTAGAGCTACGTTTATATTTCTTACTAGACTTCTGCTCGCGGCACCATCCACGTGAGTGAGTTTTTCCAGGACAAAAGTCCCGCTTTAAATTTCCCCAGTATAAAAAGTATCTTACGCGCTGATAAATGATAATGTAGATTTATATTGGTGAAAATAATTTTCAAATCGGACCCATAGTTTCGGAGTCTATTCAATATAAACAATCAAATCTTTCCTCTTTATAATATTAGTATAAAAAGGCAGCGGTACTGTCGTCTACTCTTGGCATATAGACGCCGCGCCGTAGACAATTAGCTACTATATTGTACTACCATATATGAGCATATACTATCATTTTCCTGTCTTTATCCCACTTCTAACTAATGTTTTAGAAATGGTACTAGGGCTTAGTAGTTGCATCCACTGCTAGCTTGAAGTCAACTCTCTTTGGTGGAACCGATTTCGGGCTTGTTCTATCAGAAAAACTTGTAGTGAGTTTTTCCTAGGAATCTAAGCCAGGACTGCTCAGTTCACTACTTGTAGGTCGCATAAACGGTTATATGTTTTCGCATTTAGAAGCATATCCGTATTTATTATTTTGAATATTTTGTTTGCGTTAACGTAGCCTTTTAGTAAAAACTTCTGGATAGAAAAAGTAGTTCCAGTAATCTCGCATATCATTAATCATGATATTTAACAATTTATAATATTCTGATGTAGATATTACTCTCATAATTTCATTACGTTAATAAAGTGACTTTTTACGACACGTTTGGTTTTGCTTGGATCATCATCCATACCTGCTTTATAAATAATCATTAGTATTGGTCGCGACTTTGCCCGCGTGATGAAATTTTTCCGGGATAAAAATATTTTCCCAGGATAAAAGTAGCCTATAGCATTCGGGTGTAATGTAGCTTCCTATTAGTGAAAGAATTTTCAAAATCGGTTCAGTAGTTCCTGAGATTAACGCGTTCAGCTAAACAAACTCTTCAACTTTATAATTTAAGTATAGACTCGTAACTTATTTTTCAAACTACAGCTGACTGCATTGCGATCACCTTGAGACGTCAAACATCCTCAGTACAAACCTTGCCTATAAATAAATACACCCGAGGATTAAAACAATGAATTCTCTGGAGTATATAATGTCACATATCCATGCCGGTCTGTCTGCCTCTTAACAGTTGTCAGTATTGTACACAGGAAACCTGATTCCACCCCTCTACCAGAGCTGCCGGATTGCACAGAGTAATTACGCGCAGAGACTTGCAGTATTTTAATTGTGTTTATGTAGGTTCATGTCTTCATTTCAAAAGATAGTCATGTTCTCTGAGATCATTCACTTATCAAGATGTGATAAGTTGAGAGGCTATTGTCATTACAATCATTTGGCCAAATTTTTATACGATTACATTTGCAATGAATACTATTTTCTTTAATGAATATTTAAAGCAGTTTCTCTTATCAAATCAGTAATATCTGCATCGGGTCCGTTGAGCCATTTCCACATACATAATATGTTCGAGCAAATTGTCTTAAATTAACAGCGCGGAATCTACTTAATATTGTTATAAAGATAGATTTTATTTTTACCCAAACAGCAGTCAACGAATTCATTTTCATACCAAGAAGTCTCTGTCGCTGACTCTAACCTACATGCCTGAATCGCGATATCAAAATTTTCGCAGCACTTAGTACTTAAGCAAAACGCCACGCTTACCAGCCAGGGAGTCCGACGTCACACGGTACAGTGGCACGTGCAGCCGCTCACACATAACTGCACCGCGCACCCAAATTTAGACCTTAACACATGTCGCATAAAACCAATCTTCAACATTTGCCATTCTGTCGACTAGAAGAAATTGCTAGACTGTATTCAGAATACCCGTGACGCTGTAGAATGACGAATGCTTGAACTTGATGACTGCATACAGCACCGATGTGGCACACATTGACTCCTTTTTTTTTATATAACCCCCTATTTTAAATATTAATATATTATCGTTTATCAGTGCTTACAATTTTTCTGGACGAAGATTTTAATAGTTTATGAAAATATTGTTCGAAGGACCAAAAAAATGAAGAATTTCTTTAAAAACAATCACAAGATTATACTTCATAATTCTACAATTCACTTTAATGTTATATAAGTATTGGTATAAATACTTTTCGTAAGAAATTATTAACTGCCTACAGGTAAATATTTAATTAATGGCTCTACATTTTCTCGACCGAAAGAAATGTGCAACAAAATATTTAACTCTGTAAAAACAAATTAATACAATAGTGTTTAAAAACTAAATCTAGCTTTATAATGTTTTTTTATTCCACACTTAAAACTACATCTATCGTCAGCAAAACACAAACCCCTAACAGAGTTCACAGACCACTTATAACCTTAACTCTAGAGTTAAATTAAACTTAGTACAGAGGGCAGCATGGTGAGGCAATACTACAAAGGCTTTCCTAGAGTAAGTGGTACTCAGTAAAAGATCAAGAGGTCGTGAGTTCAATCTTCGGATACGCAAAATCTTGTTTGTATGCCAATAGCTTACAGAATCAAAATCATAGTTAGGTTTCAATGTTGGATTTGAATATTTAGTAATGTATTACCAAGTATGAATATCCGTTGATCTATTATTCCATGGGGTCCAAGATACCTCTATAACGTTATATTATTGTCTTGATCTTTGTGGCTCTACATTTTTAACTCACATTTTCGTGCGTTTGTTTTTGGGGGTGCTGAATAAAAAATTGTGTTGCCTATAAGAAAAATAATGTTACAGACGGTATGCGCAGAGTACTGCCATAGGGTGTGACCACCCTAGGCTTCCAACCCCACTGCACATGTGCAAAATACGTCAACAGTGTCATGTCAAAAAATCGACGCGACAACAGTGGAAAAAAAATCAAAAACAATTTAACGTAAAATATATATTTCTGGCCAATAAATACAAAGTGAAGTAAGTAAAATTAATGTTAATAATACCTCTAATTGTTTTTAAGTTACGTGAAGTTGTGGTCTTGCATATTGTTTAGTATCTGGGTTGATAATATTTCTGCATTTATTATTTATGAAAATAATTACGTTGCAAAAAGAAAAATTGGAAGAAATCAATGAAAGGAACTCAGTTATTTAAAGGGCAATTAAGGTAGTAGTTATCTCTTTTAACTCTATATCTCTTAAGTGCATAAGCTAGCATTTTGGGGTTGAAATTATCAGCATATTGCTATGTTTTCTTTTACTATAACAAGTGTAATACAATTTACGAGGTGATTGGTAAGTTTTTCAAATTATAATATGAATAAAATGTTAAATATATGTATGTAGATATACTATAAAATAACGTTATAGTAGCCAAGGACACGTGTATGTCGTAGTTATCGTTAGGTATGTTGCAACTTAAAGTTAGGCGCCGATAAAATGCTTGGTAAGAGGAATTGTTCAAAATTAACTGTGTATCTTGTTGATTATTTTATCCTTATTCTCTTCTTATATTAACATTTAGGAAACAATACGTTTTCAGGATACGAATGTTTTATTAGGTTCCTGCATAGTGACCACCACTGCACCCAATGGTAAGCAGAGTGCGGGTCATTAAAATTGGCAAAAATAAAAGTGTATTTTAGTATGAATACTTAGTTAAATTAGTATATGAATTGCTCCACACTCACAGTCGGACCTGAAATTATAAATATTGAAAACTGGCGCCGGTGAATTCAATAACTGAGTTTTAGGTCACTAGGTTATTACATCGACAAAGAAGCCTTTGATAAAATATGTGTATGATCTTTTATCACACAAGAAATAAGGTATGTAATGGTATCTTTTCTTTAGGTCAATGATAAGATACATAAATTGGTGAATCATGCTGCAGGAATATTTGTCTACCCTCATAGTATGAATGGGCCGACTTGGGATTAGCACCAATGCTCCACGGAAAACCGCCTTGACAGCTCGCTGTTTCGTTTGTGAATAGTGGGACAGATTCTCAAAGGCCGAAGCATTTCGTTCTTAATCTTTGACAATTTGTTTTAAGTGCGGAAGCGCATTACTCTAGCCGGATGTTGAAAAAAATTAGGTTCGCTAAAATCCTTGCGGTAGAAACCCACTGTGAGCGATTGCGCCTTGCTCCTCATTGGAGTTTATAGCACTCATAGCACTTAGGCTATTTGGACTGCGTTCAAATGATTTTTCTATGATGCTATAAGCCACACGCAGTGGAGTGCATCGAACCGAAGAGCGACATTATTTCGTGTACCAAATGGTGTTTACATACTTTCGTTGCGATGAACACCGGGATTAGAAATTTATCCTGGATAAAAAGATAAGGATTGAAGGTAGTCTAAGGGATTGAAGCATTGTAGTTTCGCGTGATCTTCAACAGGTTTAGTTATGTGAAAAATTATATGAAACGGTTGCAGTTGGTTTCGTAGGTAATATTTCGCAAGAATTCAAAAACTTTCCTCCATTAATTCAACTTCCCATTTTTGTCCTTAATGGCCGGCGGCTTCCAAGATTATTCTGGATTTTTGTATTTTTACTGGCGGTGACCCCTTAACATACACTTGTTAGTTTGACGACTAACTCTAGAGCAGCATACACAATCTGCCGCCCGTTGAGTTATTTCGTGCGGCCCACTGATCCATCAGACTTCGAAATTTTCACTAAAACTAAAGAAATTGTTCTCAAAATTATACTAAGCTTGCCCGGTAAGAATAACATCATTCAGTCAATTGCGAATATGTTTAATGAAAATAAATAAAACTTAAAATTTTAATTACTTTTTAGACAATTAGGTTAATGAATATACGTTGCGGCCTGAAGCACCATAACAGATATACGTCTTAGCTGCATGTGTAAAAAAATATTGTGTATTACGTACTGCTCTAGAGTCTAAAATAACGCCCCTCAGCATGGTATGTAGTGGTTCCCTAGAGTCAAAAGATCTTGTATTATCCTTGTTTTACATCTGCTGATTCCTATGTAAGAGCAACCACTTGTAGAATACCTTAAGTTCTAGTACTTGACAGTAATATCGCATTACTATGGTAAAACAGGTGGTCTTCGTCAATAAAACTGTGAGCGAATGGTGATTGACGATTTTCCGAGGGAAGGTGATCAACTCCGTGAATACCAAAAATGGACACCTTGGACCCCTTTTTTAACCCCCGACAAAAAAGAGGGGAGTTATAAGTTTAGGGTGTGTATCTGTATGTCTGTCTGTGGCATCGTAGCTCTCAAACGAATGGACCGATTTGGACGCGGTTTTTTTTGTTTGAAAGCTGATGTGACTGCGATGGTTCTTAGCTATAATTTATGAAGATCTGTTCAGGCGTTTGAGGATTATCAGGTCATTTCCAACTTAAAAAATCCGATTGACTTTAAATTTGGTGTACTATGACTTCAATATATTTGTAAACATGAACTGATGCTGCGGCATCAAGTAGTCTACGGGATAACCAACTCCTTAGCACCTTATAGCCGATATAGTGTGTTTGGGCTCATAAGGATGGGCTCAACGATTAGGTGATATATAGTTGATTATCAAGGCCCCATGATGGAGAATAAAGTAATTTAAAAAGTTTGAAATAAAAATTAAATTAAAATTTTAATAACCCCCGACACAAAAAATCTCTAAAAAGTAAAATAATAATAGTGTCTTTGTCGTTTACTAGTAATGTTTTGACCCAAGCGACCTCACGTCGGGGGACTGAATTCCGGACCAGGGAGATGAAAATACTTCTTTAGCGGTCCCCCGATGCGACGACGGTTGGGTCAAAATATTACTAGGTACTTAAACGACAAAGACACTATTATTATTTTACTTTTTAGAGATTTTTTGTGTCGGGGGTTATTTAAATTTTAATTTAATTTTTATATCCTGTTATATTTGCGCGAAGATAATGGATAATCGATTGGTATCTATACAACAACATCAACAACAATACATTTATTTGCACAAACACCATAACCACAAAGAAATGAACATGCGAAAACAAATATACAAATAAAAAAAGTCAAATAATAATAAAAAAACAAAAGAAGCGCGTGTGTCGTGCCGAACGTCATGATGTGAGTGCAAAACTGGTCCCATCAAAGAGCATTATAATACTGGTCCACAAAGAGCATTATAATACTACGGAAACTGGTCCAATTCAGCACAAGCCGCGGGCGAGCCACGACGCTGGTCTTCCATGGGCCCAACGCGTTGTGAACGCACGGACATGTAGCAAGTTGCAACTCAATTATTTATTTAGATTCAATAAAAAAAATAGTAAACCATAAATAACCAGAAAACGAATAGTGAATGTAAAATATGGATCACCCTGGAGTAAGTAAGATGCCTAAAGAAAAATACAAAATATTTAGTAGGCTGCAGTAACTCAGTACTGGAGCGTCTCATCGTATCCTATATACGACAACCAAAAGTACTCTAGATATGCAAGCCTCAAGCCTGAACGTCTTTAATTTGTCCGCAGCCATACATTATTATTTGCATAGATACAAGACTTATCTACAATATTTGAACAGCTCTTTCTGAAAGGAGCGAGTGTTAACCTTAGACAGATGGTATATTGTTCAAATATTTGTTTACCCATGATCCGTAGGTAAAGTACTTAATTTCACGTCTGTAGGCAGAGGTGCAGCTGCTTAAATACGTACGTCATTTCTGTTAAATGATGAAGACGTCAAGGTTAATTACCTAGAACATCCCCGAGGTAATTTTTGTGCACTTGGACTTCACATCAAATGCACGCCGATGTTTTAACACATTGAGGCCTTAACAGGCTTGCGACCGTTTAAAGAAAGAAAGATGATTTGTTGTTTGAATTCAAATTCAAATCATTTATTCAGTAATTAGGCCCTTAAGGGCACTTTTACACGTCATCTTTCACAATGTTGTTATACTAAAAGATTCTACCGGTGCTTCGGAAAAGCCCACTGACCTGAGAAGAAGCACCAAGAAACTCAGCGTAGGTCTTTTATATATTTTTTTAATATATATATTTTACAATTTGAAAATCACAATATTACTTCAATTTTAAAGATGGATATTAAATGCGAAAATTAACGGAGAGTACCTAAGTGAAACAACCACCTACATGTTTAATTTTAAGTAAAAAATAAAGTCAACCATCAAACAGAGCAGACCAGTCCACACAAGCAGCACCCGTTCACGAGTATGACGCATGTGCCAGCCATCGGCCTCCTCAACCATGTTACAGGGAAGTGACCGACCCGGCACACGACGCCGCCGCGAGCACAGACGTTAAAGCGAGCAAGACTACTCAGATTGTGGCTAACCAAGACAAAAGAGATGCAACAACTTACATATTAATAATAAAGAATATAATAATTACAAAATTTGTATACAAGCCAACAACGGGAGTCCTCAGTCAGCTTCTTGCTGCAGTACAGTCTGAGCAACACCCCAGCGCTGATGTTCAATGGGGGACCCAAGGTTTCCATTTCCTCACTTGTCTTCCCTTCCTATCTTGAGAACCTTCCTTCTTTCCCATCTTGCCAATCCCATCCCTGTCTCGATCCGTTCCAGTTATTAAGGGCTCGTAAGCCGATAGCAGGAATCCCGATAACCAGACAGTAGTTCCACCCAAGAAAAAAAAACAAGAATATAATTTGCAATTCAGGACAACTTTATGTTTTCGTTTAAAAACCTCCAATAAACCTCAGTTTTCGTAATGACACAAAACTTAATTTCATATTTTAAGCTTAGTTTGGACTATTTAAGCGATTTTTACTCAGGTATTGCGATTTGCGACAATAAAAAAAATGCAGTACAGTCATTTAGCTCACACTCTTTGTTAAAAGGGCGTTAGACGTATTATTCTAATTATAACAGGAGTACTTATCTATTGCGCGCAAGCCCGCTTGTGTGGAAAAGATTTCTGGAATAAAAATCCTCATATATATTTTCCAAGGAAAAACTAATGTAGATGATTGGCTACTCCAGAGTATAATCTATTTCCGTGCCAAATTTCATCCTGATCCATTCATCCGTTCTGGTGTGATTGAGTAACGAACGTCAAAACTTCCGCATTTATAATATCAGCACCTACTTAATAGTTATAGTCGTAAGAAATCTGGCATAGATAAGACTGCACTGATATGTACAAAACTTGTGCAAGCCAAGCCCTGTGGCGCGGCGCGAGATTAGCCGTGAAGCGAGAGTCTGCGAGTTGTATTCTAGCACCGAGACAGATGTTTATAATATGATCTAAATATGTTTCGTGACTCTTCATGTGATAAACTTAATAAGTAGTCATTCGGGGTAACAGCACGCAGTGGGTAAAATTTCGCATGGTCTATATCTCGGAACCTATTGAGGGGCTCAGACACTTTTTCGGCAAAATTAGGGGTGCGTCAGGGATGATGTCAGAGCCCACAAGCTATTTTACCAAGCCGCACTTGTTTAGCGAAAAACGGCGATCAACGTGATTTTGTTGATCAGTTATCAACTATTTTGTGCTGGGAAAAGTTTATGGATAGACGGTGCATCAGTTTACAAAAGCCCGTTGATTATGTTAAGTTTACTCGATTATTATAGTATTTATTTTAGCTATTAATTCTGTCCTAAAAAATTACTGCATCTCAACTGACGTGTGATTGTTTAAAATATTCCCTGTTGGGTAAGAGTACGGGATTAAAAGTACGCACGCTGTTATAACTTCATTACAATGAAAAGTAACATCAAGCGTTTCTAAAATTACAGTGATCATTAAATTACAAAAATAACTAAAGTTTGTTATAAATACAGTCTAATTAATAATGTTCCTGGTGCCTACAATAGGTGTACATTTAATGTTTATTTTTACAATATTTGTACCAAGAATAAAGGAAGTTTAAAAACATATTCCATATGATTCCATGTGTACTAATACAATTTGTAATTATATGCCTGTAGTTTACCTGCGTGCGAAGCTTAACCAGTATGCGAACTATTAACCGCATCTCTGCGTAGTTTTACCCACATGACGGGTCAAGAGTACGAATTTCTCCCGCTGCACTTAAACATGTATTGCAAAAAAACGATGAAGCAATGTACAAAAACTCATTAAATAATGAAAGTAGAATAAATTTCCTTTTAATGAAGTTTTAAAACGCTTATCAGGACCCTATATTTTTGAGTGTGTAGACGATAGAAAAAAAAGTGCGTACTTTTGAGCTGAATGACCCTATCTATGGCACAATAATCGTATCTTAGTAATGATGTGTAGATACTTATGTATTTACCTATAGTATCTATATTTGTATTTAACTTATCCCATACTTTTGTATACACCTTAAGAATTTGGCATTAAACTCCGGAACTATTTTTTTGCAGGTAACTTATATAAACGCAGACTGTGCCGGAAGAATAGATTAGTACCTACAGTAGCTATCCACCTTAATCTAAAAACATATTTCAGATCCAAGATGGCGGCAGGTGGTACAGGCGCAGTATTTTTCCTGGGTACCCGAGCACACTATCAGGCAAGTGAATTTTATTTAACTGAATGATGAGACGAGCAAGTGGCTCGCCTGATAGTGATCGTCACAGCTGTCCATAAACTGTAGCACCACTATATACAATTTTAAATTGTAAAGATTTGCTTAGCAGTGAATTGCGCACGTCACCTTGAGACATTGTTTTACTCGTATCGCCCCAACCCAATAACAAAATAATATAATTATGTCCTTAAACTTAAGAGAGCTATGTACGACACATACGAGTTGAAGGATACTTTAAAATATTTTAAAATTGAGTTTGATAAAGAATATTTTACCTTATAGCCATTGATGTATAAAAACCCTTATAGCAAATGTTTTGGCAAACGTTTTTTGCTCGCCGTATGACGCCACTCCCCCTATAGCTATTTTCGACTGTAAATAAATAAAACCGTCTACCAAAAAATAGCTCATGTTGTTACTTTATTGTATTAAGACATCAAAGTCGGTGAAGAGTTTTTTTTTATAAATATTAATATTCAGCAAAATATAGAGATTTGTAGAGTTCGGGTTTCAATCTTCTAAAGATTAAATAACTTTTGATCGCAGAAAATATAAGATGTTACAAGCTTGTGGGTTGTGGGCTGTGGCAAGTGGCAACCTTCATCATTGATACTGTCTAGTCCCTTAGGAAGGGCGGAAAGTTAATTTGGAATCAAAGATCTCACTGATGAAACAACATACATACAAATAATCATACAAGAAGTGCAGATTTCAAACCAGGTGTTGCAGCAGCCGGAGTCCAGGTTCGACCTGGAGAACGGCAACGCGTCCACGGAGACGATATACCAGAACCCGTCGGTGCAGGAGGTGTGGCCAAAAGGACAGTCCGACACGGACGGTACTGTCTCCCACGTCACTGACAGAGGAAACTGGAGCTATGAGAAGGAAGTTTCAGGCAAGAAATGTGACTGTCTTTGATTTCTTTTTTGACCATCTAACAGTAATGATAGATAGTCAAAAATAAAATCAGACTATGTGAGTAATTAAATATTTACTTTCAAATAGTGAGCGATGAGAAAGAGAAAGCTGAGGTGAGCACCAACATGAAGAAAAGGCCCAAACGGCGTGTGAGCGAGACAACTCTGTGCGAGAGGGACAATGACATGAAACCCGCTGCGCTCAACTCGCTAGGAAACAAGTACCTAAATATTTTTTTTATCAAGTAGATATTATGGACGATCGGCCAGTACATTTTAATCGCCTACTTGATGCGAAACTTTAGTAGCCCGTAGGTATTTTTTTTATTTTTTTATGGCATTGAATGACGAGACGAGCATGCCGTTCGCCTGATTGTAAGATAAGACCGCCCATAAACAGTAGTAACATCATACAGCAGCTTGAGTTACAAAGTGCTGTGTGGCATTCCACTGCGCTCGTCATCCTGAGACGTAAGATGTTAAGTTTCATTATGGCCAGTAGTTACACTGGCTACAATGTCCTTCAAACCGAAACACACTGCTGTTGCCTGTTTGGCGGTAGAAATAGACATTGCGGTGATACCCACCCAGACGGAATCTTACATAGGAGAGTCGAAAGACCTACCACCAGTAAACATAACATAGTTCATTCTTACATATTATTAAACAGTGTACCCCAGCAACGTCTGTTTCTCTGTTTGAACGCGATAAACTCAAAAACCACCCAACGGATTTCGATGAAATTTGGTATGGAGATAGTTTGAGACCCTGGGAAGGACATAAACTAATTTTTATCCCGTATCTTTTATCCCGGAAAAACTTTCACCCAGGCGAAGCCATGAGTAAAAGCTAGTATTTAATACATAATAATATCAATAGAGAAATATACATCTCATTAAAACACTGATATGTATCTTATTTTGCTCCTTGTATATTTAATCTCGTTGACAGCATAACTTTAGAAGCAACGCTGTTTTCACGTCATTTACTCCCTTAATTTAATGTATAGTATATCTATTGTTTCTTCATAAAATGTTAGCAGCGCGCCATAAACTTGAATACTAAATTCCCACAGAAACATTAATGAATCATTCTGTAAGTACAATTCCATGTCTATCAGCACAACGCCGAAGCCCAAGTCCCGCCGACGGATCCCGCTAGTGACGTTCCTGCAGTCCCTGAGGCGCAAGCGGCGCCTGGACACCGAGGGACAGTACCTGAAACACATCGAGAGCGCTCTCATGACCTGCACTTACAGGGAGTCCTGCAGGTGTCTGGAGTGTCAGGTAGGTACATACATACGAATATAGGATGTAACCATACATACATACGGATACAAGATGTAACACAATATAGACTGTCCAACTGAAGCAGGTCGATAGATATGGAGACAGATTCCATCGATTGCAGAACATCTATGTATGCTGCCCGAAATAGCGTAGTTTATAAGTTATTTTCATTTCGTATTTTCGCTTTATGTACCTATGTCAACTTTACCACCTTACTTCGTAATTAAAGCCAAACTATGAGAACTACAATCATGATTTTCCCCATTAGGTTCCATGTAATAGAAGGCCAACCTATTTAATGCTATTCAACAAATAAATTTGACACGTTACTAGAGACTTTTTCTGCCAGATATGTGTATATTATCTATTCGAGACCGTTGAAACCAAATGTTGTAGTTTATATGGCGGATAAGCTCCGAATAGGCTATCAAAGTCTTTATGAGCATGCGGCGAAATCCATTTTTGCAAAATCCTATTTGATAAAAGGGGAGTAGAGTTTTACGGGTCAGAAATGTCATTCGCGAATTCTAACGGTGTCTACTCTTCTGTGACATGCATGACGCTATTTTGAGAATACACGAGTCCATAAGACCAGCCGCTAGGTGGCCAGTCTTTGTAGCTGGACTGAAATTAGTCACTGAACCCGCGTTCTACTCATGACGCCCTTTGGACTAGTCATACACTACCGAACTTGAGTCATAATTGAACAACATAATCCATGTGACCGTCACATAACAAGCATATTATGATTTGTCCGAGTTACCGGAAACAATAACAGTGACGTCACCCATGACTAACTTAACATGGGTCATAAATTGGTGTCCGTTATTAAAACAAATATTACAATATTAAAGTTTACTTTTTATTGCCAAACAATAAAACAATGAGCACCGAATCACAAAATCGACTTAAATAACATTTATCAATCGATGTTATTCGAACAATTTTGTTTTACAAAATATAGCCACATAAATAAGTCCAGGCGCACACTATTCGGCGTCTAATAGTTTACTTCATCTGATGTTATGTACAGTATATTCTAAATATAATACACACATACACACACACTCAAGCCTTTTATCCCCAAAAGGTTAGGCAGAGGCGCAACTAATGCACCCACTTTTTACCGTTCGTATTCCGTCCCATGATGTGATAGAGGCGAACCTATCGCCATATCTGGCACAAATTCCAGACTCCGGGTTGATAGTAAATAGAAAAATCCAATATCACTACCCGACCCGGGGATCGAACCCGAGACCTCAGCATTGCAGTTGTACCGTAATACAACTACGCCATTGAGGCAGTCTAAATATAATATCGGCTTTATTACAATTACTCCATTTGATGTAGAGTCGAGATGTTGCATCCTTCGACTAGAATTTTGCCGTTTTATTGAAATGAATACCTTAGAACGCGACTCATCGGTACGAGCCATCATGTTGCAATTTTCCCTATGAAGGCATTGTACAGTAGCTAGCAGCTACTCTTAGCCAGCTACTAAATATACATCCAAGAAATACATTCCAATTTCGAACCCTAGATTAAAAATCGATTGTCTGCCGGAAAATTTAGAGTGCGCCTGATCTTATTTACCTATAGAACTTGTGGCTAATATTTCAATCGTATGGTAATGTTTAACGGGCGAAAAGATTGATATTTTTCCTCTGTAGAGAATATATCTTAAATCTGCAAGTTGTTCGTCCGATAGAATATACGACGATAAAAAAATTGGCCTTTAATAAATTCAATAAAATATGAGGTGCACAAATATCTGTATAATGTTAATATTTTAATGCTTATAATAATATCTTCTCTTAATTATAGGTACAATATATTACGTCTTCAATGGCAAAACAATATGTACTTTCCTTTGTGGGGATTTAAATGACTGGTGTTAATTATACATTATAAAATATTTTCTTATATCACATAATTCACATAGTTTAAAACTCAAATAAAGCCACTGTCAGATCAAAGGGTGTACAGACAACAGAGGCCATTTCAGGAAATATCATCAGAATATTTAATTATTACTCGCACATAAAAAAAACATGTTTAACTCAATAAAATAAGGTCCCACTCTATGGTTGAAGTAGTTTGTAGCTTACTTGTTCACTATGCTATCTGTTTTATGTATAATTATGATGTTTTTTGTTAAAAGTTTGTTTCTATAACATATTATTATCCTTTCGCCGCTGTACTAAGGATAACTAACGCAATATTTACGCGGAATACCTTCTGTAACGACATGAGAAATTACTAAAGATACCTACCTATTGAAACTCTTTTCGTTGGGGTACCTCTATAATATATTGTTCCGTTTCTCACTCTCATCTCAAAAACAAATTTACAAACATGAAATACGTCATTAGAGTACCCAAAATTTTATAACAGATAATTAAGTAAATACCTAAAAATTACAACCAAATGACAAGTTTTTTGGTCCTTCAAGCCCATAAATTATTTGGATTTTATACAAATGAAAAATCATATCTATTATCCAGTTATTCATATTTGAAATATTGTTGTGAGGAAAAGTGGGTGCTGGTTATATTATATGGCGTTATCTCTTTCGCACGCACGCAGAGCTATGGCCGGTGACGTCATAATTTGATATTAATGTAATTTGTTAATTACCCCTTCTATATAAATTTGAAGTTTGCCATAGACCAATTTTGAAAAAAATCCATTAGATTTTGGATTACATACATTTTTGATAAATGTATTAAAAAAATAATCGACAACCCTATCTATACTACAATATTATAAAGCTGAAAGAGTTTGTTTGATTGTTTGGCTGAACGCGCTAATTTCAGTAACTACTGAACCGTTTTTGATTTTTTTTTCACTAATAGGAAGCTACATTACTCTTGAGTGCTATAGGCTACTTTTTACCCCAGAAAACTTATTCACGCGAACGGAGCCACAAGCGATACTAGTTTAGAATATTACACATACCATGGAACAAGTGATTATTCATAATGTTTCATGATATAGGTTACAGACTGACAATGTTCACATGATCAAAGGCCTTATGTATTTTAAACTATATACATTACCCACTGCTTCTAAAATGAAGTTATTTATTTTTGAAAATAATCCAATTTATTTAGCTTTGTAAAATACATTCAAACTGTTAATAGTATACATACTAACTTTTTAATATTCATCACAAATAAATGATTGCAAAAATTTGCTCAATGAGGCAAAATATGCATTTAGGAAAAAACTGGCAGGTTATAATATTACAAAGCTGTCCAATTTAATTGTTAATCAAGAAAGTAATTTTATGTTAGTGTGAAGATGATATTAATTTATCTTATAATTATGAGGTTAAAATGTGTAACTTACAAAAATTGGCACATTAAACAACAGCATATTTTAAATAAGTTGTCAAATAAAACAGCCATTTTGATGTCATGAAAAAGTATTTAAATCAATGGAAAAATGGTGTAGATAAAAACAAAAAATCGAAAATGGGCATTCATTTTGCAATATTATGGAAAAACCTAGTCAACAAACTTGTCAATATCATATTCTAATTCAGAGACGGTGTGGCTAACTTCTGAAGTTTGGCTCTTGCGTTCGTCCAGCCGAGTGCACTTCATGCAAATTTGGCTCTTACGGAGCCAGCAACCTCTGTGATACAATGAATTACATTTGTCGCACATCACTGCGCCGCTGTCAAATGGGTATAAAACCTCATTATTCCCACATACTTCACACAAATAACCCTTGCCTGAACACAACTGACAGTTTGTTATGTGTGCTCGGCAAACTTCTGTCAGTTCGGTCAATTGTGTCTCCAGGGAACCATCATTTATAGCTTGCAGGTGTGCCATACTGTACTTCTTGTTTACATCACCCAGCTGTACAAATAGTGGTGAGAGTAAACTAGCGCCATCTACACATGCACACAAGTATCGCCTCATCCACTCCAAGTCCTTCCTCATTTTGTGTACCCACTCCAGCTCGGCTATGAAGCTAAACAGTCGAGGGTTTATTCTTTCAACATCAATGTATGGTCTTGACCATGATAGTGACAACATTTGGTATGCAATCCGTGACACATACCTCTTGTCCCAGTCCCAGTTGTGGACAACTCTAGCTGGGATTGGAGATGGGTCGTTCCAGTGACATGTGCCACAGAAGTAAAGGCCGGTGTAGTCACACAACCGAGGCTCATTCCATGAGTCTTTGAATGTTAGTGCTGTTTGACATTCAGCACATTTGTAGTCTTGGGCAGCCAGGCCTTTTTCAGGGCATATACTCATTTCAAACTCACCTTTCTCTGTCATAACAACATGTGCACATATCCTGCAAATCTGGTCTACACATTTGTAGTGGCACAGATATCCACAGTCACTACACACATATGAGTTTTGCACTATACTCCAAATTACACCACTGCAGTGATCACAATATTGTTTTCTGTTGCTTGGAGTAATTTGTTGTTCGAAATGGTGACCTTTGATGGCCACCCGGAGCCTTGCCTGACCATCATTCTCCTTTAGATCCTCTAACCTTAATCTTAACTCGACTAAATATCTGACCAGCCACTTTCTTTCGTCTGAGCACTGAGTGCTGTTTAAAATGAGTTCTTTGCACTGAATCACAGCTTTTTCTATGTCTTCGCGTGTTGCCGAACTGTGGATTTTCAGCTTCTTGTTTGCTATCGACTTCGGGATGTAAGAGGAGTCGAGGCTCTCATCAGCGGAGACGCAGCCGGAAGTGGACGACGACGATGGACTCCCTGCTGTGCCATCCGTTGTTCTTGGGCTGCAGCATATCAAACTGTTGCGATATTTAGGCGAGTCGTTCGCCAGCGCCGCGGCCATTGTTAGCGCTAAGTAGATCTCCGCACCACAAAACTAATGATATTTTTTTCACTCTGGATATGCACTGAACATTTTACGTCTCGGATGTTTGTTCAGACGGTCGTATGCGCGGTTTGTTATGCACGTGTATGTCAATAACGCATGTTTATAGAGTCTACGTGTTGTTTCCGCGTCGTGTGGCCTTTGTTGTGTTAAAATTAATTCGTTTTCGTAATCAACAATAATGTATCGTCATTATTTTGACAAGTGACAAGCACAGGGCATGACATTCCGTGAGATTTTATTGTGGTGGTAGTACTGTGTCAACTGTCATAGACGTTTCATTTTACGTTTTGAGTCAGAATATTTTGTGGTACAATAGATAATTTTGCAAAATATCGTTCAGTTTTAGTAAGTTAATACCATTGTAAATATGGTTTAAAATATTCGATAACATTGTGCAATATGAAAATTCTTTAGTTTATTGCATATATATATAAGTTCAAACTTTTGTTTTTTTTTTACTAGCTTGAAAAGGAACATCTTGTACAAAGATGCCAACATCAAGTCGTAATTTAGCGGTAACTTTAGATCTCGCAGAATATTCATTACTGGCATAAAGTGCACGTTATTATTCAATGTGTGAACAAAAGCATTAATGGATGTTTAATATTGCAGATATGTTTTAAAACAGTTATTCTAGAGATAAGAATGCAGAAATGAGATCAGTTTACTATCGTTACCTACTAATCCTTATGCTTAGTACCTAGGTACTACCTACTTTGACCTTTGGCTGGACACGTGCCTGATTATCTGGATTTTTGTTTGTAAATTGTTATGTATTTAGATACCGAAGGACACTTTTTTATACGTCGGCGTTTAACAGAGTTTTGTTATAAGGCTCTTCTTCCTTCTTATTAAGGTTCCGTAGTCAAAAGGCCATAAGGTAGAGTCTATAGTATAGTCTTGTCCGTCTATTCTATCCGCAGCATATTACAAAGGCTTAATAACCTAATATTACAGTACCCGATATCATATTATATTATATCACTAGGTACCTATTCATTCTATACTACATTGGCTTATCCCATATCCAACATATTGTCAGTTTGAGGTGCAGTAATTGTTTCAGAGCCGCTATTTCGAATGTGATGAGAGTTCGGATGATTATAACTCGGATGATAGCGATTATACGCCGCGGTACGTGCCGCAGATCGAGGAGCCCGAAGACCAAAGCTATGGAGATGATGAGGTACTTGTTATCAGTTTACAAACAACTACTGGTTAATGTATTTTCTATTCGCCTTATTTGATTAATAGCCGCGCATTGTGAAGCATGGATCCCCGCGTTCGATTCCCACACATTACAAATACTTACTGGCTATTACCTAATAATTAAAAAATCTATTTTCAGGTGTTCGTCGACTCGGTGCCAGAGGATAACACGTCCACAGACTTGCTACTGGATAAGGAGAAGATGTCCATATCCTCGGAGGAACCCGAGCAGTCGGAGGAGGAGAGGAACTTAAATCTGGAGGTGGCGGCAGGCACTCCCGTGCTGCTCAACTACCTCCTAACACACCCCATTACTTGCACTATACAGTAAATGCAGAAAACGAAATGGCGGGTAGTGTTAATCACTAATAGTTATCTATGAAATACTAATTATGTAGAGATTAAATGTGCGACATCATATTTAACCCTTAACTACCCAGTATGCTTTTGTAACGTACCTGACCAGTAGTGTCCGGCGGACACACTACAGAGATAAAATAGAAAAACCGTGTTAAAATCCGAAAACTACTTTTATTTCGATGTCTTACATTCGCGATAAAATAGGAAATCATTATTTATTTATTTTACCTTTTTTATTACTTTTTTCAAACAGATATTACACAACATAATATTTTTACCGAGTGCTCAGAGCATACATTTCATATGAGAATACTATTAAAAAGATTTGTATATTTTTGATCGACAAATATTATGAAAACGGTTCTTGCTTTTGCTCAGATGATTGAGCAGCTCCTTAATCTGTGGTAGCATCAGATGATCCCATCATGTCTTGGATTATATGAGTACGATTCATCTTTTACACATACAAACCCAATTTATTTTTTAGAAAAGCCGAAGGTATTAGATGCGATGACACATTGAAAAATTTTAGATATATAAACCTTATTTTGTCCTCATAGTATTTAACTACTATGAGACCATTTTGTGTCTAGGACTTCCTACTACGAGGCATGTATAATAATTACCAAAAGTAACGTTTCTGCTACTTCGAACGTAGGATTCACATGACTAGTTGACCATATTGTACGCAATATTTTGACCTTCTTTTCCCAGATATTCGTATCGAAAAAAAGGGGTATAAGTGTTTCTTTTAGTCACAGATCTCCTAAATTTTAAATCGTACATCAGCTGAAAATCGTCCAGGATTTTTGGGCAGATACTGTTTGAGTTATACCCTACTTTCAAAAGATATATGCTCATCGATTGTAACATTTTGCCCATGCAAATAAAACTATTTTAGGTTTAGGCACACATACTTTAACAACTTTCTAATGGGTGCAAGTAGATTTCTTGACTTTTTGAGAGATTTTGTATCAAGGGCACGTTGAATTTCTCCCTATCTCAGTGTTGATTTCTCAGAACAAAAACGAGTATGACTGGCTTATCACAAAAATATCTAAGCACTGTGACTGTAACCAAATAGTCAAAATTACAAGTACAAAGACTGCTATTATAACACAAAGAATGCACTGTAAGTTGATTTATTACCTACTTGATACGATATTGTTTTAAATAAACGTAAATAAACAATCTACCTTGGTACTTAAATCAAACAAAATATATTTGTGTCTGTTGGACACTCGTGGGTTGATGCGTAACAGTTTTGCTTTACTTGTAATAAATGTTAAACTATTTATGTTACAAATATTTTTATTGCACAATTAGATTCGGTAAACTTCGGAGGTAGATTAGATAAAGCGGTTTTTCGTAAAAATAAATACTTTAGGTTTTATGAATAACCGAACGCAAAAATGTGTCCGACAGACACTTGTGGGTTGTTTAGGGTTAAAAGTAGCAGAAAAGCATTGTTTTCAGAATATTTCAAATGCTGCTAAAAATTGCCGATAGTCTAGTTGTGAAAAATACGGCAATAGCCTAGTTGGGAGTGGAACGGACTGCCGAGACGAATGTGTGCAGGTTAAAAACCCAAGGGTACACACCTCTGACTTTAAAAAAAAATATGCGTATTCTCTGTGAATTATTGCTCGCTTTAACGGTGAAGGAATACATCGTGAGAAAACCTGCATACCTGAGAAGTTCTCTGAATTTCGAAGGCATGTGAAGTCTGCCAACCTGTGCTAGGCCAGCGTGGTGGACTAAGGCCTTAACCCTCTCAGTTGTAGAGACCCGTGCTCAGCAGTGGGCAGTATATAATACAGGGCTGTTATGGTAGATAAAAATTTATATTCAAGTTACGAGAAAATTATAAAATGTTATATTCAATACTTACGCCGCTTGTTACTTTTTTTTCCTCTTCAGCGCATTAGGGATGGCTTCGGGCTTCCTCTGACGCAAGTGTTTAAGTTGTCGTCCGCAACCGCCCCTGCGCGGTGCCGCTTCATGCAGCCCGACAACTCTTGTGTGTATGTGTGTGTGGGGGGGGGGCACATATTATCTCGCGGCGGACAGTACCCGTGCCGACCGACCCGACCCCTCTAGTCCCTATTAGTCACCTCCTACGACAGGCAGGCAGGGGATACCGTTGTGGAATTCTCCACGCCCCCAAATCACAGGGCGGACGCCGCTTGTTACCTACCAAATTCGCATCAAATAAACGACGCTTCTGCCTCGCTATTAAAATTGAATATAAATCTCGTATTGTCTATAATACGGTATTGTACCTATATGATTAGGTACACAGTACAATCCCAGTGGTTGTAGGGCATCACCAAGGGGGCAGGTGTGACTACCTGCTCCCCTAGAGATTTTTTAATAAAAGCTCGTGGAGCTTTTCATATTGCATTTTGTACCGTTCCTATTACAATTGACGTAGAAAAAACACTCGCACTACAAATGTAAAGCTTCATGTGCTCTTAGCTGTGTGTACCTACAACTTATACTTTCCCATACATTCAACTTTTCCCCTTCTCCGTATGTACCTACACCTTATAACATTTCCCATACATTCAAATTCTCTCCTTCCCCTTTCCCTTTCTCCTCTAACCGTCGGCTGGCAACGCCCATGCACTAGTTGACGCTTGCCTATCTTTATTACTACATATTATTGACAGAGGCAGGTCTTTTGTCAACCATGCTGGCCTAATCCGGATTAGTAAACTTCGCGTACCTTTGTTTATTTTTTCAGACATATTCAGTTTTCCTAATTAATATACCACAAAATAGAATAAGTATGCATTTATAATTATAAAACACATTATAATTTATAAAATGAATCAGGGTAACTTTTTGAATTTCAGTGCAATTTTGAATAAAACAGAGTTTTTGTTTTCCTCAGTTCGTCAATCTTACACAATCTCCGTGGGTATGTAATCCAGTTTCATAGCTTTTAGGCAATAAAAATATGCATTTAAAATTACCGTACATAATGTTTTTATATTTTTATGGAAACATTGAAAAAGAAACAGTCGAAAGTAGGATTTGAACCCACGGCCTTCAGCGTACCGTGCCGGTGCTCTGTCAATTGAGCTATTTCGACCCTACCTTCGATTGTCCAATTTCAAGTTCCCTATTGGATCTCTTAAACCCTCTACTACTTTCGACTGTTTCTTTTTCTTTCTCAATGTTTCCATAAAAATATAAAAACATTATCCAAGCACTATATGGCCATTAACATGTATAAAAATCATAATATAGGGTTACCGTACATGTAAAAGTTTAAGGTTGATTAATTTTTAAATCTTTATGCAATGAAATCACGGGCGTAGCGGCTATGGGGCGGAGGGCGCGATCCGCCCCAGGCGATACTTTTAGGAGGGCGCCATTATGTGTAAAATGACTGGGGGACGGGGGTACTGCTCGCGTGACATTTATTTCTTGAAATAACCTGTTTTGGTGGTTTGAGACGGCAAATTATGTGTCCGCCCCGTACGGCAAGAATCCGCGCTACGCCACTTTTTTTTTTTATGGCATCGAATGACGAGACGAGCCTGCCGTTCGCCTGATGGTAAGCGATACGATCACCCATAAACAGTAGAAACACCATCCAGCACCTCGAGTTACAAAGTATTGTGTGCTTAGAGTATGTATAAGTACCTATAGAGCGCTAATATCGCACCGTGCGCCCACTACCCAGCGTAGGCAGGTGAACTATAGCTACTTATATATAAATGTTGGCGACTGCTAGGGATGGGCACGCGAGCAACACCAACGCAACTGTTATCGATAAGTACAGGTCCGGCGGCGCGGTACATATTGTTGTAAAAAAAATGTGGTTCTATAAAATATGGCCTTGTGAGTAATTTTAAGCGTATTACGTTAATATAGATAAAAGCTATGCTGCGAATTAGTGTAGTGCCATGTAGAATGATTTATAAACACGGTACCTCAAGAGCAGTTTTTACAAGCAATAAGAACCAAGAATATTAATGGATATCCATTATAATTGAATCAATGGATATAAACCGAGCGTCGCACCATGGATTTCTCAGCTAGTCTCCCCAAGCCTAAAATAGTCACGTCTAGTTTTTGAAATATTTATTACAAATGTAAAAAAAAATGACAAAAAAAAATATCTTAATGATTGCTAACTTATACTGTCAAGGCCCGCGATAGAAGCTATGCAATAGCTTAAAAATATCATCGTAATCGGTAAATTTTATAGGAACAGTAATTATTTCTTTCATTTCATAAACGAAAACGCAATTATTAATTGGCTTAAAAATGACACACAGACAAAAAAGTTACCTAAGCTACATTATATTAAGCTTCGCCTTCGATAGTAATAAATACCTACGTATGCTATCATATGGAAATATTACATCGATTCTGGTATCGACACGTAACATCACTATCGAAAAAGCGGGATGCGGGGCAGTGCGGGGAGTACAAGTGTTCGCCTCACGCGCACCTTTCATGCCGCGACGCGTGATTTCAATGTTACCTAAAAATATACTGAAATATGGCTTGCCTGTGAAACGTGATGTTAGAATTCTGTTTAGTGTGTTTCCGAGTGTCGTTTTTACAAGATTCCACACAACTAACCATTTTGCAGTGTTAATAATCAAATATTCGTATAGATCTCACTGGCGTGTGCTCACACCGTTCCTACTCGAGTGACTACAAGCGCTTACGGCCGGCGCAGGACGATGTAGTTAGAATTAAAATTCAGAAGTGGTAGGAAATCATCAAAGACACAGAATTAACTGCCATACAATGATTTAATAACAATCAAATAAAATAAGTCACCATAAGTTAATAAAACAGATGTCCTCACAAGTCAAAATCACAATTACAAAATACAAAAGGAATATCAGCCATACTACATCCCACCCGTGCCTATTGTTCCCACTTGCATACACGTGCTCTATAGGTAGTTATACTTACTCTAAGATTGTGTGGCATTCCACTGCGCTCGTCATGCTGAGACATAGATGTTAAGTCTCATTATGTCCTGTAGTTACCCTGGCTACAATGTCCTTCAAACCGAAACACAACAGTGTATGCACACTGCTGCTTGGCGGTTGAAATAGACATTGCGGTGGTACCCATCCAGACGGACTCTTACATATGAGAGTCCTACTACCAGTTATTGAAATGAAACTACTTATAACAGATTTTTTGCATAATGATTTCTTATCGTTACGTGAATATTAGACTTACTAGACTTCTGCTCGCGGCTTCGCCCGCGTGAATTAGTTTTTCCGGGATGAAAGTCCCGCTTTATATTTCCCCGGGATAAAAGCCTATTGTAGCCTATGTTACTCGCAGATAAAGTAGATTTATATTGGTGAAAGAATTTTTCAAATCGGTCTAGTAGTTTCGGAGCCTATTCAATGCAAACAAACAATAAATTTATTTATTTGTAATATTAGTATAGATTGAAATATAACTATTCTTTGGATTTCATCGCTGTTTTTTTTTTAATTAAATCTTTCGACGTTTCGAAAACTTTGCAGCTATCATATAGGCGAAAATATAATTTAAAAAACCGCGACAAATTCCGTTAAATAGTTTTATGTCAATGTCGAACATGTGAGTAAACTTAAAAATATCTTTATGCATATTTTTTGGGCAAATTGAAAACCACTAAATCCTGTTTCACTCATAAGATAAAAATCTTGTTTCAAGTAACAGAAAGTGACTGTAATTATTTCGTTTTGTAAGCTTTAATGTAAAAATAGATCTAATTTTTATTTTGTTGTAAATTCTATGTGTACTTAGTCAAACCTTAGTTTTAGGCCTTAGGGAATAGATATTGCTGTTAGAGGTCACATGTAACATATACTAAGATGGCCTATACTATCATAATTACGTAATATGTAAATATACTATCAAGTTCCAGATAAAATCCTTTTCATCGATATCAAAGTATTTATTTATTTATCTAAATAGGTACAGTCAGCTACATAAATAGCCGAACAATTTCAAAATTTCGAATCGCCTCTACATTTTTGTTTTCCTACCAATTTTTGTTTTCTTTTCTCAAAAATAAAATAAAATGGATTTACCATGCTTCACACAATGAAATACAAATGTTTTAACTAAACTTAACGGGCATAGGCGATTTGAAATTTTGAATCTGTTCAGATATTTATGTGGCCGACTGTGCATCAACAATACATACTATATTCGGTAGTCTAATACTCTTCTTAGGGTTCATAACCAATAAATGAACCAATTCATTCAGTATTAGTCCAGAGTCTGGAATTCGTGCCCGATATGGCGATGGGCTCGCCCCCTATCACATCATGGGACGGAATACGCACGGCGAGAAGTGGAGATAAAAGACATGAGTGTGTACATGTGCGTGCGTGCGTGCGTGCGCGTGTGTGTGTGTGTGTGTGTGTGTGTGTGTGTGTGTGTGTGTGTGTGCGTGTGCGTGTGTGTGTGTGTGTGTGTGTGTGTGTGTGTGTGTGTGTATGTTTACTCAAGAATATTATATGTTCAGTCCGCATCTAACACAGGTATGCACTATAAAATATATATGCAGTATAGTATGTATAAAATGCGATTAAAAGAAGCTTCTACATTTGATTTTCATGTAAGTACCTATGTTTTGTGTGGTTTATTGATAAGTTTATACTTATGTAATAATTATTTATTATAGCCATTTTTCGAGTTTATATCAGATTAGCATGATTGTCATTAATATTATGTAATATAATATCCTTTTTGATATTTTCGCATCGATTTAACGAATTAGGTTTCTTATATTATATTTAATTGTGAGCTCGTCCTTTTTTATGTTGCTTTCGAGCGACATTGGTACCTTTTGTGGAGGTTAATGTATTGAAGTCAGATGTTTTAAAAAATATATTTACGCTTGAATTGTACACGATGTCTTTTAATTTACCAAAAACAAAGGCAAATATATATAAGATTTATCATTGTAACTATGCTGAGAGAATTAATTTTTACTCAATTCTCAACAACAATTTTTGCCAAAACTTTCCCAATCTGGAAGTAAATGTAGTAATGTGTAAGTACTCAAGTACTTAGACAATGTAATGTGTAAGTACTTAAGTAGGTACTTACATATTAATACGACGCGAGATGCCGTGCGATTTATGAGAATGAAATTACATAAACGAGTGAAGAGCAAAGATAGCGTGAAATAATTTATGAATGATGCACTAAATTCCCTGTTGGAGAGATGGTAGGTCTCAAAGTCAGTCATCTGAAGACATGCCACGGCTTCAGCTACTTTTAAAATCAATTGTACAGTAAGATTCAATAGTAAAAACTTTATCAGTGTGAAATTAGTCACGATGCCGACTTGAGGCGTTTACGGCGGGTAAGGTGACTTCACATCGGCAGTTCAACGAATCACCTATAAAGAGCATAGACTATTGCGAAAGACCATAAATGGTCGACTAGTAGTGTAGGCACTGGCCCCAGCACCTCGTCATTGGAATTAACAGTTAATACCCAGCTATGGGGTTAAGAGAATGGAGCCTAGGTAAACTTTTATTCTGCCTCCGCTTGTGATGTCTAGCAATTAAGGTTTATTGTAAAAATATACTATTGCAAATACTTATTCACTAGCACAGAATTAAACAGCATAGAATTATAATTATTTTTTTTTCTTTTCTAAGTTTGTTACAATATTCAAAATAGAACTCAGTGTGGCAATATTGCAAGCGGCGATAGCCTAGTTGGGAGTGGAACGGGCTGCCGAGACGAATGTCTGCAGGTTCAAAACCCAAGGCAAACACCTCTGACTTTTCTAAAAAGTTATGTGTGTAAGTATTATTTGTGAATTATCGCTCTTTTTAATGGTGAAGGAAAACATCGTGAGGAAACCTGCATACCTGAGAAGTTCTTTGAATTGTGAAGGCATGTGAAGTCTGCCAACCCGCACTAGGCCAGCGTGGTAGACTATGGCCTTAACCCTCTTAGTTGTAGAGGAGGCCCGTGCTCAGCAGTGGGCAGTATATAATGCAGGGCTGATTGCATTGCATAGTGTTGCACAAATAAAACACTAAAAAGTAAAAAAATAAAAGTGTATGTCGTTTAAGTACCTACTCCATCGGTTTAGGTATTTAATTAATGTAAAAAAAACATAAAAAGGGTATTTTAACTGCCCTTTTCTCTTTACAAAATACTTCATTCCAAAATAAACGTCTTCATAACCTGCACAACACTTAGCACTGTTTTTCGTCTTTATAAAGCCTGCTTGGTTATTATAAAGTTACCTATAGTTATTCATTAATTAGCGCGAACACAATTAATTATCATAAATTACAATACCTTTATAAAAGATCTCAACCTGTCAACTGTAAAAGAGCTAACATGACAGGCACGTGCTAAACATATTTCCAATGAATCGTAATCAAGAATTTTATATATAATCTTCTTGATCGTAATAGATAATCCTACAAAAAAGGGTACGACTGCCACCTCGCACGCCATCAAAACTAGTTTAATTGAAACAAAAGTCTTCGTAAATAATTTCGTAAGTAAATGTTGACTACCCGGGAATCATATTATGTTATTTCTTTAAAATAAAACTATTTTGCTGATTTTATCGCGGTTTTTTAATTTATATTTTCTCCCGACGTTTCGAAGGCTTTTCAGCACTTCGTGGTCACGGGGCGGACTGAGGTGTTGGTGGTTCGAAAAGTTAATGTTACAATATCTACATTCATTTTTTAATTATACAATTTTTTTAAATTAGTTGTTATTGTCGGTCTGATCTATGCAGAAAGAGCTTACAGTGTCTTGAGGTCTGACAGTTGGTCTTTTGGGGTCCGATTTAATAATATGTAGGTATAACTGGATCCCAGGCTTGGGCAAGCTTCCAACCATCTTCTCTATTAAAATTTGGATGTTTTTTAATTTCAATAGCCTCGCGGATCATCCTAGGTAGGAATAGGTGTTCTTTGGCAAGGATTTGTGGTTTGTCAAATCTAAGGTAATCCTTGGAGCCTTGTTCGGAATGTTCAGCAACTGCAGACTTCGTAGAGCGTCGGTGTTTCACGTCTGCTATGTGTTCTTTTACGCTGGTCCCTACATTTCTTTTTGTTTGGCCGATATAAGAGAGGCCATAGTCACAATCAATCTTGTATACGCCTGGTTCTTGTAGAGGTATATGGCACTTGAAAGGTGGTAAAAATTGACTATTTTTTTTAGGTGGCTTGAAATAAGTTTTGATTGAAGCACGCTTCAGGATGTAGCCTATCATGTCGGTGATTCCTCTTACATATGGTATTTGCAACCGGGACACGTTCGACTGTGGCTGGTTTCACTCGGTTTCTGTGACGGCGGCGTGGAATTTGGAGCTTGTTGTCTCGCAGTATTTGCTTAACATGTTGCAGCTCAGCGCCCAGGTGTGTCTCGTCACAGATTCCTTGTGCTCTCTGAAACAAAGATTTACCCACGGTAGCTAACTGTTTTGGATGGTGATTAGATTCACCGTTCAGGTATTTATCTGTATGAGTCTTTTTACGATGCACAGTGTGGCTTAAAGACTGATCGCGATTACGGATGACTAAAACATCTAAGAAGGTAAGAGATTTATTGTGTTCTAACTCCATAGTACATTGAATTTTGTTGTTAATGAAGTTAAGGTGATTTAAAAATGCAGTTACTTTATCAGATGGTAAAATTGTGAAAGTATCATCTACGTACCGTTTGTAAAACCTTGGTGAGACCGGGGCTGTGTTTAGGGCTGTCTCCTCGAAGTCCTCCATGAATATATCGGCGACTACTGGAGATACAGGTGAGCCCATCGCTACCCCCTCAACTTGTACATAGAACTGATCATTCCACAACATATAGACAGATGTAAGGCAATGTTGGAGTAGTTCTGCATATTCCACAGGCATGTTGTTCTCTGCTAACCTCTTAGTGACAATTTTGATGCAGTCTTGTAACGGTAAACTTGTAAAAAGTGACTGGACATCAAAACTAACCATTGTTTCATTGTCAGCTAATTGTAGGTGTTTAATATCGCTGACAAATTGGTATGAATCCTTCACAGATGCTCTAGTGTTTCCTCTGAGTGGTGAAAGCACTTTCGCTACGTGCTGAGCCAGTCTGTAGGTTGGCGTGTCAATCTGACTCACAATGGGACGTAGTGGAGCATTTGCCTTGTGTATCTTTCGTAACCCATACAATTTAGGTGGTTTTGCACACGATGGAACGAGTAAGTCTTCGTCTAGATTTAACTTGTCGGAGTGATTCTTTATTAAAGAGCTAGTAGCCTTTAAAATTTTGTTGGTCGGGTCTGTTTTGACCATTTTATACGTACTTACGTCCGATAAAACCACCACGACGAAACGAAACGACCACGAAGTGCTGAAAAGCCTTCGAAACGTCGGGAGAAAATATAAATTAAAAAACCGCGATAAAGTCCGCAAAATACTTTTATTTTAATGTCTAACATTCGCGTAAATAGAAGAAGTCAGTATTTTATTTCTTGTTTACATTTAGTTAAATACCTAAACCGATGGAGTAGGTACAGTAATATTTTGACCCAAGCGTCCTCACGTCGGGGGACCGAACTCCGGACTAGGGATATGAAAATACTTCTTTAGCGGTCCCCCGACGCGCTAGTATACGTTGAGATACAACGCCCATTTTTCGTATTATACCCAGCAGGTGCGATCGTTTCGGAGATGTACAAAGGAAACTCTTATTATCTATACTTTACTCTACGTTGTAAGGTGCTTGTGCCATGTTGCTGACAGTCGGCGCGCAAGTGACTTGTTTAGAACCTTAAGGTGGTCGAGCATATACATTTCTGACTGTAGGTATGTTTGTTCGGGTGGAATCTTGCAAGTCAATTTTGAAGCAGTTACTCTCAACTGATTGTGTTGAAATTTTGCATACACGTTCAGTTTGGATGACAATGCGTTTTTAGCTGAGTGACGTCATTCTGAATCCAATATGGCAGACGGCCCAAGATGATGGACTAGTTATTTTTTGCACGTCCATAAAATGGGTATCAAATGAAAGGGTTTGTTGAGAAGAGTACAAAAAATAAAGTGACCTGTCTAAATCCATCATGGCGGACGACCCAAGATAGCGGACCAATTATTTTTTCCGCACTCCTATAACATGTGTATCAAATAATAGGGCTTGCTGAGAATAACTCGAAAAATAACTAAAAAGTAAAACAACAACAAAAAAAAAGCAAAAAAAATAAAACAAGCTTTTATTTAAATGCTCTAAAATGAACGAAATAAACGTTTAACGTCGCCTATTTATCATCCGTGTAGCAATGGGCAGACAGAAAATTCTGTTAAAACTTATAAGAAAATGATTTCAATTGAGCTAATTGGAAGAGCACCGGCACGGTACGCCGGAGGTTGTGGGTTCGAGTCCCGCCTTCGACTGTTTCTTTTTCAAGATTCCATAAAAATATAGAAATCATTATCCAGGCACTACATGGCCATTAGCATGTATAAAAAATCATAATATAAAATTAGAAAAAAGTTTAGCGACTCGTTTCGGTAACTTACTCCTGTAAAGGATTAATGCTGAGTTAGTAATTGTAATAATTGCTAACAGATGTCACTGGTCATCTCTTTTAAGAGAATTAAATAACGGGTCTTGAAATTAGCAATCGAAGGCAGGGGTCGAGGTAGCTCAATTGGAAGAGCACCGGCACGGTACGCCGGAGGTCGTGGGTTCGAGTCCCGCCTTCGACTGTTTCTTTTTCAAGATTCCATAAAAATATAGAAATCATTATCCAGGCACTACATGGCCATTAACATGTATAAAAAATCATAATATAAAATTGCAAGAAAATGTTAAAATGTTTAATATTAGGAACCAGAAAGATGTGCGAGATAAGTTACAGGATTTTTTGTTTGCTTATAGGAACACAGAACACTGTGCATTGTGCAACTGCAGTGTCACTCCAGCTAAAAGAATGATGGGTCGAAATCTAAAGTGTAGGTTGGATTTAATCCTACCGCCAAATAAAATTCATAATATTATGACAAATGACCAATCATCCCTAAAGCCGAATAGTGATGTTTTCAAGTAGGCGAAATTGTATGGGCTAAATGGTTTATAGCAAGCAAAGGGGTTTGGCGTGTAGGCGTTGTAAGAAATATTCGAAATTTATTTTAAGGAATTTAACTTTTCTTGCAATAGGCATATTGATCAGATGAGAAAGTGTGTCATTTTTAATAGTGATTTGATCTTATCAAATGTAAATTCAGGCAATAATAATTAAGTACCCTCTAGTCCACTGCCGACATCGTCCACGCCGAAGTTTCCTCCACAATCGATGCTATCAACACCAATGCCCGTTAGTGCTAACGCTGAGCCGTTGCCGGTGTCTCTGCCCCTCCCGGTGACTACTACCGCGGAGGATGATAAAGAGACGTCGACCACGGAATTAGGTGAAGGGAAGATCGATATAGAAAATAGTAGTGGAGAAAATATACGGATTGAGGACGATGGCGTGCTAGTGGGAGCTAACAACGAGACGACGGAGGTATCCCGTTCGGGCTCGGCTAACCATTGTGTTGATCCTAAGGGAAAAGTTGTAGCTCTAGGGCGGCAGGACGCTCTCAAAGACCCAAAAAAACAATTGATTACAAGATATTTTTAGTTATAAGTAGTGAATTATACTTACTTATTTTTATAATTGTAATTACAGGTTTCCAAAATAACGCGGGAGAGATGCCATGTTTCTATGTAACTGAGGGTACGTAAGTTAGTCAGTAATAAACCAGCTACGGAGTAATAGTCGTTTCATTGCGCGCCTACACACTACTATCCCTTCGGGAATAAAAAGGGTGAGTGCTTATATGTATGTAGTAATGTAGGCACTGACCTCAGCATCTCACCATTGGAGTTAATACCCAGGATGCTATATGGAACCTAGGACAACTTTCATTCTGCCTCCGCTTGTGATGACTAGCAATCAAGGATTATTATAAAAATACATTATTGTAAATGCTTATTTGCTATCACAGAATTAAAAAGCCTAGAATTATAATTAGAATTTTTATTCCCTCAAAAATTTGTTACAGAATAAATACATTATTGTCTTGAATTTATGACAATTATTATTTATAGATAACATTATTATAAACAGAAAAAGTTCATTACAAATCACCCAATTCATTTTGTTAATGGTTATAGATATGGCATATTTATAAAAAAGTATAATAAACTGAGCCGTTCCAGCGGTAGGTAGGTATATATTATATACCGCTCGGTTTGTTTACCCAACGATTTAGTCTGAATGATATCAAATCTACAAAAATATGTAATGTACTAACATTATGAATAGCGAAGTAATCTTTATTTTGATTTGTAGTGGTTTTTGCAGACATGTAATTATTTCTTAAAATATGTTTTATCTTTACTTATAATGAAGGTAGCAATATAATATGTCTAAGCCTTGGTAGCATCAGTGTTGGCTGTGGCCACATGACTTTTAATGTGGCTATGAGGTGGTTTTATGGCTATTTGCTGCCACTGGTTCCGCTTTTTCCCCAGGCAATACCGCCTGCACCAACTTGTCCATTTCCACTATATGCGTTTGCAACAACACTTGCCGCGGCACCTCCAATACTGCTACCTGCTACAGCAATAGCGCCTGCTCCGGCGCTCCCACTACCGCTAGCTGCAGCTGCACTAGCGCCTGCTGTGGAGCCTGCAGATCTGCTAAGTGCGCTTGAACTCCCACCTACACTACCAAATCCATCACTTATATCACCAGATCCGCCGGTTGGACTTGCACCATCATTTGGTGTTCCAGAAGGTCTGTCAGTGTTGGAAGAACCACGTCGGTTATGGCATCTGCGACTACGGGAGTACTCGGGATTGCCACGCAAGCCATGTCTATAATGTTCCTTGTTACAAGATCTATGGCCCGAGTCGCGTTTTCCACATCCGCCTGGTGCCGCTTGAGCCATCACTGCCAGAAGCACCATCGGTCCCAGGATCTGCGCAGATTAAGATTGTGGTGGTTTTTTTTTTTGTGCTTACGAAAAATAATTTCAAGTAGTATACTTACATACTTCTAGGATACCAGAAATTATTATAAGTAGGGCCAATAGATAATAGGTTTAGTGTACCTACTGTTGCAGCTATTGTGAGGAATCAAAGGCCGACGGATCGTTTTGAGTCATCTTTACCTAAACCGATTGATACGCTAAGCAAAACTTTTGGACACTATTTTAAGAATATTGTGCACATGGTGAAATTGGATTTGGCACAATCAAAGTTTAATATGGAGAAAGAATTACAAGAAGCTAAAACTATAACTAAAAGGGATGAAATATTATAGTATATTAGTCCCTTTTTACCTTTAGCAAAGCAGGGCGAAAAGATAAATCTTTGAACCGATTGTAATTAAATTAAGTATCGAAGATTTTTGATCCCATAAATATGGGTGGTTAAATTTTATTATCAATCCCAATAAAGGGAGAAAAAGGGAAGACACTATACCACTGAATTAATTGTTTTATGATTTGGCGTGGAAATAATATGAGCACTGAGGATTAACATAGTTTACTGGTGGTAAGTCTCTGATATTATGTAAGAGTCCGTCTGGGTGGGAACCACCGCAATGTCTATTTCTACCGTCAAACAACAGTGTGCATGCGTTGTTGTGTTTCGGTTTGAAAGACGTTGTAGCCAGTGTAACTAATGGACGTAATGAGACTTAACATCTTGTGTGTCAGGATGACGATCGCAGTGGAATGCCGCACTGTATTTTGTAAGACAAGGTGCTGGATAGTGTTGCTACTGTTTATGGGTGGTCGTATCGCTTACCATCAGGCGAACGGTATGCTCGCCTGGTCATTCATGTTGCCATAAAAAAAATATAGACATGATTTTTTTTTAACCCTACGGGGTTAGGACTAACTATAAAAATTAAGTAAAAACTAAACCGCTGAAATGGTTGTGACCAAATTTGGTATGAAAATATTTCGAACCCCGGGACTGAAAACAGCATACCTACTTAATTTTTTATCATGTCCAAGCGGGATGAATACGTTGAAATCTAAACTGCTGAAGTCATAGTATTGGTAAGGATATACATAAGTAGATCCTGCTTGGGCCCTGCGATTAGGTAAATATAGAGACCCTTTTATATCAACCACTTACAAAGGGTTCCTGTATATATGTATTTTATAAAAGAACCTCAATAACGATAAAACTCAGAAAAAATACAAATTACGGTTCAAATTCGACCGCTAGGCTACCATTAGTATTAAAATAAAGCTAGGTATACTAGAGTTTTATAAACCTATATCGAGTACTATTTAACGGCCGTTTTCAATAAACGATCCCAATCCTAATCTTCGATCCGATCCCAAGAATCAACATAAGTAATTTGTAAACCTGTCAAGAAAAACTTTGTTCTGATTGGACAATTTTAGCGTTAGATTAAAAAATCCACCTGGGTACGATTATTGAACGACGGCGGTGAGTTACATCGACCGTTACATTCGTTACATAGCTACGGCTTTTATGGAAGTTTTATTTGAAATCAAGGGGCTATTCAATAATGCAATGCTTTTTCAGTTTTTTCACTGTTTTTTTTGTTAAGATTTCTTTTAATTTTTAAGACAACGTGGCTCTTGCCAGGATAGATCACCCCACTCACCCTCATTAGCTTCAGCTCGATCACCCCCCCCCCCCCCCCCCTAAACGCCTCATGTAAGTAATGGACGACTAAATATCCGGGAGTTTAAAGCGAACACTTTGACCAAAACATTCGATGCCGTTGTGTCATGCACGTTCGAGACCTATATGGCATACAACGGTAAAAATCAGGACACGTATTTTTCTTGTCTTATTTTGTATTGTGCGTGATGAGACGCTGGGGAGTGTTGTATTGTGCGTGTTGGGTAAAGTCGACCGACAAAGGGTAGGGTATCGCTATTAAATTCTATGGCCATGTACTGGAGTATGTTCTAGTCAGCCTTATTAGTTACTAGTAGGTATTTAAAAAAATAACTTACCAAAGCGAGTTTCATGTTGTAGACTTGGTTTTACTACGATCAAGTGAGATGTGTGATTGCTTCAAAAAAATCGAGCTTTATATATTGTATTGGGATCATAAATTAACTATTAGACAAATATATTTATTTACATTGTTAACGTTAATGAAAAACAGTAAATATTTAATATATGCAGGTACCTAAAGTCAACAGACTGATATATATTAACATATGATAATATATTAATATCATTCGCCAATAACACACCTGTTAAAACATTTTTTAAGAACTTCTATAAAGAATCAAGTAATAAAATTCAAGTACCTGGATATATGTTTGTATTTTTTGAGAGACTGATAAAATATACATTTGTCGGGATAAAACATGGTCTTTAAACCAAGACGTAAGGTCGTAGACGTAGAGCCATAATAAATTGATGTAGGTATAGGTACATATATGCGCGCGTTAGGCAAAGTATTGTATGGGAAATTAGGCAATAAAAACTCGTGTTCAAACCCTGTTTATTTTTATGTTTTATAGGGATTATATTTACTTACATATACAATTAAAATATTGTTTATTTTAGAATCATCACGAATTGGCAAACGTAAATTACATAAATTGAGAATTTACTTTTTTATATTTTATTATATAGCCTATAGCCTTCCTCGATAAATGGGCTATTCAACACAAAAAGAATTTTTCAATTCGAACCAGTAGTTCCTGAGATTAGCGCGTTCAAACAAACAAACAAACTCTTCAGCTTTATAATATTAGTATAGATTTTTTTTATTTGACAAGGTGACGTGTGAAATATTGTCTCATCTGTTGATATAACTTTGTGTAGGTAAGTTTTATTTATTTAAGGTATATATTTATTGCTTGGTAAATATTCTTATTAAATAAATAAATAGAAAAACACGAAAGAGATCACTTACCTAAAGTACTTTTCGGTCACGACACAGTCAATTACCTACACCCTATTGTTACTTACAGCTGTGCTTATAGGTAATTCAAATTAGGTGCAATTATTGTCTACCAATAAGAGACGTTGTGTCCCTAACCAGTGATTAGCCTATCGATCGCCGTACCAACACAAGGTGTAAACCCCACTATTGTGATGCGCGTGAGTGCAGTGGCGTAGCGTGGATTCTACCCGCCCGGGGCGGACAACAAAATTTACCACCCCAAGGCAATTGGCAATTAACAACTCATTTCAAGAAATATAAGTCACGCGTGCCCCCGTGATAAAGCGGCGATAGCCTAGTTGTTAGAAGAAAGGACTGCCGAAACGAATGTCCGCAGGTTCAAAACACACGGGCACACACCTATTATTTAAAAAAAAATAATTCGTCGATGAAGTGCCAATACCTCCTAACTGACAATTTAGGCCAAAGATACTTTTTTATTACAATAGACATAAAACTCATATTCGCATGGATTGAATTAACTTCTATCCGAAATTTCATTACCAGTAAGCTTCTTGAGCTATGTGAAAACATTTACTTAGTGACAGAATCCATTCGTTCGTATGTATTTAACAGATTTTTTCTTCTGGTGTTAAATTAGATTCTCAACACTTAGGAGGTATTGGTACTTCATCGACGATGTGTGTATTCTTTGTGAATTGTAGTTCGCTTTAACGGTGAAGGAAAACATTGTAAGGAAACCTGCATACCTGAGAATTTCTCTGAATTTCGAAGGTATGTGAAGTCTGCTAACCCGCATATGCCAGCGTGGTGGACTAAGGCCATAAAACTCTCAGTTGTAGAGGAGGCCCGAGCTCAGCAGCAGGCAGTATATAATACAGGGTTGGTAATCATACCAGCCCTATATTATATACTGCCTACTGCTGATATTAATGCAGTGGCGTAACTATAGAGTGTAAAATCTGTACTGCAAATAAAATAATTATTGTTTGTGGAGATTTTAATATTAACTTATTGGAAGAGTCTCAGCTAAAGGTTAATTTTATTAATCTTTTTCAATCCTATGACTTGTATAATGTATTCCTTGAGCCAACTAGGATTACTGCAACCAGTGCTACATGTATTGATAATATTTTCACTAACCATACAATAAAAAATAAGGCAGTAATAAATTTAATAGATTCTGACCATTGTGGCCAATTAATATCATTCAATAGTAATATAAACAGGGTTCAAGGAAACCATATTCAATTTATTCCTTGTAATATAAGCCGCATAAACCGTTTTAAGAGAAACATGATAATATGTCTACCTGGGTTGCCCTTTCAAAATGATCCGGATAAATTATATACTTCCCTCTTTGATTTGATTAAGTGTGAATTTACAAAAATCTTCACTAGTAAGAAATTAGTAATTAATAATAGACTTGTTTTTAACGAATGGGCAACTACTGGTATTATTAAGAGTAGAAATAAACTATATAATCTATATTCGGAAAGAGCTTACAACCAACAGCCCTCTTTTAAGGAATATGTAAAAAAATATTCTAAGATTTTTAAAAGAGCATGTTCCACTGCTAAGTCATTATACATAAAAAATAAAATTAAATCAGCTGCAAATAAGATTCAGACCACCTGGAACATTATAAATACAGAATCAGGTAGGCAAAGGGCACGCAACTTGGAATTTAATCTTAATATTAATTCTGAACATGTAACAGCAGACCTGGAAGTAGCAACTGCTTTTGAAAATTTTTTTACTAACATACCGTTACAGACTACCCAACATCTTCAGTCTTCCTCCACGTCGGCTGAGTTGCTGCTTAAACATAATGTACCTCAATGCGACATACTTTTTCATTTTACACCTATTAGTGCTCAAGATATATTAAAGACATTTAAATGTATTAACCAGAAAAAGACCGCTGATCTGTGGGGACTTTCTGTTAAAAACGTATCATCTATTATTGAAGTAATTGCACCCCACCTAGCGGCGATTTTTAATGGTTGCGTCGCAACAGGTGTATTTCCTGACTTGATGAAACAAAGTAGGGTGATACCGCTCTTCAAGGCTGGCGATATGGCCGACCCTTCGAACTTTCGACCTGTTTCGGTATTGCCCACATTGAGTAAGTTATTCGAAAATATTATTCTTAATCAGCTATTGAGACATTTTGACAACAATAACTTACTTCACAGGAAGCAGTTTGGATTTACGAGGGGTCGGTCCACCATTGATGCTGGGGTGGATCTTTTGAAAATTATATTTGAGGCCTGGGAAGAGTCGCATGATGCTCTTGGCGTCTTCTGCGACTTGTCTAAGGCATTTGATTGTGTAAATCATGACACTCTGGTCCGGAAATTACACCACTATGGCGTGCGAAACAGGGCTCTCAATCTTCTGACATCTTATTTGAATAATAGAATTCAGAGGGTTGATATAAATGGTAAAATCTCAATAGGATCTGCGGTTACCATGGGAGTTCCGCAGGGTTCAATTCTGGGACCATTTCTATTTCTTGTATATATAAATGACTTACCCTTCTACATAGGGGATAATCACAAGATTGTATTGTTCGCAGATGATACATCATTAATGTTTAAAATCAAAAGAAAATTATTAAATTATGACGAAGTTAACAATGCTCTCCGTAATGTTGTGCATTGGTTTAATTTAAACAACTTATTATTAAATGCTAAAAAAACTAAATGCATTAAATTTACTATGCCCAACGTAAAAAAAGTAACAACCAATGTACAAATAAATGGGGAAGAGTTGGATCCTGTTGTGTCTACTACCTTTTTGGGCATCACACTAGACGCGAAGCTCCAGTGGGGACCGCATATAGCAAAGTTAGTAGGTAGATTAAGTTCAGCGGCTTATGCAGTCAGAAAAATAAGGCGTCTGACAGATGTAGAAACGGCAAGAATTGTTTATTTCAGTTATTTTCATAGCATTTTGTCGTATGGGATTCTTCTTTGGGGAAATGCTGCAGACATTAATACCGTATTTGTATTACAAAAGAGGGCTATTAGAGCTATTTACTGTCTTGGACCCCGTGTATCTCTTAGAGAAAAGTTTAAAGAGATAAACATTCTTACCGTAACATCGCAATACATTTATGAAAATCTTTTGTATGTGAGGAAAAATATCGCACATTTTGATCAAATATGCGATGTTCATAACATAAATACTAGGAATAAACATAAATATGTAATACAAGCTACTCGTCTCCATAAAATTAGACATTCTTTTGTTGGTCAATGTGTACGTTTCTTTAACAAACTTCCTAAGCATATTGTAAATCTACCAATAAAAAAATTTAAAATGACTATAAAAGACCGCCTCTGTAAAAAAGGTTACTATCGGGTTTGTGATTATCTGGAGAATACAAATGCTTGGGATTAAATTGCTCGTATTCAATCATGTTTTATAATTGTATTTTATTTCTATGTTATATATTCATTTGTAGATATAATACACTTTTTGACATGATATTTTTTCTTGACATCATGATTTTACACATTCTTACTCTGACATTTTTTAATACATTGTAATAATCTGGAAATGTATTATCTTAAGTAATTTGTGACAAATGGATATGAGCGACCGTCCCGGATAGTCCTAAGATTATATTTTTAATATATTACGTTACTTTTTTGATATACACCTTTGTTGTATCTGTTTTGTCTTGGTTAGCCACAGTCTGAGTATTCTTGCTCGCTTTAAAGTCTGTACCTGCGGCGGCGTCGTGTGCCGGGTTGGCCACTTCCCTGCAACATGGTTGAGGAGGCCGATGGCTGGCACATGCGTCATACTCGTGAACGGGTGCTGCTTGTGTGGACTGGTCTGCTCTGATTGGTGGTTGACTTTATTGTTTACTTAAAATTAAACATATAGGTGGTTGCTTGTCTTAAGTACTCTCCGGTAATTTCGCATCTAATATCCACGTTTAAAATTAATTTTGTATTGTAAAATATGTTCTACTAGCTTTTGCCCGCGGCTCCGCCCGCTTTAAAAAGTTTTTCCGGGATAAAAGTCCCGCTTTATATTTTCCCGGGATAAAAAGTAGCCTATGTGTTAATCCAGGACATGATCTACCAGTGTGCCAAATTTCAACGAAATCCGTTCAGTAGTTTTTGCGTGAAAGAAGAACAAACATCCTTACATCCAAACATCTAAACATCCAAACATCCATACATTCTTACAAACTTTCGCCTTTATAATATTAGTAGGATTTAAAAAAATAAAAAATAAGATGACAAAAGACCTACGCTGAGTTTCTTGGTGCTTCTTCTCAGGTCAGTGGGCTTTTCCGAAGCACCGGTAGAATCTTCTAGTTGATAAAAAAGTATTATAAAAAATGACGTGTAAAAGCGCCCTTAGGGGCCTAATTACTCAATAAATGATTTGATTTGATTTGATTTGAGTGGCAGAGGTGGCAAAATACCACGGGCCCGCGGCCGCCACAACCGCAAGCTCAGATGTAGCGTATTTTTTTTACAAAGTTTAGTAAAAAATATAAATTGTATAATTTTTACTATCATATTTTAAGAACTTGAAAGGTTTACGATTAAAATAATTCTAAATGAGTAATTAAGTACGGAAATCGTTACTTGGAATTATTTTTATTGTACTTTCTGCGTCAAATTATGTTCCAACTTTGAAAATATTTTTTGTTAGATTTCAAATAGCTTCCAATTCGTACTATTATATTATGCAGAACGGAACTCCTCAATATCAAACAGGAGTACCTAGATTTTTTTTTGTTGGGTTCAGTATAATTTTGACAATGGTCAATGAATAAGACTACTTATTGTTGATAGAACTTGAACTTTGAAGACGCAGAAGGGAACTCCTGAAAGTCAAATAGGATTTCAATAATTATTTTTGTGTTGTGTTCAGTATAGCTACAACATACCACCATAATAAAGAAAGTTGTTGTTTGAACTTAAATTCTGAATCAGGGAAACCCCTCAAACTCAAATAGGATAAGAATGATTATTTTTGTAAGTGTTGGATTCAATTAGATCCGATTTTTAACAAACAAAAAACATAAAATAAAAGTGCCTTTAAAAACCACTACAAACCAAAAAAAATATTTAACTAGATTATAATATACCTACTGGTTAAGAATATTTGTGGAGTTGGTGCGTAATGGGGTGGATAAAAATATTTTTTTTTTGTTTCTGAGTGATTTTTTATTTTTTGTAGGACACGATTTTTGGAATTATTTGATTTTGTTGATTTATTATAAGTATTATGTTTAAATTTTATCTGTAAATACCATGTGTTTATTCTATTAACTGAACACTCGAGAATTAAAAATTTACATTACCTTTTTATGGCAGTATCATGTGTTATTGATCATTCGCCGGGTGAATACTACGTTGCACATCGTAAAAACTGGGTAGGTACTTGAGAAATTGTTTATTTATTTATCAAAAATGCATATTAAAAAACTTTTTAACAAAAAATGAACTGACTTCAAAACCACTGCAAACCAAAAATAATTCAACTTCATATTCGCTTGTGTATACGTATATTTGGAGTCGATGCCTAATTTAAATTGCCAGCTAAGCCAAGGAAATAAAAGATCAAATATACGAAAGCATTGTTGAATTTTTTGGTTTGCAGTGGTTTTGAAGTCGGTTTATTTTTTGTTAAAAGTTTTTATTTATTGCTTTTTTGTTAGTTCATTATGGAATGGTGTAAACAATACATCATAGATATACGATTGCAGCATTCGCGAGTCATCTGCTGTTAGTTATTGAAGAGTTCCATTGTGTATCGCCGAAGATCTTCATCAGATCTTCATAAATATATACTAAAACCTTTCCTGAAAACTATACATTTGAACATCGAAAACCACATCCAAATCGGATCAGTAGTTTTTGAGAAACTCGCGGCCATACAAATTTACATACGGATCGAATACAGAACCTCCTTTTTGAAGTCGGTTAATAACTGGTGGGCCTCAGGATGAACATGGACAAGACCAAGATCTTGTCGAATGTTCATGTTGTGAGATGAGACCGGGGATACCTAGTTGACCAAATTTCGGCTTGGACGCTTATAACTTTTTTGTTTTAGTATACAATGTTAAAAAATCCTATAAGTTCGATAGGTAAACTAATAAGCTTTCGAAATAAATATCAAAAACCTCGAGGTCTTTTATAACATAGGTAGTGTACAAAAGCCATTTTGTGGAACAAGAAAATCAAGTCAACCTACCCCATGCCTGGGGTTGGTAGACTTCTCTATCTCTGTTCTGTGGGTAGACTATTCACTTGGGGTAAATGGACCTATGAAGTGAGTGGTATAAAATATGACAATAAAATAAAAGAAAACACAACAAATACTTATTTACTATTATCAGTGTGCCTTATGTCAGTAACATTTACATAATTTACATATAACTTGTCACTTTTTGCACGATATTCGTTATTGGGGCGGAAACAAAAATCCTACCACCAGCAGCTTAAAGTTTCGATTAGTTATTCTTTTGTAAATCCACATGGTTTTAAAATAACAACTTTTGATAAATTTGACAAAAAACTCACTTTATGCCATGTGAAGAATATATCGATTACTACGTAGTACATTTTCTAGGTAGTCAACTAGCCCCAATATAAAGTTTGTCTACGAACCCCAACCAACTTTTTTAAATTTCAACCACAAGTCAGTACCTCAAAACTGTGTCGAAATATTAAAAAAATACACTAAAATAATCATCAATAACAAAACCCTTACTTTAAAAGTGGCTACACAGAAATTCTTAGACATATTGTCCACCATAGTCGAAAAATTTACTCAGATAGTAAAAATTAGCCGTTCTAAAGCAGTCATTGAACCATGGATTACCCCTGGCTTGCTTCGCTGCATCCGGCACAGAGATCATTTGCACTTACTAGCCAGAAACCAACCGGACAACAGCATACTATCCAAATCATATTCTAGGTACAGAAACTTTTGTAACATTTTATTAAGGAAATTAAAGACTGATTATGAGAGTAAACAGTTGGAAAAAAATCATAAGAACTCTAAGGCTCTTTGGAATACTATAAGGAAAATTTGTCATTCCAAAAATAAAAATAGCTCTCCGTCTGAATTATTAACGAATTTTGGTAATCCTGCACTTTCACTCCAAAAATGCAACGAATATTTTGGTTCTGTCGGTACTAATCTGGCTAATGAAATCCTAATTGAAACGAAAGAAACTGAGTATAATCTGGCATCTAGCACATGCACCACAAATGGTCCATCAACTTCTTTCTTTCTCTCCCCCACTGACATTTCAGAGGTCAAAAGCTTGATAACTTGCCTAAAAAATGATAGCGCTCCAGGGTTGGATGGCTTTACTAACAATTTCATAAAAAAAATAAAATCATGCATAGCTGCTCCATTGACAAACATTTACAACCTCAGTTTCAGTTCAGGACAGTTCCCGCAAATCTGGAAAGTTGCTACTGTTACACCAGTCTACAAGGATGGACCAAGAGATATCCCAAGCAACTACAGACCCATATCTCTATTAAGTGCTTTTTCCAAACTACTCGAAAAGTTAATTGACAAACGTCTTAGAAATTTCATGGAGAACAATAAACTGTTTTCGGATAGACAGTTTGGTTTTCGAAAGTTTAAATCTACTGAAGATGCTGCGCACAAACTTGTAAACAGTATTGCGTCACATTTGGATCGGGGATTAAAATGTTATGGACTTTTTCTCGATCTAGCAAAAGCATTTGACACGGTTTCAGTTCCCATTTTGCTGCGTAAATTGGAAGGGTTAGGAATCCGTGGAACTGCTTTGGATTGGTTTAGCAGTTATCTATCAAACCGCCAACAACTAATTCACATCGATGGGATGAAGAGTCTTGCGATCCCCATAAATTACGGCGTACCCCAAGGCAGTATTTTAGGTCCTCTACTATTCATTACATATATGAATGACATCCATTCCCTTAAGTTAGATTCGGCTGAATTAGTTTGCTATGCAGATGATACCGCAATTTTGTTCTATGGTCACAACTGGGAGAAAGCCAAACAAGCTGCAGAGAAGGGGCTTTATGAAATAAATATTTGGCTTCAGAAGAACCTTTTGACCCTTAACACAAACAAAACCAAATTTATTTGTTTTCACAAAACTGCTAAATCCCAGCCACCTCCTTTGCCAGATCTCAGGATCCACACTAACTGTGCGCCTGATTTGTTCTCAAGCTGCTGCTGCAAACAAATTCTACGGACCAATGAAATTAAGTACTTAGGTTTAATTATCGATGAACGTCTAAACTTTGAGTCACATATAGGTACACTAACTGGTAGAATCCGTAAGGTCATTGGAATTATGAAACTTCTACGTAACTCTGCCAATATTCAAATTATTAAGCTGGTTTATTTCGCAATCTGCCAATCTCTGCTTAGTTATTGCATTGGTGTTTGGGGTGGTGCAGCCAAAACCATCATGTTGCCACTTGAGAGAGCCCAGCGTGCCGTTTTAAAAACAATGTTGTGTAAACCCTTAAGATTCTCAACAAATGCTCTATATAAAGAAGTAGGTGTTCTTAGAGTTCGTCAATTATACATCCATAAAGCCTGTGTTTCGACGCACAAATTAACATTAAATTCTACAGAATATAATTCATTGTTAAAAAAGCGGATTTTAATCCTAAAACTACCTTTAATTAACTCTAGTTTCGCAAAAAGGTTTCAATATTATGCCTATCCATCTATTTATAATAAGGTATCTAGATTGTGCCCTATAAAACACTGTTCAACAAAAGACTGTTCTATTAAAATTCTGGAACTACTTAAAAATCTAGATTACGAGTGCACAGAGAATATTTTGAGCTCGACAGTCAATAAAATAGGTGCTATTTAAAAGAAAAATTAAAATAATTGAATTAAGTTGAACTTCACAATTGTTTTATATTATTATTAATTATTTTTTTATCTACTATTTTTAATTTTTGATTTGTATACAAAATAAGTTCTTACATTGTTTTGGCACTCTGTTATATGTATTTTCTTCCTTTCACCCAATACTCTGCTAAAGTAAACTCTGTCATGGGTAGCCCAAGATACAGGCTATGCCTAGTTTGGGTACCTCTGGAAATTCTAGTTTTTAGGATCTCATAGTGCTTGTTAATTTTAAGTAGAATTGATTCTCTGTAAGTCTATTTCTTTCAATAAACTATTTTTCATTTCATTTTCATTTAAAATTGCTTGAAAGTACATAGCATCGATTATAAAGGCTTCAATACAAATAATATTCAGAGGTAGGTAAATAACTACTCCTAGGTATCATTTTTCGATAAATCGTTCTATCTCTCGGATTACGCGCGTCTGTGGTGCCGCGTTTGCCGTGAAGATTCGTAAACAGTTAACGGTTTTTCATGTATATCAGGACAACGCAACACTTTAAAATAGCTCGAGTTATTGACGGTTATTCATCCTGCCCCGATCGCCAACCATTCCCGGTCTCCCCTACCGTTGGGAGCTCATCTCTCGAAGTTGTTGACGAGTACGTCTATTTAGGTCAAGTAGCCCAACTAGGCAAGTCTAACTTTGAGAAAGAGGTCAACCGTCGAATCCAGCTCGGTTGGTGCCTCAGTGCCTGGAAACAAAAGTCTTCAATCAATGTGTGTTACAAGTAATAACATGACCTCTGACTATGGGCCGCCTAACATGGCTCACGGTCACTCAGTGAGCTATGGAGAGGGCTATGCTAGGTGTTTCTCTACGCGATCGAATAAAAAATGAGGAGACCCGTAGAAGAACTAAAGTCACTGACATAGCCCAGCGGATTAACAAGCTGAAGTGGCAATGGGCAGGACACATAGTTCGAAGAACTGACGGCACATGGGGAAAAAAGTTCTCGTCATTGGAATTAACAGTTAATACCCAGCTATGGGGTTAAGAGAATGGAGCCTAGGTAAACTTTTATTCTGCCTCCGCTTGTGATGTCTAGCAATTAAGGTTTATTGTAAAAATATACTATTGCAAATACTTATTCACTAGCACAGAATTAAACAGCATAGAATTATAATTATTTTTTTTTCTTTTCTAAGTTTGTTACAATATTCAAAATAGAACTCAGTGTGGCAATATTGCAAGCGGCGATAGCCTAGTTGGGAGTGGAACGGGCTGCCGAGACGAATGTCTGCAGGTTCAAAACCCAAGGCAAACACCTCTGACTTTTCTAAAAAGTTATGTGTGTAAGTATTATTTGTGAATTATCGCTCTTTTTAATGGTGAAGGAAAACATCGTGAGGAAACCTGCATACCTGAGAAGTTCTTTGAATTGTGAAGGCATGTGAAGTCTGCCAACCCGCACTAGGCCAGCGTGGTAGACTATGGCCTTAACCCTCTTAGTTGTAGAGGAGGCCCGTGCTCAGCAGTGGGCAGTATATAATGCAGGGCTGATTGCATTGCATAGTGTTGCACAAATAAAACACTAAAAAGTAAAATAATAAAAGTGTATGTCGTTTAAGTACCTACTCCATCGGTTTAGGTATTTAATTAATGTAAAAAAAACATAAAAAGGGTATTTTAACTGCCCTTTTCTCTTTACAAAATACTTCATTCCAAAATAAACGTCTTCATAACCTGCACAACACTTAGCACTGTTTTTCGTCTTTATAAAGCCTGCTTGGTTATTATAAAGTTACCTATAGTTATTCATTAATTAGCGCGAACACAATTAATTATCATAAATTACAATACCTTTATAAAAGATCTCAACCTGTCAACTGTAAAAGAGCTAACATGACAGGCACGTGCTAAACATATTTCCAATGAATCGTAATCAAGAATTTTATATAATATAATCTTCTTGATCGTAATAGATAATCCTACAAAAAAGGGTACGACTGCCACCTCGCACGCCATCAAAACTAGTTTAATTGAAACAAAAGTCTTCGTAAATAATTTCGTAAGTAAATGTTGACTACCCGGGAATCACATTATGTTATTTCTTTAAAATAAAACTATTTTGCTGATTTTATCGCGGTTTTTTAATTTATATTTTCTCCCGACGTTTCGAAGGCTTTTCAGCACTTCGTGGTCACGGGGCGGACTGAGGTGTTGGTGGTTCCAAAAGTTAATGTTACAATATCTACATTCATTTTTTAATTATACAATTTTTTTAAATTAGTTGTTATTGTCGGTCTGATCTATGCAGAAAGAGCTTACAGTGTCTTGAGGTCTGACAGTTGGTCTTTTGGGGTCCGATTTAATAATATGTATAACTGGATCCCAGGCTTGGGCAAGCTTCCAACCATCTTCTCTATTAAAATTTGGATGTTTTTTAATTTCAATAGCCTCGCGGATCATCCTAGGTAGGAATAGGTGTTCTTTGGCAAGGATTTGTGGTTTGTCAAATCTAAGGTAATCCTTGGAGCCTTGTTCGGAATGTTCAGCAACTGTAGACTTCGTAGAGCGTCGGTGTTTCACGTCTGCTATGTGTTCTTTTACGCTGGTCCCTACATTTCTTTTTGTTTGGCCGATATAAGAGAGGCCATAGTCACAATCAATCTTGTATACGCCTGGTTCTTGTAGAGGTATATGGCACTTGAAAGGTGGTAAAAATTGACTATTTTTTTTAGGTGGCTTGAAATAAGTTTTGATTGAAGCACGCTTCAGGATGTAGCCTATCATGTCGGTGATTCCTCTTACATATGGTATTTGCAACCGGGACACGTTCGACTGTGGCTGGTTTCACTCGGTTTCTGTGACGGCGGCGTGGAATTTGGAGCTTGTTGTCTCGCAGTATTTGCTTAACATGTTGCAGCTCAGCGCCCAGGTGTGTCTCGTCACAGATTCCTTGTGCTCTCTGAAACAAAGATTTACCCACGGTAGCTATCTGTTTTGGATGGTGATTAGATTCACCGTTCAGGTATTTATCTGTATGAGTCTTTTTACGATGCACAGTGTGGCTTAAAGACTGATCGCGATTACGGATGACTAAAACATCTAAGAAGGTAAGAGATTTATTGTGTTCTAACTCCATAGTACATTGAATTTTGTTGTTAATGAAGTTAAGGTGATTTAAAAATGCAGTTACTTTATCAGATGGTAAAATTGTGAAAGTATCATCTACGTACCGTTTGTAAAACCTTGGTGAGACCGGGGCTGTGTTTAGGGCTGTCTCCTCGAAGTCCTCCATGAATATATCGGCGACTACTGGAGATACAGGTGAGCCCATCGCTACCCCCTCAACTTGTACATAGAACTGATCATTCCACAACATATAGACAGATGTAAGGCAATGTTGGAGTAGTTCTGCATATTCCACAGGCATGTTGTTCTCTGCTAACCTCTTAGTGACAATTTTGATGCAGTCTTGTAACGGTAAACTTGTAAAAAGTGACTGGACATCAAAACTAACCATTGTTTCATTGTCAGCTAATTGTAGGTGTTTAATATCGCTGACAAATTGGTATGAATCCTTCACAGATGCTCTAGTGTTTCCTCTGAGTGGTGAAAGCACTTTCGCTACGTGCTGAGCCAGTCTGTAGGTTGGCGTGTCAATCTGACTCACAATGGGACGTAGTGGAGCATTTGCCTTGTGTATCTTTCGTAACCCATACAATTTAGGTGGTTTTGCACACGATGGAACGAGTAAGTCTTCGTCTAGATTTAACTTGTCGGAGTGATTCTTTATTAAAGAGCTAGTAGCCTTTAAAATTTTGTTGGTCGGGTCTGTTTTGACCATTTTATACGTACTTACGTCCGATAAAACCACCACGACGAAACGAAACGACCACGAAGTGCTGAAAAGCCTTCGAAACGTCGGGAGAAAATATAAATTAAAAAACCGCGATAAAGTCCGCAAAATACTTTTATTTTAATGTCTAACATTCGCGTAAATAGAAGAAGTCAGTATTTTATTTCTTGTTTACATTTAGTTAAATACCTAAACCGATGGAGTAGGTACAGTAATATTTTGACCCAAGCGTCCTCACGTCGGGGGACCGAACTCCGGACTAGGGATATGAAAATACTTCTTTAGCGGTCCCCCGACGCGCTAGTATACGTTGAGATACAACGCCCATTTTTCGTATTATACCCAGCAGGTGCGATCGTTTCGGAGATGTACAAAGGAAACTCTTATTATCTATACTTTACTCTACGTTGTAAGGTGCTTGTGCCATGTTGCTGACAGTCGGCGCGCAAGTGACTTGTTTAGAACCTTAAGGTGGTCGAGCATATACATTTCTGACTGTAGGTATGTTTGTTCGGGTGGAATCTTGCAAGTCAATTTTGAAGCAGTTACTCTCAACTGATTGTGTTGAAATTTTGCATACACGTTCAGTTTGGATGACAATGCGTTTTTAGCTGAGTGACGTCATTCTGAATCCAATATGACAGACGGCCCAAGATGATGGACTAGTTATTTTTTGCACGTCCATAAAATGGGTATCAAATGAAAGGGTTTGTTGAGAAGAGTACAAAAAATAAAGTGACCTGTCTAAATCCATCATGGCGGACGACCCAAGATAGCGGACCAATTATTTTTTCCGCACTCCTATAACATGTGTATCAAATAATAGGGCTTGCTGAGAATAACTCGAAAAATAACTAAAAAGTAAAACAACAACAAAAAAAAAAGCAAAAAAAATAAAACAAGCTTTTATTTAAATGCTCTAAAATGAACGAAATAAACGTTTAACGTCGCCTATTTATCATCCGTGTAGCAATGGGCAGACAGAAAATTCTGTTAAAACTTATAAGAAAATGATTTCAATTGAGCTAATTGGAAGAGCACCGGCACGGTACGCCGGAGGTTGTGGGTTCGAGTCCCGCCTTCGACTGTTTCTTTTTCAAGATTCCATAAAAATATAGAAATCATTATCCAGGCACTACATGGCCATTAGCATGTATAAAAAATCATAATATAAAATTAGAAAAAAGTTTAGCGACTCGTTTCGGTAACTTACTCCTGTAAAGGATTAATGCTGAGTTAGTAATTGTAATAATTGCTAACAGATGTCACTGGTCATCTCTTTTAAGAGAATTAAATAACGGGTCTTGAAATTAGCAATCGAAGGCAGGGGTCGAGGTAGCTCAATTGGAAGAGCACCGGCACGGTACGCCGGAGGTCGTGGGTTCGAGTCCCGCCTTCGACTGTTTCTTTTTCAAGATTCCATAAAAATATAGAAATCATTATCCAGGCACTACATGGCCATTAACATGTATAAAAAATCATAATATAAAATTGCAAGAAAATGTTAAAATGTTTAATATTAGGAACCAGAAAGATGTGCGAGATAAGTTACAGGATTTTTTGTTTGCTTATAGGAACACAGAACACTGTGCATTGTGCAACTGCAGTGTCACTCCAGCTAAAAGAATGATGGGTCGAAATCTAAAGTGTAGGTTGGATTTAATCCTACCGCCAAATAAAATTCATAATATTATGACAAATGACCAATCATCCCTAAAGCCGAATAGTGATGTTTTCAAGTAGGCGAAATTGTATGGGCTAAATGGTTTATAGCAAGCAAAGGGGTTTGGCGTGTAGGCGTTGTAAGAAATATTCGAAATTTATTTTAAGGAATTTAACTTTTCTTGCAATAGGCATATTGATCAGATGAGAAAGTGTGTCATTTTTAATAGTGATTTGATCTTATCAAATGTAAATTCAGGCAATAATAATTAAGTACCCTCTAGTCCACTGCCGACATCGTCCACGCCGAAGTTTCCTCCACAATCGATGCTATCAACACCAATGCCCGTTAGTGCTAACGCTGAGCCGTTGCCGGTGTCTCTGCCCCTCCCGGTGACTACTACCGCGGAGGATGATAAAGAGACGTCGACCACGGAATTAGGTGAAGGGAAGATCGATATAGAAAATAGTAGTGGAGAAAATATACGGATTGAGGACGATGGCGTGCTAGTGGGAGCTAACAACGAGACGACGGAGGTATCCCGTTCGGGCTCGGCTAACCATTGTGTTGATCCTAAGGGAAAAGTTGTAGCTCTAGGGCGGCAGGACGCTCTCAAAGACCCAAAAAAACAATTGATTACAAGATATTTTTAGTTATAAGTAGTGAATTATACTTACTTATTTTTATAATTGTAATTACAGGTTTCCAAAATAACGCGGGAGAGATGCCATGTTTCTATGTAACTGAGGGTACGTAAGTTAGTCAGTAATAAACCAGCTACGGAGTAATAGTCGTTTCATTGCGCGCCTACACACTACTATCCCTTCGGGAATAAAAAGGGTGAGTGCTTATATGTATGTAGTAATGTAGGCACTGACCTCAGCATCTCACCATTGGAGTTAATACCCAGGATGCTATATGGAACCTAGGACAACTTTCATTCTGCCTCCGCTTGTGATGACTAGCAATCAAGGATTATTATAAAAATACATTATTGTAAATGCTTATTTGCTATCACAGAATTAAAAAGCCTAGAATTATAATTAGAATTTTTATTCCCTCAAAAATTTGTTACAGAATAAATACATTATTGTCTTGAATTTATGACAATTATTATTTATAGATAACATTATTATAAACAGAAAAAGTTCATTACAAATCACCCAATTCATTTTGTTAATGGTTATAGATATGGCATATTTATAAAAAAGTATAATAAACTGAGCCGTTCCAGCGGTAGGTAGGTATATATTATATACCGCTCGGTTTGTTTACCCAACGATTTAGTCTGAATGATATCAAATCTACAAAAATATGTAATGTACTAACATTATGAATAGCGAAGTAATCTTTATTTTGATTTGTAGTGGTTTTTGCAGACATGTAATTATTTCTTAAAATATGTTTTATCTTTACTTATAATGAAGGTAGCAATATAATATGTCTAAGCCTTGGTAGCATCAGTGTTGGCTGTGGCCACATGACTTTTAATGTGGCTATGAGGTGGTTTTATGGCTATTTGCTGCCACTGGTTCCGCTTTTTCCCCAGGCAATACCGCCTGCACCAACTTGTCCATTTCCACTATATGCGTTTGCAACAACACTTGCCGCGGCACCTCCAATACTGCTACCTGCTACAGCAATAGCGCCTGCTCCGGCGCTCCCACTACCGCTAGCTGCAGCTGCACTAGCGCCTGCTGTGGAGCCTGCAGATCTGCTAAGTGCGCTTGAACTCCCACCTACACTACCAAATCCATCACTTATATCACCAGATCCGCCGGTTGGACTTGCACCATCATTTGGTGTTCCAGAAGGTCTGTCAGTGTTGGAAGAACCACGTCGGTTATGGCATCTGCGACTACGGGAGTACTCGGGATTGCCACGCAAGCCATGTCTATAATGTTCCTTGTTACAAGATCTATGGCCCGAGTCGCGTTTTCCACATCCGCCTGGTGCCGCTTGAGCCATCACTGCCAGAAGCACCATCGGTCCCAGGATCTGCGCAGATTAAGATTGTGGTGGTTTTTTTTTTGTGCTTACGAAAAATAATTTCAAGTAGTATACTTACATACTTCTAGGATACCAGAAATTATTATAAGTAGGGCCAATAGATAATAGGTTTAGTGTACCTACTGTTGCAGCTATTGTGAGGAATCAAAGGCCGACGGATCGTTTTGAGTCATCTTTACCTAAACCGATTGATACGCTAAGCAAAACTTTTGGACACTATTTTAAGAATATTGTGCACATGGTGAAATTGGATTTGGCACAATCAAAGTTTAATATGGAGAAAGAATTACAAGAAGCTAAAACTATAACTAAAAGGGATGAAATATTATAGTATATTAGTCCCTTTTTACCTTTAGCAAAGCAGGGCGAAAAGATAAATCTTTGAACCGATTGTAATTAAATTAAGTATCGAAGATTTTTGATCCCATAAATATGGGTGGTTAAATTTTATTATCAATCCCAATAAAGGGAGAAAAAGGGAAGACACTATACCACTGAATTAATTGTTTTATGATTTGGCGTGGAAATAATATGAGCACTGAGGATTAACATAGTTTACTGGTGGTAAGTCTCTGATATTATGTAAGAGTCCGTCTGGGTGGGAACCACCGCAATGTCTATTTCTACCGTCAAACAACAGTGTGCATGCGTTGTTGTGTTTCGGTTTGAAAGACGTTGTAGCCAGTGTAACTAATGGACGTAATGAGACTTAACATCTTGTGTGTCAGGATGACGATCGCAGTGGAATGCCGCACTGTATTTTGTAAGACAAGGTGCTGGATAGTGTTGCTACTGTTTATGGGTGGTCGTATCGCTTACCATCAGGCGAACGGTATGCTCGCCTGGTCATTCATGTTGCCATAAAAAAAATATAGACATGATTTTTTTTTAACCCTACGGGGTTAGGACTAACTATAAAAATTAAGTAAAAACTAAACCGCTGAAATGGTTGTGACCAAATTTGGTATGAAAATATTTCGAACCCCGGGACTGAAAACAGCATACCTACTTAATTTTTTATCATGTCCAAGCGGGATGAATACGTTGAAATCTAAACTGCTGAAGTCATAGTATTGGTAAGGATATACATAAGTAGATCCTGCTTGGGCCCTGCGATTAGGTAAATATAGAGACCCTTTTATATCAACCACTTACAAAGGGTTCCTGTATATATGTATTTTATAAAAGAACCTCAATAACGATAAAACTCAGAAAAAATACAAATTACGGTTCAAATTCGACCGCTAGGCTACCATTAGTATTAAAATAAAGCTAGGTATACTAGAGTTTTATAAACCTATATCGAGTACTATTTAACGGCCGTTTTCAATAAACGATCCCAATCCTAATCTTCGATCCGATCCCAAGAATCAACATAAGTAATTTGTAAACCTGTCAAGAAAAACTTTGTTCTGATTGGACAATTTTAGCGTTAGATTAAAAAATCCACCTGGGTACGATTATTGAACGACGGCGGTGAGTTACATCGACCGTTACATTCGTTACATAGCTACGGCTTTTATGGAAGTTTTATTTGAAATCAAGGGGCTATTCAATAATGCAATGCTTTTTCAGTTTTTTCACTGTTTTTTTTGTTAAGATTTCTTTTAATTTTTAAGACAACGTGGCTCTTGCCAGGATAGATCACCCCACTCACCCTCATTAGCTTCAGCTCGATCACCCCCCCCCCCCCCCCCCCCTAAACGCCTCATGTAAGTAATGGACGACTAAATATCCGGGAGTTTAAAGCGAACACTTTGACCAAAACATTCGATGCCGTTGTGTCATGCACGTTCGAGACCTATATGGCATACAACGGTAAAAATCAGGACACGTATTTTTCTTGTCTTATTTTGTATTGTGCGTGATGAGACGCTGGGGAGTGTTGTATTGTGCGTGTTGGGTAAAGTCGACCGACAAAGGGTAGGGTATCGCTATTAAATTCTATGGCCATGTACTGGAGTATGTTCTAGTCAGCCTTATTAGTTACTAGTAGGTATTTAAAAAAATAACTTACCAAAGCGAGTTTCATGTTGTAGACTTGGTTTTACTACGATCAAGTGAGATGTGTGATTGCTTCAAAAAAATCGAGCTTTATATATTGTATTGGGATCATAAATTAACTATTAGACAAATATATTTATTTACATTGTTAACGTTAATGAAAAACAGTAAATATTTAATATATGCAGGTACCTAAAGTCAACAGACTGATATATATTAACATATGATAATATATTAATATCATTCGCCAATAACACACCTGTTAAAACATTTTTTAAGAACTTCTATAAAGAATCAAGTAATAAAATTCAAGTACCTGGATATATGTTTGTATTTTTTGAGAGACTGATAAAATATACATTTGTCGGGATAAAACATGGTCTTTAAACCAAGACGTAAGGTCGTAGACGTAGAGCCATAATAAATTGATGTAGGTATAGGTACATATATGCGCGCGTTAGGCAAAGTACCTATTGTATGGGAAATTAGGCAATAAAAACTCGTGTTCAAACCCTGTTTATTTTTATGTTTTATAGGGATTATATTTACTTACATATACAATTAAAATATTGTTTATTTTAGAATCATCACGAATTGGCAAACGTAAATTACATAAATTGAGAATTTACTTTTTTTATATTTTATTATATAGCCTATAGCCTTCCTCGATAAATGGGCTATTCAACACAAAAAGAATTTTTCAATTCGAACCAGTAGTTCCTGAGATTAGCGCGTTCAAACAAACAAACAAACAAACAAACTCTTCAGCTTTATAATATTAGTATAGATTTTTTTTTATTTGACAAGGTGACGTGTGAAATATTGTCTCATCTGTTGATATAACTTTGTGTAGGTAAGTTTTATTTATTTAAGGTATATATTTATTGCTTGGTAAATATTCTTATTAAATAAATAAATAGAAAAACACGAAAGAGATCACTTACCTAAAGTACTTTTCGGTCACGACACAGTCAATTACCTACACCCTATTGTTACTTACAGCTGTGCTTATAGGTAATTCAAATTAGGTGCAATTATTGTCTACCAATAAGAGACGTTGTGTCCCTAACCAGTGATTAGCCTATCGATCACCGTACCAACACAATGTGTAAACCCGACTATTGTGATGCGCGTGAGTGCAGTGGCGTAGCGTGGGTTTTTGTCGCCCGGGGCGAACAACAAAATTACCACCCCAAGGCAATTGGCAATTAACAACTCATTTCAAGAAATATCAGTCACGCGTGCCCCCGTGATAAAGCGGCGATAGCCTAGTTGTTAGAAGAAAGGACTGCCGAGACGAATGTCCGCAGGTTCAAAACACACGGGCACACACCTATTATTTAAAAAAAAAAACATGTCGTCGATGAAGTACCAATACCTCCTAACTGACAATTTAGTCCAAAGATACTTTTTTATTACAATAGACATAAAACTCATATTCGCATGGATTGAATTAACTTCTATCCGAAATTTCATTACCAGTAAGCTTCTTGAGCTATGTGAAAACATTTACTTAGTGACAGAATCCATTCGTTCGTATGTATTTAACAGATTTTTTCTTCTGGTGTTAAATTAGATTCTCAACACTTAGGAGGTATTGGTACTTCATCGACGATGTGTGTATTCTTTGTGAATTGTAGTTCGCTTTAACGGTGAAGGAAAACATTGTAAGGAAACCTGCATACCTGAGAATTTCTCTGAATTTCGAAGGTATGTGAAGTCTGCTAACCCGCATATGCCAGCGTGGTGGACTAAGGCCATAAAACTCTCAGTTGTAGAGGAGGCCCGAGCTCAGCAGCAGGCAGTATATAATACAGGCTTGGTAATCATACCAGGCCTATATTATATACTGCCTACTGCTGATATTAATGCAGTAGCGTAACTATAGAGTGGCAGAGGTGGCAAAATGCCACGGGCCCGCGGCCGCCACGAACGCAAGCTCAGATGTAGCGTATTTTTTTTACAAAGTTTAGTAAAAAATATAAATTGTATAATTTTTACTATCATATTTTAAGAACTTGAAAGGTTTACGATTAAAATAATTCTAAATGAGTAATTAAGTACGGAAATCGTTACTTGGAATTATTTTTAATGTACTTTCTGCGTCAAATTATGTTCCAACTTTGAAAATATTTTTTGTTAGATTTCAAATAGCTTCCAATTCGTACTATTATATTATGCAGAACGGAACTCCTCAATATCAAACAGGAGTACCTAGATTTTTTTTGTTGGGTTCAGTATAATTTTGACAATGGTCAATGAATAAGACTACTTATTGTTGATAGAACTTGAACTTTGAAGACGCAGAAGGGAACTCCTGAAAGTCAATTAGGATTTCAATAATTATTTTTGTGTTGTGTTCAGTATAGCTACAACATACCACCATAATAAAGAAAGTTGTTGTTTGAACTTAAATTCTGAATCAGGGAAACCCCTCAAACTCAAATAGGATAAGAATGATTATTTTTGTAAGTATTGGATTCAATTAGATCCGATTTTTAACAAACAAAAAACATAAAATAAAAGTGCCTTTAAAAACCACTACATACCAAAAAAAATATTTAACTAGATTATAATATACCTACCTGCGATAGGCTCGCCCCCTATCACATCATGGGACGGAATAACGGCGAAAAGTGGGTGCACTAGTTGCGCCTCTGCCTACCCCTTCGGGGATAACAGGCGTGAGTGTATGTGTATGTGTGTGTATAATATACCTACTGGTTAAGAATATTTGTGGAGTTGGTGCGTAATGGGGTGGATAAAAATATATTTTTTTTTTGTTTCTGAGTGATTTTTTATTTTTTGTAGGACACGATTTTTGGAATTATTTGATTTTGTAGATTTATTATAAGTATTATGTTTAAATTTTATCTGTAAATACCATGTGTTTATTCTATTAACTGAACACTCGAGAATTAAAAATTTACATTACCTTTTTATGGCAGTATCATGTGTTATTGATCATTCGCCGGGTGAATACTACGTTGCACATCGTAAAAACTGGGTAGGTACTTGAGAAATTGTTTATTTATTTATCAAAAATGCATATTAAAAAACTTTTTAACAAAAAATGAACTGACTTCAAAACCACTGCAAACCAAAAATAATTCAACTTCATATTCGCTTGTGTATACGTATATTTGGAGTCGATGCCTAATTTAAATTGCCAGCTAAGCCAAGGAAATAAAAGATCAAATATACGAAAACATTGTTGAATTTTTTGGTTTGCAGTGGTTTTGAAGTCGGTTTATTTTTTGTTAAAAGTTTTTATTTATTGCTTTTTTGTTAGTTCATTATGGAATGGTGTAAACAATACATCATAGATATACGATTGCAGCATTCGCGAGTCATCTGCTGTTAGTTATTGAAGAGTTCCATTGTGTATCTCCGAAGATCTTCATCAGATCTTCATAAATATATACTAAAACCTTTCCTGAAAACTATACATTTGAACATCGAAAACCACATCCAAATCGGATCAGTAGTTTTTGAGAAACTCGCGGCCATACAAATTTACATACGGATCGAATACAGAACCTCCTTTTTGAAGTCGGTTAATAACTGGTGGGCCTCAGGATGAACATGGACAAGACCAAGATCTTGTCGAATGTTCATGTTGTGAGATGAGACCGGGGATACCTAGTTGACCAAATTCGGCTTGGACGCTTATAACTTTTTTGTTTTAGTATACAATGTTAAAAAATCCTATAAGTTCGATAGGTAAACTAATAAGCTTTCGAAATAAATATCAAAAACCTCGAGGTCTTTTATAACATAGGTAGTGTACAAAAGCCATTTTGTGGAACAAGTAAATCAAGTCAACCTACCCCATGCCTGGGGTTGGTAGACTATTCACTTGGGGTAAATGGACCTATGAAGTGAGTGGTATAAAATATGACAATAAAATAAAAGAAAACACAACAAATACTTATTTACTATTATCAGTGTGCCTTATGTCAGTAACATTTACATAATTTACATATAACTTGTCACTTTTTGCACGATATTCGTTATTGGGGCGGAAACAAAAATCCTACCACCAGCAGAGAGCTTAAAGTTTCGATTAGTTATTCTTTTGTAAATCCACATGGTTTTAAAATAACAACTTTTGATAAATTTGACAAAAAACTCACTTTATGCCATGTGAAGAATATATCGATTACTACGTAGTACATTTTCTAGGTAGTCAACTAGCCCCAATATAAAGTTTGTCAACGAACCCCAACCAACTTTTTTAAATTTCAACCACAAGTCAGTACCTCAAAACTGTGTCGAAATATTAAAAAAATACACTAAAATAATCATCAATAACAAAACCCTTACTTTAAATTGCTTGAAAGTACATAGCATCGATTATAAAGGCTTCAATACAAATAATATTCCGAGGTAGGTAAATAACTACTCATAGGTATCATTTTTCGATAAATCGTTCTATCTCTCGGATTACGCGCGTCTGTGGTGCCGCGTTTGCCGTGAAGATTCGTAAACAGTTAACGGTTTTTCATGTATATCAGGACAACGCAACACTTTAAAATAGCTCGAGTTATTGACGGTTATTCATCCTGCCCCGATCGCCAACCATTCCCGGTCTCCCCTACCGTTGGGAGCTCATCTCTCGAAGTTGTTGACGAGTACGTCTATTTAGGTCAAGTAGCCCAACTAGGCAAGTCTAACTTTGAGAAAGAGGTCAACCGTCGAATCCAGCTCGGTTGGTGCCTCAGTGCCTGGAAACAAAAGTCTTCAATCAATGTGTGTTACAAGTAATAACATGACCTCTGACTATGGGCCGCCTAACATGGCTCACGGTCACTCAGTGAGCTATGGAGACGCTATGCTAGGTGTTTCTCTACGCGATCGAATAAAAAATGAGGAGACCCGTAGAAGAACTAAAGTCACTGACATAGCCCAGCGGATTAACAAGCTGAAGTGGCAATGGGCAGGACACATAGTTCGAAGAACTGACGGCACATGGGGAAAAAAGTTCTCGAGTGGAGACCACGTACTGGCAAGCGCAGCGTCGGCCGTCCACCTGCAAAGTGGACAAACGACTTGATAAAGGTCGTAGGAACACGCTGGATGCGGTCCGCACTTGACAGGTCCGTCTGGAAATCTTTGGGGGAGGCCTATGTTCAGCAGTGGACGTCAGGCAAATAATACTTCTCAGTTTTTTTTGTATAACTGACCGCAGCGTATGGATGTGGTCTATGGCACTATTAGAAATGGTAGTATTAGATATTTAACTATAACGCTCACAATTTAAAAAAATAAATTACGTGACATTTTTTACCGGGACCCCATTCAATTACTACCACGGGCCTCAGATGATACTAGTTACGCCATATGGTGCCCCCGTATCTCATTTCGCCGCACTTCAAAAAGTGCCGCCCGGGGCGGGCCGCAGTCTTATGCAACAGTAAAGCTGCCAGTTTCCGTTGGTTTCCTTGAGATGATATGCATTATGCATGTCAGTATGTTTATGGGTAAATCCTTTATTCCAAACTAGCTTTTGCCCGCGGCTCCGCCGGCGTTAAAAAGTTTTTCCGGAATAAAAGTCCCGCTTTATGTTTTCCCGGGATAAAAAGTAGCCTATGTGTTAATCCAGGATATGAGGTACCCGTGTGCCAAATTTCATCGAAATCCAAACATCCATACATTCTTACAAACTTTCGCCTTTATAATATTAGTAGGATTACCACATTCGAAATCAAGAGGATGAATAAAATAATAAAAGAAACAAATACAAAAATAAACATTCTATTCAACATACAACAATAAATAATAGAATATAGTCATACAAACGGAATGATTCACATAAATTCTCCACAGATGGCGTTGAAATTCAATTCATTTTATACAATTACAAATTACCCACTTTCAGAGTAAGTTATATTTAAATGTGATGTTACTTCACTTTTACAGATCAAGTCCCCTTCCTAATATTAAGCGTTACGACATCCAAGAAATGGTACAACCACCAGATTTTGTTTCTATGTTAAGTGCTGGGAGATCTATGAAAATAACGATCAGCGAGGGATGCTGCATATCTCGGCGGTCAGCATAATTATACCGATCTGCCTAATTGCTTCTTCACATTTCATTTAGAGGACCTCATAATATTGTACGAACAGAAGAGGACATGGGCAGGAAACCTCTACGTCTAATAGGACACATTTTCTGGTAATGCGTTGTCGCGCCAATGCTTCAAGTTTAAGGGCCTATTTCATAGGTTTCCAGTAAATTTAATTTGACATTTATCATATTTAACACCTAATGTACACAGTACTCATTTTATTACCATTTATTTGGGAACACAGAGGGCTTAGAAAAAAAAACACGATGCGTCTCCGCTTCGTGTTATTGTGATTGGTTGAGACTTTTTCTTCACATTCTAAGCCCCCAGATTAGAGTGTTACTTTTGCGTTTGGTCAGCTTAGACTTATGTGAGGAGTAGCATTTATCAACAAGTGGTGAAATCGGCCCTAAATCACAATGTGACCAAACGTTAGCAATTATACAAAGCCATCATAAATAAGAAAGATATAGTCCTTAAAAGGGTATATGTAATATTTTTCTATGTAAAATCTCAACGGTATAAACGTTGTATGTTGTAAAACCAAGAATTAAAATATACCCTACACTGTGGGATAGAATTAGGGAGGTGACTTCAATATTTTTTCTGTGTGACAATAATATAATTGACTACTTTTCTTAATACATATTTTATCAAAAATGTCATACAAAATCTAGCAGAAAAAGAATTTACAAAATCAATCTTCGGAAGCTACCCTATTGAAATCCATGCGAATTTTTTGATAAATTATTGGGATTACATACATATACATATACACTCACGCCTGTTATCCCCGAAGGGGTAGCCAGAGGAGCAACTAGTGCACCCACTATTCGCCATCATTCCGTCCCATGATGTGATAGGGGGCGAGCCTATCGCCATATCGGGCACAAATTCCAGACTCCGAGCTGATATTGAATAGAAAAACTCAATATCACTTTGCCCGACCCGGGGATCGAACCCGAGACCTCAGCATTGCAGTCGTGCCATAATACAACTACGCCACCGAGGCAGTCCGTATCCAATCCGTATTGGGATTACATAAGGGAAATTTCGATTTGCTCTCCCCTTGGCTCAAAATTTCAGATTTTGTGCCCCTTGAATTGTAAGCTGGTTACGCCCTTAACTACAAGTCGTCACGTTTTAGTAATAAATCTTGATCGTGTCGAATAAGGATCGAAGACTAATCTTTTTCGAATTAATTACAATTCGTTTAAAAACTTTGCGAGTCTACACTTTACATTCGAGAATTACAACTCTGATTGGGTGGGTCACTTTTTAAAACTTCTTCTGGACAATATTTTCATTCTGGATTATCAGGTTGTTGGAATTTTTCATGTAGAACTCCTGAAACAAATGCATACGTATCACTAACAGCTGATTTCAAAATAAGACCCACATAGATTTTACGATCGATATAGAAAATGGGCCAATCAAATGATTTTTTGACATTTAATAATTACAAATGACTTATTCTAATTAGTTTATTCTCGGGATCGGATCTTAGATTAAGATTGGGGGGAGTGTTTATTGAAATGCCCGTAAAATAAAAAGCGTTATTACGTAATCTCTCAATGACGTAAGCTGGGCAAGCAGTGTAACCACGATTCATTCTATGATTTTATATTACTATTATTTTAAATGTATGACGAGACGAGCAAGTCGCTCGCGTAATGGTAAGCGCCACGACTACCCATAAACAGTACCATCAGTATTGCACTGCGCTCGTCACCATGAGACATTAGATAATGACACGATAAATCTCGACATCGTGGTGGTATTTACCTGAACGGGCTCTTGCTTCTGAGACCTACCACAAATGTGCTTAGTAAAATATGATCTTACTAAAATCATCAGCATCTGGACATTTCCTCATGTGTTCTATGATGAGTAACTTGAGCATGGCCCTTTCAGCTAACAGTTTCTCATTTTCCTCTTTTAACTGCTGGTTCTCTTGCGCCTGCTGAATCCAAGCGTCTTTTAATCGCGCCCTGGGAATATCACAATATTAGAAATGAATACTAATCCCCAGCAACTTACATTGTTAATTCATAAATAGTTACATTCTAATTGCCTGTACTTGGTGTGGACCCACTTAACTCAGCTAACTTACGTTAAACACAAAATAACATGAATAAATTATACCTGTATCTTCTTGAGGCAGCACATTTACTCTCCATGTCACTAAACTTTTTATTCTTGTTAAAATTATCATCAACACTATTGTCACTACACCTCCCTGCAGGCCCTACACTCTCTTTCCCTCTCTCACTCACTAAATGTCTTCTCTTAACTGGCTTTTTTGTCACTTTTGTAGTTTTCAATGGGGCTATGGGTATTTTATTCACTGCGGGAGTGGTGGGACTTACTAAAGTAATAGGGATCAAGGTCCCAGTGGTTATTGGAACTATATTTGAAACCACAGGCACTGAGCTAACATTATTGTTCACCAAACACATTTTCTGCATCACAGGCTTGTCTTTCTCTTTTAAAACTTCTTTCAATTTCTCCTTGGCATTACTCCTTCTTTCATTCTCTTCCACAGAACGCATTCTAACTTGTCTTCCGCTCGGTAATTTAATTATAACTTCATAATTATCATTCTTTTCCTCATCTGCTTTCCTAGAGTCATTGCACAAATCGTTTGTTAGGCTATCTACTACATATTCTATTGATTTTTGACTCATAATCGGTGGTATGTCTGGCAATTGTAATTTACTAGTATCCGTCAGTAAAACATCTTTAGAAATATTGTTTTTTACTATTGTATCTTCATATATTAATGTCTGTATGGAGTTTTTCTGCATGTGCTCTGTCTTAGTCTCCGTTTGGACTTTAGTGGCACTGTTGTATGATATGCAGTCTTTCCGGATTCCATCCTTGAGTAATTCGTCTTTGGGGTCATCATGTTTCTCCACCACCCTACTGATAGTTGTCACCTCATTTGTCAGTTTGGATATTGTTGTTGTTTCAAACTCTTTTATCACTCCTGATTCATCACTGGATGATCTGTGGATTGGAAAGAATCTGATTAGGAGTCTGAAACATAAGTCTAATTTAAAAGCTCCATTTAAAAGTTTTGAGTACAATATATTAATTAATGTCCTATGTTGGTTTGGGTAGCAAATCACAGAGTGACATGTGAAATCATTGGTATATTTTTTTTTGGTAATAGTAGTAGTAGTATAATTAGTTATTTTACAATTGTTATTATTATTTTTTAAATATAATACAATCAAAGTTACATTGAAATTAATAATTATGTTAAATACCAGACAATGAAATTTCCATTCTAACTGTCAAAAATCTATGATGGAGTAACTGCAGCCACATTTCTTTTGGTTGGTACTTGTTCAGTTCATAGCTCAGATGATCTTCAATCATAATACCCTCTTCACTACTTAAACAATATTACACCTCTGCTCTGTTCACAATGAGGACCAGTCTTACCTACTGATTGTGATGTTCCGTTGGTTATTAGTGGTGCTGTACAGGGTAGTGTCTCCAGGATCAAGCATCGGGAACATTTGTGGTGTATGCAGCTCATCCGTTGTTGATGTTGTGGTTATTGTGTTCTCTAGTGATAGTAGATTGTGTCTGTAAATATATTTTATAAAACTTATGAACTGCAACAAAAAAATGTATTTCTATCATATAATTTGATTTTACGGGTTGTCGTTTGCGCAGCATGTTTTATTGAAAGAAGAACAGCAGGTTAATGGGAGATTTAAAAAATTGTTAATCAAAGAGAAGAGGGCACATACTTGGTCTCCATGGCCCTCTTGAATCCCTCCTCAAACGGGTTGACATTCTGTAAGTCCTGGAACAGGCCCACTTCCTCGCAGTTCCTGATGAATCGTGTTGGTGTTGGGGTTTGGTCCGCTGAAATCATTACAATAATAGTATCTTTACTGGTGGTAGGTTTCTCATATGTAATAGTCTGTCTGGGTAGGTATCACCGCAATGTTATTTCTACTCCAAGCAGCAGTGTGCATGCACTGTTGTATTTCCGTTTGAACAATATTGTAGCCAGTGTACCTACTGGAGATCTTATGTCTCAAGATAACGAGCGTAGAGGAATGCCACACAGTACTTTGTAACACAAGGTCTTCTTAACATCCTATGTCTCAGGAAAACGGGCACAGTGGAATGCCACACAGTACTTTGTGTAACACAAGATGCTCTTAACATCCTATGTCTCAGGATAACGAGCGCAGTGGAATGCCACACAGTACTTTGCGCTTGAAATCACCTTTATATTATATCTCACCAAAAACATAAATGTAAAAAAGGGGAGCCAAGTTCAATACAAAAATTATGCTTGGCTATGGGTTTCGCCGCAAAAAGAATGGAGATCTAAATGAGTGCCAAGTTTTATGCAAAATTCAAATATGTATTTATAGGAACAAAATAACATTATGAACAAGTATTAAACTCTATTTCTTTGCTTTATTGGATACCTATAACAGTTGCTGTTATTTAGAAATGTGAGATCTTAAAGCAGGTTAGATTTGACTTGGCCAGTTTTTATCAGAATTAAATATATATATGTAGAATAACTTTATAAAATTACTAATGTAATGATTGATGTAAAGTGGTTCGTGTAATATTACACTCGGCGCTGGCTAGCCAGTTCCTTTGCTTGAACTTGGCTTGACACGCTGCAGCGTGTCTAGATACATGTTGAGTTTTATTAACTTGGGCTTACATTATAGCTACAAGTTGTGTTTTTAATTTATTGTAATCGTAGTGTTTAGTCCGCTGGAAAACCTAATAAATAAAATAACTCAAGGTGGATGGTGATGCTACTGTTTATGGGTGGTTGTATCGCTTACCATCAGGCGAACAGCATGCTCGTCTTGCATTCAAAGCAATAAAAAAAAAATCAAACAGAAAAAAAAATGAAAATGGACTCTTTAGACAAATGATATATTTTTTTTTATAAATGACATTTTGCTTGCATGGTTAATCCCTGCATGCTATTTATTTCTTGTTAAATGATCTGTTAAGATATAATAGTAATTATTTTCATAATAATGACTATTATATCTATATATGAATTTATTATTTTTCAGTTTTATTTGTAATATAGCTATAGAACAAGAAAAATAATTCTAAACTCGTCCAAACAGACAACTGGAGTGTACCCATGTAAACAAAAACATAAACGTTACCGACAAACGCCGCTTTCTGCTCCAGACCGAGCTGCAGCACCATGTCGTGCTTCTTGGTGTGGACGTGCAGGTGGTCCTCGTTCGTGAACGTCATGCCACAGTCTGGGATTGTGCAGGCAAACGGTTTCTCCGGCTCCACCATTGTACACCAAGAACATAACACCTAAAGATAACACTACTTATAACTTAATGAGTATTCAATGTATCTCTGTAGGATACATTACACTGGTCAACGTGCTTTTGGTGTTATTATTGTTGTTTTTCCTTTACAGTTTGTAAGTAATACAATGTTTTGATAGATTTTAATAAACCTCTTTGAGGAAGTGCTAAATTGGGGAAATGAATGTGTAATTGTGTCACTGACTTCTATTATACTGCGTACTAGTATAATAGACGTCAGTGAATTGTGTATATATTTCATGATAGAAAGAGATACCTTATTACTTTGGCGTATAGTAAGACAAAGATCGCATAAACTATGCTTTTAATACAAACAAATAATATTTTCTTAGTTTGACGTATGTTTGACGTACAAGACTTTTTGATATCGATATCATTAATCACCGATAGCCCATCGGTGGAAGCCATAATTTAAAAGAAGATATCGAAATATCGATATTTATTACTAATATTTTTTTGGACGATATATCGATAGTTCGATATGGTGATATCGGCACTCGATATTTTTTTATGAGGTCGCTGGTTCGATCCCCGAGTCGGGCAAAGTGATATTGAGTTTTTCTATTCATTATCAGTTCGGAGTCTGGAATTTGTGCCCGATATGGCGATAGGCTCGCCCCCTATCACATCATGGAACGGAATAACGACGAAAAGTGGTGCACTAGTTGCGCCTCTGCCGACCCCTTCGGGGATAAAAGACGTGAGTGAGCGAGTGTGTGTGTATGAGCTTGTAACAGTTTATAAAGTAGTAAGTTTACAAAAATAATAATTCTCTGTGGATGAAGCTTTATTTCGAAGTTTTTATACTTAGACTTTTATATTAGTGTTTCAGGGGTTAATAAAAATGTTCTATTCTTAAATGGCATATGCAATTAAAAAGTTATTCATGTAACAATCTTTAATTAAATAAATAACAAAACAAAAGTGATAAAATTACATAACACAGTACAAATTACCATTAGTATATTTAAGTATAAAACGATTATAATATTTTGTTAACTTCTAAAGTACCGTTGTGCTCGATTTCGAAAATAAATTTTACAGTAGGTTTAATTACTTTCTATAATTTAGTTTGCATATTCTTCGATTAAATATATTGGATTTATTGCATACTTAATCAGCGTTACGTTTTTAGTCTAATATATTAAATAATTAGTTTTTCACAGGTTAAGCTAATGACACGGTACTGTATAGTAAAAGCTAGTATTAAATGAATAAAACAGTGTCTTCAATTTTAACAAGCCATAAATGATTAACCGTTTTCTTATTTAGTAAGGAAATGAAATAGAATAGGTACACATCCACAAAATGAATATTTAAGACAGATTCAAATGTAATTTGGGATTATACGTTGCCAGATTTTTTACATTGTTTGAAAAGTAAGAAGTGTATTTTTCAGGGGAATATCCGTTAATCTTCAGTTGGTGGGGTTGGTATGGTCCCGATTCTTTGATGAGTCCTCTTTCAAATAGGGGGTAGATTGTAGACCTCTTCTTGCGGGGTGATTCTTGCATTTGCTGCGTGGGGTAGGGATCTACGTATCGGCGGCCGCTAATATCGCTGCCATCCGCTGTCGGGAAGATCGTTGGCTAGATTAATGAAACATAAATATTTAAGCTATCGTTATCTTTTACTTGACAACTACAAAAATCTTAGATGTGATGAACAACTTTTAAAATTGATTCTAAGTACTTAATCAGAAACTTGTGAACGTTTGTAAGAATACTAAGAAAATTATGTTACAAATAATCCAATACAATTTAGAATATGGTTGTGTCCATGAAAAAATATACTAAAGGAACCAATATTAATAATATTATTATGCTGAACATTCCAAGATTAAGTGCCTGTGCTAAAAAAAAACGAATAATTTAAATAGATTATTCATCATTTTTTTTTAAATTATAGGTAAGTTATTCAGCTATCTGTAATAGGCTTATGATGAAAAATACCATAATCCATTGATAACACATTATAACTTTGATCTAGGTTTCAGTGGACCATGGTACCTGGTTCTGCTTGCCTGCTCCTCGGTTGTTGAAGATGCCTGGGGCTGGCTGTCCCTGGGGCTCTCCGCCGACAGTGTTCTGCTGGATAGCTCCCATGCCTACTATCGCTGGGTTCGGCTCGTTCTGCTGGCCTTTCCAGGGTCTACAGAAAAGAGGCGTGGATAAAATTGATTAGTATCATACTTTCTCCCTTCTTCAAATGACACTATAGGTATTAAACTTTAAAAAGGAACCACACTGGTGATGCCATTTCAAACACTTCAAACACATGCACATTTGGTATGTAGGTATTGATTGCCTTTAAAAATGACTTGTAGAGACTATATAGACTTGTATAAATTATTCGATCACGCCTATGTATGTACGCCGATCGATATACAGCACTCACAAATATCAGGTTCGACCAGAACGTCCAAGATGGCAGGTTCCTACTTGTTTACATCTGAAACATATCATACTTGTCAGGGAAGAGTTCTCCGGGCTGGCCTCTGGTCTGGACGATCCTCTCGCCATTTATTTCGACAACGCATCTTAGCCTGGCGCAGCATGTTGGGAATTCTATAAAGATGCACGAGTAATTAATGGCTACGTAGATCACAGATGGCAAATAAGGAATTCATCTAGGCATTTAATGATAACGATGTCCATCGCCCATGCGTACCTACTCAACTTTATCATAGGAATCTACACAGAACAAAGAGGACAGAGAATTTGGGTTTTGATTAAGAGAAAGGAATGTTGAAGAAACATGTATAATGATGTAAGTTATTCCTTACCAACGTTTTCATCTTCTATGTACTCGTGGCACTCCAGGGCGTTTTCCGGTATTTTCGGTTTTCGACATCTGTGAAAGTAAGTGATTTGTTTAGCAACTTTCGCGTGAGTGGTCTAGATATCTAATGTCCAAGACAGTACAAACATTTCCATAATTTTCTTACAGGCGGAGCTGGTTGTAGTAGTAATTTAATTGAGTACCTATTGATTAATTTAAAACTAATCGCTGATAATATTATGTAAGTAATCGATCTTATGGGAAAGGAAGAGGAACAAACTGATATTTATTAGCGGTTAGTAAATATGACCGACGTTGATAAACGATAAATCCTTTAATAATACTAACCCGACAGCAGCTATGAAGTATTTTCCATCGCGTATTTCACACCGGTACCTGTGGCAAGTGTAGTGGTCTGACCATTCTTGCCACGGCTGGTAGCCCTTCCTTGAGTATTTATCGACGCATGCTTGATCTTTAAAATTATATTCACATAAATAGCAGCAACTATATTTTTACAAATATAAAATCGACACTCATCGCGCCTTTATCCAGATGGGTAGGCAGAAGTGCCACTAGTGCACCCATTTTTCGTCAAGAGTGTTCCATCTCATTAATCATGATGTGATAGGTAGTGAGCGCTTCGCCATATCGGGCATAAATTCCAGACTCCAAATATTTTTACATATGAATTATAATAAACCACCACCAGGTAGAGAATGACTATGGCATTATGTGCGCCTATATATTTGTATATAATATAAAGTGTAGTATTTTTGATGTGAAACATCTATAGCCGCACGTAAAACCGATTTCTGGCGTGGCGACGCATGCCGTGGCGACGCATCGCCACGCTATATGATGGTATATATATACAGTCTATATGCAGTCGTGTGTACGGTGTGGCGAAACGTCGCCAGGCGCAAAATTAATTATTTTTTCTAATCATAGTGGAATTTATAGTGAAACATTCATTATTGATATTTATAATTTAAGATCTTTAGTAATATATTGAAATAACTACCTAAGATTCTTGAGTTTACTAATATACTGAAGCCAATTTAAATTTTTCCGTATATTTTAATAACATATTTTTTATAAATATTTCAGAACCCAACAATCATCACAGGGGTCACAAAATATTGTTATTGAAACTGGACATCACCAAGATCAGTTAAACATGCCGTAAAAATAATATTTCATTTTATCATTATGACATATTTAGTTCCTATCACAATCTGTTCTTTTCTGCATATTACTTTTACAAAATAATGTCGATGTTTCACATCTGCCAGGCGTCCCGTGACGGCTCAATTTTTTTTGAGTACAGGCTTAACATATTATGCAATTGAATCAACAGTATCAAAAAACTTATAATTTGTATGGAGCTGAATTATATGGAGAAGATTTTGCGGAGGTACCCAAATAAGGTGTATAGTAGAGAAATTACTATAATATAATATTACTTACAACTAACGTCTTCCGCAGATATCGCCGGCAGCACAAAATAAACCAGGAATAGCAGTCCACACAGATGCATTTTGATCAGTATGTTTTCTGTTGAAAAACACTAACAACAGTCTACTAACCTGTTAGAATTTACTATTATCTACACATCTACTGCTTCTCCACCAAATGGTAGCTTATAACTAAATTGGATTCTGTAGAAACGCAGTAGAAATACCGTCCCAGTATTCGGCTGTAGGCATAACAAAAAATATTTGCATTGACAAAGTATTCATAATATTTATAAAATCTTTTCCGTGTTACCATTAGCGAACAGCTGTCTGTGGGAAAATTTTGTGTTCCTCATTTCAGTGTTGTGTTACTTTAAGACAGTTTTCGTTTTAAAAAATATTTGTAGTTATTGAAAATATACCGTCACTACCCCAAGCTTAATAATTTGATACATCGTTACATAGTTTTATGCTTTTCCTTTTATAATGAGAAAAATATTCATAATTACTCAAAACATTAAATAATCCAAAATAAAACAAACAGTGCCAGGGGCGGATTTGATACGTTGGCTGCCCTAGGCCTACGAAAGATTGCCGCCCCCAATATGCTGTTAAGCATGAAAAATTAAATAAACTATAAAAATTAAATTAAAGTGAGAAAAAATATGATAGTAAATTATTTAATTATCTCAATCAGTATATTTCAGATACTGATTCTTACCATTTCTATGAGTTCTATGCCATATGGACACATTTTTGAGATTTTACACGTAGCCACGTGGGCAACTACTTAAAAAAACTACCAAATCTTTAGGTACAGTGCATTTAATATTTCTTACCCATTTTTTAAGTCAAAATAGCAGATATAAAACAGACCTTCATCAAATACACTTCGTATACTTAATGAATAAAAGGCACATAATGAAAAGCTAGTTGCATTTGTTTTGTTTTTACACTTTTTCCTTATAATCGGCTATTGTTGATTTGTTAATCAATCGATGTTGTTAACTCATATTACTCATTGACGCAAATTCTGATAAATGATTGATTGCAGTGTGTTGTTGCTTTTTGTATAGTGAGTGAGTTTCCCAAAGATTCTCCCTCCTTTAGCAAATCCCTATTTTTTCTGCGCATTTTTGATTCTTCTGGCCTTATCCAGTAGTTTAATCCTTATATACTAATAATATTATAAATGCGAAAGTAACTTTGTCTATCGCCCTTTCACGCAAAAACTACTGAACCGAATTAAATGAAATTTGGTACACAGATAGTCTAGAGCCTAAGAAAGCATACCTTTAGGCTGCTTTTAATGCGAAAAAAGGGTTGTACGGGATAGATGGGGGCGATGAAAGTGGTATGGAATGGAAGTGTCGTCATTTTGAGAGCTAGAAGTTTGAAACTTATTTTTAGGCTGTTGATTGTATATAAATAAATATGACATCCAAAGTTTGTAAAAGTTTTACCCTCAAGGGTGTAATATGTAGGTAAGGTTTATGTGAATATTTTATAAGTGCCTATGCGACAAGAGACTGCCTCGGTGGCGTAGTTGTAGTACGGTATGACTCCATCGCTGAGGTCTCGGGTTCGATCCCCGGGTTGAACAAAGCGCTATTGGATTTTTCTATCCAGTATCAGCCCGGAGTCTGAAATTTGTGCTCGATATGGCGATAGGGTCGTCCCCTATCACTCCATAGCTGCATAGGACGGAATATGCAAGGCGAAAGTTGGGTGCACTAGTTGCGCCTCTGCCTACCCATTCGGGGATAAAACGCGTGAGTATGTATACGTTTCTAAAGCTCGTATAAATTCGTAACTTGGAAGTGTCATGAGGTGCTCTTATTTTAATTAATTATTCTGGTGATACTAAGAGTTATATTGCATAGTTATGGGGGTATATTACCCAATATAGGTAGTTCTATTAAAGGGCTCAAAGGAAGTAAATTGTAATATTTTTTTTAATAATTTTCCCTTATAGGGAAGGCAAAGGGTTCAAGCCCATACACCCTCGTCTTAAGTGATATTTTTGGTTGTCTTTTTTTTCCTACGTACTATGTCGTAGTAAAGTAGTGGCTACCTTACCAAGACTTAATCAAGGAGTTTTGGCGGTAACGAAAAAACACTTGATTGGCACAGTTATTTCAATTCACTTCATTTGAGCACTTTAATAGAACTATATTGGATAATATATCACCATAATTATGCAATATAACACTAAGTATCACTAAAATAATGAATTAAAACAAGAGTACCTCATGACACTTCCACGTTCCCGCCAAAACTCCTTATAATAACTATTTTGTTTTTAAAGTTTTCCCTTATAGGGAAGGCGAAGGGTTTTAGCCCATACAGCCTCGTCTTAAGTAATATTTTTGGTTGTTTTTTTTTTCTTCCCTACGTCGTAGTAAAGCAGTGGCTACCTTACCAAGACTTTATTAAGGAGTTTTGGCGGCAACGAAAAAACACTTGATTGGCACAGTTATTTCAATTCACTTCATTTGAGCACTTTAATAGAACTACATTGGATAATATACCACAATAATTATTCAATATAACACTAAGTATCACCAAAATAATGAATTAAAACAAGAGCACCTCATGACACTTCCACGTTCCCGCCAAAAAAACACCCCTTGTAATAACTAATAACTGTGTTTTTGTTTTTTTTTTGTTAATTTATTCTTGTCCATGGATACAAGTCTTTCAAACGCATACTTGTTTCTTTTTTATCCTCCGTAGTATATCAAAGTAAAGCAGTGACTATCTCACCAAGACTTTATCGAGATTTTTTGGCGGCAACAAAAATAATAACTTGAATGGCACAGTTATTTCAATTCACTTCATTTGAGCCCTTATAGAACTAAATTTGATAATATACTACCATAATTGTGCAATATAACACTAAGTATCACCAAAATAATGAATTAAAACAAGACACTTCCAAGTTCCCGCCTAAACTGCCGTGTTCTTTGTTGCTGCCTATGTCCTTGATAAAGTCCTGAGTAAAGTGGCCACTGCTTTACTTCAACATACTACAGAGCTTAGAGTATGTATAACTTAGGTAGTTATACATACTCTAAGCTACAGAGGATAAAAAAATATCACTCATGACGAGGCTGTATGGGCTTGAATCCTTTGCCTTACAAATATAAGGGGAAAATTAAAATAAAAACAAGCCGTAACGTCAAACTAATGTCAAGTCACAAGTGACAAGTCAAACTCAAACTTAGTGCTTAGCCGCGCCCGGTAATGCTAGAACAAAAAATATCGACCATAGAAACTGACAGTGCAAGAATCTCAACTGACATTCTGCGCCCCTCTTTCGTCGTCTTCACCCCCGCAAAGAACAGTCGTCATTTTGACCATGTGTCACTGTCAAAAAAGGCAAGCGTCGGCCATTACCTCTTTAAATCCACAAATACAGTAATATTCAGTCACATTTTAACAATATTTCGAAGGTGTTGTGTATCCAAGTGCAATAGTTTACGACAGGACGTTAAATTGCATCAATTTCCCGCAAGGAAAGAGACTAAAATCCGGTGGATACAGTGCATAGGTAGTGAAAATGTTTGTGATACAAAGAACATGTATGTTTGCCATAAGCATTTTGAGCAAAGATTTGTTTACCAGGCAACAAAACGCTTGAAGAGTGACGCCTATCTAAGTTTATTTACTGACTTGGAGATTTCTTCAGGAAATTCGTCATTGGTTTAAGATGAAACAGGTAACCTATCTTTCAGAACCGAAGATACTGTTAAGATATTATAGCTAAATTGTTTTTAATATTATATGTCTTGTCTTTTCTAGTTCCTCTGAAGTACAGAAATCACGATTATGCACGAAAGCGACACATTGACCATACATACTCGAAAACTGTAGAAAGTATCCCGTATAAAGTGGCATGCTCTGAAGTCAATGGTATGTAGTAATTTATGTATATTGTGTAATCTAAATTCTAACACACACACTCACGCCTGTTATCCCTGAAGGTGTAGACAGAGGCGCAACTAGTGCACCCACTTTTCGCCGTTATTCTGTCCCATGATGTGATAGGGGGCGAGCCTATCGCCATATAAATTCTAAAGTTGCCTGCCATCTGGTGAGCAGCTGGCTTGTCTCTATTAATTAGTCATCAACTTTGCTGTGTCTGAAGACAGTCATGGGTACAATTATGCATAAGAATAAGATCTGTCCTAAAGTAATGACAAGGCCAAAAAGTATACTGTGTTTATTGATAGATTGGAATAATAATTGGTAAATGTAAGATGTTTTATTGATTTTTTTTTTCAGTGATTTGTCAGTCAAGACAGTCTGCTGCTGTGACCTCCGGAACTGAGATCCAGGGTACACAAGGTATTTATTTGTTTGAAGTTTGTTGTATTGTGGTCCTACAAAGTCTTTGTTGACTATTTTTTTATGTGTAATATTTTGTTTTATTTTCAGGTTCATCATACAAAACTCCAAAAAAGTTGGTCAGAAGGAGATTAATAAAAACATTGGGCACCTTATCTCCACAATGTCAACTATTCTGTAATGAATATAAGAAAGCAAAACGTATAAGTAATTATAAATCCAGAGCACAGAAGGCATTGGTATTCAGTAAAGAAAAGTCTTTAGAGGGTTTAACTAAAAATATGAATCTTTTAACTAAGAAAGTTCGGTGGAAATTATGCAATAAAAATAAAAAGGCACGTAGATTTACAATGGATAAAATGAATTTAATTTAATTTAATTTTTTTCTTAACTCTGATGTTATTGAAAACTTTTTTGGACTGCCTCGGTGGCGTAGTTGTATTACAGTACGACTGCAAAGCTGAGGTCTCGGGTTCGATCCCTGGGTCGGGCAAAGTGATATTGAGTTTTTCTATTCAGTATCAGCCCGGAATCTGTAATTTGTGCCCGATATGGCGATAGGCTCGCCCCCTATCACATCATGGGATGGAATGATGGCGAAAAGTGGGTGCACTAGTTGCACCTCTGCCTACCCCTTCGAGGATAACAGGCGTGAGTGTATGTATGTATGTATGTTTTTTGGACACGTACAGGCATACAATTATTATAGATTTAATAATCCGACTGCCCACTCTTATTAACATTTAAAGCTCTATTAATAACAAGATTTATAAGTTTTAATTGTGAAGATTTTAGTATCAATATTTTAAATTTAGAATCCTTGTTTGAAAATGTGAATTCTGCACCAACGATAAACTCTAAATTAGATAGTTCAGATATAACTGAAAATATTGAGTTTAGTAATGAAGAGAATATTCATGAACAAGCCAGACGAGAATGGTGAAATTTTCATTCAAAGGCCTACACAGAAGGGTGGGTAACAAGGAAAGTGCTTTCTAAAATTAATAATTGTGCAGAATGTAAAAGCAATCTTTTAAGTGAATAATAATATTCACAATTTCATAGTAGAAAAAGAATATAAAAGTTGTAAGAATGCAAGAAAATTAAGTTATCCCCATGAAAACATTGTTATAAGTTTTGATAATGTAATTAAAATTACAAACGAATATTTGGAACCACAAGGACATAAAAATAATATTAGTAAAAACATTAAACAAAGTATATGTTCCAAATATTCTTTTGAATTGCCATTCTCACCAAAACTTAGACCCTGAATATTTGTTAGACATAAGTATTAAACTCTGTATTTTTATTGGTGCAATGTAATAAACAAAATATTAAAAGGGATAGACATCATAAGGGCCGAAAAATATAAATTTAAAAAAATTCAGAAGAAAGCATTGCTTAAATTTAAGAAAAAGTTCAAAAATAAAAATATAAAACAAAAACCTGTTTTATTTCAACATGTAAATGTTTTCCTTAATATTAAATATTTTTTAAGTTAAAAGGAAAGAACCTAATCACTAAATAATCAACAAGGCTGTATGGGCCTGAAAAAATATTCCATCATGGGCTGCATGGTTTTGTTCCTTTGCCTATACTACAAATGTCCGTAAAAAAACAGTTAAATGTCATCTGACAAACTTGCAAGTCTCCTTTACGGTTCAAAGATAATGTATCCGACATGGCGGTCTGAACGTAGTTCTTCTGAGTAGTCTGTGGTGCTTAGCTTAGCAAATGCTTGAGTTGGGGTCTGGATTTTATGTTTTTTTTATACAAAACAATACATTTTTCCTTCGCATTTTAAAAAACACAAATATATTTTAAACGCTGAAAAAATTACCTACCAATGAGGTGAGTGAGCAATTCGTTATTTTGATAAAATTATGGGAGGATGTAGCGTTGGAATTTGCTGTTTCGTATATTTTTAATAACTCGTTTTGTTTAATACGTAGTGTTTCGTGCAGAAAAACATGCACTTTTCTATCCAATACAATTTAAAACCTTAATTTAATATTTATAATATGTTCCTACCGCCATAATGATTTTATTAGTTTTATTTATTTTTTTGCGGTAATTTTATTAACGAGGTCAGATGGTTTATTTTCCAAGCAAGAAAATAAAGATTCGCTTCGAGTATAATATATAACTACATTTTTTATAATTTCTCCAATGCTTAAAACGAAAAACCATCAGTAAGTTTGTTTAGCGAATTGTTGATTTTTACTGTATGTATAATCTACATATTCTTAAATTGTGTTGTAATGTAAAAATCTCCTATTTGCTTAAATATTTTAAATTAATGCTTTACACCAGTGTCCTTTAATATTGATTTTGACAAAACAGTATTTAATGACTACATCGCACTCTTAATAAAACAACGACCTAATCCAAAATTTTGGCTAGATGAGTTTTAATAAAATAGGGACCCTAAAGAGCAAGCTGCATTGACTTAGAAAAAAATGCATCTTTTTAACATTGGGAATAGGGTCAAAATTGTTGGAATATATCGATGGTCCCATAGAACAAAGTCGTATATGCAAAATGTTAGTTTTTCAGTAGAGCGCTTTGAAAGTCTTAAGTTAATTGTGAAAATCACAAGTTATACATGAAGGAAACATTATCTAAAGGAACAACTTTGCACCTAATGTGTGAAAATAGCACTAATTCACTCATGAATACAAACTAACGACTTTCAAAGTGCTCTACTAAAACTATATAATATGCAAAATATACTAACATTTTGCATATACAACTTTGTTCTATGGGGCTGTCGATATGTTTGTTTCCCGCCCAACTTAAAAGAAAATGTTGTATACGGTTAGTTTTTGTGACGATTCCCACAAGTCAACGATTTTAGATTAGGTCATTGTTTCATTAAAAGTGTAACATACTTAATGGTGGTAGGTCTCTCATATGTATGACTCCATCTGGGCGGGTACCACTGCAATGTCTATTTCTACCGCCAAGCAGCAGTGTGCATGCACTGTTGTGTTTTGGTTTGAAGAGCATTGTAGCCAGTGCAACTGCTTGACATACTGAGACTTAACATCTTATGTCTCAGGATGACGAGTGCAGTGGAATGCCACACAGTACTTTGTAACTGAAGGCTGGATGGTGTTTCTACTGTTTATGGGTGGTCGTATCACTTACCATCAGGCGAATGGCATGCTTGTCTCTTCATACTATACAATAAAAAAAATGTATAAAGCTATAGTATTTTAACCACTTATAAAAATAACAGCTGATTATATTGTCAAAATTCTGACATGTATACGTATTTAAATGTGAAATTTCTGTCTTAATTGTATTGAATTGTAGATTTGCTAATACAAAATGAACAAATCTATAGTAATAAGAAGCATAGTAGTAGCATAGCAATAGTAGAGCAGTCAAAATCTCTCGATGCCTGTAATTGTAGTAGCCTGTAATGCCAAAGCATAAAATATACAGAACTTATTTTGTCTTGAAAGCCTGTGTGTTAGATTTATCAACATTTGAGATTAAATCAGCTAAGGGCTGCACAATCAATTTATTTATCAGACTTCCCACATATCCACCCATATATGGGCATAGAACAACATACCATTCTCTATGTCCATTAGATAATGCCCCTGGTAGTCATTTTATCTCTGTATCCTACTAATATTATAAAGGCGAAAGTTTGTAAGTATGTATGGATGTCTGGATGTATGTTACTCTTTCACGCAAAAACTACTGAATCGATTTCGATGAAATTTGGCACACGGGTAGATCATGTTCTGGATTAATACATAGGCTACTTTTTATCCCGGGAAAACACATTCACGCGGGCGGAGCCGCGGACAAAAGCTAGTATTAATATAAATTACGTCTCTTTTTTTGTCTCTGTTGTTTTTGTAACCATTGGTGTAGCTAGGCTCATTTTCCAGGGCTAGCCAGGGCCTTTAAAAATAAAATGACCTGTATGACTGCCTCTGTGGTGAGTTGCGCCTATGCCTACCCCTTCGGGGATACACGGTGTGTGTGTGTGTGTGTGTGTGTGTGTGTGTGTGTGTGTGTGTGTGTGCGTGCGTGTGCGTGTGTGTGTGTGTGACCTGTATGCTTGCCAATATGGAAATTTAGTTAGTTTAAAAAATATAGTAGGCTCACTCATAATCCTTAGGTATGGTACCAAGCAATTCTGGGGTGGGCACGTAACAACCGCCCCCCCCTCTGTATATGCCTATGCTCATGACCATTCAGGGAATTATAAATATCCTTCCCATTGCGACATGACTACCCAAAGTAAAACAAATAATTATATCACTACGGGAATGAATCATGTGGTAAATAAAATTGTTGCTTACCCACCTTTACTACAGAGGTCATTATTGCTTATTAAATGTGAATATATAAACAACCTGTTTTTTTGGCATGATACATGTATTTGTTGATTCAAATGTCAATAATTTTATCAATATTTTTAGAACAAGTGTATTGTAGTGTGTTTGTGAGGAATATTCTTACGTTTCAAGCTCTAGAGGAGTAAGTTGGTAGCTGCTCATCTAGCATTTGGCCCAGGGTGTGAGGCAAATCCTTACTTTTAGATCAGTACAGGGGTAGAGTACCAAGACAGTCAATAATTCCAGACTCACGAGAATAGTTGTGGTGATTTTTCGATGTAAACATAATTTTCAACAGAATGGCGAAGGGAAACAGTGTGAGGAAATCTACATACTTACCTAACAATTTTACATTAGAATTTCAAAGTTATGTGAAGTCTGCCAACAAGAATTACTAGGTCAGTGTGGTGGGCTAAGGCCCAAACTTTCTCAGTAGTAGAAGAGGCAGGCAGTACTAGGTCAGTATTATAATACAGGCCTGATCTGCTCCTTAAACCTAGCCCTGATTTAACCACTCTAAATCGTTGTTTCTTGTGTGCTTTCTCGCAATTTTTCACCGTTACTTTAAAAAAACATTATGTGGTACTTGCCAAGGAATCCCTGCTCTCCCCCACGAAACTATTTTTTTGGCCTGGCTAATCCTTTTTTCTTGAGTCTGCTTTTCTAACTACATGGGCCTTTCGGGTGAGCGCTTTAGGCACTCGCAACCCTTGAATTAAGTGATTATGCTGCGGGCAACCCATTAAGAGACATTTATATTATTGTAATGCAATTTAAATAAATATTCATTCTTTTCGAGTTAGTTGAGTATTACAGAATTGAAACTAGGATTAACCAGGCAAGATTCGGTAGTCGGTACAACTCGCCGTTAGAGTATGGCTCCGTCGTACCTATTGTCATTGTCTGCCCTTGTTCCCGTTACGACGGATTAAAGGATATTGTTATCGGAGCTGAGTCATTGTTTCATTGAAACTTTAATGTTACATGTATGGGAAACCTCAACCAGTGTAAGTAATACCACTAATACGAAATCAGTAGAATAACGGTTTTACTCTTTGCTGGGTAAATAACCCTCCTTCTTTCGCAGTCGGGTAAAAATAAATCCCTCTCCCAATTTTACCCTTGCCTCTCCGTTTGATTGTAATGATTGTTATCCAACATCCATCAGGTAATCCATTAAATTAGCAGTTTGCATCAACAATTTCATTCCGAGTGATGTTAGTTGCCATACTAATATATGCTATGCCTTCTGTGATATGTCATTTTGGGACCCAGGCAGATACGCGTTATAAAACGAGAAACAACAATACAGGCAGTGAACGTGGTGCAGTAGGGGACTCTATACATTTACATATTTTATACGCTGAAAACGCGTCTATGGCGTTTATAAAATAAGCTATTTGCATAGGTCTTTCCATCTTAAGCCTCAGAAAATAACTACAATGCTCAATGCTCATGACTACAGTGCGGCGTGCTTCACATTGGTACGACATGCAGTTTGAACAAAACCTAAACTAAATACCTCAACATAGTTTTTTTTACAAAACTCACACTGCTTTCTTAATTGCGTCATTAAAGATATAAAATGATTGCATAGTAATTCCGACACACGTGCCAAGATTTGAACAATAGTTTCGTCATTACACATTCTCGCGATTAGAAAATATTTCACGAAATAAAATTTTAAATTCGTATTTATTCGGCTATACGGAGTTGAAATTAAGTTAAGCAGTTTCGGTTTGAATAACATTACAGATAGTGAAATTATTGACTAATATACAGGTAATACGCTATCTAGGCAAAGGGCCCAGGTGCAAAAAATAATGTTCCCCGGGCCTAGTGAGTGTAACACGACCGGTGGCAGCCTTAGCCAATGTGAGGACCCTGTCGGGAGCAATAAATAGGTCCCTAATTCACTTTTCCACAGGCCAGATATTTTGTTGCTTTTCATAGGATGGTAACTTAAAAAGTCTGCGGCTTTAAGGTTTATTTACTGACCAGGGTCCGGGAGCCCTCAAACCTTGGGGGACCGGTGCAATGTACTGCCCAGCCGCGTAAACCTATACTGTAAATACGCGCCTGAGTTCAATTTGAAGATCTGGTTAGTGTTCCTGCTAATGGTGAAACGTGTTTTAAAATATGGAGACTTTACCGCACTAAACTCATTATAAGTTTGTAAACCTTTGCTACTTTTCAATACGCGATAGACATACGATGTTTAGGTTTCTAAGTAGCCCATAGAAATTCATGACATTATTGTCCTAAATATGGTCCCATATTTTCTGGGTCAATAGTCCACTCGATACCATTGTGGAACGGTAAAGGACTTTCATTTGTCCTAATTTTTTTTCCCACTTCCCACAGACCTCATTGCAATGTTAGCTGCGACAACCATCGGACAGCAAATAAGATATTTATTGACAATCATTGATGTATTAAAGGGTTTTTAATGCATCAAAGTTGGCAATATTTTATTTTTGGCAAGAAAATGCTCTTATTTCTCAATTGCATTTGACTATGTCTTAACATGCAATGTTAGATGATGTAAAAAAATAACTAAAATAATGAAATTCTAGGGCCGACTGCCGTATAAAGTTTTCAAGGATATTTTCTTTCTTTTTACTGTACAATTACCGATGCAATATTATGACAGTTATCATGTGACTTTAGGGTGATCGCCCACGGCGACTTTTTCCAGCATTACAATCGCAAAGCTACCGCGATACAGTCGCGATGCTATCAATGACAGTTCACCAGCGCGGCACCCACATCCACGATATTGTATCACTACAATCGCGATGCATCGTGCTTCAGTAGCGATACAGACGCGATGCAAATGTATGACGCAGCTCTGGCGAGCAACTTCAATACAAGAATCAATGTGAATGCCAGTTGGAAGATATATTTCTTATTAATACAGTGCGATGCTCTTGTACTTTTGTATCGCTTAGGACGCGCGATGGTAGCAGTATACAGAGGTGCGCCTATGAAAATAATTGCTGTGGGCGACCTCCCTTATAGCACCATTATGAAATAATTATGCCCATTTTTACTGACGTTTGCATAATACAAGTAGACATCAAAGAGGAATAATTATTCGATGTGAAAAAGGCCGGGCGTTAGGGGTCTTTGGCTGAAATCAATAAGACATAGAATAGGTCAGGCTTTATTCAAGTCCGCAACAGTTATTATCTGACACGGTCGTTCTTCAAACACATTTAATAATGTATTTAATAAACTTACTTTGATTACTAAATTAATATTGTTATTGAATTAAAATAAACAAATCTACGTATACGACTACGACTCCAAATATACGTAGGTATATAAAGTTAAATAATTTTTTGGTTTGTAGTGGTTTTGAAGTATTTTATTTTTTTGTTAAAAAGTTTTTATTTATTGCTTTTTTGTTAGTTAATTAGAAAATGGTGTAAACAATACAACATAGATATACGATTGCAACTTTCGCGGGTCATATGCTGTTAGTTATTGAAGAGTTCCACTGTCTATCTCCGAAGATCTTCATCAGATCCTAATAAATTATATACCAAAGCCTTCTCTGAAAAATATACATTTTAATAACGAAAACCCCATCCAAATCGGATCAGTAGTTTTAGAGAAAATCGCGGCTATACAAACTTATATACATGCGGGTCTAATACAGAAACTCCTTTTTTGAAGTCGGTTAAAAGAAAGTATTTATTTAACAAGCATATTTAGTGTTTGTAAATCGAAGTTGACGTCTTAGACCTCATTAATGGAGACGAGGGGCGTCGCGCGATTTTTCCGTTTATAGAGAGGCAGCGCGTGCAGCGGCCCGCGTAATCGCACGCGTAAACACAAACATATGGCAATGTACGATGCTTTTTATAAAGGTGCGAGGCGTGAAGAGTGGCGGTACCCGCCATTGCGCCCGCGGTGCTTCCTTTGGCGTGTAGCGTAGCACGTGGCGGGCATCCTTACGGCGTACGCGTCGGACACTGTTTCAGGCGGAGTGACGGGACGTGCGACGCCGCGGGATCGCCCGCAAATAACGCTGCACTTCAAACAAACGCGTGTAAAATCGCTTCACCGTAAACGCTCTCATACAACACCATATATATTTGAATTCAGTGCGTGCCGCCCCGCCCAACGCAAGGCGCCACGCCCCGCGTCTCCGTAAATGAGGCCTAAGGATCTAAAGGTCGAAACGGTGATTTTATAAATATCCGTTAAAAGCGCCATTTGTTGCAGTAGTTTCACGACCCTCCGGCTGAACGAGGATGAGCTGACATCACCATCGTCCGACGAGAAGATGGACACGGGCTCGGAGTCGTTCCGGTCGCAGGACACCCCCAACTCCGTGCTCTCAGACTTCGAGGACCGCGACCCGGAGCAGGGCGTGCTGCGGCTCCAGAACCCAGACGAGCCGGGAACCGACAAACTCAATTTCAACGATAGTCTTATAACGAAAATGTCCAATTTGAAAATCGAATCTCCTAAAACAGACGGCAGGCCGAGGAACCTGGGTATAAGTCCGCCTCGGTTTAGCTCCACGCTGACCCTTACCACAAATCACCCGCTGATGGGTCTCGGCAGTCCGGACGAGAATTTCCCCGACGTGATACCGAAGAAGCTGCACAAGATCGAGGACGAGAAGGACCTCAGCCTGTCCAGCATCGAGGACGAACGTCACAACTCTACCGGCTTCTACAGCCCTCAGAGAAACACCTCGAAAAATAATTTATATTTCACGGAGAACTTTGTGACTGCCGAAAGCCATATATTAAACGATAGTCTTGATGCCATCCCTCCTGACGTGGCGAGGGTTGATAAAGTGGAGAGGAGGAAGATCGCTGCCAAGTTTAACGAGTCGAAAGCGCTCACTCCCCTGAATGTGGGAGGGAGGAGGAATGATAGTGCCATAGGGAATTGTTTGGATGCGAGGATAACTAGTCAGAGCACGCCGAAAAGCCATAGCCAGGCCGTGGATGTGACGCGCGAGGAGTACCACACTGGGGTGAGTATGGAGCTAGTGGCATGGTGTCTCGATGCACACATTACGTACTGAGTAGGAGTAATAGTAGAGCTAAGCAGGGTTGACTAGAAAATGTCAGTAGACCACTAATGGCCGTTTTGAATAAACGATTCCAGTCTTCAAGTTAAGCAGCAGTGTGCTTGCACTGTTGTGTGGTTTGAAGGAAATTGTAGCCAGCGTGATTACTGGGCATTATGAAACATAAAATCTAATATCTCATGAGTGCAGTGGAGTGCTACACAGTAGGTACTTTGTAGTTAAATAAAATCAAAGACTATGTTCTGATCGGTCGAAACATTTGGATCGTTTATTGAAAACGATGGTAAGTAAACCACTTAATTCCATGGCGTTCATGTAAACCACTTCTTGATGTTTTAGTACCAGTATTATTGGAGCGAATGTTCCAGTACATTATTATTGGAGTATCGTTTGTTCGTGCAGGTGGCGGAGTGGTGCGAGTCGCCGTCGCATCTCCGGTCCATGCCCAACTTCCAGCTGCCCATCGAAATGTCGACCAGTATTCAGATTAATAACGTGAGCATAGATCATTTATGTACACAATTTGTTTCTCGTGTCACAGTAATGCTGATAAGTACCTACATTGTAGTCTGTGGGATGTCGACCAACATACGTTTAGTTCAGAATTTGTCTCTCTGTTAAAAAAACTAGCATTTAATATTTATGGCTATTTTTATAATTTAACTCTAGAGCCATAGAGAGAGGGTTCCAGGCAATTGTACGCCATTGGATATCGATTACCGTCTGTTAACATAGTAATTAATAAACTACAGTGCCTAGTTGCGAGTTGCGTTCTGTCGTCAGCCGTAGAGTTCCTAACAAAAAAATCACAAAGCATTTATTTCCATAAAAAACACACACACACACACACACACATGAAGTAAAAAACAAAACAAAACACAAAAAACATGATTGACACTGTATTTGGTCTATGCATTAATCAGATGTCATTGCCGTTCTAAAAGTGTGCTTTTTAATCTCTTCCGCACACGAGAACAGCCTAAGTAATGGGCAGTAAATTCTCCCAGCCTATGAGATCCCCCCTTCAAACTCTATTCCTGTTCAGGACCTAGAGTCTCCAGATGCGATATCGTCGACTCCAGAGGAGCGGTCTGCGTACCAGGCGCTGCTGGACCCTTACACGGGGAACGTGGCGCTGCGACACACCGCGCCGCGCAGCCCCACCACCCAGAGGAGGAAGATACAACTTGTACGTACAATACTCACTACTTTTATCCCCAAAAGGGTAGGCAGAGTCTCTATTGCACCCACTTTTTGCCATGTGTATTCCGTTTTATAGGATAGGGACTCAAACAATCGGATATATCCGATATCCTGAATCTATAGATTCCAGACTCTAAAACACCTACAAAATGAACCTAATATCTATATTTATTGCACTTTAAAGTAGGGTGGGGTATTACATTAGACATGCGCCGAGAACCATTTGGTTTAATTTTCAGACAGGCTTCCTTTTCAGCAAGAATCTTGTGGGATTTAAACGCAGGCGAATCGAGTTAAAAAATCCACACAAAATATTGGTTGAGCTAGGAATAGAAGCAAGGACCTATCTGTAGCCCATGTGTTATTACTAAACCAATCAAGTGGTATTGATAGGCAACGTAACATTAATTAAAATGATTATTGATATGGGCGCAGGAAAATAAATAAATTGATAGACGGAAATCCATTGCAATAAATGCTATAATGCGCGACCTTACCCCTCAAGAACGACCTTTCAAGCTATATCATTGACCTAATTCTACTATCAGTATTATAATGTTTGACTTATGGAAATGTTAGAATTTTCTTCGTAGGAAATTCATACACCACTGAATGGATTTGGGTAAAATTTTACATATAGATAGACTAAGCCAAGATTAACATATAAGCTACTTTTAATCACTGAATTAAACAGTTTTTTTTTTACAAGTCGTAAGCAAAAATTACTAAAATATATATATTTAACGGAATCTAACATCCGAGCGAATGTATGTACGAATAAAAATGAAGACAAAGGCGTTGGTTTGTTTTTCTGCAATTGAACAATGTTGTGGAAAACGTTGACGAAGGCATTGTGGTGCAACAGCCATGCGGAACAACAAGCATTGTTTCAAGCGCGCTCACTGGTGGGGACCGGGGACGGACTCAGGGGATGTGGGGCTCAAGGGACCGGGGGTCGAAAGCACCCGCCGGAATGTTGGTCTGTAATGATATGGGCTGGTTGGTGCATGAAATAATTTTTAATAAAAAAATGCAAATCTTGTAAACCTAGTTGGTTTTTCCGTGAGATATTGCTACCTCTGTTTACCCGTCCCATTTAGGCTGAGTATAATTAACTACAGTGGGCTATACACAAAAAAATACGAAAAAAAATGATAAAAGGTTTCCCATTACAAGGACTATACAAGTATATCTATCTTAATATAGTAAATGCCAAAGAAATCTGTCTTTTACGCTTTCACGGGTAATTGGATGTAATTTGGTACAGTTAAAATTGAAATAAATTTTGTCACTAACAGAATAACAAGCAAAAACTAGTACATAAAAACAGTATAAAGGTCGTAAGGTAAAACTAAGTTATCGTGTGAGGAAGTAAACGCGCAAATTATTGTTGTATAAAATGTTATCGAAATAATTACTACATTTTAATTACTCGGTACTCGTCGCGCGGTTAACAAAACGAAAATGATTGTATTTATTCTAGCAGACAAAAACTACATCCATTTTTGTTAGATACGTTGTGATTTTATGCGTGGAAAATTAATAACGTCATTGTCTATGGAGTCGTAGCCAAGTTGCCTTTCTACAATCGTTAGCGTTAACTTTATGTACGGGAATGATATGGGATGAATATGAAAGAAAAAAAGAAATATTTATTTGTAACAAGCGTGATTAAAACAAAGTAAAATAACTAACTGCTCTGCCTGTGACTGCCTCGGTGGCGTAGTTGTGTTACAGTACGACTTCAAAGCTGAGGTCTCGGGTTCGATCCCCGGGTCGGGCAAAGTGATATTGAGTTTTTCTATTCAGTATCAGCCTGGAGTCTGGAATTTGCGCCCGATATGGCGATAGGCTCGCCCCCATCACATCATGGGACGGAATAACGGCGAAAAGTGGGTGCACTAGTTGCACCTCTGCCTACCCCTTCGGGGATAACAGGCGTGAGTGTATGTGTAAAATAACGAAGTACAAAGAATCCTTAAATTAATTTTGCTCGTCACAAAAACAACCCCAACTCAGCACTATGTTATTCTCATACCCATTTTTTATTATTGTCTTTATTGTAAAAAGGCATCTCGGTTACGGCCCATGGACTATGTTCTAAGTATTTATTAATGTGAGCTATGGTTCTCTGTAACTCGGGTGTAGTTTTTCTTTCTAGTATTTCGTGTTAGGTATTATTAGTCTACGAAAAATACCATAGACACAAGTCCAATGTATTTACGTACCATATTGATTTGGCTATGGGATACGAACCCGTGATTTGTAAGTAGCTTTTCCTCGTCGTTCGGAAGAATATGCCTATAGCACTCAGGAATAATGTAGCTTCATATTAGTGAAGTGTAGTGCAGTGTTTTAATTACAAACTATTTATAATATTATTATAGATACTGCAGTTCCTTTTTGATCTGTATAGCAAGTTGAATGTTTTGTTTAATTCAGCCGCCAGACGACGACCGTTGCAGCCTGGACAGCGTGAGTGCATGCTCCATGGAGTCCGAGGAGGAGCCGCCGGAGCCGCTGGAGCCTCCGGGGCCACGCACCGAGCAACTACTGGAGCCCCCGCCACACCACGAACCGACGCTCAGCGATGACGAGGACACTAAGAGGTTACCTTTCTGGATGCTGAAATTAATTTTCCTTGCCCGTAATACTACTGTTGGGAATGCCCTTCTCTACCACTAAGGGAATTTAGGTCTTAATTCACTATGCTTCTTTGGTGTATGCAGACTATACTATAATATCTACGTAAAGTATTCAACTAGGTTAGTCTCGCTATTCAATTGTTTATAATTTTTTCTGTAATATTATCAGATCGAATTCAACAACAATGTCATTGTAGCATTTTGAATAGCACATTTATTCTTATATCCGCATTAATATATATGACAGAGGTGAAGGTCTAGAACTCTTTAAAAAGAGGTGACGTCAGCTCAGCCGACGTCACAGGGTTCCACCTCATCATCCATGATGTGAGAGTAAAACTCCAACTTGTCCTTCATATTTTATTTCTGAATGCTCCAAACTTATTTTCGGAGCTCCGCACAGTTGAAAGGCTCACAAGAGACTGCTTACTTCAAATGCGAGGCGCCCTATTTATACCAACGATTTGACATCTCGACTGGTTTTTGCACGATTATTATTTCAAAGTACCCGCCGCTCCGACATATACCAGTATTCCAAGTAATATTGTGTTGAAATAATGTGTCAGGTCGATATCAACGAACACTATGAGCTCGTGCAGCGAGCCCATCCCGGAGTACTCTGCGGCCGAGGAGCTCAGCAACGAACGAGCCTGGCTGTCCGTCACGCGCGGCGCCACCAGAGCCGTCTGCGACATGAAGGTAGGAACCACGCAGCCATACCAACGTATAAACGTCTCATTGGAGTAGTATGAGTAAACTTTTCAGTCATTTTCATTTGAACTAGTAATTGTCATGTCTGTATAATTGTGCCAACCGTCGTTCCTTACCGGTTGACGTTTTTCCTTGGGCTTCACTTTAACACCAGGTGTAGTATTCCCTATGGGTATTTTGGTGGTCCGTAACGTCCGTGTGCCTTGTGGTGGACAGGTGATCGAGCCGTACAAGCGCGTGGTGTCGCACGGCGGGTACGATGCGCGCGGCGCCGCCCTCATCGTGTTCAGCGCCTGCCACCTGCCCGACAACAAGCGCCCCGACTACACCTACGTCATGGACAACCTCTTCCTGTGAGCATATATCTTATTATATTCTATCAATAGATAAATAAAATTATTTTAAAAACTTAAGTAACAATTTATTACAACCAGCTGATGCGCGAGTTCAATGACCCCACACGTACGAATCGGTCGCTTTACAATAATTTAATCGCGAGTTTTCTTAAGTCTTTATCGGAATCTGAGAGCGATGTCCTAACACCTAGTATAGGCTACTTTAAATACCGGAAAACACGACTTTTTCCCAGAAAAAAAAATTTTTTTGTGAGTACAACCGCGAGCATCTAGTTAGTGTTAAAAAACCGATCATGTTTTGTTTGCTTTGTGGTGGTAGATACGTGATCTGGACGCTGGAGCGGCTGGTGACGGACGAGTACGTGCTGGTGTACCTGCACGGCAGCGCCGGCCGCCGTCGCCTGCCCACCTTCCACTGGCTGCACGAGTGCTACAAGCTCATCGACAGGAGGTACGCACATACACACAAATCCATATGAACATTCACACAAGGGCACATACATCATTTTGGGTATTGTATGTCCAGATATAAGTGTGCCGCGTTTTGGGACCAGCCTGTGTATATCACATCATCAGATCATGATTGTAGCAGCTGACAAGGAATAACCATCGCTCGTCAACCGACACTCTTATCTGAACTCCACTCCGCTTAACTGATGAGGTGTAGTGGGGTCAGTTTGACGTGCCCGTGTAAAATAATAAAGAAAAACAAAAGATATTATCCATAGTAGCATTTCTAGAGGTCACTTTCCAATTGACATTGATCACTTTATCACATAAATGAAACAAAACCTAGATTGATTAATCTGTCCCTAGGATACTTAAGTTCCCATACTTTTTTGTATTCTATTGGTGTGGACGATTGTAGAAAGGCGTCTTGGCTTCAGCCTCTATTCAAAGAGAAATAAATTCCTTTATTCCGGCTCGAAGGACCAAATATTTAAAAGCCTGTTGGTTTACTGAGACTAGACAAATATTTCTTTATTACGAGTTAAATACGTTTAGAACAGAGAAACGTGTTATTTTTCAGGTTACGCAAAAGTCTGAAGCATTTGTACCTGGTACATCCCACATTCTGGCTGAAGTCCTTCGTCATACTCACCAAGCCATTTGTCAGGTGAGTTTATTTAGTAGCGCAGTTAGTAAAAGAAAACAATAGATGGCGCTTAATAAGTGAACGATAGCCTAGTTGGGAATGGAACGGTCTGCCGAGACAATGTCCGGAGGTTCAAAACCCAAAGCACACACCTCTGACTTTTCAAAGTTACGTGTGTTTATCAATTATCGTTCGCTTTAAAGGTGAAGGAAAACATCGTGAGGAAACCTGCATACCTAAGAAGCTCCTTATAAGAATTTCGAAGGTATGTGAAGTCTGCCAAGCCGCACTAGGCGAGCGTGGTGGACTAAGGCCTAAAGCCTCTCAGTAGTAGAGGAGGCTCGTGCTCAGCAGTGGGTAGTATATAATACAGAGCTGATTGCATTGCATTGCAGATGGCGCTATTGATAAATCATGACATTCAACCGTTACGATTGTAACTTGTCTATAGTTTACCCATAGCGCCCGCCTCCTACTAAACACACTATTATTCTATAAAAAAATATTTGCACTTTAAATGTTTTTGCTCTTTAACTCAATGTTTGTGTGGCATTGCTACTAGACAGGGTCACCTTGACATTAAATAAAACTACATACTCGTTTTTACCTCTGCTAACATCGTGCTAAAAATTATCCACGAATGATGAATATTGACTGCCTCGGTGGCGTAGTTGTATTACAGTACGACTGCAAAGCTGAGGTCTCGGGTTCGATCCCCGGGTCGGGCAAAGATATTGAGTTTTTCTATTCAGTATCAGTCCGGAATCTGGAATTTGTGCCCGATATGGCGATAGGCTCGCCCCCATCACATCATGGGACGGAATGTCGGCGAAAAGTGGGTGCAATAGTTGCGCCTCTGCCTACCCCTTCGGGGATAACAGGCGTGAGTGTATATGTATGTATATGTATGATGAATATTTTCGCCATATATCGCGGTTTTAGTTTTCAAATGTTTACTCTGCCGCTGAATCTGGCTTGCTCCTGTTGCATTAGTACAAAATGTCCTCAATGTGTGCAGCTCGAAGTTCTTCAGGAAGCTGAGTTACGTGCGCAGCCTGGCGGAGCTGATGTCGCTGGTGCCCCTCGAGCCCAACGCCATCCCCGACCTCGTCAAGCAGTATGACGCCACGCGCACCCACTAACCGACACACTCCATGCCGCCTCACGGTCCTGTACTCCGGCTGCCATGTACAGTCGGCCCCAAATTAATGTATGCGTTGATAAAATGTTCCATATTAATTTGTAATCCATAATATATTAGGTATTTTTACTGTACGTCTACAAGCACCACGTACGTATAGTACCGGCCGGCATAATTATGGCGAACGATGTGAGGCGGTTGGATCTACAGGTGAAGTTTGCCAGCAAAAAACGGTATATTAGTGAATTCGCGTATTACGCGCTTGTTATGCGAACTAGTTTCGTTGGAACTTGCCTATTATCACGATTATAGATTTCTTTGTAAGTGTAACGTTGCATTTAATAGAAATTTGCGAATTTTTTCGATTTGAAATTACCAGTGATGATATTTTTAGAAAAATTGGAATTCGTTGTTTTTTGTATTATCATTTTTTTTATATTCGTAACATTTGTATAAAGGATATAAATATCATATCGCGTACATACCCCGCTACCTGAATCTATTTTGTGATAACTTTGATTCCAAAAAATGTAAAAAAAAAAAACAATTTATTGAGCAAAACTTAACGATATGTTATTTTTTTGGAGAAAAAAATAACAAAACATTCCATAAATACTGTATTTTTGTCACGTTGAAATTTATTTGAGAATACGAAATATAATCGAAACTGCGTTTTTGCTGGAGTTTTTAAAAATCAATAGGTACGTACTTGCTAGAAATTAAGTAAAATATATATATTTTTAATGATAAACATACGAATGTTGGCCCGTGGTGTAATATGAAGATCGATTTGCCGATCTTTGGGTACAATATTTTCGCCTCTGACTGTCCCTTGCTTATAGTGGATCAATAATAATAATAATAATAATATATGGGCACAACATTAAATCCATAATAATATTCTACACAATGACTGACATAAAATTGTTAAATTGAACATAGGGTGCATCTTATCCAGAAAAAAGTAGATATTGTTTCCGAGGGATAGAAAATGACAGAATCGTGCTCTTCCCGCACACCCTTTTAAATTACGTCATACCTCCCTAAGGAGCACGCTTCTCATTTTCAAGAGCAATGGTCTAAGCGGTAATTTTTAAATTGTTTTAACTAGGGGCCACAAATTATCAAAGCATGTATTTTAGAGACCAGAATTATTTGTTTATTCTACTATGAGAGCCTTAACCTACGATATATAGTCACATTTCTAACATTAGACAAATCAATTTACGTATTACATTACTTCCAATCCACAATATTCTATAACGATTTTCAAGTCTAAATAAATGTCTATACGCTTGTTTCTCATCTATGTCTCTATTTTTTTAAGTGGATATTTTTATTGGTTGGCTCGGTAGCGTAGTATTGCGTTGCGGTACGAGTATCGCGTTGAGGTTTCGGGTTCGATTCCGGCTCGGGCAAAGTGATAATGGCGTTTTCTACTCAATATTAGCCAGGAGTCTGGAAATGTGCTCGGGAAATGGTAATAGGCCCATCCCCTATGACATGGGACCTAACATAGTCGGGTGTGGGTGTGTTCCACCTCTGCCTACCCCTGAATAGGAAAAAGGCGTGCTATGTATGTATTTTTATTTTTTACCCAGCTAGAAGGTATAAGTATATTTTTTAAACCCCAACATGAACGCAATTTTGATTTTGAACAGCAAATGTCCTGTGATAAAATAAATTGAGCAATATTAACGGACACTAATATTATAAATAGATTATATTCGTTTGTTTTGTAGATAAATGTCTAGATTTGTGCTTTACACCTCCCAAGATGTAGGGGGACTGAAAATAGAGGGTATTTCATATCTGTTTTCACCAACCTACCTTTAATTTGGAAAACCTAAATGGTTTTTAGTTGACCATTTATATCTGTATCAAAATGTATTTGTATTTTCATAAAATTGTATTGGAGCGAAACACGTTTGTCATATTTTGATAAATATTAATAAAATAAAATATCGGCATTGTCGGGAGTATGGACATACTATTACTAAAAGTTTCAAAACATGTGTTTGGAGATTGAAGGCAATTCAAAGCGAAACCAGCCTATTGATGTTTTATAGCACCATTTCAATGTATGCTTTCACTAATAAGTTAATGGTAGGCAGGCAAAGACAGGTATAAATAGCTAATATATTTTAAGAGTTACTTCAGATAGCTTTCACAAGAAACATGTACGAAATTTATACGAACAGCGCCGTATTTAAGTCAACGCGCGTTGGAAGCTCTCAAGTTAAAGGCTTATGTGTATAAGATATGCATCAGGTATTATTGTTTCCGACAAAGAAACACTGAAAGTAGCACACCACGGCACAGTCACTGCAATACTAGTGATGTTATTTTTATAATTAGTTCAGATACAATTATACTTATGTTCCTTTTGAAGAACACCCTGTAATAACAGTTAATAATTTATTTATATTTTTTGGGGTTTTGTTCTTAATCCACTGCCTATTCCTGTAAAGTTATGAGTTGTGGCGAGACAAATCTTAGCCAAGTAATTTTGGTCCTTCAAGCCGGATCATTTAAGTATGAAGTGAAATTGGTATTGCAGTTATGTTTGTTGTATGAGGGTGAAATAGATTTTGTTATGTTTAGCCAACTTTAAAAGTTTTGGTGAAATCGAAACGTGAATCTCAAATTTAAACTGTTTTTTTGCTGATTTTATCCATTGTTAGAAAATATAGATAAAGTGTATAAATAAAGACCACCCTAATTCATAACATGTGAGGTTGTCTCTTTACAATACCATACCAGCCCTGTATTATATACTGCCCGCTGCTTAGCACGGGTCAACTGAGAGTGTTAAGACCTAAGTCCACCACGCTGGCCTAGTGCGGGTTGGCAGACTTCACATATCTTCGAAATTCAGAGAACTTCTCAGGTATGCAGGTTTCCTCACAATGTTTTCCTTCACCGTTAAAACGAGCGATAATTCACAAAGATGCCCTTGGGTTTTGAACCTGCGGACATTGGTCCCGGCAGTCCGTACCACTCCCAATTAGGCTATCGCAGCTACGTCTCTTTAGGGAGATTGTTATTCAACGCAAAGCTGGGATGTAGGGTGAACCCCATTTATCATAGGTCAGCTGCTTTTCAAAACTCGCTTTAAGCACCTTTAAAACCAGCAAACGTTACTTTTAACAAAGCATTTGTTGATTTCGTTTGTTCAACATCCAGTTTTTAATTTTTCGCAGCATCCGCAGCATAAAACACCAAACATACAATTTATAGACTTCACTTTTTACTCTGTATGATACAAGACTTATATCAGTGATTATAATATAAACTACCAACTACAACACTAAGGCCGGGCGTTTCATCCGTGGTCAGATAAAGCTAAGGCTCTTATCAGACTGGCGAATTGCAACCAAATTCACAGCGAGGCGAAGGCACTAATCGCTCGTCCAGTGTAATAAGACCGTTTTTACTTATCGACTTTACTTTATCACAGAAACTGGACGGGCTGATTCTCGACCAGTGTCAAATACAAGGCTCGCGGACATGTTATGATTTGGAAATTTTAGATATATACCCAACATTTTTCTCACATTGCCATTTTTAGTTTATAACTTAGCGAACTGAATTGATCACGATCATAACCTATATCTAAAGATAAATCGTTGAAATGGACCAATCAAAATAGAGTTTGTTATGTACACATTTTATTTATTTTAATTGGTTGATTTTTGTATTCTATCTTCAGATCGGATCAAGACCGTTTGTTAATTTTATTGTTTAAGTATTACTTATTGTTTTCTAAGTTTATTTTATAATGTAAATAAGAACTGGTTGTAGTTGGGTCACTAAAGAGTTTAGTGTAAGAGAGTGTTAAATCGAGCCAGTATTTTTATTTATTGTTTTGCGAGTTGGAAAGGATTTGTCGTAAATTTATGATGTGCCTCAATTTATTGCGAAGTATTGAATACAAACGTCAGTACACGGACTTCTGAAACATTATTTGATGTATTAATCGACATAACTATAGATTACATGGTATTTAAAGCCTAGACTATGAAGAAAACTAAAACTGCATTATTCATATCTGTATTTGTAAATCAATATGTTGTATTTATGTCAGAATACTATATTTACGACAAAACTTGGTTCCGACCGCAAACGCATGAGATGACGGAGTCTCTTAGCTTTAAACAGTAATTAGTACCTGTATTTAAGGCCATAATAATAAATGTCAGATTAGTTTTACATGTTTGTTATACAGATTTATTTTGTCTCAAAAATACGATAGGGCTATAAGCCTCAAGAGTTTTTATTTATCGCCACCTTCAACGAAAAGGTAATGTCGTCATCTAAATGGACCCGATCGTTGTCGTGTCGTCCCGATATCGGTCCGACAATCTCATGTCGTTCGGTGGTGGTGGCAATGGATAAAGGCCTTAGTATAAATGATAAAATGCTGTCATTGCGTCAAAAATTGGATATTAATATTATTTTTTTAAAAGCCAATACGGGAAATATGGTGGAATTTTCGAAGATATTTTTAGGGAACCATGCTTTATTACATGCTCGCTCAAAAGTCAACGCACTTGTATTTGTTTTGTATTATTTTGTATATTGCTTTAGAGTAAGAAGAAAACAAATGTACCAATGGCCACCAATCTCATTATTTGTAAAAAAAAAATGAATATTATCTTTATTATTGCATTTTCATGTAATAATTGAGTAATAATTACACTGACATGTACACAAGGATGTTGCGCAACACGAAACTATTGTAAACACAACAGTGATGCGCGCTCTATCTCATTTCACATTATCATGAATGCAAAAAATCATTCATTTTAAATGAAATAATAGATTGGTAGCGATGGTACACTTGCCAAAATATCGGTGCATTAAAATGTTCGTGTTATCGGTTGTAATGTGGTTTTCATGTTTTGATGCTAGGAATCAAGTATGGATCCTATTTCATTTATCTCTATATACACATTTGGGTTGTAAGTTCTCTTCAATCTTTTTTACCAGTCTGAAGTTAGTTACTTGATACTTCAGCCTTCTATGCCTCTTGCCGCATTATAGTTTCCACACATTTTGAAATCACTCTTGGCTGACTTCAGGTCGGAGATATTTAATGTATCTGTCTTAAAAATTGTATTAATTTCAGATTGATTGAATGTACTTGGATTGTGTCAGAATATAAAACCACATTAAAACTGAACATAGCTGTAAGCCAGTACGTGTTGTATTCTAATGTAAGCTGAATAGATAGTAGAGACGTGTGTTAGTGTGTCAGATGTGGTCTACTTCACTCCAATAAGTATAGAATATTCATTAGAAGTCGCAAAAAAATCGTATTTAGAAGTTTGTTCGTTTTACATTTCCTGATTCCGAATATTTTAATCAACGTTGTAAAACGATATTAAGATGATTGTAAAAACTATGGGTTGTCATAACATTTAAATATTACACAGAGCTATTGAAAATGATATTGGCAAATTTATCGACTTCTATGACTAATTATGTAATTGAATGAATGAATGAAATCCTCCTAGCCAGTTTCGGCCACGGCGGCCAATCTCAACGGAGATCAGCCAGGTACGCAGGAGATATTATAGTGCACAAGTGTGTGCGCAATACACAGGTGCACTCGCTATTCCTTCACTCTCATAGTCCGGTGAGACGGCAATCCGACATGACCGGAGAGACGTCAGGCGCAGGACCAACGGCTTTACGTGCTTTCGGAGGCACGTAAAGCCTCGAACACCACTGCCTCGGTTGCGTAGTGGTATTGCGTACGCATTACGAGTACGATTTGCGCGCTGAGGTCCTGGGTTCGAATCCCGGGTCGAGCCAAAAAAAAAATTGTGACTGGGTTTTTCCATCTTAAAATTTACTCCGTCGCAGCTCGGAGTCAGGAAGTTGGCGGTGTGATTATGTAATTACTATTGTATTGTGTTATGAATACATCAATATATTGTATTTTATTCCACACATTGGTCAAATACTGCTCTGGGTTGGAGTAGAAACATCTCAAGACACAAGTTATTACGAGTGAATAATGTAAAAATGTGTATGTGTGTAGCGTGTTAGCGTGTAGGGTTAGCGCGAGAGTTTGGGGTCAGCACCATTCACCGTTCCGTTGGCGTCGCGGCAGATGATCTTATTTTTGGATAAAGTTTTCTCAAAAGCCTATAACGAATTTGCCAAAAAAAATTATGTGTAGTAGAACGCAACTAACTACACGTCGCGGCAATTATCGTAATATTCACTTAGATGTGATTAAAAAATATGAATTTAAAGTTTATGCTTCGATTTTTATTGACACGCAACATGTATTAGCGATTGGCCATCCTATTTTATACGCACTTATATGCTGAATGCAGCATGATAAATATCTTGTATATAAATTTGCAAGACGTAAGCGGAGATAGAGTATTCAAGTTAATTGCGTTCTACAATACTATTTATTTACAAATAAATTTTGTGAGCACTTGTTTGAACTCCAAAATAATCATATTATTCACACTAATCTTTTCCTCTCTATATTTTTCTTAATTTTGTTTATAGTTATTTCTATTTTCATATACTTGTTTTAAGCACAAAGTTCCTTGGGAATCTCCACGCGGTTAGGTTGATTCCATAGATGTCGCCTTATACTAGTATTTTAACTATTTGTCTAAATACCATCCATTGCCTTAGTGGTTGGTTACCATGGAAAATTTCTAGAATCTCAGTAGAATCACAAAAATGCTTTATTTTATAGTCTCGAATTTACTGGTCAATTTGCTCACAGAAAAAATTAGATGTTACTTAAAATCGAAAACAAATATAACGACTAGTGACCTGAAAATGTATTACTTTGTTTGCAAGTTGATTGTGAGATTTCGTCTAGAAACGTATTAAAATTCCATCAGTTTAAATTAGATCCAGAATACTCATTAAAAGAATCGTGTGCGTATCGGCGCATATCTTACACGCTGGCTGAATGCGGAAAAATAACACACTGCATTATATTATTTAGTGACGCGAATTTAATCACATTCTTAAACATGCAGATGAATGGCTGTAAATCTAAGGCAGCGTTATATTTACAACTATCTACTCCCATTGTCCAGCGACCAAGTTATGTGCCGATACAAACAACAAAATACATAGTTGTCTTTTCGGCCGAGTTTTCACACAAATATATCTGTAGTCGTTATATCTGTTCTGTATCAGATGTTAGCGCGAGGCGCCGTGCCTCCACCGCTCACCTTGTTGTAGATGTAAACAATAGCTCGCACACGATGGCAATGTTGTTCTTTTGCCGACTGATTTACATCGTAATCACGTATTTGTATTTTTTTGTTAATAAACACGATGTATAAATATTGATAATGGTTTCATTGATCTTTAGTTTTATAAGGAACTTGTGGTGTCGTTATATACGGAACGTGCATGAACTATAAGTGGCACCACAAATCGACACAAGGACCACATGTGTGTAAAAAAGAAACTTCAAAACTATAATTTATTTATATATTCTTTTAATATTACAAAGATAATAAAATATGGATCCTGCCGAATGCTATTGATACTCGGCGTGGCCAGAATATACTTTTTTTATGGGAGCTAGTTATTTAGATGTTCCATATCCATATCCATCCATATCAGCCCTGTAATACTGCCCACTGCTGAGCACGGGCCTCCTCTACAACTGAGAGGGTTCGAGATGTTATTGAAGCAAAATTAAGGAGTTATGTTTAGTTAGTATTGAATATTATCTTCAAAACTTGTTTTTTTTTTATCAGTTACGTAATGAGACATCTCTAAATGCTTTGGAACTCATGTATTATACAGCTTAATAGAATTTTTAATTTACACCATTTGATTTGTTTATTTTTATGTTTTGGAGCATCCAGATACCCAGCAACACATTGTCATCAAATTAAGGTTAATTTTCATCCTTTGGATATGAATTATATTATGTCAATGCCAAGTATCGATGGGCTGAAGATACAGATTGCGGCACCAGATGGCAAAGCTTACGACGTGCACGTTCCCTATTATACTTCGGCTTCGTCCTCGAGATTAGCATGAAGAGAAGTTATAGAACACATGTAGTACGTGTACTTAGTACGCCTTTGCACTTTATTTGAGACTTATTTTTTTTTTTATACTTTGGTCACACCCAACCTGTCAAGAGAGATTCATTCGCGTTTTAGTGCGTCGCCGTATTGCACGTTAAATTAAAGTTATTCTTAATCTATTGCTCATCATGGATTTTAAGTGTAATAGAATAGAAGAACATGGAAATTACTTCTATTTGGTACAGAAAATAGAAGATTACCTAAGTGATCAACATTGTTCCCGTTCTCCGAGACTACCGACATAATGAAAAATACCACACAGGTAAAACGGTTAGTACCAAAACCTTATTGTGTACCGGGCCAGAATAATGTTGAGGACAGTTACTTTGCGTCTGTCTCCTATTTACATCGATAATATTAATATGGTCCCTGAGCAATTTATTTTGCTATGTCGGTGTAATAATTACGACTGTTTCCTTCTTACCGTGGTACAATTTAAATTTATCAGAAGGCTAAAGTTTCTGAGGGGCATTGCCCTAATTACACATTTTTTCAATCTACCGTCGTTATGCTAAATTCTGTTACCCGGGTCTGCGTGCTACACATGGCGGTTGTCACTACCCGCAATTGATGCTTGCGATCAGTATTGTACGACTGGTTCTTATGTATAATGTTATGTAACAGTATGTTAGTACCACCAGTGGCGGCCTTAGGGAGTGGAAAATACCCTCCTTCGGCAATCGGGAAAAAAGGCCTTGCTAACATCTGCCGGCCAGAGCCTTACAATATTTAGGGCCGCTATTATCTACCAGTAGATAACGAGCACCGCTTGAAAAATATCAGCGCAAGCGGCGCAGTGGATTGACGACTCCTGACAACGTGGCGCGATGCACCACTGCACCACGTCGCCATGTGCTGGATATTACGAAATATCAATTTAATAGCATAAAAGACAATTATGTCTGGTCATGATTTAGCAACGTCTTAAATGCTTAATGACCTACAACAGCACAGTATGTGTTAAATGATAAGGAGTCGATCTAAGAACGGAAAATCCAGCAGCAACGAGGTACTGCCATTTGAATTCACCGAGAACGGCACGGAACAGGATAAGTTGCAGGTAAGTGATCTGAGTTAAAAAATCGTAGTCGCTCGCAATCATAAATGATCACAGAATTATATACTAAGGTTTTTTGGCCTTATGTCTTGTGTCTTGGGTATGACCGAATATGTCACTATTTTGATGGTATAAAATCACTGTTTCAAAATGCAAGAATTAAATAGTAACCGTCACGGCGCGTCGCCGAAGTGAGGTAGCTGCAAAATATGCTGTACTTATTATAAAGTTAAGCCTCCATAAAGTAACCTGCCTAAACCAACATGGATAAATTAGGCGAATAGATTAGAATATTTTAAAATAAAATGACACAGATCCCAGAAACGTGACTATAATTTAGTCCAACCGGAACTTAGGCGTTCCGCATTTTTCTCTTTGTATTTAATTGTTTCATTGTATACTTACTTTGATCTGTGGGTTGTCTATAAAGAACATAGAATTTCATTATAATTTAAATCAAATCAAAGAGGCTTTTATTCAAATTGACTCAAAATGATCATGTAAATCGTTATTTATCTACCATCATGTCTCAGAAGCGGAAAAAGAGTTTCCCTCAGAAATATATGATCTGTCTATATTGTTTGATTGCCTTAAGGGACTCGTTACAATTTTTTAGACTCAGAATATTTATTAAGTCTTTCACATGCACAGTTACCGAAAAGAAACACCTTTTAATATGTGAAAACATTGGTATTTTACATTAAAAATAATCGACAATGGTGTTAGCGGTAACGGGCCGGGCGAGTAATGGCGCGCGCATGGCGACGGCGGAAGTTCCCGCCGCTCCCAACTGGCGAACGCGTGGCGCTGGCGAGCTCGGGGCTCGCCACAACTGCGTGTGATTGGTTGATTTGGAAACTGTTTTTTGACCGGATGTTATAAGTCTAATTTCTTCCTGGCAAAATTAATTTGCCTGCTAAATATCAATACACTCGCTTACAATGACTCTAACATAGCTGGCGAAATGTGGTGTAAATATATTAACACTTGTGCCTACACCTTAAATAGGAAAAGGCGTGATAATATTATGTTTACATGTACACCATTATTATTGTTAATAGCTTTTGCTCATGATTGCGACCGCGTTGACATTCCTTCCTGGGATAAAGAACAGCCAGTAGCACTCAAAGATATTTTAACTACCTGTTTTTTCAAAATAGGTTACTTAATTTTTGAGTTTATTTATTACAAACAAATATGAAAAGAACAAATCTTTTCTCGTTATTATTTTAGTGACGTATTCTTGTTTGTAACATACAGTCTTGTGATAATTTTCAAATATCATTAATTAGTCGTCAACTCAATATTTATTAACATATACCTACAATTGATTCTAAGATAAAATATAATAATAATATAGTACTTACATTTATATTATAGCTTCTCCCTCTCTTTCAAATTTTGCCGTGCCCGACAGGGACATTATGTACCTGACTATATTGTTAAAATGTAACACATTTTTAACCGACTTTCAAAAAAGGAGGAGGTTCTCAATTCGTGTGTTTGTATTTTTTTGTAACCAATAATTGTGGCAAAAAATTGAAAATTGAAATTGAGACGATGCTATCGATCATCGGTAGCGCCTCAAAATTTGTTCAGATGCCTGAACAAAGGGGGGGGGGGGGGGGGGCTGCATGCAGGTGACTCGCAGCTAGTGGAGAGTAAAAGTATGAAGAAAGCAGCGCATAATATTATTTATAGTTATTAGCTACCGTGAGGGACGAGTACACTGGTTGCGCCTCTGTTCCCCTTTAGGGATAACATCTCTGAGTCTATGTATGTATTTATTTTACGAATTCTACAAAACCTACTCTATGTATAGGCGTAACTAACGCAGTCAGAAGGTTGACCGTCGCTATGATGATATTTTATAATATTTAACGCTTTAACTATTTTTAATAAAGCGTTATAAAGTACTCCGATTTTACTCTTGAGATCTAAGCTTCCGTGGTGTTTTTCCTTCTTGGAAACGTTCACTAACAGTAACAATAATTCTGTCATATTCTCGCAGTCGGCAAGTGTCAATTTCTTTGTCACGGAAAGAATTTTGTTGGGTCGGTTATATAAAATGACACATTGCTCAATTTTTTGATCCAACTACTCCAATAAGTAGCATTCGCTACGAGTTCCACACATCTAAATGTGGTCTTTATATAAAGGTTGAAATGTCTATTTCCTAATATAAAAATTTGCCTAGGAGTTAATCTTCAACTTGGTATGTTTTTGGCAGAGTAGGTATCATCTATTCAGATGATACTCCAATTCCATTTCAAGTTTTAATATTCTAATATTGATAAATAATATAATTTGATGACAGATCTAAGATGTCTGTTTTGAGAAAATATCTTTGTTTTGTTGATTGTAATTATTAATTAATAATATTACCGTGAAGGAAAACACGGAGAGGAGGCCTACATGCTTTAGAATTCTCCATGAGGGTCTCGCGAATATGCGGAGTCTGCCAACTCACGGTAGGCGAGTGTGGTGGACTGGGACCTGGACCCTCTCAGTTCAAGGGGAGGACCGTGCTCGGCTGTGGGTGATATATAATACAGGGCTGATTGCATCGCATTGTTACCGTTAATTAAGTTTGTTTTTCCAGTTAATATGATTTTTGACACAAATATTACGAAGAAGAAGCGTAAGACTTTGAAAGAAGTGTAGACCACCTCCAAGTTAGTTACTGCAATCACATGCTGCCATGCTGGTCAAGACAAACCAATAAAAGGATTTTTAAGGGAAGTATATTCAATCGATGCTATCGAAATATGATATACCTAGATGATATTAGATCATACAACAGGGAACATTTCCCTTATGCCAAGGCTATTGTTTAATTATTTTTAAGTGCCTATACTATAGCGGCTATATATAGCCACCATCCAAAATAACCATTTGTTGAAGGAAATTAGAATTTTCTTAGAACCAGATCTTATTACTGAAGGCATAATATAATATTTTTTATAGTTTACTCGGAATTTGCTCAAATAGTCGCTAATATAGTATTGATAATATAATATCTTTTATGACAAAATGAATTCATAAAAATTAAGTTTCTTTATTTATGTTGCCAGAAAGCCCCATATAACAGTATGGTCACATTCCATATCTTTTTAGCGAATGTGGAATAGATATAACTCTATTAGATGTCTAGTGCTCACAGCACGAGGCACGTTGCCACGGGCTCCACCGCTTACCTATAGGTACTTATGGCATTAAACTGCATTCGATCTACCAAACTGCAGTTTGGATCATAAATTATTAATTTTGACTTATCCTGGAGATTCGGTAATGAGACCTTAAGAATCTAGTTGGGAATGACGAACTTTTTTGTTAATTCAATGATAACCAATTAGAAATTTTATATTGATATCCTATCAAAAAGCTTATTGCTAAGTACAAGCTTATAAAGTTTTTTGATTAGCTAATTGTAATTACTACTGCAATTGAAATTATACAAATATTTCACTACTTATTCTCTAAAAGTCTACATGTGTTCTATAACTTCTCTTCATGCTAATCTCGAGGACGAAGCCGAAGTATAATTAATGATTAAACGAACTTACCTGTACGTGAAGTTCTATCATAATTATACGAAGGCTTCGTCCGAGGAGATTAGCATCCCTCCCTCCCGTGACTTGCGTTAACCCTAGTAAGTTGTGAAATATTGGTATATGGAACTCTCTCTCTAAACTAAATGAATCTCTCTTGACAGGTTGGGTGTGACCAAAGTATAAAAAAAAAAATAAGTCTCAAATAAAGTGCAAGGGCGTACTAAGTACACGTACTACATGTGTTCTATAACTTCTCTTCATGCTAATCTCCTCGGACGAAGCCTTCGTATAATTATGATAGAACTTCACGTACAGGTAAGTTCGTTTAATCACTAATAATTATTGTAATTCAAAGTCAATTTATCATATCGTTATAATATTGTTTACTTCCAGCCCTTTGCACTAAATTGACGTTACACAAAGCGGAGCAGCAGTAATATTAGGTTTGCAAATTGTGTTATGGATATCAGGAATTATTATGACAGGGCTTCATTCCTACATCACACGAAATATGTTTTGTCTCTGTGGGTAGTAAGTCCCGCAGCCGTGTCTCAACATATTGGATTACGTGCCTATCAAATGAACTCTACTTGCTAAAAGTGTGTATCTGAGAATAGCCTGACTACGTAGTAGCCTGACTACTAGTAGGACATTTGCATCCGCCCGGATAACGGCCACCGTGTAATGACCACGTGTGTCGCGTTCTAGGTCAGCCTGTGTATATCAGGTTTCAGACCGGCATAATTTTATTGACTGGCGAGGGCTGCTCGTCTCTCGTTAGTCACTATCAGGTACAGTGGGAACACGTCGCTATGCCCATATACAAACTCAGTTGTCTATTATAAAATAGAAGAGGGCATGAAAGTGCATATTGGTTATCAGTTAGTAGAAATCGTGTGTTGTCGAATTTTTGATATGTAAAAACGTTTATTGCAGGTTAAATCATTTGGTCTGGAAATACCAAGTGACTTCTGGTACCACAGTCCATGTACCGATGTTTAAGTGCGGTATAATAAAACACCAGTTATAAATTAGTGAATTTTTATTTCAGATATAAGTCGTACCATACAATGCCCCGTGAGTGACGAATTATTAGTTTAGCTACCGACGACGAACCAAATAAAATCTTGCAAAATTATAACAACGAACAAAATGTCACCACATCTGGACGCGATCTCGCTCTCAAACATTATAACAATAATACATTTGTAAGCTTTGTGACGCTACGAGCAATTTGCCCGTTTAAAATCAGTAGCAACTAGCAAAGCTAGCGAGAACTTGGAATTTCAAAGTACTGCATTGTGCTGCCTTGCTCAAGGCATGACTTTTCCAATGATTGGAAAATTCTTTTATTATTTTGTTACTTGTACTTCTTCACTTTGCCATGATCAATACCGGTAATGTTTGAGAACGACTTCGCCGAAACAATAAAAATTAGTTAAAGTTATTTGGTATATAATATGAGATTTTAGTTTCTACACTTAACTCCTAGTATATGCATATCAAAACACTTTAAATATCAATTATACAATTGTTCGTACACAAGCACTTACAGACAAAATACGCCGATTGACAAAATTTCAATTTGATTCTACATGTCTCTTTAAAAGGGAATGTGTCTTAAGTGACCCATGGCAGGGTCAATTTTGACCCATTTATTTTATAATGTATTAGTGGTTTAATTGACTTTGGTTGCAGCATTTTACTCAAAAGTTTAACCAAAACTGTCACAATAGTCTAAAATTATCCGACTAAGTGTAAATTCGATAAATGCATAGTTGAGATATTTGTCAAACAGCGCATACATTGTACATTATTATTTATTAATAAGACACGGCTTTTATCGAGAAGTACATAGTTATATCTATACGATTATAATAACACTACACAGTATAACATGTATATAATTGAAGAGTACATAAGTGTTCCATGGCAGGCACTACTAAACTATACAAAGCTTTATTTATAACTCACGTTTCGAAATATAGAGTCACTTATAATAATCGCTCACATGAAAAATTTATAACTGCCACTGATAACTAGAGTGAATCTAAGTTAGCATTTAATTATACAAAATACATTATGAAAGATAATTTATAAGTATAACATATAATACGTTATTTGCGAATACGCTGAATAAAACAGAGCCGGTTACTTAGTGGTTCAGACTTCTTTGAATTGTACGGACGTTCGGCTAAAGTCACTCGTTTTACTTTGTAGTGATTAAAGTACGGGTAATTTGAGAAGCGGATTTTACCGCTTAATAAGTTGAAACCCCTTTCATTTACGATCACATATAACGTGTCTTTACTAAAATCGATTCAAAACTTGTTTTTCTCAGCGTTTTCCCAAATAATATTAAAAAATATTACTGTGTATGTCAGTACGTAAGCTAATCTATCAGAATTGGTGTCATATACCTCCAGTGGACGTGACGCTTGCGCGGGCTCTTAAACTCTACATAAATACTCAAAAGCTGCTTAAGGCACGAGTTATGTAGATGGTGACACACGAAATATACTTTAATTCTTACAAAGGCCACTTATATAAAAATGTGCTTTAACGACCGCTACCCTATCGATTATGTTGCAGTGTGTCATTTTTAAAAGCTGTCTTAAAACTAGGTCTAATACTGGGTCTAAAATGACCCGACGATATATCCTCATCTAATCGTAAGTCACCATCTACTACGAAGAAAGATTGCATGCCGAATATACTTTAAACCGATAACAAAATATCTTTTTTCGGTGGGAGTTAACTCGTTTTTGGAATACAAAGTTAGATTTTTTGAAAATGTAAATTCATTTTTTTACCTTTTAGTACAAATACTCATTTCAAAGTTATGAAACGAAACAATTTTATGTAATAAATAAAACTAATAATTCAGGTTTGTTAAATACATTCGGAGCAATCTTTCGATAACTATAATGTACAACACTGATTTTTTAAAACGGTACATTTATTACGCGTCTTCAAAAACTCAACGAGTGACATTAGATATACAATCTCGTTCACTGCTCGCTACTCCCGTAGTCTTTCTCGCTACGTTTCTACAACGAAATAATAGTTTTTATATATCTGTGTAGTAACAATATATTATAAATTTACAATTTAAGAATAATGACAGATAATATACTTTTCAGGACAGATTTCATTATATTCTTTTTAATTTGTCACCATTCTTAAAAGGCGGTCAATTTTATTCAACATTGGCAATAAAAATATAAAATAAAATTATCGAAAACAGTGCGGTTCGAAGGACCACTGTACTTAACGCTTCTATATTTATTCGTTGCTTCACACAGTAAATTCCACTTAAAAACTATAAAATTAGTAAATATTTATCTTCAGTAATTGCACCACACCATCGCTTCAGGCTCTCATGACGTTCCGGTGCTAACTGGGGTCAATTTTGGAATACGTAGTCAGCTGCTTGAAATTATTTTTTTAAACACAAGAACGTCATGAAATAAACCTCTTTTAAATTTTAATTCTGAAACATTCCAAAATGTATAGTACTTATAGCTGTAAGCTCCAAAATATTCTTCGCTAGCCGGACGGCTTTATACGAGAAACTGTAATCATCCTTATCATTTTGGAGCGTTAAAGAATTCTTTATTAAATGTATTATTCAGTAAATAATTCGTAAATGGCACACGATTTCATATATAAAAATGTGAAAAACATTTTTTTATTTCATATTTTTTTTACTACGATGATTGAGGACAGAGATTCGGAATTTAGAAACGGAATCTTTAGTATCTTATTAAGCATCATACATTAACAATGATTTCTGTTCATTTTATTATTCTCTATTATCCAAAGTTGTTAGAATCCTAATCAACCCACACTAATATATTTTTTTCAAGGCATAAAAACGTTTAGATACACCCTTGCAACACACTGGTTAAATCTTAACATGTATAACATAGCCTTCATAACTAGTATGGACTTATATTATTAAAAATGGAAACCATGTGTTCGTTTATGTGGCCGGGAGATCTAAACGTTAATATAAAGTTAGAAGGCACTCATGAAATAAAACATTTATGGCACATTTGGCGGATTCAACGTTCAACAGTGAAAGGCAACATTATAAGGTCCCCCGTGGGGTTAGCACTTTGTGAATATAATTGGGCGGTCAACTATCGTGTGTGCAAAATCCTTTTTTTTGTAATATTGGGGTAAAATAATTTAGTATGGCAAGCAAATCTATTGGAATTTAATATAGCTACCTTCGTTAAAATAAAATACTCATTGACAAGCATAATTATGAGATTTAAAAGTAAAATAATTATTTGGCAAGTACAATTATTTGTGGAGTTCGTGGCATATTAAAAATATTCATTGGGAAAAGAGAGATCCTTTGTTCAAAAGTTGCCAAATTTATTGAAAATTAACATATAAATTATAATTTATTTTTGGTAATACATAAAAATGGTTTATATGCATGTTATAACCACACCTTACTCTAGCTGCTTATGATATTTTACCTACACGATAGTTTTCAGTAAAAACAAGTCCTTATTTTAATCTCAGTAGAATAAAAACTTGAAATTCACATCGCCCTATATTTTTATAGAATTCATAATATCAAAACTTTCGTATAATTTCTAAGGCCAAATGTAGACACCGCGTTCACTATAAATAAATATATTTAGCACCTTTTAGACATATCCGTACACTTACTACTTTCGTTTTCTACTAAATTGGTAGAAAGCTATGGTAGATGTCCAACATCATTATATAAATACTTCTACGTTTAAGATCATGTTTAAATTCTCACAAAATCACTTAACAGAAAATAGTCTATGTTAAACACTTAATGCGCGTGTTTATAATATATTATGATAAATGTTGCCACAAATGACACAGCGTTTTCTACCGATAGTCTATATCATATTTAATTTTCATAACTTATTGTCCGTGTCACTTGCGGGATCATTTACCTAATCTATACAGAATTCTGCCGCATAAATGTTAAAAAAAACCTCGAAGGGACGGTTGAGGCTGTCAATTTGACAGCCTTTAGTCAGTTGACCTGACCGTTACGCAGTTAGTGTCAGGCAGCACACACTAACAGCGACAAAGCGAGATGCCAACCTTTTAGAAGTTGCCAAACTTCTTGGTGACCGTCGAGCTGCTCTCAGACTTGTGCGAGCTGGTCATCACCGACTTCCTCTCAATGGTCTCGGACGTGATTGTCTGCTTGGAGAACTTCTTGTCCAAACTGTCGATCTCCTTGGACAGGTCTGGTTTCTTTACCTTGGTCACGTTGGTGGTGCTCTGGTAATCTGATGATTGGAAGTCGGAAGGTCTCATGAAGGAGCGGCTAGTGTCCGAACTCATCTTGGACTCCAGGGTGTTGAACCTGGAATCCAGGGTGCTGTATTTGGAATCGTTGTCGAACGACTTGGACAACTCGTCAATGCCCTCCAGTTTGATGGGCTCGTACTTGGTGCTGGTGCTAGTCATGTTCACCGGAGACGAGCTGTAGATCTTGGTTGTGGTGATCTTTTGCGTCCCGTTTGGAATCTCCTTCACTTCCGTCGTGGTCTCCTCCATATAGTTGGGACCTCCGTAGCTGTGAACATCCTTGCCGTATGGAGACGACATCCTGTCGTAATCGGGAGTGACTGCCTTCACTAGATCAGTGGAGGTGTGCTTGTAGTCGCTCCTATCGAACTTCGGAGTGGACGTGAAGGGAGACTTGACCTCTTGCCGCACTTCAGTCTTCGTGAACTCTGTTTTAGGGTAGCTCTGGTAGGACTCGCTCTTGACGGAGAACTCCGAATGCTTGGTGCCGCCTGGTATCGCCTCAGTGGACTTCTGGTGTTCACTGAAGGTTTGCCCAACACCGTCGAAAGGCGGCTTCTTCAACGAAGAGTAGATTGGTTCCGGTTTGTCATCAAACTTCAGTTCTCTGGCGTTGAACTTAGGGCTCAGTGGCGTCTTGGGGGCATCATATTCGTACTTCTCCTGTTTGAATTGGTACTGATTCGATTCTTTTCGCTCTGACTTCGAGTATTCGTTAACGGGCCGCGGCGTGTCGTACAGGCGGGTCTCGTAGCTGTAGAAGTATATTTATAATTAGTTTGTCGCCGGGGAAGCGAGGCGGCCCGCTACCAATGGAATGAGAGAAGTACCCACACCATGCGTCATGCAGCACAACAGTTATTCACAGTTAGCCGAGCGTAAAGTTAGGTGGTGATTTAGTGCTACACTGATTTACCCTGTTCCACGTCATACCCGCCAGGTGGCGCTGGACCTGCGTGGTGCGATTGGTCCAAACCCCCTTTTGAAGGGGAAAGCCATTGCCCAGTACTGGGACAGCGAGGCTAATTTAACAAGTTCGTCTGCTTTCGTGAACTGTAACCATCAAATTATGACCGGGGCGATGAGACTACTTCTGTTTCTGACTTCTGCAGTGAAAATCCCATATTAGACTCAAGACATGTTTTGTGGCTATTTTTTTTTACAACCCGTGTATTTTTGAGACACATGTAGTTGGGATTTGTTTTGATTTCCCATATGTACATTTTTTTTAATATTACGATCTACGACCACCAGGTTTCATCTAGTACGGACATAAGCTTTGAACAAGAAATTTACATTTTGTTTATTCTTGCTTATTGCGTACAAATTGATAATGCATTATCACAGCTATCTTCAAAACGTGAATGATCAATACCAAATTCAACCAGCTTATCTAACACCAGGTCTAATCTGACTCTCATAAAGCATGTACTCCATCTAACACTGGGTCAAATAAGACCCACATAAAGCGTACCCCATATAACATTGGGTCAAATGTGACCCATAAAGCATATATCCCCTAAAATGAGTGTCTTCCATGAACATAAAGTGAACGTACAAGAGAATGTGCCGGAAGATGTAAGAGGCACAAACGAACCCATGTCCAAAGACTAGTTGTCCTCGTACTTTAACAGCGAGACGCGTCGCGGCGGCGGCGGGGGCGGCGGCCTCTCGCGCTTGTAGTATATCCGCTGGGCGGTGTCGGGCGCCGCGGAGCCCTCGTCCGATATCAAATACGCTGTGCGCACCTCGGGCAGGTCGAGCGACCGCACCACCACTGACTCCTCGCTCATGCTCGTCCTAGCGTTACACCACCCGCATGCACGTTACCAAGGCATTGGCGTCACTTATCACTAGTCGCCATCAGTGGGAGTCTGGCCCCCCATGCTTACACTACGTGTATGTTAATGTGTTATTACTACAGAGTTAAATAACTTAAATCTTTAATAACGAGTATTATTTTTAAGTACATGTATGGATAACAATACGATGGGGGGCAAGACCCACGTTACGACTTCCTAGTCACGCCAACGGATAAAGAAGATATTAAACAAAACTAACAGGAGACGCGAGCGCGGATCGGTTACATTTAATCACGAGTTAATGCAGCGATGTTAGATACACTGAACAGTTATTTATTATAATATAATGTAAGTAATCTAAGGGCTAATGTTTCTATGTTTGGGTATCTTATTTGGCACAAATAACTACATTTTGACAAATTATTAGATGTCACAATGTAAGTTATGAGCTCTTCGTGGTTATGAGTCTCTGAGATATCCAACGATCGAAAATAAGTCCTAAAGCGATAACAGAGGCGATGTCTAATGTCAAGAAAAATAGAAACTCATTGCTTTCCCAAAGTAAACTAACATAATACTACATTTGTTCGAAAGAATGGCCCAAAATTAAGCTTGATGTTTAAACAAACATTGAACATTGCGTACATATTTTAATGAACATAAATCTAATTATTTAACTTAATATAGATATCGAATGAATGTAGCGCTAGAAACTCTTCACTTGTAAATGTTTTATAATCTCTCTCACTCTAAAATTATTTGACAAGTAGAAAGTGATAAGACAGCCATACTATGCAGATGTTTATTAGGTAAAATATAAAAATGCATTTCAATAACAGGGGACTCAGGATGTGAAAAAAATAACACGATGCCTCTCCGCTTCGTTTTACTGTGATTGGTTCGGAGACTGACGTATCGGTATCTTGATGTTTGTGATTGATCGAGAGACCGACACGTCAGTCTCTCAAGCAATCACAATAAAACGAAGCGGAGACGCATCGTGTTTTTTTTTTCACATTCTAAGCCCACAGCTCACTCTCGAAAGCAATGATTTTCCTGTTAATTATCTATTGATTGTATATCTCACGACACGCCCGCGTCTCCTCAAGTTAGTAAAAGGACCATAGACTGCATCCAAAAGTTACCGCATCGATTATTTTTTATCGATTATTTACTGAAGTAACAAGCTTTAATTAGGACTCTATTATCGATTAAAAATCGGGATACGAGGACCAAACCGCTTTGATTGTTTTTTTAAAGTTCAATCCAGCGGGTCTATTTAGGCACATCTTAGGGCTAGAAAATCTCCTTAGGCAGATCAAATAACCTGCTATGAAATAAGAGGTTATGTATTCAATTCCTAATTTTGAACCGATGTTTGTGTGATACTCAAATATTTGTTACAACTGGGCCTTGACATAGTCTCGCGCTACTGGTACATAAGAATCACATTATATCATGAGAACTATTCCTAACGAATATTATAATAATGCGGTAGCTTTTGAAACCAATCCAGGGTTAAAAACAAAGCAAAGTATTTGTATAATTAGCACCGGTATGCACAGAACGATGTCGTGTCGCGCAACATTCGGGCAAGCGTCGCGTCATTTACAATGAGTACGGTACTCGACAAGCCATACACGCGGCCTCACTTACTTAGCTCTCATCGTTCTGTCATTAGATGTCGTTTCTCTGCAAACGAAATATTAATTCAGAAAATTATAGACACTATGGATATTAATACATCCATCTATTTTAGGCAGTTAAGCTGTTCGTATAAATAGGATCCGGTCTGCGGATTTTAGAAGATTGCACAGACTTTCAATAATCACATAGATTAAGTAAATAATTACTTTATATTGTACATGTATTATCTACACAAAAAAATTGTTAACTCTTAATCTCATGGTGTACTTACTGAAAGTCCGTGTTGATACAACTACACCACAGGCATTTAGGTTATAAAGTATATTTAGTATTTGCCTGGCTAGTGGCTAGTGGCTTTACAACAACTTCACTATGACAGCCATGCGTACTATTGCAAGTGGGTCTGCTAAACTTTATATTTTTCTAGTGATAATAAAAATTAAACTTTATTATTGTACGTAATGCGATAGAAATTAAATTAAATTTATTTATGGGTGAAAATACAAACTTGTAATATATCATATAAGTTGTTTTTTCATGATTTAATATCAAATGTACATAAACATTCCATTGATTAAAATGTATTAACTCAAAATTTTATTTACATTTGTCTATGTACTTTTTAATACTTTTTTGTGTTTTTACACCCAAATGATAAAATGCCCAAACAAGCTATTGTTCTTACTTTCTTCAATATAATATTTCTATAGCATCACCATACATAATAAAGTTTGTAAGTAAAAGATTCGAACCTTGAACGGAGGCGCGTTGCTCCGGAACATGTACTAAACTAACATATAACTATAATATATAGGCACGTGTCATAAGTGATTGCTGAAGGCACTTGTTTCATCTTTACCGTCCAACGCAGCGTGGAAGAGAAGCAGAGATGGTTAGTTGATGTTGTTTTTTGTTTGTATGACACTTGTGTGGAGTGTGTATGATTCTTTATTTAGCATTTTATTCATTTTCCTTTAACTATTTCACAACGCGAGTTAAAGTAGGCGACCGATTGTTCAAAACTAAGTCAAAACATTTCTATATGTATTGTGCATAATAATCTTACGTCGATCACACATTTGAGTGTAATAATTGATAGATATCACTGTATATAGTTCCATCACAAGGTATATTATAGTACTTATAGTTCTTTAACATGTCACTTGCAGACCCAGGCGTTTCAACTTTGACTAAGTATATCAGCTTTTCTCATTCCATCTCACCACCTCGCGCTCTCATCTCGGCGCAATTTGCACAGTTTTCGTTCTACCCTACACAACTAGCTCAGATAAATTCCTACATATGTGTGTGTGTAGTGCCATACATACAACATGTCGTGTGTTCGCTCACCGAGTGGTGAATCCCTCGTAGTTTTGCTTGGGCGTGTCGTCCTGCGGCCGGAAGCTGGAGAAGGTGGGGCTGGTGGCGCTTGCGGTGCTGTACTGCTTCTCCTCGCGCGAGAACGACTGCGAGTACCCGTTGGACGGGCCGTAGCCCGGCGACGGGGACGGGTTTTGTGCGAAACCGGGGCTAAGCAAAAATATTTATAGTTATTGCGATTGTGTGTATCTGTGTGATATGTGGAGTTTATGGTAATTGTGAAAGGATGTTTTGCCGGCTAACTATTCTCGTGTATGTGCGGTAGCTAAGGATATGATGGATTGCTAGAATGGAATTTGATTTATGTTGTTTCCAATATTGTAGAACTCGAATGTTTTAATTAGGCAGGGCAGGGTGATGTTACATCAGTACTCACCTCTTGGGCGGCGGACTGGTGGCGAGGGTGGTCTGCGTGGTGGTGTTGAGCGGCGCGCCGTGTATGGACTGGTTGAGGTGCGACACGTGCGAGCTGATGTTGGTCACGTTGGTGGTGTTCTGCGCGGAGTACGTGCTGTTCGGGCTGTACGTCGTGTTGAAGCTCGTCGGCGACTTGAACCGCGGCGGCTCCTCGTCGCTGGTCGCACTGGTATCTTTCAGTCTGTACTTCGCTTGCCGGATAGCTGATAATCTTCCTCTGGCTTCTTCCAGTTCTCGCTCAATCCTCAGAACTTCAGTTCTTGCGTCGATCTCCTGTGCGATACCGCCCACCATGCGCCGGTTGAGGACGAGGCTGCGCTCCTCCTCGCAGCAGATGGCGTCTCTGGCGGCGCGCACCAGGTTGTCGGTGGAGCGGATCACTTCAGCCCCAGCTGCTTGGAGTCGGGCCGTGCTCTCCGATGATGGTTCTGCTTTTACCTGGAATGGCGAGGAGTGATGGTATAATAAAAATGTCATCGATAAAGTGACTATACTGGATCTCATTGTAGGTATAACATAATATGTATAAACAGAGGCCGCTGTGTACCTTGCACGCGACGAGCAGCTGCGCGGTGGAGGAGGCGACCTGGCGGGCGCTGGAGATGAGGCGCTCCTCGGAGGCGGCGCCGTGCACGAGCGCGTTGGCGGCCTCCACCAGCGAGTGCGCCGCCGCCGCCACCAGCCGCGCCGCCGACACCAGCCCCTCCGACCACTGCCCGTCGTCCGACGACGACGTGGGCCGCCGCGCCACCTTGCCCTGAGTCACGAGTCACAAACATGTTACACAATACGCTTACAAACAAATCAAATGTCCAGGAACTAGTCATTTCATAATAATTAATATGAACAAATCACGGCAAAAAGCGCTCTACTTTATTCTCTATTGATTTCAGTGCCTACCAGTAAGTACTCCAAACGGAAAATACGGACGTAGAATAGAAAATTGCGACGCTTTATTGGTACCATCGAGCGAATGAATCTAGAACATTCGTCTCACCTGGTCGATCAACTCTCTCTGCGCGGCAGAGGCTGCCCGCACCAGCGCCGAAGTGGCCGTGATGATGGACTTGGCTGCCTCCAAGATCATCTCGTCGAAGTTCAGGCTCTCGTCCGCCTCCTGGGGAATAGGTTTACATAATATAACATAGTGGCATAATATGTGTAAATCAAACCATTAATAAAAGTAAATAAAAATCTAAAATATTTTCAAAGATTCAATAACAACAATACAAATCGACGGACTGAATAGCCTTTGACTAAATCATTACATTGTGTATTAAAGGAGTGATTAGCTATTGAATGAAAGCCTGGTTAATCTACCTCTTGATTGCTAAAAAGTTACCATCAGGGACATAATACATTACATCACATAATTACTAGGGCTACGTTCCACTAAGCACTCACGACGATCACGCTCACGACCACGAGTTTTCCCGTTCCACTAAGACCTGAGTAGGTCCTGAGCGTTGTTATCGTAAACCCAAGTGGCATTCCACTTGGGTTATAATCCATTGATTATGGAGCGTTTTGGGCGTTGAGGAAATAATACAAATGGCGGGCTAGAAAAAATAAAGCAAAAGCTATAGGTTAGACTACCATTCGTAAGTTTTAAGTGTAAATTTTAATAATTATAAGTGAAGTTGGTTTGTGTCGAAAAATAAATATACAATTCAATTTTTATATGTAATTTCAATGAAGTATTCAATTATTTTACATTCAAATAGATTCAAAAGGTCTTTAGCGACAACACTAGGTTATTTGATGATGCGTGCATGCAATAATACTGTCGAAATTACTAGTTCATCCAGTTCAGATGAAGAATGGAATACAATTTTAGAAAATTATAATAGTGAAAATAGAAAACTTCGACTTTTTAGTTCTGACTGCTATTTTTTTCAACGCTCACTTCGACCCACCTCCAGAGATGGGTCGTTGTGGGCTTCTCGTGAGCGTGAGTGATGACGTCATTAATGACGTTTTCGCCGCGACCACAACGATCGTAGTCGCCATGTGGAACGGTCAAAAGAGTATTTTGGGCGTTGTGGAACGCACCCTAGTTAATATATATTTTTCATGAACATTCTTCTTTGTTTCATTATCTTCTGTTATGGTGATTGTGCCGCGGTCGATGGGTAATATGTTTGATTCCTGGGTGATACAAAAATACAACCAAGAATATCAAACATATCTCAACGACACTTACGACATTTTTTCTAATCTTCTTCTTCGTTCTTCTATCTTCTTAGATTGTATTAAACAAAAAGCTTAATAGTGTTTTTATTTAAGTCTAATATTATTATTTTGATACACACACACACACACACACACACACTCTCACTTACACTTTTTATCGCCGAAGGGGTAGGCAGAGGCACAACTAGTGCATCCACTCCGTCCCATGATGTGATAGGGGGCGAGCCTATCGCTATATCGGGCACATATTCCATACTCCGAGCATCAGCAGTTATATAGTTCAGTATCAACTGAATAGAAAAACTCAATATCACTTTGCCTGACCCGGGGATTGAACCCGAGACCTCAGCATTGCAGTATTATTTTGATATGCTATTTTAATGGCAATGATTAACCTTATTGACAAATCAATTTAAAAAATACCATTAACAATGATAACTTAAAAGAATACCATAAATAAATTGCCACCAATGCCTACTATAGCTTCAGTTGTATAATACTCGACGTACCTGAACCTTGACGGTCTTCCTGGGCCGCAGCGAGTCGAGCTTCTTGGCGGCGGCGTCGATGGACGCGGCGGCGCCCAGCAGCTCGTTCTCCGCGATGACTGTGGGGTCGTCGGGGTCCACCCAGTCGGAGCCTAAGGGGAACACAACACCATTATATATAAGGTATAAAGGTTTTAAAGGGCATCATATAAAAATTACAACTTTACACTAAACCTCGAATCTATTCAAATTCTAAAAATAATCAAATCAGTTTATGATAAAAGATCACCATCGTTTATAGAAACTTACGACTGCACTAAGCGCATGGAATGTTATAGCTTAGCTGTAATGTTATATCGACTTTCATGTCAACCAACATGGCCAAATGCCACCCTAGTCCGGCCAACCAAGATCACTACAGCAGTGCGATCGAAATGCACAAACACAGCCACATAAAGTCGACTGCTGAATATGAGCCACTAAAGAATTCCAGACGAATCTGTCAGAAGCGACTTTTAGATATTTTTAAAGTAAGTAAATTTTGTGGATCATCAAATTGTGGTCGCCGACCTTTAAGCAGCTCAGCGGTGGCGATGATGTCGGCGACGGTGTGGGCGACGCGTCGCGACAGGTCCGGGAACTGCTGCCTGGCGGAGTGGTCCTGGCAGGCGAGCAGCACGGCCTGCAGCAGAGCGCGGTACGACTCCGCCGCCGCCCGACCGCACTCCAGCGTGCGGCTCTGCAGCTCATGCGTCTCTGCCGAGTGTGCCGCCGCCTGGGGCAAGAAAAAAATATCTGTTATATACTATACTTATACAAATACTACTGATCCCACATCACAGGTTTTATGGCGTGTGAGTGGGGAAATAGGACCGGCATTAGATGACACTAAGATTCGGAGCTTTATGAAAATACTAGCTTTTGCCCGCGGCTCCGCTCGCGTTAAAAAGTTTTTCCGAGATAAAAGTCCCGCTTTATGTTTTCCCGGGATAAAAAGTAGCCTATGTGTTAATCCAGGACATGATCTACCCGTGTGCCAAATTTCATCAAAATCCGTTCAGTAGTTTTTGCGTGAAAGAGGAACAAACATCCATACATCCAGACATTCTTACAAACTTTCGCCTTTATAACATTAGTAGGATTTATCAATGTACTGGTGCTAGGTCTCTAATATGTAAGAGTCCGTCTGGGTGGGTACAACCGCAATGTCTACTTCTATCGCCAAGCAGCAGTGTGCATGTACTGTTGTCTTTCGTTTTGAAGGACACTGTAGCCAGTATAACTACTGAACATGATGAGCCTGAACATCTTATGTCTCGGGATTACGAGCGCAGTGGAATACCACACAGTACTTTGTAACCCAAGGTGCTGGATGGTGTTTCTACTGTTTATGGGTGGTCGTATCGCTTACCATCAGGCAAACGGCATGCTCGTCTCGTCATTCGATGCAATAAAAAAAAATCACATAATGACAAATAAAGCCCAAGCCTATTCTATTAACCCTAGAGTCTTTTTTTTTACTTTCATTAAATTAAAGTCCATCATCACATAGTCAACACTTTTAAACGCTTCTTATACTACACCCTATATAATAACCTGCGAACATTAACTCCATAGTAACTCACCTTGCAAGCGACCAGCAGGTCTACCACAGTCTTCCTGCCGAGGTTGGCGGCGGCTGTCAGTTGGTCTTGTTTGTTGGCGTTACCAGCGGCAACCACCTTCGCAGTGGCAACTGTCATCTGGCGAGTGCAGCGGATCAGCTCCTCGGGAGTCGCAGAGGATTTCGGCGTGGATGGCGACATCAGCACCTGGGTGGATGAAGTATGGCGATTAGGAAAGCAATAAAGACAATGAAATACAATAAAAGACTGCCTCGGCGACGTAGTTGTATAATTACAGTACGACTGCAATGCTGAGGTCTCGGATTTTGAGTATTTCTATGCAGTATCAGCCCGAAGTTTGGAATTATATGCCGATAGGCTCACCTCCTATGACATCATGGGACGGAATACGCACGGCGAATAGTGGGTGCACTAATTACGCCTCTGCCTACCCCTTCGGGGATAACGGGCGTAAGTGAGTATGTATGTCAAATACAATAAAATTATTGTCTTAGAAATGTATATTTTGTATTAACGATTCAAAAAAATCAAAATACTCTTCTTATTGCTAATAATTTTTTTTTATACATCTATAAAATTTACGACGCACGTAAAATTTATCTGGTATTGTGAATTTGTACTGTTCAGGCATCACTTACCATCAAGAAACCCTATTTCATTGACGGGCATAAATATATATTTTAAATTACCTCAATCTCCTGAGATATGGCTTCGATGGTAGACTCCAGCGCTCTGGTCCCCCTGGTGTGCTCATCCTCGACGGCCTTGACGGTCTTCAGCAGTGACGTCACATTGGTCACCATCACCTGCAACCGACAGACAGTGAGCACAACGCAACAGTGAACGATGGACAAAGCGGTGACTGTTAGATTATGAATGGAGTTTTAGATGGTATTCGCAGCTTTGTAAATATGGTAATATTTTTTATAAAACAAATATTTGAACAGGCTATTTTTTCAATATTTCCACATTCACATCGCCAAACACAAAGAGCGTTTGTAAAAACATGAAAAACCCATAACATCGCATGAAAACACATGAAGATTGTTCACACTCAGCGTCAAGTTTGGTCACGGACAGCCGTGCGGTGCCCGAACGAGTCGATCTCATTTTATATGTATAATCATTGAAAATATCGGTGACGACCGTCTAATCACGTTCATATAAAATGTAGGCGCTTATGTATTTTGTGTAAGATGTATAGCCACGTCCATATAAAACGAAGGCTCTTATATTTTATACTGCACATGGCTGTACATGACCAACGCTTGTTGTAATTATTGCCGTTAGAAAAACGCATTAATCACTGAAGCTTCGGGTTGCCACCTCGAGGATGGACATCACCATGTGCCAACGACGAAAGCCATGCGACGGTAACCCACAAGCTTTCCGGAAAACATGGCGCCGTTGGGAGTGGCCGTGTAAACACAATTTAGCGGAGAGAAGGTAGTGCTGTTTAAGATTTGAATTTAATTTTATAACAAAGATTTATATATCAAAACAATAAGATAGAATGAATTTTATTTATATATTTTTTTTTCACGGAAATTAATAGTTAATGAGTTATAACATTTGACAACTATTTTATGACAAATCATTTTTGGCCAACTCCCATTTTACCGACGAAATTGTGATGGCTTCCCGGAGATGACAAGTGGTCTTCATTGAAGATGCATATTATGTTTTAATCTGTGCATCACGTGTAACAGGTAAGTGACAATTCCCGTGCACAATGTTATCCCCATGTCCCAATGTCCCCAGATACCGTCATATAAAAGATGTTATTATTTCAGTATTTTTAATATTATTAAAGAATAAATATATTATGGCTTAAGTTGATAACTGAATAATATGTGGCAATTTATCCGTACTCATGTCAACAAAAATAGGATGAAAAGTATAATATAACCTACACATATAACATCACATCCTCAATAAAGAAATTAAGAGACATCCACAATGAAGTTCACTTAGAACTCTGCCGACCCTCGCAAAACACCACGTGAATATAAATACTATATAAACATATAAAATAAGCTAATTTTTGTCAATATTGGACTTTGATGAGCGACGGCTTTGAAAAATATAAGGATGATCGTCCACCGTGCCGAAACCACACGCGTAAGTGTTAAACCGGTATACTAAGGTAAAAATAGGACGTTATGCAGGAAAAGACATGGGATGCTTTTGTGAATGTTGCGGACGTGGGAGTTGTATAAAAAAAAACTTCGCAATTATTTAATGTTGATTAATTATATACAATTATTTTTTAAATGGAATACAGTAACTTTTATATTAATATCATGATCGACTTCCGTGGAGTAATCGTTCATGTATTAAAATTAAGAAAAACAAATAATACCTAAATCTTAACAACCTATCTATTACAGCATCATTAAATTTCAACAACTCCGCAGAAAGTTAAACTGGACATACAATAAATAACAATATTATAATAATGTATAATGAATTCATCACAAACACCGTTTCCCAAACCATGGCTGTGCTAAAAGCCGGCGGCTTCGACAGGCTTTCAAGCCGCGACACGACGTGCGGTGCGGTGGATGATCACCCTTAGGCTTGTGATCTGTTATTCACTCGGTGGCAAGCTTGAGAAGCATCTTCTCTATGATCATGGCCCATTCGAATACTCGGTGCTTTGATATATTGTTGTTGTTCAACATTGGTTTTTAGTTACATTGTAATACTGTCTAAAGGAATCATTTGTTTTTTATTAAATTGTTCTGAATAGTTTAAAAATTACTGGATTTTGAATTTTTTAGTTTTGAACTTATTTTATCTAAGATGTTATAGAATTAAAATAACTCAATAGTCGTAACAACGACAAATACCAAGCACACGTAATCCGTTCAATTTTGAATTTGGTGAATTAGAATTTTGAAATGTGTTTAGCGTATAGACGCTTTTAAATTTTATGTCCAATAATACTGCTAATGTATCCGAAAGTATTTAATTCATGGATTGAATATTTTGCTGCCGGCAGTATGAAGGGATAACACGGACGATATCATGCTAAAACTTCAATATTACAATATTGGCTGCATTTGAAAATATCTTTGCCTTCCACCGCGCCCGCTCATACCGCAGGCATCACCACACAAGTTATTTAACAATTTATGTGTATATACAAAAAAACGAAGTTTGCTCATGCCACACACATAACAGTAACACGGTACTAAACACATTTCGATAATGATTGCTTTCGAGACAGACATGAAGTGATTGGAGGAAGTGTTCGCGATGGTGTTTAAAGCATATTTATATGTTATTTACAAAAATGATATATAAACTTTAGAATAAATAACAGCCAAAACAACGAGTAGTACACTTTGCAAGTACCATTTTTGATTGTCCTAATTTAACCATAAAATGAGAACATTAAACACATATAGGACGCTTAGATAGTATGTTTAAACACCATCGCAGTGGACACACGACATCAATGGTCGCCGGCGGTGGTACAAGCTCGGAACACCATGCCGCGTGCGCGCCACGCCGCTGTTAGTCGACCAGCTAGCTCGGTGCGAGTTAATTAACGGCGAGGGGCCACACGCCGGTCAGGAACTGTTGGGATTTTGTCCAAGATTTCGGCTTTGTGACCGATTTTAGTCGGTTATGTACATTCTTTGGTTCAATCTTTTCCAGGAAGCTTAGGATATTTCATTAATATTTTTTGAGGTATCATTGTCTATATTATATTTTATATGAACCCACAAGAGTAAGACAATTGTGGCTCACATTGCGTTGTGAAGTCACGGCTTTCGCGACAAAATTTTACACATCTTTAAATTTAACAACTTTTGATATCACTTCAATTAAAACAAATCCTCGAGAGCCAACTTAACCCGGTCAAAAAGCCGACGAAAACCAAAAATTCCGACCGGCTCTGCCCCTCGTAATATTCATATCTGACCGATTGATCGTCCTTTGTCGTGACATCTTCTGTTTCGCGGAAACTATCGTTTCTTATATCGTCCAGCATCCGCAACTGTTCCTCCATCCGACTGTTGCGCCGTCTGCGAGAGTACCCTAAGATCTCTCTCAACCTGCTCGCGTCCGCAGAATCTTTCTTAGTCAACATGTCCTCGTAGAAGTTCCACCAGCTGTCTATGGAGCCGAACTGTATCTCCCTGGTCTTCAGGACGTCTTTGTAAATCGACCACCAATTGTTGGCGTAGTACTGCTCTGGATACGTTCTTGTCAGGTCGTATATTTCCATATTTCTATGCGACCTTCGTTCCCCGTTGGGTACTGCTGATCTTGGTAAGGTGTTAGTCTTGGGCGGCACATCTTCACTGTACTTCCTCAGTATATCTTTGTAGTAAGATTCTAGTATACTCAACTCTTCGTATGTGTACTTAGTAATGTCTATTCTAGTGTATATGTCTATGAGATCGTGTAGTTTTTTCCTTTCTATTTTTACATTAGATAGAGCTTTTAGCTGCTCGATAAGCGGATCAAAGCCTTTATAAATAAAGTCCTTTTTGGCAAAGTCAATCAGTTTTAGCACCATGTCTTCATATTTTTTGTCGTAAGCTAAATCTTTGTTAACCGCTTTAGACTTGTCTACCTCCTCGATAAAGGTTTGTAAACTAGCCTTGTCCTTCTCATATCGGTCTCTTTCCGTCTTTATTTCTTCCAGGATCAACTCATGACCACTAAACCTTTCAAGCTCTCTTCTCGTCTCCTCCATTTTCTCCAAGTTTCTCTTGGCTAGTGCCTTCCACCACTCGGTATCATCTTTAAATAGCTTCCAAAATTCCTTCTTGACTTCTCTTTTCAGAGTATCATTTTTCTCTACTGCCTTTACTTCTGGCTTGACAATAACCTCTGTAGATTCATCCTTGTGATGTTCCGGAGTGAGGAGTTCTTTCAGACATTCCCGATCAGGACTTTTAGATATCGTATCCAGGTTAATGGGTTTTACTTTTTTAATCTTAAACACTGGACTTTTAAGCTTAGGCTCGTTAGTTTCTAACTTAATGTTTTTAATAGGAACTGTGGTTTGCATTGTTTTTATAGTGGTAGTGACTCTGATGTCAGTCTCTTCAAACTCAGAATCCATATCTTCAATGACTTGGGATATGCGCTTCATCTCGTCATCCAAGTCCGTACTGGCCTTGATCCTCTGAGCTCGTTCTTTCTTATTCTTGTTGTCAATTTTATTCTTGAGATCAACAAACAAATCCACCAATTTCTTCACTTCACCCAGGAAGATGTTCTCGCCATATTTAAGCACTCGCCAATCCATATCGACCAGGGAGTTTTTGGCCGCCGTATTGTACCGTTCGTTCAAATCATCATCCTTGGGATTGCGAGCCGGCGGGTGTCTCATCAGACCCTCGATATACGTGATGACCTCCTCGCAATCATCGTGGAATATGGTTGGGGAGACATCGTCGTCCTGGCTCGAGTAGTCCAGCAAGTTGACTAGCTCGTCCTCCTGGTCGGACTGGAATATGTCCGTTTCCGAATCGCACGAGTTGTATTCGTTTTTAAAGATGAGCGACCTGCGTTTGGTCTGTCGCGGAAGAGTGTTGTTTTTGATCGGAAGGCTCCAACGCTTGGTGTGGTCGGACAGCCGCTACCGAGAACACACACATTAATGGCCGGTCGCGTTCAAAGTCCAATATTGACGGTACACGTGTATTAGGTGAAGCGAGATTGTGAGAACGTGCTCGTCTGATTCGGTGACGCTGTGCTTATGAACATTGCTATTTGTCTGTATGGGTAAATACATATAATAAAAAATATATAATAATAGCATATTGACGATATATTTTTAAATATCATCGATTTAGGTTTCGGATTTGAAATAAAATTAATGCGTTTAATTTTTTTTCATGGGTATTGCTTCTCGATATATAAACCCTTTTCGATCAAAACTAATAGCAATGTTCAAAACAACGAAAATGTTTTATTATAAACTGTACACAAATGAACACAAAGTGCTAGCTTCGACTTTATACACACGATATTAGATCAGCATTTAGACGATGACACTAGCTTTCACACGTGGCTGCTTTTACTTGTGTTTTTATACACATTTTTCCTAGTAAAAATCTCATTCTTTATAATTAAATGGAATACTGGTTAATATAAGATCTCCTTTTTAATCGATTAATATTTTTAAATAATCGATATTAGTCCCCACAATCGTTATTATTAAATACTGAAATGTCTTCGCGAGTATGTACCCAACTACACATATTCACATAGACATCCACAATACCTCTAACCATGGACTACACAAGGACCCCGAGTAGAAACACAATTTTATACTGTTATATTAGTCACACAACTACATACCTTGCTCCGAACTTATATTCGATGTACTCGAAACATTTTAAGCTACTTAGTGCATAGCATTTTATAAATATGTAAAGTAAGATTCTAATGAAATTGCATAAAGGCTCTGGTATACTACGAGCTCACAAACGAGAATTTAGTGTATCATTCTCGCCTCGAGTCTCATCAGTGATATATTTTTCTAAATTTATAGTTATGATTGTTTTTAGTTATTTTAAACACATATAAAGAACCTGATTATTAGTGTGTGATTTGTGTGTATGTGACATACCTTGGCGGCGTGCTTGAGCCGCTGCATGTCGGGGTGGTGCACGTGCTTGCCGCTGGCGGCGGTGGTGGCGGCGGCGAGGTCCCGCAGTGCGGCCGCCACGTCACGCGCCGCGTGCAGCAGCAGCACCTGCGGCTCGGGGTTGCCCGACCCCAGCGACATCGCGCCCAGCTTCACCACCTCGCACAGTTGCACTAAACACACGTAACTTCAGGTTCAATATCACCTGTGTTCCCATGGAAAAGATAACCGATGTATCTATCACTGCGACCACATCAAAGTCTACCGTAAATTGACTTATACTGCACCTGCTGATAAAAAAAGTGCAGACCCATTACAACGCCCATCAATAGGGGGCGTTGCGATACTTTACAATCGTGAGATTAAACCGGCCTCCAGAAAGATTTACGCAATATTTACAGTCACCATCCAGTCGGATATACCGTACATTGGTAATTATACTATTAACCGATCAAGGCACAAGAGTGGAACCCTCACCGATGGTGGTGACTGCGCTCTGTGCGGCGCCGGCGAGCTGGTCCTGCGTGCCGGCCGCTCCTCCCACCAGGGTCTTGGTGTCCTCCACCAGTGTTTTGGCTGTCTTCAGGATCTTCTCGCGGTGGTCCGAGAACGTGTCCGCTTCCTTTTCCGATTGCAAGGTGCCTGGAACAAGACGTCATTGTAGTCTTTGTTACCTATATTTTCGTGAATGTTTTCGACACTATTCCAATGGCCCAAAAATGTTAATCTTTCTTGGAAGTAAAAGAACTACATGAAAATAAAATATAACTTATTTCACTCCAGAAAAGAGGAATATTTATTAATAGAAAGCTCGTATAATCGGTGCAGAAGTTTGCCAAATAACCAACTGTAAACTCGCACACTATCTCTTTATAAAATGAGTGTAAATGTGATAAAATGAAGGTATCGTTACTCACCAGCACTGGCGAAGAGTATGGTGGTGTCGAGGTCTCCGATGATGGAGGCGATGGTAGCAGCAGCATCGATGCAGGCCTGCGTGCCGCGCGACCCCGCCTGCAGCGCGCCCAGCACCGCCACCACCTGACAACCACACGCACGTGGAACACGCTGGGAGCACTCAACTATCATAATGGCTCTACCATATACACAGGCTGGTGCTTGTATATTTAGAGGAACAGGCAGAGATGCATCTAGCGCAGCTTGTCATCTGACGATAATTGGTCACCAATAACTTAACGATAGTCATCAGCTTTGACCCTCAGGCAATATTGAATCGAACTCAGCTTACCTTCTCGTTGACGAGTTTGGCGTGGTCGGCGACGGCGCGCTGGTTCTGTGCGATGGCAGACAGGCGACAGTGGCCGCCCGCCTTGATCAGCTCCGACACGCCCTCGCCCAGCTCCACCACAGCAACGCGGATCCTGAGCATAAAAAAACAATGATTTATTCAATAAATCTCTCAGGATTATAATAACTTTTATAGACGATATTCAACATAGTAGGTGACCAGATTTGTTTTATCATTAGGCATCATGTCATAGGAAAAACTTACTCCCACACATTTATTTTCAATATCCAATTTGTATAATAGTGAGATAAGATGTAACAGTGCTGGAGAGCATTTTTGCCATTTGGCTAGAGCCTTATCATTATTTATATATTGTTGTTTAGTAACGTGGTCTGACCTGTTGGCGACGTCCCCGTTGGGTGTGGTGGCGGAGGCGCCGACGCTGTCCTGCGCGAGCTGCTCGTACTTTTGGCACATCTCGTTGCCGAGCTCCACCAGGCGGCTCGCGTCCGTCGCAGACTTGGCCGTCTGACACATACAGACAATAAGTTGATATTAATTCGACGATACAGTTTGACGCTTGCCGAACACGTTCGATTTCCTGATGAGGAATTCAGATTCGGAAACCTGAATGCTCCGCTTACATAGAAAATTTTCAACAACGCGCACAAGTTCCTGAATCTGAATTCCTGATCAGGAAACCTAATTAGGAAACCGAACGTGTGCGGCAAGCGTGAGACTTCCTGTTTTAGTCTTTAAATCATTTCTTGTGATATTATTTATTTCGTGTACTTTTGAAGTATTTATGAATTTAAATTTAAATGATAATATTTTTTAAAACTATGTGATTCCTCAGAATTAATTAGACTTAGATATAAATTATATCTAGTACACAACTCACAAAGTCTCCTCTCCAAATATCAATCATTCTAATAACACAAAACTAATTCTACGAATCAATATTCTTCCTGGAATTGTGATAGAAATTTCTTGATTTTTTATAATAAAGATCATTATTATTACTCACCATGTCCGTGGCCAGTCTTGCAATTTCCTTGGCGGCGCCCACCATCCTCGTCTGATAGTCGACGAACGAGTCTGTCTCGTCGTATGTGCCAATCAGTGACATCCTGCAGACAAACAACATCCAATGAACCTTCGAAACATCAACCTGTCTTATATTTATATCATCATAAAATGTCATTAATTGTCTTAACTATCTCGAAAATCATTAATTTACTAGACTATTGTAAATTGCTACGAATACTGAAATAACACACATAAAATTTACACATAATACAAATGTATATTTGAAAACTACAAACACCCATTAATATTAGTGTGAATTACTTCCAATATTACTTTGATCTAACGGAAAACCTACCACTGTAGTACATAAATAAAATACTTTTTACAAACACATACAATTTATCCATATTTCAGCTTGTAAACAAACACTATGTTTCGTGCACGTAAATAACGCACGCACGTCCGTCCGCGAACGTGTCTTCGCACGCACTGGCCGGTGCACGGCGAATTATTTCGATACATTCAAGTGCATTGATCTTTAAATCGATTAATACACGCCGTATTGATTGCTCGGAATTTGTTAAGTACAGTTTATGTTTTTGAGTCAACGTCATGAGCTATAAATTACTGAGGATCTCAAGCCCCTTCGTAATCACATAAACATGATATTTTGTCATTAATGTCGGTTATTCGGCCTCACTAGTCCTTCCTCCTGGATATATTTTTTTGTCCCAATTTTAGTACAGTTCAGCTATTCATTTCATATTATATATCGTTATATATTAATCATGCCACGTTATATATTAAGCACGTAAAGCCGTTGGTCCTGCGCCTGATCTCTCTCCGGTCATGTCGGATTGCCGTCTCACCGGACTATGAGAGTGAAGGAATAGCGAGTGCACCTGTGTATTGCGCACACACTTGTGCACTATAATATCTCCTGCGTACCTGGCTGATCTCCGTTGAGATTGCCCGCCGTGGCCGAAACTGGCTAGGAGGATTTTCATTTCATTTTCAATCATGCCATTGAGTCCTTAAATATTCCAACAGATCTCGTAGTTTTATACCTTCAAAACTGTAAGAGAAATTTACCATAATACCTCCCTACACGAACACTAACATTAACATTTCCGTAACATCCGTGTGATGCATTCATTAATGAGTAAAGTAATACGGATCGGTCGATTGTAAATCAATCAAAGGTAGTATTTATAGCGGTTGGATCACCGACGGGACGGGCGCGTCACTGGCCGCACGCCAATTGCAGCGATTACTTGTCGGCCTATGCACGGCCAATGTTAACTGTAGTGGACACGTACACCTGTTAGGGATTGCAGATAGGTCACTGTCTGTGGCGAATGCTTAGGAAAACGTATGAAAAATTAGAAAATATTTAATATTACGCATATTAATGGTAATGGGATTACTAAAAGACCATGTGAGAAGTGTTGATGCGTTACGTTAAGTAAGTTGGGGGAATGAAAGTAGGAGCTTGAAGAGTCAATATATTTTATCTCAATATACTGTAATTTTTTTTACAAGTTGATATGGATTTGGTCTTGGTATATGATCTTGGTATTGTGCATCTATAGTAATGAATATGTTAATCAAATATTTTTTGCATTAAGGTAACCTAACATACCTCCTCTTTCACTTATCACCGTAAGTTTTATACAATAAGACACTTCTACTAGCTCAAACTATAATATAGGCACGCTTCATATATTTAGACCTAACTGAACGCAGTTGACAGTTAGGCTAAACTCGCAGACACGCGTAAAATCTAGGAATAGCCGCGTTACTCACGAGTGACGCAAATAGGCCGCGGTTAAGGCCACGGGGCCCGCGGGCCGCCACCGAGCTCAAGGACGGGTCGAGGCAAGGGTTTAATGGCGGTAGAGAAAGATCTGGTAGGAGTGTAGTCGAAATATCAGTTGAGCTATAAACGTATTTAAATAGTATGTATAACAAAAACAACTACAGAAGTCAACTTGATAAATATTGTTGTAAAGTTATACTGATTTATAATTATGAGTGATACACTGTTCTTGATCTGTTTTAGCGTTACGATCTTGTATTATGGTAACAATTTTTAATGATTGCAAAATATTACTACTATATTACTTGTGAAAAGAGAGATCTTCTGCGTTTCAAAATATCAGACACAAATAATTGTTTCAGACAGTAAATATCGCGAAATTTTTTAACTTGTTTGAAGTTAGCATCGAGTTGCCACGGAGTTGTTTTTTTAAATAGTAACTGGAGTTGCGAAGAGTGATTGACGAGTTTTTGGTGCTATAGCGACTACAAATTGATATCTTTATGCCTGTTGCCTTTGAAGAGGAATTGTCCACGGTTGCCAAAATACACCGGTTTCTTTTACGAGACGTATACTGGTTGTTACAAGAATATGGTTCATCGGAACGAGTACTTCATCATGTAAGGTAGTTTATTTAGTCAAGTACAGAATCTCTATCCAACCAGTTGGCTAACTTCAAATCGGTGAAAAACTTTAAAGGCAATAGATGTAGTGTAGTTGTTAATGGTAGGATATTTGTATTCAACTGGAAAGCGATCACGCGCACAAAGTGTAGAGCTTGCCATAGTTACTCATGTAAGTATGTCGCGTTCTTCGATCAGCCTGTTTATATCCAGTTTCAATCGGGCCGGCACAATTGTTTCGATTATACGGAATATTCATCTTTATACTCCATCGCCTTAGGTATTTAATTAATGTAAACAAGAATACATATGATTCCTGGGTAGTCAATTTTTTTTTACGAAAGTAACAAAATGTTGACGAAGACAAGACGAAGATTGCTGTGTCAATGAAACTACAGTGTGCAACAAACATTTAAAATTATAAAATTCACTTTAGGAACAAAACAAATAACTAAAAACAAAAAATAATCAGAAACATAGCAAAAAACATGATAAATAAACCAATTTCTACAATTCGGAAGTGTATCGATAATTAGTGACTAGTTAACCGTTTAAATTGAATGGTGGTCAGTTTTAATGGCGTGCTACGTGACAATCGTACTGCTTAATATTGTAGGGTTATCAATTACGATCTATTGGGAAAATGTTTAGCGTGCCTGTCGTATTAGTTATTTTACAGTTGACAGGTTGAGATTTTTTGTAAAAGTATTGTACTTTATGATAATTAATTGTGTTAGCGTTTATTAATGAATAACTATGACTTTATAATAACCAAACACTTTTAATAAACGGGAATAAGAGTGCCAAGTGTTGTGTAGGTTATGAAGACGTTTATTTTGGAATGAAATATTTTGTAAAGAGAAATGGACAAGTAAAATACCTTTTTTCATGGTTTGTTTACATTTAGTTAAATTCTTAAACCAATGCAGTATAGTCAGTTCACACTTAATTTGGAGCCTTCTCCAGTGAGTATCAGATGCAGTGGTGTAAGTTAGTGCGTACCTGTGCTCGGTGAGTCGTGCGATGGCTCGTGCGAGGGTGTCGAGCAGCGGTCCCACGGCGCCGCGCTGCGTGCTGAGCTCCCGCACGCACGCCACCAGCTCGTCCAGCGCCGCGCGGCACAGCTGCGTCTGCGAGTCCACGGCCCCGTGCGCGCTCACCGCCTGCAGCACACACAAGCTATAGCACCGTTGTATGAGGATATGTTGGTGTTGGTGTCGCGTGTGGTTACCCGTGGGTTGCCGGCGGCATCACGCGCGGCATGCAGCAGCAGCGCGGCGGTCTCGAGCACGGTGCGCGCGTGTGCCAGCAGCGCCGCCTGCGCCGCCGACTCCGTCACGTTGGACGCCGCGCCCACCGCCCCCACGCACACTGCCTCCGCGTACGACACCTGCATCCATACACACACTAACTACTATAAACTATGCCAATACAAACCTATCCATACAATGGATACGTCTCATTCAATAAAATTATACTTCAACTAGCTTTTGCCCGCGGCTCCGCCCGCATTAAAAAGTTTTTCCGAGATAAAAGACCCGGTTTATATTTCCCCGGGATAAAAAGTAACCTATGTGTTAATCCAGGACATGATCTACCCGTGTGCCAAATTTCATCGAAATTCGTTCAGTAGTTTTTGCGTGAAAGAGGAACAAACATTCATACATTCTTACAAACTTTCGCCTTTATAATATTAGTAGGATATTACATTCTCATTTCCAAGACAATGTTGCCTTCATACTACTGTTTGACAATAGTATTAGACAATTAACGTACCAGTTGTTTGACGGTGTGTCCAAGGTTTTCTGCCTCGCTCTTAGCGGCCAAGCGCAACGGCTCCAAACGCTCCAACATCTCTGACGCGCTGTTCTCTATCTGTTCCGAGTAACCTACAAGAACAACCGTGACTTAAGCACCAAAGTCATCATAACAAACACATTAAATAATTTTATTATGAATTGATATTAACATTATGCTATATCTTTGGTTAATGAATTGTTGTTCAACTGTTGTTGGTTTCATTGTTTCGACTACCCAATCCTGTCGTCAAAAACCGATACACACACGTAAAATTACAACACATAAGTCTTCTGACGACACTTATATAAGACCTCGTTTTCGGACGTGAGGTTTCGCACGGCGCGTGTGACGTTGTATCTCGCGGCGCTTGCAGCGGCCTGCATCATCACATACGTAAACACGAACGTATGACAATGGTTATGTATAAAGATGCCGAGGGATAAAAGATGGAGCCAGGTTTACCTTGCAGCGTGTTGGCCTTCCTGGGCTGCAGCTCCTGACCGACCGCCTGTATGCTAGCGTGATCCAGCTCGCGGAGCTGCTTGTTGAGTGTCTCCAACGCCGCAGCACACTCGCGTTGTCCTGGTGCCTTCTCCCTGTCACAATAACAAACTTATTTAAATATATATAGCACATTCTCTTATCAGCAGTTCAAAAGAAATCGTCATATATTTATACCTCAAACTAATACAGAAAACTCTTTATTAATAGTAGAAGCATTGGCTAAATATCAAGTGATATCGGACCAGCCCCCTTAGAGCATATTATAAAACACGAAACGAACGTCAGCGTCGTTCGATGGTGATTGGTCGAGAGATTGAGACGTAAATCACGCGTCAGTGTCTTCACCAATCACAAGACAGGGAAGTTCGTGTCGGGATTGTTTTGTCACATTCTAGAGGACCTGGGCAGTGTGCTCAAATCCATAGCTCTTCACCCACCCTCTTTTTTTATTTGGCGGCTTTTGCTATATATACAGTTATCTGTGGAAACTATCATGGTAGAAGCTACTAACCTGATCTGCGTGACGAGCGACTTGATGCTGTCGGAGACGGTCTTGCTATGTGTGGCGAGGTTCTGCCACTGCACGCGGTCCTGTGGCGACAGCACCAGGTGCTTGGCGGCTTCTAGCATCGAGCACGAGCCGGATATTATGTTCCTGGTGTAACATACATTTTGAACTTATATTTGTATTTATACAGAATGCTCCAAAAAAATTATAATCGCTTTAAAATTTTCGCACTTTTGTATTGCAAAATTGTCGGTTAAAAATATGTAATAACTAAGTTATCTGTTTTATGACGTACTGATTGTATTATAATTTAAAGTTTGCTATTATTTAAACTATTGCATTCTTAAGAACAATATTCGATGATTGATGTCCTAAATGTTAAATAATACACACATACTACATAATAGATGCCCATAGACATATTATACCTAATTAAAAATAACATTATGTTTAGTTCCATACCTGCCACAATCCAGAATGGCTTCCTGGCTGAGCCTGGCCTGCGGTGAGATCTTGGCAGGGATGGAGGCGAACTCGGGGCTGTCCGCGAACTGGCACAGCGACCGCACCGCGTCCTGCAGCGGACCCGTCGCCGCCGCACAACGGGCACGATTCTCCTAATCGACAGATTGTTACCAGTGCCGGATTAGCCCATAAACAAATTAAACAATTGCTTAGGGCATCACGTCTTGGGTGGCACCAGAAACAGCACAAAAAAAATGCTAGCACATGAAAGTAAAGCTGTTTGAAAATCCGCGCGATTAAAGACTGATGTTAGTTTACTTATGCTAGGGGGGCCCTACAGGCGTGAATTGCTTAGGGCATCAAGTTGTCTTAATCCGGCACTGATTGTTACATGTATATACTAGATACTAGAGCTAGGATAAGGCTTTCCTAGTAATAAAATTTAGAATTGATACTCATGCTATGAATGACAAGGTATAGAGAACAGTATTGTTAGGAGTCAATGTCCAATGTGATAAATATTATTATAATTCACAATTGTTCCGTCAAATCGAAAAAAAACCGTGCTTCTACCATTTGACTTTATTATCGCTCAGAATGACCTACACTCAATTACATATTAACTAGACTTCTGCTCGCGGCTCCGGCCGCGTGAAACAGTTTTGCAGGCATAAAAATATTTTCGTTATGAAAAGTAGCCTATAGCACTCAGAAGTAATGTAGCTTCCTATCAGTGAAAGAATTTTCAAAATCGGTCCAGTAGTTTTTGAATTTATCCCTTGCAAACTAACAATCAAATCTTTCCTCTTTATGATATTAGTATAGACAATATATTACCCCGTCAAACCCCGCTTATATATAAATGTATGGGGAAACCCTATATACTCGGACGCTGACGTCCGTAGCGGGGCATGACGAATCAACATTGAGATATCTCATCACCATTATCAGCTCATCCCGAATAACCTCCGTATACTAACATCACTATAGTCGGTGTCCAACGCCTTGATCTCCTTGACGAGCGCGGCGGTGGAGTTGGCGACGTCTTTAGCGGCTTGCACGAAGTGTCGCTTGGCTTGCGGCTCGGCGGTCTTGCCTGACGCCACTCGGCACGCGTTGCAGAGGGCGCTCGTGTGTTTCGCGATGACGGTGGCCGCCGACAGGACCTGGGCGGAAGAGTGCGTTTTTTATATTGTTGGGAAACGTAATTTATATAGATTTGGGTGGTGTCTGAGTATTTTTAATCGATTCAGTAGTAAATATCTTTATAAGAGAAAAGATAGCAATATTTTAGAATCATGAAATTCGAAATTGCCATAATTAAATATGGTTCATTGGCAACCTACGTCCAAGTGTTAGCCCCAGTGGTTCGTTTAACGTCCCACAGTTAAACATGTAGTGTAAGGAGGTGGTCGTACCTGGTGCTGGTTGGTGGCGGAGTCGGCGAGGGCGCGACAGGCCTGCTCGATGGCCACAGCGGCGCGTGCGAACTGCGCCTGGTCCACCGGGCCTGCACGACCTGCCACCGACGTCTCGTCTGAGATCGCCACCTGCACACACACACACACACATTATATAAATATACTGAAGTACAGATAGAGGCACGAGTCGTGACCACACTCGTGATTGGTCGGTTTGACATCCAACTCGTCGATGTGCAGCGTGATTGGTTACTTCGATGCTCGTTGACTATTGGTTTACATGTGCTACGCGGCTACTAAACACTTTCGTTCAATTTGTACATTTGCGTGCTCGCCCCCACCATTGTTCTTGTGTGCTTGTAACTTGTGACGTTGATTGTTCTAAGAAAAAAAGTATAGATTAAAAATATGGTACGTACGAGGTACGCGGCATGCGCGGCGCACTCGACGAGCTGCTGCGCGGCGCCGCCCACCGCTGACACGCTGCGGCAGAACGACTCCGCCTCGCCACGCTTCGCGCTGCCCGCCATGCCCGACATGCCCTCGCCTGCACACACACACACACAAACAATATAATTACTTTGGACTACATCGATGTTAACACATCCGTCATACGCTCGTCTTAACATACAATATGCTAGTGGAAGTGTACAATTTTGTAATGAGAAGTCTTGTAGGGAAAATTTTAAAAAACATGTGCTTTATATTTTGGAGAAATATCGAAAGGGGCTCGTCAACCTATAACTGTCATCGATTTTCTATAAAACAGCGATACCATGATCGAAGCAACGTACTAAGTACTTGTATGTTAATCCTAATATAGATATCCAAGCATGTACTGACTGAGGCTCTTGCTGTGCTCGACGACGCAGTCGAGGCAGGCGAAGTACCCGAGCTCGCTGAGCGGCTGCGTGGGCGCGGCGAGCAGCGGCCGCGTGCTCTGGATGCTGCGGATGGCGGCCGCGCACTCCTTCTGGCCCGGCGCCGCCTCCGTGCACACGTCCACCTACAGACCCACACACATAGCACATGACACCACGCATCACACAAACATACTTGGCAGAACGGGTGGCCAACAGTTAAACTCCCGACTACTCCATTTTTTTTTTGTACGGCCATCTTCGGCGCATTAGGGACGGCTGCGGGCTTCCTCCGACTCACGTCTAAGTTGTCCTCCGCAACCGCCCCTGCGCGTACCGCTGTTGCGGTCCTTTTCCTGTTGTTGCGGGGGCTCAGAAGCCCCCGAAACACCGTACCGTGCCCACCTTTTGGTGTCCGAGGCAGCGTGAGACACGCTGCCGTCCATCACGGGGGTCACAGAAGTTGGCTAGACTAATAGGTGGGCGGCACCTCCCGCCCACCCGTAACCCCCGGAGGCCCCTATTAGTCGCCTTTTACGACAGGCAGGGGATACCGTGGTGGAATTCTCCAAACGCCCCCAATCCACAGGGCGGGAGACGTCGGTCAGTCGTCCACCCGACGCCTCCTACGTCTCGTCTGGCGGCGGGAGGGATCACCACTGCGCTGGCGATCCCTCTCGGCACTCTCCTTCCGCGAGAGGACCGCCTCGCAGAAGTGGGCCACCGCCTGCCAGGCCTCCCGGCCGCCGACCATGGAAGCGACCACGACCGGCAGCGAGAGGTCTTCTCCGACGACTGCTCTGAGAGCGCTGCGTTCTTCATCCCAGGCTGGACTACACTCCAACGTATGTTGGGCCGTGTCCATTGGGCAGTTGTCACAATAGTGACACACGGCCGACTCCTCTATCCGTACCACCCGAAACAGGAACTCACCGAAGCAGCCATGCCCGGTGAGCACCTGCGTCAGGCGGTATGTTGCCGCTCCGTGGCGCCTGTCCAGCCATTCGGCAAAGACAGGACGCACTGCCCCGACTACTCCATTAAAAATACTAGCATGAACTTGTTTTTATGTTACATATTTTTACTATAGATTTGTATCGATTAATAACCATACTTTTAGAATATATCATTTTCACATACAAAACACTATAACCATTTGCAGTAACTGAATTTTACTATAATTGTGATTTACTTATAGCATGAATCTGTCAAACTAGTTAACTTACCAGTCGGTTAATGCTGTCGGTGACAGCGCGCGCCGCTGCGGCCAGTTGGTTCTTGGCGTTGGGCCGCGTCAGGTCCTGGCTTACAGACTTAGCGGTGCCCAGCAGCTTCGAGGAGTTCACCGTGACGGACTTCATCGAGTTCACCATCATCGATTGTACTTCGCGGTTCTGCATAAAAATAAAAACAACTCGAGATAAACTTTATTAATATGTCATCTAATGATATATTACGTATTCAACATGACTTTTCAACATTATTAGTTTTTATCCGAGACGATAATGAACCAAATATTACCAGAATTATCCTACAAGGGTAATCGACATTAGAAAATAGGATATGATTGAAAACGAGCGAACTATTTGCGTGCTGTCGCTAAGCATGCAAGCGTGTGACATCGGAACTCCGTCAAGAGAAAAAAATTGCGAGAAAAGGATTTCGATTAGGATTATTTCCCCCACCTCAGTCTGTCCCGCCATCTCCATGGAGACGCCGAGCAGGCGGTTGAATGCCTGCCCGAAGTGCTGGCTGCTGTCGGCCAACGCGGCCGGCTCCTCCACGCTCTGCACCACCTCTGATGACGCCGTGTTCAGCCCTAGGGCGGCAGAATTCAGCTCCGATTGGAGCTCGCTGTACATATCGATAGTTAACAGTTATTTTTTGTGAGCAATAAATTTAATTTCAGCAGATCAAGAGTTGGTAAAATAAAAGGAAGGATACATTACAAGTAATGTTCATCTAAGTTAGGTAAGGAGTTCGTATGAAAAAAAGCAGTAGTCTAAAATCCATATGCGTTGTCTGACAGGTTGATAGAAATATATTTACTAGCCATATCGACGCTGGAAAGCATAAACAATACTTTGAGGGTAACAGCATTTATGCTTTCTAGCGTCGATATATAAAAATGATTGCACGTACCCGTAGCTGCTGTCTGTGGGCGGGAACTCTCCCATGTTAAGGATGTTGAGGGTCTCGTTGATGTTCTCCATGGCGAGGTCCAGCTCCGCGTGCGACGGCACCGCCTCCATCGTCTGGTCTAGACCCTAGGTCACATAAAAAATAGAGCTAAATCATTGTAATGAGAAATTGGTGATGCTGAAATTCTAATGTAGGTGTATAATTTTTTTAGCGATATTAAAATTTTTACCAGATAATTTTAAACAGATATTACAAACTATCAAAATATTAAAGTTTTACAATATTTTGAAAAATTGCTAGTTGATGGTTCGAAGGATCACTTTTGTGAAGCACTATAGATAGAATTACCTGTGATATGTCCTTGGCGATGGACGCGATGGCAATGGCGTCCACCTGCTCCGAGGTGCTCATGTATTTCTTGACTGTCTCCACCATGGTCAGCGAGGAGTGCAGCACTTGTCGGCCGGATGATATCATTCTGTGAGTGGATTGAATCATTATAATTTGATGATTATAGATCTCAGAGGAATTTTTTTTTTTTTATTATTTTCGAAATGGTATTTCACTACAAGATACATGTAATTTTCAAAACCTTTTAATTATTTGTATTTTATGTCTCAATATTCGTCACTTTCTGTTTGTTAATGAAGAATATAAAGCGTCACGATTTTGTTAATCATGATGACAGTTGAAGTAATATAGTGTGTATGTACGGGTGCGCGTGCGCCGGTGCGTGCGCGGCGGCGGCACGGATGCCCGCGTTGAACTCGCGCAGGGCCGCCGCCAGGTCCGCGGCCGCACGCCCCCCACCCCCTCCACCCGCCGCGCCCGCGTCCCCCAGCCGCGCCGCCGCCGCCAGCTGCGCCGTGGCTGCAGCCGCTGCACGACGCGACGTGCGCAGGGAACAACTCGCCCATTCCGCCTAAACGTCACAAACAAATTCAATATTGATCAATCTCTTACGGTCGATTTCTTGATTCATTGTAATAAACTTACTGTTCGTTTTACTGTTAAATTATGACAGTTTCCTTATAGCTTTTAATGAAAGTGTTTACGTTGTGACTTTAATTGTCACTTTTACTTACACACTTTAATAAAAAAATGTCCGTATCAAAACAACAAAAACAAGCCTTACCGTCTGTCCAGGCAGTGGTTTGAGGTCAAAAGCCCTCACGGCCTCTTCAAGCTCGTCCAGCTCCCCTTGCAACGAACGGATGATTTCTGCCGCGGCGTCCATCTCCAGTCCCTTGTTCGAGATGCGAGCACGACCTACCGCAGACCTGTATAGAGAAACATTATGAGTAATGATACTTTTAACGACATCCGACATCAATGACAAGTTTGGTTGTCAACCCAATGAACGTTAACGTGCGATTTCCTGTAATATTCAAAAGGGGGTAAAATCTTTTCAAATTTAAAATTGAACAATTTCCCTTTATTGCAAGCCTATTTACGGTACTGAACATGCAATGCATACCTCAAGTCAGCGCAAGCCGTAGTGAACCGATGCGCAGTATCAGCCAGGTGTTTGGCTGTAGGCGCCTCTCCGACGGTGGGTAGCGCGCCGCGACAAGCCGCAATCGCATTGCCGCTCCTCTGCACATACAAATTGAAATTATAATTCAAAATATTTTCGAAAATCTACACTACTCAATAGAAGCTCGTATCAAGGTAACAAATAATTACATTAATCGTGGAATTGTGTTTCATACAGAGCCAATTTTTTTTATTGTAATATTTATTCTGCTTCAGCAGTGATTTATTTCCCGTTGACTGTTGTGTAATGTGTTACTGTACCTGCAGGAACGTCTCGGAGGCGGAGATGAGGTCGAGCCTGGCGGCGGCCTCGGCGGGCTTGTGCGTGGAAACCTGGACCGCGTCCATCACGCGAGGGATCTGCTCCTGCAGAATCTTGCACTCCTCCAAAAGGGTCTCCTGTGAGGACAAAACAATTGTGTAAATTCCAATTCAATTCGATGTATGAATTGATACATTCACGCCTTTTTATCCCCGAAGGAGTGGCAGAGGCGCAACTTAGTGCACCCACTTTTCGCCGTGCGTAATCCGTCTCATGATGTAATAGGGAGCGATTCTATCGCCATATCGGGCACAAATTCCAGGCTCCGGCGGATACTGAATTCTAGAAAAATCCAATATCACTATGCCCGACCCGGGGACCTCAGACCTCAAGATTGCAGTCTCATAATTTCTACTCACCATCCTTTCTACTATATTAATACAGTATTGTATTTACCTGCGAGTATTTATTAGTGTTGTACTGCGTCGCGTTCTGCGCTGAGGTGATGAGCTGTGTGGCGCTCGACGTCGCTTGACGAGCGCTCTCCTGTTACACAAATACAACAGAATATTTACTTCGTAAATCGTATAAACAAAAAAAATGGTTTTCTGCCTTTATAGAACCAGCAAATGTTCATTTGTTTGTTACGCTATGCTTTTAAAGACTGATTTCTGCAGAAACGATAAACAAAAAATCATTCAACTTGTTATGCAGTAGATAACCAGCCAGGTTGAGTCTATTGTATGAGCTGAGTAATCAGGGTAGGTACAAATTATATGTATAGTACAGGGTGTATCGTACCTGCAATCTGGCGACTTGAGAGCCGACAATGTCCTGTCCCTGCGCGTAGTCCGCGGTGATGTAACGCAACTCCTCCGCCGCTTTGCGAAGAGCTTCTTGTTTCTCGCGATCCTGATATAGTATTTATAAGTTAGTTACTTCGTAAATAGCTTCATAATCAAGATGCTTTTATCAGATATCCGACTCGAGGGACCAAAAGTTTGTACATTTTCTGCGTGAGCATTCGACATATTAACGGATTTTTTTGTAGTTACCTGAGGTGACGACGCGCATTGCCGAGCCGCCTCCACCATCCTGGCGGTGGCGTCAGCCAGCAACTTGGCAGCGGCGAGCAATTTGCGTTGCGAGTCAGATGGTGAAGCTTCGGCTTCCGTCTATATTATAAAAATAATACACAAATTTTATTATTGTGAATTTACTATTGTAAATTTACTCGACTCTCGCTGGTCTATATATTTGGACTAGACTAAAAACAAACTAATATGATATTATTTGGACTAGACTGAAAAACGAATATGATGTAAGTTCTTTATAAGTCTCACCTTAATATCAGTGATGAGCCTAGCGGTGGCCTGCCCCAGATGTCTAGCATGTCGCACAAGCTCGCCCGCGTCGCCTGCATCGGCCACACGCTCCCACGCAGTCAGCACGCTCTCAACCGCGCGAGACCGGCTCCAAGCTTGACCGCCGCGTTCTACACACGTTCAGAATTATAGAGGTCAGAACCATGGTTCTTGGGTGTATAATAACATTTGTATGATACAAACTTAATATCGTAACTTTACAGTTCATAACAGATTTGCTTGAAGGACCAAAACAATTTCTTAAGACGGCTGTACATATTGGGCCAAGGTACTGGCCAGCATGTTGGGTCAAAATAGTGAATTGTATATGTTCCTGTTTATACATTGATGTTTGACCATTCCGCATTTGCGGAGCGCGCCAAGATCCTTTGATGTGCGCACGAAAAACCGACATTCGCTTGGCCGGCCAATGTTGGCGCCAACTACCAACATACCCAATACCTTGGCCCAATGTGTACAGTCGCCTTATCCCCCACCACGTACACGACCGTGGAAGACGTCTCGTCCCCTCACCGATTTCACAATGCGCCAACAGTCTCTCGAGCTCGTCGGTGACGCGCGCGGCGGCGATGGTGAGCTGCTCGACGCCGGGCTCGGCCGCCTCGGGCACGGGCCGGCACGCCTCCACCAGCCGGTCCACCGCCTGCGCCACCTGCCGCGCGGCACTCATCAGCTGCTCGCGGCACGCCGGGTTGTGGAGCGTTGGGGCTACCACCTGCGAGAGATCAACACTTCACTCACAACCAAACAAGTGCGTTATTCACAAGTTACTACCAAATAGTTTGTTACCGTACTTTAAAAGTATAGATGATTTTTTTAGTCTCCGGTTATTTGACGACGCAGCTTTTTTTTAACTTCAGACAAACACGGACACATAATATCATGCTGTATAGAAAATTACTTGCTTTTCGTTTGTGGTTAAGTATAAAAAAAATCGACCTACACTACATTTATCCAAGTTCTCACCTTAGTACAGGCGACGAGCTGGCTGGTGGCGAGCGCGCAGTGCGTGGCGGCCGCGATGATGTTGTTCTGCAGTTGCTGGTCGTCTTTGCATTGCGCGGCCACGTTCTTCGCCTTAAGCACCAGGGCGGCGGTCGTGTTGGCTACTGCCTTTGCCAGGGATAAAAGAATATCCTGCGGAAGAGAGCAGTTTATACTACAATTGTGCTATAGAAAATGGAGCGAATTTGTGATTGAAATTGGCTTGATATGGACTAATCCTATATTACAATTTTTATACATGTTAAGGGCCATGTAGTGCCTGGACATTGATTTCCTGCTCTCGACTGTTTCTTTTTAATTTTTTCCATTAATGTTAAACCATTAATATGGCCTATTTTGGCTAACAAACTATCTCATAAACTTAACTAATGAAATGCATTATGGTAAAATCTTCAATCTAAGAGAGTACCGATTTTTTTTTCATATTCCCTATTCAATAGCTTTTTCATCTGGTTCCTTCAGAGTGTGCTATAATAAGGCGACTGACGTCATATCTCTCAATACAACATAATTCTTGAATCTCGGGCAAAGATTAGAATTCATACCCGATATAATAGTTAAAAAAAACTAAATAGCACGTTTTATAGAAAATCGAACTTACAGTAAAATACATTTTTTTCTTATGTACACTATTCTCAATTCAAATTTATTAAATTTATTTTCTATTTTTTAGTTCGATTTTCTATAATACGTGTTTTTAAGTTTTTTTTAAACTATTATTTATTTTTCATTTTATAGTTCTGTTCAGATGTCACTAGAAAATAAACGAAAGCGCCTTCTTGTAACAAGTAGGTTTTAAAAAAAATCTATTATTCAGTTTTAGTTGGATTTTCTATAAAAGCGTGTTTTTAGTTTACAATATTTAATTGTCATCGATCCTTGATAAGTATGCGAAATTACGATTTAATCCCACGTTTTGAAGGGGTTCAATATCATGCTCAAAGTTTCCGTTACATATATACATACATAAGTACAAAGATTTGGAAGTCTGAAGCTAATAAAAGCGTGTTAATAACAGCTATAGATAGCTCTTCATCACATTATATACGGGATGGAACTCCGAGAATTGTCGGGACACTTTTACCTCTCTCACCCATGATGTTATGTGTGCTGGCACTTGGCGACACGATATGTAAAACAAATTAAATAGTAGTTCAATGCGAGAGGTATTTTCCACGCATTTTTCCATAGAAGCGCGTGTTTTCAGAAGGATTTATATCAGACAAGTAAATCTCTATCTTTAGCATAACTAAGGTATGTTTAACTGATTTATCATTCATCTCATTCATTTTGTGAGACTACCAAGAAGCATATTAGTTTTTTTAGCCTTTCCAAATTATTAGCCATTCATCTATAGTAATATTATGAAGAGGAAAGATTTGTATTTTTGTGTTAGCAACAAATACACTCTAAAACTACTGGGCCTATTTAAAAAATTCTTTCAACAATATTAAGCTATATTATCAGCGTGTAACAAAGACTACTTTGTTCCGGGAAATTATAAAGCGGGACTTTTATACAGGAAAACTTTTGCACGCGGACGGTACCTTGAGCAAAAGCTAGTAGTTATTAAAATGTTTGTCTTGTTATATTTTGTCTTGGTGTGAGTGGAACGCCGAATCTAATATGCAATGGTGTCCAAAAATAAAGACGTCGCGCGATAGTCCCAGAAAAATGCTGGCCAGAGTTATTAGATGTACATCGCCTGGCACCTTGATACACATAATAAATAGTTATACCAGCCCTGTATTATACACTGTCCCACTGCTGGGCACGGGCCTCCTCTACTGCTGAGAGAATTTAGGCCTTAGTCCACCACGCTGGGTACATAATGCCTAATATTCCTTCAAATTCGTCCCGACCTTTGTCGGCCAGAATTCCGGCAAATTTTATTAGATGCAAGTTCACTTGTGTAGTCAGCCAACCTGAGCTAGGCCAGCGTGGTGGACTCAGCCCTAAACGATCTCAGTAGATGCCCGTACTCTGCAGAGGACATTATATGAAATAGGGCTGGTATTATTATTACTCCTGTGGGCCTCGGTAAGAGCCAATGCGGTAGAGTTCACCACATGTAGTCTTAGGTTAAAATGGACGTTTATCTTCAGTTGCTGTTTTCCGACGTCTCATAGTTTTTTTTAATTTTTATTATAAGTTAGTGGGCTTTGTACAAATTAGTTTTGAACATGATGCAAACAGCTCCGCAATCTTTAGAAAAATAATTTATAATATCAAAAAACTATACTAGATGTATATGTATGTATGTACAATATTATCTGGCATTGATTCTCTCATGCTGTGGGATTCGAACCCGGTTCCATACAAGTAAACTTCAGGCTTTGCAAGCCCATCTCGCCGTGTCATGGGGTATATTAGTCGAGTACGTTTGTCACTACGTTTATTTAGACAGTTAGTCGTAAATAAAAATACCAAATAAATAAAAGCAAATGTAATTCAACAAAATAATTTGCGGCAGTGACAAAAATAATATAACATAATAACTAATATAGCCCACAACCAGAGTTTACTTGTAATTAGGGACAAAAATATCGGAACAAATTGTGAATAAAATAAAATAAGGTTTGAATTTATTTCTCATAAAAATAAAAAAATGCGTGGTAATTTTAAATCGTAGTCTTACGCGTCTTTTCCTATCGTTTTACTTGCTTTTGTAAGTCTTCATCATTCAGTAAAGTATATTTGCAATAAAATAATAATCACAATATATTGCCATTGAATAAATGTCATACATTTTTACCAAATACTGTCGCCATTTGCAGATCTAATAAAAAAATAAATCCGATATTTTTGTCAGAAAATGTATGACAAAATTAAAATAAATAAAAACTAAATTCGGGTAACGCTACTTTACACGCGAGAAGGCAAAAAATATTTAAACGTCTGTAAATGTATGGCAATAAATCTTTTATACTGACGTGTCAAAAAAAAACAAACAAACAAATGTATGTATGTACAAAAAAATCACAATCAATTGCATAGTTAGCTGCATTTAGACTTAATCCTGTACAAGATTTTAAATAAAATTAACAAACAGTTATAAAATTCAACGATTAGCTGCCGAATTAGTTAACATAAAAAATCGCAAAAGACTAGAATTAAGCAAGCATTTAGAAACATTGTTACCCATAAAACATAATATTAATGGTACCTTAAAATTACCATTATACCAGTGCCTGGTGTTTCATAAATAGCAACACAAAATTGGCTGACAGACTCACAGAAATAGTTAATAATCAGTGAAATAAATTTTAAAAAATTATAGTGGATGAAAAAAATATGATTCTTTATGGCATGCTAAAAAGCCAAATATTTTTTTTCGAAATTACCTATTTCTTAATGAAAATTATAATTTAAGTATATAATTATGTGAATTTTATCAAATGTTCATTGTGTTGCTATTTATAAAGCACATTATCTTAACCTAAAACTAACCTTCAGTTAGTGATAATACCTATAAAATAATTTACGAGGACGGATCCAGGGTGGATGTAAACCGGACTTCCTGTGCCTAATGCGGACAATACTTGAGGAATGATCCGAGTGGGGATACTCATCATATTATATTATATTATTTGCGTTGTCCAAATGTTAACGTTATAAAATGTTAGATGTTAATTCATATTATCTTTTGTATTACCCAAAAATGTTACTCATGTATATTGGTTTAGAGAAAAATCACACGAAACTTATTTCGCAATTGTTTTTCAAAACCGAATTTACTTGTCATATTCTACAATAGTGCTAAAAGCGGAGACCTTTTGATATTAAATCATATTTAACCCCTTCTACAGTTCCCCCGTCCACCCTGGATAAACTATGGCTCACATGGCAAGACTATTCTAATTTTAGAGCGTTAACTTCACCAAAACCTAACTAGAATAAATTATAATGTCATTACGCAGTCTTTTCCCAAAATATTTTGGTCTTTCCAAATATTGCATTCTACCAAAAAAACGAAAACAATTTAGAATTTCAAGAAATAAGTCTTATAATTTATGTGTTGCCAGGAAAAAGACGGCAAAATGAGAGATTCAAAAAAGGAACTTTGTTTAATGTGGCAATTAATTTAGAAACTTTATCTTCATATAAATGTATATTTCTGTATTTTATGAATATACCTCATAGTTCTTATTACACACTCATGGCATACATGACACCGAACATCGCGTCAGAAAGTAACGTCAGTCACCACCCTACTTTAAACTTCATTACGAAGGGCGACGGTGACGCCACCGTCCAACAGTCTCTTTACTTTCCTATCTCTCACGCTGATGGCAACACTAAAATGTCTATCTGACTACGCTACGATCGAACACACACATACACACACACCCTACAAACGGACCCAAAAAAACTGATCATACTTTACATACTGTGATGTAAATATCCCTGAACCATACGTAATCTTACATTTAAAATGAGATTCTTTTGTGGCTTCGTACAAACATTTCCATTTTATAGCCAGTGCCGTCACGAGGGCGATGCGAGCGTTACCCGGGCAAAGACGCAGGCCCTAGAGGAGCGCAGAAATAACCAAAACAGAACCAAGTTTTAGGCTATCCATGGGCGCAGTTATAGAAGCTAACACCAGACGCATAAAAGGCTAGTACGGCGTTGTTTGTGCTAAACTCAGCTACACGATTCGGCTGGCTAACAAACAAGGCGTAGCATCTCATTCGCATTAGGGTAATAGTCCCAATTCTTACTGAAAACACCCTTTACCTCACCATTCAATTGCATCAAATCTTATCATAATATTGTAGCCTGTAAACTGGCTATACAGTACGTCAATATATTAAATAATAAATTATATCATTCTGATAACGTTGTAAACATATAAGCTTATACTATTAGAGTTAATATAATACTCGTAATAACATATAGGCTAACGGACGACCATCATTATGTATCGTATAAGCTTTCAATAATGGTGCGATAGTTTCACCTCTGCTTATCCTTAGTGTGAACTTGCGTGTTTCAGTTATTTATTATAATAATACCTGCATGGATAACTCTTTCTTAAAACAAGGCGAAAACGTTAAAAAACATATTCTTCGACAGAAAAATAATATCTATATGTCATGGATAAAGTGACTATTCTACCCAAAAATAAAGTCAAGATTCAATAGTACCGAATAAAAAAATATATATAAACCTACCCTATTAAAAAAGAGTCAAAAAATGGCAACATTTTTATTGGTTTCCCGCTGACTTATTCTACAGTGCCACAAGGAGGGAAAAACTGTTACTATTTCAGAACACTTTTTAATTAGATTGCTAGTAAAATATGATATGTTAATTGTATTTTTGTGCGAATTATTTTCCTACACCCGATTTTGAGATTGCTATGAACCTAAAATCTGCGACCTACCATAACCAATGCTCGTTACAACCGCTACCATCCTGATTGTCCGCCTGTCTCTGACTCTCCTCCCTATTACAATCATTAGGAATGAAACACTGCAATAGCAGTACTAGAAACACGAATATTAGCGACAGGAAACACAATATATTTAACCAATGCTCTTTCCATATAGCTATCAACTCTGTTTCCAGGCAGACGCATTGTTGGCAACATTTCTCGTCAGTTCGCGGACATCGCCGCTTGCAATACTGACAGAAACCTTTGATACCATCCCCAGTAGCTCTAAACGTAGGGTTATAAAAAATACGAATCTCAGTCTTGCCTTTTGCCTCTTTGCCGTTGTTTAATAAGTCAGTCCGTCTGTCCCTAACTTCGCTAGTGTAGTATTTCTCGCTCTTTTTCACGAAATTCTCGAACCCGTCGCGTCTGAGTTTACTGATCTCGTTTTTAGTGAAACTGGCGTCTGCTGTTTGCATGTACGTTTCGGTAGTTGTGAGCACCCTATTGTACCTATCTGGGTCGAATAACTTCATGTTCAAAGCACCCGATACTTTGACGTCAGAACCGGTTTTAGTGATATCATTTTTTATACTATGGCACTCGATTTTCTTATCTTTATATCGATTGAATTTCTCGTTTATATCGTTCTTATCGATATTGTTTGAGAGGAAGAACTTTTCGCGGAGCAAATCGTTTTTTGAACGCCTGTTGAAATCGATATTCGAATACTCGTGTGTCGGTCTATCGAAATTGACATTTACGTAATCGTGATTAATAAAATCCTCCTTGAAATTGTATATTTTATCCGATATAGTTTTAGGATACAATTTGGAATTGTCGAGATAATCGCCTATAGCCTCGTATTCACTTGACTTTTTATCGTTCTCATTAGACGAACTTGTCGATAAATCTTTCCTCAAATCAGCGAATTTATCGACTTTTTCATCGAGGTAGCCCTCGCAATCTTCCATTATAGAATCGATATTAACATCACCTACTTTATTAAGGTCATTTTTACTATTTCTGAAATGGTTTATATCATCGATAGTAACCGGCTTTCCGGCTTTAAGCAACATGTTACAGTAATCCAAACTCCTATAATAATCGCTCTCCGACTCTTCCTGGATGACGTCTAACGCGCCCCAGTTCCTACTGGTGTCTACATCCTCGTATATACCATCATCATCATCACACTTTCTATCACTGCCGACCATCACAGTCGGCTTGACGTCATCACCATAATCGTGTTTAACCTTCGGCTCTGGTCTTAAATCGTCGGGACAATCGAAATCGTCGCCAAACTCTTTGTTGCGTCCGAAAAACACGTTGTAAAAGTTATCATAGCAGTAGTTAAGTTTCCTGTAGAAGAAAGACTTCTTGCTAAGCCTAGCGCGGTCTGTGGTGTCTGTTACCTGCGTCTCCTTGTCCTCCTCGGTCTCCTCGCCGATGGTGTGCAGCACGGTGGTGGACGCCTCGCCCACGCGCGACGCGGCGTTCAACAGGTTCTGCCGCGGCTGGAAACGCAACAAACGGTTTTATTTAGTTTGTGAATTTTATAGTTTTATTGGAAGTATATTTACAGATAATAAAATCAAAAAGCTCATTAACTGGGTAATTTTGTATAGACTATTGGAATGATAGTATGACAAGAGACGCTTTATATGAAAAATACTGGAGCGATCAGTTTAACTAGTATAGATGACCCAAGGCAGTAGAGGTACCATCTCTTAGTACCCACCTCTTTGGTCTCAGGCTCGGCAGCCTTCAGCAGATCGCTGAAGGCGAAGCAGAGCTTCCTGGTGGCGTCGAGCAGACGGTCGCCATTGTCGCCGTCGTCCATCAGCGCGGCGATCATGCGCACGCCCTTCGTCATCTCGGGCAGGTTGGTCGTGATTGTTGTGATGGCCGCGCCCACTGCGGTGTGGTCCACTTCTTCTGTTGGCCCTGATGACAAAATAACCAAAATTTTCATAGATAGATATATAAGAAACTTGCTGGTCTAAATCAGCTTAAGGCTATACTACATGACCGATTCTGATTTGTTTGTAGCTAGTTTATGATCATGGGCCAAATCTATAACTGGTGTCGAATTGTAACATATACAGTGTCATTTCAACATTGCGTTACTAAATGAAACCACATATTCAGCGTGACCTCTGCTAACATCGTGCAAAATATTATCCATGGGTAACGCATACTTTCGCCAATAATCCAGATTATAGTTTTATAGTTTTTTAATCACGCTGTGTTTTAGCGCGCTTGACTTTATTCAGTGAATCACGTCACAGCTGACGATGTTATTACAAAACCTATAGGATTAAGAAGGGCAACTCACAAATTCACTTGCAATACATTCACTCACATAGCTGCAGCAGTACCGCTTGAGACGTGGAATTTGAAATAAAATAATTAAATTGCTACTAGAGCAGTCCCTACTCCCTAACTAATACGTTATAAATATCAACATGAAATAAAAAGTTGTCATGTTATTGTGTGAAAAGGAACTAATTATTTTTTAAGTGTTATGCTGTAAAGAAAAGTATTAATTCTTTAATAATAAACTTTGTTTTCGTTAATAAATAAGTTTACCTACCGAAATAGGTAGGTACTTAACAACTCGCAGTCACTATTAAAAAAGTTACAGGATTTTAATCTATTGATATCATATTTTTTGATTCCGTATGATATTTCAACGTTTATTTTAATTTTAACATCAATATTTCTGGACGTCATGCCTAAAATAGGTTTACGTAAATACTTTATACTACCAAACGCCTTATTATGCCTTCTGTACCTTCTAATCTCTAGCTACATTTTGTATCGCGTCAGAGTCGTTGATCTTGTTACTAACACATTGAAACTAACGTGCAGATACCAACATGTTGTGTCTCTTTCGCACGCCATTCAATACAAACACGCACTCAAACACGCTGTGTTGCCAGTATAAACATTTTTACCGACAAGTTTGCTAAAATGACACAGCTTTTCAAAGAATCGGATATTAGTTTATTTATCACATGGATTTCTAACACACTTAAATAAGTGTATTAAATAATAAAATAACTAGGGCAATTATGCTAATGAAAAGTCTACTTAAACGAATACGCAGCAATATGTTTGTATTGTAAAAATAACATTACTTTAAGCAATAAAGCATACCAGAGCTCTAACATCATTTAATTTCAATATGCATTGTGGTACGGTTAAAATAGCATAGAACAATGTAAAACTAAAATTGCAAGATATTGCAGAATAAGGTAATAGTACCAAAGCTTGGTATCCCTGTGGGAGCACGTGTAACACGAACATCAGCTGGCGGGGCCAACGATCGCGCGCGCCAGCGGGCGCACGGCGCACTTGTCGGCATGTTCTTTGTATAGGGCTGCCATTACCTAAATTGCCGACGCCGGACAAACACGGCAAGAATCCCGGACATTTGGGCGAAATATGGGTTTATTCCCGGACATCTCTGACAGAGTACCCCAGTATCTCCGCACCGCAATAACAATCGTAATTTTTAATAGTTCCTGCCTGAGTAATAATACCTAAAACTGGCGTTATTTACTAACCACTTATTAAGTGACTCGACCAAGTGCACAAAAATCCTTCTAAATACCTATGTTTTACCTACTTACAATAATTTTGGTTATTAGTCAATTGAATATCCTGGTTATTTTAAATTAAGTTCAGCCATTACTATACGTACGTAAATGTTACTTATTCTTGACAAAAATGTGCGTGTATTCTATGAAGTGGTAAAAATTAACGTTTTTTACCCTACTAGTAAATTACGACAATTCCAGGTAATAGCAATAAGTACAAGTGATATTTATCAAAATGTGTAACGTTTCGAAATACATCGAGATTCGCGGTCCGGGATTCGTGGACTTTATGCCTATCCCGCGCGGCTTAAAATATGGCCCCGCACTGGCTCCTCCAGGCGCATGCGCCGTGGGGCGCGGGGGCCTGCGCGCGCGTTGCCCGCCAGTCGCCCGGCAGCAACACGACGTGGCGTATGTCGATTTACGTACTGAATGTTAGGCCGATGCTCCCTATGTACTTACCGGTACCTATTGTAATTTTATTATTATATCGTTTTGTATCGATCCGAGTGACCTTGTCTCTGACATCGCTTCGGAAGACGCGAGCCATGTGTAGGTAAAAACCTATTAGTTTAGTAGTCCTTTGTCGGCTTTTATGCGCACACGATCAAATGTTCTCTAATTGTAATTATTATTCTATTGTGTTAATTTTTAAGTTTCTGTTGTGGTAAACTATGATTTACATTTACAAAGCTCGTGAATAAAGTGTTAATGTTTCCTTGAAGGTCGTTGAAATGTCTTTTGTACTTTTAGGGATTACTGAGTAAATGTTCAAAATTCCAATCTTCAAGAACCTCGTTGACACTCGTATCATAACGGTAGCATCATAGTCGGTTTCACGAAATCGATCGACGAATTTGACGGCTTGAGCGTGCGATTCTTGCTGATGTATCGTGTGATAGTTGATGGAATCTTAGGGTTGTGAGGCTTTTTGATAAGCTACGTGCGGTGTACGGACTGTGACCATTATCGAAGATGCTTCAATGATTTCAGTCTTCTAAAGGAGACATAACTGGCTCTGACAGAATCTAGTAAGTGACTGTTGTTTAGATTGACCTGTGACCTGACACAGGAGCATAGGTAATAATAGCGACCTCATCTTTTCGGTTTGGAATAAAGCTTCTTGGTTACGATGGCGCGATGTGACAGCTTATCGTTGCGCTCCGTGTGTGCATCTCTTGTTCGCGTGTGCGTGAGCATATTATCAATGAAACACACAGACCTCAGTGACGTTGACGCTCCGACGATCTCTCGTATACTAGTAGTGGCAATAGGATGTCTAAAATTAAAAGACCTTTTTTGTTCTTTATTTTGTTTGAAAAATGTACTTCTTTATTTTACACTTATGGTTAAATTAATTAACTGCATGGTGTTTCTTTCAAATTGATTTTATCGCAGTTAAATTTATGTATTCGATTACAAAATGACCCTGTATATAGTTACGGGGAAAAAGCTTCAACTCTAGACATTAAAACTTTCCCTGCATTTCAAATAATCCGTTAGTTTAGATAGATTTCAAATACAAAATATACTATAAGGTATTTCTAAGTGAACTTACCTGACGTGAGCGTGACGACCTGCGCGGTGGCTGCGTTCATGGCGGCGATCTGCGAGGTGACCACCTGCTTGTTGGTGTCCATGGTCACCTGCTTCCATTTCACCGACGCCGCATCCTGGCCCAGTTCCGGCAGGGACGCCTGTACAAAACAAAACAGTTTATTCAATTCAGATTCATAAGTCAGACTGATAAGAACTAAACCTAGATGAGTACAGACTTTTTTTATGGTATTGAGTGACGAGGCGAGCAATATTATTAAACATGATATTTAAAATTCAGTGGACAACACGTGCATCAAATACGCGTGCTGTCCAAGCGCAATTGGATGTACTTACACAAACGGGGACCAACCCACACTAAAATATTTTCTACTAGTTGATGTTAAAACTAAATTATTTTGTTTTATAACTAGTCGGTTGATATAAAATGTTTGGACATTTTATAAATAATTAATCTGTGGTTAAGCGAGACAATTTTTTATGACCAAGTTAAATTTTATTGACTTGTGGGTTGGTTCCCGTTTGCGTAAGTAGGCCCAATTGAACTGAACACCTTAGGCACTTTTTATTCTTACCCTAGTAAGTTCCTCCTCCGTCTGCCGGATGATCTCCTTGCCGCTGGTGATGGTGGTGAGGAGCGCGCGCTGCGGCTCCGTCAGCACCGACGTCACCTTCGTCTGCTGCACTTGGGACGCCTGCGTCAGGGAGGTAACTGATCAGTATGTGTTCAGGTAAAACTGGTGTCTGATCTAGGTAAGCACGAAGTGAGTGCAAGTCGATTTACTAGGTAGGGCGTAATTTTTTTTTAAAGAAAGTTGCATAAAGGCTCTTTGCAGTCAAAATACGTACTCAAGTGCCACTATTCACTAGCTCGTGTAAAGTTTCAGTTCAAATACTAAAATCTATGCGTATTATCTATTATAATATGCATATGCAAGTTCCATTAAGTTAATATGTTGCACTAAAAGTTCCATTTAACATAAGTTATACTTTGATAATGATCGTATTCTTAGTAAGACTTTAAAATTATTGCGTCTACGGAACGTCAACATTATTTTGTTTTGTAACTCCAACACACCGACATCGCAGTAAATTTTATTCATTGTTAGTACGTACACATTGAATTTCGATGGCTGTTACAATCCAAAGAAAGCGTGGAACAACGAAATATATACACATTTAATAACATACAATCACATCTCATTACTTACCTATTTACATATTTTTTTAAATAATAATATACAAGGTTGATTAAACGGTGAGGCTTTATTTCTAGCTACATATGTAATGTACCATATACAAGCTCTACACCAAATTTCAGTTCAATAGGAGGAATAGTTTAGCCACAGTATAGATTTTTCGTGATTGCAAAACTACATCGGGATGTATATCTGCCCTAACAGCTGACTGAGAGTCTAAACATAGTTATCTAAGGTCATGTAAGGTGCGTGACCTTAAATATCAACAAAATTAGGAGACGTTGCACCTCTATCAGCCAATAATCACGTCAAAGTGAGTCTTAATCTTAGTGCAATAAGAACGAAAACACAATAACATTACATCATAACTTCGTAACATAAACAAAGAAGCGATTAATACATAGACCTGGGTCATTCCAATCTTCAAAAATTCAAAGAACTGTTTTAGTTTTTTTTAGTGTGTCGCCGTAATTGCTCCGGGACATGAGACGCCTTGCGAAAGCGCCTGAGCCGCTTCCTAGGTACAATCTTATTATTGCTTACGCGCCATTTTGAGAATATCCAAATATTGCTTTTTGTTTATGTGATAGGACACTAATGTAAATGTATTAAAAAGTGATAGTGTTTATTTATTTCTTTGTGTGATACGAGCACCGATCTTTATGTTTGTTTGTATCTTTGTGTTTGGTTTCTGTAACTTTGTGACAGCGAAAATTTTTAAATTTGTACTTGAGACCCACCCGCTTATGCGCCGAGCATAGCACCTATCTATTTGTATTTGCCGGTCGGCTCATCGGCGACATGAAAGACAACAGAATGCAACGTTGCCGTTTTGTCTCGCAGATGACCGCAGGTTAGTGTAAATATTTATAAATGGTGTTAGCGTATTAAATTGATAGAACTTGTTAGAAAAAAGTGATTTTCTATTTTTATCTTTATCGAGTTTTCGACCGTTTCGAATGATTTCCGAGCCGATATAGAGTACTCTGTCCATTTTAGTGCCCCTGGATCATAGCAACCTTGTATACCATCAGGTTCAAATATTATCAAGAGACACTTTTCGACAAACTACACCAACCAAACATCCAGCTCGAAGGATCTAAATTTGTCTACCCACAAAAGCTATATAATTATGTACATATAAGCTGTTCGAATATGCATGATATTAGCTGGAAGTAATGCAATACATCATCGCCGGATTGATCTTGAAAATACAACATTTTCTAAAACTCTCACACTGTTAACTAAGTTTTAAGTAAAAATCTATACGTGGGAATAACCTGAATACATAATATGGTAGTTTTCTATGTTTGATTTTGTACATTATATTTTTATATGTAACAGAAAATAATACGAAAAATAAATCCTTCTGTGAAATCAGCATCAAGATTGGTTGAAAAATAAAGGCAGTTATTCAATTTTGAAACATTTCTGTGAGCAAACGTGGGGGGCGTGGTTGGGATCTCTTTCAGACGCACACAGCGTTATGGCCGGCGACACCCGATGACGTCAGTATGATATTACTGTTATTTGACAATTACCCCTTCTACCAAATTTCAAAGCTTACTTCAAATTGCGCCGATTTTGAAAATATTTTTTCCGTTATATTTTGGATGGCATATATTTTTGATAAATGTATTAAAAAAAGTAATCAACTACCCTATATAGCATTAATCATTATCTTTGCTACGATGGCAGTATAATCAAAATATTTTGTACAAAATTACCACTTATTACCTACCAATACACCTCATTCTACCCACAGCAAACATCGCGCACATTCAAACCAATACCAACTGAAGCTATAGATGCAAAACAATACTAACAGCGGGCGGCGTGTGTCCGGTAATGATCTGTCCGGAGACGGTGGTCTGCTGCGCGCCGGTGATGTGTCCCACGGCGAACGGCTTCGCACCTAGCGCAACCAAGCTTTGTACATCGCAAATCATAATAAGCTAATGTGCTTGTGTATAGGGATGTTGACTTATTTTTTTTTAATAGGGTATTTTCCTATGTTGGATTTTATTACACTGTTTTCTATGTACCTACTTATACAATTTGTAATTAGATGCCTGTAGTTTACCTGCGTGCGAATGCTTATCCAGTATGCGAACTACTAACCGCACCTCTGCGTAGTTTTACCCACATGATGCGTCAAGAGTGCGAATTTCTCCCGCTGGACTTAAACATGTATCGCAAAATAACCGATGAAGCAATGTACAAAAACTCATTAAATAATGAAAGTAGAACAAATTTACTTTAAATAAAGTGTTAAAACGTTTATCAGGACCCTATATTTTTGAGTGTGTAGACGATAGAAAAAAAAGTGCGTACTTTTGAGCTGAATGACCCTAACAATTGGTCCGAAAAGGTAGCCCTACTGTGAAAACTGCATTAAAATTTGATAAGAAACGAGGCAGTCATTCATATTTCAGAGTGCAGGAGTGGGCGTGTAGTGGGGTTATCGCTTCATCTCTTCTTTTCGCACGCATCGCTATACCCGATGACGTCACGATCGCGTATTACGACTCTTTCTCGTTTTTTGACACTTCCCCCGTCTACCGAAATTCAAAGGCTTATAATTGATTTTTGTCTAGGTTTGCATTTTGCTTTTTGTGTTAGAGTTTATGTGAAGTAAATATTTAATAAAAGTAAAGAACAAAAATTAGTTAAATACCCTATTGATATACTTTTTAGTCGAATTCTTATTTAAAATGTATTTTTTTTACACCTTATTTGTAAAATGTAATTTATTTGAGACTCACTGAAAAACTGGAAAATGATTGTTTGAAGCATATTTTCTTTTTATCCTGAAACATGGAAGTGGTCAAACTTCTCCTGTTGATGGTTGTAGTTCAAGTGTAATGATGGTCACCAACGTGCATGTCTTGACAGTACCATACCAGACCTGTACTATACACTGCCCACTACTGCGCACGCGCCTCCTTTACTATTGAGATGGTTGGTTTTACGGGTCAACTACATGGTTAATTGTTAAAAATAGTCAACATCCCTATTATTATAGTATATAGATGTAATAATAAGAATAGGTGTCACAAATATCACTATATTTTGACTATAACTATGGACCACATGCATACTATTTATCATATAATGATTCATAGGACAATCTAAGACTTCTAATCTTTGCAGAACCTATAGAATTTAAGCCATCAAGCTTATATATTATTATATAGATGTATGGGGAAACCCTATATACTCGGACACCAGCGTTCATCGCGGGGCTTGACGTGTCAAGTTCGGTTTTCGATATTGGCCATTTCTAAATTGGTCACGTGTACTAGCATTTCTTCATAAAACGATAAAAATTGACTTTAGTAAAAAATACTTACAAACTGAATTTATTTCAACGAAATTAACTTCTCTATATAAAGAATAAATTTTTACATTCACCTTTTTCATAGAAAACTTTTTCTGTAGGTTCTTAAAACCATCATCAATCTTCGTATGCATATAGAACATTACTAGTATATGTATGTATGTCTCACCTTCAGCGCCGGGCCGGTGCACGGCGGGCTTGGCGACCGACTCCGTGTTCACCTTACCCGACTTGAACGTGTCGTGCTGGATGATGTTCGCTCTACAAATAACACACTTATTATAACCACTTCGCTTAATGGTAATTTATTTCAGCTGAGGACTAAACAGACCCTAGATTGGACTATTTGTAGATGACGAGGAATTATGTTGCTTGATAATGCAACGCAAATAAAAAGTGACGTTAACTTAATTAAGAATGTCTATAGCTCAATGAAGTGCAGTAGCCAGCCTGATCCCCATTTATAAAGCACTAGGGTACACCTACACTCGTCAATAAAACAATAAATGATGAAACAAGGACTTAGTCACATTATGCCTAGCAATTCCTTCAAACTTGAACACTGCGGTAAATAAAAACTGAACACGTAATTTCACATGAGAACCCTTACTATGCCTATTTATTAGACTTTGAAATCATTATTTTCGTGACTAGCCTTGTCCTCTATGGAACTTAGAATGCCAGCTCCTTATAATGTAACAATACATGATCTCAGTCACAGCTCAGTTGGCAGTATGGACGTACTCCGGCGTCAAGTGATCCGTGGCGATATAAATATTAATCCTGGCTAGGTGACAACGCAACTACTTGCGCCATCTAGTGCTCAAATGAGTAATATCGTATCTGCTTCTTTTGTTTTATTAACCCCCGACAAAAAAGAGGGGAGTTATAAGTTTAGGGTGTGTATCTGTGTATCTGTATGTCTGTCTGTGGCATCGTAGCTCTCAAACGAATGGACCGATTTGGACGCGGTTTTTTTTATTTGAAAGCTGATGTGACTGCGATGGTTCTTAGCTATAATTTATGAAGATCTGTTCAGGCGTTTGAGGATTATCAGCTCATTTCCAACTTAAAAAATCCGATTGACTTTAAATTTGGTGTACTGTGACATTCAATGTATTTGTTAACATGAGCTGATGCTGCGGCATCAAGTAGTCTGCGGGATACCCAACTCCTTAGCAACTTATAGCAGATATAGTGTGTTTGGGCTCATAAGAATGGGCTCAACGAGCAGGTGCTAGATATTTCATTATCAAGGCCCCATGATGGAGACTAAAGTAATTTAAAAAGTTTGAAATAAAAATTAAATAAAAAATTTAAATAACCCCCGACACAAAAAATCTCTAAAAAGTAAAATAATAATAGTGTCTTTGTCGTTTAAGTACCTATTAATATTTTGACCCAAGCGTCCTCACGTCGGGGGACCGAACTCCGGACCAGGGAGATGAAAATATTTCTTTAGCGGTCCCCTGACGCGATGACGCTTGGGTCAAAATATTACTAGGTACTTAAACGACAAAGACACTATTATTATTTTACTTTTTAGAGATTTTTTGTGTCGGGGGTTATTTAAATTTTAATTTAATTTTTATTTTAAGGAACTTAGTCCGCATCCGGTTCAAGCGATTGTGTTGTCAATATTGGTACGTATATGGATACTCAATAATAGTAATATGACCATTGGTCGCACGTTTATCTATACTAATATTATAAAGCTGAAGAGTTTGTTTGTTTGTTTGTTTGTTTGAACGCGCTAATCTCAGGAACTACTGGTTCGAATTGAAAAAATCTTTTTGTGTTGAATAGACCATTTATCGAGGAAGGCTTTAGACTATATAACATCACGATGCAACTATTAGGAGCGAAGAAATAATGGAAAATGTGAAAAAAGCGGGGAAAATAATTCATCCTTGAGGGCTTCCATTGCGTGCGCTGCGAAAAAGGTCCAAGATACCAAAAATATATGTATGAAAGAATTATTCCTCTTGAAATGATCTAAAAAATGTCCGCGACAGTATATGGCTATCTTTTAAGATTAACTCTCTAGAACCGTTTTTATGGTAATCAAATTTGGTCGAAATTAATGCATTATTTGTAAGAGTTGTATCAACGTCATAATATTAATCTTTATTCAAATAAATGTGTTGGATAGTCATTCAACGGGAAGGTTTTTATGTATGTACTTTTAGCCCGGAAAAACTTATTAACGCGGGCGAAGCCGTGGGCAAAAGGTAGTTTTATATATAAAGCTTGAAAAACGTAAACTTGTCGCGTTCCAGGATTATTCTATGTATATGCGGTGTCAAACAGGCCGGCATAATTGTGTCAACTGGCGACGGACTACAATCTCGGGTCAGTCGATACCCTATCTAGATCCCACTCCGTTTACTGTCAGGTGAAGCCGTGAACGTATAAAAAACTCCATTCACCTTACTGTCGATATTCAAACACAATAACACTTTAAAAGTGAAATATAGTTTCCCGATATTTTGTGAAGATAGCATAAATTAATAATTATAATCTTTTAAATATGCGAAAATCACATAGCGTTTTAACCGACTTCGATTAAAAAGGGAGGTTCGCCAATCCCTCGTGACATTTTCCAGTGTACTAACTTGGAAGGTGAGACGGAGTCCTCGAGCATGGCGGACCCCTCGTCGCCCTCGATGCCGAGGTGGTCCTTGGCGCGCTGCTTGCGGACGATGATGTCGATGTAGCCCGCGATCACCTGCAGGATCTGCTCCGCCTCCGTCGTCTGCACAGAGTAGTACTGGTCGCTGGAACAACACGTTTTACATGTACTTCATCACTATTTATTGTACTTAAATTTTTTTAAAATTAAATATTGCTTTCATTAACGTATTGTGATAGTGTAGTTCACTTGATACTAGGAGAAATTGGTTATGATTCGATCAAAGAAATATTTTGTGTCTGTCGATTTAAAAAAATAAAAAAGATTCTCTAGACAGGCATTTATAGTAGATATAACATTGTCCCCGCCTTCTAGAATACCGCTTAAAGACAGCAAAATGTACACCCACCGTCACAATCACACGGACAAACATATTTACATCTTCATAACAAATATAAGAATTTGGAGGGTATTTGAAGTCTGCGAACTCGCACTAGGCCAGCGTGGTGGAACAAAGCCTAACCCCTCTTAGTAGAGAAGGCCCGTGCTCAGCAAACGCCAGTATATAATACAGTGCTGATTGCATTGCCTTGCAACAAACTAATATATCATCATTGACCATAACCATCCTCACTACAAAACGCTTGTTGTTTCTCTGACTAACCTATAGTCTCCGAAGTCGAGTGTGAAGGTGTTGGGGCTGGCGCACCACCGGCGCACGGTGGTGAGCGGCCACGTCTGCAGGATCTCCTTGGTCTTCTCGTCCAGCCGCAGGACAGAGTCCTTGGTCACGCCCAGGAGACGGGGCACCAGCTTGTTCTTGCCTTTCATTTTTTCCTGTTGGCAATGGGTTATGGTTAAAATTAGTGCAACAGAAAATTTGAATATCACGAGTTAGTGAAAAACATGTTTGTGATGGTTACTGTAAAAGATAGCCATCCTACTTGAACATCTACAAATCCAGCGTAAAATGTGTTGGTAAGCTGTCAAGTTCTGCGAAATAAACTAGTTTGGGTGAAAATGGCAAGTCTGTCTTCCATTAACCTCACACACCATTCATGACGCTCGAAATTTATTGCTTGGCTAGGATTTAGATGATAACAGTAATACCAAATCGACCCAATTCATTTAAACACAGCCTTACTGCACGTCTACAAACCCAACCAACGTACAACATACCTTGACAAGGAAGAACGCGACGCCATAAGTCTTGAGATCCCTCGCACTCTTGGTGTAAAGCACCTTGGCGTCCAACTCACTCAGGCCGATGTGCTTGCGATGCTCCTTGAATACCTTCTTCTCAATACCTTTCACCTTGACGTACGAAGCTGGCAGGAACTCTTTCAGACTGCAAACATAAAGGATAGTCAGTATGCAGGAAGAATGTGTCTCGGGATCGGAGTAGAAATGGACTAATCAGAATGACTGCATTGCCGAGATATTGTGTTTGGAATCCCTCTAGTGATATCAATTAAGATAGTTTTTTTTTATTTTATCCGTAAAACAAATATTAAAATATCATTACCACCAAAAATGTATCAAAAGCGTTACCTGTTATCGGTATACTGTTTCGTAATTGGATCTCATTCAATATACCAAAATATAACTTACTCTAGGAATCCTGTTGTGTGCTTGTCTTCCCTGTGGTCACCAAATTGTATTTGGCACTGAATGCCCGCGAACTCGCACGCTGCGGACAATATCAAATGATTATAATTTATATTTAAGTTATATTAAAGAACTAAAAATATTAGAGGGTGTTGACATCTCATTGTGCTGGACGAGGGACACTTTTTATTCGTTCGGATATCGAGCACCGTATACGAAGTGTAAAAGTTACCATATTAATAACTAATAACTATAATTTTAATAACTGCCTGGGATGCACTCCACTTATTATAAAATGGAGTGAAGTGCAAAACTAGTTTATGACTACACTATAAACTTATAGAACTTCTAATTAATATTTAAAAGAAAATATCAATGACTGCCTCGGTGACGTAGTTGTATTATGCTACGCCTGCAATGCTGAGGTCTCGGGTTGGATCCCCGGGCCGGGTAAAGTAATATTGAGTTTTTCTATTCAGTATCAGCTAGGAGTCTGGAATTTGTGCCCGATATGGCGATAGGCTCGCCTCCTATCACATCATGGGACGGAATAATGGTGAAAAGTGGGTGCACTAGTTGCGCCTTTGCCTACCCCTTCGAGGATAAAAGGCGTGAGTGTATAATATGTATGTAGAAAATATCAAAATAGAATGTAGTGGTGTTACCTTTGTCCTGCGTGACGGGGTGCGTGCCGTCGAGTATGGCGTCGCGCGCCTGCACGTACAGCAGGTTGAGCTGCACGGGGTCGCGCGAGTCCACGTTGCGGTCGCTGAAGAACAACTTGCGGCGCAGCAGCAGCGTCTCCGACGCGTCCACGCCCTGCTCGCGGAGGGTCTTCGACGGCTCCACCCAGTTCACTGCACCACACATACATTCTTACATATCCAATGGCATTCAATGACGAGACGAGCATGCCGTTCGCCTGATGGTACCATAAACAGTAACAACACCATCCAGCACCTTGAGCTACAAAGTACTGTGTGGCATTACACTGCGCTCGTCATCCTGAGACATGAGATGCTAAGTCTCATTATGTCCTGTAGTTACACTGGCTACAATGCCCTTCAAACCGAAACACAACAATGCATGCACACTGCTGCTTGACGATAGAATATAGACATTGCGGTGGTACCCACCCAGACGGAGTCTTACATAGAAGAGACCTACTACCAGTAAAACACATCTCTTAGACATCTGTGGTCACCCACATGCCTCATTTAAACTATTGTCGAATAATTCGCGACTATGAATTATATGTAACGAGTATTAGGGTGTATACCTAAATAAACTGTTTCTCGTATTCATTACCATTCGTCTGTACTTGGCAAGTATCTAAATCAGAGGTGCAGAAACAATAACGGCTCCCACTCGTGACTAGCTTCAACCAAGTCCTAACTGAGCAGTGGTGCTGTATACAACTTAATCTCCATGCACAACACTGCTTATTATATTATAGCGTTAACCCCGAGAACGACATCTATACACAGTCTATAACAATCAGGTGTACTTGCTTACCCTCGTCATCAGTGCGCAACTTCTTCCTCAGCTGTTCCATCTTGGTGTCGCGCTCCTTTTCCTGGTGTTTCCGCTTTAACGTCAAGGTTCCATAGTTGGGCTTCTCGCACGGGTCGGGCTCGTCTTTCTGTTCTTCGCGGACCTGCATCAAACAAGCAATGTGTGAAATAACAGGAATAGTAAAGATATCCACGGCTAAAGTTTGCTGTTGAGTTCATTTTTTTCTGAATTGCGAGTAAGAGTGTGAGTGGATGGGCGGGAGAGGCAAATGTGTGATCGATTTTTTGATTTGTCGGACTATTGTGTATAAAAAATCTGATATATAAACAGACGTTTTTGTCCCCTAAGTATGGGAAGATGTATTTTAAATACTGATACAATGTAATATTGACCAAGGATATGGTAATAAGAGACAAATTCCAATTCTGGCTAACTCGGACCTGTGTCTTGCCTTAGCGAAAAACTCACAGATTGACAAATACTCCGTATAGTAATTAACACGGAATGTTACTTACCAGTCCATACTCATCATAATTGGTGATGCCGATCTTTGTGCAGATGACCACCATCAGGTTGGCCACGATCTGACTGTCGTCCACCAACAGCGTCTTCACCGTACCTGTACAATACAATGTTTAGGTTAGTATCTTATGCATCTTTTGTGGTATTTGAGCAACATGGTCACCAAAAGATCTCTAACGCCCAATAAAAACCAATAATATAAATAACGCACTTTACGGCGTTTGTATCCCATCCCATGATGCGATAAGGGGCAAGCCTACTGCCATATTGTGCATGAATTCTAGACTAGGAGCTGATATTGTGCATAAAAGACAATATGGCTGACACTTCAAAACAATGTCACGTACCGTCCAACATGCGCACTCGCAGGTTCCTGGTCTTCTTGTTGTACTCGAGCACGTCTCCGTTGCGCAGCATGTAGTAGTCGAGGCTGCGCGTCGCCTCCAGCCATATGCCCTTCTTGTTATCCTCGTCAGATGCCAGGAAAAGACCATATTCTTTTGCTGTTGACAAACATATGAATAATAATTTCTATGTAGCTTTATTGACTTTTTATAAAAAAAAAATTGTAATGACAAAATGAACGAGCCTGTGACTGTAGTAAAATCGAGTTAAACACAGAAAAGTATCAAATCGCGTATTTTATAACATTATAGAAGTCTGTCTAACGTTTTTTAACAGTATGTAAAATATGGAAAAGCCTTGGACGCCTTACACAACTTTCTTGTGGTAGTCTTATGTCGAGACTGCAATCTATGAACTGATCTCTAAGTTACCAGTTACCCAGATTACAGCGCCCATCTATAAACATTCGATACTAACGTTCCCCGGAGCTGGCCTCCAGGATCTTCTCTCTGATGATGCGGCACGCGTCGTACACCTTGGTCGATGGCTCAAACTGAATCGTCTTCACCACCTTGCCGCCGTCGATCGAGATCTTCAGCGAGAGAGACGACGCCATCTTTACCAAGGAATGGGTTCTGTGAACAATGTATTGAGAGCATATATACCTACACAACGGGTGGGTGATAAAAGTTTTATTGGACGCACGCACTGCCTCGGTGGCGTAGTTGTATTGCGTACGCATTACGAGTACGATTTGCGCGCTGAGGTCCTGGGTTCGAATCCCGGGTCGAGCCAAAAACATTGTGACTTGGTTTTCCATCTTAAAATTTACTCAGTCGCAGCTCGGAGTCAGGAAGTTGGCGGTGTGATACCCCCGTGCCGCGGAAAGCACGTAAAGCCGTTGGTCCTGCGCCTGATCTCACTCCGGTCATGTCGGCTTGCCGTCTCACCGGACTATGAGAGTGAAGGAATAGCGAGTGCACCTGTGTATTTGCGCACACACTTGTGCACTATAATATCTCCTGCGTACCTGGCTGATCTCCGTTGAGATTGGCCGCCGTGGCCGAAACTGGCTAGGAGAATTATTGGACGCATAAATTATATTATAGGACGCAAATGTTATCCCTCTCTGCACGTGTGTTGCAAAGTCGCTTCGGCTTAGTTTTACGACTGACCGACTTAGTTTTGACGCGACATCATCATCTTTTAGAGATCCAGTCTTCGACACATCGTGTTGTAAAATCCTACACAAAATATCGTTCAATGAATCGAACCCCAGCCGTCTACGTGATATCGCTCTCTATTGGAGAATCCAACTCCAGACAATTCGTGTTAGAAAAACTTACACAAAACATTACCCAGCCTGGGAATCGAACCAGGAATCTCAGTTCAAAGCCACGGTGATGATAAATAACTATCATCATTGAACTAACTTGTGTATAGTAGCTGTCCTGTACGGTCTCTCTTCTGTGTCACGTTCGAGGTCGAGATCTAAGGAGGTGGCGCTGGGCCTCCTCCGGCGCGGTCTCTCCTGACTGAACGAGCGCTGGCGCGACCGGGGTTGTGGTGTACTCTGGAACGAGTGCCACTGTTAGTTATGACCCATTGTCTGATTATGGCCATCCTTGTTACTAATGTCGAGACGGCCAGGTCATTGGGCTGATGGTAACGACTATAGTGCTCTCACAAACCTTATTCATAATTATACTTAGGGCGGTATTAATAAATCAGTCTCAAGTTTGAGTTACATCTCAAGTAGACATAATGTATGAAGAGTCCAATACATTGTGTCTACTTGAGATATAACTCAAACTTGAGATTGAATTATTAATACGGCCCTTAATCTCCTAATGCCCAGTATTTACACTACCAACTATATTCTTTAAGAGAGCTTTTAATTCGTACAACACAACTGTATCGTACACAGTACTGAAAGCGGCATAACTATTATGAACGACGATTCGATCAAAACATCTACTATCAAAATCAAAAGCTAAGCTCTTTTTCCGTCCATTGACAATGAAATCAAAATATAACCGCCAGAATGCTGTATAGCCTCTCTCAACCTATCCAGTCCCGATGGATCAACGTTGTCCTACATGTTCCAATAAAACGAGTCCACTGATCATCAGGTGACACCATTGTTCATACGTGAGATCCTCCACGCTGTCCTATGACCTACGTGATAGTGACTCACAGTGTGCGGGGCGGTCAGCCGCCTCCAGTTGTCCTGTAGCGCCGCCTGCACTCGCTCGCGGACGCTGCGTCACGACGTCTCCTGTGCTTGCGATGGGGTGATACCAGCTGCCACCTGGAGACAAAACACCTTCTTAGATAGATTATACACATTTTTTTTACTTAATAATTGTCTAGTTACGGCGTTGACCAAATTGGGAACGGAATGCCAAGGCAAAGGCCCGCAAGTTCAAAACCCAAATCACACATTTCTGACTTTTAGAAGATACGTGTAAATTGAATAGATATGTATCAATTACAACTCGCTTTTACGGCGAAGAAACAGATTCTGAGAAAACCTACATACATTGGAATTATCCATAACAATTTCGTTGGTGTGTGAAGGCTGCCAACCCGCACCAGAGCAGCGTGTCTGGTCCCCCACCAGAAATATAACAGTATTAAAAGCATGACCTAGTCGTACAAAATCTAACTTTGGTCACGCAGTCCTTCATAATTCAATGTTCTGCGTGTTGTTGCTACTGTTTATGGGCGGTCCGGTCGCTTACTATCAGGCGATCTGCATGCTTGTTTCGTCATTGTATAAAAAATAGGACTCATTGGTCGCGTTACAAAAATATATTTACCCTTAACTGTAATCAGTATTCATTACCAATAAACCGTACATTTACCTAGTTATACCCGACCTTGACATCGAAACACAAATATATTGAATTATTACAATATGAATGACCCATTTGCAGAATGATTATACATGCAAACAACAGATTTTTCCTCGTAACAAAGGGCGTGACGCACACTTTATTTCATTCATAATTTATTGCATTCAATAAACAGGAATGTTTATGTTATAAAATAACCGATAACTACAAGAAAATCCTACAATAAAAAAATAATAATCCTACTAAAGGCGAAAGTTTGTAAGAATGTATGGATGTATGGATGTTTGTTCCTCTTTCACGCAAAAACTACTGATCGGATTTCGATGAAATTTGGCACACGGGTAGATCATGTCCTGGATTAACACATAGGCTACTTTTTATCCCGGGAAAATATAAAGCGGGACTTTTATCCCGGAAAACCTTTTAACGCGGGCGGTGCCGCGGGCAGAAGCTAGTATTCAATACTCGGTCTATCCAGATGCCGAGCCGGCTTAAATCGTTGAATGGATTTGGATGACCAAATCCATTCCAAGCAGTAACTAAGCGTGAATGGTACGAATCTGTTTTCTTTGTTCGGTGGTACGAATGAACTAATCAAAATTCCTCGTTTGTAATCGTGTCAAACTTTATTGCGCTTGGTCCATTTTCGCCTTAGATCTAACGCGAGCGGTTAAGTTCGTATATGGGAATCAGCCATTCTTATCGAAGGCACAACGTATTACTGCACCAAGGGACGATCGTTAATGGTAACATTATTTATGAAAATGACACATCCTAGCGATAGAATTATTGATAACATATGTCATTCGCATGCATTTTTTCTGTTTTTCATTAGCGTCTATTGTAGAAAGGTATCGTGGCTACGACCTCTGCCCCCTTATTCTCTATGACACACGTTATTTTCACCGCTCGTCACAAGCGCGTAACATAACTCATCGCGTTTATCACTATTTTTTTTTTGTTGACGCGGAGAAAGTGACTTATTACTACCGCCCAGTGTTCAAGGGGAACGACTGAGCGGTTATGTTGGGTTCACCGTGCCTTACGACCCGACGTTGAGCCGCCCGGAGAGATGGAAAACGTCGGGCGACCGCCGGGCCGAGTCCCTAACCTATGTACACCGCACGGCATACCAACTAAAACTCCGCGGTGGCCATCTTCGGCGCATTAGGGACGGCTGCGGGCTTCCTCCGACTCACGTCTAAGTTGTCGTCCGCAACCGCCCCTGCGCGTACCGCTGTTGCGGTCCTTCTCCTGTTGTTGCGGGGGCTCAGAAGCCCCCGTACACCGAAGGACGCCCTTGGCGTCCGAGGCAGCGTGAGACACGCTGCCGTCCATCACGGGGGTCACAGAAGTTGGCTAGACTAATAGGTGGACGGCCCCTCCCGCCCACCCGTGACCCCCGGAGGCCCCTATTAGTCGCCTTTTACGACAGGCAGGGGATACCGTGGTGGAATTCTCCAAACGCCCCCAATCCACAGGGCGGGCGTTTATCACTATGGAAATTGGCATACAGAATACCATTTACCGTTAATTACACAAAGTTAAAGTGACGCGGCTGCGTTACGAGTTAACTCTGTCACAGAGAATAAGGGGGCTGGTGTTATGTGAAATGAAGCCCAAATGTCAACCAACAAGAGAAATGTCGTCCATTACATATTAACATCTAAACATCATTAACTTTCACATTATTAGTAGAATTTCAGGAAAGGTCAATTTTACTTTGTTCTGAAGACATGACTTCAGTTTTAGGGAAGTTATAAATTGTAGCCTAGCCCCATGGGTATCCATCTTCAGTGAGCTTGCCGTTCGTTCACCGCTCCTTTCAACTTTTTAATGTGTCGCGTCTAATTTTAGCTGCCGATGTCTGTTTTGTGCTTCGAGTAACTATTATTTATATTATTACATCATACATTACTAAAATAGTATTTGTCATAAACAAAGTCCTTTTTTGCATCCATGAAAAAAAATATCGTTTATATTCGTCCTTATTTACGAAGCCACAAAACTAATATTATACATAGGTATTTCATAATAAATATGGTACGAAAATAACAAGGTATAATTGTTAACTATTATAGTAATTAACTTATAAGAAAGTTTGGAATAATCACGTATCATATATAAATAAATCAAGGATAAAAAATTGGCTAACCACTAGAACAGGAAAACCAATGTAAAAGTTGTATACATATATGAAAGGTCGCAAATAACAAAACAGTTACACAAAAAACACACCCATTTCAAAACCAAAGAATCTTTCGCCCAATATTGTTCCAAAATCCGTGTCATGAACGCTTCCGACCTCCAGCGGGACCCCATTCTCGGACACAAGGCGTCGCGTCGGCGCCAACACCTGTGACGCACTATTTCTATCCTATTTATAAACACGGATGCTGTATCTACTGGAGGAGATAATAGATCGATTAATTATCGCAACACTCTTTGTACCTACTGTTACGGTCCATTCGTGTGTAAGGGCAATTGAGTTACTTGTTAGTAATCATATTGGGCGACATGGTACGATTCCGAATTGAGGCAAGAATTAATACTTTTTGAAGTTATTAAAATTATAATAGTCTAAATATGTCAAACTATGACTGCCTCGGTGGCGTAGTTGTATTACGGTACGACTGCGATGCTGAGGTCTCGGGTTCGATCCCCAGGTCGGGCAAAGTGATATTGAGTTTTTCTCTTCAGTATCAGCTCGGAGTCTGGAATTTGTGCCCGATATGGCGATAGGCTCGCCCCCTATCACATAATGGGACGGAATAACGGCGAAAAGTGGGTGCACTAGTTGCGCCTCTGCCTACCCCTTCGGGGATAAAAGGCGTGTGTGTGTGTCATGTCAAACTATAGTTTGATATATTTGTATCAGTACCTACTACATACAAACATAATATACGTAATACCTTATAATAATATAGTGTCAATAACCAGCAATCGTTAAGTCACTTCAAACTTAAACACAGCACTAACTAATAACTTCATCACACACTATAATGTGAAAATTCCATTTTAGTCAAATAATTCCCACCTCCACGCGTAACCATTTAAGACCCATTTTTGCATCAAAAGCGCACCCCAAAAATTCATTAAAAAGCCCGCAAGCAATAACCGAACTCGCACCCATTTAGTTTTGCATAATAACGCAGCGAGTTGACTGCGCGCCGTGGAATTTCGACTATTCCATATTACTTTTGATGGCACGAGTTACGGCCAAGTACGTCATTTCGACACTATATTAATATACGTACAGACACATACATGCATAAGTGAGGCGGGTCCATTGTTCAACACGCTTATTTCCGTCCCATGAAATATGCCGCGAATTTACGTCATAAATAGCACATAATAAATAATGATATTTTTTTAACAAGCCAAGTACACAGCGTATGTAGTGTTATTAGGCATTACAACTACCCAACAGAGCTTTCATACTCTGCTGCTTAGCGGCAAAAGATATCAATCCCTAGTTACCCAAAAAGACACTCTGACGAGAGATCTACATAGTAACATTAATTTCTGAAATACTTGCGCAAATTCCGATTGCCTGGCCCTGAAATCGAAGACAGGACCGCACCATAACTGTAAAGTCATTAAAGGCGATAGTATGAGATATTTATATCCCGAATGTGCCTCTTCGGCAATAAAGAAGTCTCAATAGCTCTTTATTTTACGAGCCTCTTGTAAATTAAGGGGGTGAATTTTAAATACGTCCGGAATGTTATGATGAGTGGGTTGTGAGGAAACGCTGTTAATATTGATGTTTTTATTGTTTTGCGAGGGAGGCTTTGGGTTTTTACACTCGCTGTTATAAGGAAATGGCGATGTTGTGTAAGGACGGGTATGAAACGAGATGATGCAGATTCGATCCCGTGCTGAGACAAATTAGTGTACGAGTTACGACCCACACATATTTTTCGGGTATAGGTGTTAAACCCCTATTCATTTTAGAACCTAGACTTGTATCTTTGTGCTGGATTAATATATAATGCTTAATAGTTTGCTTTATTTGAAAACTAGCTTTTGCTCGCGGCTCTGCCCGCGTAAAAAAAGTTTTTGCGGGATAAAAGTCACACTTTATATTTTCCCGGGATAAAAGTATGCCTATGTAAGTAGCCTCTGTGTTAATCCAGGATATGATTTATCCGTGTGCCAAATTTCATAGAAATTCGTTCAGTAGTTTCCGAGGTGTGCTGCAACAAACAAACAGGAAAACAGACGGACAGATAGAATTATAATAAAAATGACTGATTTGCTTTCCATTGCCCTTCTTTAGTCGCCCCTATTTTTATCACATGTCCTTAAATATACAGACACACCGGTTCTACTACTTTTTTTATGTATAGACTAGCTTTTGCCCGCGGCTCCCCCCGCTTTAAAAAGTTTTTCCGGGATAAAAGTCCCGCTTTATATTTTCCCGGGATAAAAAGTAGCCTATGTGTTAATCCAGGACATGATCTACCCGTGTGCCAAATTTCATCGAAATTCGTTCAGTAGTTTTTGCGTGAAAGAGGAACAAACATCCTTACATCCATACATTCTTACAAACTTTCGCCTTTATAATATTAGTAGGATAGTAGGATAAGAGGCGCGTCTTCAAAACCTTACCTAAATTAAATTCCTAGTAGGTTTAACTAACATAAAACTTTATAACAACACAATATGAGACTAAAATACCCTCGAACTGAATACGCTAAATACACTGGTACCATTCAGAATACAGCCGGAAGCTTGAACAGTAAATAATTGTAAATTATTCCACATTACCATATTCTTCAGAGTGCGCTAACGTCATATGACATTTTAATCGGTTGGAGGGTGATCGAAATTATGCGGTGCGCGGACGCAGAGCGTTGGCGGGAGGGGGGCGGGCGTGTCGCGACGCATCTCACGGTTCGATGAACCGACAGACGACGCGCCGACGGCCCTGATAACAGCTATCACACGCGGACATTTAGAAAATTTATTTTTAACAACACTTGAATGCGTTACTGCTGTTGCCGGTAGGTATTCAGTGAATTAATCACGGATTGTGTTGGGATGAGTGTGCAGTCTGACGTGTACACGTAAAACCAAATAGTAATGGAGAGTTTATGAATTTATATTTTGATAGAAATATATTCAGTTTGATCATCCATGTGATAGAGGGGAGAATGCCGTATCCGAAATATTAGGTAGCGTATAGTTATTTGCTTTTTTAGATGAGAAGTCGCCAACAAAAACTAGTACGTAAATACGAAACTTTATTAGTTAGTTTCTCTTCCTTTCACGCCGCAACGCCAACGGATCGACATCTTTTTTTGTCCCACAGATAGTTTACGACCGAACAGTGAGTCTAATTTTTAGCTCAGGAAAACCTCTTAATTTGGACTATTAATCTGGAAGATTTCCACGTGAGCAGAACGCCAAAACACTAGTTTACAAAGTGACGCATTGCGTATTGTTTGTAAACGGCGCAAACGTGTGGGAACCGCGTCGAGTGCAAATCTCATATTATCTTATCAATGCTAACATTGTTTGGAGAATCTCCGTGCGGCGTTATCAGCGATCTAAATATCGTTATCAGTCACACAAAACTACGAGAGTTCACGGAATGAAATACGAAGTGAAGTTGAACATTTGTGACATTCAATTAAATCAGAACTTTAAGTATACCAACCAATAGAACTAGCATTATTTTGACGACCGTCGTGTCGAAGTGCATCTGATGGCAAATTTCTTTTTGACAAGTGTAATATAGTCAGTCACCACTTTGCTGTGCTCTCAAACAGGATAATTAGATGACAATTGAAGCTTGCCCCCTATCACGGGTGTATCACGGCCCCTGCCACGCAAACTAGGTCGCCTGATTGCACCTCTGCCTACACCTTCGGGGATTAGGATGTGCTCTGTGTTAATTGAACGACTAAAATATTTAAATAACCCTAAACTAGCGTTCAAAGAGGTCACTGGCAAATTGCTCGTCACAGATCGTACCAGCAATACTTTAAGATATTTCAAGCAATGTAGCTTCATTACGGTGGCAGTGGGTGGTGAGCGCGGCGCCGTCGCGTCGCCCCGTTCGGCGTCGCGTAGCCTGCGTTGCTAGGCAACGGGACGCACTTGCGCACACTGGACCCCATCCAGGACGGGTACAACCACGCATTCTGCGATGTACGAATATTGCTCTATAACTGAAGCATCAAACTTGCGTGGCACTGATATCTACTTCTTGAGTCATGCATTAACCAGTTCAGCATCTTTTTCGCTCGCAAATAATTAGTAATGTAAAGAAGAAATAGTATTTTTTTTTATGATATAGGGGGCAAACGAGCATACGGTTTACCTGATGTTAAGTGATCATAAGTGTTAAAGGGCACTGTAGCCAGTGTAACTACAGGACATAATGAGACTTAACATCTTATGTCTCAGGATGACGAGCGCAGTGGAACGCCACACAGTACCTACTTTGTAACTCAAAGTGCTGGATGGTGCTGCTGTTTATGTGTGGTCGTATCGCTTACCATCAGGCGAACGGCACGCTCGTCTCGGCATTCGATGCCATAAAAAAAAAAGTGTGTGCGCAATACACAAGTGCACTCACAATTCCTTTCACTCTCATAGTCGGATGAGACGGCAATCCGACATGACCGGAGAGAGATCAGGCACAGGACCGATGGCTTCACGTGCTTTCCGAGGCACGAGGATGTCACACCGCCAACTTTCTGACTCCGAGCTGCGACTGAGTATAAATTTTAATATGGAAAAACCCAGTCACAATTTTTGGCTCCACCCGGGATTCGAACCCAGGACCTCAGCGCGCAAATCGTACTCGTAAGGCATTTGCAATACAAACAACTACGCCACCGAGACAGTAAAAAATCATGATATGTGTCGCTTAACTTCAAACTCGGATAAATCCATTCTACGTTCTTAGGAGATAATTAGAAAAAAGTGATAATAGTCTTATTTCCATGAATTTAAAGGCAGTATTTTTTTATTATGACAACAGTATTGAAGAAAACGATCCTGTTTAGTAAATTCAGTAATAAAACCATTCATTCTTTAAAAAAATTAATATTTAGATTGGATTTACCTTCATTTGATATAAAGGGATTCAATTTATCTATCTTTGAAAAAACTCACTGTGGATTTATAGAATTTTGATTTAATATATCTGGATTTATCTGGACTTGAAAAAATACGATTAGAATTAGGGATGTGGTAGTGGCGAAATCACAGTATACTATCGAAGGTCAAATTGTGGTAGCTAACTGAATAAAACGAAATATAATATAAACCAAATAAGGAAATCTAGTTTTATTTTACAAAAATAGCAGGTACCTAATTTAATTATTTTAAACAGAATTCTATATTTCTTCTGAGTCATCTTCTTCAATTTCTTCTTCGTGCATTGGTCGCCCTATCACATTCTCACTCTGAAGCACGTTTTTATAATAATTTAATTATGTGTACTTATTATTATATCCTTACATACTTATGATATCCAAATACAGTAGAACAAAAAAATAATAATAATCGATAATGTAATCGATAATGGTTAGCACAACACTAGTGCCAACTCAGAATTGCAAACGACCCATAGGTATAGGCATTTCAAACTTACCGAATTTTCGCTCTTTCCTCTTTCTTACGGCAAAGTTGTATATTAGGACGCTTGCGGGCTTTACTTGGTGACACAATTTTAATGGAATTATCCATGGGAACTGTCTAAATAGTAAAAAGAAACAATAAAAAAGCGGGAGTATACAGTGCTACTGTCGCAGAGTTTACGTCAGCTGACGGCCATGTTGAACAAATGCAATTAGCTGATTGGCTCTCATGGACTTAACTACATTTGAAAAAAACTGTCTCATGGATCTATCTGACTTAGATAAAATATTATGATTTTAACAGTTTATTTCTCAAGAACCATGCGGATTTTAACACAACTGATAAAATTGTATAAAAACATTTTTTTTACCCTTTCTTTTGATATCAAAATCTCAAAAATTCTCAGAATTGGATTTATCCGAGTTTGAAGTTAAGCGACACATATATTAATGACTTGATAAGGGGTACATGTTAGCAGAAATATTACATACGCCTGTATAATAGACCTTTTATTTTCTACGGTACGGACACACTTGGTGACAGGATACGAACTTATAGCTAGGTTTATTATTTCAATGTGTTAACATATATTTTAACTTACTGGGTATTAGTGAAAATAAAAATATTTTTAATACTTTTTTACCAAATTGTAGAACGTCACTTAGAATCATAAAATATAGTGCGAGGGAACGTTGCTACCCATTACATTATCTACACAAAATCAATCACAGACCAATCCAATCAATGTATCACATCGCTAATCTGTTACACGAAGAAAAACAGCATCCCCCCATTGACACAAAGGGTTGGCAAGACAAAAGCCAAGTTGCGGCGGAGTAAAAATCTATTATAGTGTTTGGTTACCGGTGTCGGGTGACGTCATTTGTCATGGCCGGAGACGTTTGTATGTCCTGGGGAAGGGGGGCAGGGGGAAGAAGACATCTGGCTAATACCCGCGACGGGCACGGAAGTCACTTGATTGATCGGACAATGGTTAATGCTGTCGGATGTGGGGTACATTAGCTTCTAGGTAGTGATGGAGACATGGTTCGATTCCCGAGTGGTCACGTCAACGATATTGTTTTCTATTAATCCAGAACGAATCTTAGACTGGCCATAAAGCATGAATAAATATCTTTGAATTGAAAATGAATGCATTTTACGAATATTTTAGTGCACATTATCGATCCAAGCTCACTTTGGGAAATCCATTAACCACTGCTTATTTATAGGTAAATACAATTGACAATTAATATTGAAATCTAAGGATTTATAATTGTGGGTATAGTGCGCATGTCCTGGAGGCTGGACGGTCGATAGACTCCGGCGCCGTCGGGTCTGGCGCCGGGAGAACGAGGGTCGAGACTGGAGAATGCAAATATATTAAAGAATAGACGAGACCTTTGACCATATAATCTAATTAAGGGAAAGTGATATGATCTTTATAGTAACATGGCTATAAGAGACGTCTCTTCACTCTGGCTTTGAACAGTTCTTCTTTGGAGCATTGCTTCAGTTTGATTTTTAATATTGTTTAAATTTTGTCGCCTTATAACAGAACTACGAGAAACAATCCAACATCCAAACTCGAACAAATTTTGGCGCACCACACAAACGTTCACAAAACCATCGATCCTTATTGAAATTATAAGTGGAGTCAATTAAAATTGTCTTCTATGGAAAATTTATCTGTAGCAAATATTCCACGTGGTTCTGAGAATGCCACACGCCAACCCGTGGGCGCCACTTGATGGACATCTTTACGAGCCTTGTGCTCCACCCAACGACAATTGGACTTCAATAATGATATATTTATACGCTTCCTGTTCCTATATTGGTGGGAATTTTCACCAAGCTTGACCTAAATTAGGAGACGCCAAACAAAAGGCATGTTATTCGAACATAGAAAAGTAATGGCTGGGTCTGTAAACGTGTTTGCGGACTTTTAACTATTACTGAATCATGTGTATAATGCAGATACCCGAAATCTAGAACTAACCTATATTCTATCTCTATGCCTTTACTAACATCGATACAGATCTTCGATTCCCAAAACAATCTACCTATCTTCAATCTATACTAAATCCACGCACCCCAGAATCTGTCGTTTTTTCATAATCTGCCATCCGCACGTCCGGTCGTCACGGGAGGGACGAGGGAGGGAAGGGGGTGTTGATAATGTTTTCTATTAACGAATTAGGGTCGCCGGGGCCGAGGGTGAGTCGACTTGTTGCCCGCAGAACGCATCTCAGATCTGTATCTTATTTGGGGTTATTTAATCACGAATTGTGCGTTTTAATTATTATTGCTGTTTGTCGAATGATAATGTGACTATGAAACTAAGATTTTAAAAATTCACAATGGACGCGTGACGCATTGTCTACTGCAGACTGCAATTGTAATTGCCTAGAAAGTCTAAAAACGAGACACTAATAGTCCCTTGAACTTGGATCACAAACAGGAAACTCATATTAATCTAATTCTAGCACTCCTAAGCACACTATACTGTCCAAAATTAAAACTATCTCGGCAATAACATCCCCAAACCGACCACCGAGAACCACACTGCCTGACATCGATTCTGAATAATTCCCCTTAAATTGAACACAATCAAGCTCCCTTCGTAGCATAATTTGAGCTAATCCGCTAACTAGCCTGCCGAAGCTCATTCATTAATCTATCATCGATGCTGAGAAGCAATCATCTCCGCATGACGTCGCGCCCCGCAGAGGACTAACAAACTGTGTGTGTTTTTTAGCAAAATCCTTAATGCGTATGTCAGCAGGAGAGGGATGTTGACTAATGTAGTAACATGTAGTTGATACCCCATTGAGATGAGATGGAATGTCTTGGGATTTTAATGTTAACGAAGATTTGTTGTGCCGCGCGAATCGAAACGGTGGTGGAGACAAAAGTATTAACATACATTCATACATGTGAAGCTGCGATAGCGTAGTTGGGAGTGGAACGGACTGCCGAGACGAATGTCCGCAGGTTCAAAACCCAAGGGCACACACGTCTGACTTTTCTAAAAAGTCATGTGTGTATTCTTTGTGAATTATCGCTCGCTTTAACGGTGAAGGAAAACATCGTGAGGAAACCTGCATACCTGAGAAGTTGTCTGAATTCCGAAGGTATGTGAAGTCTGCCAACTCGCACTAGGCCCAGCGTGGTGGACTATGGCCTTAACCCTCTCAGTTGTAGAGGAGGCCCGTGCTCAGCAGTGGGCAGTATATAATACAGGACTCATTGCATTGCATACATACACACTCACGCGTTTTATCCCCGAAGGGGTAGGCAGAGGCGCAACTAGTACAGTTTTTCGTCGTGCGTATTCTATCCCATGATGTATAAGGGGACGAGCCTATCGCCATTTCAGACAGAAATTCTAGACTTAGTACTGACTTAAACCAGACTTAGACCGGGCTGATACTGAATAGTAAAATCCAATACCACCGCGCCCGACCCGGCGATCGATCCCAAGACCTCAGCATTGCAGTCATACCATAATACAAATACGCTACCGAGCCAGTAAAAATATTAACGTAGAAGGTAATCAGGAGTTTATGCTTGCCGCGTCTATGTATCTGTCTGTACGCGATAAACCCAAAAACCACCAAACGGATTTATATGAAATTTGATATGAAGATAGTTTGAGACCATGGAAAGAACATAGGCTACTTTTAATCGCGGGAAAATATATAACGGGACTTTTGCACGCGAGGGAAGCCGCGAGAAAAAGCTAGTTCCGTATAAATGAGTGTGAAGTGGGCAGAACGGAAGTGACGGCAATAAGTGTATTGCGAATGCGTTTTATATAAATACAACTTACTATATCATATAGTCACATAACGTATACAAATCTTTTGTCGTGAGTATACTATAAAGTACTATAAACAACATGTTAAATTAATTGTGTTATGGTATCAACTGAGATTTTCAGATACAGGTGTGAAAGCCTTTTCTGTTACAAATGTATGTAGCCAGATTAATGAGTGTTCAGCAGACTCCTAATGAGAAATTAACTACAATATAAAAAAAAACTAGCGTTTGCTCGCGGCTCCGCCGGCGTGAAAGTTTTTCCGGGATAAAAGGAACCTATGTCCTTTCTAGGATCTCAATCTATCTCCATACCAAATTTTGTCGAAATCCGTTCAGTACTTTCGGAGATTTGCCGTAACAAACAAACACAGACAGGCAGAAAAGAATTATAAAAATCGTCGATTTGTTTTCCATTGGGTACTATTCTTTAGTCACACCCTTACTTTTTATCACTTTCTTTCAATGTACAGATACACCGGGATGTACTGCTTTATTATAGTATAGATTATCTATTCGTCATATATAATATGATATACAAGTCGTGATGTTTTAGAATAAATGAGAATCGAATAAGTACTATCCACTTTACATTTCCACATTACTAGTAGATGTACTTAGGCATCTTACACATATAAACAGAATTATAATAATCAAGAGATATACAAGTACAACGGTCATGTCTCCGCAGTGTCCTCGCCCACGCGCACTACAAATATTCACGCACGCACCATATTAGGAATCGAACCCGTGCTCTTCCAGCGTAGTGCTCGGACGCAATCATCGACTGAGCTAACCTACGCAATCCGCGTATTTAGAATTTACCTGATTCGATTTTATTGCGATTATACAATATACATTGGTGTAATACAAAAATTATTTATTAATTTTTAAAATCTGTCTTGGTGTGGGCTATACCAACGTGCTAAGCTCAAGAGCCGTATCGAAAACTTGATTTTTATGGCATTAGATAGCTTAAAAAATGCACATCCAATTAGAAATAAAGGGATTTCTAGAAGAAAAAGGTCCCTATCTCAGTTTTACCTCAAATGCCAAAGAGTGAAAAGATAACTATATTTACAAAATTTCAAGTTTCTCAAAATTACAGTTCCTTGACATAGCGCTATTGCGCTTAGCACGGCAGCATGGGACTATTCAATAACTAAGAGGCTTGGGGCAACCTACCATGATTTAATACAGGATAGACTCATTAAGTTAAAAAATTTAAAACCTCACATGAGCATATTTCCTCACGATATTTTCCTTCAACGTTAAAGCGAACAATTAACAATGAATAAACGCCTAAAAGATACCCAGAGGCTTGGATCGAAGCCGCGACTTCCGTCTTGACACTCCGTTCAACACCCCAATATATTACTGTGACGATATAACTAAAACTCAACCTTACTACATGTAACATAAAGTTGAATCTAACAGCTATACGTGTCGTTTCGGGTGTTCCGTTTTTTGTCATATTGAGTTCGACCGTATGCTAAGCGTAGTGGGTTGTTTTTATGCAATAAAGAAATAGTTATAATTAAATACAAAAAATATAAAATCCCATAATGTCCAATAATTACATTGACTATGTTCTATAAACCAGAACAAAATAGGCTTTGCAGAAGAAATGTATAATGCACAGGTATATATTATCTAGACTCTAGATAGATACATACTACCACCTTCTCATATTCGAGCTATAGTTATTTTTACTGAATCGTTTTTTCTTTTTCCACTAATCGATGCTAAGCACAAATATACAAGATCAGATTAAAAGTGTTAAGCGGCTAACCACAGGAATCAATGAGATTACAAAATTACACGATACACTCACGAAAACTATATTTGGCGACTTATTAATAATGGTAATTAGTAGTATCATCGAAGCAGACCCTCGGAAAGCAACTTATGATGGGGCGTCGATAATGACTGTTATTGGACGCAACAAACGTGCTGATTGCAACAGGGGTGACAGATTAAAGGCCTTAACACGAAGCATAAGCTCATGCTACAATCCCGGAGGTGTAGGCAGAGTTACTAACAGTATCAGAGATTAGAGGGAGCAAGTTTTAGTACTAATTACTGTGTAATTAGGTAAAGCATACCGCTAAAATAAGAACTTTCTAACTTATTCATCGAAAAACTAGATCATATTTCAATTGGCTATAATTGGCTTATAATACCGACATTTGCCTAGAAATAGGAAGAAGAAGACTAAAAATTATCCCTCGTATAGCGAATGCTTGAACCAAAAATTACAAGGACGTTAAATAAGTTGGAAGAAATTGGCAAACATCTAATCGCACTAGCTCACTTCCGTAACCCATTAACATAGAACACTCGTCAGTAAGTAAATGTACACTATTACCATGAAGATGTAAAGTGAGCCAGTCTGATTGCAGCACTGTTTTCAAGAGGCTGTCATTTTTAGGGATTTATATCTGAAACTGTTGAACAAACAATCTTACATTCACCTTACAGCAAAAAGCTACCCGTTTCCTAATTCTTAAGTAACCTTCTCAAAGTATCACCAAGAATATAATACTATTACTAAACATGGGCTGTCTTTTCATTTATTTTTATTCTGGAAAAAGTTTTACGCGGTCGGAGCCATGATCCGAAGCTTATGCAAAATATACTGTGTATTTTGCATCTAAAGCATGTCCTATGTTGCTTCTTGAAATAAAAATAAACATTATGAAATGAAATGAAAATTTTAAATATTACAGACGCGATTATACTACAATAACCAAAAATGAAAAACGGAGATACGTATCGCGTTTAAATTTAAAAATTATCCAAAATCTGTGCCATAAAACTTTAAAATTTCAAGTACCAAGAAAATGATAACATACGAAGTACAGGGACTGCCAAACTACAGCGAAACCGCCTAACATCAAAAAGGTATTTTGTATAATGTAACTAATAACACAACACAAAAGGCATGTGTCGAAGCTTAACAAAATCAAACGCAACCCACAACCAAAGCTGGAGGTGAAAACTAAGTTACAACACGTGGCTCTACTTCACTTACCTCGAGCGGGACCGCACCATCGCCGCGTCTCGTTCCCACTTTATCTATTACTGGCACCCTACTCGTTCTCTCACAGCCTGGCTATGGTTCTGCTAAGTTATTTTCTGAAAGATGTTGATGTTCTTGTCGGACAAGGAGTAGTTTGTGCAGTTGTGCAGTTTGCCAGGTGGTGAGAGAACGGGACCTCCGCCCTCGCGGACGATCCACGGAGGAATGCTGCCCGACCCCGGCACCAAGCCAGGACCTCGCGCTCACCACTATCAACATTCCCGAGCGAGCATGAGGGGTTGATTGGCGCATGCGTGTTACACGCCGCGTCCTCCCGCTCGCACATGCCGCGACCGACAGGGACGGGGTGGAACCTTAGGGATGAAAAGACGAATTCGGAGGGTGAAAAGACGGTGAAAGATGGAAATGCATCTCGTACTCCGGTCGGATTTCCGCCGCTCGTGATTTTGTTTATTGATTAGGAACGGAGACGAAGACATCGGGTTCGAGCTTTTGGGGAACGCGTTCGGTGATTGTTAATGCCCCACGGCCCATACGGAAGATCTGTGTGACGTCAATAAAACTGCATGGCCATCAAATCACAGGTTCGATGACACAAATTAGGGTACGTTTGACGATACACCTGCGGCCACTTCTACAAAAGAGCATTGATTGGGGTTACAGTTGGACTAAACAAAAACTATCCTTAAGTTTGTTGGTGTAGAGTTTACAATTGTGGGTGAGGGTGTTATTTTTGGAGATGGATGCCCTATCAGAGTGAATGCAAAGGACAATTATGAATATTTAGGCGAAGGAGCGGACGCGACGGGACTGAAGTAATCGGCGTCGACGCTAAGGGTTGCGTGTTTTGACAACGGGATGGGTGACATGATAACACGCTACGTACTCAAATACTCACGGTACACAATGTACTGTTGTCATATGAAATTACAGCAAATTTCAAATGTTATGTTAGTCTAATGGAAACTGTTCGGCGAATACACAGAAAGTGTTGAAACTGTATCAAATGGCATAACCACTCAAATTTTTGAACACAGCATATACTACGACATTTAAGGGTGATGCCCCGGCTTTCGTAAGACTCTTGAACGGTCACTCGATTAAAATTGATTCGAAATTCAAAATACCAAAAAACCTTATAAAATTCCGTACGTTATTTAATACGCAAAAGTATTTTTTTTGCTGTGGCAATCAAATATTATGTGAGCCAACCATTCTTATTCGACATAAGTAGGCGAATATCACCAATATCATATGTATTTTGAAATGTATTGCACCGAACTGTTTCATACAATATCCTCATTTGGGTGTATACACTTACCGTTACTATTACAGATGTATACTAGTTTCCCTACCAATAACGTATAAATAAATTTAAAGCAAGGGGTTGATTGTTTGAAAACGATCGATGTAAACATAGTAATATGCAAATGGTTTCGCTCTACTATGGCAGTTCCTAGCATTATCAAACTTGGCATCGTGACCGTCATTTGTCTCTGACCGCGGCGGGCGTTACGCTCGCTTTGAAACCAGAAGCCGCGGGTTCAACACCGGCAAAAAGGAAATGATTGTGTACGCAAGTATTTGAATCGAATTTGGGTGTTGTATTATGGCTCTCATAATTGATATCTACGATAGATATACATTATCTTAAAGTGGACTCTAATGATGAAGGGTCCATACAGCGGCTTTTCTACAAGCTTACTTTACGTACTTATTTAATAAGTGTACTATATAATAATACTAAAAACATCCTCGTATATGGATGTTTGTCATTCGTTCTTCAGTATGAATTCATCCGGATAAAAAACGAATTACTATAAAACTCAAGACGAGTACATGCAAGGAGAGCTGCCTGAAAGTTTATCATCGTTACTCCACCCATCGATCCCCCATCAAGGGATTGTGAACGATATTTTTTTATGCCGCCCCAACTGTCCAGCACGGGCGCCGACGTCCCGCTGCGCTTGCATACAAAATGCTTTTGCAGTCTCGAAGTGCTCTTCCATTTCCATTAAGAAAAATCTACACGCATTGCTGGGTATCGGAAAAGGTTTTTAAATCAGTTCACGGAGTAAGAAAAGCATTTTTGTTCATATTAAAGCTCTTAGTTTTACAAAACTAGACGGAAACCACATCAAAAATAGTCCAGACAAAATACAAAAGTATTGAATCGTACCATAAATTTCTAATATTTCTTAAAACACAGAACAGCTGAATGGGTTTGGATGTTAGGCATACGGCTGACCGATTCCTTGATAACTATCATATGATATGGCTTTATTATACAAAAAAACTGCTACTGCTATTTTATACTGTTACACAATAGACCGAAAATTTAAGAAAGACTGCTGTATAGTAGACACTAGGCAGCGATATGCTGATTGATTCACACGGAAAAGGGCACTCTTGGACTTTTCTCTCGGGATCCTTGGGCGCACATAAAGACTAAGCCCAAGCCAAATATAAAGATGTTTAATCACGGAAAAAAGCACACTGGAACTTAACTAGCGAGATTTCCACACTGAAAAACCTGCATGTAAAACCTACTTATGCAATTAATAAAGCTTACTCTGATACTCACGTGTGTGTAATGTCGTTTGCGTTTGTCGTTCGTTTCGTACTTGCTACTCGTATTCTATATAGGCACTTATTTGTCTGTCTGAAGGCACTAGGGTTTGGTAGTTCGTCGTCGTCTCTTTCACATCGCAGTTTTTTTACCTGGGAAAGGAGGTAAATTTTAAGAAAAAAAATTGTCAAGCAAACGGTTTAAAATATTAAAAGTTTCTTTGGGGAATCGGGTAAAATTTTAGTACAGTACCATATTTAAATGGAATTTACGTCTACAAAATTTCGATGCATAACCCAAATGAGTGTAATATTTACATGCATGACCGAAAATGTATCATTAATTTACACATGTTAAAGAATTTTGCCATCATCCGTCTATCTGTTGTGTTATATTACAGCATAATAATATACATTACTGTATCGTGTCAAATAAATGTTTGCGTGTAGTCTAGAATATTATTTGTTACATTGTATTTGTATCACATTCATGTTTTTCCTATCATTACCTACATTTGCCACCCAATGTTATATTAAATCTATACTAATAATATAAAGCTGAAGAGTTTGTTTGTTTGACCGCGCTAATCTCAGGAACTACTGAACCGATTTTGGAAATTCTTACACTAATAGGAAGCTACATAACTCCTGAGTGCTATAGGCTACTTTTTATCCCGGGAAAATATTTTTGTCCCGGAAAAATTTTCACGCGGGCGGAGCCGCGAGCACTACTATTGTAGATATAACTCAGATAATTATCTCCTTATATTTAAACGGCATTTTTATGTTGCTTAAAACACGTTTTCGTAAATTGCTAATCCTCATTACTCTCTCAAGTAAGGTAGTCATTAAGTGTGATCATCGGCCCGTGCCACTGGGCCGATACGCGTTGGCGTCCCTTAAATATCGCACCTACACGTAACGTCAGCAGTCATACGTTATATGAAGCAACCTTGTTACTATGGTAAGGCAAAGAGGTCCCTTAAGAAAAAATGTACCCAAAATATTCAAAATAAACAATAAATCAAAACCATCTCCCACAAATCGAAAAATCCAATCGAAAACACACCAATAAATTGGTGCAAATCAAAAGGACATAAAAGCGGGAGCGCGCCTGCTGCAGCCTGCCGGCACCACGTTGGGCGCCACCATTCTGCCGGTGAGAGGGAGGCGCCGTATCCCGCATATATCCGTCCCTCTCTCGGCGCCAGTCACCCTGGCGCCGTCTGCAAGGCGTCTGCCGTCTCCGTGGAGCCTCTTACATAACCTGGAGCTCGTCCTGTCCCGGGAAACACTCCAAATTTCCCACTGTTATGGTAATGTATGAAAATATGGGAGTGGCTCGGTTTGAGGCAATTTGCGCAATGGCGTTAACCGCTCGGCAAGCAATTTTCTTGACATGTTTTAATGTAAAACCATTGGTACTTGAATAATGCTGAAATTATCACAATCAAAACTGTTATTCAGAACCGAGTCAAAATTATTCAAATTAAAGTTAGGCAACAAACATTATCGTCCTACAATTGGAACTAGTGGCGAAAAAGCTGCATGCACTGCAAGTCCTAATACACTACGTGGGGTATCTGTTGAATAGTTATGATAACAATGTATAACACCTGCGACAGCACGCAGACAGCGCTCCAGTCTCAACAACCAACGCATGTTGCATATAAATAGCACTACGTCCTGCACTTATGTTTGGAATTTACACAATAAGTAGGTATTACTTATTGTCTGGTTATTGGTAGGTATTACTTATTAGACAACAAAGAGGGCATCCAGTCTAAAACTTATTTGTAGCTGTATGACCCGGTGAACTACGTACCATGTACCACTCTTATAAAGCGATAATCAATCCTAATCAACCTTCCAACTCCAAATCACCGAGAGCGATAATACCAAATCTATTCGCAAAATCCACTATCCTTTCCACGCAAAAACGATTTGTAATTGATTCTAATTTATTATACGACTACCTACTGTGCGCAGCTTTTCGCGAGAATGTCCGTTCACGCGATCAAAAGTAACTTATATTAATAATTAATTTAGTTTCGTATTGGTAAATTAAATTTTATATAAAAGCAGTCATTCCAGAAATCAAGGGAACTAATCAGTGATCTAGTGGACGATAGCCTAGTTTGGAATGGAACGGTCTGCCGAGGCAATATCCCGGGGTTCAAAAACCCTAGGCACACAACTCTGACTTTTCGAAATTCGTGTGTATTGTTTATCAATTATCGTTCACTTTAACGGTGTAGGAAAACATCGAGAGGAAACCTACATACCTGAGAATTCTCCATAAGAATTTCGACGGTGTGTGAAGTTTGCCAACCCGCTCTAGGCCAGCGTAGTGGACTAAGCCCTAACTCACGTCAGTAGTAGAGAAGGCACGTGCCCAGCAGTGGGCGGTATATAATACAGGGCTGATTGCATGGCTTTGCAATCACTGACCAAAAATGTGAAGTCCTCAATCGTGATTGCCTGATTAAGCATAGTGCCTGGATATTGCCTAGTGTACACGACACAATAGACTGTTAATGATCATAAAACTGCAATGCAAAGAATGGAACCTAAGCCCTTTCATACCAAGGAGTTGTCAAAACAATGAACAGCGGAAGCGTCTCAGTAGTCGTCGTAGTTGTGTCGGCCCGCTTAATTGCATGCCATTAGATTTATAATGCTCGTTTTCATTAAGGTTTAAGTTATTTCCTAAATATATTTTAGGGACACCTATTAAGCAGTGGATGTGTGATTTTAACATGTAAATAGCCTCCAAAAACTCCACGATTCAAACCACACAAACAGTTATAAGAGTTAAATTGTTGTAAAATAAATTGATTGACCGGAAAATACAACATACATTATAAATAATTTTCATGAACCGAAAATTGACTGTTAGGATCGGGGTTGCACAATCTTACGAATAAATGTTGTTGAAGAGTGATTTAAAAGATTATATCATTAGTACTTTTATATCGGAAATGAACATTTACGTGACTGAAGCCGTGGGCAAAAACAAATTGCCAGTGTATAAAAATTGTGCGTACTGCGTACCACGGGCAAGGAGAATGCGTGCTGCGTGCCGGCCGCTATGTGGGTGACAGGGTGACCCGCTTCCGTCCGCATCTCGCCTGCACCTCGTACTCATTAACACGCGTCGATGTTTCACAACATTTGCGCACGTGCGTGTTTTATCTTGTTTGCATTCGGTTTTTAATAAAACATTATGACTCTTTATTGCGTAAAACAATGGCAACGTACTGGCCAAGTTAGAAAGAGCTAGCATGATTTAAACTCTACCCTGCTAAGATGGTAGGTAGCATTCAGTGTTACACAAGTGATTCCCTTGTGCCTTGGTTTAGATTTCCTAGAAAACTTGCAGAAGTCCGCACGCCATTCATTATTAACGTATAATAAGCACGATAATCTGAATTGTACGAATTTGAACTAACAGGACTTGCAGCTAGTCTTATGTGTATGGAACTATTGAAATATAGCGGCTAATTTAAACGCATCAGAGTTCTTGTGCGATATATTACGTAAATAAGGTATCTTGCGCGATATATGCGTAACTACTGAACATAATGAGACTTAACATATGTCTTAGGATGACGAGCGCAGTGGAATGCCACACAGTAGGTACTTTGTAACTCCCGCCCTGTGGATTGGGGGCGTTTGGAGAATTCCACGACGGTATACCCTGCCTGTCGTAAAAGGCGACTAATAGGGGCAAGCGGGGATCGCAGGCGGGCGGCAGGGGTCTTACACAGAATTAAAGACAGACAGATCGCAACAATGTGCTAATTCTTATTAGCATATTGTTGCGATCCCTGTGATGGACGGTAGTGTGGCTGGTAGGCCTCAAGCTGCCGTTGACGTCGAGAGCGTCCTTCGGTGCGCGGGGGCTTCTGAGCCTCCCCCCTCCCCCCACAACAGGAGACAGGCCGCACTGGGCGGCACCGCGCAGGGGCGGCTGCCGACGATAAGTTAGACATTTCCGTCAGAGGAAGCCCGCAGCCGTCCCTAATGCGCCGAAGATGGCCACCGCAGAGTTTTGGTTGGTATGCCGTGCTTTGTATATAGGTTAGGGACTCGGCCCGGCGGTCGCCCGATGGTTCCATCTCTCCGGGCGGCTAAACGCCGGGTCGTAAGGCACGGTGAACCCAACATAACCGCTCAGTCGCCCCCCTTGAAGACTGGGCGGTAGTAATAAGTCACCTTCTCCGGGAAAACAAAACAAAAATAGTACTTTGTAACTCCAGGTGCTGGATGGTGATTCTACTGTGTATGGGTGGTCGTATCGTTTACCATCAAGCGAACAGCATGCTCGTCTCGTTATTCAAAGCTATAAAAGAAAAATATTGGTGTTAGTCTAAACTTAGCATCCGGTATAAGTGCTAGTCCGGTATAAGTCAATGACGGTTTAGTAATTGACTTTTACACATTTTCCTTCATCGCATCGGGCACTGAATAAGAATTTACGCGAAACAATGGAGTGACTACTTTAAGATTTCATGCAGCCAATGTGTTTGTCACAGACACAAAAGACGCAATGAATCTTTTATTCTTTCTTCTGATAACATTATGAGTATGCCCCTAACCTACTGCCCTTAAATAATAGACATCAGTCTCAGAACCGAGGTTGCTACACTTGATGCAGATTAAGACCTTTTTACCTAGCCCTGCGTCCCACGAGGTCAGATGCGTTGCGACAGCCCGTGTAGGCGACGCGCCGGGAGAAAGTACTCGCCCACCATATTCCTGTCTTACAACATTGTTTGTGGACCAGCTTGGACCTGATTATACTACTTTTGCACCGCAACTGAGATGTTAATACTTCGTAACTTATTTCGTTGTTACTTTTCGTTCGTTACGGACTGAGGTCCGATAGAGCCAATAAACCGCGTAGAACCAATTATTTAATGAAATTGATTTTTGGATGTGTCAAATTTGTTGTTGTCGTTATTGTTGTAGTAAAATTATTGACAGTTATTACTTTGACTATAGGAATAAAAAAAATCTCAATCGGAATCAGCTGCAAATCAATATAGTAAATTAACAAATCAAAATAATACATGGACGTCACTGGCTCTATCCCACAATCGATTTAAATATATGGATTAAGATGATTGCATTTCAACCATCTACAGTAAACACTACAGAATTCTCGTGAAACACACCTGTCCCTAATCCCCCTTAAATTTTATTGTTATTGAATTCACCTGGCTAATCATTCATGTATTTCCTTATTCTAGATTTTCCTCTAGCACCTACCTCGCCAACTTCACACCAATGATGCCACTGTGAAAAAGTGACGTCACTACGCTGAGAACCGTGCTGAGAATTCTCTGACACACGTATTACCACATTTATCCCTAAACAGTTTAGCACGTTAAGCTGAGATGAAGCTTAAGGATAGACATTAAAGTGAGTAAGTAGTCTCACGTATGAAAAATCCCTAATGAAATTAATACCTCTTACTAAATCTATTCTGGTGTCAGTGTGCATTCTGTGATCTTATTGGAAGAATGTTATTACTAGAGTGAGTATATTAGGCATACGATTTCATTTCTATACAGTTGTAAAAAAAACCTTGATCTCTCATCGAGGATCGAACTTGCGTCTCGTCGTCAAATAACGGGCTTATTGCGCACTACGCTGGGCTGCTCAAAACATGAATTACTGATACCTGTCGTTAAATCCGATACATTTTCCTTATTTAATTCATTAATATTTTGAAACAAGGAAGGATAAATACTGAAAGTATTTATGAATAAATTACAAACCTAACATACGATTAATGTATGAAATAGTCATGAACCCGAATTATGTAGTTATATTCGTTTTTATCTCGGAACAGTGCACACAATGTCGTATTTACCGTAGGGGCAGGCAGTGCAGTGCATCAGGGCCCCTGAAGTCAGGGGCCTGTCGGACCTTGACTAGTACCTAAACATCAAACTGAAAACATACGCATAGCTGCAGGACTTTCTTTAAACATTACCCTTTTGGAAAAAACATCTGGGCCCTTGGAGCTGAGGTCTCGGGTTCGATCCCCGGGTCGGGCAAAGTGATATTGAGTTTTTCTATTCAGTATCAGCCCGGAGTCGGGAATTTGTGCCCGATATGGCGTTAGACTCGCCCCCATCACATCATGGGACGGAATAACGGCGAAAAGTGGGTGCACTAGTTTCGCCTCTGCCTACCCCTTCGGGGATAACAGTCGTGAGTGTGTGTGTGGGCCCTTGGATTACCGAGCTAATGATGGTCTTATATTCCGAAAAAAAACTTACACACGAGCGAGCCGTGCTATAGTTTATTTAAGAATCGCTAAAACCATTATGGGCTTGACGCCATTATAGTTATTTCACTTAGCTGTGTTACTTTATACAAGTCGAGCGATGGCATTTATTGCACATATGCGCGATCATCACACAGTCATCGGTACCTTGAAATATTGTTTTGATGGAATTTACCGTTGTAATTGGGTCTTGCATCATCGTTTTGCAATTTCTAAATATGACCAGTGAGGTTTGTAATTTCTAAAAATACCTATGGTCACAATTATGTGTAGTACCTATTTATTCATTCATTTCGTGACGTAATGTTTATTGTGGATATTTATAGGCAGCAGTGATCAAAACTACCACCCACTCACAGAAAAAAATACCGAAGCTCTGCGTATAAGTTGTTTTAACAATCCAATGACTGCATAGCGCATCAGATACCAAATTTCACATCAATAAAACAAATCTTTACTCAACGTTAAAAGTCCTAAATATTTCGGGCCTCGATTCGCCATTCTCACAATACCTACAGCGCAATCAGCGTCCAATACCTAACCATTTGTCCAAACATTAGGCCAACAGTTGGCCGGGGGCCAGTGAACTCGTTGGCCGATTCCCGTGACTCATCTCACACTGACTTCATTCATGGATATACTAGGATTATCTCGTAATACGACTTATAAAATATGGAAAATATGGCCGTGGACGTTGGCACCACAACAATTACACTGTTCTACGTATTTATAAATACTGGGTCAGCGTGGTGAACTTAGGCCTAAATCCTCTCCGTAGTCGAGGCGGCCGGTGTCCAGCAGTGGTATAGTACCTATGGAATATAGATATATCACTTATTATTGTAATCAATTCTAATAACACATCATTTTATGTAAGTACTTTGTGTTTTAGTAACTGATTATGCCTTTAGTCCCTAGTAGGTAGAGTCTAAAAATTAAAACCGTTGTGATTCCATTTTGAACCAAATATACACATTTCCACAATCTGGTTTACAAATAATGGAAAGAGTTAAATAAAACTGAATATAATTACTGTCAATGCACAAGCCTGCACACCGGACGAGCGGGACGCGCCAATCATCCAATGCTCTTGACCGAGTTGTGCCAATTAATTTCTAATAAGAGCAATTCGGCGGGTTACTCATGGCTATTTCACAAAACTAATATTATAAGCGTTGATCCTGTTTAGTGCCAGTGTCGTTGAAGTTTAGGTTTTTAAGGCTGAAACTACCTAATATTTGATTTCAGTTGAAGTTTGAACAAATTACTTCTTAGGTGGCTTTTATCTTTTTATAGTGTATAAGTTTGATATCGTTTTAAAGTGTTTTTTTTTTCTTTTTAGAGTATTTAAATAATTGGTGAGTAAAACGCCTCATCGCTGCCACCACTGCGGGGCAAGTGGAACGATCATGGTGATTGCACTGGTCTTAGGAACCATGTCGACACTCGGGAGTGTAGCACCATTTGGGCGAGCATTGCACCGAGCCCCTAACCTCTCTATTGATTCATTTAATATGTGTAGACGGTCTCTGCCAGTCATTCTGAGGTATCTGCAGGTACCTATACAAAGTATTTGCATTTATTATTTATTTAATCATATTTAAAAATTATTTCGCCCAGACCTCGTAAATAAGCTCGGCTGGTGTCGATTTCATATTAGCAATAAATCACATAGTTAAAAAGAAATAGATACAAGAAGGTATATAAGGCCATACAACCTTGTCCCTTGCTCAATCCACTCAAAAGATGATGTAAGCAGAGCAGTGACGTCATACATTGGCATGATACTTTTCACGTTGAGAACGAAAACGCTAATAATATATTTGCACAATCCGTCATTTCAGGTTGTTCTGGTCTTTATGAGCACTGCTTAAAGTTATCGGCAATAGGAATTAATTTGTGCTTTTCGGATTTTTTTACGATAAGTACAATAAAATTATCTCTATGAAAGTGCTGAACAGCATTTAAAAAAACAATTTAGTAGGTATCGGGTTCGATCCCTGGGTCGGGCAAAGTGATATTGTTTTTTTTTAATCAGTTTCAGACCGGAGTCTGTAATTTGTGCCTGATGGGACGGACGCAACGCGCACGGCAAAAAGTGAGTGCACTAGTTGCGCCTCTGTCTACCCTTTCGGCGACAAAGGGCGTGAGTGTGTGTGTATGTCAATAAAAAGGAACTCTACAAACTATATTTAACATTAACTATTTGTCTTAATACTATGCCTATCGATCACTTAATTACATATTGTAATTTAAACCATATCCAATGTTAACTACTAAAGGCCAAGTAACCTTAAACAACGATACTTTAACCGAGTTGAGGCACAAACTTTGACGGTCAAATGGCAAAGTTAAATATGTTAGCTACGTCAGGATTTCCTTTTGACAAGGTTAAACATTGCAAATTGCAAAAATAACCTAGACAGACAATGCGACGACCTTCCACTGCAACACGATTTAAATGTGCCCAATGTGTAAACTTACGGCGATTTACTAACATTTTGATAGAGCAAACCGTGTTATAATCGTATAATTATAACCCAAAATGGAGATTGATACCTTTTGAAGTCGTTGGGATAACGCAAGAGATGAGTGAGATTTGGATTCGCTGCTCAACCCGCGGGATTCTTATCCCGAAATAAGATTAAACCTCACAATGTCCAGTAACTGCAAAGATTTACATTTTCAAATGTAATTCCATTCGTCTAATGGTAAACGATACGACCTTCTTTAAAAATAGCAACAACATACAGACCTTCCGAGTTATAAAGCACTGCGTGGCGGCACTCCACCGCGCGCGTTACCCTGAGGCATAAGATGTTAAATCACATAATAACCAGTAATTACGCTGACTATAATGTACTTCAAACACACACAACAGTGCATGCATACTGCTGCTTGAAATACGGGAACTCTTGCATACTACTACTATACAAGATAAATAAATATAACAATGATAAGCAGCCGTGCTTTCGCATACAGGAAATCTCGAAGACACCGCATATCTAGTCCACAAACGTTACTCAAAATCAGACTTTAAACTTACAATAAATATCTGACTTTATTATCATAACCATTTTCGTTAAAATCCCAGATAGTTTCACTTTAAATGTATAGCTCATCAAAATATGAGACAAGAAATATAATAAGAAGTCACAAAACAGGAAATACCATACAAAAACTAGATGCTATCGACCTATGAATTTCAACACTTAAAACCCCCGAGATATTTTGTCATCTATCGACATTTTATAATAGCTTATTTTTTGTATGAATCTTCCGCATACTAGTCTATTGAGTCATGTTTATAAAAACAACGTTATGTATACGACCGTCTTCACGAAGGAGCAAGCAGATATGCAAATAATTTTCCTATAGTCCGTGTAGTAGATGATGAGTCTGTCTTATTGGGTACAAATTATAACACAGACAATAACTCGTCTAAACCACATGTGTTGACCGGGACACAATTTATAATTTCCCTACCAAGAATCTAATGGGCTTGAAATCCTATGTACATGCTAGCTAGCTTCACAAATGAAGCTTATTATGTAACACAAGAGTCTAACTTTTCCCAATTAGAGATATTTGAACCATCATCGAACACGCTGCTCGATCAAGAGTTAGTGAATGGTTATCTCGCTTATTACAGAGTATTGGTCAATAATATCATTATTTTGACATTGAATTTCGCCATATATCCATCTATGAATGTAAAAAAACCGCACATTCGTAGGTGTCAAGCGACAAGCGGAAACGATAAGCGCAGTTTCCGCTATCGCGCTCACCGCGGCGTCATCGTCAGATATAGACCGCGAGTAGCGTGCAGTCCCCGGCGTCGTCGCTATATCGCTGACTCGATTGCCAAATCAAGCGGATTTGTTATTGTTTTACGCCTTCACAATTACATTGTAGGAGCCTTATAGGGCTAGGAGCTAAAATCTGTCTACAATAGCAGAAGAGTTAGGCCGTGCCCACGTTGAAATGAGATAAGTGGAATTTGTTGAAGCCCTATTAATTATAATTGTAAACATATCTTATATTTGTTTTGTCGGATTTGTGAGCTGTGATTTTATCTCGTTTCAGTTCAGAACGCGTCACTCAACACAGCAAAACAATGTACAACCAAACAATGTAAAACGTACACAACGTTTATTAGTTAAGTAGAAGATTGTGCGTGCATTGCACATAGAGCAAATCGCTCACCTAATGACACACGACACGACTTCCCATCAACAGTCACAACGCGACCCAAATTCGGTAGTACTGCAGTCACACTGCGCTCATCATCCTGACACATTTCATGTATTCATATTCCACACAGTGCATTTTTAATCGGAAATCAAAGTTGCTTGCTTGTTGGCGACAGAAATGGAGTAAAATAAAACAAGGATTTCTTGAAATTGACTCATGTACACTTCCTATACATTGCAAAAGTCTGTGAAAAACACGTAGTTTGACACAGAGACTCCAGCATAAGAGATCTTCGATTTGTGTAAAACGTCGGGTAAATGAAGCAGTTTGATACAGAGAAACGCCCAATTCCGCTCCCTATGACCGCATGGCAGCACTAACCGTAACTTTAACCCAAATAAGACTCTCAATGAGTTTTTTAGCTGTGGCAGTACTGGCCACCGGCCAACTCTTCACTAGCGCATACTTTGTATCTGATTCTTCTATATACAACCTTATATTTTCGCCTGCGCCATTGCTTATGACCGCTTAAGTGGCGTAGTTGTATTGCATTCGCGTAGTGACTACCGTGACGACGTCTCGGGTTCGATTCCCGGATTATTCCGTAATTATTATCAGATCGAAGACACAAAAATCGGATCCGTTAAATTTTGATATCCCTTCTTACAAGGGACCTTACACAATTAGCGAAATGACACACTTCTGCCTACCCATGAAAAGAAGAAAGGCGTGATGATACGCATGTATGTGACAGTTGATTAAATGGGTTTTAAAATTTTGGCCATAGATATAAATAACGCGCCAAGCTATAAAGCTTATTTTTCGGTATGTATATTTCCTAATTAAACTCATGCGCTTATCATTATTGGTTGTCTGAGACATATTATGTCATATTATGACTGCAAGTAATCGTCATTAGATCAGTGGAAGCGCACTTAGGCTATAAACCGTAAGGTCTTGGTTACCATTCCCAGATTACACGCAACACCTGAGCTACCTGGAATTAGAACTTATCCTAAACATGGTAATATGCACATTTATCATGTGTCGGGTATAAACTCAACAAAATGGATGCACTAGTTACGCGTCTGCCCAAACCTTCGGGGATAGAGCACGATCCTTCAGTTAAGTGTTAAGAAGAAACTAAACGCGGCGACCCGTGTCGGACGGCCTGATTACGGGTCAGGGTACGCCTTGTCACGCGCCTTGTAAAATAGTATCTGCACTGCACAATACAAGCCTGTACATGGGAATGTGTATGACACACTGCACACACTAAGTAAGGATGCGAGAAATTGGCTGTGATATAGAAAGGATTAAAAAATAGAGTAGTACAAGACATTGAAGACACCTCAGCTTTTATCATGGCAGCCGTATTAAGCAACTTAATAGTTATCCAAAAAAATATTTGAATTTACAATAATGCTGATCGTTAGAAGGACGACGTGCGGTTACATGTTAGCATTTAAACACTAACCACTAATAAGAGAGCTCTCGAATTATTTGCAATTTATTGGATAGTTTACTAATAATTTTGAAATGTAATTCTCTTCTTTTTCTTTATCTCATTTTATTTGGTTTTGTCAGTTACGAAAGTGTACGGTTATAGGGTAAATACCCAGCTGTTCCCCGTACATCACTTATCAGTAACTACAAGGATGATACTAAAAGCCAACATTCGAAATAAATATTTGCGAAATGTTTGTCGAAGTGGCGAGTTATGCAACAACATTACACTTTAGGACTATGGGTTATCAGTTTAATCTTCCTCTTATATGTCTGTGGTTTTATCTTAATTTTTCCTACCCATTTTGTCATTAGGCTTATAAGTAGTATGAACAAATAGTATAATTGTTCATACAACAGAGATCTCTAGTATGGCTTCGTATATAGTTTTTATGGAAACTTGACAAAGAAACAGTCCAAGGCGGGATGTTGTTTCTTTTTAGGATGTTTCTTTTTCAAGTTTCCATAAAAATAAAAAAAACATTATCCAGGCACTACATGGCCATTAACATGTATAAAAAATCATAATATAGGATTCGTATATAGTTATTAATGTTTTGTAAATTCCTGCCACTAGACAGCGGTGTGCAATCACAGTTGGAATGCAATTGTACACTATTGCCAGTGCAAATTTCGCTCTAATTGGGAAAGGTAGGTACCAACATGCCATTTTCACGGAGGTTTTTATGCCACTAAATATGACGGCATACAGTAATTCAACACGAATAAATGTGAGTACAATATAAAAATAATGCTATGGTGTACTGCATCTATGTGGGTCGGTCTGAAATAGACGAGTCGGGAGTCAGGAAGCACGTTGCGAAACGTTCTTCCGAGAACAAGCTCGTAAACATGGCGCGTAACGCTACAGTACGGGTTTTAATTGTTTTACTAAATATAAGGGCGTGGGCTCTAATCTGGAAGCTGGTTGAAACTAACTTAATGGTAAAATAGGCTTCCGACTTGTAAGCTACAGCAACGGCAAATTGAAGAAAAAATTCTGTGAAAAGTCAGTAGATATCCGATAAAAACTTCATATCAGTGATCGTGATGTGACGTCTATCAGCCAACATTTCGTTATCCATTCATGTAAAAACAAGTACCTATTTTAATGATAATTATAAAATCTGATAGGTACTTGACGCTATCGAGCGAGCGCCACGCACGTAGAATCATTCAGTGTTATAAAAACTTATATAATTGTGCATTTAATAAAACCTGAGATTTAATAGAGATCACAATACAGATTACTCATGCACATGACTAATACATATGTTGGCGCTCTTCCAATGTTATATCATTGAATAATACACAACAACTTATGAAAACGTGAGAACCGTAACAATATAAAAAACATTATTTTCCCGAGTTTATAGAAAAACAGTCATTGAATGGTCACTGCAACTGAGCGTCATCCTGGCTTTAAATTTCTAAAAATCGGTATACTGGATCAGTTTTTGTCCTTTTGTAGTTTATTCACACTTCAAGTATAATCCAAAAATATTTTGAATTTTATTAAACTTTTTCAATATTATTGTACTCTGCAATATTTTTCACCGCAATGCGCTGCTGTGACCATTTGTGTGACAGTTTCTTCTTTTCAGAAACTAAAGGCTATATATGCTTAGATAATTGTATGAGGTAAGTCCAAGGCAGCCAACAAGATTCTGGATTAAGGATAGAACTATTTTGCAATTTGCACCAATGGCAGTCTAACTAATGCGAGCCTCTGGGTGGCAGTTTTGCGAAGGCTTTGTACCCGATTGCCTAAAGAAGAAATGGTTTTTCTTTCATCAAGCGTGAGGCCCTACGGTGTCGCCGCGTTTGCCACACCTTAAAGCTGTCACTATTGCATAAAGTTTGCAAGTCATTTAGTCTCATGGAATACTGCTTAGTTGCAATCGATACGCTTCAACAACTAAAACATTTGAGCTTGTTCCGAAAAACGACTCAGTGATATGAGTCACCTATGGGTTTTACTTAACGTTTGGTAACCATCCACAGATTCGTCACCCATGACGCAGCGGACAAGAAGACATATAAACGAGAACGGGTTCGTGACCCAGCGAGGCAATCTTAAGTACAATCTGATTTTCTTCTTAACATGGGTATTGTAAGGTCGAAATCCCATCGTAGTTCCGAGAAATATTTTTTTTATCTTAGTGTGGTGTAGGACTCATAGGAGGTACATATGAACATATCATATTATAAATTAACGGTAGGTACTACTTTTGTTCGAAGTTCCGACCGCCTTAATTTCTGCATAAAAGATGAAACTACTCTTCTCAAGTATAAAGTATCATGTTATAAGTTAAGATTTTTTAATCAAAGCAGCTGTTACAAGGATATTCAAACAAATTCTTCAATAACAGATAACAGCACAATTTTATGGAATTTGGACTAACTACCGTGTGGAGTCTCAGAACTCTCAACACTGAAAATATTTTTAGATCTCTTATTTATAAATAGTAATAAAGGGAGTGGCTACAAAGTAACAAAATGATACTAAATATAAGCCAATGATCTAATTATAAAAATAAAGATAATCTACAATTGGAAGAATGTTCAAAACATGTACACTGATAAGTCGTTACATAGCCTATACTATGTTCATATTATCAAAAACACAGAAACAAATATACACTATCATTAAATACATACACAATGAGTAAGACATCATACTAGTCAATAGTGATTGTTGATATAGTGTTCCTCATTGGTCGACAATATATTTGGACTGCACTGTACTCAGCATCAAGTGCCGTGTACTTTACCAGACCACAATAAAAACATGTAATAAGTACAGTATTTTAATATTACATGCAGATTGTAAACAAAAATTATTCAAAGTTATAAGTATTTGTTATACATCACTACAATTAATTTCTTTGTTGTGGAATTTAATATTTATCCTCAAAAATTTAAAATTTATATTTACATTAATATTATGTAGGCATTTAAGGAAACCACACACTGATTTATTTATATTGATTTCAAATGCCAACACATAAATTAATTAAATCACTGTAATATTGTTACTGGTGGTAGGACTCATATGTAAAAGTCTGTCTGGGTGGGTACCACCGCAATGTGTATTTCTACTGCTAAGCAGCAGTGTGCATGCACTGTTGTGTTTTGGTTTGAAAGACATTGTAGCCAGTGTAACTACAGGACATAATGAGACTTAACATCTTATGTGTCAGGATGACGAGCGCAGTGGAATGTCACACAGAACTTTGTAACTCAAGGTGCTGGATGATATTTCTACTGTTTATGGGTGGTCATATCGCTTACCATCAGGCAAATTGCATGCTCGTCTCGTCATTTGATGCCATAAAAAAAATTATTTTCAGCTTATTTACATCCTTTACCGGCGACCTTTATGTCTATAAGGGTCACCTAAATTGTAAATTTTAATATTTTGTTCTTGGAATCTTATGAATATTGTTTAGGGGTCAAACAATTATCACTCACATATAACAAGAAAGTGCAGACAGCCCATAAATCTACATTAATATAATATGATGGGGTCAACGTCCAACTAATCATGAGAAGTTATTACTACTTTGACCAGTAACAATAAGTAAGTGACTGTTATAACTGTTATACTGTTATGACTGTTATATTGAGAGATCTTGTACCTTATGTTAATACTGACCGTATAACATGGCTATGTGAGGCTTCACACAGTATCCTACCCTGGTAAGCACTACATACTTGACAAAAATCAACAATATCTAATATTTGTTTGCATTTCATCTTAAACATGTAATATGAGTATATATTCCTGTCACAAGATTTATTACTATAAATATAAAAACAAATAAATAACCTACTATTTATTGATTGATTGGCACTCAACTTAAAAATGCCCACCCTGCTAAAATAAAATAAAATACAGACCGGACAAAGAAGTGGCTTATTGTTAAAAAATTATGACAGATTGCCACGATGCAGATATAAACATAAAAAAAAAAATTTATTGATTCATCTTCATAAATTTTATTCCCTTCCTAAGAGAATTTATTCTTATTGATCCCATCACAAACTAATGTGATGTCACCAAATACAATAATGCCAGAAATAGTAGTAAAATTCAAGCATGTAGAAATGTATTTAGAAAAAATAAATTGTATTTATATTCCTTATCGGTAGCTAGTATGTTATCTCTGTCTCAAGTTATTTTTAATCTTTTATGCCATTAATTTAAGACATGTTGCATGTGTGAAAGTAAATGACGTCATAATGGGTAAATAGATTTAGACGAAATTTAATTAAAATGTACCATATTAGTGGCTAAATGTCTATAGATATCTAAATATTATAGAAGACTAGCGCGCGCGGAACTATAGGCGTACTCTTAGTCGATATTACGGTCTCCTGTGTCATCGACTTTTTCACAACGATCTAAGAATCATAAATACCAATAGTCTTATGAATAAATATAATATAGAAAGTTACATGAATTAAGCACTGTAGGATAATTACAGATCTTACAGTTTTTTACGGAAATTAGTTTTTCACATTGCGTACTATGCTTTTTCGGAAATTACTCTTATTGCATCGATTTTATTGTGAGCAGAACACGTAATGCGTCTTCACTCCCAACGTATACGTCCGAAATCGTTTAATTCTTTCCTAAAAAATATCTATTTAAAATTTCTGATGTCATTAATGTAGGCGCGATGCGCAAGGCCACTGTTAACACCGTAAAATGATTAACACCAATTAAACCTTTCAGTTTTGGTACATTACATGAGGGAGCAAACTTTTCACGTAACGCAGAGGCCCTCAGCCCTTCCCAAATTATTATATAAATACATCTTTCAATAAAAAAGCCAAAGGAACACTATGTCAACAAAAAATCCAATGCATATTTCTCTTGTTAAAACAAATGCGGTGTAATTTTCTGCTCACATGTAAACTGAACTTTTCATGTAGAACAAGAATAACGACGGAATTGGGTTACAGTAAGCTCCGGATCGATATATTTATAAGAAATCCTGAAAGCTCCAGTCACAAGATGGCGGGATTATAAGACGGACAAATATAGAAGTATAGGAGTATGAAAGGAATTGTGGATCAATCGTACGACCTCATTTGGTCGGTTTATACGTCCGTTCGCACAGATGTACGAATTCCCATTATCTACAAGTTTTTTGTGGCGCGTAGATGCATGCAACCGTCGGAAGTAAGAGAATTCATGTTCGTATCACCTTACTTACCGTTTTTACTCTCCATTAGGGCTTAAAACATCACAAAACACTTATTTTTTTACACAAGCACTCACACGCCCATACAGAATGTAACAACATCACGGGTACAACTGCGCCATCTGGTGCGTTCTTGAACTGTCTTGCAGTTACCTGTGACTAACTTCACACTGGTGGCAGTTTTAATTATTCGTAATCAGTTTTAATTATATTGTCTTAAACAATAAATTAAACTTTACAAACGAATTTAATATTATAAATTAATCCACATCACAACTATAAAACGTGTTTATGCGCTTAAACCGCGTGACGAATAGATTCGAAACGTTCTGTATTGATTTTTGCTACCAGCTGATTCACAGCGGAGCGCGCGGTGATTAACTCATCGTTATTTCTGTAGTTTTACAGATTGAATGAATTTCTTGGTAAAATTTACGCTCAATGTTATTCTATGTCTTGTATTCATATACGGTAACATCGCCTTAAATGGCGCATTAATTTATTTGATTTTATCACCAGTGCGTAGACTGTTATGTCTAAAAGTAATCATTTTATTATAATAAGTACTTAGTAGGTTCAAATTAATTTTTAACATTTTTCGTACTTTAAAAATTTATAAAGCCTCTAGAAACTTATAATACTTAATTTGAATCCCGTAACTATTATAAGTATTGGAGATTGTCGGATTAAGTATATTAGTACAGGGGCGTAGGTATAGCTTCCACATGGGGGGGGGGTCCGAGGATATGAAAGTGTCAGTGGCGTAGCGTGGGTTTTTTTATGCCATTGAATGACGAGACGAGCATGGCGTTCGCCTGATGGTAAGCGAAACGACCACCCATAAACAGTAGCTGCACCATCTAGCACCTTGAGTTACAAAGTACTGTTTGGCATTCCACTGCGCTCGTCACCCTGAGACATGAGATGTTAAGTCTCATTATGTAACATTCATGAACCACCATTTCACTTCTATTTGATTTCTCGAGCGTTTGACTTCTGTAAGTCCGTACTTACCTGAAAAATTCAAGTACGCTACAATAGTGATCGAAATCATAAATCGCAATGATGTCATGTTTAATAAAATCTTGTTTTAATAGGTCAAGAGATGTTATTTAAATATCGAATTCCACGTATTTAGCATAATATTATTTACTTCTACTTATTCGATAAATAAATTGCTCTCATATTTTATTAGGCGCCAACAGGGCGCCAATATTCAATAAATTTTTCTATGACAAAATTGATTAAACATAATATGAAGTTCACAAAAATGTTTTGATTCGATACTTGGTATTATTTAAATTAATGAATACCTCAAAGTTTGTGTGTTTTTATACACACACACATACACACTCACGCCAGTTATCGGCAAAGGGGTAGGCAGAGGCGCAACTAGTGCACCCACTTTTCGCCGTTATTTCGTCCCATGATGTGATAGGGGGCAAGTCTATCGCCCTATCGGGCACAAATTCCAGACTCCGGGCTGATACTGAATAGAAAAACTCAATATCACTTTGCCCGACCCGGGGATCGAACCCGAGACCTCAGCTTTGCAGTCGTACTGTAATACAGCTACGCCACCGAGACAGTGTTTGTTTTTATTCTAGTTAATATCAATAATTTATGTTAAAATTATGTTCATCAACCTCGTGTATTAAATTGGACACTATAATAATTATTGTAAAACAAAAGAGAATTTATATATAGACATTATAACTATTTTATAAATAAGATTGAATTAAAGTGTATATTACGAACTATCGACTTCTCGTACGCGCATTATATCATTGTTTCCGAGAGTAAGTAATTATTATATTTGTCTAAGTAAGTGAACGTAATTCTTGTGGATTAAACCTATTATTTAAATGAATGACGGAGTTTTACGCCCATTAATTTTACTCACTTCTTAGGTACCTATGTCATTTCGAAAAGCTTACACGAACATTATTTAGTTGAAAATTACTTGTTACACAAAAAAAAAACAAAATATAAATTTGAAATGAAATATTATACTTTTAACTACTTCAACTTAATGTAATGGCAAAGTTTTAACTGTTAGGGTACAATAAAACCATACAATCTAAGTAAGTGATGTCATCGCGTTATCCCAAACTTCACCCTCAGTCATAAACTACAATTTTTTGTCCCTTTCTCTCACGTCATAAATGTAGCGCAAGTGAAAGGGAGCTACATGGGCAATTTATCAAAATTTCCAAGGGTCCAGATATTTATCAGAATTAGTAAAGTGATATACTTTTGTTGAAACGTCTATATCAGAGGGGTAGAATCGTCTTTGCTAAATTTGTAACAAAAAGAAGTCGGAATAAGTATCGTAATCAGTAACTTTTTTTCTGTGCTGAAGTTAGTACCCTACTTACTAGCAACAAGGCAGTTATTGTGAATCGACTTTGAAGTCATTAAATACATCGTATATTTTTTTTAAACCTAACGGTCACTGACTGCAATTTCATGCACGTTAAGAATATTGAGTGGACGTTAGCCTAGTTGGGAATAGAACGGTCTGCCGAGTCAATGTCCGGAGGTTCGAAGCCCAAGGCACACACCTCTGACTTTTCGAAGTTATGTGTGTATTGTTTATCAATTATCGTTCGCTTTAACGGTGAAGGAAAACATCGCGAGGAAACCTATATACCTGAGAATTCTCCATAAAAATTTCGAGGGTATGTGAAGTCTGCCAATCCGCACTAGGCCAGCGTGGTAGACTAAGGCCTAAAATCCTCTCAGTAGAGGAGGCCCGTGCTCAGCAGTGGGCAGTATATAATACAGGGCTGGTATTATTATTATATTATATAAGAACTAGCAGCCCGCCCTGGCTTCGCTCAGGTAGCAAAGCATAATATTACATGCTGAAATTTGTTTTTTGTCATACAAAATATTTATGTAATATACACATAAACCTTCCCCTTGAATCACTCCATCTATTGGTGAAGTTTTTCCGAGATAAGAATTAGTCTAGGTTCTTTCCAGGGTCTTAAACTATGTCTCTTCCAAATTTTATCGCAATCAGTTCAGTGGCGTGACAGTGACGGCTCCACTCGCGAGAAAAAAAAATCCGAGATAAAGTTACTGGTTCATGTTCTTCGGGATAAAGTAGCCTATGTCCTCCTCTGAATCTCATACTATCGTCATACTTATTTTCTTGCGGTTCTACTTGCAGAAAAAGATTTTCCCGAATAAAAGTCTCGGTTTATTTTTTCCCGGAATATATAGCCTAGGTCCATCCCAGGGTCTTGACTCTTCAAGCCCCGCGACGGATGCCGGCGTCCGAGTATATAGGGTTTCCGCATACATCTACATATAAGCGGGGATTGACGGGTTAAACTATCTCCTTACCACATTTCAACGAAATCGGTTCAGTGGTTAGGCCGTGACGGCCCCACTCGCGAGAAATAAAAACCGGTATAAATTTCCCGGGTTATGTTCTTCCGGGATAAAAGTAGCCTATGTCCTCCTCTGGATCTCAAACTATCTCCATACTTTTTCTCATTTATAGACACGCGCCGCCGGCCCCCCGGCCGGTACCGCCGCGACCGCTATGTCCCTGCATCTTAAATCTGTAATATCTTCGAAAACATTTATTTAAATTACATGTTGTAAAGGGCCATATTGATCTGTATTAAATGCACAATGTATTTATGGTACTTAATTGGATAAGGATTATTTCGTAAATAAGCCATTATTTCTCGTCAAAAGTAAAGGATAAAAAATGGTTATTGTGGGTTATCCCTAAGAGATAGACACATACCATCGCGGACTTTTTTGTAGACCTTTTTAAGGTGTACATCAATCAAAATCCGTTGCGTAGTTTTAAAGATTTAAACATACATAGGGACATGATGACATAGGGACAGACAGCGGGAAGCGAGTTTGTTTTATATATATTTTATTTTATTTTATATATATGTAGTGAATGTAGTGAATAGTGATATTGAGGAAATATTGGGTTTCTGATTAATCTGCGTTTGAGACTTGAGTCTGCCGGACTAACGGAGGTACGAATCCCGGGCAACTTGGTATTTAATAATAATGGGGTCGTCAATCTTTTTTATAGCTATTCTTTGATCAGTCGATCATTTTTAGTCAGTTTTTTTTAAATAATTTAATAAAATTAAGCTACAAAAATAAGTTATCTGAACGTCGATGTATTTACTTACTCACACTTTCGCCTACCCTTTTGGGGATGCAAGCATGAGTTAATAATCCCAGAAATAAGTAAAAACATTACAATGTAATGTTTTATTCATTCATGACTAAGTCATGATTAAGTGACTCCTGTCGAGGTTAGTCATTAGGCTATGTAATTAAGATGAACGCGTAATATGTATTCAAATAGTAACATTTAAGTAATATTATATTAATCACCGTGTCAATTAGCTAAGCTGTACTTTTTAGTTCTAGTTTAGTAAATAATGAGCTTACATAACGAGATTTGAAAGGCCCTACCCAAACCGCTGAATATACATATTTTTTTACCTACGCTGTCATACCTAGACCATATTCTGAAACAGATATAAGATAAGTAATCTGAGTAAGCTACTGCATATCCCAGTACAGTGCACAGTTTCACATTTATATATTTTATTTATATATTTCGGCATTGGATATTCACACAGGCAGAGCCGCAAGTTTTAACAAGTTATACATATAAACTATACCTACATAAACATAGTCTAACGATTGTTTCGCTCAAATGGTAGGCAAAAGTAAGTAAGTAAGTAGTTTAGGCAGTTCTATTTCATTTTCCGGGGCATTGTTGCCACAGCACGAAATTTTTTTAACGATCGAATTATTTTTTCTAAATATGGGGATTTTGAACCCACGACCTAAGTTTCAGAGCACGCTACCAAGCACGAGGAATGCACCTATTCTTTCAATTTCCGCTTTCGACAAAGTGTAATTGTTGATTGAAAGCTTCCGCTAATTCCGCTGTGCGATCCGTAAATACATTGCTCCGTGGGCGGTATCCCACGGCGCCCTCGTCTCACTCCGAAACTGAACAAATGGTTATCTTGGTATTGAATTTTTTTTTTCAACAGAACTTGCAAATATAATTTACACTATTCGTGATTATCAATTTTCTTAGCTTCCTGTAACTAGCACTTGTGTATAAAGTATGCTGGTATAAAGTGTGAAGTATCATCCTACTTCCTACTAATATTATAAACGCGAAAGTTTGTAAGAATGTATGGATGTTTGTTACCCTTTCAAGCAAAAACTGTAGAACGGATTTCGATGAAATTTGGCACACGGGTAGATCATGTCCTGGATCCCGGATTATTCTTTCTCGCGAGTCGTTACGGCTAAACTACAGACCGATTTCGATGACTTTTCGTAGGGAGATATTTAAGACCCTGGGAAGGACCTAAGGTACTCCTTATCCCGGAAAATCGTTTTCTGCGATTGGAACCGCAAGCAAACAAGTATAAAGATAGTACGAGATCCAGAAGAGGACATAGGCTACTTTTATCCCGGAAAAACATTACCCGGGAATTTTATCGCGAATTTAATTTTCTCGCCAGTGGAGCCGTCACAGCCAAACCACTGAACCGATTGCGATGCAATTTGGTAGGGAGATAGTTTAAAACCCTGGGAGGATCAAGGCAACTTTTTATCCCGGGAAAATATAAACAGGGGCTTTTATACCGGAAAAACTTTTTAACGCGGGTGGAGCCGCTGGCAAAAGCTAGTAAAAATAATAAAATAAAATGAATTATCCTAAACGTGCGGTTCTGCAGTGCAGGATAAATTACGATGATAATTTTTATTACAATGTAATTTTTTTTTATGTGTCATGACTCAAGCCTTTTAATTATTTTTATAGAATACTATACTCCATCGGTTAGGTATTTAACTAAATGTAAACAAACAATAAAAAAGGTATTTTACTTGTCCATTTCTCTTTAAAAAAATACTTTATTCCAAAATAAACGTTTTCATAACCTACACCTAAGACCTACACAACACTTAGCACTGTTATTCCCGTTTATTGTAGTTGTTATAAAGTTATAGTTGTTCATTAATATGCGTGAACCCTATAAATTATCATAAATTACAATACTTTTATAAAAGATCTCAACTGTCGACTGTAAAAGAGCTAATACGACAAGCACGCTAAACATTTCTCCAATGGATCGTAATAGATAACTCTACAACATTTAAGAGTACGACTGTCACGACTCACATCACGTAGCGCGCTTCAAAACTGACCGCCATTCAATTTAATCGGTTAACTAGATACCAATTATCAATACACTTCCGAATTGTAGAAATTTGTTTATTTATCATTTTTTTTCTTACTTCCTGATAATTGGTTGTTAGTTATTTGTTTGTTTCTGAAGTGAATTTAGTAATTTTAAGTGTTTGTTGTACGCCGTAGTTTCATTGACACAATAGTCTTGGCAAATACTTTCGTAAGAAAATGTTGACAACTTGGGAATCATATGTCATTTTTGTTTACATTTAGTTAAATGTCTAAACCGATAGAGTATAGGCGATGATCGCGGCTCCGCCCGCATGAAAAAGTTTTTCTGGAATAAAAAATTGCCTATAACACCCTGGAATAAAAATCCATATCCGTTCAGTAGATCCTGAGATTAGCGCGTTCAACCAAACAAACAAACAAACTCTTAACTTTATAATATTAAGTGTAGAATAGTAGGTATAGATTCGTTTTTAGCCGAATAAATAAGAAAAAATCCGCTCTATTAAACAGTGTGAAACATCGGTTCGTCCTGAAAAAGCTCCGTATGTTATTCTAAAATAAGCCCTATAGTCCATAAGCCTCATTCATATTTTCGTGCAAAAAAGTTCTCATACCTTCGTATTGAATTTGGATTAAAATCATTATCTGTGTGTCCATATCAGTTCTAAGATTTTTACTAGGTACAAGGGTCTCGCACACCTAGGTATAAGGAATAGCTCATGATAGTTATTTTGACTACGTGTCACTTTGTTTATTTCTGTTAATTTGTCGACATTATCAAATACGCAAACAATACTTAATTTTGCGTCTATTGTACCTCAGAATACAGGTTTGTTCTATATTCTGACTATTACACCACTAGCAGCGTTTTGGTCTGGCACATGACAAAGACAGGTGGTCAGTGTCATACCTCTGTCGTACCCATATTAGGGGCTGCTTAGCATTCTCTCTGATGACGTTTTTCTACGTCTGATGTTGGAATCCTTTTTTTTATTCCATTGAATAATTAGACGAGCATGCCGTTCTCATGATGGTAAGCGATACAACCACCCATGAACAGTAGCAACACATCCAGCTCCTTGAGTTACAAAATACTATGTGGCATTCCATTCCACTCGTCATCCTGAGACATAAGATGTTAAGTCTCATTATGTCCAATAGTTACACTGGCTACAATGTCCTTCAAACCGAAACACAACAGTGCATGCACACTGCTGCTTGGCGGTAGGAATAGGTATAGCGGTGGTACCCACCCAGATGGACTCTTACATATGAGAGATCTACCTCCAGTAAATACTTGTAACAATAACGTCATTTTCCTCGCAAAAAATCACACAACCATTAATCCACCCCAAGCAATATAACAGGAAAATTATAATAAAAGTTGAACGTCACTGCGCGATACAATAACAGATAGTGTTGCCCACATGGCCATTAATACCCCCGCCCTCTCTCTCTAGAACTTCGTCTCTCTTGTTATGTAGATCGCTATCCCAATTGCCTCCATTCGAGATCCATATCTAAGTTGATTCTTGTCGATTCACTCCGCAAAAGAACGGTAATTTAGCAACTACTTACTTTGTTCAGCATTTTATACGAAGTTCGTGTCTCGCATCTTTTGAAAATAGCTATGGAAAGATAAATTTAAAAAAATGTGACTTTTACTTAGATCTATCTTAAATGAGAGTCTATCTTGTACCAGCGTTTCATCTATTTCTGAGGCCATGAAGTATACTAGTATGAACTTACCGACACGTTGTATGAAATTAAAGGAATTGAGTCTAGTTCATTTACTAAGCGTTATGTGACTTCTCTTAGGGCGAAGAACAGTAATTTCCAGAATTTTATTTAATACTTATAATTTCAGATTAACGTTGCTACTGCTTATAGACTCATATGTGATTATTATCATCAGGCAAGCGACAAAAACGAAGATAAAATAAAATATCAAAACATCATCTGTAATTAGAATGCGTCGACCTCATTATCCAGTTAGTGTAATAGGAAACATTGGTGAATATAGCAAGCTTGGTGTCACAGTCCCTGGGCTTCACGGCCAGTACGCCCACCACCTTGTCACCAGAATACAGCGGCCCAAACTCGAAGATGAAGCAGTCCTCGTACGGAGACATGTCCACGCAAATCAACGAGTCATCCAGATCCACTCCGTACCCCTCGTAACATCTCATCTTATCCACAACTCTAGCGTCAAACTTGTCGAAGTCATTCGTCAGGTAGACCTTCTTGTCCATGGTAGAGACAGTCTTCCAAACGCTCGCTTCTACGCCTGTGGATAACTTGTCATCGAATAATGATGACTTCATTGAGAACTGGTAAAAATCCACATTCAGTTTTGCAACAGCTATATCGTACTTAGGCGTTGGTTTACTAGAGTTGAACTTCTCGTGTAGCCTCCAGAAGAGAACTGGGTACGTGTGACTGTTGTTACGGGAGTAGTCGTGAAGGAGCAGCACTCTGTGGGTCGTGCCTGGTTTCCTACAATGCGCGGAGGTCACCACCCACTTAATCAGAATCACGCTTCCGAAGCACGCAAAAGACCAAGAATTTGACGAGTTCCTGGTGATTGCAGCGAGGTAGGGAAATCTGTCTGACACTGAGAGGGACACGTTCTCATTGAGCGCGATCACTCCCATGGTCTTGACTAGTTGGAAGACGTTGCTGGCTTGGGCATGTTCCCGTTTGCGCTCCTCGAAGGCGATGTCGGTGGCGAACTTGACCATCACGCAGACAGCCAGGATCGCAATGAGGATCAGCACCGTCAGGATTATGCACGCCGCCTTCATTCTGGGAGGTTCATCACGGGATTTGTAATACTGGGGGTCTATAAAAAATAAACACCAAATTACTTCTTAGACATTGATCTTCGATGACATTAAATGACATCTAGTCATAGAGTTATATATTGTGAATAGATTATGAATAAAAATAGTTTAAATCTCCAATAGGTTTTGTATGTGGTTTCGTTCCCAGTTCAGTCGGTAATGAGTGATGAGCAGTCTACGGATTTTCGCATAGAAAGTATAGCCATTGTAACTTAAGGCCCATAGATAAGTTTGTTTGGGAAAACACATAAGTTATAGTTTGATCCAAATGGCTTTCAGCAGAGAGCAGACCACGGTATTTTAAGAATAGACTGCATTGTTATTTATCTGTAGGACCATAGGACCCCTATTTTTTACCCTCATTTTCATACTAGACCCCCCTTATTTTCATACAAGAATTAGTAAGTATGGTTTTCCATACCTACTAATTCTAGTATGAAAACAACTTAAAATGTTTTGCTTATATACATATAATGTGTTTGGCAGTAAATCGGCTTCCTTGATTCTATAAATAGAGTTGAAATTAAATAAATATAAATAAATACTATTTTATTCTAACACCTTGACAAAATATTTTCAAAAGACGTCGTAAACAATTTGTAAAACACAAAAAGAGCTTCCGAGAGTAAATAATACGAAACTAATGCGATATCAATAGGACGCATCACAAATGACGATAAACATCATAAAAATGTACGAGGCATTAATTTAATACGGTGTGGCCAATTCGATTCCCGATTGCGGGACCGTTCGGCAGTCGGGACCCCAGGAAAGTTTGTAACAAAACTGTGATTTATTATCAATATTCCATAGTTAAAATTTACATTTAATGCAAGATTTTATGCAATATTATTTATAGATTTTTTATGATAATGGTATGGTATATTTTTAGAATTATCTGATACACTAAAAGTACGTACACAATTTAATAGTATACAGTTAAACGAGTGTTTTGCAAATAAGAAAATTGGAATTTTATGTTATCTGGTTCGTTTTCCGCAACTTCGCTGTATTTTAGTTGCTAGACTGACGGGCTGACAGAGCGGCGCGGCGCGGCGCGCTGACATGTCCAATTACTTGTCTGTTTATAGATATTACGGCAAAAGTACAACTTTGGACCATGAAATTATTATGTACAATTTTCTACCTCCATGCTTTGGAGCTTTTTATTAATCTATAGGGATACCATATAGCGTTATAAATCGCGAGCCCATAAATCTACCTGTGAACCGAACACAACATAATCCTCCACACAACTATTTACTTTATTAGACCACACACAGACTCACGCCTTTTATCCGCGAAGGGGTAGGCAGAGGCGCTACTAATACACTCACTTTTCGCCGTGCCGGGCAACTATCGCCATATCGAAAACAAATTACAGATACTGGGCTGATAATTATTAAAAAAAATATATAACTTTGCCCGACCCAAGGATCGAACCCGAGACCTCACCATTGCTGTCGTATCGTATTACAACTACGCCAACTAAGCTGTCTACTAGACCAATGTTCACATTAATTTATATAAAACAAATAATTTACAGACTGGACATTTAGACAATAAAACCAGATGCCCTGACCACAGCGGGCAATAAAACAGAAATCTGATCTGATCAGTCAATTAACAGAAGCATTAAGACTGGGGTTGGGTGCGATGACCCGCGGCCATGTGCTTCACGGGGCGACAAGACGCTGGACTGATAAGATTTATTGCACTTTTCCTTTTTCCACCGAGGGGGTTGAGAGAGATATGCTTAGCCTTTCAAATGTTCAACGAACTGTAGCATCTTGCAGCGAGAACTGTTTGTTCGAGAAAGGAAAAAAAATGTTAAATATCCTCTCAATTTTTAGTAATTACTATTGTGTAATTGACAGGTATCAAGAAAAGCATTACCTTTTTGACATGAAGCTATACAATGTACCTACACTAATGAAATCCTCCTAGCCAGTTTCGGCCACGGCGGCCAATCTCAACGGAGATCAGCCAGGTACGCAGGAGATATTATAGTGCACAAGTGTGTGCGCAATACACAGGTGCACTCGCTATTCCTTCACTCTCATAGTCCGGTGAGACGGCAATCCGACATGACCGGAGAGAGATCAGGCGCAGGACCAACGGCTTTACGTGCTTTCCGAGGCACGGGGGTATCACACCGCCAACTTCCTGACTCCGAGCTGCGACTGAGTAAATTTTAAGATGGAAAAACCCAGTCACAATTTTTTTGGCTCGACCCGGGATTCGAACCCAGGACCTCAGCGCGCAAATCGTACTCGTACTACGTACGCAATACCACTACGCCACCGAGGCAGTCAACTACCTACACTAATATTATAAAGCTTTTTTTTTTTTTTTTTTTTTTTTTTTTTTTTTTTTTTATTCGGGCACGGCAAAGTGACTGCACCTCACCTGATGGTAAGCGCGATGCAGTCCAGATAGAGTATCGAATGGCAGCAGATAGTTATCTCATGCCATTCGACACAATCATGCCGGCCTACTGAGCTGCTTCTTCACGCTACGGCGGAAGGACCCAGGATTATAGGAAGGAGGGAACACGTGCGCCGGCAAACTATTCCAAAGCTTGATGGTGCGGCAAATAAAAGAATTGGCGAACCTATTGGTTCGGGCCGAGATGGTTTTAACCATCAAGCTGTGGCTTCGGTTGCCGGCACGCGTGGTTCTGCTGAGGAAAGGAGAGGAGGGGATCAGATTAAACAACTCTTCAGAGCATTCGCCATGATACAGACGGTAGAACACGCTTAGAGAAGCGACATCCCTCCGCAATTGTAGCGACTCCAAGTTGCTCGTCACGTCTGCATCATCCACAATGCGGATGGCCCGCCGCTGCAATCCATCCAAGGCATCGAGCAAGTATTGGGCGGAACCGTCCCAGAGGTGCGAACAGTATTCCATACCCGGCCGTACCTGTGCTTTATACAAGCGGAAGATTTGACCGGGCGTGAAGAACCGACGCACCTTGTTCAGGATTCCAACCCTGCGTGATGTGGCAGATATAACGCCTTCGATGTGATTCCTTGGATTCAGATCACAGCGGATATCCATACCAAGGATATTCAGGTCATTCCGCATTAAGAGTGGAACACCCTGAAGATTGGGGAGAGGAGAAAACGGGGATTTTTTGCACGTGAACGCACACACCTGCGTTTTCTTGGCATTGAACTCAACCAGGTTCATGGAACCCCACGTGGAAATGAGATCCAGAGTCCGGTTGAGCTCAATGACAAGATCATTGCGCCTCCTCACAGTGTCCACCCGCAAACCAGGGGGCTCATGGTAGTATCGCCCGTGAACCGTGCTGTCGTCTGCATAACAATGAATGTTATGCAGACGACAGCACGGAAAGCTGAAGCATTCGCTTGTTTATTTGGTTGAGCGCGCTAATCTCAGGAACAACTGAACCGATTTTGAAATTTCTTTCACTAATAGGAAGCTCCTGCTTGCTATAGACTGCTTTTATCCCGGGAAAATATTTTTATCCCAGAAAAACTCTTTCACGTTGGCGGTGCCACGAGTAATACCAGTATGTGAATAAATGTTGGATGGAATGAATTATGAAAGGAAAAGGATGAGATGTTAGAAATAATTGGAGGGTTGTTTACTACATATATTGTACCTAATACATTACAGTTTACATTGCTCAACGTTCTTACGTTTCTATAAAAAAGCAAAAGCTAGTTTGAATTTATGTAATGCTAAAACCATCAGAGACTCCATTAATTTCTAAATCGTAAACGCCTGATCCATTAGCGGCATTTAAAAGTCGATCAGCCCAAATGTCGACGTGTTTAAATCAAATGATGTAGATCATAAATACTGATTAAGAGAATGTGATTACGGCCCTCGGATGCAGCGAAGCGGCTGGATGGAGTTTTATATAATAAGTACTTTAGGGTTTTTATGCGTAAGAGGAAAGTAGTGCGCGCATTGAACATTAGTAGGTACCTATATAATGTACCGAGCTCAGAATAATGGCTTTAGTTATTATTCTGAGGTACGGAGTAATGCTATGATAATAAGCCATTTTTCGGTGCTTTCGGTATGACAGCTTTCGCAGGATGTAGCCTGTAGGCATAGGGGTGCTGTGATTCGCTAATATTAAGTTACAAACACAGGGCTCAGATTAACAAAGCTAAAGTAAACCGACTTCAAAACCACTACAAACAAAAAAATAATTCAACTTTATACAAATATTTGGAGTCGATGCCTAATTTAAATTGCCAGCTAAGCCAAGGAAATACAAGATCAAATATAGGAAGACATTGTTCAATTTAATTAGGCACCGACTCCAAAAATACCTACGTATATACTAAGCGAATATAAAGTTGAATTATTTTTTTGTAGTGGTTTTGAAGTTGGTTTATTTTTTGTTAAAAAGTTTTTATTTATAGCTTTTTTGTTAGTTAATTCTACTATATATTATTAATACTTCATCAGATCTTCACAAATTATATACTTAAACCTTCCTTGAAAACCATACATTTGAACATCGAAAACCACATCCAAATCGGATCAGTAGTTTTTGAGAAACTCGCGGCCATACAAAGGATCGAATACAGAACCTCCTTTTGAAATCGGTTAAAAAAAATTGCCGACAATATGCGATCTGGCACACTTTGCGTCCTCAATCCTCATACTATTGTTTGTGAATATAACAAGTCTATCCTAGTTTAATATTATAAAGAGACAATGGTTGTAGTTTTCGATGTAGAAGGTACTTAATTCCCGATACTAATCAAATTCTGAGAATTCGAAGAAATATGAGGTCACATTAACCCTGAGTGTTATTGGGTAGTTTTATATATTATATTGTCCCTTGTTTATTCCTCAGGTAATGTAGATTATCTAACAGCGATCACTAGCGAGCAAACCACCCTTTGCCAACTCATAAAAAATTACGGAAACCCCACACAAACAAGATATACAAAAATATATTCATACGAGATATTTATCTTTCAGATAAATCTGTATGTTTGACACATATGTAAATGAGGGAAGAAGGGCGGTAAATGAGGCGCGATGGGTCCTACTGATCGGGGGGGCTGACCCCAGGCTCAAGTATTCACGACCCATGTAGCAATTTATCTTATATGAGCATTTCTTCGGCAGATGGAAGATCGTCGGGCGATTTGTGGTCAGCCAGATTTCATAATGCAACAATATCATAAGGCGCACAATATGCAGACATCTTTGATAATTAAATGTTATAAAATTAAAGTTTTCGTTTATTCGATTAGTTAAACTCGCTTTATTTTGGAAATCAATGCTGCAATTCTGAAAAGCCTTTCAGAATTATTTTATTACTTAGGTGTAAGAGGTTTTATTTTTTATGCCTGATGACTTTTAAATGCTAAGGACTGCAAGCAGAAGTTTAGGTATATGAAAATATCCATGGGCATATATAATTTATTACAATAAACCACACTACGCCACTGACATTTTGGGAATCCGGACCCTCCCCTTAGCTCCTAAAATACGGTGTCATGCAAGGCGAGAACCCACGCCACTAAAGTTTTTATATCGTAGGACACCCACTCCCCCATGTGAAAGCTATAGGTACGCCCATGAAAATATCAATGTACCTCCTGCAATCAGCACATCTCATACCTGGGTCAATCAACAACACACGTTTTAGTTTGTTATTCTTTAGGTATACGAGCGTGGAAATCTTTAAAGACATGATTTGTTTAGTTCATAATATTTATTTAACAAAGTAAGTTATAAAAAACTTTATGCAAACAAGAATATCTTTCGCACAACAATAGAAAAAATCAACAAAAGCGCTGAGAAATTCGCCATTTGCGAAAACAATAACAGTAAGTCAGTCAATTAGTAGTTTTCGCTGAGTGGTTACGAGAGGGGAGGGCCGACGGGACCGAGAGGAGGAAAATATAACAAATTAGAATATTGTCATAACGACCGCCGCGCCGTCTTAATAGAGATGCCTAAAAAATTAAAAGGGAACGAAGAGATGATTTAGTTCATCGCACTCCTGTTAATGTTTGCCAAATATGGTATAACAGTATTCGTAGACAGTGTAGTTCGTACAGTGTACTGTAGGTACCTATTACTAAGTGTAGAGAACATACATAGTTAGTGAAAAGAAGGTTTATGAATACGATGATTATTATTATGAGACGGAAAGACCAGCGTTTTTGCGCACGCTTTACATTTTTCATCATGTTCGATTAATGTATTTAAGCGATAGTGCTCTCAGAAACTGTCTCACCTGTTAATCCGACCTTCCACGCATGGGGTTAGATAATTTCGTAATTACTTCTTTTTCTTTTCTTTTGTGCTTTCGTAGATACAAGTAATAAATGGTTTAAACAAAGAACCAATTTAATAACTCCATATAACAAGAGATACATACAAAAATATAGAACCATCTAATGCACTGCCCGTACTGGGATCATGAAGATCCCTCGCAGTTGCGATTACTTCCCCTCGGAGACACATAACATTTGTTATTTCAACCATTAACCGCGTTTTAATTGTCGCCGCGTTTAATCCGACGCCATTGCAAATTGCATTGCATATTTTTTATGAGACTTTATTGTGATTAGGGAATGACAATAAGTAGTACATGTACCTACCGCCTGTATTGTATGGCTCATTTTATAAATATCTTCATGAATAACATCGCCTTTGTTTCTTAGTAACAATAAGTACCAACTAACATCACTTAGCTTTGTAAAGATAAAAGGACTAAATAAGATACAGTATAGATAATGTGATGGGACTGACACCTGATACATAGTCGCATAGGTAGACAATTAAAACCATAACTCTCTTTTGGCTTTGTCGGAAAAAAATTAATAAAAACATGTTTTTGACTTTACTTGTAAATTCCCATAAACAGCCGCATTTTGTTAGTGAATGTTCCGTCGGTGATACATAAATATAATATATTGAACAATAAAACTTTATGTTTTGTAACAATCCCAAGCTGTAGGGTAACAAATTGTCGGTGTTAGTTGAGTATTGTGACCACAAATCATGAAAACTGTACAGTTCTGTATAATAGAACAGCATTATGTAAATGACTGGAAATTTTTACAGGTAGCCCGTGAGTATGTAAATGATTCTTGTCCTTTGGTGCTTTCTAGGTGAGTTGTTACAATCGCTTTAATTGTATTAGGGTCAGGAAAGATGTCATAAAAAATGGAATCTATCATAAGGTAGGCTTTTAAATAAGGTATTTGAAACAGTATTACAGATGGGAAATAGAACTTAATAAAATATTTTATGCATTAAGTAATTAGTAACATGTTTTGTAAAGAATTACCTACTTTAATATTTTATTTGACGATGAAAAACTAACCCATTGTTTTTTGAATGAACAAGAATATTATATTATTTTTATAGTTAGGTATCTACCAAATATTATGGATACCCTCTTGGATATTTTCCGCAGCCCCTAAGTTCCGGGTGCTGAGTGACGTCACGCCGGAAGCTGCGCGCCGGAAGCTCGCGATCTGCCGTCTGTCGTCCGGAGATGTTTTTTCTCATGACACTGCACTTTTCGTACACAAACTATTTTATAGTCATCGTTTGTGTTGTATTTTCTGGAACCAGCTTATTCAGCACCACTCTTGCAGTTGGAATGAATATTGAAGACTCATTCGGTATTGATAATATTAGCTTAGAAATTATCGTTTTCCGCGGATCAAAAAAATTGGTATGACATTTAAGAATTTTTTGATATGAATTTTCAATTTCAAAGTCAAGATTTCGTAATGTGTAGGTAAGTGCAATGCAATGCAATCAGCCCTGTGTTTGTATACCTACTTCTGAGCACAGGCCTCCTCTACCACTAAGAGGTATCTGTAGCTAAGTAAATTTAAGTAATTATTACACGTAATTTATAGAAAAGAAGAGAAATAACGTCCATCGTGGCAGTGTATCGACTGTGGAGCGCGGTGTTATGTAATTCAAAGTCTCATGTGATTTAGCTATAGTTCACAGGAAATCCTTGTTGTTAGTATGTCAGCGATTTTCCTAGCTCCTTATTAAGTTGGAACGAAAAACTCCAGCGTAATAATTGCACGCTGTTAGAACATAAGGTCATATTTAGACTCGCTTTAGGTAAAGTATCAAAACTGACAATGCTTTTTTTTGCAGAGGAATTTAAAGATTATTTAATGATAAAGTTAAGCAAAAGCATTCCTGAACTTGGTCATTAAAAATTAAAACTTAATCATTATTCATAATTATAAAAACAAAATTATGCAAAAAACAATCTTTAACTCTGCAAAAAGTAACCATTTGACTTTTGATACTTTACTTAGTGACCATCAATTTACGATAAAAATTTAAAGGTTACTTTTGTACAAGTGTCGACACAAAGTCGACTAAATATTAAAGCAAAAAGACATTGAACTGCAGTCATTCCCCGATTGATCAAGAAAACATTCAAAGGGAAATCTATAACTAGTCCGTTATTGTATCTGAGATGGCGGGAGATATGCGCAATAAAATCGACGCAACTCGTTATGAACGCCTGATTTATTACCGCGGAGGGTGACTTGCTACTCTTGTATGTCGGATAAGAAATATTACTCAAATGTAAGAGATAGAGCTAAGGGTCTGCGATGTAAGCTATAGCATGAGTGGGATTCTTTACTCAAATGTAAGAGATAGAGCTAAGGGCCTGCGATGTAAGCTATAGCATGAGTGGGATTCTTTATTCAAATGTAAGAGATAGACCTAAGGGCCTGCGATGTAAGCTATAGCATGAGTGGGATTCTTTACTCAAATGTAAGAGATAGAGCTAAGGGCCTGCGATGTAAGCTATAGCATGAGTGGGATTCTTTATTCAAATGTAAGAGATAGACCTAAGGGCCTGCGATGTAAGCTATAGCATGAGTGGGATTCTTTACTCAAATGTAAGAGATAGAGCTAAGGGCCTGCGATGTAAGCTATAGCATGAGTGGGATTCTTTATTCAAATGTAAGAGATAGACCTAAGGGCCTGCGATGTAAGCTATAGCATGAGTGGGATTCTTTACTCAAATGTAAGAGATAGAGCTAAGGGCATGCGATGTAAGCTACAGCATTAGAGTGACGAATATAATAAACAGCTTATTAAGAAGTTGGCTAAATAAGGGTATTAGATGTCTAAAAAACTAATAAGAAGTAACTATCCTACAGAACAGTTAAAATGGCACCTTACCTATTGTTTGGCGCCGAACAGCCTACAAAAGCTTGCAGGTTACATCATCATCATCCTATATTTTAGTCCACTGCTGGACATAGGGCTCCTCCAATTAACCATGCCATAACATAGGTACCAGCCCTGTATCATATACTGCCTACTGCTGAGCACGGGCTTCCTCTACAGCTCAGAGGGTTTAGTCCTTAGTCCACCACGCTAGCCTAGTGGGGGTTGGCAGACTTCACATACCTTCGAAATTCAGAGAACTTCTCAGGTATGCAGGTTTCCTCACGATGTTTTCCTTCACCGTTAAAGTGAGCGATAATTCACAAAGAACACACACATACATTTTCCAATCACATAATAAATATTCCAATCTGTATAGCTTAAAGGTCGGCAACCCTCCATAGTCGACTAATACATAGAGGTCGATGAAGCATATAGGTACAATTAAATATTTTCGTCAGTATAGGTGTTTGCATGTAAACGGTAAATTGATCAATTACCATCAAGTGTTACTATAATAATAATAACAATATCAGCCCTGTATTATATAGGTACTGCTCACTGCTGAGCACTGGCCTCCTCTACTACTGAGAGGGTTTAAGGCCTTAGTCCACCACGCTGGCCTAGTGCGGGTTGGCAGACTTCACATACCCTCGTCATTCTTATGGAGAATTCTCAGGTATGTAGGTTTCCCGACGATGTTTTCCTTCACCGTTAAAGTGAACGATAATTGATAAACAATACACACGTAACTTCGAAAAGTCAGAGGTGTGTGCCTTGGGTTTCGAACCTCCAGACATTGTCTCGGCAGACCGTTCCATTCCCAACTAGGCTATCGTCCCAAGTGGTACTGACTTGCACAAAATAAACATTTTCGCGTAAAATGCATAAATGATTTAGGGTAGTTTTTATCGACCGCCTACCTAAAATCATACCCCTCTGTGGCAACTAATGCCAAATCGACTTAGAAAATTCCACGTAGGTACATATCGATAGAGAAATCTCAAAAATAAATTTCCTCCCACAGAAAATATAACAAGGGTTCTGTATAACACAGACCCCTAAAAATGAATTCATATTTTGTCAAAACCCCAATCCGTAAATCAGTTAATCAAGTTAAGTGTTCGCATCCCTATGACGTTTACGATTCACTCGATCTTTATTTGCGCGAGGGAGGCCGCGTAAACAAATAACTTGCACGGATTTGCGAGATCTAAACATGTATTTGGATTAGAAACCACTTTGGTGATGGAATCGAGTTTGTTGACTTCACGCGGGTGAATTGGATCGTGGTTGCGAGCTTATGGGCGAATTGCAGAAGCTGTTAAGTAGTTCTATGTAGTGGCGGACTCTAGTTGGTGTAATTTGAGGTCTCATTTTACCGATTTCTACGAATATTATTACATCCAATGGTTGGTTCTTGGTGAACAACAAGATTTGAAGCTTATAACATAAAGCTTTAAATCATAAAACTTATTTTGTGCCCGATATGGCGATAGGCTCGCCCCCTATCACATCACGAAATACGCACGATGAAAAGTGGGTGCACTAGTTGCGTCTCTGTCTACCCCTTCGGGGATAAAGGGCGTGAGTGTGTATGTTAAAACTTATAAGAAATTCAATACTTATAATAGTAACTTAGCGAATGATGGAGCCATTCGTTTAGTTCTCCTTCCTCAGTTTACACAACATGAAACAAGAATTCGTTGTTTTCGAGTCTAGGTGATCTTGCTCGTTGATATAAGGTACCGATTATCTAAATAATGAGACCGATAAAAAAGGGATTACAAAATGCAGTCTCGAAAACAACAGTTTTTATTATATTCTCGTGTCTTTCAAGCGAGACATCTACTCATGAGTCACACTCATGTTTAAATCTACCTTGCCTTTGAATAATATTAGAATTTACTTACGTTTTTGTCATATTTTTCGCAAGGCGATGAGTACCTATTCATTAATCTATCTATTCATTTCATTCTTATCTCAACATATTTTCTATTGGGAAATTCGAGAGCTTTCTACGTGTATTTTTCAGTAGTCAAGATGGCGTCCGTCGCCCACCTGTTTGCTTTCGGCTGCGATTGGTTGCGGCTGAGGTCGCGGCCCTTAAGGGCACTCCCACCGGCGCCTCATAGCCAACTTAGGGTTGAAAATTATTTTTTAAAACCACATTATAGCTGCGTAGATTTTGTTTTATTTGGAGGCACAAGATGGCGGCGGCAAATGGCGGCATTGTCGTTGATTTTAGTTTCAATACTTATTTGTGAATGTTCGTGAATGATGGAAGGGAATTAGATCAGATGAATGAGTACCTATTTATACATCCTTTTCGTTTACTTATAATGTTTGCAAAAACTTCGCTATTAGACTATCGCCTAGAGCTCGCTACACTACCGCGTTATAAAACTTCAAATAAAACATTTCAGTATGTAGCCTTACTTATCTTGTATATTGTAAAATATATATTTTATAATTCTTTTAAAAATTACAATAAACATTAGAAGTTTGTCAAAGCACTGGACTCATCACATAAATAAACATTACAACAACTACATATTATGGTAGCGCACGGTCATACGTGAAAAGATATATCGTGTTTCATTAATTAATAATTACAAAATCAAAGAAACATAAAATACAGATATTTTTATTCTTAACTTTCTATCTTAGTTGCGAGGATTGATGAAACAATGTTTTTTGAATGCAAAATGAATCGTAACTTTAGCATGTATGTATTTTTTCGCACATTCCCGTGCGCCGTTCCGTTCACCAACATCATCTTACCACCATAATTATTAACAACAACCACAGCCAAGCAGTGCATTGCTGCATGACTACGGCCCTGTTGCACCAGTTACTACTACAAACGCAGGCATGGAACCGCGCGTAGAGGGAAATGCCGCGGGATAGAGGTACTAGCGTCGCCATAGGACTGGTCACGCAGCCGTCGTCTACGTTCTAGAAGGAAACATAGTCTTAAATATTTTTGAGAACTAGGAAGCAAAATAAAAACTAGAAAATTACACCGTATTTTTAAAATAGGTTTTAAAATTTCAAAATGAATTTATCTAGACCCATCAAGGAACCAAAAGCCCAGTATACAAGAAAGTATACTGGGCTTATGGCTCCAACACCTTTCTACTCCAAAATTTTATTACTCACAGCCAAAGCAAGCTCAAGTTTGGCCATCCTCTTGCTGCCGTAATGCCGGCCGGTCGTCGGTCGGAATCTGTTCCGGCACGTGCGCTGGGTGTACACGGAAGTCAGGTCGACCCAGCGGACCGCACACCCGCCCGTCCAGCGACCCAGCATCGCACGAGGATCTGACCGGTTACGCTGATAGTTGTTACTGCGAGAACCACGTCATTACTACAGGTGCCAGCAGGTACAACCAGCAGATAACCAATTTTTTTATTGCCATTAAGCTGTTGGTTGGTGTCTGTTGGTAATTAGATTTATGATTACTTGTAGATAAAATTTACTCAAGGGCATCACGTAGTGCCTATATCATTGAGCTTTTCTTTATATCACATGTATACATATTGAAGGTCACAATGCACCGCATAAATACAAACGATCTCAAATAGATACTGTAAATATTTTAATAAAATAATCTAGATATAAGTACTCACACATCTAAATAGCGACAGTATTTCCTAAAACGAGAGATGTGACCTTTGGCCCGAGGATTGATCGGCACCAGCGGCAGGAAGTCGGTGGCGAAAGCGTCAGCGCAGAAAGTGTTGCGAGGAATACCGTGAGTATCCATGCCGCAAACAAAGCACTGCAAGTGTGATATTTGTTTTGCATACGCGGTCGCGAACAGGCCAGCACCCAGCATAATTATGTTAATTGACGTGTGATAATTATCTATCAACTCACCACTCAGATTCAATGAAGTCATTTTGTCGGCTCTAAGCATAAAAAAATAATGTGGGTAATGATTTTTTTATATGATATTTGTCGCACATACATACAGGTTTCATGTTGATAATCAGGGGAACTAACAGATTTGTGATGTTCGTTAAAAGAGTCGTACCGTCAACCGTGGTCTTTTGAAGTAATTTGGTCCAGTTGTAATTTGTATTCAGTTACATGTTACCTTAGATACGACCGTAGTGTTGTACCACTTCTCGGTGGTTATCTCCGAAGTGGAGACGGTGGTAGTGGTGGTGGGTATCTCGCACGTGGGGATTGAGAATCGCTGCAGTGTCTCGTTCAGCTGCTGCGTCAAGTTGGTATCATAGTCGTAGGTCATGTTGGCCACGATGGCCAGGAGAGCTTGTGCACGAAGAAGAATAACATACTGCATTATTTAATACCAGCATATAGAATTTCAAACGATGAGCATGTGAGAACTTAAAAACTACCTTTTTCTCCAATATGACAGAGTACATGATATACCTACTACCTGTGGTATAATATAATGGAGCATTTAACCAAGAAAACAGAAATTTTGCCCCCAGGCTCTCTTTATGATGTAAGTAACTACCTAAGTGAAAAATAAGTAAGAATATTTCTAAATTTACCTTCGATATCAAACTTGGGCCCGGAAGTCTCCGTCGTTTCTGGCTCAGGAGTCGCTCTCATGGTAGTCGTGGTGGAAAACCTAGTACTGTCCCCAGTTTCATAGGTTTTCGGTGACGTGTCTGTAAATTCGGCAAGAGTCTTCGTTGTGGTGTTCTCATCGTTCGTCAGGGACTCCGCTGTCATATCCGATCCGGTGGTGTGGGTCTTCCCCGACGCGTCTGATTCGGTGATGTGTGTCTTCCCGGGCGCGTCCGATTCAGTTGTGTGGGTCTTCCCTGGCGCGTCTGATTCGGTTGTGTGAGTCTTCTCTGGCGCGCCCGATTCAGTTGTGTGGGTCTGCCCTGGCGCGTCTGATTCGGTAGTGTGGCTCTTAGCTGGTGTGTCCATTTTCATGGTAGTGGTAGGGGTGATGGTCGGTATCAAGTCCGTCGTGGCCGAATTGGTGGTAGGCGGGGACGTTGTTACAGCGTGCGTTGTGGGAGTCGTCAGCTCGTGGAGGGCGGTTGTCAGTGAACTCCTGGTCGGTGTCATCGTCGTGGCGGTGGTCTCGTCGCTCATTGCTGTGGTGCTCGTCTAGATTCAACTTAAGTTATTAGTAAAGTTAATATTATGCGGTAGCAGATATTTTTTTTTTTTTGTTTTTTTTTTTTTAGGAACAATAAACGGTTATATGCTAAAATACAATCCAAACTAATCTTAATCTAAATAATTACAAAACACATAACCCACACCATTGTCCACATATTGACATATGAGAGAATTGAGATTAGTGTTACGAATTATGAAGTAATGAATGAATTATGATGTAATGAATTATGATGTAATGAATTATGAAGTCATCTTGTACAAATATGAACAAAATGTGAATTGTCCTGGTAATAACGCTAAAAATGACCTACAAATCGGAACATTAGCAGTGTTTGCGCAATGCTGGTTGGCGCTAGAAATAGATATCGATTGCGGTGGTACCTGCCCAGAGGGACTTGTGCATACGAGAGTACTAGCTGCTATATTCTGTTATAACTAGCCTGGTGACAAGCCTGTAAAATTGAATGTAGCTCACATCCTCCCTGAGGATTGCCCGCTCGCGAAACCAATCCTCCTCCATGTTGAAAGGCCTGACGTGGCGCGACCTCGTCGGCGTCAGCTCTGCATCTGTATGTTGCTTCTCAGTCTTACTTCGGTTTATAATATGTTTACTGAAACTTCTCGTCGGCTGAAAATCAATATTTCTGCCGGAAAGCAGTCGCTTTATCGCACCTGGAATAATGGATTAAAATTCTTACCTCTTAAGTAAATTCCAGTGACGTATAATACCGTTGAAATGTAAAACTATGTATACATATACCTAGTTTCGCTGTAGTCAGTGTCACATAATATTATAAAAATTGCCTAAACTATGGGTGGCAGAAGGTCTCATAGAAATGGTTGGCGTTTACCAAAGAAATCCAATTCCTATGATATTGCCTTGAGTCGGCAACACAGATGCGATTTATATGACGTCTATGCAGTAATTATTACTGACAGTAGTCATCAGTGCGTTATCGCCTGTGCGTTAAAATGCACATGGGTCAGATTTATACATAGAATTAAAGATAAATAAAATAAACAGGTTAGTAGTGAGGAAGGATCTATATATAACACGTTTCCTACCGGCTTGCCTCTGCAAAGTTGTCGAAGACGAATTGTTCATAACCTACTATTAATAAAAAAAAAATTGTGAGCTGCCCTGTTTATAAGTTCGGCCTTACCATCTGCAAATTCATAATTCAAATGATTTAATTACTGAGATTCACCTTTAACGTCGTATATTTCTTGAGGGTTGAGCATCCTGAAGTCCCCGTTTCCGAAGCGTCTTACCCTGGTCAGCGCGTGGGGCAGGCGGCTGGACAGCGACGGAGCTACGAAATATAATGGTTGTAGTGAAATATCGGACTACAAATAATTTTTTGCATGCTTATACCTACTGGGTTTGCTAACACATGTAATCACACGTTTGGCAAATTCGTATTTGAACTAACGTCCGTTCGTTCGGAATTCTCAAGTCATTTGACTGAACCAAGTTTACAACGCAACATAAAATTGGAACGAGTACCTACCTATGCGAGGCACTATGTAATAACTGTATATGATCACACAAAAACAGTTCAAGCCTTTCAAAGGAAGTTTTAGTCTATTTGATGAATTTTTTGGATAGATTTCTCAAAACATAATTGCGTAATGTAAATTTCATGCACTTAAGCTACCTTTGTCTTCATAAACGTAGTCAAGATTTAGGGCATCATAGTTGTAATGACGGTAGAACTGACCACCAGCCCTGACAGTAGCCAGGCTCACCACAAACACCACCCACCACATTGGGTTCGCATGTAACTATTTCAAACAGAATGTGAAACGCCTTAAATGCTTGTCTTCAAATTCATTTTACTATTGTAGGAGGATCTTTTGTAATTACATAACACTGGAAATTGATTGATAGGATATCTTGATAGGATATCAAAATGAATGTAAACATTAACAAGAAGTATTCTCTGTCTACGCATTAACATAATAGGATTACAAAGAGTATTTCCGTAGAGTGCGTTTCATTTTATATGGCGTGATGATGGCAGCAATGTAAATACAGTTCTGCTACATTACACAAAATGTGTTACGTTGAAATAAAGGAAATTTTAATATTTTTGTAATGGGAGCACGTTTTGTTTAATAACAAAACACAAATGTTTTCAAATAAAATTTTAAAATATATAAACATAAATGATGTAATTTATTATGAAAATCTTTGAATTCTGCTGTAAATACGTAATAATTCACTAGCAATGTAGTTTCCAGTAAATGCAAAACTAAAAATGGTTATGTCACAAAATAACACTATGAAATTAATATGAAACTAACGGAAGTAAATCAAACACTATAAACATAATTGACGAGTAGGTAGATGTTTAGGAGCTAAATAAACTATCACGTTTATCTACTAAACCATTATGAACTACATTTGCAAATAAAACAAATATTTCTTTATGATAATGTAATGACATTATGAGTCATGGAAATATGCAATTATGACAAATCAGGACGAAAACACAAAATGTTATTAATTAGCATATAATACAATGTATTATATGGACTGCCTCGGTGGCGTAGTTGTATTACAGTACGACTGCAAAGCTGAGGTCTCGGGTTCGATCCCCGGGTCGGGCAAAGTGATATTGAGTTTTTCTATTCAGTATCAGCTCGGAGTCTTGAATTTGTGCCCGATATGTCGATAGGCTCGCCCCCTATCACATCATGGGACGGAATAATGGCGAAAAGTGGGTGCACTAGTTGCGCCTCTGCCTACCCCTTCAGGGATAACAGGCTTGAGTGTATATGTATATGTCTAAAAAGAGGTTGATAGGAATGGCTTTGGTTATTATTCTGAGGATAAGAAGCTTTGAGTATCTAATAGTCTAAGATAGGAAGCTGTTAGTTTTTACTTGAGATTTTCAAAGACTTATAAGTGGAAGTAAATTTTACGTAAACTACTTCTCTTTATTGGTCTGTGCTTGTCTGTGCTAAAGTAGTAGAGTTATCGTAATCAAGCCCGCTGTAAATAAGTAGAAATGACACAGTAGGATATTAGGGATTTTAACTACGGTGGTAGCGGTAGGTAAATAAAGAAACATCCTCGTATCAGTTTGTCACTAAATATAACCGATGGTAAATTTTCCGATATTTCTCTCTGCAACAGCGATTAATATTATCCTAATCGTCGTCATTCACTTGTCACGATTAAATGCGAGAAAAAGAAGTTTGGTATAAAAAGTAGATATATTTTAATAATGTAAAAATTAATACAAGTAAAAGGTAAATACTAAACACTTCAATACACTGCACTCTTAAGTTCCAAACACATTTGAAAAGAAAATAGGGTTAATTATGGTGGTCAAGATGGCGGCGCACGGATATGATTAAAAATAATTAACACTGAATAAACTTTCATCTTCTTCTCCAACCTTTGAAAGTCCACTGCACTTTAACAAATAAACATATTGTTATAGAGTTTAGCAATGCCTTAAGCAATGTAATAATATTAAAAGGACGTTATGTTTCCCCTGTAGCGCGAGAGACAACATCCGAATCATGAGCCCAAATTATTTACAATTTTTACTCAATTATAAATATTTCCTTTTTTATTTTACGTAAAAAAAATTGTTATTTATAATTACTTTCAATGAAACAAAATTTTCGCCCATTCCCGTGCACCACCAATCTTCACCTCTATCTCACAATCGCCATCACAACTAACAACAACCACAACCAGCCAGTCCACTGCTGCATGACTACGGCCCTGTTGCACCAGTTGCCACTACAGACGCAAGCATGGAACCGTGCGTAGAGGGAAACGCCGCGGGAGAGGGGCACCAGCGTCGCCATGGGGCTGATGATGCAGCCATCATCCAAGTTCTGCAAAGAAGCATATTATTAAAATCTCCAGACCGTACATAAATTTTATGACTGGCTCGGTGGCGTTGTTGTACGACTGCAATGCTGACGTCTCGGTTTCGATCGAAGTGATATTGGGTTTTTCTACTCAGTATTAACCCGGAGTCTGGAATTTGTGCCCGATATGGCGATAGGCTGGCCCCCTATCACATCATGGGACGGAATTCGCACGGCGAAAAGTGGGTGCACTAGTTGCTCCTCTGCCTACCCCTTCGGGAATAACGGGCGTGAGTGTGTGTGTGTGTGACTCAACTATAACGCTAGAAACTTAAACAAGACCATAATGTCTTTTTGGTAATAATCGAAAATTACTTTATTGCTAATCGTTGGTGTTAAGTATAAGGTATGGATCCAAAAAGAAGTGCTAATCACTAGTTATTCCTCAACTGTCTTTTTTATCTATATCTTAAAAATCCAAAAGTGCTTTATGAACTTTATGGGTTTTATCACAAATCGTACGAACGGACAGCGTGAGTTCCAGTTTGGCCATCCTCTTGCTGCCGTAGTGCCGGCCGGTCGCCGGTCGCACTCGGTTCCGGCACGTGCGCTGGGTGTACACACCGCTCAGGTCTATCCACCGAACCGCACAGCCGCCTGTCCAGCGACCCAGAACCGCGCGCGGGTCAGAATGATTAAGCTGGAAGTTGTTCCTGTGGGAGCAACGACTAGAAATAGAAGAATTTATCCTTCCATCTCCTTTTTGGTATAGACGAGCAGTGGCAGATGCAAGCTAATCACAACTAAACGAAGAGTATAGCTACTTTTAAAAAATCTGAATGTGGAAACGACTATGAAATATAACAATAATACAGAACTTGTAACTACCGAGGATGGCATTGAACTACGCTCGTCAACCTCAGATGTCAGAAATACTTATTTTTATATGTATAATGTTCAATACATTTTATAATATTAACAGCCATGATATGGTTGTGAGGAATAATTCGTGAAGTAATCTCTACAAAGCTATACTCACACATCAAAATATCGACAATATTTCCTGAAGCGAGCGATGTGGCCCTTAGCGCGAGCGTCGACCGGCACCAGTGGCAGGAAGTCGGTGGCGAAGGCGTCCGCGCAGTACGCATCTTGTGGTATGCCCGTCGTTTCCATTCCACAGACGAAACACTGCAAATAAACTGGTGGGAGGGTACCGGCCACTGGATATATTATTTGTAATTTGGCATCCGACTAGACAGCGGACTCAATGCTGGCAACCATCGAGAGACGCTTGTCATTGGTCGATATTCTATTTAGACTGCACTTTACCGACCAGTATATTATCTGCCCCTGGTGTTAAGACTACCATAACTTATCATCTCTTTACAATATTATTATCCTGAAGACATGACAACTTTTTGTTGGCACTACACTGTTTCACTAGTTTTTTGGTGTTAGCTCGATTTGCTTCAGCGTGACAAGACATTCAGCACGATGCCTTACCTTCGCGACAACTGTGGTGGAATACCACTTCTCGGTGGTAGTCACCGAGCCAGTGGTGGTGGTAGTGGTTGTAGGTGTCGCGCACGTCGGTATTGAGTACCGCTGCAGCGTCTCGTTCAGTTCGTGCGTCAGGTTTGTGTCGTAGTCGTACGTCAGGTTGGCTACGATAGCCAGGAGAGCTGTTACATGAGGCTTGAGTTGTAGTTTTTGAATTGGATGCTCTTTTACGAGCACCGAAATAAATTTATAGTTGCAAAAATGTTATAGGTACTGGGGATTATGAGAATTAACATCTTATGTCTCAGGGTGACGAGCGCAGTGCAGTGCCACGCAGTACTTTACACTTCAAAATTCAGTATGATGTTTTTCAATTTGAATGGGCGCTTACCATCAGATGAGCAGCACGCTCGCTTCGTCATTCAACAGTAAAAAAATGAAAAAGGCAGCATTTAAAACAAATTAAATAAATAAGACGTTCTAAAGAAAATCACAATATTTAATTTATGGAGCAGTTTAACGACTACTACTAATAATAATTCCTTGTCTCTTTTTCCTGGTTATATTTACGAAATTGCCTTCAGGGTAATTATAATTTTCGACACTATGTGACTTGGTTATATATTTATGTAATTAACAATCTATTATGGTAATAGTGATTGTAGTAACTCATTGTACACCATGTTTTCGGTGTTGGAATAGACTTACAATCAATGTCGAACTTGGGTATGGTGGTTGTTGCCACCGTGGTGGTGGTGGCCTCTTGGGTGGTGTGTGCCGTTGACAATTCCGTGGTAATTTCCTGCATATAAACTATTTATTTTATAATATAAACAATTGTGATATTGTAATATAACAATAGGTAGTTGAAAACCCTGCACTATAAAATAGCATGTTATATATTACTAGCTGACCCGGCAAACGTTGTTTTGCCATATAAATAATTTCCTAGCAATTTCTAGCTATTAAAAAATAAGGGTTGATCGTAGAGGGGTGAAAATTTAGGGTTGTAGGTATTTTTGTATGCTGTATCATAAAAAAATTAAAACAAAAAATTTTGTCTGAAAAATAAAAAAAAAATTTAGGGGTGGTCCACCCTTAACATTTGGGGGGATGAAAAATAGATGTTGGCCGATTCTCATAGATACCGGATAAGCACAAAAAATTTCATCAAAATCGGTCAAGCCGTTTCGGAGGAGTATGGCAACGAAAACTGTGACACGAGAATTTTATATATATAGATAACCTTCCAATATGTTCCTAATCTCGCATCGTATTTAAAATCTTTTGCATTGTACCTAGGTAACCCAAATGCTTGCATGCCGGCTTAAGACGTTCAGCCCAGCGCCGCCCTCACTCAGATACTCACAATGTGACACAATATTTCTTCATATTAGCTTAAATCTAATTAATGCCCGTTAAAAAAGTTCTGCTACATTGTGGCTCTAGACATTTTACACCTTTATCCTTGCGTTACGTGTACAGGAATTGGTCTATTAGAGATTACTTACTAGCAAGTCAAAGCAAATTTACAGCAGGCGTGATGAGCTTAACGTATGGCCGCAGGTGATAAAAATAGGCCAATCACTTCTGCGACACATGTAAAGAAAGCTGATACGCCAACCCAAAAATAAAAAAATATCCAATAATATACAAATAAAAATAAATAACCAATTAATAACAAGGAAATCAAAAGAAAAATATCTTGGCTTAATTTTAGATAATTACCTAAATTGGAAACCGCAGGTTGAAAGCATAAAATCTAAACTGATACCTTTAACAGGAGCCCTTCACAGTATAAAAAATTGTCTCCCTAAAAATGTCCGTTACATAATTTACAATTGTTTAGTAAAACCACACATTGACTACTTAATAGAAATTTGGGGAACTGCATGTAAATCTACGTTGGAAACCATACAAAAGACTCAGAATAGACTAATTAAAAAATTATTTAATTATAACCATCATACGTCTACACACAAACTCTACGAAAACACTAAATTAATGAATATAAAGCAAACATATAAATGCTATACATGTATATTAATACGCAAAATACTAAACAAAGAGATCCACACAAATTTATCTTTTACAAAAAAACACCAAGTCCAAAAAATTAAATTACGAAATGCAAATTATCTTGTTACACGTCCACCCAGAACAAATTATGGGAAGAAGAATATAGAATTTGAAGGTGTTACAATATACAATATGTTGCCTGCAAACATAAAAAATACTAAAAATATGGCTAGTTTCAAAAAATTACTTAAGGAACATATTATGGAAAACGACGTATAAACCAAAACATGAAAATATACTGTGCGAGTACACCTGCTATCTAAACATGCCTATTTTCTACACATTGAACTAGAAATTTTATATTATTTAATAATATTTAACCCATAATAATAATATTCCAAGCTAAACCGTAACTTTATTGATGTTCAATCGATGCCTCATCCAGTCGTTGTTCTACCTATGAATTCGTGTTTCTCGGTTTGCGTTTAGGTACTAAAAATCGAGTTGTGCATACCCTCTCGTAGATTAATATTAATACAGTGTCTGTTTAGTACGCTCACCTATTTGATTGTATTATGTTATAATTTCTCAGTGCGTGAATTATTGTAATTCTTAATGAGAAATAAAGTCTTCTAAACCCAAAAATACGCCAACCCTACATTGGAATGAGACAAAAGATCAAAATGATAGCTCACATCCTTCCTCAGGAACTCCCTCTCGCTAAGCCCGTCTTGCTCCATGTTAATTGAAGCGATGGTGAAGTGCGACCTGGACGGCGTCAGCTCCGTGTATGTCTGTTGCGTGTCTGTGCTGCGCATGGTCAAACAATTATTTTATGGTTTTGTTTTCATATACGTAATTTAAGAACTTAAATTGCTCTTAAAGTATATAAGTCCGAATCTACTTATCTCTTGTTCAGAGTTTGGGACAATCCCCGGTCTTATAAATAAATAGTAGAAGCCACTTCGTGAAGATAATGGGTAATGACCAAAATATTCAAATACAAAAAAATATGAACTCTTTCCATCTGTTGATATTATTTAGGAATTTGGACAGAAAATGTTCGATCGAAATAGAGACAGCCCGAGTCAAGGCTTTTCCTGGTTTAGGTACGGTTAATAAGCATCCAATCATCTTCACAAACCTCCATCGAATTCCATTACTTACGTGGTGACGGTGATATTAAACACGTTGTCAATGGTATCATCTTGTCTTTTGTTCCGCTCCACGCTGTATATACTGGAATTTGTTGGCGGTGCAAAATTCACATTTCTTCCAGAAAGCAGTCGCTGAATCGCGGCTGGATATAATATAACGATTTGATCAGGGTTTTTATGCCCAGGGTTAATATGGATTACAGATACACCATAGAATATTGATTTTGTTTGGAGGTATCTGATATCTCATAGAATAGAATTTTGATATAAATCACAACTGAATTATGAAACCGAGCTAGTTTTTTTTGCCTCATGATATGACTGTTTTTATTAATAGAACAACAGAACTCCAATTAAATTATTAAACTCTGGATAGCACTTTGAACTACTCGCTGCCATCATCATTAAATCTCATACACACATCCATATATACATATAGCATCATGTCCTTTATCCTTTTCAGGGTTAGGCAGAGGTGTTAGACGCGCTCGTTTCACCAGCTATGTTAGATCTCATGTAATAGGCTGCGGGCTTATTGCCCATTCGGGCACATTATCAGTCACCGGACTGGGAGAAAAACCCAATATCACTTTGCGCGACCTGGGATTCGAACCCGAGACCTCAGCGGGATAGTTACGCGCACGCAATACAACTACGCCGTGCCACCGATGCAATCATTAAACTATCATAATGATTAGTATTTACACTGCTTCAAAAATAACAGTGTAAGATTTACCCATCACTTAGAAACTCTCCGCATTCACACTTACCACAGATTTCGTGTATTCCTCACCTTGAACATCGTCTATTTCGTCGGAGTTGAGAGTTCTGACGTCTCCGTCCACAAAGCGGCGGACCCTGGTCAAAGCGTATGGCGAGCTGTCGGGTGTTGGTGCCGACGCTGCAAAATTTATAATAATACTAACCCTGTATTATACACATTGTTGCGCATGGACGTCCTCTACTAAGAGAGTTAAGGCCTAATTCTACGATATCGGCACAGTGTGGGTTGTACCTACTCTAGATATAAGTTTATTTTATTTTTGCTGTGAGTATACTTTGGACAAGCTAATTTTCTGCATAAACGCCTGACACTGGGGTGGTCTAGCTTCTTATTCTTACGAATTAACTTGTTCGCGACTCTCCTTCCTATTTATTCATTTGGAAATACCATGGATGTTTTATGTAAGTACATGGCTTATAAGTAATCTTCTAAAATAACCATCAAGCGCAGTCACTTTACAAGCCAGCATATAAAAAACAATCCCGAATTTCCTATTACAGAATTACTTAAAACGCGTGATTTCCTTTCAATATATAAAAGAGATGTCCGCATTTTACTTTAGGGATAGTAAATGAGCAACATATGAATCTTAGATCCATTAAAAAAAAATAATTTAAACCCCTTCTATTTATAACTAGCTTTTTTAAAAACTTGCATAATAAGGATCGAAGTATCAGCCCGGAGTCTGGAATTTGTGCCCGATATGACGATAGGCTCGACCCTTACCACATCATGATTCATGGGACGAATTTATACGCACGGCGAAAAGTAGGTGCACTCTTTTCGCCTCTATCTACCCCTTCGGGGATAAAAGGCGTGAGTATGCGTAAATAGTAAGTAAGTAGTCACGTTGATAATCGTTTGGATGCCATTTCTCTGCTGTTTTGAAGTTGTGGAAGACATTTTGGCTGCGACTCCTTATTACATTTAATACTTACAACTTGATACTAGAAGACTTGTAGGTAATTGGCTTTTAGTTAACTACACCATTGTTATAAATAATTACTTGTAGCTTGTAGTCTTCCAAATAAATAAATAGGTATAGACGTAGTTTACAAACAAAATAAAATTATTTATCTCAAAATCGGAGGACTTTAAAAGTAAACGATTTATTGTGAAATCCTAGTTTTTAGCTCTATCCATATATATATAAACTCTCTTGGTTAGAATTTTAGGCCCGTTTTTCGACAGATCCTTTTAACACGTTTACTACTATCGTAGATTCATATGTGAAGTATACCTTCATCAACAAGAAAGTGGTCATGATCTTGACCGTCAAAGCTATCATGGTGGAATTGAGCTCCAGCCCAGACGGTCACCAGACTCACCACGCACACCACGCACCACATTGACTTCGCATGTAACTGGACAATTTAGCTCAAACGCATTTTACTTTCCGCTTTTATGAAATGAAAATGGATTTACATGTCACGTCAATTGGTAAGTCAGTTCTAGATAGAGGTCAAAGAGCATTATAATACTACGGGAAATAGAGGTGATCAATGTAAGAATACTCTTTGAAGGTTTGGTCTAAGCTCTTTTAAAAAAGTTATTTTCATAAAATCATTTAAAACCAATTTAGAACAAATACAATGTCACATAATAAAAGACGTAGCAACAGTTACTGGAATTATAAAAATATTTAAAATTAATACTGCTACAGTTCTACGCATATTTAATTATAATATCCGGATAATCTTGTGACATCCCGCGAATCCCCCCAGCATTAAATAACACAAAATCTCTCTAAGGGAAACCACTTAAACTATCTGAAGTAAGGAAATGCCAGAAAGGCTTTTCGCAAACTCACTGCAATAACAGTAAATTAGCCAATATAAAAAGAAATACGGAAGCAGGCACAATAGACAAATGCCTTTGCCTACAACGGGATACGACATGGCGCATGGCGACGGCCCGTCTGGCGCCAAAAGATCTCGAGCCCAGACCCGAAAAGATCACAACTCGAAAATCAAGAACGACGCAATATTAACTTTATGCTTAAAGGTCAAGACTGAGTTTCCTTTGAGCCAATAATGCAGTTCCAGTATTGACTTTTCGATATAAGTTATGCGTTTTGTTATAGCTAAGGCTTGCTATACGAATTCCAATTCTATTTCATGAGCACAAAGTTGATATCTAAGCTCTGGTGTTTTGATAAAGTTTGATATTTTCCCGGGCGAAGCTATGTCTGGGTGGCGCCAAATTTTCTGATGGCAAGTTTATTGGACTTTGGTGTATGTTTTTATACCATTAAGATTCATATTCTCGTGTGGCTGGTTTAAAGGGCTACCCTTATAGGGAGTCGTAGAAAAGTTACTTGGCAGTATATATTACATTGTTTTATCTGCGTACATAGGAGGGGAGAGTTTGTGGAAACTTAAAATGATAAGTATTTGGCTCGAACGCAAGAAGATTTGGGTTTAATGGCTTTTAGGAGTTTGATTTTTGGCCAAATATTTACTGAAATGCATCATCAGAAAGAGAATGAGGAAATTACAGTTTTTCGATATCTAGGTATTCAGAGTTTTGAAATGATGGGTTTTTATTTAGACAGTTTGTAATTTCCTATAACTAGGTAATCAAGGGAGCAAGTTGGTCATATCACAGGTGACAAGAGCCTTTGAGGTAGGTTTAGCCGATTATTTTATAATGATCTAGATTTGCTGGTCGCTATTTCCATAAATTAAGCGTAGCGTGGTTTGGTTGCTTTGGTTATTTCATGAAAGTAATATCTAGGTATAATTTTTACACAAACGAAATTATTTAAATGATTATTATTTATTTCTCAAAGGGATAGTAAGGTGATGCTATCCAGCTCTTAACAGGTATGATCCTATAGGATTTGTCGAAGGCGCGCAGCGTCGCTCGCTCTTCATCCGTCAGTGAGAAGTCAAACACCTGGATGTTTTCTTCAATCCTTGATTTTGTCACGGATTTCGGGATGGGTATTACGCCCAAGTCCATCTGAAAAAGGAAATAAGTAACTGGGATAAATCGTAGCATAGTAATGATTTTATATTTTTATAGAATCCTGAAAAAGAAACAGTTGAAGGCGGGACTGGTTTCTATAAAAATATAAAATCATTAACCAGGCACTACATGGCCATTGACATGTAAGTATAAAAAATCATAACATAAAACGTAGCATAGTAAGTAAGTAATAAGTATCTATACATGTAAATGGTTACAGAGGTTAATCTTCCTATGAGGACATCGAAACTGTCGAGTTTCGTATTATTTATACACACACTCATGCCTTGTATCCACGAAGGGGTAGGCAGAGGCACAACTTATGCACCACTTTTCGCTGTGTGTATTCCGTCACATAATGTGATAACAGGTGAGCTTATGGCCATCATCATCGGCCGCAGGAAGTCCACTGCCGAATATAGGCCGCCCTTAAAGATTTCCAGATGGACCTATTAAAAGCAGCCTGCATCCAGCGCATCGGCTTACCGGACATAAGTTTTAGACTCCGAGCTGATACCGACGGACCAACCACTGACAAACTGACCAGAAACGGGCCTCCTCTACTAATGCGTAGTCTATGGTACTGGTCTGGTGCGGGTTGACGATAAATGGTTTACTCACGATATATCTCAGAGCGACTTGCGGAACGGTCTTGTTGTGTTTGTAGGCGATTTCCATCAGTGCCGGATCTGTGGCGCGCGGCGGTGGCGCATCGGCGGGCGCTCTTTGGGGGAACAGGGCCCCAAACGGTGAGTAACCCACCACGGCGATCATTTGCTTCTTGCAGTAGGAGAGAAGGGATGGTTGCTGCAGGTTCAGATTTATCTGAAGAGTGATATAACAATTTGTTATCCTGTAACTTTTTACATGAAAATTAAGAGAATGTGAGTCCCCAAATAGAAAATACTCTCAATGCTAAATCAGCAGACATTGGGAAGTTCAATTTGTACCTTGGGCCATGTAATCATAATTAATAGCTACGAGCGCTTTCGGACGGATCATGTACCTACCTTATTTGCAATATTCATCCACTCCTCTACATGTCTTGTACCTATACATAGCAAAGTAACAGAGCTCCTCCAGACGGATTCTACAATAGATGAAATCCTCCTGGCCAGTTTCGGCCACGGCGGCCAATCTCAACGGAGATCAGCCAGGTACGCAGGAGATATTATAGTGCACAAGTGTGTGCGCAATACACAGGTGCACTCGCTATTCCTTCACTCTCATAGTCCGGTGAGACGGTAATCTGACATGACCGGTGAGAGTAGATAATAAATATAATATAATAGATATTACAATAGATATAATATCTGGGAACCCCATCTACATTAGTACTCACTTCCACTTGTAGAACCGCCGGTTTGACATTGCTATTGGATATGACTCGCTCTATTTGCTTCTCGTTGAAGTTGGACAGGCCGATAGACTTGGTCAGGCCCTGGTTGAGCGCCTCGATCATTCCCTGCCACGTCTCCAGGTAGTCGATGTCTGCTAAGGATGCATTTGCCTGAAAGATTTAGTTCTTATTTACGTGTGTTAAAACGTCGCATTTCATAATACTTGTATTATCACGCATTTACCGGTCACTAGGCTAAAGGAATGTAGGGATGAATACAGACAAAACTTACATTGCATTGGCAACATACGTAAACCCAGTGTCTTTTAATCAAATTGCTAAATGTTTTGCTATAATTTTGTCAGTATCAAACTTCAAATAAATACAGCCAAAACATTTGTGTGAAAATTACTAGACCAGAGTTAATCCTATTCATCCCTTCAGTCCCAATAAATCGTATCTCGTTCATCATTAGCACATATACTTACTTAAGTAATCAGTGTTTCACTTGCAAAGATATACGGCGCTACTTTTATTAAAGAAAAATTCTTGCGGGCATAGCCACGATCAGAAGCTAGTCATGTTACTCACGTGCTGGGCCACTGGCCAGTGAATCAAATAGAGGTCCAAATAGTCCAACTTCAGTTTGCTAAGGGAGTCCTTGATCGCTGGCACCACGGCCTCCTTGGCATGAAACGTGTTCCACAGCTGTGACGGGAGACTTAGTATGGATTATTATTATCATAACTAGTTACCGTCATCTCAACTAAGTTGTTTCACCAGTATTGTTGCAGAAATATAAAGAAATACATAAATCTTATCAACATCTTCCCCGGGTCGGGTGAAGTGATATTGGGTTTTTCTACTCAGTATTAGTCCGAAGTCTGGAATTTGTACCCGATAGAGAGGGAGGCTCACCCCCTACGACATCATGAAATCCGTCCCAAGATGTCGTAGGGGGTGAACCTCCATAGATATTTACGTACATAAACACTCAAGCCCTTTACCCTCGACGGGTAGGCAGAGGAGCAACTAGTTCACCTACTTTTATACGTAGGTATCGGAATAAAGGGCTTGAGATTGTATGTACGTAAATCTACCTATTATATAAATTATGTCTATTGAGGTGGAATTTAGCAACATATAAAGCGCTGCACAAACGCAGTAAGCTTTGGCACTAGTGTGAATATTATTTAATTAAAGAAGTTTAGTAATTTAGTTGAAATGTCTGTCAATTTCATAACTTAAGTAGGTATTATGAAAATCGAAGGCTTCATTGTCACGTTGTGTCGAGGATCTGGTGCAACAGTTCACCGCGTCCACCAGCTTCTGATACTTAGTACACCAATTACAGTGAGCTTAGAAGAGTGAAATTATAAGATTCTTAAATATCATGATCAAAGCTGAATGTCTTAGGCTATGCATAAACTTACTTTTGATGTGACAAACAAATCTTCTCTCTTCACAACGCCCTGCTTAATTTTGTTTTCTATCGCACGACCCACCTGTAAAATGCTTTTTGTTTTATATATGAAACGCGGTGCAAATATATATAATATGAATATACAATTCGCACTAATAGATCTAAAGTAATACAAATCAAAAATTGGCAATTTTGAGTTATCAGTATATTCAAATGGTTGGTGATCATACTCAACTATTCCACATAACAGATTCAATAAATAATTTCGCCTAAAAATCATGCATAATGTCGGTTTCAAATTCATACTATTTTTAATCAAATTATGTACCGCTTTGTGTTAAATTAGTTTTATTTGATGTAGTCTGTCAAGCCCCGCGACAGACACCGGTGTCCATGTATATAGGGTTTTTCCATACATCTATATATATAAGCGGGGCTTGACTAGCTAAGTAAAAACTTAAGATAGTCACTTTTTCTTTTCAGAGAATAATGAAGCGAGGCCGTATTCTCGTCAATTTTATAAAATAATGGTATAAACAATCTATTTACATTTAATGACTCAGGGTCAGCAATGGTTGTGATACATTCAACGCGCATACGCATACGTATACTCACGCCTTTTGTTCCCGGAGGGGTAGGCAAATGCGCAACTAGTGCACTCACATTCCGCCATGCGTATTCCGTTCCATGATGTGATAGGGGGTGAACATATCGCCATATCGGGCACAAATTTTAGGACGGTATTAATAAATGAATCTCAAGTTTGAGTTACATCTCAACTCTCAAGTAGACATAATGTATGAAGAGTTCAATACATTATGTCTACTTGAGATGTAACTCAAACTTGAGATTCATTTATTAATACCGGCCATAGACTCCGAGCTGATACTGATTAGAAAAATCCAATATCACTTTGCCTGATTAGGAGTTCGAACCCGAGACCTCAGCATTGCAGTCGTACCGTAATACAATTATGCCACCGAGGCAGTCCTAGAATGAATGTAGAAGAATAAAATAATGAGGAAAATAGGCCAATAAACATTGCCGAGCTGAACAAAACATGCCACAGACATAGACAATGAATTGAAAAATACTTTTATCAACTTATATTTCAGCAAGTGATAAAAGTCTAATATTATGACTCCAATGATAATTCTAATTCGAATCAACAGAAGGAATTATAACTCACTATTGGTTAATGACGAACAGTCAGATATATCTTCGAATTTCGAACCACAGAGAAACAAAGGACATATCTATGTCCGTCGAAAAAAAAAGTAATTGCTCGGTTTTCGTCTTCAAGTGATAATAGTTGATTTAACACATCAAATTCTAGCGGTAGTTCTAGCAGTCTTTCCGATTCATTAACTGAAACCAAGACTGTTACTACTATGTTTCAACAAACTTAAAGGCAAGGCGTTGTTAATAAATATCGTAATGAAAAAGAGGAAAGAAGAGGCTATGAACAGAATTGGCATGGAAGGCTAATATTTTTAAAGGATTTTCACTCGGACAAAGCCGCGAACAACGCCTAATAAATATATAATATAAGCAGTTTTTAATCAATATTGTAAAATTACACATTTTTTGTTGCCAATAGACTATGGAGATATTTATTTTTTTCTATAAAAACAACAAGTATGAAAAATAATTCACTTTATATATATTCTTAACTGGTGGTAGGACTCTCATATGTAAGAGTCCGTCTGGGTGGGTACAGTACAGCAGTGTGCATGCATTGTTGTGTTCCGGTTTGAAGGGCATTGTAGCCAGTGTAACTACTGGACATAATGAGTCTTAACATCTTATGTCTCAGGATAACGAACGCAGTGGAATGCCATACAGTACTTTGTAACTCAAGGTGCTGGATGGTGTTTCTACTGTTTATGCGTGGTCGTATCGCTTACCATTAGGTGAACGGCATGCTCTTCTCGTTATTCGATACCATAAAAAAATAACACACACACACACTCACGCCTGTTATCCCCGAAAGAGTAGGCAGAGGTGCAACTAATGCACCCACTTTTCGCCGTTATTCCGTCTTATGATGTGATAGGGGCCGAGCCTATCGCCATATCGGGCACAAATTCTAGACTCCGGGCTAATACTGAATAGAAAAACCCATCAAAATTTTATTGTATGTTTTATCACCTGTTTAGAACAATTTGTTTGAAGAATTACTTCTGGAAATTTCGTTGTATCATATGTTCAACTCAAAATGGTCAAATAAAAGTGTTTCAAGTCTAAATAAGGTTTAGTTTTTAGACGAAGTCAACACCCTAAAGTGTAATAACTCAAAAGTTACCGATTATCGCTATATGGATGGAATTTTAGCCCCACTTGTTATACAGTGCCATTTCACAAACTATTTATAATCTGAATTCAAATGCAGTTTTATAACTTCCCTAACACAAACTGTTGTAGGTTTTTTCGTCTCCTGAAAAATCATGTTTTTTGAGTTGTCTCAGTTTAGATCTAGGTGTGCGAATTATAATTTCATCTGTCTAGCGTTTACTAAAGACTTAAATTAGGTGTCTGTGCGAGTTTCGGGTTGTTTAACTTTCACAATTTGTTCAATTCTGCCATAACACAATGCGACAGAACTGTTGTGTCTCTTTTAAAAAACATTAAAGTTATATTCTTATAAAACGCTGTAAAAGTAACTTCAATCTTCATTTCTCTTCTATTTTATCCAAGTCAATTCCCATCAGATTATTTCCCTTAAATAGAAAGACATTTATTTATTTGGTTAATCCTAAAACCAAAAATTCTTTGTCAGTTCCTTAACTCTGCATAAAATTAATGATTTCTAAGTTTATGCAAATTTTTTACATTGACATAAATCTACTTAACGGATTTGTTTGTTCTAAAGTTCATGTAAGGTTACCTGGTCTTCGATGAAGTATATGTAAGCAGTATCGATATGTCGATATCCTGCATCAATGGCCCATTCTACTGACTTCTGCACTGCATCATCAACTGCGTTATCTGCCCGCGCCTGAGACAACACTAGATCATTAATTGTTCTTAAATCTAAGAAAACATTTTTAAAATACTAAAAAAAATTTAGCCTTCAGTGAGTTCTTAGGATACCTGATACAAAACCTTTTAGGAATCACAATGGAAGATGAAAGCTAAAGCTGTAAATACATCATAATTATTATCTATGGTAATTCAATATTTTACCTTCTTGCCGAAGCCCAACCAAGTTCCGAACCCGAATCCAGGTATTTCCTTTCCATCGTTCAGCTTAACAAGAGGCACTTTGGTTTCCCCACGCACACTCTAAAATAAATATTAGTACATTACATATACATACATATACACTCACGCCTGTTATCCCCGAAGGGGTAGGCAGAGGCGTGTCCACCTTGCAGGTGGACGGCCGACGCTGCGCTTGCCAGTACGTGGCCTCCACTCGATACTTTACTTACTTTACTTTATTATCTAACATTTCATTAGATAGGCTATGATTACCAGCATTTCTAATAATTTCTATATATAGTAACATGTCATTAGATATGCTGCAATCCCATATTAGCCTTCACATGCATACCCAGTCAACCGTGAGATGTCTTGGATACGAGGTACCCATATAGCCATAAAAATATATAAAAAAAATTGCAAAGTATCGAATAGTAGGTACCCAACAAAACCTTTTCTTGATCTAAAAATAACGCATTTTGCTTTGTACTTTTTGACCTACAAGACCTATTGATAAGTAAATAAAAAGAATAACTTACAAAAACAAAGAAACACACAAAATACAATGCTTTATGATCCATCACGATGCGGTGCGCGTGCGAAGGTCGATATAACACTGGCTCAGTGTTTGCAAAGCTTCAAGTATTACCCAATCGACTATCGACAAAGAGTAAAATATAGTCCTGACTTTTAAATTAATGTATAAAGATACAATTAGGTACTGTGGTTGAAGACCTTAGAACTTTAAAATACGAACCTAATAGCATTATAGCTACGCACTATAGGTACTGAGTTGTCACTCTAGCTTTTAGACACATTGATGTATTAAAAAACCCAATACATCAATGTTTAGACATCCTACTAATATTATAAACGCGAAAGTTTGTAAGAATGTATGGATGTATGAATGTCTGGATGTTTGTTCCTCTTTCCCGCAAAAACTACTGAACGAATTTCGATGAAATTTGGCACACGGGTAGATCATGTCCTGGATTAACACATAGGCTACTTTTTATCCCGGGAAAATATAAAGCTGGACTTCTATCTCGGAAAAGCTTTATAATGCGGGTGGAGCCGCGGGCAAAAGCTAGTTAATACTATACTAATACGCCAGGAAATTCAAAAATGTCTATCTCAAATGAACCTTTTTTTTATATTAGAACGTCGTCTAGAGAAAAATCTATTATCTACATAATATAGGCAAAAGACCATCCAAAACGCAAGCAAATCTATCATGGGATTGTGCCCAAACTCCAAATGACTCCTTCCAATGCTTCGCCTTTAATAGATGTATATTATAGGCAGGGAAACGGGTTTATTACGTTTGCAAACCGTAGGGAAATCTCTACCTACTCCATCATCTATAAAATGTGACTTTATAAATAAAATATAGAATTCTCATTTCTGTTATTTTATTCTATGCCCAGGAATTGTATTGCGACACTATGTTAAAACAAGTTTTATGATGATGATCATCCAGTTTAACAAGATCCAACTATATTCAAAATCATTATTTTCGTAAAGTTCATGCATTATGGTCTTCCATAGAGGTTAAGGCATATTGTTTTACTTACTTTATATATATCAGCCTCTGCAGCGCAGCGGATGAGTCTGTGATACGCGACGCCTAGGGTTCAATTCGTAACTTATTTCAGCCTTTCGACACCACAGTAAGAGGTCAGACACAAACAGTAAGAGGTCCAATGCTCGCTCGGATGATGCTATACTCCCGAGTATCAAAATTGGACCGTAAGACTGTGTGAAACCAATATAACCGTTCCTCTCACCCCCCAGTGGCGGTAGTGATTTTTTCCCCGCAAAAAAGGTATCTATTATTTGCTTCAGCCGTGGTATTGTAGGATTAAACCAGTTTTACTATACTTACATACAGGATACTTTACTCTCCATGAGAATTTATATTAGTATCGACTGACTGAGACTGATATACGTCCTTCGACGGTCAAAAGAAATACTCTAGTCTATATTTGTGTATATACGGTTTCAATAATCGTGTCCACGGGTGAGGGGTACGGGGTACATATTCATTTCTCGTCAACCGAAACTCATTTTTCTAAAAAGTTGTGTGTGTATTTATCGTACAAGGAAAACATCGTGACGAAACTGGCATACCTGGAAGTTCTCGGAATTTTCAAGGTATGTGAAGTCTGCCAACCCGCACTAGACCAGCGTAGTGGACTATGGCCTTAACCCTCTCAGTTGTAGAGGCCCGTGCTCAGCAGTGGGCAGTATATAATACAGGGCTGGTATGGTTATGGTTAGAGTAATCCCATTGAACTCTAGTCTTCTTTTTATGAATGAAGGCATAATTCCATTTATTGTACAAATTACCTTCTTATTGTTAATCTACGTTACTTAATTAACATCGCTATACTTACATAATATGTTGAACGCAAATAAGATTGCGGCTTTATTTCCAAGGACGTAGATAGAGGCTCAAGTAATTAATATATTTTTATACGCGATTGATTATTTTTCCGTCCCAGCATGTACTAAACGGCAAACTTGTCGCCATATTATATCGGTAGATACAAATTCCAATCCCTGAACAACTGTTGTATTTTTCATGTAAAATGCGTAAAAATCGTTGCTCAACCTCAAAAATGAACCCAGGAATTCACGGATTTCATGAGCTCATTCGCCGCTACTTGATCAATAAAAAAGCAAACAAATATAAACAACTTTCTCGACTATCATTCTCTTTAGTTACTTTCTCTCACGGATTTTGAGTAAAAGACAAAAGATTAGTCATTAGGAGACCCATATTTTCATAGAGTTTAAAAATTATACTGCACTTTAATTAAATAAGATATCGACATTCCAACTCTAAGAAGACAAAATCCGGCTAGAACCGGTGTTTTAAACAAGATGTTTTACAGTTCAAATAAAAAAAAAACAGTCACGTAATGAACGCTTTCAAACAGCTCTCCTTATCTAGAGTCGATGGCCAGTGCGTGGTCGATAGGCAGCTCTACCTAACGTGTTTTAAAATGATTGTTTTTAATGTTATACTTCTGTTTCAAATATTCTTCTTATGTGTGAGTATAAGTTGTATTTCTTGTTTTAAACTACATTTGTATTTTGTATATGCAGTAGGTAGGTCATGATTCTGAGCCATCAGCCAAACTTTACTTTCCTTTTGATTTGAAAACACGCATAGATTTTGTGTTTAGCAAATAACGTTATGTCTACATTTAATGAGAACCAGTCTCATATAAGCACCAGTTTTTTATGATTATGTTAAAGCAACAATACCAAGTTACTAGTTCGATCCCTAGATCATCTCTACCTTTTCGGAGTTAAACGTAATAAAAATTGCCGGTCGCCGCTTGCATACTAAATAGGTCTGTGATGTTGACATCGTAATACTAATATCAAAATATAAGTTTACTATTATTGTACGAACTTATTCATACTTTCAAAGTGTTTTTAGGTTGTCAACTTACGTTCCATACTCACATAGCCCGTGTCGTCGCATCTGTGATCAACTAAGTTAACGGTCTCATTACACTTAACGAGCGCTCAGTTCGCCTCTCGGTGTGAAATCGCTTGTAATTTGCCAATGTGATAACGAGTTGTAACTTTACCTGACCACAGATGAAACAACGACCTTAACAAGCTGATTTTAACCATTATTATCTGTTAGCTATTTCCATATAACTGTGTATTGTTGTAGAGACGTTATTCAGCCATATTCCATCCAGTTTGTTTGAATGAAGATGGCAGTTTAACTTTGATAATACCCTTGATCTCGGAAGACAGACAAACAGTTGCAGCTATCAATATTCCGTTTCGTACAGTTAGCAGATTCTGTATCGATTTTTATTTTTCTCTATTTTTCCATTCATACATTTTTGAGTTCGTTAAAGCATGCACGCAATTCTCTACTCTTGTTATAGTGGTAAGGAGTGGTTACCATTAATGAAATTGCTCATGTTATAATTACAGATATCTACCAAACTACTAATAGATGTATTTTAAATGTATAAAACCCTTTACATTTTAAAGTATTTTGCAGGAGAGTGCTGTGCGCGTGACTGTGCCGACGCTGAAATTACTCGACGGTAGAGACATCCCGGCGTTAGCTCTGGGCACATGGCTTGGAAATGGCACACAGGTAAATTATAAATTTACGTTATTTTTGGTATAGTTAATATTTATTTTGATAAACAAAACTGACAAACATACGTCACGCTTTTATCCCCGAAGGGATGGATAGAGATAATACCGAGCATCAATTTTTGTCACGTATGTTTCCTCCCATGATATGATAGGGGGCGACTCTATCACAACAGCGAGCACAAATTACAGACTCAAGGCTGAACTGAGCACAAAAATCCAATGTCTCTTTGCCCGACCCGAAATTCTTACCCGGTGCATCAGAGGAGACTTTTATTTTGATAGAAGAATAATTTTTACTTTGAATAATTTTAAACGCGTGATTTGAATGTTACAAATATCTCTAAGCAAATATAGGATTGTATAATATTGATAATTAAATTTCCATAAATTCATTTCATGAGGAGGAACTCATTTTTTTACCGAAACTGTTTTTGTTTTCTAAACTAACGCTTTTTAAATTCGATTCCTTGAATTTTATTCGCTGCTGGCGTTATGATGAGCGATAAATATATTCATTTGTATGATAATAATTTGAAAGATTAAATCAAAATAATATTTTTTATCTTTGGTAACACTGTAGGCAGATATATATGTTCGAAACACCTATCAATTAACTGCTTTATTAATTGCCTAGCTAAATATTGCACAAGAGGGCCGGCAACGACTGGATACATAAAGCATAAAAGAAATATTAATAAAAGCAATTCTATGAACATAATTTATACTTTATACCTACTGTGAACCGATACACTTTTGCTATCAGTGAGTGAATATATAGGTATATTTGGTATTTTATTTGCGTGGGTTAACTTTATGATAACCGTACAAACATTAATACAAGTAATACGTATTTGTAATAAGATATTTAGTAACGTAAATTTCAATAACAATGACATTATATATTTATTACATATTATATATCAGTAAAGGTAATATTATATTTGATATTATGTCGTGTGCTGTATGTTGTATTTTACACATATGTAACATATAGCACTGTATCCTTGGAGAAGGCAAAGATGGAACGTTTGCTTTCAATGAAATGAAATGTTAGCCATTAGGTCTTATACCTAATACTGGCCTGGTAGCAGACTTAATGATTCCAGGGTCGTATCGAAGCCAATTCAAATGAGGTAGAGCTGGCGGTGTCATGGGCGATCGACGCTGGGTACACGCATATAGACACGGCCTACGCTTACAAGATCGAAGACCAGGTCGGAAGGGCTATCACCAAGAAGATACAGGAGGGGACACGGAGGGAAGATCTCTTTATAACTACTAAGGTGAGATCAGGATTTGAGAGAGTTTAAACGAGATATTCAGTTTAAAATCTAAACCGATTTACGTACCAACTCCCATCAAATAATTATGAATTGGTTATGTATAGTAAGTGAGGTGTTGTCGAATAAAAAATAATTCCCCGCAAATATATTGGTTACTTATATAATAAAATGTTGGTCTTGTGAGGTGATAGAAAAGTTCTTTAGATGTAATATTACACTAACAGATCAGTGTTTATACATACGTCTTTTTTAGCTATGGAACGACGCGCACGCACAAGATGCTGTGGTACCCGCGCTCAGAAGCTCCCTCGAAAAACTGAACCTGGATTATGTGGACCTTTACTTGATTCACTGGCCTGTTGGACAATTTGTAAGTATTTTTTTACAACTAAACAATGAAGCGGGCAAACCACTCTTTTGAATGGAAAATCGATTATAAATTTATCAGTATCTCTTCTGGTAATGACAGGACAAACAGAGAAAAGATATTCACAACTGAATACTGATCAAAATAATCGTGTAATTTCAGGCAAACCTTTCGTACGACTTCACGGACTACGTCGACACCTGGCGGGGAATGATGCAGGCGAAGTCGCTCGGGCTGGCCAAGTCCATAGGCGTGTCCAACTTCAACGAGCAGCAGATCGACAGGCTGCTGGAGAACGGCCTGGAGAAGCCAGCCGTGTTGCAGGTTGAGGTTTGTTAAGGGATTATTGTATTTGATTGACCTAAGTTGCGTTAACACCCGTTTGGTCTAATGACTGCATATGAATAGGTAAATTCTGAATTTGTTTCCCAAATCTGGCTATAAAAAATCTTAATAACTGAGTTAGCCGGGATTATATTTTGTGCACATGTAACTTGAAAACTACCAAGACTAATTCAGTCAGTCAGTCAGCTATTACGAAAGGCAATGCAGGAGTTCTAGTGAGTATTATAGTATGTTATAAACCCAAATTACCATTTACCCTTCTCTAATTTTTATTCCTCCCTTTTCTTTTGAGACAAAAGTTATTGCATCCTTTTCCGGCATTCTTTTGGAATTGTGGTTCGTAACAAATGAACAAATTATTATGTTTAGTTCTTTTTTTTCTGTTAATTCCAGATTAACCTGAACCTGCAACAGCCGTCGCTGCTATCATACTGCTGCCGTCAGGACATCGTGGTGATGGGGTACACGCCCTTCGGCTCGCTGTTCCCGCAGAAGGCGCTGCCAAATGCGCCGCCCCCGCGCGTCGACGACCCCGCGATGCTCGCTATTGCGCAGAAATACAATAAGACTGTGCCGCAGGTGGCTTTGAGATATGTTGTAAGTGATCAGGAAAACATCTTCTTTTATCTATTGCTTAAAAAAGTAAAATCTCATCTCAGCATTATCAAAAACAAAGATGGTACAAAATAGCTATCATTGAATCCGCTTTTAAAGATACAGGTTTTATAATTAATAAAAAACTATTACACGAAACATTTTATTCGGAGAAAGACTTCAGTGCTTATGGCCGTACAACGGTTTCAGAAGTGATTCTTTAGAACGTTTGTGTCTTCGCAATCAATATTCAAAATGTTTAACAGCGTCATCTGTAAAAGAATTTGTTAAATAAATTATTGCGGAACATGCAATGCCTGTACTCGCACAAACAAGTAGCTTACGGCATTGTACTTTTGCAGCGCCATCTAGTACACCATTATGAAACTATGTGTATAAACTTTGTTGTTTTTTGTACACAATTATAGATAGCGCTAATTTAACATCAATTTCATTTAAACCCCTTTGAAATCAAATTAAATTTCTGCAGTAGCAGCATCTTTGGTAACGGAGAGATAGGCACATAATGTATTTGGTTCCGTGAAAGCAATAATTCTAACTAATCTATACTAATATTATAAAGCTGAAGAGTTTGTTTGTTTGTTTGTTTGTTTGTTTGAACGCGCTAATCTCAGGAACTACTGGTTCGAATTGAAAAATTCTTTTTGTGTTGAATAGACCATTTATCGAGGAAGGCTATAGGCTATATAACATCACGATGCGACTATTAAGAGCGAAGAAATAATGGAAAGTGTGAAAGAAATGGGGAAAATTTTTCATCCTTGAGGGCTTCCATTGCGTGCGCTGCGAAAACGGTTCAAGATAGCAAAAATATATGTATGAAAGAATTATTCCTCTTGAAATTATCTAAAAAAATGTCCGCGACAATATATGTCTATCTTTTGAGATTAACTCACTAGAACCGTTTTTATGGTAATGAAATTTGGTCGAAATTAATGCATTATTTGTTAAGAGTTGTATCAACGTCTTAACATTAATCTTTATCCAAATAAATGTGTTGGATAGAGTGATTCAACGGGAAGGTTTTTATGTACTTTTAGCCCGGAAAAACTTATTAACGCGGGCGAAGCCGTGGGCAAAAGCTAGTATTATATATAACTGTATCAACAAATTCCCAGGTGGAGCTAGGCGTGATACCGATCCCCAAGTCGCTTCACAAGAACCGCATAGAGCAGAACATAGAGGTGTTTGACTTCGCATTAACTCAGGAAGAACGTGACATCCTGAAAGCCTTCGATAAGCATTACAGAACCATCCCACAGTGGAAGTGGCTCAACCACCCTTACTATCCATTTGAGAAGAGACAGCAAGATGCTGTGTATACTAGACTTGGTTAAATAAAAAATATATAATTTTATTGTTTTTTTTTTCATTGTACATTTAAATATAACCTGCCTAGATAAAAAGAGGAGTAACAATTACCTTAGAATGCTATTCCGAAGGACCAAGGAATTAGCATTTCTGATCATTATGAAACTAACAGTGTACTACATTAAAATACAAGTACATGCAGTACTTTCCGTAGTATTATAATACTTTTTGCGCAGTAACATAGAGCTTCTAATTCAAAGTTCTGGGCGGTGTTTCTATTTCTTATTATTTATTGCTATTCATAGCTTTTATCATCAGGCGAGTGATTAGCAATCCAATCATAAAAACACTCTTCTTCTGTCCTCCGTGTAAAAACACGTCTTTTTCCATGTTCAAGTATAAACAGAGGTATATCGCATTCACATTTTTTCAGCTATATTAGGTCTCATGTAATAGGGGACGAGCCTAAAGCAATATCCCGGGTACAATTCCAGCCTTCGAGCTAATACTGAGCAGTGAACCCTAGCAGTATCTACACACAGCCGCCGGCTTTATCTGGCGTGTTGAGCCGACAGGATTAATCTGTGGTAATGGAGTTGGCACACGGCAAAAATGACGATTTAGATGGTCAAAAGTGGCATGTAGGGATCTTCTTCAATAACGAGTGTATGTGTCAAGACGTTATTTAGTGTTTGACCAATAAAAAAACAGTAAAGGTTACGAACTATAATAACATTATACTTTTTTAATAGAGTACCCCAAACGTACCGAATGCCTATCGGCCGCGTACGCATACACAGTCAAGCATGTGCAGTAACACTGCACTAATTAGTTTGCGTTGATATAACTTATTGATTTTTTAATGTTAATTCTTAATAATTCTCAATTTAATAACTATAAAATTGTAATTAAAATAAATACAATTCTAAAGTTTTCTCGTGCCGCGTGCAAACGTGCTTCTAGCTTGTAGTGTTCTCATGCCGCCGGGCTAACCCGGGCTTTGATCTCTAGACACCATAGTATCACCCGACCAGGGATCGCACTCGAGACCACAGCACGACACGGCAGGCATATTGCATTGCAACCACGACAGGTACAATTGAAACCACAAAACTCATTACGTCTTTTTTAATTCCTTCAACAACACCTGCTTTCGCAACCTAAGTATGGATATCTCTAGTTCATGCTTCTCTCGTCTCTGCCGTTTCTCCATCTCGAACAGCTCCCGCTGTCTCCTCAGCTCGAACTCTATTAGCTCTCTGCGGAGCTCATCGGTGGTCTTCTTCTCTGTGATGTGTATGGGGTCCAGCAGCCCGTTGTGTGAGGAGATGGTGGGTTTGATGTCTGCTTCTGGCACATTCACCACTTCTGTGGTACACTGTTCCACGGGGAGGATGTAGTCATCCTGGTAATCCTCGGGGAAGTCTTGGTCCTCGCTGTCATCCATCTTGCAATCGTCTTTCAGCTCTTGGCTAGAATCCTGAAGAGTAATATTTTTATCAATAAATTAAAAACACAAGTACCTACAGAATAATTAAAAAAGGAACCTACACCCATATTAGTAATTATTTCCGTAAACCGTAAGTAGCATTTTTGTATCACCTAGCATTAAAAACTCCCCCTTTTTTCCTGTACTAGCACCTGCATAATGTGCTGGTGGGGGATGACCTGTAACATATATTTAATGAAAATCCTGCCACAGTGAGTTTCCGTGCAGTACAGATTCAAGCCTAGCAAGTGAACACCCACCCAGAGCAGACGGCAAAACTCTAGCAACCCAGACAAAAAAAGTCCACCAGGTCTAATGCATAAGCCAGCTCAAGTTACCTCTACTCTGCAAATTATAAAATCTTACCTCGCACCCTTTAACGCCGACGTTCTTCGGCTGGTAGGTGCCGTTAGGCGACAGAAGGTTGCCCTCCTCATCAGTCAGGACCTTGATGATCCTCTCTTCAAATGGATTCAGCTGGACTGAACACTGCACGCCCTCAGACTGACATTTTCTCTGGCACGCGTATTTGCGACGAATTTTGAATTTTAAGTCGATCCAGTACTGGAAATTTTTAAAATATTGATTTTAATTGTTGCACAAGTTTCCGTGTATGTGGATTTCTTTACCAAGAAGTCGGAATTCCCAAAGGAACCCTGTATTTTAAGGGACAAAAACTATCCTAAATAAAATATTACTCTTGTCCGTAAGTTACATCTGTGCCCATACAATAATCCATGTGTCTTTTGTGTTGTTGTTGCCTGTGCCAACATTAGCTTGTTTTAAACTCACGCCTATGTCCCCAAGGGGTAGGCAGGTGTGTAACTAGCTGCCGAAGAAGACCACCGCGGGTTTTGGTTGGTACGCCGGTGTAGGGTGTACACTGTACAGTGTTATACACTCGGTCCAATGCTCGCTCGGATGAAGCTATACTCCCGAGTATAGACATTGGGCCGTAAGACTGTGTGAAACCAACATAACCGTTCCACTCACCCCCCAGTGGTAGTAGCGATAACGCGTTTTTCCCCGCGATAAAAAAAAGGTGTGTAACTAGTGCACTAACGGCCTTCAAAACTCATTTACAACTGTGCCGTTTAGCCACGGCCCGACCGACTTGAATTTAGTCATCGGTAGCGTCAGTCTTTGTTTCTGGAGACTAAGAGGGTGACGACAAATGTAGAGGGTGGATGTCATGTCTAACTTTATAGCGGCTGTACTGTACGCTCTATGATCCGTTTAAAGAGAGCCTAGAGCAAATTCAGCAAAAGTTCTAATTTCGGCCTATTCATGTATTTCATTCGAAACTTAAAACAAATGCAGTTTCAGGATCTGGGAATCTTACCTAGAGCTTTACTATTCGTAGCCTATGTATATTCCTGTCTTTCGATCAAGCAATAATTTGTTCTCTATGACGAGCAGATTGTAAGCCGCCTACCTACGTTTTACTGTGCATGATGGTACAGGTATTTATTTATTTATTTATTTCTCAACAGTTGACACGGCTATTTCGGCCTGCCGAACATATGGCTTAGACTTTAAGTCATTGTATTCCATAATTCAAATTAACGTAGGGTTGCCCAAATCGTTTTTTCACATGTTGCAGTTTTGGTTTACTTTTTACACTAGGCTGCCTACCTGCCTTTAAGTCTTTCTGGATGATTTAATCCCAGACAGAAGCATAAAAAAATCTTAAGCAAAGCTTTACTATAGTACTCTCCAAGAGTCAAGACAATATAAATAAACAATGCTCATGTTTCAAGCTTTAAAGTTTAAAGGGTTGGAGCGCCTAAAGCGTTCGCCCGTAGCTCCGGTGTGGTCAGAAAAACCAACTCGCATCAGGCTACTGACCGCAAACGTCATAACAAAAAAGCAAACTCTTTTATTGTTGTACTAGTGCATATTACATTTTACACTATCTGAAACCAGTTTTGGGTGAGGTTGGTGGCGAAATATGTCGAAAAAAAGTGTAAAACTGGTTTTAAACCAAGGTCCATGATCACACATAAGTGGAGCTTAGCAATTATTGCAGATACGAGTTTTAGGATCGGCGCACACGGATCGAGTGGCGCCAAAGATAATACATACACACAGCAAAATAAGCATTATCTAGTCTCTCCTTCGGATTTTTCCCGTTAGGTGGACAGGATAGTGTTGTGTTGAAGGGTCTGAGTTGCTACCTTCATCATAATCCAGGCTATATAGCATTTGATAATTCACTTCATGACTGAAGCTGATATGTATGAAAGCCTTCAATTGTCAACAAATCACACCAAGTGATGAAACACAGTATAGATTTTTAAAACACAAATATTATCAACTATTTATTCTTAATCTTAAGCACATAAGGTAAAAATACATTATGTTTAAGTTCTACATATAGTAATGCTGATCACAAGATGTGTGGATTAACAAAGTACTACTTATATGAAATAATTTATCATTGTTTTGGCTGATTGATTGAATGTAATTGATGCGGGGTGACTCAGGCAAAATTATAATGCTTTATAGCAAACATGAAACTAGGGAGTACCGCCTTTATACATCATTTAATCTTGGTAGCGGTGAAGTTAGCTGCAAGTGCAACTCCATGCAGGAACAATCAAGTCAACAATATATTTATGTTCAATTATATTTATAACAATATATTTATGTCAAATAATAATTTTGTATCAAAAAGGTTACATAAAATTATGAAACACTACTGTGCTCTGATTGTTGAATTCATATTTTTTTTGTAACATTCTTTTTTATTATTTTGGGTCTGTTTTCTATCATTATTTTTAAGTAATCAAATAATACCTATTTCAAATAAATACCTTATAATATACCAAAATTTGCAATGATAACTTGATGTTTTGATAACAAAACAATTATTGAATTATTAAGCATGGCTGTACATAAATAGTTAGTCAATGAGCACCTTCGACAATGTTGAATGTTGTGTTCTATGCACAAAAAATGTGATCATCTTGATGGCTTTGAAGCCATTAAGAAGTTTAATTTTAGCCATTTTTAACTGATTATATTGCAAACATTTTATATACTTTTAAAATAAAGCAAATGAGGACAGCAATGGTTATGAAATATTCCTATTATACAATACTTATATACACCATTAATCTTTACATTGAGAGACTAATAAATTTATTCTTAAATAAATGTCAGCATGATCGATAAACTATTTTATATGTATATTGTATTATAGTGAAGTTCGGAAATAAATAAATCGTTGATGAAGTACCAATACCTCCTAACTGACAATTTAGTCCAAAATTACTTTTTTATTACAATAGATAAAACTCATATTCACATGGAATGAATTAACTTCTATCCAAAATTTATTTACCAATAAGCTTCTTGAGCTATGGAAAACATCTACTTAGTGACAGAATTCATTCATTCGTATGTATTTATCAGTTTTTTTCTTCTGGTGTAAAATTAGATTCTCAACACTTAGGAGGTATTGGTACTTCATCGAGAAATGAATTTCTTGTGCAATTTTTTTTGTCTTTATATTTACTTGAAGATAAAATTACCTGATATAGGTAAAAAAATCAGGGTTAGAAAATATCCAATATTTATTATAAGTATCAAAATATCGGATATTTATAATATATCAGATATCAAGTTTGAAATATATCAATTTTGTATGAAAGCAATATTATTATTTTATTAGTATTGAATACGATTTGTATATGTGTTACATAAATATACTAAAATTAACAAAAAAAAAATCAGACAATCAAACCATAACATAAAATCTTCTTTTAGATAAGGCAAAATCAATAAAACATATAAAGTCTTCTTTTAGATCAGGCAAATCTAAAAAACATAAAACCTTTTTTTATAAATTCTAATCAGTCAATGGTTAATAACCCTAGAATATAATAAAATAAGTCTTTTAGTTATCAAATCAGCCATCAGTAATTCTTTATTTATTTATTTAATTTCGTAATAAGGTATAATCAAATACTAATAAAATAATCAAAAAATGCCTGTTTATAATAGTGCTTCATTTGACTGCAAGGAAGATAAAGGTGGGTAGGTGTTTGTTGCTGTAAGTAAAAATACTAACAAACAAAAAAAAATTCTAAAGACATTAATTTTTTAAACCATTTTTGGATTGCAATATATTATAAAAAAAAACATTTGATATATATCCTCGAACCCTAAAAAATATATGGCACACATTTATTTTTACAAAACAAAGTAAGAGACACTCAGTCACTCATTTGAACAACTTCAGTTCTCTTTACTTAAAATATCATATTGTTCAAATTATATTTAAACATTAGCAATAAAGTGCAGTATTATTTTAGGCTACCATCTTAAGATGCTCAGTATACTTCTTGGGAAATCCATTTAATTTATCTACTTATACATCTAGGAATTACTAAATTATTTAGCTGCCTTCAGGAGCATGGTGGATAATTTATTCTAGGATCTGAGGCTTGAGGTATATTAACAAGATTGATTTTGAAACTTATATCTTAGCAAATGTGAGTGGTGAGTTTTTGGCTAGGTATCAGTGTTGTACCGAGTGGCGTCACTTGGGCGGTGCCAGAGATGATCAAGCACAGGGTGCAGACCCCGAAGGGGCGCAAAAATTACCAGGCCAGGGCCAAGCATCATGCATGGGTGCAGGTCTTTAAGCTTGCACCGGGCGCATAAAGGGCTAGTTACGGCACTTATTCTACGACAGATAGTTCATACCTACAAGACTTGGATCTAGGGCTATAGACATGATATTTAATTTATCATATCATGATAATAAAAGCTACTCACACGAGCCCAATTTTTCCCGCTTTTGCTTATGTTATCGTCTATTTTGTTGAGTGCGCGAGCGATCTTCTCCCACATTCGTTTCGACTGGATCATGCCCTCTCGGGACCTGGCGCTCGCTAGTGCAAGCGGTGGGTACCTCTCCATGTACTCCGCCAGCACCTCCAAGTGCTGCCGCGACACTTGTCGCCGGTAGAGCAACTCATCCCCCATAACAAGATCCTTTTCGGCACTAATGATTGCGTTTTTTATGACCACTAAATGAATGCACAAATTAATGTAAAGAAGTACAATTGCGGTACGATTTTGGAAGCACTTTATGTTATAAATATTTATTTTGTCACTTAAAGTTCATTTAGTGGATAATGAAAACAAATTATGTTAGAATTGCACTCTTTTATCTCGGAATCTCTCCCTTTTTTCAATGTTTTGACATTACAAGAACAACGCCGTCTAGCCGATGCCTAGTTCCGAGGTTTCGGAATGTACGGAATATTCGGATACACAACACTACCACACAGGCATAATTTCTTGCTCATAATAATATATCTAGCTAATTATAGTGATTTAATTGTAATGTTGGAGCTTATTTAACCCCTGGAATGCCGGGCTCAGTTTGCAAGAAGTTTATAATATTATCTAATGGAGAGAGCGGTACACACATTTTTGTGAAGACAAAAAAATTACCTTTTGTGTTGTATTCTATCTCACTCACTCTTTAACCTATGTTGCCAAAGCTTACGGATTAATTCCCTACCCATAAAAAAATATCAATACCGTTATTGTCGTCTCAATCATGTATCTATAAATATTTCCAACATATCTTATATAATGATATAAGTACTATTTTCATTTCAGAATTATTCTTGTTGAATAAGATATCCTTAAGGTTTTTTATCCTTATTAACATTTTAGTTTAAAAAATTTCCTCATTTAATTGGTAATTGCGAATACATACTTCGGCAACACTGTTATAAAACGTTAAGTTCGATGTCAATATAGTTGTCAAATAAATGTTCACTTCGAAATTTTCTCCGTAATTATCTACAATAATAAGTGTGATTTAGTGATATTTTAATGTGAATTGTGTAGTTCACGTTTGCAGAAATATTTGGTATCCATCATTTAGTGTGAAATTCTACAGGTAAGTTCATTGTAATCAATATTGTGTAAATATTATAATTTTATCAATATTTATACGAATCGTAATAAAATACGTGAATATTTTATAAATGAACTGTAGAAAAACCTCGCTTAATGTGATTTGCTTTATATATGACTACTTTTTTCATATTAACGTAATGTTAAATGTGATTTTTTGTATTGTAAATAGTGCATGTAAACAAGAGGCTAGGGTGACCATGGTGTAAGCTTTGGTGGACCGGTTTGACAATGGTGCTAGAGTATTTGTAATACTAGCCGCCTTACTAATGAATATTATAAAGCTTATTAATCTTTAAATAATCATCGTAAATAAAAACTGAGGATCAACAGTTACAATCGAGTTCTCAGTGTATCCAGCATTGATTTATTGAAACTTTTATTTAAAATAAAATCGAGTTTGTATTTCTCTTTACAGATTTCTTAAAGATCTAGATAAGCAAAAACGTGGTTAAATATAAATACCATTAAAAGGTCAATTTGATGTCTGCAAGAATTACTACTCAACATTTAAAGACAGAAGATTATGATTCTGAATGTGATAATGTGTCTTCTACTTCTGGGAATATGGCAGTAGATGTCAAAAATAATTATTTATTACCAGAAACTCATGCTGTAAGTATATTATTTTTTATCATTTCACTGGTATAATTATGATCCACTTAGACTTTATTATTTACTAGCTTTTGCCCGCGGCTCCGCCCGCGGAATGTGTTTTTCCGGGATAAAAGTCACTGTTTATATTTTACTGGGATGAAAAGTAGCCTATGTGCTAATCCAGGACATGATCTACCCGTGTGCCATAATTCATCGAAATCCGTTCAGTAGTTTTTGCATGAAAAAAACATCCATACATCCAGACATTCTTACAAACTTTCGCCTTTATAATATAATAAGATTAGTAGGATAGGGCATTAAGCTTGCGACCCACCAAATTTTATAACGGCGGTACATTGGGTGATATCTGAGTGTACTAAATGGCACCTCTGCCTCTGTCTAAAATGTATAGGTACTTAAATATATTATTATTGATTGATATTTACTTTTTACATTACATGTCAGCGAAATGAATATGAACCACCATTGAAACGTCAAGACTTGAAAGATTTCAATATATCAGTTAATGTGAAGACATCCAGTGAAATAAGTTTAAAGAAATAAAAGAAAGTATTGCAGTAGAAGATGAAGAGATAAAAGAAGAAAATTAATTACAAGTTATTTCTTATTAAAGTTGTTCATTTGTCTGAAATTGAAAATATATTGCAGTGAAATTTTGCTAATATTTGAGATTTTTTTTAAAAGTATATTCCAAGTAGCAAGCAAAGAAAAATTACATATAGTGATGACATAAAGCAGCGATAGCCTAGTTGGGAGTGGAACGGACTGCCGTTTCAATGTCCGCAGGTTCGAAACCCAAGGGCACACACCTCTGACTTTTCTAAAAAAATTATGTGTGTATTCTTTGTGAATTATCGCTCGCTTTAACGGTGAAGGAAAACATCGTGAGGAAACCTGCATACCTGAGAAGTTCTCTGAATTTCGAAGGTATGTGAAGTCTGCCAACCCGCACTAGGCCAGCGTGGTGGACTAAGGCCTGAACCCTCTCAGCTGTAGAGGAGGCCCGTGCTCAGCAGTGGGCAGTATTACAGGGCTGATATGGTATGGTATGGTATGGTATGGATGACATAAAGACTTTTGCTTTAACATTACACTTTTAGTCGCCGAAAACATTTTTGTTTTATAAATTCAAAGATATATTTGCCGAAAGAGAGCACATTATGGTGATCTTTAGCAAACTTTAATTGTTTTGTTGGCTTCTTCACAGAAGTTTTAGAATATTAAAAACCTCACCCGCAGAATGTAGCGTTAATTTTTGATTCCATGGCTCTCAAACAAGAATTTATTTGGTATTGTAATTTGTAAAACATCCACGTGTTTATTACTTTTGCTATAAATATCTACACAACTTTGTTTACAATCAACTTACCTATGGAATTTCACACTAGATGTTGGATTGAAAATAATTCTGCAACCATGAATTACACAACTCATAGTAGAATATCTCTAAAACACAATATGTATTATTATGGATAATTACAGAAAAAAAGTTCGCAGAATACTCGCAAAAATTGTAAAATCACACAAAATAGATATTCGTAATATTTCAAAATTACTTACTGAAAATTAGGTTGTTAACTTCCTAAATGTGTATTATTTTTTTATGTATGATTGTTTACTTTTATGAGTATGTTTTTTATTTTTTTTTATTATATTTAAATTTAACAATAACTGTAGTTTTCATTTTTAAATGTCCCAATGTTTTTCTGTCTAACCTTACAGTCTCCATATTTGGTTATAAAGGCCGGCAAACAACGTGAACATATCCAGTCGCGGGGGAAAGTAAAACATATACAATGTGAGACTGTGTGCCGAGCAAAAAAAAAGCACGCGGGGCCCCGTGCGAAGCAAATAATTTTTTTTAACAGCTTTGTAAGTAAGGTGCCAAAAAACGGGCCCCCAAGGAGCTGCAAGATGCCCCTGTAACTGCGAGGCCCCAGGCGGTTGCCTGGTTCGCCCCCCTCCTCCAAGGCCGCCACTGAATTCACCACCGCGTGGTGAGGTATTTTTTTTATGTAAGTGGAACTAGTAGTTCCGAACTACACATACCGAAAAAGTATGTAAATATGCCAATTTTGTTTGGAATAAACTTTCTAACTCAAATTATATTTTTTAAATATCAACTATTACTAGCCGCTGTAGTTGGTTTTCATAATTAATTTAAACCGCATTACTTTATAGAGATAAAAATAAATATTATGGTGCGATATCATATTATTACACACTCACACACTCACGCCTCTTATCCCCCGGGTAGACAGAGGTGCAATTAGTGCACCCACTTTTTGCCGTTATTCCGTTCCATGCTGTGATAGGGGGCGAGCCTATCGCCTTATCGTGTACAAATTCCAGACTCCGAGCTGATACTTAATGGAAAATAATCACTTTGCCCGACCCGACTAACCCGGGGATCGAACCCGAGATCTCAGCATTGCAGTCGTACCATAATACAACTACGCCACCGAGGCAGCCATATTATATCATATCATATTATTATGGACAGTTAATTATGTTACGTCCTGGTTTTGAAAATAAACCTTTGTCACTCTAAAGAGAGAGACAGCAGATAGCTGTGACGTCACATTTTATTCTTCAGTTTGTTAAACGGAATGAAAAATCCATATGGGTATAACATTCTTGTCAGTTTGCGTAAAAAACGCTTGCGTGCCGCCCATACATTTGAAAAAATCGGATTTTAGGTGTAAAGGATGTTCCAATTATACACCATAAAATTCTTTTAGTACGAATTTTGAAATTATTTATTTACTTATTTATTATGGATCAATGGTCACTAAAATATTTAGAAACATTGTGAGATTTGGCATAGACGGCCGCCATTTTGAATTTCTTCGTTTTAAGGCCAATTGACTTCAAAATCGATATCTGGGCAGGCCTGTAGGTACAAAATACGGATCCAATGTTAGAATTGAAAAAAGTGGCCGCCATTTTGAATTTCTTTGTTTTAAGGCCAATCAACCTCAAAATCGATATCTGGGCAAGCCTTTAGGTACAGAAGACGGATCCAATGTTAGAATTGAAAAAAGTGGCCGTTATTTTGAATTTCTTTGTTTTAAGGCCAATCGACCTCAAAATCGATATCTGGGTAAGCCTTTAGGTACAGAAGACGGATCCAATGTTAGAATTGAAAAAAGTGGCCGCCATTTTGAATTTCTTTGTTTTAAGGCCAATCGACCTCAAAATCGATATCTGGGCAAGCCTTTAGGTACAGAAGACGTATCCAATGTTAGAATTGAAAAAAGTGCCCGCCATTTTGAATTTCTTTGTTTTAAGGCCAATCGACCTCAAAATCGATATCTGGGCAGGCCTTTAGGTACAAAAGACGGATCCAATATAAGAATTGAAAAAAGTGGTCGCCATTTTGAATTTCTTCATTTTAAGGCCAATTGACCTCAAAATCGATATCTGGGCAGGACTGTAGGTACAAAGACGGATCCAATGTTAGAATTGAAAAAGTGGCCGCCATTTTGAATTTCTTTGTTTTAAGACCAATCGACCTCAAAATCGATTCTTGGGCATGCCATCGTTTTGTTTTAACACTAATGGGATTTAAGATAGATATTTGGGCTTGTCTTTTGCCAAACAGAACAGATCGAGGTTGTAATTTTACTAATTTAACAATTTAAATACGCAATCACATAAAAATTAGATACTTTTAAAAATGAATAAGGTAATCAACCTGAGTAGCCTTTTAAGTCTGGTGATGGGGGGTAAATAAATAAAAAGATACAGTAATTTAATGGCCACCCAACAGGGCATAACGATGTGGGGGAAGAAAAATATAATAAGATAATTTCTATAACGCGGCTAATTATTCTTATAGCAATCGTTGAATTGTTAACGACTCCCTGATTTTTAACCGATTTTGATGCTTTCACAGAAGAATTTACTTTATTTGCTGTTTGCTGCCACGGGACACTTTTTTCTTCTTCAATGCTTTATTTTGCGACATAACAAAGCTGCGTTATTGAAGAGAATTGAATAAGCATTGATGGTGGCCATAATGTTTAAAAAATCTATAATTAAAACCTACTATAGTTTGTGGCCATGTCCAGCGGATTTTGATTTTAAAACCAATAGCCCTTAAAACAAGAACAATTAACATTGAATGCAGTTCTTAAATTTCCAACCTCGAGTTATTCTATTTGGCTAAAGACAAGCCCAAATATCTATCTTTCCGCTCGCGGAAGGAGAGTGCCGAGAGGGATCGCCAGCGCAGTGGTGATCCCTCCCGCCGCCAGACGAGACGTAGGAGGCGTCGGGTGGACGACTGACCGACATCTCCCGCCCTGTGGATTGGGGGCGTTGGAGAATTCCACCACGGTATCCCCTGCCTATCGTAAAACCGTCCACCTATTAGTCTAGCCAACTTCTGTGACCCTCGTGATGGACGGCAGCGTGCCTCACGCTGCTTTGGACGCCAATGGCGTCCTTCGGTGTACGGGGGCTTCTGAGCCCCCGCAACAACAGGAGACGGACCGCAACAGCGGTACGCGCAGGGGCGGTTGCGGACGACCTCTTAGACGTGAGTCGGAGGAAGCCCGCAGCCGTCCCTAATGCGCCGAAGATGGCCACCGCGGAAAAAAAAAATATGTATCTTAAATACAATCAGTCTTAAAACAAAGAAGTTCAAAATGCCGACCACTTTTCTTAAGTCTAACATTAAATAATTATGACTTTTACTATCAATGCCATGCCCAGTATCGATTTTGAGGTCGATTGGCCTTAAAACAAAGAAATTCAAAATGGCGGCCACTTTTTTCAATTCTAACATTGGATCCGTCTTCTGTACCTAAAGGCCTGCCCAGATATCGATTTTGAGGTCGATTGGCCTTAAAACAAAGAAATTCAAAATGGCGGCCACTTTTTTCAATTCTAACATTGGATCCATCTTCTGTACCTAAAGGCCTGCCCAGATATCGATTTTGAGGTCGATTGGCCTTAAAACAAAGAAATTCAAAATGGCGGCCACTTTTTTCAATTCTAACATTGGATACGTCTTCTGTACCTAAAGGCCTGCCCAGATATCGATTTTGAGGTCGATTGGCCTTAAAACAAAGAAATTCAAAATGGCGGCCACTTTTTTCAATTCTAACATTGGATCCGTCTTCTGTACCTAAAGGCTTGCCCAGATATCGATTTTGAGGTCGATTGGCCTTAAAACAAAGAAATTCAAAATGGCGGGCACTTTTTTCAATTCTAACATTGGATCCGTCTTCTGTACCTAAAGGCCTGCCCAGATATCGATTTTGAGGTCGATTGGCCTTAAAACAAAGAAATTCAAAATGGCGGGCACTTTTTTCAATTCTAACATTGGATACGTCTTCTGTACCTCAAGGCCTGCCCAGATATCGATTTTGAGGTCGATTGGCCTTAAAACAAAGAAATTCAAAATGTCAGCCACTTTTTTCAATTCTAACATTGGATCCGTCTTCTGTACCTAAAGGCTTGCCCAGATATCGATTTTGAGGTTGATTGGCCTTAAAACAAAGAAATTCAAAATGGCGGCCACTTTTTTCAATTCTAACATTGGATCCGTCTTTTGCACCTAAAGGCTTGCCCAGATATCGATTTTGAGGTCGATTGGCCTTAAAACAAAGAAATTCAAAATGGCGACCACTTTTTTCAATTCTAACATTGGATAAGACTTCTGTACCTAAAGGCCTGCCCAGATATCGATTTTGAGGTCGATTGGCCTTAAAACAAAGAAATTCAAAATGGCGGCCACTTTTTTCAATTCTAACATTGGATACGTCTTCTGTACCTAAAGGCCTGCCCAGACATCGATTTTGAGGTCGATTGGCCTTAAAACAAAGAAATTCAAAATGGCGGGCACTTTTTTCAATTCTAACATTGGATCCGTCTTCTGTACCTAAAGGCCTGCCCAGATATCGATTTTGAGGTCGATTGGCCTTAAAACAAAGAAATTCAAAATGGCGGCCACTTTTTTCAATTCTAACATTGGATCCGACTTCTGTACCTAAAGGCCTGCCCAGATATCGATTTTGAGGCCGATTGGCCTTAAAACAAAGAAATTCCAAATGGCGGCCACTTTTTTCAATTCTAACATTGGATCCATCTTCTGTACCTAAAGGCTTGCCCAGATATCGATTTTGAGGTCGATTGGCCTTAAAACAAAGAAATTCAAAATGGCGGCCACTTTTTTCAATTCTAACATTGGATCCGTCTTCTGTACCTAAAGGCCTGCCCAGATATCGATTTTGAGGTCGATTGGCCTTAAAACAAAGAAATTCAAAATGGCGGCCACTTTTTTCAATTCTAACATTAGAGCCGTCTTTTGTACTTAAAGCCATGTCCAGGTATCGATTTTCAGGTCAATCGGCCTCAAAACAAAGAAGTTCAAAATGGCGGCAACTTTTCTCAATTCTCATATATGATTAAGATTTGCATCCAATGGAAACAAAAAATAAGCTAAAAAGAAACCACCTGTAGATGTTCAGTTTTCATACATTTTGCAGAAATCGGCCCGAGCGTGGATCCACGCTCCCGGCAGAGTTTGAACACTTTTTTTGAGCGTGGATCCACGCTCCCGGCACGCGAGGGCTTAAGCATTTTGCTCGATGTATCCAAGTCCCGCTTATATATATAGATGTATGGGAAAACCCTATATATGGACACCGGTGTCCGTCGCGGGGCTTGAGGAGTCAAAATGTTATTTGGGATACCTGCCCTTATTTAATGGTTATATTCTTTTTGCCCTTATTCAATCCAAATCCAAACGCTCGGTCGACAATCGACATTCGGCAAGCGTGGCCAACATAGTTTTTATTTAACGTTTGAAGAGCATATCATAAGGCAGCTCCAATCTGCATAGGTTCCAAAAAGTTTATTTGAGAACTGTCACAAAAACACTTATTTTATGTTTTTATATTTAAACAAGACTTCCAGTCGCGGCTCCGCCGCGCCAACGTGAATAAGTTTTTTCGGGATGAAAGTCCCGATTTATATATCCCTGGAATAAAAAGTAGCCTATGTTACTCACTGATCGTGTAGCTCTATATTGGTAAAAGAATTTGTCAAATCGGTGATCGGTCCAGTAGTTTCGGAGCCTGTTCAATGCAAAAATCAAATCTTTACTCTTTATATTATTAGTACAGATGTATTTTGAAGCACCTTTTAAATTATAAAAAATACATACTATGTTTTTTTGGAGTCAGTTAATAAGGTTGTGGTAGAAGCCAAGGAGGGATAGGGGCCCCAAGGGGACAACGCATAGGGGCCTCGACATTCTTAATCTGGTCCTGGTGATAAGCGTTATTACGATAATTTTGTAATAAATAATAACTTGTTTAATGTTAAGACAATAAATATTCATGTAAATTATGGTTTTTGATGTTATACTATATCTTTAAGCTCGTTATGAAAAAATTATGAGTGAAATTTTAAGATGTGCGCGCATCACTGTAACAAAAAAGCTACAGGTTATGCGCGCGCATCACTGTAACAAAAAAGTCACAGGTTATGCGCGCGCATCACTGTAATTCAGTTTTAATACTATTAACCGACTTGAATAAAGGAGGTTCTTAATATCCTCACTTTATTCTATCAGGAAGTTTACCTTAGATCATAGGGTAGGGCTTCCAGTGTGGTGGGTCTGCTGTACTGTGCACCTGCCACACCCACACCCCTTGACCCCTAGCCCCCAAACCAAATTTTACCCGCCAAGCCAATTTGACCCCCTTGACCCCCAAACCAATTTGACCCCCCTTCACCCTAAACACCTAAACCCCTTGACCCCAACCCAAATTGACCCTCTGACCTCTTTACCACTGTTGACCCCTGACCCCCCACACCCATTTTAGACCTTTGACCCCCTAGTTGAATATAATTAATACTAAATATTATTAAATAATTTGACTCCTCAAGCCCCGCGACGGATACCGGTGTCCATATATATAGGGTTTTTCCATACATCTATATACCGGGTGGAAGGGAAACGCTCTCTATACCGGAACGGTAAGAAAGAAGAACCATAACATTAACGAAAAACTATATTCATTTGCAAAGCTAAGCAATAATACTTACGATTTTAGTATTTCCGTAATTCATGCGCGCGCAATGTAAAGCGTACAAAAAACTGGGCGGCCGCTGCGCTGCGCCGGCACCGGCCCGCGGTCGTTAACCCGTCAGCTGATGTACGTGTTTCATTACGATTTTTTTGAAATATTGACCTTTTTTACTATGTTTTTCAGAATAATAGTTTGATTTATCTATCCATACGTGAAGCTGTACAGAAATTTGAGAAAATCCTACTAAAATTGTAACAATGCGATCGCGATTTTTTTAGTGCCATCACGTCAGGAATCACCAATACTATCACCTGTATTCGTTTCCGAGAGCGTTTCCCTTCCACCCGGTATATAAGCGGGGCTTGAAGGGTGCCAAAGAAGTATAACTTCTCACGCGCGTGTACTTATGTTCACGCACCCTTTTTTATTATATCTTACTATGTGTTGCTCGCGGTTTCGCCCTCCCGCTTCAAAAGTCCATAAAACGCCAAAGTCATTATTCGAAAAAATCCCATGAAAAAGTTCGTTATTTCCCATAGGAGCAAATTGCCGGGATAAAAAGTAGCCGTGCGGCCGTGTGGCAATCATCTGAATCCGTTTAGCTGTTTCGAATTACTTCTAACTTCTATAATAACAAACACGTATTTAAGTTTGTGTATCTGAACATGTTTCTTGACAACTGACAAGTCACAACGATTTTCACACGATCAACATTTTTTTTATTTCACGCGAGTGCGCTCATCCGACGTTGCGATGGCTCTAATAAATTTGGAATTAAGCGTGTGCGCTCTATTAATATGCATATTAGTGTGTGTCAATACCCAGACGATTCACAGACGTTTTGAATATAAATATTCCTTTAAACCGCCTTATTTAGCTCAAAAAGACGGATCTGTGCCATTCTGGGAGTACGGTGGCAGTAAGTATATTTTTTGGTATAAATTTCTATGATAGAGACATCTTTAATGTCCTTGTGTGCTAGTATAATAACCCATTTTCAGTTCTAAATCGTTAGAATAGTTAAATTAATTATAATTATATAGATAAAGGTGTTAATTCGTTTGTTGTTAGCGCCAGTGCTCTGACATAGACACGTCAGTGATATCTGTCATTTTGTGCTTTGCGAATGAGATAGAGATAGATCATAAGATGCACGGTGGAAAGAGAGGTCTATATATGATATTGAGCGTGTTTTTTGGTTCCACGACGGCAGCGGACACGCTTTAAAAACCTTTGATAATTATGATAAAATAATATTAAACCGCGAACATTAACATAAACAAGTTTATTCATTATGAATTGAAATGTTAGATATTTTGCAAATCACTATGCATTTTTCCATTAAGTTCTAACATTAAGTAATGAAATATCTCACTTTTATTTTATATACTAGTTTAATTACCTCTTGTTTTAAATTATTATTTCTTTTGAACTAAAATAGTGTACAATCTGGATATGTATTGATATTTATTTCACAGTAAATAAGTATATCTTCAAAAATGTTATGCTGACTTTGGTTAAATGTTACGGAAAATATTAAATAAACTATTCAGTCAATTTATAAATTATATTATGAATTCAAAATTTTTTAGATGACGAACATTTTTAATACAAGAATAATTTTTATTTTTATAGACAATTTTTCATTTGTTATTTCCATCCGAACACATCAGTTATTCAGAATCAGGTGTTGCTTGTGGCTTCATCTGCCGTTCCCATTAAAATTACATTAGTCCTTAAATCCCTGTAGCTATAGTTAATGCCATCCACAATGACGCACCCCACTATTTTACTTCATTGCTTACAGTCCAAATGTGCAATCTTGGGCTTGTGTTTCAACTCTGTAAATACACACTTATACTCATGAGTGCACTCATTGTGATGAATAATCAAAGTCGTCTTTAACCACGAAACCCCTGTTAAAATTGAGAATGTGCAATGTATGTATCATATGTTATATTGACCATTTGTACACACCAGTGCTATCAATTTAAAAATACAAATATTTCCTATGGGAGTAAATAACCACATTAAAAAGTAGCATATATGCTAATTCAGGGCATGGTCTATCTGTGTGACAAGTATCATCAATATCTATTCAGCAGTTTCTCTGTTTACTTTTGACAAACATCCTAATGTTTCCATAATATTTCACATTTATATTAGTAAGGATAATAAGATGGGAATACTGGGATTAAGGGTGAAATAGTTTCAATGAAGGCGAACTGATCACCTGTCTGCGTGCGTCCCCACAAAAACATACAAGGTGGGAATACCAGTGTGTAATTATTTTTCAGATGAGTGTTGAATCCTTTATTTCTCTTAATCATGTAAGGATGTCACATAATGTATGCCATATTATATCTTACATAATAAGGCTTATGGTAATATACCAGAACTGCTTAAAATTCAAATGTATTCGTAACTGTTATACAACTTCTATGGAGGCATATGGTCTTCAAATCTTTAGTATTTTAATATATTCCAAGTGTGTAGAGAATGTCTTATAATGCAGAATGGAAGATATAAAAATCTATAATGTTACATTTTTTTTTATTAACTTTCTCACAATCCTACCTATATTATAGAAAAATCTTTGATGTTTGACTGTTAGAAGTAAATGCAGAAACGTAATGCATGATGAATGCATTTGGATGGAATTTTGCATTCATATGAACTAAGTCTTGGATTTATGGATATGCCTTATTTTATCACAGAAAAGTTCATGGTGGGATTTTATTCACGTGCTCTCAGTACTCCTATGTCACCAAAGCAGTCCTTAATTTTAAAAACAAAAAAGCCCATAGGTTTCTAAACATCCCATGTTTGAGTTTTGAGCACAGTGCTGCACCAAGCAGTAGTACTCTAAAAATAAATTTCTATCATTTGCTATCGTTTTTTTGGTTCACAACTTACCATTATACAAGAAAATATGTAGTCCATCATTCTAGTGTATCAGAAACTAAAAATCTTATCTAAAAATACTTATAGTTAATGCATATTGCACAAAAATGAAGCATCAAAGATTGAATAAATGAGGACATGTCATACTTCTGAACATTTCTTGCGAAATATTATAAACAATGTAATTTATGCCTTACTGTTTTACAAATAGCGACGAATTTAGACTAAATCGTTTTAGAAATCATTACACAGCAATATTTACTGCTGCATGATGACATATTTTTGTAGGCCGCGACAGTTTGACGCGAAGCAATGTGTTTGACATAGATTTTGCAAAGCTATGTTACCTAAATCTTTGCCGCCTAACGATAGATTTCAATCCCAATCTTAATCTTCAATCCGATCCCGAAAATAAACCAATCAAAATAATTCATTTATAAGCAAAGACTTTACTCTGGTCCAATTTTACGTTAGATTGAAAACGAGCGATTGAGATATTTTATTGAAATCGGCGATAGGACAATGCAATTGCAAGCCCAAAGCCATTTTTATTCACAATTTTAAATGCTAGTGTCAGGAAGAGGCAGTAGTAAACACTTTATTGTTACATTTTTTCATCTGCCACTTTATCAGACACGTTATTTTGATTCGATCACTAGCGACGCAAGGGGGGAGGGGGCAGTCCATCCCTGGTACCAACTACCAAGCACCAGGGAGTGATAACTTGAACTCACTTGTATGGCCAAAGAAAATTGACATTGTATGGGAAAAAGCTATGTGCTGTTTACTGCAGGTATGATATTCGTGTGAGGGCCGTCTTTACCCGAAGATGCTAAGGGTGCGTGGCACTCGGGCGCAGGGCCCTTGGGCCCTGCCCCGTGAGGCACAACCCGATCTCCCGCCAAAAAAACGTTTAGGTGGGGGGCAGGGTGGAGGTGCTAGATAGAGAACTGCCCCGGGTGCCAACCCATGCTTCACCGCCACTGGATTCGATATTATTTGAGATTTAGTTGCACGACCCCGGAATCGAACTTAAGATGCTATGTTTCCAAACTTTCCGAATATTCCACTTAGTCTTATCTTCTTTAATGTATTAAGATTTGACTTTTTGCGGCTGGCCAGCTGAGGTAAACCATTTCACCATCATTCAAAAGAACATAAGAATTGTCTATCAATATTCAATAGCAAATATCTAGGGCAGTATATTTTTCGTTGATTCCTTCACATATCTCAATAACAATAAAACACATAGATAACTTATGTGTAATAAAGATTGTTAAATCCCATCATTACATATAATAGAATGTCATAGTTACCTAAAAATATACAGATATGTCTATGGCGCTAAATTAAAACAAAAAAATCTTTTAGTTCTTAGTTTATAAAAGCAGCTATAAAAGACGGACCTTCTGGGCTTCCTTCTGTTTCCTTTTAACAGCCTTTTAGTACGGTTACTGGGATACAGCAATGAAACATGTTGCCAGGGATTTATATTACCTATTCAACTTTTCATTCCTATTACCATACTTGATGGCACAAGAATTGAACACACGACGTTAACTCAAACTTGTCATTTCAGATGCGATCGCGTCAGGAGAGAGCGTCAGACTGGCGCCTTCGCTTCGCAGTCAGAAAGGCGCGATATGGACCAAGCAGCCCATCAACTTTGACTGGTGGGAGGTGGACATCATGTTCAAGATCACCGGTAGGGGCAGGATAGGTGCCGATGGGTTGGTAAGTAGCTTACAATTGTACAAATCAATCGTCTTCTTTTTTCTATAGTAAAAATTGTGTTGATACAGAGATTTGGGTAACGTACAAAATGATTCCCATTGTTATTTTGGGATTGTCAGTCTCTAATTTATAAAATACAGAATATTTTTTTATCAACGTAATATTTTTATCGTGATGCAATGTGCATACGTTAGTAGTTGTCTCCCAAACCCTCTCAGTTGTAGATGAGGCCTGTGCTCCACAGTGGGCAGTATATAATACAGAGCTGGTGTGATATGATAATATTTTTTAAAGTATAACTGTCAGTGTTAAGAGGTCTACACTCTCAGTATACAGAGAAGCATTTGCATGTAAATATCAGGTGTACATGTATTATGTGCTCCCCAGGCGTTTTGGTACACGACCCAGCGCGGCGACTACACGGGAGAGGTGTTTGGCTCCTCGGACCGCTGGAACGGGCTGGCGGTCATCTTCGACTCGTTTGATAACGACAACAAGCACAACAACCCCTACATCATGGCTGTGGTCAACGATGGCACCAAGATCTTCGACCATAAGAGGTAAGCGACCCAGAGTAGACTGTAGTAACTGTCAACATTTTCTGAGGATGTTTCTGAGACGATATCTGGATATCTTATTTCCAACAAGTTATATCATGTTTGTAATTATGACAGTGTGATACCTGGACGGGCCTTTTTTTGTTTTTGCGGAGAAAGTGACTTATTACTACCGCCCAGCCTTCAAGGGGGGCGACTGACCAGTTATGTTGGGTTCGCCGTGCCTTACCTATGTACACCGCACGGCATACCAACTAAAACTCCGCGGTGACCTTCTTCGACGCATTAGGGACGGCTGCGGGCTTCCTCGGACTAAGAGTTACTAAGTTGTCGTTCAGCCGTCCCATACCTAGACGCGCCTGCCCATTAGTGTTATAGACAAATGTACAGCGTGGCCATATATTTGTAAATGTGTGCCTGTGACGACTGCCTCGGTGGCGTAGTTGTATTACAGTACAACTGCAATGCTGAGGTCTCGGGTTTGATCCCCGGGTCGGGCAAATTGATATTGAGTTTTTCTATTCAGTATCAGCCCGGAGTCTGAAATTTGTGCCCGATATGACGATAGGCTCGCCCCCTATCACATCATGGGACGCAATAACGGCGAAAAGTGGGTGCACTAGTTGCGCCTCTGCCTACCCCTTCGGGGATAACGGGCGTGAGTGTGTGTGATGAGTAATGTGTAACGTGTGGTCAGTGACGGCGCGACGCAGCTGCTGTCGGGTTGCCTGCGCGACTTCCGCAACAAACCGTTCCCGACGCGCGCCCGCATCGAGTACTACATGAACACGCTCACCGTCTACTTCCATAACGGTAAACTATAACTTATCTCAGACCGTATTCTCTATAGCTGGTCACCAATTTAGCCCTGCTATTATAAGGCAGTGTAACAATTCAACCTGTCCAATCCTCATTTTTTCTTATTCCATCAGTGCATTGTCTATTATAATCACATTGTATCATAATAGATTATATTTATTTAGTCACATAAAACATAATGTAAGATAAGAAAACAAGATAAACTTAAATATAATTATAAGATAGAAGGTAAGAGCACTGTAAGAATCGTCTCTAGCGTTAGTAAGGGGTACAAGAGTGGGGCTAGAGCCTCACATTAAAAAAAAATCACAGTGTGTTGTGTATGAAGGTCCAAATGATTGACACTAATGTTACGGTATTGAGGATTTTAATGATTGTTTTATTAGTACAATATTTTATATTTAAACGATAAATGTAGCAGAGCGCAGTGGCCATATTTCGAGAGTCGTAACTTGTCTATTGCGCGTAGGGATGTGTACGGCGTCGCTGTTGTCCATGGTCCGCGCGTAGGGATGTAACATAGTGTATCGGATTCTTATTAAACAATCCTCTTCAATATTTCATAAAATTTACTGACGCCATACAACTTAATATGATCAAATAATGGCAGGTATGACTAGCAATGAAGCGGACTACGAGCTGTGTTTCCGCGCTGAGAACGTGGTGCTGCCGCGCGGCGGAGTGTTCGGTCTCTCGGCCGCCACCGGAGGGCTCGCAGACGACCACGACGTCATACACCTGCTCACCACCTCGCTCTACTCCACGCAGCAGCAGTCAGGTACTCACATCAGCAAAAGGAACTTCACTGCTTGACAGTGCCTTAACCAGTCTTATGTGGCCAGTAAAACTGCATGCATCACCCAAATGTTGATCCTGGTCTGGTCATTTCTGTGCCCCTTCAGGGTCTTCATCAATGCCTGGGCACCACCCTACTTATCAGCAGTGACAGAAGTTGGGTGACATAAAAGGACATCTCCTTTTTAGGCCAAAATCTAACCAGGCTCAAACATTATGGATTTGAAAGGGCAAAAATATGGATCTTTGATAGATTAATAAAATATTGTTTGACCGGTCCATTTATAACTAACTTTTTTAAAAAACGCTCATTTTGCAAAGTGGAGTATTCGTACAAAATAAATTATACACTACAAAGAAAACTCAACAATGGGTAAATTGGAACTAACTAAGCAGGTAGACAGACCTCGACAGTTGGCAGCAGGTTAATATAATGCCTAATAAAAACACAGACATAAAATTACTGCAAAATTTGGGTCTAACATGATCCATAACAAATATACACATTTTAATAAATTATACTTATGTTTTAACTTTCCAGGCGGTCAACAGATCAGCTCCGACGAGCAGCAGAAGCTTTCGCAAGAATACCAGGAGTACCAGAAGAAGCTCGAGCAGCAGAAAGAGGACTACAGGAAAGAGCATCCGGATGAGGTCAGTTTATAACACATGGTGTTACCCATAGTCATTTTGCATATTAAGCGAGGCTAAAACATCCTATATGACGTTATATAGTACTAATATCACCAACAATATGGTAATCAAGTTCTATCATATATTGTTTATGACTATCACCCCAGAAAAATCTAATATTAAAAGATTAATTTTTGTGACAAAAATGTGTTTCCCCCATTTTGCAGGTGCGCGACAAGGACGGCGAGTTCGACGACTGGTTCGAGTCGGACGGACAGCGCGAGCTGCGGCAGATCTTCCAGGGCCAGGGGCAGATACACGACGTGCTGCGGGACATCAACAAGAAGGTCGACGAGGTGAGCCTCCGACACCCACTCACACACTCACAACACGTCGCACCTTTAGGATGAAAACAACACAATTAAAAAAAAAAAATTGAGTTATCGTCATAAAATTACTTAAAACGAAGTTTACAATACAACAATAGTTCAAACTCAGCCATATTCAAGCAGGATAAGGACAAATATATTATATCGGTCCCTTTTTTTATTATATTTTTATAAATGAGGGACTAGTTTTTAGTCATTTAAAAATGACAACCCAATTTTTTTTTTTAATTGTGTCGTTTCCGTTCTAAAGTCACGACGTGACGAGACTGGCCAAGGTCGCCTGCTATACACAGAGATAAGACCACATACTCGTCTTTACTACTGCTAAAATTAATTCAATTATAATCAAACTGCCTCGGTGGCGTAGTTGTATTACGGTACGACTGCAATGCTGCGGTCTTGGATTCGATCCCTGGGTCGGGCAAAGTGATGTTGGATTTTTCTATTCAGTATCCGCCCGGAGTCTGGAATTTGTGCCTGATATGGCCATAGGCACGCCCCCTATTACATATCATGGGACGGAAAACGAACGCCAAAAAATGGGTGCACTAGTTATGCCTCTACTTATACCTTCGGGGATAAAAGGCGTGACTATGCGTTTCACCAAAAATCACGGTTTTTCGATTTTTTGATAATTTTTTTTAGCTTAGTGCGAATATGGCGTGTGCTTGTATATTTCTGACTGAAAATGTGATTTTGCCACCGCGATAAATTCTTTTAGTGTAGTAGCAGTATTAGGGCGTATAAAACTAAAATTACTTTTTATTGATATTTATTTTGTTCAAAACGCATACTCTTTTATTTTACTTCTACGGTCTGCATAACTTATTCTAAGTGTTATTTTCAACAAGATAAATAAGTCTTTTCTTTTAGTAACGCAATGTTAAAATGAGCCTGTATTTACTATGAAAACATGAGCAAGCTGACCGCACATGCAAAATGAACGCGATTCTATTCATCTCAGGTCGATACTGAGTTTCACCCCTTGCCTTTTTGTTTTGTTGTGGGATACACAAATTAGTGTTTTGAGAAACGAGCTGAGTTTCACTACTCGGTATCATAATGCAAGCTGTCAACCACTGCATACACAAGTAGATGATGGCGGGATAGTTTCTAGAAATACCCTGGGACTCTGGAGTCAAATAGTTATAGGATGCTCATGGTTGGGTCGCACAAAATGTATCTTTCAAATGATTAATAACTATCGTCATACAATAAATATTATATTTGGCGTAAGTCTGAGTGGGATTTGTTGTGTGTCAGGTGATCGGCAAACAGATGAACTCGCTGTCGATGCTGACGGCGGTTTACAGCCAATCGCAAGGACAGCCGCAACAGCCAGTACAGCCGGGACAGCAGGTGAGTGGCGGTAGCGGCGGTTCAGATATAATTATATGTTATGTATTAATATCGCTACAACAACTAGAGCTAGTGATCAGTTATATAAGTACATACTTTTTAGCGATTCAAACTGACTTAATAATGAGCTGTATTACTAGTTGTTTTACTGAGTTTATTGTTGGTATAATTGTTTACTAGTTTGTGTTTTTATTGTTGTGTTGTAGATGCAGATGCCGTCGCTGCCGATCGGGAGGCACGACTGGGACGCACTCGTCGCCAACAACCAGCTCATGATCAACACCATTGCAGAACTCAAGTCAGTACCACCATACTATTTAATTTAGCACACAGACAAAGTGACGTCAATATACCGACCCACATAAAAAATATCCGCATCACTTAACGTCTTGGTGAATAAATATCCGAATGTTCGACTATGTCTTTCTAAGCAGCAATTATGCACGTAATATCTGTCTTTATGTATATTTGCAGAGGATTCATAATCGAGGTGTCGCGCAAGTCGGACAGCCTGCTGGCGGGCGCGGGTGGTGGCGCGGCGGCGGCCGGCACCGCCGTCAACCCGCAGTTCCTCAACGAGCTGCGCGACTCCGTCAACAACATCAAACAGACTGTAGGATCGGTCGCACAGAGGTAACGTACAATAATTTTTGTTACAGTTGAAAGAATTCAAAACCTCAACTCAGTAAAATTACACAATTACCACTGCAAATAACATTTTATTTATCACTTAGAAGAAACGTCTTGCATCAACGACTGCTCGCAATCGAATGCCACTCACAATGCAGTCAACAAAGAAGTGAAGTTGTCAATCTCAGTGTTGCCAATATAATAAATGTCTGATCGATATCGATATGATTTAAAATATCGATACACATCATAAAAGCATCTAAATTGTTATTATTTAACCTCTCGAGCCCAGAGCGCTGGCCACACTGGCGCAAGCGCAATTTTCGCGTGTCTGTCAACACGCGAAAATCGACCTACACGCACACACATAAGGCGCGTCAGCACGCACACATATCGAGTTTGACAGCTGTCAGACCGGCCCCATCGGGCCGGTCGACGCTCGAAGGGTTAAATGCAGTTTTTATAATGTACCCATTACCTTTAATGGACTTGTATTTTATTAGCACAATGCTTACACAGTAAACAACACAATTCTTGAGCAGTGAGAACATATGAACGATTGTGGGGGCGAGCGTAAGAAGTACAAATTAGACGAATATAGTAGCTGCGTGGCACGTGTAAGCTAATAGATTATGAGTATCGAAAAGCAATCTCGCTGCACGTCGGCGCGTGGCACGACAAACCAGTCAAACCGACCCAACACGAGTGTACCAGAAAGTTTGAGTCTACCGACAGTTTCAAAACCATATTTCGATAGCAGTGTACATCGCACCCGCAATTTAGAATTTTAACCTTAATATAAGATTGCAAGAGACTATTGCATGGATACACATGTTTAACGTTAGAAGTAATATGCGCAGGATGACGAGCCAGCCACAGTTCGTGAATAACCAGCCGCTGTGTCCGGAGTCCTCGTGCGTGAGCTTCACGGGGCTGCTCGTCGTCGTGGCTGTACAGCTGGCGATCATGTTCCTCTACAACATGTACAAGTACGTATATACTGGAACTATAGTAAAATATCCGATTGTCGGATATTAAATCCGAACGGTTCAGTGATCTCATATCGGATATCTTTAAAGTTTTGATTGTAGTCGGATCCAGTTTATTTGTTAAAATTTTATACGTCAACAATTAGTGTGAAACAAATATTCAAATATACATATCGGAATGCTCTTCCACAATTTTCGAATAATTATCTCATTGTACCAATTCTTTGTTTACAGAGAAAGGAAGGAGGCGCAAGCGAAGAAGTTCTTCTAAGTATTGTACTGTAGTTGTCCGCGCGTTCACACTGACGCGACGAGAACAGACAAGCTCACACACTCTTGCAAAATACATGCTTAGGCCAGTCTACATAGGATAGATTTTCGATAAATATTTTATACGAAACAATTATGTGACAACAGTATTGAAATTGGTCGTGAAATGGAATTTATGTTTCGGGATATCTACCTATCTCTCTCGCACGTCAACGCCATATTAGCAGTGACGTCATAGCTTATACCGTGTGTATTACAAAAATAAGCACAACATGGATCTCAACCGATGTGCCAATGATGAAGAGACCTGAAAACGCGGCCACGCGCGTTGTAATACGCATCAACGTGCGGTGACGCGCGGCCGGGCTCCAAGTGTTGCGAGGTGTGAACGCGCGGCGAGTAGAAACAATTTTTTTACTGATAAATGTGAGCGAGATAGACTTACTTACTGTACATAATATTTATAATTCTCTCTCTTCCTCTTTTTTTATTTTCATATTGCTGGAATCGAAAACTAGGAATTATAAATAGTGATGGAAATGAACGAAATGTTCAGAGATTAATTTAACGTATAAAGCTCCAATATGAGACATTGTCAAATAATATATAGATTATTAGTTATTTGATATTGTATATTTCTATTTTAACATTATTTGGAATAAAAAAGCTATAAGAAGATTCTTATGTTTTCTGGCGACGATCAGAATCACCAAATACCTGCGTGGAATGAAGCTGACAAGGAAAATTATATTTTAAAACTATGATCGCCGTTATATTATACATATTTTCACTTACCGTGAGGTGCAGGGTAGTAATGTAGCCAGGTAAAAAAAAATGTTCCTTGATACTGTAGTCGAGTGGAATTTAAAAGTATTCGCGCAGTCGATCACTTTCTTAAATTATAGTCAGGAATAAATAATGACATGCTAATCTTTACTCTCCTTCACTAAGCACGCAGTGAATGACAGTGCACAAAATGACAATAGAATAAAGTTCTTTTTAAGAAGCAAGACTTTTTTCGGTTTTCGTTTCTAGCAATATGATTTCTTATATTTTCTGTACGAATTTACACTTACGGCATATTATTTATCGATGTCGATAGATTATGTAGCAATTTCTCATTTCTAATATGATATTAATCGATTTAAAATCGATAAAGTTCATCAACATGATCTATCGATATCGATAAGGACGCCGCAGTCTCGATGTATGTGTGTTGAGGTTAAAATGGTTGTAAGTAAAAATATTTTTTGAGACTAATTCAGTTTTATTTTTGGGGAATTGATTACTTCTGGAAGTCAATAAACCCGCAGTCGCCCTAATACTGTTACCTTCCTTAAAAAACGAAACTTTATACCTTCCTTATAGCTTACCTTTACAGTAAAATCTCAGTTATTAACGGCTTTAGATTCAGTAACTTTCATTAGATTTAGTAACTTGCAAATATTCATCTCACACCAAAATTCCAATCAAAGAGGACTATACAGGAAGCCGATTTAGCTTAGGTATACAGGAAGAAACGGGGTATAACATTGGTTTGACAAAAAATAATAAAAATAGTTTCAGGCTCGTACCTGTAACCAATATTGAGATAAAGTAAATAGTAACTATCCAAACGCCAGCAGTAGATTGACCTTTAGATCACGTGGCCGACCGCCCGCCTTTCACCGACCCAAGTCGTACGCTAGCGAAATTAAATGCCTACGTAGGTAACAAATAAAATTTCAACATTCTAATTTAACCTTTGTATTTTGGGGGCTTAGGACCAGCAAAACACTTCGTATGAAAATATAATAACTTGTAACAACATACTACCAGTGCCTCTCATGCTACCTATACACAATATTATGCTTTCCGCTCTAATTTAAATACAATTAAAAAATAAATAAAGAACACGGCGAAAAGTGGGTGCACTAGTTGCGCCTATGCCTACCCCTTCGGGGATAATAGGCGTGAGTGTGTGAGAAATAAAGAACACAAAAGAGATACAAAATTTTCTACATCCACGTCGTTGGTTCTAAGTAACGCTAAAGTAATATTGAAATTCTTAAACTAAAAGAGCTCTTTTATTTATTTGGCCGTGTCATTACTTCCTAGAATCTGATCATTAGTAGCGAATCTATCGAATGATGTAACGATACAGTGATTTTTTTGTCGGAATGAACGGGTTCTGATCCTGGCTAGGATATTGATTTTTCAAAAATCCAATGATACGGTTTTAGTTTTCATCAAAATCGGCCGGAGACTTGAACATCTTTCGCTATTCCTCATAGTTTCACCCACGCGAAAAATTCACCATGTGTAAATCCTAGAATCCGGACTTTGGGAAAACGTTATCAAAATAAAACAACCAAGTCAGTCATGCATTTATTGACGTTAGAAAAATATAGATTCGGTGGTAGGAAAATCAGCAAATAAAACCAAGACTAAATCGGTAAAGCCGTATATCCTAGCTAATTTTAAAGTAAAGATTAACTTCGATATCTATCTTTAGATCGATCCGAAAAATAAACCACTTAATATACGTAACTGTGAGCGTTCCGATTGGTCCATTTCCGTGGACCCAGAGATATCCAAGATCTTTAGTTCAATTTACCCACACACTTTTCTGGGTGCATATATTCCGGTTTTAATAAACGATATTAATAGCTACTCTTGGATTGACAGGAAATATGGATCTAATTAAGTTTATTGACACTTGAAATGCTTACATAATATGTTCACATTAAGATACGTTTATTCCATAGATCCGAAATTAGGTATTTGGATCGTTTAAAATCGGCCGTAAGATGTAGGTAAATAGCGTCCACGATAAAAAAAAAAGTTAATTTTATTTTTTTTGGCATCAAATTTTAAAATATTTAACGGCCGTTTCAATAAACTTATCCAATCTTAATGTTCGATCCGATCCATAACCAATCAAAATAAGTCATTTGTAAACATGTCAAAAATACTTTGTTCCAATTGGTCCATTATTGCGATGGACCAAGAAAGGAGATAGTAATCTTTTATTACTATAGCGCGCGGCGGTAAGTCGATCCATCTGTGTAAAAACTTCAATATAAGGATCACCTTATTTACACCTTTCTTTCACCCGTTTGATCCGCACGTAAATGTTTTTTTTTTTTTGCGTCGCTACCAATTGTACTTTTATTTGTGTGTGATTTGTGTTGTCATATTTTTTTCTTTCAAAGAACAAATTTGGTTTTATTATCAACATTCTATTAGGTACTTATTCTGTACCTAATATGTTTGCATATAAATGCAATTTTTCAAAAGTAGACTAAAAAGGGGACGGAATCGACAGACATATTTAATTATAAAAAAATTATAACTTTGATTTTTGCCCGGTCTCTTTATTAGGTACCCGGGCACACCACATCCATTCAAGTAAAGGCTTTATAAACCGAAGCATAAGGCACATTTTACAACTTGTTACGTACCAAGGTCTAATATCACAAAATAACGTCGCTACAGACTGGGAGGTGAAAGATTTTTGTAAAAATAGTCTTAGTTACATTAATGTCTGTAGTTTGTCATGTATTATTAGACTATTCCAGAAACTAAATTCAAATAACCAGAAACAGTAATTTAAAATCTAACTCTGTCTAGAAAACTTATCCTTACGACTTTGGTAAGAAAATTTTAAGGCTTAAAGCCAAAATATATTCAACAAAGAAATTAAATATATTAATTTCGGAATAACCTCTTTAAGAAGGTATTCAGTGCGGTATAAATATTTATCGCTTGCAAATATTTGTACCCAAGAGTTCATCCCTGAGATTTAGAACTCGTTTTGTCGTGCTTTAAAAGACAAACCGCGCCTTTATATTGACATAACTGAAAAAGACTGGAAAATTTACAAAATCGGTCTAGAAATAATTCGCACCTTTAGAACGAAAACGACACAATTCAAAAATAGAAAATTGCGTTGTCATTTTTAAATGACTAAAAACTAGTCCCTTATTTATAAAAATATAATAAAAAAAAGGGACCGATATAACAGTTTTGTCCTTTTCCTGCTTGAATATGGCTGTTTTTGAACTATTATTGTATTGAGAACTTCGTTTTAAGTAATAATTTTATGACGATAACTCAATTTTCTCTCTTTTTGAATTGTGTCGTTTTCATCCTAAAAGTGCGACATTTGAGAGGGCCTATGTCCAGCAGTAGGCATATTTATAAGTATTCTGTGGGACATTCTGGAGCTGATCATGATGAAAATGAGGAAGCTTTGAAGTTCTAAGGATGTCATTTTCGTTCTAAAGATGGTTTAGCAAATCGGTGTTAATAATATAAAGACAATAATGATTGTGTTGCCGAGCTTGGCTCGACATTTCCCTCACGAAATGCAACAACAGATTTGAAAAAAGTGGCGGTAAATGAAATTTTACAACATATGTTGAGATAGCTGGACTAAATATCCTTTTCCAGTCCTATCGCCAACACATTCACGACTCCTCGTCACCGGTTAGATAAAGATCAAACGCAAAACTCAACTTTGTCTAGCTAAACTTTGGTAACATCCAATTTTGTCACTAAACATCTTAATTTTGGCATTATATATCTAAATTTTGCACTAAATATATTAATTTTGATATCAAATATCAAATTTTTGACACATCTTAACTTTCGCACTAAATGTCTCCATTCTCGCGCTTAATATCTAGATTTTGGCACTGAATAATCAATTTGACAGGCTCATAACTAAGTGAACCGGAATGGCCTCCCCATGCCTATCCCTATGAGTTGGTCCCTGTGGAGCCTGCCGCGTCCCCTCCCGCCCCCCTCCGCGGCCACGTTGCTGCAGCTCACAGTGAAGGTGTCCTGGCGCTTGAGCGGGAGCGCACTCTGGAACCCCTGCGCCTGCTCCAACGGCAGAGGAAGCAGTTGCTCGGAACAACACGTGCGGGACAACTACATAGAGGACAGAGTAACTTTGTAATATTATTATAGTTTATTGTTGCTTCACACGCACACACACACACACTCACTCTTGTTATCCCCGAAGGGGTAGGCAGAGGCGCAACTAGTGCACCCACTTTTCGCCGTGCGTATTCCGTCCCATGATGTGATAGGGGGCGAGCTTATCGCCATATCGGGCACAAATTCCAGACACTGGGCTGATACTGAATAGAATCACTTTGCCCGCCCCGGGGATCGAGCCCGAGTATAGTTGAACATGGTTTATAATACTGTGTGCTATATTAAAAACGATTAAAACTGAAACATACTAACACAATAGTATCTTTGTAACATTATCGTGTACCTTGTGTTGTTCCCTGTGGCGCGCCTCCCGCAGCAGCGCCTGCAGGCTGCGCGCGTGTGCACGCACCGCAAGCGCCAGCCCGCGCTGCGACAGCCGCGCCGGACCGCACGTACCGCACGACCCGCACGTACCGCAAGTACCGCACGTACCGCACGCCACGCCCGCTACGCACCACACGCACACAGTACATACACTCCGAGCGCGACCTCAGAGGAATCTTACAGATTGTTGACATGATGATGAATGCACTGATTTGATCGATATTACGTTATTGATGTAATAGAATCTATTAAATAGATGTATTTCTATTTTCGTCGCCTGACCTTACTACATCGTACACATGTCCACGAATTTATTGGGTCATTTGTAGTAGGTACTCCAATAAAAAGATCAGAGATAGAAGGTAGTTCAGTACAATAGCCGGCAAACAACTTAAGCTGAACTTAAGTTGACGCCGAGGGCGTCCTTCGGTGCGCGGGGGCTTCTACCCCCCCCCCCCCCCCCCCAACAACAGGAGATGGACCGCAATAGCGGTACGCAGGGGCAGTTGCGGACGACAACTTAGACGTGAGTCGGAGGAAGCCCGCAGCCGTCCCTAATGCGCCAAAGATGGCCACCGCGGAGTTTTGGTTGGTATGCCGTGCGGTGTACATAGGTTAGGGACTCGGCCCGGCGGTCACCCGACGTTTTCCGTCTCTCCGGGCGGCTCAACGTCGGGTCGTAAGGCACGGTGAACCCAACATAACCGCTCAGTCGTTCCCCTTGAACGCTGGGCGGTAGTAATAGTCGTTCCCCTTGAACGCTGGGCGGTAGTAATAAGTCACTTTCGCCGCGTAAAAAAAACAACTTGAGCACATTAACGCGTGGTGGAGGATATTTAGTAGTAGTAGTGCGCAAGTTGTTTACCGTCTATTATAATGTTATATTCACCCGTATCGAGCAGCAGGTCCACCTCGGAGGAGTGCGGCGCGAGGTGTGCGCCGCGGATGAACTCGGCGAGGCTCTCCGACGACGCGTCCCGACACGCGCACGCGCACGTCTGAGCCTGACGACACAACTGTAACACTCACACCTGCATGACGACACGAGCAAACAGCCCTACACAAAGCGATTGACTGTAAACAGTACCAACCTTGATCTTTAAATACAAAACACTGTACTGCACGTATCAACCTGAGACATTTAAGTCTCAAATACCCAGTCATTACACTGGCTACAATGTCCTTCAAACAGATACACAAAGGTAAAATAAATTAAATCACATCGAATAAACTACCCACTGAAGGTAGAATTAAACCAGTGCCACATGCTTGCTACTACATCTCGAGCAATTAGAAAAAGAAATATTGATTACAGGTGGCTCTAAACATGGTTCAGAGAGGTCCGCAAGGCTTCCACATCTCTGTATGGCGCTCATCAAGTCCTCCATTGGCATATCTGGAATGTAAACAAACAAATTGTTATAGTCGGCGCCAGATAACCAGGCAATAAAGCACAAATTGACCTTTTTTGTTTAGTCAGGAATGACAAATCTTTGGCAAAGGGTAAAAATAATTATTGTGTTTATTTATAGACACGTTTTAAAAGGAACGTTACAATTGACGATTGGTGCAACAGTCGGAGTCAACCATCGCAAAAATGTTCATGATTGATTGATTTTATCACATACTAGCTTTTTGCCCACAGCTCCGCCCGCGTTATAAAGTTTTTCCGGGATAAAAGTCCCGCTTTATGTTTTCCCGGGATAAAAAGTAGCCTATGTGTTAATCCAAGACATGATCTACCCGTGTGCCAAATTTCATCGAAATGCGTTCAGTAGTTTTTTCGTGAAAGAGGAACAAACATCCATACATCCAGACATTCTTACAAACTTTCGCCTTTATAATATTAGTAGTTTTATCACATATACACAAACATGAGGTCCTGTCACCAAAAAGAATTCCTTATATACAGATACAACAATATCGGAAACAATAACAAAAATATTATACACTAGCTTTTGCCCGCGGCTCCGCCCGCATTAAAAAGTTTTTCCGGGATAAAAGTCTCGGTTTATATTTTCCCGGGATAAAAAGTAGCCTATGTGTTAATCCAGGACATGATCTACCCGTGTGTCAAATTTCATCGAAATCCGTTCAGTAGTTTTTGCGTGAAAGAGGAACAAACATCCTTACATCCATACATCCAAACATCCATACATTCTTACAAACTTTCGCCTTTATAATATTAATAGGATAATAGGATAGGATACATGACTACCTCGGTGGCGTAGTTGTATTACAGTACGACTGCAAAGCTGAGGTCGGGTTCGATCCCCGGGTCGGGCAAAGTGATATTGAGTTTTTCTATTCAGTATCAGCCCGGAGTCTGGAATTTGTGCCCGATATGGCGATAGGCTCGCCCCCATCACATCATGGGGCGGAATGACGGCGATAAGTGGGCGCACTAGTTGCGCCTCTGCCTACCCCTTCGGGCAGAACAGGCGTGAGTGTATATACATATGTACATACATACATACACACTCACGCCCTTATCCCATAGGGGTAGGCAGAGACTATTGAGCGCCACATGCTACGATCTTGACAAACGTCTTTCGCCTCTTCCACATTCATAGTTCTTTTCATACATTTTCGTCTGTTAAGGGTACTCCTGACCTGCCCTTTTCTGAGAAGATCATTTATTTGGTCAGAGAATGTTCTCCTCGGGCGTCCCCTTCCAGCCGTACCATTATTATAAATGTAATAATTAAAATTTAACGTAAAATAGAAATTCAACTTATCACCCGAGAACGTACACACACAAGCGCTATCCGAACACGAATGAATGAACACAACATTAATATTGGCGGACCAATGGTTGCATACCCTAAGCGTCTGCCGTAATAAACAGATTGATGTAACTTACGTATTGCTTATTTCAAGACAGTGATTTTGTATAGTGTAAAAAACGGATTAATATGTTTTAAACTATTTTTTTTATTTCAAATTGCATGATTATTAAAAGGCATAATTTGTTGCATGTCATGAAATTAAATATAAAATAAATGATTTTAGCATGACAAGAACCATTGTTTTCTAATTTATATCGGTGAATACTATGAGAAAATCAACAATGTGAAATTGATAAAAAAATTAATGTATTTTATAGTATTAAGTTTGAATCGTAATATTTTTTTTCACGTTGTTTATTTTGTTTTAAGTTACTACAGTTTACCTGTCACTGCGTTCTGAAGGGTCAATGTGCTTTATTGCCAAGTTATTTGACGCGGACTATAGCGCCATATTTTAAATAATCGTCCAACGATTAAACAATCACCGCGGCAATTCAAATCAACGAAACACCAACGCTTCCACAAGATTGGCAGAGAGGCATGGACCAATGAAACTTCGTTTTTCAATTGCATAACCATTAACAATTTAATACAGATTATGGGGTATTTATTTCACTTTGCTTTCTGCTTAAATTCAAATGAATCATAATATTAGTTGCTATGTATTTACATTTTACTAAGAAGCAGCTGGTGTCTAGGGCAGTTGTCTTTATATAAGAACAACCAGAAGTTCTGAACAAGTCAACAAGTTCAAAAACGTGAAAAATAGAGATAAAGGTCCTAAAAATATAAGCGATGGCTCATTCCATTCGTAATCACCTCTAGAAAATTTTTTTTGAAGGATTTTGGTGCAGGTAAAAAATTGCAATTGTTATTAACAAAATAAGATTAAAAAAAAATAATATTTCGTTTTTTGTTAATAACTCGAAAAATATTAACAATTAAGCAATTTTGAAAAAAGCTCGTTAAAGAGGAGGAAATTTCCAATAACAAGTCCTAACTCCCGGAATTCTATTACATTATTTATAATTTTAATTAGACGTTGAAAATAGGGCTCAGTTACGGTATGCGCGCGCCGCCGCTAAAGAGAGTTCAGCAATAAAAATATTTTTTTTATAATATAAAATGTGATTTTAAAAATTTGAAAAAATTCTAGTATCTTCTTAACACTTGAAAGAATCGAGCCCTGAAGAAAAAAAAGTTTAATCACCATTTTTCAAAAAGTTATTCAATTGTTAACTAAACAATTTTTTCCCAATCTTCATTGGCATAAACAATGGGATGAAAGGTATAAATAATTGGCCTATAAATTTTAAACGTCGTGGAGCCCTTTTGATATGTACTGTTAGGATAAAAGTTTTGTAAAGGTATTTGTAACGGTATTTGTAGCGTATTGCCAGTTGTGAAAACCAGTCGAGACGTCAAAGTAATGGTGGAAGTGACAATTGGGTGTATAAAAAGGGTGCCGTACTGCCATTTGCATTTATTCGTGCTCAGACGCTCATTCGAGCTCAGTCTCACAGTCGGTCTCAGTTGAGTAAGTTGAACATTGATTTTTTATGCTGGTCGGTTAGTTACCGATATTTTTTTAAAAGTATTTCTGTTATATGTGCTTATGTAAAATCAGTGATAAGTGTGTTTATGTAAAATCAGTGATAAATTGTTTTTATTTAAATCAAACTCGCTTCTAATTTCCAACAGTACTTTATAAGATCTTGCGGTAAATTTTCATTAAAGTTTATTAATTTGTTAATTATGATTTTTTATAACTATTGAAAAATTAAAAATCATAGATTAGAAATTATCCATAAGTGTATAGATTGTATAGCGAAAGAAGAGTGAGTAAAGTCAGAGGTGTGAGGGGGACACTTGAGGAGAAGATTGCTAGATGAGCGTAAGTTCCTATCGTGGCTATCACAAAGGTATTGGAAATTAGAAGATAAGTATTTTCCACGTTTTGAACTTGTTGACTAGACTAAAGAGATCCTGGATGGCAACGCCATTGTTTCCATATAACTGTGAGTACCGGGCAGATTGCTGCGGGTGACACCCGAAGGGTGACACAACCACTATAATAATAATAATACTATGCAGTGCCGGATTAAGACAACTTGATGCCCTAAGCAATTCACGCCTGTGGGGCCCCCCTACCATAAGTAAACTAACATCAGTCTTTAATCGCGCGGATTTTCAAACAGCTTTACTTTTATGTGCTAGCATATTTTTTGTGCTGTTTCTGGTGCCCCCCAAGACGTGATGCCCTAAGCAATTGCTTAATTTGCTTATGGGATAATCCGGCACTGATACTATGCACTGAACAGCATTAAATATTGATATCAATGATATTAAAAACTATTTCTTAAATTATTACATAGCTTTTATAGGGTGATAGGCATTAACAAGGGCCTTGCAAGTCACCCTGCTGGCTATGTTACTGATGAACTGGTGAATATAAAATAAATACCATCCGCCCGCTCGAGCGGCGCATCTACACAGTCGCAGAGCGCGGCCCACGGCTCCTCCTCAGGATGTGGCGACGTCGCTACCGCCTCCGACCAGCTTGGCCCGCCAATCTCCTACAAATATCATCAAATCAGTAAGCTTGTCGCCATCAACTGCTGAATGCAGGCCTCCCCAAGTGAGCGCTGACCACCCCAGCAGCCCGAATCCACCCTACCAGCATTCACTTATTATTTACTACACCAACTACATGTGTATCAATCTCATCCAGACTTTCAGCAGCTCTGACAGTATATCAACATTCAGTGATATAACATTTAAATATTGATTAGCCATCACCCCATTTTGTTGGCAGCGTGTCGGCAGCATCTTCAAACAACTTTATTTACATAGAGGCAGGTTAAATTAAAACACATTATATCAAATGCTCACCTGCTCCTCATCCCACCACTGTTGGTCATCCCTCTCCGGCTCCAGATACTGCTGATCTGCAGGCCAGTGGAGACTGTGTTGTAACTCTTCTCCTGGTGTATCACCAGGGAATGCTGAATGCTGTGGAGACTCTACTAGTTTGTCTGGTCAGAAATAGTGGGAAATATCATGTGACTAGTCAATGTATTAATTACAAAATGTAGGATCTTTAAAATAGATAAAATCTTTATTTCCTTTGTGACTAGCTCTAAGTTTAAATGTTTGTGGACCACAAGGAAAAGTCATGAGCTTACTTGAGTATAGTTCCCTTTGTGATTTCACATTATTTTAGAACCCCTTAATGTATAATTCAACAAACTGAAGGCTTGAGTTTGAATATCATGAGAACATGCCTTTAAATTGACTCAGAAAAATATGATTATATTACCAGGTACATCGTCCAAGAAACCATTGTTGAGTGGAGATGATTTATTATTTTCGGTCTCTATATGATATGTTTCGTTCAGGCTCTTCCTGTCAGAAACGGTTGATATGTTAACAATTATTCTATGAATTCAGTACACTATTAACAGTCTCTTGTATGTGAGTGCCTGGCTGAGTAGGTATCAGTACATAGAGAAATATTTCTGCCATCTAGTGACATTAAGCATACATTGTGTTCTTGGTTGAAAGGCATTGTAGCAAATATAAAAACTGAGCATTACGGGACATTTAATGTCACAATGCAACAAATGCTATGCAGCGGTTTGTGATTCAAAGTTCTAGTGGTGATGTTACTGTTGGGTTTCATCAGACTACTGGTTTGCCTTCCTTTATTGATCATTTTTCAAATAAATGATTTATTGATACATCCTTTTGTAAGTATTGATGTCAGTGGCGTAATTACAGGGTGGCAGAGTGGCATATGCCACAGGCCCGAAGGGGCCCCCGGCCCCCCCGATCCGACAGGCCGCGAGCTCAGAAAAGGTGGGTGGTATACGTGACTTATTTATTGAATGTCATGGGCCGTGACAATTTTTACTGGGGCTACATCCAATGAATTTGCCACGGGCCCCCCATGGTATAGTTACGCCACTGATTGATGTATACAAATCACAGTGTAGATCCCAATGAGTTAGCATCCCCAGTAGCATAATTATTTTGTACAGTAATATACCTAATTTAATTTTTTGTTGATTAGAAATTAATTTCATGTTGGTTGTGTGTCATTACTGAATTCTTTTTTTAAATAATAATTATTTATTCTGTCACTGAATTTAATATGAAAGAATTTTATGTGAAGGAAATTATAAACATTTTCAAATCATTGGAGATGAAAAAAATCTACAAACTAAATCAAGATACATTAGATGGCACTAGTATCTACATAATAAGAAATATTTTTGGTAATTTGCTTTAATCGCTGTTACTAGACGGACGCTTCTCAAGAAAGGTATTTGTATTATTAATTTAAAAAAGTACAATGAACATTCCTGGGAGTATCATAGTCCATAATCGTCCCGATATCAAACTGTTTAGTAAAATTTTATTGGAAAAATTACTTGCCTCCTCAATGACCTACCTTAGCTCAGTATACTTAGATCGGAGCTTTTACAGTTTTCTTGGCTTCATGCGCGAACTTCCAGTTCTTTTGCTTTCTATAAAACTCTAGTCTGTATATCGCCACCAGTTCAGTTTTGTGCGATTTATAGCCCGAAGCCATTGTAAAGACCAATAGCAACTAAAAAAAATAGCAAACAATGCTCTATTCTAAATTACATAGAAATGATCGAAAGTATGTTCGTTAGGTAGTTATTGGTAAAACGCAAAATTTGCAAAACTACCGCCGAATAGGCGAACATGTTTGTTGACAAATGGCAAATTGACAGTTGACTTTTTTTAATAATTTATTCATGTCCATGGATACAAGTTCTTCAGACGCATATTACTTTATTCATAGATCATACCACAGTTATTTCAATTCACTTCATTTGAGCCCTATAATATAACTACATTGGATAATATACCACCATAATTATGCGATAACACTACGTATCACCAAAATAATGCATTAAAACAAGAGCACTTCATGATAATTCCATGTTCCCGCCAAAATTCCTGCTGACAGATAACTATAAGATGGGTAAACTCCAGTATTTCAACTTATGATTTTGATTTCTCTCTAAATTTTATTATAACGATGGGTAAACTGCAGTAATTCCACTTATGATTTGGATTTTACTCTAGATTTTAGAAGAAAAAAAAATGTGAGCCGTCACGTGACGCCTGGCAGATGTGAAACATCGACATTAATTTGTAAAAGTAATATGCAGAAAAGAATAGATTGTGATAGGTACTAAATATGTCATAATGATAAAATAAAATGAATGTTTCACTATGATTAGAAAAATTAATTAATTTTGCGCATGGCGACGCGTCGCCACACCGTACACACTACTGCATATAGACTGTATATAATTATATACCATCATATAGCGTGGCGACGCGTCGCCACGCCAGAAATCGGTTTTACGTGCGGCTATAAATGTTTCACATCAAAAATCCCCTCATAAATCTTATAGAAATCCCATTTGTGGGAACATTATTATAAAAATAGCATTTCACGTTTTTTAATTAAAAATAGTTACGTTTTAATAGCATTTCACGTTTTAATTATAACCTACCTAATATACTTTATTCTATAGGGCCTCTTAACCTAGATCAACGTTATATATCGTCCAAAAACGATCGTTGCGACCGGCGCGGCCATACAAATATTATTAACATGATTTTTTTTTAACAGATAACATTTATACAGTACTAATCGATTGACTTTCCTTCAAAACATAAAAAATTGAGTGGTGTTTAGGTACTTGTTTTTTGTGAAACCTTAAGTTTGATTTTACCACAAATTTCCTTGATTCCCACAAAGCAGAAACAAGTCGACAACACCAGATGCAGTGACATCGATTTATTTTAATCCGAGTTGGATTCTCCAATCTCCATGAACACTTAGGGCGGACTCATACATCGGAATCGCAGGCTGAATCCAGAAACAGAAATCAGAATTAGGAAATTGAAAAGCGGATGCTTGCCTCGCACTGCACACAAAATATTGCTCCTTTCCAGTTGATGTTATAATTCAAATCGTAGCATGTGGCTCAATAAATGCTATAGCTCATTAGTCTTTGCCTAATCCTATGAGATAAGGGCATGTGTGCGTACTATATAAAACAAAACATAATGACCAATACTATTTTTTATAATTGAAAATTGATTTTTTTTATGTAAAATTATCTATAAACATTTATCCGTGTTTAGTAATTTTCATCTATTTAATCATTTATATACGTAACTTCTTGTTAACCCAGTGTCAAATATTCACGACTGCCTCGGTGGCGTAGTTGTATTGCGTGCACTGAACTATCGCACTGAGGTCTCGGGTTCGAATCTCAACTCGGGCAGTGATATTGGGTTTTTTGCTCAGTATCAGTCCGGCGTCTGGAAATGTGCCCGGTTCATAGCAACAAGACCTACCCTTTTACAGGAGACCTAATTTAGCTGGTGACTATACTTGTGCTGAGAAATATAGTTTTAGAATTTTACCCTTTGTCGTAACCTGCCGCTGTCCTAATATACTTACCATCTCCCCTAAGGTAGATTAGAATTACCTCTATTCTGTTGAATGTCTTTGGAATTTCCGTGTAATAAAATAACATTTCTATTCATGAATTATATTTCCTTTATTACAAACAATCACAAACCAGCGCACTCAAGTGCATGCATAAACTTTAACATGGAAAAATACTCTCAACAATCGAGCTAAAATTATGTTCAAGAGAAATGTCAACATTACACATGATATGTTAAAACTAATATACTTATTACAATACTGTTCCTTTCACATCAGATCTTAATTATAATATGAGAATGTATGTATAGGCCTTTGGACATATATTTAATTTGATCCCTAGTGATTCGTAATTGATTGAACCATGACATAAAACTGTGATAGTCTACTCGAAGCAAGGTATATCTTTCATAATCTGTACAGTATGTTTTAGATTAAAGTATTTTATTTTATTTGAATAATTGATAGATCATAAATGTACATAGTTTAAAAGAGTACCTAAGGGCATATTCAAACATGAACATAGACTACCAAAAACCAACTTTGGTTTCACCAATAACCAAAAAATAAACCTCTTAAACCACAAAAACCCCGCACCGAAATTGAAGATCAAGATTAGTAATCCACAAACCTAATAAACGTCAGTCGCAATGCTATGTGGGCGTAAAAATAACTCGAGAAAAAAATGAATTGTCTACGTATTAAATTCACTAGTATGACGTAATGGATTGGCTACACGGGGCGAGCAGCTGGCCTGGCAGTGGACAGTTCCCCCCGTTATTATTACCTCACACACGTTTCTATAATCTATACATTAGCTTCACTTACGTACAATAAAAAATCCCTAACCACGCTGTAATGTGCTCAAGTAGTTTGCCGGCTATTATATTATGAAATGGACTTTGCTCATAAAGTTATAAGTAGCTGCTCTGACGCGGAATCCTGTAATCTGATATAGTGCATTCATTGTGGCCCTTGAAGACCTAGGTCCTAGGCGGTTGCCCCCAATCGCTACCCCCTAAGGTCGCTACTGACTTGCTCGGTAGCTCGCCCAGTGTAACTAAGCCATAGAGTTACACACTGGAGTTTTTTTATTGAGCAAAATTAAGCAAACATTAATAAATTCTGATAAAATAAAGGTTTGTACAGACTGTACTCTCAGGACTATTTTTATTAGGTAACTATAAAACTTATACTCGAAACGATTCTATACATTTCCTAATAAATCTTTATACTGTATCAAGAGTAAGCAGGGCACTAAATCATATGTTTTTTCTAAATAAATAAAAAACTCAATATTGATTTAGTTTACAATTGCTTAATAACAAACAAAATTATCAATACATAAACTCAGAGGCGCTAGTATTAAATTCGCAGGTACTCTCAGGTATAATTTTACTTTCACAATATCATCATACATTTAATATTTTATGGATCAAGAATAATAAAAAATATCATAATGTAAAAAATTAAACAGTAATAAAATTTGCTGGAAGTATCAATAAAAGACATAATAAGAAGTATTTTTGTAGCTATAGATTTAAATAAATCTAGTCCCTCTGCCTACGCCACTAAATTTAAAATTGGCGGGAATATAATCTGTATAATTTATATAGTCGACATAGGTATAGTGTAATTATTTTATGGTCAAATCGAAATATTGTCAATGTACTTGAAATCCTTATATTAATAAAGCTCTTTTTGTGCTATTTAGGTTAAAATCGGACATTGTGAAATGTGATCTACTTAGTATATAGTTTAAACACAAACTTTTAACTGATAATTTTATAATACTTTATTTGAGATTCATATTTTTTCATAAATACTTACATATTTGTTGAAAAATAATAAATAATTATAATTGAGCAAATAATAATTTTAAGACAGCCATTATTTTGAAATCTCAGAATTAAGAGCAGAAGTTGTTTGAATTGGCAAAAATTGTACAAGTAATATGTTTTTTTTTAAGTGTACAAAGTAGAGAAATATACTGATTATGTGGCTTCATATCACGCCATGTATTGCGCTGCGAGAAAACAAGCATGTTTATGTGATTTGCAAATATTTGTAAAGTTCCGCACAGTTAATATCGAGGACACAACACTTTTGTACTGTATGCTTGAGCCTAGAAAACTAGAAAGTAAATATCAGGTGTGTTTAAAACTAATAGCCTTCTTTAAAAGGACTTGTACTTTTAATTATCAGTCAAACCACTACAGCAAACAATTTAATGAATTAGAGGTTCATTTACACACGTTACACTGATACGCTGATATAATACGTCGATATCCCAGTTCAAAGTGTCATAAATAAAAGAAAATACGATAGATACGCGAAAAAAATATTCTTAGTCACCATTGTAACAAAAAATGAAAAAAGTCATGAAAAAATATTGGTACATACTACGAATGAATTATGATTTTTTTTCACTTTTAGTAACTGCGATATCGTCAATACGGTTTCACTTATTTACAGGTTTTAAGTAGACTAAATAATAATTTATAATAGGTTTTCTTATTGGAACCTATAATATTTTTCAACGGAAATTGCGCGTAATGTAAAGAGTTTTTAAAATTTATTTATGTTAAAAAAAACTTAAATCCATTATAATATAACCAGATACCATGGTGCAATACTGAGAAAAAATATAGTTTACATGTTGCAAGTTCCATAGAAAAATACGGTAGGTACATTTTCTAAAAGTCTAAAACAGACTTATAATGATTGCATCTTAAGCACAATTAATGATATATCGATTTTTATTTTATTTAAACAACTAAATTAAAAATCGAGACGATTCCTTAACGAGAGCTCAATTGGATGCTACGACCGAGTGTTAATATGTTGTATGCGAGTAACAACAGCATTTATACTTTAGTGGAGACCTTTTTACCGGCCACCTCGTACGCATTTACGCATTAAAAACGAACTTAATCTCTTCTATGAAAGAATAATCAAACATTATACAATTATGTATGTCTCTTGTATCAGTATGAATGGGAGTATATTGCCATCTCCCTCGCACGCACGCGCTGTAATAGCGGTGACATCATAATATGAATCGTGTATCTTTCATAAATAAATATAAATAGACATTGCATATTACAGCTTGGGTAGCTTAAACTTATAATAATAAATAAAAAGCATACGCATTTTATAGGAATATCTCCATAGTACATACATTCGATTTGTCGTCGCTTGGTCGCGGCATCCGATACGTCGCATCGCGTCGTGCGATTGTACACAAATGGCACTTGATAACATTCCAATACCAAAACTACCCTCAAGGCACCGAAATCCCATCCCCTATCACATACCCTTATAGGGTGCATAAACAACATTCTATCTTATTTACAATAACTCCTTTACTCATTTAAATCAGTGTTTTAACTAAACAATGTAGCTTATTTTGTCAATATCTGCAAATAATGTACTAGTTAGAGCTTGGAATTAAAAAGCTGTTTATGATACTAATTCTTGAAACTGAAATATGAAGAAATAAAACTAACATAATTTTATATGAGATATAATAATTTCTTGAATATATTAAAGAGCAATTATCATTAATCAGTTAAAACATTGATTTATGAGCAAGGGAAATATAATGTAGTGGAGACAAACATATGTTGCCCATTCCTATTTTAAATAGACTACCTAATCTTAATTCACCTAAAGCTATTGGCCTTTTGATATTCTCTAAAGGACTGGATTCTTAATTATCATAAATCAGATCCACTGCTGGGAATAGAACCCCATCAAGAATGGCAGTATCTACTTCTCAATTGGTGAAATAAAAATAAATTATCTACTCTAAGAAGCGGCTCATATCTCAACACAATAGCTATTTTTTTATTTATTAATTAAACATAATATAGCAAAACATATTTCATTATCATAAAATATTTCATCATAAATGTTTTTTTAATGTAAAAAAATTTAAATATTTGGAATTAATCTAAAATAATAATGGAAGGCAAAATTTAATTTTACTTGTATAAAATTTACGGAAGCTTACCTACGACAAAATAAATAACAACAATGAAATCCGCTTACGACGTCTACCATAATACCTACTCTCTTAACAACAAATTTTGTTCGAATAGAAATTAAACTAAAAAAAGTATAACTAAAAATATCGAGTTCCCATAATTTTCATTTTTACTATAACATAAATTGTCCACAACCATATTTATATCAATCTTAGACTTATCATAGCAAAACCGTACGTAATTGTTCGGTTTCTCAAAATAAGCAGTAAAACGAACGAGATCAAATATACAGACTTAGTAATTATTTTTAAATAATATTCTTCGAAGTAGAGTAGCTATATTGTTCTTGTACAGTATTCTTCAAATATGATATTTAACAACGAGATGTTACGTCCTTTAACGGTTTCCAGTATTATAACAGCCTGATCACTTGTATACCCACTAGCTAAGCTTGGAATACCCTTAGCAATAAGCCGGTACATCCAAATCTTAATGCATGTAATGATCATGTCTATTTACTTTGCCACTACAGACTAACAAAAAATACTCTCTCTCTTTCTACGTAGTCCGCATGTAACGAACTATGTGGACTTGGGGTTTGAGCAATACCTATAAGAATGAATAAATGGAATGACTCATCAAAAATATCACCTATATATAAATTTATGTATATGCTTGCATAAGGTAGAGCGTTAACCACAATAGAAAATAATGTCTATATTTTATGTCAGCTCGACACTACTTTAATACGTCTGCCGCACTTGATGACACATCACACATAAATTAATGAACGTTTACCACTCCTTTCGACATTTGGAGAATCATTGCGTACGCGGGGTTGCCATAATTAAAAAAGCATTCCTTTGAATTAGATTTTTTTTTCAAAAGCTCACTGAATTAAAATAAAATCCATTTACATTCTTCCCTTATTTAGTACGAAGTACCTGGTTGACTGAGCCTTGCTCGGATGATTTTTTAATACTATACATGGCATTCATTACTTTAAAGTAGGTCCTAAAACTATTTTACATTTCAAGAAAATATTCACGACTGAAGTCAAATGAGTCGATACCTACAGTTCATCATCATCCACATGACATCCACTGCTGAACATGGGCCTCTGCATCCAGCGTGATCCTGTGATACCTACCTTACCTAACTAATAAAAAATGGGTTCGTCAGTGGTTCAGGTTTTATATTAAAACTTAGGTTTCATAATTTTTCCATATTGAATTACATCACGAGTAGATACATGGTTCAGTTCTCATACCTTGTCTCAGTTACGAATTGATAAAAGACGAATGTTCTATATTTATTATCATTGTTTAAGATCATTATATCCGCACCTAATTTAGTCTTAATAATATGTTTCGCGGTTTAGTTTCTCCCCCTTTAGCTGCCCTAAGCTAGTGGTTAATAAATATGAACATACCATATTTATACTTAAGGTACATCTGTATTAAATTAATCGGTTCAATTTCTTTCCCCTCTCATTTTGGGGTTAGTGAAAAAATAATATCTCATATTAATTTTCAAGGTTCAAGATATCCCCAATCCCCATACTGTGCAACACAATCGAAGGAACATCGCTTGCTCCCCTCTTTTAACCCCCTTAGTTAAGGGTAAAAAAAATATCCCATAGTTATTTTTAACTTTATAGATATCCCCATACCAAATTTCATTACAATCGGTTCAGGAGTTTAGTTCCTGCCCCCTTTTGTCCCCTTTAGTCAAGAGTAAAAGAAAAGAATTAACATACCATATTGTTTTTTCACGCTTAAGGGATTCCCATACCAACTTTAATTAAAATCGGTTCAACGGTTTAATTTCTCCCACTTTTACCCCTTTAATAATGGGTTAATAAAATAAATAATATCTTATGTTTGTTTTCTAGGTTTGAGATATCGCCATACCGAATTTCACTACAATCGGTTCAGCGGTTTAGTTTCTCCCCCCTTTGATCCCCCTTAAATAGGATTTAATAAAAAAAATAACATCCCATATTTGTTTTCAACGGTCAAGATAGCCCAATACGGAATTTCATTACAATCGGTTCAATGGTTTAGCATCTCCCCCTTCTAACCCCACAAGTTTGGGGTTGATGAAAAAATTGAATAAGTATCCCAATTTCATTTTTTGGAGCTCATACTTCCAATTCCAAAATTTTATCTAAATCGAAGGAGCTATTTCTGAGAAACCAATGATATATACAAGTTTAGCGCGTTTAAATGAGTTGATGATGTCAAAATAATTATTATATTTGGTGGGAACAAAATACAAAAAGGTGATTTGTTAAAAAATGCCTAAAAACATGGAATACAAGATTTATGGCCACTAAAAGCATTAATATATTTACGGGCTAAGCCCTTAAAGCTAGGAAATGAGCTAAACTGTGAATACACAGGACATTTTTTGCTAACAATAATACCACACCGTTATTTAAAATACTCAATTTCCAACATACTGTATAATAAAAATCAGTCACAATGTGTGGAAATTAATAGGCGGATGTATTTGTAAATAACGTACAAACTTTTCTGTTCGTGTTTCTCCTGAAATGTATGGAAAATAAATGAAAACAAAACGAAAATGCGTGTGAACACGTCTTTACACCTCTTCGTTTTTTATGCAATTTTATGACGAGACGAGGATGTTGCTCACTTGATAATAACCGATACGACTACTTATAATATAGCGGCGAAATACAGAATATTAATTTACAATCTGCATCTCACTGCACTACGCTCTACACCCACCATTTTGATATTTTTTCGCGAAAATAAGGTTAGAAGACGTGTCCAGGTACTAAAGTAACATAATATGCAATAATTGACGAAACGGTTGACCCACGTTTTCAATATGTAGAAGTAAGTTTTGAAAACAATATTCTGTAATGTCGACGTTAAATACATTATATAAATCCATTTATAATCAACTCCCGCGCATCAAAAACGAATAACCAGAACTTAGATACGTATCCAGGGTAAACACTAATGGTATAATTATTAAAGGAAACTAAATAAATCAAATCAATATTAACCCTTTTTTTCATTTCTCCTTACCTGAGTGAGGCGCATCCTTTCACATCTGAAACATATTTTTTAGGTTAAGAACTTCTCTTCAGTAAAAGGTTCTGTATGACAGACGGGAAGCGACTTTGTTTTATACTATGTATAGTTTATAACAAAATGCATGATCAATATTGCGTGTGCTTGTGTACTAACTTGTCGAGCATGTCGTCGTCCCGCAGCAGCTGGTCGAGGTAGTACATGTGCACGGCGCGCATGCGGTGCGCCGACACTCGCGCGTGCGGCGCGCACGGCCCCGCGCGCACATACGAGAACTGCGCGTCGTCACGCGGCGTCACGCGCGGCACCGCACGCATCGCGCACATGCCTGCCAGTGCGAGAGCAACAACCGACTAACTACTCCGTGGGATTTTAACGAATATTGACTTATACAGTGGTCTCGGACGACAAAATGTGAAATCGGTAGAGTTGCCAAGTAAAATCGGTGTATACCAAAAAACAAGCAATATTCAATAAAATCTGTTTATTTTAAACTATAGGAACTATAATTCCACCAAAAGAAGGTAATTGCAACAAACAAGAGTTACGCGTACAAAAAAATCCAAATTTTGCCGCCTCTTTTAAAGTACTGCCCCCCGCCGCTCCAAACAGTAACATATTTAACAAAGGAATCGTAAAATATATGAGAAAAAGGGTTATACTTCAAGTTGCTGAAAATAAAAAAAAAATCTTCTGGCTTTCTAAAAATCGTAGAAAAATCACGTGATTTCGGTATTTCGGTAAATAAATACCGAAAAATCGGTAGGTTCGAGACCACTGTTATGTAGTGACTTACGTCGATATTACATTATCAATGTAGGTAAGTTTAACGGCAAAAATGTAACATATTTCTTGAGATAAATTTGACACAGAATATTTTTTTTACATATTTAAAAACTAGCTTTTGCCCGCGGCTCCACCCGCTTTAAAAAGTTTTTCCGGGATAAAAGTCCCGCTTTATATTTTCCCGGGATAAAAAGTAGCCTATGTGTTAATCCAGGACATGATCTACCCGTGTGCCAAATTTCATCGAAATCCGTTCAGTAGTTTTTGCGTGAAAGAGGAACAAACATCCATACATCCAAACATCCATACATTCTTACAAACTTTCGCCTTTATAATATTAGTAGGATTTTATAATTTACGTATATTCGGTATTTTGTTCTACAACTAATGGCTATTCAAATAACTAAAAACTAAATTATGAGTAAAGAATTAAAATACTGGTTGTATTTAAAATTTAAATGAGCAATAAAACAGCAACATGGGACATTAATGTATTCTCGTGATAAACCAACACTCGTACCGGCTGTGTGTGAGGTGTGTGGAGCGTCCCGTCCTAGAACCGCAATTCCTCGGAGCTCACGCGCGGATTATACGTCTGATACTTTAGTATGTCCTAAGGCCTAAGCCATTTGACGAATTACAACACAATATTATATTATTGACATGAAATCAGATGTGTCATTTGAGGGAGAAACAAGTATTATATTTAACCGACGTCAAAAAAGAGGTTAATCAAATCGAAGTAAGTATATATTTTTAAACTCACCCGTGATGTACACGTCCTCGAGGTGGAAGTAGCTGGTGGTGAGCGCGGCGCGGTAGAGCGCATGCGCCGTGTCCAGCGACAGCGCGTACGCCGTGCCAGACAAGTAGCGCGGGTACACGCGACCGCCGAACATGTACGGCGGGCTGTACCTGCAACAATACCGTCTTTAATAATTGATATGTTTATCGTATGAAAGTTTGGAGGGGGTTTGACGTGAGACAATTTTCTGAGGTATATAAGACGACTATAACAAAACTGATAAGTTTAATGTATTTCAACGTAAAAAAATAAATTTATAGAAATAGAATTTGTGAATTTTAGAAGTTTTATGTAACATATCCACAAGACGAAATGTGATGACTGACGACAATAGGGTACTTGACTAGTTTTTTTTAATACTTTCGTCAAAATTCGACATACAGTCATCCAAAATCTAAGGATTTTTTTTTCCAAATTATTTTACAAAGCAGATCTATTTATAACTAACTAGAAATGTTTCAATTAACTCCATTCTTTTACAGTTACCATTTGTTATTAGAGTCCTGCACCGGCCTGGCTCCGCATATCAGGTCCCCGATCAGCAGGTACTCCTTCTCCTTGCGGCTTCTGACCTTGGCTTCGAAGATCCGCGACCGGTTGCGAAGATTCTCCACCAAGTTTGGCACGTTTATGTACATGTCGTCGTCAGTCTTCAGGATGTAGTGAACTGGAATGATGAAGATGTAAGATCAAGGTCAAGTTTTAATATTATGGTCAATATCATAAATAATTTCGCATGTAAAAATGTGACAAGATATCCAGTGTTTTTTTTTAATCTGTGGCAGGGTAAAGTGGCACCGCAACACCGGATGGTAAGCGGAGAGAAGTCCAAAAACATGCCAATAGACAAAAGACAAGCATCCCCGGACGGTCGACACAGTTATGCTGGCCTGCTTAATTGCTTATTCACACTCCGCTTAAAGCACCCCAAGTCCATACAAGTCAAGGACTTATGCTTAAGTACACTTAAAATTCAACACAATAAGGTCACATTCCTCGTTCAAAAGCAGTGTGAACGAAAACATGGACGTAAGGTCAAAGTTATATAATTGGGCGATGAATCAGTTTTACCAGTGATGTGATGATGTCAAAGTTAACAAAAATAATATTACAATTTGTGAAATAATATCTTTACCACACCTACTTTATCAGACGTAGGAGTCTCGTACGCGAGAATTGAAAAAGACAAAATGCATTGTATTTATTTTTAGCCAAGAAGCAGTATACAAGTTACAATAAAAACATCTTCAGTGTAATTACTAGGAATTGTAAAACTTAACAAAAAATATCTGAGGGTGATACCGAAGTTACAATTATGTTCCTACTGTTTATGGACGCTCGTGCAGTTAACCACAGATGAGAGGCTCGCTCGTCTCGTCATCGAGTTGCATAAAAAAATGCATCAAAATCCAACTTACCCTTGTCATCACATTTATGCGTAATCCACTTCAGCATCATAATAGATTTCAACGTCAAATTATTATACGAATCAATAAAGTCCTCTTGTATTATATCCCCATGGACAGTAATTTCTTCCTCAATTCTACTTTGTACTCCAGTATAATTATCACTAGACGGCAAACCCAAAATAAAAATCAGTTTAAAATCCACTTCAGTGTTGCCAGTTTCCACTTTCTCAGTAATGGGGAAGTTTTTATCGTGTTTGAGCATCGACAAAACTTTTTCCAAACTAGGCGTCTCTTCATATCCTTTGGGCGGAATTTTCATAATATTTGTGTCGTAGACGTAATCGTAATTTTCTGTCTGGTCGCCCAGCTCTTTGTTCATATCGAATTCTGGCAATACGTCATCTTCAAACCGTTTCTCTATCTCTGGCTTCACAGTAACCAGGTTATTTTGCAACGCTTTGGCCAACTCTGGCAATAGTTTGGCAAAGCCTGACTCCCGCCTATTTCTTTTCAGGATTTTGCTTTTGTTAAGACCTTCTGTATAAAGATCATAACTATAGTTATAGTTTCTATATTTCTCTTTAACTTTGGCGGCTAATTTAGATATCTCTAGGTACTTCTTGTAGTTGCCCCACGTTTTTCGGATGGCGGTTCGCTGTTCGAAGTTTGTCGTTGACGAGCATACGACAATGAGGAGGAACAGCTTATTCGTCTGTTGTTTATGGCACACGTCTGTCGGTTCGTGCAATGTTGTTATGTTATTCGGATGGACGTACACTTTTGTATCCCGATTTGCGTTCGCTGACCAACCTGCTACTAAGGCTGCAAAGATTACAACATAAAGAACAATTACATATGTTTTAGACTGACTTTAGAAACATAACTTCTTATAGTTACTTAAGCTTTTACTGGTAGTATGTCCCACTGTCTATTTCTATCACCAAACAGCAATGTGCATGCACTGTTGTGTTTTATTTTCAAGTACATTGTAGCCAACGTGATTACTAGGCATTATGAGACTAAACACCTTATGTCTCCGAGTGACGAGCGCAGTACAGTGGCACGCAGTATTGGGTAATCCAAAATTCTGTATGGTGTTGCTACTGTTTGTAGGCGGTTTTATCGATTACCAACAGGCGAACGGCATGCTCGTCTCGTCATTTATCTACAAGAAAAAACACCCCTCTCTTCACGTGGGAGGTTAAAAAAAACCCTAAGCCAGCTTACCTTTGGGAGGCTGATCACTAGCTCTGTTATAAAAGGGTATGTAGAGGAAGGCGCACAGTATGAGCACGGATACGGGGAATATCTTCAGCATCAGCCTGTAGGTGCAGCGGCTCGGTCGCCTCTCCGCCTTGCCCTCGCGCGTGTACGGCGCGAAATGCCTATACTTGTCATATCTGCAACCACGTAACTTTTCGCATACACACATTGACGCGATAGGCAGAAGCACAACTAGTGTACCCACTTCTCGCCGTGAGTATTTCCTCTCATATTGTGATAGGGGGTAAGTCTTTTGCCACATGGGCCACAAATTAGACACTTTGGCCTGACACTGTGTAGAAAAACCCAATATCACATATCAGTTTAAACTTAATAGGATTTGCGAGAATCCATTTGAATTACCATATGATCTATTTACCGGGATTTTCTCCGGTTTTTAGCGTTATGTCCACGCCAATAACTGTTAAGTTTTTCACGACTTCATTAAAAAAGCACCGAATTTCTTCCATGGCTTAATACTCAAAACGTCCTTGTTTATCTAAATAAAGTTATGGCAACCCTAGTATGAAATACCACATTGTCTATCGCTGGCAAAAAAGTAAAGAAGCACCATTATAGATGGGCTTAGTAATTAACTGGACATTGCAGTTTTTTTGGAAAACCAGGAATGACGAACGCAGTTGAGTGCCGGAAAGTATTGTGGCGTTTATTATCAGAGGAGTGGCTTGTTCATACTCGTCTCAGTCTACATAAAAAATCCCTTCGTAAATAAACAGTTATCAGGTCTCCTCGCGACGTTTCCATAATAAAAGCGCGCGAAATTATAACACTTCACTTGAACTTTTAAAATTATTGTAATGATGAATAAATCAGACCTGTAGGTGAGAAGTGGGCTTGCTCCATCCTTCCCTGACGTCAGTCTGTAGTCACCCAGCCAGGAGTCGTGTGTTGGCGACTCTTCCATGTAACGAGACTGGTGACAAAATTATATATGAGACGCGGCACGATATCAACTAGAATGTATGAAGCTGTAAGAAAGTAAATGTAATCTTAGCAATATTTAGGAGTAACAGGCTTGGAATAATCATCTCTCGTCAGTCCATACTCTGTTTGGACGGCACTGCACTGACCATCAGGTGCTGCGGAGTCACACTGCTGTGCTCGTATAAGAAAATACAAAAAGGTAACACCTATATTTTGAACTATTATAATTTAATTTGATTTTAATATTCTATGCAAAGTGCATTATAATACTACGGAAGTCTAACGTAGTGTTTATATCAAAGAGCATTATAATACTACGAAAAGTTTATATTCTCTTTTTACGGAAGATTCTGTTTCCATGACAATCTTAACTGTTGTCTTAGTAACGGAGTCAGTACCAAATAGCTAAATACATAACATACAGGGTGTTTCGTAAATAAAGGGGATTATACGTAAGGGACTGATTCTACAGCTCATTATCCTAAACTAATTTGGTTATTGTTCTTGAAAACCCTAGGGTTATTAAAAACTAGGAATAATAACATTTTCAATAACAATCACGTACATATGGTTTTTAATATTCATATTTTTATTTATTTTTTTGTTAAATATTGCCAAATAGTTGGGCACTTATTTGGAATAATATCTATACTAATATTATAAAGCTGAAGAGTTTGTTTGTTTGTTTGTTTGTTTGAACGCGCTAATCTCAGGAACTACTGGTTCGAATTGAAAAATTATTTTTGTGTTGAATAGCCCATTTATCGAGGAAGGCTATAGGCTATATAACATCACGATGCAACTATTAGGAGCGAAGAAATAATGGAATATGTGAAAGAAAACGGGGAAAATTATTCATCCTTGAGGTCTTCCATTGCGTACACTGTGAAAACAGTTCAAGATACTAAAAATATATGTATGAAAGAATTATTCCTCTTGAAATGATCTAAAAAAATGTCCGCAACAGTATATGTCTATCTTTTAAGATTAACTCACTAGAACCGTTTTTATGGTAATCAAATTTGGTCGAAATTAATGCATTATTTGTTAAGAGTTGTATCAACGTCATAGAGTGATTCAACGGGAAGGTTTTTATGTACTTTTAGCCCGGAAAAACTTAATAACGCGGGCGAAGCCGTGGGCAAAAGCTAGTTGATTATAATTAGAGAAAACTAAAAGCAGTGATATCCGAAAATACATTTATAAAAAGCATTTAAATTATCTTTTTTTATTTAAATTTCGAATGTCACTTTTACGGCCAGTTCTTTATTGTTACTGGCTGGTTTCACAGGGCAAGTATAAAAGTGTCGTTACAACTTTTCGTGAGAATTTTTTCCGTCTAGCCCCCTTTCACAACGCGCGATAAGGAACTTTGTTCCAAAAATCTATAACCATTAACAAAATCATCTTTCAGTACCCATCGTGAAGTTTTTTTTACAACATAATATGTCGGAAATGGCGTGCTCCTGCATGCCCTGCATCTTCGTATACAGAAAGCCCTTGAACATGGACCAAACCATGTTTAAGGACAAAACCAAAGTTTTTATTGTTGGTCTACGGTACGGCTTCGTTAATTCTTTACAGCAATTACTCCGCTATAGTAATAAGCTGCTAACAAAATCTAAAAAAAGAAATCTAGAGGGTTCAGACCAAGTGTTCGTGGTGGCCATAGAATTAGTCCTAGCTGGCCGGTCCACCTGTTGGGATACAAACTGTCTAAATAGTCACTGTCGTGGCGTAGTTGGCGGGACAGCCTCCGTTTTAAAAACCTTATGAAATACAGAATTTTTTATAATGATGAGACATTTACACTGTTGTATTCGTTTTACTGTTGTATTGATATGTGGACGGTCAACTATTTGTGATTTTAATAGTTGAATGCTCCACTGTTTTGTTTCCAAGTGGTGTGGTGACGCCACACTACTCCCCCTCAAGCGAAGCGTACGGAGGGTTTCGTTGGGCGTTCGATCTTGTGGTTTAGGGCTGCTTCGGCGTCGGCGCTGTTTTTTTTTTATGGCATGGAATGACGAGATGAGCAAGCCGTTCGCCTGACGGTAAGCGATACGACCACCCATAAACAGTAGAAACACCATCCAGCACCTTGATTTACAAAGTAATGTGTGGCATTCCACTGCGCTCGTCATCCTGAGACATAAGATGTTAAGTATCATTATGTCCTGTAGTTACACTGGCTACAATACCCTTCAAACTGATACACAACAGCGCATGCACACTGCTGCTTAGCGGTAGAAATCGACATTGCGGTGATACCCACCCAAACGGAATCTTACATATGAGAGTCTTGCCACCAGTAAAAAGTGTTTCCAAAGATCGTGGCCCTTCAGCTGATGTGTTTGACTTGTGCAGTATAGATCTTGTTATTGTGAAGCCGTATTGGTTATACAGAGAGACAGCCTTAAGTCTATAGGTGGGACGCGACGGTAGAGCGCCGTGGTTACTGGATTTTAATAGTATTTCCGCTGCGTTCGATAACTTAATAGCGTCCATCCTAAAAAGCAGCTGTAGGTGGACTACTTACTGTCGTTTCGGATGAATATGGGGTTGCATGCCGTTGGGTCTTTATAGGCAAATGTGTGCTTGCTTTTCGCGAAACTTTTCTGGACGGGTGACAGCGGACATTGATGAGTTACACGGTGGACGAATTCTGTAGGTATCTTCAATATTCGACTGTGTAGACACGAAGAAATCGGAAAGAATTCGTAGTTTGCGTCCGTTTGGCGTACATCCTCAGTGAGGGCTCATGTTATTGTTGCGTAGGGCTGTGCTGTGTGCGTATATAGAGTAGCGCATTCAGCAATCCTAGGGCGGTATTAATAAATCAATCTCAAGTTTGAGTTACATCTCAAGTGGACATAATGTATTGAGCTATTCATACATTGTCTACTTGAGATGTAGTTCGAACTTGAGATTGATTTATTAATACCGCCCCTAGAGGTCAGCGTGCGTGTGCGCCTTATGTTATAAGTGCGGCCTCAAGTGTGAGATGCGGTTATTTCACTTGTTTGTTTGCTTGTGTAGTAGTTGTTCGCATTCGTGTGGCGTCAAATTTCTTCATAAGCGTGTTAAATAATGCAGACTCTAACTGGCGGCTTTGGTAAATTGTCACTCGCGGTGGACAACCAAATCGTGATATCCATCCTTCCTAGAATATTTGTTATAGTAGCGCTTCAGGCCACTTATTTGTAGGGAATGATTTTTTCGTAGTTCTAACACGTGGGTGGCTTATTTTGCGTTGCGGTTTGTAAGCATAGTCAAGGACTTCGTGTTGACGTATCACATGTCAAAGTTCGTTGAACTTCAGGTAGTCGTCTTGGGACTTTGAAATGTAGCTTCGTTGTTATTTTTTGCTTTTAAGGGTTGTAAATGGGTGTCAGCATCTTGATTTTCGACAAGTTAATTGTAGGCGGTGAGTGTTTTGTTTGCTGTAGGCTTTATTCGTGGCAATACGTCCGCTGCTTGATTTCAGTCGCTGACTTGGCTTGTTTATGCGACAGAAAGGTAGGACTCGCGTAGAAAATGCGATGCGGCCTACTTCTCGAGGTATCTCGAGCGCCGAATGCTCCATTTTCTTTGTAGATGTGCTAAGGGTATTTTTGTTTCCTTTTCTTCCTCGTGTTGTCACCAGTTGCAGGAGTGCAGGTTGCGTCGGCGGAGAATACGCCGGTCTTGGATCACGGACTGGTGGTAGGTCTCTCATATGTAAAAGTACGTCTGGATGGGTACCTCTCCATTCGACCGCGCCAAATGGAGACGACCGCGTTCAGTTCTAACCGACCCAGAGGACGATATCACTCTGGCCATCCGCCGCAAAAACGAGTTCTTGAAACTCATATACTCCACAAGACCGCCCTCGCCGTCGAGGACCTCGCCGCACTCCCCCCCCCTCCCTCCCCCGAACACACTAACAGTTCCAGCCCGTGTGCCGACGAAATAAACAGATAGGATTAGGTTAAACACCTATCTTCCCCACTAATTGTTGATGTCTCATCCTCTCCCAGTGGCCGTTCTGAGCCGAGGTTCGTAGCCCGTTAGTGGATTGCCCTCAGCATGGTCATTTAACATAAAAGAGTTGCGTGGTGTGGCCAAAAAAGCCAACTCACGTCAGGCTACTGGCCATAGGAAAACTGTCAAAAAAAGGTGGGTACCACCGCAATGCATTTCTATTTCTACTGCGAAGGAGCAGTGTGCATGCACTGTTATGTATCGGTTTGAAGGACATTGTAGCCAGTGTAACTACGGGACATAATTGGACTTAAGATCTTATGTCTCAGGATGATGAGCTCAGTAGTATGCCACACAATACTTTATGAGTTGCTGGATGGTGCTGCTAATATTTATGGATGGTTGTACCGCTTACCATCAGGTGAAAGGCATGCTTGTCTTGTCATACAATGCAATAAAAAAAACAAGTTGTCAATTGTGGTGGGGCTGCCAGCGAACCTGTTTGGTCTCTTGTATGTTAGATGCTGCATTGTTAGCTCTTAACTTTGTTATCGGCCGGCGTCTGGTATGTGGAAGGTAAACTATTTTATATTAATTGTTGAATGCTCCACTGTTTCGTTGCCAAGTAGTGGTAACACCAAACACTAAGACATCTAGTAATGCTATACCACCTACATAATATACAGAGGCTCCACCGGCAATTAATTAATTTCTTTTCACGTATCATTGCCCATAACGGCGATCGTTTCAAAATATGATGGGGCAACATAACACGAATAAATTACACAACTAACTACGCCTTACTTGGATTATATGTATACTCACATATCTATTAGCGTAGAGTATCTAATGAACTTACAAGGTCTTGTCATGTAATTTTCTAATGCAGATGTTGCGGATACTTCAATAGAATTTCTCACAGTTCGTACTCTTATAATAATTATACAATTTATAACTTACCACGGAAGAACTGTAACGCGAAAAGTTTGAAGAACTGCACTGAGGTTGAATCTGATGTTTTTACGTTATAATATATTGGACAAGTGACTTATAACTTTGTAAATAATTGTTAAAAATTAAATAATATAATGTGTACAAGTACTAGGTGCGCGGACTGCGGTGCGCAGTGTTGCCAGATGTTTGACGGTTGAAGTCGCCTAAAGTCGAGAAAATTCGAAGTAGCCTAAGTCGCCCACATGTGTGAGGACGCGGAGAGCAAAAAAAAAAAAGGTCCCCAGTTTTCAATAGTTATGTGTAAGGGGGATCTTAAATATCCTCAAATTCGACAAAAACAATGCATAAAACACGAACTTTCCGAAGTAGCCTAAATTGGCGACTAATCACCATTCACCTAGCCTAAACGGCGACCAGTCGCCATTCGCAATTTTGGTCGCCCCGACACTCTTCAAGATAGCCTAAATGGCGAAAAGTCGCCTAATCTGGCAGCACTGGTCAGCAGCCCGCAGCCGTCATGTCAGTCAGGTGTCATTTGTCAACTATCAAACTCAACCACAGAACACTATAATGCGCGCATTAGACAGTAGGTTTTGCTGTCCGTTTTACCACAGTCACGTCCGTGAGTGACGAATAACCTATCGTCTAATGTGGTGATTGACGGTTGAGTGACGAATATCTGAATTTTTTGATATGCGCGTCGCGCAACCATCAGTCATGACTTTTGCGGGATCGTCTAATGGCATTTCGTCCCGCAAACGTCAGTCAGCGCGTGGACAACGGTGGAGTGGGACATATTGTGTTGAGTCGGAGAGGCGCTGGCGCACCCGCGCGGCCAATTACCTTCTCCGACAGTCGCAGAAAAAATTTATTGTAAGTTTTGAAACAAGTTATTAGTTAGTTAGTTTTGAGTGGTGGTATACCACGAATCTTTAATAGTTAGTCTATACTAATGTTATAAAGAGGAAAGATTTGTTTCATTTTGTAAATTCTTTCACTAATAAGAAGATACATTATTCCTCAGTACTATAGGGTACTTTTTCTTTATTATCTTATTAGATAATTTTATCCAATAAGATAATAAAAAAAATTGTTGTCATACTTTTGTATCTCGTATTTCAGACAAAATTTATCTATAGGTACTAATATAACAATTGCGAAAACTTTGATGCTTTTTTTTCTCAATCACACCAGTACGGCTAAACATCCAGATCGAATGAAATTTGGCACAAAGATAGATTATAGTATAGAATAACACATAGGCTACCTTTATCCCTGGAAAATATATATAACTTTTGTTCCGGATAAAAAAATCAAACGGGCGTGGCCGCTAATAAAAGGTGGGTAAAACAAAAGTATGGCTATAAAACTATCTTTTCAGTAAATATTTTACCCAACGCCTTCTTGTTACACGTTTTTAATCTCAATTCCCTTTTATTTTACAAGTATTCATACCAAAACGAGTGAAAACGTGTGTTCTCCGCAAAATCTTGCGTATGACTGAAGATAATTTTGAGTGATAGTGTAATGTCACTTTGTTTTCATAAATCATCCGTCAGTCATGAGTAATGAAATTGAATGCCGTTTGTGTGAGCGTCTAAAGCACGCATTACTCTAGGAGAACTCAACTCTCAAGCACTTTCATTTTTATTGGCATCATTTTCCTCAGAATAATAACTAAATCCATTTACGCACCAAGGTAAATTTTAATTTCACCTTTTTGAATGATACGTACTATATAATAGCTAAGCTTTTATGTATGTAATACATCTGTAGTATATATTTTGACTCATAGTCCACGCTCATTACTTTCTTTCGCACTTGGTTTAACAATAATAAACAAATAAATGAAAACTTACAATAAGTACCGTGCACCGTTTACTTAAAATTATACCACTGATATCTAGTATATAAGCAAAAACAAATCATTACTTTGATCGTTACTTTACTAACTGTTCATTGAAACGGAACGTCCTATTATTTACAATCACTTTGACAATTATATTTTTACCAAATTCTTGTGATAAAAAAAAAAAAGACACAATACTTGGGAAAAAATGTCCTTCGGTGTGTCGAAGTCGCAAATATTATCGCTTTACAAAATGCTTTTGAGGGAATCAGAGAAATTTCCGAATTATAATTTCAGGTACAACTTTTTGTGTTACTAAATTATATAACCTATAAATTGTTTTGGTAAATTAGTAAAATAATCTGTAGGATTTCATGTGTATGTAGGACTTTCTGTGTACCTTAAGTTTCCTGTATGATTATAAGCTAGTTTTATGTAAAAACAACAAGCATGAAATAAAATTGCATCACAATTACATGGGGATTGTGGATAATAATACTGCTGATTTCCCGTAGTATTATAATGCTCTTTGCTGCTGATTTACCGTGACATTACTAGTTTCATATATTTTGATAGTCCCCTTATAGTTATGACAAACTAAGCTGGCCTGTATGACAATTCAATGTGTTCTCGAAGCTATATCTTTCTTAGAATGTCTAACAAAAAAAATTTAAAATACGTAACTACTAATACTTTTAAAAATATAATCTTTATCTTTAATTTCTACGCCTTTTTACTCGTTTTACTATCTAGGCGGTACGCTCCTGTCATCTATGCTTGGTTCTAAGTTTGCGTAGTGGTTACATTCTCTTTGTCATAACTAATTGGTGTTTATTTGAATATCTTCACTAGATATTGTGTAGGACGAAGCGCAATGAAACTCACGTAGAACGAGACTGATCTTTATTAGGACGGTAGATCGAGAACGGGTATCGTCACACTACCCTCGACTACTTTACAAATATTTCTACTTGCTAATCTTATAATTATAGGTACGTACATACCACTAATGTCAAATGTTTTAGATATATTGCTCTTTGCTACTATCCTAAAAAAGTTATGATATTATTTTAACATCTACTTGACATTGGCAAAATCACTGATGAAACAGTGGAACCATTTTAAAAGAAGAAGAATTACAAACACTTATAATGTTCTCCATACATTATAACAAAGAGTAACATACTTATGTTTGAATGAATATTCTAAAACTATACTAAAACTATGAGCAAGGTCACTAGAATCTGGCAGAATCGAAACATCTCCAATGCCACTAAAATGAGACTGGTACGAACTTTGGTATTCTCCATTTTCTTGTATGCATCCGAATCCTGGACGATCCGCGCTATGGACAGGAGAAAGATCGACGCTCTAGAAATGTGGTGCTGGAGGAGGATATTGCGCATACCGTGGACAACAAAGAGAACCAATGTATCCATACTCAGCCAGCTTGAGATCGAAACCAGACTCTCCACAATCTGCTACCAGAGGATCCTCTCGTACTTTGGCCATGTAGCACGAAGGCAGTCAGACAATCTGGATAAGCTGGTTGTGGTGGGTAGTGTAGATGGCAAAAGACCTAGAGGCCGAGCACCTACCCGATGGTCTGACACTATCAGGGAAGTCATGGGAGTCCCAGTCACGGAGGCCCTGCATCAGGCACAGAACAGAGTGGAGTGGAAGCGGCTCGTCACCGCCACCACCAAGGCTTACCAAAGCGGGCACGACCTTCAGTAATGAAGAATACGTCAAAGAAGAAGATACTAAAATAAAGAATATAATCTTGATTCTTATATCAAAGTGACTCCTTTACAATGTAGTATACTGCAGTTTATGAGTGTAGGGTTGGAAAACTTTTAAATCGCTTTGCAACTAAACGTAGCCAATAGGGTAGTTGACTACTTTCATTTTACTACAAGTATGAAAAATGTATGCTATCCAAAATCTAATGGAAAACAAAATTTCTAAATTGGCGCAATAGTAACTAAGTTATAAAGCTTTGAAATTTGGTGGAAGGGTTAGCTGTCAATTAACGGCAATACTGGGCTGTGTCGTCATCAAGCGCCGTCGGCCATAACGCTGCGTGCGTGCGAAAGAGATACCGCGATATCCCCGCCATGCCCCCACTTATGCTCATAAGAGTATTTCAAAATTGAATAAGTGTTTTATTTTTCAATCGATTTTGATGCCGATTTCACAGAAGAATTTCTTTTTCGTATCCTTTTCAGTTACATCTAACATAATGTAAAAAATGAAACATAGGAAACTACCCTATTACTGAAAAAGTCTAAACTTAGGGTGCAAACAAAAACACTGCTGTTAATTTAAAAAATATGTTTAAAGTATGTTTTGAAACAGTATTGAACAATGTGTTAGATATTTTAAAAAAATATATATTTTATACTTGAAGAAAGAAAACGAAAATCTCCAAAGTGAATAATTTAAACCTTAACACTATATTTATTATTTTATTTTCAGAACACACTCGCAATCATTTTATTGTAATGACTTATAACCAATTTAAAAGTTATGATTTTTCTTTCAGAAAATCAACATAAACAACTAAAAATAACTAACTTCTGATATAAAAGAAACTCCTTATAGCTGATTGTAATAATATGGAAGACTAGCTTTTGCCAGCGGCTCCGCCCACGTTAATATTTTTTTGCGGGATACCCGCTTTATGTTTTCCTGGAATAAAAAGTAGACTATGTGATCCAGGACAGGATCTACTCGTGTGCCAAATTTTATCGAAATCCGTTCAGAAGTTTTTGTGTGAAAGAGTAACAAACATTCATCATAAACTCCTTGAATAATAAATCGATTGCATTGAAGAATCGGTTATTTGGAGCAACAAATTATTGTTTGTTCTTTTCCCTACACATAGTATTCTGTGAAGTGTCAATAAGTTATCTTACCGGCCAGCTCAGTTTGTCCGAACTATAATCTAGTTACAGCATATCAAGACTAGGAGGTATAATGTTTTATCCCCAACTATAGCTATACTGTATGGATTTATTCAACACCATTAATTACTTGTATGTAGTTTGTGCACACTCATATACAAAATATGTTGGGTACCACTCCAGCATTCATTACCATGTTATAATAGAGCTTTTTCCAGCTGGGCATAATATTCTTCTTTCTCTATTGTAAAATTGTCTGTTAAGTTTCTCCATCATGTTTCAGATCTTATGCACAGCGCAGAGTAAGAGATGCATTCAAAGATAGCAAGAACCTGAGTGATGCAAAATCAATAAAAAAGCAATATGATTTTGCCAAGGAGAATCTTGCGATAATCAGAAGACAGGTATATATTTTGATGTTATTTTTCGAAACAATAATTGACTCTATGGTGTAGTATCAGGAAATTCATGCACTGGGTGTTGGATATGCACCATTTAGTGGAGGTTTATTGATCTTTGAGAAGGGATCTATATGGAATTTTTAGTTGAACCCACTTGTAATGAAATTGAAGGGAATTGAAGGGACGCTGGCGTCCGAGTATACTAGGTAATTTTTATTACATTGCGTTACTAAATGAAACCATATATTCATTTATATCTCTGCTAACATAGTGCTAAAAATTAACAATGAATAACGAATACTTTCGCCAAAAATCTCGGTTGTGGTATTCTAATTTTTTTATCATTTTGTAGTTTAGTGCGAATATGGTGTGTGCATAAGTGTATTTTTGACTGAAAGTGTAATGTTGCTGCTGCGAGGAAATCACCTAGAGCAATCATAGTGGCATAAGGGTGTGTAAACTTAAAGTTACTTTTTTATGATATTTATTTTGTTCGAAACTTACACTTTTTTATATTACATCGATGGTTAAAATAACTTAATGGAAAGTGTTATTTTCATCGAGATAAGTATGTGGTTTCTTTTATTAACGCAATGTCAAAATGACCCTGTATGAGGTTTCCCCATACATATATATGGATAAACAGTGCTATTAAGTCTATGATTTGATATGGAGCGTAACACGACTTGCACAGTGCAGTGAATAGCTGGAATCATTATAGCATTCTGTAGGTCACTAAACTAGACATGTTTCCTTAAAAAATGGGTCATTGTAAGGGATTGGTGGCTAAAAGCAACCATTAAAATACTTTTTACCATTTTTTTTTTCATGGTATGAAAACCAAACTACTTCTATAATAGGGTAGATTCCTGTTTGATTTTGTACATTTTTGTATAAGTAAGTGAAAATAATACGGAAAATAAATTACTCTGTGAAATCAACATCAAAATTGGGTAAAAAATAAAACAGTTATTCCATATATTGTTCCATGCAAAAGTGGGGGCGTGATGGGATATCTCGCTGTCTCTTTCACTCACACGCAGCGTTATGGCTGGTGACAGTCAGTGATGTCACAATCTGATATTACTGTTATTTGGCAACTACCCCTTCCAGTAGAGTTCGACCAAATTTTTTATAACTTATCAATTTCCCTATTCTGAAACGTCATTTTCTCTTAATTTTTAGATAGCATATATTTTAGATAATTATATTTAAATCATATTGAGTGGGTGGTGAATATATGAGTCATATGAAATGGATTATCTTACTTCTTATTGATATTATAAAAGTTTGGATCTTTGTTAGAAGTAAACACATACATATATACATATACACTCACGCCTTTTATCCCCGAAGGGGTAGGCAGAGATGCAACTAGCGCGCCCACTTTTCGTCATTATTCCGTCCCATGAAGTGATAGGGGGCGAGCCTATCGCTATATCGGGCACAAATTCTAGACTCCGAGCTGATACTGAATAGAAAAACTCGATATCACTTTGCCCGACCCGGAGATCGAACCCGAGACCTCAGTATTCCAGTCATATCATTATACAACTGCGCCACCGAGACAGAGAAGTAAACACAGAAGCAACTAAACGGATTTGGATGAAATTTGGTACACGGGTAGATCATGCCCTGGATTAACATATAGACTGCTTTTTAATTTGTTTCCATGGGACATAATGGATATTTTAACCGACTTCAAAAAGGAGGTTCGGTATTCGTCCCGTATGTATGTAAATTTGTATGGCCGCGAGTTTCTCAATAACTACTGATCCGATTTGGACGTGGTTTTCGATATTCAAATGTATATTTCTCTAGGAAGGTTTTAGTATATAATTTATTTAATCAGATTCTCTAAGTAGATGGCGCGGGCTTCGTACTGTGTTTTAGGCATTTTTCATGCAGGCAAAACCGCGGGCAATACCCAGTATTGTATGTACGTAGTTAGTATACTACGTACATACAATACTGATAAGACTGCCTCGGTGGCGTAGTTGTATTACAGTACGACTGCAAAGCTGAGGTCTCGGGTTCGATCTCCGGGTCGGGCACAGTGATATTGAGTTTTTCTACTCAGTATCAGCTCGGAGTCTGGAATTTGTGCCCGATATAGCGATAGGCTCGCCTCCTATCACATCATGGGACGGAATAATGGCGAAAAGTGGGTGCACTAGTTGCGCCTCTGCCTACCCCTTCGGGGATAACAGGCGTGAGTGTATATGTATGTAGTTAGTATACTAGTTAACATAATAAACACGTCTTAATTTTTGTAAAATCCCTAAAGATAATGAAAGTTGAAGAAATATTGAGTGCCAGTATTTTTTTATATATAATTTGTTTACAGGTCATTATTGGCGACATGTATAAGGCAGAGAAGCTGGTCATAGAAAATATGCAGTAGATACTCAAATTATAAGCTCAGATATGGGTCCACCATATTAGCTTTGAAATGAGTGGGGCAAATTCTAGCTTTTTATTGTGTAATTTTAGTTTCTATACTGTGGTTGAACTAATTGTGGCAAAAATATGATTGATAAAAGTGCTTATGTAGGTTTTAGGCATAACACTCTACCAGAATTTAAGATTCTCATGTTTCTTTGCCTCTTCGTATTATTGCTGCTATGATTGTTGAGAAGTGGCCCACTCATTTCAAAGTATTTTGTTATTCCTGTATGTTAAGATCTGGGTAATTAAAATATTATAACGAAAATATACAGTATGTATGTGGTTGTAGTAGTTTGTATGAATGCTAGCTGTTAATTAACGCATCAAACCCCGCTTATATATATAGATGTATGGGGAAACCCTATATACTCGGACGCCGGCGTCCGTAGTGGGGCTAGACGAGTCAATGAATGGGAGTACTAATTATTCTATGAAATTGAGCAAAAAAATAATCATTGGATTCATGTATAAATTATTAGGCTATGACTAGAGGCTTCAAATAAAAAGTGTGCGTAAAATTCCAAAGTGAAATAATAAAATCTTTTTTTTTAACCATTGAAGTAGATGTGTAATGTTTACAATATTATTCATATGTTCTAAAACATGTACAGAAAGAAAGTTTAGTTTAGTTATTCAATTGTGTATTTTCGTTTTAATATAAAAATACAATGTTGTATGTATTATATTGCATTTGCTTTAGTTGTGTAAATTGTATGTAAATAAATGAGTTGACCAAATTTTTTTCTTATGATTCAACGGCATGGCATTTATCCAAAACCATACATCCCCAGCCACCAGTGTCAGACACTCGCACAGGGTTTTAGTCAGGAAAAGTTGTGTACAGAAGCTAATTAGTAACCATAAAACAAAAAGTTAGTGTTTCAAGCATCATTTATTGGTCACCGCACTGCTGTCTTCCAAAGAGACTGCATTTTTATCGGTCTCTGAAGAGCTTAATTTCGTGAAACGTTTCCGTTTTTCTTCCTTGCCGTGGTGCTTCTTATGGCCGTGCCCTTTCCGCTTTTTCTTGTGCAAGTGCTTTTTCCGCTTTTTCTGGTCGCCCGAGGAGTCAGATAGAACGATGTGTGGCAGTGCCTTTCTACGTGTGTCTACAGCAGCCATGTATGTGACTGCTGGTTCCTGTAATTTATTATATTATTTTTTTACTTGAAGAAACTAATGTTATTATGCAACTAGGAATTAGGTAACCCGTAATAGTGCATTTGCTATGGTAAGTAAAAACATAGTAGGTACTCTCAGTTTATTTCTAGGTAGGCTTCATAGGAAATGATCAATAATCATAGGAAATGCTTGTGGATAGTTTATATTATTTATAATTTATCTAGCGAACACTTTATATTACTGATATAGTAGTGGCAAAAAAATAAAGTGTTTTCTCTTTTATCCTTTTGGCATGGTATCTCTTAGTGTAATTAATATTTATGACGTTGCAAAATTCGTAAATCATACTATGCTAGGTACTTGTCAAACTAGCTACTACCTATACCTTTGGATGGTTCGCTCTCCTGAGCACGTTGTTGCTGGCATCACTGAAGTATCCGTTCATGTTGTTGTCTTCTATAAAGAGCGGCTGCTCAGTGGTGCCGTCCGATATGCCGTGCAGGTACTTGCTGCCACGATTCCTCACTGAAAACCTAGTCAAAATTGATTAGTAACTCCATACGCGGTAAAACCCCAGCTTATACCTATCCCACTTATCGTTCGATCTCAGCTATCTTCAAGAGGTATCATCTTTCTATTTGATTTGCCGATAAAGTTTGTTCAACGTAGGGGAATGAGAGAAAGAAAAAATAATAAAAAATATTTGCTACAATTTTGACAAAAAAGTAGGAACTTACACATCAGTACTTACGTACCTAGAATACTCAGAATTATGTTAGTGCTTGTAGCTAGTTTAAAATAAAACGTAAGAACAACTGGAAATTATTACCTTTTATAATGGTCTCCTTCTGGATTTGGTTTCTTCATTTTACCGTATTCTACATCTTTACTCTCTTTATGGTGTTTATAGGGTTCGATTTCAGTCCTGTAAAGTGTTTCTATAAGATTTTTTTTTTTTTTATAGCATTGAATGACGAGTCGAGCATGCCGTTCGCCTGATGGTAAGCGATACGCCCACCCATGAACAGTAGAAATACCATCCAGAACCTTGATTTACAAAGTACTGTGTGGCATTCTACTGCACTCGTCATCCTGAGACATAAGGTGTTAAGTCTCATTATGTCCTGTAGTTACACTGGCTACAATGCCCTTCAAACCGAAACACAACAGTGCATGCACACTGCTGCTTGGCGGTAGAAATAAACATTGCGGTGGTACCCACCCAGACGGACTCTTACATATGAGAGTCCTACCACCAGTAAATTAGCCTTTACGGTATCGGTAAAGTGTGGGGTTCAGATTCAGAATTTTGGGATTCAGATTTTCTACAATATGAATGTACCTTTTTTCTAAACTTCCATCCTCGGGCTCAGGGGCTTTATCTCTGTGGACCTTCTCGCTCATCCGTTGCACCACATTCTCGATATCCCTCATCCTGGTACCGATTGCGTCCACCAGAGCTTGGAGATTGTTTGGCTTCTCTTCCTTCTTCTCTGGCTCTTGTAGAGGTAACTCTTTGGGGAAATTGTTCTCCTGAAGTATGTGGATGTCGATAAAATGGCATTCTTACATTTGCTAGCTTAACAAAGGCCTTGCATTTTGATCGAGATTTCAGATGTGAATGATAGCTTGGGAAATCAAACTATCTCAAGTGGACTCAGTAATACCACGCTTGTCTCAAGTGATGTCGAGTACGAAACTAAACCAATTTGTTTAGTTGATATTAAGGTTTTTCATTATATTAAGGACTTTTCATTATTTTGATTCCAACTTTATAAAGTCGTTACATCTTTTTATTTATTTGACTCGACTTGTCGGTATGGAAGGTGGTAACTATTCAGACGAATATTAGGGCTGAATACCTTAGTGCCCTCAGCGTCAAGAGGGGTTTCGTGATCACTCCACTGGCTCTGCGGTATCTCCGTCCAGGACACTTGGTGGTGTTGGTTCTGCAATGAACATAATTGAAACCCAACAACAAAGCATCTAATTCTGATAAGTATCTTAAGTACTTACCTACTTAATGCAGTACCTACTGTATTAAGCTTTCTTGCTAAAGAAAGACTAAAGACCTCGGGTATTTAAGAACTCATTACGAAATTATTTATTTTTACTGTTAAAGTTATTTTTAATACATTTTATTACTTCATCAATTTACATATTAGGTATGTGTAGAATGTTTTCAAGAACAGAAGTTTATGAGCCGTCAACAGACAGGTGCTTACTTTAAATTGTGTCCTCTCAGTGACTCCATATGCGTTGACATTAAATCGCTCCTCCGACGCTGGTTCCGGCGGCTGCAAAATCACACTAATTATAAAGATATATCTTCTGTCTGTCTATAGACAGACGCTATTAATTGATATCAATTTTTAAATGTTATGTCCGTTATTCTTCTGATGATAGATCCTACTGCATCAAAAATATTGGTTTAACGTCCTACAAGTGCAAAATTTGGCGAAATTGGGAGTATAACAGAATGACGTATAACTGAATTTACCGAGTTCATGCCGTCTGGCAGAAGAAGATTGTCTGATTATAACACGTAGGTATTACTAACTTACTTTCTCACTAAACGCAGAGTCTTCCATCTCTTGAAGTTCCTGGTCGTGTCCTTCCTCTGGCATGCTCATTGTTGCGCTCGCCTTGTGGATTTTCTTGTATCTACAAGATAATATATGTTATCTACTATTGTGGTAATTACTTAAGATTACAGCAATGATTTATAAATATATTTACCTCTTTCTTTCTCCCTTTTTATGTTCCTTTTGGTCGCTGTTTGTGGATAATGCTATCTAAAAATAAATATACCTATAAAAAACTATCAAGATAATGCAATATAAAATCATTAACTATTTAAAATGTAGTAAAATTATTAATTTATGTCTAGGCGGGTATCGATTGGAGAGTAGTGTGGCAAGTAGCAACATCACGGCAACACTTTTCACCCACACACTACTTTTCTTGCTAGACGCCCTACATGAATTTATTTCAATAAAAACATCAGCGCTGAAGATACCCGCCACTGGAGTGTTTCTACACAACACTGTGAAACTACATTTTTTGTCAGTACGATTTCTTTTTTACCACGATATCAGGTGCTGGGGCAGCTCTCGGCACCACATCGTTGCAGTCAGGGTTCTCTGTAGTCGTCGTCTTACCAGCCCTCAGGATTTTATCCCGTAGGTTAGCTTGGTTAGCTTCAGGATCCATCAGCTCGTACACGGGTCCTTGCTCTGGAGTCCTTTGTGTTTGAAAATATTTTTAAATGTGTGAGAAACAAACTTATGAAAATATTGCCAATTGTTTCATGGTACTGAACCACGTGCAACAGGTTTTAAATATGTAGGTAGTTAATAAGTTTTCAGCTAGAATTTGTTAATCTAATTTTAAATATTTGACAATGAAATTCCACTCAGAATTATCTAAGTATATTTTTAGTGGAAATATTGGTGTGATAATATTTCAAAGTCAACTTGCTTGGAAAGGAAGGTGTCTCCGGGCGGCGGTTTCTTCATCTTGTACATGTGGCTCCAGGGCGCGGCCGGGAGGTGCTCCCAGGGCTGCCCGAGCACCCTAGTCCACACCTCGCCTCTCACCACTACCAGGCACCTGACGAAAAAAGAAATTAATCTTTAATCATACTGCGATGTACACGATCTTGTTTAGAAGATAAGCTTCTGAGTATGAAAGGAGCCATCAGGGAGGCTGCCTCTAAGCAAATTTGGATGAAGCAAAATTAAGAAGTAAGATATGACTGCCTCGGTGGCGTAGTTGTATTACGGTATGACTGCAATGCTGCGGTCTCGGGTTCGATCTCCGGGTTGGACAAAGTGATATTGGATTTTCTATTCAGTATTAGCCCGTATCGTCTGGAATTTGTGCCTGATATGGCAATAGGCTTGTACCCTATCACATCATAGGACGGCATATACACTGCGAAAAGTGGGTGCACTAGTTGCCCCTCTGCCTACCGCTTCGGGGATAAAAGGCGTGAGTGTGAGTGTGTGTGTAAGAAGAGATATGGTAACTGCGTGAACTGCATATTGTTGAATGGCATCAGTTACATCTACCTACGCCGGGTTTAGATATTTAGCCAATAGGTACCATTGTCATGTTATTCGGTTTACAAAAATCCTTACCTGCTTCCCTATCCAGTAAATATTAAAATTAATGGATCCAATTAACATACCTTAGTCTCGTGCAGCAGAATGGGAATTGCATGTTGGTATCTTCAACCACTTCTTCGCATTCAATTGCTGATTCTGGAGCCTCCACACGCTTGCATCTACATTGTAGCAAATATACCGAAAATTAAACACAAAATAAATATAAGCATAGAGAAAATATCACAACATTTTTTTAGATATCTTATCGAAAAACTTGGGCTCCAGCATCTCTCGAAGCTCTTCTGAATTATGCCAGCCTGTTTGCTAATATTATATAATTTATCCGACCTACTGATCTTCAAACACGAGTTCTGATAAAACACGTGTTATCAGAACGTTTGGCGGGTTTTGTCAGTTGTCACCACGTGTATTGTTGTCGCTAATTTGAACTTTGAGTAAAATAATATATCCGCTATCCTTCCGCCAACTAAAGGTAAAACAAGTTCATCCCCAGCTCAGTGATATTATTAATGGATTAAAGATAACGGTACCCGACAGTGTAAATGGCAAGGTTTCGTCCTCCAGGCTGGCATCTATGCCTCGTGCAGGAGTACTCGTCAGCCCACTCCACGTAAGGCTCGTACTTCTTCATGGTCCTTGGGTCAGTGCAGGCTGGGAAGAAAGTTTTAATCAGAATAATTTTTAGTCCTTTGAGCCGAATTCTTGTTTTTGAGCACTGCAAAATTGTGATTTAAAGGATCCATTGTAAATTTTCGGCTATAATTTTTTGAGCACAAGGGCTCCCCCCAATTATGCCAGATTTTTTAAGGCTTTCAAATATTCAACATAATACATTTCTGGAACTTCAAACACGTAGGTACAACATTTACAATATATGCCGCATAATTTAAATAGATTTCTCATATCTGGTGCATCTTACACTGATCCTTGTATGACTCGGTGGTAGGGCCAGCACTCGCCAGCGCCGTGGCGACAAGCACCATGCTCGCGACCAACATTTTGTCTAAGCACGTGAGCGCATCGTCCATCGCGTGACTTCTACTGAATATTGTACGTTTCTAAGCCCTGTTTACTGTTTAGTACAGTTGTAGTGAAAAGTTTTGGATACTTTTGATATAAATCTTTACAAGCCTCGTAAGGTACGTTTAGATTTAAAAATAAAAAAAAGATATACATAATAGATACACGATATATATAGATATATAGTATTGAATATTGATCATTTTACGACATTCAGTGCAGCCCTATATTGTGTTAATTAATTTATAGACATTTGGTATTTTAGATGGATATCTCGTAGCATTTTTACGTCTTCTTAATTTCATTATAAACGTTAGAATTAACCGTATTGTAACTTCGGCTCGATAGAAGTCCATATGCGTATATCGGGGAGAGGCGGGAGAGCTATTCCCACCCCAGAATGCCCTGATACCTACATAGGATTTTGATACACCGAAGTCATTAATTTTTTAGTCTGACACTGACCCCCTCCCCTTCCCCCCTTCTTGGAAAATGACTCTAGCTACGCCATACTTCTAAATCCTTTCAGGCGTTGTTGTATTCCTAGTTTACATTACCATATCATACCAGCCCTGTATTATATACTACTCACTTCTAAGCAACGGGCCTCCTGTACAACTGAGAGGGTTTAGGCCTTAGTCCGCCACGCTAGCCTATTGGGGGTTGGCAGATTTCACTCACCTTCGAAATTCTTGTAGAGAACTTCTCAGGTATGCAGGTTTCCTCACGATGTTTTCCTTCACCCGTAAAACCCGTTCTTAGTTACAACGCGTTTTCTCTAGTTAAAACTAGTTTTCTCTAAATGCCTTTGTAACAACTAGAATTAACTGCTGGTAAATATGACTATCAGTAAAAACGAGTTCTAACTAGACAAAACACATTTTGTCGAAAAGATTCAGTTAAAACTGTTTCAACCGAGGTCAAAGTTCATCGTGCTTCATGTTTGCTTGAGATTTAGCCACCTGCGCGCTCATTCCTGTATTGTAGGTACGCAAAGTTATGATAGGTTAGGTTTTTTTATCCAGGGAAAGGGATTTCATATAAGATAGGTTAGGTTAGGTTAGCAACAAGTTTTTCTAATACAACTAGGTTGCATTTATTAGTACTAGAATTAACTAAGGTTCAAAGTTAGAACTAGTTTTATCTAAATTTTAAATACTATATAAAATTGGCTTTTGAACCTGCGGACATTCCTCTCGGCAGACCGTTCCTCTCCCAGCTAGGCTATTGCCGCTCATAACATATTACACTGTTCCGTTTTGTCAGCGGCTGTACCTCGTATCAAAAGAAGTAATATTTGGTAAACACGCGTGCGGGCGTCCGGTTTCGATTTGTTCTTAATTTGCCAATCATACGACAGGACAAGATTAATAATCCTAATTATGAATACTATCACACAATTTTAATTTATTCGTGATTTGATCTGTTATCATTGGATCGTCGATATTCATCTATCCGCACCTTTGATCCAGATACATTATTAAGTTTGATATCTATTTAAAATGAAGGAGCATTAAAATTATTGAGACAACTCTAGATAAATGGAAATGGACGTTGGTTTTTCAACTATAGTATTTGTTCATGGTATTTACCATGACGATCCATCGAAACGGCTGAACTCATTTAATGTGACTTTCAGGATCTGCCAGAGAATTTTGTTGAAAATTTATTTTTTATAATTAGACACATCATGACTTAAACGTTTGTTGAAATTCGTAATAGTCTGATCTATCAACATGCATTCTAATTTTATTACAATGCAAGCAGCATATCTCCGACGCGCTATAAATATTTTGCATGCCACTTTTAACCTAGGTACTTTTACAAAATTTTGACTCCTAATTAATGCGCAATAACCTTAACGTTGCAAAGACAACGTCACAAATAGTAGCCTGCTATCATTACTCAGCAAGTACACCTTGTCCTGTCAGTACGCTGTACTAAATCGGTCTGGCACCTTTTTCAAATTTAATCTGACCTTGACCCTCCGAGATAAATGAACGAGACCTTAAACATTCCGAGAGGGTACAGACATATTACAAAATCAGATATAGTTGAAAACGTCTGATTTTTTACGTTCGAATATTACTCATACCTAATCAAAGAAATGACTGCAACAAATAACTGAGACCGTAGTTCAACGAGCGAATCTTAACTAGATAGATTTGCTAAAACAAAATTACCAATTTTCGTCACACGTAGGCAAGCGTTTTTCGAAATTGCTGAGTCTGCAGTATGCTCATAACTTATAAATAGTTGTGTAACATTTACATAAATTACGATTGTAATTTGTTGTGTTTGTGTTTTATTAAGAAATATTTATTAATTCTATTGAGATTGGGCGGAAGATATTTCAAATGTTACAGGAAAGTAAAAAAATATTATTCTCTTTAATATAAGTTTAGTAGCACAGAATACTGAATAGCACTACTTATAGTACGGTCTAAGTAGGGAATGAAACGGTTTGATCTCCTTCTTAGAGCACACATCTCTTACTTTTCATTACTGTGTATTTAATGACTATCAATAAATAATAAATATACATATTCTATACCAATTGTTACTCTTAGAAAAACATCATGAGGAAACCGGTAAACTTGTCAGATACCTACAAGAGTTTATTCTGATAATCCGCATCAATAGTATCGAAAAGATCATTAGGCATGCCCAGCCGTGGGACAGCAATAATTCGTGTAAAGCTGGGTACAAAAGCGAGTGTAGTTGAGTGACCTCACTGATCGCGATTCGCGGCTCACAGACAGCCTGTGTTATCATTGTGATTCACTCACGGAGTGGCTGGAGCGATGTTTGGACGCTTTGCCTTTCTGTTCACTATATTCTTTCAAGTGAGTTGTATTAACGCATTATTTACTTAAAAAATGTACAATTTATGATAATGATAACCAAATATTATGTTGAATAACAAGATATGATGTGTGCCATTATCTCTATTTGATATTCATAATAATAAGTTAATATAGGAAATCCTGGTCGTTAAATAAAAATTAAAACACTTTAACACATAGTGAATAAGTACATACATCTTTATAGCTGAGACGGCCTCGGTGGCGTAGTTGTATTGCATGCGCTGTATAACACCGCTCTGAGTTCGAATCCCGGGTAGCAATTTTTGGTTTTTCTGCTGAGTATAAGGCTGAAGTCCAGCATTTGTGTCCAATATAGTAATATAGTTAGAGGCTCGCCCCTGTCACATCGTGGGACGGATTACACATGGTGAAAAGCGTATGTGCATTCGTTGTGCCCCTGTTTACCCCTCTGAGTATAAAGGCGTGAGAGTATGAGTGAGTGTGTGTTTCTTTAGAACTCCACGGAGTACCTACACTGGATAAATAGCGCTCAACGGTATTGGAAATTACAATATCTCGTTGTAATAGATCAGCGTATCGCCATTTTGGTCGCGAATTCCATTTCATTCTAATTTCATTTCTATTAAAAATATTTTTTAAGAAATAGCTTTATCCGGGAATCGAATCCAGGACCACACTATTTTCGCAGCGCAACTGTACGTTATCCTTAGCCTTTGTTTTAAAAATATTAAATAAAAGCGCGGCGTACAGAAAGGCTGTTGTTTATGAAGATGCTGACAATGCTGATAGGTACACCTAGCTAAAACAGGCATGTGATCTACAAATATCATATTTAGCATTTACATCTGCAGTCTGCACCATAAAGTATTTCATAGTTCATATACCTACTTATGTTGATACCCGGATGTAAGATCGCAAAAGACCTGCACGTCTACAAGTAGCTACTAGGTATGTGTAATTGTTTGTATACAATTTATTTATAAATAAATAGTATATACGAAGCGTAGCATATTGTTGGAATTGTGATGCCTTGGTGAAGGGCTAGTAGGTATGCATCTTTGCCCGTCCCCTTCATATGTCCTTACCGTTATGCGTCTTGTTACGTTGGATATTTATTATATTATAGTTATTTTAAATATTTCCTTACAATTAAGAATATTTATTAATACAAATAGGTACCTAGCGTCGGTTATATTCCATGGGTAGCAGAAAAGCAACGTGCATTGTGTTATCACTGTTCGCAGTTTGTTTATTGCGTGTTATATTAAACGCCATAACATAGATGAATTATAATTATAAATCTTACGCAGTGTGTACTGGTAATACAAGGAAAGCATTTCATTTTATACAAGTACATAGCCTGGGCTGTGTTTAATTCCTCTTAAGTTCAAGGGCATATTTGTTTATTGTGATATGAGTGGTAGGTGTTTATTATGCGATAGGCCGTAGAATTCCATTTAACTACACGCTGTAAGTACCTACTTAGGTTCTTCTTTTTATTTCAAAGCCGTAACACTGTTACTGTTGTTCTGATTCCAGACTATAGACAATAATTCAGTACCTATTCTGCGTGGTGTTGCTACCTGTTTTGGTACACAGAATATTATTCACTATTTAAATCAGATGACTTGATATACATACGCCACGATCTAAATTTTCACAGGCAAAATATTAGCCAATAGAAAATATTGTAGATAACCTAGATTGTATTTATAATTTACTTCAATGTCTTCTTTTAAAAATGACTCCACCGTTTCATCAGTGATTTGCCAACGTCAAGTGGGTAGATGTAGATGTAAAATATTATCATAACTTTTTTAGAATAACTTCCGACCCGAGGATAACCATACTTCAATGTCTAACATTCATTTACTTTAGTAGTTGCTATATTATTTTTTAAAATTAACAGGTTTCGAGGGTATTTTGTTATGATAGTTTATAAAGTTCAATGACCAATTTTGTTGATATTTTACCGTATCTCCTTACGCGTGTCTATGTACCTATATAAGTTTATGTTTATATTATACATACTTATTACAAGTTTACCAACTTTAGCGGCTATTAATCACAATTTAATAACATTGCAATTCGTGGGGATCAAACCGCATGACTTCGCCATTTTTTCAAACAAAGCACGTCAAGGACTATTCCGCCCATCTACCATGGAGGATAGCCGTTTTCTCCGTTCTGTGCCATCTACAAACACTTTTTGACGAAATACCCCATTTTAAATTACACTATCATGTCAAAACAATTTAAAAATGTATGTGGGTAGTTGAATGTTTTCTACGCACAAGTCAGCTCTATCGTATTATATTATTCCAGATGTATTCGTGCGTAGAAGTGCCGACAATACTCCTGAATAATGGGAGACATATGCCCGCCTTAGCACTGGGCACGTATCTTGGATTTGGTGAGGTAAGCATTTGTTATTTTCAACTTCATTCTCTCAGTTGTAGAGGAGACCCGTGCTGAACAGTGGGCAGTATATAATACAGGGCTGGTATGGTTATAGATATTAAAGGGCGAAGGTTCAGTAGAAAAGTAATTCCGCTTATTTATTGTTAATATTTGAAGTACCTATGTGGTAAATATCGGATCGAAGTTTTAATATTTATGTACGTGGTCATTCACATCGCTATGAGGCAAGTCTGTTTAGGTTAGTTTGCTTTTAAATTTTTGTCTCCAAGAAGCTATGTCGTCATCCGACTGCTGATTTGATTTGTAGCCTGTGTAATTTCCTTTCAGGAATATTACCTAGATATGACACAGTAATTTAACTAAATTCAATATCCAAATCTAAAGAAAATAATGCTTGCACACTATAGCTTAACAAATAGACAAAGTTTATTTCTAGAAGTAGGTCGCGACAATGTCCTCCGCTCAGCTTTCCTCATATTCTATTTCTCCTTCCAGGGCGGAGTAGTAAAGTCCAAAGACAACGAGTTCCGCGACGTGGTACTGGAAGCCATCGACATCGGGTATCGGCACTTCGACACAGCATCCATATACAGCACAGAGCGAGAGATAGGGGAAGCTGTGCAGATGAAGATTGCGGAGGGAAAATTCAAAAGAGAAGACTTCTTCATTACTACTAAGGTGTGCTATAGAGACTATACGCTTTTCTTAATTCTTCTTCTTATCCTCAATTAGGACTTGTGTGTTTTAAATGCTTCCTAATTATCGCTTGCGGCTAAAATGCATAAATTATTAATCTATATTTCCGGATTAATAGCGGAAGTGTGACACTTATTATTAAATTCTTCTTAGAGTAAAATAACAGCTTAAACGTGATGCGACAGCTTTCTGTTGCGATTTTCATGTTGAGAGGAAAGTGACTGTTCATTTTAGCTGTGGAACACTCACCACGAGAGGGGGCAAGTAGCTTCAGCGCTCAGGGAGTCGCTGGAGCGCCTGGGGCTGAACTACGTCGACTTGTATCTGATGCACTGGCCAATGGGACTCAATGTAAGTTATTTTAAATGAAAGTTGAATTAACTAAAAGTAATTCTTGATTGTGCCATCCCTCTCACACCACCGGGAGGCTAGTACCTGGTCACTTACGCTTATCATTGACATCTTCAAACCTAAGAAGTTAACGCTTTATGTTTAACAGGAAGACTACACTCACTCCGAGGTGGACTTCATGGAGGCCTGGCGAGGGATGGAAGACGTGTATAAACTGGGATTAACAAAGGCCATAGGAGTCTCCAATTTCAACCTCAAGCAGCTCAAGAGGCTCCTTAAAGAAGGGACCGTGAAGCCTGCTGCTATTCAAATAGAGGTAGGTGATTCATAGATCAATTAAATAGGTTTTTTTATTGCATGGAAAGACGAGACGAGCATGCCGTTCGCCTGGTGGTAAGCGATACGACCATCCATAAACAGTAGTAACACCATCCAGCACCTTGAGCTACAAAGTACTATGTGGCTTACTTAAGTCTCATTATGTTCAGTAATTACACTGGCTACAAGTCCTTCAAACAGAAACGCAACAGCCCATGCACACTGCTGCATGGCGGTAGAAATAGACATTGCTATGTTACCCACCCAGATGGCCTCTCACATATGAGAGACCTACCATTAGTAGGTTACTAAATTTTGCTCTACGGTTTGCATTTGTAATGATAATTAATATCTCCCTGTGACCACCGACACAATGAAACCCCACCATAATGGCCCACGTGTCTCGATTCGGAATCAGGCCTTTGCATATCCGGTTTTAAAGAGACACACCTACTCAACGTGGAATTTGAAGATTTAGGTACTACAAATTGCGAACGGAAAGCGATAAACCGTCGTCCCTAGTCTTAGATAAAAATGTATTATGTAAATAAAAATCAAGCTTAAGAGCAGGATGAGTTGATATTTTAAGTTATTCATTAATCAGGACAAAAATTAAAGTTTTACTTAACCCTTGTTTGTATTTTCCAAATTATATCCCTGAACCTCGACTTCACTTAGACCCGATTTCACCAATGGTATCATTATCTGAGAGTAACTATACTAGGGATAAAATTACTACCTGCATTTAATCTCAGTATAATTCACAATACATTTCACCACTTTGTCCAAACAAAAAATTATTCTTAGTTTAACTATTCTTCGCTTAGTATTTTTTTTATCTGTAACATGTTCATTCAGTGAGGTCATGAACGAATGAATGTGAATGCAGACAAATGAAGTAGGCGTATACTTTCGCTGTACGTATAGTTTTTATGGTCCTTTTTAATTTAGCCGTTATTTTGAACATGACTTGTAACACGCTTTATTCATAATGAAATAAAATTTTGCCGAGTTTGTTTTGTGATATTGTAAAAATGGCTGAAATAATGGGAAGTGCTAACTGGCTGATACACGAAAAAAAATATTAATAGATTTAGTAAAGGACCACTTTAACATGGTTGAAAATAAAAAAAACAGATGGAGTATTATCCGATATCATTTCTCTCAAACGCTGCATTTCTTAAAAACGTAAATTAACTTATTTTTCTAGTATACTGGAGAAATAAATCTCTTGGGTTGCTTCTCAGAATAATTATAATTGCTTATTACCTCAGAATAATAACTAAAGCCACTTATTACTCTGGTAATTGCTCGCTACCAGTTGACCAAAGAGCATTATAATACTACGCAGTTGACTGACAAGTAACAACAAAGACTGACCAACAGCTGGCCAATAAAAAGACGCCATTTTGATTTTATCTGAGGTTTAAGCTCGTTATTCCTTCAAAATTGGTGGGATAAGAGTTACTCTCGTATAACTGGCTTATTCTCGGGATAAGTGTTTGGTGAAACGTAAACATAGTAATCCGAGAGTAAATATCAGTTTTATACTTGGAATAAAAGTTATTCTGCTTTGGTGAAATCGGGTCTTAAAAGGGTATTAGCCAGCAGGCAAAAAAAAAATTATGTAGTCGTACACGAATGTTGTAGGTCCACTAGCAACAAATGCATCATTAGGTACTAATTACGTGACATTTCAAATACTTGCTAACCCACTTTTAATGGTCCAATCTGAATATCACCAGTAATTTAAAGAAAACTATATAAAAGGCGGAAAGCTTATCCGACTGAGAGTTCGAAGGCCGTTGCCCACGTCCAGCGACTATATAGGGTTATATAGTCGCTGCCCACATCCCTATGCCTTACGCCATTGTAGTTACCTACTCATTTCAAAGTTAATTCGTTTTCACTTTACGGACTCGAATGTCTTACCTTCTCTTAAAACTAAGCTTAAAACCATATTCGTTCCAGCTCCACCCACTGAACGTTCAGAAGGACCTGGTGGAGTACGCGCAAGCCCAAGGTCTGGTTGTGATGGGCTACTCTCCGTTTGGCTCGCTGGTGGCGCGGCACGGTCAGTGGGCTGCGGGCCCGAGGGTTAATGACACCACACTGGCCAGCATAGCGCATAAGTACGGGAAGACTGTGCCGCAGGTGGTGCTGCGGTGGGCGGTGAGTCTTTGTAGTATAAATCTTTATGTTTAGGGCATTTTTCATCCCTCGCTGATAAACGCTATTCGCCACAAAAATAAATAAACCAACCAAATAAAGTCATACTTTATTCTAGAAGCCTAGAAACTGTGAAAACGGGCATTTAATAAACATCTAGAAATTGTAAAAAATCTGTGGTTCCCTTATACGACGAAATGACAGTATCATTCAATATGAATGTTTAAAACCTCTCGGTACCTATTACATATTATTTATCTTTCTGAAATTCTGATTTCTTTTATGGACACATGAGAGTTTAGCTGTTTGCCAGTGTTTTATCTCTCCAATATTTTTCGTCAATTCACCATATCCAATGAGATAAATTTTTAAATCAACAGATTCTATGGTAATTAGTAAATATATTTTTAGGTGGAAAGGAACACAATACCATTGCCGAAGACAGTGAACCCAAAGCGACTTGAAGAGAACATCAACATTTTCGACTTCAAACTGGAGAAGGACGAGGTCGACAAGATTAGCGAGTTCGATTCCCACACGCGGTACACGCTGCCCTCGTTTTGGCAAAACCATCCTTATTACCCGTTCGATAAGGTCGACAATCCTATACCAGACCCGTTTTTGTCCACCTAAGTATCTAAATGTTATTTAATACACGTTTAAATTAAACTTTTGAGTTATTTTGATTGTGTAATGATGCACCATAAAAATGTAATTCTCCTTTAAATAAGCTGAGTTAATTCCCCATAGTTGGTACTTAACTAATCTGAAATAAGTCACTACAAACCATGATCCTGCACCCCAGATGACAACTACATTAACTACTTGTGACCTACGATATTTATTTTCTCATTCATAATAATTATGACACTGTGTATATATTTTGCAAATATCTGAGCCATATTTTTGCTACCTACGACACAAATTGATAATTAAATACAGTACTCAGTCAAAACAAAGACATGCCTTCACAGGACCGTACTTAGAATAAATTGGGGGGATCAAAATAAAACAATATATAGGTTACGGCAAGTTAATAGTATTATTTCATACATGCTACACACATAATTACATTGTTCATAGTTCCATCATTAAAGGTCACCGCGGGGCGGACACCACCTGAATTTGAATATAGGACTTGCTGTAAACCCTTATAACCATTACAGAATCATTCTATCACATGCAAATCAACGATTTAATAATTCTTATAACCTCACCACAGCACAATATGATCTGAGCGCAAAATACTTAACAATGTTGTTAGTTCTTACGCTGACCTAATTATTCTTTTAGTATAGTAAATATAACAGCATGTGCTCTTTTAATCCGTACGCATTCTATTGTCATACAATAACGAAAATTATATAATTAACATTTGATGGCCTTTCATATCAATTTCTTATACCTCAACATGAGTCAAATGATAACAGTGCAAAAAAGTTTTTTTTTTATTCAAATTTAACGAAGTATTTCATTGATAATAGTAATAATTAAGCAACATGACATGCAATGGACAAATGTGATGGTAATAAACCCACATAATAAATAATAACTACATAGACAATATCACATATACGTATCAGTCCAATTACCGCGCATTCAAAATAAATTCGACTCGGCGCGCTTCTATTCTGCTCAAGTCATTCCGCCCCATGGGCGTACTAAGAGTAATTTTCTAGTGGTAGTGTTACCACTTGACACATTTCAAATGAAAGTCTGTATCAACATCAATATAACTTCTACAATATGCCTTCACAATTACGACGTTTCTAAATGAAATTAACTGTCTTGTCACGATTTACCTGATACGTATTTATTCCATACAGCCGTCTAATCGTGACATTTTCAATGAAAAAGACAAAAACAAAGCAAAATTAGTGCACAAAAGGTGACGATAGATGTCATATTGCAGATGCATTCCAATGTGATTGAAACGTACCGAAATGACTAATTGAGACATGCATTTACTGTTGACCACAATAATCTTTCATTCCATTCCACTTCTGATCTCAAGACATACGTATATTTATGAATTCGAGTAGCTAACGATTAACATGCAACAGTCTTGGCTTATCAAATTTCATTTAGTACTAAGCAATATTTGATGCACACATCGGCAAATAGGTTCAGCAACGTTGTGCAAGTGATGCCATAAAAGTACATCTCATCTGGCAATGTCGTATAAAGTGATAAACTTCTTGATCGCCACGTGTTGCGCATCAAACTATTGCGTAGTCAATTAGCCAATACGAAGCATTTAGAATATAATCATTAAAATAAATATCACAATATAAAAAAAATAATACATTCCAACAAAATATCTCATTCATATTGATTTTTAATATTGCACAGTAAAATACCAAAACTTTGTAAACAAGAACAATTTCCCGCATCAAAACTCGCTTCAAAGTAACAATTCCATAAATCTAACATGACCCCCCGCTAATTCATATGACCCCCAGCGTCCCACGTCACATCCGGCAGTGTCCGCGCCGGCAACGAATTTAATACAAATCAGTTCATGTCACATTTTGGCGCCAATCATGCCACGCGATCGTTGAGTGCGGAGCGGCCATTAAGCACATACAGGTGCTTTATTAGAGCGGCATTTAATGGGATTTAAAAAGCTATCAATGTGATCTGGAAATTCAACTTATTATAAATAAATACGCTGTGCGTTAACATCTAATAAACGTGACAATAACTATCAACAAAAGTTGATATTTCCGTCACTTCAAATATAGCCTTTTATGAAACGCGGGCGAATGACAATTAGTAAATGAGAAAATTAATGGAAAATGGGTTCAAAAACTTCATTCGACACCTTCAAACATAAGACACTTCCCGATACCCAAAACTTAAAATCCTAGTGTATTCAGGACTATTCAAGTGTCTGTTATGTGTATACAATGCCCGGCCTCCACCACTCAACAACCGCCCCTCCCGCCCGTCCCCGCGCCCCGCCCCTCCCCCCGGGTCCGTGCCGGGGTGGACAGGCCGCGTCGGCCGAGCGGCTTACTTCTGCTCCCTGGGTCACTGGCTGTTAGCTAGCTCATCCATTCTGCATCTGTAAATGTTAATTACTGTATTCACTCCCTCTGAGATAATTTTCATTCCATAAAGAGACGCGAACCTATCACCTTATCAGACATATTGCATAGAATATTTTAGAAAAAAAAAATGATTAGTTTACCTGACTGCCATCTCAGCGACCTCGAGGCTCGGGTAATCCAATTCCTTCACCAGGCACAATACGGCCGACAACAGATTCGAGTTCTGAAAACAGTGGTAGTTTCAGTTTATGAGACCCTGGTACACTCTTCATAATGGCATTTATTTGCTTTTTCTCATCAATTATATGCTTCACGATTGCCTCCTTAAGGGATTGACTAAATGAAATCTGCTGTCGTGAAACCTAGTAAGCTGTAAATGAGTATAAATGATTAGTGGTGGTACCCTAGCAACGGGGCGGCGCGTGAACCCGCGGTGCTCGGCCATCACAGCCGACGGGTACTCCCGCTCGCGCGCGCGCTCCGCCTCCCACGCGTCGCCGCGCACCGACCCGCCGCCCACGCCCCCCACCTGCTGGAACGACTCCGACCTGCAACCATACACCATTCTAGTGGTAGTGCGTGTTAGACCGCTGCTAACACAATAAACCCACGGTTACAACATTTTATTTACCTACACAATTTGAGACCAGTATTTACCTGTTTTTACAGCTAAAGTATGCTAACAAATCTGTATACCTGTCAGGCCTCTCGTAGTAGGGTTCGTGGTATTGGTGTGGTGGGGAGGAGACGCCGCCCGCCCTCGGCTCCCCGCCGTTAGCGCTGTACCGACAATCACCGTTCGACGAGTACGAATAGTCCTGCAACGCACGCGCGTTCACGTATACATGTTGTGACGTCTGTCTGTATTATACGCAAATCCAGTAGACATGGCATAATATACTTTAGTGTTGCATATACAGGGTCTTTAAGACAAGAAGGATTTTTAAAACTATGTACTTGTTACTGCTCCAAAATCAAAATTGATGAATCTTTCATTTTTACTAGTACGGTACAAAAGTTGTCCCATACTTAATGCTATTTCTGATAATATTATGATCATTCTTTTTTAAGCGACCTGTATAATTTTAAATCTTAGAACATTATATTTAACTTAGATCATAATTGATAACATTTTGAGCATTTTTAAGAGTAATTATTTTTGTATATTATGTCACTTTAAAGTGAATAACTTTAATTTGTTGTATTCACTACAAGCGTTATTAGTTGGTTGTTGTTTATGAGACTTAGATAGCGTATCGATAGTACAATGGATAATGATATGACGCTTATGGTAAGTGTTAATGCTAAAATTTTAACTAAATAGTGTTAAAATTTCAGTCGTAATGTATGTTTTAGTGACCTGGACCTTTAAAAAGCTGATGAACTCTTTTTATTAATTTTGTGTTGGTGAAAATTCACTACAATAAGTTGTATGGAAGTACTTTTATTTGTGACAAATTATGTAACATCAAAAACAGAAATCATTGTCAAGTTTATTTCTGTTGGTACTAGTATGTCTTCCACTTAGTGTAAGAGAGATTAACACAAATTCCATTATACAAAAATGTAATGATTCGTATGTGATTGTACCAGGAGATCATGAATGTATGGTGGCGTGTAATAGCGACGTACCTTGACGCAGTGCGCGGAGAGCGAATGCCGCAGAGCATGGGTGTCGTGTGCGCGCGCCTGCAAATAACACGCTCAGCGGGCGACCCCCCACGCCCCCACGGACCCCCCACACAGGGGTGGCTCGAGGGACGTACAGGCAGACACACTTATATCATAGGACGGTTGATGGCGGGCGTGATAGAAGTTTCATTTGCAATTTATTTCAAATATATTATGCTCTTTTGAAAATTAACAAATATTTATGTTTTTTTATATAATAAAAAAAAACACGCGATACATATTGAAAGATTAAGAAAATATCTAAATAATAATAATTCTTTGCGCACATAGACCCAATTATGTGCGCTCATAGCTATCGCAAAAAAAAATCGTACGTATTTAACGTTAAAAAGTTTACTTACCTACCGAATTTCCTGTTACATAGTTTCTTTTAAGCACAAAAAGGAAGTTACCATTCACAAATTCATCTAAATTTTCTCCTCAAATAACTACTGTCCCCACTACCGACCGCTCCAGACACGTGCTCAACCTAACCTCATCACCTCGTCATCAAACCGTCCCGCAAACAATTTCGACCAGAAGGTACAGTATTCCAATGTGTAGTTGTCCTGCTGACGCGTTACTCGGCAACAAGCATGCGGGCGGCGAGCCCGCGGCGTGACTCGTAGCTACACTACTGCTACATGGGAACTATTTTGTCTTACTGATTTCAACACGCGTGTAATATTTTTACTATTTCCAATATCTCACGTTTTCCTTACAAAACAGTTTTTACAGTGTAATCGCCCTAGAAGTTATTACAAGGGACTTTACTACGACACTTGGTTTTATGAGGGCATGGGCTATGTGGAATGGCGTCTTGAAAAATAAGGTATGCCAAATAAAAAAAAGTTGATTCTTATTAAAAATAGCTGTAAGTAGAAATTTATCAGAGGTTACTGAATATTTAATGCGCAAATGATCAATAAAAATTAAAAGGATTGAAGAACTAAAACTCAATAATATGCAATGCTTCACATGGCTGTAAAAGGATCGAATAATCCTAGTGTGTCAGTTTTGAGACATCGAGTGCAATTTAATTAATAATTCTCATGGATATTTTGGATAATAATGGCTAAAATCCATACACGGGTTGAAACCAGTAAATTCTTCATCATAATGAAGTACTATTGTGAAGTGAACAGACTGAATAACTAAATAGCTGATGTTATAGTACGGTTAATATGACGAGTTTGAAAGTTAGAGGAAGTAAACTTTACCACATCCTACGGTCGATTTATGGCCGCAAAGTCGGACGAACGGTTCACGGCGGGCGTTAAGAACATGTTATTTCAAAGTATACAGACTATCAACGCTGTTTTGAAAGCACGTCGAAAAAGTCTACCAATGCCACAGTGTGTTTCATAAAACGACATCCGTCCGACTTTACGATAAGCAAAATATAATCTATGAGAAATATCTATGAACCCGTCAGTTGACGTCACAAATTAATAAAGGTAGTAACTATATTAAGTGTCTGAAACAGAATACGCGCATTCCGACGATGTCCAAGATATTTCCGATAGCAATAACTTGTTAAAATAAAATGTTTCACTTAATTATTTTTAGTTAAAATGTCAGTCAGTCTACTGTACTATGTTCCACTATTGAATATTTATTGATTTTTTACGATATAATTCGAATACCTAAATGTTAAAAGCTAGGTTGAAAATGGACATGTATTTTTATTCTAATTTTGATATTGTCATGTAATAAAAACAAAAGTATGAACTGAATTATTTTTTTTTTTATTTCGCAGTCTATGACATAACTATGATTATGTCCTTGATAATGTAAAAAATATCTATGAAAATAATAATATTCGCTAAAACCAATATTTTACTAATTTAAAATATTGGTGAGCGGTCAAATTATTTTGTCTAAAAAAATCTCTAAATATGACCCTATGAAACACCAGCACGGAACACTCATTTCTGCCTTCATTACGTTACAGTAACCGCCTTTGTCAATAAACGATCCCGATCGCTTTTTTCGATCCATCGCAGAATGGGCCAATCATATCAAAGTATTTTTGATATGCTCACAAATGTCTTATTTTGATTGGTTTATTCTCAGGATCGGATCGAAAATCAAGATTAAGATCTTTTATGGAAAACGATAGGAAATCGTGTGTCTCTGAGAGCTCTCTCTACATCTCCATCTCTCTCTCTCTCTCTCTGTGTGTGTGCGTGTGTGCGTCTACTCACGTCGCAGTGCGAGCGCGTCATGGCGGGGTGTTCGTAGCGCTCGTCCGTCTCCGGCGAGGAGCGCGCCGGCACCGACCGCCGCGAGGGGGACGCGGGACACTGTCACCATACAACACCATCAATAACACTTCAAAACTAATCATATACTCTTTAGATGGATAAAGAACAATATTACCTAATTTCCAATAAGCGTGTGCATTTTAAAAAGTGGCCAATTTTTTGAAGTGTTTGTTTAATCATTAATAATTACTTAATAAACATATACAGGATATTACCGAAAATTGGTAACATTGAAATCTCTACTTAAAGAAATAAGAGAACATAAATTTGTTTTTTTTTATAAGCATTATTGATCTCTCTTTTCTGAAACACCTGTATAACTGGCACTATTTACTTTCATTATAATCATTTAATACTTGTAACTATTTACAAACGTTTTACCAATTTAATTATTAAAATTTATTATTAGTTAAAATGCGTTAATATAATACGTAATTCACAACGAACAAATAAATAAAATATATTAGTTTTTATAACATGCTATTAATGTTTAATATGAAAATTAGTCGGTTATATTACGTTCATTGCATTATAAATGTTGGGTTGTGAAAACTTAATACAGCATCAATTTTACTGGAATGTTTTATTTATTGATTACTAGATGGCGCTACTTATCAGTGGGTAGTATCCTACCCAACATAGTGTGGAAACTATTACTTGGATAAACATATTCAAAGATCTAAGAACACAAGATGCGTTAACTCCTTTGTGGATTGGAAACCCTAGCCTTAGAATAAGAAATTAATCTTAAAGTAAAAATAGTTAAAGATTAAGGCCATGTTAGGATGGATGAAATAAATATAATAAGTGATCTCCATGACCTATGTGCATTGACAAAGCGGAGAGTAATCTTGGCGGTGATTTTTTATTGTTATAATACTCCAAGTTTTTCGGGAATTTCCTCAATTCAAGCCAGATTGACAAATCATAAAATAAATGTTGTATACATTTGAATGGAAGAAAATAACGTATATTGTCTTTACTACTAGCTACCTTGCACAATCGCCAGGTAAAATGTACAGTGCGGGTAGATGTGCATATTGTAGAAAAGCGGGTAGGTCACGTGACAGCGGGTGGTCACCAGTGGCTTTGGCAGGAGAGAATGTGCATACAAACCCCTCTAGGAATACCAATGCTCAAAATATTTGACGAAATCGGGTATGCGAGAAGATGGGGTGAAAAAAGACAAACTTAAATTCGTATTAAAAAAATATTGAGCAACACCACCGCCTATATTGATAGAGAAATAGAGGGTGCTTAACCGAGCTCTGATAATAAAATGCAGTAAATGCGGGGTGAACGAGGGGTAAAAAAAATTTAAATTTAGATTGAGATTATTACACTGACAAAAATAAATAAAATTATAATGTACTCAAGCTTTTTTACCCATTACTAACAAAATAAATTGTTAATAGTTTTTTAGGTCTATTCGTGTTCACCCCGCAGTACGCGTAAGACAGTATTGTAGACGGGTGTAGGTAGTGGCGGGTGTTACCTGCGGGGGGTCGCGCGGGGGCGCGTCGGCGAGCTCGGCCGCCTCGGAGCTGTCGCTGCCGCCCGCCTGCCGCACACACGTTACCATGGCAACGGACTACGAACCGAGAGCCCGACGTACATTGAACACTCTCACCTCTCACTGCTACCCACGCGGGTAGCACAGGTAAGGGTCACGGATCATATTTGTTTTATGAAAAAATACATTTATGTATGGTAAATACTTTTTTTAACGAACGAAATCCTGGACATGTTAGTATGAGATTATTACATGTAGATAACACGACATATATTAGTGTTCACATACATATTATTGTCCTATGCTAAAGCACGCATGGCATATGCACAGATTGCCGGTCTGCAAAACAGTACAAACATATAAAAAAAATTGTACCACGAAATCTATTTTTTATGTATTTTTATAATCATTATTCTGTGCCAATAAAATCACTAAATTTCAATCAGCTGGCAAACATATGCATACATAAATTTATTATTAGAAATGAAGATGCATCTTTCATTAGTTTTAAAACAAATGCAGTAACCAGCAGTAGATGTTATTCAAACATTCATTGTCATTATGAATGTAGGTAGACACACAATATCACAAATCGTGCAATTTTTCAACGCCATCTACCAGCGACATTGTGAACTATTTCATCACAAAATTCAAACAGTGTAAAAGGTTTGCGATTTGTACAGGCGAGGGGAATAAGAGTAATATTAGATTTCAATATCGATAGTCTGATGGTATCCCTCTTTCCCCAGCAGCCATTCAAATCGCAAACGTGTTAAATCCTCGTGACATATAATCTTGTATTTCTCACATCAACATCATGAGTGTACGTGAGTGTGTTGGTGTTTGTGTGTATGTTCGACCTGTTCGTGCGGCGGCGGCGGTTGCGGTCGCGTGTAGTACGGCTCGGTCTCGCGCTCGGGACTCGACTCGCACGACCGCTGCCGTCTGTACTGCCCGTAGCTCTCCTGCTGGAATCACAAACCATATATTATGAAAAAATCATATACAAACCAGTGACTAATCTGTATCATCGTTAAACAACTTCCATTGCCCTTTATTCATATAAAGCCAATTGATTTATTAAATCGAAGCTCGACAAATACATTCCAATTTCCATATTTATAGTGTGTGGCACCTTTATGAAACCTTTATACCAAAATAGTTACCTGCTGCGGGTATCCCTCGTCGTCAGAGTCTGGTATGTGCGCGCCGCGACGCATTGCCTCCTGCACCTGCAACCGCAACACATCATACACTCTTATTGCCATAATTGTGTATACAGCAATACATGGCATTGACTCTTCGCACCGCATCGCTGTAGTACATCGCTACTAGTTTGATTGCACCTTTACTTTTATAAATATTACAAACGCGAAAGTGTGTTCAGTAGAGTAAGAAAGGATTAGACTTATTGACATGCCAACAATATCCACGAATAACGATTCCGGAACAATTCACATTCAAAATAATTTCACGTTAAATCATTTACAACACATAATAAACAAAACACGCACCTCTTCTGGATGGACGGAGACGTTATCTAATTTCTCCAGATTGGGCAGGTTCCTGAGCACAGTCATCCTGTACCTGGAACACACAATCACGACCTTTTTACCTTCAATCCAGGAAATACCATTTAAAGTATGCGAAGGCGGCCAATCATAATCATAATCGTGTCATATGATGTACACGTTAGAAAATACTAGCTGCCTTTTGTTCGTACGGGTTTTAATACATCATCTCTTTTATACAAGTCAATGTAGTGAAATATAAGTGACGTAAAAGCATGAGTATGTGTGCGTTAGATTTCTTATGGTATGAGACATAAAAGTTACTACACATCAAGATATTTTGAATTTCATTATCACCGTTATTGGCAATGTGACTCACTCGGGGTGCTGCGTGCACGGGTTCTCGTCAAGCCACAGGCTAGTGAGGTCTGGCAGGTGGCGCAGGTGCCTGATCTCGCGCAAGTCCCTGATCTCGTTCTTGCGCACGTACAGCTCGCGCAGCCGCCGGCAGCCCGCGAAGTCGCCAAGCGTGCGGATCTTGTTTATGCTGGAAAAATAACATAATCGATCAAAACCTAAATTATTTAAATTTACATATTTTTTTTTATTTTATTCCAAGAAGTTACCGAGTCACGACACCAATAAAAATGCAGCTGGCCCAAAATTCAAATCTTTAACGGTCAGTCACACGCGATTGGTCAACAGCACGCATTGCCGGTCGGCGATTGGCCAATGTTTCCCGCGCTACGCTCCGATTGGTCGCGCGTCCTTGCACCTCGGCGTCGGATCCGTCGTTGCGGCAAGTTGTTTGGTAAAACAAAACATTTTCTTAAACAGTTAATTGTTAATTAATTACACGCCGCATTCAGTCAAGGACGTTTTGTTGGACGGTTTCCTAAAACTTCAGGATGTTTGCTAACATTTCAAGTTGTTTCTTACATCATGGCCGTATATAATATAGTCGCTTACACTAATATGCAGGGAGGTATCTAGTGCATCCATACTTCACCGAGTTTGTACCGTCTCATGATATTACGGTTAGCGTATGACATGACCTTATCATTCAATCCCGAATAGGTATTTAGATGTGTCTCTTTAAATCGACAGCTCGGGAATCAAATTTAGAACCTCGTGTTTCGCAGACTTAGTTCGCTAGGAGTAGATCACTGCCATGATCACTATACTTTGGCAATGCAATATATTAAAAAAGTAGTACCTAAGTCTGCACTCACAGTCGGTGATGCGGTTCCACCTGGAGTATTTCTAACTAGCCGGCAATGTGTCGACTGACACGGGCAATAAATCATCTCTTGTCCATCGATTATCTAGCCAATCGACTTATTATCAAGTGGAGTACAGTCCCTTTCCTGTGGGCCCGTATGAACAACAAAAATCTGTACATACCTGAGAGCGAGCACTTCCACGTTGGGCATCCGCCGCAGTAGGGTCACGTCGCCCAGCTCCGCGCCCCTGCACCAATAAACGAAATATATTAATCACTTTCATAAGTATAAGCTCAACTCAACTTGGTGTAAGAAATGTCTAGCTACTCCAATTAGCAGAGAAGACTCGTGTCTACAACTTGGATGTCGTAAAGGCACAGATTTAGCAGTTTATTATGAATATTAAAATGTTGTCCTTTAAAACCACAAGAAACACGGCTTCAATCCTGAAAATTCAAGAAATTTATTTAGCCCACGTCTATTTTAGGTGAAAAAATTTATAATAAAATTCGTAATGAGAAACTATGTGGCCTCATTTAGAAATTACATTAGCAATGTGCTAATTGATCTAAAGTATAGATTGTAATATATGTCGGAGACAGAGTGGCGGCCGATATAGGTATACGTGGGCACACATAGTAAAAGTCACAAATGAATTATCTTCAACTCGCTATTTATTGTTCGTTGGTCAATTATTACGTAATCGAGTATTCGCAGAGTACAATACCACGTCAGGATTCATTATTAACTTTGGTTATTATAACACATTGCATATTGAGGCAATTACTTAACCGTTTGGTTAAGTGATTATAATCAACTCACCTAGTAACAACTCGAAATAACATAGTAACTGCTTTACTAAGCACTGACTGATATGGAAACCACCATAGTTACCACTTATTAGTGATCTGCACCGTACTAGTTGCTTCAAATGATTCGGCACTCTTTTTATACACACAACTGTAACTCCCACTACGAGTTCAACATACCGACTGGTTTGTCGCACGATTATTATTTTATCTTACCCGACTTAATATATTCAGACACCCTCAATGAGATTAATAAAAATCATAATTCCTTTTTATACTTCCTTCCTGTCCCGACATATATTTTATGGAGTACTAGCTTTTGCCCACGGCTTCGCCCGCGTTAATAAGTTTTTCCGGGCTAAAAGTACATACATAAAAACCTTCCCGTTGCATCACTCTATCCAACACATTTATTTGGATAAAGATTAATATTATGACGTTGATACAACTCTTAACAAATAATGCATTAATTTCGACCAAATTTGATTACCATAAAAACGGTTCTAGAGAGTTAATCTTAAAAGATAGACATATACTGTTGCGGACTTTTTTTTAGATCATTTCAAGAGGAATAATTCTTTCATACATATATTTTTGGTATCTTGAACCGTTTTCGCAGCGCACGCAATGGAAGCCCTCAAGGATGAATAATTTTCCCCGCATTTTTCACATTTTCCATTATTTCTTGGCTCCTAATAGTTGCATCGTGATGTTATATAGCCTATAGCCTTCCTCGATAAATGGTCTATTCAACACAAAAAGAATTTTTCAATTCGAACCAGTAGTTCCTGAGATTAGCGCGTTCAAACAAACAAACAAACAAACAAACAAACAAACAAACTCTTCAGCTTTATAATATTAGTATAGATTTGTTTAAATAATTATATTGTTAAGGAATTTAAGTCGGATACCTTAATTCTACACTATTTCTAACTACAGTTTTGTGTTTTATTTTGAATTTATCTAAAACTGAGCTTTATTGTCTTAATTTAGTCTTAGTCCTATCTATTGTCCATAACACTAGTAATACTTGGACTCTCCTTCAATGCAGATGGTGCCGATAATCTGGTTATTTCCGCGAAAACCTACAAGGAGCGTGATCTAAAGCCCGTGTCTCATCGCGTGCGGATAACAAAGCAAGGTCGACACACGCAAACTTATTGGTATTCGCGCGGCGTACTTCAAGTAGGTACACGATGCTGGTACATTTAGGGACGTCAATTGTACAACTGAGGACTAGTTACAAGCGTTTCCATATATCCGTACTAATTAACGTTGTATACCTATGTAATAGTTTCTCAGTGGTTTTGCCTTGCTATATTGAATTATATTTATTTCTTGTTTCAAAACTTGTGCGTAAATGCTACTCGACACATAAATGCATAAGCCGACTAAATACAAAACTCCCTCTCATCTATGCTCACAATTAAATGTAAATAAAATGAGTAATATCTACATAAGCTGTTTCACATGATAACTGTAAATTAAATTTACTTCAAACTTACAGTCGGAGAAAGTCTTGTCGGACAAAACGTTGTACAAGTATGACAGACATATACAGCGTTTATTATTTAGGCCCTAAAAGTGAGAAAGGTTATTACCAGTAACTGTAAACTTTCTTGTTCATCTGAAGCCTGCACAGTGAAGAGTTTATGTGTTAAGTCTTTTTTACAGCGTTTGCCGGTGAGAAGCAAATATGTGTTTCTTTAAATGTTAAAAGTCCTCACTTCGCCCCTGACCACAGATGATCTAAAGTATTCCTTTTCTTTCACGGTTGAAAATAACCAGCGTTTGTCTGCTAACAGACAACTTAGTCATTTTCTGACCTTGTGCTATAAAAAATCCTTCGCAAATCCAATTCGCGTTTATTATTAATTACGTAGAATGTCCTCAGGTGGAGTGTGTGACTTCATGACACGTCATTGATCATTACGTGAGCACAAACGATGACTGTTATTGTTGTTCTACGCATTGCAGTTGTTAAACTTCATTATATTGTCTTGCTATTGTGCCTACATTGCGTACATCAGAATTAATCTTAGCTCCAATAAAATAATATCAGAAAAAAAGGGGTTCACTGTACTATAGTCGAAATTTAAAACGCATTCGATCTTTTCCGAACTGCATACTCAGGCTAAATAAACCGACTTCAAAACCACTACAAATCAAAAAAGAATTAAAATTTGTATTCGCTTAGTACATACGCATATTTGGAGTCGATGCCTAATTTAAATTGCCAGGTACCTAAGCTAAGGAAATACACAAACAAATATACAAAAAACATTGTTCAATTTAAATTAGGCACCGACTCCAAATATGCGTATATACTAAGCGAATACAAATTTTAATTATTTTTTTATTTGTAGTGGTTTTGAAGTTGGTTTATTTTTGTAAAAAAGTTTTTTTGTTGATGCTTTTTTGTTAGTTAATTATGGAATGGTGTAAACAATGCATCATAGATATACGATTGCAGCATTCGCGAGCTATCTGCTGTTAGTTATTGAAGAGTTCCATTGTGTATCTCCGAAGATCTTCATCAGATCTTCATAAATTGTATACTAAAACCTTCCCTGAAAAATACACATTTCAATATCGAAAAGCACATCCAAATCGGATCAGTAGTTTTTGAGAAACGCGCGGCTATAAAAATTTACATACATACATACATACAAATATACATACATATGGATCGAATACAGAACCTCCTTTTTTAAGTCGGTTAAAAAGTGCTTCTATTGCCAGTGCTGTGGTTGTTCCCTTACTCCATTTCGTCAGCAACTTTCATATAACATTAGTTGTAAATGATATAAGTGCAGGTAACTTTTCAGTGCAATTGGGTATCGACAGCACTCATTCGTACTTCCCACAACTTACTATGCATATTATACAGTATACACTTCCGAAAACAAGCATTGTCAAGTCTCTCACTCAAACACCGATATGTTGTTACGCGGTTGCAACTCAGCGCTTCCTTGGACGATTAAAATTCTGTAAATACACTCCTAGTACTGTCACTTTCATACTACGTGCTGCTAGTGTTCAATTGATTCGCAACATTATGTTAACATTCCACGAACATAAAAAAATAGATTGCATTTGCCACCAATATTTTAACTGAAAACTATGTTTAGAACACCGTTATAAAGAAGCAAACAAAATATCGTGAAAAAATCTGCATACTGCATTGCTAAATGTCATAATAAAGTTAAAAATGAAATGTAAAGTCTACTTATCTTTTTTTTTTTTTCATTTATTTAAAGAGTCATTTCACTTAGCGAATATGTGTCTACGTGTCTGTGTTATTTTAGGTTTACGACAATCCTTCCCCCTCTATATTGTAACGGGAGTTCATAATACCGTACATTGCAGTGAACCATTATATTAATTTTACTTATATAATTTCTCAAAGTTCCGTAGCTAATTAATATTATTACTTATGTTAATTCAAGATAGGGTCTGTGTGTAAGATTGCATCCAAATCTGTTGAGCAGTTTTTATCGTTTACTTATAACAAACTAGTATTGCCCGCGGCTCCGCCCACGTGAACATGTTTTTCCGGGATAGAACGTACCCAATAGCACTCATGAGTGTATAGCTTCCTATAAGTGAAAGAATTTTCAAAATCGGTTCAGTAGTGCCTGAGATTAGCGCGTTCAACCAAATAAATAAACAAACTCTTCATCTTTCTAATATTATAGTATTTATAATATAATGTAAACATCTTTTTTATTGCACTACTGAATGACGAGTCAAGCATGCCGCTCGCCTGATGGTAAGCGATACGACCGCCCATAAACAGCAGCAGCACCATACAGAACTTTCAAGTACAAAGTACTGCGTGGTAATCCACTACGATCGTCACCCTGAGCCATTAGCTGTCAAGTCATATAATGCGCAGTAATTACACTGACTACAATGTCCTTCAAACCGGAACGCAATAGTGCATGCACACTGCTGCTTGGCGGTAGTAATAGACATTGCAGCGATACCTACATCTACATGGTCTTTCACATTAATAACAGCAGTAGGATGTAGGATATGAAAGATAAATAATTTGTCACTCTCACCTTGTCGCATTAGTTTGACCCCCGCAGGCCCCCGCTTTTCTAAATCCTTTATTCCCACGCGGTTATGTAACTATTTATGCTCTACTTTAATAGTTCCAAACATGTTAACCTTTACAGTATATAAATTGCATTATTAAGATAAAATCGAGCGTTATCACTACAATAACATGTTTTTGTAATTTTACAACTTTATTAAAATGTATCAAGTATCAGGAAAAACATGTATAAGAAACGAAATTATTTTTTCATTAAAGTTTAAACTTTGACATGACTTTGTCATATAATATTTTTGTCTGTTCTACCTTGAAAGGGAATTCCTTTCTTTTTTTTACTGTCATATCTAGCTCCCAGAAATAAACATGGCGCCGGTGGGCATATAATTAAAATTCTAGATCGTCTATAAATCAAAGGGGTATATTTATTCTTTTACATTGTGGCTTCCATCGATTATCCATCATTCCGGCAATGTCAAGTAATTATAGCAGGTACAAAAAATAGGGGTACCGAAAAATCTTACCACGACACAATGTCGACAGGGAATTATCGTCTGACAACAATCACAACAAGTTTCTAAAAATACAACCTCAGAAAGATTGGGGTGTGTGGTGCGATCACACGGCCTTGCTTATTTACATCCGCAGCGATCGCGGCGATCTGGGTTCGATGTCGGCACGCGGGTCATTGACTCGCGTGAGTGAAACTTATCATGGTCATTCGCGGTGACAATGATGCCTCAAGTCACAATTAAGTCAGATGCGAGTGGTGTAGATCACGAATGGTGAGACCTAGTGATACGATTGAGGTTGAGTGGTTATGTAATTGAGTTTTTTTGCACATGCTGAAAACCGGGAACCGACTACTAATATGATCATTGGTAACACCTGAAAAATGGCATGGCAAAATGCCACGAGGCCCCGACAAGCCGAAAAGTTTATGAAAACTCTAAAGTATTAAGTTTGCCGGATTTTGCACTGACGAGGGGCCTTGTTTCATTAATTTTCCCTGGGCCTTCACGGGCGTTGTTACGCCACTGCTGGGTTACAAAACGAACAACGTAACAACTCTTATCGCAATAATTAAAGCGTAAACTAAAGTACCGAATGTCATAAGTTTTAATAAATATTAGATGTACTGCAACGTTAAATTGGTGAATGCTGTGTATACCTATAATTTGGCATACATAGTAGAATTCAGTTTAAGTATTGCTAAATCTGTAATGTTTTATATGTGTGCTGTTGGTATACCTTTTAATAAATAAATAAGCCTCAATTAGACGCTAGTTTGTTGACTCGCACGAAAGATTCATTCATCATCATCATTATTATCATCAGCTACACGACGTCCACTGCTGAACATAGGCCTCCCCTAAAGATTTCCAGACAGACCTGTCAAAAGCAGCCTGCCAGCGTGTTCCTGTGACCTTCATCAAGTAAGATTCTTTAAAGTGCCTAAAAAGCTTTCCCGTCTAAACACAATAAAACCGCATTGACAGGCGAGACTCGCCTTACTAACTTGAAATAAACTTGCTCTTTCTTGCCATACCATACCAGCCCTGTATTATATACTGCCCACTGCTGAGCACAAACCTCCTCTACAACTGAGTAGGTTAAGGCCTTGGTCTACCACGCTGGCCTAGTGCGGGTTTGCAGACATCACATACCTTCGAAATTCAGAGAACTTCTCAGGTATGCAGGTTTCCTCACGATGTTTTCGTTCACCGTTAAAGCGAGCGATAATTCAAAATATGTTTTTAGAAAAGGCAGAAGTGTGTGTCCTTGGGTTTTGAACCTACGGACATTCGTCGCGGCAGTCCGTTCCACTCATAACTAGCCTATCGCCGTTTTTGCTCTTTCTTGTCGAGGCAAAATTATCGTGATAAATCATAAGCAAGACCTGAATTTCATCCCATTAATGCAGTACCAATGACAATACGTTACTGTGGCCCACGGCCAGAAATTCAGCGGTTCTATCATAAGGGATTAATTCTACAGAGCGCTATTTCCGTCTTGCCAAGCACTCGACGCCATACAAATACTTCTTCAGAAATGCTTGAAAGTGAAATCATTTGAAGAGCAAGGTAATGCGACGTACAAATACGTTGGAGAAGTAAAAGTTCGTACTCATAATCGTACGCAAGAAATCATAGAAAATGAAAGTTGATTAGGCACATTCATTAGAATTCCGAGCGTAAACAGGCAGATTTGAGTAAATAGTTACAACTTTTAAATTTTTTTATGCAATTTAATGAAATTGACAACATATATTAATTTATTTTAAAAGTTTTAAGCACTGTAATATGCATAGCGCCCTTAGTATGTTAGTCACCCTGAGACGTTAGATGTTGCGTCTCATTATAACTAGTAGCTACATTATCTGTAACGTCCTTCAACTAAAACACAATAGACAGTGCTTACACAACGTTGCTTAGCAGTATTTATAGACTTCCTAGACGGACTTTCGCATACTACAGATACGATATACACCAGCTCTCTACCGCAAATTTATAAAATACCTACCTAGTACGTACTATGAATTATAAATACAATAGTAAATGCTTCCCTTTTGTGGCGATAGCCTAGATGAGACTGAAACAGCCTGCCGAGACGAATCTCCGCTGTTTCAAAACCCAAGTGCCCCCACCTGACTTTTCTAAAAACTTTTGTGTCGTCTTTGTGAATTATCGCTCGCTTTATCGGGGAATGAAAAACATGGCAAGGAAACCTGCATTCCTGAGAAGTTCTCTATAAGAATTTCGAAGGTATGTGAAGTGTGCCAAACCGCACTAGGCCAGCGTGGTGGACTAAGGTTTAACTCCTCTCAGTAGCAGAGGAGGCTCGTGCTCAGCAGTGGGCAGTATATTATACGGGGCCGGCATGGTATAGCTTCCCTTTTGAAAGGTGGTGCCCTTCGCCACTAATTGGTATTGTTGGATGTTCATCTGATAACTCACCATAAGGTAACCATTCGCTTCATCGCTTGTGTCAAGTGTTTCTAATGTTTGCGACATCACGTGCGACTTGCCGCAAGTCCTGCAAGCTTCGAAATTTGCTAAGTTAGCTTGCCATGACTGTTTACCGTTTATATGAGTAAAATTACTTGAGAAAGTCAATTCTGCAAGATTTTATACAAACCTCGCTAAAAATACACGTCATGTCTCAGATACAAATAGAGCTCTAAACACTATTATCTAATCCAGATCATTAACACAGTTTAACAAATTGCCCGAATGACCCACTAAGCGACGTACCACACACCATTGGTACGTATTCACCATCACCAAACTTGTAGCGTGTGCCCTATTGACATGATTGTTACCAACCCCACCACACCCCCGCCGGTTGCGCCGCCCCCACTGACCTCCGCCATAGTCAAAACCGCCCAATCACTCGACCAACACACTGGGATCGATTTGGTGACCTAGTTTGTGTTGTGGTGCCTTCGTGGGAAATAAGGGTGCTGGGTTCGAATCTCGCGCAATGTAAAAATAGAAGTAGCGCACATTTAAATGGTAGCGCATCCCTTTATGTTGCATAATCATGGTGTTTATTTCTTAACGCCTTATTTCTGGTTATCTAATCGTGATTACTATGTCGGCCTTGAGAAGTAGCGAATGGAGCAACCGCCCAGGGTCTACCGTTCCGTAATGCCCCGCGCTTGCAAGGGTCACAAAGTAAAAAAATACAACAAAATCGGTACAAAGGCCCCGCCAAGATCTGTCGCCCAGAATCTTGCGTTAATCAACGCCTCTACTGGCCATAAGATGTCCACTGGTGAAAATGCGCCTTCCCAAAGACTTCTACACCGATGCTCTGGTAGCGGTCTGCTTCCAGCGCCTTCCTGAATGTTATTATAAGTTTAGCAAAATAGTACCCTGATCACCAGAATCACAGTTCACAAGTTTGCTTGTTTATCCGCGACAAACTTAGAATGATGAGACGAGCATGCCGTTCGCCTCATGGTAAGCGATACGACCGCCCATAAACAGCAGCAACACCACACAGCACCTTGAGTTACAAAGTACTGTGTGGCATTCCCCTGCGCTCGTCATCTTGAGACTTAAGATGTTAAGTCTCATTATGTCCAGTAGTTACACTGGCTATAATGTCCTTCAAACCGTTTATCAGTAAAACTAGCAGACAGTAATAAACCAGGTATTTGGTGTGCAGGTATCATCAGTTGCGTCATACCTATAACATGACATACTGTTTGCCGTCATTTCGGCACGTTAAAGTTCCAAACAAACTACAATAAAACAGTGGTGTGATAAGAGTCTATTATTTTTAATCGATCAGGTATACCCATATGTGTGGGGTACCACCGTGCGCCATCACCGAATGTGTTAGCAGCGGAACCCTTGTGTTAACTGTTTTTTTACGACAAGGCTTATGTATTCCACTAGAAAATACTTTGGCAATTCTTTCAATCTATTTTTCGTCTCTTTCATCCTTATGACAATTGATTATAACTTTGCAAGAGTCAAACATAATGATTATAATATCACATTTTTTTTTTTCTTTTTCGATCCGCTTATTTCCTTAGTTTTTCGCCGTGAGCAATACTTTTTGTGTTGAGTTTAAATTTCCATTATAATTAATCTAAACCTTAAATTCATAAGACATTTCAGGCCAAAAATTGAGTAACTTTAGTGGAAATCTTCAAAGTTGAAGTTGTGCTTTTTGGGAACGTCAGCTCAATCTATACCATATTTCCTCCATATACTATTCTACTCTTTGACAGTTGACCACAACTACATTCACATTCCGACATTGGTAAAATCACCGCAGTTTCTGTGGAGCCGTAATTTAAAAGAACAGGAAGAACACTAACAATATAAGTTTATTGATATGATTTTAAATCTCATAACGTGATTAGACGATCGACAAACCAATAACCATAATCATAAAATCCACACTAACGTCACATTAACAGCTAATCTTTTCTTACCACTCGTGACTCAACCTATCTCTAAAGTAACAAAACAGTTGGACGTCCGCCATCGAGGAAGTGTAGAACAGCACCGAACCGTCCACTTAACCCACATTCACGAAAACGCGTGTTATGACAAATAGTAGCATCCACGTGGTCTTATTAATATTTTACGACAAAGCAGTATGATGACGTTGGTGGGACCGCGCCTTCAAACGTGGGAACGTCATCATACGTCCATCACCAAATTCGATGTCTGTCAGTGTCAATCATTGGTCATGTAAAATGTCTAATAATCATACAGACTTCATTTATAATCCCTTTGGTAGTTTCATAAGAACAAATCCTACTTGCTACTAATATTATAAATGCGAACGTTCGTAAGTCTGTATGGATGACATATTGTTTGTTACTCTTTCACGCAAAAACTGCTGAAATGATTTCGATGAAATTTGGCACACGGGTATATCACGTCTTGGATTAACACGTCATAGGCTACTTTTTATGCCGGGAAAAATATAAAGCGGGCCTTTTATCCCGGGAAAACTTATTCACGCGGGCGGAGCCGCGTGCCAAAGGTAGTGTTTCATATTTCGTATCTTATGACAAAAAAAATGTGCCAGACCAAAAGTAATTCAGCCATTCTACGTGACAGCTATAGTGTGTTCGTCGTACAACTTCTGCGAACTAATATTGACAATTGAAATATGTTTACAATTTAATGATGTGGGTGGATGGGGTGGTGGTGGATACTGGTACCTTCATTAACCTGCTTTTGCCTTACGTACATACAAAAGAACAAAACACAAGCTTTCAGATTCTTTTCAATTTCCCTAACGTATTACTTGGCCTTCTATCTTGTTATTGCATTTTTCACTAAAAATATTGGAACACAGAATCTACATGCCAGCAGCACCAAGCTCAAGAGCCATACTTCAATTATTGTCAAGATTTGTAAAACTTGAACTTTGGACGTGACAATGGAAAATGTGCTTTATTTCAACAGACTTTAATTCGTTTTAGAAAGTAAACACACTGAAACTACGTGAATTAATGAAAACTGTATTTTATTATTAACTCCATAAAGCGATATTTCAAATGCCACACAGTTTCCGTGACCATTATGACTGAGATTCCTGACATGGCTCTTTCTATTAATTGTAAAATGTGTACTTCATTTCGTTTCGTCATATTTATAGTAGAAACTTTCCCCTCAATTGTCCAATGGCGGTGTGTTGTGGCTGTCAACTATGAGATCGTAATTCTAATCCTTGAGTAAGTCGAGCAATAACTTCTGTATTCAAGATTAAAAATAATAAAACACCTAAACCTTGTGCCCCAAGCGGCGACACGCTCCTCACTTATCACATCATGGGGCGGAGATAAGTTCGCGCAAAACTTACCCATTTTCGCATAAAGACTGAGTCTTACTCAAATTCTGAAAATTATACAGTAGCCAAGACACTTTATAGATGGTCATATAAAAAAGAACGACAATAGAGACAAACCAGTTAGAAACGTAGGTGGTCTATAAATAAACTAGCTTGGAGTGCAGCGGCGGTGGCCAAGTGGGTCACCACTCTTCACCACCGGCACCCGATGGGACGGTGCCAATTAACACTTGAACAGTCGCTCACGATTGGCATATTAGAACAATAATATGAATTTTGAGGTTTGATTATTGACGATATTTGGGTTAAAAGATGCAATCATGAGAAAGAAATCACATGAAAAATAAAAAAAAACAAATAAGCATAAGTTAATCACACATATACTTATACTTATTATAATATAAGGTATATACGTAGTATACAGAATTTGATTTTTGAGCAAGAGGATCATAAGCACAATGGAGTGCTGACAGCTGATGCTTATTACCTGATTTGTAAATGGTAAACCTGGGTGCCATTGCTCCTGTTAATGGGTAGTAGTGTAAATTGACTGCACTTACTAGCTTACAGAAATTCTGGTAAGAAATTTCCTAAAAAACTAATAAACACACGAAAAGAAAGTCATCTTGCGACACTGTTCAAAAGTACGATAATCAAAGTGGGGAGTATACACAGGTCAACACGTAGGTCATTGACCATTGTCGGTGACAGTGGACGTGACAGTAAGGCGTGTCATGGCGCCCCCGAACGTGTCATCACGACATAACGAAACAACGTCTGCAATTATGTTAATTCGGATAATTTGATTATTATCACGGTGGTTGATCGGGCACTTTACTAATTGGTAGGGGCAAAGAACTTTGTACGTAAACAAGCTATTGCTGAATGATGACGAAAAGGGGTGGCATTATTATGACGATTGTCGAGGGACGCAACGTGTATTGATAGAGGACATTATATTTCAATTGAACTGTATTTACTAAGAGGTTAAAATATGCTGTGGAATAACTAAATAACATAATATGCTTGATAGTACACTTCCATACCACGTCCAGCGCGGTAATATGCTTCAGTAGAAGGTACAGCAGCAATTTCTATTTCAGTGAAGCTAAATCTATTTTATGCAAATAATGATACAAATACCTGCACAGTAGTAAATACTAACAAACGTACACGTCGATAAATCAATACGGGAGGTGGTGCCGCCGTGCCGTACACCCGACTCATTTAGTAGCAAATAAATTATAAACCATCCGGCTCGAAGGACCGCAGACAGAGGTCACAGGTCACGTAGGTCCTACCTGCGCCACTAGCGCACCTAGCAATCGTTAAACATGTATAGAATGACCTGCCAAAATCAACCAGAATTCGTGTTCGTGTTGACTTTTGGTAAATTATGTTTGTGGAGGAAAGAAAGCGAAAATTTTAATGTTTTTCCAACAGAGGTGTTAACACTGGAATCTGTCTGTTATTCTTTGACAGTAATAAGATATTGATCCTTGTTAATACCCCTCCTAGCAAGATTTGGCCAATCTCAACGGAGATCAGCCAGGTACGCAGGAGTTATTATAGTGCACAAGTGTGTGCGCAATACACAGGTGCACTCGCTATTCCTTTACTATTATAGTCCGGTGAGACAGTAATCCGACATGACCGGAGAGAGATCAGACGCAAAACCCGTTGGTTTAAAAACCCGCAAAAAGTGGTTACAGCCAACGGCTTTATGTGCTTTCCACGGGATTATCAAATCGCCAACTTCCTGACTCCAAGCAGCGACTGAGTAATTTTTAAGATGGAAAAACGCAGTCACAATGTTTTTGGCTCGACCCGGGATTTGAACCCAGGACCTTAACGCGCAAATTGTACTCGTAAGGCGTACGCAATACAACCACGCCACCGAGACAGTCAATACATGAATTTTTAATACATGGTAACTAAACCGGGACATTGATAAAAACACCAAAATAATAATATGTAATATAGTCCTGTAAGACAAAAAATACTTTATGGGCAACAACTTTCGGTCTCATAAAATTACACATTTATGCAGCCTGAAGCTTCACAGCTCTATAATACCGCTTCTAAAACAGTCAGCACATGACACGGATTATGTGCTTAACGTGACATTACTTTCAATGTAACTGCTAGTTTGCGGTCACCCTTAACTGACAGGCGAATAAAAAACTGACAAAAATATTGCGAATGTGGAGCGGTCTTATTCTCAGCTTGAAGACAATAAACAACAAATCATGAGGTTACGTGATAAGAAGCCAATGGGTACCTGTACTTGTTGCGCAGTGTGCGTGTATAATGACAGTCGGCGTGTCATATCACTCGGCGTGATGAATTACTGTGTGCAGTACAAATCGACATGGCGCCGCGCAGGCTGCTCGAGTACTGTCAGTTTTGATTAATGGTGGACTGATGTTTTGATTTAGCCAACTATAATTTATTATTAAGCAGATTTATGGGAGAAATTTTGGATGGAATGGCTGTTTCATGTATTGGTATAAAAAACCAACATAGTATAAAATAATAACTGAAATACCTACGAATAGTATAATTATAGAAAATTCGAAGTTGTTTTTCGCCTTTAAACAAGCCGATGGCTAATAAATAGATTATTGAAAAGTGCATAGGTCAGGGTGACACATAAAGCATCACACAATCAAATTGCACGTAATAATTGACGTGATATAAAACAGCATTGTCATGTATGTTTCAAATCAGTCCAGCTGGTAAGTTGACCGTGAGAAATTACTTTTTTTGAATAACACGCAGATGGTATATCAAACTTATAACGCTCATATAAACGTAAATATTTACGTTTTAACAAATACTTACATCGAGATTTATTACCTACGATACTTATCGATCTCGTAGTTATTTTTATCTTTTTCTAAAACCTGGTAATGAGGCAAATAGGTCGTTTGCCTGATAGCAAAACAAACTGGTTATAAACAGTAACAAATTCACCCAGAATTTTGAATTTGACTATGAATATGCGAAAAAAGTCGACGATAGCCTAGTTGGGAATGGAACGGTCTGCCGAGATAATGTCCGCAGGTTCGAAACCCAAGGCACACACCTCTGAGTTTTCGAAGTTACGTGTGTATTGTTTATAAATTATCGTTCACTTTAACGGTAAAGGAAAACATCGTGAGGAAACCTACATACCTGAGAATTCTCCATAAGAATTTCGAGGGTGTGTGAAGACTGCCAACCCGCACTAGGCCAGCGTGGTGGACTAAGGCCTAACCCCTCTCAGTAGTAGAGGAGGCCCGTGCCCAGCAGTGGGACAGTATATAATACAGGGCTGGTATTATTATTATTATAAATATGTGAAATTGTCAAAGATCACTATCCAGTCTGGTGCAAAATATTCCCGGTACTCTCCCACCCGAAAGATTTCTTGGGTTCGTGTTACATGTACAACAAAGAACCTGTGTGTTGCTGATGTCACATCAACCAAGTTGCGAATATAGTAAGTTCAAAACGATTATAAAAACATCAAAGCGCGATCAATACAGTAATTGGTTTGGCCTTGACTAGTGCCGGACACCGCATTAGAATTTCATTCTGACATTTGTGCACGACTTAAAGCCTCAATTAGACGAAGCAATTTACTCTCCTCGCACGTGCGATTCAAAGGTGAGGAAATTCTTGTCATGTTGTCAGACTCGTCTACAGTAAATTGCTGCCTTGAACTAGCTACGTCTAAATACGGCTTAACAGCTAATACATTAGAGCGTTACCTATTTATTTTAGTGGATAATCCTGGAAGCCGTTTAGGTAGGTATCGTAGTTAGATATTTTAGTCATTTAGCAGTGAACAAATACTGTTGTATTTAAACGTCAAGGTAGCTTCAACCACTAAAATTACAGTATGTTACGTAACTTATCAGCTCAAGACTTGTAGAGTAGACATGGGCGCCGCGCCGGCGTTACGCCGCCGCGCAGGACCCGCACGCCGCCGCCGCCGCCGCCTAACTTAAACGGCGTGAATTTTGTGAATACTATTAATTTTTATTGACAAATTTAATTAATGATTGGGTCGCAAACGTCATATACCGGGTGGAAGGGAAACGCTCTCGGAAACTAATATAGGTGATAGTATTGGTGATTCCTGATGTGATGGCACAAAAAAATCGCGATCGCATTGTTACAATTTTAGTAGGATTGTTCGAAGTAGACATAGGCGCCGCGCCGGCGTGGATTTGGAAAGAAAAACATGTTCTTGTAAAAATTTATCATAGTTATTTGTCGACTTGGATTTTTTAGCCGTCAAACCCCGCTTATATCTATAGATGTATGGGGAAACCTTATATACTCGGACGCCGGCGTCCGTAGCGGGGCTTGACGAGTCCAAGTTGATAACAGAAAAATAACTATTAGCATAAACGATTGTAAAAGGCATCTTGGCGACGCCCCTTGTGCCCACGCGCCCATACGCGGCTGCACTCTTTCAAGCTTGCTGTCTATCCTAGAAGGTCCTGACATCGCTAACCAGACTTTATGCCAAGGAGTCATGTGGCACATGATCCTTTACAGCAGTCCCTTTTCGGCTGAAACCTTGGACATCCGAATCCCTCTGCAATGCTATCCAGCAGAATGCGCAGCAGAAGATAAGGGCGTACCAAACGGTCTTGTACGTGACTTACGCGTTTGTTAGATACTGGTCTAGGATCTGGACCCCAAAGCCCTACGGCCACCTTCCACTGGCTCGAGGAAGCTTCCACACACGAGCAGCGTCCTGCTCCTAAAAAGAGGCCAAGCAGGCTCCTTTCGGCGGAGTTGCCATGGATAATATAGTCTCAGACTAGAGACCCCGTCCTGAGTGCTCGGAAGTTTTAGTAGTGCACCCTGATTTCACCAAGGCGTGAAGCAACGATGGTCCAAATATCAATTGACAATTGTGCTCATCGGAGAATATTGTTTCGGAGAGTATCTGCGGAAGATCGTAGGTCATGTCTTTTCCTTGTGATAACTGCCCCACAGCGGTGTCAGGTGCATGTGATGGTGATTCACTGGTCCATGGTCGACAGGCGGAGGTTTTAGATTGCAGTGGCTAACTTTTTCGGAGTAGTCCTCCATCAAAAAGAGAGTGTTAGGAGAGATCGATAACGGGCCAATCCCTCAGCCATCAGAGACGTTAGAGACTCCTGGTGGTCAATTGGCTGGTGTCTACTGACCTGTGAATTGGGGGCGTTTAGGGAAGTCCACTACAGCGTCCCCGGTCTGTCGTAAAAGCCGACTAATAGGGGCTATCGGGCGATCGTGGCATCTCCCGAACCCATCATAACCGCCCACTCGGCCTTTGAGGTTGCAATATACTTAGGAGTTGAGGCAGTTTTGGCTAGCCTTAATTGAGATCATAACGATTTCATACCATTTAAAGGAGGAGGCCTCTCGCTGTCGCTGTGTTGCTAACCAAGAGACCTTAATGTTTGATGGCCTACGAGTACAAAGGTAGACCTCTTATATGAAACGATATGGTGCAGGAACACGAAAGGTCGGACTCCTGCCGCCAGCAGTTGCGGAATTTAAGGCATGAAGTGGAGACCTGAATATAACCCGTCCTTTCGATGGAGATTTGTGGATCAAATAATTAGGCGCACATAACCATGGGATCACGAAGTCGTCCCTGATCCAACAAAGTGTTTTGGTATACATTTAGTATGCCGTGGTAGTTTATAAACCCGGCGCTAGACCAAACGTGGACGTCGGCGACATCAGCTTTGTGTTAGCCCTTTTATTTTTCACTCTTCTCTCGCCCGGGTCGACAAAGGGCACAAAGAAAAAGGCACGTGCAAACATCTGCCACCAGAGCCCTGCGTTGGCTGAGGCGCCACTATGAAAAAGTAATATTAAATAATTTTTTTTGTACGGTCGCCAGTGGTCGCCGACGCCTAACGCCGCTACTAGTAGTTTTTATAGACTAAATGACTTGGCCCAGCATGGTGTGTCGCCCGATGCTTACCATCTCTATAAGTGCCGTAACGCTAGGTCGTAAAAGCGGTGATAATGATGTAATCGCGCAGTCGTTTTTGACAAGGGGATGGTGGTACCAAAGGGCGTTAATGGTAATTTTACCTTCTCCACAAAATAAGATAAATGGAGCAATAGGTCTTTTATTATTATTATTTTTTCGCGGAGACAGTGCTGTTCACCGTGCCTTACGACCCAACGCTGAGCCGCCCGGAGAAATGGAACCATCGGGTGACCGCACAACGTATGTACAACGCACGGCATACAAACCAAAACTCCGCGGTGGCCATCTTCAGCGCATTAGGGGCGGCTGCGGGCTTCCTCTGACGGAAGTGTCTAAGTTGTCGTCCGCAACGACCCCTGCGCAGCGCCGCCTAGTGCGGCCCGTCTCCTGTTGTGTTGGGCTCAGAAGCTCCCGCGCACCGAACGACGCCCTCTGCATCAATGGCAGCGTGAGGCCTATCTGCCACGCTGCCGTCCATCACAAGGATCGCAACAATGTGCTAAAAAAATACAAAACTAAAGACGGACAGTCCCCTGCCGCCTGCCTGCGATCCCCGTTGGCCCCTATTAGTCGCCTATTACGAAAGGCAGGGGATACCGTGGTGTAATTCTTCAAACGCCCCCAATCCACAGGGCGGATGGAGCATGGGTTTTGAACGGATTTTTATACCGATAGGTTAATTGGCTAGTGCTTCCAACTACCTACGAACATGTCACTGAGGAATTTATATGTGGCCTATAGGTATATTCAATTTTCATTGAAAATTCCACGCCGCCGGCGCTACGCCGCCGCCGACCAAAAATTACCAGCACGCCGCCGCCGGCTTTTTCCTAGGCGGCGCCCATGTCTATTGTAGAGTCGTGCAGGGCAGATATGGCGAGTGCATTTTCAGTAATTCGCAAAACAAAATTACGATTTTACTCCCAGTTAGGGATATGCCGTGTGTCATTCAGTCTTCAAGTCATTCATCAGTCCGTACTGACAGCATGCGTGACGCTGTCATGTGAGCGAGTGCATAGCGTGCGACACGCGACGCGGGCGCACCGCTGCGCTGCGCCGTGTCAATGCACACAACGCGTAGCAGTTAGTATTACGCGCTCATTACTGCCGCACATTCTCACAACATTGTATTGACATGTCAATATGTGGGAAGAGAAAATACAAGTTAATGCTCAGTCTAAAGGCTGTTGTTACAGTATTGTTTGAAGCATGGATGCGGAAATTTGATTTGGGTTATTTCACAGTCTATAAGAGAATTTGCCCTACGCCTTATATTCTGTGAAATTTCTGGGAATCTATTAATTCTCTCAATGATTGATGAAGACACTGATAGGCTGCGAAAATTTTCACTACAAAACTGTATAGCAATTTGTCACTAATGTAACATCCGATCCACACAATGTTGTAAAAACATAGTACACATCAATAAGCCCCGACACAAAAAAAAAACATAAAAAGTAAAAAATAAACGTGTCTTTGTCGTTTAAGTATCTAGTAATATTTTGACCCAAGCATCGTCGCGTTGGCGGACCGTAAAGAAGTATTTTATTCCCTTGGTTAGGAGTTCAGGGGTCATTTAGATTTAAATTTAATTTTTATTACAAACTTTTAAAATTACTATATCTCCATCATGGGGCCTTGACAATCAACTACATATATAACACCTAATCATTGAGACAATTCTTTCTTATGAGCCCATACACGTTATATCTACTATAAGTTGCTAGAGTTGTATATCCCGCAGAGTACTTGATGCTTCAGCTCAAGGTTAACATGTCGTAAAAATATTACCGAAGTCACAGTACACAAAATATTAAATCAATCGGCGTTGCGAAAGTTAGAAATGAGCTGATAATATGAAAACGCTGAACAGCTCTTTATAAATTATAACGCACGCATAAGCACCATCTCGATCACATCAGCTTTCAAACCAAAAAAACAAAAACGCATCAAAATAGGTCCATTCGTTTGTGAGCTACGCTGCCACAGACAGACATACAGATACGATACAGATACACACCCTAAACTTATAACACCACTCTTTTTCTGTCGAGGGTTAAAAATGCTTACTTAGTCCATTCACCAAAGTTTTAAAAAATGCCATTACTTTCGTACTTGCTCTTTGAGTTTCAAGAACATGGTAAAAAGAAATTTTCACAAGTTCAGCTACACACTAAATGTATAGTACAGCGAGTGCCGACGCGAGAAAGGCACGAGGCACGCTATCGATTGCCTATAGACATCCAGTACACAGTGCTTTGAACTTTGCCGCACTGCTGTCCCATGTAATTGCCCTCCGGGCGTTTATGAACGAGTATATCCTCGCCAAAAACCCTTTATACATCATTCTGAACGGCGTTTATCGAATTGAGCTGTTGGGACGCTAATTGAGATGGGTCTATGCCAAAAATGCAGCCCCATATTAGTAAAGATTATGTTATTTTGATGACGTAAAAATATTTTTAATTTATTCTAAGCTACCCTTTTTCTATAAGATAGTAAATATTGATTTTTTCTTTGCCCGGAAAGCACAAATGAGGCGGAGCCCGGAGCCAGCTATTTACTAATAGTTATTGGTTCGAGATAAGATTATAGACGATGTTTTGTACTCGTCGTAGCCTAGGCTTGTTTATCAGGCGTTACTATTATCTAGCTACTGCAAATAACGTAACCGCAACCATTTATTTTGTTGCAGAATTGTGACTATAATTGTTTTGTAAACCGCAATCGAAAGAATATAATGGAGACAACGTAATATCACGTTTAGTTATGTCAAGTGAGATAGTTCGAAGGAACTATTTAATACGTTAAAGGACTTGCGTATATTGCATTTTACTTACCTGTATAAAATGGCGTAACGCACATAGCGTCCCAATATTTTGACAAACTGTTATTAATTATGTTATCATCATTTCTTATATTTGTGTTTATATTTACGCCTATCAAGTATAAAAACCTTTTTTTGATTGCACGTACTTGAAACCGCAATGAAGCTGTAATCTTTAGACTCCCAGTGGAATGATCATTGTCTGGACATCGCGTCTTCTAACGTTGCAGCTACAATTTATACTTATAAAAAAAGCTCACAATAAGTTTAAATTAGCTGAGCATGTCAAATTGTACGAAGTATATCTACGTTCTCTTCACGAAGAAAAGAAGAAGAGCGGAGGTGTGTCAAGCCAAAATCTCTTTAGAACGTAGCGTCGCTAAATGCGGGGGGTCGGGGGATGAAATATAACGATAGCTCCTCCCCCAATCAAAATCCATCTAGCGGTGAATGGCATTATTACAGCGTAACAGAGCTAACTTGTCAATAATTTAGTTCGTCTTTTCACCCCTATGGCGTAACAAGCAAAAGTGTTTGTTCCAGACGATTCTATGTGCGTTAGTATGGCGGACCACATTATTTATTATTCTACTGGCGCTTAGCCGTTTTTTCAGCATATAGGTACATTACATAGGTGACACATATATGATAAAATAATTATATATATATCTATAATTATTTTATCATACGTACAGGAAAATTAGGGAATAAACAAAATAAAATAAGTTGTTAAAGTTGTTGATATAAAATCTTTATTGATTAAAATTAATAATTACGATAATCTTACTAATATCTACTTCAGTATCCTGTGATGATATTATAAATGCGAAAGTTCATAAAAGTATTTGGATATTTACATGTGTGTTAGAAGTAAACACAGAAACAACAAAACGGATTTAGATGAAATGGCACGCTAGTAGATCATGTCTTAGATTAACACATAGTCTACTTGTTATCCCGGTAATTTACCCCCATGGAAATAATGCATATTTTTAATCTCTTCGTAGGGAATTTTTTTTAGCGGAAAGGCTTTACACGCAGATGAAGCCGCAAGAAACACCTAGTATTATGATAAAAATGAATGTATTCCTTATTGGCCACTGAACAAACCGCATCATGTACATAAAAATCAAATTCAACCGAAACAACGCAACCTTTACGCCCAGGTTCCCGCCAAAGTCCGTATTATAGTTGCGATCAGAAATTGTTAGTTGTCAACGTCAAATGTCAAAAACAAATAAAAAAACTAAAGTATTCTTTTAAATTTAATTTATTTCTAAACAATGGGACGAATATTAAACGTTTGACATTCAAAACCAAAACAAGAAGAATAAAACTCCACTTTTAGTAATATTTTAACTTGTAAATTTAATTGATTTCTAAACGACGGGACGAACATCAAATGTTTGACAGGTAGGAATATTTTCTAAAGAAAAGCGAAATTGTTGTTTTTACTATATTTCAAGCATTATTTTATATTTTCGAATATTTTGTTGGTGTCCAGTTGTTGCGTCTATTCATAAACGTATTCATGCATTTCTAATTTCTGTATTTACAGCATCGGTAGTAATAAGTTACTTTCTCCGCAAAAACAAAAAAAAAATGGGGAATCTAAAATGATAACAAATAAATCAATAACACGAAAAAAACTTACAAATACAACAAAATTAATAAAAATAATATCGACGCTTGAAAGGCAATCATATCTAAGCGACATTTAGCTAATTTTTTCAGTAGAGCGTTTTAAAGTTTTGATTTTGACAAAAAAAATCATAACTAAACTATTTGCTGCACAAAAATAATTGTAACTGTTTTAGGAACTTCTTAATTTTTGTCATTTTTTTTACCTAAATCAACAGCCTTGACGATTATAAATTAAAAGTTACTGTCGCTTAGTTAAAAATTACCTTAATTTACAAACAGGTAAAATCATCTAAATGGATAATTTTATGGATACCGTAACAAGTAAATTTAAAGAAATATCAAATATTTAAAAATGCGCAGTTGGTAAGAATCGTATAAGGATAACTAAACATATTAATAAAATCAATTAAAAATATCTATAGCTAAATTACTGGGTCGCACGAATGTAGAAAAACATAAATATGTGCACAATATTGTAAATATTGTTATTCGCACCAACATTAAACTATTTAATAAACAGCAAACTTTAATGAAAATCAAATTTTATTGTTAGATAAACATACTTACATCCAAAATATAGCATATTGATATAGAATTTGTTAATAGTTAACTAATTTCGTTGGAGGGAGGTTCTCGCCTCAAGCAGAACTAGAAAACAATAATATTATCATTTATTCATTGTGTTGGAAACTCGTAATTTTCACTCAAATTTTATTTTTGCTGAAAGCACACACATACAACCTAACGCCCTTATCCCATACGGGTAGTCAGAGACTATGGAGCACCACATTCTACGATTTTGACATACGTCTTCCACAAAGGATTTTATAGTACTTTGCAAACACGAGAAAGAATGTGGGACGATGTAAAAGAGGCCATGGAATATAAGAAAAGTACATGGCTAGATGAGAATAGCCAACGACACTTTCAAAACATTAGGTGATTCGCAAGCGGGTGTATTTTCTTTATTACAAACAGGTGAATATCTCCTAACAATAAGTATAACCACCTGAACATACCCGGTAAAATTAACTATGCGACATCATTGAAGTTAAAGGTTGACAAGTAAAAATATCTAAGCATAAAAAATAGAACTTATATTATTCAGGTAAAACTATCTAACCGATTAATCTCTTTTTATTTTGTTTTATGTAAAGTTGTATATATGTACTATTAACAAAATATTTTATTAAGCTGAAAATATCTAAGCACATCAATATGGTGAGTATGGGTGCAGGCAAATATATATCTACGCCAGTGCTATAATTTTGTTGTGTAGGTAATAAACAACTCATTAAATAGTGAGCATTTTTTTTTATTTCAAGTAAACATATATTAATGCAAAACAGTAATATCACGATTTCAAGTGAGACACGATAAGTTCAAAATCAATTTCCTTAAGTGTACCAACTACTATAAATCCGAAAAGTCGTGAATTTCTTGTCGGTAAACGAGAAAAAAGTTGTGAAATTTACCGGAATCATCTAATATCTAACCGCCAAAAAAGTTGTCCTAGAGCTACGAAACCCGGATCAATCGACGCAAAAAAATTTGGCGATTCCAAATATGTATATAACTCATTTTCGGTATATTTGTCGCTTAGATATTATTGCCTTTCAAGCGTCGAATTATATTCGATGTTGGGTGTCGCTCGCATGACGCACATGTTTTTCGCTATCCGTTATTTCTGAATACTTACCGACAGATGTCACTACATGTTTTAATATATTTTTTCACATTTTATGTAACTAAGTAATAAATCTTTGAAATAATTAATATATTAGCAGGCAGAATAAGCTAAATTTACTAATTTCTGCCGAAAATTCGTATGACATGCGTTTATAACGTTAAAATCATGATATCAGTGAGAAATCTAAAGAACCAAACTTTTTGACGACAGATGTCACTTTGTAATAAAACAATAAAATGTGTTTTAAAATGCAAATAATCATAAATTTAAACGACTTACAAATGAAATGTTATGCCATCTTGTTTGATTTGTGATCCTGAGCAATTTCTACACCCAGCAACAGCGCACTTCATGGTAAAAAAAAATTATACCTATTTAAACGTCAGATGAATCCGATCCGAACGCACTGACGACTCACTCGGGACTACAGTTTTAGGCCCCGCCTACTGTGACGTCATGACCTTAGTTGATGGTGACATGACCTAATCGCCTTGCGGCACCTCCGCTCTTCTTCTTTTCTTCATGGTTCTCTTGTATTTACAAAAAAAAACATTAAAATTTACAAAAATACTATTCAAACTAATATCTGTTGGGCACGCAATTTATAAATTCGTGATACTTTACCACCGGTCACAATCAGCAGTCACGTTCGGACGCGGCCGGCCGACGTGTGATCGCGTGTCCGTGCCGCGGTTACGTGCGCGTTTTGTTTGCATACTGTGCATTTTGTGTGTGGCCTTGGCACACGCACGAGCCAATTTTATTTAAGTAATAAATTTGTCCTGCGAATCGTTGTAAAATTTTGAGTTATTTTTTGGAATCTGTATTTTGTTGGATGAAAAGATTCAAGGTCTTTTATAATGTTGGCAAATTAGCTGATTGATAAGCCTAACGGTAGCCCTGTTGTACCGGCACTTGGACGCTATAGACAAAACTAGCTACCTCGCGACTCAATATATTTAAGCAAAATGGATACCTTATAGTTTGCTAATAAAGATATACTTATTGATTAATCTAATTACAAAAATTCCCAATAATTCCCGAGTATTAAAACTTTCTACGTTTGCATGCCGGTATCTTAGAGTCTAAGGCCGGTATTGAGAAACTGCGTCTAATTGATGTATTAAAAAACCCTTTTAATACATCAATGGCCAAATGTCTAATAAATCATAGTGTTTTAATCGAAAGACTTAAGTCAACATGACCATGTATACTTCATGGATTATATATTGCGTGATTCGACATGTAAATAATTTTTTGGACCTAATTTCATGGAGAATACGGAGCCAGAATTTTCATATATCACACAGGCTTCCATAGTCTGGTGGTTGTAGTACTTGAATATTTCTTTGCATTCAAATCTCATTAGCATAAATCTAGAATCCTTTGTGCACGCATCGAATCTAGCCGCTGGCGGTGTTTGCGTTCGTGTCTCTCGCGTGATGTGTGAATGAGACGGCATCTGTCTCTGGCAGGCGCAGTCGGTGCGGTGTGAGTGGCGGCCAATCGATACTGGATGTCGCGACTCGCGGAACGCGGTGTGTAGCGCACCCGGAATCCTACTGGGATGTGGCAACTTTCAGCCTTCACAGCACTACGGTTGATAAGGTTTGACGAATCGCAGGTTCTTTGCGCAACGAAATCTTTTTTTTGGTCCAGATATATTTGTGTTAGGTCTAGATATGATAGACATTAGATACCTCAGGATTTCTATAACAATACTTATATCATTATAGTCATCAATATGGGCTAATCTTTGTTATCCTCCAACAGTTCTACACTGAGTTACTTTATTGTAAACATTGATAAACATCTATAATATCAGAAGGGTAAAAACATCAAGAAGTAGCCTGCGTAGGAGGTTCTCCATGAGAATTTCGAATGAGAAGTCCGCCAACCCTTATTTGACATTATTATGAATGAATCGACAACTCTTATTATCAAAGGTCGATTCACAGCAGTAAGTTACACATTTCTCTATGAACCTTCGCAAACACACACATGCCCAACAGTGGGACAATACACAGCACTGATATAACCAAGAAACAACGCCACTACGGCGCTGTATCGCTGACCCAGTTGAACAAATCCTCCGCACCGTCTCCGCAGCAGGGTCAAGGAGGTTCTAGAAGAAGCCAGGTCGGCTAACGACGCGTCGGTCACTGGGTCACGTCTGTTTGGGCAAGGTCGTATAGTATATTGATGAGTTGTATTATGTTTTTTTCTATCTCGCCCTCACACCCGCCGATGCAACTCCTGTAAGCCAGGATCTACAGTGGCACGCATATAGACACCGAGCGGTGAAGCTCGGCGAGTCTGGGGCACTAATCAGTATTTAACCCGTAATGTAATCAAATAATGGACATGAAATGCACTAAGGCCTAAAACCCTTTCAGCTATAGAGGAGGCCCTTGCTCAGCAGTGGGCAGTATATAATACAGGGCTAATTATGGCTATGGTAATCAAATAAAGATTGGGAGGTTTGATATTATTTTAATTTTTATAGTAAATTATATATTTAAATGGTTATGGTTACCTACCCTTTCGGGGATAACAGGCGTGAGTGTATATGTATGTATATGTAAATGGTTATCATATATAATTAACACCAGCTCGTTCCAACCCACTTCATCATCACACCGTGTCTGCGACAGAGGTAAACAGCAGTAACGTGATAAGTTAACGCGTGTGATAAGCGTTATCACGAGTACTACAGATGTAATTGCGCCTTCCACTCGACTTTACCGCCCGCCGGGTGATAACGAACAACTCCACTGATATCAACAAATCTGGGGCGAATTTTTTTCTAATGACGATGTAGGAAGCTTGCAGATTGAATTTATCGCAAACGTATCGCTTATTACGTTTAATAACAGCAATAGCTTGTGGTGCGAAGGGTTCAAGGTTTAGTTTTCAGGCAATGGTTGGTAATGCTGATGGTGCTAATTCCATTGCTCTATCCCCTAATCTTTGTCACAAGAGGCGAGTATCATAAGCTTGAATTACAGCCTGTTTTCGCATCAGGAGCCTCCATCCACCATGGAGGTAGCGGTCCAGCTTCTTACGCCAGTGCATCGAATTATAACCCCATGGTGGCCCCCCTCGGCAGTTGAGACGACTTTGATGCACCTTCAGACCCTATCCTCCGATTGCTAAGAAAGATCGTGGGCTATATCCTGCTGTGAAAACCATGAGTGGTCGCATTTACATAATTATTTTTTTGAAAACACATATTAACATTCCTCTAATGAATAATGTCCACATCAAATATTGAACACCACGATAAGTAACGTTCATACTGTTCGCACACAAACCGCCGGTGTGGGCGCGCCCGCATCACACACCGCTAGTATTGATCTATAGTTTATATTAATTAGATGTCGCTGCAACTATAACAGACAAGATAGACAATATATTTTGATGAAATTTTGAGACATGTTTAAGTGGAACAGGAGATCAAAATTGGAAAAGAATATCGTCGCACTTTTTACATTCAACTATTATTTGTACATATCCTGGGCATTTTTTTTTATTAGATAGTTGGGGTTTTTTTTAGAAATTCGTTTTATCTTTCATACTCCTAAGGAAGCTGTAATTACGTATAGTGTATATACATACGTGTAGTATAGTATACATAGGTAGTATTCTCACGTAATAAATAATATTCCATGGTATTACACGACATATCAGCAACATGTATTGCAGATGTTCATGGACGCCGGTGATCACTTGCCATCAGGTGAACCGTATGCTCGTTTGTCGCCTATATCATAAAAATAATAAACATCGTTAATAAGCTCTCAGATGCATCATGCAGCGCCGATATACTCTCTCCAACACAACACTTTTTACTGGTGGTAAGGTGGTATGTAAGAGTCCGTCAGGGTGGGTACCACCACAATGTCTATTTCTACCGCCAAGCTGCATTGTGCATCACTGTTGTGTTTCGGTTTGCAGGGCATTGTAGCCAGTGTAACGACAGGACATAGTGAGACTTAACATCTTGTCTCAGGATGACGAGCGCAATGGAATGCCACACAGTACTTTAAATCAAGGTGCTGGATGGTGTTTCTACTTTTTATGGGTGGTCGTATCGTTTACCATCAGGCGAACGGCAGGCTCGTCTCGTCATTCGATGCCATAAAAAAAACTTCACCCGAAACCAAACTTGCGTAACAAGCTCACAATGCGGAAATGGAATCCCGTTTCATTGCCAGCCACCAGCCCGCCGCGCACCGAGCCATGGAGGTCGACAAGCATCACATATCCTTAATTATTCACCATTATTACATACGAAAGTGTAGTAAGTTAAAAAACAAAAAAAAAACAATTAATAAATATGCATAAAAATCAATAATATAAACGTATGATAGTACGTACGTACGTACGTAGTACGCTTTTATGATAGTATTTATAGTTCCGGAAGCGATCTGAGGTAATGCCTTATGATCATGGGCGTATATGGGGAGGCGGGTGGCAAGTTATTAGATCCCTGTCTCTGACATCGTAGTTCTTTGGAAGTGGAACAAGCTAAATGCAGCTTCGTACATCTTAAAACTAGTTTAATTCCGTCTAATGCTTTCAGCTACTTGAAAAAATCCCAAAATCAATAATTTTGGAGTTATGACACCAAAGTGACGTAACAAAAGAAACAATAGGCGGTGACTAACCTAACTAGTCTATTTTTTAACATCTATGGAAGATATTCAAATCGGTCTATTAAATATCCCAAACTAACCGGTTGGTGAATAATGCTGCTTATTTCATTAATATGTATTCAATAGCGTCTATTTTGCTTCAAGTGTGGGTGGTATTTTGTTAAACCGGTGAATCTTAGTAGAGTAGGGTGTTTTAATATTTGCATTAAAATATACATAAATCATAAATATACTATGTTTTTTACAAAATTTAAAAATGTACGTTCGTGTATATAATTTGTTATATTCGTATCGATTTTTTTGACTGATCCAAACTGTGTAAGCTTTTCGAACACCGCTCGCAAAGGCGTTTTATGCTAAACACCGGTTCAATCGTAAAAACCAAACTCAATTGATTGATTGTGGGTAGGTGCGAAATAATTAACAGCTGTTTCTTACGCGTAATTTTTAAATAATTATTTAAAATACATACACTTCGTTTACGTATATTATCCATATGTTAAACTGAGTTTTAGTCACTAGCACCTGCCGGGAAGTGTTATTTTCCATACCTCATCAGCAAAACTCTAATTGTTCTCTATATCACTAAAATGGCACTTGCACAAGTCAACGTCGATACTATCTTGGAGAGTCAGTCACAACTTCAGGCACTCTTTCTACAACGGATGCAAGAAATGGAGAGTGAGCTCAAGAAAGTCACTAGCCCAACTTCGTCACTTTCTACCTCATCATTGGTAGCGGACTATTACAAGTTCAAGGATTTTGTCTTGTCAGCTTTCCGTGCTATCCAAACGCAGATATCGATTGTCTCTAAAAACATTGATAATCTCGAAATGCATAGACGTCGCCAAATCCTGTTGCTGCATGGTGTTCCTGAAGTTAAAGACGAAGACACTGCGACCTTGGTTGCTGAAGCTTTTGTCAACCGCCTGGAGCTCTCGGATTTCAGCATCACGGACATCAAACGTTGCCATCGTATGGGTCGCGCGCCAGCCCAAGCCCGTCCTAGGCCAATTCTTTTGAAACTCTGTACCTTCGAGATGCGGAATCAAATCTGGTATGCCAAGACAAAGTTACGAGGGTCAGGTATAACGCTGTCCGAGTTTCTGACCAAATCCAGGCATGACATCTTTATGGCTGCGCGTCAGAAGTTTGGTGTGACGAAGTGCTGGACGCGCGAGGGATCAGTCTTCGTCCTTGCTTCTGATGGGACGCGTCATCGGGCTGACTGCATGGAGGACATCGGCAGACTTGCTGCATCAACTAGTGGAACTAGCAAGCAGACTAAAGTGCGAAAATATACTGCAGCACCTTCGATCAAGACCCGAAGACACGCGATATCCAGTAAAAAGTAAACATTGCTAATCCAATTTAGTAATTAGTACGTTGTTTACGTCTAATTTTTTGTAACTGCCCACAATTCCTTTAATATTATAAGTATTGACTTATTCTGCACCTTTAGTCATATAAATTGTGGGTAGTTGATATCAGTAATGTCTGTAATGTACCGTTTGGCATGTGTCAACTGTCAGTTGTCACTTGCAATTACATTCATGTGTCAGTTTGACAGTGTACGGTCTATTTTCTCTGTGGTATTTAAGCTTAGTCTTGTTTCATCTCATTGCTTTCATGTTTCTTAGCATTTCCTTTTCTTGTAACTATAGTATTTCTTTTATTTGTGTTTTGCTGGTATTTGTTTAGTTTCTTTTATAGTCTTATTGCGCATAGCACAACCGGCAGATGGAATGATAAAAAATAGTACACGTTAATTACATATTTACACATATTATTATAGTGTATATATATATTATATAATATTATTTATTTTCATTTTATTTTAGTTATTATTTATACACCTATTACATTTATTTTTTATTTTATTTTTATATAATATGTTGCGATCATTGAGTTTGGATAGTTGCGGAAGTAGTGAATGTTACACTTCTTTGTCCTCGGTATCTTCCTGCTCCAGCGATGACAGTTTTGTCAGTATACCTTCGCTCAGTGATACTCTTGCGGGTCAGTTTTCTGATGTGCCTAAAAATTTTAACGTCATTCATTTAAATGCTCAAAGTATTCCGGCTCATTTTCCAGATATGCTGACGTCCTTCGACCATCATAATATCCACGCTATCCTCGTTTCTGAATCCTGGCTCAAACCATGCCTTCCGTCTACTTCTTATTCTTTACCTGGCTTTCGTCTTATCCGTAATGATCGCACTGGCAAAGGGGGTGGTGGAGTAGCAATTTATCTCCGTGCTCACATACCTTTTACTATTATCAGCATATCACCACAACCACCACCTTCAAATGCTGGCGAACATCTGTTTATTGAGGTTCTTCTTTCACACTCTAAAGTATTTCTTGGAGTCTTTTATAGCCCTTCCTTTCAAATTGATTACTTTTCATCTCTAGAAAAAAATTTAGAAGACCTCGTGCCTTGCTATGATCATACTATTATTATGGGTGACTTTAACACGTGTCTTTTAAAAAAGGATCACCGTACCTACTCCCTAGAAAGAGTTGTTAAATCTTGCAACTTGCAATTTTTACCCCTTAACTCCACACACCACTTTCCTCATTCCACCCCTTCTCTCCTTGATATTATGCTTGTTTCTTCTCTCCCACATGTAGCCAGGCATGGTCAATGCCCAGCGGATATGTTTTCATATCATGACCTTCTTTTCCTCTCTTATAAAATCCGGACCCCTAAACATAAACCTAAAATTATATTGCAACGTAATTTTGGTGGCATGAGTCAGGAAGCCTTTCTTAAGGATGCCCAAAATATTGATTGGTCTCAAATTTCAGAATGCGAGTCTACTGATGATAAAATTAATACCTTCAATACTCTTATCACACAATTATACGACATCCACGCTCCTTTCCGGGCAATCAAACTTAAACATCTCCCCGCGCCATGGATCACAGATGAAATCAGATGCTTGATGCGAAAAAAAGCTGCCGCAAAAACTAGGTACAAGTGTCGCCCCAATGATGACTCTAAGGCCAAATACTTACAACTGCGGAATCGCTGCAATAGGACGTGTAGAGATGCCTATCGTCGCCACATTCATGAATCTGTTCAAGAGGAAGATTCAGCTAAAGTCTGGAAATTTCTCAGGTCACTAGGAATTGGCAAATCTCGACAAGACTCTGTTCCTATCAATATTGATATTAATTTACTTAATCAACATTTCTCTTCTAGTTCTTATATTGATATCTCAATTAAGAACCAAACAATTAATTATCTCAATTCCGCGCCAATTCCTAGTCATACTCCTTTTTTCTTTAATCGATTCACCGCTCGTGATGTTAAAAAGAGCATACTTTCTATTACATCAAAGGCAGTCGGTGTTGATGGCATTGGTCGAAATATGTTAGTGCCCTTACTCGATATTCTCTTGCCTACAATCTGTGATATCCTTAATCATTCAATCCAAAATGGAGTTTTTCCTTCCTGCTGGAAAGACGCTCAAATTATTCCTCTCCCAAAAAAAGCTAATCCCCATAATTTCTCCGAATATCGCCCCATATCTATTCTCCCTTTCCTTTCCAAAGTCCTTGAGCGTCTCGTCCATTCCCAATTAAGTTCCTATCTTAGTAAATTTTCTCTTTTAAATCCCTTCCAATCTGGTTTTCGTTCGGGCCACAGCACAGCGACTGCTCTCGTTAATATCACCGATGATATACGTCATGGTATGGAGAGGGGGCAGCTCACTGTGCTAGCTTTACTTGACTTCAGCAATGCCTTCAACACCGTTGATTTTGATATTCTCCTTGCTTTACTCCGCTCTATTAACATATCTCCGACGGTAATCGATTGGTTTCACAGTTATCTGTTCGGTCGACGGCAACGGGTTCGCCTTGAGGATAATTTTTCCTCTTGGTGTAACACAATAGCCGGCGTACCGCAAGGCGGCGTCTTGTCTCCTTTACTTTTCTCTTTATTTATAAATTCTGTCTCCCAACATATTTTCTCTTCCTACCACCTATATGCAGACGATCTCCAAATCTACAGTCAAGCCCCAGTCAGCGAGTTAAAAGGCGCTATTGTGGCTATGAACTCGGACCTTGCCCGTATAACCGATTGGAGTGCTCGCTATGGTCTGATGGTCAATCCCCTTAAAACTCAAGCCATCATCATAGGTAGTCCTCGGCAAATTAATAAAATAGATTGGTCTCTCCTTCCTAATTTAGTTTTTAATGGGGTTAAGGTTCCTTTTGGTGAGACCGTGAATAATCTTGGGGTAACACTTGATCGCTGTTTATCCTGGGGCCCTCAGCTTGCAGCTATAAATAAGAAGTTATTTGCGTCAGCTGCTTCGTTACGAAAACTCCGTAACTTCTTACCTACTGCCACTAAAATTGCGTTAGCACATTCCCTTTTGCTTCCCATACTTGATTATGCCGACGTCTGCTATCCTGATCTCACCCAAACCCAACTTGATAAGCTTGAGCGACTTCAAAACTTCTGTATTCGGTTCGTATTTGGCTTACGTAAATATGACCACGTTTCTGAATTTCGTTCCAAGCTCAAGTGGCTCCCTATCCGCCTTCGCCGGAATGCTCACATTCTCACCTTACTATACAATATTCTTTTCAATCCATCTTCTCCACGCTATCTTTCCGAACGCTTTACTTTTCTTCATAGCTCTCACTCTCAAACACTAAGGTCATCAGACAACCTGGCACTCAAGACTCCCCTGCACGGTAGTAGCTTCGTTGATAGTTCTTTTACTGTCCAAGCTGTTCGTCTCTGGAACGCACTACCGGTGCCTATACGACGGGCTCCATCGCTTAGCAGCTTTAAGAGACAAGTGTTCACGTTCTATCTAAACGCAACATAAATTATTATTAATATTTTAAATCATTTTATTTACATATTTTTGTATTTGTATATTTATGTTTATTTATATCAATATGATATTTATGTGTTTTATAATTATGTATTATTACGTAAGTTTATTGGTAAATGTACACCCACACTCCAACTTGTCCGTTTGAAGTAATTTCATCCTATGGTTGTCTGGAAGAGATCGCTCTTAGCGATAAGACCGCCCATTGTTACACTAGCTATATTTAGCTAATAAGTATATTGTATGTTCTTTTTTTATTTCTTTGTATGTCAGTGGTGTAAAATAAAGTGTTATCTATCTATCTATCTATCTATCAATTGATTTTGCAACCTGCAACATGCCTTAAAACGTGTGTTGCGCCGACCACACATAATACAGGCTTAAGGGCAGTGGGATAATAGAAAAAATTACAAAACTGTAAAACACACTCAATACAACCTTATTCATAGATAATCTATTAAATCGTCATTTTAGAACATCCTGTATCAAATCAGAAAGTTTTTATATTCATTGTGCAACGGCAACGAAACACTTGGTCATGTTAGAATGAAATCAGACATGCTGCAGCTGCTTTAAAACTATTTTTAGCCAAATATGGTACCTAGACCAAGATCAGTATCTACTACCTACCTATTACTAAATCGGGTCTACTAGTCATATGGCAGGTTTAGGAATTAAGAAAGGTCAAAATTGTCGAATTATTGTAAGAGCTCTATGGCATATTGAAAAGCAACGAAGAGTATTTTCTTTGTTGCACTGCTGTTGTTTCTCCGGGCCTCCCTGATACTGGTTTACAAGCAATCCTCAGGTAAATGACTGCAACGATTCGGGAAAGGGAATGAGGATGCGAGGTCGAGGAAGGAAGAAACGTTCTCTGGATAGGAGAAAAGTAAACGTGGGAACATGAGTCGTCAGTCGTATATACCACATCAGATCGGAGAATCAGGTATATCACAAGAGTAGACAATTATAAGCCCTTACTCGTAGTGGGGCAGTCTTGGCTGACACGTGCATCAATAAAACCAAATCAATTATCACGACAAACGCCATGCATCTCGTGGCGAGGTCGCGCCCACAGACCGCGCCAAACTCGGAGCGCCCTTGGACCTTCAGCGTGGGCGGTGGGGAACCAGCCATAACGCACTGAGCAGTTCTGATGCATTGTTTACATTTAACAAACAGAACGATCGAGTTACTAATATAATAGCTTGACGAGTTTATCTATGAAGGTATAGACAGAGACGCAACTAGTTGACATTGACTAGGTCATCTATTATTCGTAGAGGCAGAGATTATCAGGTACCGGACAACGAAAAAGTGCTTGATTGTAGGATTAAACAACGCTTTACCTAGCCAGCCAACTAATCATAAAAAAGAAATCTGCTAGTTATTAGGTTAGCCTGGAAATCTTTAGAGGAGGCCTATGTTCAGCAGTGGACTTCCAAAAGCTAAAGATGAGGATACCTAGCCAGATGAAGAACAAACAATAGACTTTGCCATAACCGGACACAGTTAAAAATTATGTTAAAAATGTACCAAATACATAATTCACATTCAGATTTCCATTTGGGCGTATTCGCGCGCACAATAAGTCTAATCATAGAGATGATTATGAAATTAGAAAGTAAAACCGCCAAAATGTCTCTCAGACCGTGCTGCATCTGGCGTCTAGGGTTGTCAAGTTAAACTCTCCGGTTGGATAGAACCGCAATGAGATAATTCCGGTAGTTGTTACAAATACAATTCCAATCGGAATATATACGTGAGTTTCCCGGAATTGGAACTGTTGGAAGAGAGGTGCTATCTTTCACAGTGTGGGATGGAAATGAGAACGATTATCTGCCTCCTTCCGAAAGACAGTTTTCATATGTATAGTAATATACAAATATGTGTATTAATTTCGGTTAAACCCTTGAAAATATATTATAATAGATGGCTATCACAAAGTTTATGACATACATTACTAAGGTCTCTAGATTTGTCATATATCTCATGTTCCACTGTAGTAAGTCATAAACATCGTTGAAATTGTAAAATATGTATGATAAATAACTTGTTCTACACACTTTGCAATACCTTCATTTTAATTATATTTAAATGCGACATTTTTATTAAGGTCGACTACCATATAACAAGAGCAGGTCAATAAAGGGAGTTTCATTGAATTTCTTTATTGACCTGCCCATTCTTGGCATGTGTTATAACTTATTATTATATGTCATATTTTATATTATGTGCTATTGTAATTGTACGAACTGTGGAGAAATAAATATACTCATTATTATTATTATTAATAATAAACTTCACCAAAATCCAACTGAATGAAAAATGCATCAAAATCAGTAAAATTCATTAACACTGGCTTGCACAGCAACTCACTAAATATGATTACCTAACCCTAAATGTATTTAATCATAGTGCTGTCTTTGTGAATTTTTCTAACGGATGACAGTGAGAGCACGAGTTCTTAAATGTGTTTAGCTGTGTTTAGCGTTAAACATACTTAGTAGGTCGTTGTGCAAGCCAGCCTAAGTGTCGATTTCACAGCTTGCTGATAAATGCTACTTGTCACAAAAATGTATGAGCTGACCAATACAATTAATCTACGTTCCTAAAATGAGTACTACCTAAATTAGCAGTTTAATAGGATACCTGTCAAATATTTACCTGAAACTGGCCCGTAAAGTACCAGTTCTAGTTTAGCTGTGTAAGATATAAGTAAGTACTTGACATGTAATATCAGTAGTTAGTACGGATAAAATTAATTCACCGGTACTTATCTACCTGACACTAATCACCAAGAAACTAAGTTTTTTTTTTCTAGTTACACCGACCTGTCTGTCAACCCTAAATCGTGCGGTGTTACACAAGTTTTTGTTCTGCTCACGACTCGGACGAAAGTTAATAATTATAACAATAATGTGTAATTAACATCACGTTTCGTTTCATCCTGTGTTGTTCACGCTTCGGTTGCACCGGAGGCCGTACCCCCCTCCTCTCAACCCCTTTAATACCTTTTCCTTTCCTCAGGGGTCGGCCGTGCACCCGCGGTTCCCGTCCATTGTGAATGTTTTCTCAGGGGTATTACTTACCAAAGCGTGTGCTATTTGGTGGTTTGATCCCTTACTCATAATTTGTTTTCGATGTTCAAGTCTATTCTGTGCCCAGATTATCCAATCTCAATTTTTATGCATTCTTTGTTGACAGTTTAAAAACCAAGATGTCGTTGATCACAATAATGACACGACCTTATATCTCTGGATAGCGAGCGCAATTTAGTGCAAATCTTCTGTAAATTACGGGTTTGTGTGGTTGCTGTTATGGGCAGCGGTCACACATCAGACAACCGACTAGCCCGTCTCATCATATTATAGCAAAAACAAACTTAGTACTGAAAACGGGTACTAATACTAATAAAAACCACACAATAGATGAAATAACCACTTCGCCGTAATATCGAGTGACACCGCGCCCACGCACGTTGCAAAACGTTTATTTTCGGCGATTCACAAATCAGCGTTAATTCACAAATGATTCACGTAAATGAATCGGGCTGTTGTGGCGTCCTACCACTATGACGTCATGATCTTACCAGATGATTACCTCATGACACCTATCAATATGAAAAATATGGTCTTAAATAAAATATGAATCCAACTGATAGCCCGTGCTCGTGTATGTATGAACTGATAATATGACCACGCGTTTCAAACGCATTAGAGTCAGGGTTCAGCATGAGCGCGCCTGAAGGTCCACACAGTGCGCATTTCAAAAACGCGCGTCTGCAGCTCGTAAAAAACGTCATGTGTATAAGCCCTAATCATATAAATTGGAAAGTTGCTTAAGATATTAGCATAAATAGTGAGTGAATTTGGGCAAGGACTCCCGAGACCGGAGCTGCAAGGAAAAGCTAAAATAACAGATAAACCCATATCAGCATTCCCGAGGGGATAAGAGAATGAAAAATATTAATCTAATACACTCAAATTGCGCAGAGCTTATATCATCTTGTGATAATAATATAAGCATGTGCATTGTACGAAACGATTATCTGTTTCATTATCCGTGTGGTTTTGGAAAAGAACTTATAGAAATGTTGATTTCCCAACTTGGGCATCAAACACGGGAATCAGGACCACCTAATCTATGACAAAAGATCTTCAATTCTGATTCAGTTCATCCTGAAGCTCATATTGGTGTTATGATTAGGTTCTAAGCGGCCGCTTCACATATGGAAAGTACCGTATTCAATAAAAACAGTGTGCGCAGTAGTTTGCATAATTGTTCACATCAAACGGCAGATTTGTTCGTGTGTGTGTGACAGTAATGTCAACTGAGGCGGCCGCTTGAGTCATTGTGCACGAGGCACTAGAGAGGCCAAGCTAGATCACATAGCGTAGACAATCTCTGGGATATGAGAGAATCACAATATAATAGTATTGTCAGTATATAATGATCCGTTTTTGAACACGGACTTAAGGGGTTTAAGCCTTAGCCCACCACGCTTGTCTATTGCAGGTTGGTAGACTTTACAGTTTACTAGGAATTTCTTATGGAGGATTCTTATGTATGTTGGTTTACTCGCGATGTTATAGAGAACGATAATTACCAACGATATGTACACGTAATATATTTTCAAAAAGTTAGAGGTGCTGCAGTGCATGCCTTGGGTTTTGTACCGGCAGATCTATGAATCGATCTATTCTCCCATTTCCAACCAGGCTATCGCCACTATTCGAAGTAACTAAATGAGTAATTATCCCGCCGGGGCATGAACCATGGTTTCCGCAGTGGTGACCCACACCGCTCCGCTGCACTATTTGCGTAGCACTTACAGCACAATTAGATAACGCATTCAATCGCACACTTATTACCTCTGCTTGTTTCATTGCACAATGACATTTTTGTTTCATTTCATATGACGAATGATGGTTTCATAACTTTGAACCCTAGTTTTCTGGCCAAATTACCTACTTACGCTATACTTTTGCAGACATTTTGCGACGTTCTTTTTTGCGTGCGGTGATGGTAAGCAGGTAGAATCTTCCAGGAGTATGAGCACAGTAGACGTTACATTGCTCGACAAAATCACGTCGCGTCGGCTTATCTTACTGGATTTACAACAGTTGAAACCACAACGCGCCTCGCCAAGATAGACTTCCATAAAGAGAATGTAACTAATTACAGTCCGAATGGAACAGTTTTCCAGGATCTGTGTTTCCTGCTTCCTACAACTTGGGGTCCTTCAAAGGAAGCGTGAAGAAGAAATTAAGCAGGCCGGCATAACAGTGCCGACCGTATCGGGATGTTTATCTCTTGCCGGTCGACGTGATTTTGGGATTTACTTCACTTACCATCAAATGAGGAAATTTTGCATGCCGTATATAAAAAGTGATCAACATTTCCTAGATACAGAATACTTACAGATGTTACATTCATATGTAATAGACGTGGTATATATACAGCAGTGCCCTTTACGGAACATGAACAGGGAACAAAGCCCCGCTGCGCCTCCTTTTGTTAATTACACTACATTCCATACAACGTGTATGGCATCTATATCTGTCTGGACTTATACTGCAATGGAGAGTTGCATTAGTTTTTATTATTATGTACCCAACTACGGTAAAGACAGGGGTAATCTTATGATACCTAACTCATTCTTTTTAGAAATCGAAATGTTTGACAAAAAATAGCACTAAATCAGGCCGCGAGCGCAATTACAATATGAGTGATATGGAGAACGGAAATTGCGCGTATCTTGTCATAAGTTAGGAGCCCAATCACCAGAATTTATTCGTCGTGATGTAATTAATAATACACCAGTTTATAATAATTTATTCCCCAGTTAGGGCAAAGTGATATTGGATTTTTCTATTCAGTATCCGACCGGAGTCTGGAATTTGTGCCCGATATGGCGATAGGCTCGCCCCCTATCACATCACGGGACGGAATAGGAGCGGCGAAAAGTGGATGCATTAGTTGCGCCTGTGCCTACCCCTTCGGGGATAAAAGGCGTGAGTGTGTATGTAATGTGTACCTATGTGTGTATGCATAATTTTATTCTCGAAAGTCGGAGGAGTAGCCAGCTGCCAGAGGCGCAACTATTTCTATCCGTCCGACATAATACGGGGCGAGGTTTTAGTTCCATATTGGGCGCATATTCAAATCCCGAGCAACTCAGTTGCATAATAATACTTTATTTAACAATAAAGTACACCCTGTAATAAAAACTCAATTACCATATACCTGGCGAAACTGTTTTTATGTGGGTCATCATTGTCATATAGCAATTTTTGACACCCACCCGAGAATCAAAAGTTCAAACTTTGTTTAGCGAGCGTTGTGTGTGCAATTGTGAATATATTAAGTTTGGCCAGTTGTGCAAATTGACCATTTAAAATGCACATAATACGTTTGTTATATCACGCAGGTGAGTCGGCCTTAATTCATAACTAATGTTCAGTGTAACTATTTAGCTAGATGGCAAGTTTTCGTGTACGAGAGTATAACTAGGTAACACTGCGTCGTTTATTTCCGCCAAGCAATAATATGCGCTGTAGTTTTCCGATTTCTAGAATATGTAGCTAATGTAATAACTGGAACTTTAAGCTTAATTCTTAGGCTAAATGTAATATGGCGTGACTACTGACTAGTGCAGTATTCGATAGAGATTAACGATTCAGCAATTAGCGACACTGTCAATGAGCGTTTAGCGTCATAAAAAAGTGACGATTAGTGTTTTATAAAATTCAATAAAGTTTCTAATACAATCGATCACGGATTAAAATACCGTTTACCGCAATACTGGCGACACACATCAGGAATGCGCGCTATTTCTGTCTCCTAGAGCGCCTAGGTGACGCGCGTGTCGATGACCCGCAACAGCTGACTTCACATGGTCGTAGACACTAGACGCGCCGGTGCACGGGCGCAACCAGTGCAGGCACATACAGTATTCGCGTTATTTTGTATAACTGAATAGTGAGATGACCATGCCACTCAACTGATATGTGAGAAGACCGTTGATAAACAGAGGTAACATTATCCGGAACTTTGAATGCCAAATTGTTATGTGTCACTCCACTGCCCTCATCAACCTGAGACATAAGATGTTCTCATAATGCTCTACAAGCTGGCCCACAACATTGCATGTACAATGATATTAATTCAACATTGTCTGCAACTGCATTGTACTATACAGACTAGTGACAAATCATTTACCCCACTACCGAGGCTCCATTGATTATGTCTGATTATTCAATCTTTAAAACCCTCTATGTTTTTAATTATAGTAGTCAAAGTGAAATCTTTTGCAAAACCTAGTGGATATTTAAACCAATTAAAATATTTAGATAAAGCTTTTTATATATTATGGATTCAACCGGAATTTCATAATAAACCATTGCATGGCACTATATTGTGCTTGTCACCACAAGAAGTCACATGCTAAAACATAAGGCATTCTCAAAACAGCCATAACCTACCAGTGCCTACATACAAAACAAGATAAAACATTCAAAGGTGCATAATTTATGACCACTTTAAGACAATTCACATCAAGTCAATTTACTGAATGGCCATATTTAGAATGTAATGAGTAGTTATTGCATGAGTCATGGTTTATTTATGTGGTGGCCAATTGAAGGTCCGAATAAATACAGAGTTACAATCCCACACAAGATACATATGCTAGTGGGAGGATGTCAGATATGTTTTGCGTTTAAATGGATAACTAAAAAAGTTCACATTACACAGATTTGATATTATATTGATTATGGATGTTGGAAAAACTTCAGAAGAAAGTTTTAATAATAATAGTGGAGTAAATATTTTTGTCTTGTTGGTTAAATTTATATACTGTCAGTATTAAAGTGCAGTATGGTCAGTTCTCCACGCAAGTATAAAATTAGTTCAATTAGTTCACAAATTTCAAATTGTGTTAAATTTTTTAACACTATAATATTGCAAATCCCAAAGTAAATATTTTTTGTATAATCAACTTTAATTTGATTCCTCGTTTCTGCTATACCAAGTATGATAGATAATGTTGAATGTAGTGGTATTTTCTTTCTTTCTAAAAATGCATGATAAGAAACCAATTACTCATAATTTTGGTGTTTGTATCAAAGTAACTGCAGTTTTTTGAGTACTTTTTGTTTAACTAACACATAACCATTGCTAAATCCATTATTTAACAAGGCAAAGGTAATAAAGCAAACAGTCTATCAATTGTTTGGCATGGTTCAGTACTTGTTGTACATTAATTGATGTAGCTGTGTCACGACACACTCGCCTACAAACCCTGGGACGTAAAGCGACACGCGAGCGTTCCGCTGCTCGCTTCCAACTGCGATTTCACACTATACTACTGACAACCAAGACGCGGCGCTGAGTTCTGCAGTTCTGCTCCAAAGAAACCGACTATTATTTACGGTATACTATTTACCAATGCATTATCCTACAGTTCGATATCGGATGTCGCTCGGCAGTTACACGTTTAAGACAATAAATGATCCTACATGCCCTGACTCACTACTTCAACGCTTAATAAGGCTTACCAGCAGTTGAGCTTCTTTATCGCCGACAAATCCGACTGCTTGGAGCGGGCGATCACCATTTCTTCGGTGAGTCGAGCCATGGTCACTTGATCTGGGCACTCACTTGTTTGTACACAATATATTAAACTCGACGGCTATGTTGCGAAGGAGCGTTGTCGCTCATCGTGCCGCAAAACGTACAAACACACGACAAACGCGGCACGAGCGCGAGTTCAACTGACAAAACAAAAGCGAATCACCACACGATGTTCCACACTCCGTTCCATTCACTTTGACGTATCGTCGCACATATCCATTGACTGGCGACTGCCGATTTATAAGGATGGTAAGAGTGAGGCCTATTCATCGTAACAGTTAAATACAGCAGATACTTACAAATAACAAACGGTAACTGTAACGAAAAAAAATAAACAGTTCCAGTTCCACAGGATGGCCAAAAGTTCCTTTAATATGCTGTCAGTGTCAATATTACTCTGTTATTATAGAACAATAATTCTATTATCTTGGAATGTATTTAGCGTAATTTGTGACAGATGGCTATGTGCGACTGTCCCAGATAGTCCTAAGAGTATATTTTTAACATACAACGCTACTCATTTGATATACCCCTTTGTTTGATCTTTTTTGTCTTGGTTAGCCACAATCTGAGTATTCTTGCTCGCTTTAAAGTCTGTGCCTGCGGCGGCGTCGTGTGCCGGGTCGGTCACTTCCCTGCAACATGGTTGAGGAGGCCGATGGCTGGCACATGCATCATACTCGTGAACGGGTGCTGCTTGCGTGCACTAGTCTGCTCTGTTTGGTGGTTGACTCTATTGTTTACTTAAAATTAAACATGTTGCTGGTTGCTTGACTCAGGTACTCTCCATTAATTTTCACATTTAATGTCCATTCTTAAAATTGAATTTGCATTATTACTTGCGATTTTTAAAAATATATTTAAAAAAATCAGTGCGTGTACGTATGTACGCGTGTGAGAAGTTATACTTCTTCTTCTAATTCTAGAAGTTCATAATAGCGACCTCTTTTCTTAAGTCTAATATTAGATCTGTCTATTACTATCAATAGCATGCCCAAGTGTGACATTGTGACGTCAATTGTCCATACTCCATCAAACAAAGAAATTCAAAATGGCGGCCATTTTTTTCATTTCTAGCATTTCTGCCCTTTGTACCTAAAGCCATGCTCAGATATCGATTTTGAGGTCGATTGGCCTTCAAACAAAGAAATTCAAAATGGCGGTCACTTTTTTGAAATCTAACATTAAATCTGCCCTTTATGATATGATGCCCTTAATGAGCGGTTTAGCGGGCAACTTTTCCCGTGAGAAAATTTTGTTTCACAAATATCACTCCCATCAATTTTTCATAACGCGCCTAAAGAAGTATAACTTCAAAAAATAAGATGACAAATAAAAGACCTAGGCTGAGTTTCTTGGTGCTTCTTCTCAGGTCAATGGGCTTTACTAAAGCACTGGTAGAATCTTTCAGTTGATAAAAAGTTAAAAATGACATGTAAAAGTGCCCTTAGGGGCCTAATTACACTAATGATTTGATTTCATAGCAAACACATTAGTTTCTACTATTTTAAATCTCCAAAATGTATGTGTAGGTCGATGTTAAGCCTGGAACTCCTGGAAGTAAGTATGTAGGAAAGATTTCTCATGTAAAAATATAAATATTAGTATCCAATCAGATAAAACTGATAAATAGTCATGAAATAAATAGTTATTAATATCAGTCAGAACATCTGTATTATAAAAAAATTGCCAACTATTACGTTAATTCGGTTATCTACAAAAGACTTGACGCATGTTATAATGGAAATGGCAAATGTCAAGCGAGTAGCGACAAACGCTCAAAGTAGTATATTAGTATATTGCCGGTATAGTTTACAAAGGATCATTCCGTTTCACGTATAATCAAGAAGTTTATAATATAACTACAAATTCTTGCGTATAATAGTTAGAATGTAATAAAAAATAAAACCATATTATACTATTTAATATTTTCGCTTTTTGAGAAATAGGTATATAAATATTAATAGGAAAATAAGGCATTTTTATAAGTTTGTATTATTGGCCACAAACAAATTCCATTTGTACCATTTATCTGACAGTTTTCAGTGACGGCAGTCAACATGACATTGACATGTAAACATTTCACAGGAAACTGACGTGACTAGGGGTGTAACATAGAGTAAAATAAATCGATTTCTTGAAAATCAGTTTTTCTCTTCTCAATCTTAATCAATTTGGGAAAATCTATTTTAATTAAAGGAAATAATTAATATTTGTGGAAAACGTTGTTTTTATATAGTGGAAAACTACATGGTTTTCTACATAGTAATGAAACTGAGAGATTTATTTTAAGACTTTATCAGAATTATAATCATATGTATAAAAAATAACCAAAATGACCGTCAAAATGAATGATAAAATATTTGTTTTGTATATTGGTTTCAAAACCAATATATAAGACAAATGTTTTTTAGTCTTTAACTTTAAACTATAAAATTATTATTGCTTACAATTATGTACAGTGCAATTTAACACTTTGTTAGAATTAAAATAAAATAAAACGACAAGTGTAAATAATAAAACGACACCCTATTCGACTCAGAACTAAAAATCGATTACAAGAATAAAACACTCAATTAATATGAAAATCGATTATGATTTCAAATTCCTGCGTGACACTACAGTCAAGTGATTTTGGTTATTTTTGGTATTTGTAATTGTTTGTATTAATAAAAGTGTGGTAATGGAATCGAATGAGATGCTGGAGGACAAAGACAGTGGCCCTGAGGTCCAGATCAACTTTCCGAGCTCAGTCATGAGCCGTATTGAGGAATTAATGGGAGGCACGGAGCAATTCGACAGCGATGATGTATGAACTTTTATTTTACTGCTTTGTTTTTCTACATAGCTATGATCTTAAACTGGTATACCCGACGTAATGAAATATACAATCAGCTAATTCCCATATAGCGAAATGAAATAATTTCAAATAAACATCAAAGCACAACCTAAAAGTTGTTTGCAATATATGGGTATATTGTGCAAAGATCTTTTAGGCCGTGTAGGTATAGATGTACCTTCTACAGAGTACAGACCATAAGGTGCCGGGCAATGCAGAAATCATCTTTGAAAGATCACAAGGGCATTTATTGCAGACAGTTTATTTTGTAAAATGTCCACAAAATTGTAAAGTGAAAAAGTGTCGCACAAATGTAGAATAGTCATAATTAATTATTCCACCAAAAACATAAAAAAGGAGAGCCAAGTTCAATACTAAAATTATTTTTGGCTGTTGGCTTCAGAGAAAAAAGAATGGAGATCAAAATGAGTGCCAAGTTCTATGCAAAATCCAAATATGTATTTATAGGAACAAAATAACATTATGAACAAGTATTAAACTCTATTTCTTTGCTTTATTGGATACCTATAACAATTGCTGTTAATTAAAAATGTGAGATCTTAAAGTAGGTTAGATTCGACTTGGCCAGTTTTCATTACATCAGTAATTTTATAAAGTTATTCCACATATATATATGTCAGAGCGGCGGGTATTTTGAAATAATAATCGTGCAAAAAACTAGTTGAGATGTCAAATCGTTGGTATAAATAGGGCGCCTCGCATTTGAAATAGTCAGTCTCTTGTGAGGCTCCCAATTGTTCGGAGCCCCGAAACTAAGTTTGGAACATCCAGAAATAAAGGATGAACAACAATTTGGAATTTTACTCTCAATCATGGGTTATGATGATTAGGTGGAACCCTGTGACGTCGGCAGAGCTGACGTCACCTCTTTTTAAAGAGTTCTAGACCTTCTCCTCCGTCATGTATATATATATTTAATTCTGACAAAAACCCCTATTTTTTAACTTTTTTTATTTTTAGATTTTTTCCTTCGCTTACACACAATTACCGAGCTGGTTCCAAATTTCATCCTTCTAGGGTATCTGGAAGTAGGTTAGGTTTAGGTACTATAAGTCAGTCAGTCAGTGCTAAAATTTACGACATTAAGATCTTCATATCTTTATAACCGTTTCAGCTAGCTTCATGAAATTTGGGCTTCTAGATGCCCTTTTGGATATAATTTAACACACATAGTTTTATCTGTTTGCATTAAAGAGGTTTTGAGTTATAGAAGGATCAAAAGTGGCACCAAGTGGTTTTTGTAATATTACACTCGGTGCTGGCTAGCCAGTTCCTTAGCTTGAACTTGGCTTAACACGCTGTCGCGTGTCTAGATTGGATAGAAAATTATTAATTGACAGTTAGTTCTTGTATCTTATAGTCAAATATTTATGCATGTTAAGGTTTTGTCACAGTTTACTACTAAAGGACATATCCATAAATGGGCCTGAAAATCTAAACAAGACATTTTATATAATCGTTTAATTTTAAAGACCTCCAGTTTTGAGATGCATGTAATTTTGTTTGGCTTGAAAACTACACTTAATAGGAAAGTTATTAAAAAAGTTGGTTATGAATGAAAGGGTCTAAAAATATTTTTTTAATGAATTTTAATGAATTCCAGATGTTAACCCTTTAATATCCCTAAAGTTTGAACCTGTTTAGATTTTGAGGCCCAACGCCCACACAAAAAGTGGACATCTCCTTTCAATATGACTTGTTTGTTGTGTCATACAAATTAGGGTCACAATTTTATGAAGCTTAGTAAAATAATGTTCATTGTTATAAAACAGACATAAATATGAATACAAAATCGATATAGTACACAGTGAATTGTGACATGTCAAAACAATGTGCCAGTCAGTGGTGTTATGTTACTTAGGAAATACAAAAATTGGATAAGTGCCAACTTCAAATATTTCACAATATGTACTTTACATCTTTCACTGTAAGAACAAAAAATCGTACTAATATTATAAAGGCGAAAGTTTGTATGTATGTATGGATGTCTGGATGTATGGATGTTTGTTACTCTTTCACGCAAAAACTGCTGAACGGATTTCAATGAAATTTGGTACACGGGTAGACTATGTCCTGGAATAACACATAGGCTAAATTTTATACCGGGAAAATAAAAAGCGGGACATTTATGCCGGAAAATTTTTTTAATGCGGGCGGAGCCGCGGGCAAAATCTGGTATTAAAATAATGTCCAGCGCATTATCCAGTTTAATATTTTTTTTAAAACAATTTCATATAAATAACAAATCCCCTTATCCCCAGTTTGATGCAGTGGCATACATCAACCGAGTGTTCCCCACAGAGCAGTCCCTTTCCGGAGTGGAGAGTGCGGTGGCCAAGTGTGAGTTCCACCTCTCTGGAGTGGAGCATGACATTCGACGCCTGGTGAGGGCCCAGGCTGACCAGAGGGAAGCGGGGCAGAAGGCTCTCACCGAGGCACAGCAGTGCATGGCTGAGTTGGCTTTACAGGTCTACAGATATTAAATATGTGGTCTTAATGTCTGATTAAATAAATTTAAATGGTTCTGAAGGGGCTAACTACTCTTTGAAATAACCTAATTATAGACAAATATATACTGATACCTGTAGTAAAAGATTAAGTTATTCTTTACAATAACATAAAATCGCCCAATCAACAAAGAGATGTTACATCCAGTATTGGTTACCACACTTCTGCTTCTGGTGACTGTCTACCCCTAAAAACGAAAAAAGTGTGAGCCTATATTATGTCAACCAAAAAATCTATAAACAATGTAAGTTCATTCAATTTAATTATAAATTTAAATATAACAAATCACACCTAGGTATGTGACATAAACAAGAAAGCTGAGCGTAGTGAGGTGATGGTGCGCGAGATAACATGCGAGATAAAGCAACTGGACTGCGCCAAGTCGAACCTGACTGCGGCCATCACCGCGCTCAACCATCTGCACATGCTGGTGGGAGGCGTGTCAGCGCTGCGGGCCATGACGAAAGATAGACATTACAGTGAGATTGCGCTGCCTATGCAGGCTATTATGGAGGTAATTTATTGGCTTTTTTTTAATACATCCAGCTTTAGTGCATGTAACCATCAGCCAGTAGGTAGAGATTGGATATGTACACTGAGACAGGATAAAATGCATTTTTTGGTCATGACTTATGAGAACTTATAATATGTGGCACAATCATTTCTGGGTTAAAAGAGATAGAGGTGCTCTCCTGACGTCATACAAAGGAATGGAGATTATCTCATGCTTGCAGCAAAGATCATTACCTCTACCTGTCTAGTCTGGTGAATGGTGATCATGTGTTGATGCAGGTACTGCAGCACTTCGAAGGTTACCGCGACATTCGCGAGTTGAGCGCGCTGCGGGACCAGGTGTACGCGATACGGAACGACCTCGCGCAGCAGATACTCGCCGACTTCAAACAGGCTTTCACCAGTGAGACACCATTATTTTTTAAACTTATTCTGATATACTCAAAGCCTTTTTAAACCTAATGGTATTTTGTAAACATTTTATAGCTGTGTTATATGCGTAAGCGAAATAACTTGTTGTGTAAATTGACTTGTAGTGTTTAACTCATTTTGGGAGTGCTGATCAGACCTTGAGATGATAGTTGTAAATTTTTTTTATAGCATTGAATGACCAGACGAGCATGCCGTTCGCCTGATGGTAAGCGATACGACCACCCATAAACAGTAGAAATACCATCCGGAACCTTGATTTACAAAGTACTGTGTGGCATTCCATTGCGCTCGTCATCCTGAGACATAAGATGTTAAGTCTCATTATGTCCTGTAGTTACACTGGCTACAATGCCTTTCAAACCGAAACACAACAGTGCATGCACACTGCTGCTTGGCGGTAGAAATAAACATTGCGTTGGTACCCACCCAGACAGACTCTTACATATGAGACTCCTACCACCAGTATTGTGGTTACATTACATATACATACAGAATTGTGGTTTTATTTCAAGCCCCCCTTATATATATAGATGCATGGGAAAACCCTATATATATGGACACCGGTGTCCGTCGCGGGGCTTGAGGAGTCAAGTGCCAAAATACCTGCTGGTTTAGACATAATATAGGAGATTTGATTTGTTTGACAGGTGGCAGCAAGTCAACAGTATCACACCGGACGCTGTCGGAGGCGTGCGGCGTGGTGGACATCCTGGACCCGAAGGTCAAGCAGGACCTGCTCAAATGGTTCATCAACATGCAATTACAGGTGAACTATAACTGCTGGATTATATACATTTTGACTTATTCTAGTCAGCACTTAGATATATAATTGTCAGGTTTTATGTAGGTATCCAAACTGTACATACAATTCGAAGAATATTTCGTCTTAGCAGAGATTCGTTGAGTTATCTACGTGCCCTATTGGGTGCTTTATTCAATTCTTGTCGGTTTCATTCTTATAAAGTGCAGACATAGTCTTAAATGGCATGTCTGCACAAGTTACTATTTGCTATATAGGGGATACAACACAGAGACCTGGGATCATTGTGACAATAATCCAGGCTATGGTTGCAGGAGTACCAGCACCTGTTCTCGTCGGAGCAGGAGTGCGCGTGGATCTCCCACGTGGAGCGTCGGTACGCGTGGCTGAAGAAGCACCTGCTCTCGTTCGAGGACACGCTCGCCAACCTGTTCCCGCACCAGTGGGCGCTCAGCGAGAACATCGCGCTGCAGTTCTGTAAGGTAAGCAGGTGCACTGCTATTGTGAGATCCTATTGGTCTTTTAATTTGAAGTCCTTTGTGTAGCTAGAGTAATTTTCTAGGGGATATGAAAATTGAGTTCGTTTTAAAAATTATAGTAGTAGGCTGCCTCAAAATACTTAGGGTGGGCACGGACCCCCCCTCCCCCCTCTTTATACTATGCTTGAAATTATGGAAATGCTCAATTGGACAAGTGAGATCTGTCATGTTTACTTAAATAATTTGGGTACAAAATATACCCTCTCCTTTGAATAAACTATGTCTTTACTTTCTGATTAAATACAGGTCATTGAACATCGTTCTAATAACTAGTTTTGGTTGATACGTTTGTAGATAACTCGCACCGAACTGAGCAACATAATGGCGTCGCGTCGGAACGAGTTAGACGTAAAGCTTCTACTCTACGCGATACAAAACACCTACAACTTCGAACTGCTACTGCATAAGAGATTTACAGGTAGGTATTACAGGTTCATATTAGGTACATGTGTTATAAGAAAAAGAAAATCTAAAATGATTTCTTATACTTACGCGAATGTTCGACATTGAAATGAAACTATTATACGGATTTTTCCCGCGATAAATTTGTTTAATATCTATTTATTGGAGGATCATTAACATGACATACATTAATATTAGTAATAACAAGTTAAATTATACAATACTCTATATTTTAATGTTGCCATAATTATAGGCGAGCACGACATGCACAGAAATGCGATTAAAGGGAAATATTGATAATACTTATTGCTTTTACCATGGTTCTGCACAATATCACTATAAATATTATAAATAACAAAAAAGCAATAATTAAAAACTTTTTAACAAAAAATAAACCGAGTTCAAAACCACTGCAAACCAAAAAATAATTCTACTTGATATTCGCCTTAGTATATACGCATATTTGGAGTCGATGCCTAATTTAAATTGCCAGCTAAGCCAAGGAAATACAAGATCAAATATACGAAAACATTGTTCAATTGAACCTCCTTTTTGAAGTCTGTTAAAAATCGGTAAAAATATGTCGTATGATTTCCAGGTACTGATTTGCGCACCGACAACGTAGACATGAATATCAAGCAGAATTTAGATATAAATAACAAGGATGTGAGTATATTATTCTTCTCTCAATATGCTTAATTTTCAAGTATTTTTTTTTTATTTGGTACAAACAAATACTTATTTAAGATTATTTTTGATATAATAATTGTAATTAATCCAAAATCAGCAGGCATCATACGGCTGATGATGATAAATAAACCGAAATGTTAAAAATCCTTTGTGGTCCTTATCCTATCCATGACCGTCCGTTATTGCAGACGACTGTGGAAGCCTCGACGGCACCGTCAGCAGTGGGTCCGGGCGGGGGCTCGTGGGTCGGGCTCATCGGCGGGTGCTTCGAGCCGTACCTGTCGCTCTACATCAACAGCCTCGACGCCAATCTGCGCTCGCTCATCGACAGATTCGTACAGGTACCGCTATCTGCCGCTAGATGCCGCTTTATAAAAAAAATTGTTAAAAAGAATTAATCTATTCATTAACCCTTCAAGCGCCGCTTATATATATAGATATATGGGAAAACCCTATATATATGGACTGCCTCGGTGGCGTAGTTGTATTGCGTACGCGTTACGAGTACGATTTGCGCGCTGAGGTCCTGGGTTCGAATCCCGGGTCGGGCCAAAAAAACTTTGTGACTGGGTTTTTCCATCTTAAAAAAATTATTCAGTCGCAGCTCGGAGTCAGGAAGTTGGCGGTGTGATACCCCCGTGCCTCGGAAAGCACGTAAAGCCGTTGGTCCTGCGCCTGATCTCTCTCCGGTCATGTCGGATTGCCGTCTCACCGGACTATGAGAGTGAAGGAATAGCGAGTGCACCTGTGTATTGCGCACACACTTGTGCACTATAATATCTCCTGCGTACCTGGCTGATCTCCGTTGAGATTGACCGCTGTGGCCGTAACTGGCTAGGAGGATTTCATATATATGGACACCGGTTTCCGTCGCGGGGCTTAAGGAGTCAAAATTATATTTTTAACGTAATATTTTGTTGAGTAACCCACTTCGACTTACATCTTTCTCTTTGCAATGCGTAGAATCACGAGGTCGCAAATGCACTGAGCTCTGAATTGACTAGTTTACATCCGAAATGACTGTTTCCAAGGACGCGAAGTCTTCAGGCCAGGAGTTGGCCGGCTCCAGTGCCAGCGGCGAGGGCGCGGTGATCTCGAGCTGCGCGGATCTGTTCCTCTTCTACAAGAAGTGCCTCGTGCAGTGCGCCCGCCTCACCACCGGCGAGCCCATGCTGGGTCAGTCGCAACTCATATTTACTGACGAGATATGATTATCCTTCACCAGTCTAAGGTTGACTAGAAGAGAATGCCCATGGCGTTAAGTTCGCCTGTATACTATGTGAATAAAATTTAATAAGAAAAATGTCTAGCTTCAAACCGAATGTGTGTATTCCTTTCTTAATGCCGGCTCCTCATTCACGCCGTGAAAGCCCACAAAGTCTGCAAACCACGAATGTAGGTTGATTCGCGGCTACACGTTCGCGGTGCGCAGCGTTCCCCGATCGAAGTCGGTTTTTTGTTCCGCGACAAAGGGTATACGCGCTTGGTTTGCGACTTGTGATCGCAAAAAGTATCCACACTCGTGTCAAACCCCAGTAGCAGTGTTGCAAAAGTTCCCGATTTATCGGGAAAACTACCGATTTTAGCTGTAGTATCCCGATATACAGATTTTACTATCATATCTCCCGATTTATTATGCTGGCGATATAATGTATCCACCTCGGGCTGCAAGAACCCACGCTACGCCACTGATAATATTAAAAACTATTCTTGGTTTTAAGCTTTCAAATAAATCCTACTAATATTATAAATGCTAAAGTTTGTAAGAATGTATGGATGTTTGGATGTTTGTTCCTCTTGCAAGCAAATACTATTGATCAGATTTCGATGAAATTTAGCACACAAGTAGATCATGTCCTGGATTAACACATACCTAGGTTATTTTTTATCTCGGGAAAATATAAACCGGGATTTTTATACCGGAAAAACTATTTAACGCGGGCGGAGCCGCGGGCAAAAGCTAGTATCTAATAATCTCCCGATTTTTAATTGGAATTTTTTCCTATTTTTAAAATCTCTTTTGTAACATTAGCCAGGAGCGCGAGACGGGTATCGAGCGGTCGTGTGTAGGTATATTGGGAAAATGTGATATAATGTCGCATCAGTTTTCACCTATTTTCTAATCTTACGTATATATTGTTTTGTTATCGATTAAAATTAACTGGTTAAACTCTAGAAAAATATGAATATAATCTGTACTCTCCACAGAGCTGGCAGGAGTGTTCCAGAAGTACCTGCGGGAGTACGCGAGCTATGTCCTGCAGGCGGCGCTGCCCGGGGGCGCGGGGGGCGCGGGAGGGGGGCTCGCCTCCACCGTGCCCAGCCTCGTCACCAACCTACATACGCTGCTGAGAGATGATGCTGGAGACTCCAGGTTAGTACACCAAGGGTAACTACTGGTTTTTATTGTCCATGCGGATTGACTGTACTGGATGTGGTGGTGCGTGCAGTGTGGCCCAAATATTATGTCGAAAAACAATAGAAGGGTCCTTATGGTCGCTAGAGTTATCTCAAATGTTATTAGTTGTACAGGTGACCCTAGAATGATACTCTTGAGGACGAGCCATTGTGGCATATATAAAAGACGTCCAGCTCACTTACTAGCTTAATTATTCACGTTTTAAATAATTTTAATTCAACAATGGTTTTATTATCAGGTATACAAAACAAGAAATATCAAAGATCACCAGTGTCATCACCACCTCCGAATACTGCCTGGAGACCACCATCCACCTGGAACAGAAGCTGAAAGAAAAGGTGGCGCCAGCACTTGCGGACAAAATAGACCTGGTGCCAGAACAAGATCTGTTCCACAAGCTAATCAGCAACTGCATCCAGATGCTCGTGCAAGATCTGGAGATAGCCTGCGAGCCGGCCTTGCAGACCATGACCAAGATATCCTGGTTAAATTTCGATAATGTGGGAGACCAGAGCTCTTACGTCACGCAGATCATCATGCATCTCAAGAATACAGTCCCTAACCTTCGGGATAACCTCTCCTCTTCGAGAAAGTACTTCACGCAATTTTGTATACGTTTTGCGAATTCGTTTATACCAAAGTTTATACAGAATATATACAAGTGTAAGCCGATATCGACGGTTGGTTCGGAGCAGCTTCTCCTAGACACACATATGCTGAAGACTGCTTTATTAGAACTACCTTCCTTAGGATCTGAGGTAAAGAGACCAGCTCCTGCGATGTACACAAAGGTGGTGGTAAAACTCATGTCAAAAGCCGAGATGATTCTCAAGCTGGTAATGGCTCCATTGGACGGGAATCTCGAGGGTTTTATATCCCAGTTTGTGCAGCTGCTCCCGGAGTGTACCATAGCGGAGTTCCACAAAGTCCTGGACATGAAGGGAGCCAAGTTCTCCAAGGCCCAAATGAGTAATCTGGACGCGATTTTCAAAGAAACTTGCAAGTCTAATAGTGAGGCAAAATAATCTTAATTTAAAATAGTTCTTTTAGGCAAAGGGTTTTTTATACGAGATGAGTAAGTTCTTAGTCTGATGCGCCTGCGTACTGCATGGCACGAACGGTTTTTACATATCGTACCCGTTTCGTCGTATGCTACATTGAGACTAATTGTCGCTTACGAGAAATCTAGTTAATTTTATATACAATATAAATGTAATAAGTACTTATTTATACAGGCTGCTACATTTATAGCTATATTTGTTGATGGTAAAACACAGCCTAATGAAGTGGTTACCCATCCCTTCTTTGGTCAAACGTTAAGTCCACAGGGATTTTTTAAAGATTGAAGTTGGTCACGAGCATCTTTATTATAGTACTAATAGAGAGCTTGTAATGTGGCTAACTTCATGCTATTAAGTTTAGTGAGAACTATACGTATGTTGGGAATAAACACATTCACTTTCAGAATCATAGATGCTTGGGAGAACATACCACAGAATAACTATCACAATATTTATTTACACTTCAACTTCACTTCAAACATGGTGTTTACGCGGACATTAGGAAGGTAGGCATAGGCATTCTCTACCAGTAAACCTAAAGTGGTGCAAAGCAGTGCCGGCTTTAAGTCGGGGCGGGCTCGAGCAGTCGCCCAGGGCGCCAGGTCCTAAGAAGGGTGCAAAGGCTCTAGGTGGGTGCTACAGGCATTCATACACACACATACTCTCACGCCTGTTATCGTGGGCGCTTGGGCACGCATTTGGGCGCTAAAAAAAGGTCGACGGAAAAAGTGGCGCGGAAAATTTTCGCCTCAGACGCCCGAATAAGTAAGGCCCGCCCTGGCGCAAAGATACGAGAAGGCTGTAAACGATATATGTACTAATATAAATAAAAAAGTACCCACTTTTCATGTACCAGTGGCAAGAGGGGCACGCACGACTTATTTGTTGAAATGACCTTATTTTCGCCCTGTTCATTGGGGCGGCAAAATTATTGTCCGCCCCAAGCGCCACGAACCAACGCTAAGCCACTGCATTCCTTTGTGTTAGTAGGTATGCGAACTTAGTTGCAGAATTATTCATTATAAAAAAGACGTGTGGCACTCGGAGACTGCCGCGGTAAAGCTATTGCATAGCATTTTTTATCAACTTATGTAATTATAATTGTTTATTTATTTTATTTTTTTCTATTGTCCAAATTTCACTCATGCCATAACGCCGAAACTCTAAGCAGGCAAATCTAATATTTATAACCTCTTTGAACAGATACAAAATAAAAACTTTCTAAAATTCAAACTTAGAATCACGTTTGACATTTCGATACGTTTCACTGAATGGAACAATTTTTATATACACGGTAATTTCGACCTTTTATCGTTTAATATTCAGCTCATATCCTCTTACATATTGTATTCTTACAAGACTGCGATATTAAATTTACTTATGGAATTTTACACTCTACGTGGTTGTGATAGAGTTGAAAATAAAATATCACCGCTGTACCGGTCAGAGTGAAGGGTGACAGGTTATTTTTCGTTACGGAATTTCTGGATTGGGTCTCCACGCTCAAGACCCGCGATAGAAACTATGCAATAGCTTAATAATATTACGATGTTTTCCTAGGTAGTTATATTTTTTTAATGCGGCGATACATAATATTATGTGCTAGTAATAAGTGAGTATTGTGAATAACTATTTCGTATGTTTGTTAACATGTAATTTATACATTCCATATGAAAATTCATTTTAGTAGGTATCATCTCAGTGTGTGACACGGAAATAAATTATTATACGATCAGTATTTTTTATTTATTTTCATCGAAAGCTTTCACATTCTCAGTTATGAGCAATGTTATGCTTTTTGATAAAGTTGTTTTCCCCAATTCTTGGTGCCAGGCCTACAGATAACAGAATATAGTTATATAAATCTGTTTAACCGCAAAGATCTTGTTCTGTGATCTATACTCTGCAGGTAAGGATACGTACCTCAGTATTTTAAACATTGACCTCACCTTGATTAAATCCTCTAAGCCTCAGTTCACTTCACGTTCGCAATTAAAAACTTTTTTTTATAGTTTTATTTATGTTGGATCGGTACTAATCTATATTCTATAGGTACTATTTGAAAATAAGTCAAATGGAGTCTCTTAATTTTTAGTTCTCTCTTTTTCTCTTTATACATGCACGGGCGTAGCTATAGCTTTCAGCAAAGAGTATTATATATATGCTTTCACATAGGAGGGGGTCTGAGGATACGAAAATGTACCGTATGAGGCGGACCCATAAATCACGTATACACCCCCCCCCCCCCCCCCCGCCTCTCACCAAATTCAGTAGTGTTTTTGCGTTGGGTTTTGTTGGGTCTGTTTCATATTTTTATTAATGCGAAAGTTGTGAAAATGATTGGATGTTTGTTAGAAGTGCACATAGGCATTATAATGTGTACATGTTTAGTTTATTTGTGTTTATATTGATTAAGCCTAGTTTATAAAAAAAAAAATATACAATTACCAGATGTATAGCCATTTCAAGTATGTTTTGTGTTTAAAACTTAAAGATAACTAACGAGAATCAATAAAATCTACTATTGGCCTGCAGAAAAAAAACTATTTCCGATGTTGATTAGGTTGAATTGGCCGAATGAAATGTTTACAAGTGCCTTTCCTGTTATTAAAAACTTTAACTGTAAACAAACATGGTAGACAGCAAACGTCAAACGCAGTCGCTCGCCGCGCGCTGTTTGACGTGTTTCGTGTTATGAAATTCGGAAAATGGTTTATTTTCCTGCGCGTAAATGTTATCATGCCGCTAAAGTTGGAATATTATTGATATTAGTTGTAGCTTTATTGACATTTTTCGAAAAATGGCGAGGCGGAAAACGGTCAACCGGTGCGACTTTCTCCGATCCCGTCGAAGCGGAGTTCGAGAGACTAATACTGGAGGACGAGGCTCGTATTATCCCTGGACTGGGGGAAGGTGGAGTAGCAGCTCATCTGGTAGGAGAGGATAAGCGCCTCGGCGAGGAATCGGAGAAAAAACTGGCTATGAACGTGTACTTAAGTGATAGAATATCGTATAACAGAACTTTGAAAGGTAAGTGATCGGCTGCGGCGATAGCGTGCTTGTTTTTTTAATCATAACTTGCATGTGAACGCACTCCGTAACTATAACTTGGAGCTGTGTGATAGTTAGAAACCGTTGATAAGTTTGCATAGCGCTATTATTAGAATCTTCATTGAAATAGCAATTAAATTGATAGTTGCGTGTGAACGCGCGTAACTGGAACTGCAATAAAATATTTATCATTATGCAACTGAATTTCAATGCAAGAGAGTGCAAGCTCTAAAAACATAATATTGATAAGCAAATGAACTCTAAAATGCTTTCTAGAATTAAATCTAATTACTATAAAATCGCCATGATCAGTTCCTTAAATAATCAGCGATACTCCGTAAAAACCATAGAATGTATAGATGATAAAATTAAAGTCATTCCCATACCTCCGGTTATGTGGGAAACTGTTCTCCTCAATTTAGTGGCTGTATATTTATTCAAACTCTTTTCTACAGATGACAAATAGAATAATAAATAAAATATAATAAGTAAAGATACAACAATTATATGCTATACCTTATAGCATTAAAGTCAATTTGTAGTACAGTAGTTAGGTATAATATTGAATGCGAGCATATGAGTTGGAACATGTCAATGTTATATGAAGATTATATATTCCGGATATCAGAGCAGTATAAACAGGAAATTATGATGAGTCATTTTATAACTGGTCCTAAAAAAAGATACAATACAAGAGACAATGTAACACAATTGCACCTTTTATCCCTTCATAACAAAGTCACATGTGCAAAATGCATAATATATTATATGAGTATATACTTGTGTCAATATTGTTTAGTACGTACAAAGGTTATGACAATATCATTGAGGTCACATGGACATGTAATACATACAGCTGTATAATCCTACTAATATTATAAAGGCGAAAGTTTATAAGAATGTATGGATGTTTGGATGTATGGATGTTTGCTACTCTTTCACGCAAAAACTACTGAACGGATTTCGATGAAATTTGGCACACAAGTAGATCATGTTCTGGATTAACACATAGGCTACTTTTATCCCAGGACAATATAAAGCGGGACTTTTATCCCGGGAAAACTTATTCACGCGGGCGGAGCCGTGGGCAAAAGCTAGTTGACAATAATAAATAACTTTCTAGTAAAATATAGAATTATGCTATTGATTAAGATGTTATGATGTTTTTCCTTTACTGTTAAATGTGAGGAATACCTAAAAATTCTCTTCTCACTTTTTTTTTATGCAAAGCGGCCATGGGCAGTGTTCAGTGTTGAAGGACATTAGCCATAACCTACTCAGATGAGAACAATCCAATCAAGTTCCACAATTTTGTTAGTATTGTATAAACTATTCACCAATTAATAATGATTTGTAAGGAGTATGTTCTTTATATATCATCAATGTATGGTATTACAAAAAAACAGTTAATTACCAAAAAATATCTTTATAACTATCTTAATTTATGTTTTAAATATAGATTTTATTAGATGATATGCATTGACAAGCACTATCTTCTGATAAGTACAAAATTATAAAGCCATAATATAATTAATTCGATGACGATTGATGAAAACAGTATCTAGAGCCAAATAGGATACACCAAGTGCAGATTAATGTCTAATAGATATCAGTTCCTAGGCGATCCTCGCGGAAAAGTTTTTTCGAGATAAAAATATTTTCGCAGGATAAATAATAGCCTATAGCACTCAGGAGTAATGTAGCTTCCTCTTAGTGAAAGAATATTCAAAATCGGTTCAGTAGTTCCTGAGATTATCGTGTTCAACCAAACAAAGAAAAAAACAATGAAACAGTCAGCTTTAAGATATTAGTATGGAATGCCTCGGTGGCGTAGTTGTATTATGGTACGACTGCAATGCTGAGATCTCGCGTTCGATCCCCGGGTTGGGCAAAGTGATATTGAGTTTTTCTATTCAGTATCAGCTCGGAGTCTGGAATTTGTGCCCGATATGGCGATAGGCTCGCCCCCTATCACATCATGGGACGCAATAACGGCGAAAAGTGGGTGCACTAGTTGCGCCTCACTCTAACCCTTCGGGGATCAAAGGCGTGAGTGAGTGTGTGTGTGTGTATAGATATGTGTTGGGTGAAACTGATGCTGTTTTTGATATAAATTATCCTATTTCTGAATAGCCTCATTGTAGTTACGTCGCGTAATATGAAAGATGTGCGCAGCGCGGCGTAAATTACGTCCAATTCGTCGCAGTTCAAACACATGCCAATTACAAGTAATATGAATTAAATTGCCCAATAATTGTAACTACGTATTGACAAGGCGACACGGATTTCGAGGTCGGAGCAACTTTTTCTTTACTGTAGGTACTACACACATATCTACGTACATCATTTTGATTGTACTTGATTTTTGCCATGCCTAAGCTAGTTAATTCTCTTCCTACGAATATTATACAATTTGTGAAACTTTGGATATTTGTTAGTGAACCATGCGTAAATTGTATTTGTATTTAGACTCAGATGAATCCAGAACATGGTCTATGTTCTGGATTACTATAACGATAATATGTATACCCAAAGAAGTGCTTTTTATTTCGAGGAAAAACTTATTTTTCATATTATATACATAATTCATACACGTGTTACATGTGGTAGTATATTACTTCTTACTAAACTTATAAATGCGAAAGTATGTGAAAATGTTTGGATGTTTGTTCTTAGTAAACGCAGAAACAACTAAATGAATTTGGATTAAATCGGCACGGTAGATCATGCGCTGGCATTGATGTATTGGGTTTTTTAATACATCAATGTGCGCTGGGCTACTTTTATCTCGGTAATTTCCTCCCATGGGAAATAATTGATATTTGTAATCTGATTGTTTAAGTAATACGCGCTGGCGTCGTGCTGCGTTTTAGGGGCTTTTGTAGCAGGAAATGCTTTTCACGCGGGCGAAGCCACGAGCAACACCTGGTTATCTATAACATCACATGACAGAAAACGCTCTACAAATTTTAGGTGCATTAGCCGCCGTATTTGGGTCGCCATTAGATGTTTACGCGTGAATTTACATAATATATTAAAATGTGAAAAACTACTTTAAACCACGTTCTATATGTTTTAGTACAATTAACTGCGATATCGGTAAGTAAAATTAACGTAATTTTTTTAATAAACTCGTCAACTACAGCAATAAAGTTCTTAAGCGGGAGAAATTTGCTGCCAATACCCCATTATGCTGTGATTTAGCTTGCATACGTTTATGTAAAGCACGATATGGCGTTTTAGATAAAATCTCAGACATACAAAATTACCTAAGGGAAATTTTCTGAGTGCTAGGTCCTTCGTCCTATACGGCAGTTGGTTTAGGGCTTAGTAGATAGATACATTAGTCTAAGATAGATACCAACTCTGTTATGTTCTGGATTGTAAGTTATGGTTGTTAGTATTATCTAATGATTTAGACCTAAACATTGGCAGCCGTAGCGACTAGTGAAGCGGGCAAAGTGATATTGAGTTTTTCTATTTAGTTTCAGCCCGGAGTCTGGAAACGTGCCCAGTAAATGGTAATAGGCTCACCCCTATTACATGGGACTTAACATAGCTGGCAAAATTCTGATGCGATACACCTATACCAACCGCTGAAAAGGGCAGCCTCGACCTTGCAAAAGCCCTAAAAAACATTACCTTTCTTCAGGAACTGGCTAAAAAGACCTCGCAAAGATCTGTCACCAGAACCTCGTTGGTTAAGGCCAACACTAGTTGAAGATGATCCTAGACGTCTAATTGTAAGTACATTTTCATCAGATTACCGCAACTCAGCGTGCTCCCGCGTGGTGTACGACGCGGAGCTGCCATCAGCGTCGGTGATCCTCATCTTCCACAACGAGCCGTACTCGGTGGTGGTGCGGACTGTGTGGAGCGTGGTGAACAGCGCCAGACGGAACAACCCTTGGTTCGCCAAAGCCAACTACGTGGAGAGGGATACTGGGAAGACCATGACGCTTGGTGAGAAATAAAAAAATTTCATTCTGAAATGGGGTCGGCGCAACACACTTCCATTTGCATTTATTTATTCCGTAGGCATACATAATGATAACGCTCATAATAAGGAGATTTATTCCATGTGTAACCCGGTACAAAATTTATTGAATATCAATAGAAAAGGGTCAAAATAATCATACGTATAGTCCTCTGCTCCAAATAATCACAAACAGCATTTCCAATGACACTCCCAGGGTATCCCGGCCAAGACCCAACGTCTCCTTTCGTGTACCTGAAGGAGATCATCCTGGTGGACGACAACTCCACGCTGCCCGAGCTGAAAGGCAAGCTGAGTCACTACGTGCGCACCAGGTTGCCGCCCGATCTCATTAGGATACTCCGGCTGCCGGACCGGTAAGTCGGAAGGGGATTGGACCAACACCATTCGATTAAGATTTGAATATATTATACTGCACCCACACTACCAAAGTCAGCGTGAATTTCGATCTTGCTATAATTTTTATCTTTGGATTGGCTAATGTTTAATGAATGACATGATGGTATGATAATATCTAATAATATGTATTTCTTTTAAATGTAAACTTGAAGGTATTCTTAAAAAGTGCGTTATACAATTTACCTCCGTGGAGAGACGTCTCCATCATTGGCAATATGTGCTTCGAACCAGCCATAGGTAATTAGACAATCATGAGTACTTAGACTAAGACATGAGTAACAATTCTTTATTTTTATAAACTTTCTCGTTGGACAGACTTTAAGGCTTCCCCAGAAAAACTATTCTGGGTACATATATGCATATGCAAATACATACATGGATTAATAAAAGTGATATGAGAGTAACCGTAAATTTACGAGCCCAAAATGATGACTGAATTTTTAAATGTTCTTTCATTGTATATTCACGTTCAAGTTATTCATTGTACATGATACATAGTTTGATAAAAACTGTTAAACATAAGTAAATATGCTTAAGCATACAAATTTATTACATTACAGACATTATAATATTTTGCACAGATGTTCCCAACATTAGTCTCTTCTTCCCACCTTAAAACCAGAAACAGCAAAATGAATGTAGATAAAGTTACGTAGAGCGCTCCCATTCTGGGATGGTACCCAGGATAGGTCTGACTCAAGCGCGGCAGCACGGCGCCCGCATGGCCACGGGCGATGTCCTGGTGTTCCTGGACTCGCATTGCGAAGGGTCGCAAGACTGGCTCCGGCCCCTTCTGCAGAGGATTAAGGACAGCCGTGAGGCGGTGGTCACTCCCCTCATAGACGTTCTCGACCAGGCCACGTTTCAGTACCAGACTGGGAATGACGACTTCGAGGTGACGTGTCTGAAATGGGCTTTTAATTCATGACCAGTTTCCTAGCAACTTCATAAGTTATAGTACGGAACAGACTATGACTTATGCACTGTTTGCCTGCTTCCTTGACAATAATGATGGAATCCAAGTAACCTGCTCCATGCTTCCCAAAGGAAACGGGTCAAAAGTTAATAGCCATGGGTTTGTGGTTAGGTGTTTTATAATATTTAGGAGTATATTTTAGGGATTGGGCCACCGTATATCACAATCCTATTATGATAATATATTTCCATAGTAGGAATACTGTTCACTCACATTTCTCCTATTATGAGGGTATATTATTAATAACGCATTGGAGAAGTACCTATCATGTTTTATGTCCATTAGGTTAGAGGTAATTATGATATTCACATTAAGACGTAATAACATTTATCATTTATTTTGAGTGCTAACATTTACACATTTTGGGTAAAAGACCATTATCATTTAGCCGACATTATTAGTAGGAAAATAAAACTTCCACAGGCTCCACAACGTTACCTGTGTCAATTTGTTATCGCTATAAATGGCCAGTTCGTAGGATCTGACGTTTTGGATACAGCGGTGAACTGGAATTTTATAAAACCACAGCTAACTAAATTAGGTAACTTTAGGGCGGGCCCACGTCAGAACAACAAATATGGGTAATTGTGGGGGCTAAGATTGAAGTAAGGAGGTTTTCAGCGTGGGGCTGACGCGCGCGCGGCTGGCCGGCGCTCGGTACGCGACGGGCGACGCGCTGGTGTTCTTGGACGCGCACTGTGAGGTGCAGCCCGACTGGCTGCGCCCGCTCCTGTACGAGATGAAACTCCGGCCCCACTCCGCGCTGGTGCCTATCATCGACGTCATAGACTCCTCCAACTTCTACTATAGCGTCCAGGACTCAGTCTCATTCCAGGTCTTGTACCACTGCCTGGATGTTCGCTTCTGCGCTGTGGCTTCTTCTAATTTGTATCTTGTTTTGAAACTATCTTTTTTCTATGATGTTCGGTGTACGTTGACGTCATATTGTTTAGGTATAGGGTGTTTTTATTATTTATAGGGATTGTAGGTCATGGTTATTCGGGTAATCTTATAGCATAAATGTTTGATGCTAGTTATCCTCAATTTATTCAAGTCAATTCATTTGATAGACCGAAATACTATAGCATTGGTTCAGCTATATATGCATATTCTATATCACGGATAACTTCGATCTAATAAAATAAAATGTTTTAACTTCCCATCAATATATTGAATGGCTATATATATCTGTACAGTGTACACCGATTACATAGGTTAAATTTGTGTATCAATAGACGTGAAGTATAAAGGTGGTATCGAGAACTCGTTACAGTTAATTATCTACGAGTATTGCTAGTCACTAGAAACAGTCGACCTGGCTAGAGCCGTATCCATTGTTCAGCTCTGTTCCGCCACTGTGAAGCACAGATCAACCCTTCATATTTGACTGATTAGAAAATGACCACCTGGTGAAAAACTTCATTGGATTTTAGATGAGTTACAGTCTGTGATAGTGAACATCCACTGAGCAATGCTGGCATAATCCATGTCACGTCCCTTGTTGCTACGACATTGGGAATACGTTAGGATGACTACTAAAGTTATGGAAAGTAGATTTACTTGTTTAGAATGAATATTATAAATGATCGAGTCTTTTAATTGTTTTTTAGGACAATAAATAGCACACTTATTAGATATGGATTTATTAAATAACTCTGATTATACTCCAATATTTATCCTTCTTTCAAGCGGTTCTCGAAGTTTTAGCTCTTTAAAAATGATTTGATGTTTCTTTTTCTAAAACTTTCCATGATTCAATCATTTTTTCATTTTTGCACTTTGACTAAATTTCATTTTTATTGCGTGTTCTTTGCTTTTTGTTTATGTGTGTGTGTGTGTGTGTCTTTTATTGTGACTACGGTATTGCTTAATGTGTTTGTACAATTCGTTCGAAATATCTGTGGAGCTCTCAGATGACTTCACACGTGCAACAAGTATTTAGTAGTAGTTTAATAATAGTCAACGATGCTAATGATGGTCGATCATAGAAGTGACTCTCAGTGAAGTCCATCGATATTTCTGGCGGGTTATAGTTGTGTAGAATAAATCTTAAAAACATATTTGAACAGAATCACACCATTGATAGGTGTTTCTGAATTATAAATTGAATGTAGCGAGTTTTCTATAGTAATTTGTTACGTCAAGTATTAGAGGTATTTTAAAATTACAATACCATTTATATATAGTGGTAGTTCCATTAAGAAGTAGAATTTTAAATCGCTGAATATTATAGTTTTGTAAATTTTGAATTAAACGATTTTATTTCTGTACTTTTAGCTCCTAGTGTCCATTCATACGTACACTACACCACATCGCAGCGACATTTCACTACGATAATACGATTTGTACAATAATGATAACACCATTCCCACGGACTACATTTTGCCCAGCCGATTCACACATGTGCCCGAGATGCAGCCCCTTCTGGCCCACATTTTGTTGCTGCGATGTGGTTGTGGTATGTGAATATACCCTTAGGCAAAACAAAAATCCACTAAGGGCTACAGAAGTTTGACAATCACTGTAATTTCACAACGTGTTATAAACAAAGTGATAGGACAATATAGCATGTTAGCAGGGTGTTGAGACAATGAATATTCTACAAGTAAGGTCTACGAATCCATTGTCTACAATTACCCAGAGACACTACGCCTGTCCTGGCACAGAGATTTTCACAAAGATTTTACTATAGAAGCCTAGATGAAGTTTTGCAACCGCCGACCGTTCCAGGCAAGGTCTAATGAAGGCGCGTATGAGGGGGGCGCGCGCAGCGAGGGGCGATGTGCTGGTGTTTCTAGACGCGCACTGCGAGGCCAGCACCGACTGGCTGAGGCCCCTCCTGCAGCGCGTGCGGCATAAGAGAGACGCGGTCCTCACGCCCCTCATCGACGTCATAGACCAGACCACCTTCCAGCTAGACGCAGCAGAATATTTTCAGGTTTAGATGTTAGGAGTTACCAGGATGGAGTAATGCATGCGATAAATGGACGTTTTGTAGTGATGTAGTCCATAAACGAATCGAAGTTGCATATTGAATGAAAATGAAAATAACTGAGTGTTTTCTTTTTGGCGCCTTATCGCAATATACCGATTGTTCTTGTAATGTATAATACATCCAATCCTCTACTGTGATAAATATCCGGTTACTTGTTGTATTTTTTACAATAATTTCGATGAATTATTTGGTTATACTGAAAGATGTCAGGTTAACACTACATTACAGACATTGATGCTAATATAAGTGATGTTTAATGACTATATCACTCCAACACAGCAATAATTACTAACAAGCATGCATGAAATATTGGAATGAGAACAAATAAAACTTATATTAATAAAAAATAAAAGTTGTGGAAATTGTGTCATTAGTTAATTATAACACTAATTACATTATATGATAGTCTGTTAATTACGTGTCCACCGCTAAAGTCCCAGTATTGAACCAAATATTCGTGTGATTTGCAAATATTTACTGGGATACCTAAAATAACTATACGCGTGTATACATCAAAACGAATCCAATGAACCACGAAATTTCATTGGATTACTAAGCAAAACATTTGATAAGCCATTAATAGCTTTTTTTATTGACAGCCACTTGTTTAAATACGAAGAATTTTACTGCATTAGTGATTCATTCCTTGCTGTAGATAAAGGGCTTTACAGTTTGCGTAAAATTAACTCTGCTGCTATGTTGGACTGCTAAAAGGTGAAAGTCCGTTAGTACATTTGTATGATTTTGAAGTCTTGGGCATGGATGGTCAGGTTATAACCCCCTGTAAGCTATTTTGAAGTCACAACAGAAGCAACAAGGCAGAGTACCAACACTCTCTATACTAATTCAAATAACTCAACCAACTAATTTAGACTATTTGGCACCAGCTTAAATTAGTTAACAATTTAAACTCGGTCTCATTTGCTTTGTGACGATAAGGTCGTGATCGATAGTGTTTCTGTGATAAATTGAAATTAAAATGGTTCAAAAGTATACATGTAGTTTTTCTAAGTAAAGATTCATGTGTATAAAGTTAAACTTGTTTTTTTTTTTCGAATTTAGCCTCTTCGCGACCAATATTGTTTTATTTTGGACGAAACGCGTTCAAGACTTCCGCCTATCAAGAATGTTTTTCCCATCCGTTGATCGCTTAATACGTCTGGTAGTGCGTTAAAGCCTCATTAAAAGGACCGCGCCACCTCGAATGTATGCGACAGTAATTATAAAAATGCTTGATAACATTAATGGCAATAACTGAAAATACGAATCAGTGATTCTCAAACTTTGCGCGTAGCCCCTTATATCTTTTTGCACGACGCTTGCTTTGCTTGCATATGAAGTGATTCTTATAGCCGTTACATATACAAAATGTTAATTAGTACAACTAAATTACACACTTGAGTGTGCCGAGCGCAGAGTTCTAGACCGAATTGATGCCCGCGCTAGTCAAGTGTGGTGGACTAAGGCCTAAGCCCCCTCGGTAGTAGAGGTTCGTGCTCAATAGTGTGACAGTATGGAATACAGGGCTTATATTATTCTTTGGAATTGGGCAAGCGACACGCGCTTCTCGTAATTTTATTATGCAAATTATATCAAAATGTTTACAGAAAACATTACACTCTTTTTGGAGTGGTTGGCTTAATAAAAATCACTTCCTCACTTATCGGTTAAGGTTCGACTCTTGTAAGCTGTATAATATGTTGATATTTGGTATTCAGGTGGGCGGGTTTACTTTCACCGGCCACTTCACTTGGATCGACGTGCCTGAAAGAGAGAAGAAGCGTAGGGGTTCTGATATAGGACCCACTTGGTGAGGTTTTAGGGCATTTTAGTCTAGCCCTCCATAACACCACATAAGTATTTATTTTATTTTTAGATAATACTAGTTTGTAAGTATGTGACGCGTTTGCAGGTCTCCTACGATGGCGGGCGGTCTGTTCGCGATCAACCGCGCGTATTACTGGGAGATGGGCGCGTACGACGAGCAGATGGCGGGCTGGGGCGGCGAGAACCTTGAGATGTCCTTCCGGATATGGCAGTGTGAGTTACCGGGTTATAATCTTGGTGTTTTTAATTTTATGAACTGATCAACAATTAATTATGAACGAATAGACGGTGGAGAAGTAGGAAGGGGAAAGGCCCTCCTTTACGGTTCGTCTTTACAATACATTAAGAGAAGAAAAGTGTTTTGTTTTTGAGAACCTATTGCCCACTAAGACGTGCGAATAATTTAATAGGCAGATCACATACAGGATCTTCGATTTCCTCATATTTAAGTACACGTAAGTTTAATGTGAAAAGGTAAAAGGTTTAAATTATAAGGATAATGTGGTTGCAGGCGGCGGCACGCTGGAGACCATCCCGTGCTCGCGCGTGGGTCACGTGTTCCGCAGCTTCCACCCGTACGGGCTGCCCGCCAACAGCGACACGCACGGTAACCACACACACATCTCTGTTATTTGGACTCACACAACTAGATTATTTAGGCCTTAGTCCACTCTACAACTAGCTAGTCTGTATTTGTTAAATGCTGACATTTTTTTTACCCTTTTTAATTCATAAATCATAGAATGCAGATGGAGCTCTCTGTCAACTGTTTTCTGTTTATTACGTGAGGTGACGTGCGGAATATTTCCGCATGCGACCCATCCTCAATAATGAAGCATTAAATGTATCATTCAGAAGTTATCCCCGCATTGGAGGAACTCCTTTACCGCCGCGCCGTAGCATAAAGCCGTGTCCTGCATTCATCCCAGTTGTCTATAACCCCCTCCCCAGGTATAAACACGGCGCGCATGGCCGAGGTGTGGATGGACGAGTACGCAGAGCTGTTTTACCTTCACCGACCTGATCTACGAGTGAGTGGATATGTCACATCTTTCTTTTAAAATTGAGTCTTAAATAATGGTATAAAGTCTGCATAACGTCAACCCCTTCGGGGGGACATTTTCATAGTATAATATCATATTTAGGTAAGAAAATAAAAATTGCTGTACATTTTTTAAATAAATAACTTTTAACCCGTCAAGCCCCGCTTATATATATAGATATATGGGGAAACCCTATATATATGGACGCAGGTGTCCCTCTTGGGGCTTGACGAGTCAAGAACTAGAGATGACTGTTACAAACCATAAACAGTTCGCATAACTATGTATTGATACAATACCGAAAATACGGTATTCAAGTTTGCAATAACTATTTATCGCCCGAAACTATGTATTGACGAGTACCACGTAACAAGTGGGCTGCGTGCCGATGTTATACCTACGCTAAGCGATTTATCCACTCGAAACGTCTCGTATCACTTATGTGATATGAGTAAGACAGCACTATAAGCGAACGAAAAGAAGCGAGAAGTAACATAAATACAAATTCAAAACTTTTCTAACGACTTGACAGCTATTGCTATTAGAATAAATGCCTTTATTGGATAAATGTAATTAAGTCAAGGCCCATGTTCATGAGGCCCTGTTTTGGGAGAATGTTTTAAAAATAAAATATGAATGTTTAAGTTTACAATATTTTAAACTCTTTTAGTCTTGAATGTTTTGCGTTCGCGATTGAATGTATTTTTATCGTGCGTGAACTTATTATTTCTTTGTTAGTAGTAGTATTTTTTAAATAAAATTAAGTAACCGTGTAGTATAAAATACAATTCTTCTTCTTCTTCTTCTTCTTTTAGATTATGGCTCCACCGTTGCAGCGGTGATTTTGCCAATGTCTTTATGTAGATATAGTTGCTCGGAAGTCAAAAAGCATAAGTTCAGATTTGACTGTTTCCTAACAGGATCAATAACAAGTTCCGGCCTGAAGTGCAATATGAAAAGTTGATACTCAAAGTGATCAAAGTATGTGTTGGGGTGCCTGTGAGTCCGTTCGGCACTCACAGACGTGCTGGGCGCGAAGCTGAATTAACAAATTCAGTCGCCGGTACCCAGCCCGTAATGATCCCCGCGCTATCAAGATGTTAAGGCTTCTGAGGGAAGCGAGTGCGATTGGAATGTTGTCTGTACTGTGGGTGTGTACGACGTACTTGCAACAGCGACAAGTACGAAGTGTGTAAGGGTGAAGTGTAGGGGATTTTTTTTTTTTTTTGTCCCTGACTATACTCTTTCTAGCCTGACGAGGGTCGGCTTATGAAAGCACACCGGTCTTTTGGGTGAGCGCAGAAGGCGCTCGCAACCCTTAAATTTAAGCGACCACGCTGAGGGCGACCCACTAATGGGTCACGACCTCGGCTCAGGGTGGCCACTGAGAGGATAAGACATCAGCGTTTGGGGAAATATGGTTTAAACCTAATCCTATTAGTGCGTACGTAGTAGTCTTCGGCTCGCGGGCCGGAACTGCTAAGAGAGGGCAGGGGGTTGGGGAACGCGACGAGGTCCTCGACGGCGAGGACGGTACAGCGGTCTTGTGGGGTGTAAGAGCTTTAGATGCTCGTTCTTTTCGCGTAAAGCCAGAGTGATTTCGTCCTCTGGATCTGACAGGACTGAACGCGGTCGTCTCCATTTGGCGCGATCAAATGGAGTATATATCGACGCTTTACGGATAAGCGTGTTCGGGTGGTTTACCGCCCTGTCGAAATAGCGTCTGCTGGCGCACTGCATAAATTGCCTGATGGTCGGCATATTGGTGTCCACGTGGAGGTTGCGATTGCGAACGTACCACGGGGCACCAAGTGCATGTCGTAAGAATCGATTTTGAAGCACCTGCATTCGCTGAAGGCGACGGGGCGGTAAATGAGCGAATACGGGCGACGCGTAAGTCATTATCGGACGGATGCATGTTTTAAAGATCCTAATCTTGTTGCGGATTGACATTTTACTATTTTTGTTTAGGAGCCAGTGAAGCTGGCTCATCGCGAATGCGGCTCGCGCGCGCACCGCATTTACGTGTGGGATGAAGGTCAACCTCTGATCAAGGGTTACTCCTAAATATTTGGCTTGGCCCTTCCAGGGGATAACCTGGTCGGACATGCGGACTGAAAAGTGAGGGAAATGGACTTTCCTTTTCCGAGTGAAAAGGATGGCCTGACTTTTGGTGGGATTGACGGTGATTCGCCATTTGCGGAACCACTCGCCGAGTTCGTCGGCGGCGGTTTGCAAAGTGCGCACCACTTCGTCGGGGTCTCTACGTGAAGCGTAGATTGCGGTATCATCCGCGAATAGTGCCAGATGGGCGTTTTGTGGTCTAGGGATGTCGCTCGTGTAAAGCGAGAAAAGAAAAGGGGACAGGGCGGAGCCTTGCGGGACTCCGGCCGTGATGGTGTGTCGGGAAGAGAGAGTTCCCTCCACGCGATATCTGAAACCGCGATTCGACAGGAAATCTCGTATGATGTGCACGAGTTGTGTGGGCACGTTGAGAGTGTACAGCTTGAAAAGCAAGCCGTTGTGCCACACCCTGTCGAATGCTTTTTCGATATCGAAGAAAATAGCACCGCTAGGCATTCCTTTACGGAATTGTTCGTGGACGTACTCCGTGATGCGGAGCACCTGATTGACACAACTGTGTCTAGCGCGAAAGCCAAACTGTTCCGGAGGGGTCAAATTTTGGTTATGGGCTACTATTTTGAGGCGGTCGAGGACGATCCGCTCGTAGATTTTGCCCAGAGTACTGAGCAGACTGATGGGCCTATAAGAGGAGGGTTCGAAAGCGGGTTTCCCCGGCTTGTGGATACCTATCACAACTGCCTCTTTCCAGATCTCTGGGAAGAGGCAGTTACGAAACGCGGCGTCATAAATGGATGTTAAGATTTGAACTAGATGTTCCGGGAGCATTTTAATCATACGGGATTAGATCGCCCACGGGGGCTTTCCTACGTTTGAGTGCCTTGATCAGAGTGGTGACTTCTTCGATCGTCACCGGCGCAAGGGGATCGGGCGGCGGGTCGACGTCCGGGTCGACGTTGTCGTATAACGGTCGCGGTATAGAGACTGGCGGTGGCCGGACCGCGTTCCTATCTTCGACGAAAGTGTCAACCGCAACAAGAATGTCGTCATCTACGGGTACAGAGGTGAGCGAGCATTGAGACTCCAGGCTGCCGGCCAGTAGTTCCGCTTTCTCGTCGTCATCAAACGCCGGGCGTTGATTCGGACGATTGAGCGGAGGCATGGAGGCCACATCGTTTCTCCTGAAGGAACGAACCAGTTGCCAAAAGGCCGTATGTGTCGGATCGATATCGGCAAGGCGAGTGTCCCACCTCGAATCGACGACCTCTTTTACGCGACGCTTAACCTCACGTTGGAGGTAGCGCGCAAGATGTCGTCGTTCCGGGACGGGTCTCATCGCGCAGGCTTTGAGCGTAGCGTTACGCAACCTCACCCACCACCGAACGTCTTCGGGAAGTTGCCAGTGACTGTGAACAGTCTCTGGCACCCTCTCGGAGCTTTCGCTCAAAACGTTCTGAAGGTGGTCGGTGAAGACGCGTATCGCGCTGGTCGTTTCCTCAGGAGTCACGATGTTGGTCGGGATCGCGGAAAGATCAGTGGATGAGGTGTCCGCGAGCTTGGTGCCTAAAAGACGCCAATTCGTTTTCACCTTCATCGGAATATTAGGACCTGTGTCTGTTGGACTGTTTTCGGGGACTAGATCGAGGATCACAGGTCTGTGGTCAGAGTCTAACTCTTGTAACACTTGCATGGAACGCACGCTAAGGCTTACGTTCCGTACAAGTGCCACGTCGAGTATGTCCGGTCGGTGGTCGTCGTTATAACTATAATGGGTTGGTTCTGAAGGAACCAATAGGCTTAGATTGATTGTGTCAAGACAACTCTCTAGGACTGCACCTCGCTCGTTGGTCGAGTTGCAGTTCCAGAGAGTGTTCTTGGCATTGAGATCTCCCGCCAAAATGACGGAATCCCCCAGCTCGAATAACGTTTCGAGTTCGTTGGAGTGAAGCTCCTTAGTGGGTGAGAGATAGGCCGATATGATGGTGATCGGCGGGTGTCCGGTCATGGCTAGCCTGCAGACCGAAGCCTCAATGTTGCTCAAGCTTATCGGTGACTCTAAAGGTATACAATGGAGGGACCTTTTGTAATAAATGAGAGTGCCTCCTAAACGGCCACTTCGCACCAGTTTGAAGTTTGGGATGTTGGGATCGCGGTGAGAGGGCTTGAGGAACGTTTCCTGGATGAGGAAAACGTCTATTTTGTTGTCGCGGACAAAGGAAGAAATTTCGGCTTTTTGGTCCCGAATGCCGTTACAATTGAAAAACCCCGCTCTGAGGGAGCGGGGTTTTGTCCGCTGGGGGAGTTGTCTGGCGTTGGTAGCCATTTATGAAGTTAAAGAGGGGAGACGCACAGCGTTGACTGTGGCCTCGAAAATTTGTTGCTGGATCAGAGCGATCTCAGCGATTAATAGGGGGTCTTCTACTCCCGTACGGGTGAGCAGACGGGAACGCTCAAAAAGTTTCCCGTGGAGAATCATAATCTCCGGGGAACCTAACAGTGAGTTGACTGGGGAAGAGGCGTCGCTTGCCTTCGCCGCCACCGTCACCGACTGAGAAGGGGTGGGGGGGGGGGTGGTGGGGCTTGGGTTTGGGTTTGGGCTGGGCTGCCTTTGAAGAAGGAGCCAGATAATTCGCTGGATGGCCGGTTTTCCGGCTGTTGGTGCACGAAGGCGGCTCCGTGCACTGAGAGCGGTCCTTTGGACGGGGGCACTCGGATGTGCCGTGTTCGCCGAGGCACTTGACGCTCGCTCTTTATTTTCCTTCTCGCTCTTGCAGTCTTGATTCCGTTTTTCTTTCTTCGGTAGAACCCCGACGATACGGCATAGTGCGCGAGCTTAAGTACTCGCCGGCTATACCGTGCAGAGACCCGTGTCCTATTGACCCAATTTCTAATATGATTTTTACTATGGCAAACGACAATTTCGGCGATTTATTAATAAACCATAAAACACACATACACAAGTTATATATCAAATTGTAGCTCTATAAAACAAAACAATAAGTAACACTACACATAAATACTATCAAAAGTTATTCACAAAATACTGACCAAAAAACACATTGCACTTATTTACTAAATAATGTCACTTTCACATATAACGTCCGTATCGTTCATATAATGTTCCTATAGTCTCTGAGGGGTAGGCACAACACTTAATCACTTAAGAGCCTATGTAAGGAACTTTAAGGACTTTCAAATTCAAATTTCTCGTAAACTACTAAGATCAGAAGTTAGATTTTTGGATATGTGTAAATTGAACGTATAACTCAATAATATGTCAAAGCCAAAACACAATTGCTATAAATTTTCTCGATCGAAAAAAAATTCAAAGTTACCTCTGATATTTTCTTTAAACACGCTTTATCTCTAAATGGTGGAATATATACATTCGTAACTTTATTTAAATACAATACAACAATTTTTTCAAAGTTTTATCAATACACAATTAAAACGAATTAAATAGTATAATCACAATTAAAAGAAAATTGTTTTGGCGCTTACGCCATTTCATTTCGGCATACGCGTGCGCCTCCCGTCACTTTCTCTCATCCGCGACGTCCAAATACGCCATCGCTGTTATGGGAGTGGCCCGTGCCAGCTTCAGTCGTCCGGAATCTTTACTGACGACGGACGTGTGCTCGAAATTTTCGGACGCCTTCAAAGTTCGAATTGGCCGTCTAGTGTAGGGATTGGTCCGCGCTATCGCGCGGCAAATTTGAAGGTGCCCTGGAAATTCTGTTTTATAGTGTATCCAGCTCACGTCCGTGTATCAATATAAAATTATAGGCTCTATTAGGTCTATAAGATAGGCAGCAAGCGTAATTATTACATCCTTTCACCTTTGTAAATTGTTTCTAGTCGGAGACCTGCTTTAGTTATATTTAGTGATCGGTACGCTGAGGTGCCGGGTTCGAATCCCTGATTGAAAAACAATAGTCACTGCTTTTTTTTGTTATTTATTCTGCCTCAGTGGTGTAGTTGTATTACGTTATGACTGCAATGCTGAGGTCTCGGGTTCGATCCCCGAGTCGGGCAGAGTGATATTGGATTTTTTTCTTTTCAGCCCGAAGTCTGGATTTTGAGCCCGAAATGGTGATAGGCTCGCCCCCTATCACATCATGGGACGGAATAACGGCGAAAAGTGGGTGCACTAGTTGCGCCTCTGCCTACCCCTTCGGGGATAAAAGACGTGAGAGTATATGTATGTATTATTTATATTGGGTAATTCATAGCTAGGGACGCCCTGGAATGCCGGCCCAATTTTGTGTAAATGACGCTTGCGTGCCGCTCATACATTTAAAAAATTCGTATTTTGCATGTAAAGGCTGTTCAAATTTTTACACCATAAAATTATTTTCGTATGATTTTTTGTAGTACTCATTTATTTATACATTATGAATCAATAATAACTAAAATGTTAAGAGCTAATGTTAGAATTGGTATACACGGCGGCCATTTTGAATTTCTTTGTTTTAAGGCCAATCGACCTCAAAATCGATATCTGGGCAGGCCTTTAGGTATAAAAGACGGATCCAATGTTAGACTTGAAAAAAGTGGCCGCCATTTTGAATTTCCTTGTTGTAAGGCTAAACAACCTCAAAATCGATATCTGTGCAGGCCTTTAAGTACAAAAGACGGATCCAATTTTAGAATTGAAAAAAGTGGCCGCCATTTTGAATTTCTTTGTTTTAAGGCCAATCGAACTCAAAATCGATATCTTGGCAAGCCTGTACGTAAAAAAGACGGATCCAATGTTAGAATTAAAAAAAGTGACCGCCATTTTGAATTCCTTTGTTTTAAGGCCATTCGACCTCAAAATCGATATCTGGGCAGGCCTTTAGGTATAAAAGACGGATCCAATGTTAGACTTGAAAAAAGTGGCCGCCATTTTGAATTTCGTTGTTTTAAGGCTAATCGACCTCAAAATCTATATCTGGGCAAGCCTGTAGGTACAAAAGACGGATCCAATGTTAGAATTGAAAAAAGTGACCGCCATTTTGAATTTCTTTGTTTTAAGACCAATCGACCTCAAAATCGATATCTGGGCAGGCCTTTAGGTATAAAAGACGGATCTAATGTTAGACTTGAAAAAAGTGGCCGCCATTTTGAATTTCCTTGAAGGCTTATCGACCTCAAAATCTATATCTGGGCAAGCCTGTAGGTACAAAAGACGGATCCAATGTTAGAATTGAAAAAAATGACCGCCATTTTGAATTCCTTTGTTTTAAGGCCATTCGATCTCAAAATCGACATCTGGGCATTGTTTTGTGCACAAAAGGCAGATGTAATGTTAGAATTTTAAATAAAGGCCGCCATTTAGATTTATTTTTCTTTAAAGGCTATTTGGCTTTAAAATCAAAATCCGCTGGACATGACTGGCCACAAACTCTAATAGGTATAAAGGAGACGGCCTAAATTGGGCTTAACCTTACACTTTTGAAGCATGTATCAATATTCTTCTATTTTTATGTCTTCCATTTAAAAATATCCCACCAAAAACATAAATGTAAAAAAGGATAGCCAAGTTCAATACCAAAATTATGCTTAGCTGTGGGCTTCGCCGCAAAAAGAATTGAGATCTAAATGTGTGCCAAGTTTTATGCAAAATCTAAATATGTATTTATAGGAACAAAATAACATTATGAACAAGTATTAAATTCTATTTGTTAGCTTTATTGAATACCTATAATAGTTGCTGGTATTTACAAATGTGAGATCTTTTACATTTATGTTTTTGGTGGGATATCATTACTTTTTGTAAAGAAAACTAGGTAGGTATTGAGTTGTGTGGTGCCGCGCGCCGCCGACGACACACCGTTGGCCGGCTGTTTAGCGCGTATTACAAGTGTTTTTTTATGGGGACACCACAAATGTTTTGGCTTAACTTTATCTTTATATTTCTGTTATAAAGCAAATATAATAAAACATATATTGGGATTCCAACGCTACCATTAAAAATATATTTTTTTTATGTGGACCCCTGTATTTTTAACTTTTTTTATTTTTAGATTTTTTCTTACGCTTACACATAATTACCGAGCTGGATTCCAAATTTCATCCTTCTAGGTCATCTGGAAGTAGGTTAGGTTTAGATACTATAAGTCTGTCAGTCAGTACAAAAATTTACAATTTTGACCTTCATATCTTTATAACCGTTTGAGCTAGCTTCATGAAATTTGGGCTTCTAGATGTCCTTATAGATATAATTAAACTCACACAGTTTCATGTGTTTACTTTAAATAGGTTTTGAGTTATAGAAAGGTGAAAAGTGGCACCAAGTGGTTCGTGTAATATTACACACGGCGCTGGCACCAACTTAGAGCGTTGGTTACATACTCAAAGAATACCAAGCATGTATAACAAGAATAATATTGACATAATAGTATTAATAATTCTTTGGGGGAGACCTATGTGCAATAGTAGCCTTTTAAAGGCTGAAAAAGAATAAGAATTAAAAACTATAGGTATTTTAGAAATTAAACTAAAAAGACATTTTCACTTTTTGGGATATTTAATATTGGTCGATATTATTTTATTTTACTGGCAACTTTGTTCAGCGCTCCCGACGTAATGTCAAATTGAAATACATTATTGACTCACTAACACTCTAGCTTCACACCTCGCGTCGTGGCTCGTATTGTGTTCGGCGTACCACTCGCGCGAGAGTGTAAATGAGCCATTATATATTTATATCAGTCCTCGTCGATTCCATGTGATATGTTCAATTCTGGTTATTGTCTAAGCTAGCTCTGTTCACTATTCAATAGGGCAATCCAATGGTTAGGTACTGTGAACATCTTATGTCATCAGGTAAAAAAAAGTTATTCACCGAAAAATGATTTAGAAGCTCTACTCTACAGCGGTTCTTTCCTTACTCCCATTGGACAGACAGATTTTTCTTTCTCATTTGGAAATAGTTCTAATATAACTATAAAATAATGCATAAATTATCTCTGTAACACTAAGCCCAAAGTTCTATGAAGTTTTTCCCGTCTCCTTTTAAAATATGGCCATCATTATTTTTCATTCAGTTCTATAAGGATATCGGAGCTTTGTTATATTGCAAAACAAAAACAAATGCCTTAGAATTGAAGAAGTAGCTGTTGCAGTAAACATCAGTCTATTCTTCTGTACAAAATATCAAAAATATTTAAAAAATTGTAAGTAATTAACATTTCAAATTTTCTATAAGCATAAGTACCCGCGTAGTAAGAATGACCTTGCTATATTTTTCTTACCCCACATTACATACAGTTCAAATTAAAAATTATAAAAATTATCTAGATAGGTAGCGGCCGCCTTCAACATTTGTAACATTTATATCCTATATAGTGACTATTCAACCATAATAATGTAATCAATCTTCATATCAATCTATGTAATTTTATTGCATTGCATAAATTTCGAACATCCTTTACATACAAAATTCGATTTTTAAATTGCATGGTGGCACTAGAGTGAAGCATCATTTACGTAAAATAGACCTGACATTCCAGGGAAGAAGTTTCATCGTGAATGACTTGTCGAAACTACCTTGATGTCGCAACTCGTAGTTGTATTACGTGCCCGGTACGGCCTCCACGCTCAGGTCTCGGGTTCGAATCCCGCGTCGGGCAAATACTATTTTTTTCTGTCCAGTATCAGCTCGGTCTGTTGAATTGGGCCCGGTATGTGGCAATAAGCTCGTCTCCTATTTGATAAGACCTAAAATTCGACCTAAATTTGACTGCCTCGGTGGCGTAGTGGTATTGCGTACGCATTACGAGTACGATTTGCGCGCTGAGGTCCTGGGTTCGAATCCCGGGTCGAGCCAAAAAAAATTGTGACTGGGTTTTTCCATCTTAAAATTTACTCAGTCGCAGCTCGGAGTCAGGAAGTTGGCGGTGTGATACCCCCGTGCCTCGGAAAGCACGTAAAGCCGTTGGTCCTGCGCCTGATCTCTCTCCGGTCATGTCGGATTGCCGTCTCACCGGACTATGAGAGTAAAGGAATAGCGAGTGCACCTGTGTATTGCGCACACACTTGTGCACTATAATATCTCCTGCGTACTTGGCTGATCTCCGTTGAGATTGGCCGCCGTGGCCGAAACTGGCTAGGAGGATTTCAAGACCTAAAATAGCTAACGAAATGTGAGGAGAAAAGGTGTGATGCTATGTTTGACTGCCTCCAAGGCGTAGTTGCACACACGATACGCCTATTGTGCTGAGGTCCCGGGTTCGAATCCCGAGTCGGGCCGAAAAATAGTGACGCCATTTATTGTATTATTATTTATTTTATGTCCACCAAAGTTAGGAAAGTCCACAAGAATAAATCAAAACAAAGCAAAATATAATTTAAAACATACTATAGAAGTTTCATACTGCTTTGCTTTTTACCTATATACAGACCTACGTAGGGGTAAGACTCGAACCTACCACCACACCAAATTTTATCTTGTCAACAAAAGTCAACTATAAGTGAATAATACTTTCGATGAGTTTAGATAACTTACAATGTCATTTTACATAATGTTCAAGTAATTAGGTAGATAATAGTGACATAATAATGGTTCTATAAACGAATTAAAATAAATTCTATGTTTTATAAGTTATAAATTTATTAGAAATTATAATAACTATAATATTTACAACACAGACATGCATTTGCAATGACGATCTTTTCGCGGGCTTGAGTGCAACGACCTGTCGCAACGACGCGATGCGACGAGGGCCGAGGCGCGCGATCTATCTCAGCGGGGCCGTGCGGCGCCTCGCATTTGAAATACGCTAAGTCACGCCCATCACGATTCCATATGTTTTTCACATAGGCTCTTAATAATAACATCACACTATATTGTTCTGAGGGGTCGGCACGCGGCTAATGGGAGCCGGCGCGTCGCCAACAGTATGAAAATTAATGATATTTTTAGATAAAAAAGATGACGAATAAAGCATGATAGTTAAAGCCTAAGCATGATTAAATAATAGAGACAAGAAAATACAATTAGGTATAGGGAATTACTTCAATAGCAATAGGAAGAATTAATATAGGTATTAGTGATAAGTGTGTATATATAAACAATTAAGCATGTCTCGTATAAATAGCAGTGTACTGTGGGACATATTTGATAAATTATGCAATGCAGAAAAAAAAGCAAGCTGCAAATTTTGTGGTGATTTGTATAGTTACAAATCATCAACTGGAAACTTAAAAACCCACCTAAAAAAAATAAACCGATACATATATTTTTAAATCCGGCGTACCGGCAATATGTCGTAATACAAGAACCGTGCCGAATTTGGCCGATACAATATATATTTCGAATACCGGCGTACCGACAATATATCGTAATACAGGAACCGTGCCGAATTTGACCGATACAATATATATTTCGAATACCGGCGTACCGACAATATATCGTAATACAGGAACCGTGCCGAATTTGACCGATACATAGTTATTAAAATACATAGTTTCAAAACCCAGTATTGTCATCAATACCGATAAACAGTTTCGATATTACAAAAACTTGTACCGACCCATAACTATCAAGAACTGTCCTTTGCACCGGTATATGATATAGGTATGATAGGATAAAGGGTACTTACATATTTTTATGCATTTTTTGAAGTGAAACTTTATCGAAGTATGGGAGAAATCTATGTTAAAAAAATCGTCACATGAAAATCGTAACATTTTCTGTTACTTTGGACTGTCGCGGCGCCGTCTTCTAGGGTCATTATTTCGAAGAGAATTTTAACATCGCGATGTATTAATTAGGTGAAACTTTACAGAGCCATCTATTGTCGACAAGCGTAGACAGTTTAAATATTATGGTTTGCTACACTTTTTCGAAGAGAATAATATTTAAATAATAATAACCGTATTAATGTAATACATTAATTAATATAAGAACAGTGAAAAAATTTAATTGATTGTAAAAGTTTCACTTCATACGTGTGTACATTAAAACACACACACACTTTTTTTTTATTATAGTACAGACTATAGAATATGAATATTTAACTAAGTCAAACGTGTTTTTCCTATGCTCTGAATACGGGATAGAATTAGAAAAACTGAGTTGAGTTTGTTTTTAGAACAATCCGAAGATAGGCGACGTGACGCACCGAAAGATCCTGCGCGAGAAGCTGCAGTGCAAGAGCTTCCAGTGGTACCTCGACAATATCTACAAGGAGAAGTTTGTACCGGTGCGAGATGTGTATGGATACGGCAGGTTAGTGAAAGACAAGTCATTTTCAATACTCTGTAGCCCAGTAGTTTAGTGGCGATGAAATAATTTATCAAACTATCCTAAATCACAGTAGCAAGGTTTGAGCAACTTACGATGTATAAAGAAGTTGATATGTGATATAAGATAAGAGTCGAGTGAGTGCACTAATTGCTTCCTCTATAGATATACACGTATGGGCTAAACTAATTTCTGATGAAGTATATAGAAGAATCATAGAACAGAAATGCGTTTAATTTTTTGTGGTCCTTCGAGCCGGATAGTGAAGTGTGTTATCTGTTCCCGCAGGTTGATGAACCCATCGAGCGGGCTGTGCCTGGACACGATGCAGCGCGAAGGCGAGGCGGTGCCGCTGGGCGTGTACCCGTGCCACGCGCAGCTGCAGGCCACGCAGTACCTGTCTCTTAGCCTGGCCGGCGAGCTGCGTGACGAGGAGAAGTGCGCACAGCTGCAGTACACCAGGTCACTAACAAACCATCATATTTTGTATACTATACCATACCAGCCCTGTATTATATACTGTCCACTGCTGAGCACGGGCCTCCTCTACTACTAAGAGGGCTTAGGCCTTAGTCCACCACGCTCGCCTAGTGCGGATTAGCAGACTTCACAGACCTTCGAAATTCTTATAGAAAACTTCTCAGGTATACAGGTTTCCTCACGATGCTTTTCCTTCACCGATAAATTTTGTGAGTGATAATTGCTAAAGAATACACACATATTTTTTTTTGTAAAGTCAGAGGTGCGTGCCCTTAGGTTTTGAACCTGCTGACAATCGTCCTGGCAATGCGTTCCACTCCCAACTAGGCTAGGTCGACTGGCGAGAGACATCAATCGTCAGTCGACACTTTGTATAGACCCCACTCCTTTTACCAGTAGGAGTAGGGGCTCAATTTCCTGTGTCCTTAGATATTTCGTTAAGCAAAACTGATTTTAGTATTGATATAAAAGTAATGTCATATAATGTGATGGAAAATCGTCACATATACACTATTAATGTCACCGATTGTTGTGCGCAGGCGCGAGAACGAAGTCGACGAGGATATCAGTCGCAGGGTGCTGATGGCGACCTGTCACGGGAAGCAACGAGGGCAGGTAATATATTAGTCCTTCATATTTAGACCGCGTCTTTTATTGAGAATATTGCGGAGTGTTTTGTGTATATGTTTTGTACCATACCAAAAGCAAAAACACAGTGTAAGTCAATCAGTACATGGGTAAATTTCACATGTAGGCGTTATACTCATGCGTCAAGTTTATATTGTATGTGAAGAAGATAACTGACAAAAGTTAATATATACATGCAGGTCGACGCAAATTCGATTAATTGTCAGAATAACAAATGTATTTGATATTTTTAAATACTAAATGTTGTACACTTCCGCGTGGTTTTTGGTAGATCACATTACTTGCAAATTTTTATTTTATTAAAGTAAATAGTTTACTCTAATTTAATAGTAGCCATTGTTTTATAATACACTAACAATGCTCAATAATAAATTTTATTCAATAAGAAACCGTTGGTGTTTTTAATTAAACACATTTTTAAAAATTGTACCTAACACAAACTTCGTCATTCACTGCACTCGCAATGTAACGATGTACTATGTAGAATAAAATGCATTGGTGACTTCTTTCCCCGCAGCGAATGAAATCATTGAGCCGCGAAAGGATTTTCATGTTTTTGCTCCTATTTATCGTTAATTTTGCGAATAAAAAATAATCTTGCAGTTATGTCACTTTTGCTTTGTCACTCAATCACATCATAGCCATTAGTGTTATTTTAAGGAATAAAATGATATGCGTTACTATTTTCATCAAATAAAGAAGTGGCTCAGATTATAACTTTTCTGATAGTCGAAGTAATGACGCAGATGATTCAAACAAATTTCTCGATCATTCTTCTAAAACAGCAAAAAAGTCATTACCATTTCTATCATTCCCTTGTTTTTAGAATTTAGGACTTAATATGTTATTTGCAGTCAGGACTCATAGATGCTATGACTATTACCTACTAGGAAATAGTGGGTCCCAATTCCAACTGCAAGGAAATATTAATAGATTTTTCTCTTTCTTTTCTTTTCAGTTCATAGGGAAGATGGGATTTTTTTTAAATAAACAGTATAGATCAAGTGTCGTTTCGTTCGCCTTTCCTAATTTTATTTGGGAAAATTGAAAAAAATAAAATGAAAGTTGTTTATTTTTGAGACAGTAGCAAGTTTACACAATAATAATAATAGTAACTAATTATAGTTACTACATTAGTATAAACTATGTAGCAGTTATGAGCCTACCACGAGACTTAATTATTTAGGTAAATGTACTTGTTAATGGCTCAGTAAAAATGATAGCCCATTAAAAAATAAAAAGGTTGAGGTCAGCAACTAGGCAAAGTGACCATGTTAGTATTTAGTCGAAACATTAAATAATGATACTTAAGTGCCATTTGATAATTTTTTAATCGTTAATTTCATAATATATTTGATGTAATTACGGGTTCGTTTGCAATATCATTACCATTATATTGACATCATTACAATATTTAAAAGAAAATTTGAAATCTAATTTTCTTTCAAATAATTTTTTCTTGGATAATGCTTCTTACCTAGGCCAGCGTGGTTGACTAAGGTCTAACCCCTCTCAGTAGTATAGGAAGCCCCTGTTCCGCTGTGGGCAGTATTTACAGGGCTGCTTGCATTTTTTTTTTTTATTTTTTTTTATACGTTTTCTTGCAATCTGTCTTATAGGTGACATTCAGCAATCGGTGGGTACATAATATGAATTTAGCGTGTACGGGGTATGTCCACTGACACATCCGCTATTTTAATGTTCCATCTATGATTATTTTAATAGATCTTGAGGTATTTTTCTTTTCAAGCGCCGAGGTAGAGTTGGCTTTTTCATTAGGTGCTTTGCAAGTGCATTTGGATGCTGCAGTAGTCTGTTTTTGTATGCTTCAGTTATTTGTTTAACTTCCTGTTTAACTGTTCTTACATTGAGGTCATGGTGTAGCCTGTCATTGGTCACATACCATGGGGCAGCCGCTATAATACGTAGCATTTTTGACTGAAATCTTTGTATTATTTCAACATTGGAATTTGCAGAAGTTCCCCACAGTTGCAGGCCGTAGGTCCAAACTGGTTTTATTATACACTTATAGACTAACAATTTGTTTTCAAGTGATAGCTGCGACTCTCGCCTAAACATCCAATACATTTTACGTATTTGTTGACCCATTGCCAAGCGTTTGGTAAAAATATGTTTTCTCCATGTCAGTCGTCTATCAAGGTGCATTCCCAAATATTTAGCTTCATCGGCTTGTGGGAGTTGTACTCCATTTAGAGTGACTGGTGGACACGAGTTTCTACGAGTAGTGAAAGTGACTTGTACGGATTTGCTTTCGTTTGCCCTTATTCGCCAATCTTTCAGCCAGGCCGAGATTTTATTGAGGCTATTTTGTAATTTTTGGGAAGCTGTATGTGAGAATTCATCCGACGAAAGTATGGCGGTGTCATCAGCAAAAGTACCAGTAACAACACCCTCCATAGAGGGTAGATCCGCAGTAAAGAGGAGATACAGGGATGGCCCCATGACACTACCCTGTGGTACACCTGCCTGTATTTGAAATAACGGCGTTACGCATTCTCCTTGTTTTACGAAAAAGTGTCTTTTTTCCAGATATGACGTAATAAAATTGTAGTAGTTTATGGGAAGGTTTTTTTTTATTTTAAACAAGAGGCCCTCGTGCCAAACGCGGTCGAAGGCTTGTGAAATGTCTAAGAAGGCGATTGTGCAATATTGCTTCCTTTCAAAAGCTGTGTTTATATTTTCAACCAGTCTGTGGACTTGTTCTATAGTGCCGTGTTTTTGTCGGAAACCAAACTGGTGCTCAGGAATAATCTGTTTTTCTTTTATTATAGGCATGAGTCTGCTCAAGAGCAACACCTCCAATACTTTTGATGGGATCGGCAGTAGGCTAATAGGTCTGTATGATTTAACGTCTTCTGGGGTTTTACCAAGTTTTCTGATCATTATTATTTGTGCCACTTTCCACTGTTTTGGTACCATAGCTCTTCTTAAAATTGTATTATAAAGGGACTTCAGGAAAAATATGCCTTCTTTTGGTAATTCTCTGAGGATCTTTGCAGTGATGAGGTCATAACCAGGAGCCTTATTTATATCGAGTTTTCTTATTGCTTGTATGACTTCATGCCTAGAAAAACTCTTTATCGGACAATCTAGCTGATGCGTTTCTTCTAGGAAGCTCGATACTTCTTTAATCTGTGTTGATCCCTGGTCCGAGTTCGGCATAAAGACAGTTTTTAGATGTTCAGCAAAAGTTTGTGCCTTTTCAGAGTCATTCACAGCCCAACTGTTATCGGCTTTTCGTATTGGAGGTTGCGATGTTGTAGGACGCTTTAAATACTTTGTCGCCTTCCATAAAGAGTAATCAGTCGCAGCAGTGGGGTCTAGATTTTTTAGATATGTTTGGATGCTCTGATTTCGGTTTTCGCTTAATAAGTGTTTTAGCCTGGATGTTAGATAATTTAAGAGAGTTTTATCTGCAGGATATCGTGTTTGCTGCCATCGTTTTCGTACACTACGTTTTAGGGCAAGGAGATCCCTGATTTTTAAGGGGCATTTATGTTGAGTGGAATATGTATCCGCTGATTCAGGTGTAGCGAGCCAAGCGGCTTGTTGAACGCACTGGGTGAAATGTTCAACAGCTTCCTCTATGTCTTTGTCAGTTTTAAGTAGTGGTTTCGTATTTAGTGATCTTATTACTGTCTCACGGAATTGTAACCAGTCTGTTTTTCGAGTATGTAGTCGGCATGGCTTGGTGGTCTTCATTATGCTCCTCTTCAGCAGTACTTCGACCGGCGAATGGTCAGACGAGAGTTCGAACCTCGACTTACATGTAAAGTATGTACTTGCTATTCCCTTTACGACACAGAAGTCAATAAGGTCTGGTGTTTTTTTCACGTCGGTTGGCCAGTATGTTGGTTCCCCAGACGAGATGACAAGTAGGTTTAAGCTTTCAGCTGCCCTGAGCAACTGGCGACCTTTTGGTGTGATAGTGCGTGAGCCCCAAAAAGTATGTTTGGCGTTATAATCGCCTCCTGCTTGCATTGCATTGCAATGATTTTTACATAATTTATTCGACAGTATAAAAATACATCAACATTGGTCATTAAACCATTAAAATTACTATATATTTAGAAAAAACTATATGGGGATTATTGTTTAAGTGAAATTTACCCACACACAACGACTTGCGCCGCGGTATCAACAAACGTATATCCTGTGTGTTAGGTTGGTATAATTCTGGTGACATATGTGGGACGTCGTCTGTCCAGACGACATGATAAAGGTCGTAGGAACGAGCTGGATGCAGGCTGCTTTTGACAGGTCCGTCTAGAAAACTTTGGGGAAGCCTATATTCAGCAGTGGACGTCATGTGTCTGACGATGATGATGAGAATGAGGATGATGATGATGATGGTGGGACGTGACATTTCTAGTTGGTCGAAATGACATTCGGTGTCAGAACTTCTACTCTTCTTGTTTATTGGCTGTATTACTTCATGCTATCATTTCTGTCATATTATAAAGTCGCGTTGGTACATTTTGTATGTAAAGAAATACAAATATTTTTGCTTTGTAAAACCTTATTTCTCGTCAGAAATGGAAGTACGACGCGAGCTCGGGCACGCTGAAGCACTTAGAGTCGGGGCTGTGTCTCTCAGCGGGGCGCGAGGCCGGAGCCGACGTGCTGGCGCGCGCCTGCAGCGGCCGCCCCGACCAGCGCTGGAGCATCGACTACGCCGAGTACAACCACTTCACCAGGGACGGTCAGTACTCACTACTCACTACACACTACACCATGGAGTCGGGGCTGTGTCTCTCAGCGGGGCGCGAGGCCGGCGCCGACGTGCTGGCGCGCGCCTGCAGCGGCCGCCCCGACCAGCGCTGGAGCATCGACTACGCCGAGTACAACCACTTCACCAGGGACGGTCAGTACTCACTACTCACTACACACTACACCATGGAGTCGGGGCTGTGTCTCTCAGCGGGGCGCGAGGCCGGCGCCGACGTGGTATAACCCGCCGTTGTGGCCCACGTAAGTGTGCTGATTTCCGGGATCAGCCTGTGTATAAATGGTTCATACAGGCCGGCATAATTGTGTGGACTGATGACGGATAATTATCGTTCGTCAATCGACACTATCAGGACCCCCTTGTGCATACCACCATGTGTAGTGTTGTCACATAGCCGTGACCGTATAAAATAAAAACTTGAACGTCTGTGGAAGTATCGTGACATCATGTTTCATTTAATTATAATTTCAAATATTTTGTTGCAGACGTGGAACCTAGCGACAGGGATGAGAAGTTGAAGAAGCTCCGCGGGCAGAGGTACGTTACCATTGTGTGTTCTTTAACATCTACACCATTCGTTTCGTGGCGAGGTATTAAAAATCCATTTCAAAGAATAATACTTTTTAGTTTTTTTGGTTTGAATGAATGGATTGAATTTGAATAACGCTTGAATTTTGTGTTGTGGCTATAGCCTCATTCTCTGGGGCTCATTCACGGTAATCATTACGCACATAACAAACAAGCAAATTGACAATGAAAGTATTTTGTAAAAACAGCCCGAGAATCGAACTCAGCCTCAGCCTTTCTTAAGAGTGTCAATTTGTCGACAGACGCATATCCCGTTCGCTGCTGTCGTACTCTAGCGGGGAGTCGAACGCGCTGCCCGCGTCCGAGTCTCCGCGCCGCAAGTCGCACCGCGCCAAGCACAAGCGCAAGCGCACGCGCACCAAGAACAAGGTATATACTCGCTGCGAACACGTTAACATTAATAGATACTTATCAATCAGGCGGATTGTGAGCGACCCGCTGCATCTCACACAATATACATATTATGTATATTACACTCGTCGATGTGTGTTTTAATGTCCCAGGGGGGATAGATCCCTCGAACTTAATTTTATGTTCGAGGCATCTATCCCCCTGGGACATCTGTACCACATTTCCTATACTTATACGACTGATTGTAGTACCACGAAGGTATTCGGACAGCAGATATAATATTTTTATATCCAAATCAGGATTTTCATATCGATAACATCCCTGACACATATATAATACACCATTATGCTCACAGAACAGAGATAGAGATAGAACTATAAAGTGGGCGTAACCTTTGATACACTAGTTTAGAATGCAGTACAAACTCACTGTTTGAACGGTCTCAGTCGTCATTGCGCATTGTCAAAGGTTTAATGATTGGAAAAAATATTTAAAAATATTAAAATGCCCTATTATGCTATTCTGGAATGCAAAAATAATAGCCGTACCAAAAATGTGTCCCACGGAGGTATTTCGTACCATCGGTAAGTAATATTTTCTGGTATATTGCTATTTAGTTGAAAAATGTATCTTGATTTTCTATGTCAAACATGACACAAAAATCACAATTTAAAATGTTCCTTATTCTTTTCACTATATGGTTAATTGTCGCAAACGAAAATCAGTTGTTCTAGAATGATTTGTCACCAATTCATAATGTCATCGCTACTCAATTAGTGCATGCGTGGTCGATAAAATATTATCGATAATTATTAATTTTTCACTGAAGCGTTATGTTATGCAGAAAAGTACGAAAAGTTATCTGATGCATGATCCGCTTGTGATGCATAGCTGTGGTCGATATAATAATTAATTAATGAAACAATACTAGATTGTTAATTTTCAGTTTTCCAAAAGATCAATTTATTAAGGAAAGTTGGATCAATGCTACGGGAAGGTTAAATTGGTTTCCTTCCAAATTTTCCGTAATATGTTCAGAACATTTTGTAGAAGATGTGTAATGTAAAAAAAAGGGGAAATCAATATTTTAAAGTGAATGCAGAAGCTCATATAAATATTCTAATTCATCAATCAATAAGTAATTATAAGAAAGCCACACACCATAATATTTATTTTATTGTTTTATTTTACTACATAAATTTATTAAAAAAACTATAGGTTATTATTTAAAAATACCCTTTTTAATCTTATCTTACTTCTTGTCTTATTTTAGTAATATCATAAATGCAAATGTTTGTGGAAATTTTTGGATCTCTGTATGTCGGGATGTTTGTTTGGTTTGTATGTTTCTTAGAAGTAAACTCAGACATTTGGCACACGAGTAGATCATAATACCCTTTTTTTTCGCGGAGAAAGTGACTTATTACTATCACTTAGCCTTTCAAGGGAGGCGACTGAGTGGTTTTGTTCGGTTCACCGTGCCTTACGACCCAGCGTTGAGCCACCGGGCCGAGTCCCTAACCTATGTACAACGCACGGCATGCCAACTAAAACTCTGCGGTGGCCTTCTTCGGCGCATTAGGGACGGCTGCGGGTTTCCCCGGGCTAAAGTGTCTAAGTTGTCGTCCGCAGCCAGATCATAATACCCTGGATTAACACATATAGGCTACTTTTATTCCGGTAATTTGCTCCCATGGGATATAATGGATATTTTTTCTATGCGTCGTACTGCGTTTTAGGGGCTTTTCTAACGGGAAAAGCTTTTTATTGAGACAACACATAGTTTTAAATAATTGTTTTTAATTACATATAAATGTGCCTGTCTGCTTTATAGGTTAACAATGTTTGATCAGCTATGTTACTTGATATTATATTATGAGTATTACTTGATATCTCATCGTTAATGTTATTTCTTAGGGTGGTGGATTCCAAAGTAAACCTGAAATCATAAATTTAATAAACGCAGGCGTATCTTCTTCAAACGAAGCACAAGAAATTGTTGCCCCCAAAAAGCGTAAAATATTACCGAGTCAGATCCAGGTACAAAATTAAACAACTTTTGCTTGACGAGACGAGCATGTCGCTCAACAAGCGATACGACCACTCATAAACAGCACAAAGCACTATTCAGTTTGGAATCAATGCAGTTACGCCGAGACATTGCCTCACTTAGTGTATTCTATCGTCCGTGTCTTGGTGAGTGCTCTGGACAAAAGTTTAACCTTAGGCCATCCTCACACTTCCTTAGGGGAACCACGCGTGCTGGCTTGCGAAACCACTGCTTAGTGATTTCTTCTATCTCAGCCCATATCAATCGGGTTAAGAAGTTCGTAATTTTGCTATTAAACTGTGGAACAGTTGCCGGGCACGAATGTTTCCAAGTCTTATGATATTGGGTCCTTAAAACGGAACTTGCAGAAGCTATTAGCAGGCCGGCATAATTCTGCTGTCCGTCAAAGGATATTTTCTTGCCTTGCCGGTTGACGTTTTGCTTAGACGTGAAGTCTACTCTTACTCTCTTAACCCCAGCAGTGAAATCACTATGATAAGTATATATACTCATTATAATTTATTGCAAACTAGCTATATAAGCTGTGTAGCTAATATAGTATGTGTAACATACATATCTGCAGTATTGAAATTATAAAGTAGGAATTTAAAATATATACTTAAAATTTAAAATAATTTTTAATTTACTGAGTTAAAATTGTATTCAAGACAGTTCCAACAACTTTTCCAGTACTTATCAAATTAATATTATATAATTTTGTTATAAGTCCATTTCATTTATTAATGTTAGTTATAAAACAAACACCATCGATAGGTTTACAAAAAGGTAACGTATGGGTGCAACACTATTACCGGCATGCGTAGCGTACTGGGTGTCATTCAATAACTTATCTTAAAACAACTGCCATTGAGTTCTTATGAATGCCATTGCGATTATACGCCATCTCGCGTGGACTAGCGGTATGAAATCGAATTAAAATCAAAATTCAGACTGAAGGAATAATGTCGTATGAAGTCATGTGAATTTTTAAATACGAAGTTTATATAATGGCATTAAGGTTAAATTTAATGCAAATGATTTTGTATTATACGCTTTATCTTTATTGGTGATTTTGGCCAATCATAATGAAGAGATGATAGTATGCGAATATATGCATGTGTGAGTTTGGCGACACTGGTTTTCTTAGTAAATTGATGCTAAACTCTATCCATTCTATCTTTAATTCGTGATTATGCTCAACATTAATCAGAATTTTGGATTTGTGTCCTTGAAATGGGGATAGACTCCTCTTGTTACATGAGTCCTAACTCCTAATAGCTGGCGAAATGTGCATAACACCTTCCCTTGAAAACTGTCAAAACGTGATGCTATGTATATATGTAGTTCATAGTGAAGCTGCTGAGGACCCTTGCCAACGGCACGGAGGACCACCTGGAGGTGGACATCCACTGCAAGCACCGGCAGCTGTACCCCAACAACAGCTTTGTGCGGGACCTCGTCACGATCCTCAACGATCGGAACATCAAGGTATAAGATACGCTCACTCATACCCCTCACTCTTCTTGATCGTAGTTCCTTTAAAGAATCGAGGTAAATAATATTAATGAAGTCGATGGATGCAATTATTACAGTTTAATATATTTAATTCCCCGATATATACTTCACTAATGAGGAATTTAATAATTATGTATAAAATTATAAAAATAACTAAATAGATTTGAATTAATATATAAGCACCTTTTGAATAGTGCCGAGAGTGCCATTTTATCCGATAAGCTCGTAAAAAAACTCACACAAGTAATGGTTTCTTGTCAGACATTAACATAAAACTATTTTACGGATTTTATCGTGATCTTTTAATTTATATTTTCTCCCGACGTTACGAAGACATAAATATTTTGATGCGGTATTCAACCCGCAACTGGCCTGTCTCACATGATTTGAGTGCCGGCAGGTGATCAACAATGGCCGCGTGTTCGAGAAAAACAAGGTGACCGAATTAGTACGCAGCAGCAAGAAAGAGAAGAGGGTCCTCAACAAACTGGACATACAGGACAAGGAGGACTTGCAGGTCAGTGACACGGTACATTTCTGCAACAATAAATGACCGAAACGCCGGTTGCAGGACAAAAGCTAAGCTTAGTTTAGCTTAGCTAAGAAAATTACACATAGTATAACTTGACCAGAAAAATTTAAAACCTTTGGGGGTGCAAATTCAATTAGTAGTATTTATTGTGGTACACAGGTAGAATAGTAGTGTTACATATTTATAACTGCAGTACAGCTATGGCAGGCCATATTTGTATACAATAATATAAGATTTTAGAAAAAAGAACTAAGTACATTTTAGCCACTTTCGCATTGGTTTAAAATTTGCGTTGTCGGTACAAGAAGTTAGTTAAATTATCACCGCAGCATGCCGAATTATGAAAAAAATATTTTAGCTATGCTTAGAGAATTCATTTAACAAGAGGATGGGATAACCAGGCGAACCCTTCGTTAGCCATAAATGCGCAGCTGATCATAAACTTTTATTAAAACCTATGTGACTTGCGATCCCTGTCATTAAATTCTACGATAACGACATTAACCGGTGCTCCACAGAAATTGTGATTTTTGCTGTGTTATTGTGTAAAAAACGACCTTATATTCAGCTCTGCACGTGTGGATTTTTTTTGTTAAATGTGTACTATCCGTGTTTACCTCGCCCCCGTCAGGATTGGCAAAAAAAAAATGTTTGCTCATTATTGCCATATCGTGTCCATTGGTTAAAATAGTGTAAGTAGCTATGTGACCTTATTATTGATATGCTAGCGACACAATAGCTGCATACATGAAGATGAACCTATTAAAGTAAGTCATCCGAACATGTCTCAATTTATTCTGATTGTTAATAATCACAGTCGATTTGAACAGGTCCGATTATTTATTGATTTTGGTTATTAAACGGAAAATAAATACAATTATAATCACTGGTACATTATTCATCTTTCTACATTGCTTTCTGGGGTCAGCGCAATAAATTATATTGATCTGGTTTTGTTTTTATAGCCAGCTACCTAACTGACTTCTGCTTTCATTGGATATCCATTTTTAGGTAACAGATAACTCGTATAAAAAAACCTGTACAAAGTGTTGACCGGCTTGGGAATCGAACTCGGTATCTCCCAGTCCTTGTATGTTTCCATCAGAGCAAAGAAGTGAATCACCCGTATTTTCTACTTCACATCCTGAACCCTAATATACATGAACAGAAATTATTCTATTCGTATATCGTTACAAAAATAATAAAGTTATTTATGTTATGTTCTATTAAAAATAATAATTTTCTGTTTTGGTGTATCGTGATATTTAAAATAATTAAAAACACATATTTTCTTGGACTCAAATATTTAATAAAATTTAATTATCAAGTTTGAATAAATAGTCGCTAGATGTCGTTAATGTATAATTGCATCGCGCTATGGTTTGGTGCGCGGCGGCTGTACATAGTCCCGCGGCGCGCCACGCTCGGCTCCCCACAGCATCATATTATTGTTCACCAGATAGGTTGTTAGATGCTGGCCACGTATGTGGTTCAATTTGTTCAGTGTGAGACTGTGCGCTCCGGCGCGCTTGTCTCGCATTCTTACACTACAAAAATATTGATAATTGAATACGGTTAACAATTAACAGTACTGTGGGTTTTAGAATTTGAAAAAAGGCACAACTCGTTAAACCATGTCGTTTGATTCGTTGTGATTGATCGAGAGACCAATACGACAGTCACGTGTTATTCTCTCAACCAATCCCAATAAAATGAAACGGAGTCGTGACGTGTTTTTTTTTGTCACATTCTAAGCCCTAAAGCACACCGTTTGTTTTGTCGGACATGAATGATTGGTATCTGGTATAGGGATTAGGGCGTCGTATATGGGCTCGGGGGCTCAAGTGGTTTTGTGGAACGGGAGGCGCGACGCTAGTGGTCCTACGTTCGGTTCCTACGCCACGACTTCATACCGGAGTGGTCAGAGGCAAAACAAATGCATTTAGACGAGATCATTTGATGAGACTATTGTCTATGCCTATTGTCATATCGGACTCAAATGCCAACCTTGAGAAACTGAATGGTTTTTTCAAATCGAAAAACACAAAAACAATCTAACCTAGGATTTGAACCTAGAACCCCTCATTCCAAGTACGCCGCCACTGTACCAATGAGGCAATACCGATTCCGGCACTCAAATGCAACTAACCGACTTCACTGCACCATCTCCCCTAGATGCCGAAAAAACACCACAGCAAGAAGCACAAACATGCGTCGAGTGTCCACGCGGTGAACATCGCGACTCAGGCGCCTGTGACGGAGGTGGCGGAGGTGGGAGGAGTTGGGGCAGCCCTCGACAAGAGGATCATCATCGAGGATTTCGTGGCTGTGCAGTCCACCACTAGCACTAAGGTATTTATTGTTTTATATAGGACTGATTTTCAATGAACATAATATGTTGCTTAGGATAAATAAAACACAAACAAATAAAATCAGTTGCAGAGTGTAGCAGGTTCATTGTTGGACTTTTATAATCAGCCAATTTATAAATTACTAACTTTTGCCTGCGGCTCCGCCCGCGTGAAAATGTTTTACCGGGATAAATAAGTATTTTAGCATATTACACTCAGGAGTAATGTACCTTTGTATTGGTAAAACAATTTTCAAAATCAGTTCAGTAGCCCCTACAAACTTACGAACAAACTCACAAACTTTTCCACTTTATATTAGTATAGATAGACATCGGAACATCAAAAAGATTTTCCTTTACTAAATGACGAGAGTAGTAAGCTCCTCGCCTAGTGGTAAGTGACAATACTGCCTACTTAGAAAAGAATGACCACAGACTCATTGCAAAATGCTGTTTTTGGTTTGGTTGCTTGACATCTCTCCGGGGATAATCGTGCTAAAAAAATGCATATGATAGGGGTTAGATTTGTATGTACTGGGATAGCGCCCATTATACACAAGTGGTAAAATCCGCCACAATAGCCGACGTAAGTGTGCAGCCTTCCAGGATCAGCCTGTGTATTTAAGTTTTCCAACATGTCGACATTATCGTGTTGACGAGGTACAAGCATCTTTCGTTAGTCAATGAGTGTTGAGTTGCCAGGATGCAATTCCATGAAGCATCATGAGCAATAGGGTTACTATGTTGTGCCCGTATGAGCTGAGAGGCTACTGCGAAAAACGAAATCCGAAACGTCGGTCCGAAACGAAGAAACGACGAACTTCGGATTTAACCTTACTACCAAATTACTTCGGATCAGTCACCGTTGAACGAAGGTTTCACGCAGTTTGCGACGCTTCCGACTTCGCTCAACACTTTCGTCACGCAACAACTCTTCATAAAGAAGGATCCGTAACACTTCGTAGTAAGGAAACGTGCGATCCGTCACCCGAAACTACGGATTTCGTTTTTCGCAGTAGCCTCTCTTGTGTTCGTGTAGGATCATCCAGACACAATGTATCCATGCTGCCATTTGATCATGGAGAGGATCGCTGAATCGAATACGCAGTTAATGAGACACGTTGTTTTGATAAACAGTGTTTAACAAATCACTGTGTTGCCACTTTCTCAAATAGTAATTATAAAATTAAAAAGTCAAACGTTGGTTTCCATGTATATGTATATAAATAATTTTAACGTTTACAGACATTTTGAAACACATTCATAAATACTTATGTTTAATTACGTCCCGAGTTCATCAACGATCAATTTCAATAAACGATCTCGATTCCTAACTTTGGATCAATGGTAAGAATAAATCAATTAAAGTGAGTCTTAAGTAAGTGTGTAAAACATACATTTTCAGATTGGTCTATTTCCAGTATCGAACTTCGCTCCGAAGGTAGCAATAGGGATAGTTAATAGGGAAAAAAAAGTTATGTTATCACTTTTCTATCGCACTGTTTTCAATAATCGATCCAAATCGCTTTGTTCGATCCGTCGCGAAAATGGTCCAATCAGGACAAAGTTTATTCATGGATAAGTACACTCCAGTCGTGTGTTCGTCGACGTGTTAACATTGGGATCATTTATTAAAAACGTCTATAAATAAGTAGTTAGACAGTCCACACTTTATCGTTTGGACACCGCATTACACAGACGTCGTAAGGCCATTGACTGCCCCCTCGTGCTCCTCGCTCCCCACTCTTACCTCGTCCACATCATGCCTTGTGACCCACTTCAACTTGTATTCCTCCTCGAAGCTGTTCCTGCTGTGGATCATGCCCACAGTCCTGCCGCTGCCAACGCTGGCCACGGCCAGGGTCTGTAGCTTGGCGACCACCTCGTTGAACTTCTCGGTGCGACCGCCAAGGTTGCCTTTATAACTGGCTTCGAACGCGGTCTCTTTCAGCTGTTGTATCAGGATGTACACGTCCAGGTTGTTGATGTTGATGTAGAGTCCGTGTGGCGGGAACCTGGTGTGTGGTGCGATGGTATGTACGGGCATGGAGTCCAGCAGGTCGGTGACGGCGCGAGAGCCGGTGAAAAAGTTGGCGGCGCTGCGCAACGCTCGCCACAACACGTTGCTCAACACCTCGCGCGCCACGTACCTGTGCGTGGTGAGAGCTTCGTGCTCCTCGCCCCACGGCTCGTATCGGCCTTGCGCCCGCTGTCTGACTCTCACCATCGACAACTGTGCCGCTAGGTTATCTATACTCGCCCTGAGTCTGTCGGTCTGTGTAGTTTCCGCTCCGTGTCTCAAGTCCTCTATAGTTCTTTGCATATTAACCACAGTCTGCTCCAAGGTAGCGAGTCTCTCTTCTATGGTGTCACTCATTTTTGCACTTTGTTATAACTGGATAATGTTTCAAACGTACTTCGTGTTATTTTGATCTGTATTATGAGGAATGTGAACGCGAGTGCTCTTCACGACAGCATGCGCGTTATCAGCTTCGTTATCAGTGGTGATAGCGACTGATTTGATATCGCAAGCTATCGTTACGCACGCCGGTATTATGATTGCAACTAAGTTTATTTATTTATTTATTTATTTATTTATTTATTTATTGAGAAACCAGTTACAATATAATTGAATTACAAAACTCCAAAAACAAAAGTGGATGTGTTTATCTATTTATGACATAGTTAGTCAACGCTCTATTGGAAGTATGTCATGTCGTGGGTGTAGCGGCAGTGTATTGTGATTGGAATGTGGTTTTGTGTTCGATTACTGAGCAGGGAAATTTTCGTACGAGTTTTTAGTTACATTTCCACATGATGAGATCGTTGTTTCTGCAAAATCGGTTTGCAAAAGAAATATCCTACGTTTCACTACAAACGAAATGAATAAACCTTCGAATAATATAATCTATACTAATATTATGAACATGAAAAGTTTGTGAGTTTATTTGTAGGTTTGTAGGTCTCTGGAACTACTGGACCGATTTTGAAAATTCTTTCACTAACAGGAAGCTACATTAATACTTTTTATCCCGGAAAAATATAAATAATAAATAATGTCTTAAACATTTATTTCTTGAAGTAGGTACAGATATTAAGCTTTTATATTCACTGGTTATCTTGAGAATTTACTTTTAAAATCGATGACTCAGTACGATCACTGCAGTAAACTGCAAGTCAAAAAACTGGGTAGTGTTGCTACTTGGCAGTCTTGAAAGATTATCAGTGCAAAACGTATATTTTATATTAATAGTGACGTCATAAAACAAACTCACAATGCACAAATTACAACTCACGCCCCCTATCACATTATGGGACGGAATAAATATGGCGATAGGTGGGTGTAGTAGTTGTGATTCTGCTGGCTCCTCGGGGGATAAATGCGTGAATGTATGTGTGAATTACAACTCTATCCTATGATAAATAATGTTGTAACTTGCAGCGTCCGAGGAAACATAAGAAAGTGCGCGCGCGCACGTCTCCCGCGCCTCCCCCGCCCTCCTCCGCCCTCCCGCCTTCCTCCGCGGAGGGCGACACACCTCTCACGATGTTCACCAAGCAGAGGGCGCCTAGGATCGACGAGCTGATCAAGTAAGACATACATTATCAGATGGTCAGAGGTAGAGGTGCAGTTACATCACTGTCTCCTGACAGACATTAAAAAAAACATTCCCCTTTTGCCTATCTTCCATTCTTTTCTTTATTCCGGCAAGAACACGTCAATATTAAGCTTTTTTGTCGTGAGCAATATTTTTTTCTTAAATTTTTACCTAAACTATTGAGGAAACTAGCAAGAAATCCCTGCTTTGGCGTTGCGTAATATGGTTAGTGTGTCAGAGGTGCGTAAAGAGTTATCAATTGAATAATCAATGTTTCACTCATATAAATTCCCTCAGGTCCCCTTCACAGTCCGAAGAGACGAAGTTGGTATCGCCGCCGGACTCCATCGAGGACACGCCGATGCTGGACAGCGGGAGCGAGCGAGACGGCGATACGCGTCACGCCGGGAGTGAACGAGACGGCGATATGGATGCGGTGAACGAGGACTGGCCCGTCGGTGCGTATGGTAAGCTGGTGGGAGGTACGACAGTGTGTATTTCACTGGATAGACCAGCGTATTCAAAAACCCGCCATAGCGTTTCTGGATTAACTGATATACATTCCATAAAGGACGATGAATAATTATCAGTCTTATGATGTTTGCAATATGACCAGAAAATCAAACATACAGACAGTTGGCTATTGGCAAAGTTTGTGGCAGTCTGAAGTTAGCTTTCATTGAATTTGTTTGTGTAAACAAAAGTTTATTAAAAAACAACACTTATTAATAAACATGGTGGTACCAGCAGGCGTGTCTCGGCTCCGCAGCGAGCACGTGCCCCCCGCGCCCTCGCGCAGGCACACGCACCATGTTGGCTGCGAGCACGACCAGCAAGTAAGATTTTTTGTTTTTTTATATCAAATGACGATACGAGCATGTCGTTCGCCTGACGGTAAGCGATACGACCACCCATAAACAGTAGAAATACCACCTAGCACTTCGAGTTATAAAGTACCGTGTGGCATTCCACTGCGCTCGGCATCCTGAGACAACATGTTAAGTCTCATCATGTCCAGTAGTTATACTGGCTACAATGTCCTTCAAACCGAAACTCTACAGTACATGCACACTACTGCTTGGCGGTAGAAATAGACTTTGCGGTAGTACCTACCCAGACGGACTCTTATATATGAGAGACCTACCATTAGTAATAACTTGACTAAAAAAATAACCTAAAACCTCATCATGTGGTACAAAATATAACTAATTTTATGTATTGGCAACGATACATAAAGGCTATTTTAATTTTATTTTATTTGTTATTCAAAATTCAATCTATTGTCTCTTTGTGTACCTGATAATAAAATAATTTTAAAACGAAAAAGCATAAGTGGCGCTCCCACATTCTCTTACTCAAGCTATAAAATTACACGATGTATGTTCATAGGAGTCATTGGTAACGCCCGGCGAGGCAGTAGTGGAGGCGGTGGACGAGGCAAGAGAGACGGCGAGGCGAGGCGGCGGCGCCAAGCCCGTGCGCCTCGTCATGCGCACTAACCTCACCTTTAACCTCGGACATGACTTCTTCCAGCGGGCACACGAACTGGCGCAGGATAAGTGAGTACACGTGCACTTAATATGCACTCAGCTTACACTCACCTTGCATTTGTTATTATTTTTACTGGAATATCGGGATTAAGAATGCATAGATTTGTTTCCAATAAAAAGTATTCATTAAACAGCTTCAACCTTTGTGAATAACCGTGAGAATTTTGTGTCACAGATGCGCGCGCATCGTAAAATTTCACTCTCATCATTTTTCCATAACGCGCCTAAAGAAGTATAACTTCAATAATAGCTGATCTTGTAGTTGTCCTTTAGTTTAAATGGTGGTTTACAGTGAGCTAGCAGACGAGCTGTCCCGTCCAGCGCCGCCGTCCGAGCGTGTGGTGTCTCCGCGCCCCCCCGAGCCCCCGCCGGACCCAGACAGCGACACCACGCACCAGTCCTCCAGCTCCTCCGAGAGTAGCGAGGGCACCTGACCACCAGCACCAGATCCACGGCGACGTAGAGTGATGTGAGAGAGATAGGAATATGTCGTATCTCTCACTCTGAATCCTCAGGGAAATTTACTGTTTGGTTTGGTGTATTGTTACTCACAAACTTAATTATTCGTTTTAATAATTTTTACATCTCGAAAAAAGACATTTATTCTAAATCGGTTAGTCCATCAACTACTAGTAGAATTGTATTGTGTGATATATGAATACACATTTGTTGTCGCATTAACAATGCATTGGATGCCGCCTTCATATCCACACTGCTAGGGTCAGACTACACAGTTAAGGGCTTTGCAATATAGCATGTAGGTTTTAATAATGAATAACAATACAAATGTAAAACACGTCCGTTCTAACATATTACCTCTTACAAGATCGATTTTTTTTATTTCCTGATACAAGCTCTCTAAAAGAACGTTTCGACCGATAGACCATAGCCGACTGCGTGTCAAGCGTTGGAAGTATTAAAGAAAAACGAATTCAAATTAGTTGACCTGTTTGTGTGCTATGACGTCACGTAAAATTTTGTTTTCTTATTTATAAACTATAAACATTGAAGGATTATTTTAGTTCATTTTCTATGGCGCATGTGCTCTTTGATCTTAGTGGAAACGTGCGTATACGTGACGTCATGCGTGCGTAAAATTCGAAAAACACGCTCTATGTATAGCGGTGCATAGTCCTTTACTTTGGAACCATAGTCAAAATAAATGTATAGTAATGAGGCAAGTCCTGTAGCATACTAATGTGCTATTTTTGTAACCTAAGTATATTTAGTAAACTATGCCGTCCGCATCAAGACTGCACGTATAAATTAATTGTAAATATTTTTACTTTACGAACGGCCGATTTCAATACCTAACTTCGGACCAGTAAGAATAACCAACCAAAATAAGTTAATAGTAAGCAATGATATTCAAATGTTTAGATATTTTATACTCTAACATCAAAGGATTAAGTGTTCCCAGAACATACACACGTTTACATTTCACTACATTTTGTGTACGAGTTGATGTATTTAAATCAGTATGAATAAAAGTACAGCAACTTGAAGTTTACGCGCAGTGTATGCAATCGTTCCCTGTAGGATTGTGTAGTTAATAACAATAACTAGTTGTATTCATCAAAGTTTAAAAACGGTACATGTAACGGAACAGAGACCAGAGAGAAAGAGAAAGAGAGGAAGAGAGAGAAAGAGAGCGGTTTTTGGCGAGAGGCGCACAGCGTCAAAGCCAGAAACTAAATATTTTTACTTCATGCTATTTAAGGATCTATCGTTGGGTTCCAATTATATCAGAGTGTGCTAATAGCAAATATAAAATTTGGAATATTATTATTTGTAACCATGTCAAACTGAATTCCAATTGGTCCATTTCGATCTGAAGATAGCAGGTTAGATTATTGAAATCGGCCATAAATGGTATAAGGTTAGTATGACGTTCTTCATTATAATAGGTAACGATACATATCTTGATAACTGCCTTCATATGTACAGGGGCCTTAGGATGTGAAAAAAATACACGATGCGTCTCCGCTCCGTTTTATTGTGATTGGTTGAGAGACTGACGTATCGGTATTTTGATGTTTGTAATTGATCGAGAGACCGATACGTCAGTCTCTCAACCAACCACAATAAAACGAAGCGGAGACGCATCGTGTTTTTTTTTTCACATCCTAAGCCCCCAGGTTAGTTAACAGCAGAGTTGTATAAACACTCAACGTACGTGAGGTTAACTAAAGCGGACACATTCAAAGTACTCACACGCATACAATTTTACACAGTTCATTAACAAAAACATATTCTAATTGAAGGGATACTAAGAGCCGTATTTATAAGTCAATCTCACCTTCTTGAATCCCCAGTAGACATTTAATGTAATTAATTATTTTATAAATCAAGCTTGTTTTCAGCTTAGCCGGCGTTGTTACATAAACAAAACTCGGCTGTCAAAATATTTAATTATTATACTGAGTTAAAATTCATCACATATTGTCATTTGAGTTGATATTGATATGGATTTATTAAATAAATACTATCTTAAAATGCCGATCTTAATTTGACAACGTCACAGCTGATATCTCACTTGAGAGTGACACTGAGTAGCGTCTATATATACGGCCCATAACATCCAATATTTGTGACGTTGTTGACGCGTGAGCTATTCGTTGTCATGACGACGGACGTGTGTTTATTCACAGACACTACACACGCGCAACTTGTGAATGTGTTGAACTCGCCAGCTTTAGATAATCGAACTATGGCTATTTTATTAATATAAAAATAGAGTGAAGGATACCATATCATAGAAATAGATTTTATTTTATGTAATACTAGAGTATATGGTTTAATAATTCCACTATTATTGTATATTATGTTCCTATTGTATTTTGAATGAAATATGAATATCAATGTATATTATTTTTTATTTTCTACATTTTAGATATAGAAACCAAACAAAATTAAATTTTAATAATTTATTCTTTTAAATGTGAACATCGCTATATTTATTAGCAAAGCCAATTCACGCTCTATTCAGAGATATCCGTAAAGAGATCATCGGATTTCTGCGCGTATCTGAAAATTTTCAATAATTTTATTCGAACCCGTTGTGTTTGTATTTATTTTTTAAATAAACCAAACATTCTAAAGTTAAACAGTATTTCGCGTTCATTGGTAACATTATTATAACTGATGTAAAATGCAAATGTAAGGTCTGTAGACGCTATAATAAGGTCCAGGTCTCATTTTGAAGTTGCCCTTCGTAAGTTCAAAGTACCACTTTAAAGGCGCCCTTAGTAAGTGCAAGGTGCTCACAGGTGTCTGAATAGATTCTTGTATAACATAGTTCCTATCACATATATTTATATGTTTAGTGAGTACAATGCGACTGCTTGGTCGATTATATTTTACGCCTCGCATTCGAATTCTTGATATTATATATTACAATAACTTTATCAGCATTTTATTGATACTTGCAAACAATGGCTTTTTCTGTTTCTGCCGCTAAGAAGTATTATAGTACAGTTTAAAAGATGTCTACAAGTTGTATTCAAATATTGTTTAAATTATAAAATGGCTTAAAATGTGTTATTATTATTGTAAGTTTAGTAATATGGTTTCAAAATATTTGGTAATTATCTTTGATATACATGTTTTAATGCATGTTATTATTATATCGTTTATTGTGAACTACTGGTTTGGTCCTAGAATTGCAAAATATCTAAGATGTAGCAACTACAATAACTGCCTCGCCCCTCGCACGTGGTGAGGCGTTCGCGTGCTGGCTGTATCCATAAACTAGGGGAAGACAACACTGAGGGGGCAGACTGACCGAACTTGACTGACATCAAGCAACGATAAAACAGTCAATTGTTAACACACACACACACACACACACACACACACACACACACACACACACATACACTTTAATCCCCAAAGGGGTAAGTATAGGTGCACCTACACCTACTTTTCGCACGTGTGTTCCGTCCCATGATATGATAGGGCTAAGGATATAGCTCCAGGCTGATACTGAGCAGAAAAACTTGATATCACTGCCCGACCCGGGATTCAAACCCGTTACTCAGATAGAATAATGATGGTTCATTACGCACATTATAGCTCAGTGGGTATCTATGTGTCAAATACAATGTTAACTTCATCCCTCAAGGTCTTTGGAATTGTAGTTTCATTGTTTTTTTTTTGTATCATTGTCGCCTTGCGGCAGCGTAGGTGACGAAACCAGTGGTGTCGTTTGTTTGATTCGCAGGTCAGGCAACCAATTATGTGACCTGGATTAAATTATATACCCAGGATTCAAATTTGTGATATGGCATAATTTTGCCTCCAATCATAGGAAAATCGAAGTTTGGCGACTCGTGCCTGTGGGTGCGTGGGTGCGCCTCTGCCTACCCAAATAAATTCTTAGCATTGTGTAATAGTTGAGTTTATCCTTGGGACACTTTTTCTTGGGAATTAGGGGCTGTATTCCATTTAAGTTAAGAATTTTTATTAAGAATTTGTACCATACATATCTATGTATATTGAGTTATAAAATGAGGAAATATTAAGTAAGAAAATGAGTTTTATAATAATTGTAAATAAATATGTTCAGCAAAATATTGTTTTACTCCAACAGCCAAGTGACAAACCTCGTGACGTGCCGGGTATACGTATAGCTAGCGAAAAGATCGCCTATTTGTCCTCTAGCGCACCTATACAAATGTTTGTACGACCAGAATAACATTTGTTTTGTGCGTGGATCATAGTCTCGTAGTTCTACAAATCAATTGTAATTTAGTATGAGGTCAAGAATTTCTGATTGACAAGTGTATTTATGTATTTAATTGTCAACACATTACAGGTTCTAAAATATTCAAAATAAAGTGGTATAATATTATTAATAATACAAGAAACCACCGAAAGGTGGCCGGCGCCACATGTGTGGCATGGGCTCGCAGTACTCGCGCCCGTCGGCGATGTTCCTTCGCAGGATACACGTCGGCCTCCGTGCTCCAAGCTTCATTCGCCTCCCGCCACACTTGCACCTCCTGTCCTCTTCGTCAGAGGCTCCCGCGTCCTCGCCGGGTGCTGCCGGTCTGCTGATCAGATGGGTCGTGGGTTGCGGTGTGAAACCTACTCTGGATCTTGGCGTGGGACCCAGGGGCTCACCACTTGCTGGCTGGCGTGCTCCAGAGACACCTAGATGAGCAGGTGGCGGTCCTGGAGGTGTAAACCCTGCTCTCGAAAATACTTCAGGCGCACGAGCTACACCCGAAGAAAATCTAGTGTCATCCATAATGGTTCCTGAGAAATGTGGCTGTGGAATTCTTCTGAAGGTGCGCATCCCAATTGCGTTAAATTCTGCGTTGATTTGGGACAAGTCAAAGTCCTCAGGAGGAGGCGCCTTCCTCTCCGCCTCATTGTTTTTCAGTTTCTCTATGAACGCGTCGATCACTTGTGGCATCACTTCCACATTCACCTTCTTCAGATGTCTCGCGACTTCGTTCTTCATTTTGTTATCGTTCGAGCAGTTGTGTCCGGTCTTCTCTATATCTGCTAAATGCTTGGCGAGACTCAGTTTGACTTGATTTCTAAGATGTACGCTCTCTTGCTTTTGATCCGGAAACGGCACCTGCTCGAAGAATTTGTCTACTTGTTCTCTCATTCTAATTTCGTCGACCTCGTCTTTCAAAGTCTCTGGATCTGGTATGGGCACTTTTGCTAGTTCACAAAGTAACTGATTGATTTTGATCATAGGATTGACAGGAGATTCAGTCTCAGCTTGATTTTGGATCTCGTTAAACTGTTTAAGCACAGCTTCTTGAACTTTAGATTTGTAAAACTGCCGTCCTGCTTCGTCATTTTTGTTGTAGTGAAGTTGAACGAAATCTTCAACGATCTCCTCGACCAGGTTGTTAAACAGCGCGATTTGATCAGCCGTTGTATTTACAGGTGGCTCCAGGATAGACACCACTGTCTTCTTCAAAGCGTCTTTGTAATTATGTCTGTCTTTGTCCTTCTTGATGAGTGTTTTAATCGATGTTATTTGTTGTTTGAGCAGTTGTTTCCTAGCTTCTTTGCTTTGTTGCGCGTCATAACTAGTAGGAATCATGTTAAGAACATTTTCTAACTCATCGTCTAGCATTTCATTATACATGAAGTCGTTAGCGAAGATTTCCGGGTCAGCGTTGAGTTCAGTCAGTTTCATGATTATTTTAGTGAATATTCCATCTCTGAAGTCTTTGTGTCTCTCGAGCTCTTCGACCGTGTTACCCATTAGAGGCAGTTGTCTACACCACTCTGCCACTGTTTCTAGTAAGAGATCTGCCGGTTTTCCTTGTGGTGTATTTGGTGTTCGGCAACAAGGAACAGTGGGTTTAGGTGTCAGACTGGAAATCGGCCCCGTTGTTGCTGTTGTTGTTGGTTTTACTAGCTCCTTACTTTTCTTACCTTTACCTTTACCGCCTTTACGAGGTTTAGAAATAACACATTTTCTTGACTCGGCTGTAGATTTCAGCGCATCCTGTAACATCTTGGCATATTCATCATATCTGCTCTCCTTTCCAGATAACAGAGGCAATCTTGGCAGCCATTTTTTTATTTCCTTTAATATCTTATCCGGTGTACTTTTTTCATATTTTTCTATTTCATGAATTTTCTTTGCAATCGTTGCTAATTTTAAGTCCCATTCCAACTGCTCATTCAAATTGGTAGCTTCTCTCAATGGTAATTTCTCAAACCATTTGTCTATCTCACATCTGGTTTTGACAATCTCCACTTCGTCCATTACGGAGGCTTCATTAGGTATAGGAACTTTGAACAGAGCGCTGTATAGTTCGTTATAAATTTGATCTTTCGTCAGAGGTACAGTGCTTTTTTTCTGCGCGCACTGAAAATAGCGATCTATTTCGGCCCTGATCTGTTTCTCGTATGTTAACTTCATTTCTTCGCTGCTGTGGTCGAAGTTCTCTAGGATGAACATATTCACCAGACGGTTTTTGTACATTTCGAATCCTGGTTCGGGTATTGGTTCTTTTCTCACCGGGCTGGGTATTGAGGTATTGATTACGTTTTCTAAATTTTGTTTGTATTCTTCTCCCGCCGACTTCTCTTTGATAGCTGCATTTGCATCTATAATTGTTTCAATTAAATCTTCCTTTAATTTTTCAATATTTTTAGCGCCGTCTGTATTAAGAGCTGCTTCTTTTATAATATCATTCACTTCGCCAGTAAACACATCACGGTATAGAGAAGGGTTGTTAAAGACAGCTGGATCTATATTTAGTTCTCCAGTTTTCTGCAACACTTTTTTCATGATTTCATCTTTTGAGAATTTTACCGCTTCTTGGTTCTCACCGCGGATTGGCAGTGCATTGCAAAACTTCTCTACAGTGTCTACGATCAAAGCTTCCGGTTTGTTTATATAGTCTTTGTTTTTTAGCATCGATATCCTCGGCTTAGGCTCAGGGCGAATAACACCCATGTTGGTCGATCTAGTTACGTCTGATACTGACACTTCCCATGATTCGTCTGCTTTTGGTTTATCTACTCTGTTTAGTAGTTGATGTATGAGGACTGGAACAACGATTTCGTGATTAGGTTCCAGCGCCAGTCGCGAAATCCAATTCGAAATATATTCGACGGCATCTGCATCCGCTTTTTTGTCATTTGGGTCTAACGTTTTTTTTATTTTCCTTTCAAATAACTTTTCCGCAAGATCAGAGACCATCTCTACTCTGTCTTCTCCATCTTCTTTGCTCATAATAGGAACTAGCGGTAGATTCTTCATCCATTCTACAATTTCAGTGATATAATTCATTTCTAAAACAAAGGATTCCACAGTATCATCGAATGGCAAGGGCACTTGGGCCAGCCTGTTATATACCTGGTTTTGTGTTAGCTCCGCTGGGTTGGAAGTCTCATGAACAATTTTTTGTATTTCGTTCATAAGTCTATCGGACCATACTTCTAACTTTATCTCGTTGTCGTAGACGTCGTCACCGTATTTTCTTACATATTCACCAATAAACTCACCCAAGTCATCCACGATAGGCGCCTGTCTTGCCTTCTGTTGTATGGACTGTCTGTAAGCGGCTAGTTTTGATAAGATCTGATCAATCATTCTTGCCATATTCACTTTCTGTTCGTTAGGTATTGGAAGTGTGTTCAAGTAAGACATGATAATATTTGCCAAGTGAAGATCATAATTCATCGCTCCCGGAGCTCTGCTCCTCTCGTTTTCAATTGCTGTAATATACTTTGCGACATACTGTATGAAGTTTACTTGATCTTTATTCCCAAGTGCTTTGTAATTTGGATCTATAGGTATAGTTTTCAACCAATCAGCTAACAGCTTTATATACTCTAGTTCTTGTACAAATGTTTGTGGTGCGAACAGCGCGTTGGGCTCAGATTTAACGAAGTTGTCATACACTTCCTTTCTAGTCGGTGGCTTCAGTTTCATTAACTCATGTTTCAGTACTCTAGTTAACGCGCGACGGGCGACTGGGTCTTCAATCACATAGTATTGTTGTATAAACTTTTGTATGAAATCTTTCATTGTCTTTTCAATTATAGTTTCGTCGTGGGGTTCTTTAATAGCATTTGCTTTCGCCAACTGGCGTTCCATAAGGTCTTTCATTCTTTCTATGTGCGCTTTACCTAAAGTGGCATCTTGCGGTAAAAATTTCAATCTATCCTTTAATTCTCGCGTCATTTCTGATATGTAGGCCCTCGCGCTAGGACTCAACACAGCGCTTAACCATTGCCTAACATCGTTCTCGATTTCCCTTTCAGGGCGTTTGTTAACTAAATGTGCCTGGACTTTCTCTGCTAATTCATGTATCATCCTGCCTCTCATAATTCTGTCATTATTAACATATGCATCGGCTGGTTGATGGTTCATCCATATCGAGATTTCATCTTCTAATATGTCTATACCCTTAGGTACGTATTCTATATGTGACTCCTGTTCCCTGTACTTCAAATGTCCGATGGCTTGTCGATTGCCATACTGAGGTCTAGTCAGTATTGGGACCGTTTGTAATCTGTCAAATATTCTCCCGAACAAGTCTTTAATCTCATCTAAATGTTGTTCATAGTCTATAAATATTCTAAATTTGACGAGCCAATCTGAGATAGTGGTCGCCACGGCGCTTTCACTTTGAAGTGAGGGAGTGAGTTGTAAATTTCGCAATGTCTCCACGACAGCTGCTGCTAACTCGTTTATCATTGCTTCTCTAAAAATTCTGTCTTCTGGCATATTCAATAGGTCTGGTATAGTGTCCATCCATTGCTCGATAGCTTCGGCTATATACATGATGAGGTTTATTTCTTCGGGGCTTTGACGTGGTATTTCCGATTTTGGTATTGTAACTCTTTTGGGAGTAGAAGTTATTGGATATGACGGCATGATGTTTTGTTCTTCGGACGTATATACTGACATAATTCCAGAGAGTCGAGGTTTGGCTATATTTCTTACGCTAAGATCGAAGGGATTATTATATATCACGTATCTTACATTATTTATTATATTGTTTGCTATGTCCATAGCAGTAATAGGAGACACATCACAATAATTTTGCAATACACTCGCGACTTCACTCGCACTGCCTTGGTTCTTCTCGTTGTCTAGGGATTCGAGACACTTTAAGACGACATCAGAAATGTCTTTTTCGATTTCCCTGTTGTAATTGATTCCGCTATTTTCGAGGCAATCACTGATTGTTGTTAAAATATTATTTTTCACATTTATCGGCGTTTCGAAGTTCATGATCTCGTGAACTTTTTGCTGTAACATAACATTTTGGATTTTATTAAATCTTTGTTTAGCGTGTCGCGCCTGGACGCTTAATAGTCTATTGGCCAGTTCTTCAGCCAGCCTATAAAGATAGACCATCTTGGAGGCCGGACGTTTTATGACTATCGGCAATCTTTTCAAAACATCTAAAATTTCGCCTTTCATAGTAAATTTGTATTTTGCTGCAACTTTGGGTTCTTTTAATAAATATTCCAAGTTATTAATAAGTAATTGTTGCACTTCGTCCGACCTAATGTTGTTTCCAAACACATCTTCTTCCATTTTTATATTCGACAACCATTCTTGGATTTCATTTTCTATTATGTGGATGTCTATATCTGCTAAAAATCTTTTGTTATCTCTTGTCTTTTTTTCTATGATATCTTTGAAATGTATTGAACGACTTTTACTGCTGCTTGGTTTGTCTTCCTTAAATAGCCGGTTGTTTAATTGCTTTATAGTGTTAAACAGATCTGTAGTAATTTTTTCTTTAAACGGACCCTGTTCTTGTTTATCGCCTGGCATCCACATCGGCAGCTCATCCACACTTTTGTCTATTTCAAATTTCAAATTTTCGTCATAGTTTTTATGGTTAAAATTTTCGGACATTTTACAAATGTCTTCAATTAGCGCGTTTATTATGTTGTCTTTGAGCATTTCATTAGCAGCGTTTGTCTCGGCATGCATCGGCAGTTTCTTCATCCATTTTATTGTTTCATTCTTAACGTATTCCTTGTAAAAGTCGTGCTTCGGCATCAATACTTCTCGAGTCTCAGTGGTTTTGAGTACAATGTTATTGGCTTTGGGTTCATCAAGTTTTATTTTATTCAGGATATCATGAGAGTTGATTGGTCCATGTCCGTAGTCCTGGAGGGTGGGTTTCTTCATCGGATTGACTTCAGTTTGAGCGGCATGAGATTCTTTTGATTTTAGAGAAACGTACGGCGCTGAGCACGATTCCATTGACGATACGCTTATCTGTAAATAAGTAACAGTTTTTTTTACCATACATAGGTTCTAACTCAAAATTTTCTTTATTCTTCTTATTTCAAACAGTCTTTCACAAGCTCTTTTGAATCGTCATGAATCTACCACTGGTTCAAGATTTTTATTGATTTGTTGACTAAAATCTACAAATTTTAGTTGATCTAGATTTAGACTTTCAGGCTAACTCTCAGCCGTCTTCTAAAAGGTAGAGTAAAAGTACATACCTCCCGGTCCCGAGAAGTGCTCGACGACTCCGAGAAGAGTTCTGGTCCAAGTTCCTGTACTGTGACGTTAGAGTGATGCTCACGGTGATGCTCGTCCAACCTCTCCTTCATTATCTTACACTGCTGCTGGTTGCAAGTCTGGTGTTGGACATAAATTGAGACTGTGATTTATTGAAATCAGTGCCGTTCAAAGGATTTTGTAGAAAATGATTCCGAGGGATGTGGATGTGGGAATGAATGGCAATATAATTTGTAAATTTGAACCTATTTCACAGCGCTATGAAACATACTGGATGCCAGCACACGTGTTGCTTCTCTTCTAAAATATAATATTCAAAGCAGTTAGGACAGCATAGTTTTTGCAACTGTAAACAGTCTCGTAAGTCATTATTTAAGTGGTATTACATTACCGTTAAAGCCTAAAATGTGTACTTAAGCCACAATAAAAAAAACTAACATGGGAAGACCTGATCTTGTCTCTGAAGCTCTTGATGTTCTTCAAATATCTGATGTTTACGTGCCGATCGTATTTCTTCCCGTATCCTCCGTCCCTGTTCCTCGCAGGCCAGTCGCGAGCCTCCTCTCTGTTTAGCAGAGCCCCAGTCTTTCTTGTCGAAATTCTTTGGAGAGGTACTGGTATGCTACTTTTAGCTTGATATGATGAAGCTAATGGTTAAAGTTGTGATTGTAGTATTAGTTTAGATATATCAAGTACTTATGTATTACTGTTACTGTTCTGTACTTTTCTACCTTTTTTAGTCATTTTCCAATTCACTTGTCTCTACTTCAGGTATAGATAAGATAAGAGCTGGTGACTACTTAGTGACTTACCTGATATCTTCCGAAGGCGGTCCTGTGTAACTCTATACTGGTTCTCTGGTAACGGTAAGGCCATGTCTCCCAGCGACCCTCCTTCGCCACCGGGAGCCGGTCGTGTGGTTTACTTTTTCATATCTATTGGTGTTATCGTGTTACTTAGAATTTGAGAATGTATTTCGTTCTTTAATTTGACATGATTGATGGGTTGTTGCTTAGAAACGAATAGAAGATTTTCTATATAGAGTATTCTCTTTGAGTATTATTCTAGATATGGAAGAGTTCGTATAAGTACCTACTTTGTGCCTGCTGTATTTTCTGTCTACGTTGCCTTTAAGAGGATGCCCAAGAAGCTTCTTGACTGTGCCTATACATACCATATTATTAGATTACCTCAAACACGCATACACATATTATACACTAGTTAATTCATTGTGTTGATAACACAAGTAAGAATAGTTGACATTAGCAATTCTATAATATAAGCTATTCCAGGAACTACATTGTCGAATTTTGTGCATTTGTATTAGTACAAAATTGAATGAGAACGTTTGGCCAAAATTTAGCGGCCGATTTAAACAAAGCAGTGCTAAGCACCTGCTTTGACGAATTCTAGTATACGAGCGACCTAAAAGTAAAGAAAAAATAAAAGACGTGTGGCACTCGGAGACTGCCGCGGTAAAGCTATTGCATAGCATTTTTTATCAACTTATGTAATTATAATTTTTTTTTTCTATTGTCCAAATTTCACTCGTGCCCTAACGCCAAAACTCTAAGCAGGCAATTCTAATATTTATAACCTCTTTGAACAGATATAAAATAAAAACTTTTTAATAATTCAAACTTAGAATCACGTCATCCCGCCACGGAGACATTCTCATCAACTGCGCGCGTTTGACATTTTGATACGTTTCACTGACTGGAACATTTTTTAAATACACGGTAATTTCGACCTTTTACCGTTTAACATTCAGCTCATATCCTCTTACATATTGTATTACTTATGGAATTTTACACTCTACATGGTTGTGATAAAAATAGTGAGGGGTGTTACGTTATTTTCGTTACGGAATTTCTGGATTCGGTCTCCACGCTCAAGGCCCGCGATAGAAGCTATGCACACACACACTCACGCCTTTTATCCCCGAAGGGGTAGGCAGAGGCGCAACTAGTGCACCCACTTTTCGCCGTTATGCCGTCCCATGATGTGATAGGGGGCGAGCTTATCGCCATATCGGGCACAAATTCCAGACTCCGAGCTGATACTGAATACTAAAACCCAATATCACTTTGGCCGACCCGGGAATCGAACCCAAGACCTCAGCATTGCAGTCGTACCACAATACAACTACGCCACCGAGGCAGTATGCAATAGCTTAAAAACAAATTTTATTTGAATAATAACACTAATTTATGAAACATAATATATTTGTTGTAGTTTACACAAACATACAACCAATCAGTGTATTACAATAAACTACACATTGCTTTTTTAAAACTTATTTATGGCATCAGCGTTGGTCATATCCCATGCATACCCCGGTACCCGCCACTGAAATATGCACGACTCGTGACTGTCGTTACTCATCGCAGCCGAAGTCGCATAGCGCCCGGTTGATGTAGAAGCGAGCCAACGAGTTCGCCCTATATCGGAACATCTCGATCTCGTAGATGTTCAGCTTGGTTAAGTCTTTTGTCAGGAACCTCGCCGTTGGACGATCTGTAGAATTGATATCGGAATTATAGGTTATGTACTGAATTGTTTTTTGTACACCATTACGAACAACTTTATAAAATACGTATGTATTTTTTCTTCATTAGAGCAAACTTTAAGAATATCTTTTAATTGTTGACTTCTATTTAAGTAGGCCCTTTGAATCGATACATGAAGATGGGTAATTTGTCTTCCGAAATCGGGATTTAAGATAGTTACACAAATCATATCGTTTAAGTCTAGAGAACACTCCTGAAAAAATACATTAGTTCATGCGTATTTACCATTTGGATCGACATGAAAGATCGGCAGCTGTGTGACGTCAGCGAAGGTGAATGTACTGCACAAGTCCATAGCGCTGGCGGGGCGCAGTGTGGTCGTCAGCCTGATCAAAGCTGCAAGAATCAATATCACAAACATATATTTTGTATAAAATAAAATTGAATTATTTTTCAAGTTGCTTGGTTCTCTTTTACATTATGGGTTTATTACTATACAATAACCTCAAACCACTTGTAGGGTAGCTGTGTATTTTGTGCGCCGCCCGAAGTCAACTTTATTATAATATCGTCTCTGAAATAGTCTTTCGTCTTAAATAGTAATATGTTTATATTCAATCAATCATATTATTAATCAAAGGAAATAGTTTATGTTTACGCAAGTCATTTTATCGCAATATGTGTTTCCTTCAGCTACCTACCAGGCATTTGACAAGAATTATAATTTTATCGCGAATTTGATTTTGTAGTCATTAATGATATCTTATGGTATATCTTATATTTACACGAGTTTCTTCGTGGTTTATACTTTTTATTGGTTAAGTTTTACCTCAAACATTTCGAAGATTTTACCGCCTTCATGGTCATGGGTAGGGACTCGGAGTAGTCATTAGCTTTAATGTTCTTCCCGGTTTTTAGATAGGTAGATACTATTCAGATCATTATTAACCGCTGTTATTAATTAAATATCACCACAAATATTTTCTTTCTTCACACAATTCCAGGCCCACAAAAAATCGTCTTTTATCAAATACGAGATGTTTACTACTAAACTATAACGAATGATTCTTTAAGTATGAAGTGGAGATCGTGTTGCCTGAGAATAGCTGGTGTGCTGGTAAATACAATACCGTACCAAGTTCTAGTGCGATTTGCTACTCACGATAAGTCCCATTGATGTTGTAGCTGTAGTACGTGTCCTCCCGGAAGGAAGCGTGTTGGATGAGCGTCCTCGTGGACTGCAGGTTCAGATCCGCGCAGTCGAGTGTAATAACTGTGGTGTCCGTCACCGGGTTGTAGCTGCAAAGTGCTCGGGGATTATTTGTTAAGAATTTTGTAATTTTATAGCTCAAATTGATAAAACATGTGACTGATACGTGATAACTATTAAAAATATGCATCATTGGCTTAGTACCCTACTAAGCCAATGGTGTGCTTTAGTGAAAGTGAAGCCGCTTATTGCATTTTACAAATAGGGCAATGGCGTCAATTTGCACAACGTGACATCAAGTGATTGTCTTAGTAGGTATTGATGCCTAATAAATAATAAATACCTACAAATTATACTGTACCTACCTAATCTTAGTGTACCATGGTTGCGTTAGTTGCAAAAGTATCGAAGTATCTGTATATTTTTGATTTGATTTGGGCGTGATATTATGATAATAGGAATTTAATACTTATAGCTTTAGCTTTTATTATTTAAGTGACTGTGCTTTAAGTAATAAATTTACTAGGCCATTTTTGTCTTTCTTTCTTAAGTACGTACTAAAACTCTGAGACGAAGCACTTGTCCTGATTCCTGATGATGAGGTTCTTGTCGATGTAGGTGGAGTTGAAGTAGGCTGCCTCGAAGCGGAAGCGTGGGCAGGTGTAGGTCGCAGGCACGCCGCCAACACGAGGGTCGCAGCGGGAGTTCGCAGCGAGATTAGACGCGATGCACTTCGTATTCTTCAGGGGGCAGGGTCGGATGACTTTAGACTGCACTTTGGATAAAATACCTATGAATGGTAAGAAAGATTAGTTACAAAATCATACCAGCAGTAGAGAAAATATTTCTTTATTAAATTAGATTTTAAAAAATTGTAGGTATCATGATTCATGAATAGGGAATGCAATCTTTTGAAAAAGTTGTTTTTGAAAATGACTTTTAAAAAAGAAAGCAATATATTAAGGGTAAGATTACTCCTGATATTACAGGCCAAGTACTCTGTGGCCGATAATGCTCATTCTGCCTCTACATTTGTAGGAAACACAGGCGATAGGCAGTTATTTGCTAACTTCGCTGAATCTCGTACAAAAATTGTACGAGACACAGCGGAGTTGAACGAGATTGTATTCCCTAATCATGAAGTAGACAGCATTGTCTGCAGCATGAATGGCATGATAGGGAGGTACCACTCATGTCTTAACTCACAGAAACTGTGATAAGATTAAAAATTAAAATACTTACCTGCACTGCAAAGAGTGACGAGGCAGAGTATAACAATCGCTTTGAACAGCATTTTGTATGCTGGTGACATTGGTGAAGCGCGAACCACTACTAGCCGACTGTTTAAATCATTAAGCATTGATTGTGACCAGTGATTAGTGAGGTTTGCACAAGTGTGGATCAGTTTCTATTGTTCGTGTTACATGTTTGTGATGGTCGTGAAATAGTGCTGTAGGTATTAACTGCTTCGTTTAAATTAAAGTCTATCCTGAGAGAGGATGTTTCGTTGCAATGGTCTGTACAGACAAATATTTTATTTACGACGTGAGTGTTATGGAGTTTTACTATGTGTTCATTTTATATGAATATAATTATAGACTGGAGTCTCTCTATTGCTTCGCGAATCTAAACCTTTTCTATCCTGGGGACGTTTTATTATCAAAAAAGTTCTCTAGTTAGAACTCTAGTTGCACATTGATTAGTCCCTTAAGGGACGAAAGGCGTGGAGTACCTACTTATGTAGGTAGGTACGCGCTCGAAAATTTAATTCTCTTTGACGCAATATATGGTAGGAACATACGCAATCGGCGAAGTTACCAGAATTGATTTAAATAATATATACAGGGTCATTTTGACATTGCGTTACTAAATGAAACCACATACTTATGTCCTTGAAAACAACACTTTCCATTCAGTTATTTTAACTATAGATGTAAAATAAAAATGTATAAGTTTCGAACAAAATAAATATCAATAAAAAGTAACTTTAAGTTTACACGCCCTAATGACACTACTACTACTCTAAGAGGATTCGTCGCAGCGGCAACATCATACTTTCAGTCAGAAATATACTCACGTACACGCCATATTCTCACCAAATTAAAAAATGTAACAAAAATCAGGAAATAAAATATCTATTTTTGGGCAAAATATTCGTTTCTCATGGATGGTTTTTGGCATAATGTTAGCAGATGCAAAGACGAGTATGTGGTTTCATTTATTAATGCAATGTCAAAATGACCCTGTATAATAATATATAAGCCTTTATTCAGACACAAACTTTACAAAATCATTTAACAACTTATGCTAACGACTCTTGCGAGTCGGAGACACCGACCACTTGGTCTGTTTGCCCTACCTTGGCAAAGGCCTCCTCCATTTCTTTCCGCTCAGTTCTATTTATCGCTTTTCTAGTCCATATTTTCCCTACTACGATCTTTATTTCGTCTTCCCATCTTCGAAACTGTCGACCTCGTTTTCTTTTCCTATTTCTTGGGTACCAAAACAATATGTTTTTACTCCACTTGTCAATGCCTCTCATTATATGGCCAGCCCATTTCCACTTGAGTTTTTTTATTCTTATTGTTACGTCTTCAATTTTCGTGCGTTTTCTTATGGTTTTGTTGTTTATTCTGTCAGCCTCCAAATAATATATAGGCGTTACACAAACTTTAGTTATTTATGAATGATAAACAGAACACCTGTTATGATTGTAACATTCAATAACGTTGTTTCTACCAAATACGCCCATAAATTCGAAATATTTTTTGGATCTATGCTGGCCGCACACGTTCGGATTCCTAATAACGTTTCCTGATAAGGGATTCAATTCTGAATAACGCGTGACTAGCGCAGACGTAGACAGAGTAAACAATATAGACTAATATATAGACTTATTGTCCTACATAAAGGGATGGTACTATAGAGGTATCGCTTATGAAAGAAAGTTTTCAGAGTTAAAACTATTAGGTAAGTGTCAATAACTTTACTAAATCCATTACAAAATGGTGCGGAACAGTGTGTGGTGTAGATTTACTCAATTCATTTGTCAAATTCTCCGTCTCATGTATGTGGTCACGGCATGTGTTCCTCTATTGTTTCCTTCATTTATGAGCGCAAACGTCTGGTTTTTGTATGTTCTTGCGAACCCGAACACACGGCGAAAGTTCGCAACGAGTCAGTTTTTGTTCCGTTTGAAAATAAGAACGTGTACGCTTTCCGAATCTGTATACCTGACCAGGAAAACTAAGGAAACCGAATATGTGTGGCCAGCCTGAATCGACGTTAGTCTGAATAAAACAAGATGTACAGGTTGATGCAAAACACAAAACATTTTAAAAATCGTTTTTATTTATTCATAACTATCGTACATTATTAATAATAATATTAATCAATTAAATACAATAATAGTTAGGTTATAACTGTCAGCGACACTCGCACTCAACAAGCCGTGTTCAGCCTAGTAAATGCACTTTTACACTCTCGTCGGCCGGTGTGCCGCGCCGGCTCGCCGCACATCACAACTAACGTGCAATGCCGTCCGCGACGCACCGGCAGCTCGAGTCTTGCAGTGTTAAATAAATTGTGCGGAAAGAATTTTTTTATGTCTTTTATCACAATACAATTTTATTGTATGTGGATTTAACTTGTGATTTATAATCGGTCTATTGGGGTATTTTTTGCAATAAGAAATAAATACTACAGCCTGTATATGCCCCATTGAACACACTTTATTTACTTTAGATTCGAATTATAACCAGTGTTTTTATTATTTAGAAAATTTGCAAGTTGATAATAAGTTCAAGCAGTAGTCAAATAATAAACGTATTAGTACATGTTCCGCCTCCATTACCTCATCGAATGGTAGGAAAAAATAGAGACTAGTTTACGCAATAAAATAAAAATCCCAATAGAATAACCATTTTTGCTGAATTATTATTAGATTACAAAAAAATATTTTGTGTTACATTTAGGGCCCGCGTTAGCGCAGTCGATGGAGACTGTGTTGGGTGGGACGATTATTGTGTGACGTTTCAAAATGACTAGATTTTTCTGGCAGTACAAGGTCAAGAGCGCTTATGGTAACCTGTCTTGTTCCTAAATTGAAAAAAAAGTTGGCTGTAGTTATCATGTTCTCTATATATTTAATTTATAAATATGTTTTAACCTCCGCTACAATTTATTAAACACGGTAATAAATATCGACACGTGAATTCATTTTTTAAGATGTAATTTACACATCGTAAAGCAAAAAACAGTTAATAGTCACTATTTTCATCGATTTACGACACTTATGTTTCATAAGCATTTTGATGTTATTGTCATAATCCATTGGTTTAAAAATAATATTTATGGATGTTATTAAATATAGTATATACTTTTTTTAACATGCTATAACCATTTGTTTTGGAAAATGAAACAATCCTAAAAGTAATTAAGTTAATTAAAAAAATTAAGGAAGACAGACACATAGATTTTCGATGCAAAATATGTTGTAATTTGGGTTATTTACGAAAACACTCAGTAAAATGCAATAAAGGATACACCTTAAACAAAGGAATTCACAATGTCAACACACCATCACAACGCTTTACACATTGTCTAGTAAAGCAAAAATATTACATCAAAAAACGTAAACAAAGCTACGCGAGTGCAATTCCGCTATTAGGGAAAATATTCCCGCAATGGGAGAGAAAATATATCGCATTCAATGAAAACACAACGGGAGACTACGTCTTATGTGTATTAATATAAATCGTAGGCCGCGTGTGCAGGGCGTTTTTAAAACTACGGCAAAAAATAGTTTATTTACTACCTACTTCTTCTGTATTTTTTGCGTTTTTTTACGGTATGTTTTGCGTTTTTAAAAACGCTCTGTCCACGCAGCCTCATATTTGGTGAGGCACTGTAGATGCTTGTACGAGTTTTACCACTGCAGGTCATGATAGATTTAAACTATGTAAATGGAGAAAATGTATGAAATATAGTGGTGTCGCGCGACTTCCCTCGCCGCGAATGCGCGTACAAGCTTATGAGTTCCAACGCTGTGCGGGGTGATTGGGTAACAAGTTTTTGTGTCGTTAACGTATTTTTAATTTACAACATTCAGTAGTCCATTAAATCTACAATATGGTTCTGAACGATAGATTTCATAATATTTTCAGTTAATATTGAAAGCTGCACCATTTGAAACGTTATTAATACTTTTCAAATTTAAAATAGTATTTATACAAATACATCGATAAATAACAAACACTCATCAGTCGTAAAAAAATTTTTTTGAAAAAAATAGAAAAGAAAAAAAAAATTAAAAGAAAAATTTTTTTTTCCTATATTTTTTAACAACGTACTTTTTGTCGCAGATGTTCGTCTGTAGTTGGTAACTGCGAGCGCATACACAATAGCAACGCCAGACAGAACTTGTGAAATACAAATGCACGTGTACACATTACAAACCCTAGTTATTGTTTCCCAAAACACCACGAATCCCCCAATCATTCCGCACACAACTCAAAATGCTACATCTCTAACCCACACTTCCGCTACCAATCATGTCCAACATATATACAATCTGTCCAACAAATATTTTCAACATACCAAACAATGCGTAAAACAAATAAATGGAGATTTACTAAAAACCAATTTCACTGTACTGACAACTTTACTTAAAGTAATTCACTAGAGTTCGGTGTCGAAGGTTCTCGAAATTGGTAAGTTGAATTGGGAATGAATCCCAGGTCCAATTAAAAGTTTAAGAATAATAAATCTCAGTTGTCAAATGGAGGCCCATAATTATTTGTTCCAAACCCCTTTGTTATTCTGACTGCCTCACCGTGTCAGTACGCTGACTGTTAAAAAGTAGTGTGATGTTTCCTAGATTGTATGAATACCAACAAGTGAATATCATGGATTGCTTTTTTTAACCAAGTAATTCGGTAAGTGACGCCCCTTTAGAGTTGGTCAGTCATCTACACTGGTAATACATCAGGTGTCCAGCATCTATTACATGGTAATTATAAAAAAATACTAATGAGATTCTCGACAGTCGCAGTACATTGAAAAAAGTTTTTGAAAAAACAGTATGGTACACAAAAAGACATATACACATATATATAAAAACACAGTATAGTTAGTTGTATAAAATGAAACTTGAAGCGTTAGAAAAAACAAGAGAAACATAATTAGTTAGTGATGTGAAACAGACATCGATAACGTCAAACATCGATGAAAAGTAGAGCCTTTTCTATAATGTAGAAAAATCGACAGTTGCATCGCACGACACTGGTCATCGACGTCTGCGGACGTCAAAAACAATAAAAGCGAAACCGTTAACATATCGACACGCGCCCGTCGACGTCGATGGCGTAGTGTTGCGACAATAATCACGAGTCTTACACAGCTTTAATCTCAGACGCATTTATCGAGCATTACCACGAACTATCCACAATAATTTCATTTACCACGTACACAGTTGCACACGCCGCACCCACACTAGCGTTCCTGCAATTGCACAAGACATATTCGCCTATTTAGACTAACAAATATGTAAAGACTCTTTAACAATGTAATTTATTTTTCTTGAGAAAAATATGGAATTAGATATAGTTTCCACAAATTTACAGAAAACTTGTATTTAATCTTTGTTTTTCTCTTTTAAATTTTTTTTATACATCATTATCGAAGCTGTGTTGTCATAGTCGCAAGCAGTTTTATCGAAGACTTCGGGATATACATTTTTACCCGACTGTCTTAGAATGAGATCTATGTCTTTTCTCTCGCTTACTCTTTTACAGAGTCTGAATCCCACCAGCACAGCCCAATATTATCGACTTTAAATCACAGCCAATTTATACGTGCTATCCATTTTTGTACAGTTAAAAGCATAAGTAGTTTTCTCTGATAACGGAGAATCGTATGTCAGTATTTTTTTTATAATCCTCTCCAATTTATGATTCATTGTATTCTTTGTAATATACAAAATACCACTTGTGTCTATGACTACACAATGTTTATGCCCGGGTAATCCCCAGTCCACAGTACAGGACAGTGTGGGAGCGACGTGTGCCCAACACAGCTCAAAGCTTCCTTAACAAGCACTTAACAATACAATATACGCCAATGATTTGGTTGTCTTTTATCTCCCGCGGCCAACGTTTTATCAAATATTGGTTATTTTATAAATTACTAAATCATTCGTATTTTGTGGTAGTTAGGACAAAAATAGAAATGAATTAACTAGGTTTGGAAACATAGAGTACGAAGTAGCCATCATATTATTTTTTAAAGAAATTACTAATACACCATTTTGCCTATGACTTCATCAGTCAATCATTTCCATTAAAATATTCTTGTAGCTATTCTATGCATTTTATGTTTCCAGACTTGGTCACCTCACATACTTTCCAAGTACCGGCAAAAACATTTTAAAGCCGCGTACCCCTTCTCAAAACAGAAGTTATTTCATACTATAGGAATGTCTCACTAAATGCATAACGCGGCTTTTCCTACGACTTAAGGGTGAGTTCACACGGTACTGTTTCAGCATGCAAGCAGTGTGGACATCGATTACTTGTGTGAATGTTATTGACATATACGCATGCTAATAACAGCACCGTCTAAATCAGTCCTTATTCTCTGTCACTAAAGACCGAGTTTCCAAAATGTTGACACAGCTAGACTACGGTTACAATATCAAAGTTCGAAAGTCATTTTTTTTATTGGAATTGTACTTAAACAAGGTCTCGTGTAAGGTATAAAAAATCTAGTTTATATGAATTTAAAAACTATTCATTTCTATTCATTGATCCTTCTTTTTGGATATATCGATACTTTAGCTGCAATTCCTAGCTTGTGTCACCTACAATCTAAGCTTACATCACATCACCAGTATACCGTTTTAAACACTATCCCATACTTTTAACAGGTTTATAGAAGCATTCATATCACTCATTATTTTTACCTTCCAATCATTCATCGATAGACGTACAGAGAAGTGGTTACGGTTTATTTGATTTATTAGTGAAAATGACAGTTAGAAGTTTAGTTTATTAGTTCTTGATGATTTTATTAGTGACCTAGAGATGTGGCACAAACATATGATTGATTCTTAGAGAATGGCAGTCAATTACGTACTCGGTAATGTCGAACCGATTCGTTGTACATTTTTAAGATTATCGATATTTGTGTAACATCTCTAAGTGTTAATGTATGGTAATAATATATAAATTGAACGGCGACTGCCGCGGGAGATCCATCTCTACAATTGTGATACACATCACCGCTCCGGAATCGACCCCGGCGCCCGTACGACCAGCCTCTCACCTACCTATGCTCTTAACAAATTATAGCGCGTCAGTAAGTCGATATAGATGAATCGTGGAGTCGACATCGGTTCCGAACAACACCAACCGCTCGAGCGTTTATCGATAAAACTTGCAGACAGTAAACATTTTCGCCCGTCACTACGAATAGTATGGATTTTAATTCCATTAAATAAACTGTATTAAAAATTTAAGTAAATTAAATAATAATGATGTTGTCTGCAAGTAATATTAATAATCCAAACACAGTACGAACTACGCCAATCCGCGTTGGCAACATAACGAACAGCAGTGGCTTCGTGTGGCGGGGCGAGGCGACGTGTGGCGGCTAGCGGTGCGGCGGAGTGGCGGTGCGGCGGAGTGGCGTGTGGCTAGTGTGCGGACGCGTCGGTCTGCGTGGCGCGGGTGTGGGTGCGCGCGCGCATGCGCCGGCGCTACGACGCGGAGCTGCCCCCTCCACCTCCCCCGCTGCTACCACCAGCGCCTCGGGAACCCTCTTCGCGCTGCTTGCTGATGTACACCTGGGATGCAAGTAACATATATCTACATTGATATAACAGCCCGCAAACAACTTGACCATAATGCCGCAGTGTTTTTTTTATGTACGTCATTGTACCTTCACTATTATATAGTTTTATTTAAATAACGTGAAAGTTGAATAAGTACCCTTGCAATTTAGTTTATATCTGTTCTACGGAGACCTAATGGAAATATCACATAATTTTTCAACGTGAAATACTCTCACATGAAACCTTTTAACCTGGGTAAGCAAATATAACACTATATAAAGGTTTAAAAGACTAAAAGCAATGCCACACGATGCGTTGACGGTGCGGTGCTGCGACATCATACGTATAAATTATTACACCATGTCAACCGACGCGTTAGGTCGCCGCGCGGCGTCGCACCGAAGCGCGCCGGACTTGCGACTCGAGAGACGAGGCGGGGCGGGGCGGGGCGGGGCGGGGTGATGCGCTACATGCCGGAGTGACAACGTGCCGCCACTGCAGTATTCTTTGCAGTGGTGACACGGCAGCGACTATATAACCCCTAGACTCCTAATAACAGACGATCGGCTTCGGGCAACACATCTGACAAATAGATCCAATGTAGCTTACCGTTCAAAATCTTCAAGTCAGTAGCAACCACAACTGTGAGCTGTAAATACTTCCGTGTTTGCGAATAAATAACTATTGTAATGAACCCGTGCACAATAAAATGGTGTGGTATAAATAGCCATAATTCAAATTTTATGAAAAATGGCATTACATTTCACAGGTAAGGCAATAACGACACATAATCACATTTTATTTAATATTTTACGGAGTTCATCTTAGACTGGCCATTTGAGTGTTTACGCGCCATCTTGTTATATTTGCATCTCTTTCCGACGAAAGTACTTTTTACATTTTCTATTTCGTTTTGTTTTTTAACATTAAAAGTAAGTGATACACCAAAAGGATTTGTCGATAGTTCTATCGATAAAATTAAAAATAAAAGAAACTATCGCCCGAATACTCAAACGCTACTCAACTAATCAATTTATCTGAGGCCTATTTAATTTTAACAGGCTTCTTATGTTAAATGGTTAGTTCATTAGTAATAGTTACTTCATTTTAAAAATGATTAGGATATATTTTTGACTAGCGGTATCAGAAATAAATGTTATTAGGATAATTTTTTATTTTGTTTGTTGATTATAACGATTGTTTTGAGTAATTCTTTGTGTTATTCCTGCAAGTCAGCTCAAATATTTTTGTTAATGTCGATGAGACTTACTAAGCGCCATCTGTCATTCGATAACATAAAGAGTTTCGTTAAAATATTAATATGTTTAATAAATAATAATAATATTACTATAAAACTTTATTACATAAAAGTAATATCGATAAAAAAATCGTGTTTTCATTTAACTCGTCCTATCCCTATGCCTATGTTTCCAAGGTTATATAATGCGATAAGGTGTTGGAAGAACCAATCATAATGCAGTACCCCGCTTCCTCAAACCTCAGGTAGTTGACAGAATTAATTTGAAGAGAAATATTGAACACTAGCTTTTGCCCACGGCTTCGCCCGCGTTAATAAGTTTTTCCGGGCTAAAAGTACATAAAAACCTTCCCGTTGAATCACTCTATCCAACACATTTATTTGGATAAAGATTAATATTATGACGATGATACAACTCTTAACAAATAATGCATTCATTTCGACCAAATTTGATTACCATAAAAACGGTTCTAGTGAGTTAATCTTAAAAGATAGACATATACTGTCGCGGACATTTTTTTAGATCATTTCAAGAGGAATAATTCTTTCATACATATATTTTTGGTATCTTGAACCGTTTTCGCAGCGCACGCAATGAAAGCCCTCAAGGATGAATAATTTTCCCCGCTTTTTTCACATTTTCCATTATTTCTTCGCTCCTAATAGTAGCATCGTGATGTTATATAGCCTATAGCCTTCCTCGATAAATGGTCTATTCAACACAAAAAGAATTTTTCAATTCGCACCAGTAGTTCATGAGATTAGCGCGTTCAAACAAACAAACAAACAAACAAACAAACAAACAAACTCTTCAGCTTTATAATATTAGTATAGATTAGGAGTCTAGGGGTTATATAGTCGCTGTGACACGGTGTCTCAAATGTGAATTGTGCGCTACAAATAATTAACATTCTTTCTTGCGATAAGTACCGATAATATAGATATTGATTCCTTAATGCAATTGAGGGTGAAATCCAAAAACGTCTTTTACTCCTACGTTTAATTCGACGGTGATGTCGTAATAGAAGCAATAAAACAAGTTTCTTTCTATCCATTGTTAGCAGACTGCAGTGACCCTACACACTTGAGTCATTGTGGCGCCGTGCCGCACCGCGGTAAACAGCATTGCGCTCTGGTGCCGCACCACTTGTGTAGCACCCTATACCTCGAGTTCATTACGGCGACGTCGCATCGTACCGGTAACGCATCGTGTGGCCTCGTTCTTAATGTGAAGTCTACTTTGTAATGAATGAGCTGTATAGTGTATAAGGATGTGTGGTGTGTACATACTTGCAGCAGCCGGTACTTGCTGACGGAGAGGTGCTTGAGATGCGGCTGCATGCGCTCGTCGCCCAGCGCGAAGGTGAAGGCGACCATGCAGAAGACGGCGGCCTTGCGCACGGCGGAGTTGTGATGGTCGGCGAGCTGCGCCACGCCCTCCATGAGCGCGGCCACCAGCTCGTCGGGCAGCTCGGTGGGGCGCGCCTTGGCCACCTCGGCCGCCAGCTTCAGTGCACACAGCGACGTCGGGAACCCGCGCGTGCGCAGCACCGGACGCAGCAGCGCCAACACCTGCAATAAATCAACAATACGCATACGTGTTATACACTGTCACTGACAGCCTTAAGGGCCGCCTATACCCGAATGACGTCACGCGTTCGCTTCCCCTCAAGACTAGTCGTCACTACACTCTCCCCATATCTCCACATCTAATATTACGTCAAATTTGACCGCCATCTAGTGAAAATTAGGAAACAACTTTCAGCGACTATAGCGATTTCACACCATGAACCTAAGAATATTAGATGCGGCATAATATTTCATTTTTCATTTTAATTAAATACAAAATCAGAATGAATCGTTAATAACCTGATTTGATTGTTTAATTACTTGTGATTATTACATGATCTTTTTATTTGCGAATTCGACCTTGCTTAGGCGAAAAATATTGTTAACTTCGTTTCCAGCATTATAAAATATTTTTAGCGCGACCTGTACTTTGTCACTCTAATTACAATACTGTTGCGATGGTGCATTATTATATATGGACATGTCAGGAATAGTGTTTTTCAGGAGAGCGAAAAAAGATTCAAATCAATGTACTAGAAAATATATTTACCTAATAAAATAGCGAACGTTTACGAACTGTAAATGGAAGTACAAAACCGACACAAGAGCCACACGTGGATAAAAAAGAAAACTTTTACAACCTATAATTTAATTCGTTATAATATGGTAAAAAATATAAAATATGGCTTCCAGTCGTTTATTTTTTAAATCAGCGTGGCAGAATATGCCTTATTTTTAAATGATATTTGGAGTTTTTGTATATAATTGAAGCAAAGTTATGAGGTTATGTTCCCTGAATTTTATATTTGTTTCTATTGAATATTAACTTCAAACCTTGTTTAATTTTATAAATTATTCAATGAGACATTTCTAAGTTCTTTTGGACCTTATACTTATGTATGTTTTTATAGCTAGCACAAAAATGTTGCGTTACATTACTATTTTGAATAATCATAAAATGGTTTTGTAAGAATACTTTCTTCTTCTTCTTTTTAAAAATGGCTTAACCGTTTCATATAGTATTGCATGAGAGATGTCAAGTGGCGTCGTGTACAAAATGTATGAGAACTTAAATTATCTTCATAATTTTTACTTTCGTGAACTCTTCAAATCTTTTATAGTTATTCTGCTATTCGGGACTTAGACAGGTTATAAGGGGTTTAACTAACACGACTTTGTCATATTCTTACACTAGTTTTTGCCCGCGGCTTCGCCTGCATTAAAGAGGTTTCCTGTATAGAAATCACTTTATATACAAAAACTATAATTTTTTTAACAGTATTCGTTACACAAACAGATCGAGAGATCTTGCAATATAGTCGGTCAGCGACACTTTGGTACGAAACGCCTTTCCGTCTAGTATAAGTAGTTCCCCGACTTTTGTCAGAAAGGCACTCGCGGTCACAATAGAACATACATATTATTTCTCTACTATATTATGCATGTATCATACATATAAACCTTCCTCTGGAATCACTCTATATATAAAAAAAACGCATGAAAATCCGTTACGTAATTTTAAAGCCCTAAGCGTACATAGGGGAATAGGTGTTACAAATATTAATATTGTGTAAACTAAACGTAATTTTAAATGTCATTGTCAAATGTGACGTTTCTCTCTCTGTTCTGCCTCTTTCCCTGTCAACTTGTAACGTTGGATATTTAATTGTTTTTTCTAATATAAGCAAGTTAAATCCTCTGTGGCCGTAATTATTTCACCAACATAACCTACAATAGGGACAGACAGAGGAAAGCGACTTTGTTTTATACTGTTAAGATATTTTAAAATAAAGTCCCCCGCCACACACTAAACTGTAACCCCCGATTTTATAACATTAGTTTTTGAATCGTCTTCCATTACGAAAAAAAATTAAATACGAATTTACATGAAATATAAAATATTTTGAAAACCAAAAAAATAATTATGCTGCATAGCCTTGTACAGTATAGTAAAGGGGCTAAATATTAAATAAAAATAAGCGATAAAATAACTGAATAGTCACCAAATAACATGGTATTACGATGAGGGGAAAGAAAAAAATATAGCAAGGTGACTCCTACTATGCGGCTACTTACACCATTACACTTAAAGCAATATTTGAAATGTTAATTATTCCATATTTTTTTAAACAATTTTGATATTTTCACAGAAGAATTTATTTCATTTGCTGTTTGTCGCCACATGCCACTTCTTAAATATCTTTGCAAAATAAAGCTCCGATATAGTTATTGAATTGAATGAACATTGATTATGGCCATATTTTAAAGTTCTAAAATTTATGCTTATTACCTACTACAGTTTGTGGCCAGTCATGCCCAGCGGTTTTTCATTTTGAAGCCCTTAAAACGAGCAAAATCTAAGTCGTAGCAGCTTTGTTATTTTTTAACATTGGATATAACTTATGTACACAAAACAGTGTCCAGATATCAAATTTGAGGTCGATTGGACTTAAAACAAGGAAATTAAAAATCGCGGCCACTTTTTCCATTCTGACATTAGTTCAGTCTTTTGTAACCAAAGTTATCCCAGATGTCAATTTTCAGGTCAATTGGCCTTAAAACAAAGAAATCCTAAATGGCGGCCACCTTTTTAAATTCTGACATTGGTTCAGTCTTACGCAACTTAAGTTATATCCAGATATCTATTTTAATGTCAATTGAGCTTATAACGAAGAAAGTCAAAATGGCGGCTACTTTTAAAATTCTAACATTACCTGCGTCAAGATCTTGTAATCAACGGCAAGCCTAAAGTAGCGAAAGAAAAACAATCTGTAAATGTTCAGTTTTCACACATTTTGCAGAAATAGGCCCGAGCTATATTATGTTCACTCTTGGCAGAGTACGAACACTTTTTTGAACGTACATGTACGCTCCTGGCACGCGAGAGCGTAAATGACAAATGAAATAATTACTCTTTTAATAAATCGTGTTTTTTTTTACGAATATGCGGACTCAATACTCATTTGCCGCATTCATTATGTCATAGAGCCCAGACAGCGAAAACAGGAATTTCGTGGCATGACAACATGTCAATGTAAAACTAATTATAATTATTACTTATTATTCTACAAATAACCGAGAGAATCAATGTGGCAAAAATGTGGATAATATTATTTTAATACTTATTTCAGTCATTATTTTGTTCAAATAGAATATTTTATTGACGTAAACACGACAAAAAAATTGCGTACGTCCATTCCTTGGAACGGCGCTCGCCGTACTTCCCCTGTCGCCCGGCAGAGACCCGCTTCAATAGTCCGAGCGGAAACTCGAAAAATGTAAATAAATGACTTAAAATTATCGTAAATCAAAAAAACATTTCTGCAATATCTATATATATAAAAATCAATTGCTGTTCGTTAGTCTCGCTAAAACTCGAGAACGGCTGAACGGATTTATCTTATCTTGGTCTTGAATTATTCGTGAAGGTCTAGGGAAGGTTTAAAAGGTGGGAAAAATTCAAATAATTGCCGGGAAAATCCTCAAAACAGCATTTTTCTATTTCCCATACAAACGTTTTCTAAATAAAATGGTGTAATTTATTACCGCTGCATAAAGTTCAAATTCGCGTGCGCGTTAGTAATCTTCTGACATCTATTACAAATTGTCGATAGGGCACGTAGAGTTTCGTGTCAGTGTCGTATTTAATGATGTTATGTAATTTAGAGATTACATTGACGATGAGTGGTATAAATGTAAAATGTTAGGTACTTGTTTTTTTTTTTTCAGTAACAATTCGATTTGATAAAAAAATAGAGCAATTTTAAAAGATATATTAATTTATGATAATCCACCAAGACGTCTAGTCGACAATAAATGTGTTCTCTATTAATAAATGTAAGTTTTATATTCATAAATACATTGATGGAAAAGTTGATACCCAATATAAGTGAAAGTACTAGTTTTTTATTTCGTTTATATTTTTCTTAATAAATGATAAATAGAAAATCTAATTCTGCAAAATTAAAGTTAATGAATCAAATTATTATATACATGTCGGAGACAGAGTGGCGGCCGATATCGATACACGTAGGTTCACATAATAAAAGTCACCAATGAATTATCTTCAACTCGCTATTTATTGTTCGTTCGTCAATTATTACGTAATCGAATGTTCACAGAGTACAATACCACGTCAGGAATAGTTATTAACTTTGGTTATTATAACACACTGCATGTCGAGACAATTACTTAACCGTTTGGTTAAGTGATTATAATCAACTCACCTAGTAACAACTCGAAATAACATAGTAACCGCTTTACTAAGCACTGACCGATATGAACACCACCATAGTTACCACATAGTATTGAACTGCACCGAACTACTTGCAACACAACCGAACTTAATGACGACAGACTAAGACTGTTTCTTCAAATGATTCGGCACCCCTTTATACACCCAACTGTAACTCCCACTACGAGTTCTACATACCGACTGGTTTGTCGCACGATTATTATTTTATCTTACCCGACGTAATATATTCAGACACCCTCAATGTGATTAATAAAAATTATAATTCCTTTTTATACTTCCTTCCTGTCCCGACACGGCCATTCTGGCAAGACACACGTCCTCGTGTGTTACTCTGAATGACACAAAGTACGATCATCACGTAAACTTAACAACACTCTTCAAAACAACATAGTTAGTACCAAAAATGTGATTAATAAAAATGATAATTTCTTTTTATACTTTCTTCCTGTCCCGACACGGCCATTCTGGTAAGACACACGTCCTCGTGTGTTACTCTGAATGACACAAAGTACGATCATCACGTAAACTTAACAACACTCTTCAAAACAACATAGTTAGTACCAAAAATGGATGAAGGTCCGTCTCGATTGCCAAACGCAAACTACATAATCTAACCAATTAAGCCCTGCATGTGACCTCTGCCAGTAACCTCTAGTTACTCTCATCTCTTTCAAACTCTATGGCTTCCTTTGAAACCAAACCACCGCCAGAACCACCCGCGCACCGTGCATTCACCGATTGCTTACATAGCAAATACCGACTTCCAACGGACTATTAAAGTCCACTCCAGGTCATCATGCAAACTTAATTACTATCACTGCCACTTGTCTGCTACAATTTCATCGATCATCTCAAAACGTAACCTTCAAGCATTTTTCGCTAACGCAAGCTTCATGAAAATTTAACACCGAATAAATGACAATTTAAAATTCCAATTAAAGTGTAAGAACCCAACCAAAATTTTAAAACTTAGGAATTAATGCCGTAATGAATTTAGAATTATTTCTGCAGTCATACCAGTGACCATAATCGATAGGCAAAGAAAGTTATCGCTGTAACCATTTACACAAGTTATAGTATAGTCAGTTACTTCCATTGTTCAAACGTTAAGGAAAAGCTCGCAATGTGTCTCCCTAAGTGCAAGGGATTTAAGAAACAAATCTAATTTTAAAATTCAGTTAAATCACGTATAGTGACATGATACTCCTGACATGTGATCGTTCTCTTACGTATGTTTTACAAAATAGACAGCACCCCCAAATCGCCCTTCCGCCATCACTTCCTAGTACCTCCTAACAAGAGAGAAGTAGTGACGGTAACAAACTCTCAAGGATACAGCTGTCCAATAGTTATTAGAACTGTATACAATGCAAACAATTCTTATCTAAACGGAGATCAGTGCCACTGACGATCAGCAGCAATCTTCCCTCGGAAGCGGCTCAGTAGCTGCACTGCACTGCACACTGTCTTCGAACCGGAGTAGACACGTCACACGCGGCACCACCAGCAGTAATTTCCAATGCCTGCAAACAGAAAATATACGCAGCAGCATCACATCGCTCGGCCTATTCTGACCTTACATTAAGACTCTTCCTAACTACTACAATCACTATTTCAGTTATGCTTGTTTACCATCAGGACCAAATTTGCTACAATGATTCAGACCCAGTGGAGGATGATCACGCTATAGTTACAACACAATACACAAGACACATATAGTGAGCAGATTGTAATTTATTTACTATTTTCACAATATAAGACTGGTCGAAGTCACGTCATCGATTTGATCACACAGCCATTCTTAACCACATGGACTTGATCACACAGCCATTCTTAACCACATGGACTTGATCACACAGCCATTCTTAACCACATGGACTTGATCACACAGCCATCCTTAACCACATGGACTTGATCACACAGCCATCCTTTACCACATGGACTTGATCACACAGCCATCCTTTACCACATGGACTTGATCACACAGCCATCCTTTACCACATGGACTTGATCACACAGCAGTCCTTAACCACATGGACTTGATCACACAGCCATCCTTAACCACATGGACTTGATCACACAGCTGTCCTTAACCACATGGACTTGATCACACAGCCGTCCTTAACCACATGGACTTGATCACACAGCCGTCCTTAACCACATGGACTTGATCACACAGCCGTCCTTAACCACATGGACTTGATCACACAGCCGTCCTTAACCACATGGACTTGATCACACAGCCGTCCTTAACCACATGGACTTGATCACACAGCCGTCCTTAACCACATGGACTTGATCACACAGCCGTCCTTAACCGCATAGATCTTGTACAAGATTTTAACCACAAAGATCCTTTTCGAGATATTTTACTGGAACATTCACCACACAGATTTATTGCGAGAGCAGGCTCATCTACTTTGTTCTAGCGTTGAACGTTTCAATCACTACTTCACTTTCAGGCTTTTCCACAATCAATCGCAGGGACAAATAAAAAAAAAACTCAACACAACAAAATGAAAACTTCTCACCAAAGTGCAAGAATCTTCAAACCCCTGATGTCCAAATCCTCTATCACCGCAGTTAATGTCAGATCCACCAAAGGATCCCGCAGAGGCTCTTCAGTAGTCACAGCTTACGGCGTCTTCTAACGCTGAATACTTTAAGTACTCCCTGCAAGGATCTCCAGTTCCTGCAATCAAAAATATCGCAACAGCATCAAACCGTTCACCCTATCCTGAACTTAAATCAAGTCACGCATCAATCTTTGAGCGGGAATTCAGTAGTTATCTTAATATGAGGACAATCACAAAATTATCGCACGTCTCGGTCTTAATTCAAAAATTTTAAACAATGGGAAACATTGACCATGGAAGGCTAGCAATCCTTCAGACCCAACACTATACACCTAGATCACTTTTGTAAACCAATGCTATGCACAGTCATAGTTTCCAACAACAGGTACCTACTTGTCCATAAGTTTAAGGACGGTTCTGTACTAACATAAACCACGAATAGCTCGTTAATCCATGGCTGCACATGCCCTATTAAACAAGATCTCAACATTTGTAAAGGTTACCAAGAAATAAAAGAAATCACATAAGTTGAATTACGGTAGGACTTCCCTTTAAGGAATCTTTTTATGCTAAGTAGTTAGTAGTAGAAATTAAAAGTTTTACCAATTGAAGCCATGAACGATATTTTGTACTTAAAACTATCATTTAACGGAAAATATTTGAACCTTCATAAGTACTCAACAAGTCAAATATCACTAACATTATATCTGGACAGCAATCTTATTGACACAAAACACATCCACTATGCGAATTACACAAGAAAATTGCTATACTTTTCTTTTTACACTATACGGTACTTGACTTACATCCACAAATAGATTGTTACGTACAAGAACTAGGTACATGATTACTAAACGAAATTCCAATATTTTTAGAGATAACCAAAAAATAATAATAAAGGAAACCATAACCTTCAAATAAGGATTATGGGTCATACGATACCAAACTTCCTGTAGTGCTGCAGTAAGCATATCTGTCTTCATATATAGCCACACATGATACGCGATGCAATAGTTAGCATCAACCGGTACTAGACAACCGTACAGTCATGTCTGGGACACCAACTACGACGCACCATACGGCAGCACATCTACCGGAACGCTTGAGCACCAACAGGAACGTTTGAACACCAACAGTTCAATCGCGGTACACACGCGATTCTCTTTCATTCGAAGTCGTATGCACATAAAATCACAAATGACCATGCGATAGTTATATTTCACACGTTGTCACTTTTATTCATGTTGTAGTCTTGTTCTTATTCCGACATTACTCAATGCAATTTTTTTCTTCATGTAAATTGCGGGTACTTAAATAGCTTCTCCATAGTACCATTAATTGCATTTCACATATCTGCGGGAATAGGCTCATCCCACCTTCTGATGTCGGAGACAGAGTGGCGGCCGATATCGATACACGTAGGTTCACATAATAAAAGTCACCAATGAATTATCTTCAACTCGCTATTTATTGTTCGTTCGTCAATTATTACGTAATCGAATGTTCACAGAGTACAATACCACGTCAGGAATAGTTATTAACTTTGGTTATTATAACACACTGCATGTCGAGACAATTACTTAACCGTTTGGTTAAGTGATTATAATCAACTCACCTAGTAACAACTCGAAATAACATAGTAACCGCTTTACTAAGCACTGACCGATATGAACACCACCATAGTTACCACATAGTATTGAACTGCACCGAACTACTTGCAACACAACCGAACTTAATGACGACAGACTAAGACTGTTTCTTCAAATGATTCGGCACCCCTTTATACACCCAACTGTAACTCCCACTACGAGTTCTACATACCGACTGGTTTGTCGCACGATTATTATTTTATCTTACCCGACGTAATATATTCAGACACCCTCAATGTGATTAATAAAAATTATAATTCCTTTTTATACTTCCTTCCTGTCCCGACACGGCCATTCTGGCAAGACACACGTCCTCGTGTGTTACTCTGAATGACACAAAGTACGATCATCACGTAAACTTAACAACACTCTTCAAAACAACATAGTTAGTACCAAAAATGTGATTAATAAAAATGATAATTTCTTTTTATACTTCCTTCCTGTCCCGACATACATTTTCCATGTCATGTTGTTCAGTCATTTTAAGGTAGTAGTTAGGAATTGTAAAACATGTATTTTCGCGGATTAGGAACGGGTGCCCCTTAAACATGAGAGTATATAAATTTTTAACCATATAGCAAGTCGACAGCAAAAAGTCGCGTTGGTGTGAGTGAGACGACACTATGAAAACGTAGTGATTATTTATTTATGAAGCTCGATATTACATTAATTGCGAAGTACTATGGTGTGTTACCTGGTGTGCGGGCACCGCGTTGGCGATGTGCGGCATGCCAGCCTCGACGGCGCGCATGACCTCCTTGTTGAGGGACTCATAGGCGTGTATGAGTTTGAGCACGATGAGGTCGAAGTAGTCCTGCCACTGCGGACGCGTCTCCTCGCGGCGACACAGCCACACCAGCACCTTCACCGCCTCGGCCGCCGCGCGCTCCTGCGCCGTGCCCCAGCCTACAACCAACACGACGAGTTGAGAGTAAATGTAAGGAGAACTGTTTTCATATTATTTCTACTTCCGATGACCAAAATTTTGTGAAAATTTTAATACTACTTTTGTAATTAAAAAAACAAGATCTGAAATGTTAAAAAAATTGTATCAAATAATTATAAAAGAAAATATAATTTACGGCATCCATTATCTGAGTGACGAGACGAGCTTGTTGTTTGTTGTATTCCATAAATTGAAGAAAAGCCAGAGTGATCACTCACCGGAAGTCTGTTGTGCGTTGGTACCTGCTTCGGAGTTCTCCTTGTTGCCGGAGTTCTCGTCCATCGACAGTACTGCTAGGGCCACTCGCACTATATTCCTACAAGTAATGCCATTTATTTTAACGCTTGCATTTATTTTATTTGTAGTTCCCTACATGCATGTCATTTGCATGTTTAAAATTTTTGTGTGGACATGATGAGGGAACTAACAAATCGTGAAAGTTCTGGGACATTATCTTGGATTTTAAATGTTAATGTAAAAAAAATATTTAAAAGGACATTTATTTATTTTATATTGCATTAATATAATTCCAATATCTGTAAAAATGTGTCTGTAAACACTAGCAGGCATTATTGTGTGTGGTGTGTGGTGTGGTGCTCACTTGAAGTACTCGTTGGGTTTCCTGCAGTCTCCGTACTTGAGCAGCTCGTGCGTGGCGAGCAGCAGCCGCTCGGCCGCCTCGGGCGCCGCGCGAGACACCTCCAGCGAGCACAGCGCCTCCAGCACCTCCGGCTCGCGCAGGCCCGCTGCAACCAACCACACACTCACTCGCACTCAACACTACTATACTACATACTATACAAATAATGACACACAATGATGCACTCCAATTTGAACGGGCCTTTCGTGGAATTAGGAGACTTTAATTATTAATTGTAGTGTGGATCACTTATATGTAATTAATGGGTATTTACAGAACTAAAACACAAGCGGAAGGTTGCACACTTGGACTGTAAGCGATTAGGGAAGTTCGGCGCGTCATCTGATTGGCATTATTTATAACCATCAACTGGACCGTATTGTGCAAAATTATAGTACTTCAATTTAGAACAGTTATAGGTTGAATCATTTCTGTGAAATAGTCTATCATCTTACAATACAGAATTTTATAAACAAGCCAACTACAATACAATTCGCACTCACATTTGGTGACTATGTATCCATTCTCATCCATCTCATAAGGTTTCATTTTGTCGCGACCCAGATTGCTTGAGTTGTATTCCCTGTAACATTCACATTAATTTATACACACAAACAGTCCTGACCCCCAAACTATAAAATATTACTGTTAAAAAAAGTATTGTAACCGTGAACTTGATTGCATAACTTAAAACAACCTTATTGACCGAAAAGGGTCCATGGACTGACGGACAACGATGCTTCACAATTTTTTAACGGTTATGAACGATTAAGCCAACTTTAACTATATATTTTAAGGCCAATTTTACCATTAAACAATGACTATCATACCCATGATGGTGCGGGAAGTCCAGCCTGTTGTGGGTCGGGACGGGCGAAGATTCCTTGGTGCTGTTAGCCTCTTCCGAGCTGTCTGCTGACGCGGCGCGGCCCAGGGGATCTCTGTAAATATACAACTGTTATGAATATATCCACACTCTATAACCTTGTTTAAAACTGTTAGCTTTGATACGCTTTTCCTGAGACGATACTTGAGCGTCTTCTCTTTTACGCAGCGGCGGATACTAAGCTCACTTACAATACAATACAAATAGCCTTTATTTCTGATAGTACTATATATATACATTACTTTCTTATTATTAATCTTATTATAAATCAGCAGTACAATAATAAGAATTCTAGTCTTCGACATCGGTAGCAACTATCAGCTTGCACTTTGGCATAGGCCTCCCCTAAGGATTTCCATAATTTTCTGTCTGCCGCTTTTCTTTGCCGTATGGTTCCTGCAATTTTTTTGATGTCATCTTCCCATCTTATCTTTTGACGACCTTTCCGTCTTTTGCCATCACGAGGGTACCACATAGTAACATCTTTCTTCCATTTATTTCTGCTGTTTCTTACCATATGACCTACCCAGTTCCATTTAAGTTTTTTAACTGTGTATGTGACGTCTATAACTTTTGTTTTGCTTCTTATATTTGTTAATTTAACTTTGTCTCTTAATTTTATATTTAGACATTAACGCCCGAATACTCAAACGCCACTTAAATATTTGAGATGGCCTTGCGGATTTAAGCATTCGTTATTGTTGAAATTGGTATACTGAAACGTTACTTATCTCCTAACCTTAAATTTAAGGCGACTCAGTTTAAATGTCTGCTTATTGATTCAAACGGTATTCACAAACACTGCTTAAAGTTTGACAGCTATGTAAGGCCTCCTCATATGGATGTTAATCAAGATTAAGGGCCACCTATACCCGAATGACGTCACGCGTTCGCTTCCCCTCAAGACTAGTCGTCACTACACTCTCCTCATATCTCCACATCTAATATTACGTCAAATTTGACCGCCATCTAGTGAAAATTAGGAAACAACTTTCAGCGACGATAGCGATTTCACACCATGAACCTAAGAATATTAGATGCGGCATAATATTTCATTTTTCATTTTAATTAAATACAAAATCAGAATGTTTAATTACTTGTGATTATTACATGATCTTTTTATTTGCGAATTCGACCTTGCTTAGGCGAAAAATATTGTTAACTTCGTTTCCAGCATTATAAAATATTTTTAGCGCGACCTGTAGGTACTTTGTCACTCTAATTACAATACTGTTGCGATGGTGCCTTATTATATATGGATATGTCAGAAATAGTGTTTTTCAGGAGAGCGAAATAAGATTCAAATCAATGTACAAGAAAATATATTTACTTAATAAAATAGCGAACGTTTACGAACTGTAAATGGAAGTACAAAACCGACACAAGAGCCACATGTGGATAAAAAAGAAAACTTTTACAACCTATAATTTAATTAGTTATAATATGGTAAAAAATATAAAATATGGCTTCCAGTCGCTTATTTTTTAAATCAGCGTGGCAGAATATGCTTTATTTTTAGATGATATTTGGAGTTTTTGTATATAATTGAAGCAAAGTTATGAGGTTATGTTCCCTGAATTTTATATTTGTTTCTATTGAATATTAACTTCAAACCTTGTTTAATTTTACAAATTATTCAATGAGATATTTCTAAGTTCTTTTGGACCTTATACTTATGTATGTTTTTATAGCTAGCACAAAAATGTTGCGTTACATTACTATTTTGAATAATCATAAAATGGTTTTGTAAGAATACTTTCTTCTTCTTCTTTTTAAAAATGGCTTCACCGTTTCATATAGTGTTGCATGAGAGATGTCAAGTGGCGTCGTGTACAAAATGTATGAGAAATTAAATTATCTTCATAATTTTTACTTTCGTGAACTCTTCAAATCTTTTATAGTTATTCTGCTATTCGGGACTTAGACAAGTTATAAAGGGTTTAACTAACACGACTTTGTCATATCCTTACACTAGTTTTTGCCCGCGGCTTCGCCCGCATTAAAGAGGTTTCCTGTATAGAAATCACTTTATATACAAAAACTGTAATTTTTTTAACAGTATTCGTTACACATACAGATCGAGAGATCTTGCAATATAGTCGGTCAGCGACACTTTGGTACGAAACGCCTTTCCGTCTAGTATAATTAGTTCCCCGACTTTTGTCAGAAAGGCACTCGCGGTCACAATAGAACATACAAATTATTTCTCTACTATATTATGCATGTATTATACATATAAACCTTCCTCTGGAATCACTCTATATATAAAAAAAACGCATGAAAATCCGTTACGTAATTTTAAAGACCTAAGCATACATAGGGTGATAGGTGTTACAAATATTAATATTGTGTAAACTAAACGTAATTTTAAATGTCATTGTCAAAAGTGACGTTTCTCTCACTCTGTTCTGCCTCTTTCCCCGTCAACATGTAACATGTTGGATATTTAATTGTTTTTTCTAATATAAGCAAGTTAAATCATCTGTGGCCGTAATTATTTCACCAACATAACCTACAATAGGGACAGACAGAGGAAAGCGACTTTGTTTTATACTGTTAAGATATTATAAAATAAAGTCCCCCGTCACACACTAAACTGTAACCCCCGATTTTATAACATTAGTTTTTGAATCGTCTTCCATTACGGAAAAAAAATAAATACGAATTTACATGAAAAAATAAATATTTTGAAAACCAATAAAGTAATTATGCTGCATAGCCTTGTAAAGTATAGTAAAGGGGCTAAATCCTACTAATATTATAAAGGCGAAAGTTTGTAAGAATGTATGGATGTTTAGATGTATGGATGTAAGGATGTTTGTTCCTCTTTCACGCAAAAACAGATTTCGATGAAATTTGGCACACGGGTAGATCATGTCCTGGATTAACACATAGGCTACTTTTTATCCCGGGAAAATATAAACCGGGACTTTTATTCCGGAAAAACTTTTTAGTGCGGGCGGAGCCGCGGGCAAAAGCTATAATAAATAAAAATAAGCAATAAAATAAGTGAATAGTCACCTAATAACATGGTATTACGATGAGGGGAAAGAAAAAAATATAGCAAGGTGACTCCTACTATGCGGCTACTTACACTTAAAGCAATATTTGAAATGTTAGTTATTCCATATTTTTTTAAACAATTTTGATATTTTCACACAAGAATTTATTTCATTTGCTGTTTGTGGCCACGTGAACATTGATGATGGCCATATTTTAAAGTTCTAAAATTTATACCTATTACCTACTACAATTTGTGGCCAGTCATGCCCAGCGGTTTTTCATTTTGAAGCCCTTAAAACAAGAAAAATCTAAATCGAGGCAGCTTTGTTATTATTTAACATTGGATATGCCTTTTGTACACAAAGCAGTGTCCAGATATAAAATTTGAGGTCAATTGGCCTTAAAACAAAGAAATTAAATATCGCGGCCACTTTTTCCATTCTGACATTAGTTTCGTCTTTTGTAACCAAAGTCATACCAGATGTCGATTTTGAGGTCAATTAGCCTTAAAACAAAGAAATTCTAAATGGCGGCCACCTTATTAAATTCTGACATTGGTTCAGTCTTAGGCAACTTAAGTTATATCCAGATATCTATTTTAACGTCAATTGAGCTTATAACGAAGAAAGTCAAAATGGCGGCTACTTTTAAAATTCTAACATTACCTGCGTCAAGATCTTGCAATCAACGGCAAGCCAAAAGTAGCGAAAGAAAAATAATCTGCAGATGTTCAGTTTTCACACATTTTGCAGAAATAGGCCCGAGCTATATTATGTACACTCTCGGCAGAGTATGAACACTTTTTTGAACGTACATGTACGCTCCTGGCACGCGAGAGCGTAAATGACAAATGAAATAATTACTTTTAATAAGCCGTGATTTTTTTAAGAATATGCGGACTCAATACTCATTTGCCGCATTCATTATGTCATAGAGCCGAGACAGCGAAAACAGGAATTTTGTGGCATGACAACATGTCAATGTAAAACTAATTATAATTATTACTTATTATTCTACAAATAACCGAGAGAATCAATGTGGCAAAAATGTGGATAATATTATTTTAATACTTATTTCAGTCATTATTTTGTTCAAATAGAATATTTTATTGACGTAAACACGACAAAAAAATTGCGTACGTCCATTCCTTGGAACGGCGCTCGCCGTACTCCCCTTGTCGCCCGGCAGAGACCCGCTTCAATAGTCCGAGCGGAAACTCGAAAAATCTAAATAAATGACTTAAAATTATCGTAAATCAAAAAAACATTTCTGCAATATCGACAATAAATGTGTTCTCTATTAATAAATGTAAGTTTTATATTCATAAATACATTGATGGAAAAGTTGATACCCAATTTAAGTGAAAGTACTAGTTTTTTATTTCGATTATATTTTTCTTAGCAAATGATAAATTGAAAATCTAATTCTGCAAAATTAAAGTTAATGAATCTAATTATTATATATATTTTCCATGTCATGTTGTTCAGTCATTTTAAGGTACTAGTTAGGAATTGTAAAACATGTATTTTCGCAGATTTGGAAAGGAAGCCCCTTAATTTGAGAGTGCATCGGACTAGTCTCAAATCTTTATGTTCAAATCTTTAATGATTTTATTGCGTAATAACTACTTAGTATATTATCTTTAGATTTAATAAACCGTCTTATTCTTCACTATTATCATTGTCTGATGAGGAATATAGTAATAGTAAAGGTATCAATGGTAGAAATCGAGAGAAATAAATTCTTTCGAAGAATACAATTATGATGAATTTAAAAGAAGATTCCGACTAATCAAGGAAACTGTTCTTCATTTATGTTCTTTAAATTGGGACATTATCCAGCCGGACACAAAAAGAAACGCAAACAATCCAACCGATAGCCCAAGGTCATCGAGGTTATTTTTCACGGGAAACAACCAACGGTAGTACATCGTATTGTGCGTAATATGGCAGTTGAGTCAGCATTTATAAATATGCCTACTTCTGATGATAAAACTGAAATAAGAATTACGAATATTATTGTTGTTGAGGTGTTTTATTTTTTTTTCCAAAATGGCTAATGTCGACCCTGACCATACTGCCAAGTGGCAATATAATGCCAATATAAGCTCATCACATCAATGTTAAGAATATAATAATTAATAAATTATTTCTAATAATGAATATGCCATTCCTACATATTAAAAACCTAGGATGGTTTTTTAAACGTACCTACTTACAATTTTTACTGTGTAGCATCAGCACAGTACACAAAATACACACGAAAATTAAATATAATAGACATAATATAACATTGGAAATCATTTTTAAACTACGCATTGTGTTATTCGATTTATTTATTTTTTAACATCTTAAAAATTATACTGCGTGAAACGACACATAAATATCAAATTTATTAAAATTGTAATCGAAAACAAACTTTTTATAATCTGTAGCAAAATTACTGCTCCTCAACTGATTTTTCCATCAAATCGTTTAAAGTACGTTTGAGAATGCCATTTAAAATAAGAAGCCTGTTAAAATTAAGTAGGCCTCAGATGACTTGGTTGGTTGAGTAGCGTTTGTGTATTCGGGGGTAAGAGACATTAACATTAAGAGTCTGTCAAAACAAAATGGAAAGAAGCATTCTAAATATAAAGCTCACTTATGTATAAGTAAATACTAATATACGTACGCGTTGTAGTGTCCGTTGGGCACTCCATTGTGTCCCTTATTCGAGAGAGTCACGTCCGACATCTGGCTGATGCCGGAGTCCTTGCTTGACATGTAGTTGCCGCACTCCGCTGAAACATACATTTTCATACCATCCGTTTACATAAAGCGATCAAGTGTGTATTCCGGAGCACAGTAAGGTCTCGTCCACTATCATAGTAATGCGATGAAGTCTTATGAGACATGACGGGTGATTTCCTGGAAGCCATTATGATGAGGAAGATAGCGGGAAGAAAGAGATTTTAGAACGAGAAGGAAGTTATGGCTGGGCAATATACAGAGGTAGAATGGAATAAAAACTGCCAATAAACTATTCTGGCTAACCATGGACCAGAAGCGGTTTGAGGAAATGACTGCAAACCCATAAAGAGGCACATAAAGAAGGAACAATGTGGTGTGGTTACCGTTGGAGTGGTGCGCGGTGTAGGTGTGTATCTCGCTGGTGGTCTTGCGGATGCGCGAGTGCACGTCGTCTGCGCCACTCACGCCACTCACGCCGCTGGCGCCACTCGCCGTGCGCAGCGGACTGTCGCTGCCTGCTGCCACACATACACCAAACAACACTTATATTGCTTCCACATTCACTTTAAACCCGTACCAAATACAACATCTTGCTTTCATTATTCACTCTAAATGAAATCGTTTAGTTGTGTGACTAAAGTATTACTAACTGCTGGAAGTCCTTCGTACATGCTGTTGAACCACGCTGTTGACGAGCGCCTGCGTGTCCGCCGGCAGCTCGCTCATCAGCGCCGTGAACTGAAACATAAAACAACACGAGGATTAACACAATCACAGGCAGTCAACCATTACGACATTAAAACAAACACGATACAACATACTAATTAGTGAGGCTGTCATTTTATTCCAACACGGTAATAGCTACACTGAATGATTACAGTGTAGTTAGTAATCGCTATATTATAACGAGCAAGAAGAGGTGGTGAACGCCGCGAGAATTATACTGATTTATTCTTTAGTTTGTACAGCACAAGATTTAACTATAGGGTGTCGTGGAACATGTTATGGTTGCGATACTCACTGGTACGGGGTTGCAGTCGTAGAGACAGGCGAGTGCAGTCCTCGCGGCGCTGCGCACGTCGGGGGCCCTAGCGTCCGTGGCCAGCGACGCCATCTTACACAACGCGCGACCCGCCGCACCTGACGCGCCGCCTGTGTAACGCATGGATAATAAGGAGGGGGGATGATTTAGATCAAATAAATGTATTTAAAGATGTTCTCAGATAATGTATCTGTTACAAAAGCTTTCGCTCTAATTTGTTGAATACTTACTTGTTTGAGGGCTTATGATTATAATTATACAGTAGCATGTGTGAGTGCGCGTGTGTGTGTGTGCTCGTGTGTGTGTGTGTGCGTGCGCGTACCGTGCAGCGCATGCGCGAGGGCGGCGGGGGTGCAGTAGTGCAGCGCGAGGTCGGCCACGAACCGCAGCGCCGCCGCACGCGTGCGCGCCGCCGGGGCCGCCGCGCCGTCCGACAGGAACCTGCACCAACACACAACACGTTTCACACAACACTTAAACTTGCCTTTCTTTATTACTGTGTAAAGTATCTATATAGGTACACATGTAAGGCATATTGCATTGTTCCGTTTAATAAAAAGGAACCACCGTCGTATCAACTCGTTTATTCTTTAATAGGGTAGTTTCCTATGTTTGGTTTGGTACATTATTTTATATGGTAACAGAAAAGAATACGAAAAACAACTTCTTCTGTAAAATCAGAATCAAAATTGGTTGGCAACAAAAGCAGTTATCCATATTTGGAATATTACTGTGAGCAAAAGTGGGGGCGTAGTGGGGATATCGCGTCATTTGTTTCGCACGCACGCAGCGTTATGGCTGCCGAAGCTTAGTGACGTCACATTCTGCTGTTTCCGTTATCTGACAGATGCCCCTTCCACCAAACTTCAAAGCTTTATACTCATTTCTCTAGATTTTAGAAGACATAAATGTTTGATAAATGTATTTAAAAAAAGTAGTCAACTACCCTATTCCTGGAGGAATAGGGTAGTTGACTACTTGGACTTGCTATGGATAGCAAGCTGTTAACGCGGAAAATAGCAATGATTGCCTAAATTGACAGTATGTATGACTGCAGACGCAGATATGAAATAATTACAAATGAATAGTAGTACCTATCTAGGCAAGTATGAAAAACGTAACGAACTTGGCGTCTGAAAGTAAGGCCACGGAACATATAGCGCTCCTCACTAGATTGTCAACATATTGTGTTGTACCTGAATATATTGTGTAGTTGTAATTCGGCGGGGAAGCACTCGTGTATAACGTCCAAAGTCTTCATGATCTTGCTCTGCACCGAGCCCAGTATATCTGTGCCTAGTTTCATTAATAATCTGAAACAAGGGTATGTGTTCTAAGAAAACACGCTTTGGGTTGGTCTAATTGGAATTCGTACCAAATATTATGATTAATTAATTGGATTTTATTACAGTACAAGTTGTATACTTCATTGTAACATTACAGGCGTGTAACGTTAAACTTTTTGAAAAGATTTATCTTTTATATTGTATTCCATATTTGATAGTGTTGGACGTACCTGATATTGACTATAAACATTTTATTTATCAAGAACATAATAAACCAACACAAGGTATTACTCGACTGAAGAATCGATAGGGCCAGATTTTGCAATTTAAAACACTTATGATAATTGGTGATTTGTCTCACCTGAACATGAGCTGGTAAAGCCAGTCCTTGAGCTGCTGCCAGTGCACCAGCAGTAGCTCGCACACCGCGTCCAGCAGCAAAGAGAACACCTTGGTGTGCGCGTCCACAAACATCTTGTTCAGCAGCTCCGTCAGACGCCGCAGCTGCTCATCGGTCAGCAGCCGACCGCTGTTCAAGTAGTTCGCCTGGTATTGAGAGAGTTGTTAATGGCGGGAAAATAGTCGTATCCTTAGTCAATGGCAGTGTACTACTCACCAGATGCGTGAGTCCGTCCTTGCGCTCCGTCCAGTGCGTGCAGGCGCACAGAGCGATGATGTCGTCTGGGTGCGGGGGAGGCGGGGGGGAGCCGCATTCCCAGCCTAGTCGTGATGCTGAACCGGACCACGACACGCTCTAAAGCAATACAATATGTTATGAAAATTTGATGGATATAATGATTTCCTACATAAAAGGGCTGAAATTAGCAACGTGATGTTACTAAAGCGCTAAGTTCTAAATGGAAAATATATTTGTAAATTTGATCCTTCGAGCCGGATTTGATATAAAGACAAAGCTAATCAAAAGATAGCGGTTTTAAATGGCAATACTCACATCATGTCTTCTATAGGAATCTAGACTTCTCTCTGAGCAAACGCTAGAAGCCTCGGAATCATCGTCACGTCCCCGGCCGCCGTCGCACGCCGAGCTGTCTTCAGGACTCTGGAAGGCAGACATTATTGTTGTAATAACATAGCTATGCATGAATCAAACAGTGGGCACACAACCAACAAGACTAGTTTTGACTGTCTCAACTGTAACACAGTTGTCGCAAGGCTATAACGTGATTGACAAGTTTTAATTGAAGCAGCTATATCCTTTTTTCATCCATGATTCTGTTAGAGTAGTTTTTGCTTTTAAGAAAAGCATAGGTCATTAGAGTTTTGCATGCATGCTAGTTACAAGGCTGTTGCACTGTTATGTTCCGGTTTGAAGAACATTGAGGTGATGCGGTGCATACCCTGAGCGAGTGCTCGGCGTCCCTGGACTGCTGCAGCAGACGCAGCGTGGCGGCGGGCGTGCGCGAGGGCGCGGTCCGCTCGGTGCTCTCGCGCCGCCGCAGCGCGGACCCCACCACGCTGCTCGACCGGGCGGTGCGAGGCGCCGCACTCCTGGGAATAAATAAGAGAGCAGTACATTGCATTTGCATACAAGGCATTTCAGTAACATTTCACTTTTTACTCTGAGAAATATTATTTACATTTCATACAATGTGGAATTTTTATTTTTTTTGTTTCGACTAGACTTTACAAGCTTTATGCCCATTATCAATTCAAGTAGCCATGAAAGGATCAAATCACTCTAATATATACCTGGTAGGGCTGGTCTCCCTGGAACCGGCTAGAGACCTCGGTATTCCCGAGGGTCTCCTGCGCGCGCTGTACAGCGACATGGGGCCCGTGCTGCGCGACGACGGAGACGAGGATCTGGATGTGGCTGTATGGACAATTGATGGGTTAGTGGGTATAGAAATTTAGGCACTTTATTCCTCTCGTCAATCTTGGGTATTTTTTACTCTGTCTTTTTAGCATCTCTTTCGATCACTATGTTATTGTAAGAATACTGGTAGTGTACTCACGTTGCGACTGCGACACGCCTGGTCGCGAGCGGGACCGGCCCACAGTCCGCTCGGGGCTGGGAGGCACTCCGCCCCCCGCGCCACCCCCCGCACCCGTCGCCGGTGACCGCTTCGTACGCGCTGTCACACACAAACGCGTTCATATACCAAACACTACAAACTACCATACTGTGTCTATGATGGAAGCTAATATATCAAAAAAATATATGATTCTACCACACAACTCACTGCTATTAGTTATACAATATTTATATTATATCGAATGATAATTCATACACTATAAATAAATGATTAAAGTCATACATAATGCTACTCCTATAATGAAACTAACATGACTGAACTACCTAGTCTAGACAATTGGGCTTTTAAAGGATTGCGGATTTGCGTACGATACGCGATTGACGCAAAGTCGATTCTTAATTTTTTTTCATATCGATTATGAATCAATTTGGATAAATATCTTTTAATCGATATGAAAAAACATTAATATTTATGTTGATAATGGTGCTGTGACGGAACGGAACTGCTAACATTTCCCAAGCTTCCTAAGAGACTAATTGTATTTAGGTATCATTTTACAGGTATTGTTTATTGACTACTTTTCGAGTGCAAAACTACTCCGTAATAATTTAAAAGCCTCAATGCCATAACAGTGAGTGCAATAAAGCGTGTACCTTGCTGGCCTGTATCCCCCTCTTCGGTACGAGTGGAAACAACATTCAAACATTATTATATGTATTCAACTGATTTATTGCATTATCTATATTAGACACAATAGATTTTCAGTAAGCATTCTTGTGTCTTGTCGCTGGAAGGGAAAAACTCATTGAAGATGGAAACCGGCGGTGTATCGAGTGTGTGCCCGCTATAATAGAATAAGCGATTTTGATTGTTTGTATAACTGAGTGGAGACAAATTATTGTCTGATGGAAAGCTTCACGACTATGTATACTACAGCAGCGGCATTAATTTTAAACTGAAAGTTGTGTGCGTGTGTGTATGTGCATGCGTGTGTGTGCGCGTGTGTGTGTGCATGCATGTGTGCATGTGTGTGCATGCGTGTGTGTGTGTGTGTGTGTGCGCATGTGTGTGTGTGCATGCGTGTGCGCGTGTGTGTGTGTGTGCATGCGTGTGTGTGCATGCGTGTGCGTGTGTGTGTGTGCATGCGTGTGTGTGTGTGTGTGTGTGTGTGTGTGTGTGTGTGTGTGGTGAACTCACGCAGACTGGCGGTGCTGGCGGGCTGCAGCTTGGCGCGGCTCATGTGTGAGTAGAGCGCGCGGGCCCGGGCTCGCTGCGCCGCCGCCGCGTCCACCGCCGACGCGGACCGGCCCGCCGCACCCACCGCGCCCACCACGCCGCTCGGGGACCGATCTGTGGTCGGGACATAATATACACATGTACAACACTTGACTGTTCTTGTGCTCAAATGCTATATTTTGTTTCAATATTACATAAAAAAACGATATTGTCTTGTAGACGACTTAGAATTATTATGATTACAAAATATACAATAGAATAGACAAGGTAACATCAAATTTTTGGTAAATTTTTGATTATCACGATTATTAATTATTCATTAACAAATACATGAATCATTTTTTTTATTGCATCGAATGACGAGACGAGCTTGCCGTTCACCTGATGGTAAGCGATACGACCACTCATAAACAGTAGAAATATCATCCAGCACCTTGAGTTACAAAGTAGTATGGCATTCCACTACACTCGTCATCCTAAGACATAAGATGTCAAGTCTTATTATGTCCTGTAGTTACACTGGCTACAATGTCCTTCAAGCCGAAACACAACAGTGCATGCACACTGCTTATCGGCGGTAGAAACAGACATTGCAGGTTTACCGACCTAGACGGGTGGGTCATTTACAATGAAGCTACGTGATACGATGACGTGTATGACGTCTAAGCACCTCTCATGGCGACGGGTATGTGCGAGACGGGCGGGCGCTCCTGCGAGGCGCGGCGACGCCGCAGCGACCCCGTACGCGACACACCACACACGAGGTTCTCGGTCGATGCTTTACCAACAAACCGAAGGGACAAATCCGAGCAGCGTGCAACAACACCAGGGTTTCAACAACAGAGATGAGGATTAGAATTAATTTTTTTTTAATACTTTTTCTATACACTACCTGAAACGCTCGCCGACGGGCTCCTCGGGCTGACTATGGCTCTTCTTTCTGTAACAAAACATTGCTTTGAACTCAAGCGACTTTTTTGCCAGTTTTGCAATAGATAGCATAAATAACTAGATCGGTACCGACTGCGTTAAAATTGAAATGGAATAGTAGTGTGGAGATTATTGCTACAAGTACAGTGAGCACGACAAATACAACCGATCGGTGTCTGCATGGCGGAGACTTTACGTGACTCATTTCTAAGTCTCCTTGCCTACTATACGTACTAAAACAGTATGCTACTAAATGGTATTGTATGTATGACCAGTACCATCAGCATCCCTAATACTGACCGGTGCCGACGTGGTGCAGGCTGTCGACGCTGCCGATGTTGCGCTCCCTCTCGAGCTGCTTCTGTGCGGCCGAGTCCAGCCGAGTGAACAGAGCCTCCGCGTCCTCGGGGAAGTGCGTCTTGTACGCCCAGTACGCTCTGGAACAACAACATACTATGAAATAATGTTTAATTTGTGTGAAATAACTCAAATTGATACAGCATGTAAACTTCGATATATTGTTTTCAGTAGTCCAACTTTAAAACTACATTTTAAGATAAAAGCAGCAATGTTATAGTAGTATGCAAAAAGGATTCGGACATCAACACACATAAATCTTGTATTTTTTACACAGTTAGTGAAGTTTACGCCTACCATCTGACTTAATCCCCTGAAAACGACTTCTACTTCAAACAATAGAGTGGTGATAGTGTTACAAACGCCTATTGCGTCACTTCCTACCTGCGCGCGTTGGTCCTGGCGGAGCTGTCCGCGTCGACGCAGGCGCGGCGGATGGCGTCGCGGATCGCCTGCTGCTGCTTCTCCACCGCCGGCGTGGACCACGATTCCAGCAGCATCACTAGCACCTCGCTAGAATGACGACATTTTTATCATTTAACACGCATGATATATCTCAAGATTCTCAAGCCCCCTGACTACCAGTTTCCATATGAAGGTGCAAGTGGTCACCTGAGCGTGGATCGTATCTCTTTGGACTTGTTGGTGGTGAGGTTGGTGAGTATGACGGGCACCAGCCGCGGCGAGTGCACGTGATTCACGATGTACCGCACGCACACCGTGCCCGCTGACGACACTACCTGCACAACACAATATGCACTTTATGACATTGCTGTATTATACTTCGAGAACAATTGACAATTTAAGTGTTCGAATTTTCAGAGATGGAGCCGAAATATAGTTTTAATTCTTTATTATGGTCACCATCATGACAAACATTGTTGCAAGTTACAAACTGCTGACAATATTCCAAATGTAAGTGTTATCATTATAACAGGCTATCTGGTATCAAAAAACTCACCTTGGCGGCATTTTGTATGAGGTTGATGAGCTCCTGCAGGATGTACAGGCTGAACTGCTCCAGCTTTGTCTTCAGCACTTTGGCCATGTGCGCTATAGTGATGCACGCCTCGCGCACCACCTGCCGACGAGGATGGACTGCATTTAGTATCCATTGTTTAGCTTTGTAACAAGAAGGTATTTATTTTTATATGAGTACTGGAAAGTTACACCATTGGATTTGATGGTAAATAGAATGACGTTATTTATCATCAGTTGACAAAATTATGCTAACCTGCATCATTTAATATCCGAAAGTTACTCTAGTTTCGAGTTCGCATTAAGCCTGTTGTTCCATCTATCATTGTGAGTGTCACTGACCTGACTCCTTAGATCCTTGATGACCACCAGGAACGGCACGGACAGGTCCTTGAGATGCGCCGCGAATTCCACCGGGTATTGTTGGTGGGCGTTCGCCGTTAGCAAAGAGCGAATCTTCTTCAGCTGCAAATTAAAACAATATTTCGTTCATTAGTTTTTTTAATTATGATGGTATATGCAAGCCTTTATTATTCTGGCACGCAAAGTGATTACAGTGCAAACTGCTGGTCCAGTTGTGAACGCAAATTATGAATACTGTTATTAAAGATTAAAATATTTTGTAATGAGCCTTCAACCCGGATAACAATATGGTCCTTCGAGCTGGATGTAGATTATTTGCACTTCTACGACCTTATCCATAAACATTTTATAAATCCATTTTAATTAGAGTGTTTTGTCTGCTTCTTTCAAAATCAGTTCAAAATTCAGCCGAAGAAGACAAAACAATCAATAACTAAAATAGGTTTATAAAAGTTTATCAATAAAACCGGTAGAATCACAATGACGCAAGTGCACATGAAAAAAAGCGACAACGAATGCATACTTCACGAATGCATGATAATTACATTCACGCAATTGAATAGTACTTAAGTGTGTGGTGTGTATGTGTGTTACCGCGTCGACGCGTTTCTCCCAGTCGGCGGCGCGGTCGCCGAGCAGCGCGGCGGCGTGGCGACACAGGTCGTCGAGCCCGCGCGCGCCGTACACCGCGGCCGGCGCAGAGCTCGCGAACGCCGCCTCGAACGCCTCGCACGACACCGCGCCCGCCTCGCCGCCCACACCAGCGCTGCTCGACACTGCACAACAACACGACACAACCAATATTATACTTCCATCTTGCTCCTTCTCTAGTTACAATGTGTTGCCTTTGAAGTTACCAAACGTAGTTGATTGACAGTGTCACAACAAATATTCCTTCTAAATCTTGGAAACATAGATATACTTAACATATTAAAATTCGTGACACTTCACACTACGGTCGAGATAAGCTGACAATATAACAAGGTTCATAACTTGATTACTTAACATAGCAGCTTCTTCGTCGTTTCCGTAAATCGATAGAGCTCATTATTATAACTTACCGCTGCCGGCGCTGGTCATCTTCGCCGGTGGTGGCGGTTTCCTCACAGACGGCATGTATAACCCTCCTACCGTCCTTTTGGGCGGCTCGCACGCTGTTGGCCCAACGTTTGTCACGACGGCATGTACCCGTGTATGAATCAATCGTTGGTGAATGGGTGGTTTCAAGTGCCAAATGTTTGTCAAATATCAGACCAATGTGGCAAAGTTCGTATTTATTATAAGTTATTTAAAAAAATATTAATGAATATTCGTTATATAATCATATGGAGTTATTCAGAATGAGAAAAAACCATTTATGGCAAAACATGAGAATAAAATTATTAGGAATAATCAAAGAATTGACAAATGATAATTATATGAAAATATAGCATTATTTTAAGAATGATTTGTAATTGCCAATGGTGATTGTTGGGTGTTGCAATGACATGAATGTTACGTGGTCGTGTTACATGTTCGGTTACAGCGTGCGCGTTCGTTACGATGTCCGCCCGGTGACGTGCATGGTGGGGAGAAAATCACTGCGTTAGTAAACTATTATAATGATTTCTACTTGCTATGTGAAATAACATAAGTAAAGGATGCGATTGTCAAATTATTTCTTTTTATGTGTATAGCATATTCAAAAAATTTGTTATTTGTGATTTACTCAAAATTAAGAAATGGCTTCCACCCACTTTACTGAAATGAATATGCTAAAAAGTTAATTTGATTTTTGCAATATTCTGTTACTACCTTAGTTAAGCCAGCCAAATAACTCGAAACCTTATTTTGTAAGCATCTTATACCTACAAATACATGTATAAGATCACTACTTGTGCTTCTAATAATTAACATTAAGATCGTGGAGGATTAGAGTTATTAAATTGCCTTCTGTTTTCATGATAAAGCCTATCAAAGAAGTAATAATTGTGATATGAAATGATCTACTGCATATTTTAACTCTTACGACCAATCTGAAGACAGTAACAAATGCCACTGCAGATTTATCTATGCCATATCCAGGGAGCGAAACAATAAATTGTAGATATCAACTAAATATTCGCAAAGAAGGTATTCTCTATTTAAATTATATTTTCCTACGGTATAGAGATTAGAGACAGTGACTAACTTCAGATCGGTCATAATGTTTACCGTCATGTTTGAGTGCAAGTGTGTGTACTGACCTGGCGTGGAGGCGCCGGAGCTGTCGCCTTCCCGGGGTTTGCCCGAGGTCGGGATCGTCATGGTTCTCTTCACCGTACGGGACACGAAGTCTGTCTCGTCAGCGCCCGCTGTTGCTGGCACAGTCATACCAAATTATTAACTATCGCTTTCGACAGTACACAATTGAATTGCTTGGATATAAATTATTTCCGATAGGCGTCAGTTGGATATAAATTCAGCAGTGTGTGTGTAGGTACTAGTTGCATCTCTATCCTATGCATGAGGTGTGCTTATGTGCATTTTTCATCATTTATACATTTATTACCGAAGTCAAGATATCTCAATCACCATCTAAATTCATTAGTCCAACTTACTAACAGATAGATGTCTTATTCTAGGAATTGATACGAAAATAGCAAAAGTTCGTTTATAAATTTCCGCTGACAAAATGATAATGACAGCAAGATATTTCCACTCTAGATTTAATTGGTTAGTATCGTCACCGGTGGGCAGCAGCAGGCCAGCCTCGCGCGCCTCGTCGAACTTCTGCTCCAGGAGCGCCAACTTCTGTGCCGGTAGCAACTCTTTCTTCTTCAAGTCTTGTCTCAATCTCTCACCTGCAGAATAATACTCAAATTAACTTTTTCACATATAGCAGAGTAGAATAATATCTTCCTAATTTATACTGAGACTATCAAGATATGACATACAGAAGCTAATATACTTATTCCTATAAATTTCAGAAGTAACAGCTAATATGTTTTTTTACAACTTAGAAGCATGGACTAGTTCCTTCACCCGATCCGGTACCATATCAAGTAGTAGTTAGATACTGGAGTGAGTTCTTACCAACATGTCGGTATACGTCAACGAGCAGCTGCACGGCTGCGTCGCGCACGGCGCTGCTGGGGTCGCCCACCAGCGACGCCAGGTTCGGCACCGCCGCGCGCAGCTGCAGCTCCGCCACGCCGTGACTGCACACACGACACATACATTATAATTACTTTGTGAGGCGCGCGAGCAGTGCCCGCGGCGGGACACAGTGTGTGCGTGTGCGTGTGTGTACGTACGTGTCGAGCAGCGCCTGTATGCAGCGCACGGCGTCCTCGCGCGCGTGCGGCGCCTTGTGTGCGAGTGCCGGCGTGAGGCGCGCGAGCAGTGCCCGCGGCGGGGCGCAGCGGGACGCGCCCAGCGCACACACGCACTGCCGCGCCCAGTGACGCACGCCCTCCTTCGTGTCCGCCAATCTGACATAACACATAACACAATCAATATTCATGATAATAACAAAACAATCATGAAAAAAACAAATGTCTCCTAACAGTAGGAAGAGTACGTCATGCGAGGAATAAATCGCCTGTGAAATGAGAAAATTCCATCACAGCAGAAATCTCCATTCACTATGCTGTGAGAAAGTACCTCTTACAATGCAAAACTTATATTTCATTGTTAGTGGAGTTAGGACTAAATTGGTCACTGTTGAATTACATAGTAGGTACATTCAAATGTTACGCTTGCCGCACACGTTCGATTTCCTAATTAGGTTTCCTGATCAGGAATTCAGATTCGGAAACCTGAATGCCCCGCTTCCATAGAAAATGTTTAACAACGCGCACACGTTCCTGAATCTGAATTCCTGATCAGGAAACCTGATTAGGAAACCGAACGTGTTGGTACAAAAAACCGGACGTTTGCGCTAGTCACTCGGAATTCCGAATCTGAATTCCTGATCAGGAAACCTAATTAGGAAACCGAACGTGTGCAGCAAGAGTTAATTGTATAAATATTAATCATACAGCAGCGACTTTAAAAAAATTAAAGATCCTGATTATTTCTATTCCAGTGATACCATAACGTTAAAAGACAAATTGCATTCTGCATTCTGCAAGCGATATCTTTTTTTAGGACGCAAAATTCTCTCCCAGACAGATTCTCACCTGTCTATAATATGCGGCAGCACGGTGGGCACAAAATGTGAGAAGTCCGGCCCCATCCGCTCCGCCAGCGCGGTCATCACCTCCAGAGCATTCTGGGCCACCTAGAACAACACAAACATACACTGTTACATTCAAGTACCCTATATCTTTTTCTTAAGAACACTTTACTAAAAACATTTAAAGCGATTAGTTGTTATTTTGAGACCGGCTATTATAGTTAATATTGAGCCTTATGTTCAGCAATGGGCGTCGTATGGCCGATGATGATGATGAGCCTCCATGATGCACTGGGAAACAACTGTAAAATAAGTCGTTTGTGCAGTTTTTATTTGGGTTTCAGTCCCCATAGTAGCACATATCAAAGACACTGTCATATCTTGTGTCTTAGGATAAGTTCTATAAGGATTATGTGAATACGCCAATTTATCTATAAATAACATTTCCAAATACCTCATTATTAATCACATGATGGATGAAAACGGCGAGCTCAACTCTATCCATAGTTATCACCAGCACATAGTGTCACCAACACCCAACAGTCGACAGCCAACGTTTGGCGCCTTGGTTCCAATCGGTAGACCACCGACACACTTCTCAAAACAATGAGCGTACGGACGCTGCGCCCGCCCAACCGTTCAGTGTGCTGAGCACAATCTGACATAATATCTCACATCACTACTATACCGCAGCGTACTTATTCTGTAACCGAGTTTCCATCTCGACGATTTGTTAGAAGTGCCATTTTTGGCAGTTCAAAGAAGATATTTCAAGCAAGGCTAGACACATACAACAGTGACTTTTGAAGTAATTTAGAAGTCAGTTTGTTGTTGCATTTCGTATATTGGTTAAGATTTTTGGGGGCTCAAACACCCAATCGTTTTAAGGCCGGCAGAGCAATCGTGATTCTTTTGGAAATGCGAGATTATTGAATTGAGGAGGTCTCTAAACATAATGTATTCCTGCTCGTTTGAACAAAGTAAATTATTTTAAAAACAAAATTACCAACTGTCTTACTAGGTGTATACCTACCGGCTAAAACCGTATCTCTTCGGAACGAGCCATTATTTTTCACCATGTTTGTGATCTCTATGAAGTGGGGTTCAAAGCATATCGAGGTCATGCGCACAGCAAGTATAATTATTCCGGAAAAACTAAAGACCACGACGCTAAGGAGCACATTACTATAAATGGCACGATAAAGGTGAATGCGCAATAATAAACTCCAATTGAATGATTGATTTAATTCACGTGTTTGTTGCGACGAATGGACACAAAGTGCACTCTGCGTTATGTTTTATAGTTCCATGGAAAGTTTTGTAAAGCTGTATTGCGATTTTTGTAAGTCCGGCTTAAATTGATGTGATGATTTCTCAGGAACAAGTTAAGTTGTCATGATTTTCTTTATTAAATCTTACAAATAACGTTTTATGTTCGTACATTAGGTTCAGAATAGGTGCGCGTGCGCAATGATGCTTGTCACGACAGCGCAGCGGCGGCAGCGGCAACGTCTCGCGCCAAACAGACTGTGATGATGGCTCCCGCCCGTCACGGACCGCCGGTACGTCCAGACCATGCGCGACCACGCTCGACTTCACAACCACTTAGAGATTCGTGGACATGACCTACTTATTACAGATTCGTATGTCTTGTGTATGATTGCCACATCAGGCAACATTTTTATGAACATATCTATCACAATTCGTCCAAGATTGCATCGCCCTAAAGGGATACACGTCCGGCCAACAGCCGATCTTTACAACTAACCCTACCTTCTGCAAAAGGCTTTACTACACAAACGTACAGATGGAGAAGACCCACTTATACAACAGTATACAGTTTTTATTCTACTAAGATGGCAAGCAAGTGGCTCCGTTACCTTAAAGTTGCCGCCGTTGAGCCAGGCGACGAGTGCGTCGAGCAGCTGCGCGGCGAGGTCGTTCGGTATCTCTGGCTCGCGACGCACCAGCGCCGTCAGCTGCTCGCCGAGCTGCTGCCTCAGTCGCAGGTCTGGCCGGCTCAGCAGCGGCAGCGCCGCCTCCAGCGATGCCGGTTGTGGATAGTGCGCCATCTATACAACACATTTAATGGTGGTATTTGAACGAATATTTGGCCATTCCCATCCCAAACAACACCATCACGATTTTGGCTTGCCCAAATACTTAGATATTTTTACAAATATCTACGCCAGGTGTAGTTTCACCATTAATAAACATAGTATAAGAACGCGGACTTCAAAATTTACGTAGATACTACAATGGGTCGTAATTCCGTGTGGCAAATGGTTTGTGGATTAATACATACATACATATACATATAATCTCACGCCTTTTGTCCCCGAAAGGGTAGGCAGAGGCGCAACTAGTGCACCCACTTTTCGCCATTATTCCGTCCCATGATGTGATAGGGGGCGAGCCTATCGCCATATCGGGCACAAATTCCAGACTCCGAGCTGATACTGAGTAGAAAAACTCAATATCACTTTGCCCGACCCGGGGATCGAACCCGAGACCTCAGCATTGCAGTCGTACCATAATAAAACTACGCCACCGAGGCAGGCAGGCAGTAGATTAATCACTGCACTAATAAACTGTTATAGTAAAACAAGGATTTGTCTGGCTTCCTGTCCCGTTAAATATCAATTACATGCTCCAAATGTCTACAATAGTTATCAATTGGCGCGTGTAATTATTCTATTGGTGGATAACTTCCTAGATGAAGTACTATTTTTTTAAATGTGATCTATAAACTTTGTCAAACGAATACCTATTTCTTAAATTATATTATTAGTAATTTGTTTCATAAATATTATATGGCGATTGAAAATTTTCACCAAGTTCATTCAACATGAAAAAATAATCAACAGCGCGGCAGAAATAATTGTAAAGTCTTAGCACATAAAAAAAATCTTGCAAAAGCTGAAAACAAACAATCTTTTAAGAGACCGCATTACGTAGTCCTCGGATCAGAATGCTGGGCGGTTAAAGAGACGCATGTACAAAGACTGCATACGGCGGAAATGAGGATGTTACGATGGTCGGGAGGTGTAACAAAGTTGGATAGGATTCGAAATTAATATATCCGCGGTAGCTTCAAGGTAACCCCTGTATCCGAGAAACTTTTAGAGAGACGCCTGAAGAGGTTTGGTCACGTTATGCGCAGAGATGATAATCACGTCATCAAAAAAGCGATGAGCCTTCCAGAGAACAAAAGAGGGCGAGGGCGACCTCCCTCTACCTGGTGGACCAGTATGATTAAAGCTCTTGGTCAAAACAAAATACCCGAACTGACAACCCAAGACAGAACAGCTTGGCGCAGACATATTAGGAGAGCCGACCCCACATAAAGTGGGAATGAGCAAAGAAGAAGAAGAAGATTACGTAGTCTTCGGTCCCACTTGTTTCCACTAAATGCTGATTAAAACAATAACAGCTGAATGCAGGAATATAGCATCTAAGGTTCGTATCGTGGATACTCGGAGATCGCCCGTATGTACAACGACTGCTCTAACATTTCGAGCTAATTTCGCGTTATTCCTGTTTTGTTAGGTAGAGGAAGACCACGTGGTAGTCCTAACTAAAAAAATCCTGTTGTTCTTTAGTTATTCTTACTCACCGTTTACTCCAAATATATATACGTATTAACAATTAGGTAGTTGGTATCGGCGGCTGGGGTTCTCTGCCAACACAATGTCATTTCAGTAGGGGGTGTGCACACTGCACAGTCCAGGGTGGAGGGGCACGGTCACCACAAACACACTACACGCACATATCACAGATATATATTGATTCATCAGGCACTGGGATGTTCGTCACATGGTTTCGGTTTCGATAACTGCGGACAAAGAAAAAGCGAAAATTATTATACGGTTTTCGTATATCACATGGTTCGTTGTTGAGTTGTGGCCTTTTAACCCGTCAAGCCCTGCTTATATATAGATGTATGGGGAAACCCTATATACAGGGTAATTTTTACATTGCGTTACTAAATGAAACCACATATTCGTCTATACCTCTGCTGACATCGTGCTAAAAAATATCAATGAATAACGGATACTTTCGCCAAAAATCCTGATTGTAGTATTCCAATTTTTTTATCATTTTGTAGTTTAGTGCGAATAGTGTGTGTGCATAAGTGTATTTCTGACTGAAAGTGTAAAGGTGCTGCTGCGACGAATTCTCTTAGAGCAGTCATAGTGGTATTAGAGCGTGTAAACTTAAAGTTACTTTTTATTGATATTTATTTTGTTCGAAACTTACACTTTTTTATTTTACATCCATGCTTAAAATAACTTAATGGAAGGTCTTATTTTCAACGAGATAAGTATGTGGTTTCATTTATTAACGCAATGTCAAAATGACCCTGTATATGGACGCCGGCGTCCGTCGCGGGGCTTGACTAGTCAATGAACGATTCCGACGACTAGCTTCAGATCTCGAAGATTTACCAATCACTATGAAATGTGATTGACATGCCTAGAGACTGTTTTACAATTTCAGAGTAAACGCTACTCGTCACATAAATGTATAAGCCAACCGAATAGGTACAAAAGTCACACTTAAATCTGTGCTCACAAATAGTAGTTAAAGCTTTCACATTGGGGGTCCTATGATATAAAAAAAAATTGTGGCGTGGGTTCTTGCCTTGCATGACACCGTATTTTAGAAGCTAAGGGCGGGCGGGGGGGGGGGGGGGTGTTTGTCCGGATCCTCAAAATGTCAGCGGTCAGTGGCGTAGCGTGGTTTATTGTAAGCTAAAGAGGGGTCCGGACCCCTGAACCCACCCGCCCATATATACACCCATGCTTCTACGTTACTTGGCAAAGAATATTATGACTCGCATCATAACACTTTTAATGCTGAGATTAACACCTATTTCTCGCGGGGTGGATACTAAACCTGTATTATTGTGTTTTTTATATACTATAATATGTTATAAAATTAAACAATTCTATTGTGCCAATTAAGGTTTTTTCGCCTTTTCAAAGGAGCCATCAAAAAGCTCCAGTTTAAGAACCAAAACAAATATCTTTTCCGGGTATCATATCACATGTAACATCCAAAGTATAAATACATTTCGGATGTGCTCGGATCGTTCGCCATACCGTAGATACGCACGGCTTATTGCCTTTCGAGACAATCGTAGCTTCTATATTTAGCCTGGCGATGCGAAAACGGGTACTAACTATAGGCTGCGCGGTGCGCCGTGATCGACGACTTCCTTATCCGTTTAAGGGTGTAACGATAAACAATTATTCACACACACATACACACACTCACGCTGTTTTATCCCAGAAGGGGCAGGCAGAGGTGCACCTTAGTGCACCCACTTTTCGCCGTGAGTATACCGGCCCATGACGTGATAGGGGGTGAGCCTATCGCCATATCTGGCACAAATTCTAGACTCCGGGCGGATACTGATGATACCCGACCCGGGGATCGTCCTAGAGACCCCGTTATACAACTGCGCCACTAAGGCAGACTATCTCATTGAGGCAGGTGTTTATATTCACCGATTATAAACAATAGTGTAGTTTCCTATGTTTGGTTTGGTACATTATTTTATATGTAACAGAAAATAATACGAAAAGCAAATTCTTCTGTAAAATCAGAATCAAAATTGGTTGAAAACTAAAGCAGTTATTCATATTTGAAATATTGTTGTGAGCAAAAGTGGGGGCGTAGTGGGGATATCGCGTGAGAGTTAGGAGACATAGGTACTAATTAGGCTGTGGAATGGGCGAGTGCATTTTTTCTATCTGGGTCGCGCAATAGTTTTGTTGGGCTTATTTTTAGTCTGTATGCAGGGGAGAGAATTGTGTCATTAGTCCTTTTAGTTAATTTTGTGCAAGTTTTATAGTCAACGGCAATACGAAAGAAAAATCTTACGGTGATACAGATATAATTAATGATGTAAAATGACGCATTAATTTTCATTTCCAATATTTCCAATAATATAATGCAAGCATATTGTGTGGGGTGACTGTGTGTGATAGAGTGCGGAATACTAGGGTGATGGACATGTGTAGAGTGACAGAGGATGTAGTGACAAAATTGAGAAGGGTATGCTAAGGTAGTTTGGGCATTTGGAAAGGATGGATGATAGATGACTGACAAAGAGGATATATGTATAAGGCGAATGTGGATGGAAGGGCCGGCAGGGGTCGACCACACCGAACCTTCGAATGTCAAATATCTGACATTCTAAGTAAAGGCCAGGTCAAAAGTACCCTGAACCGGTGGGAGTGTATGAAAAGATTGATGAAGGTAGAGGAAGCGAAAGTAGTGTGCCAGAATCGAGCAAAGTGGCGATCCATAGTCTCTGCCTACCCCTATGTGATAGAGGCGTGATACTATGTATGTATGTATGTATAATGCAACCAATCGGTACGTAGTGAAAACATCTCGCTATCTCTTCTCCCGCCTACCGGCATTCGTGAAATGTGTATTGAAATAAATTTATTTTCTGCGGATTTATAAAAAAAAAACTTCAGATTTTAGGAAAGATACGTCTTTAAAAAAATACATATTGGTAAGTGGGTATGTGAAATCCATTAGATAAATTAATCTGTTCCCATCAGCGCACACACTTATCTGACTCTAACGAACGATTGTGAATATTCCAAACAATGGCTTTGCCACAGAGATTTGTAAAGAATAATAAATTAATGGACTGCTTCCGGTACTCGTTCGTAACTCAGGTATATGATGATTGACATCACATGATTGGCTTTTATCCTGCTTGGTTCAGGCTTCTTAGTTCTTTGTTGCGTATTTGGACGGTTGACCACAGTTACCATTTCAGGTTAATACATCATCATTTTGCCTTATTAGACATAAGACGGAATTATACATTAAATGTGGATTTAGAATTGGCCATCCTTGGACACTTTGGGATTTAATGTTTGAGGAATTTTATGGATGCGCTCACAATCTTTAGGCGAATAACGAGATTTACACAGGATTGTACATTTTTTGGTTATTTCCTCCTATTAAATTGGACCTAATATAGCAGGCAAAGTAGGTGCGTTCCACCTCTGCCTACCCCCCTTGGATGGTTTGTACATTTTTGGACCCCAAAATAATTTCTGGCTTTATGAAACGTAACAGCAAAGATATTTCGTTAGTTTCTGATTTGTGAATTAGACAAATGGCTTTTTGTCTAAGAATGTTATCGTGCATTTCTAAATAATCGCTTCTTAATGTGTTTTTGATGTTACAAATATTATCGTTTGGTAGATTATAATTCGAGCCGTGCGCGGGCGTGACTCCGACATTTGGCGCGGACGAGTCTTTTTTGGACTCAACGAGGTTTTTTACTTAACTGTACACTTCCCACTGCAGTCAGGGTTATTGGGTGTTCTCCCACTGGTTTTACCTTACTTCCGTGTATAGAAATATGGAACTAAATAAGTTAAGGTGGCAGTAACCTCGGATGACTCAAAAATCCTAGTCATCATGTGTAGTGTAGTTTGAAGTTCTGGATGAGTTCAGTAATGTTTATGAGCAGCCGAGCGGCTTACTATCAAGCAAGATACATGCTCGTCTCGTTATTCGGTTGAGAATCTGACGTCTCCTTAGTAATTGAACATTCTTCAATATCAAATTATTTTATCAATATTATGTCAGATAAACATAACAACAGTAAGTCTCAAGATTATTTTGTAAATACGCTTCATGCCACGGGGTCGAATTTCATGAAAATGACAATATTTTAAAATTAAAAGCATCAAAATCTTTTAGTAAGAACTTATTATACATTGCCTGAAAAGAGATTCAAAATCGTGTTTATTTATTTTTTTAAAGCAGAAAATAGGCTTGCTTAGGTTCCCAAAGGTACAAAGTAAACCACCACAGCTCACAAACATTTACATTGTCGATGAAATTCTGTATTATACTTAACACTTGCTATTGAAGGATCCACATGCTTGTTTCAAACAACGTAATAAAGACGCATAAAGACAGTAGCAAGAAGAACATGTATGGGCGGGCTTAATGGCGTAAGCATAATTCTACTTTATTGTACATTCGTACGTCTAGAACTCCGAACGCATCCAGAACATTCCCACTTCAAGAAGGCCAAGGTCATTGCTATCCTACTACGTGCATTATTAAGTCCAATATCGCGCGCGCCGATAACCCCAAGTGAGATGACATCATGCCTCGACGGTCATTTTCTTATCAACAACAACAACATCACTGCCGATACTGATTACGGGTTTATTTTTGTTTCTAGCTGTCTGTGGGTTAAAAGTATTTGTATACAATGCAAGAAATAGAAGCAACTATACTATGATGTTGAATTAAAGGGTGTATGGTACTTTTGTGGGACTGTGTTACTTCCCAGTAGATCTGGCATTTAAAGCCTTGTTCTATCTATACATATAATATTATTTAAAACATAAGCCTTTACATTGTTGGCTGAAAAATTTATTTATAAAAATCTACATTACCCACTAGTGGTTTAGAAAACTTTTAATCTAGGGTGTTCTATGCGTGAGGAAACGCGACAAGAATCTCTCTTACAATGTTATTTGATCCCTAAATACAGCTTGTACGTGTAATCTCATTACGTAAAAATCCTTACAAGTGCTTACAATCGAAAAACTGCGTAAATGTTCGTAACTTGTAATTAGGAAAAAGGAAGTAAATTTACGACTTTTTCCTAGTTATTAAAGTATTGAAGCGCTAATTAATCTTAAAAGCCTTTGGTTTAAATAATAATCATTAAAGTTACTTGTGATTTGTAGGCTCTACATTGCGTGAGCAGGGCCTCATTTATGGCGTCAAATTGCCGTTCATGTCATGTGATGGAGCTTCGAGCATCGGGATATAATGAATTGAAATTCAATGTTGAATCATGTCAGCTAGGCATGATCTACTGGCCACACGCTCATAATTACAGTTGCCTCATTTAGTCTCAAATCACACTGCTAGAGTTGGTGTGTTGGGGCTTTAGACCTAGCCGCAAATCGGATTCGAGTCGTTTAGCTGAATCATGCAGGGACAGTTACATTAAATAAAAAGCCACTTTCTATAAGTTGTGGCAAAATATTGTATATGGGAAGCTGAGGCGCTCACCATTAAGAAGTAACTTTGTCTCGTCATTCAGTTGTATAAAAAAAGCTAATATGATATGCCCCAATGACCCAAAAACTGGCATGTTACTTGCTCATCAACTACATCCTATAGAGATCTTGGAAAAGCATTTTCCCACCATTAACAAAGTTGGAACAAAGAAAGCCATGAGAATCATACACACCGCAGTCTATTATGTAAAAATGAAATACATCTCAATGACTAAACACAGTTTATAGGACTACTACAGTTCTGCTCGTGGCTCCGCCCGCGTGAAAATGTTTTTCCGTGATAAAAATATTTTCTCGAGACAAAAGTAGCCCATAGCACTTAGGAGTAATGTACCTTCCTATTAGTGAAAGAGTTTTCAAAATAGCTCCAGTAGTTTTGAGTTTATCCATTGCAAACAAACAAATCATTAAATCTTTCCTCTTTATAATATTAGTATAGATAAAGGCTGTGAACTTGAATATTTCCACCAAGCAGGGCAAGCACTGTTGTTGAATTTGAAGGATATTGTAGACAGGATAATTATTGGAAATTACAATATATAGGTAATGTCTAATGCTTCGGGATGAGAAGCAATGAAGTTAAGCTCTGTCAAAATAACTGTAGCAACTTAGCAGAATCAAATCAAATACATTTTAGAAGTTGTAGCTAATTAGTTACCACAACATCGATTTTGTTACATGGGATTTGGCATTAATTCTAGTTGCTATTGATAGTGTTTGGACAGTTGTGATACTGACTGACAAGGAAACAACTCGACATAAAATAATTTACTTAATTTCAAATAAATAATAGGATATTATTTATATGATCGCTTAATTACAGTATCCAAGTGAGTTGTCACTGTTGATAAGAGAATAATTAGAATCTAATTAGATGAAAATTTACGAAATTCTTACCATATGAATCATAAATTTTCAAGAAGTGTTAATACTTATTAGCAATTACTATAAATAATATTGAAAGAAATCTTACTTTTTACTATTATATCCGAAGTTTGTGAAACTGTTTGGATGCTTGTCTCTAATAATCTCTACTAATATTGTAAAGTGAAAAGATTTGTATTATTGTAGCTTTGTAATAAATAAACTCAGAAACGACTTTTTATCCCAGGAAAATATAAAGTGGACCTTTATCTTGGAAAAACTCATTCACATGGTCAGAGTTGCAAGCTAAGTCTATTAAAAGTAAACGTAGAAATTACTGAACGGATTTGGATCAAAATTTGGCATATATGTAGACTATAGTACCTAGAGTTATATTTGTTGTTGTGTTTTCTAGGTTATGCACATACCTAAATTAATTATATGTCGTTTGGTATTGTATTTTAAAAATCTCTCAAATCTCTGCAAATCTCTGAGATTTGCAGATGATGTGGTCCTTTTTGCAGAATCACCGATAATACTCAGAAAGATGCTAGAAGATCTGGCTAAAGAAAGCGAGCTGGTGGGATTAACAATGAACACCAACAAGACTAAGCTAATAACTAACCATGACAAAGTGGAGATAGATGTGAATGATAGAATAATATGCTACCAAGACGAATACATTTACCTAGGGCAAGTCATCTCTGCAAATAATATGGGCGAGAAGGAAATTGATCGACGTGTAGCCAACTCATGGAAGAGATACTGGTCGCTGAAGGAGGTGTTGAAAGATAAGGATTTTGATATGAGACTGAAAAAGAAACTGTTTGAATCATGCATCCTACCAGTTTTAGCATATGGATGCCAAACATGGGGTATCACACAAAACCTACATACAAAACTAGCAGTTTGTCAGCGCGCAATGGAGAGGAGTATGTTGGGGGTGAGAAGGAAGGACAGAAAGAAAAATGCGGAGATAAGGAAAGAAACCAAAGTTACTGATGTAAAATCAAACTATTAAAATGGAGATGGACCGGCCATACAATAAGAGGTATAGATAAGTGGAGCAGAAGGATCATGGTTTGGCATCCAAGAACGGGAAAAAGGAAAAGAGGAAGGCAGAATACTCGGTGGATGGATGACATCGTAAGGACAGCAGGGAAGCTATGGACTAGGATAGCGAGGGACAGAACAAAATGGAAGGAGTTGGAGGAGGCCTATGCCAAAGGGCACACAGACAAGTAGCCGGTGGCAAAAGAGGAAGAGGAAAAGTAGCATAATAAAATAAAAAGCAAAATATGTAATGAAAGAAAAATAATATAGTAATGTCATATTAATAGAATTTATATTTAAATAGCATGATACAATGGAAAAAAAAAATATTTATTATTATGTGCTAAATTGAATTTATGTAAATCTAATCTTATTTTGTCTGAATAAAGGGCTTTAATAAATAAATAATAAATAAATAATTGTATTTTATAGTTTTAACCGACCTATCACCTATTTAAATATCAACCTGTCTGTGAAAACTTGTAATTGGCCTTCATAAGTCTATTCTATGTTATTTTACGCTTTGTTATGTTAGCTGTAAGTTTTCCAAATAAATGAAAATAAAAAATAAAATAAAATATGTCCTGGATTAACACATAGGCTACTTATATCCCAGTAATTTGTTCCCATGGGAAATAATGTAATATTTTAATTGCATCTGTTTTAGAGACATGTGCAGTGGGAAAAGCTTTTCACGCGGACGAAGCAGCAAGCAATAGGCAGTATATAATAAGGTCAAAGTAAGGTAGATAAAAAGTAAACTGATTTAAAAAAATGTAAAATCATATTAATATTAAAAATGCGATAATTTTGAAGATGTTAAAAGTGCATGTGGATATCACTGAAGGGATTTGGATGAAATTTGGCACAACAGGACATGACCCAAGCAACACCTAGTTCATAATGTATCGTAATCCTCCTAGCCAGTTTCGGCCACGGCGGCCAATCTCAGCAGAGATCAGCCAGGTAAACAGGAGATATTATAATGACTGCCTCGGTGGCGTAGTTGTATTGCGTACGCATTACGAGTACGATTTGCGCGCTGAGGTCCTGGGTTCAAATCCCAGGTCGAGCCAAAAACATTGTGACTGGGTTTTTCCATCTTAAAATTTACTCAGTCGCAGCTCGGAGTCAGGAAGTTGGCGGTGTGATACCCCCGTGCCGCGGAAAGCACGTAAAGCCGTTGGTCCTGCGCCTGATCTCTCTCCAGTCATGTCGGATTGCCGTCTCACCGGACTATGAGAGTGAAGGAATAGCGAGTGCACCTGTGTATTGCGCACATACTTGTGCGCTATAATAGCACAGTAGCAAATACACAGATAGCAAGTCACAGAGTCTTAGAAAGTGCTGCCATCTACGTACAAAAACATACTACGACATGAATCCGGTGGCTAGCGGGTTACCTCGCGCTCGTGGCTCCAGAATTTCATATTGGTAACGGAAGTTTAAGGAAAAAAAAAATATTAAGCGCGCCATCTAGCGTTATTTAAACGTTGTTAATTAACATAACTCATTGATATTGATAATTTTAACAAAAAAACAGGGAGATAGCCGATAGATGTCATTATTAAGTGATCATCAATGAACCTAATTAATTAATTATAACTATTATTATTGTTCCTGTTTGCTAACAGGTGACATTCTGGTACCCAAGGGATGGCTTTAGGAGTCGAGGTCGCAAAGTGAGGAGATGGGAAGACGAGTTAAAAACGACCTTAGGTCCCCATTGGTTAAGAGTGGCGGCAGATAGAAAGCATTCGAAGGCGTTGGAGGAGGCCTATGTCGTAAGGCACACCGAACGGAGAGACATATTGCAACCAAAGTGCTTGTATATTGTTCACAATTGTACAAAAACAGTTCGGAAATAAAGGCTTTATTATTATTATTATTGTTCCTAGCTGAGTATTTTCTAACTTTATAATGTATTGTGAAGTAGCCAAAACCTAGCCAGTTTAAAACAAAACCTAAAAGGGAAGCCGGTAGGAATCGGGTTGTATGGACGCTTCGCCACTGATCAGTTATCTCATGTTTAATACTATTAATCCTTATCAATGATTGCAATCCAAAACATTATAATCTTGTTAACACTTGACATGTTATCAAAAATGGCTATTTCTCAGAAAGACTTTTTTATGGGTAATGCCTTTAATAATTTTTTAAACATTTGTAATTTATTAATTAGATACATTATCAGTTGCTGCATCATGCCTTTATCCTCAATGGGGTAAGCAGACAGCTGTAACTAGCATATAGACTTTCACACACACACACACACACACACACTCACGCCTTTTATCCCCGAAGGCGTAGGCAGAGGCGCAACTAGTGCACACACAGTGTGAATAGAAAATCACTGCCCGACCTGGGGATCGAACCCGAGACCTCAGCATTGCAGATACAACTACGCCACCGAGCCCCGAGGTAGTCAATATGTACACAGTGAAAAACATCGCGACCCGTCGCCGTTAGCGCTTCGGTACCGAGACAATTATTACGTGGACAAAAGAATAAAGTGAAAACTGAACAGGATTTATGCTGTCTCGTACCGTATGCTAGTCTTATCCTCTATGTACGAATATAGTGCGTCAGTTCGTCATGATGTCATCGGTAGGTAGTGAGCAATTGAAACCATTTATCTAAAATTTACAATTAACATGAATATCTCGACAAATAAACAACCGTTGGGCACATTTCTCAACACTTTTTAATCGGAAAATACACGAATTAACGTTACACGTCCTAGAAAAACTACGAGAGAGAAGTATAAGAGTTTCTCGTGCTGAATATCAATGAAATCCGTAAAGGTGTCTTGTACGTCAAACGGTTAGGCGAAGATGAATTTGCTACCTACTTATTATGCGGTTTTATTTGTAAATTTCGCAGCTATCATGATGAGAGCTAACTTATATATAATGCAATCAATTGTCCAGTGAAACAAAGACAAACATCAATAATATCAATGTAAAAATACCTTTGAAGAGGACATAGCCATCCGAGATCGACCTTTTGGAAACAAAAACTTCCTTACACAAATCAACACATCACACTCACATTTCAACGATCACAATTAATTTACGTATTGTAATTGCAAAACGACAGCACAATGAGGATTTATTGTGTATTTTAATCGCGTGAAAACAGTCTCAACGTTTTTCAAAATCACTTGAAAAATTCAGCGATGCGCGCATGCCCGACAAAAATTTACATCACGTGACCTGTCATGGCGTCGCGCGTAGGTATGATTTTTTCGTTCTTTTGCATCTTAATCTGTGAAGTCTAACTCATAAAACCTAATAATTTTATAAAAGTAATTTAAATATAATAAAAATATTAATCAAAATAGAACGTTATTATTATGCTTCTATAATAATGTAATTAGCAAAAATATATTGTTCATTGGGTAACTTTAATGGCTAGATGGCGCTGCTATACACTGCAACAATCAGCGACTAGGGTTATACAGTCGCTGGCAACAATTAAACCAAGCGGAGATCTGAGTTTTATTTACCATTTTGTTTGAAGTTTCAACAGAGGACACTATTATCGATTCCATGCGATTACAATATTACCCACAATTACCTACGATATTTCTTTGAGTATCTAGCACAAAGATCATTAGAATACTACGGAAAATCGAGCAATGCAAATAGTCTAAGGGTTAATATATAGTCAAGATATATTTGGAAAATTTGGTACTTGGCGTTTTTATGCATACATTATTTTTTATACTACTAACTAGCTTTTGCTCGCGGCTCCGCCCGCGTGTAAGTATAAAAGTACCACTTTTTATTTTCCCGGTATTAAAAGTAACCGATGTGTTTATCCAGGACTTGATCTACCTGTGTGCCAAATACCATCGCAATCCGTTCAATAATTTTGGAGATGTGAAGTAACAATCAAACAGACAGACAGAAAATAATTACGAAAATAGTTTATTTGTGTTCCATTACTCTTCTTTAGTCATCCGCTTGCTTGTTTATCACATTTCTTTAAATGTACAGACACACCGGTTCTATTACTTTATTATATGTATAGATTGGTGGTTACAGCGTAATCTGCAGTACTTAGGTACACTAACTGGTAAGTAATGCCCAGTTATGCTGCAGGCTACAGGTTTGCTAAAATTCATGTTCGAAATAATAGGGAGCATGAGGACTACTTTTTAGTCTATATTAGATGTGTGATGTCAAATATATTATGTCATACTAGCTTTTGCCTGCAGCTCCGCCTGCGTTAAAAAGTTTTTCCGGGACAAAATTCCCGCTTTATTTATTTTTTCGGGATAAAAAGTAGCCTATGCATCAATCCATGAAATGATCTACCAGTGTGCCAAATTTCATCGAAATCCGTTCAGTATTTGCGTGAAAGAATAACAAACATCCATACATCCATACTAACACACTTTCGCGTTTATAATATTAGGATTTTTTTTTTATAAAACGTTTTTATTTACTGCTTTTTGTTAGTCAATTATAGAATAGTGTAAACAATACATCATAGATATTATACCATTGCAGCATTCGCGAGTCATCTGCTGGTAGTTATTGAAGAGTTCCATTGTGTATCTCCGAAGATCTTCATCAGATCTTCATAAATTATATACTACCTTTTTTTTTTCGCGGGGAAAAACGCTTTATCGCTACCACCACTGGGGGGGTAAGTGGAACGGTTATGTTGGTTTCGCACAGTCTTAGAGCCCAATGTCGACACTCGGGAGTATAGCGTCATCCGAGCGAGCATTGGGCCGAGTCCCTAACACTATGTACCCCCTTCACTGGCATACCAACCAAAACCCGCGGTGGCCTTCGGCGCATACGAGACGGCTCCGGGGTATCTTGTTGCACTAAGATAGCTGCACGGGACCGTCCCTGCGCAATGCCGTTACAGCCCCTCTCTATACAAGGGGGCTAAGATGCCCCCACACTCTAAAGGACGCCTTTGGCGTCTACGACAGCGGGAGACCGACCACCCGCATTGTCAACCACCTCGGAGTCGCTTAGATTGGACTGAGCAGCCCCCCGGTGCTCGCCCCGCGACTCTGAAAGCCCCCTTTAGATATACCAAATACCATACCATAATACCAACCTTCCCTGAAAACTATACATTTGAACATCGAGAACCACATCCAAATCGGATCAGTAGTTTTTGAGAAACTCGCGGCCATACAAATTTAAATACATACTACATACATACGGATCGAACACAGAACCTCCTTTTAAAAATTGAACATACATACATACATATACACCATAGAATAAAGACTGATATACACTCACGCCTGTTATCCCCGAAGGGGTAGGCAGAGGCGCAACTAGTGCACCCACTGTTCGCCGATATTCCGTCCCATGATGTGATAGGGGGCGAGCCTATCGCCATATCGGGCACAAATTTCAGACTCCGAGCTGATACTGAATAGAAAAACTCAATATCACTTTGCCCGACCCGGGAATCGCACTCGAGACCTCAGCATTGCAGTCGTACCATAATACAACTACGCCACCGAGGCAGTTAATTGAAGTCGCTTAATAAGTAGCGCGTAACCACCTCCTAGACACTGCTACATCCACCTTCCACCTATTAGTCTAGCCAACTTTTGTGACCCCCGTGATGGACGGCAGCGTGCCTCACGCTGCCTCTGACGCCAAGGGCGTCCTTCGGTGTACGGGGGCTTCTGAGCTCCCGCAACAACAGGAGACGGACCGCAACAGCGATATGCGCAGGGGCGGTTGTGGACGACAACTTAGACGTGAGTCGGAGGAAGCCCGCAGCCGTCCCTAATGCGCCGAAGATGGCCACCGCGGAGTTTTAGTTGGTATGCCGTGCGGTGTACATAGGCTAGGGACTCGGCCTGGCGGTCGCCCGACGTTTTCCATCTCTCCGGGCGGCTCAACGTCGGGTCGTAAGGCACGGTGAACCCAACATAACCGCTCAGTCGTTCCCCTTGAACACTGGGCGGTAGTAATAAGTCACTTTCTCCGCGTCAACAAAAAAAAAAAAAAAAAAAAGATAAAGAAAGTAAATATTTTTTATTTGGACAAAAATATCATAACAATGTGTAAAAAAAAACAATAATAACCATTTACAAAAACTATAATAAACATTTACATAAAGTTGACGATTGTATTACTTGTAAGTTGTAATGATATAATAATTTAAACAGAAGTAATATTTCACATGAAAAACAAATTAGTAAATGATACCAATATTATGTTTTGTGAAAAAGTGAGCGTTAGAATGAAATTGATCCCCGATTCTTAAACCCACTGGTGTCGTTAAAAGAAGCCATACGGATACGGCATAGGGTAGTATCTTGGATAGTCCATGTCCTCACAGTCACAGCACATCGGCCGCCGCCGCCTGCAACGGTACATGCGCTCCGTGCACCTGCACTGCACGTTGTCTTTCTCTCGTTCCTCCTCTTCTTCCACTTCCTCGAGGTCCAGCCTCCTGCGAGCTACTTCAGCATGCACCGCTTCACCATCGCGCATTCGCTTTCTTCTCGCTCTTGGCGCTCCCGGAATATTTCCCTGATCGGGAACGTCAGGCATGACCGCTCTGCCCGCTAGTGATTGACGGGGCGTTGAGAAACCCACCGGTGCCTGAATGGATAAATCCTGAGGAGACAACACTGGGCGTGATATGTTTTGTTCGGGGATATCCTCAAGATGATGCCTAGGAGTGAACGACGCTTCTTGTTGGGCCAATGGTGCTGCGGACTGTAACTGGCTTAGATTAATAGGGGATCCACTGCTCATAACTTGTTGGGGAGATCCAATTTGCCGAAGTCGCACTGCACGCTGTACTACATTAGTGCCTCGGACACTAGGGTCACCTAATCCGGCTAAGTTAGGACCCGCCATTCCACTAGGCCCCGCCATTTGGCTAGTGCTTAAAATAGCATTCACATTTGGAACCGTTGGTATCCGAATTACTGGTTGAGCTGGAGACGGGACAAAAGAAGCCACGCTGCTAGGACCAGGATGAGCTACTGGAATGGCACTTTGCGTCATAAACAAACGCTGGTCTTGTAGATCAACAAGGCGTCTCATTTCCGATTGCATGCTTGGCGCAGCTGGTGGGGCTATGACTTGGCTTCTAGGACCGGCTTGTGGGCCATGGCTTGTTCCTGCAATTTGACTCGCGTGTAAGCTCCTCACGGTAGCTCCGTCAACCGGTTCATATATGACGCTACGCCCTGTTGGACTATATGCCCTCTGACTTGTTGCAACTGCTGGCTGGCAGCAAGAGGGGATTTGCTGCGATTGTGCTTGGGCCTCCAGTACTTTGTTTTCACGTTCTATCTGCTCCTGGGTGTCTAATAATGTAAGCCATTGTGAATTTGGAGGTTCTTTGTATGGCACTTGTTGGTTCTCACCGACGTAAGCGCTTTTAACTTGTGAACTAAAACTATTGGCGTTGGCCGACAGGCAGCAGGGTGGAACTTGTTGCGACTGCGCTGCCTGGGCCTCCCTCTCACGCTGTAATTGTTCTTGAGTGTTTAACAAGGTGAGCCATTGGGCGTTAGTAGGTTCCTTAAAGGGCAAGGCTTGTGGTAAAAGACCCGCCCCCAGCATACTAGGTCTGCCTGCTCCAGCTGGCGCCATAATTGCCCATGGATCGTCTATGCTTTCTATTAGGCTAATTGGCCCGCTATGATCCACAAACGATGAAGAAAAGGGTACCTGCTTAAAAAACCATGGAAAGGAAGTAGGTGCATGAACAAATACGCGTCTATTCTTCAATCTGTTAATGAACTCATCTATCAGAAAGGACAAGTTGCCGGCTTCTTCGGGCCGGGGCGAGAATTTTTCCAGGAACTTTGACAATTCGTTCTTTACTTCTCTCATAGCTGAGTTGTCACACAAATTGTTTTTTTTCTCTATCTCATAGATTTTCTTCGCGAGTGAGTCACGAAGTGTTCTCTTATGTAACTGGTCTAAATGGGCATCGCTCTGTGTGATCGGTAGATCTTGCATCCACTGTGCAATTTCATGGCCGAGAAGTATCTGGTCACCTTCGTTTTGTAGGATATCCCTGGGGGGTACATTCACCTTTACCATAGCATTGTATATATTATTAGCAAAAGTGTTAGGGTCGAGGGTAGTGATACGGTCGCCGCCTGGTAATAGTTGTGCATTATCGTAGAGTTTCCGCAAAGTTATTAACACCTTATCTTTGTATGCGATTGTTTTAGGTAAGTTCATCTCATAGTGTAATCTGTATAGTAGATAGTCTTCAGCGATATTTAGTTTCAGGAACTCCTCAAACAAATGTGCAGTGCTCTTAAGTCTATCGTCCACCATAGGTCGCTGAGGTAAACTGGATGTTATAGCATCCCAAAGTCGATACTTATAAGATGTGCAAACATTTGCATTTATTATTGCTTTTATTGTGTCTGTGGCACGTTCAATAAGATTTGCTTTTAGTGAATTTTTTTTTGAAGCCAGTTCTTGGGAAGACGGCAGAGCGGACAGCAATTCCTCTACCTCTTCTTCAAAAAAGTCTTGTAGATAAAACTCATTATTGGATATAGCTGAATCTATTTCTGCTTTGGCCAAAGCTATCGACACACCATTGTGTATGTTATGCCTTAGTTTGTCTGCTCGCTCTTGTTCTTGTGAGTTATTCGCGGCGATAGGGATTTGAGTGATCCAATCATCTAAATAACGCTCAAAATCTTTGGTAATTTTTGGTATTGGAGGAATTATTGGTTTTTCTCTCGTAGCCATCATATTTGTAGGAGTACTGAATCGTCTACCCTGGGGCATCCCTTTAACTCCAGTTTCTAGCTGGTCTGTTGAATATGATGCTGGTTCACTCAATCTTCTGGCAGCTCCGCGTTTTCTTAAACCTACGGAAATGCTTCCACCACGTCTTGTAGACCCTTGCACAGGCATTTGGTCAACATTATAACCAGGTTTGGTTGGTGCAGTTTTAGCTGGACTTGTACTTCTTACTGGGAGAGGATTTCGAGGACGTTCTGCTACGATTCGCGATTTTATTAGACTATCTTGCATGCTCATTGCCGGTACTGGTATTCTTTGTATCTGCGTCATCAATTCTGGTGCCCGATCAAGTGCTTGTTGCATGGCTTGATCCCCAACCAACTTGTTAATCCATCGGAATATTTGAAATTTCAAATACTCAATCTCCTCTTCATTCGACGAAATCATCGAGTTATTCATGCCAAGGAATCTGTGTCTGTCCACTATATCACCAGCTAGATCATTGATTGCGACTTCCCTGAAACCTTTCTCGTTTTCATCAGCTCCGAGTATACTAGTCCACCACGCTTCAATTACTTGTGTTAGCTGACTCGTGTACTGTTCTATTTGAGCCTCTTCATCAGCCTCGGTTTCCGGTCCAATACTAGCGTTTCCCGTTTCATTTGGTTGAATTGAAGAGTTTTGTACTGTATTTTGCAGTACGACAAAGGTTTGTCGCTCAATTTTTTCCATATTAAGCGCACTAAAAGCACGCATGAAACTCTTGAAACGATTGACCAAAGTATCAGCCAAACAAGTGAAATAACATTTCGGTAGGTGACTTGATTCTCGTAATGCTACTGCCACCTCTTCTTTAACTTTATCGTTGTCTCCCCATTGCAACTCATCAATGGAATCTATCAGTACATCTATAACTTCGTTCTCGACAACTCTGATGCTTTTCGCATTTAAATTTAAGTGAAATTTATTCATAAAAGCCAGTAACTCTTCCTCGACGAAACCTCGCACTTCTTCTTCGGTTGGTTGTATTAATTTTCTAAAAGGAAAATAGTCAAACTTTTTATTTCGAGTAGTCCTTTCGCGTTGTTGGTATCTGTTATTTTTTTTGCCGTTGGAATGTAGAATGTCTCTAATTTTATTAGTTAGTGCGTCTGCTAGGTTATTCAACTGAACGTTTCGATCACTATCGCTCGCATCAAAAGTTACTTCTTCAATCATCTGCATTATTTCAGATTTTGATATCTCCTCGGAATTGAAGCATAGTTGTCTTAACTTTGCAGCCAGAGAACTGGCAATATTATCTAAACTGTGTCGTTCAAGAAGTGCCGAGTTTTTTGTATGTATTTCACGTATCCAGTCTTTGACAGCGTTTTGAAGACTGTCGTCAGTTGGTATGCCAATGTTTCGTGTCTCTGTTCTACAATTGTTTACACAGTGTCTATAGGTTGAACTGGCTTTAAACCAGAAGGGAGCACGATCATCGAATCCCAAATTGAGTTTTCTTTTATTCTTTTTAATTTTCCTAATGAGTTCATCTCTAAAAGCTTGATACACTTCATCACCGTGGCAATCTACGTTCTGCAATAGTTGTAGCATTTCTTTTCTGAAGTCTTCTTTTCTGGCCCTTATTTCCTCCTGAGATTTGCTCTTTCTTCCACTGCGTTCAATACACTGTCGTCTGTCGACGGCGCTCAGCAACTCTATAGAGCTTGACGTGGCTTGAACAAACTTGCGGGGTTTCTTCGTGATATTTGTTGAGCTTGTTTGTATTGCTTTGAAGGTAGAGCCTGTCGACCCAACTGCGAGTGGGGTTTCTGGGCAGCGTTGGGTGACGGAGCATATCGGCGACACAGGGACGGCTACCTAGAACAACGAAATGGGTCATAGATCTAGTCTAAAAAAACTTATGATAACATATTAGCTTTTGCCCACGGCTTCGCCCGCGTTAATAAGTTTTTCCGGGCTAAAAGTACATACATAAAAACCTTCCCGTTGAATCACTCTATCCAACACATTTATTTGCATAAAGATTAATATTATGACGTTGATACAACTCTTAACAAATAATGCATTAATTTCGACCAAATTTGATTACCATAAAAACGGTTCTAGAGAGTTAATCTTAAAAGATAGACATATACTGTCGCGGACATTTTTTTAGATCATTTCAAGGGGAATAATTCTTTCATACATATATTTTTGGTATCTTGAACCGTTTTCGCAGCGCACGCAATGGAAGCCCTCAAGGATGAATAATTTTCCCCGCTTTTTTCACATTTTCCATTATTTCTTAGCTCCTAATAGTTGCATCGTGATGTTATATAGCCTAAAGCCTTCCTCGATAAATGGTCTATTCAACACAAAAATATTTTTTCAATTCGAACCAGTAGTTCCTGAGATTAGCGCGTTCAAACAAACAAACAAACAAACAAACTTTTCAGCTTTATAATATTAAATATATTATAGTAGAGATTTAAAAATAACACACATTCCTTTTAGACGGTTCCACACGCGGCAAGGTCGCTACTTCTCTGGACATCATTTCAACAGCTGCTGCAAAATATATTAAGCATTTTCTTATTTAATTAGCAACTTAAATGTTTGAAACTTAAATTTGTATTAGTAATAATTACCTTGAATCTCCACTGAAGTTGTATCCTGGAATACAAAGCAAAGTTTGGATTAATAAACATAATCTTTTCATCTACTTGATGCATTGTTCAGAAAAATAATACGCCTATTGGATATAATGATAATGAGAGATAAAATATTTAATGCTTTAAATTACGATACAAAAAAGAATACACACACTCACGCCTTTTTTATCCCCGAAGAGGTACGCAGAGGCGCAACTAGTGCACCCACTTTTCGCCGTTATTCCGTCCCATGATGTGATAGGGGGCGAGCCTATCGCCATATCGCGCACAAATTCCAGACTCCGAGTTGATACTGAATAGAAAAACTCAATATCGCTTTGCCTGACCCGGGATCAAACCCGAGAACTCAGCATTGCATCCGTACCATAATACAACTACGCCACCGACGCAGTCGAGTATAAAAAATTATATATTATATATACTAACTAATCCATACCGAAGTGTAGTTGGTAGTAATATGAACGCTCATTCTAATGGAAGTAATTGTAAACACCGTAGTAGTAACAGGCATAGCTCGTTCCAATAAAGTAACGAATCGAGAATGGTGGCTTGTACCTACAATGTTGAATGTAAGTAGGTATAGTCACCGCGGTTTTCTTTCCGGGCAGAGTTTGTGGTTCTTCGAGGCAGTGGTTTCTTGTTCCGTTCAAGTGAAAGGGCTAAAAGAAATTAAAGATCTTTTTATTCAGCTTTTTACCCACAGACCGTTAATATAAATTCATAGAACAAGTCAGACTAGAAAATATTTAACCTGTCCCGCTGAATTTCTGAAGCATTCCCGTGTCCTCTTCGAGACATCCCGTAAGCATCGAACTTCAAAATTCTTGTAAAAGGCAGAAGCATTCAAGTCTTGACCCATATTATCACACTTTTTCGGCCTTCCTTCTCTAGTGGGCGACTCATCGGTCTTCACTCTGGCGCGGACGGTCACTTCGGGTTCGTAGCCCCTGTGCCGCGTGGGTGAGACTCTAGAGTCTCTATCAAAGGTGTGGTTGGAGTTGCATTCTGACAATCTGGTGGGTGATAATCGACTTCTTGCGCTTACTTTTGACGCTGCAAAAAAATAAAATTGTAGAGAGTTTGTAATGTTGGGATTGATTGTAGACGTGTGTATGGTTTAAGTTCCTTTATTATACTGCTTAACAACTCATCTTACAATACACCTTACATTTACTTATATACTAACACACACTACACTACACCTTCCCCCTTTGGGAAAAAAAAATAAAATGTTACAATACATTCTTATTTTTTTTTAATTTATATGCAATTAAATTTGATACAATATCCGCGTAAATAATAACTTAAAATACAAAATACGTTGAGCCATTTTATGCAAGCACTAAAATTTTTTTAAATCAAGTTCCATTAGTCTATACTTTATTCTAAATCTACGTTATGCCTACAGATCGCTTGTCATAGATTTTACATACATCTATAAAAAGCTTCGTTATGTTTTCAACCCCTACACACACATTTCTTCCTTTACTTGCTATTTTAGAATTATGTATTACAATACTTTCATTATTAATATAATCATAACCAAGGTTCATATTTGACCTTCTAACTATATTCTTTAATATTTCCCTCTTATTGTTCATCATTTCACTACTTGTCGACATATTATTAATATTATTACTTTTATTCCCATTTGCTTTTCTATATTTACTATTAACTTCCTTTACTTTTACAACATCTATAAATTCATTATTAATTCTTATTCTTGGATATCCTACATTATACTTTCTTATTAATCTTATAAACTTCTTACTATCTTTTCTACTATTCTTATTCTTATTCATTTTTAATTCCTTAATGTTTCTATTCCTACACAATATTTCTAAATCTTTCATAAAAATCTTACTTATCTCTAAAAACTTCGGATCTAAATATAATTTTTTCTCTGCACTTACATAAAAGCAAAATCCTTCATTAGACCTAACAGTTCTTTTACCTTTAATTCTATCCTCTATATTATTACTTAAAATCAACTCTATATCTTTAGATGCGTTTACTATCCTTTTTTCTTTACTACTATTTACTTTTTCAAGTTTATTGAAAATTTCTGTTTGAGGTTCTTTTAAAATAAAGATACTGTCCTCAATTTTTATTTCCTTACTAAGCTCAATTAATTTTTCTTTAGATTCATATGGCTCTATAATATTAAGTTCATTGTATGTATTTGCTAAAGTATTAGAGGCTAAGTTGTTACTAAGGCATACGGAGCTAACATCGGAATCAAATTTCATTACGCTGTTATTGTAATGATGTGAATCGGTGCACTCCGGCAAGTTGCTATGCGGTGATAGCTGAGCTTGCGGAATGTACTCGCTATTTGACTCCTGTATCTGATTTCCTAATATGGTGCACGGCTGATCTATGTATGATTTATCATTAGCATGTTGAAAAGAAATTAAACTGTTTTCTAACTGAAAATGTATTTTTTTGGGTAAAAGGTAATGGATCATGTCTGACAATAAACTTCCAATATCATCATAGGTCTGTTTTAAATAAAATTTTCCAACTTGAGTCAATCTAGTTTTCAAGACAAAATTTATCAAGAATTTATTGGATTTTTCATTCAGCAAACTACTATAAAAATATATATTTTTGATTAACTGTACTGTTATATTATCATTGCCATTCATTACAGGTAAAAAATCGATAGCTGTTTCAAAATCAAAATTTTCTGCCATAGTTAAAATGTAGTTTTTTCGGATCTCAAAAGAAAAATAAAATAATTCAACAGCAAAAATAAATCTAGATTATTGAGGTATTTTCAAATGTATGCTTTCAATGTTACTTAGATAATAGAGCTCATATTCTTATGTGTAAAAACTAATAAAATATAAAGAAATGTGTCTAAATTGTGAAAAGGATATAGGTAGACCAAATCTTCTTTTTGGAGATGACTCGACGACACGCTCGTGGCTCGACGATGCGGCTAAGCTGCTGACTTGTGCTGTTTACTGGGTGGGCCGGGCTATACCCTGGATTCCTGGGCCGGGATTACCCTGGACACCGCTCGAACATTTTCTTTCTTCTTATTTTCTTCCTTCTTAATTATTTTCTTATATTTTCTATTCATTTTCTTCTTATTTTATGTATATTATGTCTTCGCATATTTCTTCCTTATTTTATTTTCTTACAATACCTTCATTTTTCATTCTTCCTATTTTCTTTCTTAATTAATTAATATGATTTTTCTATCTTCATTTTTTTCATATTATTTTCTTGCTTGATTTTTTCATTATAAAACTTAATGAATTTTTTTCTGAATTTTAATTTTCATTGTTTTCATGCGCGCCGCGCGCTAGCGCAGGGCTGCGCCGACGCGACTGGCAGGGTCGCCATGTAATGTTGGGATTGATTGTAGACGACTCATCTTACAATACACCTTACATTTACTTATATACTAACACACACTACACTACAAGTTAATTGGTGAGAATGTTTTATTGTTTATTTATTCGTTTAGAGGATTTGGTATATAGATAACCGACCATGCTTGGCCTGCGTGTAATTGATGAGCCTCTCAACTATTTCCGAGGACCTCTGCGGTGACATATTCGGATACTTCCTCAAGGAGTTGGCGAACAAGTCGGGCTCATACGAGGGTCGCGGTGCGCACACAGATCCTGGAAAATGTTATCGCTCATTGACCATTCTATATTCATTTTCTGCTATTGAATCCTACTTCCTACTAATATTATAAAGGCGAAAGTTTGTAAGAATGTATGGATGTTTGGATGTTTGGATGTATGGATGTTTGGATGTATGGATGTTTGTTACTCTTTCACGCAAAAACTACTGAACGGATTTCGATGACATTTTGCACACGGGTAGATCATGTCCTGGATTAACACATAGGCTACTTTTTATCCCGGGAAAATATAAAACGGGACTTTTATCCCGGAAAAACTCATTCACGCGGGCGGAGCCGCGGGCAAAAGCTAGTTGATTATATAAAGAGTGATATGCAAGTACTCATAAAATTGGGTAAAGTGGCGATATCCGTACCTCTGTCAGGCCAGGACATGCCTCCGCGAAATTGGGTGCTCGGTCTAACTGGGCTGCGTTTCTCGCCACTTCCGGTGCCACCCACTTCAAAGTTACCGTGACCTGAGGGAATACGTAACCTTGGCACTTTAAAAACTAACAAAGTAATTTAGCACTCTCAGCTTACTAAGGATGGTATCAATAGGTACACCAATCTCACGTTTGAGTTAAATTTCAAGTAAACATTTAATATGTTGAAGTATTCAATACACCAAGCTTAAGCTGTGATTTTAGACCCTGTTCTCAGCTGAATAAGCGGTATATTACTTAAACAAAACTTAGCTATCAAAATCAATCATATATTGTAACTTAAAATGTCATTTGAGCTGATGTTAATATGGGTTTATTTAGGGCAGTAAATAAACCAACATTAATTACATTAGTCACATCTCAAGTAGACTTAATTTATTGGACTATTCATACCGCCCTAAATAGCGACTATCTTAAGATGCTGATCTTAATTATTTGACAGCGTCTCAGCTGATACAGCACTTAAAGCGAAATTATGTTACATCTATTAATACTGCCTTAAAACCAAGGAATGACGCATTAAGATACCTATAGGATAGTTACATACCTAGGATAGTTACATATTTTGAAATTATAGCTGAACTAGTATTGCTAAGAAAAAGTTTTTCGAGGATAAAAATATTTTCCCGAGATGAAAAGTAGCCTATAGCATTTAGGAGTAATGTAGCTTCCCATTAGTCACAAGATTTTTTTAAAATGGTTCAGTAGTTTCTGATATTAGTGTGTTCAACCAAACAAACTCTTCAGCTTTAAATATTAGTATTATAAAAGTATAGATTTGTTGCTCACCGGGAGTCAACTCGGCCCGTTGAGGTGGAAACTCTGGGAGATGAACTGGCGGCGAGGTCGGGTTGATGTTGCAGTGTTGTACCTGGGGACGAGTTATCGACATCATATTAAGAAAGAAAGAAAGAAATTAAATTTATTTGCAACAAATACTAAATACACACGTATAAATTAAAAAAAGACCAAAAGCACTTAAAACTATAGGCATTAGTTGCAAAAAGGCTCCAACTCAGCAATATGCTGGCAGTACAGCCAGCGCTGGTTTTCTGTTGGGCCTTTTGCGTGAATGTCACGGAAGACAAAGAACTATTTAAAATAAAATAAGAAAAAAAAAACAAAAATAATAAATAAACAATAAAACTAAGACATAAAAATAAAACTAAAACATTCTATCTATATACAAATCAAATAAATGAAGTAAATCTAAAAAATTGTACAGGAGAAACAAAAAGGGCTCTGTGCAAAGGAAAATTACAAATACACCGGCAAGGGCGGTTGTGTAGACATCTGTATACCTATTGTCCAAGAAGCATAAGTTGTACGTACGTAAGTAGGAGCAAGAGTGAGATAACAGAGATAAATCATAATTAATTAAAACGATATAATAAATAATTAAAAAAAAAATTAAAGAATTATAAAAAATAATTAAAATTATTAATAATTATAATATAATGTAATATATAATATGTATAAAAGTCTATAGGGCTATATTATTTTCAGGAAACTAAGCATTACTTTTATATAGCACTAGTATCATGCATAAGAAGTCCCTGAGCTACTTGATGGTTAAGTATAAAATTTTTCAGCTTTAACTTAAAACCATTAATATTTTGCAAGCTTCTGATAGACCGTGGGCCAGTTCAAAATTTATGATACACGTCTCTGATGCGTCTCACCAATTATCGTTTGAGAGGAACTTGGTCATCGAAATCTGTCACTGGCCCACGGACCATGATTGGTGGAGGGATATTATTCCAACATTTAGTGGCTGTGTACCGGAAACTACCTTTAAAAGCGGCAGAACGATGACTGTGGGTGAAGAGCTGTTCTGCACACTGCCGAGGCCCATATATTGGTTGATTGAATGTGGTCTGTATAGTGATTATAGCCGAGAAGAATTTATATTAAGTTATCTTTGTACTTATATTACTTGTTTCTTTATTTTAAATGATATTATTTACAAATTTATATATATATATATATATATATATATATATATATATATATATATATATATATATATATATATATATATAAATGATTATACAAATACATAATATTAAAGTGTAAAAAAATTATCACCCTCCGATGTCGAGGCTCAAGACCCAAGCCACCGGTGGTTAGGGATTCAAAGTGAAGAATTTCCTCACAATGCGTGACGTGTCCAATGGTACTGCCTTCTGCATTTGGCTCTTGGACCAACAACCAATTGAGAGCCTCTTAAGATGTCGGTTAAGGCTCTTTGGTATCAACCCATGTGCAGAAACGACAATCGGAACAAGTCACATCCCACATGTCAGTAACCTCATTTGCTAAATCTAAATATTTAGACATGTCTGTTTCGGTTTTAACAAGGTTATCGTCATGCGGGAAGGTGACATCAACAGTACTATATTACTTATTAGAATATTAATTTATCACATATGGTACATATATTATTATGTGGGTGAAGTATTCGTTACCTTGTAGATGCTGGCGTACCGTCCGTCAGTGGCCTGCGCCGAAGAGTCACAGCGCATCGTCGGCCCCGTACACACTTCAGACGAGGCACGTATCGGTTCCGGCACATCTCGCGTCACGTGGACACACGTCGGCATCGGCGGATGAGGAGCTGGTGATAATAATATATTTACGGTAATTGTTCTATTGTATCATTAGAGTTCACGTAGAAGAAAAATTGATACCGGAGTTAGGCATAAGAGTGTATCGCCTGCAGCCGTCCAGTAGTGTCACGGCGAGCCCCGCGTCCCGCAGATCCCTCACTATGGCCACCATACCGTCGCCCCCGTCCATCTCTCATTAGCTGCGGTCCAGGGGAATATGCTAGAAGAGAAACCAACAGTCACAAATTGCTTATTATTCTTAACGTTTATAAAAGATGCTATATTTACCGTCATTTTAAGCAATCTCAAGAAGGAGTAGCACAGGTCCGGCCTGTAGCAGGCTTGCCAGTCTTCCGCGTGTGGCATGGGCCTGCAACGAGGGACATGGTTTTTTGAATTAACTACCTTCAGTTGTTGGTTGTCTGTTCAGTAAATATGAAGGAATTGGGTTGTACGAAACCGAGCTTAGCATGGCCAATGAGTGACTCCCATACATTTTTTTAAATTCTCTATTCCAATCGCTTTGAGCAACGCGTCGTTTAAGGATAAACAGAGACAAATCAGGCAAGTAAATAAGACCCATAAGACCATGTATGTCCATAAAAATCGATGTTGAGGATTTAACGTATGATAATTATCAATATTTTCTATACATGTAAAAGTTTAATACTCACACGTCAATAACACAATTGAATAAATGAAAATTTATAAATAAACTTTATTAAAATTTAGAATTTCGCTGCACTCATAGTCGAATTTCTATTGAATGACAATAATATGACAGAATATTTGTTTATTTTTCTTTTCTATTTTTAAATTAAACCAGTTATTTGCTCCGTGCACGATACCTCACCTATACTTCTTGTACTCGAAGCTCGAGCCGTATTCTGTTATTTCCTTCTCATCCTTGGGAAGTTGTATACTATCCTGAGATGTAACATCATCAGTAACATCTAATAACATCTCATATCATGATGAGACCTACAATGACACGTCAATATTATAAAAAAATGATATTAGTGCGGCGTCTGGTTTACCGTAGCAAAAGATAAGTATTGTTAGGATAAAACGTTTTGTGAGATATTTGCGATATCAAACTATTAGTGGCAGTGACAGTTGGGTGTATAAAAGGGTGCCGTATCGATGTTCAGTCTCATTCGCGCTGGACTTCGGTCTCAATCTTGGCTCAGTCGTAGTGTCCTATATCTTTGTCAAAGTATTGCCGTAATAGCAGTGGTAGATATTTTTATTTAAATTAAAAGCGCTTCAGTTTCTAACAGTATTGTAATTAGTATAAGTTTTCTTTGCCAAATACAAATACTACCACTGTTCATGGATCAGAAAACTAAATTTATAATATTATTTAGTTTTTAAAGCAAACGACAGCCTAGTTGGGAGTGGAACGGTCTGCGTAACAATGTCCGGAGGTTCAAAACCCAAGGCACACACCTCTGACGTTTCAGAAGTTATGTGCGTATTGTTTATCAATTATAAATTATCGTTCGCGTTAATGGTGAAAAAAAACATCGTGAGGAAACCTACGTACCTGAGAATTCTTAATAAGAATTTTGAAGGTATATAAAGTTTGTTTTGTCGCGGAGAAAGTGCATTACCACTACTGTCCGGCCTTCGTGGGGGGCCACCGCACGGTTATGTTGGGTTCGCCGTGCCTTACGACCCGAAGTTGAGTCGCCCGCGACCCCCGGTGGCCCCTATTAGTCGCCTTTTACGACAGGTAGGGGATACTGTGGTGGAATTCTCCAACCGCCCCCTATCCACAGGGTATGTAAAGTTTGCCAAGCCGCACTAGGCCAGCGTGGTGGACTAAGGCCTAACCCCTTTTAGTAGTAGAGGAGGCCCGTGCTCAGCAGTCAACAGTATATAATAGGTACCCATTACCTACAGGGCTGATTGCAATGCATTGCATAGTTCTTTAATACATCTCATTCAATCACATATTAATAATTATTAAACTGTCCTACAAAAAAACAAAATCCGTTTAAACAATATAATATTCACGATTTTGCATAGGTACATACATCACAATACAAACTTTAATTTTTGAAATACAAACTGGTTGGGTGGGGACAGTACACGCCACAACACTTTGCACAACGTCTCATACACTCATCTCTGCACGAGGGGCCTTGCTCCTTTCCATACATATTAGACAAACCTGATTGTTTGCATCCACATTTGAAATTCTCTTTTGTATCCACTTCTGCAAATTCATCATCTGATATCAGCACTTCACGTCTAGAAGAGGTACCACATAAACGTCCGCTATGAAAATGTCTGATACTATACGCCTGTTCATGACTCTTGCTGGCAGGCTCGCACGATCCCAGGCCGGTAGCTCGTGGCCGAACTGTTTTTATTGGCCTTTTTTCGCGTCTGGGTGGAGATTGATCTCGTTGTTTTTGTCTTTTTGCAGTAGCCGGGACTTCCTCTGGAGAATTACACTGCACAGGTCTGAACACGCTAGACGTGGGTTTTGGCGGAGGCATACAAGTTCGCGGTATCGCGTAGCTTCGCCCTGGCGAGAAACTATATGGAATGAACCTTGGCTGGCATTCACAACTAGATGACCTCAAGTCTTGGGGATCAGTTTCGGATTGGATGAAATCACAAGGTATTAGACGCTCTCTCTGGCCATGTCTTGTGAAGTTATATTTTTTATTGCATATTTCTGGCGCTAATGGGCAAAATGGTCTTTCCGATTGAAGACTTAGCCGATGTCTACGTAAACCACATGTGGGTGACTGGCAAATGTGTGGAGCTTGATCTTTTTGAGTGGCCACTTGGATAGATGGACTTCTTGGAATGTTTAATTTATCTTCCCAGGGTCTTATCTCCGTTTGACTTTCAGCGTCAACTGGCGGTGGGTTAATGGCTGCATCTGTTCGAATTGGCGAAGATCCTGGAAGTCTTCCAGACATGGATTTTTCTCTTATTCTTTGAAGGTGGTTACGATCTTCAGAACTGAGGGTGCTAGGAGGGATTTCGTGCGTGAATCGGGACGGTCGACGCTGCTCTTGTGATATTTCAGTAGGCGTGATTGAAAGTTTCGTCTGGTCAAAATCTAAGGTATCCATTGTTGTTGAATTAAATTTTCTGGAAGCTTCTGTTCTTTTCAACCTGTCTATTAATTTATCAGCAAAATCACTAACTTCCTCATCCCGCCAATGTTTTAAGGGAAGTTTTTTTGTCCATTTAACAATTTCATTTTTTAATGTACCTTCATATTCGTCAATTGAGCCATTCTCTTTCTCCAATTCGTGCAATCGTTTTGACATTAACGATATAACTCTGTATGCTTGAAGTTTCTCCGCGGGGGTTTCTTGGTTTAGCGGTAATTCATTTGCACAATCGGTAATCAAGTCTTTGATTTTAGTTTCCTCCACTTCATCACACAATGAATCTTCGGTTGAGAAAGAAACGTTGTTGAGTCTTTCATATAGTTGTTTACTAAGTTTATCAGTCTCAATTGGTGTAGAGGGATGTTTTTTAAGGTAATCGTGACAGAATTTCGAAATTTCTTCATTTATTTTATTTTTATATTTTTCCCTTTCCTCTGGGTTGCCACCATAGAAATGTAAATTTATAAATGCATCAGCGACATTACCCTTTACGACTTCAAATGAAGTATCTTCTTCAGCAGATAGATCTTCAGAAGTTGGTAATGTTTTTGATATAGTGTCTCTAAGTTGCTGTTTATAAATTTGTCCAGCCAATTCACTTTTGGCATTATCTTTCGCTTCTTTAACTTTATTAACAAAATTCTTTTTTAGTTCATGTATAGTCTTTTCAGTATTTGCACTTTGTTGTGAAATACTTATCAAATTATCCAATTCATCTTCTAAGATATGTTTATACAGAAAATCATCGTTAATTACCTTTGGGTTCATATTGAGCTCTTCTATTGTATTCTTTAGTTTGCGGGCGATATTTTGTTTCACAGCTTTTGTTTTTTCGCTTTCTTCGGAAAATTTTCCCGTTTCAATTAAAAGACTGTCACAAAATTTGTTGATATTCTCAGATAAAATATCTGCTGCCCTTTTTTCAGTATGTATAGGACCTAAACTTGAGTCTATATCTTCATATAGAGGGCCAGATACTTCTTGTGCTTCGAATGCTTGTATATTTCGCAATAGCTGTTCTACCTTTTTATTCATAAATTTCTCGTCATTCAGCTTTACAGGATCTATGGGTAACATTTTTAATTGGTTCTTTATTTCTTCTCTTAAACCTTTTTCATCTCCTTTCAGATTGTTGAGATTTTGTTTAAAGTGGTTTGTTAAGGCTTCAAACTGGTTACTCTCTGACAAGTTTTGTTTGTCATCGATCGATAGAGAATTAAACCACTCTTCGATGCTATTATCAAGGTCATCAGGTATTGTAGTCTGACGAGCTGAAATATTTTGAAACATTTGAAGTCCTTTCAGATGTCGTAAGAGATTTACAGCTGTATTCCTTAAGAAATATATATCTGATTTTTTTTTTGCATCCATAGGAAATTTTTTGAGGTGTTTGACTATTTCATCTATAAAAAGTTCATTAGTGTCTATATCATGTGATATCATGAGAGCGGTTTCAAATACGTTTTTTATACCTCGCGCCATACCCACAACTATTTTTTCCTGAGTGTTTCTATCCTGTGCATTAGCAAATTCGTAATAAGGCGATACTTTCAACCAGTCCATTATACCTCCATGTAAGTTTTCCTCTATAAATTCACCCGAATCTTGTTCTAACATCCAACTTACATCTTTGGTAAAACCTTTACTACTTAGCTTTTTCTTTAGATCTTGTGCCACCTTATTGATATCATCTTGATCAGAGTACCTAAAAAAATTCTGTAACCATTTATTTATTACATAATCTACGTTTTCATTTTGTACGTGTTGTAACTTTTTGGCCAGCTCACTAATCATTTGGTCATGGTATTTTTTATCAGTTGACTGGTGTAAATGCTTAGGAATGTTATCAACCCATATTGATATTTCATCTTGTAAAGCGTCTAGGTAATTGGGTATTTGTCCTTCAGATTTCTTGACATGTTGTCTAATTCCCGATGGTTTTGCTAATTGTGGCATAGCTACTCGTCTAACAGTATTCATCAATGCTTCTGTTTGAGGCAGCACGATATCAAAATCACGTGCGTCCATGACTTTGTTTAGCCAACGAAAGACTTGGTATTTAAGGTTCTCCAACTCTTCCATTTCTGAGGGTTTCACGCCCCCATTCAATTGTAAATATTTTTGTCTATCAATGATATCTCCAACTAAATCGTTTATAACTATCTCTTTGAAACGTTTAGATTCGTTTTCATTTAAGCTTAACGGCATTTTGTCGAGCCAATTGTTAACAACTTTTGTTAAATCTTGTCTGTACTTGTCTTCCTCAGGCATTCGTTGTTGGATTTGTACAGAGTTATCGTCAAAATGGACTGACGGCAAAGAAGTATCAAATGTAAGGTGTCTCGGTTGAAAAGAAAAATCTTTACGAGGTGTTGATGTTTGGAAACCAGGACCCAGCAATCTTGTTGTTAATTCTTCGGCTAACTCTTTCCGTGTAATATCAGATGATACTGGTACACTATTTAAAAAACGTTGAACTTCTTTAAGCACAGGTTCTTTGTCATCATTATTCTGTAGTAATTGTGATATATTGTCGACAAAAGCTTTTGCACTTATTTTCATATTATCTCTGGTGCTAAGACTATAGTCAACTAAAACATCATCAATGTAATCGAAAACTGTTCTCTCCAAAGTTTGCTTTAAATCTTCTTTTTCTATAGCCGCTGGGGGTATATCACGACGTGGGGATATATAACTTCTAGTAAAATCCTGACGAGTTGGTTCTAAGTACATTTCCTTCGTTCGTTTAGTGAATTTGGGTGAAACATCTACAGATATTTCTTCTTGAACGTCAGTCTCATTTAAAAAGTTATAACCGTCATCCTTCATGGCCTGCGCTTTGGTTCCACGTATCATTTCATCTGGTAACGGATCAGAAATAGTTGCTCCTAAGTCTTCTTTATCGGTTTTCCTTGATTCATATCCTTCTTCTTTGATTTCATGACGGGTTATGGATTTTGTCGGTGATTTCTTTCTTTCTTCAGTTATAGGCATGGTTTTAGTAGAATTGACGACAATATCAGCCACATTTTTAGCTTCTTCTGGTGTCATGTTACCTTCATGTTGCAACAATTTGACTAAATCTTCCTTAGCATTAGATGATTCATTTAATAATAAATTTTCTATACTATCGGATAAAATATTAGTAATTTTATTTTGTAAATTACTTTTAACTTTAGTATTTAGTGATATAGAGTCATTTTCTAATATACGTGATACTTCTTCAGATATTATTTCTTGAAATTTTTTTGCAAGTTTTTGAGGTTTTCGTTTCCTCAACTTAAGAGTATCCATTAGCTTTTCTGCTAGTTCTCTAACAACTTTTGGGTCGATATCTATACCATGTATTTTGCAAAGTGCATTTATCCAATCTCCTATTACCTCAAGCATAGCGTCATCATCATATCCTTTCATTTTCAACTCTTGCAATTCTTCGGCTAATTTGGCTACTAAGACATCTTCATTTAGAAATTTTGATAATTCTGGAGTATCTCGTAGCCAGTCGAATATTGATTTAACATATTGATCAGAAGTAGTCTTTGATGTGATTTCTTTGATTGGGTATAATTTATCAATTAACTTCTGTGCTAATTTACTTTTGGTGTTAATGTCCAGAAGAATATTTTCATTTTTGTAGACGCTTTGTAACCAATCTTCGGTGTGTTTTTTCATTAATTCTTTTAAGTTTTCTCCGTCCGTATTTTTTTCTTGTAGTTCTGTCAGTGTTTTTGATAAATCATCGATAATTTGAATATTATCATTAACACTAAAACCGGTTTCAGCAAATTCAGACGTATTATCTATCCATTCGCAAATTTTATTGCAAATCTCACTATCCGGTGTTTTTTCTTTTGTATCAAAGTGTACCAAATCGTCAGCCAATTTGTTTGCCATAAGCGTGATAACATCTCTATCGATTCCTAGTATTTCATTCAAAACTTTTATTATTTCATTCTTTAATGCTTCTTTGTAAGCACTGTCATTTGATACTCTCCTAATAGCTTTTAATCTGTTTACTAAATTATCTGTATTTTTATGGCTATCTTCAGATTTTATTTGATCTTTGAAAGGTAATTCATTATACCATGTAATAACTTTCTCTGTAAATAAATCTTTCTTCATAAATTGTTTAAGTCTGTTCAATAAGTTGTCTGCTATTTGATTCTTGAATATCGTCTTATCTTTATTACTTTCCGGGCACCACATTGGTAAAACGTTTAAGCATTTATCGATTTCTTCTCTTATCTTTCCGAAATCACGATCTTTTATCATCTTTTGTAGATTTTCTATCAACTTTTTAGATAACATACACCGCAAGTGTTTGTTATCCATGGTATCATCGGAATATACGGGTATTTCTTTAATCCAATCGAGTACTTCTTTTTGGATATTGCGATCAGTTTCTGATCTGCAGTGGCAGGGAAGGGGTCTTTTGCAAAAACAACAAGTTTTGACAGATGCTGGACATACGTGAGGTAGCTGTTAGGAGAAAAGGAATTATTTAAAACAGGTATATTGCGCAACATGGTATAAATGAGTCTAAGTTGACAATATTCCAAAATTGAACTCATTACTGCAGCCTGCAGCATATGTTTAGAAGAATTATTATATGGATTGCAGATGACTATCTACATAAAAAAAAATAGATGCTAAAACGTTATTTTATCTTAATATACTTACAGCAGCTGACGATTCTGTTTTCGTCATCACGCTAGCATCTCGTACCATAGATGGAGGACATGCTGACAAATAAAAAGACCATTACTTAAATTTAATATAGTACGGAACTATGGATGAGATATCATAATGTACAGGGTTGAAGACCTAAATATGTCAAGTCGATTATTTCGCTAATTTAAGAGGTTATCAAATTTAAGCCACCCTGTGTGTTAAAAGATATAAACAGGTCCAATCATAATCAACGTAGTTTTGCTCAGTAAAAGTTGTTGTTAAAGTTTTTAATTTAAAACAGCAAATACGAATATTTTAGTGAGCGCCATCGTCTATGTTAAAATAATTATTACGACAGCTTTCATTGAGGGGACATCGTAATGTGATTTTGTATGTTATTAAAATATTCAGATATAATATATTTCATCACATTTTGTAATATACTGATGAATTAATTGGCTAATACTCTTGTCATTTAGTTTGTTTGATCTCTACTGATTACCTTTAATTTCAATGTTGTTTGATTCAGAACACTGAAAAAAAAGTGTTTGTTAGATATTGTATATAAGAAAATTATCATGATATTAGTCTAACTACCTCGGTGGGGTAGTTATATTACGGTACGACTGCAATGCTGGGGTCTCGGGTTCGATCTCCGGGTCGGGCAATGATATTGGATTTTCTATTCAGTATCAGCGTGAAGTCTGGAATTTATGGCGATATGGCGATAGGCTCGCCCCCTATCATATCATGGGACGGAATAATGGTGAAAAGTGGGCGCATTAGTTGCGCCTCTGCCTACTCCCTCGGGGATAAAAAAAGGCGTGAGTGTATATGTATGTATTTCGTTACTAGCTTTAGCTCGCGGCATCACCCACGTGAATGAGTTATTCTGGGATAAAAAACTTCTCAGTCAAAACTATGTATCTCCGGTATAATCAAAGGTATCTCCATACCAAATTTCATCGAATTAGTTTGTATACTATGTAAGCATAATGAAGAAGAGGATGTACAGACATCGGCCTGCAACATCTTTAATATATTATGTACCTATAGAAAACATATAATTTGAGAAACCGTACTGTTCCTACGTTTTGATAACACAATTCGGGTAATGAGGACCTGTCATCTCGAAAACTTACAGACTTTTGCCCGTCGTGTTGGTGTTTCTTATGATTGTAGCGGGTACGAATCTTTGGGCATACCTGGAAACAAATACCGGATTCAGGTTAGTACAACGAAGGCTTATTTAAGAAGAGTTGCACAATAAACGTGGTCATGAGAATTGGTAAGTTTATAATGAAAAGTGACCAATCTACAAGCTCGTCGAATTGAGTTAGTATAAACTACAAATACATGGTAATGAATAAAAATAAAATTTATATTTCTAAGGGGCAACTGTCCAAGACACCTCATTTATATTATAAAATGCTTTACCAAATCAACCGATTAACTTTTTTTTTTTTTTTTGTGACGCGGAGAAATTGACTTATTACTACCGCCCAGTGTTCAAGGGGAACGACTGAGCGGTTATGTTGGGTTCACCGTGCCTTACGACCCGACGTTGAGCTGCCCGGAGAGATGGAAAACGTCGGGCGACCGCCGGGCCGAGTCCCTAACCTATGTACACCGCACGGCATACCAACTAAAACTCCGCGGTGGCCATCTTCGGCGCATTAGGGACGGCTGCGGGCTTCCTCCGACTCACGTCTAAGTTGTCGTCCGCAACCGCCCCTGCTCGTACCGCTGTTGCGGTCCGTCTCCTGTTGTTGCGGGGGCTCAGAAGCCCCCGTACACCGAAGGACGCCCTTGGCGTCAGAAGCAGCGTGAGGCACGTTGCCGTCCATCACGGGGTCACAAAAGTTGGCTAGACTAATAGGTGGACGGACCCTCCCGCCCACCCGTGACCCCCGGAAATCAACCGATTAAGTGCCCATAGAACATTCTGAATTTTAAATCCCAACTAAGCTTCAAACATTTTATTCATTAAATGGCGCCCAATCAATATTGAGACACTTTCAAACTACTTAAATTTTTTGAACTAGTGAGGTCCATAGTTCTCAAATAAATTGGTCCAGCCTGTTCATATAATATTTCACACATTCATTGCCAATTACCTACCATTTAAAATCAATAGCAATCATTACTCACATTGTTCGGAGGACCACACCGCGCTGTGCCGTACGGACCTTTCTCTTCGTTTGTAGCAGCTTCTAGGTACAATATTAATTCATAGTTAACATGACCACGCGGTCCAAGGGATAACATAATTCTTATGAAAATGACGCGGAACTCTTTTTAGTAATTTAATATATTTTATCTACTAGTAATATACTTTTCGTAAGGGGTAAAATGTTGAGTGGAATTTTAAAACGCGTGAATGTTACTCGTCAGTCATAAATATTAATTTTGATTACTATGAGGAGTAGATTATATAACAGTTTTTAACTAGGTACCTAGTCTTCTTCTATTTTACGAAAATGCTAAATACATGAATGATTAATGGACATAATGTAATAGCAATACCTCCACCGTGCGTGTTATTTGTTGAAGTCTGAAATAAAATGTTAATAGTTTGATTGTACTTGAAAGTATGAACATTTTTGAAGGTGTTTCATTCTGATAAAATATTAAATGAAGAGGTTACTGACGTTGGTAAAGTTATAGTGTACAGTTGGCCATAAAAGTCAGAGAAACGAAAAAAGACGAGCACATCGCTGACTAATGGTAAGTCTTGCACCATACAATCGTAGGAACACCTTGGCAAAATTACCCACATTTTGAGTTAGAAACAGTGGCATATGGATATCACCTTCTATTACCTGAGGCAATAGCTGTTAAGCATCATAGTGAACAGTAGTCAAGCTATTATGTTTCAACAACTGTATTATTTTATTGATTGCCTCGGTGGCGTAGTTGTATTACAGTACGACTGCAAAGCTGAGGTCTCGGGTTCGATCCCCGGGTCGGGCAAAGTGATGTTGAGTTTTTCTATTCAGTATCACCCCGGAGTCTGGAATTTGTGCCCGATATGGCGATAGGCTCGCCCCCTATCACATCATGGGACGGAATAACGGCGAAAAGTGGGTGCACTAGTTGCACCTCTGCCTACCCCTTCGGGGATAACAGGCGTGAGTGTATGTGTATGTGTGTGTAACTGTATTATTATAGAAATATTTTCTATGACCGTTGCCCACACTTTCTACATCAATGCAATTGTAGTAACTTATGGTCCTCACCGACTGTCCGTTTGTTTGCAAATGATGCATCCTTCTGTGGTGGCTGTACCGACTCTGTACGCTTGGACACAGCTAAAATAAACAGAACTATTGTTGGTGGGTAAATTAGTTACGACTTTTGGTCTTTTATGATTAACGGGTAGGGAAGGCAAAGTAGGCAATTGCATACTATATACGTACAATGGGATTCAAATAAGAATAGGATCGACTCTGCGCCATATTGTGACGTCTAAATAATTAAATATTATATTAAGCTAATTAAGCGATAACTTTTTTATTTAAATTTGATGTAACAGTCAACTAGTCAAAATAAAATAAAACGTTATTGGTATGCTAATATGTTTTCTATGCAAATTTAGTACTTTTCAAGTAATATTTGACACATATAGGACATTGACGTTCCTATTCTTATTTGAATCGTATTGTAAATACGTACTCACGCCTTTTATCTCCTAAGGGGCAGAAGGCAGAAGCGTAACTAATGCACGTTTTGTCGTGCGTATTCCGTCCCATGATGTACTAGGGGGCGAGCCTATATCGGGCACAAATTTCATACTCCGGACTGATACTGAATAGAAAAATCCAATATCACTTTCGCCCAACACGGAGATCGAACCTGAGGCCTCAGCATTGTAGTTGTACCGTAATACAACTACGCCACCGAGGCAGTCAATTGTAGTAGTAGTAGGCAATTGCTCGTTCCTAAATGTAAAAAAAACTCCGCTGATGATAAGCATCATGACCGTCTTTAATAGCAAAACCGCCAGAACTTTAGATTTAAAAGCACGGTATGGCGATTTCTAGTATTATCACATTATTATAAACAAAGACGAAAGAAATAAATCTCATTCAGTGACCAGTCTCGCATGCGGAACACGTCCTGTCACAACACATCTAACTCCCTTGCTCTCATTATTGATTTGTTCCCATAAAAGGTTATATACCATAGGAGCCTCATCGCAGATGTTTCGAATGGCATCCTTGATGCATTTCGTGACGTCTGTAAGGTATCGCACTTCTGTTCCTCTGGTGTTCCACCCGCGCGGCTTGGTCCTTTTCAAATAGTCGTACATGGTGTTTGGATGTTTGTCTCTTAAGCTGGGAAGAGTAATGTGGTAGGTGAAGATACGCGATCATAGAAGGATACGTGGTGATAGTATGATTAGGTGTTTGGGCCTTAAGGCAATTGCGTTCACGGTTCTGTCGGCGTATACTGATTGTCAACCATAAGACTGACATAATTCTGCTATGCAGAATTCTCGAAAAGACTCGAAATTTTTTGTTGTCTGATTCAGGGGCTTGAATCCAGGATCCCACGGTTCACAACTAAGCGATACAGGCCCTAGAAATATTTATAAGTCAATAAAATATTTTTTACCATACCTGTGTCGACTTTTCTCCCTAGCTTTCCCTTGGTATTTGATTAGATAGGGCGTGTTGATTGTTTGGTCTGTCCTTTCTGGTTTCATTATGGTGTTCGTCTGAACGTTTTTGGAACATTTCACTGGTTTTCCAGGTTCTGTGGCGGAAGGTGGACTCGTTGCGCAGGCATTGTGAGTGTGGTATGAGCTTTTAGAAACTAGAAGAATAGCATAGGTATATCTTTCACATAATGTTTGGATTTTGAAAAGTGGGTATCTCTAGTATTTACAATTAATGTTTCTCAGTAAAGTATAGAACAGATATATGTTATGCTTAATAGCTTGTTTCTAGTTTTACCATGAAACGATGGGATGCGATTTCACTTGAGTTAGCTGTCAGATAAACAAGGTATAAGGAAAACTAAGAAATTACCAATCCTATACTTTCGGGCAATTTGTGGGTTTTCATATTATTGTTTGGGATTTACGACTGTTAGTACATATCTGCAAATCACTTACAGCTTTTATTCTGTGTGTAAGTGAGCAGCCTCTGTACGAGTTCTGTGGACAGTGACATGTTAGGCGACAGGTTCGGATACTTGCGGAGGGAGTGCGCGAATGCTGATGTGTCCTCGGAGCGGTATAGAGAACATACTGGAAATAAAAATAGAAGTAAGAAATTACTAAAAAGGAAGCTTTTTAGCGTGTATTATAGGATTGTGTAAAAAACAACTTTAATAGGGTAGTTGACTACTTTTTTTAAATACAATTATAAAAAATGTATGCTATCCAAAATCTAACGGAAAAAGAATTTTCAAAATTGGCACAATAGTAACAAATGGTCCGTGGGCCAGTGACAGATTTCGATGACCAAGTTTCTCTCAAACGATAATTGGTGAGACGCATCAGAGACGTGTATCATAAAGCCTCGTGAACGTCAGCTTCGGCTCCGTGGGTGCCATGAGCGGTGGTAGCCTCCCAAATATGTAGAAAAAAATATATTATTCAGTCATTTCCTCCCAACTAAGAATCATTTTAAATTGTAGCTAACCCGATACCTTGAAGAAAAAAAATAATCAGCTGACTGTAACTTGGGGCATTATGCGTCAGCTGGTCAATCAAACATGTAAAAAAAATATATCATTTCAGTGATTTCCTCTCAACTACAAATTTACCTGATGATAGCTTATACGCAACTATGAATAAATATATATGTCAGCTGGCTGTATGCCGGGGCAAAAACCATCAGCTGATGCCTTGAAAGTTATAACGCAGGTGTTAGGCGAGAGCTTCTATTACATAATTACATGCATCAGCTGACAATGTTTCCCTCGAATTAATGATAGTAAATTCTCTTTATTAATTACAGCATTGTATTATCAATCTATACATGTAAAATGCTTTGTCCTGAATGACTGACTGACAGTTAAACGCACAGTCCAAACCTCTGACCGTAGAGATCTGAAACTTGCAGGGTGTGTTCCTTGTAGGCATGCAACACTTTTCTAACCCTTAGATTAGAAACGTGTTGCAAAGGTGGTACCTGCAGTAGATTGTGTTAATCTGAAAAGTCTTCTGCTGACCACTTTATCTTACTCCGGAGAGTACAATAAACTATAAATTCATAATCACTGTTCTTAATATTTCTTCAGTTATTTAATTATATACGTATTAGTCGTAAAGTATTTATACATTTCATCGGAAAACTCATATCTGAGCGTAAAGTCAAACATTTAAGATACATTATATCTTCCCAGATGAAAATTTATAAGCTGACTAGCTTTTGCCCGCAGCCGCGGTCGTACGAAAGAGTTTTTTTTTATAAAGGTCCCACTTATACATTTTCACGGGATAAGAAGTAGCCTAAAACTTTCCAGTTTCCCAGATGCTCGAATTATCTCCATACCAAATTTAATCAAAATCCGTTTGATAGTCTTTGAGCTTATCGCGTACAATCTTTTTACCCCATTAGGGGTTGAATTTCGCAAAATCCCGTCTTAGTGAGCTCCAACGTCCTAAAAGGAACCTCCACAAAATTTGAGACTCCTAGCACGTGTAGCTTCTCAGATTTCGTGATGAGTGAGTTAATGACCTTTCGTTTTTATACATATTATATATTACGGGATAAATTTCAATAAAACATGAAACACGTCTTCTATCAGTTCTGTTAAAAATAAGTTTAAGCAATATTTGAAGTAGGTTGGACCAAGGAATCACGTTGGCCCATACAAACTTTGCCCCCCTTTTTCACCCTCTTAGGGGTAGACTTTCGGAAAATTCAATCTCATTAGATGCCTATGGCATACAAAGAACACACCCTGCAAGTTTCAGGTCTCTACGGTCAGAGGTTTAGGCTGTGCGTCAGTCAGTCATTCAGGACAAAGCATTTTGCATGTATAGATTGATAATACAATGCTGTAATTAATAAAGAGAATCTACTATCATTAATTCGAGGGAAACATTGTCAGCTGATGCATGTAATTATGTAATAGAAGCTCTCGCCTAACACCTGCGTTATAACTTTCAAGGCATCAGCTGACGGTTTTTGCCCCGGCATACAGCCAGCTGACATATATAGTTATTCATAATTGCGTATAAGCTATCATCAGGTAAATTTGTAGTTGAGAGGAAATCACTGAAATGATATATTTTTTTACATGTTTGATTGACCAGCTGACGCATAATGCCCCAAGTTACAGTCAGCTGATTATTTTTTTTCTTCAAGGTATCGGGTTAGCTACAATTTAAAATGATTCTTAGTTGGGAGGAAATGACTGAATAATATATTTTTTTCTACACCTTTGGGAGGCTACCACCGCTCATGGCACCCACGGAGCCGAAGCTGACGTTCACGAGGCTTTATGATACACGTCTCTGATGCGTCTCACCAATTATCGTTCGGGAGAAAATGACTGACGAAATTTTGCTACTGGCCCACGGTCTAAAAGCTTTGAAATTTGGTGAAAGGGGTAGCCGTTAAATAACAGCAATACTGGGCTGTGACGTCACCAAGCGCCGTCGGCTATAACGCTGGGTGCGTGCGAAAGAGATAGCGTGATATCCCCGCCACGCCCCCACTTTTGCTCATAAATAATTCAACATTGAATAACTGCTTTATTTTTCAATAGATTTTGATGCTGATTTCACAGAAGAATGTCTTTTTCGTATTATTTTCTGTTACATCTAAAATAAAAAATATCAAACATAGGAAACTACCCTATTAATATTTAGATTTATTATCTTATACATATCAATAATTCAGTAGGTACGCTATCGGTCGAAATCAAAGACTCTCAATGGGCCGTTGGAAATAAGGAGTTATACCTACTTAGTCACTGAAAGTCACTAAGAGTAAAAGAATGGTTAATAAAGTTTTGTACACAAATTGATGCAATTTTCTTTAAAGTCTTAGCAAGCTTGTTTTTAAAATTCCCTATCATTTACTTGCCCTCATACCTCTATCAGTCCAGTGTAGATTTCTCCTGCAGGAGCGTGTACTCCTCACTGGCGTGTACTGGTATTCACTGTTCCTCCACCCGGGAACTACGAAGTTACCCTCAGCTAGAATCAAAATTGTTTTTTATACTGGACCAAATGTCAAAACGACTGTCGCAGGTCTTCGTGGTTCGGACTGCGACTGATCATAGATATAAAGAATAGGTACAATACAGAACATGTAAATTGCATAAGTAGCGCTGCACCGTACTCGACTCAATGCGCGTCGAATTAAAAAAAATGTTAATTATACCCATGAATACTGGATACGAACTATAGGAATGTTTTGGGGGAGAGTGCGGGCTATAATTTGAAGTTAAGGCAGCCATCGGTTAATCGTCTCCTGCGATTACTTAATAAATCTAGTAAGATATAGTTATAATTTTGGCGACGATCGAGGCACTACGATGTGAATTAAACTACTTACCAGTGCATTGTTGTCGTTTTGCCGTATCACACTTAAAAAAGTTACTAACTTAAATGAGGAGTCGCTCTTTGTGGGGGAAACTCTGGTAGGTGGACGGATGGCGATATAAGCTTTCGATCACAGTGGGCTAGCTGCAAATCAAGTGGAGTTGTCTAATTAATTAAAAACAATATATTGACATTAAACATTTTCTGTCTCGTGGATTAAATAGAGTAACGGGTAGCTTAATAGCAAATTATTATCATAACTCATAGACGTTCTCTATGCTAAAACATACGTTGTTATTAAAAGTGTTATCAACCCGTTCGAACCAACCCATTAGTACTGGAGATAAAACTAGAATTATCGTGGTTCAATACAATTCCACATATAAATTGGATACCTGATACACGCTGGCATACCGCAAGTCATTGGCCTGCGTGCTGGAGTGCTGCGTGGATTTGGACCTGGTGTTTATGCCGAGTGAGCGCCGGTCGTGGTGTCGAGAGCTGGCATTGATTGCTGAAACACAAACACTTTATTTAAGACTTATTTTCATAGTCACTCGTCATAGTAGCGTTCTTTCACAAGCTGAGGAGTTAGGATAGAGCAAGGGTTATATATCTATCGCCTATAGTAATATAAATACTATTATTATATCTATCGCCAGAGGAATCATGTAATAATATAGTATATAAAATAGGTTACTATTATATTTTAATATACTCAGTTTATTACTACATTATAAACGAAATTATATTTTATCCATTCTCAACTGTTGGAGCCTTTCCAGAACAGCAACAACGGGCATCAGTTCGCTGATTATATTAAATGAAGTTATGATACCATACCAAGAACAGCAGTGGCGCTGTTGCCCCCATACTTCCCGTCCACGACCGTGACCACCAGCCCGGCATCGCGCAGGCTCCGCACTATCGCCAGCATACTCTGGCCGTCCCCGTCCATACTCCACTAGAAACATGGTTTAAACCTTAGGGTATTGGGAGTTGAACTGCGTCACAGTTGATGTAGTCCTTTATCATACCCGCCCGAGCTATTTTTGTTTATTTTTCTTCATGGAATTTACTCCCAATAAAATAACCTTTTGTATTAATAATAATGATTATGATAAATTTAATGTAAGTATCTTGACTTATTATAAGAGCAACTATGTTCGCATACTTGATGAATAAAGTATTTTATTTTATACACAATCATCCTTAGCTCAAGGATGTCCACTGCTGAGCAAAGGCCTCCTCTAAAGATTTTCATACTGAACTGTTTGAAGCACCCTACATCCAACAATTATTACCATTATAAAGGGAGTTGTTCAAATTTATTTTAAATCACTAGAGACTTTCGTGTGCCGTCCTACATGGAGATTTCGTAGTCTCTTACCTTTCCGTAGCGTTAAACATTTACAATTTATCCATACGAAGCGGCTTGTAAATACATTACCTAAGTATACTTAAAATTTTATTTTACAATAAAATAAATAAAATATTATATGAAAGCATGTCCAAATTTTGGCATGTAATTAAAGACAGATGATAAAGTCAGTTTGATAGACTGTAATGGAAGGATTGATTGTAGACGTGTTGTTGGTTTAAGGTTCTTTATTGTACTGGTTAACAACTCACAATACATCTTACAGCTACTTATATACTAGACACACACACCACACTACACCTTCCCCCTTTGGGAAAAAAATAAAATGTTACAATAGGTACATTTTTTTTTAACTTATACTATAAAATTAAATTGTTGTATAATATAATATTTATGTAAAATAATGTAAAGTACTTAAAAAAATTAAATATACTTTAAACCGTTTTATAAAAGCATTGTTTTGTTTTTAAATAAAATCTCATTAGTCCTTATTTTATTCTATATCTACGTTATACCTACAGATCGTTTGTCATAGATTTCACAAACATCAATAAAAAGGTTCTTTTTCTTTTTAACTCCTAAACACACATCATTTTTTCCCTCACTTCCTATTTTAGAATTATTAATTACAATATTTTTATTACCCTTATAATCATCTCCAAGGTTCATATTTGACCTTATAACTATATTCTTTAATATTTGTCTGTTATTGTTCATCGTTTCAATACTTGGCGACATACTATTAATATTATTACATTTATTCCCATTTATTTTTCTATATTTACTATTTACTTCCTTTATTTTTATAATACCTATCAATTCATTATTTATTCTTATTCTAGGATATCCATCCATTACATGGCGACCCTGCCAGTCGCGTCGGCGCAGCCCTGCGCTAGCGCGCGGCGCGCATGAAAATAATGAAAAATTAAATTAAGAAAAAAAAAAAATTGCAAAATTAAATTAAAGATATATTAAAGAAAAACCTAAAAGTTAAAATATTATTTTGCGAAGAAAGAAGACGGAAGTTATGAAGTATGAAAAAAGAAAAAAAAATGTATTATTTAATGAAGAAAGATAATAGGAAGAATTATAAACAAAATATGTAAGAGACGTGAAATAAGAAGAAAAATTAATAGGAAGCATAAGAAAATAATTAAGAAGGAAGAAAATAAGAAGAAAGAAAATGTTCGAGCGGTGTCCAGGGTAATCCCGGCCCAGGAGTCCAGGGTATCCTGGCAGGGTCGCCATGTAATGGAAGGATTGATTGTAGACGTGTTGTTGGTTTAAGGTTCTTTATTGTACTGGTTAACAACTCACAATACATCTTACAGCTACTTATATACTAGACACACACACCACACTACAAGACTGTGAACACGAAGTTAGAGGAAAGAAGTTAGTTGTAGTTAAGTTTCATTGGCACATTGAATTCTTTGTCATAAATATGAAATAATAAAGGTGATGTTGTTACGGTGGCTTTATTCTTCAATTAGTTGTTGCGGGAAGAAGCCATACCTGATGAATGGTGTAACAGTTTACTAATACCCATTTACAAAAATAAAGCGGATGTGCTGGAGTGCAACAACTATAGGGGGATAAAGCTAATGTCACATAGTATGAAGATATGGGAGAAAGTGATTGAACGAAGATTGAGAGATGAGTGTGAAATCTCACCAAATCAATTCGGTTTTATGCCTGGTCGGGGAACAACGGATGCCTTTTTCGCGTTGCGACAGCTGTGCGAAAAATACCGAGCTGCACATAAAAACTTGCACATGGTGTTCGTTGACCTCGAAAAGGCATATGACCGGGTTCCTCGTGAGATTTTATGGTGGGCCCTGAAGGTGAAAGGTATACCTGGGAAGTATGTGAGGTTGATCCGAGTGATGTACAGCAGGTGCAGTACCCAAGTCCGGTCTACAGCTGGTACTACCAACAGCTTCAATGTGGCAGTGGGCTTGCACAAAGGATCGGCCCTTAGCCCTTACCTCTTCCTGATGATAATGGATGCTCTTACATCGGACATTCAGGAAGAGGCCCCTTGGTGTATGCTGTTCCCCGACGACATTGTGCTGGTTACCGAGACTGGCCCAGAGGTCCAGAGCAGACTGGAGAAATGGAGGCAAAGACTGGAGAATGTTGGCCTAAAGTTAAGCCGAAGCAAAACAAAGTATCTGTTTTGCGATTTTGGCGGTCTCTCCAGTCCAGTATCCATTAACCTTGCCGGAATAGCCTTACCGGCCTGCTCCAACTTCAGGTACCTTGGGTCACTCGTCCAGGGGGACGGTGAAATAGACCGCGACGTTGGGCACCGGATCAACGCGGGTTGGATGAAATGGCGGCAGGTCACAGGTACAATTTGCGATCCACGGATGCCTCTAAAACTGAAAGGCAAAATATACAAATCCGTGATAAGACCTGTCGTCCTGTATGGATCAGAATGCTGGGCCGTAAAGAAGTCGGACGAAAGAAGACTACACGTAGCAGAGATGAGAATGTTGAGATGGATGTGTGGAGTGACGAGAATGGATAAAGTGAGGAATGAGTATATTAGAGGGAGTTTGAAAGTGGCACCAGTGACAGAAAAGTTGAAAGGAAATCGTCTGTCTTGGTATGGACATGTGAGGAGAAGGGATGAAAGGCATGTAACCCAACGAGTGATGAATTTGAGTGTTGATGGATGGCGAGGACGAGGACGACCAAGGAAGAGGTGGATGGATTGTGTAAGAGATGATATGAAAGAAAAGGGCGTGAATGACTTGATGACGAAAGATAGAGGAGAATGGATGAGAAAAACATGTTGTGCCGACCCCAAGTAATTTGGGACCAGGGCAGGAAGATGATGATGTTCTAACGGTCATATCATATTAAAATACTTGTATGGTGAGGAGTGTTAGTCTAAGGTGAGGAGATGTTAGTTCAATATTTGAAAGTTGTACTCGTAGTTCAATTCTACAAATACTAGTGGTAGGCTTCTTGTATCGAGGGCCCGTCTGGGTAGATACCATTGCAATGTCTATTTCTACCGCCAAGCAACAGTATGCATGGTTTGTTGTGATATGGTTTGTAGGACATTGTAGCCATTATGTTTCAAGGTGCGAGTGAAGTGGATTGACACGCAGTACTTTGAAGTTTAAGTTCTAAGGTCTGTATGGTGTTGCTACTGTTTATGGGCAGTCGTATCGCTATAATCGGGCTAGCGGCATGCGCGTGACGTCTATAACTACAATAAAAGAAAACACTATTCAAAGGGGGTTACTGTTGAGCCTCTACTCCCTATTTTCCACTTATAAGTAATTTATCGCTGTGCTGGCGTAATTATCCTTAACTAATGCCATAATATTAGCTGGATACTTCAGAACTCCCAAGTCCCATGGTTTCCTTTTCATGTTTTCTGGCGGAAATAAAACATAATATTATAACATCATAATATCCAGTCGTCGCGCCACTGACGTCGGCAATCATAAATAATGTTATTTCCGTTACGAATGGCTTTCAAAATGAATGTCGATGTTTTGGGGACGACCGTTGGTACCCTATGGCCGTTAGCGACCTTCGCGATTGATAACGTTGAGATTTTGATAAAGTAAAAATATGACCGTTATATTTGAGTTGTCTGTGTTTAAATTAGATGGCGTTGTACCGCACATAATAAGTATTTATTTATTAAGCGTTAGTGTAAGTATTGTTAACTAGATAGCGCTTCTTTACAATTTATTCAAACTCCAGCGTTTAAAATTCAAACTTTCGATCTTTATTGATATTTGACCATGATATTCCGTGGATTTGTACTGAGAAAATTTTAAATGCGACACAGGGAAAAATTAAATGCAAGGAGTACTTAAAGTTCACGCCATTTGAACAAATTCCGATAGATAGGTACCTACTTCTATTTCAGTTTAAACATTTATTTGCAAGTATAATTACTAATCCGTAAGAAATACTATTGTTGTGCTTTATACTACTAATGTAGTCTGTGGCAGAGTTACTCGTCCGTTGCGAGGTAGAACCATGTCTACCTGTAGGAGGGTAAACAATAACAATGCCGTTAATTTGAATCGGACAGTGCGGCGCGATTTTGACGCGTATTCGACATCTCGAGACATTAAATGTAAGTAATGCCTTTAAATGTCCAGTAATTTCACTGCTTATTATCTCTCTACCGGAACACAACAGTGCTTATAGGTACTTCCAATTGGTTTCTATTAAATGTTCTTAAGCCGACGAATGTACAAATAGTTCTTACAACTCAATAAATAACCTCTAAATTCGTAAATTATACAATAAAATTTTGAGCATACAACGGATTGTGAGAAACATGATGTAATAAAGATGTAAAAACGTGTATTATTTAATGTAAGGCCGTCTCGAGTGAATGATGAATTATCTGTTTGTTTCTTACAATATACACGGTTAGATACCACGTGCCGTATGTGTGACTCTCTTAGAGTAATAGTGTTCTGTGGCGTGACTGTGTGCGTGTGTGATGGGTGCGTATCCATTGAGGCGCACCAATGTTCAGGAAGAGATCTGTTATAATTTCTGGAATTAACATTTCCGTTCTAATGGAAACGCCCAATTTTTAAGTAGCTTCGGTTTGCTTCAATGGAAATTGAAAATAACTGCACAGTCAATGTCAATAGTCGCTGACAAATGTAGTTATTGGTGGAATCATCAGCTGTAAAGAATATAGATAATAGATATTTTTTATCGACAGCACGATACCATTGACTCTCACAAAAGCAGCATGAAGGGGCTGATTTTTCATTCCATAAGATATGTTTGTTAGAGGCCCAACTTCTGTATTCCTTAACAGTTTCCCCAACTATAATAAGACCCGCGATAGCTTTGGCAATATGTTTGCCTACAAGTTAATTTAATCTTATCGCCTGGGTGTTCATCTAGACGTGTATATAATGTAATGTTTGTTTATAATGCGCCGGTCAGTAATTGTTCGGGGCGGCCTTGCCCAGTCCGCCTTGAACTAATGAGTTTATGACTAAATGCGCAAAATTGACCCTGTATGGCATAACGAAGACGCTGAGGACCAGGGTCGCTGATGGGGAAAGGAGATCATATAGTAAAGCCGTTGTATTGATTTCAATAAATAATCTCAATAGCTTTTTTCGATCCACCAGTAAACGGACCAATTAGAATAAAGTATTTTCGACACGCTTACAAATGACTTGTTATGATTGGTTTATTCTCGGGATCGGATCGAAGACTAATTGCAATTATGCCCATTTATAGTAAAACCACTATCTACAAACTATAAAACTCTGTTAAGTTTACTTATATTTTTCACGTCATCCTAAGACGTTATATTCGAATTCTATCATTAATCACTTCACGCATAGGCATTTGTCTTTATGTAGTTATTACCAATATCTTACCTTTGATTTCTGCATTTCGATCGGCCACAGTGGTTACGTTTCGCCATTAGACATTAACACAGTTTGCGTTGCGACAGCGGCTTGGAGAAAAAATATTGAAACTGCAGGCTAGTGTGGGTGCAATACTTTATTTAAGTGCATTGCGATCGCAGAGGAATGTCCGAATTTTCTTTTAGATAGATATAGATACGAACCGAAACTCAGTGGCAATTGGTGCCTTTTATGGCGAGTTGTCTAGTTCAATCAAGCATCCCTATGGCGAGATGTGGGAGGAAGCTATATTCGCTGTTTTTAGACTGTCGAGACAAAGCTTGCTGATAATGGGCATGAGAACGCCAGGACCTTGAAAAACAATGCTGAACTATGAATTGTTCTATACTGCTCTAAGCTTGTCATGCTGCGACATCAGATGCTTGTTACTTAAGCAGACTTGAAACAATAATGCATAAAAAGCTAAGATATGACATCATTCTAATATTGCAGTTAAGGAAGTCAGTGCTGTAATGCGTATAAATTGTAGTTTGAACAAAATCATTCTGTTTTTAATGGTATATAATATTATTGACCATGAAGTTGCAGATGATAATTATGGTAAGGTTATTAGAGCCTTTGAAAAAGTTTTTTTACGGGATATAAAGTCTATAGCACCCAGAAGTGATGAGCTTGCTGTTAGCGAAAGAATTTTCAAAATCGGTTCAGTATAATAGTTTGTAGTTCTTTTTAATATTAGTATAGAAATAGATGGGGTGGTTATCAGCGGGCAATATATTTAAGAATTAAATGGTTTCAAGCGTATGATCCGCTTCATAGTAAACAGTCACTCGTAATGCCACAAAGGTCATTTTGCTACCGACTCTAATCTCCTGATGGCTTCTTTCTGTACCAATTACTCAAATACCATGAAATAGAACATAAAATCAACAAAGAACTGTCGTCATCAAACGTGGAGATATGATTAAGATAGCCGGCATAATTGACGCAACCGTGGACAGCTGAGGACGTAGAAATTAACAAATTGTTTTTTTAGTGTGTGCGAAAGACAAAGGAAGGCAAACAAGCAAGCAGCTATGACATCATCAAAGCACGTAAACACTCACAATAACAGAGAAAAATACATTCTAGGGTTATATTCTTTTATCTCTAAATCTCACAGACCCTATACACTCAGCGGCGAGCTTTTCTATCTGTATATCAGACACTGCGCATTAGTCATTGTGCGTGGCATTACTTCGATCAAACAGTTCGTGATGCAGATGGTACAAATACTAGTTGGCAGGTCTCTATGCGAAAGTACATTCTGATAAGGTCCACTATATTTCTGCATGTCGTAGTGTGCAGTTTTGTTCTGGTTCGAAGGATATAGCCAGAGTAAATACTGTCTACTAATCTAATCTTCGGAGTTATTTTTGTATTGTTTACCAATATAGTCACTTCAAGGATGAAGGAACACATCGTAACGAAACCTACGCACCTAAGAAAACTACAATTGAATGTCGAAGGAATGCGAAGTCTACCAACCTGCACTAGGCCATTGGTGGACAAAAATCCTAAATCTTCTAGTATATTACAAAGGCATGGTATTTTATTTGTACTTATAACATTAGAGTGCTGTCAGTGCTTTATTATTCAAAGTTCGTGATATGTTGTTACTGTACAGAGGCAGCCATGACGCTTAACATCAGAGAGGGTCTTGCTCGTCATTCATTTGTTTATAACGTTCCCACGGTACGGTGAGGATGCATTGTTTGAAATAATTTCACCGCATTATATGACGGTGTACGAATGTGCAACCTATGCTGTATGTGTGTAGACATTTTGTATACTTAGATAATCGTCGCGTTGATCTCGTTGCAGCGTACTAGCTTAGGCCTGTTTATAATCATTTGTCAATATGTTTGTGAGGAGTATTGGTTCAACAATTATAACGTGTACTCTTGTACACAAATTTACGAAAGTAAAATCTTACTAATACTGTAAAGTTCTTTACAAATGGTTTCGAACCAACCCCACTTTGAATGTAACAAAGATCTGTGCTCGGTTCTTTTGGTAAATAAAAGTGTAACATTGCAATTTGAATAACAAATAACTTGCTCGGTCTGTGAAATAATCCGCACCGAAGCGACGTAAGTTCCCCACTTTAGGACGGAAATCATCTAGCGATCCGGTGATGTAGTTATAAATCGCTGTTTACCGAATAAATATGAATAAACATTCATTTCCTCTACTCAATGAAAACTATGCTTCGCTGTGTTTTGTTACAGACTTTCTATATAATTTCGAGTTTTTGCACTACTTGTTATTTACATTGTATCTGGTCAACGACCCGTAATGACTCCAAGTAAAAAATAAATACTTAAAGTTACTTAGCTTCTTCGGAGATGTAGGTGTAATTTATATAATAGCATATTACTTGGTAGTTTATTTTGGAATGGCACCCAAACTACAGGAAAAAAAGCGAATAATATTACACGTCTAGGTTCTTTGGTTATTTAAATGTAATTAACAGAATAACCAAAGAGATTAATATGAATTATTTGTATTTTTTTTGGACCAAGAGAAGACTTTCATGACATAAGTAGTTACCTTGAGATATAAGCAAAGGTTCCAATGCCCATTAAGCATCCGGTGTAAGGTGTTACATAACAAGGTGATAAGTATATTTTCCGTGCACCAGGCGATGCAGATGTGATCTACAGCGAACACAGCCGTGTATGAAACTTGATTCGCCTACAATGCTATAAGGATTGTACACACGTGGGCATTATGGTGGTATTATTTTTTACGGAAATAATTACGGTGGACAGATGTCTACTCAGTTTCAAACTATTAACAATATCGAAACAATGGGTTGTTTCAGGCTAATTAATTATTTTGTTTTTATAGGTTTCATATTTGTATAAGTATCTCTAATGAACCTAATTAACAAATGAGATACAGATAAATAATTATTTTGTTGCTTTGTTTTGGTTTTACTATTATAATTTGTGCAATGCTTAATTTAGAACTCCAATTAATTAAGATTAATTTAGAAAACCATTTGAACAATTAATTTCAATTAAGGATTCAATAATTATAATTAGTTCATCATTATTTTTTTGTAATTGATATTGCCTACAATTACCAGAATAACATTTAGTTGGGCACCCTGATTGAGACATAAATTATTTGGCTAAAACGAATATTTCCTGAAATTTAAAATAACGATCATTATAAAAGTCCACGGCATGTATGCAACTGACTTTAGAAATCGAAATTCACAGTTGATTCGCGGCCGCAAACCAGTTACCACGTTAACACACTCACATTTGCCGCCAATCGCAACATTTTAGACCTTATTCCTACCTGTTTAAAGCCTAAACGCAACAGCTGAAATGCAGACAAACTGTTTAACTACGAAGCCAAACTCCCCGCAGCGCACACGCAACTAACTTCAGTCTGGTACAAACAGTATCGCGATAAGGTTGTGTCCGTTATAAATTAACGTAAAATTAAAAAAAGAACGTTAAATATACAAACTATTATGTATTTCCAGTGCTACATTTACATACAAACGTTACTGTGAGTGCTTGTGACTTACACGTGTCGATAGTGCTGTAAATAATGGAAGACGTGTTCACCATAAAAGTAAAAACAAAGCCGGACAAACGCAATGTTTATCCGTCGGAGAGGCGGTACTCCGCGTCCACGGTGTCCGGGCTGGCCTGGGTGCACATCGCCCTGGCCGCCACATCCTTCCTACTCGCCTGTCTCGCGCTCGTCAGCTCGAATGAAGTAAAAAGCATAGAAAGAAATTCCACAGAGTATTTCGAGACGGAAACAGACAACAGCACGGTTACATACAACAACGACTACGTTTTGATATTAACGCCGAGTTTGATAACCGCTTTTGGTCTGGCGGCGGGCATTGCGAGCATAATGGCATCTGTTAAATGGTATATAGACCACAACATCACGTGGCTGTTCGTTATTTCAACTTTTTCAACTATTATATCGTTCGCTTCGTTCATAATGATCGCCGTCTGGTTTGTGACGACATCTGAGGGCGATATATCAGATTTTTACAAGGACAAAGTTCCTTTCAAGGATTATTTGGTGGTGAAACACACAGATGTGTTAGAGAAAAACGATTCCCACATGATAATATCATTAAACACTACGAAAGAAGAGCCTCAAGACTCGCACTTGTTTACTAAGCATGTGTTGTCGATAAATATTATGATTGCCGCGTTCCTAGAGCTGCTCTGGTCGATTCTTAGCGTCAAAATATCATACAAGGGCATGAAGAACGACTACAGAGATGACAACAACGACCGAAGAGGCAACTGCGTGTCTGTGGTGACGAAAATAAAAGGGAATAATATGAAAAAACTACCGCGCAATAGTAAATTACTGCCGCCGAAACCGGACTTGATCGAACATTATCCGAGCAAGAAGATAAAGAGGATATTTTTGGCTCAGGGGGACAGTGGTTTCTATCTTAAAGGCCAGAATAACAAAGCGAAACAAAACACGGAGACCAGTTCCGAGTTTTACAAAGAGAGGATGATGAATTTCTTGAACCGATGCGCGTCCTTCGACGGCGTGTCTAACCCGGAGATGAGAACGCCGAGTGTGCAATCAGAATCTGCCCTTAACCCTATACCCGAGGTCGCTAGCGTCGAAATAAACATGGAGAGCCCAAACCCAAAGGACAGAATGACACCGGTGAGCTGGGGTGATACGCCTGACCACACGATATACAACCAAAACACACTGAATTTAGAAAACATATTCGTTTTTAAAAATGCTGAAAAGAAAAGCGAAGATATCGGTGAAATTAAAGAGTGATTAATTGCCCGTAAACGCGGTTTCGCTAGGCGCACGTCACACAACGTTAATAATGTAACGAACTGTACATCAGTTTTTATTGATGTAAAGACAATAAGGCTATTCTGCCTTTGTTAGGTAAAAAATGTGTTGATTCATCAGTGTTCAATAAGAATGGGAAGTGCCCATTCGTCGTGGCGGTAAAAACTTGGCTATCACAAATTTATACCTAAGTATGTTAATTAAGTCTTTTTGTACACAAAATGTGTGTTATTTATTTATGCTCAGTCGTCAAAGGATGTAAAGGCGCGCGTCCACTTCTACTCTATGATCTCCTTATCTAGGAAATAGAACAATGTAAACAGAAATTCATAGGTTAATTTGGGCTGATATATTTAAAGCCTTTGACTTAATTTAAGGTTACAAAAAGCGATTCATGTGACATTAATTATAGATTCTACTTTTTTATTCAACACATGATATAAAGTTTTTCGAAAAAATTCCATGTAAACAAACAACTCTACATTTATTTGCCTCTGATTTAGATTCCAGCCAAACTTAACGAATGGTTGATATCCATTGATGTCTATGTCATACTACTAACAATATTTATATACATTTGATGTATACCTGATGGCTAGCCATAAATAGTAGCAGAATCATAATCGAAATACAAAGCATGGCATGGAAGTTTCAACTGCATTGTGTTCATTAAACTTCAAATAATGAAACATTGAAAACTCTACGTCAATCGATTCGATAATAACGAACATTTAAAATTCTTACGCACTGTATTACAACTGACGCAAATTAAAATAAACACTTTTATAAATGACCTCTTAAAGAATTTTAACTATGTCTTGACTTATCTTAGGTCGTGTAATTAGAATGATTGTAGATTATTAATAGAGGTTGATGAGTAGACGGAGCACCCAATAATTTGAATATTGCTAATTACCGTTTACGAATGAGGTTCTACTGCATACATAATACATAGGTAGTATGAAATAACTGCAGCTGTAAAAACATTATGTAATAGTTCTAATGCACGAAATAGCTGCTACTTGAAGATGGGCTATCTAATACCTTATGCAAATTCAGGCTATTATAGTTTGAAATTGAAATGAGAAGAAATGTATGCATACTTACATAAAACTTTTTTTAACTCTCTACATGGATGATAGAGTTCAAAATTAAGATTCAAAGAAATGCATGAATGATTTTTTGGTAACTCTGCATCGATGTTCGCAATCCACAGCCCTTGTAGTGTTCAAATAAAAACTGTGAACTGGTTTAAGGTCAAGCGGAGTGTAGGCCAAAGGCAACGCGTTAAATCGGAGAAAGATTTTAGCAAGGTTATAATACTAGCCCTGTAATATGCATTGTTTAATTGACCTCTTATCTCCATTAATGACTGTTTAACGTCCCCAAGCAGGCCTAGTGTCGTTCATATTGAAAATAAGAGAGATAACTCAGGCGTACGTTTCTCCCTGCTATCTCCTCTACCTTTAAAGCGAGCGATAATTATTTACAATTACGGTTACCTACAGCTGTTATAAGTAAAGCATTGAGATACTTAGAGATAGTATTTTTGATCTAAATAAATAAAATAAAAAATAAATAAAAACTTAAATTTATGTAAAACGCAATTTAGATTTCATAAAATATATTTGAATAGAGCGAACGTTACATCAGTCAGAGACAAAAGAGACATAGAGATTGGCAAAAAGCATTATAATACTACGGAAAATGGGGCTAGGGAATAGAGATACGACGCTGACCGGTGAGTTGTCTATTGGGATGGTGTTTGCGTTTATTTCAACAGTTACTAATGCTATGTAATTTTTGTCGCTGTTGAAAATCATATAGTTGATTTTTTTTCAATAAGGCCTTGGCTATGTGATTTCTCTACACTGATGTTAGGTGAAGTGAATCCCAAAAATGTTAACCGTCAAGGGAAAGTATCCCTTGATGGTCGGCACAATAATGCTGGCCCGTTAAATTTTATTCTGTTTTGAGATGAAGTTTACATCGAGTATATAGACTAGGTATGTAGACAGTTTGGCTATAGAAAAGTGTTACCAACTGACAGAAAGTGGCCAACTATAGCCTTTAATAGAGTTGGTGACGGTACAGCACAGTGGTTATTCACAGCTAGATCTTACCATTATCATCAAAAGACTTGGCAAATAATGTACCAGTTTAGTTCCTTAAAAAAAATACGTTAACTCGTCACAGTAACTTACGGCCGTAAATACCATATCAAGCGTCAACTATTGTGCAGGAATTTTATACACAAAGTTATGACTTTTTGCTTATTATGATGATAATGGCTCCACTAATATCGTTAGGTACCTACTGCCAGAAATGCTCTAGCTATATACCAATATAGAGAAATATTGTATATCAATTTATTTTATTTCTTAACGTATGCTATGGTATGGTCACGCAGTTTCTAATACTTTTGGTACTAATTTATAAGACTTGTCTCTGGTCTTTTCCAAATGACCTTTGGGGTGCAAGACTCATTAATGACTAGTTGAACTACTACAGTGTTAATATACTGGCGATAGATGCGATACCTTTAAAAGCACGCGCGTATCAGGCCTAGATTTAAGTTGTGGGGACTTGACCCCCAGCGATAAGGCAGCTAAAGATATTATCAAATAAATCGAAGGAGAGTTTCATTGATTTGGGTATATTTTGCAATTACCTTTCTTTTTGATATAGTAATTTCAACTGAAGTTCGTATGAGATAAATACGTCGGCGGATTTGGTTCACATTTGGAACTGTATTTATTTCCTAGTATATTTACGCTAATGCGTAAATACTTTGAATTGTGTGATCGGAGAGCAAGGGCCTAATGCTATGGGCCTAACTATTTCTGTATTCATCGAGGTACAGAGAGTAAAAAAAAGTAATTTGTAAAAGTGCCTACTTCCAAAGAGGGCAAGGAATTGGCGATTCTTCTGTTGTTTTTTGTACTCTTTTCCCTAAAAAATAGTGTTTTTGTAGTGCGTATAGTCGTATACTGTATGTCCGCAAAGACAAGTAGGAACTGTATTATATGAATAATTTGTAACATACGAATTACTTTATATTTAAAATATTTTAGAATTACGATTGGAGATTTGGCACGTTGGCAAAGTTATAATAATGCTAAGGTGCTGTCGCTGGGGACCAGCGGTACTTATAAGAATTACTATAAACAGCTCTTTGAATCTCAATAAAATTACCCACGGAGAATGTATTGCGCTGTAAAAGCGTTAGTTATTGTTCTAAGGCGCGTATATAAGCTGCTATCAAGTGAATGTTAAAAAAGTATTATGTACAGTTAGCAAAGTGTATGCTCGACTACCTTAACGTTCTAATTATGTAGCTTATCAGTCGTCTCTCAGGAACATGGAACGTCATATAAAGTAGATAATAAGAGTTATCTGCTCTCCTTTGTACATCTCCGAAACCATCGCACCTGCTTGGTAAAATGTGAAAACTGGGCATTTTATCTTGAGAAATTGTACTAGCACCAAATTGCGTGATTTTACCTACCTAGCTATCTGATAATACTTTATATTAACATATCTGTTTATGTTTATTGCATAGGGAATTGTTTTTGTTAATTTGTTCTTCGGGAACCGGCCCTGTCCAATAATCATGTTATGATATTAGATTAAGACTGAATATTTTGTATTTTTATACAATATAATATAACTTAAAAACGTTCGTTTTATTTTTTTAAGCCTACTTCCAGGTTATTAATCAGGGGTTTTACGAAATAGTATTGCTAGATGTTTTGCTACCCTTTGATTAACCTTATAATACAATTGTAAGTGTTGGTTTGCCTCTGCTCCGACTCTTCAATTAAACAGCACACAATGAACAGAAGATGTTAATTATAATAATATGTATATATATGTGGTAGCCATCGAGTTTACCATCGACGAGCGACTTCTTCACCTTATTTAACTGTTCAAAGAAAGTAAGTAAGTACATTCGTAGCTAGAAATTTAATGATAACTATTTGGGTTTGTGGAGAAATCTTTGTTCGTGGTTCTGCTCGCGTTAACGCTCAATTCCGGGATCATAAAGTCTATAGAGTCCTATAGACTAGCGGTAATGTAGCTTCCTATAAATGAGAAGGAATTATAAAAAGCGATTTAGTCGTTTTTGAATTTGTCTACTAAACAAAACCTTTTCTCTTTATAATATTATTAGCTCTTGCCCGCGGCACCACCCGCGTGGATTTTTTTTCCGGGATAAAAGTCCCGCTTTATATTTTCCCGGGATAAAAAGTAGTCGTATTTTAGTCGCTGATAATGTAGCTTTATATTGGTGAAAGACTTTTTTTTTATCGGTAAAGTAGTCTTTGTGTTTATCCGTTACGAATAAACAAGCAAAAAATCAAATCTTTACTCCTTATAATATTAGTATAGATTAGTTTAAATGTAGGTAACATTTATACAATAATGAGGAGACTTTAGTTTGTTCTGAATCATTGACTACGCGTGCCTGAGCCAATTTTAACCATTTAATTTGTGCTACTTTTTTAATACCATTCAATTAGTAAATTAGTTGCATATCATAATATAATCGAGAGTAAATGTTATACTTAGTTTGCGATAATGCGGGTAATATAATTCATTAAATTGTTTGTAAGTTAGATTGAATAGTGTAACTTTTGAAATTACGATGTAAACTTTTAAATTAGAGAGTACCTAAGTAAAAGAAATAAAAAACTGACTTGAATAAAAAAAGTTTAATTAACTTGATAATTATAAAAATATGACAGTAGTTGATTCTCTTACGCCCACTTTTTCCACATTTGCTTGAAGTATCTTGAGTTAATCGGTATTAGGTATTGCACGATGTTTTCTCACTTTGAAATATGGTAGTTTCCTATGTTTGATTTTCTACATAATTTTATTTGTAACACAGAAAGGAGATGTCATTTTTGTGTGGGTGCTGGGCCTCAAAATCTAACCAGGCTCAAACGTTATGCATATTAAAGGGACAAAAATATCCATATTGGATCCATTAAAAATATTTATAGACCCCTCTATTTATAACTAACTTTTTTAAAAGAAGTTTATTTGTAAGGGTAGTTTATAAGCTTAATAAAATTACATAAAAATTGGAGAACTAACATTATACGATTTATTGCAAAGGATCAGTTTTTGGGAGTACTATTAAATAATTGTATATAAAGTATCTTGTTTAGAATTTTAAGCCCGTTTTTGGACATTTCCTTTATACGAAAAATAAATTCTTCTATGAAATTAGCATGAAAATTATAAAGCAGCTATTCATATTTCAAATATTGTTGTGAGCAAAGTGGGGGCGTGGATATTCGCGCTATCTCTTTCTTACACAGCGTTATGGCCGGTGACACTAGGTGACGTCACAGTCTGATATACTGTTATTTGACAGTTACCCCTTCCACCTAGTTTTCAAGTTTTATAACTTATATATAATTGCGTAGATTTTGACAATTCTTTTTCCGCTACGTATAGAATGACATAAAATGTTGATAAATGTATTAAAAAACGGAGTGTACTATCCTATTCATCTTAAGCATAAAACGACAACCAGAGGTTGGTGTTGACGAGCATTAAGTAGTAGGTAGGTAATAATTTATTCCTTATTATTTAATAAGGTTATTTATTATCTGTAGATAGATGACGCTATGAACTAATCACACCAGAAACTTATTTGAAGTACCGGCATCGAGACACCCGTAATGTTGCAGAATTTCCTAGTTTTAGTGTCATTCATGAAAATAAATATGAGAAGTTAATGCCGCCATTGTGAGGCGTGCAATGATTAACAAGTTAACAGTGTGCGGCATCTTCATGTAGAGATATTTTGATGCATCCATACTGTCTGATGTTGCTGTCAATATAAAATATTTTTATACTTGTTGAATCTTTATTCTAAACCTCTTAGCATTGATGTAGTGGCCTCGTTTCTTCCATTCTTTTTATTTCTTCTCTAATTACAAGTAACTTACAATACGCTTAAAATATGAGGTACGACATAGTTATTATCTTACATCACCAAAACCAACCCGTCCAATCAAAACTATTACTTTGTGTTTGTGTTGATTTACCCGTTGATTTTGATTTTCGAACACAACGCTGAAAAAAACGAGAGATAAATACATTAATTTTTACAAATAAACGTTTTCAAGCAGCGTTTAATTTAGAGATCTATTGATTCAGTGCTTAAATATGATTCTTAGTGAGTTCAGGCATCTTAAATATTTAATACAACTGAATATAGAGCTGATTGAATGCAGATAAATAAGCGCCTGCTCGTAAGTAGCAGCAAAGTAGATATTTCATTTGTGTAAAACTCGCTGCGCTTATCATGTCTTTAGGCACTAACTGCCTGGAGATAACAACTCAGGGTATACACTGACCGTTCCACTCATCCACCAGTGGCAGTACCGACAAATATATTTTTTTACGAGAAAAAAAATTTAGCGCTGTACGGTGCCACGCAGTGCGTTGTAATTCAACGATCTGAGTCGTGTTGCAACCAATCATAGTCGTGTCGCTTACTATCAGGGAAACAGCTTATTCGTCTTGTCATTAAAAATCTTACCAGAAGTTTAGGGTCGAATTCATATCCATTCTCGCAGGTATCTCTTATAGGTAATCCGAAGAAGCAGAAGTAGTAGCTTCTGCAGTCAGTAGGATCTGGCACTAGACTGTAAAAGGCGTCCACATTCTTACAGATCTCCGTGGTTGCAGCGGCAGTTGGAGTTTCGAGAGTGATTGTCGTTGAAGGGGTGGTTGTGATGATATTTCCAGTTTTATTGCATTTCGCGAGACGAGGTGCAAGACATTCCTGGAATAAATAGTTTAACTTTATGCTCCTTGGTCATTTCATCATGATATCTTGACTTTCTAGCTTCAAACCTTAAGTCGGGTCTCATTTTGTAAGGATTTTTCTGATGTCTGGACTTGATCTTCCGGATGGATTATTGAAACTGACACGGCTATGTGACCCATTGCACCTGATGGTAAAAGGATTGGTCTCCAGATGGAGTGTCGACGAAAGATGATTATCACTCGCTAGTCGACGCAGTTAGGCTCGCCTGTTTGAAATCAGATATACATAGGCTGATTCTGCAACGCGACACATGTAGGTCCAAATGCGTGGCTATAGCTTTTACATAGGCAGAGTCCTAGGATACCAAAATGTCAGTGGCGTAGCGTGGGTGCTTACCCCATGACAACTTAGTGTTTTTGCATTGGATTTTGTTGGTTTATTTCATCTTATACTAGCTTTTGCCCGCGGGTCCGCCGGTGTTAAAAAGTTTTTCCGGAATAAAAGTCCCGCTGTATATTTTCCCGGGATTTAATGTAGCCTATGTATTAATCCAGGACATGATCTACCTATGTGCCTGACTGTGTATTACATCGAAATCCGTTCAGTAGTTTTTGCGTGAAAGACTAACAAACATCCATACATCCAGACATCCATACATACTCACAAACTTTCGCCTTTATAATATTAGTAGGAATTAGGAAGTAGAATGAACTGCTTAAAACTTACCATAATCGCAGGACTGAATTCGAAGTCATAAGGACACATCTCATGGATCGGCACACCGTAGTAACACAGATAATAATATCTACAGTCTTCTGGGTCGATGATCCTATAGTGTACTGGTGACAACATGCATTTTCGATCTCTTTGATAAATATCCTGTGATGAACGAGGAGCGATGGAAGTTGTAGATCGGGTATTCGAAGTGACATACGAAACGATGTCGGTCCCAAATATAGAAGTTCTCACGTCGTTTTGACCAGGTGGTACGCATTTCTGTAAAGAAAGTTTAAATTCATGTTAGTAGCCTTCAAAGCATAATAAGCGAAATAAAAAATACAACCACGCGTACAGCTGAACATAGTGATATTTCTTATTAAACAAAATCAAGAAATAGGCCTGTCAATTACTGAAAGGCGTTATACTGACCAGCTCTGTGAAATTGAACTCAAAGTCTTTAGGACACAGTAAGTGTATTCGCTTCCCGAAAGCGCACACGTAATAATATCTGCAGTCGTCCGGGTCGGGAAGGAGGTACTGCTCGTCAGCTCGGTCGCAGGTTACGGGGCTAGGACGACGAGCAGTTCTTGTAGGAATTTCAGTTGTAGTTGTGGGCACTTTAGTTGTAGTTGTGGGCACTTCTGTTTTATTTGTCGGTACTGCCGTTGTGGTTGTTGGCATTTCTGTTGTAGTTGTTGGTATTTCAGTTGTGGTTGTCGTCACTTCCGTTGTGGTTGTTGGCACTTCCACTGTGGTTGCTGGCATATCAGTTGTAGTTGTTGGCCCTTCTGTTGTAGTTGTCGGTACTTCCCTTGTGGTTGTTGGCATTTCAGTTGTAGTTGTCGGTACTTCCGTTGTGGTTGTTAGCATTTTTGTTGTAGTTGTGGGCACTTCTGTTGTAGTTATTGGCCCTTCTGTTGTAGTTGTTGGTACTTCCGTTGTGGTTGTTGGCAATTCCGTTGTGGTTGTTGGTATTTCTGTCGTAGTGGCAGTAGGCATTTCGGTAGTTGTAGTTGGTACTTTGGTGGTTGTAGTTGGGATTTCTCTAGTGGTGGGAAATTCAGTGGTTGTAGTTGGGGCTTCGGTAATTGTGGTTGGTCCTTCAGTGGTTGTGGTTGGGCCTTCAGTGGTTTCAGTTGGTATCTCGGTGGTGGTAGTCATTGGTTGAGAAGTAGTTGTAGGTGCAGAAGTCGTTATTGTTGTACTAGTTGAAGTTATGCTACACTGAGCCCAATTAACGGGCATGCATTTCTGCAAGAATTTTTTTTTATGTTTATCGTTAACGTATAAAGAGATTTAGAATGTTTAAAACATTTAGTTTTTTTAATGAATTTTAAATACAACATAAACTCCTATGGCCATTTCAAATAAGTAATCTCAATCGCTCTTTTAGATCCATCGCCAAAATAAATTGGGATCACACACACTAACACACTCACTCACGTCTTTTATCCCCGAGAGGGTAGGCAGAGGCGCAACTAGTGCACCCACTTTCCACCGTGCGTATTCTGTCTCATGGTGTGATAGGGGGCGAGCCTATCGTCATATCGGGCACAAATTCCAGATTTCGTGCTGATACTGAATTTTAAAAACCCAATAATCACTTTGCCCGACCCAGGAATCGAATCCAAGACCTCAGCATTGCAGTCATACCGTAATACAACTACGCCACCGAAGCAATCGTAGATAGATAGATTGAGATCGTTTATTGAAAACGGCAGTTAAGAAATAGTACTTTTAACTTCAATTATGTGTCACTAGTAAATATACTCACATATTCAACAGGACTAAACTCGAAATCTTTAGGACACAGTAAGTGTACTCTCTTCCTGAATGTGCACACATAGTAATATCTGCAGTCGTCCAGGTCGGGAAGGAGGTACTGCTCATCGGCGCGGTCGCAGGTCACGAGGCTAGTACTATGGGTTGTGGAGGTGGTTTTTGGCATTTCAGTTGTAGTCATGGGCACTTCTGTTGTAGTTATTGATACTTCCGTTGTGATTTTTGGCATTTCAGTTGTAGTTATTAGTACTTCCGTTGTGGTTGTGGGCGCTTCTGTTGTAGTTGTTAGCATTTCTGTTGTAGTTGTGGGCATTTCTGTTGTAGTTGTGGGCACTTCTTTTGTAGTTGTGGGCACTTTCGTTGAGGTTCTTGACACTCCAGTTGTACTTGTCCCCACCTCTGTTGTGGTTGTCGGCGCTTCCGTTGCGGTTGTTGGTATTTCAGTCGTAGTTGTGAGCACTTTTGTTGTAGTTTTTGGCACTTCCCTTGTGGTTGGTGGCATTTCAGTTGTAGTTGTCGGTACTTCCGTTGTGGTTGTTAGCATTTTTGTTGTAGTTGTGGGCACTTCTGTTTTATTTGTCGGTACTGCCGTTGTGGTTGTTGGAATTTCTGTTGTAGTTGTTGGTATTTCAGCTGTGGTTGTCGTCACTTCCGTTGTGGTTGCTGGCATATCAGTTGTAGTTGTTGGCCCTTCTGTTGTAGTTGTTGGTACTTCCCTTGTGGTTGTTGGCATTTCAGTTGTAGTTGTCGGTACTTCCGTTGTGGCTGTTAGCATTTTTGTTGTAGTTGTGGGCACTTCTGTTGTAGTTGTCGGTACTTTAGTTGTAGTTGTCTTCACTTCCATTGTGGTTGTTGGCACTTCTCTTGTGGTTGTTGGCATTTCAGTTGTAGTTGTCGGTACTTCCGTTGTGGTTGTTAGCATTTTTGTTGTAGTTGTTGGCACTTCTGTTGTAGTTGTTGGTACTTCCGTTGTGGTTGTTGGCAATTCCGTTGTGGTTATTGCCATTTCTGTCGTAGTGGCAGTAGGCATTTCGGTAGTTGTAGTTGGTACTTTGGTGGTTGTAGTTGGGATTTCTCTAGCGGTGGGAAATTCAGTGGTTGTAGTTGGGGCTTTGGTAGTTGTGGTTGGGCCTTCAGTGGTTATAGTTGGGCCTTCAGTGGTTGCAGTTGGTATCTCGGTGGTGGTAGTCGTTGGTCGGGAAGTAGTAGGTGCAGAAGTCGTCGTTGTTGTACTAGTTGTAGTTATACTACACTGAGCCTCATTAACCGGCATGCATTTCTGCGGGAAAAATATATTATTTATGTTTATCGTTATAGTATAAAGAGATTTAGAATGTTTATACCTTTTGCTTTCTTAAAGAATTTTGCACACAATATAAACTCTTATGGCCATTTCAAATAAATAATCACAATCGCTCTTTTAGATCCATCGCCAAAATAGATTGGGATCACACACACTCACGCCATTTACCGAAGGGGTAGGCAGAGGCGCAACTAGTGCACCCACTTTTCGCCGTATGTATTCTGCCCCATGGTATGAAAGGGGTCGCGCCTATCGTCATATCGGGCACAAATTCCAGGCTCCGGGCTGATAGTCAATTTTAAAAACCCAATAATCACTTTGCCCGACCCGGAAATCGAACCCAAGACCTCAGCATTGCAGTCATACCGTAATACAACTACAATACCGAGGCAATCGTAGATAGATTGATTGAGATTGTTTATTGAAAACGTTAGTTAATAAATAGTACTTCAAACTTCAATATTGTGTCACTAGTAAATATACTCACATAGTCAACAGGACTGAACTCGAAATCTTTAGGACACAGTAAGTGTATTCTCTTCCCGAATGTGCACACATAGTAATATCTGCAGTCGTCCGGGTCAGGAAGGAGGTACTGCTCATCGGCGCGGTTGCAGGTCACGGGGCTAGCACTATAGGTTGTAGAGGTAGTAGTTGGCACTTCAGTTGCAGTTGTAGGCATTACTGTGGTAGCTGTTGGCATTTCAGTAGTAGTTGTTGGCAGTTCCGTTGTGGTTGACGGCACTTCCGTTGTGGTTGTTGGCACTTCCGTTGTGGTTTTTGGCATTTCAGTTGTAGTTGTGGGCACTTTCGTTATCGTTGTTGGCGTTTCTGTCATAGCAGTAGTAGAAATTTCGATAGTTGTAGTTGGGATTTCTGCAGTTGTAGTAGGGCCTTCAGTGGTTGTAGTTGGGCCTTTAGTGGTTGTAGTTGGGCCTTCAGTGGTTGTAGTTGGGCCTTCAATGGCTGTAGTTGGGCCTTCAGTGGTTGTAGGTGGGCCTTCAGTGGTTGTAGGTGGGCCTTCAGTGGTTGTAGTTGGGCCTTCAGTAGTTGTAGTTGAGGCTTCGGTAATTGTAGTTGGGGCTTCAGTGGTTATAGTTGGGCCTTCAGTGGTTGTAGTTGGGCCTTCACTGGTTGTAGTTGGGCCTTCAGTAGTTGTAATTGGGCCTTCAGTGTTTGTAGTTGGGGCTTCGGTAGTTGTAGTTAGGGCTTCGGTAGTTGTAGTTGGGCCTTCAGTGGTTGTAGTTGGGAATTCAGTGGTTGTAGTTGGGCCTTCAGTAGTTGTAATTGGGCCTTCAGTGATTGTAGTTGGGCTTTCAGTCGTTGTAGTTGTAATTTGGCCTTCAGTGGTTGTAGTTGGGGCTTCGGTAGTTGTAGTTGGGGCTTCGGTAGTTGTAGTTGGGCCTTCAGTGGTTGTAGTTGGGCATTCAGTGGTTGTAGTTGGGCCTTCAGTAGTTGTAAATGGGCCTTCAGTGGTTGTAGTTGGGACTTCAGTGGTTGTAGTTGGCCCTTCAGTGGTTGCAGTTGGTATCTCGGTGGTGGTAGTCGTTGGTTGAGAAGTAGTTGTAGGTGCAGAAGTCGTCCTTATTGTACTAGTTGTAGTTAGACTACACTGAGCCTCATTAGCCGGCATGCATTTCTGTGGGAAAAATATATTTTTTATGTTTATCGTTATACTTTAAAGAGTTTTAGAATGTTTATACTTTTTGCTTTTTTAATGTATTTTGTAAACAATATAAACTGTTATGGCAATTTCAAATAAATAATCAGAATCACTCTTTTAGATCCATTGCCAAAATAGATTGGGATTGTTTATTGAAAACGGCAGTTCATATATAGTTTTTTAGACTTAAATTTTCTGTCAGTAGTAAATATACTCACATATTCAATAGGACTGAAATCGAAATCTTTAGGACACAGTAAGTGTATTCTCTTTCCGAATGTGCACACATAGTAATATCTGCAGTCGTCCGGGTCAGGAAGGAGGTACTGCTCATCGGCGCGGTTGCAGGTCACAGGGCTAGGACTATGGGTTGTGGAGGTAGTAGTTGGCACTTCAGTTGCAGTTGTAGGGATTACTGTGGTAGCTGTTGGCAATTCAGTTGTAGTTGTTGGCACTTCCGTTGTGTTTGTTGGCACTTCCGTTGTGGTTTTTGGCATTTCAGTTGTAGATGTGGGCATTTCAGTTTTAGTTGTGGGCACTTCTGTTGTAGTTGTTGGCATTTCTGTTGTAGCTGTGGGCACTTCAGTTGAGGTTCTTGGCACTTCAGTTGTAGTTGTTGGCACTTTCGTTGTGGTTGTCGGCACTTCCGTTGTGGTTTTTGGCATTTCAGTTGTAGTCGTGAGCACTTCTGTTGTAGTTATTGGTGCTTCCGTTGTGATTGTTGTCATTTCAGTTGTAGTTGTTGGTACTTCCGTTGTGATCGTGGGCACTTCAGTTGTAGTTGTCGGAACTTCTGTTGTGGTGGTTCGCATTTCAGGTGTAGTTCTTGGCATTCCAGTTGTAGTTGAGGGCATTTCAGTTGTAGTTGTGGGCACTTCTGTTGTAGTTGTTGGAATTTCTGTTGTAGTTTTGGGGACTTTTGTTGTAGTTGTGGGCACTTTTGTTGTAGTTATTGGCACTTCTGTTGTGGTTGTGGGCACTTCAGATGTAGTTGTTGGCAATTCCGTTGTGGTTGTTCGCATTTCAGTTGTAGTTCTTGGCATTTCAGTTATAGTTGTGGGCATTCCAGTTGTAGTTGTGGGCACTTCTGTTGTAGTTGTTGGAATTTCTGTTGTAGTTTTAGGCACTTCTGTTGTAGTTGTGGGCACTTTTGTTGTAGTTGTTGGCATTTCTGTCCTAGCAGTAGTAGAAATTTCCATAGTTGAAGTTGGGATTCCTGCAGTAGTATTGGGAATTTCAGTGGTTGAAGTTGGGGCTTCGGTAGTTATAGTTGGGCCTTCAGTGGTTGTAGTTGGTATCTCAGTGGTGGTAGTCGTTGGTAGAGAAGTAGTTGTAGGTGCAGAAGTCGTCGTTGTTGTACTAGTTGTAGTTATACTACACTGAGCCTCATGAGCAGGCATGCATTTCTGTGAGAAAAATATATTTTTTATGTTTATCGTTATACTTTAAAGAGTTTTAGAATGTTTATGCTTTTTGCTTTCTTAATGAATTTTGTAAACAATATAAACTCTTATGACCATTTCAAATAAATAATCACAATCACTTTTTTAGATCTATTGCCAAAATAGATTGGGTTCGTTTATTGAAAACGGCAATTAATAAATAGTTTTTTAGACTTTAATTTTCTGTCAGTTGTAAATATACTCACATATTCAATAGGACTGAAGTCGAAATCTTTAGGACACATCAAGTGTATTCTCTTCCCGAATGTGCAGACATAGTAATATCTGCAGTCGTCCGGGTCGGGAAGGAGGTACTGCTCGTTGGCGCGGTCGCAGGTCACGGGGCTAGGACTATGGGTAGTGGAGATAGTAGTTAGCTCTTCAGTTGTGGTTTGAATTTCGACTTCTGCTGTTAGGTTTTGTGAAATGCTTGAAAGTGGTGCTTTTGCCGTTGTAATTTTGCATTTTGCTACGCCAGGGAATGTACAAACCTGAAAAATAGTATCGATAGTTAATTATATTAACCCTTGAGGTCGATCAACATCAATCGTAAAAGACGATATTGTGAATAAAGAACTTATGAATTCTTTAATAATTTATAGAGAAATTTTACTTGCCAATAAGGCGGAGCTAAATTCAAAGTTTCCCGGACACTGTTCGTGTATAACCAGTCCCTTGTAACATAAGTAATAATAGCAGCAGTTTAGTGGGTCCGGGATGCGGTACTGTTCCCTGCTTACATCACACTGTATTTCGACTTGGGTGACTTCTGGACACCGCTCGTTGTATTCGGGCTGACTGTCGTCTTGCAGGAAACATTTTGCTGTGCTCCTTGGGCGACATTGCTGAAATTTAATTAATCATTTTGAGTGTTTAGAGACTTATTTAAATGCAATGGTGATACTGCAGACTTGTTTGGGCCGGTTCGATCAGGGTATCGCTGTCTCAAAGTAAACCAATATGATATGATAGTATGCTGTGAGAAATTTCGTATCGTGAGTATTATTTACGTATTTATTTACCAACTGATACTACTTACAGGATCCCAATCTGTCCCAACTAACATTTTGGTTACAGGTACTTTTATGACCTTTAGTGCCATAATGAACTTTGAACGGTTTCAATAGTCGGTAAAAGAGGTAGAGGTGAGTTAAAATATTAATTTAAGACCAACGGCCGTAATACAGTTCAAAATTACAGTTGAGGTAATGGCAGCCAGTACTCTTTAAATGTTATAACTTTAACCTGTCTATAGTCCTATCCTGCTGTCTAGCGATATTCATTAACTCTCTTTAACTCTTATGATTCGTTAAGAATTGCTGTGAAATGTGCTATGAATCTGTATTGACTCCAAAATTAGTTAGCAGTAAATAAGTAATGCTATCGTATATTTATTCACTACTAGCTTTTGCCCGCGGCTCCGCCCGCGTTAAAAAGTTTTTCCGGGATAAAAGTCCCGCTTTATGTTTTCCCGGGATAAAAAGTAGCTTATGTGTTAATCCAGGACATGATGTACCCGTGTGCCAAATTTCATCGAAATCCGTTTAGTAGTTTTTGCGTGAAAGAGGAACAAACATCCATACATCCAAACATCCAAACATCCATACATTCTTACAAACTTTCGCCTTTATAATATTAGTAGGATTCCTGCTTGAATTTCAATATAAAAAAACTATCGCAAATGTGTATAATATAGAAATTTAACTTAACATTTATAATTGTTCGCGATTCAATTTCACTTTTGTTGAGTTTCAGAACGCGATATTAGATCTTCTAACGCGCACGCGAATTTGAACTTTATGCAGCGGTAATAAATTACACCATTTTATTTAGAAAACGTTTGTATGGGAAATAGAAAAATGCTGTTTTGAGGATTTTCCCGGCAATTATTTGAATTTTTCCCACCTTTTAAACCTTCCCTAGACCTTCACGAATAATTCAAGACCAAGATAAGATAAATCCGTTCAGCCGTTCTCGAGTTTTAGCGAGACTAACGAACAGCAATTGATTTTTATATATATAGATTAAATAATTTTTTGGTTTTTAGTTTTTTTTGTCGTTTTGGAAGGCGGTTGATTTTTTGTTATTAATTCACAAAACTTAATCTTCAACCACGAAATGTTTTCTTTTCCCTTTAAAGCAGACGATAATCGATGAACAATACATACAGAAAGTCAGAGGTTTCTCGTCGTCTCGGCAGACCGTACCATTCCCAATTAGGTATAACCTAATTGGGAATGGTACGGTCCCAGCTAGGTATATTTTAAATAATATGTAATAGAACGTAAATCGTATAATTTAAGCAAAAGTAACAAACCACTTACCTTAGTAACTACATCGAAATGATGTCCAGTTTGGCAAGTATGCTCTTCCGCCACTCCTCGTAAACACTTCAAGAACTTGCCGCATGATGTCCGGTGAGGGACCGCTAATCCATGCAGGCCCTCGCAAGGGTTCGCGCTAGCAGAATATATGAGAGCCAGCAGCAATATTAAATGCCCTAGTTATAATTTTTTTATGAAAAAGACTAGTAAGTCGCTTGGCTAAGTAATACTTATGTGGTACACCCACATAAGTATTACTTAGACCCATCCATACCACCATAACATAGTATACTAGCAGTGCTCGCGGCTCCGCCCGCGTGAAAAAGATTTTCCGGGACAAAAATATTTTCCCGGGATAAAAAGTAGCCTATAGCACTCAGGAGTTATGTAACTTCCTATTAGTGAAAGAATTTTCAAAATCGGTTCAGTAGTTCCTGAGATTAGCGCGTTCAAACAAACAAACTCTTCAGCTTTATAATATTAGTATAGATTATCATGCACAATAGAAAATATTGATTACATTATTATAAACTACCTTTTCATTGCGTCTATAGTAGGTCGTCAAGCATATTCTAATTCTAAACATGAGTGCGTTTAAACAAAAGCAAACTCTTAGAAGTCTGGAGTTTTACCTCTATATTCTTAGGTATAGATGTAGGTACTGGGTATTTCCCACCAATTTGCTAAGGTTTAAACGGTTTAATTATCACTAGTATGTCTTTCGACTATAATCGCTACAAATGTCCAAAGACAATAGCAACACCAAATAAAACTTTAAATACAGTATACTATCTGAATAGTATTCCGTTCGTAGCACTGGGGCATTAAACAACATCTTCAATAATTACTAGTTTAATTGTACACACATAGCTGGCGAAATGAGGGCGTGTTACACCTCTGCTTACCCCTGATAACGGAAAAAGGCGTGATGCTACGTATGTACAAACCGAAACACAATAGATACTGCTTGCTTGGGAGAAGTCAAAGCAATGGTAGCGACTGCAAAAATTTCAATTAGGTACCTATTTCTATTGTAGGCCTGAACAAAATTTAATTGTCCTCTATAATCCCGAGTATGTTTTTTAGAAAGTCGGTAACAGTATTAAGTTTAAAGACTTACCTATGCTCTCCATAGTTCATAACAGAAGCGTCTGACCGCTGTTTATCGCTACAACCTCCCTAATTGACGATTAATCTGAATAATCGATTTACTATTATATTCAAAGCGTTACATTTGTACCTATATTTATGTATTGTTTTACGTTACTTCGGCATGCAGATGATGTGGCTTACGTAAGAACGGCGTCTTTTAAGATTACCTATATGTTGAGATTTTGACTAACGAGAAATGCTGGATGTTCTTGGTTTTGTATAAATGGTAAATGATGATAAGCGATCATCGCCGCTCCTACACATTCATACTACAAAACATAATTGAGGTTCTTAAGGATTTCCTTGGGGTAAGAAGGTCGTTCTTTCATGTGGTGACTTGGCAAATTTGATACTTTCTGATTATACAAAATACAGGAAAACTAAACAGTATTGAAAAAATCTTCACGCTGCTACATACATGAGATTCTACAATACATTTTTGTAGTAGTAGTGTAGGCAGTGGGTATTGCTTTTCGAAGTTCCGAAACTAAGAAATTAGTTTAGAATTTTATACCAGAATTCGATGTGAACATATATAGTATTTCATATTGTTGGTATTATAAACTACTGAATAGGTATAGATCTAATATTTTTCTGTCGACTCGCACTAGGCCAGCGTGGTGGACTTAGGCCTAAACCCTCTCAGTAGTAGAGGAGGCCCGTGCCCAGCAGTGGGCAGTATATAATACAAGATGGTATGGTATCATATGGTAATAGGTATCTATTTATAAGTACCTATTTTCCATTTGATCGGGCTGCTCTATCGTTTGTAAGACCGGTAAGTCCAAAACCGTTCAGACTCGCTTTGAAGCTAGCCTATATAGATCTGGGTTTCAATGCAGAAAATAGTACCTATTATGAAACCCAAAAACGTCTTTACATACAAACAGAGATTTATATACAAAGCAATGTGCGCAATAGGTAAAACGATGTAATCGGTATTTAGTCTCGGTTTCTAAGCTGAAACTAATTTTAGTTATATTTAAAGATAAGTTGTATGTGTCAATACCAATATTAAATTGTAGACTCGACTGGTATTGCTCCAGTCAAAACTCCAGTCAGACAGAAAACCAGCATAATTTAATTTAGTTTTTTAAAATAGAGGAATATAACGACCAATAGGAGGTATATGGATCCGACCCACACCGACCCTTTATCCCCGAAAGGGTGGGCAGAGGCGCAGTACACCCACTTGTCGTTCGTATTCTGTCCGATGATGTGATAGGGGGCGAGCCTATCGCCATATCGGGCACAAATTTTATACTACGGGCTGATACTTAGTAGAATAATATCACTGCCCGACCCAGGGTCGAACCCGAGACCTCAGCACTGTAGTCGTACCGTAATACAACTACGACATCGAGGCAGCACCAATGGTAAGCGGACAAGGGTCCAGACTCCAGATAGAGTTTCGATGGATGAGCGACGATTATTCCTCGTCAGTGTGGGATGGTTACTTCTACGTAGCGTCGTAACACGTGTCTAACTTGTGTGTAACGAAATTATTTTCACGATTTTTTTTCTTAGAAATAATATTTTACTAATATTATAAAGGCGAAAGTTTGTAAGTATGTATGGATGTCTGGATGTTTGTTACTCTTTCACGCAAAAACTACTAAATGGATTTCGATGAAATTTGGCACACGGGTAGATCATGTCCTGGATTAACACATAGGCTACTTTTTATCTCGGGAAAATATAAACCGGGACATTTATCCCGAAAAAACTTTTTAATGCGGGCGGAGCCGCGGGCAAAAGCTAGTACTTAATATAACAAATATAATATTTAGTTTTACATATTTATATTTTATACCATTATTGATATTAGAAAGCTAAAGAGTTTGTTTGTTTGTTTGGTTTAACGCGCTAATCTTAGGACCTACTGAACTGATTTTGAAAATTCTTTTACCAACAGGAAGCTGTATTACTCCTGAGGTGCTATAGGCTACTTTTTATCCCGGAAAACTTTTTCACGCGGGCGGAGCCGCGAGCAATACTAGTTTAGTTATATTTTGAGAATGTTGCGTACCTAATCATAGTTTTTATCATTACCATGCAGGGTCAGTGTGGAGACGGGACAGTGAAAGGAACGTAATTCGATTCATTAAATTTAATATGAACATAATATTTTTTATGGACCTTGGATTATGATGAAGCCCGCGGGCTGCATATCTGGTATAAGCTACGAAGGACCATAAACATAACATGGCACTTCTCTAGTAACATCACTCTGAATTACATGTAATGCTTGTCGGTCAACGAACAAATAATTTATGATCACTAAAAAAATATCGCATCAAGTAGCTGAACCATAGACTGCTAGCTGATTCCATTCGTGCCGGCCTCTCATTCAAAACTAGCTGTTGCTCGCGGCTCCGACCGCGTAAAATAATTTTTCCGGGATAAAAGTCTCGCTATATATTTCCCCCGGATAAAAAGTAGCCTAAAACCTTCCCAGGATCTAAAACATTTCAGTCGGTACCTTCGTAAGTGTATTGTGTACACAGGCGGTGGCCATTTTTTATACTATGTAAGGATAAAGCCTAGAGACTAAAAGGGTGTGGATGTCATTTTCTCACTCCATCGTGGTATGTGTCGCCGCTACTCCGATGATTCTAACTGGGAAATGGGAATCAATAAAACATTGAATAACTTAAACATTTATGTATTTACATATTATTGTCATTCACCGTCCTCATCATTACCATCTTTATCATTACCACCGCCATCATCATCATCGCTATCGTCATCGTCATCATCGTCGTTATGTCTTTTGAGCTTCCCTTCCAACTCCTTCGCAGGGTTAAACATGCCGTTGGTCTGCGCATTGCAAATATAGCAACGAGTTGACTTTTTGTACTGTGCTAGTGCGCATTTCTCGCAAAAATAGTGTTTGCATCTGAAAGAAATGTTATTATTAGTGATTTATCACATGATTATGCCATACTCCCGAGACTTCGACGGTGTTAGAAGCTGTCCATGCGCCCGTCGTTTGCAAACATGTAAAAATTTACAAAAATAACATTGCAAAAAATAAAATGTAAAGCAACGTGGTAGTTTTCTACGTTTTATTTTGTACATTATTTTATATAACATACATATACACTCACGCCTTTTATCCCCGAAGGGGTAGGCAGAGGCGCAACTAGTGCACCCACTTTTCGCCGTTATTCCGTCCCATGATGTGATAGGGGGCGAGCCTATCGCCATATCGGGCACAAATTCCAGACTCCGAGCTGATACTGAATAGAAAAACTCAATATCACTTTGCCCGACCCGGGATTCGAACCCGAGACCTCAGCATTGCAGTCGTACCATAATACAACTACGCCACCGAGGCAGTCGATTTCGTATTATCACTACATAGTATAAAACAAAGTCGCTTCCCGCTGTCTGTCCGTATGTCCTCATGTCCCTATGTATGCTTAAATCTTTAAAACTACGCAACGGATTTTGATGCGGTTTTTTTTAAAAGATAGAGTAATTCGAGAGGAAGGTTTATATGTATAATACATGCATAATATAGTAGAGAAATATTGATAATTTAAAAGGTTTCTAATGTGATGTCGTAAATAAACACATTTTTTTGAGCTTACATTGCAGACGCTGGCTAAACGCTACGAGATTGATCTAAATAGTGTACTACACTTTTGTGCACCTTAAAAAGGTCTACAAAAAAGTCCGCGGTGGTATATGTCTATCTCTTAGGGATAACCCACAATAACCACTTTTTATCCTTTACTTTTGACGAGAAATAATGGCTTATTTACGAAGCGATTTTGAGCAATACAGCATTAATCCTTATCCAATTAAGTACCATAAATACATAGTGCATTTAATATAGATCAATATGGCCATTTACAATATGTAATAAATAAATAAATATTTTCGAAGATATTACAGATTTAAAATGCAGGGACATAGCGGTCGCGGCGGTACCGGCCGGGGGGTCGGCGACGCGTGTCTATAAATGAGAAAGTATGGAGATAGTTTGAAATCCTGAGGAGGACATAGGCTACTTTTATCCCGGAAGAACATAACCTGGGAATTTTATACTGGTTTTTATTTCTAGCGAGTGGGGCCGTCACGGCCTAACCACTGAACCGATTTCGATGAAATGTGGTAGGGAAGATAGTTTAACCCGTCTAGCCCCGCTTATATATAGATTTATGCGGAAACCCTATATACTAAAACGCCCGCATCCGTCACGGGGCTTGACGAGTCAAGATCCTGGGAAGGACCTAGGCTATATCTTATTCCGGGAAAAAATAAACCGAGACTTTTATTCCGGAAAATCTTTTTCTGCGAGTAGAACGGCAAGAAAATAAGTATGACGATAGTTTGAGATCTAGAGGCGGACATAGGCTACTTTATCCCGGAAGAACATAAACCAGTAATTTTATCTCGGTTTTTTTTTTCGCGAGTGGAGCCGTCACTGTCACGCCACTGAACTGATTGCGATGAAATTTGGAAGGGACATAGCTTAAGACCCTGGGAAAGGACCTAGACTAATTCTTATCTCGGAAAAACTTCACCAACGGATGGAGTGATTCAAGAAGAATGCTTATAATAATAACAATAATAAAACTATTTATTGCACACAATTCAAAATAAACTTACTTAATAAAAAAAAGGAACATAACACATAACAACAATAAAAAAAACAATAGTAGCAACGTTGAGTGCATTGTTCCGAATGTAGTGGTTTGTATATTACATAAATATTTTGTATGACAAAAAACTAATTTCAGCATGTAATATGCTTTGCTACCTGAGCGAAGCCAGGGCGGGCCGCTAGTTTTTGATAAATGTATTAAAAAGAAAGTAGTCAATTACCCTACTGACATTGGTGAGGTCCAAAGCTATGAAATTATTGACCATTGATACGTAAAACGTTAGAGGACATCACACATACATTCAGCAGCTATATTAGGTTCCATGAAATGAAAGGGAGAACCTATAACCAACACACATCTTCTAATACCCTTTATCGAGTAGGTGCTGCTTACTTGGTAACCACAGGATCTGTGAAGCTATTCCTGCATATAAAACAGCGGAAGGGCAGTTCATCATCGCTGTGCACCTCGTAGTCGGAGTCTCCGCCATCCCCTCCCCCTCCCCCGCCTCCCCCACTGCCACCAGCGTCGAGCTCTTCGCGCTCCAGTTGCCAGCCATGCTTGTAGTCAGAGCGGTCGTGAAGGAATTTACATGAATCTGGAAAATGCAAATGGTTTGTCTGTAATGTTATGCAGGGATTAGATCAGCAAGAAAACTTGCAGAAGTTATCTTCTGCTAGCGATTTTTATCGTATTACGGCGAGTTGACATATGTAAGTTTTGAATCTTGCAGAACATGTGCTACTAGTTTACATGCATCTGGAGTTTTTGCGCAATATATTTCTGAGAGGATTTACTAATCTAAACTTATGTTTAGATTTTGTAGAATATGTTTACAAAATCTTTATTAAATAAAATCATACCTCCAAAACCACAGAATCCGGTTTCCTTATAATCCTTGCATATATCAGGCTGGTAGTCCCATCTGCAAAAAAATCAACTTTGATATTATTACACTTTGCCTACAGAACATAATATGAGCAATTTCTGGTTCATTACCATTTTTACTCAAGGATTAATAACTAGAGGTGCTTCCCAAATACGCGTTCCACCTGCTGTATACAAATGAAAAAGTTTATAACATACCTGACAGTTGCTCTGAGGTTGGCAGGGGCGCGTATTGGTCCTTTCCTAACAAACCCTGAGCTAGCATTGCCTGCAGCTGTGTCCCGTTTCTTGTAATACTGTGCATAGTTATTTATACCTCTGTACACCTGAAACGGAAATAATTATAAAATCAATAAATGCCTCCTTGGAATAGCTGGTAATGAGCTGTGACAGGATTAGTTTTCAGTTAAGGCACACATATCCCTTTTAGTTGATACCCACAATTTTCCTCACCTTTCTTACTCTGATATGGGTTGATAAATAATAAAACACTTTTTAAGCATGCTACAGTAAGAAGTTTGATTAGTATATAATGTTTTTGGCAAGAAACAAATTTTTTGGCATTTTGGTTATGTATGAATATTTTCACTTACTATTAGCAGACACAACCTCATTTCTGCTATAAATAGTAATCATTCATTTTTCATTTTCAAATAGTAATAGTGTAATGTCAATAGTATGGCTTTAGACTTGTATGTTTGTCTTCAAATCTTACCTTATCATCAGCCTGTCCATGCAGCTCCTCATTAATTTTCTGTGCCTTTTCAAAGATGGCCTGTGCATCCCGATCTTTCTCCGTATCCAGTTCATACGTAGCTGTAGCATTCTCTCTTTGTTGCTGGACCGATAATGTAGTGCGAACTGGGTTCTAAAAGAACAATATAATAAATTTATGAATTTAAACTTTAAACTGTTTATGAATATTTTATGAATAGGTTTCATAGTGTATGTCTACTACAAACCCATATTTTTTTCTTATTTTGTCAATTAGAAAGGCTGATTAATGTACTCAGGTTGTTGCAAGATGCAGTCCTTCTTAGTTGTCATTACATTTGGACTCTACTGTAACATACAATGTAGTCTATTGTCAAGGCAAAATAGGCCTACTTTGAACATATAGATATCTATGCTGTACCTTTTCTTCATCATTGCTTTCATCATCAAGATCTAGATTTGGTTTAGGCTTCTTAGGTCCAGCAGTGGATTGGACATTAGGATTGGCTTTTTGAGGTCTTCTAGTTGGCAGTACTACAGTCTGTTCGTCGGAATCTGTACTGTTCTCTTCTGAAAAAGTATATTATGGGTGTAAATCAGAAAACTTCAATTGTAAATAATGCAATATTTGCATAGTGTTCAACACACACTAAGATAGAAGTTTTCTGTTGCAAAGTTTTTGCAGGTTCCATACATGTTGGAATTGAATTTGCAGTTAATCATTTCATAATTTGGAATTGGTGGTGTTATCAAAGTTTAAATTTATTTACACACACACACACACAAACACACACACACACACACACACACACACACACACACACACTCACGCCTGTTATCCCTGAAGGGGTAGGCAGAGGTGCAACTAGTGCACCCACTTTTCGCCGTTATTCCGTCCCATGATGTGATAGGGGGCGAGCCTATCGCCATATCGGGCACAAATTCCAGACTCCGGACTGATACTGAATAGAAAAACTCAATATCACTTTGCCCGACCCGGGGATCGAACCCAAGACCTCAGCATTGCAGTCATACTGTAATACAACAACGCCACCGAGGCAGTCGAGAGAAATTTATTTACTCAATTTAAAATAGGTACCGAAGAATTGTCTAGGTCAATTCTGAGGGTTGTTTATTTAATCTCTGCACGACATAACCTCAAAATAGGTTTTTAACTAAAATAATCATATAATATTCATCTCATAAAAATAAATAATTGAATCAGTATTAATTCTAGGTTATTGATTTACCTTCTGAACTTGATGTTTTACGTTTTCGACCGCCTCTGTTCTTCAAATTTCGTTTTTTGAATGTAGTTGGAACTTCAACTTCAACATCCGACATGTTTATAAACAATAATACAATGTTACTATTATAAAAAGATTAAATATATTTATTAAAACTTGTTTGTTAGAGAAATTATTATTGTTATAATTAAATAATATAACTTGGAAAACAAAAATTGTTTGTTGTGTATATATCAGTAATTGCTACCGCGGTTGTCACTTCACTTGTCATTATGACACTCACGAGCAGAATTGTCAATACCTATTTCCTCAATTCCCCAAAAATCGAAGCAAATTATACGCAATAATATGTGGATCCGCTCGTGCCACACATACTTACAATACCCGAACTAGGGATGTCCAGTAATGAAAAAGTAGCCGCTAACATGCCGAATAGTCGATTTTATACATACATTTTTTTAGGCTTTTAGTATAAGTATAAATTCCCCACGATTTCCCCGCATACAACCAATTCCCACACCAATCCCCAATCGACTTGGCATTCCCTGCAATTTGGGGACTCCCCACAAATCGGCAACGCTGCTCACGAGTCACGAATGTCAAATTGGCGTTACGATTTACGCTGAATATTATGATTGTAAATTGCACAGAGAAAATATTTTGACTGCCTCGGTGGCTTAGTTATATTACAGTACGATTGCAGTGCTGAGTTCTCGGGTTCGATTCCCGGGTCGGGCAAAGTAGTTATTGGGTTTTTCAACTTAGCATCAGTCCCGAGTCTGGAAATGTGCCCAGTAAATAGCAATAAGCCCGCCCCCTATTGGGTACATAGTACCTAACATAGCTGGCGAAATGTGGGTGTGATACACCTTTGCCTACCCCTGAAAAGGGAAAAAGACGTGATGTACGTGTGTAAAGTCAATTTAAATGAATAAAGTTTGTATTAAGCTGCGTTTTCACAAAAGAATGTTATGCGAAGGAGTTTAACGGTGTGATGATGCAATTTTTTTTTGTTTCTTGCGGGCAGGTTCTGCAGTGTGATGGAGTGAGTTTACACCTCCTAGAGTAATAGTGTTCTGTGGTTTACACCTCCTAGAGTAATAGTGTTCTGTGGTTTACACTCATTACTTAGCACACAATCTTCGGTTGCATTTCTCGCAGGCCTCACTGTCAGTTCTTTACCATAGGGTTACGTTAAACGAGGTTTGGAAAATTAAGATAAAGAGCAATTTGGATAATACTTATATTCCTCTCATCGGGCTCAAATCTCATTTCACAAATATTTGGTGGGAATACTGCTCATTGTAAAATCGGATGATACAAAATGTAAAGGAACTATGTAAGCCGCGTTGAATAGAAAAAAAATATATATCTTTCCATTTAAAAACATAGAAACAGATTTCAGCTTTTCTTTGTTGCTTCTGTAATCTCATACAACACAAATATTTTTTACAGTCTTGATCATGAAGCGGTGACGTTTGGCAAATGATTTGAAATAACAAATAAGCGTTTTAATTGAATTTATGTAACTACTCTCTTACCACTGTGTGTAAATATTTATTATATCGGCTCAATCAAGATGAAAGTGTATTTTCCTTCTAACCATGTCCCGTTGCGCGGTTTAGAACGTTTAAGTATGTCAAATGATTATAATAGGTAGGCTGCTAATGATATGGTTAGCAAAGAATTGATTTTCTGCCTAATATAATATTCTATTCACATTTTCCAGGAGTTTAATTATTGTAGAGTAAATAATGTTAATATCAGCCCAGTATGATATTGTGTCCCACTGCTGGGCACGGACCGTTCTACTAATGAGAGGGTGTAAGTCTACCATGCTAACCTTGTGGGAGTTGACAGATTTCAAATACCTTCAAAATTCTTATAACACCTCAGGTATGCTCCTTCCTCAAGATGTTTTCTTCACCGTTATCTTAAGCGATATTGCACGAATAATACTCTTATAACTTTTTAGAAAGGTCAGAGGTGCATTGCCCTCTTGTTTTGAACCTGCAGACCTGCGTCTCCGCTGTCCGTTTCACTCCCAACTAGTCTATCATCGCTTCCAACAAGGCTATCGCTGCTTAAATTATTACTATAGAGTAAATGTATACTAATATTATAAAGAGGAAAGATTTGTATTTTTGTATGTTTGACAAGGATACACTCAAAAAGTACTGGACCGATTTCAAACATTCTTTCACCATTAGAATGCTTCTGTATCCCTGAGTAACATAGGCTACTTTATATCCCGGGAAAATTAAATCCGGGACTTTTATTCCGGATTTTTTATTCTCGCGAGTCGTTACGGCCAAACCTATAAACGGATTTCGATGAAATTTGTAAGGGACATAGTTTAAGACCCTGGGAAAGACCTAGGCTACTTCTTATCCCGGGAAAAAATAAACCGGGAATTTAGTCCCGGAAAATATTTTCATGCGGGTGGAACCGCAAACAAATAACTATGGAGATAGTTTGAGATCCCAGGGTAGGACACAAGCTACTGCTTATCCCGGAAAAATATAAACTGGAACTTTTATGCCGGTTTTATTCTCGCGAGTGGGGCAGCCAAACCATTCAACCGATTTCTATGAAATGTGGTAGGAAGATAGTTTAAAACCTTGGGAAGGACCTAGGCTACTTATGATCCCGGAAAAACATAAACTGGGAATTTTATCCCGGAAAATATTCTTGCGGGTGGTACCGCAAACAAATAAGTATGGAAATAGTTTGAGACCGAGGGAAAGACTTAGACTACTCATATCCCGGAAAACATTAACCGGGAATTTTATTCCGGATTTTATAAGTGGAGCCGTCACGCCCAAACCACTGAACCGATTTCGATGAAATTTGAAAGGGACATAGTTCAAGACCCTGGAAAGGATCTAGGATATTTCTTATCCCGAGAAAAAATAAACCGGGACTTTAATCCCGGAAACTATTTTCTTGCGGATGGAACCGCAAAGAGATAAGTATGGAGATAGTTTGAAGCCCAGGGTAGGACATAGGCTACTGCTTATCCTGAAAAAATATAAACCGGGACTTTTATCCCAGATTCGCTCTCAACCGATTTCGGTGAAATTTCGGATGAAGATAATTTAAGACCTTGAGAAGCATTGCTATTGCTTCATAGGTTATTCACCAACGGACGCAGTGATTCAAGAGGAAGTTTAGTTTAGTTAGAATTAATAAGTATTTTGTACGACAGAAAATTAAATTTATAAATATTATACTTTGCTACCTGTGCGAAGCCAGGGCGGGCCGCTAGTATTATGTAAATTAAAAAGGGTTAATGTCACGGATGTCCCCGAAGAAAAACAATATAAATATTGTAAGCCCGTACAAGAAAGTGCAAATTCTTGATACACTTCCTAAAAACATAATTGGATGATGGAAAAAAGTCCTTTAATTCCACAAAACACTCAAACGTATGCCCTTTCGGATCTAAACTGCGTCCTTGTAAAAGTGGTATACCATTTTTAAACGAGAGCAAAAGTATTTTAAAAGTAAAATGTCTTTATTCCTACCTAATAGTTATTAACTTAAGTCCTTTTGAAATTATCTGCAGTTCTTAAAAAAGTAGTATACTATTTTTTGCAATACTTTTTTAAAATGCTGTAAGTTTACGCATTCTGATAGGACTTAGGATGTTTTAGCGCTAAAGTCGATAGCTTCAACGGATTAAAAATTCAAACAACGTCACTCTATATGGGTTAGCATAGAAAATTACGTTTATAGAATTAATTTACGAATAGTCGGATAGTTTGCGAATTTATTGCAAACGGGATTTTTTTTCTGCGGCATGGGCTTTGTCAGAATGATTCATGTTCTTTTTAATATTATGATTAACCGTTCTTTTTTCAAATATCCGCATTAGTTTAAAGATTGATTGAGATAGAATATTCCAGTGGCGAAACAATAAAAATTTAAATATATAAATAAAATAGTACTCAAAGAGAATAATACTTATATGCTATGGAAAATAGTAGGTACCTAATTATAGTTTCAGTTCTATGATGTACCTAAAATGGTTCGGGACTGCCTTTTTTTCTCTCTACGGATTGGAGTATATCCATGCAAAAAAATCTTTGTCTTTGTCGTTTTTTCTTATTGAAACAAGCCGACATACTCACTCGCCCTTTTAAGATACATAAATAGAAGTGTAGATATAATGTAATGGGCTCATGAGTCCAAAAATTCAGTAAAATCACAAAAATCTTTATTAATCGAAGTAAGTCTATCATTTTTTTCAATCTATCCTTCACTTATTCTTGAGGTCAGCGTAACACACTTTTTCATGCATGTTTCATTACTTAGTTTAGCTTGCAGTTTCGACGTGTGTCTGCCGCCGTCAGCTCTCTATGAGGGGGACAAAAAAATTTCTGTAATCCAGTATAATATATCACACTATCTTTATTAGCGACAATTGATTATAACATCTGTTTAGTTATTTATTATAGATTAATAAGCCACTTTACGAATCATTTTATTATGTCTCTATAAACACTAACAGAAATAACATAATATAATGTTTATCTCTACTGTGTACAATTTTATGAGAAAATAACTCGTTTGGTGCTAAGCGCTGCGACTATTCAATGCCTGTAAACAGTAGCAATAGACAGTGGCGTAGCGAGGCGGGGGCCAGGGGGGCTATGGCCCCGAGCGGCATATGAAAAAAGGAGCAGAGCGTGACAATTTTTTTTCAGTACACTTTATATCTTAAATCAGGATTTTTTGCGCTCGCGTCGGTTATTTCTTAAAGTGGGCACATACGATGCGATTTGGTACAGCCGAACCATTAAAACGGTATGCCATCGAACCATATCGCATCGTGTGGGGCACGGTTCGATGGACATTATTATTATTATTGTTGGTACGGCTGGTTCGATGGCTTGTCCATCAAACTTGGTTGGATACAACTGGACATCGCATGGTACGGTTCGATCGTGTGGCGTGAAGACTGTACCGCGTGACGAATTGGTCGCATGATACCAAATCTAATCGTCTGTTAGTAGTATTAGTTCCCCACTGAAATAGGGAGCGGGAAATTATCACACAGTCCCGCGTGGTCAAACCCCACGCTACGCGACTAGCAATAGGTAGATACAAACTAGAATTTTAATTATTGAGACCTGAATTTCCCGGTATTGTGTTCGTTAAGTTTGTCGCATAATATTTATACCACACCTACCTAGTAGCTTCCACACTCGTTTACCTACAATTTCCTTCAAACGGAAACGCAGCTCGTTACACAAGCGGCTACAACAAAGCCACCGCTGCGACGAACTATAACATAAAACATATTGGCACATTTTGCTTTTTGAGTTGGATGTTAACACTCTTACAATTTGCAGATGATTTTACCGCTTGCTGATAAACGCTATTCGTCACATAAATGTATAAGGCAATCACACAAAAAGTCACACTTTAATCTGGGATAGATAGAGTGAATTTTGTATTTGGCATTAGAATTCACTTCAATTTCGTCTACCTATTTGGGTACCTGGTATGTTCTTGATAGGTACTTAAGTTTAAAAAAAAAATTGTCACGCCGATCCTGCAGTACTGGAGTGGAATAAAGAGAATGAAAATATAGAAAATGGATTTAAAGTCGTGTTTCAGTTATGTTGTTGTATCAAGTATTACTCATAGCTATAGGCGAGTAGCAACAGATTGAAATAAACAATAGTATTTTGTTAATACTTATAATCTTATCTTCACACCCGTTGTTTTTTATAAGCTTTATACGAAGTCAATTGGGCGAACTGTAGGTGCTACAGATGCTTATTTGCATACTTTGGGGATGCCTTGATTAAGGATTTGTACCATTTTGTTACCTGCCTTATGGAGGTTTGATGGCGTGTGAGTCTCTTCTACAAGCCTGTAAATTTTTTGTTAAGGTATTTCATTCTTATACATTTTTTGTTTTCTATTAGCGATAAAGACTAGAAAGACATTTTTGCTACGACCTCTGATATGCCCCAATTTGCGTTTCTGCTAAGATTTCCATTCCACTTCATCTGGAACTGAAGACAGTTTATAATAAATCTAGTATATGTTAAACTCGTCTTTTTGACGGTGCCGAGACATGGACGTTCACATGCGATGTTTTACATAAAGTGGGTGTGGCACAAAGAGTTATGGAGGGGTATAGAGATCGAATCCCTAACAACAAAATCCATAGACGAATAAAAATTCGAGATATCGGACAATTCGTTTTTTCGGACAACCGGCAAGATTTAAACATCCCTGGTGGGTCGACACAGTTATGCCAGCCTGCTTAATAGCTTAACATTTATTATAGGACCTGAGTCTTCTAAAAGGTCGCATTATTTTGTGATTATTACGTTGTTTTGGTTATATTGGTGGAATATCTTAAATCGCCTGATATAAGCGGTTATAACAAGGTTGAGATAACACCGGGAAAGACGAAGAAACAATATCGGCTGTTGTGTGCCAAATATGAGGGTAATAAGTGCGAGTTCTTTAGGGTTCCGTGGTCGCGCTAACTATATACTTAATTGCTTTTGCATGATTACTAATCATAGGTGTCTTTATTATCGATACCTAAACAGTAAGTTGATAATTGATACCAGCTGTTCAATGTTAAATTACAAAGCACTACAGAGCTTTAAATGCATCGCACACGACAGCTATAATGTGTTGGAACAAGAATATTTTGTTAAGGTATTTGTGAAAAATTTTGAACAAAAAACAAACCGCTACTAGATTTTAATTCAGCCGTTTCTTACGAGAACAACCCTATGCCATTTCAAAGCAATAGTGGCGTCGTTATCGAGTACATAACTGATCATAATCACGAGATCTATAATAAAGATTAAGCCACAATAGGTTAATTACGATAAAGTATATCAGTTGCTTGTACCCGATATATTCTGTATGGAGTATGGACACGATTTAATACCGCAATATAGCGACGAAAATCTACCATATTAACTCTTTCCGGTGTGCATTTATAAGACAGAATGGCATATTATGTCAACTATACAGCTCAAAAAATGTGTGATGTTAGTCTGATTTTTAATACAAAGAAAACCCACGGTGCAAAGGTATTTCTTAATCCTTTGAACACCAGCTACGCATCGATGATTCTTCTTCTTCTGTGTGTTTAAAGGCAGTCATAACATCTTCTGACCAACCTCATTGGTCGATTAATATCTCAAAAAAAGGAAATAGTCGCACGTCTTTTATAAAAGACGTGCGACGTGCGTGCGATGGCGTTATATATATATATAACGCCATCTATAAATTGTTTGCGAGAACTGTCGAGTTACTGATCAGGTTTAGATCAAGATCGGGTCTGCTGTTTTTTTTTAGTTTAACTGGTAACGGCGTAACAGGTTACCCACCTCCCAGGCTTAGGGAGGGGACAGTGTCGATAGAAAATATTGTTACGAGTGGTAAGAATGTTTTAAGGAGGTCGCAAAAATGTAAATCTGTTTCTCTCCGTAAATGATCAGGTCATAAACAATAGCAAACAAAGAGCTTTAAAGTTGTAGAAGTTTCTGGGAGAGATAGGAGTTCCTAAGACTTATTCCGGAAACTTACAAATTCCACGAAACACATTAATTAACACTTCACGTCGAGTTGGGCATCCTGAAAAGAGCCAAGCCGTACTTCACGTCGGGTCATAGGTTAGCGCTCTACAAAGCGCAAATCCGGCCCCACGTGGAGTACTGCTCTCATCTCTGGGCGGGTGCCCCAAAATACCAGCTCAACCCACTTGACTCCTTACATCCCCGAGCTGTTCGAATCGTCGATGATACCAATCTCACGGACAAACTGGAACTGTTAGGACTGCGGAGAGACTTTGGGTCTCTTTGTGTGTTCTATCGTTTGTTCCATGGGGAATGCTCCGAGGAATTGTTTAAGATCGTCACCTTTTTACCATCGCACCACTCGTCACCGCAGTAGAGTTCATTCCTACTACCTGGAATCGTACCGTTCCCGATCGGTACGGCTCCAGCGTTCTTTTTTACCACGTACGTGTAAGCTCTGGAATGAACTACCTGTGTCGGTGTTCCCTGAGCGCTATGACCTGTCCTTCTTCAAACGAGGTTTAAAAAGAGTATTGTCCCTACGGTAGGTAGCGGCTTGTCTGTGTCCCCGGCATTGCCAAGTCCATGAGCAGCGGTGGCCGCTTACCATCAGACCCGCTAGCTCGTCTGCCTATACTGGCAATAAAAAAAAAACTTATCAAACAGGGTAGCATCCTGATTGGGTGAGCTCATTCTTGCCACATATCAGAATGTCCACAGCGTGGGATTCCGGTTAATCTTTGAACGCGACACATTTACATGGACCACTATGACGAGTTTTACACGTTGTGTATGATGGTCGTTATTTGAGCGGATATAAATATCTTACCATCAACATACACATGTAAGACGAGATACCTTGCATTTGTTGTTTTTGCGTATTTTCATTGTTTTCTAATCTTATCTCTATTATAAAGTATTTAAAACAACGACCTATTCAAAGGAATAATTAACATATTATTATCTAATGCCACGCCTACGTTTGTTTATCATTCATTTAGATTATTTACATTACAGCGTCATTAGTTTCGAAATCAGCATGTTATTGGTACAAATTTGGGGCAAGACGCAAAATGGCAAGTGCCTTGCCTACGACGTCAGACTGTTTTTCATCCTCTTTAAGTGGTAACATTTTATGGGTTTGAATAAAATTATTTCGTTTCATTTCATTGAAAAATCTCCGCTAGTGTAAACACACCTTGAAGTTATTGAGCAATATAATTGTGCAAGAAATTGCAAGTGTACAGTTTGCATTAGAGAACTATGCATTACGAACGGGCAGGGAGGAGATTGGATCCGGGATGGGCGGCAGCGTCGGTGGATCACGCTGCCGTTGACGCCAAGGGCGTTAATTAATGAGCGGGCTCTCTGAGCCCACATGATCTGAGATGGGCCGTACTCAGCGGCACTGCGCAGGGGCGGTTGCGGAGTACAACTAGGCACTCTTTGCCTGAGGAACCCGCAGCCGTCCTTAATGCGCCGAGGAAGGTCACCGCGGAGTTTTAGTTGGTAGTGCCGTGCATAGTGATAAATACAGTAGTAGGGACTCGGCCTGGCGTTCGCCCGATGTCTTTCCGGGCGGCTCAACAACGGGTCGTTAGGCACGGCGAACCCAACATAACCGTCTAGTCGCCAGGCTGGGCGGTAGTGGTAAAGACTACACTTTCTCCGCGAAAAAAAAAAAAAGGGAGGAGATTGGATATCCCCTAAAATCACACTCACCAAAATGCAATTTTTATTTGACACCCCAAGCCCCGCGACAGACACCGGTGTCTGTCGCGGGGTATATAGTATATAGGGGTATATAGGGTTTTCCCATACATAAGCGGGGCTTGAAGGGTTAATATTATGTATGTTTTCTGTAAGAGTAATGGTGGTAGGTCTCTCACATGTAAGGGTCCGTCTGAGTGGGTACCACCGCAATGTCTATTTCTTCCGCCAAGTAGCAGTGTGCATACAATGTTCTGTTTCGGTTTGAAGGAAATTGTAGCCAGTGTACATAATGAGACTTAACTGTGGACATAATGAGACTTAACATTTTATGTCTCTGGATGGCGAGCGCAGTGAAATGCAACACAGTACTTTGTAACTCAAGGTGCTGAATGGTGTTGGTACTGTTTATGGGTGGTCGTATTGCTTGTTATCAGGCGAACGGCATGCTCGTCACGTCATTCCATGTGTATGGGAAATCGACCAGACCTTCGGATGGTGTTAAATTGTGGACTGTATCTACCACTCACCTGCAAGTGCAGCACTTCTCGTTTCCCTGGGTACCCAGCGTTGGTGAATGGCCATAGGTTGCTGATTGCCGTCAAGTATTGCACCACACGTATCACTAGTTTATTCTTGGAATAATGTTAATGTTTGGAATATAAGACACAGCGCGCACAGAACTACGTTGCGTTCGAAGCGGTTGCTTTTACGGAAGAGAGAGAACGTCTGTATTGCACGTTCGGGGTGGCAGCACTTGTCGCTGCTTAGGATGCGTTCGGATTTTGTGGCAGATACAGATCCGTTCATAATAGAAAATAAATAATTGTATGCCGTAGTATTGTGCCAGCATTACCTAATTGTAAATTAATAAAAGTACGGAACATGCCGCCGACCTTAAAATAACCTATTTTAACAAAATACTAAAACTAACATAGGGCTAAACTGAACTAGGTACTTTGAAATTAATCAATAGGAAGGGGACAGACCTTCACTACAGGTCGTTTTGTGAGTGTGTTACCAATGCGTACCGTCACAACACGAGTAACACCGTCAGCGCCCGGGTGGAGCTGATGCACGCGAGCCAAGCGCCACTGCAGTGGAGGTAATGTGTTGTCAACTAACACAACTACGGAACCTACTTTGAGAGGTGTCTTCGTAGTGTCGTGAAACCATTTACTTCTTTGCTGAAGTTGGTGAAGGTATTCAACACTCCATCGCTTCCAAAAGTGTTGGACAGCTTGTTGAATAATTTGCCATCGAACAAGGCGAGTAGTACTCTCAGTCGATAAATTAATTTCAGGCAATGAAGTCAATGGTTGTCCGACCAAAAAGTGTCCCGGAGTAAGAGGTAATGGATCTGAAGGATCATTACTCTGTGTACAAAGTGGTCTAGAATTAAGTATGGCTTCTATTTGACATAGAAGTGTGTTAAATTCATCGTAAGTTAAAGTTAGTTGCCCTATGACCCGATAAAGATGGGTTTTCATGCTTTTAACGGCAGCTTCGAATATACCACCGAAATGGCTTGCGTAAGGTGGGTTAAAATGCCACGTTATGGACAAGTCTGTTAAATTTTTACTTATGTATAATTGATGGGCCGTATTTTGTAGAAATGATCGCAAATCTTTCAGATAGTTATAACAGCCTACAAAGTTTCGACCGCAATCGGAATAAATATCTGAACAAAGTCCGCGTCGAGAAATAAAACGGCGTAAAGCGTTAAGGAATGAATCCGTTGTTAAATCGGGAACTAATTCAAGATGTACGGCCTTTATTGACATGCATACAAAGACGCAGACATATGATTTGAAAATTTTGGAATTACGAAATTTACTAGATTTAAGATTAAAATGCCCGGCGAAATCTATGCCTACGTGTAAGAATGGCCTAAGAGCGCTCACTCTTGCAGCAGGTAAAGGAGCCATTGGCGGCTGCGGAGCGGTAGGACGCGTGCGAAAACATTGAATGCAGCGACGCGTGCGCATACGGACTGCATCACGGGCAGATATAATCCAATACGTTTGAGATAAAAGAAATTGTAATGTTTGCGGACCTACGTGCAAATATAATTTGTGAAAATAGTCTATAAGTAATGACGTAAAGAAATGTTTTTTGGGTAAAATTATTTGATGCTTGGCATCATAAGAAATGTGGGCACGTTGTATCCTGCCGCCGACCCTGAGAAGTCCGGCGTCGTCTATGAACGGTTTAAGTTTTTGAAGTTTATTTGAACAAATGTCGTTATCTTTTAAACGTAAAATATCTTCAGCAAACTGATCTTGCTGAACGAGACGGATAACTCTTGTTAAAGCGAATTTGGTTTCAGAAACCGTAATATGCGGATGCGAGTAAGATTGTGTCTTACGGCATTTATGATAAAAGCGAAAAATTAAAGAAACAACGCGCAATAGTTTTGGCATGGACGAAAATCTTTCAAGAAATTGTAAATCTAAAGTTGATGCATTTGAGCTACTAAGAATATGCTGTCGTCGTTCTTCGTCAGTATGTAGATCGACGTTCGAAACAGGCCAATTAGATTGAGACTGTTTGAGCCAGATGGGTCCATTAAACCATAAGTTCTGATCTAGCTTAGACGGGAGCACACCTCGGGATGCAGGATCCGCGGGGTTGTCCTCGGAACGTACGTGTCGCCAGTGAGCAGCTGGAACTCGGCTTGTCGTCTCCGCAACACGATTGGACACGAAAGTGCGCCATTCATGGGAGGACGAGCGTAACCATGCAAGTGTGACCGAAGAATCACTCCATGCGTAAACATTATCGATAGATAGAATTTTAGTATAAGTTACAAGAATGTTTTCAATAAGTTTAGATAAAAGTACAGCTCCGCACAGCTCTAAACGGGGGAGCGTGATACGTTTTAATGGTGCGACCTTTGTCTTTGCAAGAAGGAGATGAACATGAACAATATCGTGAGGATCAATAACACGTAAATATACACAAGCAGCGTATGCCTTCTCGGATGCGTCCGAAAAGCCATGTATTTGTATGTCTCCGTTATGATTAGGAATCACGTGACGCGGTAACGAAATAGATTGTACTACGTTTATTTTTTGGTGCAGTTTTTGACCAATAAGTAAATTGTCGTTAAGTGAACGACCATTAGTAGTTTTGCAAGAGGCGTCAAAGACAACTCTAACTTTAGTTGTAGCAGATGACCTTTTGACCACGCAATGGTGAGGGATATAGTAAGGAATTTTATCTGAAACCGTGTGCTCAGTGACCGGTTCCATGTGACCTAGGTTTTCATATTCTCTGAGACATTTAATATATTCTTCTTGCAAAGAAGGATCGCGAGAAAGCTTTTGTTCAAGCTTGTAAAAACGATTAAGAGCAATTTGGCGAGAATCGCCGAGAGGGGGTACATTGTCCTTAAAAGGAAGGGAAACAATATATTTACCGCATTTATCGCGTTTGTGGGTATTAATGAAAATAGACTCACAAAGAGCTTCTTCTTTGGTGAGAGGCTTGATATCAGGCATCGACTCAAGCTCCCAAAATTTTTGCAATTGCATATCAAGTTGATATGTACTAACATTCATGCAGACTTGTGCTGGCAATGAATGGGAAATTTTACCGTTAAGTAGGTAACCAAAAATACTATTTATTGCCACGGGTGTACCCTGTGGGCCTTTAATGTTATCATGTAGTAAAATACTATCAGTATAGTCTGACCCTAGGAGAAGTTCGACTGGACGCGCAGAACGTAATTCTGGGTCCGCTAGGGGTAAATTTTTTAGATGCGGAATGTGCTCGAAAGAGCTTGGAATGCGAGGTAAGTAACTTGTTAACTTGGGTAAGATAAGAGCTTCGACAATTAATTTAGGTTCTAATTTATTGTGAGGCGTAACTTCACACAAAACGTAACCACGCGGTTGCTCACTTTTATCGCCTATGCCAGTAACTGTCATGCTGGTCTTAGCATGATAGCGTTTTAAGCCCAGTCGCTGGACGCATGACTCCGCAATGAGTGTGGCTTGGGAGCCTTGGTCGACTAGAGCGCGCACAGGGCGAGGAGAACTCGAATTATCATCCGTCGAGCGAATATTTACCAACGCGGTGGTGAGTAGAACCGTACAATTTAATTTATCAGAAAAACTACGCATTGATGTGGGTGACGAAGAAGATTCCGCTGCCGAAATTAGCTCGGGGGAAGATACGTTACATTCGCTAGTTAATGCTACATTAGAAATTACATCATCATGTATAGAAGTATGATGACGTTTCGAACACACACGGCAATTGTGTCGAGATTTACAATCCTTGAGTTCGTGTCCAATAAATAAACAATTGTTACAAATTTTATTTTGTTCGATAAAATCTTTCTTTTCTGTTAAAGTTAATTTACTGAAGTTAATACACTTATTTAATGAATGTGAATTTTGTTTACAATAAGTGCATGTCTTAACATAATTAATAGCGTAAGGAGTTGAAGTAGCAGCATGGATACTCATCGAGCGCGAGTGACGTGAATGTGCAAACGGCGCGTCAGAGGTATGTATAGATGTAGTAGTACGGCTAGTACGGTGTGCGTCGGAGTGGGAGCGCGCGACGGCTCGGCCCCAGTGGCGCGGCGACGCGGCAGGAAGAGAGCGGCGGATCGCGAGTTCGGAGCCGGAGGCGGGCGAACACGGCATCAAAGCAGTTGACATGGCCTCAGTGGCAGCCAGCTCTTTATTTAAAAACTCAATTAGATTATTGACACACGGAATAGTACTAGGCGAACTTAGCGACAATTCAAAACGTTTACGAAGAGTAGGTGTAATCTTACGTAACAAAATATTTAATAAAATGAAACTCCATTCTGTAACTGGCAAGTTAAAAGATTCTAAAGCTGCCCCCTTATTCTCTATGACACACGTTATTTTCACCGCTCGTAACAAGCGCGTAACGTAACTCATCGCGTTTATCACTATGGAAATAGGCATACAGAATACCATTTTACGCCCATTACACGAAGTGAACGTGACGCGGCCGCGTTACGAGTTAACAATGTCATAGAGAATCATGCCTCTGTTAAGTTTTCTTTATATACCATCAGAATGTTACGCAAACTATGTTCGTAATTTTTATCAATAACTGGATCTATATCAAGGATTTTGTCTAAATGTTTATTTGCAATTATTCTGTCGTTTTGATAACGATCTAACAAAACTCGCAAGGCATTATTATAATTATCCCCTGTGATGGGAAGTGATTTAATTAAGTTATAAGGTTCACCCCGTAAGGACAAAAGTAAATAACGGAAACGTTCTACGTCAGATAAATGTTTGTTATCATGAACTAGTGATAAGTACAAATCATAAAATGCATTCCATTCAGTTAAATCACCACGGAAGGTGGGTAACGTAAGTATCGGCAACTGATCTCTCGTATGACCTTGACTATGACAACAAGGGGTAGGCTGAACGCTAGCTACACTTTGTCTGCGTTGAATATCTTTTAAGTGATCAGCTGTGATTTGCACTTTGTAATATAAAGTGTCAAAATTGTTACGTATATCTAATTGTTCTTGAGACTTAAATTCACCGGTTTTAGCTAATAATTTTTCTATTTTGCTTTGTACTAGGAAAAATTGTTTTTTAATGTTATTAAGTTCCCTAACACGGGCACGAAATTCCACTTCATCTGTAGCACAATCAGCCATACGTTGTATGCTGTTCATGAAAATATCACGTTCGAAAATCAATTGATCTAACTCCATGACTATGGACAATAGTTATTTGTATGATAGAAATATTATAAATGTTAGGTAAGTAGTACACTGATAGTATAGCGAAGCTTAACTTATTAACACGAAATGTTAAAAAGTTATTTTGCCGTACGAAATACGGGTTGTAAATTAAATATGAAATGATGTAGTGTTTCTAGTACGAAATACATAGACGACTTGATAAGTATTGTAATGTAATATGTATATGTGTATTATAGTAAATGTAGTGAATAAAACGTAGCTTGGAGAGGCGCGCGTGCCGTTGGATATTTAAACTCGTTTGACGGGAATGTTCGACGCGAGCGCTTACGGTGTGGCATAGGCCGAACGAATACCCACAAGTTAAGAAAAAAAAATGGAAATTGTAAAACTCGCTATTTTACCTAGTAATTCATTCGATAAATGAATTAGTACGTTCGAAAAAACAGTACGCAGTGGTATTGTCGAAAAACAAATACGCTAAGCCTAGGCAAATGGAATTTAATAAATTGCTAACCGAGGGTAGGTTCCACGGGTTAAGCAAATTAAAGTGTCGAAAAACAACTTTAATGGAATTAAACCAGTAATATGCTAGCACAATGACTTGAACATCCGGCTCGAAGGACCAGAAAATGTATGGGAAATCGACCAGACCTTCGGATGGTGTTAAATTGTGGACTGTATCTACCACTCACCTGCAAGTGCAGCACTTCTCGTTTCCCTGGGTACCCAGCGTTGGTGAATGGCCATAGGTTGCTGATTGCCGTCAAGTATTGCACCACACGTATCACTAGTTTATTCTTGGAATAATGTTAATGTTTGGAATATAAGACACAGCGCGCACAGAACTACGTTGCGTTCGAAGCGGTTGCTTTTACGGAAGAGAGAGAACGTCTGTATTGCACGTTCGGGGTGGCAGCACTTGTCGCTGCTTAGGATGCGTTCGGATTTTGTGGCAGATACAGATCCGTTCATAATAGAAAATAAATAATTGTATGCCGTAGTATTGTGCCAGCATTACCTAATTGTAAATTAATAAAAGTACGGAACACCATGCAATGAAAAAAAGTCGTACAATAATTCATGCTATAGAAAAATTTTAGAAGCTTAGCTTTATCTCTTTATCACTTCATTACAGTTTGATCCATCTGACCAACTGATATTGTTGTTGTTGATTAATCTAACGTCACCCTGCACACTACGCAGTTGGCGATCATGTTTTGTTAAACTATAGGTACGTCATTTGTTGTTATGTCATTTGAAATACCTACAGCAATTTTGCGAACTGTTATTTATTTTGTAGTAGCGTTTGCTCCAGTAGCTTTGCTTTTCATTCCAATACATCCATGTATTGTTTTGACGCGAATGAACCAAATATTGTAACTGTTCCACGCAGCTTTACAACGTATAAAATAATAATAAGTAATAAGTGTCGGTAATAAGTAATACTTAAGTACTTTTTTATGTTACATATCTCAACGTTATATCACTTGTTCAGTTCAAACAAAAGAATCGTCCAGAATATACATTCCATTCTCTCGTCACGTTGTTTTCGGCTGCAATGCGGATTTTTAGCGAAATCACATTCGATAGCTAATCATATTATCTTTATTCTTTATCTGAGAAACAACGGAAAACTACAAAACGAAATAAGGTACCTATTTAACACGTTTATTGAATTTTAATAGGTACTCCTGCTCATAGATGCGCGCTACGTTGGTAGCGTATTTGTATGCGTGCAGTACGAAATCGCTCTGAGGTCTCGGGTTCGAATCCTGGGTTGGATAAAGTGATATTGTGTTAAACTAAGCAGTAGCTTAATATCAGATCAGATTCTGCGATTTAGCGACCTTGAATGCAATGTTTTGCTATGTTTAAAATCTTATTGGAGTCGCATTTCCTAGAAAATATATAGGTAAAGATTTTTGCAACTTATGGGCTTAAAAGTATTCAAAACACTAATGATCTCAGAGCGTCTATGGATGTTGAAGCTACAGGCACAATTTGCATCAATAAATGTTAATATTAATTGCCTATTTCGCAGTGAAACTACAAAGAATAAACGAATATCTACATAGTACATAGTTTGTCGTGATACGCGTTGTTAATATACAACACTTTTTTTTATTATTGCTTGAATGACGAGACGAGAATGCCATTCGCCTGATGGTAAGCGATACGACCACCCATAAACAGTAGAAACACCAACTAACAAAGTACTGTGTGGCATTCTACTGCGCTCGTCATCTTGAGACATAAGATTAATTAAGTCTCATTATGTCCTGTAGTTACACTGGCTACAATGTCCTTCAAGCCGAAACACAGCAGTGCATGCACACTGCTGCTTGGCGGCAGAAATAAGCATTGCGGTGGTACCCACCCAGACGGACTCTTACATATAAGAGACCTACCAACGGTAATAGTACACTTAATTGTAAGCCATTATCACTACCATTAAAAAATGAAGACCAGCTTTCTCAACTATAAATTGTTTAATAAAATGTTTTCTACAAAGTAACAGTAAATACAGCCGGCACATGACCTTCAAAAAGTTTTATCGCGCTGGTCTTTGCCTTATATATTACGTACTATAGTATTTTATTGTCATGTTAGTATAGTTATTATAACAACGATATTAATCCATAGGTATTTTTGGATTAAATGTAATGAATAATTTCGGTAGAATAGAGTCGGATATTATCAAATATACATAAGTAATAAAGGTCAGCGCTGACTACAGCGTGATCATGTCTGCGCAGTTTCTACTAAAAATATTTTAGTTACCAGGCGTTATATGCAGCGGTCGTATATACTTAGGCCCCTATGCACAAACGTTAGGTACTTAGCGAAGTAAGCAATACTGTGTAATAACCCCCGTATTTATAAACAATATTATGAAGACGCACAGAGCGCCCGAACGCATAGTGTCGGCAATAGGGTAGTTTCCTGTTTGATTTTGTACATAATTTTAGATGTAACAGACAATAATACGAAAAATATTTTTTTCTGTGAAATCACCATCAAAATCGATTGAAAAATAAAGCAATTATTCAATTTTGAAATATTCTTGCGAACAAAAGTGGGGGCGTGGCGGGGATATCGCGCTATCTCCTTCACACGCACGCAGCGTTATGGCCGACGGCGCTTGGTGACGTCACAGCTTAGTATTACTGTCATTTGATAGCTACCTCTTCCACCAAATTTCAAAGCTTTATAACTTACTATTGCGCCAATTTAGAAAATTCTTTTTCCATTCGATTTTGGATAGGATACATTTTTTATAATTGTAAGTAGTTTTAAAAAAGTTGTCAACTACCCTATTTCACAATTTATTTTGGCGTCTGTTTATCTGACAGCCATCGGACGTAAAGTTGTCTCTCAATATTAGCCAATCATAGCGTCCATATGCCTACGTACTGCGAAGGCTGCCACGCCGGTAGTGTGATTGGCTAATATTGAGATACAACCATACTTTAGTAGGCTGTCAGATAAACAAAACTGCACAAAGCCAAAGAAAATTATAATAATATACCCGACACTATGCGTTCGGGCGCACTGTGCGTACTCAGAGTATTGTTTTAGAATACGCGGTTAACCTAATTGATTCGAGAACTTGGTGATGTGCAGCACCGAATACCGATCCCACATTATATTTGCATAAGAGCAAACAGATTATGATATGGATGGATAGATATTATGGAACTTATACATTTCCTTACAAATATATTACGTTTTCATTTATCACTTTTTTCACATCAAATATAGAGTCAGTTAATTAAAATGTTTATTGGAGCAGCACCGCATGCAATACTTCGTAATTCATTGTTCTATGTATTATAGGCAGTTGTGGTGGCAGGGATGCACTGTTATAGGCAGTTGTGGCGCGTACTTTATAGAGATCGTATCGGCATTCAGTTGTAGCCGGTGATTGATCAATTTAATTGAAGCAACTGTCAACTAATCGACTGTTGATTAGCAATTTTGTTGAAGCCACTGTCAATCTTGTAATCGTGAAAATAAGTCAATGAAAGGCTGCCATTTTGTGTTTTGTGCAACAAAGAATCACGTGGAATTGTATTGATAAAGTTCTCTACTGTTTTGAACTATTGCTAGAAATTAACTATATCAATGTTAACTAATTACGAACGGTAAGTTGATGATTTGAAATTCGATTACAAGAAAAGTCGTAGAGTGAAGTAATAACTTTCTGTATCGTTTCGTACGGTGAATGAGATTTTCAGAAAACCTATTTATACCGTCTTTGCATTTCTAATTAATATCCTTTTGCCTTACTCCGGGAGATTATTCAGTTTGCTTCCGAGTGGGTGTTTAAAAGCGGAAAAAATCAATAACATCATGGAATGCGTTTGCCTGTTTGCTTGTTCATGATATGAAAAGGTTTCCACATGATATGAAAAGGTTTCCAACTTGTTCATAGCCTATTATATAAGAATTGCTTCGACTTCTAGTCCTATCCGTAGATGAAGCGTTAGAATATTTCAACAGATTGTTGAAATATGCTTCGTCATGGATATTTATCATATTTGCATAATAAAACAACAAATGTAATTACGACAGCTTGTGCTTTTAATCTATAGTTTACGGATGATAAGTAAATTACGGTTTATCTACAGTTATTGTTTATCAAGAAAAACATTTGGAAAAACCTCTTCACGCGGGCAAAATAGAATATTAGCACCAGATATAACACATATTGCCGCAAATCGCGTGCGCAACTGTTAACTAAGCAGGTGCTTAAAATTCATGAAGTACTAACCTGAGTATTATTGTATTTATTTCGCGGTAATTAGACTTGAAGAAATCATTGGGAACGGATTCTACGAGATAGTGCATCAGTAAGATGATACATTCATCTTACTGATGCTAACGTATTCATTGTTAATCGCTCGCTGTAACGGCGAAGGTAAACGAACGAAACCAGCGTACTTGAAAACTCATAATATATTTGAATGAATTCTATCCCCTAACTTAGGCGAGGGAATTAAGAATAATAGTATTGAAAATGACGTCCTAATACTAGGGTTATTAAAACTGCGAAAGGTTTTAAAGATATTTGAATGTATGAAGTTAACGCAAAAACCGCTCACGGAAATACATAGTAGGCTATATCTTGGAATAATCATGATGATGATGATGATGATGAAATATTTCCACATTAGCGGAGACGTGAGCAAAATATAATTTAATAAATTACTTTTTGACTTAAATAATATTATATACAAACTTGCGTATTTTCGATCGAGATAGAGGCTGCATTACTTACATAATATAAAAAGTACATAGTCCCCAAAAATAACTAGATACTTATTCAAACATTGTTCTAATAAATATTATTTTTACTTCAATTACTAAATATTTAAGAATGATAAATATTTCTTTACAAATCTATACTAATATTATAAAGCTGAAGAGTTTGTTTGTTTGTTTGAACGCGCTAATCTCAGGAACTACTGGTTCGAATTGAAAAATTCTTTTTGTGTTGAATAGACCATTTATCGAGGAAGGCTTTAGGCTATATAAATAACATCACGATGCAACTATTAGGAGCGAAGAAATAATGGAAAATGTGAAAAAAAACGGGGAAAATTATTTATCCTTGAGGGCTTCCATTGCGTGCGCTGCGAAAACGGTTCAAGATACCAAAAATATATGTATGAAAGAATTATTCCTCTTGAAATGATCTAAAAAAAAATGTCCGCGACAGTATATGTCTATCTTTTAAGATGAACTCACTAGAACCGTTTTTATGGTAATCAAATTTGGTCGAAATTATTGCATTATTTGTTAAGAGTTGTATCAACGTCATAGTCATAGAGTGATTCAACGGGAAGGTTTTTATGTACTTTTAGCCCGGAAAACTTATTAACGCGGGCGAAGCCGTGGGCAAAAGCTATAATATTATAAAGAGGAAAAGTTTGTGTGTTTATAGGTTTGTAGGAGCTAGTCTCTGGAAATACTGAACCGATTAAAAAAAAATCCACTAATAGGAAACTACATTACTCCTGAGTGCTTATTACCCTGGACCTATACTTTTTATTCCGGGAAAATATGTATTACGAAAAAACTTTTATACGCGAACGGAGCCGCGGGCAAAAGCTGGTATTAATAATAAAGAGGCAAATATTGCGGGTTAAGAACCCGATATCTAATAACTCAAAAAGTTTACTTAAGTAACAAAAACAAAACATTTTTCTCCCAAGAAGGCTCAATTACTATAGTTATGCTAACAGTATCCGAAAATATGTTTAAATAAAGAATGAGTATCAAAATTTAAAACCTTGAATTCTCATAAAATTTACATATGTGTTGGTGATGGTATTCATGACACGCGCAATCTGAAGACTGGACATTGTCCCAATTGGAACTTTTAAATGCATCCCGTGTACCTAAGTGATTATTATAAGCTGTAATTTTTTCCTGCTGGTTTAAATACTTTATATCTAGTCATGATACGCCAATTTCAAGAGAGTATGTGTACGGAAAACCTTTTTTATTGGATTTGCGAGAGTGTCTCACAACTATAACGTTTGGAATATCTTTGGATCTTGAACATCTTACTTCTTATTTTACTAATATTATAAATGCGAAAATTTGTGAAAAGTTTGAATGTTTGTTAGAAGTAAACGCAGAAAAAACTAAACGGATTTTGATGAAATTTGGCACACGGGCAGATCATGTCCTTGATAACACATAGGCTTTTTGTTCCGGTAATTTGCTGCAATAGGAAATAATGGATATTTTTAACCTGATTCAAGTAGATGTCGCTGGCGTCGTACTATGTTTTAGGGACTTTTGTTGCGGGAAAGGATTTTCGCGCGGGTGAAGCCGCGAGCAACACATAGTTGAATTGTAAAGTACTGCGATGTACTGTGTTTTATGATCATAAATTTTTATTATATTTGGTAATTGTAGAGGTAATAATGCCTTCTACAATGAAAAAAACAGAACTTACTGATTAATAAATAATGCAGCGTGTATCTACACAGACGTACTCTCCAAAGTTTCCAACCGCCCAGTAGGTACCATAATTGTGATATTTAATAAAACGACTGACTTTCATTCACCCTTTGCTTTGCTAAATGATACTAGCCCCAATCTTTGCATTAAGTTACGTCCTACCCCGCCTCCTGTTACCCTATACTGCTCACAACAAAAGCACGCCGCGCCAGTATTACTAAAATTTGACAGACACCGGGTCATATTCTGCTTACAATAATCTGTGTGAATAACCACTCCACGTACCGGCCGTTAAACTGCGTCAGTACATCGATTCATCGACAATCGTCGCAACATCCCTACCAGATAAAAAACTTTCGAACTGTCAAATAAAAGCAAAGAGGCGGGAAAGTTGTTGTCATTACTGGCGTGTGCGCTGAGGGTGCCGTATCTCTGTCGAATTTGAAAACAGTTCGCGTGTGAAGTGTGCTTTCGTATTGGATAGTTTCGAGATATTTCTACAGTATAATAAGGTGAGGAAATTGGGATTTTCATTTATTAGATCACAAAATGTTTTATGAGAAAAGCTTTAGGAGCTTTTTTGTATTTTAGTTAATCAATTTTATAAGAGTTCTGTTAGTTTTGCAAAGATTTCCGCATTTTGTATGGTTGCTAGGCTTCAAAATCTAACCAGGCTCTAACTTAATGAATTTTAAAGGGGCAAAAATATGGATCTTGGATCCATTAGTAATTATTTTTAGACTCCTCCATTTATAACAAACTTTTTAAAATGTTAATTTTAAGAGTAGTTTATAAGCAAAATAAAATTACATAAATCTTAAAATTACACAATTTATTGCAAAGGCCTAGTTTTTGGGAGTACCTACTACGCAAATATATACAAGCCGTCTGGTTAGAATTTTAGGCCCGGTTTCGCACAAGTCCTTTAATCGTAATATTTTCTTTTATGATTCATTATATGGGGTAAAGAGCAATATGTATTTCTGATAATATATTTTGTTGTACTATCTACAAGGGAATTGAATTACTTGCGGATAAAATATAAATCAATGTCATCGTAATATTTATTAAGATCGAAATAAATTCCTTTGATGTATAGGGGTGACATTTGCCCAGCAAAGGATATGTTTAGTAAAAAAAAATAGCGTGGTTGAAATTACGAGAGGGTGGATTGAACTGTAACTGGTGTAGGATTAGATGAGATTATTCTCGGCCTATTTAAGAATAAGCTGTATTACAAACTTAAATTTCGGGTATGCAGTAAATCATTGAGATTTTTTTAAATCTCGGGTTACTATGTTGTAAAACATTGAGATTTTTTTTTAACGCTTAACATCGGAATTTCAGCCTTCACAGGTTTCGAATAGATACTACTAGCTTTTGCCCGCGGCTCCGCCCGCTTTAAAAAGATTTTCCGGGATAAAAGTCCCGTTATAAGTTTTCCCGGGATAAAAAGTAGCCTATGTGGTAACCCAGGACATGATCTACCCATGTGCCAAATTTCATCGAAATCCGTTCAGTGGTTTTTGCGTGAAAGAGGAACAAACATCCATACATCCAAACATCCAAACATCCATACATTCTTACAAACTTTCGCCTTTATAATATTAGTAGGATTATGTAGTATTCCAAAAGCTCAAAATCACTGGGATGGTGCTTGGTGATTATAGATAAAATTCTACAGATTAAGATAGCTTGAGCTATTTTATCATCACATTAATCTAACTGTAGTTTCAATATCTGCAACGAGTAAGATCCTAAGTTTGATTTTAAGTTATAACAAAAACCAAAAATTTTGCGTACTATTTTACGTACAATAACTATGTTTTCCTGACTTGATTTTCATACTAAAATTGGTATGAAGATAGTCTTATTATAGATAGATCTCTTCTAAAAACACCTTACTACTCAACATATTGCTAAATTTTAGTTTTTTAATTATAGTACCTAAAACCTACTAATATTATAAACGCGAAAGTTTGTAAGTATGTACGGATGTCTGGATGTCTGGATGTATGGATGTTTGTTACTCTTTCACGCAAAAACTACTAAACGGATTTCGTTGAAATTTCACACACGGGTAGATCATGTCCTGGATTAACACATAGGCTACTTTTTATCCCGGGAAAACATATAGCGGGAATTTTATCCCGGGAAGACTTACTCAAGTGCAAAAGCATGCAAAAGCTAGTATTTGGATATATTAATCACTGCAGGTATTTTTGCGCCAGATCCTGACACATTGGGTGTATGAACGCTTTACAAACGAGCACTACTTGTCTAATTATTTCCTGGACGTAATCGATCTAATGGCTACGTTGTGCCTGGCACATGATCTAGGCTCACCATACCGTTATTAATGTTTATATAACTCGTCCGACTTCGTGGGGCTATACTAATCACACAGATATGCGCACGCGCAGTTGTAAATAGTGTACGTCATTGCATCAGATTGATCAGCCGATGCACTAACTGAGATAAACTTTAGACTATTATATTTCCTAGTATTCTGCATATAGAGACCCAATATCAAAATCTGTTAAGTCGTTATAAACGCGCTAAATATCCATACTCATATTAGTATATATATTAGATAACTCAAAAATTTGATAATCGTAATTATTAATAAATGCTATTGTAATAACAACAATAAATTATTTGCATCTGATATCGATCAATCGTAGCTGTTATTGTTTTTATGTAGGCTGACTTGGTGGTAAGTAAAAAGACAATAATAGTACTGATAGCATCACTCCTTTTGGATGATATTGTGTAAATGAGGACACACCCGTTAGACGTTAGGTTAGGTCCGATGTAGGCGAATCTATTGCCATTTTCGGGTCACAATACGGTAGTTGACTTGTTTTTTAAATTTTTATCAAAAACTAGCGGCCCAGACAGACGTTGTCCTGCCCTACAAAGGAAATAAAATTCTAGAACCCGAGTACAGCGCTACCTACCGGATAGAATTGTAATCTAAACCATTTTGGAATCCACCTGAAGACACGCAAAATTACATTAAAATCGGTCCACCCGTTTAGGAGTTCAGTGACATGCACGTTTAATATGGTGGTTAAGTATTCTTAAGATTTCTAATTTTCCGCGTAATTTTCTTATTTTTTTCTTTCATAAGAACTTTCTCCTGACAATACCAAACACATCAAAAAAAGAAATAACGAAATCAGTCCAGCCGATCACACGTGATGCCGTGACCAAGGCAAATAGGGATTCATTTTTAAATATATCAAAAATGTATGCCACCTGAAATCTAAGGGAAGAAGAATTTTCAATATTGGCGCAATAATAAGTAAGTTATAAAGCTTTGAAATTTGGTGGAAGGGGTAGCTGTCAAATAACAGTAATATACATTCTGACGTCACCGGATGTCACCGGTCTTAACGCTGCGTGCGTGTGAAAGAGATAGCGTGACATCCCCACCACGCCCCCACTTTTGCTCCCAACAATATTTCTAATTTGAATAGCTACTTTTTTTTAAACAATTTTGATGCTGATTTCACAGAAGATTCTTTTTGTATTATTTTTTGTTAAACATAAATTAATGTACAAAATAGAATATAGGAAACCAACTTATTCTTTTTCATTCTTGCTCGGCAAAGTGACAGCTCCTCACAGGGCCTGATCGGGAGTAGAGTAGAGTCCATGTTGAGTGTCGACGGACGATTGATGGTAACTTCGCCTCAGTCGACACCATTATGCTGGCCTGCTTGATACCGGATATACAGGCTGATCCCGGACCGCGACACTCTAACGTAGCCACTGCGGCAGGTTTTGAACCTTCTGTACGGTGGTGGCTATCCCAATGGACACAAATATACTACCATCAGTAAATATCAAACACTTATCAGAAAAAATATCACTTCACCCGACCCGGGATTGCGCACAGTTGTACCACATACGCTATACAAATAAGCCATGTGGGCAGTAAGAGACAGATTAAAAAAAAACACTTCTGTTTATAGTTAAGGTAGTATTTATCTAATTCTAGATCTATTTGCCGAGTAGACGTTCTTTGTTTTTTCTTGAGCAGAGAAAGTGCATTTTTACCACTCAGGCCAGCCTTCATGAGGGCCGACTAGACGGTTATGTTAGGTTTGCCGGCCTTACGACCCCTGATAAAGGCCCCCGCCGGGCCGAGACCCTGACAGTACAACGCTACACACGACACTACCAACTAAAACTTCGCGGTGGCCAACTTCGGCGCAAGGGCTGCGGTTTACCCTGGCAGAAGGTGCCTAGTCGTCGTCCGCAATCGCCCCTACGAGGTGTCGGGCAGGAATCCTAAGACATCCCATAAGAAATGTTTTTTGAAAGTTCATTCCCCTAAGTGGTAAAATTCCACTCTTATTTTCTTGCCAACAATCTTGGTATTTTCGTTGTGGATAAGATTATCGGTGAATCAACGGTCATGTCTCATTTAAATTTAATGATATTTGTGGCATTAACATTATCGGATTATGTTTAGAGCTCTGTGGATAACACCGCATAGATAGTGTAAACATAGTGACTTGCGCTGGGTCATGTTCTAAGATCAACTGGTGTACCGATAAGATAGGTCGGAATAGTTCTAGAATTTTCTAGTGACGAAACACCTCGTTGGGCGCCACTATCGAGTACATTTTTTACCCACGTCCATCAAAATAAAACAACAAAACGCCTCTGCCAAGACAAAGAAAGCGAAATAGGTCCAGATAAAATTATAGTGCATCTATGGAGACCTAACTGTCGTCTTTTTATACGGCCACGGCAGTGACTCCACTCCACGCTTTATATCAGCTCCACTTCTCTGTCCCTGGCCCTATTCCCATCCCCAATGACCGTGTTCTCTGTACCTATCAACCCGCACTGGTTGTTCGTTGTTTAATGTAGGTAATTTAAATTATTTACTTTAATTGGCCCATGTACCTTTTTAAAATTGTTAATATCTCCACTTTGTCATGACTTGTCATAAGTGCTTTTTTATAAACCTACTTGATTAATAAATGGTATTATTTTGATTTTTTTTTACTGCATCTGACGTTAAATGGAGTAGGGTCCAGGTAAAGGAGGTAGGTCCAGTCGAAATAATTATCCGGCCTCTTTGACACCTTGATTGACATATCGGCGGGTTTTATGAATATTTAGGCATATAGAGCGTATACAAATATCCTCCCAGCAGCGTAGTAGTAGGGTTATATCGACTGCAAACTAGAGGACCTAGATACGATTTCCAAGCCGAGCTATGCTCCCTAGTGCGTTTTTGGTACAAGATTTCTCACTTAATTCTGCCAAGTCCCAGAAGGTACTGACGTCATGGGACAGGTTGTAGAAACTATGGAAAAAAATAGGTGTTCATCTTACATTGGAATGGGATGAAGGAAGGTAGAAAAAGACTAAAGACTTACTTTTCACACGAACGTTTCTTTCATTTGATGGTATTTTCTTCACAGGAGACACAAAGACTGAATCATTTCACAAAATAATCTTATTTGTATTTTTTCGAAAGGTACTATCAGTATACATATCATAGATTTAGTACAATAACTTGTTGCTGTGTTACTTAAACCTGATTACGCTTTGATATCAATTAGTGAGCGGATGTATTAAAATAAAACAATATTAGTGGCAAATTAATTGAAATTGTTGCACGTAGAGAGTGTAAGCTTTATAGGCAAAATAAGTTTTATACTACGCTTTTGGTCGCGGCTTTACTCAAGCAAAACTTTGCAGGTACTCGGGATAATAAGTAAATAATAATAATCACAGCTCTGCATTATATAGCGTCCCACTGCTGGGCACGGGCCTCCTCTACTACTGAGAGGATTTAGGACTTACCTACTGCACCACGGTGGCCCAGTGCGGATTGGCAGACTTCACATGTACGCGAAGGTATATAAATTCTAATGTAGAATTCTGATGTTTACCTTCATCGTTAAAGCGAATGATTATAATTGATAAACAATACAGATATAACTTGAAAAGTGAGAGGTGTGAACCTCCGGTTTTGAATCTGCGGACCTTCGCTTCGGTACTCGGTAGTCTGTTCCATTATCAACCCAACTAGACTATCGTACAAATTTTTGTAATAAATAAAATACAATAAAATAAAACACTAGTATGACATTGCTTTCTCGAACAAAAAAGACTTTGTCTTCAGTTTATAATATTAGAGATATTATTTCTTTCGATTTTTATCAAATTGTATTTTATAATAAAGACGCGATTCCACTAGGCAAGTTACTTGTATGCAAGTTGCAAATTGCATTGAGCTTGAACAAACCTACATACAAGCTACAACTTACATGTGGGTATTTTGAACATGTAAATTTTTATTCAAGTGACGCGCAAATTGAACGCGCACATGTAAGTTGCACGTTTCGAATAGGGCCGTTGACTACTTTTTTAAATACAAAAAAACTATGTCTTCTACAATCTAGACTAAATAGTTACAAATATATTTGTCGGATTGGAAGGGAAACAAAAATAAAACGGAAATATAGAGCTTGGCGACGTGGTCAAGTAGGCATCATTATAAACATGAAAATAGTGTGTAAATGGTATATTTGTTTAACACGTGGGTTTTCCGTGGGTAATGGAAACAATTAAAAGAAGTGAGTATTTTTTACGATATAATTTAAACCAATCTAAATGATTCTTATTTTTAAATATTACATTGAATGACGAGACGAGAATGCCGTTCGCCTGATGGTAAGCTATGCGAATACTCATAAACAGTAGCAACACCATCCAGCACCTTGAGTTACAAAGTACGTTTGGTATTCCACTGCTCTCGTTATCCTGAGACATAAGATGTCAAGCCTCATTATATCTCATTAAGTCATCTGTTACGTATCATTATGTCCAGTAATTACACTGGCTACAATGTCCTTCAAACCGAAACACAACAGTGCATGCACACTGCTGCTTGGCGGTAGAAATAAACATTGCGGTGGTACCTACCCAGACGGACTCTCTCATATGAGAGGCCTACCAGCAGTTGATCCTTCTTTATGTACGAGGCATTACCATATTCTTCATAGATTCCACCTGGTGTGATATGTTGGTGTTTAGACCCCGCTTGAGGCATAGCATCGGGACCGTTAAAAATGTATACGAGATCTAGTATCATGAAGGCAGTCATCAATCGATCATATCAGACATATTCTTTAATTTTCCAATTTACACTGTTGCTGCTTAAGAGTTAGAAGCTTCTGGCTACTAAGTATAATATTATATTGTTCTACAACTATTTGTAAAAGCAATTATTTGAATATAGGTCAGATTTGTTTTTAAATACTTGGAAAACTTAACTAAAGATTCCATCAGGTTCCATGTTGTCAGGATAAATACCATAGTTTACGAAGCAGCCGCGTCTCTGCAACTTCCTCTGTATTACGAATTAGCTATATCGTTCCCTTCACTTTGGCGCAATTTATAAAGTCTATATTTCTAGATAATGACATAGGGTGCGGCATAACACACCAGTTGATTTGACCTACAGATATGTATCATTTGGCCCTGAAGTATGACAAACTGTTTTAAGTCATAATATTAACTGCGCTTCCTCAGTATTAAGCTGGGATTGGCAGATGGAAACAGCATGTGTCGCGACGGCAGGCGGCTCTACTATGCAGCATTAAATTGTATGAGACCGATTTCGCATACGGCGGCAAATGACGGCCCGGCAGGACGTCACTTGCTGCGCGTCATTTGCCGTCGTGTGCGGAATCGGTCTCTTCGGTAAAACCCCTAATGAAGACTTCACTGGTGGTAGGTTTCTTATATGTAAGAGTCCGTCTGGTTGGGTACCACCGCAATGTTTATTTCTACTGCCAATCAGCAGTGTGCATGCACTGCTGTGTTTCGTTTTAAGGACATTGTAGCTAGTATAACTACGGGACATAATGAGACTTAACATCTTATGTCTCAGGATGACGAGTGCAGTGGAATGCCACATAGTAGGTACTTTGTAACTGAAGGTGGTGGATGGTGTTGCTACTGTTTATGGGTGGTCGTATCGCTTACCATCACGTGAACAGCACGCTTGTCTCGTCATTCAATTCCATAAAAAAGACTTGACATTTGGTGTGCAATCCATACACACCATAATTTCAATTTAGGCTGGTGATAAATGAGTCAGCATTCAGTTTTACTAGTTAAAGGGTATCTGGCTTGTAGCTTAAGGATGTTAAGGTATACACCATCTTTTTAACAGACTTCATAAAAGGAGGTTCTGTATTCGACCCGTAAGTATGTCCCGTAAGAAATTTATATTTTTAAAGGAAGGTTTTAGTACGTATATAATTTATTAGGATCTGATGAAGATAGAAAACCGAACTCTTCAACAACTAACATGATGATGACCTACGAATGCTGCGATCGTATATCTAGGATGTATTGTTTACATCAGTCCAAAATTAACTAAGAAAAAAGGAATAAATAAAATCTTTTAACAAAAAATATAACTGACTTCAAAACCACTACAAACCAAAAAATAATTTAACTTTATATTTAACGTATATTTGGAATCAGTTCCTAATTTTTTGTGTTTATTTAAGAGTTGATAGACGCGCGGCGCCTTGTAAACCATCGTAAATTTACAGAATACGGAAGGTAATCCTTGAGCCTTTTAAGGCTTAAATGCGCGTGCATAAGCACGCATACGTTACGTAAACACGAAATGAACTAAACAAATCCAGTTAAAGCAGGTTATCGATATTATTGAGATTCAAGTAAATTTTTAGTAAAACGTTGCTAGTAATCGTAGTGCTGAGCACTTAGTGATATCAGGTTTCGTATTTAGTTCGTCTCAAATCTAAATGGTTAGTGGCGAATGTAGCCACATTTGTAAAATTTTGTTAGAACTTCATTTATTTATTATTTTATTCATGTATTTATTTCTCTTTAGATGCCTTTTTTATGTTATTTGATATGTTTTGTTTGCAACTCCGCCTGTGTGAAGGCTTTCCTGTATTTTTTCGTGTAAAAATAGTCAATGTCTTCCCTAATGGTTTTAATTTACTCCTCACAAATTTTCAAGTGTAACAGACAGACGAGAGTTATGTATATACCATACCATACTAGCCCTGTATTATATACTGCCCACTGCTGAGCACGGGCCTCCTCTGCAATTGAGAGGGTTAAGGCCTTATTTCACCACGCTGGCCTAGTGTGGGTTAGCAGACTTCACATATCTTCGAGATTCAGAGGGCTTTTCAGGTACCTATGCAGGTTTCCCTTCACCGTTAAAGCGAGCGATAAATTACAAAGAATACACACAACTTTTTTTAGAAAAGTCAGACGTGTGTGCCCTTGGGTTTTGAACCTGCGGACATTCGTCTCGGCAGTGCGTTCCACTCCCAACTAGCTATCGTCGCATATGTTATGTATATAAGTATGGGTAATTGCTGTATTATTTTATAATTAACCTGTGAAGTGCGTGGTCTTGAATACCACACATAAAGTATCCATGCGTCAAATGACACAATATTTACCAAAATAAAATAAGTAGAAGGAACTATTGGGAAGGTATCCCTAGCCCATTTTGTCGTAGTTGGGTAAAAAGGTTAATAGAATTATACGTTTATCAATGAAGATGATGGTCTATTAAGAATTCTAATGTAATAATAATTGAATCGGCACATAAATTATACAACACTTTATCAAGTCAGGTTACAATGTAACCAATCTAAATATGTAACATAATTAGTTTGGAGGCTTGGCTTTGACGCCAGTGAGGTCCTATACCTCCAGGTCAGGAGATAAAATAAATTTTATCAGTTGTAAAACTGTGATTAAATTTTAAACCGGTTTTCGAAAGCATGGAAGGCTTGGTCCGAGGGCCAAAAAGAAAACTAAAAAGAGACAGTTAGCTTATGCTTTCTGGCAGTAAAATTTCCAAAGGCCTAATAACATCTCCTCCATCGTTTTCGTTCTTTTAATATTTTTTTTATTTTCTTTTTATTTATTTATTTCAGGTACCAAAGATTAAAATTACACTAAGTAACATTACATGTACATTATACGAATAAAAACTTAAAAGAAACGTACAATTAGGTATCAACACAAATTAAATATCAAAAGCGAGCAATGTGTAACCCACAAGAATATTTAATTATGGGGCAATCAAACCTTCCTGCAAGCACAGCCAGTAGACCATTGGCGCTCTCTCGCACTCGCCGCACTAGGTAAGCGCATCTCTTGCGTATAGTCTAGAAGCAATCTACTCGCGCTTCAGCAAACATTGTCGAAGCGCAACAAAAGGTCTAAGATTTAAAGTCGGTAACACAAAATTCTCCAGCAATATCTGCCTTTATACGCCATGGTGCACTTACTATCGGGTGAGCTGCTTGCAAAATTGCTTGCCTACCGCTTCTTATAAACAAAATAAAAGTTTTCCAAAAGGTGCTTAAGTTATCCATGATTAAACGTGTCTGATAGGGCGATAGAGCATAGGAGTATACAAGCTCGATGAGATGAGCATGGTCATACATGTATGCGTGGTTTAATCTTTCTTCAAAATAATCGTGATCGGTGTCGTAAAAAAAAATTATCAGTAATCAATGATCCTTTGAATATCAAGTAATTATTTGACTTAGGAAAGGTAATGGCAAAACATTGATTAGATGTACTAATTGATGACGATTCTCACGAGTTTTCTATTAATAAAGATGCGTTACTACATCGTCGTTTACTTACATTACTCATATGATATTTAGTTTCCTAGATACTTTGTAAATCGTTTCCTATTTCTAGTCACGAGGAAATGTCCATATATGTTTCATCGATCCATAATTTACACAGTAATGGTACAATGATCCTCGTCTGTTTGTACCTCAAGTTTATCGGGGTGTAAATATTTTTAAAGTGAGTGTTTGGGTTTGCGATTTTATTAACAAAAACATTTTTGATATTGTTGGTGGTGGTGGTGAATGTAAGAGTACAACTGGTTGGGTACCACCGCAATGTCTATTTTTACCCCCAAACAGCGCTGTGCATGCACTGTTGTGTTTCGGTTTGAAGGGCATTGTAGCCAGTGTAACTACAGGACATTATGAGACTTAACATCTTATGTCTCAGGATGACGAGCGCAGTGGAATGCCACACAGTACTTTGTAACTCAAGGTGCTGGATGGTGTTTCTAATGTTTATGGGTGGTCGTATCGCTTACCATCAGGTGAACGGTATGGTCGTCTTGTCATTCGATGCAATAAAAAAAATGTGTTTGTAGGGGATAAACTGAGGTAATTGGGTTTTAAATTGCTTTGAGCTGACTTAGATACCGCTGCCCAATGAAAGTGTCAACATAGGAGTTAAATAGTGAATATGGAGTACAAACATTATAATAACTATCTTATAATACAGCTAAACGCGTCTGTGCGGCGACTAATTACAATATCATATGCCATCTTTTTCTCAGATAGTGAAGACAAGATGGACATTGAGAACGCCAACTGCAAGGTGAAGGTGTCACAATGTACCGACATGGAAGTGCTGCCTATTGAGAAGCCGATCAAAATTGAACAGTAAGTACATAGAAATGAATGGAGCTTAAAAGCCTTGCGAGATAAAGAGCTTGGCTGGGTATAATGTTCACGTCGTGTGTTGATCGCGCACTCTTGGCATACAATACCTATATGGCAGACGCCACACAGAAACTGTCATACGTAGCTTAGCGTGGTTGGTCAACACGAGACCAGAATATCACACCCAGCCACGTTCTTCTTCTGGCGAGGTCTATAAGGATGAAAACTATTATGATTATAATAGAACTAAGACAAAGTCATTAAAATTGTGAAATAAAGCCAGCTATAACTACCAGGCGTCAATCAAAACAGTTGCAAATGAGATAGCGTTACCAATTCGTGTTACCAAAATTCGGCGTCGTGTGCCGGGTCGGCCACTTCCCTGCAACATGGTTGAGGAGGCCGATGGCTGGCACATGCGTCATACTCGTGAACGGGTGCTGCTTGTGTGGACTGATCTGCCCTTTTCGCTTACTACATCTAAGTATTAGGGTATATATTGAACTTAGATCAATACGACATCTTGATGAATTTCAGACCAAATTATTACATGATTCCTGAGAGGGTTATGCAATCGTATAAGATTTTAAAATTTATTACGTTTTTTGCGAGTATATAAATGAACTGCTCTAAACAAAAATAACAAATATATCTATATCATGTTATTTTTTTAATTATGAATTGTATTTTATACCTTGAACTCATTTTGAAAAGAGCAACACTAGAGTTTCTTGCCCGTTCTTCTCTAGTGAGAACTGCTTTCCGAACTGGTGGTAGAGTTAATATTGACTGAATCTAAATAATGTATAACATTTTATGGGTTCGAATAAATTTATTTCATTTCATTTCATTTCAAAAATTATAACGTAAAGGAAGATCAAACATTTTTATGTCTCATAATTTATTCTCGTTTATTTATGTAGACGTAAGATTGGTCTTCAGCAATTATAATTGCCAAGAAAAAATGATTAAAGTACCTATATCATTTATTTTCTGAAGATTATGGTACTTACCTACTACTTACTTGTTCCATAATTGATCAGAAGTACCTACATGCAGAACATATTATTATTGTGTTTCCTTTCTACGATATATTTTAATAAACTATTTATAGTTGTTTAATATAACGACCTTAGACCGCGTGTCGATTTGACTTCACTGACCTACAGATAGGATTCAAACGCCTTCCGCAGTAAACACGCAGAAAGCGGATGTCAAGTTCCCATTACATTAGTAGCTATTGCCTTATTATTGAGTAATGTTTCTCCTAACTTCTCATGAGAGGAATGTATCCACACTAGTCAAAAAAGTTTCCTGGTAGTGGTTTTTAATTTGCAATCCTTTGAAATGTTATTTTAATTTTATTCCGAAATAAAATTAGTTTTGTCTGAGATCTAGCAAGGTCGTCAGCTCTGCGGAGGTGCATGTCTTTTTCATTTTCCACTTCTCTTCTATTATTTAAAACTCATTGCGCAACAACTGAACACACCCGCGATTTATTTGGCTTGTTGGTAAAGGATAATTATTAATGAGTCGTCACCATCAAATACCATCACACCAAAAACAATTACCTGATTAAACATTATTTTCCTTCAGTGAAATCACAGGACTCGAGATATTAGTAGAAGAATTACACAAGGTGTTCTCAAAAAATTATGTCAACGTACAGGATGTTCAGAAACTGATGGCTGGATACAAATCGGATCCTAAAGATTGGAGGAAATTCGCCAAGTTTGACAGATTCAGGTAAAAAGTGTTGCAGTCATGGAATTATTTTAATTTTATCATTTTGAAAACTCGATCAGGAGAAAGAATAGTAATTAACGTCGGCAGGGGAAAAGAACCAGTAAAAGCCTCAGATGATGTTTTTTTTTGTACTAAAAGACTAATAACTAGCAATTGCACGATTCCATGAAGAAAGATGAATGCGCTGCCGAACTACCTACAATTTTTAAAAGGAATTTGGAGATCTGTTTGCTTGAAATTTGATAAAGAAATGTTGCATCTCAACCTTTTTTATCCAGATATACACGAAACCTTGTAGACGCAGGCAACGGGCTGTTCAACATTATGATCCTCTGCTGGGGACCAGGTCACGCATCAGCTATCCACGACCACGCTGACTCACACTGCTTCATGAAACTGCTCGATGGAAGTCTTGAGGAAGTCAGGTAGGAATTGTTGCCTACTTATTCAGAGCATGGTTCTTAAATATCTAATTTATGAAGGGATTGAACCATATTCATCATGCTATGCCAAGCCAATCAAGTATAGTTTGATTGTATAAGCTTTTGTTTCGCTGCTAAGCTTAGTTCTACATATGATTTAGTACCGAAGGCGTAGTTTTGACCATAATCCATCTAGTGAGATCTGAAAACTTTGTTTGTTAGATAGAAATGTATACTTCTGTATAGTGGACCGCGTACAGTTCGTGTGAAAGAGATTCTTGATAACGACAGCGTTTATCAAAGAAAGGGAAACGAATTTGAGACAAAGGCTCCAGTGGTGGTGACCTCTGCCCTGCCCGCTTATCGGTGTGGACAGGAACGATCCTGATCCATACGAATGCACACAACTGAGACGTTCTTCACGTATTTGTTTTTATGTAAAACTTAAGCGATAAGAGGTGGTTCTGACGTAAGTTAATTTATAATTAGTGGGTGGGTCTAGATGAGAATCCGCCGCTGTGGGTACTGAGTAACGAGAGCTAAGTTCTAAAGTCAGTTAAGTTTAGACAGTGAGAAAGAAGGAATTCCACAATAAGAGACACCCGCAATGTATAAATGTCCTGTAAGTTACCGAAAGTCTAATCGCGGTGATAGCAAATTAATTTGTCATTAGGTACAAAATGTAAGACTAAAGACTTTTTTCCTAAGTCTAGTGGCAGTATAATTCGGTCGTGAACTATGAAGTTCTAGTTGCCAGCTTCAGTAACTGTGAGTTGTGTGGGGTATTCAAAAAATATACTTAAGTTATTTGTGTTTTCTGCCGTGAATACATTAGTGCCACCCCTGCTTATCAAGTAAGAAGTAAGAAAAATCAAGTAAGAAAAGTAGGAACATACGAGCTTTTACCAAAGTAAAAGCTCGTATGTTTCTACTTTTCTTCATTGCCTCTCCGTGTGCAATTCACATTGTTTTTGTGTACAGAAGGAAGTGCAAATATATCAAGCTGCAACTGTTCATCATTGAATAGATTAGATAAAACGCGTATGTAAATATTATTATCGTCTTAAAATAATATTTGTTACGGTTACAGTGTAAATAGAAATTGATAATTATCATTGCGTCATGTTTTCGTTCGAGACTATAAGGCCAAGAGTTGGATATGCTCTTTATTTTTTATCTTTTTCATCTCGTCATGCATTAGCTTCTTCAATAAGCGTGAACAAATTTGCGTCATCCCCCTACTATGCGAATAAAATAAGAGTAGGAATGCGAATGACCTCTATCTTGTGATTGAGTGTGTTTCCTGCAGTAATTGTTTTTTCTATATTATCTTCAACTGAATACAAACAATATTCTATAACACTCAAATAAAACTGCAGCTCAGGCGAAACAATATGGTAGACATTCATTCCTCTTCCTATATGTGGAATAAAAGTGATGGAAGATAATAAATTAATTATAGAAACAGAAGATAATTGCGCGGAGACAGGCGCGGCGTCACCGGTCGTAAAAGGTCGTAATGGTGCGGTCATAAGAAAAATATGGAGGGATGTCCGTACTTCTGGCAATATTTTAAGCATGAATGACTACCTCATTTTCCAGCCAATTGTGAGGCTGTTGTCACAAAGGATCTTTTTAGTTTTATAACGGTTACGTAAAACAAATAAAATAATGCACCTATATACTAAATCAAACATTACTGTTATGATAGTTAGGTACACATTAAGTTGTGTTTACCAGCTAAAACAAAATATTATGTTGATTAGCATTAAATATTGTCATCTGTGTTATCGGGTTCGTCCCCGGTTCTAACTGCATAGATATATAAACATTACTGATGCACGTGACCTTTTCTGAGAAACATGGCCTATGTTGGTCAAATCTAGATAAGGAACTGAAGATATTGTTCTTTATACGCGCTAATATCTGAAACTATCGCGTTGATTCTGAAAATCCATTCACTAATAAAACACTGCATTCAATTTTCAGTGATATGGTCTACATTTTATATCAGATACGGGCTTAAAACAACGAGCAAGAACCAGTTATAAAATGTACTTGTTCTAAGTTCCTTTTAAGTCAACTGTATTTTACTATATGAATCTCTGGTGTTCCATAACACAAGTTAGATCTTTATTTGGACACCACAGTTCAATCAAACATATTGCTGAACTAATTAGCATTACTCAAATTATAAGACCTTACATTTTGCTTAGCTTCATTTATGTTGTGTGTTTTTCTTTTTTGATTAATAAAATTTGTCTTATCTTATAAATAAACGTAGAAAATTGTCAGTCAATCAAGCTTCAACCGTGAGAGAATGCTATATTCGTTCCGATTTTTTAAAAAAAATTCACTGGTTTCTTTCTAAACAGCTGTTAATTTAGAGATACCGACACTATTGCGACTGAATCTGTTCATTCATGCTTTGCAAAAGCGTACAATGTAGCTCTACCTCGATTGACAGCAGAAATCTGTAGCATCTCCACGAACTCTTATAAACCACCACCACCACCACCACGTGTGGCAATCATGTCCTTGCCTAGATTAAACAATTTGCTCTAAATGTTTCTGTTTACATCATGTTTTAACCTCGATTTGGCGATAGCGCGTTGAACCCCGGTATCTCTGACGTGGGCACTGCGTGGTCTCGAACACACGAGACTTTTGTATGACACGAGTTTGTTGTAGTAACTGCTTATCGTGGGTCATAAGGTTGCGGGGTCGGATGAGCTTAATAATAATATTTAGACTTTATATTTGGTAAGCTTTCGGTTCAGATGGAATTGTCTTGGTGTTGACAGTGGTAAGGATGTTGTGAATCGAGTGGCCTCGGGTTCAATCCCGCTAAATCAAAATTAGCGTAAACGGCAAACGTTACTATATAAATGAATAGATAGACTAGTAGACTCGTTTGATGGTACCTAAGCGTTACGACTCAAACATTGCACGGAATTGCACTGCGCTCATCATCCTGAAATACTTATGTTAAGTCTCAAAATACTCAATACGTTATTATACTGGCTTTTCGAATATTATTTCATACTTTCTTGGAGTCAATACCTTCTACACACCAATATTCTAAGTTTTAGGTATTTCGTATTCTTAAAGCAACAGACGCAGTGTTGTGCACGCATCTTTTTCAAAAAGTCAATAAAATTTTCTTTCTATTTTTACAGGTACGACTGGCCTGACACCGTCCAACCAGAAGTCTTCAAGGTTCTAAATAAAAACAATAACAACAACAACAACAACACAAAATCGTCCAGTTGTCCGTGTGGGAACGACTCAAACGTCAGGTGCTGTCAACAAGACAACTACCAGAATGAAGTGACAGATAGACAACATGGCGGACAAAATGGCGACGATTACGACATCAAAAATATGAAGGAGATTGGACGAACGAGACTTGAAGTTAACGATGTCTGTTATATAAATGGTAAGAGAATGGTTGATTAATGTTGAGGAGGCGTTTAAATTAGTTTTTACTAAATAAATTGATATTACACCTGCATGGTGGACAGATGCCTCGATAAAGATTACAAGAACACGCTGGATCCCATAGAATAAAGATGCTTATAATCCTTATTCTGAGCTGGATCCAGACCAATTTTGACAGGTCCGTCTGGAAGTCTTTAGGGGAGGCCTATGTTCAGCAGTAGACGTCGTATTTACATCTTTTTTGTGATATACAAACAGGCATCTTTGAATAAGGATTGCGATGCACCCATTGATTTGTTACTTATAACTTAATTTTTTTTTACCTATTACATCGGTATTAGAATTTTTACTCCTACTAAATCCTTAGAGCATTCTTCCATTCGCGATTACTATAGCCCCTGTGCTTGATGTTCAGAACGAGATTGCCTTTTTCACCTCTTTAGTTATATTTCAACTGTTATGATTATAAATGATAATTCTAAATTCTATGCGTTGAGAAACTTCCACTCGTACTTTGACACTTATTTTTAATATTACGGCCCCGCTATGAAATGGATTGATTATTATGTTTGAATTGTTTGCCGTGCATCATCAGTTACTAGGCGCATGAATTATAATATAAATTAATATAGTATACCTTTCTACTTTATAATTTTCTTCTTGTTGTTTATTAATATTTTTATATACAAACAGATGCGACCACTCAGCAGCTTGTGTACATTATATTACTATGTGAAGTCTCATAACGCTAAGAATTATTTTTCGTATTCCAGATGCCCTGGGGCTGCATCGCATGGAGAACTCATCGCACGTGGACGGTGCTGTCTCTTTACACCTGTACTGCCCGCCGTTCGAGAGCTGTCGGGTGTTCGATGTCCGGACGGGGAAACCCACCCAAGTCAACGTCACATTCTGGAGTATGTACGGGAAAAAGGTCAAAAGGGTGGGTATTTTTAGAGTTTTTTGTAAAGATCTAATTACTGTACTGTGTAAAGATCTAATTACTGTACTGTACCCTTCTAGAATGTGTGCTTGAATATGGCAATAGACTATCACATCATGCGATGGAATATACATGACGAGTGTATAGACTAGTTGCGATTCTGCCTTCCCATTTGGGAATAAAAAGCGTAAGAGTGTGTATTTGGTATTTGTAAAGATTGTTCCTAGACCGATTTAGGCACCAACAAGAAACAAGCTAATTTCTACCTTAAAGGCTGGGAACTCATGGTTTCCTCTAGTATTATATATGTCTATAAATGTCTATGGCTAATTAGTTACCATCAGCTTCCTTAATTGTTTTTTTGTCTGGTGCCCTTTTAATATAAAAAAATGATAGTGTCCCGCTGCAGACATTTGCACTAAGACTGGTCAGGTACCGAGATAATACTACTCCTTATAAAAATTAAGGTGACTGCAGATTGCTGTTGCCTTTCTCGTAGTAAGTGCGGAAGCTCAAAAATGCTGGGATCATTAACATCCCTTAATTCTCATTCCTTTAAGGTCTCAGGGCACCCTAAAACTTCAGTTCTTGTATGCAAGCAAAACATGATTGTTTTTCATGAACAAGATGGCTTTTTAACCCTCGAGGGAAAAAGAAGTGGTGAGGTTACTGGTGGTAGGACTCTCATATGTAAGACTGTCTGGGTGGGTACCACCGTAATGTCTGTTTCTACCGGCAAGCAGCAGTGTGCATGCACTGTTGTGTTTCGGTTTGAAGGGCATTGTAGCCAGTGTAACTACAGGACATAATGAGACTTAACATCTTATGTCTCAGGATGACGAGCGCAGTGGAATGTCTACAGTACTTTGTAACTCAAGGTGCTGGATGGTGTTTTTTAACCGACTTCGGAAAGGAGGTTCTGTATTCGATCCGTATGTATGTATGTATGTATGTTAAACACAAATTCGATTCAATCAAAGATGGTAATTATTTGTTCCTTTTTTGAGTTTGATTTATCGACGACACTTATTGATGTCTTATTTGCAAGGAACTGTGCATCTAGGGTTTTAAATACATCAATGTAATATATCAATGTGTATTTCCTTAGCTTAGCTGGCAATTTAAATTAGGCATCGACTCCAAATATACTTATATACTAAGCGCATACAAATTTTAATTATTTTTTTTTTTTGTTTTGAAGTCCGTTTATTTTTAATTAAAAAGTTTTTTACTGTTTATGGGTGGTCGTATCGCTTACCATCAGGTGAACGGCATGCTCGTCTCGCCATTCGATGCATTAAAAAAAAAGAGGGGTGTTACAAGTTTAGGGTATGTAATGTCTGTCTATGGCATCGTAGCTCTCAAACGAATGGATCGATTTTGACACGCTTTTTCGTTTGAAAGCTGTTGTGATCGAGATGGTTCTTAGCTGTGATTTATGAAGATCTGATCAGGCGTTTGAAGGTTATCAACTCATTTCCAACTTTCTCAATTCCGATTGATTTCAAATTTGGCGTACTGTGACTTCGGCAATATTTATAATATATATTTACCTCAAGCTGATGTTTGAGCAACAAGTAGTCTGCGGGTTTAGTTTTTGTTAAAAAGTTTTTATTTGATTTGTAGTGGTTTTGAAGTCGGTTTAGTTTTTGTTAAAACTTTTTATTTATTGCTTTTTGTTAGTTAATTATAGAATGGTGTAAACAATACATCATAGATATGCGATTGCAGCATTCGCGAGTCATCTCCTGTTAGTCATTGAAGAGTTCCGTTGTGTATCTCTGAATAACTTAATCAGATCTTCATAAATTATATACTAAAACCTTTCCTGAAGAATATACATTTTACATACAAATTTACATACATACATACATACGGATCGAATACAGAACCTCCTTTTTGAAGTCGGTTAAAAACACGTTTCTCTAACTTTTAGAGGCTTTTTGTGTGTTATGTGTATTTTATAGCGATATTTGCACCATAGGTATACAGTCGTCGATTATAATCTAGTAGTGGCTGAATTGGCTTTAGTGGCTGAATTTTCTATTCTAATATTTGAGTAATAATTTCAAAAAAATTTCAGGTCATCGAAGCCAACAGTAATTCTGACGACCAATAGAAGAAACGTTAGAAGCCATTGCTATTTTTATTGACTGCTGGGCATTCCAAAAATCATAAGACTTAACATAATATTTTTATTTTTAATATATTTTTATTAATCGATGTTTGTTTCATTTAAATAAAAATTGGAAAATATTTTTTTCGATTGTGTTTCATAAAAGACATAAGATTTCGAAATTATATACGTTCACAAACACACACACACACACACACACACATACACTCACGCCTGTTATCCCCGAAGGGGTAGGCAGAGGCGCAACTAGTGCACCCACTTTTCGCCGTTATTCCGTCCCATGATGTGATAGGGGGCGAGCCTATCGCCATATCGGGCACAAATTCCAGACTCCGAGCTGATACTGAATAATAAAACTAAATATCACTTTGCCCGACCCGGGAATTGAACCCGAGACCTCAGCATTGTAGTCGTACCATAATACAACTACGCCACCGAGGCAGTCGTTCATAAAATATATAATATATCTATGATAGGCACATCATGGGACGGAATATGCACGGCCAATAGTAGGTGCACCAGTTGCGCCTCTACCTACCCCTTCAGTGATAAAGGGCGTGTGTGTGTATTTATGTACAGTTAGAAAAGTGTCTGCTCGACCATCTTAAGGTTATAAATAAGTCTCTTGCTCGTCGTCAGTCAGCAACAACTAAAGTAGACAATAGAAGGTACCTATCTGTTTTTTCCTTTGTACATCTCCGAAACGATCGCACCTGCTTGGTAAAAAATGAAAATTAACGTTTTGTCTTGAGAAAGTGTACTAGCACCAAATAGCGTGATTGTATGTACCAAGCCCTTGAAGAGAATGGCGTTACAGATGTGCAGAGAGTTAAATGTCTTAACCCTTACAAAGTGCGCCTTGATATGTCGAATGATATTAGTATTGAGAGGTTAGAAAAATGTAGGATTATAACGGAGAAGGGCTGGCGTTTACAAAGGGCTATGGAAAATACCTTATCGTATAGTGTTATACGGGATGTAGACATAGAAATGGCTGATGAGGAGATATTTAACAAGATATCGTGCCCGAAACCAGCAGAGCTAGTTTCTGTTTTTCGTTTGAACCGGCGTGATACAAACGAGGGATGGACACGCAGTGAGTCAGTACGTCTATGTTTTAAGGGTGCGTTCCTTCCCGCTCACATTTTTGTTGACAGTTTGAGAATTGAAGCCGACTCATATGTCTTCCCTGTATCGCAGTGTTCGCGGTGTTGGAAATTGGGTCTTGTAGCAAAGAGGTGCCCATCAAAGAAAACAATTTGCCCGAACTGTGCAGAAGATCATCCCAATTGTGAGACGACATCCTTCAAGTGCATTAACTGTAATGGATCACACATGTCAATGTTTAAAGGATGTTCTGCATTCTTAAGAGAAAAAAAGTTGAGGGAAATTATGGCAGAGTTTTATTGTACGTACAGAAGGGCTCTCACAATGTATACTTCCCCAACATGTCCTACAGTTGCTTCTGCTAAGGTATTTGAATATAACCAACATCCGGCCTCAGTTTCTTCTCCTCTGCACCAACAACAACGTCTACCAACTGAACATAATAAAAAGTCAATTTATGCAGACGCCGTTAAATCGAATAAAACCGTCAAAACAAATAAAAACTATACGCATATTCCGCATCAACCGTCAAAAAAGCAGCAGTACCAGAGAGATGTAGACCCTTTTGAATTTGAGCCACTTCCTGACACAGGAACTCAGGATAACTTCATTCAAGAAGAAGATTCCGAAAGAAGACATCAAAAGGAAGTTCATTTTAGTGAATTGCTAAGTTGACTTAGATACATTATGTTCATAGGCGGCGCTTCATTTCAAGAAAAAGTGGAAGTTATGATAAAATGCTGTGTAGAGTGGTTAATTTTAGTTGTGGTGGATAGCGTTGCAGAATGGCCTATATTAAAATTTACTTTAGATTATTTTATGAAAAATGGCTAATAACTGTAGGACTACATCGAAAGTTACTATACTTCAGACGAATGCTCAAAGCATTAGACTTAAATTGATTTCTTTCGAAAATATATTACTTCAGGAAAAAAATCATATTGCTGCCGTTAGCGAAACTTGGTTATAGTTAAATAGTTACGTTAATGTGAGAAACTATAATATATATCGCAAAGATAGAAATGACGGTTACGGAGGCGTAGCTATATCTGCACATAAATAGATCTAGTCACAAAATTATGAGGTATAGATTTCTAACGACGGAATTGAGGTATTGGGGATTAAGATCCATAACTGCCCTCAAATTGAGTATATCTTGGCGGTGTACTGCGCACCATCAGTGCGCACGAGTATTCAGGATTGGGAAGCTTTATTTTCATTAGCTAATAGAAAAACTTTAATTATCGGAGATTTTAAAGGACACCATAGTAATTGGTCTTATAAAAATTTGCGATAAATTAGGAGGAACACAAATTTCCCATTCTATTTTGAATAATAATATCATCACCTTAAATAATGGTAACTCAACTAGAATGAGATTAGTAAATAACCAACTTATTCATACGGCCCCTGACATATCTCTGGTCACTTCTAACTTAGCATTTACATTTGATTGGAAAATCCTAAATGAGACACTGGGTAGTGATCATTTTATAATAAAAATGACTTCTTTACTCCTAAATTTGCCTCCTAGAAATATGAACTGGAGAAACTATAAAAAAGCGGATTGAGCTGGTTGCAAATGTTCTTTAGGAATTTTTTTTAGAAATTTTGAGCACACAGGAAGCTTATAATAATTTTATTGAATGCTTAAATAAATCAGCAAATTCACACATTCCTTATATAAAATTTAATACGGACCCTTGCAGTGCTTTTTCCTCTAAGCCCTATTGGACTACAGAAATATCTAGGGCAATTGCCATTCGAAGATTAGCTCTTACTAAATTTAAGAGGTCGTATCTAAAATTTAGACTATTTCAGTCACCTCTTCATCGTGATTATTTAAAAAATAAACTAATCTGATTAATTTGTAATACATCATTGGAAATACTATTTCAACACTAATGTAATAAACGAGCCAGATTTTTCATATCTTTTTTTATTTTCAATCTATCCCCCAAGTTCTAACGTCTGTTTCAGAAATTTTGTTGTATGCTCTTACAGACGGGTTATTTTTTGAATGTTTACCGTATTATAAGGATGCACTACAGTTACTACGTAATAAATGTGAGGAATTGTGGAAGACACATTTCGATGTGAGGTCATGAACTAAAGGCATATGGTATAAAACCATCCAACCTAGTATTTCTCGGCGACCCTGGTTTGTTGGTGCAACGTATATGCAACCATACCGTAACTGCTTTTAGACTCCGTTCTGGTCACATTCCTTTAAATAGTTTTGCATTTTTAATGAAAAAAAGTGAGTCTGCTAATTGCTCAGAATGCAATATAACGAAAGATGTTACACATATATTATCTGTGTGTGCTCGGAATGAAGCTGAGAGGACCCTTTTTTTATTGGAAGGCAATCATGATGTTCTTCATGTAGGCCTTTTTAATAGCATCTTAGCCGTTCCTTCTTCTAAGGAGGCTAAAGCTTTATATAAAGTTGTTAAGGTTAAAGAAAATTTATTCTCAAAAAGACGAAGAATGTCACTTACATGAGAACAAAATAACAAAACATAAGTAAGTATTCAAATACAGTGGTCGCCGTGCACTCCCTTAACAAAGTATTGTGTATTAATTACTGACGAGCAGCTTTATATTTTTTTTTATTTAAAAAATAAAATAAAACTTGTCTGCTTCACAATTACTGACGAGCAGCTTTATATTTTTTTTTATTTAAAAAATACTTAAATCCAATAATAAAATCCAATAAAATATTAGACTGCCTCGGTGGCGTAGTTCTATTACAGTACGACTGCAAAGCTGAGGTCTCGGGTTCGATCCCCGGGTCGGGCAAAGTGATATTGAGTTTTTCTATTCAGTATCAGTCCGGAGTCTGGAATTTGTGCCCGATATGGCGATAGGCTCGCCCCCTATCACATCATGGGACGGAATGTCGGCGAAAAGTGGGTGCACTAGTTGCGCCTCTGCCTACCCCTTCGGGGATAATAGGCGTGAGTGTATATGTATATATGTATGTATTTAAAAAATAAAATAAAACTTGTCTGCTTCACAATTTAGACAAAAAGTAATTGATTTTCAGTTGTGTAGCTTGATAGCCGGGAATTAAACATGTTGAGTGAGCTTACATTTTTTATGTCTGATGGTATTTTGTTGTAAAATTGCACTCAAAGTTAATAATTCTTTTTAGCATAATTAGTACGTATCCTTGGCAGAACAAGTAAACTAGGTCTGCGTGTGCTACGTGTGCAGATTTGTGATTTTTTGACAAAACACAACTTTGTATGGATAGATTTATTGATTGCTTTTCTAATTAAAATACAGGTATTATATACATACAGTTGTCTAACATTCATTAGTTTTGTATCTTTAAAAACTTTTGCTGTCGGTGTTGAATATGGAAGTCGAAAGAGTATTTTTATAATTTTATTTTGTGCTCTTTGATAATTTAGGTATTAAACGTAGATAAGCACTATGTACCTTATTGTTAATTATTCAGAATGTCGCAATGAGGGTGACATGTTCATGTTGAACCAAACCCTCTATAAAGAAATAAACATAAAAAAAATGTACCAGGCCGAAGTTTGGAGATGTATCTATTAATGGCAGTAGCTCTAACATAGCTGGTGAAATGTAGATGTGGTACAACCTGTCTGCCTATCCCTGAAAAGGGAAAAATGCGATGCCTGTGTATGAGATTTTGATTTTAATGTTCCTCAGCAACTTAATGTAATGTTTTATCGACTATTGTACGTTCTACTACTATTGTACTTTAAAATAATAACTTAAGATACAAAAATATTGAAAAATACATTGAGCTATTCTATACACTATTTTTTTTTAATCAAATTCCATTACTGTCTATACTTTATTCTAAATCTACGTTATGCCTACAGATCGCTTGTCATAGTATTCACATAATTTAAACAAACTTTCTATCTTCTTTTCCTCTATCGTGCATGTTACGCACGATGTTACGTATCTTCCTTTGCTTTGAACCTTACAATTCATAACAATATTTTCATTAAAATTATCATTTCCATTAAGGTCCCTATCATTCGACCCTTTATCTATACTCTGTAATATCTTATTCTGTTTCTCCTCTATTTGTCCATTTGTCGACATACTGTTAATATTATTACTTTTATTCACTTTTATTTTTCTATGTTTACTATTCACACAGGGATCCCACCTTGCCCCAATTTTATTTTCAATATTCATTAATGACATTGTTTCCGTTATACATCACTGCAAATGCTTGTTGTTCGCTGATGACCTAAAACTGTACAAAACAATTCACACACCAAATGACACAAAGGAAATTCAAGATGATTTACATCGAATCCAGAATTGGTGCACTAACAATTCAATGGAACTTAACCCCCATAAATGCTTTCACATAAAATTTACAAAGAAGAAAAACTCCATACATTCAAATTACATGATAAACGATACAGTGTTAGTCACAGTCAACGAAATCAAAGACCTCGGCGTGCTGATTGATAAGGAACTGCGATTTTCAGCGCATGTTGATTCAATTGTTAAAAAGGCTGCACAAATGTTTGGTTTTTTAAAGCGTAACACAAGGGACTTCAAACACGTAAGAACAAAGATCGTTATATACAATGCTATAGTCCGCAGTCATTTGGAATATGGCAGTTCAATCTGGAATCCGTTCTATAGTGTGCATTCTCAACGAGTAGAAAATATTCAGCGAGCTTTTACAAGACATTTAGCATTTCATTCATCCGGCATAAGTCATCGCAGTAGCTATAAATCACGTTTGGCATTTTTCAAAATGAACTCATTAGCCGATCGACGTAAAATAAGTGACATAATATTTCTGTACAAATTGATTAATGGCATGATTAACAACAGTAATATCCTCAATCAAATCCAACTAACGGTCCCACATAGATTGCCCAGGCAACCCATTACAAAAACTTTTCATATACCACGCATTCGCACCAACATTGGACTTAATTCGCCAATAACTAGAATGTGCAATGAATATAATGCTCTGAATACTAAGCGCCCTGGTCTCGATATATTTGGTACATCGCTACATAAGTTTAGAAGTGACGCACTGACCCACTTGCTCGACAAATTCGATTAGCTAATTGTTTTTGTTAATTTAATTTATATTTTATTATTGTTATTGTATGTAATTTTTTTCTCTTAGTTTATTAGATTTTTTTTAATTTCATTCTAATTGTGTAAAATTTTATAATACTCGTGTTATGTGAATGCTGTACACACCTTTAATAGGCAAGTGCATCAGAATTTTTTTATTTTTGTATAATGTTATCAGGAATTTTATTAATGCATATTGCTGCTGGTGTGTCATTAAATAAAATAAATAAATAAATTAACTTCCTTTACTTTCACAACATCTATAAATTATTAATTCTTATTCTTGGATAACCTACATTATATTTTCTTATTAATCTTATAAACTTCTTAATATCTTTTTTACTATTCTTGTTCATTTTTAAATCCTTAATATTTCTATTCCTACACAATATTTCTAAATCTTTCATAAAAATCTTACCTATCTCTAAAAACTTCGGATCTAAATGTAATTTCTTCTCTGCACTTACATAAAAGCAAAATCCTTCATTAGACCTAACAGTTCTTCATCCTTTAATTCTATCCTCTATATGATTACCTAAAATTAATTCTACATCTTTAGACCTTTTAACTATCTGTTTCTGTTTACTATTGCCTTTTTCTTTACTATTTACTTTTTCAAATTTATAAAAAAATTCTGTCTGAGGTTCCTTTAAAATAAAAATACTGTCCTGTAGTTGTTAAGACCACGTCTAAAACAGGCAATCCTGGCAGGGTCGCCATGTAATGGAAGGTTTAATTGACACGTGTTGTTGGTTTAAGGTTCTTTATTAGACTGGTTACGAACTGACTTACAATATATCTTACATCTACTTATATACTACACCACAGTCAGCAGGACAACCATTGGGGAGAGTTGCGCCACCACTGCTTACACCACCTGCGCCTCCGCTTTCACCTCATGCACCGCCGCTTTCACCACTGCCGTCGGTGTTTGGGTTTGAGCAGTTCACATTCCAAGGCCAGTCACAAACCTGAAAGTCATTAATAAGCGATATATTCATTCAAGGTTATGTCTGGACAAATCACATGAATGAAGTAAAATCATGAGACATTGGCTCAATTCAGTAATTATCCACGAATGGTACCGAAAATTTATACGATGACCTATTTTATGCCGTATTGTAAAAAAAAATAATTGAAATCTTGGCTGTTTCTGTAGCATAGATGTATTACGTTAAGACTGCAATGCTGAGGTCTCGGGTTCGATCCCCGGTCCGGGCAAATGGATATTGGACTTTTCTATTTAGTATGGATATGGCGATAAGCTCGCCTCCTATCATAATTATCATGGAATAGAATACGCACGGTGAAAAGTGGGTGCATTAGTTGCACTTCTACCTATCCCTTCGGGAATAAAGGGCTTGAGTGTGTGTGTGTGTGTGTGTGTGTGTATAGTCTAATATTATAGCTGCGATTTTTGTGAAAATGTATGGGTGTTTGTTGGTAGTAAACACAGTAACGGCTGAGAAGATATGAATGAAATTTATACGCCACTAGACCTTATCCTGGATTAAAATATAGACTACTTTTATTCAAGTAATTAACTGCCTCTGGAAATGTTTTTATTTTAAATCTGATCTTTTATGCAGAATATGACGCTATAGATCGCTACAGTATTTTATGTAGCGGGGTTGGGCCCTGGCGAAACCTCGCACAACACTTAGTAAGTAATAATTTTACTATGTGGGCGTCCTAGTAGGGTAAAAATCTCGTAACTCTCCCTCATCACTATTGTCAGGTAGGGATTATAATATGATTAAATTGTTGAGGCTTTTAAGAAGACGAGATTACGAGATTAACGACATTAAAATTTAATACTTATTTGCATGAGAATCTCTCTTTAAAATGGACAAATTTACATCTACACTAATATTACAAAGAGGAAAGACTTGTACTTTTGTATGTAACGAATAAACTTCAAAATTACTCGAACGATGTCAAAAAATATTTCACAGTTAGAATACTATATTATCTCTGAGTAATATAAGCTGCTTTTATCCAGGAAACCTTTTTCACGCAAGCAAAGCCTTGAACAAAAGTTTTGATGTTCGATAATCGACTAGATCAGATTATTATCAGATAGTTGACTAGATGCAGGAACACGCTGGATGCAGGCCGTATTTGACAGGTCCGTCTGGAAATCTTTGGGGGATGCATAATATGTTCAGCAGTGGATGTCATGAGGCTGATGATGATGATGAATTATCTAGATCAGATGATGTAATTAAATTTTATTGTTGCAGATTTGATCAGATGGGGAGTGGACGATAGCCTAGTTCGAAACGGAATTGTCTGCAGAGACAATGTGCAGAGGTAAAAAATCCTAGGCACACACCTCTGACTTATCGAAGTTACCTATGTTTTGTTTATCAATTATCGTTCGCTTTAACGGCGAAGAAAACATCACGAGGAAACTTATATACGTGAGAATTTTTCATAAGAATCTCGAGGGTATGTGAAGTCTGCCTAGCCACACTAGGCCAGCGTGATAAACTAAGGCCTAACCCTTCTCAGTAGTAGAGAAGGCCCATGCTCAGCAGTGGGCATTATATAATATGATTGCATTGCATTACATTGCTGCAGAGTTATCTATACTAATATTATAAAGAGGAAAGAGTTGATTTTTTTGTTTCATTATTAGCGAGTAATAAAGGCTACTTTTATCCAGGGGATATATAAAGCGAGACTTTTATCCTGGAAAAACGTGTTTACCCTGGCGATTTCGCGGGCAAAAGCTAGGTGGTTATAAATAGTGATAATATCATATCTTGCAATGAATTTATTCGGTACGAAAGCTGACTTTAATTGTTCACGGTGCTTTCACGGTGAGAGATGTCACCTCATCGTATTGAACCATTGTGGTAAATCATGCTTCCCAAATCTTATATCTCTAAGCATATGATGTTGGGGGACGTTTTTGTTCAGGATGGAGATATTGATAATAATATTACTTTTACTTGTAGACTTCTAGGTACTAACCTGAATATCATAGTTGAAGTATGTTCCAGGGGCGCATTCCCTCTCAACTTTCTCTCCAAAAACGCAATAGTAGAATCTGTTGCAGTTTGTCTCGTGAGGTAAAAGTTTATGTTCATGGCTGTCGATGGGACATCCATTTTCAAGAATTGGTGATGGTGTTTGTTCATTAGGACCATTTGTCACAGGGGGTACTACAGTAGAAGCATTTGTAACAGGTGGTGCTACAGTAGTAGCATTTGTAACAGATGGTGCTACAGTAGTAGCATTTGTACTAGGTGGTGCTACAGTAGTAGCATTTGTAATAGGTGGAGGTACAGTAGTAGCATTTGTAACAGATGGTGCATCAGTAGTAACATTTATATCAGGTGGTGCTTCAGTAGTAGCATTTGTAACAGGTGGTGCTTCAGTAGTGACATTTGTAGCAGGTGGTTCTTCAGTAGTAGCATTTGTAATAGGTGGTGCTACAGTAGTAGCATTTGTAACAGATGGTGCATCAGTAGTAACATTTATATCAGGTGGTGCTTCAGTAGTAGCATTTGTCTCAGGTGGTGCTTCAGTCGTAGCATTTGTAATAGGTGGTGCTACAGTAGTAGCATTTGTAATAGGTGGTGCTACAGTAGTAGCATTTGTAACAGATGGTGCATCAGTAGTAACATTTATATCAGGTGGTGCTTCAGTATTGACATTTGTAGCAGGTGGTTCTTCAGTAGTAGCATTTGTAATGGGTGGTGCTACAGTAGTAGCATTTGTAACAGATGGTGCATCAGTAGTAACATTTATATCAGGTGGTGCTTCAGTAGTGACATTTGTAGCAGGTGGTTCTTCAGTAGTAGCATTTGTAATAGGTGGTGCTACAGTAGTAGCATTTGTAACAGATGGTGCACCAGTAGTAACATTTATATCAGGTGGTGCTTCAGTAGTATCGTTTGTAACAGGTGGTGCTTCAGTAGTGACATTTGTAGCAGATGGTTCTTCAGTAGTAGCATTTGTAATAGGTGGTGCTACAGTAGTAGCATTTGTAACAGATGGTGCATCAGTAGTAACATTTATATCAGGTGGTGCTTCGGTAGTAGCGTTTGTAACAGGTGGTGCTTCAGTAGTGACATTTGTAGCAGGTGGTTCTTCAGTAGTAGCATTTGTAATAGGTGGTGCTATAGTAGTAGCATTTATAACAGATGGTGCTTCAGTAGTAACATTTATATCAGGTGGTGCTTCAGTAGTAACATTTGTAGCAGGTGGTGCTACAGTAGGAGCACTTGTAGCGGGTGGTGCGATAGTGGGAGAATCTGTAATACTGGTGGTATCAGAGAAGTCTCCGGTAGTTTGATCCCATATTAATGTGGTTGAAAAATCACCTTCTCCTTCAGTTGGTGGTACTCCAGGCAATAGACATTGTGCAAGACGTGGATGGACACAAATCTGTAAAAAATAAATCTCCTATAGTGATGCAGTTTTTAGATGCTATAAGAAAGTCCGTATACCTAAAGTCATCGATATGGAAAACCTTATCGGACCCCACGTTGGAGCCGAATGGGATAAAAAGCGACAAAGACAGTGCAATGTGCCTTTAATAAACCAGTAGTGCTGGAATTTTGATCACTTATTGGAGGTAAATTGTAGAATAAAATTAATCCAACAAAATATTTGTTTCTTAGTTTTTGCGAACAAAATCTAAGTAAAAACGACCCCCAAACTTACACTCGCTCGTCACGCCTAGACATTGAATGTTAAGCCTCGCACTGCCCAGTAAATACATTTGCTAAAGCATAAAACAATATTATTCAAAGCGAAACACTGCAGAGCCGGGAAAATTTTGCAAGTAACGGCGAAGTAGATATAGCGGGGATACCTAACCGGGGATATAGTGGGGCTCTCGTATATGATGGACTTCCATGCTTCTTTACTAGCCCTGTATTATACACTGCGGGCACTGCTGAGCACGAGCCTCCGCTATTACTGAGAGAATTTAGGCCTTAGTACACCACGCTGGCCTAGTGCGGGTTGGATAGCTTCACATATCTTCAAAATTCGATTTTTATAGAATTTTCAGGTACGTAGGCTTCCTCACGAGATTTTTTTCTTTCACTGTTAAATCGGACGATGATTGGTATACAATACACACAACTTCGAAAACATACATACATACACACTCACGCCTGTTATCCCCGAAGGGGTAGGCAGCGGCGCAACTAGTGCACCCACTTTTCGCCGTTATTCCCTCCCATGACGTGATAGGGGGCGAGCCTATCGCCATATCGGGCACAAATTCCAGACTCCGAACTGATACTGAATAAAAAAACTCAATATCACTTTGCCCAACCCGGGGATCGAACCCGAGACCTCAGCATTGCAGTCGTACCATAATACAACTAGGCCACCGAGGCAACTTCGAAAAATCAGAAAAAAATTATAGAGTTAACATACACTTATTAAATACTAGCTTTTGCCCGCGGCTCCGCCCGCTTTAAAAAGTTTTTCCGGGATAAAAGTCCCGCTTTATATTTTCCCGGGATAAAAAGTAGCCTATGTGTTAATCCAGGACATGATCTACCCGTGTACCAAATTTCATCGAAATCCGTTCAGTAGTTTTTGCGTGAAAGAGTAACAAACATCCATACATCCAAACATCCAAACATCCATACATTCTTACAAATTTTCGCCTTTATAATATTAGTAGGATTTAGACTATTATCCATTACATCTAAAGTATATATTAATATACTAATATATTATGTACATTAGTAACCCATTAGGTAATATTTTAATTACATATATACATATATATATACATATACACTCACGCCTGTTATCCCCGAAGGGATAGGCAGAGGCGCAACTAGTGCACCCACTTTTCGCCGACATTCCGTCCCATGATGTGATTAGGAGGCGAGCCTATCGCCATATCGGCCACAATTTCCAGACTCCGGACTGATACTGAATATAAAAAATGATTATAACACATTGCCCGACCCGGGGATCGAACCCGAGACCTCAGCTTTGCAGTCGTACTGTAATACAACTACGCTACCGAGGCAGTCTCAGTATTTTAATTATTACATTTAAAAACATTAGCTCACCTGCAATCTATATGAAAACTCAGTGCCAAGAGCGCAATTTCTTGGGTTTACATATTTCTTTCCAAACGTGCAGTGGTAGAACTTCGTGCAATCATATTCGTGAGGAAGAAGATGACGAAGATGATGTGGGGGACAAAGATCCGATGGCTCGAGTAGAGCTCTTGAATCGAAATCTGGCCTGCCCTTGGCCGAAGCCAGAAGCGCCAGGAATAAAAACTTTTCTGCAAAAGATAACGTTACATTACTATATTGTTTTATAAATGCTGCACGATGTATAATATATTTTGTCCTGGATTTATTCTTTTAAGTGGTAATACAGGGGTATTATATAGTAGGGGCTATGCGTTTTATCGGTGCTGCTTTAGCATACCTACTTATTTCAGTATGACCAGTTCGAGTGAGTAGGTATTACCTGCCGTCTAATAGTAAAGCAGTATTATCTCTAGGCTTAAGATGAATACTGCTTCTGTAAAGGTTCAATTAGCATGTAGGTACAAATTGTATCAATTTCTGGGGTAGGCACAGTTATAAAATTGGAATTGTTAAGTTTATTGAATAGCATATTATGAACACAGGCTATAGCCCAAAATTAATCTCAGACCGTGGCAATGGTGGTACCAGTGTCTGGTGCGGAAAGCAAACGAATAAATAAACGGCTTACGCTGACAATCATTTCTTTACTAATACAAAAAATCAACTAAATTATGATTATACTATTTAAAAAAATAAAACAAGAAATATATATTATTTAAAAAAAAATAAGATGACAAAAAACCTACGCTGAGTTTCTTGGTGCTTCTTCTCAGGTCAGTGGGCTTTTCCGAAGCACCGGTAGAATCTTTTAGTTGATACAAAGAATTGTAAAAAATGACGTGTAAAAGCGCCCTTAGGGGCCCAATTACTTAATAAATGATTTGATTTGATTAAAGGTTTCGATAATTTATTAACAGACACTCATTACTGTAACAGATTATTGTAACTACTGGACACAATGAAACTTAACATCTTATGTCTCAGGATGACGAGTGCAGTGGAATGCCCCACACTACTTTGTAACTCAAGGTGGTGGATGGTGTTGCTACGGTGTGTTGCTATGGTGGTCGTATCGCTTACCATCAGCACAATTTTTCTTTACGTTTAATTTGAATTTATGCATCAGCAAAAATTATCAACTATAGCAAAGGTATCCATTATAGACATAACATATTATGGCTTAATAATGAGGGCTGCTATGGATGCCTTTTGGTCTCTCTGTTTTATAAAGATACTAGCTTTTGCCCGCGGCTTCGCCCGCGTCAATAAGTTTTTCCAGACTAAAAGTACATAAAAACCTTCCCATTGAATCACTCATGTGTGTGTCTGTGTCTACCTTCATGTCATGACCTGTCATAAGTGCTTTTTTATAAGCCTATTTGACCAATAAATGATTTTATTTATTTATTTATTTTACTCTATCTATTAAAAAAACCGCATCAAAATCCGTTGCGTAGTTTTAAAGATATAAGCATACATAGGGACATAGGGACAGACAGCGGGAAGCGACTTTGTTTTAAACTATGTAGTGATTTATTGCGATGTTCTTGCTTTTACAAGTGTTACAAAAAATATTAAAACTAAATCTGTAAATGTATTTTTATAGTTGTAAAAAAAGAAATAGTAATAAATTACTTATGGCTTGTTATCAGTGGCGGTCCTTCCATACAAGCCGAAAAGCCCGGCTTGCCCTAAAATAATTTACCTAAGTACTCAAAACCAAATGTGTAAAAATAACCAACATTTTACGGTCAAAACGCTTCGAAATAATTTTCTTTACAATCTTAAAATTCCCGCGCTACGGTTCGCTGAACCAATTCGCCTCGAGCGCACTTACGGACACACCAATATACCCAGACACACACACCACCACACCCGCGCCATACACGCATTTAATATTTAATACAAAACAGCTAAGTGCGCACAAAATATACTCATCACTCTCTCTCTCGTTGGCTTTTACCTGGCTTTTCGCCGCTAAGTTTCTGCCTCATTCGCACTTATGGATAGAATACGCATCAACTACTACCACAAATGTATAGCTATAGTAAGTTTCGATAGCAATCAGTACTGGAAATTAATCCAGGCTTAATGCCTCGGGTTGCCAATTGAAAGAGTTACCTCTAATAATTGCTTTTATTCTGCATTATACTCCTAATGTAAATGCGTATTTTTTTTATTTATCATGACTGTAAGAATTTTAGTATTAATATAATTGTAATTACATATCTAATTATAATTTTTAAGGTATTGCGCTATAATTTTATTATTCAATAAGTTTTCGTCACATTTTCAGCATTAATTCCGTGGTATATTGACTCGGACCTGGCAACACCAGTTATTTGTTGTGATTGAGTGTAAATGATACATTTTGAAGTATTTGTGTTTATTAAGTGGTTTTTGAGTTATTTTAAGCATTTAAGGTGCAATAAATATGAGTGAAATTATTCTTTCTAATAGTTTATAGTATGTGAAAGGTTTGATCAGCAAGAATAAGGTAAATTTGTTAGGTTATGATGGAAAACAACAACTTTCAACTAGTTGGCGAAAGGCGCGAATGTATTTGAAGAAACATAAAAGGTATTTAGATTAGTATACAAAACTAATTATTCTCTTATTGGATGCTCTAATACGTAATACGACTATGTATCACGTTGTATTGTTGGTCTTGCATATTTTTTTCGAACGAAATAAGTGTTTGGAATGGATAAGTAGAATCTTGTAAAATTATTTAATTATTGTAGTGTTTTTACTTCGTCTTACATTATATGATACAGGTGTAATCTAAGTACTTAGTTTATCTTTAGGACAAAATCTTTTCAGAAGTTGCAATGGCTGAAAATTGTTTTTGAATAAAGGTACCTAATTTGTACAAGGTGATTAGTTGCCTCCGTGGCATAGTTGCATCGTGCGCGGTATGAATATAGCTTTCGAGGCCCTTGTTCGAGTCCCGGTATGGATTGCGGTTTTTTATTTTATTTTTAGATATTGATTTTATTTCTTACCTATAGGTGCACATTTTATATGAATCGGAAATGCGATTTTTTTAGGGCTGCTTGGGCTTGTCCTCATCCAAAACACTAGGCACGCCACTGCTTGTTATTATTTTACTAGACGAGAACCCTGCAGTCACTACAATTGCTCAATTTTATGAGACTTAACATTAAATATAGGTAGATAGGGATTGTCTCTTTTTTTTTTTAATAATTGTTATATTATTTCTATGTATGTTTAATTTATGTCAAGTGACCTTGTTGCACCTACCTTATTTATCTCTGCACCGCCCTCAGGTTGACTGGGAGAGAATGCCTTTGGCATTAAGTCCGCCTATATACTTTTGTATATTAAGTGCAAAATAAAATAAAATAAATAAATAAAATAAATATGTCAGGGTGAAACTGGCAGCCCATTATCATAATACAGCCAATGCCCACTACTGAGCAAGGGGCTTCCTCTACTGAGTGAGTTTTAGGCCTTAGTCTACCACGGTGGCCTAGTGTGGATTTGCCAATCCATACTAGGCCAGCGTGGTAGACTAAGGGCGCCATACCCTCGAAATTCTTATGGAGAATTCTCAGGTATATAGGTTTCCTCACGATGTTTTCCTTCACCGTTAAAGCGAACGATAATTGATAAACAATATACTCATAACTTCGAAAAGTCAGAGGTGTGTGCCGTGGGTTTTGAACCTCCGGACATTGTCTCGGCAGACCGTTCTATTCCCAACTAGGCTATCATCCAGCGTAGTATCATGCGACACTTTTTTAATTCAAGTATTGGTTGGAATTGCTCGTTTGCACCCTATATCATAAAAAAAAACGCTTTAATAGGTGTCGCTTGATAAAACTTGATAGACGTTCGTCTTGCCATTGAACGTCTTGTACTCAATGTTTTATAAACTTTTTAACTGAACTCTTATAAACCAAATTCTTCTGAGTCGAAAATCTACTGAATGATTGTCATGTAATTTCTCTAGACATAGGTGATTGATTCTTTATGCTCAAAGAGATGGTAATTCATGTTTACTTTTGTCCCAAATGCGCTAAAGGAGGTCACCGGGGAGGTTTTTGAGGAGGAAGCTCAAGCAGACGTTCGAGAAACAAATGATCACTATGTCCAGGAGTTGAGAGTAGGGCTTCAAATTCCGCGATACCGACATACAGGTATTCTGTGATCCCGCATAATTTTCGGTGTGGGCTCCCGCGGGATTACGGGACTGATTTAATATATTGGAAATGACACATTGGACTTGCTATGTTTTCTTCGCAAATATTTTCAACTATATAGTAATCAAATTCTTTGTAAACATTTAGTTGAAAATGGTTTTTGTTGCTATTGTGCGTCAATTGTTTTTTTTTTGTATTCGATCTTTACATTTTTATTATATGGGCACAGCAAAGTGGCACTTCTACACCTGGTAGTAAATGGAGTAGTGTCTAGAGTATATGCTAATAGTAAAACCGAAGTTACGTTAATTATTCCAATGATTTTCTCCTTATATCTTCATTGTATACGTGATTCGGCAAACATCGGGATCCCGCTAAATTGAAAATTTTCAATCTCACAAATACCTAGATTGAAGATATAATTATGCCGGATTGGAGGCCCTAGCTAAGAGCCAAAGAGCTTTGATACGTGTAAAAGTAAATTCCACACCACAAACAGTATGGTGTTAATTTTAAAGAGTATTAGATGTTTTGTAAATTATAGATCGTGTTATTTAGTTCTGGTAGTGACGCATCGACAAGATAGCGTAGAATTGCGTTACATTGATTCTTATCTTTTATTTAGTAGATTCGATGCCAGGTAGAGATATTATAAAGCTTTTAATCTAATTAAACATGATGTATTGATGTACCGATATATAAGATTAGAATAGACTTTCCTATCTGTATTATTGTTATTTAATCCATTTGGAAATTTGCTTTGCCATTTCTGTTTCTTGTGTTAGGCTAAATTATAACAACAAATAACTTTTATTACACGAATCATTAACAGCATTGCAGCTTTTAAACAACTCTTTTATTGTTTTCATGTAAAAGACTTAAATTTATGATATCATCTATTTTTAATGTAAAATCTATGCTTTAAAAACAAACCGGACAAGGGCGAGTTGGACGGGCGTGCCGAGGGTTCCGTAGAAATTTGTAGGTACCTAAGGCATCTAAATACAAATTCAATAGTTCGCCAAAATTCAATAATCAAATTTGAAGAGTTTTGTAATTATAAATTCGCTTTTTTATTATTAAATTTCATATTAACGGTGCTTTAAAACTTTGCTTCTTCCCAAATTCATGATTCTAGGTCTACGGGCGGTTGCGGACGACAACTTAGACACTTCCGTCAGAGGAAGCCCGTAGCCGTCCCCAATGCGCCGAAGATGGCCACTGCGGAGTGTTAGTTTGCATGTCGTGCGTTGTACCATAGGTTAGGTAGTTGGCTCGGCGGTCGCCCGATAGTTCCATCTCTCCGGGCGGCTCAACGTCCGGTCGTAAGGCACGGTGAACCCAACATAACCGCTTAGTCGCCACTCGCCCCTCACCTCGAAGGTTAAGTGGTAGTAATATGACAATGTCCGGAGGTTTGAAACCTAAGGCACACACCTCTGACTTTTCGAAGTTACGTGTGTATTCTATATCAAATATCGTTCGCTTTAACGGTGAAGGAAACCTGCATACCTAAGAAGCTCCTTATAAGAATTTCGAAGGTATGTGAAGTCTACCAACCAGCATTAGGCCAGTGTGGTGGACTAAGGCCTAAACCCCCTCAGTAGAAGAGGCCCGTGCTCAGCAGTGGGCAGTATAATAATACAGGGCTGGTATTATTATGATTAATATGACAATACGATACACAAAAAAAATATATAGATCTATGCGATTAAATCTAATTCGCTTTTGTCAATTCATTCATTATTGTGTAAAGGTAATATCGCAATAGGTAATGCACTATCGCAAAATTGCATTTTTTATCGCCGGACTCTACATTAGGGCCAACGCTGCTGTGGCATGCACCTCTCGACCTTCGGTGTAAAGAATAGAGTATAAGAAGGAGGGATTTCACGATAAATCGATTCGGAGTAGATTGGCCATTGCAGCACAAGACCGTAAAGGGACTCCATGTCATGAAAAACAAAAAATATTATGAAACTAAGTTTAACAAGCAAGGGCAATAATTGAACTAAGAAAGAAAGACCAAGAATGTTCTAATTGCCATGTATGTGGCCTCTCTAATGAGATCGATTTTGTTACAGACCGGGCAGTGTAGAAACTGATTATTTATGATTCATAAAATATGAGATCTAAGTATTTAGATTTTACTTTCTATAGTATGTTTAGGGGAGAAATAGATTATACAAAATATTTTACATGAGTAAGTTTTACTTAGGTCTTATTGTATTTCTTTTGTCTACCACATCAAGGTTATAGAACTGAACTTATACATTGTTTATAATTTATTTGAAAACAAGTGTTATATCGATATCGCAAAAGATTACATATCTCCGTTGTTCACAAATCAACTTCATTAATATATTTATCCTGGTTTTAAACAGACTTTCAAAAAGTACGGAAATAAACATATTTAGGTACTTTTAATATTTCACCATAATTATTGAATGTGAATGAAAGTAAAAAGGTGCATTTCAACTAAAAATAGAACACTATGACAGTCTAATTCAGTTTTCTTACACTACAAACCTAATAAAAATAATAATGCAAAGAAATTTGAATAGAAATGATATCTATTTGACACGTCACAGACTTGCCACGCTGCGTTGATTGATAAAGCAACATCACCTTGATACCCTGGGGGCATCCCCCACTAGGGCTACCAACATGTTTTGTCTGAATATAGTATTTTTGTAAAAAAAGCTACAAAAAATATAGTGCGCTTTAAAAAAATTTACTATTTTAGGGGAAGAATAAAAAGTAGATTAAGTTACATTTTTTACTCATTTGTTATATTTTATAAAAAAAATATTTTTTCCACTTCTTGCATTCTTTAATAATTTTTTGTCTTCGTTAAAATTGGCATAAGATTTATCACAGTAAAATTTTAATATAAATCAAAAGCACATTTAGTATTTAATATATATTTTTTTTTATTTTTTATTTGCATCAGACTGTTCATGTCCATATCATTATATTATTACATATTATTTTTGTTAGTAGGTTCATAAAACTATGTTAGTAACATTAACTGAAAGAGAAAGTACTTATAAAAGACAATCCCACATCAAGCCATGATGGTCTTTGCATGCAAAGCCAACCAGTGACTCATCAGCAGGGAGTCCCACTTGTCTGCCCACACGTTAACGATGGTGTTAGGGCTGCAGCGCACACGCGACATTAGCGAGGCACAGCGTTTTCTTATAATAGCGTGGAACCCGTCAACGCGCGCCTCCGCAAACATATGGGACGCGCTACAATGGCGCGGCAGCCGCATCAACACCCGGAACCCGTTATTGTACTGGATGCGGAGTGCACTGTATACCATCTGCGTGTAACCATGGACTAATAAGAGTATAGACTAACAATCCCCATACATTGAAGCGTACTTCGCTGTTTAGTACATTGAATTCAACTAGATGGCACTAAGATCCATAAAATCATTTGAAATGGTTATTTTAATGGCGCAAATGAGAGGATGGATAAAATAAACAACTATCGGTTTATCCGATAGTTATTATTACGCCTAGATGGCGCTATAAACTGTTTAGCTCACAGACTACTACAATTATTTTGAGTATTTATGGACTGCATTGGCACTTAAATATATCATTACTTTTTGTAAAGAAAACTAGGCAGGTATTAAGTTATGTGGTGCCAAGCGCCGCCGACGACACATCGTTGGCCGGTTGTTTAGCGCGTATTACAAGTTTTTTATATGGGGACACCACTTCTTTTTTGACTGAACTTTATTTTTATACTTTTGTTATATAGCTAATATAATAATACATAATATATTGGGATAGTTTCAAATATCTGCTTGTAACGGTTCCAACGCTACAAAAAAATGTTTTTTTTTTTGTATGGGGACTCCCCCTATTTTTAAACTTTTTTTATTTTTAGATTTTTTCCTACGGTTACACACAATTACGTTCCGTTCGTGTAATATTACACTCGGCGCTGGCTAGCCAGTTACTTTGCTTGAACTTGGCTTGACACGCTACCTCGTGTCTAGATATCTTTTTACACCAAAAAGGACACTAGATATTTAAAAAAAAGTATGTATTGAAAAAGTGTACGCTATTTTGGATTTCTTTGTTTTAAGGCCAATCAACCTCAAAATCGATACCTGGACATGGTTTTAGGTACAAAGGACAGATCCAAAGTTAGAATTGAAAAAGTGGCCGCCATTTTGAATTTCTTTGTTTTAAGGCCTATTGACCTCAAAATCGGTATCCTGGCATATCTTTAGTTAAAAAAGACGGATCCGATGTCAGAACTGAAATATGAGGCCGCCATTTTGAATTTATTTGTTTTAAGACCAATCGACCTCATAATCGACCTCTGGGAATGGCTTTGGGCACAAAGGGCATATCCTATATTATAATTGAAAAAAGTGGCCAATATTTAGGCTTCTTTATTTTTAGGCCAATTAATTAATAAACTCACGCCTATTATCCCCGAAGAGGTAGGCAGAGGCGCAACTAGTGCACCCACGTTTCGCCGTTATTCCGTCCCATGATGTGATAGGGGGCGAGCCTATCGCCATATCGGGTACAAATTCCAGACTCCGAGCTGATACTGAATAGAAAAACTCAATATCACTTTGCCCGACCCGGGGATCGAACCCGAGACCTCAGCTTTGCAGTCGTACTGTAATACAACTACGCCACCGAGGCAGTCGCAGTTGCAGTTTTAGGCCAATTAACGTCAAAATCGATACTTGAGCATAAGAAAAGTGGTCGCCATTTTGAACTTCATTGTTTTAAGACTGATTGGATTTAGATAGATATTTGGGCTTGTCTTTAGCCAAATAGAATAATTAATCGAGGTTGGAATTTTAAAAATTGCATTTCATGTTAATTTTTTTTGTGTAAGGGCTATTGGTTTTAAAATCAAAATACGCTGGACATGACTATAAACTATAGTAGGTAATATGGCCACCATCAAAGCTTGTCCAATTCTCTTCAATAACGATATCACAGCTTTGCTATATCGCAAAATAAATAAATTGTCTTCGAATTTTAGAAGACGAAGTTCGAAGTCTTCTTGGCCTGTGGCAGCAAACAGGAAATAAAGGAAATGGTTCTGTGAAAGCATCAAAATTGGTGACAAAATTAGGGAGTCGTTAACCTTCATTTGAAATATTGCTATAAGCATAAGTAGCCGCGTAGTAGAAATGATCTTACCATATTTTCTTATCGTCCCCCATATCGTTTTGCCTTGTTAGGTGACCATTTAATTATTGTACCCCTTTTCACCAGACTTAAAAGGCTACTTGGTTGATTACCTTATTGATTTTTAAAAGTATTTAATTTTGATGTGAAAATATATTTCAATTTTTTCTATAATGGAAGGCAGTCCAAAAAATGTATTTTATAAATTCAGGGGATACAGTTTGGTGTCGCTGCTATGTAGCATCTGTTATTACACCATCTATTGCTATTCTAATTATTCATTTTCATGTAATTTTTAAAAACTAAGCCATTAAAATAGTGTAAAATGTAGTTGAATAAAGTCAAACTATTGACATAACTTTGAAATTATTAACATAATGTGGGATGAACAGAAGTGAGCCAAGCAAGAAAGATTTTTTTTAATTTTCAATATCCCACACTTCTGAAAGTCAGAAGTTTGCTTAATTTTACAATAACACTGGTTTCTGCAACGGGTGGTTATAATAAATTATTAAAATGCACATGAAGAAGTGTTAACAGCTCACAGTTGTGGTCTCAACTAACTTGAAAATATTGAATAGTAAGCTACCGTTGCTATTTCAAACAAATCTGTTTCTGGAAGTCAATCTTCTATGAAACTTCTACACTTTACAGGCTGTATGGTTGATGGAAGACTTTGAAAACAAATAATTAATCCAACATGGTGCTCATTTTTATCACAATTAAAACGAATCATTATATTGTGGTTAAAGGCATGCCCAAATATCGATTTTAAAGCTAATGGGCCCTAAAACAAGTTCAAAATAGCGGTGCCTTCTCAATTCTAACATCGGATGTGCCTTTTATAGATAAAAGCTAAAAAATTACTTGATATCGATTTTGAGGTCAATTGGCCTTAAAACGAAGAAATTCAAAATGCCGGCCACTTTTTCGATTCCGGCATTGGATCTGTCTTTTATAATCAAAGATATACCCAGCTATCGATTTTGAGGTCAATTGGCCTTAAAACAAAGAAATTCACAATGGCGGCCTCTTTTTACAATTCCGACATTGGATCCATCTTTTGTAACTAAAGATATGCGCAGATATCGATTTTGCGGTCGATTGGCCTTAAAACAAAGAAATTCAAAATGGCGGCCACTTTTATCAATTCTAGCCTTGGATCCGTCTCTCGTAACCAAAGATATTCCCAGCTAACGATTTTGAGGTCAATTGGCCTTAAAACAAAGAAATTCTAAATGGCGGCCACTTCTTTCAATTCTAACATTGGATCTGCCCTTTAAGCCTAAAAGCCTAAAAAATACTATAATAATCATGTAAACTTAACATAACCAACTGACTTTTGTAAGCTGATGCATCGCACATGCAAAATATTTGGTAAAAAATCAACAAAATCACGTTGATCCCCGGTTGTCGCTAAACAAGTGAACCTTGATAAAATAGCTTGTGGCTCTGACATCGTCCCTGACGCGCCCCTAATTTAGGTGAAAAAGTATCTGAGCCTCCTCAATAGGTTCCGAGATATTGACCATGCGAAATTTTACCCACTGTGATATTATCTGTTTGGTTTTTGTATATTCAAATTAGAAGAAATCACGCACAGCAGAACTCGCTGTGCCCATACCTAGCGTCTCGCCCGGCACCCGCGCGCGTGGTGCGGGGCAGTGTGTGAAGCGCCTTACTGCCATCTGTTGTATGTCCATTCTAATGCTAAACTATTTTGTTTTACGGTACAATGCCACCTAACGGGACATTTTTGAAACCCGGCAGATGTTGAAGTTTCCAGGCTAATTATCAGCGCTATCTAGCAATAAGCCGGGATTTTGCACTTTTTCAGGTGAACGCTTCAATGTATGGGGATCGTCAGTCTATACTCTTATTAGTCCATGGTGTAACTAACCCACAGACTGCACGTGTAAAAGGACTGGCAGTATGCTTTAAAGAGCGTTACCTTAACTTGTTTAGTACAACGTGCAAATCTGCATGCCAGCATATTGCATCGGATACACAGCGCCCTCCGCTCCCTCTCGATATCAAAATAATCATTAAGATCTTCGGAGATATATACTTGCTCTGTTCTTTTTTTAGTTTTAGTCGTCGAAACATCTAGAAGTCAAAGGAACGAGTCTATACAAGTCAATTTTATTTTATTAGTTTTAGTGTCGCAAAATCATTGATGTATTGTACTGAAATATAGTATTTTCGCGTACTTATATACTTCTTCAACAGTATATAGTACGCAGTCCCGAAATACAATACTATACAGGGTCATCATACCTACTACAAAATCCCAGTTGTTGTAGGTATTCCATTTTTTTTATCATTTTGTAGTTTAGTGCGAATATGGTGTGTGCGTAAGTGTAAAAGACGTGTGAAAGTGCCCTTAGGGGCCTAATTACTGAATAAATGATTTGAATTTGATTTGTATTTCTGACTGAAACTGTAATGTTACTGCTGCGACGAATTCTTCTAGAGCAGTCATAGTGGCACTAAGCAAGATTTCTTGTCCAAAATAGCTCAGTGCCTAAAGACAAAAGTCTTCTATCAATGCGTGTTACCAGTGATGACATACGGCACTGAGACGTGGCCTCTGACTATGGGCTGCCTAAGACGGCTCACGGTTACTCAGCGAGTTATGGAAAGGGCTATGCTAGGTGTTTCTCTACGCGATCGAATCAGAAATGAGGAGATCCGTAGAAGAACGAAAGTCACTGACATAGCCCAACGGATAAGCAAGTTGAAGTGACAATGGGCAGGGCACATAGTTCGAAGAACTGACGGCAGATGGGGAAAAAAAGTTCTCGAGTGGAGACCACGTACTGGCAAGTGCAGCGTCGGCCGTCCACCTGCAAGATGGACCGATGACTTGGTAAAGGTCGCAGAAACGCGCTGAATGCAGACCGCTTTTGACAGGACCATCTGGAAAGCTTTGGGGGAGGCCTATGTTCAGCATTGGACGTCATGTGGCTGACGATGATGATGATGAGTCATAGTGGCATAAGTGGCGGGTAAACTTAAAGTTACATTTTATTGATATTCATTTTGTTCGAAACTTGCACTTTTTTATTTTACATCTATGGATAAAATAACTTAATGGAAAGTGTTTTTTTTCAGCGAGATGAGTATGTGGCTTCATTTATTAACGTAATGTCAAAATGACCCAGTATACTATATTACGGTTGGCAACCCTATACCCCACTGACAACTACCCTGCAATTAACCACAATAAATATCAAAATCACATACCTAACATTCCACGGCGATGTGACGCAAACTTTAACACTTTCGGTTTAACTATTGATGGCTATTGACTGTAATATGAATATATATCCTAGGACACTATTTCTTATATATCTAAGCATATAACATTTATCATGCATGATAATGACATATAGATTGTGATGATAAAAAATTAATTATTAACACTTTGATTACTTGTTAACACTTTGATAGTTGAATTACTTTGATAGTGTTGAAATTAAACTATTATAACCAGTGCCGGATTAAGACAACTTGATGCCCTAAGCAATTCACGCCTGTGGGGCCCCCTACCATAAGTAATTTTTTTGTGCTATTTCTGGTGCCCCCAAGTCGTGATGCCCTAAGCAATTGCTTAATTTGCTTATGGGCTAATCCGGCACTAATTATAACGGATTTTATCGCGGTTTTTTATTTTATTTTTCTCCCGACGTTTCGAAGGCTTTTCAGCACTTCGTGGTCACGGGGCGGACTGAGGTGTAGGTGGTCCGAAAAGTTAGTATTACAAAGCTACCTTCAATTTACATTTATACTATTTAAGATGTTAGTCATTGTTTGCGGTCCGGTCTACACAGAAAGAGCTCACAATGTCTTGAGGTCTGGCAGCAGGTCTTTTGGGGCCTGATTTAATTAGATGTATTACCGGGTCCCAGGCTGGTGCAAGTTTCGTGATCACGAAGTGCTGAAAAGCCTTCGAAACGTCGGGAGAAAAATAAAATAAAAAACCTCGATAAAATCCGTTATAATAGTTTAATTTCAATGACTAACATTCGCGTAAACATAAGGAATCATTATACTTTGATAGTGATTTCGGGTTCAGCAATACACGTTCTTTGTGATGATGTAGGTATGCAAAAAGATAGGAAATGTTTCCGCAGGGTGTCTTCTTCAGCGTCGGTAGCCCAGTAGGGAGATGAAAGGGTTTCAATGTAGCGGTCGTATATATGATCCTAGATGGCACACGCTTCTTACTTTTCAAATTATTCTTTGTTTCCAATGTTAGTAATATCACTGGCTTTGTTGGTGAAGTAAAATGTCATGAAAAACCTGAGTACCTGGGAATTCTCCATAAGAATTTCGAAGGTATGTGAAGTCTGCCAACCCGCACTAGGCCAGCGTGGTGGACTATAGCCTTAACCCTCTCAGTAGTAGCGGACGCCCGTGCTGAGCAGTGGGCAGTATGTAATACATTTTTTGCATTGCATAATTAAATTAGATTTTTAGAAAACGACATAAATATTTTGAGTAACTAATTTAAGTAAATTTATTGGGCGCTTCCGTACCCCAATGGCCTTAAAAATTTGACCACCTGTTAACCTTTTAAAGTACTCTCTTCTCATCGTTCCAGTATTTTCACCGTCTATTCTTCGGGCCATCTAAGTGTTGCTAGCGGCTTCGCGCTTGTAGGTACATAGTCTTTCCCGGGCTAAAGCTTCATATAAATTAAAAACACTGTAACTGTCCACAGCGCAATCATGAAAATCTATTACAAAAATGGGATTAATTAAATCCAATGCTTCCACGGAAGCAATTTATATCGGGATAAAGGTAGCCTAGATTATGTTACTCCAGGACATTGTCTGCCTTTGTCAATTATCCAAATCCGTTCAGAGGTTTCTGCGTTTACTTCCAACAAACATACAACATCTTCACAAACTAGCAATCACAATATTAGTCCGTGATATTTTTGTGTGAATCTACTTAGTACAACATACAATGCCTTTTATCTCCGAAGAGGAAGGCAGTGGTGCAACTAGGGAACCCTGTGTTCACTAAGTCTGTTCCGTCTCATGATGTGATAGGGGGAGAGCCCATTGCCATATCAGGCACAAATTTCCGATTTCGGCCTGACACTGAGCAGAAAGACTCCATATACTAACATTGCCCGATGCGGGCTTCGGCCTACTACAATCCGAGCGAAAAATAAAAAAATGAAAGGATATTCATTATTCAGTAGGTATCTACCCGCATTAGGTCAGCGTGGTAGACTAAGGCCTAAAACCCTCTCAGTAGTAGAGGAGGCCCGTGCTCAGCAGTGGGCAGTATGTAATATAGGCCTGGTATAGTTGTTTTATTTCAAACAACAATATTCTAAGTACTTATACGAAATGAATTCTGGAAAATTAACACCATACTCTTGTTCCAGACGTTACACCTTCGAGCAGCACGGAATGAAAGAACCTCTGAAAGACTTTTCGAATCGGAGCACCGCCCGCTCTTAGAATTTCTGCGGTGTTATCATCCTTGTTCGCTGCCTTGTTGTATTTGAGCTGTGCAAAAGCCATCCTAATGTTGCATAAGATGAATTTTTGAAAGATTTTTATGTGTTAGTTATATTCTTATACTTCCCAATAATTTAATTGTTTTATCAGAAACCGCAAGTCTACGCTGTTTTTACTCTACTGCGATACTTATAGAAACTATACTTACTAAAGATGCTATTAACTTCAAATAATATAACATTTTACGTTTAATGATACAATAGATTAAATATGAAATCCTCCTAGCCAGTTTCGGCCACGGCGGCCAATCTCAACGGAGATCAGCCAGGTACGCAGGAGATATTATAGTGCACAAGTGTGTGCGCAATACACAGGTGCACTCGCTATTCCTTCACTCTCATAGTCCGGTGAGACGGCAATCCAACATGACCGGAGAGAGATCAGGCGCAGGACCAACGGCTTTACGTGCTTTCCGAGGCACGGGGGTATCACACCGCCAACTTCCTGACTCCGAGCTGCGACTGAGTAAATTTTAAGATGGAAAAACCCAGTCACAATTTTTTTGGCTCGACCCGGGATTCGAACCCCGGACCTCAGCGCGCAAATCGTACTCGTAATGCGTACGCAATACCACTACGCCACCGACGCAGTCAGATTCAATATACAGAGATCGCATCACATTGTAATCTCAAATAAAAAATATTTAAAGTAGTTAAGTGCGTTTAGAAAGTTGGAAGTGCATAGTTATCACATACATAGGTCATAGTAGGTTACTTTTAGAGTCAGTCCTAGATAAAATATTCGAAGAATTTTCGCAAAAACTCTAATTGATCTATTTATTTATTAAACACATAACAGGTTACAATTATCACAAATTATTATGCTTCAAACATAATATTATATATGTCGGGACAGGAAGGAAGTATAAAAAGGAATTGTCATTTTTATTAATCTCATTGAGGGTGTCTGAATATATTACGTCGGGTAAGACTAAATAAAAATCGTGTTGAATTCTCGGAGCGACAGTTGGGTGCATAAAAGGGGTGCGCAATCATTTGAAGGAACAGTCTTGGTCCGTCGTCATTAAGTTCGGTGGTGTTGTAAGTAGTTGGGTGCAGTTCAATACTATGTGGTAACTATGGTGGTGTTCATATCGGTCAGTGCTTAGTAAAGCGGTTACTATGTTATTTCGAGTTGTTACTAGGTGAGTTGATTATAATCACTTAACCAAACGGTTAAGTAATTGTCTCGATATGCAGTGTGTTATAATAACCAAAGTTAATAACTATTCCTGACGTGGTATTGTACTCTGTGAACAGTTTATTACGCAATAATTGACCAACGAACAATAAATAGCGAGTTAAAGAGAATTCATTTGTGACTTTTATTGTGTGAACCTACGTGTATCGATATCGGCCGTCACTGTCTCCGACATCAGAAGGTGGGATGAGCCTATTCCCGCAGATATGTGAAATGCAATTAATGGTACTATGGAGAAGCTATTTAAGTACCCGCAATTTACATGAAGAAAAAAATTGCATTGAGTAATGTCGGAATAAGAACAAGACTACAATGTGAATAGTGACAACGTGTGAAATATAACTATCGCATGGTCATTTGTGATTTTATGTGCATACGACTTCGAATGAAAGAGAATCGCGTGTGTACCGCGATTGAACTGTTGGTGTTCAAACGTTCCTGTTGGTGCTCAAGCGTTCCGGTAGATGTGCTGCCGTATGGTGCGTCGTAGTTGGTGTCCCAGACATGACTGTACGGTTGTCTAGTACCGGTTGATGCTAACTATTGCATCGCGTATCATGTGTGGCTATATATGAAGACAGATATGCTTACTGCAGCACTACGGGAAGTTTGGTATCGTATGACCCATAATCCTTATTTGAAGGTTATGGTTTCCTTTATTATTATTTTTTGGTTATCTCTAAAAACATTGGAATTTCGTTTAGTAATCATGTACCTTGTTCTTGTACGTAACAATCTATTTGTGGAAGTAAGTCAAGTACCGTATAGTGTAAAAAGAAAAGTATAGCCATTTTCTTGTGTAATTCGCATAGTGGATGTGTTTTGTGTCAATAAGATTGCTGTCCAGATATAATGTTAGTGATATTTGACTTGTTGAGTACTTATGAAGGTTCAAATATTTTCCGTTAAATGACAGTTTTAAGTACAAAATATCGTTCATGGCTTCAATTGGTAAAACTTTTAATTTCTACTACTAACTACTTAGCATAAAAAGATTCCTTAAAGGGAAGTCCTACCGTAATTCAACTTATGTGATTTCTTTTATTTCTTGGTAACCTTTACAAATGTTGAGATCTTGTTTAATAGGGCATGTGCAGCCATGGATTAACGAGCTATTCGTGGTTTATGTTAGTACAGAACCGTCCTTAAACTTAAGGACAAGTAGGTACCTGTTGTTGGAAACTATGACTGTGCATAGCATTGGTTTACAAAAGTGATCTAGGTGTATAGTGTTGGGTCTGAAGGATTGCTAGCCTTCCATGGTCAATGTTTCCCATTGTTTAAAATTTTTGAATTAAGACCGAGACGTGCGATAATTTTGTGATTGTCCTCATATTAAGATAACTACTGAATTCCCGCTCAAAGATTGATGCGTGACTTGATTTAAGTTCAGGATAGGGTGAACGGTTTGATGCTGTTGCGATATTTTTGATTGCAGGAACTGGAGATCCTTGCAGGGAGTACTTAAAGTATTCAGCGTTAGAAGACGCCGTAAGCTGTGACTACTGAAGAGCCTCTGCGGGTTCCTTTGGTGGATCTGACATTAACAGCGGTGATAGAGGATTTGGACATCAGGAGTTTGAAGATTCTTGCACTCTGGTGAGAAGTTTTCATTTTGTTGTGTTGAGTTTTTTTTTTTATTTGTCCCTGCGATTGATTGTGGAAAAGCCTGAAAGTGAAGTAGTGATTGAAACGTTCAACGCTAGAACAAAGTAGATGAGCCTGCTCTCGCAATAAATCTGTGTGGTGAATGTTCCAGTAAAATATCTCGAAAAGGATCTTTGTGGTTAAAATCTTGTACAAGATCTATGTGGTTAAGGACGGCTGTGTGATCAAGTCCATGTGGTTAAGGACGGCTGTGTGATCAAGTCCATGTGGTTAAGGACTGCTGTGTGATCAAGTCCATGTGGTTAAGGACTGCTGTGTGATCAAGTCCATGTGGTTAAGGACTGCTGTGTGATCAAGTCCATGTGGTTAAGGACTGCTGTGTGATCAAGTCCATGTGGTTAAGGACTGCTGTGTGATCAAGTCCATGTGGTTAAGGACTGCTGTGTGATCAAGTCCATGTGGTTAAGGACTGCTGTGTGATCAAGTCCATGTGGTTAAGGACTGCTGTGTGATCAAGTCCATGTGGTTAAGGACTGCTGTGTGATCAAGTCCATGTGGTAAAGGATGGCTGTGTGATCAAGTCCATGTGATAAAGGATGGCTGTGTGATCAAGTCGATGTGGTTAAGAATGGCTGTGTGATCAAGTCGATGTGGTTAAGAATGGCTGTGTGATCAAGTCGATGTGGTTAAGAATGGCTGTGTGATCAAGTCCATGTGGTTAAGAATGGCTGTGTGATCAAATCGATGACGTGACTTCGACCAGTCTTATATTGTGAAAATAGTAAATAAATTACAATCTGCTCACTATATGTGTCTTGTGTCTTGTGTATCGTGTTGTAACTATAGCGTGATCATCCTCCACTGGGTCTGAATCATTGTAGCAAATTTGGTCCTGATGGTAAACAAGCATAACTGAAATAGTGATTGTAGTAGTTAGGAAGAGTCTTAATGTAAGGTCAGAATAGGCCGAGCGATGTGATGCTGCTGCGTATATTTTCTGTTTGCAGGCATTGGAAATTACTGCTGGTGGTGCCGAGTGTGACGTGTCTACTCCGGTTCGAATACAGTGTGCAGTGCAGTGCAGCTACTGAGCCGCTTCCGAGGGAAGATTGCTGCTGATCGTCAGTGGCACTGATCTCCGTTTAGATAAGAATTGTTTGCATTGTATACAGTTCTAATAACTATTGGACAGCTGTATCCTTGAGAGTTTGTTACCGTCACTACTTCTCTCTTGTTAGGAGGTACTAGGAAGTGATGGCGGAAGGGCGATTTGGGGGTGCTGTCTATTTTGTAAAACATACGTAAGAGAACGATCACATGTCAGGAGTATCATGTCACTATACGTGATTTAACTGAATTTTAAAATTAGATTTGTTTCTTAAATCCCTTGCACTTAGGGAGACACATTGCGAGCTTTTCCTTAACGTTTGAACAATGGAAGCAACTGACTACAGTAACTTGTGTAAATGGTTACAGCGATAACTTTCTTTGCCTATCGATTATGGTCACTGGTATGACTGCAGAAATAATTCTAAATTCATGACAGCATTAATTCCTAAGTTTTAAAATTTTGGTTGGGTTCTTACACTTTAATTGGAATTTTAAATTGTCATTTAATTATTCGGTGTTAAATTTTCATGAAGCGTGCGTTAGCGAAAAATGCTTGAAGGTTAAGTTTTGAGATAATCAATGAAATTGTAGCAGAGACAAGTGGAAATGACAGTAATTAAGTTTGCATGATGATCTGAGAGTGGACTTTAGTAGTCCGTTGGGAATCGGTATTTACTGTGTAAGCAATCCGTGGTTGTGCGTTGCGCGGGTGGTTCTGGCGGTGGTTTGGTTTCAAAGGAAGCCATAGAGTGCGGAAGAGATGAGAGTAACTAGAGGTTACTGGCAGAGGTCACATGCAGGGCTTAATTGGTTAGATTATGTGGTTTGCATTTGGCAATCGAGACGGACCTTCATCCATTTTTGGTACTAACTATGTTGTTTTGAAGAGTGTTGTTAAGTTTACGTGATGATCGTACTTTGTCATTCAGAGTAACACACGAGGACGTGTGTCTTACCAGAATGGCCGTGTCGGGACAGGAAGGAAGTATAAAAGGGAGTTATCATTTTTATTAATCACATTTTTGGTACTAACTATGTTGTTTTGAAGAGTGTTGTAAGTTTACGTGATGATCGTACTTTGTGTCATTCAGAGTAACACACGAGGACGTGTGTCTTGCCAGAATGGCCGTGTCGGGACAGGAAGGAAGTATAAAAAGGAATTGTCATTTTTATTAATCTCATTGAGGGTGTCTGAATATATTACGTCGGGTAAGACTAAATAAAAATCGTGTTGAATTCTCGGAGCGACAGTTGGGTGCATAAAAGGGGTGCGCAATCATTTGAAGGAACAGTCTTGGTCCGTCGTCATTAAGTTCGGTGGTGTTGTAAGTAGTTGGGTGCAGTTCAATACTATGTGGTAACTATGGTGGTGTTCATATCGGTCAGTGCTTAGTAAAGCGGTTACTATGTTATTTCGAGTTGTTACTAGGTGAGTTGATTATAATCACTTAACCAAACGGTTAAGTAATTGTCTCGATATGCAGTGTGTTATAATAACCAAAGTTAATAACTATTCCTGACGTGGTATTGTACTCTGTGAACAGTTTATTACGCAATAATTGACCAACGAACAATAAATAGCGAGTTAAAGAGAATTTATTTGTGACTTTTATTGTGTGAACCTACGTGTATCGATATCGGCCGTCACTGTCTCCGACATATAAAACAAATTGCTGGACAATAATTATAACCCAAAACATGTTTTTTTTTTAACGCGGGCCTATCGGCCAGTAGCCTGACAAGAGTCGGCTTTTCTGGCCACACCGGACTTTTGGGTGAACGCAGAAGGCGCTCGTAACCATTGGAATTTAAGCGACCACGCTGAGGGCGACCCACTAACGGGTCACGAACCTCGGCTCAGGGCGGCCACTGAGAGGATAAGACATCATCGTTTGGGGAATCTGGTTTCGAACCTAATCCTATTCATTGTGTTGATCGTACTCTTCGGCACGCGGGCCGGAACTGCTAAGAGAGGTCAGGGTGACGGGGAACGCGGCGAGGTCCTCGACGGCGAGGACGGAACTGCGGTGTTGTGGAGTGTAAGAGTTTTAGGAACTCGTGCTTACGGCGGATGGCCAGAGTTATATCGTCCTCTGGGTCGGTCAGAAAACATGTGTTCCAGAAAGTAATTATAAGTAAAGTTACACATTGCAAAGTTGAATAGGTTCTTATGTAAATAGAGAAACAAGTAACATTGACATATACAATATTATATGAGGTTTATGAGATATAAATCTTTGAGGATATGGTGAATTTCTCGTTTATAAGAATTGATGTTATTGTTAAACAAGTCTAAATTAGGATTATCTTTGCTTAACTTGTTGTATTATCTACACATATGTATAATGGGATTATAGAAAGAAGTATTATTACGGTAAACTTTAAGGGAGAAAGTATTGGGCTGCGGCATCTTAGATTAGTATTAATATTTCAATAAGATAGTAAGGTCATTTGTGGGCATCTTAGATTAGTATTAATATTTAAATAAGGTAGTCATCTGTACATCAATGACGTTTTTAATGACATAAGTAATTTAACAAATATCAAAACAAATGGTAATAAAATCTAAAGTTCGTGATTTAACATGTTATCTATAAACAATGACGATATTAGAATTTTAGGAAATATTATCGAATTTTATCAAATGTACAGTCAGCAGCATAAGTAGCTGAACAAACTCAAAATTTTAAATCGTCTATACAAGCGTTCAGTTAAACTGACACATTATTTAAATCGTCTATATAAGCGTTCAGTGAAACTGACACATTATTTAAAATCGTCTATATAAGCGTTCAGTTAAACTGACACATTATTTTAAATCGTCTATATAAGCGTTCAGTGAAACTGACACATTATTTAAAATCGTCTATATAAGCGTTCAGTGAAACTGACACATTATTTAAAATCGTCTATACAAGCGTTCAGTTAAACTGACGCATTATTTTAAATCGTCTATATAAGCGTTCAGTTAAACTGACGCATTATTTTAAATCGTCTATATAAGCGTTCAGTTAAACTGACACATTATTTTAAATCGTCTATACAAGCGTTCAGTGAAACTGACACATTATTTAAAATCGTCTATACAAGCGTTCAGTTAAACTGACACATTATTTAAAATCGTCTATACAAGCGTTCAGTGAAACTGACACATTATTTAAAATCGTCTATACAAGCGTTCAGTTAAACTGACGCATTATTTTAAATCGTCTATATAAGCGTTCAGTGAAACTGACACATTATTTAAAATCGTCTATACAAGCGTTCAGTTAAACTGACACATTATTTTAAATCGTCTATATAAGCGTTCAGTGAAACTGACACATTATTTAAAATCGTCTATACAAGCGTTCAGTTAAACTGACACATTATTTTCCTCGTTTGAAGTACAGTAGATCTCTTTTTATTTATTTTTGTGAAGAGAAAAAAAGATTAGTAAGAACACAAAAGTATGTAAGCAATATAAAAATTTGAATTTGTTCAGTTACTGGTGCTGCTGGCTGTATATTGTGCGTTATGGTATTTTATCAGAAAATTATCAACATGCGTTTTGCGCTACTGATTTATTTTTACTATTCATTTAGTTGTAAAAAAATGTAAAGAAATGACTAATTTAAATAATTACCTATATTTTGGAATTAGTCAGATAAACTTAAATACCAATACAATGAATACGAAAGCGATAGATCCATGCTGTATACTCTACATAGGTAATGTCTAAACTCTAAAGTATAAATGAGCAAGGTTTTATACTCCCGAGTTGATTCGTAAGACCGGTCAAACCAACTTTACCGTTCCATTCACCCCCCGGTGGTGGTAGCGATCAAGCGAATTTGAATTGACAATGAATTGTAGCGTTCCGTAAATCAAATTTACTAGGTAAATTGCTCATATTATACAACTAGCTTTTGCCCACGGCTTCGCCCGCGTTAATAAGTTTTTCCGGGCTAAAAGTACATTAAAACCTTTCCGTTGAATCACTCTATCCAACACATTTATCTGGATAAAGATTAATATTATGACGTTGATACAACTCTTAACAAATAATGCATTAATTTCGACCAAATTTGATTACCATAAAAACGGTTCTAGTGAGTTAATCTTAAAAGATAGACACATACTGTCGCGGACATTTTTTTAGATCATTTCAAGAGGAATAATTCTTTCATACATATATTTTTGGTATCTTGAACCGTTTTCGCAGCGCACGCAATGGAAGCCCTCAAGGATGAATAATTTTCCCCGTTTTTTTCACATTTTCCATTATTTCTTCGCTCCTAATAGTTGCATCGTGATGTTATATAGCTTAAAGCCTTAATGGTCTATTCAACACAAAAAGAATTTTTCAATTCGAACCAGTAGTTCCTGAGATTAGCGCGTTCAAACATACAAACAAACAAACAAACTCTTCATCTTTACAATATTAGTATAGACTAGTAGTGCTCGCGGCTCCGCCCGTGAAAGAGTTTTTCCGGGACAAAAATATTTTCCCGGGACAAAAAGTAGCCTATAGCACTCAGGAGTTATGTAGCTTCCTATTAGTGAAAGAATTTTCAAAATCAGTTCAGTAGTTGCTGAGATTAGCGCGTTCAAACAAACAAACTCTTCAGGTTTATAATATTAGTATAGATTAGCTCCCGATAAAGTGACATGCACGCTCCGCCAATCGACAATGAGCGAATGCGACACGGGTTAGCCCTGTGAACTCTGTCATGCAGGCTGTACACTACTCGCGAAGTTACCTCGACGAAGTACTCTTCGAAGTTGACCGAAGTCCGAACTCTGTGACTACTCGTGCAACTTCGCGAGGAGCTCAGTCGCCCGGCGCCTGCACGACAAGTCTTCAAACTTCGAGACACTTCGAGTCCTTTGACTCGGGCGCAAAAACCGACAACGACTGGAAGTCGCCCGAGGCGAGCTGAGGTTGCACGAAGCGAACTGAAGTGCCCTTCTACACTATCGTATTCGGTCAACTTCAATCAACTTCGCGAGTAGTGTACAGCTGGCATCACGGAGTTGCGCGGAGAGAGAAATGGTGGACCGCAAATCAGAGTGCGCATTGCCGTTACGAGAGTGGCAACTACGAATATGAATTTTCGATAACTAATGTCTTTTACTTTTTAACAATAAACATTTCCTGTTTCTGATTATCAGCGCAGGTTTCACTTGATTATATTATTTATTTTTTCACATTATTTTGACTTAATATCGAAAAAGAACCCCAATTTTCAATCGAAAAATATCAGATTAAAAAAAAAAAACGTATATAAACAATAACCAATGTGTTACAAAGTACGCCGTAAAAAATATATTTAATTATCTAATCCAAAAATATTGTCAACCCTAGTAAGCTGTCATGTCATGGAACCAGATTATTTAACAGAAAGGCCTACGTACCCTATTTTACCTAATAATAGTCTACTTTTATAGTTTTTCTATTTTTAATTCATAAAAGTTTGCTACCTTAATACAAGGACCCAAGTACTGGCTTTAAAAATGTCAAGTAGGAAAAAAAATATGTTGTTAATTTCAAATCTTCTGATCGATATCCTACAACTGTTTCGAGTTTTTTCCAACATTTTTTGCAAAATAACGAACCTTTCTAACATGGAACATTACGATATGATGTTATGCGTATGCCATGAAGATAACGATGCAATTTGGGAAAAGCAAACCCTTTTAAATACCAAACTTATTTTAATGTTCTTTAAAATAAAGTAAGAAGGCAAACAACAGAATGAAGGCATATAAAATTTATTTTTGAAGTTTTAAAAAGCACCTACCTATTACTTCGATGCAAAACTATTGCACGACATAAAATCATTGCGCTTTATTAACAGGCGTTTACAGCAAGTAAATATCTAGTATCTAATCTTAATTACCTACCTATTAGGTTCTTTTTACTTTATTTATATTATATGCGGCGTTCGGCCGCAGGAGTTAGTGTAGAGAGAGAAGAGAAAAAAATAAGGTGTAAGTAGGTACGTGGTACGAGCTTTATTTTAGCACCTCTGCGTTACTCTCGGTTCGGTTTGCTGGTGGTATGCAAACGAGAGTCACTGGCCTGCGGGGACTCTGATTCAGCGAACGGCACGACGCTGATGCACGTGGCTGGCTCCGGCAACAGCTCGCCGAGCAGATGGTGTGGCCACGTGGTCTGCGCAGCGGTGGTGAGGTGGTCGGGGTTAGCACACCCGACTGCGATGGTGATGGTGAGCACGTGGCGGGGCAGCTCCCGCGACGATAATTGTGCGCACGTGGTCGGGGTTAGCACCCGTGACGGCTGTGGTCCACGCCTCGCCGTAGAAACCACGGCGGTCAGCACCGCACCGTGTGAGCCTGGAAACAGAATCCCAGCGGGTCGGAATGCAAGCTAGGCTTATATTCCGCGCCAGCGACTCGTCATAGCGCACGAGCCCAGGTACACATAATACACTGGTAGCGGTTAGTAGGTACTATTGGCACACTCACTCCAGCGGGAACAACGGTATGTGTAGCACGTAGTTAGATAAGTCGTGGTGCCACGGCGAAGACGATTGCAAAAGAAAGGGCGCATGACAGTGCACGCTTATTTATACGGGCGCCATACTAGACAACAGCGGTTTCGATTGGTAGTTAAACTAACCGTAAACCATAGACAGTTTACGGAGAGTGTTAACGTTATTTGCAACGTTACATATAGATAAAAAATAAACATAGAATCCTATATTATGATTTTTATACATGTTAGTAGCCATGTAGTGCCTGGGTAATGTTTTATATTTTTATGGAAACATCCAAAAAGAAACAGTCGAAAGCAGGATTTGAACCCGCGACCTCCAGCGTACCGTGCCGGTGCTCTGCCAACTGGGCTATTTCGACCCTACCTAGTACCTTCATCTGCCCAATTTCAAGTACCCAATTTTTTTTATATCTTTAAAGGAGATGCCAAGCGACATCTGTTAGCAATTTTTGCAAAGGAGTAACGCTGAGTTAGCAGTTGTTACATTATTTTGTGGCCATCAAAATATATCGTTACGTGGTCATCGCGACGATGGTAAATGGTTCAGACATGACAGCGTGGTAGCCGATGAAGGAAATTTTAGAGCCCTTTTAAAATTCCATATAGATTCAGGCGATACTGCATTGCAGCAATATTAAGAATCTGTATAATCCAACGCTACGTAGTAGGCAAGACTGTAAAAAACGAGTTGATAGATGTTTGTCAAGAAATCATTCAGGAAATCATTTTACAGAATGTGCGGGAAGCTATTTTTTTTTCAATTTTGTTCGGTGAAACAACAGATACCTATATCACAGCTGAGCCTATCATTTCGATATTTTCATAATCATATTATAAATGACCATTGTGTAACTTTCTGTGATACATATGATGCTCTTAGACGTGAAAAAAAACAATTCATAGAGTCTCGATTGACAGGTGTAGCATTGGCGAAAATTTTTGTACCAAAAATTTAGGTTTAACATGGAGTGTGTTTATGGGTGTGTGGGTATTGGAACTGACAGCTGCTCGATTATGGCATCAGAAGCGAATGGTACAGTGCAAGAATTGACGAAAATAGCCATTCACGCCACACGCTGCCCGTGCAACAACCATGCACAGTCACCAGTATAAGTAGCTGAACAAATTCAAAATTTCAAATTGCCTACATAATTTTGTGTTCTTGCTAATCTTTTTTTTCTCTTCACAAAGATAAAATAAAATAGATTTACTTTACTTCATACGAATAATTTTTTTTTCAGTTTAACTTAACGCGTATATAGGCGATTTGAAATTTTAATTTTGTACATATATTTATGCTGCTGTGTGGACGATAGCCTAGTTGGGAATGGAAAGGTCTGCTGAGACAATATCCGGAGGTTCAAACCCAAGCCACACACCTCTGACTTTTCGAAGTTACGTGTGTATTGTTTATCAATTATCGTTCGCTTTAACGGTGAAGGAAAACATCGTGAGGAAACCTACATACCTGAGAATTCTCCATAAGAATTTCGTGGGTATGTGAAGTCTGCCAACCCGCACTAGGCCAGCGTGGTGGACTAAGGCATGAACCCTTTCAGTAGTAGAGGAGGCCCGTGCTCAGCAGTGAGCAGTATATAATACAGGGCTGGTATTATTATATATTTATCCTGCTGACTGTACTTACTAACTCGTTGGCTAGATCATCCGAAGTAGTTTCTTGTCGTAATACATCTAGCACAATAAGAAAAATTGAATGCATCCGTTAAGAGGCATGAATTTTTTTAAAAAGAACTCAGAGTTGCCTTGTAAGGTATTTGTGAGACACGCTGGGTAAATATGGGCATCTTCAATTTCAAGGACACAACTTAGTCAAAATTTATAGCCCTCTGGAGAAGATTTCTATTTGGCAAGATAGTAAAACTGCTAATGGTGCGCATTGCTTGCTGCAAACATTGCGCATTTCTGACTTTATTATGTCCTCCACCTGTTTAAGCGATGTATTAGATGTGTACTTGCCACGAAGAAAAGAAGAAGAGGTACTTGCTCTAATTAATTTGTTTCGTATTGTTTGGTAAATGAACATACCTACTATACATACTTAAATATTATATTGTTGTTTGGTATTACTTATTTATTGAACGATATAGCATTGGTTTATGTTAAAACAGTCTTAAATTCCATGTGAGTCGCCTATTAGGATATACAACATATATTCATTATACAATTACACAAGAGAAAAAAATAGAGACCATAGGTGTGCTACTTAAGAAGGGTTATGAATAAGAAACTAGTAATAAGTCTCTTGAGGATAATTAAAGCTATGGAAATTACGACTTAAACTTCGAATATAAAATTTTAGTATTTTTATCTTGTAGTTTATAATAATTTCGTAACAGTCTTCTGGATAGGAAATTTGGTGGCATTGAATTCTGTCAGAATTATCAATTTCGTCAATTATATCAAGAGACACCATTTGTATGCAATAAATTTATGACAAAAGTAATTATGCCAGTAAACAAATACAAACACCACCTGAATAATAATGTATCCACTGAGTGGTTAGATGGCCATGTGTGCGACTATCAAGGAGAAATATAAAATCTTTTGTCTATATGAAAGTTATTGCAGATTTTGTAGAGTATATTTATGTAAATGTATTTTTTTTCATGTGTGTATATTACGTGTGATCCTAAGTAGAAATTACTAAGGTCTAAAGTGTCCGTTTGTGGAGGGTGGAGATGAATGATGTTGTGTATGTTGTTGATAATATTTGTATATAACGTTTGTGTTTGTGTAATGTGTATACTTGTACTTTTATTTGTGTTCTTCGGAAATAGTTTATCAGTTTTTATAAAATTATTTTTAGGTGTCGAGAGAATGCATATAATAATATATAAATGTTGGAATGTATGTTTGATATAAGTATGTTCATCCTACTAATATTATAAAGGCGTAAGTTTGTAAGAATGTATGGATGTTTGGATGTATGGATGTTTGTTACTCTTTCACACAAAAACTACTGAACGGATTTCGATGAAATTTTGCACACGGGTAGATCATGTACTGGATTAACACATAGGCTATGTTTTATCCCGGGAAAATATAAAACGGGACTTTTATCCCGGAAAAACTCATTCACGCGGGCGGAGCCGCGGGCAAAAGCTAGTATTTCATATTAAATGAAATTTGAATGGTTTTTGTTATAACATTAATAATATAAATATTAACTTCAACAAGTACCCTTTGCAGAAAATGTTGAAGCCCAGGGGCCCATATGCTTCTCAAGATCTTCAGTAGTTTCAATGCGGATTGCAGGGTATCTTTCACGGTCGTTACTTGCAGATTTGCGTATGTATATAGATCCACTAGTAGTGCTCGCGGCTCCGCCCGCGTGAAAAAGTTTTTCCGGGACAAAAATATTATCCCGGGATAAAAACACCAGCCTATAGCACTCAGGAGTTATGTAGCTTCCTATTAGTGAAAGAATTTTCAAAATCGGTTCAGTAGTTCCTGAGATTAGCGCGTTCAAACTAACAAACTCTTCAGCTTTATAATATTAGTATAGATTTCGCAGCCAGCAGTAACGAAATCCATGTTGCTGAGCTTGAATCCTTGCCTCTCGAAATAACAATCTGTTTTCTTTGGTGAGTCTTTCATTGACGTAGATCTTGGTCAGGCTCGCATGAACTATTCCTTCAGAGGTGAGGTTTCTTCTAGTCTTTGCTGCTGCCAGGAGTTCGCCCCTCTTTGCCGTCCTCAATAGCTTGATTACAATTGACCGCGTTGTAGGCTTGGTGACATTTTCCCCATGTTTGTATTATGAGCCAACTCTGGTAATGTCGTCAATATAAGTCTCATGTAAATTTACATTGAGTTTTTGTGAAATTGTCAAAGCTATATGATTTAAATTATCGTTACTGAGTTCAGGAACTCCATAAATTTCCAGCTCATTTTTTAGTGAGTGCTGCTCGGATAAATTAATGGAATGTTGTAACTGTGATACAGTTGATTTTAATTTGTCAATCTCTAAATCCTTGTTCTCTAATTTCTGATGAAGCTGAGCAATTGATGGCGTAATTGTATTTAGTTGAGTCCTAAGTTCAACTACTTCTTCTTTTAATAAACTGAGTTCCTGATAGTGTTGTTTTATTTCCCGAATCTCACATCTTAATTCCCGCAATTCTTGGACCAATTCAGAAATTTTCTGTGTATCTTCATAACTAGTAGCAATTCTTGTAGCACCTCTGGATCCTCTTATCAAATTGATAATGGTGTCTGAGTGAGAGCTATTAAAAGTCTTGCTTATTGCGGTGTTTGTGTTACCACATTTTGGTTGCGTACAAACACACTTAGGGCATTGCCAAGATGACTTGTATTGACTGGTCAGGTCTTTAAAAGCCTTTTGAGATATTTGTAGACATTGTAAATCATAAGCGTTTTTACATTTTGTACATTTCATCAGCTGAATAGCATCAATAATCTTTCCGCAAGCAAAACACTTAACGGTCATTGTGGAATTCGTAGTGAACAATTAAAAAAAGCGAAGCAAAATTACTTGGAAGTTTGTAGATGTTAGCCATTGGATAAACTACTTTTTTAAAAAGCTTAGAAACTACATTAAAATGGATATAGGTCGATAGTTCTTAATATTAGATCTGTAATTTTTTTTGTAAACGGGAACCATGTTTGCATGCGTCCATTCAGTGGGGAAAACCGCGGCCCTTATGGATTTCTTAAATATAATTTTCAATGGTAGAGTAAGATATTTCTTGGCATTTTTTATAAAGAAGGAAGGAATCCCATGTAGGCCAGAACCCTTGTTTGGATCGACAGACTTAAAAAATTATCAATGTCAAGTTCTGTTACGCAGATATTGCTAAAAGAGAACTGTGGAAAGCGATCGCCCAAATTGACGAACGGGCTATTATCGCACGAAGAGTAAGTTGAGGAGAACTGCATGACAAAGAGATTACAAATCTCTTCCCCATTAGAGGCAATTTTGTTATGAAAGTACATTTCTCCTGGCAAATTAGGTATTCCACGTAGCTGATGTTTTACAAAAGACCAAAACTTTTTAGGATCCTTTTGAAGTGAGTTATCTATGTTGTTTATATAATTTGAATAACGAGACAATGTCAAAACCTTGACGCGCTTATGTTTCCGTAGTATTATAATCATAGAATAAAGACTAAAGCATTATAATACTCTTTGCGCTTATGGAGAAGTTCAAGTTCATGGTTATCTGTGCCATTGCAGTAGCCTTTAATTTTTTTTCGTAATTTTTCTCTTTCTTGAGGTTGCTGGTTAGACCAAAAGGGGAATCTGTTATTGCGAATTTTAGCTTGCGCTATGGGTGATGTGATAGTATAGTGGAATATGTAAGTATGGAATATATGTAATATGTAATAGTATGTAAGTGTGGAATATAATTTGAAAACAACTATGATAACATCTATAGATATTAGAGAAAGTTCGAAATTCCAATCAATTTGTGGTAATTTAGCTCCTATGAGGGTGTAATCGGGTTTTTTAATATTATAAGTTGGAAACAGTTCAGTTTGTATCCACTCAGGTTTTTGAAATAAAATAAAATGAAATCATTTATTCCAATCCATAAAATGTTTAACATTATTTAGATTCAGTCAATATTTACTCTACCACCAATTCGGAAAGCAGTTTCCACCAGAGAAGAACGGACAAGAAACTCTAGGGTTACTCTTTTTAAAATCAGTTCAAAGGTATAACTTTGGTACAGGGTATAATAAAAATATATGTATGTATACAGATTTTGGTTTTTTGTTTAGAGCAGTTCATATATTTACTTGCATAAGAATAAATTCTCAATTCCCATTCGAGTGTACAACCCTCTCAGGGATCACGCAATAATTTGATGATCTATACTTATCCAACAAAGGTATTATTAACCATTAGTTCTGAGACATAGTAAGCGAAATGGGTAGACCAGTCCACACAAGCAGTACCTGTTCACGAGTAAGACGCTTTTGCCAGCCATCAGCCTTCTCAATCATGTTGCAGGGAAGTGGCCGACCCGGTACACGACGCCGCCGCAGACATTTATGTTTGATAACGTCTGGAATTAGTGCAGAATGATGGTAATCTAATCTACACAGTGGCGTTTGACATTCACGCACACTGATACCACTAAAATTGCCAAAAATCAGATCCAAAACACGGTTGTTAATTCTTATATTATTAAATTGAAACAGACCATTTAATGACATAAAGTCCACCAAGGAATAACTTAAAGTACAATTGTAGTTCGTCGGTCTTCAATTTAGTGGGTTGCGTTCATCGCTAGTCTAATCTATGAAACCCAAGTTAAAATCACTAAGAATCACTGTATCGTTTTCTTGAGTGAGTAAGTCGCTACAGCTATCCAACAAAATATCCAACGTAGGGCCGGTGGGGGAGGTAGGTAAATCGCGCTAAATAAAGTCTCTTTTATTTCAGGTGGATGCAATTTCACCGACACCCATAGTTCTTATAATGGACTTTCCTAACGTTGGATTCTTTTGGAATGATATTTCGTAGACATGGTGATCATGACACCGCCGCCAGTTTTTTAGCCAGCGAAGTAGTATTCCGATCTATTCGGAAGATAATGCATCAATTTATTACATACTAGCTTTTGCCCGTGGCTCAGCCCACGTGAATAATTTTTTCCGGGATAAAGGTTCCACTTTATATTTTCCCGGGATAAAAAGTAGCTTATGTGTTAGTACTCGTGTGCCAAATTTAATCGAAATCCGTTCAGTAGTTTTTGCGTGAAAGAGTAACAAACATCCATACATCCATACACTCTTACAAACTTTTGTCTTTATAATATTAGTAGGATAGGATTAGTAGGATTATTGTATAGTGATTTAAATGTTATTCATCGCGTTCACTCATAATACACGTATTTCTGCGTATTGTGAAGGAAAGCCCCCTAAATAAAGGCTGATCTTTAAAATCTCAGATAAAAAATATTTATAAAATATAACCTAACTAAATGTAAAAGTAAGATAACTGAATACTTTATTAAACGACTACTGTTATTTTCTATTTGTTTGTATTTCATTTTATCCCGAGAATAGCTTATATCTGACTATGAATTAATCAGTCCTGAATGAATAATTATAATTACAAAAAAAATTTGCAAAATGTAGTTAACAATTAATGTTCTTATCACTAATACAAATTCTTTCTTTGAGCAATATGAATTAAAAGTTTGGCTTCAAATCTGAGTTTCTGAATATTGGTGTCAAGCTATACTAGCTTTTGCCAGCGGCTCTGCCCGCGTGAAAGAGTTTTTCGGGGATAAAAGTCCCGTTTTATATTTCACGAGTATAAAAAGTAGCCTATCTCCTTTTTCAGGTTCTAAAATATCTGTGTACCAAATTTTATTTAAATGGGTTCAGTAGTTTTGGCGTGAAAGCGCGACAGACAGAGCTACTTTCGCATTTATTATATACTAGCAGTGCTCGCGGCTCCGCCCGCGTGAAAATTTTTACCGGGACAAAAATATTTTCCCGGGATAAAAAGTAGCCTATAGCACTCAGGAGTTATGTAGCTTCCAATTAGTGAATGAATTTTCAAAATCGGTTCAGTAGTTCCTGAGATTAGCGCGTTAAAACAAACTCTTCAGCTTTATAATATTAGTATAGATTATTAATTATTAATTTCGACAAAATTTGATTACCATAAAAACGGTTCTAGTGAGTTAATCTTAAAAGATAGACATACACTGTCGCGGACATTTTTTTAGATCATTTCAAGAGGAATAATTCTTTCATACATATATTTTTGGTATCTTGAACCGTTTTCGCAGCGCACGCAATGGAAGCCCTCAAGGATGAAAAATTTTCCCTGTTTTTTTTTTCACATTTTCCATTATTTCTTCGCTCCTAATAGTTGCATCGTGATGTTATATAGCCTAAAGCCTTCCTCGATAAATGGTCTATTCAACACAAAAATAATTTTTCAATTCAAATCAGTAGTCCGATTAGCGCGTTCAAACAAACAAACAAACTCTTCAGCTTTATAATATTTGTATAGATTATACAGGTAGCATTGAAACTATGATCCTATCACAACAATATTTAATTTAATTATGCGGTAGTTTTAATATCATCACCATTAATTTTAAACTTAATGTAGCAATAGTTTCTTTAATTAATATTTTGAACTGCGTGATGTCACATTTAATAAACAAATGAAAATGTATTATTTATTTAGCAACGTTCCTTTTAACTATTATTTTTGTAACAGTGTCCCATGTAAAATTAACTTTTTTAACGATATACATAATAATAGAAGAAGGCGTAGTAGAACAGGGCGCTTCAGGACAAGTATTTGTGTCAGGAGGCGTTGTCGTAGAAGTATTTGTGCAAGGTGGCTCTGTAGTAGAAATTGATGTGGAAGGTGGCTCTGTCGTAGAAATGATTGTGGAAGGTGGCTCTGTCGTAGTAATATTTGTGGAAGGTGGCTCTGTCGTAGAAATGATTGTGGAAGGTGGCTCTGTCGTAGAAATGATTGTGGAAGGTGGCTCTGTCGTCGAAATGATTGTGGAAGATGGCTCTGACGTAGAAATGACTGTAGAAGGTGGCGCTGTTGTAGAAGTAATTGTGGACGGTGGCTCTGTCGTAGAAATAATTGTGGAAGGTGGCTCTGTCGTAGTAATATTTGTGGAAGGTGGCTCTGTCGTAGAAATGATTGTAGAAGGTGGCTCTGTCGTGGAAAAAATTGTGGAAGGTGGCTCTGTCGTAGTAATATTTGTGGAAGGTGGCACTGTCGTAGAAATTATTGTAGAAGGTGGCTCTGTCGTCGTTATATTTGTGGAAGGTGGCTCTGTCGTAGAAATAATTGTGGAAGGTGGCTCTGTCGTAGAAATGATTGTAGAAGGTGGCTCTGTCGTAGAAATGATTGTGGAAGGTGGCTCTGTCGTAGAAATGATTGTAGAAGGTGGCTCTGTCGTAGAAATTATTGTGGAAGGTGGCTCTGTCGTAGAAATGACTGTAGAAGGTGGCGCTGTCGTAGTGATATTTGTAGAAGGTGGCTCTGTCGTAGTAATATTTGTGGAAGGTGGCTCTGTCGTAGAAATGATTGTGGAAGGTGGCTCTGTAGTAGAAATTGTTGTGGAAGGTGGCTCTGTCGTAGAAGTGATTGTGGAAGGTGGCTCTGTCGTAGAAATGACTGTAGAAGGCGGCGCTGTCGTAGAAACAATTGTGGAAGGTGGCGCTGTCGTAGAAATAATTGTGGAAGGTGGCTCTGTCGTAGAAATGATTGTGGAAGGTGGCTCTGTCGCAGAAGTGATTGTGGAAGGTGGCTCTGTCGTAGAAGTGATTGTGGAATTTGGCTCTCTCGTAGAAGTGATTGTAGAAGGTGGTGCTGTAGTAGTAATATTTGTGGAAGGTGCCTCTGTCATAGTAGTATTTGTGGAAGGTGGCTCTGTCGTAGAAATGATTGTGGAAGGTGGTTCTGTCGTAGAAATTATTGTGGAAGGTGGCTCTGTCGTAGAAACAATTGTGGAAGGTGGCGCTGTCGTAGAAACAATTGTGGAAGGTGGGGCTGTCGTTGAAATAATTGTGGAAGGTGGCTCTGTCGTAGTAATATTAGTGGAAGGTGGCTCTGTCGTAGAAATGATTGTGGAAGGTGGCTCTGTCGTAGAAGTGATTGTGGAAGGTGGCTCTGTCGTAGAAGTGATTGTGGAATTTGGTTCTGTCGTAGAAATGATTGTGGAAGGTGGCTCTGTCGTAGAAGTGATTGTGGAATTTGGCTCTGTCGTAGAAGTGATTGTAGAAGGTGGCTCTGACGTAGAAATATTTGTGGAAGGTGGCACTGTCGTAGAAATGATTGTGGAAGGTAGCTCTGTCGTAGAAATGACTGAAGAAGGTGGCGCTGTTGTAGAAGTATTAGTGGAAGGTGGCTCTGTCGTAGTTATATTTGTGGAAGGTGGCTCTGTCGTAGTTATGTTTGTGGAAGGTGGCTCTGTCGTAGTTATATTTGTGGAAGGTGGCTCTGTCGTAGTAATGATTGTGGAAGGTAGCTCTGTCGTAGAAATGATTGTGGAAGGTGGCTCTGTCGTAGAAATGACTGTAGAAGGTGGCTCTGTCGTAGTAGTATTTGTGGAAGGTGGCTCTGTCGTAGTAATATTTGTAGAAGGTGGCTCTGTCGTAGAAATGATTGTGGAAGGTGACTCTGTCGTAGAAATTATTGTGGAAGGTGTCTCTGTCGTGGAAATGATTGTGGAAGGTGGCTCTGTCGTAGAAATGATTGTAGAAGCTGGCTCTGTCGTAGAAATGACTGTAGAAGGTGGCGCTGTCGTAGTGATATTTGTAGAAGGTGGCTCTGTCGTAGTAATATTTGTGGAAGGTGGCTCTGTCGTAGAAATGATTGTGGAAGGTGGCTCTGTCGTAGAAATGATTGTGGAAGGTGGCTCTGTCGTAGAAATATTTGTGGAAGGTGGCACTGTCGTAGAAATGATTGTGGAAGGTGGCTCTGTCGTAGAAATGATTGTGGAAGGTGGCTCTGTCGTAGAAATGACTGTAGAAGGTGGCTCTGTCGTAGTAATATTTGTGGATGGTGGCTCTGTCGTAGAAATGATTGTGGAAGGTGGCTCTGTCGTAGAAATGATTGTGGAAGGTGGCTCTGTCGTAGAAAAGATTGTGGAAGGTGGCTCTGTCGTAGTAATATTTGTCGAAGGTGGCACTGTCGTAGAAATGACTGTAGAAGGTGGCGCTGTCGTAGTGATATTTGTAGAAGGTGGCTCTGTCGTCGTAATATTTGTGGAAGGTGGCACTGTCGTTGAAATGATTGTGGAAGGTGGCTCTGTCGTAGAAATGACTGTAGAAGGTGGCGCTGTTGTAGAAGTATTTGTGGACGGTGGCTCTGTCGTAGAAATGATTGTGGAAGGTGGCTCTGTCGTAGTAATATTTGTGGAAGGTGGCTCTGTCGTAGAAATGATTGTGGAAGGTGGCTCTGTCGTAGAAATGACTGTAGAAGGTGGCTCTGTCGTAGTAGTATTTGTGGAAGGTGGCTTTGTCGTAGAAATCATTGTGGAAGGTGGCTCTGTCGTAGAAATTATTGTGGAAGGTGGCTCTGTCGTAGAAATAATTGTGGAAGGTGGCTCTGTCGTAGAAATTATTGTGGAAGGTGGCTCTGTCGTAGAAATGACTGTAGAAGGTGGCGCTGTCGTAGTGATATTTGTAGAAGGTGGCTCTGTCGTAGTAATATTTGTGGAAGGTGGCTCTGTCGTAGAAATGATTGTGGAAGGTGGCTCTGTAGTAGAAATTGTTGTGGAAGGTGGCTCTGTCGTAGAAATGACTGTGGAAGGTGGCTCTGTCGTAGTAATATTTGTGGATGGTGGCTCTGTCGTAGAAATGATTGTGGAAGGTGGCTCTGTCGTAGAAATGATTGTGGAAGGTGGCTCTGTCGTAGAAGTGATTGTAGAAGGTGGTGCAGTCGTAGTAATATTTGTGGAAGGTGCCTCTGTCGTAGTAGTATTTGTGGAAGGTGGCTCTGGCGTAGAAACAATTGTGGAAGGTGGGGCTGTCGTTGAAATAATTGTGGAAGGTGGCACTGTCGTAGAAATGACTGTAGAAGGTGGCGCTGTCGTAGTGATATTTGTAGAAGGTGGCTCTGTCGTCGTAATATTTGTGGAAGGTGGCACTGTCGTAGAAATGATTGTGGAAGGTGGCTCTGTCGTAGAAATGATTGTGGAAGGTGGCTCTGTCGTAGAAATGATTGTGGAAGGTGGCTCTGTCGTAGAAATGACTGTAGAAGGCGGCGCTGTCGTAGAAATGATTGTGGAAGGTGGCGCTGTCGTAGAAATTACTGTGGAAGGTGGTGCTGTAGTAGAAATGGCTGTAGAAGGTGGCGCTGCCGTAGTGATATTTGTAGAAGGTGGCACTGTCGTAGAAATGATTGTGGAAGGTGGCTCTGTCGTAGAAATTATTGTAGAAGGTGGTGCTGTCGTAGGAACAATTGTGGAAGTTGGCTCTGTCGTAGAAACAATCGTGGAAGGTGGCGCTGTCGTAGAAATGATTGTGGAAGGTGGCGCTGTCGTAGAAATGACTGTGGAAGGTGGTGCTTTCGTTGTAGTAGTTGTGGAAGGTGGTTCTTTAGTAGTAACAATTGTGGAAGGTGGTGGTTTCGTAGTAATATTTGTGGAAGGTGGCGCTGTCGTAGAAATGACTGTGGAAGGTGGTGCTGTCGTAGAAACAATTGTGGAAGGTGGTGCTTTCGTAGTAGTAATTGTGGAAGGTGGTGCTTTCGTAGTAGTAGTTGTGGATGGTGGTACTTTTGTTGTAATAATTGTGGAAGGTGGTTCTTTAGTAGTAACAATTGTGGAAGGTGGTGGTTTCGTAGTAATATTTGTGGAAGGTGGCGCTATCGTAGAAATGATTGTGGATGGTGGAGCTGTCGTAGGAACAATTGTGGAAGGTGGTGCTTTCGTAGTAGTAGTTGTGGAAGGTGGTGCTTTCGTAGTAGTAGTTGTGGATGGTGGTACTTTTGTAGTAATAATTGTGGAAGGTGGTTCTTTAGTAGTAACAATTGTGGAAGGTGGTGGTTTCGTAGTAATATTCGTGGAAGGTGGCTCTGTCGTAGAAATGATTATGGAAGGTGGCTCTGTCGTAGAAATGATTGTGGAAGGTGGCGCTGTCGTAGAAACAATTGTGGAAGGTGGTGCTTTCGTAGTAGTAGTTGTGGAAGGTGGTGCTTTCGTAGTAGTAGTTGTGGATGGTGGTACTTTTGTAGTTATAATTGTGGAAGGTGGTTCTTTAGTAGTAACTATTGTGGAAGGTGGTGGTTTCGTAGTAATATTTGTGGAAGGAGGCGCTATCGTAGAAATAATTGTGGAAGATGGCTCTGTCGTAGAAATGATTGTGGAAGGTGGCTCTGTCGTAGAAGTGATTGTGGAAGGTGGCTCTGTCGTAGAAATGACTGTAGAAGGTGGCTCTGTCGTAGTAGTATTTGTGGAAGGTGGCTTTGTCGTAGAAATGATTGTGGAAGGTGGCTCTGTCGTAGAAATGATTGTGGAAGGTGGCTCTGTCGTAGAAATGATTGTAGAAGGTGGCTCTGTCGTAGAAATTATTGTGGAAGGTGGCTCTGTCGTAGAAATGACTGTAGAAGGTGGCGCTGTCGTAGTGATATTTGTAGAAGGTGGCTCTGTCGTAGTAATATTTGTGGAAGGTGGCTCTGTCGTAGAAATGATTGTGGAAGGTGGCTCTGTAGTAGAAATTGTTGTGGAAGGTGGCTCTGTCGTAGAAGTGATTGTGGAAGGTGGCTCTGTCGTAGAAATGACTGTAGAAGGCGGCGCTGTCGTAGAAACAATTGTGGAAGGTGGCGCTGTCGTAGAAATAATTGTGGAAGGTGGCTCTGTCGTAGAAATGATTGTGGAAGGTGGCTCTGTCGCAGAAGTGATTGTGGAAGGTGGCTCTGTCGTAGAAGTGATTGTGGAATTTGGCTCTCTCGTAGAAGTGATTGTAGAAGGTGGTGCTGTAGTAGTAATATTTGTGGAAGGTGCCTCTGTCATAGTAGTATTTGTAGAAGGTGGCACTGTCGTAGAAATGATTGTGGAAGGTGGCTCTGTCGTAGAAATTATTGTAGAAGGTGGTGCTGTCGTAGGAACAATTGTGGAAGTTGGCTCTGTCGTAGAAACAATCGTGGAAGGTGGCGCTGTCGTAGAAATGATTGTGGAAGGTGGCGCTGTCGTAGAAATGACTGTGGAAGGTGGTGCTTTCGTTGTAGTAGTTGTGGAAGGTGGTTCTTTAGTAGTAACAATTGTGGAAGGTGGTGGTTTCGTAGTAATATTTGTGGAAGGTGGCGCTGTCGTAGAAATGACTGTGGAAGGTGGTGCTGTCGTAGAAACAATTGTGGAAGGTGGTGCTTTCGTAGTAGTAATTGTGGAAGGTGGTGCTTTCGTAGTAGTAGTTGTGGATGGTGGTACTTTTGTTGTAATAATTGTGGAAGGTGGTTCTTTAGTAGTAACAATTGTGGAAGGTGGTGGTTTCGTAGTAATATTTGTGGAAGGTGGCGCTATCGTAGAAATGATTGTGGATGGTGGAGCTGTCGTAGGAACAATTGTGGAAGGTGGTGCTTTCGTAGTAGTAGTTGTGGAAGGTGGTGCTTTCGTAGTAGTAGTTGTGGATGGTGGTACTTTTGTAGTAATAATTGTGGAAGGTGGTTCTTTAGTAGTAACAATTGTGGAAGGTGGTGGTTTCGTAGTAATATTCGTGGAAGGTGGCTCTGTCGTAGAAATGATTATGGAAGGTGGCTCTGTCGTAGAAATGATTGTGGAAGGTGGCGCTGTCGTAGAAACAATTGTGGAAGGTGGTGCTTTCGTAGTAGTAGTTGTGGAAGGTGGTGCTTTCGTAGTAGTAGTTGTGGATGGTGGTACTTTTGTAGTTATAATTGTGGAAGGTGGTTCTTTAGTAGTAACTATTGTGGAAGGTGGTGGTTTCGTAGTAATATTTGTGGAAGGAGGCGCTATCGTAGAAATAATTGTGGAAGATGGCTCTGTCGTAGAAATGATTGTGGAAGGTGGCTCTGTCGTAGAAGTGATTGTGGAAGGTGGCTCTGTCGTAGAAATGACTGTAGAAGGTGGCTCTGTCGTAGTAGTATTTGTGGAAGGTGGCTTTGTCGTAGAAATGATTGTGGAAGGTGGCTCTGTCGTAGAAATGATTGTGGAAGGTGGCTCTGTCGTAGAAATGATTGTAGAAGGTGGCTCTGTCGTAGAAATTATTGTGGAAGGTGGCTCTGTCGTAGAAATGACTGTAGAAGGTGGCGCTGTCGTAGTGATATTTGTAGAAGGTGGCTCTGTCGTAGTAATATTTGTGGAAGGTGGCTCTGTCGTAGAAATGATTGTGGAAGGTGGCTCTGTAGTAGAAATTGTTGTGGAAGGTGGCTCTGTCGTAGAAGTGATTGTGGAAGGTGGCTCTGTCGTAGAAATGACTGTAGAAGGCGGCGCTGTCGTAGAAACAATTGTGGAAGGTGGCGCTGTCGTAGAAATAATTGTGGAAGGTGGCTCTGTCGTAGAAATGATTGTGGAAGGTGGCTCTGTCGCAGAAGTGATTGTGGAAGGTGGCTCTGTCGTAGAAGTGATTGTGGAATTTGGCTCTCTCGTAGAAGTGATTGTAGAAGGTGGTGCTGTAGTAGTAATATTTGTGGAAGGTGCCTCTGTCATAGTAGTATTTGTGGAAGGTGGCTCTGTCGTAGAAACAATTGTGGAAGATGGCGCTGTCGTAGAAACAATTGTGGAAGGTGGGGCTGTCGTTGAAATAATTGTTGAAGGTGGCGCTATCGTAGAAATACTTGTAGAAGAGGTGTCTATGGTAGTTTGTTCCCATATTTCTGTGGTTGGAACATCGCCATCTACGCTTGGTGGAACTCCAGGTAATTTACATTGCGCAATAAACGGAGTATGACAGCCCTGCAAAAAATAATCTCATTATTTTTTTTGCCGTAAGCCGTATCGCTGATTACAGGCGAGCAGCTTGCCCGATTCATTATTAATTCGCATATACAGAAGCTGTTTACGCCGTAGGAAAGCGTACTCGTACTCGAGTAATTTAAGTTCGTGAACTTAAATTACTCGATATTAAAAAAAAAACAGTATCGGCTCCCCTTGTGGAATAAGCAGAACTACAGCTAATATGAATGTTTTTAAAAAAGTTAGTTTTAAATGGAGTGGGTTAAAATTATTTTTAACGAATCTAGGATCCATATTTTTGCTCTTTATTATCCATAAAGTTTGAGCCTGGTTAGATTTTAAGGCCCAGCACCTATTAATAAAGCAGACATCTTTGAAGACCGCTGGATAGGGAGCAAGGAGCTTTACAAAATGTTATATTCATATTATTCTCAGATCAGACGTCTACACTTCCAGTGCCGGATTAGCCTATAAGCAAATTAAGTAATTGTTTAGGGCATCCCGTTTTGGGGGGCACCAGAAACAACACCAAAAAAATTTGCTAGCTAAGTAAATATTATTCTTTTTCGAAATTGAAAATAATAAAAATTTGAAAAAAGAACGACGACGCTGCAGGAAAGTCTCGATGCTTTATCAATATTATACATAGGGTCAGATACTTATGGATGGGAGGGGGAGAGGGGGGGGGGAGTCACAGGCGTGGATTGCTTAAGGCATCAAGTAGTCTTAATCCGGCACTGTACACTTCATCAGTTAAAGTAATTAGATAACTCTTAGATATTAACTCACCTGCAATCTATAGGAAAATTCAGTGCCCAAAATGCAATTTCTCGGTTGAATTTCTTGCAATCCAAATCTGCAGTAGTAGTACTTCTTACAATCATATTCATGAGGAATACGGTGAACTGCAATATATGAGGGGCAGCGATCTGATGGCTTCAAATCAGATCTACTAATATCTGGTCTGCCCTTAACCGAAGCCAGCAGGGCCAGGAATAAAATCTTTTCTGTAACAGAGAAACGATATTAAGAATTCACTAGATGTACTCTGAACGCTTCAAGCGTGTCGAAAAACCTAAAGGCTTACTGTCAGCCTTTAGGTCATTTTCACGCTTTAGTACGCTTCGAGCTGTCATAGCGCTCGCTCACGTTGTTACGCAGATTTGTAGCCTTTGAAAATGTTGGTTTGTGTAATTAAAGTGTGCAAAAACTACAAGGGTCGACGTAAAACCACGCATAATGTCACCTACCACCGGTAAGTTACATTTTTTATAACCACTTCTAGCTAAATAAGCCCTTTGAAATATTTCGTTTAAAAAATAATTCGTAATAGTTATGGGTTACTAGTTTATGGAATCAAAATTTCCCAAAATGGGAAAAATGAATCCAAATAAACATTATTTTGACTAAATGGTAAATATTTTCGGCGTTTAAAGCGACAAGTTTTATTATTTACTTGCTTTTGCCCGCGGCTCCGCCCGCTTTAAAAAGTTTTTCCGGGATAAAAGTCCCGCTTTATATTTTCCCGGGATAAAAAGTAGCCTATGTGTTAATCCAGGACATGATCTACCCGTGTGCCAAATTTCATCGAAATCCGTTCAGCAGTTTTTGCGTGAAAGAGGAACAAACATCCTTACATCCAAACATCCAAACATCCATACATTCTTACAAACTTTCGCCTTTATAATATTAGTAGGATTTGATCCGAAATAAAAAAATTGTCACCTGTACGTATGGTACGTGCTGTCAATGGCGTAGCGTGTGTTTTTGTCACCTGGGTTGGACCCGGTAATTTGCACCAAGAACAGGTCGTTTCAACAAATAAGTCACGCGTGAAGTGTAAGGATACCTAACTAGCTTTTGCTCGCGACTCCGCCCGCGTTAACAGTTTAACCGGGATAAATTCCAGCTTTATATGTTCCCCGGATAAAAAGTAGCCTATGTCCTTTATCAGGTTCTAGACTATTTGTGTACCAAATTTCATTTAAATGTGATATATTATAAGAAAAAAGTCACTGTGAGGAATTTTGGACTCTAGTAAAATATTCTCTGGTTTGCTCTGACCATTTTCATAAAAATGAAATGTATGCTGCACCCACGTTCCCACTGTGTAAAAACGAGCCTATGTATTAATCCACGTCCATGCTAAATTTCATCCATATCCATTCAATAGTTTTCACGTGAAGAAGTAACAAACATTCATCAATCTTCAGATACTTTCACGTTTCTAATAATAATTTATGGAATTAAGTACTTATGTATGTAAATTTAATAAATTCTTTGTTTTTATTATTAGAGTAATTTCAAAATTATAATCAGAGAAATTATTGTTTTCTTTCGAGTGTTTTTTTTTATGTTATGGATATAATTTCTCTGGTTTTAATACGAACCATGCAATAACTGGTATCATTAGGCGCGCACACAAGTATAAGCAGAAATGACGCAGCGATAGCGTATGACACAGCTGTCACGCACACTAAGGACGGTATTAATAAAAGATTCTCAAGTTTGAGTTACATCTCAAGTAGACATAATGTATTGAACTCTTCATACATTATGTCTACTTGAGATGTAACTCAAACTTGAGATTCATTTATTAATACCGGCCTAACATACTCGCCGCCGGGCGTTTGTTTTGGCTTTGCAGCGCGTGACTCTATCTAGTGTATTATCAAAGGGTGCGCACTATAATTGTAATATAAAGTGATGAATGGATGATGACTATGGGCACTTTTAAAATATTTAGCCTAAAAGATATACACGAAGTACGAACCCATTCATAAATATCTTATCATAAATATTGGACCTAACATCTAATAGGTACACACAACTTGTAAATAATTAAAATAGAATTCAAAATAATATGGTAGATAAAAGCCATAGGCGTTCTTTTTGAAAACAAGACATGATAGAAACATATTATGATGTCTGCTGCCCGAATACTGTGAAAAAAAATACTTTATTCATCACGTTGGCGACCATAGTTGCACTTATGATAAGTCTAGATACATTAAATTGATTATAATAATTATGCCTCGGTGGCGTAGTTGTAGTATAGTACGACTGCAAAGCTGAGGTCTAGGGTTCGATCCCCGGGTCGGGCAAAGTGATATTGAGTTTTTCTATTCAGTATCAGCCCGGAGTCTGGAATTTGTGCCCGATATGGCGATAGGCTCGCCCCCTATCACATCATGGGACGGAATAACGGCGAAAAGTGGGTGCACTAGTTGCGCCTCTGCCTACCCCTTCGGGGATAACAGGCGTGAGTGTATATGTATAATAATTATTTTAATACCAACGCTAATGTCACTTATATAACTGCAGACATTTTTATTGGGAGTAAAATCAAAGATGAAAAATAAAAAGCCAGCTCGGGCTAACAGGAAAGGCAATATAAAAAATAGATCATTTTTATTTAAAAAATAATGGGAGAAACGCGTCGCGATCCTCACCGGTGAGGACACTACAGGCCCTAGCGTAGCTAACCTACCAGCCTTTCACTAGCTACCTAATCGATGACTACCCGAAGAAGAAAGGCAGAAAGAAACTCCAGGTTTACTTATTTGTCATGAATTGTCTATGGTTTCGTTTCTTTTTTTTTCAATACTTTTGTGCTTTATAAGATTAGTTATAATATAAGCTATTGCACGCACATCACCGTTGAAATGAGACAAAATCCAAATGAAGGGGTTTATTACTTGGACAGGCATGTACATATACTTAAAACTAGACGTAACAAAAAAATAAAAATAACGGTGTACATTCGCCTACTTTAAAAAAAAAAACATATTTTTTTGTTCTTTTGAGTACTTTTCCTAATTTCCATTGTTTTGGCTATTGGGTTAGTAAAATTAAACTTATAAAGGCAAGCGCAACAAAATGATCGGTCGGTTGTTTTTCCTAAATGTATAATATTACATCAATGTAGTAGGTTACACACCTAATAGTGAAAGATTTAAAATTATTGTAATATCAATATTATAGATGGACGGACAGATAAGACACTTTTCTTTATTAATTTTTTTATGTCATTTAATGACGAGACGAGCATGCCGTTCGCCTGATGGTAAGCGATACGACCACCTATAAATAATAGCTACACCACACAGCACCTTGAGTTATAAAGTACTGTGTGGCATTCCGCTGCGCTCGTCATTCTGAGACATAAAATGTTAAGTCTCAATATGTCCCGTAGTTATATTGGCTACAATGTCCTTCAAACCGAAACACAACAGTCAACAGTGCATGCACACTGCTGCTTCGCGGTAGAAAATGCATGAGTAAACGTTAACAGGGTTGGCTATGGGGTGCAGGAACACTTCTCCAAACCATCTTATCGTCGAGGTAATCCGCTATATTATAATACGCCATAGACATTAACTCGCGCCTAACATAACGCTTCAACTTGTGTCCGAGCAAATCGGCTAATTCGGAGAGAAGTTTATTATAAAATTTAACAAAATTAAAATTGAATGAAATTGATTTACTTGTTTTACAGAGCCGAAGATTTGGAACAACTAGATTATTTTTGTTTCTAGTATTCAGACAGTGCAAGTCACTGTTTTTCATAAAAGTACCTAAGTTTTTGCGGACATACATAATATTCCGGAAAATGTATTCGGTCGGCAAAGTCAGTACCTAGATTGGCCTCCTTAAACAGTTCCCTAAGGGAATCACGAGATCGAAGGTTTTAAATAGCACGAATCGCTCGTTTCTGTAAGACAATTATTATTATTATTATTATAGCCTCTTTAATTCCATGATGAATGACTTATAAGATTGTTGACATGTATGTTATAAGATTAATTGTTACATATGCATGTGCATGCATAAAATACTAATACAATAATACTATTATAATTAAATTACAATCGCAAAAGAAATGATTTCATACATTCATAAGCAATAAATGCATTCAAATATTATTATTATCATTTTTCGAATTATCAAATTAATTTACAAAATGCGGTTTTATTATTTTTATCATTTATTACCTAGGAATAAATAGATAGAATTCTGTAAGACAATAACAAAAAATAAACCGACTTCAAAACCACTACAAATCAAATAATAATTAAAATTTGTATTCGCTTAATACCTAATTTATATTGAACCATAGCATTGAACAATGTTTTCGTATATTTGTTTATTTATTTCCTTAGCTTAGCTGGCAATTTAAATTAGGCATCGACTCCAAATATACGTATATATTAAGCGAATACAAATAGGTGGTTTTGAAGTCGGTTTATTTTTGTTGCTTTTTTGTTAGTTAATTATAGAATGGTGTAAACAATACATCATAGATATCTAAGATAGATATACGATTGCAGCATTCGCGAGTCATCTATTGTTAGTTACTGAAGAGTTCCATTGTGTATCTCCGAAGATCTTCATCAGATCTTCATAAATTATATACTAAAACCTTCTAAATCGAAAACCACATCCAAATCGGATCAGTAGTTTTTGAAAACACGCGGCCATACAAACATACAAACATACATACATACATAGATACATACGGTTCGAATACAGAACCTTCTTTTGAATTCGGTTAAAAATGGTCTGCAGATCTGCAGCAGAACCCCACAGAAGAATGCAATATGACATAATGCTGTGGAAGTAAGTAAAATATACTAACCTTGCCGTAGCCACGTCAGCTGAATGTCTGATCTTCTTAATAGCGAAGATGGCGGAACACAGTTTACTCGAAATTCTCTGAATATGGGGTCCCCATTGGAATATATTATCTACTGAAACTCCGAGGAAAACCGTTGAAGGAACTAATTCTAGTTTATTTCCGTCTAAATTAATATTTGGTTCATTTTTATTACTCATAGCGAGAATCGGACACATTTAGTTTTTGCCGCATTTAATAGTAAATTGTTAGCTGAAAAACAGTTAGAAATCAAACTCAGTACTTTATTGGACTCTACAAAATTTTGTTCTCTAGATAGGGAAATAAATAATAAATAGTGTACCAGCACGAAGGCTGGACAAGATGTTCAGCTGAAATTTTCAGCTGCCGAGGAGGTATACCCAACAGATTTTCCAATAAAATGTGCGCTGTAGAGAAACGGTGAGATCCGGCACTGAGAACTTATCGACTACCACTTACCGATGCTTTCCGCCTTCACCAACTCTTGCAGATTGCGCAGCTTCAACAGCAATACTCTTGTACACAATTGTAGAACGTCTAAGACACTATAATGTAACGGTTAAATGCTACTAGTCCACAGCAGAGGATTCACCAACGGTTTCTTCTCGCACGATCGAAATCGAAGTGTCACAACGGTTTTTCTCCCAAAAAACTGTCGCCTACCGCGAGCGCATCGCATTGGTAGACGTCCTTCGGTTTTGCCGATGGTAGCCGATTCCTCGCGGATTTTGAGGTTGGTTGCGCCCTCTGGCGACGGTCATGATAGATCGATACGGACCCAGTAACGGAATCCCGATACAGCACACATTAAATTGAAAATGGTTAGGTATGAATATACAAATAGATTTATCTTAAAAATTTACGAGATGTCATCAAGGAATAATACTACATCTGTCATATTATTAATCATGTAAGGCAGGTCATTAACGTATACCAAAAATAAGAATGAACTTAAAATTGGTATTTGGGGAACCCCAATCCTAACTGCGGACCCTACAGAGGAGACATTGTCAATAAATACTTTTTGTTTGCGACCTGATAAATATGAAAATATGAGTTTAAACCCTACTCCCCTTATACCATAATAATGTAGCGTTAGGATGAGGTACTGTGATCGACGCAATCGAACGCCTTGGAAAGAACACAAAATACTCCGAAAGCATCCTGTGATCCCTCCTAGGCATTCAACACAGTTTTTACTAATGCACATCCAGCATCTTGCGTGGACCTACCCTTTGTAAAACTGAATTGCGTATTATGCAAGATCTCATTTTTATTAAAGTACACCAGCATTTTAATAAGTATAAATTTTTCGAATACTTTACTTAAGGCTGGTAAAATAGAAATAGGCCTATAATTAAAGGGTGTGTTAGAGCAACCTGCTTTAAAAACTGGTATTACTTTACTAATCTTCATAAGATCAAGGAATACGCTGTCTCTTATACAGCAATTAAAAATATTTTAAAGGGTTGGGACAATACTGACTATTACTAACTGCAACGCTTTAAAGGACAAACCTCAAAGATCTTCAAGTTTAAGCTCTTAAATACTTTTATAGTATCGTAATGAGTAACAATTGAAATTTGGAGTTGATAAGTCTAGATTTTTTATTAAGAACGAATCAGCTGCCCCTGGTGAGGATGGCAGACGTTTTGTTGTTTCCAAACGTATGTTAAAAACGAAATTTTCAAAATAATTTGCAATATTATCCATCTTTGCATGTTCACAAAGCATCATCAAATTATAGGCAGAATAGCTACTTGGTGCGCGCAAGCAGATTTTACAATAATATATTATATAAACATAACAATCTAGATCCTTTTTCAACAAGTGTGTCTATAGCGAGAAGGTGCTTAGCCCTCGATTTCTTTCGTTAAATGTGTTTTTTTTTGTGCCCGTTATTTTTTGTTTGTTTTTTGCTTCATTTCTTTTACTTTTTTGTCAAAAAAGTTATGCTCACACTCAAATAATGTGATTTATTATAATTCTATAAGTGAGAACTTGTTATTGGCTTTTTGACACTTAAATTGTTGCTATTCCTAATATAATTATAAGCTGTAAGTTTTCCATGCTGTAAATAAATAAATAAATAAATAAATAAATAAATAAATAAATAAATAAATTATGTTTATCTGAAACTAGTTAGACATTAATGTGCAATACAATATTATTGCTTTTTAACCATTTGGAGATCATTTCCATGCCTATCTCAGCACTCGAGAAAGTCTTCTACCAATCTTCACCATGAAGTAAGAACACTGTGTCATCAGCATTACAAATGATTTCGGTATATCTAAGAGGAAGCTTATGGATGTCATTCATATAGATATTGAATAAAGTAGGCCCCAGAATACTGCATTGTGCTACACCAAAACTTACATCCATAAAGTCACTAACTTTATTATTAACTTTCATACACTGTCTCCTACCTATTAAATAGCTATTGAACTAGGGAACACCTCTTATGCCAATGAGATCCAACCTTTTTAGTAAGATTGGTATTGACACCGCATCAAACGCCTTCGATAAGTCCAGGAAAACAGCGATACATTTTTTTTCATTTGTTAAGAAGTGAAAAAGCAGATGAAGTTTCAAAATCGATAACCGGGCGTATCTACGGTTACAAAAGGCGGACCCAATGTCGGAATCGAAAAAAGAAGTCGCCGTTTTGAATTTCTGTGTTTTAAGGCCAATCGACCTCAAAATCGATATCAGGCAATTGATTTAGTTACAAAAGGCAAATCTAATGTCAGAATTGAAAAAGCGGCCGCCATTTTGCATTTATTTCTTTTAAGGCCGGTCGACCTCAAAATCGATATATGGGTATATCTTTGGTTACAAAAGACAGATCCAACGCCAGAATTGAGAGAAATTTAAAACAGCGGCCTATTTTTAATTTCTTTGTTTTAAGGCCGATTGACATCTAAATCGATATCTGGGTGTAATCTTTGGTTGTTATCTAAAGTTGAAACATTCTGCAATTATCATTCAGCTTTTATTTATTGATTTTGAGGCGGTACGAAGTTGGTCGGGTAGCTAGTAAACCTATAAAATCATGCATAAATTATCTCTGTATAACTAAGCCCAAAGTTCTATGAAGTTTCGCCTGTCTCCTTTATCATATGTTTTTACGTACGCAAGGAGTAATTGTAACAATTTTAAAAACAATAACAAAACAAAGTTTATTTTTGTAATTAGAAAAGGAGATAATCACGACTAAGTAGCTAAATAATTTAGGTAGCAATCCGCCCTTCTTGCGCAAAGCGGTTCAGATCTGACAGGGTAGAGATTCGCGAGGCAGACTTCCCATTTTCTTTTGCAATGTTAATAATTCCTTGGGCACAAAAACATTGAGCAAAGCCCATTTCTCTTGTTCTTGTTCGAACCGCTCGAAATAAATTTCTATTACGCCTTGTTAGACGCTCATTAAAAAATATTCCCTGTGGCGGACTCGGAAGCTCCAAATCTTTTCTGGTGATATTCCGTCTCTGCTTAGCTTACTTTAAGAGATCATCACGTTTATTTCTTCTAAGAAGGCGTATTACTATAGGTCGTGGCGGTTTTACGTTGATTGTGTTGTTTGTACTGGTGTCAGGAGATTTAACTTTGTTCCCTACTCTGGTTATCCAGTCTACGTCGTTTTCATTCAGGCTTACCCCTATTTTTTGTGCTGCTTGCAGGACAACATGTCCGAGGCTTTCGTTAGGAGTTTCAGGTACACCTGATATTTCGAGTTCATTACGAAGTTGAGTTTGGTTTTGAAAATGTTTCTCGAATTGTAGTTGGGCCACAGTCGCGCGCAATACTTGGTTTCCTTTTTCATGGTGCTATAGTTCTTTTATTCTAGCTACATTAGTGTTGATAACGTCCCGAAGCTCATGCAAGCGTTCACGGCAGCGAGATAGTGACAATGTAGCTTACTAAAATTTTCCTTTCAGTCATGAAATTTCAGTAGTCAGATGTTATATTTCAGATAACAGAGAGAGCACGTCATTTGAAGATATGTCGTTAGCAATTTTTGTATCTAATTTTTTCCGTAGAGTAACGTTGAGCGAATCATTTCGTATAGACGTTTAGGAATTATCTCCACCTTTTTTAAGTTTAGCATTGCATGAAGAACACTTCCAAGTATTCTATGAAAGTATTTTAGTAAGATTAATAGGCACATGCATTACAGTAGCATTTTCAACCGACTTCATTAACCGACTTCAAAAAGGAGGTTCTGTTTTCGGTCCGTATGTATGTATGTATGTATGTAAATTTGTATGGCCGCGAGTTTCTCAAAAACTACTGATCCGATTTGAATGTGGTTTTCGATATTGAAATGTATGTTTTTCAGGAAAGGTTTTAGTATATAATTTATGAAGATCTGATGAAGATCTTCGGAGATACACAATGGAACTCTTCAATAACTTAGAGCAGATGACTCGCGAATGCTGCAATCGTATATCTATGATGTATTGTATACACCATTCTATAATTAACTAACAAAAAAGCAATAAATAAAAGACGTGTGGCACTCGGAGACTGCCGCGGTAAAGCTATTGCATAGCATTTTTTATCAACTTATGTAATTATAATTATTTATTTATTTTATTTTTTCTATTGTCCAAATTTCACTCGTGCCCTAACGCCGAAACTCTAAGCAGGCATGAGTCACCAGATTGCGGGGCGAAAAGGGGGATTACGCATGCGCAGTAACGCCGATACAACCTACAACCAATGCCACCTAGAGGCGAGTTGCTGAACTAAAGAGACAAGCGTAATACTTAAGAAAGTCATTAAAAGTTCTGCTATTCATCGATAGATGGCAAAACTAAAAATTATCACCGCTGTGCTGGTCGGAGTGAGGGATGTTAGGTTATTTTCATTACGGAATTTCCGGATTCGGTCTCCACGCTCAAGACCCGCGATAGAAGCTATGCAATAGCTTAAAAAATGTATAGGAATAAGCACATTTCATTGTATCTCCAAACATTCGTGCCATAAGGTCGGCTTAACAAAGCCGTGAGCTTTTGTGTATCAAACAATGATAAAATCATGTGAATAAACGCTACAATACATAAATACAAACTAATAAGAATTAAGAGCCATGCAAGCCGGTACTTTCTCTTTACATTGCAAAATGTTTGTTAGTTGAGACCACAGTATCGTCAAAACACCTTTCACCTACCTGTGAAGGTTTTTGCATCCAAAATCGGCGCCATGAGGGCGACAGAAAGTAGAAAAGTTATCGTGTTCACCATTTTGTTATCAAACCTCTTTCTATTAATTAAAAATTCTAATATTTATAACCTTTTTGAACAGATATAAAATAAAACCTTTTTAAAAATTCAAACTTAAAATCACGTCATTCCGCCACGGGGACATTCTCATCAATTGCGCGCGTTTGACATTTCGATACGTTTTACTAACTGGAACAATTTTTAAATACACGGTAATTTCGACCTTTTATCGTTTTACATTCAGCTCATATCTTCTTACATATTGTATTCTTACAAGACTGCGATAGTAAATTTACTTATAGAATTTTACACTCTACATGGTCGCGTGATAGAGTTGAAATTAAAATATCACCGCTGTACCGGTCGGAGTGAGGGGTGTTAGGTTATTTTCGTTACGGAATTTCGGGATTCGGTTTCCACGCTCAAAACCCGCGATAGAAGCTATGCAATAGCTTAAAAACTTTTTATGCAAAAATAAACCGACTACAAAACCACTACAAATAAAAAAATAATTAAAGTTTGTATTCGCTTAGTATATACGTATATTTGGAGTCGGTGCCTAATTTAAATTGAACAATGTTTTCGTATATTTCTTTGTGTATTTCCTCAGCTTAGCTGGCAATTTAATTTAGGCATGGACTCCAAATATACGTATACAGGGTCATTTTGTAATCGAATACATAAATTTAACTGCGATAAAATCAATTTGAAAGAAACACCATGCAGTTAATTAATTTAACCATAAGTGTAAAATAAAGAAGTACATTTTTCAAACAAAATAAAGAACAAAAAAGGTCTTTTAATTGTAGACATCCTATTGCCACTACTAGTATACGAGAGATCGTCGGAGCGTCAACGTCACTGAGGTCTGTGTGTTTCATTGATAATATGCTCACGCACACGCGAACAAGAGATGCACACACGGAGCGCAACGATAAGACATCGCGCCATCGTAACCAAAAAGCTTTATTCCAAACCGAAAAGATGAGGTCGCTATTATTACCTATGCTTCTGTGTCAGGTCACATAGGTCAATCAAAACAACAGTCACTTACTAGATTCTGTCAGAGCCAGTTATGTCTCCTTTAGAAGACTGAAATCATTGAAGCATCTTCGATAATGGTCACAGTCCGTACACCGCACGTAGCTTATCAAAAAGCCTCACAACCCTAAGATTCCATCAACTATCACACGATACATCAGCAAGAATCGCACGCTCAAGCCGTCAAATTCGTCGATCGATTTCGTGAAACCGACTATGATGCTACCGTTATGATACGAGTGTCAACGAGGTTCTTGAAGATTGGAATTTTGAACATTTACTCAGTAATCCCTAAAAGTACAAAAGACATTTCAACGACCTTCAAGGAAACATTAACACTTTATTCACGAGCTTTGTAAATGTAAATCATAGTTTACCACAACAGAAACTTAAAAATTAACACAATAGAATAATAATTACAATTAGAGAACATTTGATCGTGTGCGCATAAAAGCCGACAAAGGACTACTAAACTAATAGGTTTTTACCTACACATGGCTCGCGTCTCCCGAAGCGATGTCAGAGACAAGGTCACTCGGATCGATACAAAACGATATAATAATAAAATTACAATAGGTACCGGTAAGTACATAGGGAGCATCGGCCTAACATTCAGTACGTAAATCGACATACGACACGTCGTGTTGCTGCCGGGCGACTGGCGGGCAACGCGCGCGCAGGCCCCCGCGCCCCACGGCGCATGCGCCTGGAGGAGCCAGTGCGGGGCCATATTTTAGGCCGCGCGGGATAGGCATAAAGTCCACGAATCCCGGACCGCGAATCTCGATGTATTTCGAAACGTTACACATTTTGATAAATATCACTTGTACTTATTGCTATTACCTGGAATTGTCGTAATTTACTAGTAGGGTAAAAAAGTTAATTTTTACCACTTCATAGAATACACGCACACTTTTGTCAAGAATAAGTAACATTTACGTACGTATAGTAATGGCTGAACTTAATTTAAAATAACCAGGATATTCAATTGACTAATAACCAAAATTATTGTAAGTAGGTAAAACATAGGTATTTAGAAGGATTTTTGTGCACTTGGTCGAGTCACTTTATAAGTAGTTAGTAAATAACGCCAGTTTTAGGTATTATTACTCAGGCAGGAACTATTAAAAATTACGATTGTTATTGCGGTGCGGAGATACTGGGGTACTCTGTCAGAGATGTCCGGGAATTAACCCATATTTCGCCCAAATGTCCGGGATTCTTGCCGTGTTTGTCCGGCGTCGGCAATTTAGGTAATGGCAGCCCTATACAAAGAACATGCCGACAAGTGCGCCGTGCGCCCGCTGGCGCGCGCGATCGTTGGCCCCGCCAGCTGATGTTCGTGTTACACGTGCTCCCACAGGGATACCAAGCTTTGGTACTATTACTTTATTCTGCAATATCTTGCAATTTTAGTTTTACATTGTTCTATGCTATTTTAACCGTACCACAATGCATATTGAAATTAAATGATGTTAGAGCTCTGGTATGCTTTATTGCTTAAAGTAATGTTATTTTTACAATACAAAGATATTGCTGCGTATTCGTTTAAGTAGACTTTTCATTAGCATAATTGCCCTAGTTATTTTATTATTTAATACACTTATTTAAGTGTGTTAGAAATCCATGTGATAAATAAACTAATATCCGATTCTTTGAAATCTGTGTCATTTTAGCAAACTTGTCGGTAAAAATGTTTATACTGGCAACACAGCGTGTTTGAGTGCGTGTTTGTATTGAATGGCGTGCGAAAGAGACACAACATGTTGGTATCTGCACGTTAGTTTCAATGTGTTAGTAACAAGATCAACGACTCTGACGCGATACAAAATGTAGCTAGAGATTAGAAGGTACAGAAGGCATAATAAGGCGTTTGGTAGTATAAAGTATTTACGTAAACCTATTTTAGGCATGACGTCCAGAAATATTGATGTTAAAATTAAAATAAACGTTGAAATATCATACGGAATCAAAAAATATGATATCAATAGATTAAAATCCTGTAACTTTTTTAATAGTGACTGCGAGTTGTTAAGTACCTACCTATTTCGGTAGGTAAACTTATTTATTAACGAAAACAAAGTTTATTATTAAAGAATTAATACTTTTCTTTACAGCATAACACTTAAAAAATAATTAGTTCCTTTTCACACAATAACATGACAACTTTTTATTTCATGTTGATATTTATAACGTATTAGTTAGGGAGTAGGGACTGCTCTAGTAGCAATTTAATTATTTTATTTCAAATTCCACGTCTCAAGCGGTACTGCTGCAGCTATGTGAGTGAATGTATTGCAAGTGAATTTGTGAGTTGCCCTTCTTAATCCTATAGGTTTGTAATAACATCGTCAGCTGTGACGTGATTCACTGAATAAAGTCAAGCGCGCTAAAACACAGCGTGATCAAAAAACTATAAAACTATAATCTGGATTATTGGCGAAAGTATGCGTTACCCATGGATAATATTTTGCACGATGTTAGCAGAGGTCACGCTGAATATGTGGTTTCATTTAGTAACGCAATGTTGAAATGACACTGTATACTAAGCGAATACAAATTTTAATTGTTTATTTATTTGTAGTGGTTTTGATTTACAATGTGTAATTGTACAACAATAGTAGCTATTGGTTTGTTTAAGACATCCTTCGCACTTTATTTCAAATAGTTTTTGGCAGCTGAGTAGGATTTAAAGTGTGGTAAAGAGTGAGTGTGCCCTCTATGGAAGATTTCCAAGTAGTAGTATTTTAGTGACTGCTAAATGGCGCTGGCTGTTCTATGATAGTTTTTTAGATTGTTACCAAAATTTAAATAAAGTACCAGCGTTATGTGTAGGACGGCTTTGCACTTACTGAACTATATTAGCAGTCGGCAGGAACTAGGCACAGTCAAATTATGACCAGTTTGAGGTCATAAACACGGAAACAAATTTTCGTAACAACGGTTGCGAATTTAAAAGTCCAAACACAGTCTCTTTTATTGACAAAATACACTGAATTTATTTAGGATAACGTTTGTAGTTACGTCTCCATTATACACAGTTTGATTCATGTATAACAGTCCAAATCATTTTAATAAAAACTGAAATTATTTCTGGTAAGGTATACAGAATGGTGTTTATACGGAGAGGGCCACCTAGCGAGATCTTACTAAAAATATGTAGAGAACTAACAATAGAAAAGCAATCGATATTAAACTCCGTCCCACTTCACACACTTGCCACGTAGTGTGGTTTATAAATCAAAAATGCGTAAGACATACCTCTCTTGACCAAAATAAGTAAATATTAAAATAACATACCAAACATTCTGAGCCGATGCTTCACAAAGTTATATCACTTTTGGTTCAACTATTGATGACTGAACAATGAATGAACATTTATTCCGAATCTCTATTTCTTATATATAGCCACAATAACACTGCATGCTTGATATCCGTGATAATAACATAAGTCGATTATAGGTAATGATGAAAAATTAATTACTGAAATTTATTTAAATTCACTACGATAGCAAAAAAGATAAGAATTGCAAAGATACTAGGCATTCATTTATTTACATCATCATCGCATCCCATTATGGTAAAAGTTAATAAACAGAGTTAAAATTCGATAACAACTTTTGACAACCATTCCTCGGCCTCCGATGTCACCTTTTGTAGGCCCTACAAACCCCTTCGAATCTCCTAGGGACATTCCTCCACGATACGCTAGACGGTTTGGTTTACTGCTCCACAGTCACAGGCTGGTGACTCATATGTCGGAGTGACTAAAATACTATAAAATAGGATGCTGGTTAATTACCAGTATTTCAATATTGCACAGTGAGATTTAAATATGAACAATGAAAATGAATAAACGTTTTGCAACGGTATTTGTAGTGTGCTGCCAGTTGTGAAAATCAGTCGAGAAGTCAAAGTAATGGTGGGAGTGACAGTTGGGTGTATAAAAAGGGTGCCGTGACGCCATTTGCATTCATTCGTGTTCAGACTCTCGTGCGCGCTCAGTCTCACAGTTGATCTCAGTTGAATAAGTTGAACATTGATATTCATGCTCATCGGTTAGTTGCCAATATTTTTGTAAAAGTATTTCTGTTATATGTTCTTATGTAAATGTAAAATCAGTGATAAGTGTGTTTATGTAAAATCAGTGATAAATTGTTTTTATTTAAATCAAACGCGCTTCTGATTTCTAACATCATATGTGGGATAAACAATCAATGCCTGCAGAAATAGATTAAAAAATAAAATACTTTATTCATCACGTAGGCGAATATAGTTGCACGTATGATAAGTCGAGACACATTTGATTAATTATTATTAGTGACTTATATAACTACAGACATTTTTATGAGAAGTAAAATAAATGATGAAAAATAAAAAGTAAGAAGCCAGCTTGGGCTGGCAAGAAAAACAATATAAAACAAGAGATAATTTTGTTAACAAAAAAACATCTATAATAATAGTAATGATAATGGGAGGAACGCGTCGCGATCCTCACCGGTGAGGACACTACAGGCCCTAGCCTAGCTTACCTAAAGGCTGGCCTTTCACTAGCTACTATGATGCGATGACTACCCGAAGAAGAAAGGCAGAAAGAAACTCCGGGCTTACTTTTTGTCATCATTCGTCCATCATTTGTCTCAATAATTTTTTTTTCAAGTCTTTTGCATACATAGTCAGATTATTTATATAAGCTAATGCACACACATCACCGTTAAATTGCGATAAAATCTAATTGAAAGAATTTAACAAGCACTAAACACTACCTACACCTAAGAATTCATAATAAAAGAGAGAACATAGAGATAGATTGTGCTCACTACATATGTACGCTATGTGGAATACAGGCATGGTACGATGGAGATATTTAACTACCCGCAATTTACGCGAAGAAAGACATTGCGCTGAGTAATATCGGGATAAGAACCAGACTACAACCTGAATAAAAGCGGACTAGTTAGTAGTGTGAAACATAACCATTGCATGTTCGTTTTTGACGTCATGTGCATACGACTTCAAATGAACAAGGATTTGCGTGTGTACCGCGATCAAACTGTTGGTGTTCAAATGTTCCTGTTGGTACTCAAGCGTTCCGGTAGATGTGCTGCGTATGGTGTCACAGTTGGTGCCCTGAACAAAGTGACTGCGCGGTTGAAGCTAACTGCTCCAGCACAGAGAATGTTCATCGGTGATTTTGAAGGAAGTTTGGTATCGTATGACCCGTAACCCCTCTTTGAGGGTTCTGGTTTCTTTTATTTCTTTGTAACCTGTACAAATATTGAGATTTTGTTAGCAAGGCATGTGCAGACATGGATTAATGAGCAATTTGTGGTTATTGTTGGTACACAGCTGTCTCTAAACTTACCTAAGAACTTGAAGAATTAAAAATACCTGTTGTAGTAAATAGTGACAGTACATGGCCTTGGTTGACAAGTGATGTAGGTGCATAGTGTTCGGTCTGAAGCATAGTTCACCACTTTTTGACCACTTTGCAAGTGGATTTACCTCTTGTAGTAACGAGATGGCTGTTCAGAAAGTTTAACGCCAGATTATATTTAAGGTCAGAAAGGTCAGAATAGGCCGAACGGTGTGTTGCTGTTGCGGTTTTTATTTTTGCAGAAATTGTAGGTCTATGCAGTGTGTGTGCACTGTCTTTGCAATCCGGAGCGGCGCGGAACGACGCGTTCAAGGCTATACGAGTGCGGAATATCGCGCTCCTCGCTGCGCAAATGCGAATCAGCGCACTATGCTCTTTACTAAGTAGCAAGCCACGTGTTACGGATGCAGTGTACCTGCGCTCTGTAACATCCATGCACACTCGGGTGAGACGATTTCAATCTGCACATTGTTTTGTTATTTTGATTCGATGAGTTCTTTATAAAGAGTCGATGTATTTTTTGCGAATTTAGAAGATTGATCAGAGTACAAAATTATTGGCAAACCGCCTATATAACAAGTTTTGTCATTATGCCGCTGGTTAAGCGATGAACACATTTCGTATACAAATCCCTCTGTTCACTTGAATTTGTATGGTTTAGGCCAGGAATGGCTGAGTGATGTGATACTGCTGCGTATATTTTCTGTTGGTAGGAATTGAAAATCTCTCCTGGCGATGCGGTGCGCTGCCGAACTGCGCAAATGCACAACCATTAGCGCTCCATTATGCTTCAAGTGGCGTGGATTGGATAGCAAAGCGCATTGGGGGGCGTATATTTTGTAAAGCTACAGTTTTTATGGAAAAGTTTTTAAAGTTTCTTAACGGGTGAACACATTTTTTTAAAGTTTCTTAAGGTGAATACGTTTAAGGGAAGTTTAGTCTTTGTCTTATGTCAGGCATGCTATCTTGATCGACGGATACACTTCAAGTGAGGTATGGTTTCATATTATTGGATGCTGCTTTCGACTGCACTCGGACATGCGATCCTAGTATATGGGACGTACTTTGTGTGGTTGTCTGCTCGTAGTACACGCAGGGTTGTATCATAGACGGGTTTCTGGCGTGTGATGTGTTCGTTTGGCAAACATTATTTGTCTTACATTGAGAGGTTCAGTTGAAACATGTTTTTATGTGCAGTAGCGGTCCTATCAATATTTTTAGACCTAAAATTGGCGCCCCTCGAAATAAAAAAAAAATATATATTGTTAGAGCAAAAATATTTTTTGCGTGGGTATTAATGACATGATCTACAATTTTTGCTATAAAAGCATAGAACGTATGACAGTTCGAGTCAGTTGGTCATTGCCTTCGTGCCGGTCGTTCGCTTGGTGGTAATTTTTGTGAAAGTATTTCTGTAAAATCAGTGGTACATATTTTTATTTAAATCAAAACCGTTGCAGTTTCTAATAATATTATAAAAGCAGTTGTTTGCCGTGTTGTGTGATTAGGCTGCTTTTCTATCAGGTACAGCAGGCGCTTGTAAGCGCTCAGATTGTGCGAGTATAAATTTTATGTTTAACAACTTTTATTTATTCTGTGTTACATTCACACATTAATCAAGTCAAATACTTAAGTAGTATAAAATATGAATTACCTAGACAGGCACTTTTCTAGCTTTAGCGGTTGATATTTTTTTTATCACGTTGGAATAATTTAATTTTTGGGCAATGGCATTTTCTATAGACAAAATTCCAAGATCAGACAGTCTTTCCTGACACATAGTAGATCGTAGGTAAGATTATATAAGTTTTAATTTACAGAAACTTCGTTCTCCTTCGGCAACAGTTACAGGTACAGTTAGCAAGAATGATACGAAGCGCTGTCCACACATTCGGGAGAATATCTTGCCAATCATTTTTTATAAGACGAAGAAATTATATTAGCTCTGCTGATTGAAAATATTTTACTAATGGGTTCAGGCATTTTTTTTATGACATTGAATGACGAGACGACCATGCCGTTCGCCTAATGGTAGGTAAGTGATACGACCGCCCATAAACAGTACCAATATCATACAGCACCTTAAGTTACAAAGTAATGTGTGGCATTCCACTGCGCTCGTCATTCTGAGACAAAAGATGTTAAGTCTAGATTATGTATAGATTATTATTATTATGTACACTAAAATATAATTTACCTTTATGGGCTAGACCTCTATCTGATTCAGCAGCGATGGCGTGGCGACGCGCTTGGAGTAAACATTATACTTCGTCTTTGTTCCGTTTACAGTTATCGGTACAGCCTCAGAGTTACAGCTATCGACTCACCGCCGGTCTTTTTTTTTGTCCCTGACTAAACTCTTTCTAGCCTGACGAGGGTCGGCTTATGAAAGAACACCGGTCTTTTGGGTGAATGCAGAAGGCGCTCGCAACCCTTAAAATTTAAGCGATCACGCTGAGGGTGACCCACTAACGGGTCACGAACCTCGGCTTAGGGCGGCCACTGAGAGGATAAGACATCAGCGTTTGGGGAAGATGGTTTTTAACCTAATCCTATTTAGTGATATCGTACCTAGTAGTCTTCGGCACGCGGGCCGGAACTGCTAAGAGAGGTCAGGGTGACGGGGAATGCGACGAGGTCCTCGACGGCGAGGACGGTACAGCGGTCTTGTGGAATGTGTGAGCTTTTGATGCTCGATCTTATCGCGAATGGCCAGAGTGATTTCGTCCTCTGGATCTGACAGTACTGAACGCGGTCGTCTCCATTTGGCGCGTTCAAATGGAGTGTATATAGACGCTTTACGGATAAGCTTGTTTAGGTGGTTTACCGCCCGATCGAAGTAGCGTCTGCTGGCCATATGCATAAAGTACCTGATGGTCGGCATGTTGGTATCCACGTGGAGGTTGCGGTTGCGAACGTACCACGGGGCACCAAGAGCATATCTGAGCATTTTATTTTGTAAGACCTGCATACGCTAAAAACGAGCAGGCGGTAAATGGGCGAATACGGGCGATGCGACGTCATGATAGGTCGGATGCATATCGTAAAGATCCTAATCTTGTTGCGGATCGACATTTACTGTTCCGGTTTAAGAGCCAGTGCAATTGGCCCATCGCGAATGCGGCTCGCGCACGTACCGCGTTTACATGTGGGATGAAGGTCAACCTCTGATCAAGGGTCACTCCTAAATATTTGGCTTTGTCCTTCTAGGGGATAACCTGGTCGGACATGCGGACTGAGTGGTGAGGCACATGGACTTTCCTTTTCCGAGTAAATAGGATAGCCTGGCTTTTGGTGGGATTGACGGTGATTCGCCATTTGCGGAACCACTCACCGAGTTCGTCGGCGGCGATTTGCAAAACGCGAACCACTTCGTCGGGGTCTCTACGTGAGGCGTAGATTGCGGTATCATCCGCGAATAGTGCCAGATGGGCGTTTTGTGGTCTAGGGATGTCGCTAGTGTACAGCGAGAAAAGAAAAGGGGACAGGGCGGAGCCTTGCGGGACTCCAGCCGTGATGGTGTGTCGGGAAGAGAGAGTTCCCTCCACAGTTACAAAAATTCGATTAGTATTATACGGACTTTACTTACCTACTTTGTCGCCAATTTAAATCGGTTGTAGAACTTTCATTGGAAATCGTATATTAGTATAAATTATTGATATTTTTTTTTTCTTCGCAAATCAGTGTGCGTACACCTCTCTGAGCTATGAGGAACGGTACGTCACGGTGCGGCGGGAGTGTCACGACGGGAATAATTGTCGTTCCGTTTGTGTTTATCGCAATTTGTCGGGACTCGGCTCGGTTGCGTCCGCGCCTCCTCACCCCCGTGCCTGCCCCACCGAGGTCGGGCCGGTGCGGCGTTACTTCTTATATCTTATTGACTGCCTCGGTGGCGTAGTTGTATTGCGTACGCGTTACGAGTACGATTTGCGCGCTGAGGTCCTGGGTCGGGCCAAAAAACTTTGTGACTGGGTTTTTCCATGTTATAAAAATTATTCAGTCGCAGCTCGGAGTCAGGAAGTTGGCGGTGTGATACCACCGTGCCTCGGAAAGCACGTAAAGCCGTTGGTCCTGCGCCTGATCTCTCTCCGGTTATTTCGGATTGCCGTCTCACCGAACTATGAGAGTGAAGGAATAGCGAGTGCACCTGTGTATTGCGCACACACTTGTGCACTATAATATTTCCTGCGTACCTAGCTGATCTCCGTTGAGATTGGCCGCCGTGGCCGAAACTGGCTAGGAGGATTTTCACTTCTTACATTTTTAAGTAAATATATTTTAAGTTTTATAGTACAAACTATAATTATTAAATCATGTATGCGTGTATATTTTTTTTGTTCTATTTTTTATGTAAGTAAATATCCTATATTTATATTATCTTTGTCTTTTGCTGGCATTCGCGTGACACTCCTGCGGCTCTGGCTGAAAATTAGTGTCAGGTGGACCACCCCACCTGGCGGACGCTGAGCCTTTGGCCTTTTTGGCCATACTGTGGACACGGATGGTTGGGGTACATAGATGGGTATGCCGGAGGACTTTTTTCATTTTTTTTTGTGTGTGAGTACTTACCTGTATTTTCTAATTTTTTTTTTGCATTTTTTTTGTACTGCCTCGGTGGCGTAGTTGTATTATGGTACGACTGCAATGCTGAGGTCTCGGGTTCGATTTCCGGGTCGGGCAAAGTGATTTTGAGTTTTCTATTCAGCATCAGCTCGGAGTCTGGAATTTGTGCCCGATATGGCGATAGGCTCGCCCCCTATCATATCATGGGACGGAATAACGGCGAAAAGTGGGTGCACTAGTTGCGCCTCTGCCTACCCCTTCGGGGATAACAGGCGTGAGTGTATATGTATGTATGTATTTTTTTTGTATTCCTGTGTGTATCTAACGCTTACTGCCATCTGGTCCAAAGACAATGGCCAAATAAAGATTTTTTTTTTCTTTCTTTCAAGTCTCATTATGTCCTGTAGTTACACTGGCTACAATGTCCTTCAAACCGAAACACAACAGTGCATGCACACTGCTGCTTGGCGGTAGAAATAGACATTGCGGTGGTAGCCACCCAGACTGGTGGGCTTAAATGAGGCGTTGGGGATGTAATAGGCGGTTAAGAGGCTATAGACCTGGCTTATTGGCAAAACGAGGAAAATGAAATAGTAAATGCGATGAAAGTATGAAGTTAGGCTAGGCTGCTGGGTGTAACCGTTGACATCCTGAGATTTGGCAAAGTCCTAGTAGCAAAATTGTTATGGCTACTATTTAACATGTGGCGCAAAGCCAGAATTACGCGCATTTTCAAGGAGAAAGGGTCACAGCAAAATTATAAAAACTACCGCGGAATAAGCCTTCGCAGTGTCCTCAGTAAATAGTATACCACGTTCCTGATTAAAAGAGTGATTATTCAGACTGAAAAAAGTGTGAAATGTCCAAGCAGGTTTTGGAAGACGAATAGGTTACACACATCAAGTCTTTTTCATAAGATGCATAAAAATGTCTTTTGTACTTTATAAGCTCTGTAAGCTTGGAAAAGCCTCATGATCGCTTGCTGAGAAAAGAACTGTGGTCAACATTGTTTTTAATATATGGGATTGAGAGTCACACATTGAGGACTTTGAAGTCTCTACACGAGATCATCGGCGGAGGAGCACTGCTGAGGAGCTGCAAAGCACGAAAAATTTCGTGAATGGTGTCTTTAAAGTGAGGGGAATGAAAATGAATGTGAGTAAGACAAAAGTGATGGTGATAGAAAGAGAGGAAAAACTTCTGAATGCAGCATTAGTACCTATATATATAGTAAGCAAGTGAAACAAACGAGTGGGTTTGTGTACGTGGAAAGTATGATTACGAGAAATTGGAAGTGTGACATTGAGAAAAGAGTTAGCAGGTATGTTAATGATGCCTTGCGAGTAATAGTGAGTAACCAGGTAATGTCTGAGAAGTCAAGAATGGTATACTAGTGCCGACGCTTATACATAATATTAAAGTGAATGGATTTGGCAAAAGCAGCACTAAAGAAGAGTAAATGCTGTGAAAATTCGCTCATTACAGAGTATAATATGCTGAGTCAGTATCGCATAAGCCACAAGGAATAGTATGATAAGATACCGTTGCAGTTTGAAGGATGATGTCATGATAAAAATAGTAAGAAATATACTGAAATGGTCTGGGCATGTGGAGAGGATGGATCCAAGACAGCTCAGGAAAGGTTAAATACCTTTCGTAAGCTTTCAAGCTATGTGGATGGTACGCAGTGCCGGATTAAGACAATTTAATGCCCTAAGCAATTCACGCCTGTGGGGCCCCCCTACCATAAGTAAACTAACATCAGTCTTTAATCGCGCGTGCTGTTTCTGGTGCCCCCCAAGTCGTGATGCCCTAAGCAATTGCTTAATTTGCTTATGGGCTAATACGGCACTGATGGTACGGCTGGAAGAGAGCACCCAAGGTGAACGTACATCTATTAAATAAATTACTTCAAAAAAAGGTAGGTCAGGATTAGCCTCAACTGGCAAAAATGTATATAGAGCGAATAGGTAAAATTGTAATAAAATTATTATAACATATTGTAATACATAATAATGCAACATAAATATATTTATTACAAAAAAATGTTATCAAAATTATAAAAGTAATTTTTTTGTAAAAAAGCTCACAAAAGCAAGACAAAATTTGATATCTACATAACATTTGAGGCAAAATTACAAATACGCCGGACAGTGAACCTCTCTTAGCGACAACCGATACGCGCCGTACACGATAGCGAGCATATACAAACGACACTTTCAAAACACTAGGTGGTTAGCCAGCGGGTGTATTTTCTTTATTGTGAACAGGTAAATATCTCTTAGCAATAAGTATAACCTCCCATACATACCCGGAAAAATTATCTATGCGACATCACTGAAGTTAAAGGTTGTCAAGTAAAAATATTTAAACATAAAAAATGGAACTTATATTGTTCAGATAAAATTATTTAACCGATCAGTATTTTTTTATTTTATTTGAGGTAAAATTTTATAAATGTACTATTAGCAAAATATTTTCTATGGAGAGTATGGATCCAGGTAAAAATATATGTATGCCAATGCTATATGTTTTTGTGTAGGTAGGTATTAAATAACTTATTAAAGAGGGAGCAATTTTTTATTTCAATTAAACATATATTCATTCGAAACAGTAATATTATCATGATTTCAAGTAAAACACAATAAATTGAAAATCAATTTCCTTAAGTGTACCAACTACTGTAAATCCAAAAAGTCGTCAATTTTTTGTCGGTAAGTGAGAAAAAATGTGAAATTTACCGGAATCATCTAGTATCTAACCGCCAAAAAAGTTGTCCTAGAGCTACAAAACCCGCATCAATCGACGCAGAAAAATCTGGCGATTCCAAATATGTATATAACTCATTTTCGGTATATTTGTCGCTTAGATATTATTGCCTTTCAAGCGTCGAAATATATAGATAATATATAGAAGCGTCGAAAGATAACAAACTGCCAATCAAATTCTACTGAAATCTATAAATCGTGATTGAACATGTTATCTATAAACAACGATTATATTGGAGCTTTACGAAATATTATCGAATTATATCAAATTAATATTGCGCGTCATGGTATTTTATCAGAATTAATAAATTTTATTAGAAATTAACATACGTTTTGTGCTATAGATTTATTTGTCCATTCATAATACACTCACGTGCCATATTAGAGTTTGTTATTATGTTGGAATCTTTTGTCACAATTTTAGTAGTCTTGCTCGCTTGTCTGTGCTTGCGGCGGCGTCGTGTGCCGGGTCGGTCACTTCCCTGCAATATGGTTGAGGAGGCCGATGGCTGGTACATGCGTCATACTCGTGAACGGGTGCTGCTTGTGTGGACTGGTCTGCTCTGTTGACTTTATTGTTTACTTAAAATTAAACATGTAGGTGGTTGTTTGATTTAGATACTCTCCATTAATTTTCGCATTTAATATCCATCTTTGAAATTGGATTTATATTGTTACTTGATATGTGTAAAATATATATATTTAAAAAAAGATGACAATAAAAGTCTTACGCTAAGTTTCTTGGTGCTTCTTCTCAGGTCAGTGGGCTTTTCCGAAGCACGGGTAGAATCTTTTAGTTTAAAAAAACATTGTTAAAAATGACGTGTAAAAGTGACCATAGGGGCACTCAATAAATGATTTGAGTTTGAATTTGAATTTATTTTTACCATGTGGTAGTGACTGGAGATATCCAATCTACTTCGTATGTGGATTCGCTTGTTGTAGTAATGAGATGGCTGTTCAGAAAGTTTAACCCATGATTTTATTTAAGGTCAGAATAGGCCGAACCGAATGCTATTGTGGTTTTAATTTTTTATGCGTTGGAGATCCATGCAGTGTATGTGCACTGTCTTCGCATTGCGGAGCGGTGCAGTACGACTCGCTACAGGTTGAGTGGAACCGCGCACCTAGGGCTGCGATACGCCACTGTGCTCCTCGCGCTGCGAAACTCCGCGCTCATGGCGATACGGAGCGGCGTAGAATGGCGCGATCCAGCCTGCGCGAATGCGGAACTATTCTCTCCATTATGCTTGGAATGGTGCGGATATCAGGCGATGGCGGAAAAGCGTATTGGGGAGCTGTGTAGTTTGTAAAACAAAGTTTTTTGGAAAGTTTATTTAGGGGTTCAACACGTTCCAGAGAATATATATAATACGGTATAGACTTTGTCATTGTCTTTGTCAGACATGCTACCTCGATCGACGGATTCATTTCAAGTGAAGTATGGTTTCAAGTGGACGATAGCCTAGTTGGAAATGGAACGGTCTGCCGAGACAATGTCCGGAGGTTCGAAACCCAAGGCACACACCTCTGACTTTTCGAAGTTACGTGTGTATTGTTTATCAATTATCGTTCACTTTGACGGTGAAGGAAACATTGTGAGGAAACCTACATACCTGAGAATTCTCCAAAAGAAAGCAGCATCCAATAACATGAAACCATAATAATAATACCAGCCCTGTATTATATACTGCCCACTGCTGAGCACGGGCCTCCTCTACTGAGAGGGTTCTAGGCCTTAGTCTATTACGCTGGCCTAGTGCGGATTGACAGACTTCACATACCCTCGAAATTCTTATGGTGAATTCTCAGGTATATAGGTTTCCTCACGATGTTTTCCTTCACCGTTAAAGCGAACGATAATTGATAAACAATACACCCATAACTACGAAAAATCAGAGGTGTGTGCCTTGGGTTTCGAACCTCCGAACATTGTCTCGGCAGACCGTTCTATTCCCAACTAGGCTGTTGTCCACGACAGACATAGATAGATAGTAGATGTTCTCGTACTGTTTAGACAAGTTAGGCTTTTCCTTCTCAATGCTGGCCTGATGTGAGTTGGTAGAATTTTATCTCGGAAATTACTGAGACACGTAATTGGCACGAACTTACGTATTACATGTTTCCAACTTGTATATTATTCTTTGGATAATATTTATTATTTTTTATCTATATTTTGGCGGCCGTAGGAACTTGATGAATGCATGCCGCTTCGAAAAGGTTTGTGTGAAAATCTTTAGAGGAGCAATGGACTTCCAGAAGAAGAATATCTATACTATAATCATTGTTAAATGCTCTAAGATAATAATGGATGTTATATATTGATTATAGGCACCATATATTGGCACCATAAACACACGTGTATAATATTCAGTCCACGTTAGGTCAAAGTCAATCGCATATCATTTTCCTGCAAAAAGCAGTGATTGTTGTAAAATATTGTTATCAGTGATTATGTGTGCCACAACAACACGAGATTTCAATATTTCTCATCGCAAAGAAATTTATACAAGCGTCGTCTATTGACAGTTATAAAAACCTTTTCCTGAAGGAAAACAGTTTCTTTCTAATGTTTACTTTTCATGTAAATAGGTGGCAGTACTGGTTCTATTTCGTGAAAATGAATTCATAATCGCTACGTTTATACATAATTACTTCAAATATTGCATGGGACAGCAAAATTAATTAACGCTGTAGATTACTAAATATCACTCGATAAGATTCCGATTTAGATTTCACTGTCTGTGGTACTTGTATTATGCGATGATAAAAAAGTATTCTACAATAGTTCAATGATTTTATTTTTGTTTTAAGCACAGTTTGTCTATATTATTTGATGGTAAATGATAAAAAGTTAATGAACAGAATAAATATTTTTAAGTTTGCCTATCCGATAACAGATGTCAGTACATGTATTAATATGAAGTCCTCCAATGTCGTTCTATGGATGGTTTTTAGATCTAAATTAGAGAATTGGATACAGTTCGGTAAATACACTATATTCAATAAATACAGTCAATTTGCCTGCACGTGGCATAAAATGGTGGAACAGATGTTGATAACAAAGGTCTGTTCTGGTTACGTAGCTAAAGATGATATTTTTTTTTATTATTGCATTGAAAGACGAGAAGAGCATGCCGTTCGATGCTAAGCTGACTAAGCGATACGACCACCCATAAACAGCAAGACCATTCAGCACCTTGAGTTACAAAGTACTGTGTGGCATTCCACTGCGCTCGTCATCTTGAGACATCAATGTTTTTTTTTGTGGGACTCAGCGTCCCACTCTCGGTCCCCCTATCTAGGACAAGGGATTTTCGTACTGCATTTTTTTTATGTTTTTTATATTTATTTATTTATATAAAACTATTTCTATTTTTGCTTATTTCCATACATCAAGTTTACAATAGTCTAGCTATCATATTATTTTCTATCTTATAATCTTAATTACCAATTAATTATACACTTAGTAATTTTTTATTATTAATTATTTCTATTATTTACTCTAGACACTATTTAAATTAAATTAAATTAAATTAAAAATTCTTTATTCGGGTTAATAACAAATTGATCATTATTCACAAGGTTAACGAAAGCATCTACATTAGTATACACTGTGTCGTAAATGCAAGCGCCCCCCTCCATACGCAACTGGGCGTTCCAAATAAAGTCTTTAAAAAGTACAAACTAAAAATAAAACTACCAAAAATAAAACTAAATTAAGTAAAGTTTGTGCGTGCGTGTGTGTGTATGTGTGTGTGTGTGTGTGTGTGTGTGTGTGTGTGTGTGTGTGTGTGTGTGTGCGTGTGCATGAGCATTTCCAATTAGCACCAAAGTTTAAGAAGATTTTCAGTTTCTGTATAGTCAAGACCAAGCAACCATTTAGTAACCGATAATTTACATGCACGATATGTGCAGGGATATATAGTGAGAATTTTATTAATTTTGTTATATAAGCGAGGAGCGAGAAAAAGGAACTGTTGAGAAGTAAGAACCGTTCTACATGGTAAAGTTTCACAGACAATATCAGTTCTTCTTTTCGCAGAAGTAGTTATGCACGGTAGTTGGGAGTGGATACGAAGAACTGATTGTAAAATAAAAATTTGTCTAACTGTTAATACTTTGGTAAGAGCATATAAAACGTTAGTTGGAAACAGCATGGGCTTTGATGTCATAACCTTTAGGACACCTCTTTGTGCTCTCTCAAGTGTCAACATTTTTGAAATACCCGTTCCTCCCCAAACTGTAATGCAGTATGATATAACGGATTTTACTAATGCAAAATAAACAGTTTTTAAGGTAGTTAGGTCTAGTATAGATCTAAGATTCCTAAAGACATACATAAGTCTTCTGAGCCTGTTCGCAGTAGCTTTAATGTGATCATGCCAAGACATGACATTGTCAATCCAAACACCAAGGTATTTTATTTTTCTCCTTCAAGGTATTTTATTTGTATACTATATTCTAAAAAAATATTTACTATTACCTTATTTTTATCTATATTATGTAAACTGTCCAGTTCTAACTGACACTATACTACGCCCTACACTGTATCTTTCTATGGCGTGGATGGGACACTCGAGCAAGAGGTGTGGGATCATCTCCTGAACGCCAGGGTTACACAAGCACGCCGGGCTCTCTTTGCACTTAAACCGATGCAATTACGCACTATAGTAGTAAGGTACGGCTGGCATACTTTAACTTATTGGTAATTATTATTGCCTGGGTTTTATGAGGCGCGAATTTCAGTTTATTGCTGACACCCTATCCTGCATATAGGCTAAGCTTGCTTCTGAGTTTATCCTGTGGAACCCCCGTCAAACACCAGGACGAGATCGTCAGCAAAAGCTTGACAATAGTCGGGGGCCGAGAAGGAGGTTCCACAGGATTGTCTCCCCAATAGATCCTTGAACACAACCTTTAAAGGTCCTGCGCGCTGGCTCGGCACCCGCATAACGGATCCTGACATCCGATCGTCTATATAGCTGGCGACCATCCTTCTGATGTTTGGTGGGCAGCGTTCTTCCGCCAACCGGACCTTTATTGCAGACCACCAGGTGCTATCGAAGGCTCCCTCTATATCCAACGATATCATAATAGTCAAAGCGTTGGTCTAGCGATTTCTTATGTAAATGGTTTGAAATTAAAATAAAAGTTAGGAGTAACATTTGACATAAAAGCAGCGAAAAACCAGTTGAGCAGTAAAGTAGAACCGCGGTAATCCCACAAAAGTTTACTAGACGGTGTCAGATTGCTGAATTTTGTCGGACTACAAGGTACTACTACCAACTTCCTGTACTCCGGGGTTTTTCGAAAAGGAACACCTTGCAATCTAACAAATTACCTTTTTATAAACCGTCATAAGTTCGTTGTATACCCGGGATCGCGGGTCTTCTGTATTTCCAAGCAATGATCTATTAAAATAGATTTGTGTAAGAGATGCCTAACAGAGTGACATACGTCTAGAAGCTAAATCACCGTATCGATCTAATGGTAGGGTTTTTTTAGATAGGCGGTCCTGCAGTCAACACCGGGGGAAACCTGCGAATGGGATACTGGAGTCCCCCGGCTTAACGACTGCAGGGTCCTGCGAAGGAAGTGGCAGAGGAAGATTCCCAGGATGGGAGGAAAGAGAAGTGGGTGCCAGGAAATATTCGCGAGGTCTCTCAGATCTCAATGTGTTATCCAACCAAGAGGTACACATTAAACTGTGTGCCTCGGCCCGCGACTAATGTCCCACCATGCATGGGCGAGCATTGGGTGTCAAGACCCAGCGCACCAGAATTGCTTCGGGGAGGGGGCTAATAGTAGGGTTATTGACTTGCAGTGTTGTCTGCCCTAAGATTCATAGTACCAGCCCTACAACTAAGTTTTTAGCCATGTTGGTGTCATCGCGGTAAGAGTTAGTCGTTGTCAGAATTGTTGTAAACGTTTGTAACTACAGCCCCACTATTTAGCCGTCGAGGGCCTGAGCCGGAGAGAGAGGTTTTTTTTTATATATTGACATTGGAAAGTGTCCCGACGGAACGTGATGGTAAGCAGAACTGTTGGGTCCAGACAGTGTTTACGAGAGATGATCACCCCTTTTCACTCGAAAGTCAACACAATTATGCCGGCCTTTTTTATTGCATTGAATGACGAGATGAGCATGCCGTTTGAGGAAGGAAGAGAAGTAAAAATATATATTATGTATTTTTTAATTCTTAAATCCGCATTTTTTATTCAATCTTCCGTTCAACTCGTTGAATGTATATTAATAATTAGGAACAAGGGGAATTATCTATTCGGCCCGCGTGGGGGGGAGTGGAGGACTCGCGGTCACCCGTCTGGATAACATAATCCAATCAAAGACAGATGTTTACAGCCGAATCTCATTATAAACAACGGGTAGCGGACCCCGTCGCCGACTTTAGCGAAATATTTTTTTTCACCGTCTTGAAAAAATTTTTATATCTGGTACAAAAGAAAGTATTAAGTTCAGGATTTCATATTCCTGAAGAGGTTAAAGTAAGGCATTGGCGTAATCACTAAAATCTGTTGCGCCGACCCCACATCTTAGCAAACATCTGACCTCATATCATCTCACATAAGAGCAAAGAGGTGGCTATTTTTTTTTTATATTACTGAGTGCTAACCATTAATAATCATAATCATAATCATTGCTGATTGTTGTTTATTGTTTATCTTTTGTAGATTACCAGCTCACTTTTAAGTAGCATAATATTTATTTCTAGTGGCGGAAGGTGCTAATATTATATCCGTGCCACTTTGTATTTTATGCTGTAAAAAAGCAGATAAAACACATGTGCCAAAAAAATCTCCACACGAAAGCAAACTATTTATGAAAAAGCTTACGCCTAATTTGGCAATGTTCATCACAGTGAACGTGTCAAATTGAGAACATTTGTTCGAGCATAAATTCGCAGTGTCTACTATGATGAACAAACAAGTTTGCCGATGAAAAAAAGTTATTGAAAATTTATAACACGCGAAATATATACCAAATCGAAGTAGATACATTGTTTAGTAAATCAAAAGCATGGAACAGTTAGAATAGCTATGTAAAGTATGTAAAATATTAATAAATACCATACGAAGTATTGAGTGCCCAAGTCTTGCCGACATCTTAACTCGATACACACACACATACACTCACGCCTGTTATCTCCGAAGGGGTAGGCAGAGGCGCAACTAGTGCACCCACTTTTCGCCGTTATTCCGTCCCATGATGGGATAGGGGGCGAGCCTATCGCCATATCGGGCACAAATTCCAGACTCCGAGCTGATACTGAATAGAAAAACTCAATATCACTTTGCCCGACCCGGGAATCGAACCCGAGACCTCAGCATTCTAGTCGTACCTTAATACAACTACGCCACCGAGGCAGTCTCGATACTCGAACTCGATAGTGACAAGTAAACGACGCTGTCACTAGTAGAATTATTTTTTAATACAAACAAAGAAGCTTTAAACTTATTATACGTAAAATAAAAATGCCACAAATATAGAAAATAGTCACGCAACATTTTTTTATGAATGTTTATCACAGTGAACATTATCAAAATAAGGATGAAACACTTGGATATTCTTTTTACCTAGAGATTTGCAGTGAAACACCAACAATTTCAAAATAATTATAAACGCGTCGGCTTAATTAATGGATAAAGGATAAGAAAAGAAGGGAATTAACACGTCCTCTAAAAATCTAATTGACACATAATACATAATATATAAATAATACCTACATCTAAAACTAAAATATATTTTTAACAGTAACGATAAATTGTTAGACCAATTAAAAAGTAATTGCTAAATATATGAATATTATTTAAGAGTCTGTAACAGCACTGTTTACCCTCCCGCGACAAACCTCTGCTAAGAAATGGATTTGGACATCCATCCTTCCTTTATTTAAGAAGGGTGCCTTTATTATAATATACTTGTAATTTTATCTGCTTACACTAATCTCTTGGCTGTATCTATTTACAGAAATCTGTTATAGATTTGAATCACTATGAAAAAAAAATGCATATACACAACATTTTTTTTATTACCAAATGTAAAAATAACGTTATTTGCTACCGTCACTGAGCACATATTTGGAAAAAAGCAAACTTACAATGTCATAAAGTTATCCCTAAAAAAGGTTTTAGCGTCCACGAGTCAAATTGTACAACTTGATAGTTTAAACCACAGAACGAAGGTTTAAACTTTGCCTTATTATAATTCTCTCTTACGCACATTTATTATCAACAACGATTACTATCAATCGACGAACGTCAGTCTGACGTGCGATCTACATAGTATTTGATACTGAAAACGTGTTCTGTCTATCATTTTATTTTATACAGGATTTACGATAAACTTAAATTCGTCAGAATTTTGTGTAAACAACATATAAATAGAAATTCTGACTGCACAATTATAATGTCTTACCTCCTCTACATACCGCATTTCTTTTTTTGTAGTAATCAAAAACTATTGGTGTAAGTATAGTAATAATAATATCAGTGCTGCATAATATACTGTCCCACTTCTGGGCACGGATCTTATCTACTACTAATAGGATTTCAGGCCTTAGTCTTTGGCAGACTTCACATATCTTCACAATTCTTAGAGAGAACTCTCTGGTAGGTATACGAGCTTCCTCTCGATATTTTCCTTCACCGTTAAAGCAAGCGATAATTCACAAAGAATACGCACGTAATTTTTTGGAAAGTCAGATGTGCGCCCTTGGATTTTGAACCTGTGGATTTTCGTTTCAGCAGTTCCATTCCTAACTAAGCTATCGCCGCGCCGCTAAGCTTGTTTACATATAGAGATTAGTAATCATAAAGTAAAAATTATCGATTATGCCTGACGAAGTAGATAACATACTTGTTTTGGGAGCGCCACTTTTACTCTTTCCTTTTAAAGTTAAGGTTATCAGTACAACAATTTGTTTATATATTTTACATAACATACCGAGGTTATTAGTCCAAAATTGACCATATAAAAAGATTCGTGCTGTATTTTCAAATTTGAATAACTTTTATGTTAAGTAGGAATCAGCTCCAAATTAGAACATTCTTTGCTTGACTAACTGCTTATTACAGCCATGTTTCAGAAAATATACTTTTTTATACATATGCATGACGAGACAAGCAAATGGCTAGTCTGATAATACACCTCACACCTGTCCGTAAACACCAAAAAGAATTACCACTAGATTGGGCAACTATTACAAATAATTTTAAAATTCTTATTGACTACCAACATCTTCATGCTTTAAATCTGGATAATTTTTTTAACGGATAGACAGACTTACTTAGTATTTGAGCAAGATTTAGTACAATAGCTAGTAGATTATGAAGGCATATTGAGACAAATTGTAAGCTATAGCTATAAATGCGTTAGGTTTAATTGTAAAGGCAGATTTAATGTTAACATTTATATTTGTTCCCGCGGCGTCGCAAGCGTTAAATGGAATTTAAAAGCGTTGTATGTTACACGACAATGCTGGACAGCAGTATGCAACAACGAGGGGACAAGGTGCAATAAATAACTATCTAATGCCTTTTTCACTTTGTTAAATCATGTGAAACCATGAAACAACCATTTTTTCCTTATTAATCAATACACACACACACACTCACGCCTTTTAACTCCAAAGGGGTAGGCAGAGGCCCAATTAGTGCGCCCACTTTTCGCCGTGCGTATTCCGAGCCATGATGTGATAGGGGGCGAGGCAATTGCCATATCGGGCACAAGTCCCAGACTCCGGGCTGATACCGAATTTAAATGAAACCCAATATCACTTCGCCTGACCCGAAAATCGAATCCAAGACCTCAGCATTTCAGGCATAACGTAATACAGCGCTACCGAGTCAGTTAATCAATATATTCGTAATAATTTGCGCACTCTCCAAATATAATTATTGGTTGTGTGCGCCCAAAAATAATAGTAGTGGAGTGAAATTTCTTCTCTCTCGCCAGGTCGCGAGCACAGCCGAATATTACCGGATACACCCGATGTCATCGACTAGGTTAATGAGTAGTGGTGCGTAAAAAATAGAACACACCAAAAATATTACTCTTTAATGTTTTAGCTTTTAAAAGCCACAGTATTTCTCTATGCTACACTTATTAAGTTATACAATGTAGAATAACACAGGTTTCGTATTCATTCTTAAGCCATCCACCATGTTTTTCCATCTGTCTATATTCCAGTCTGATGTGGAGTCGGTGCATTATACTTTACAAGTGTATTATAGATATACCATTATTCATTTAAACTCTTAAAAACTATTAAAAGAATAAAAACTGGAAATTGACCCTAAGCCTTTAAGCTACTTTACCACTAGACCAAAACTCACGTGAATTCTTGACTAAAACCAAGTAGATTCCGTATATACAGATTTTCAGAAGGCCTTCGACAAGGTGGATCATAAACTACTTATGGAAAAGATTGCCTTCAATGGGATTCGAGGCAATTTACTTCGTTGGTTTGTCTCTTACATTTTTAACAGGACTCAAAAAGTTGTTCTTAATGGTCTTGAATCTGAAATGATAGTTGTCAAATCAGGGGTCCCACAAGGATCTATTTTAGGTCCTTTTCTATTCAACATATATGTTAACGATGTAAAAAAATGTTTTACTTCCTCTAAATTTTTAATGTATGCTGACGACATAAAAATATACAAAGCCTGCAAAACCACAAATGATTGCTTACTTCTTCAAAAAGACCTCAACTTATTTAACAGTTACTGCCGAGACAACAAACTTTTTCTTAGTCTTCCTAAATGCTTCATCATATCCTTCACTAAAAACAAAAAGAAAATCCACTTCAACTACTCTTTAAATGATGCAATTTTAAATAAAGTAGACTCTGTGCGCGACTTAGGAATTACGCTGGATTCCTGTTTGCACTTTGATAAGCATATTGACATTATTGTAAACAAAGCTTTTCAGATGTTTGGTTTCTTTATGCGATCCTCGTGTGACTTCGTTCGTCCCTCTACTTTTCTTTTGCTTTATAAAACGCTAATAAGATCCCAACTAGAATATGCTGTACCCATTTGGAATCCTCTCTACGACAAGTATAATGATAGATTAGAAATAGTTCAGAAAAAGTTTATGCGCGTTATTAACTATAAATGCTGCCGTTTAAATGTCCAGCATGAGCAGCTATTAAATCAACATAAGATTCTTACTTTACAATCCAGACGTTTGCTTATTAGTGTAATGATGCTATATGGTATATGTAATAACAGATTTGACTGTATGGACATTACAAATAAACCTAGGACTGTTATGCGACGGGAGGTGCGCGTGCCAAGGTTGTTCCACACGGGCTCATGTAAGACCAATGCCGGGATTCGTGCACCTATCCGTCGATTAGTCGAAATCTACAATACACATTTTCACAGTGTTGACATTTTCTCTCTTTCAAAGCAAATATTTAAAAACTCAATTTATGATTTACTTTCCTCGAACTTATTGTAAACTATGTTGTTAGGTATGAGATTTTGAGACTTTCTATTACCTGTGATCAGTAATAGACGTTTGTTACTTCTATATAACGTTTTTTTCTGTTAATCTGTGAACAGTGGTGTTGGTTACATGTTTATTAACGTAATATATATGTAAATTCTTTTTTTTTAGCTTTTAATGTGTAACTGTTTTCTGTTCCTCTTGAATAAAATAAATAAAATAAAACTATACAAACAGTGCGTTGGTTCCCTCTTGCACATATCGTCCATATCTCGCAGGCCCCGCGCAATTAGAGCGTGACTGCAGATGGGGAGCGGATCCGCGATACCTTCACGGCACGTCTCGCTGGAGACCGGTAGCATGTATAGAATGATCGGTCTACTTACGGCTTGCATGAGTGGAGAATTTATATTCGAATCGGGCTAGTGCGTTGATGGTATGTTATCTTAACTGGTCATAAACAAATTATGACTGGTATGTGAAGTCTGCCAACCCGCACTAGGTCAGCGTATTGGAGTAGGTAAGTCCTAAACCTTCTCGAAGGAGTCGAGCTCAGCAGTGGGCAGTATATAATACAGGCCTGGTATTATAATAACCCGACCTCAGAGATGTTTTTGACTTACTCCACCTTTATGTATCATACATTTTCAGTAATCTCATATTCACTAAAAATATAAATGGTGTACATTTCTTTCATATATTATATCGTAACTTAGACACTATATCAGAACCGTAAAATAACTAAACACTGAGATGTAACGTATAAAATACCACGTATAAGGTGGAATAGGCTTGTGAGACTCCGCGAGATGCTACGATGTGTTCCCATACTAGAATTACAACCAAGCTACACACACAGTGGGTTAGATTGGCCTGTGCAGATTTTTTTAATGTTTTTATTAGAAATATGCCCGTTGGGAATTTGTGCCCGATAAGGCGTTAGGCTCGCCCCCTTTTATGTCATGGGACGTAATACACTCGGCGAAAAATAGATGCACTAGTTGCGCTTCTGCCCACTCATTCGGGGATAAATGGCGTGAATGAAAAATCATCATTACAGTCATCTTAATATATGCAAAATTCGCATAATAAGTAAGTAGGATAGTTCTAACTAATTAAACATACAACGATGCAAGTTGGAATGGAATTCTATTTTGATTCTCTTGCTTAGAACTATCCTAATAATGAAAGTGTACAATGATTAGTAGAAACATTGTTTTACAATTATATACTTATTTAAAAGTGATATAATATTGATTATTGATGTATTTTGTTTAATAAATAAAATATGTATTAGGTAACACGTTCGAACCAGCAATATTTAATGACATTAATTCTTTTCAAATAAAATGAACACAATGTCTAATAACGTGTACCGTAAATATGCATGGTATGGGTAAATATTGTGTCACATTGTATGTGAGTGGGGCAGTGCTAGGCCGAACGTGTTTAAAACGGCCAATTCGCGACGAGGTGACTCTGAATGACATACAAAAAGCCACAATCGTAAAAGTGCTATGTTGTTTCACGTCCAACATCACATCGATGCTTCGATCTATTTGTGGCAGCAAGGCATTAGCAGATAGCGGTTTAAATTTATGGAAAAACTTTTTTTTTTAATATGGCGGCCCTTATTCTTGTAATCTTGTCTTATTATATTATTATTATTATTGAAGCATAATCACTTCAAAACGTGCTAATAACTATATCACAGATTTAGGTAATGTTTATCTTTCAAGGTTAAAAAACGTATAGTAAAATTAAAATAAAAAGGAAAGGAAATAATTTATTCACTTCATTCATTATTTAGATTCAGAGATTTTTTACTCTACCACCAGTGAAAAGAAAGAAAAAGAAAGCAGAAGAAAGATTTCCGGAATCGTCATTTCTTATGCAGCGCTCTGGCTATTTCTATGATGTAAATTGTAAAGGCCATAATGTCTAAATGCATTAATTGACAGAAAGCAGATGTGGGGCTACGACTTATCCCATGATTAGCATTCGATATGAATGCAGCCATAACTTATCTGCTATGATTTTACAATAGCTTTATCATTCGATATTTGATTCAACTCTTGAAAAGAAACAAAACCTATGTATAGACTGTTCCAAATTTAAAATTGAAATCCCACCCGCCAAATCCCAAAAATCGCGCCAAACCCCACCGGTAATGCCACCAATATTGGTTGGTAGGGGCGAGCTTAGCGGTTTATGGCGCATCGACGGGACCCGCAAATGGGCCACACTGTTGTAATTGAATTTTTTCGTATGTAATAGCTTATCGAATGGGTGCTCCGATGGATACGATCAGATGTAAGTTTGTATGGCTTACTTTGTGGTTTCTATGCGAGTTGTAGACCTTTCTCTCGATTTTTGGACTGTATTAGATACACCATACTTATTATGAAATTAAATAAAATAATTTATTCGAAACCATACAATGTTTTAGATTTAGATTCCCTCAATATTAACTCTTCCATCAGTTCACAGGCAACAAACTCGAAGAGTTAGTTGTGTACGGAGATATAACAATATCTCGGATCTGTAAAATCCGTATGGCTTATATGGGAGTGTAATGTAGTACGCCTTGGTATTCGAAGAATTCTTATCATTGTATGATGTTAAGACTGTATTATGCCTTGTTCAGGAGTAAGGAGCAATCGCAAGCTGGTCGAGGCTTTATAGTCGATCAGCTTTGTAGAACCAAACCTTTTTAATCATTAGTTATGGATAATATTTCTATTTACATTGCTGAATAAATACAAACAAGCCTCTCTCCTTATAGTAAGCGGCATGACTACCCATAAAGAGCAAGTTACTGCTACACCATCCAAAACTTGATACATACTAGAAACAGCATTAATGTTAACTGCATTTGTTAACAGGAGACATTAGATATAAAGATAAATATCCAACAATTATATCGACTACAATGTGGTTTTATTTAGACCCCACTTGGCACTATTGCTTGGTTACAGAAATAGACAATATTGTGGTCTATCTAAATAGAGTCTCAAACTAGAGAAATTTAACATTTAATGTATAAGTTTGCAATTTAAATAAAGTGTTTTTCTTATAAATACGTGACCCCACTCTCTAAAGTCTGCCAGAAGAGATGCAGTATAAGTAAATTTTGGAGTTAGTGCATGCGGCGAGGTATTGCGGCACGTGAGCGTACTCTGATAAATAAAGAACGAGGTTAAACTGCGAGGTGCTTCGCGCAAACAACTCGTAGGGCTGTCGAAGAAAGGTGAGATGATGTAGAAAAAATTTAAGAAATGTCTTCGTTTAGGACGTGAGTTAATTGAACCTGCGTTTTGTGAGCTGTTTTAAAAAGGTATCATATCGCAACTAGTTTAAAAAAATAATTTATTTAAATAGAAAATGAAATTATAAGAGAATTACCCAAAAATATTATATGTAGTTAAAATGTTAACTTAGAAATTATATCAAAATATAAAATATGCGATGTAAGTTGTTACAATTCATTCTGATTTTACATTCCACTTTGAAACCAGAAAAAATATGTTTCAGATAACACTCATCGTCCATTCCTATCATTTACTCATTGATATGTAAGGGTTTTTTATACATCAATGCATTTACTTTATAATATGTACATATTTAAAATAATATTTTATTTTCTCAATTTCCATCATTCCAAACGCAAAAAAGAACATAAAAATACTGAAATGTGTCAATAAAATCGCATGAGGCAGCCCTACCGGCTAATATGTGAGTGACAGGGGGTCATAAATAACACGCGTCACCCGACCTGCCCGGCCGACAGATCAAGGGTTGCCGCTCAATTACATACCTCAACCACGTCGGGGTTCCGCAGGGTTTTTATAGTATGACCCTGGATGGTCTACCACTTCGAGGGTGGTTAATAGGACTTTTAATGAATGTGAAGGAAGCATGGAAATGCATTGATTACATACATACATACATATACACTCACGCCTGTTATCCCCAAAGGGGTAGGCAGAGGCGCAACTAGTGCACTCACTTTTCGCCATTATTCCGTCCCATGATGTGATAGGGGGCGAGCCTATCGACATATCGGGCACAAATTCCAGACTCCGAGCTGATACTGAATAGAAAACCTCAATATCACTTTGCCCGACCCGGGGACCGAACCCGAGACCTCAGCTTTGCAGTCGTACTGTAATACAACTAAGTCACCGAGGCAGTCAATCAAATACATTGATTCTGGCCTATAATACGTCTTTATGATGTTTGATAAAGTAAAAATTTACCTACGTAGAGTGAGAATATTCATTGCAGTGAGAATGATCGTTACTTTTTACAAATAACAAAATATAAAGTTCTAAACCTCGACATTCCCGGTACGAATAAAACTTTATCCTATCAAACTTTGTATTTTCATAGCATAAATAGGCTTCAATAGGTTTGTGAACCCTTAAGAAAAAGAATAATTGTATACGGAGGGAATTGGACTTTTAGGCCTCCGGAATTCTCACTCACCATACACAACAGATCATTGTCAATTGACTTTAATTTTCTCTAAGAAAGAGTTCTACCCAGGTTAAGCAGCTCCACTCATGCTGCAGACAATCATGTCTACAGCGTCACTACCATTTTTTTGGTATCATAGTTAAAACAGCATTCTACAACTATAGTGCATGCCATGACGAGAAAGCATCTATCAAATTCCGGTTAGGGTACTCAAAAATCCCACGGAACCTTAAATTTATCAATTTTACCACGAGCAAAGCTAGACAAAGTAAAGTAAACAGGTTTATGAGGACAGGGGACCCGCGGGGACTCGTTCGGGCCCCGTCCGCGCACCGCCACCCTAATCACAACGTATCGATGGGAGATCGGGGTAACTATCAACGTGTGGGGCAAAACAAATTATTGGATTATTAAATTGCTATTGACTTCGGCAGTGTTGCGGGTGGTGTGCGCGTTTTCAATTAAAATAAATTGACATTATTTGAGTCAGATTTTCGGAACGAGTTAAACAAGTTGAAAAATGGAAAATTGTAAGCTTATGGAAAAAGATGGAACTTCTTAGATGATTTTGCTTCTAACAGGGTGATCTGGAAATCTCTAGTGGAGGCCTATGTTAAGCAGTGGACTTATAAAGGCTGAAGATGATGATGATACGTTTTATACTGGAATAAAAATCAAGTTTTGTTTTGGACATAAAGATTTCCATCCAGTTTCGTATTAGGTTATTCATGCTGGATAAAAGCCCTCTCATTAGTAAAACCGCGGCGACCAAGGATTCCCGAATTCTCAGTCTACCGTCATCCATTGGCTATTCATGCTGGTTTAGTGCGGGTTGGTAGACTTAGCATCCACATTTTTCCTTCACGGTCAAAGCAAACGATACCTTACAAAGAACACCCATAACTTCGATAAGTCAGATGCGTCTCTGCTTTTGTTGTTTGTACGAGCATATCTACCTCACAGCAGTTCATTTCATTCTAATGTTCTGGTGATAATCCACTAATTCTGGGATATTTGTATGCAATCAATACCAAAGTTGTAAAGATGTTTAAGTGATGTCTTCGGATCGAGTGTATTCCCTCACGGACCCTAACGCCAGCAGTTATATCAAATATATTTTTATTGCCACTCGGTAGCCATATTTTTACGTGTAATTTCTTTGAGTGTATGTTATGCACTAGTTTTTGCGTGTGATGTCGTTTGGATGTTTGGAAAATTATAGGATTTTTTGGTACCTTCTTTAGAAGGTAGTCTCGTAGGAGAAAATTTATTTGTTTAAATTATGATTTTTTAAAATCGTCATGCTGCTTCCACTTGTCTGTCTCTGTGGACTCTTAGATGATTTATTATTTATATTTTGCTCAATTCTGTCACTAAGTTGATATCATGTCTATTGTCTGTTTTTAAGGATTTAAAAATAGAGAGAATTGTAAATACTTGGACAAGAATACATTCACATAGATATTTTTATTTATTGCTAATAATACTGAGTTTGAGTACCTGACTCAAGTTTACGCAAATTGGTCCATAAACCTTCTAATACTTTAAGTAGCGTGGGGGTGCCTCCTAATAAATGGATATAGTCGTCACACGAGAACTATGTGATATCGCAGCGCTAACGCCATAATTTGAGGGAGGCCTGTGTTCAGCAGCGGACGTCATGGGGCTGATGATGATGATGAACGCCATAATGATGAATGATCACATATGAAAGCACAACCAAACAAAAAAAAAAATATTTTGCAGGTAAATAGATGACTGCCTCGGTGGCGTAGTTGTATTACGGTACTACTGCAATGCTGAGGTCTCGGGTTCGATCCCCGGGTCCGGCAAAGTGATACTGGGTTTTATATTGAGTATCAGCCCGGAGTCTGGAATTTGTGCCCGATATGGCGTTAGGCTAGCCTCCTACCACATCTTGGGACGGAATACACACGGCGGAAAGTGGGTGTATTAGTTGCGCCTCTCCCTACCCCTTCGGGGATAAATGGCGTGAGTGTGTGTGTGTGCTTGTGTAAATAGATGAACTTCTCTAAGCAAAAAAAAGAAACCAAGAACGTTTAGATATAGTATAATCTTCTTGAAAGAAACTGATATACTTTTGTGTTGTTCAGTAATTATAGTTTACCTTCTTTGCTGGCAACTGTTTTCCGAACTGATAGTAGATTTAATATTGACGGAATCTAAATAATTTTCAACATTTTATCGATGCCAATGTTATTTCATTTCATTTTATGCACCCTTTAAAAAGTTCTCTAGGCTTCGACGATTTAAGACTGTTGGTCTAAAATGTGGAAAATGTAAATGGTAGAACTTATGAACTATGATAATATAATTTCTTTTCGTTGACCTCTGAGGAAACCGAACGTGTGCGGCAAGTCTAAGCTGTTCAGTCGTCTGTCCACCACGAAGGCACAATACTAAAACTACCACACGTCAATTATAAAAGAAATGACAAAAACAAATATTTTAGACAAGCATTGTAATATGTCATCAACAAATTATGGGAATGAGTAAAAAAAGGTATCTAAATTTCCTTATTGTTCATAGTTTTCGTTCTAGTTTCGTTTTCAGTCCGTGAGATCGTTAAAAGAAACTCTGTATCACCGGACACCGGCCGAACCGGAGCTCTCTCAGATTCAGTAGGTGATACCGCTTTGTCTATAATATTAGGTAAGCAGATTTTTTTCGCGTTTGAAGGATATTAAAGCCTTCTGGTCTTAGTGGGACCTCACAGTGACGGACACAGTGCATACATATTAGTGATTCAAATAGCATTGCTACAAGATATGTGTACGCGGGTGTGTAGTAGTCGCTTAGTGGGTGAAACACTCATCTCATTACCACTCTATAAAATTGTTTAAGAGTATAAAATTCAGTCTAACAACAGTACATTTTGATTGAAACTTGAGAGAAAGAAATTTACAATTTTTATATTAGTCATGAAGAAATCTCATGTATCTGACTATTGTTTACAGCAATGGAAGAAAAACTGATCAGGAAACACAGTCGCCGATGTTGAAAATATTCAAAGATATTATACAACGTGATAAGTAAGTATGAACCATGTTATGAAGACAATAAAAGAAGATGAAGTGAGAGTAAAGCGAAAATCTACAGTCTCTACCTACCTTTATATTGATTTTATTTCTTAAGCACATCCACGTCATGTATATTAACAATCTTAACATAGTATAAAACAAAGTCGCTCTCCGCTGTCTGTCCCTATGTCCCTATGTATGCTTAGATCTTTAAAACTATGCAACGGATTTTGATGCGGTTTTTTTGATAGATAGAGTGATTCAAAAGGAATGTTTATATTATGTATAATTTATCCCGGGGAAATATAAAGCGGGACTTTAATCCCGGAAAAACTCATTCACGCGGGCGAAGCCGCGAGCAGAAGTCTAGTATATTATAAACTAACTTACATAATTATTATGGTAAATAGATACACACACGACACTTATGGAGTGCATAACATTTGCAGAATAAGTAGCATGTATATAAAATATGTATTACAGACTTACATTAATAATAACAAAACTTAAGAAATTACAATTATTAATTACCTTTATTAGGTATGCACTGACTCTAAAACATATGAACTATATTGTGGATTCTTAGTGTCCTTGCTTATATCAATATTGAAATGTCTTTTTAGCTCCGTCTCTTAACGCAATAAAGAAGTAATTCATCAATTATTTTGTACATATTATAGAGATTTCTTACAGAACAATATGGAAAATTTATTTTTATTCCTGATATAAGTATTATTATATTAAAAAAACAGCGATCAGAAGCAATCTACATTAGTAAATTAAAGTTACATGTAGTAACTGTCTCTACAATTTGTTATACCGAAATGATCCCTATCTCGTCTCAGCGCGCGAATTGTGCCCATCTCCTGATATAGCAAACTTTATGTCTACAACAATACAATACCAGCCCTGTATTATATACTGCTCACTGCTGAGCACGGGCCTCCTCTACTACTGAGAGGGGTTAGGCCTTAGTCCACCACGCTGGCCTAGTGCGGGTTGGCAGACTTCACACACCCTCGAAATTCTTATGGAGAATTCTCAGGTATATAGGTTTCCTCACGATGTTTTCCTTCACCGTTAAAGTGAACGATAATTGATAAACAATACACACGTAACTTTTGAAAAGTCAGAGGTGTGTACCTTGGGTTTCGAACCTCCGGACATTGTCTCGGTAGACCGTTCCATTCCCAACTAGGCTATCGTCCACTTATGTCTATGGAGAGACTAAACAATAATATTTTCTCTTGAGGGATCCCGAAAAAACTACACTCCTCAAGGATCATCATGAAGACAGAAAGAAGAGACATCATTCTACCTCGAAACCAAAAGTAGGCCATGTATGTATAGCTCATCTTCATTAATGTGTGTCAAGCCATAGTCAGGTATTATTACTCCGAAAGTCAAAACCTAAAAATTAAAAATAAAACGATTTCCGGTGAAAATAGTATAACGTATTAGATTCTAACTAAGAAGGCTAGTCTAATAATTAAACTAACCTTCTTTTTGAAGTCGGAGAGTTTAGTCATCAGTTAATCAAAAAAGTATATTTTTTCAGAAAAGCGAGTCAAGCAGTTCAGAACATTCCAGAAAGACCGTATCGTACAAAACCCAAGATTCGAGGAACCTGGAGTATGACCAGTGCAGGCCACGGAGTACGGTACGCGATATTATATACCTATACTTATTGCATACTAGCTTTTGCTTGCAACTCGCCCCCTTGCTTGTGTCAAAAAGATTTTCCGGGATAAAAGTATCGCTTCATGTTATGTAGTCTATGTGTTAATCCAGGACATGGTCTACCCGTTCGCCAAATTTCAATGTAATGCCTTAGGTAGTTTCAGAGGGGATCCCTTTAGTTCGCCTACTTTTTTTTAAACTATAATTTTTTCGCATAATTGACTTTGCATAATATGTATTGGCATAATAGTACTATCGCATAGTAATATTTTGGCCTACTACTTTTTTGTCATAATAAGCTATTGGAATAATTTTAGCTCGACTAATTTGTATTAGACTAATACATATTTCGCATAACATGTAATTAGAATAAATTAGGTTAGCGAGGAGCGAAGCGACGAGCGTGTTAGGTGCATATGAATCACCGCATGAGCCGAGCGAGCGAAGCAAGCGTGCCGCGGCAGCGTCCGGCGAGTGCCAGAACCGACTTTAAGTCGTTTCCAACTCAGATATAACCAAACATGAATGATCCTTATTTATTTTTATGACTTAATATTTATGCTTTTTGACGTTAGTCGTTCTGATGGTCGTGCTTTTTGTATTTTATGCTAAAACAATTATGCGTGATGATTATTATGCACATTGATATTTAGGCTTAAAGCTTTGATGCGTAACAATATTATTACAAAAAAAATTATGCCATCAAATAGGGAACCGTTTCAAAGATGTGTCGTAACAAACAAACAAAAAAAACAGACAGAATCGTATTATAAAAATAGCGGACTTGTTTTCCTTACTCTTCTTTAGCCACCCCCTTTTTTTCATCACATTTCTTGAAATGTACAGACACACCGGTTCTACTGCTTAATTATATGTATAGATGTGAAAGTTCATAATTTTTTGAGTGTTTGAAGTAAACTCATAGAAACAGTCTTATGTCAACATAATTATGAGCTATCCATGAGTTCCCTTTATGGGTTAACCGGTGTATAATGTATATGCAGCAAGCTATGTCGATAAAAATGACAATTTAAAATTCGTCACATTGATTATTTATTTAGCATGTCGCTGTGACCTATATCCAATATTTTTTACAGCCATTTCAAGGAGAAAGAAAGGAAAGCTGGTGGTTTTGGGTGAGTTAATTTGCTTTATTACTATGCTATGTTAAGTTATGCTGCATTTATTTTTATTTATGCTCTGTATTTTTTATGTTCAGTACTTTTATTATAAGTACAAAGAGTAACAAGAAAGTAACAAGTGCGTAACGTAACTTATCGCGTTTATCACTATGGAAATTGGCATACAGAATACCATTTAACGTTACATTACACGAAGTTAACGTAACGCGACCGCGTTACGTGTTAACTCTGTCAAAGAGAGTAAGGGGGCTGATTGGTCTATTTTCACTATGTAACCGACGGTAGCGGTCAAAATATTTTGTAGAAATCGGCCATGAGGCAGACCGGAGCAGTTTTGATATCAGCAGAAAGCGCACCATCTTATACAGTTAACAATGTTATTGAAATTCATTTATCTGCTAGAACCAACATGCATCTTAATACCATGTTATTTTGCAGGGAGACACAAAGACGTCCAACCGTGACACGCGGTCTTGCGTCTCTTGTGTGTAAGTGATTCTTTTATTAATGCAGTCAGTCTTATACTTACCTCGCTGCAGAAAGGATTTGTTCCTTTCTCAGTGTCTTTCTTACTGTCTCTTCTTCTTATCTTCCATATAGCTGACTTCAACTCACGTGTTGCCGAATGTTACCGACCTGGCCTAAGGAACTATAACCACACTTCTCAGAGGCAACCTACAAACAGGAAACGTTGTCATAGAATTGTAAAAGTTACCTTTCTTCCACACATTTCCCTCACCAGGTTGAAAAGGCTAGGCGGTTCGGAGTATTTCTGCGTAGGATGTCTCCTGCTGATCTTCGCGGTGTCGGTGGTGGTAGCGTTCCTGTTGGTGTTCAGGAGTGTGCCCACCATAGCCACCGTCACCCCCGTGCCAGGTGGAATGCTGGAGAGCGACAGACTAAGAAAGAAGATGGACGCCTTGAACGAGAAGAAGAAAGCCTTGAAGATAGGAGATTCCAGGGAGAAGTAAGTGGGAATTTCCAATGTATAAGTAAGTTTATTGATTAGCACAATGATAAGACTAGAATTGGAAGGCTCTTTATATTCGGTAATACAATTTTTAATGCGACGACTGCAATGCTGAGGTCTCGGGTTCGATCCCCGAGACAAAGTGATATTGAGTTTTTCTATTCAATATCAGTTCGGAGTCTGGAATTTGTGCCTGATATGGCGATAGGCTCGTCCCCTACCACATCATGGGACGGAATAACGGCGAAAAGTGGGTGCACTAGTTGCGCCTCTGCCTGCCCCTTCGGGGATAACAGGCGTAAGTGTATATGTATGTACAATTTTTAATCTTTAGAATAAAATAACTAGGTCCTCATGGTTTTACTGAAAACTTCAGCAAAACGGCAAATATTATGTTCAATTTGGGAAAAAATGCCCTATTACTATTTTTTTAAGCATTTAATATTTATTGTTCCAATTGTTCTTCCGTAGACGTTCTGCTATATTAAAGTTATTGATTCATTTAATATTAATAACTTTGTTTTTATATTTAGACGCGAATGGGATAACTCCGTCTGGAAGAATTTGGAAGGCCAGGGATCTCTTTCCAGAACAGGTATGGATGTATAATTATTGTTACCAATCTTTATCGCTCTGAAGTCAGTCACCTATTTTTCCTCGACGCATAACGTGACCAGTGCCGGATTAGCCCATAGGCAAATTAAGCAATTGCTTAGGGCATCACGTCTTGGGGGGCACCAGAAACAGCACAAAAAATGGTAGCACATAAAAGTAAAGCTGTTTGAAAATGGTAGGGGGGCCCCACAGGCGTGAATTGCTTAGGGCATCAAGTTGTCTTAATCTGGCACTGAACGTGACTATTGAGAGTTGTGACTTACTTTTTATTGTGCGGTGTGCTATGGTCACACTAGAGTCCAGTTTCATTATGTATTGTATTGTAACCATTTATTATTAACTATTATTAATTTTATATATTTATTTCCAGACTTTGGACATGCTGGTTACAATGATTTGGTAAGTGCCTGTTAAAAATTTCTTATTTCAGCGCAGGATCTTCTAGGACTTACTATATAGAATATTTATATTAAGAAAGCTGTTGATTTTCACAATAGAAACATACTCGTAGTAGAACCATACTGGTGAGAAACTTTGCCCATAAGTAATTCTTGAATAAAATACTTCTTCGGCGGTTTCGAGTCCTTTTATCCCGACAAAGCAAACTGTACTAGATAGAAAGCACAATGTAGTCAAAACATTCAATTCTCCATGGCACTCGCTAGTTATGTTGCCATTTATTAAAATCATTTAGAATCTCTATCGTCTCAAAACACATAAGCTAAAACCAGCTTACTAAAGATGGCTGTATGTATATCATGCTGTTGCGAGACGGCAGTAAAACCTCATAAAGCTCGTAACACCTGGAATCCTATAACGTGGTGGAACGGCACCCGCAGGACTCCGCCAGGAGACGCGGCCTTAAACTATATCCACCGTGATTTTTATCAATATGTTTTGTTTGCCTTTACTGTTGGTTTTCGAAAATTGGTCGATGAGTTTGTTTTTGGGATGAGCGTTTAAAAAAATGGTTTTCAAAATAAGGTGTTAAAGCCGTTTCCGAGTAAAAAATAACGGAAATGTAGCTTTCTGTTACTGAAAGAATTTTAAAAATTTAGCAGTATGTTTAGATTACAAATTAGACCACAACATACAAAACTCTCACAAATCTCTTTATGTTTTGACATTACCTATAGATAAAAATACGACTATACTTCTATCTACCAAGTAAAGTTAATCAGTGATTTTATCACTTTCTTAAAGTTTAAACCAATCGCGGTGACAAAACACTTAGTAAAGTACTTTAAGTAAGAATGCAATCATCCTTTTAATATAGTCGGTAATTTAATAAATCATCTTTTTTTATCTGAAATCTACTCAAAAATCTTACTGAAAGAGCACGGAGTAATTTTAATTAAAACATTTTAGGTATTTTTAAATATTATGCAAAAAGCAATTCATTAATAAACTATCCGCGCTAATAATTCGACAATAAGTAGTAGGGGACGTATTGTCCCTTTAGTACAAAGTATAGGATTGGACGGGACGAAGCGGTCCGCTGTTTGTACACTCAACGTGAGGGAAATTGGCCTCGGGCTGTGATATTTTTATCCTGGCATGTCATCGCTGGTAAACCTGAAGTTTGGGCTAATGGCAAAAAATATATATATTATAAATATATTATTTGCCTATAATTTATGCATGCGTTCTCAAAGTTAATCTTAATTAATTATCGATAAGATAATTATAGTCTATTTTGATCGGATATCGATACACAAAGATAATGTATTAACTTGGCTTTATGTAAGTCAAAGAATTGGCAAAATTCGAATATAATAGGGTATTACACCCATTTTTGAAAAGTGTCTTAATTAGATTCTATAGTGTTATTAAACCACTGAAAAAATATGAAAATTTTATTCAATCGATAAGTGCCATAAAAATGCATTTAAATTTTACATTTTCTAATTTCGCGCGTAGTTTGTCAAAAACGCTGGACGCAGTGGACGCCATATTGCTCTGTGGTAATGACGTCAGTTGGTAAACAGAAAACAAATTCGCTGATAAATTGACAGTTGACGCTTTAGTTTACACAGCCGAGTGACGTAAGAACATGGCGGCTACTATCACATGGTGTTAAACAATGTTTAAGAACAGATTAAAAAAACTGGAATCTTTGAAATTTATTATAAAAAATATTCTATTATTTTATGAACTAAAACTAACATTTTACGACTGCTTTTTGCCTAAGGTATCTTAATAATATATTTTTAGATTTTTTGTTATATATATGTCGGAGACAGTGACGGCCGATATCGATACACGTAGGTTCACATAATACAAGTCACAAATGAATTCTCTTTAACTCGCTATTTATTGTTCGTTCGTCAATTATTACGTAATCGAATGTTCACAGAGTACAATACCACGTCAGGAATAGTTATTAACTTTGGTTATTATAACACACTGCATATCGAGACAATTACTTAACCGTTTGGTTAAGTGATTACAATCAACTCACCTAGTAACAACTCGAAATAACATAGTAACCGCTTTACTAAGCACTGACCGATATGAACACCACCATAGTTACCACATAGTATTGAACTGCACCCAACTACTTGCAACACCACCGAACTTAATGACGACAGACTAAGACTGTTTCTTCAAATGATTCGGCACCCCTTTATACACCCAACTGTAACTCCCACTACGAGTTCGACATACCGACTGGTTTGTCGCACGATTATTATTTTATCTTACCCGACTTAATATATTCAGACACCCTCAATGAGATTAATAAAAATGATAATTCCTTTTTATACTTCCTTCCTGTCCCGACACGGCCATTCTGGCAAGACACACGTCCTCGTGTGTTACTCTGAATGACACAAAGTACGATCATCACGTAAACTTAACAACACTCTTCAAAACAACATAGTACCAAAAATGGATGTAGGTCTGTCCCGACACGGCCATTCTGGCAAGACACACGTCCTCGTGTGTTACTCTGAATGACACAAAGTACGACCATCACGTAAACTTAACACTCTTCAAAACAACATAGTACCAAAAATGGATGAAGGTCCGTCTCGATTGCCAAATGCAAACCACATAATCTAACCAATTAAGCCCTGCATGTGACCTCTAGTTACTCTCATCTCTTCCGCACTCTATGGCTTCCTTTGAAACCAAACCACCGCCAGAACCACCCGCGCAACGCACAACCACGGATTGCTTACACAGTAAATACCGATTCCCAACGGACTACTAAAGTCCACTCCAGATCATCATGCAAACTTAATTACTGTCATTTCCACTTGTCTCTGCTACAATTTCATTGATTATCTCAAAACTTAACCTTCAAGCATTTTTCGCTAACGCACGCTTCATGAAAATTTAACACCGAATAATTAAATGACAATTTAAAATTCCAATTAAAGTGTAAGAACCCAACCAAAATTTTAAAACTTAGGAATTAATGCTGTCATGAATTTAGAATTATTTCTGCAGTCATACCAGTGACCATAATCGATAGGCAAAGAAAGTTATCGCTGTAACCATTTACACAAGTTACTGTAGTCAGTTGCTTCCATTGTTCAAACGTTAAGGAAAAGCTCGCAATGTGTCTCCCTAAGTGCAAGGGATTTAAGAAACAAATCTAATTTTAAAATTCAGTTAAATCACGTATAGTGACATGATACTCCTGACATGTGATCGTTCTCTTACGTATGTTTTACAAAATAGACAGCACCCCCAAATCGCCCTTCCGCCATCACTTCCTAGTACCTCCTAACAAGAGAGAAGTAGTGACGGTAACAAACTCTCAAGGATACAGCTGTCCAATAGTTATTAGAACTGTATACAATGCAAACAATTCTTATCTAAACGGAGATCAGTGCCACTGACGATCAGCAGCAATCTTCCCTCGGAAGCGGCTCAGCACACTGTCTTCTGGAAGTGCACTGCACTGCACACTGTCTTCTAACCGGAGTAGACACGTCACACGCGGCACCACCAGCAGTAATTTCCAATGCCTGCAAACAGAAAATATACGCAGCAGCATCACATCGCTCGGCCTATTCTGACCTTACATTAAGACTCTTCCTAACTACTACAATCACTATTTCAGTTATGCTTGTTTACCATCAGGACCAAATTTGCTACAATGATTCAGACCCAGTGGAGGATGATCACGCTATAGTTACAACACAATACACAAGACACAAGACACATATAGTGAGCAGATTGTAATTTATTTACTATTTTCACAATATAAGACTGGTCGAAGTCACGTCATCGATTTGATCACACAGCCATTCTTAACCACATGGACTTGATCACACAGCCATTCTTAACCACATGGACTTGATCACACAGCCATTCTTAACCACATGGACTTGATCACACAGCCATTCTTAACCACATGGACTTGATCACACAGCCATTCTTAACCACATGGACTTGATCACACAGCCATCCTTTACCACGTGGATTTGATCACACAGCCATCCTTTATCACATGGACTTGATCACACAGCCATCCTTTACCACATGGACTTGATCACACAGCAGTCCTTAACCACATGGACTTGATCACACAGCAGTCCTTAACCACATGGACTTGATCACACAGCAGTCCTTAACCACATGGACTTGATCACACAGCAGTCCTTAACCACATGGACTTGATCACACAGCAGTCCTTAACCACATGGACTTGATCACACAGCAGTCCTTATCCACATGGACTTGATCACACAGCCGTCCTTAACCACATAGATCTTGTACAAGATTTTAACCACAAAGATCCTTTTCGAGATATTTTACTGGAACATTCATCACACAGACTTATTGCGAGAGCAGGCTCATCTACTTTGTTCTAGCGTTGAACGTTTCAATCACTACTTCACTTTCAGGCTTTTCCACAATCAATCGCAGGGACAAATAAAAAAAAAGCTCAACACAACAAAATGAAAACTTCTCACCAAAGTGCAAGAATCTTCAAACTCCTGATGCCCAAATCCTCTATCACCGCAGTTAATGTCAGATCCACCAAAGGATCCCGCAGAGGCTCTTCAGTAGTCACAGCTTACGGTGTCTTCTAACGCTGAATACTTTAAGTACTCCCTGCAAGGATCTCCAGTTCCTGCAATCAAAAATATCGCAACAGCATCAAACCGTTCACCCTATCCTGAACTTAAATCAAGTCACGCATCAATCTTTGAGCGGGAATTCAGTAGTTATCTTAATATGAGGACAATCACAAAATTATCGCACGTCTCGGTCTTAATTCAAAAATTTTAAACAATGGGAAACATTGACCATGGAAGGCTAGCAATCCTTCAGACCCAACACTATACACCTAGATCACTTTTGTAAACCAATGCTATGCACAGTCAAAGTTTCCAACAATAGGTACCTACTTGTCCTTAAGTTTAAGGACGGTTCTGTACTAACATAAACCACGAATAGCTCGTTAATCCATGGCTGCACATGCCCTATTAAACAAGATCTCAACATTTGTAAAGGTTACCAAGAAATAAAAGAAATCACATAAGTTGAATTACGGTAGGACTTCCCTTTAAGGAATCTTTTTATGCTAAGTAGTTAGTAGTAGAAATTAAAAGTTTTACCAATTGAAGCCATGAACGATATTTTGTACTTAAAACTGTCATTTAACGGAAAATATTTGAACCTTCATAAGTACTCAACAAGTCAAATATCACTAACATTATATCTGGACAGCAATCTTATTGACACAAAATACATCCACTATGCGAATTACACAAGAAAATGGCTATACTTTTCTTTTTACACTATACGGTACTTGACTTACATCCACAAATAGATTGTTACGTACAAGAACTAGGTACATGATTACTAAACGAAATTCCAATATTTTTAGAGATAACCAAAAAATAATAATAAAGGAAACCATAACCTTCAAATAAGGATTATGGGTCATACGATACCAAACTTCCTGTAGTGCTGCAGTAAGCATATCTGTCTTCATATATAGCCACACATGATACGCGATGCAATAGTTAGCATCAACCGGTACTAGACAACCGTACAGTCATGTCTGGGACACCAACTACGACGCACCATACGGCAGCACATCTACCGGAACGCTTGAGCACCAACAGGAACGTTTGAACACCAACAGTTCAATCGCGGTACACACGCGATTCTCTTTCATTCGAAGTCGTATGCACATAAAATCACAAATGACCATGCGATAGTTATATTTCACACGTTGTCACTATTCACGTTGTAGTCTTGTTCTTATTCCGACATTACTCAATGCAATTTTTTTTCTTCATGTAAATTGCGGGTACTTAAATAGCTTCTCCATAGTACCATTAATTGCATTTCACATATCTGCGGGAATAGGCTCATCCCACCTTCTGATGTCGGAGACAGAGTGGCGGCCGATATCGATACACGTAGGTTCACATAATACAAGTCACAAATGAATTCTCTTTAACTCGCTATTTATTGTTCGTTCGTCAATTATTACGTAATCGAATGTTCACAGAGTACAATACCACGTCAGGAATAGTTATTAACTTTGGTTATTATAACACACTGCATATCGAGACAATTACTTAACCGTTTGGTTAAGTGATTACAATCAACTCACCTAGTAACAACTCGAAATAACATAGTAACCGCTTTACTAAGCACTGACCGATATGAACACCACCATAGTTACCACATAGTATTGAACTGCACCCAACTACTTGCAACACCACCGAACTTAATGACGACAGACTAAGACTGTTTCTTCAAATGATTCGGCACCCCTTTATACACCCAACTGTAACTCCCACTACGAGTTCGACATACCGACTGGTTTGTCGCACGATTATTATTTTATCTTACCCGACTTAATATATTCAGACACCCTCAATGAGATTAATAAAAATGATAATTCCTTTTTATACTTCCTTCCTGTCCCGACATATAGTAAAATACCCTATTCTAGAAATGTGCGCGTTGAACAACCAAACAACAATTCTTGCCGCACGATTAAGCTGTGGAACAGTTTGCCAGCATACGTGTTCCTACCTTCCTACAACCTGTGGTCCTTCAAGCGGAGCGTCAAAAAGCTATTACACATACACACACACACACACACACACACACACACACACACACACGCACACGCAAACACACACACACGCACACGCACACACACACACAAGAGGAGAGGCGCAACTATAATTTTTTGGCTGCTCTAAAATATACGGATTTGGCTAATAAACTGTTTAATTGAGCCTATTTTGACTATGCACAGCGCCTTAATCGTGTTCTTCGATTTAAATATCCTTTAGGCCAATACTCCCAGCCTTCATAACCCCTCACCATTCCAACGGGAACCCATTACTTCCCTTTATCCGTAACTGGCGTTGTCCCGCCGTTCTTTCCGCTGATGTATTGCGCGGTGCATCACGACTCGTCCCTTGCGGGGCCGCCAGAGATGTGCCACCCGCGCCGCCGAGTAATCATCCGCTTTGACAGCCCGCTGTCAGTTTTTTATGTTGACAATGGTATTTGTGTTGTAGCTATGGTTCTAGTGTCGGCTCGACTGTGGTTTTGTTATTGATAAAACTGGCGTGAACGCGGCTTTGCTTTTTATGCATTTTGGGAGATAGATTGAGTATCGGATACCCGAAATTATTTTGCCCTGATACTTTTATTTCAAGGTCGTACACTGCCGCCTATATTAGAACTAGACTTAAATTTTATTCAAGTAAATAGCAATAAGACTGCTTGAAATTAATATCGGGTACTCCAACCGCCTTATTTTATTATTAAAATTATTATTTTACTAGTTCCTATCACGTTCGTGCGCGCAAATGTATTCTTCAGAATAAAATTCTAATTGGCTTCTTTCGAAATACAAAGATTTCTTTATACAAAACTAGGTCTATATGCGTCAAATTTTATCTATATCCGTTCAGCAGTCTCGTTATTTACAATATTTCAAGGGTTTATATAAAATATTCATCTCGAATAACAGTGATCATTTTCACTATGAAGAAACAACATACAAAGGCGCGGGTAGTACACTCGCAAATAAATTAGGATTCCGCACACTAATTATGAAACGTTTTGTACGGAACGAAGACGATAAATAACAACGTATTATTTCATAAGGTGCAACTGGTCGATCGGATGCGACACGGAAGGTATAGGGTGGTTCTTATTGAAAGAAATTTGATTAAGAGATCGTCATTCAATGAGTCTGGTATTTCTTCTTCTTCTTTTCGTTTTGTGGCTTCCACCGTTTATCAGTGATTTCGCCAATATCAAGTGTCAGACTTTCCAGTTTCCGTTGCAATAATTGTTATGAAAATCGAAGGAAACTATAAAATTTCGGCCCGTAGTTGCCTATCCCGCAGAACGAATAAAATACACCATAGTTTAATAAGTAGTATACATAAATAGTAGAATACATAAATTTATATAATTAGATAAAAAGTAGATTAAATATCTAGAGATTATATTAGAACAATAAAAAAAAAAAAAGGTAAGCAACTCTGAAAGTGAAAGCCGCTATTTTCTATTGACTAGGAGTCTGGTATTTACAATCTCTCATTGCACCCTTTACCCAGTACCCACTTTTGCGGTTAATACTAACCTTCAGGTGACCCAATTTCTTTTGCTCCCTATTTTATAAACCATTTATTAAGTTACAGTGTATTTTAAAAGAAACAAACCAGGATAACACAAACAGCTAATGAGCAGAAATGCAAAATATTTTTTTTTTTTTTGCTTTGTTCAAATCCCGTTCACAGTATAATAAAAATTAAAAATTTCCTTTATGGGTAAAAATATTTTAATAAATACTTCCTTTGTGTACCAAAAACTAAGACAAAAACACCACCATCTTTAATTCCCAAATGGCAATAATTTCACAGCAATAAAACACACTCAAATAGAAAAATCCGTGTCCCATGGGCGTTGTAAATAATTTTAAAAGTTTTCGGATCACCCTGTGCAGTGAGGGGCTGTACATCATACGACACGGGACTTAGGCCCCGTATTATGTGGGAGTCTCTTGGCGGGACCCTAAGTGATTTGTCTTTAGCGACGTGGTTAGGTGAATATTCTTTGTGTTTTTATAAGTAAATATGGTTCGTTGGGAGTTATAAGACCTGTGTTGTAGTGTGTTCCTGTATAAGTAGATGTAAGGTGTCTAAAGCAGCTGTTGTAAACAGTATAATAAAGAACCTAATACCATACACACGTGTAGAATCAATCCTTCCATTATAGTCAGAGCTTTATGCGATTGGAATGGGAACAATGATACAGGATAAAATATGATTTGTATAGGTAACGGAATGATGTGGCAAAGGTATGGTTCGCTATGGAAAACGATTACACGTTAACTAAACTGCCTTACACTGAGATATTAATGTCATCATCTTAAACCACATGAAGTCCCGTGCCGAACATACTACGTAGGCCTGCCTCTAAAGATTTCCAGACGGACCTGTCAGACACTAACGTAACATTTAAATATAAATTTTAACGAAAAAGCCAAGTTTTATAATTATGAATCTTATTTATAATTTCATAATTCACTAGACTTTTACTCGCGGCGCCGCCCGCGTGAAAAAGTTTTTCCGGGATAAAAATCCGTATTTATATTTTCCCGAAATAGAAATTAATCGTAAACTATGTATACGCGCTGATAATGTAGATTTAAATGGTGAAAAAACTTTTTAAAGCAGTCTAGAGGTTTTTGAGTTTACTCCAAACATAAATTAATCTTCCCTGCCTCGATGGCGTAAGCTATGATTCCCCAGGACTTGGCAGACGGCAACGATAGACCGTAAACGCTGTCGGACGTCACTTGCTGTCGTATAGATACAACTCATTTTACCCCCTTAGGGGTTGAGTTTTACAAAATCCAGTCTTAGTGAGCACCTACGTCCTAGAAGGAACCCCATGCAAAATTTGAGACTCTTAGCACTTGTAGTTTCTGAGATTTCGTGATGAGTGAGTGAGTAACTTTTCGCTTTTATATATAGATAGACTTGAGGAAGCCTCTTATAAAACTTTGATAAAAACACTAGTGAAACTTAGTAAAAAAATCGCTTTTTACGCCTGTCAACACGTCCATAATGTAAAACTAAGGTGAAAATTTACTCAGTCGCAGCTCGGAGTCAGGAAATTGGCGGTGTGATACCCCCGTGCCTCGGAAAGCACGTAAAGCCGTTGGTCCTGCGCCTGATCTCTCTCCGGTCATGTCGGATTGCCGTCTCACCGGACTATGAGAGTGAAGGAATAGCGAGTGCACCTGTGTATTGCGCACACACTTGTGCACTATAATATCTCCTGCGTACCTGGCTGATCTCCGTTGAGATTGGCCGCCGTGGCCGAAACTGGCTAGGAGGATTTCATTTCATTTCATTTCAATGTAAAACTGCAACGGCGGTACTGTGTTTGTTCGGGAGTGCCGAACAAACACAGTACTGCCGTTGCAGTCGTAGCTGTGGGCTTCGGAATCTATACGACGGCAAGTGACGTCCGACAGCATTTGCCGTCTGCCATCTACCACGTCCTGCGGAATCAATCAATCTCGGGTTTAATCCCCAGGCCGATCAAAGTGGTACTGGATTTTTCTATTCAGTATCAACCCGGAGTCTGGAATTTGTGCCATATGGTGATAGGCTCGCCCCTTTCACATCATGGGACGGAATACGCACCGTGAAAAGTGGCTGCACTAGTTGAGCTTCTGCTTACCCCTTCGAGGCTATAAATCATGAGTGTGTAGTGTGGTTGTAATTAACCTTTCCTCTTTATAATATCAGTTTAGATAAGCTCGTTTTTAATATCAAGATGTTTATTATCTTGAATCCAATTTTTTCATTGTTGTCAATAATAACTAAGGTAGCAAAATATTTTATTTCACCGCCAATAAAATAAACAGAACAAGTCTAAAGAAAAATTCTATGCGAGAGAAAAATGGCCGCCGCTTTGTATAAGAAGTTTTTAAATATTTTAATTTGTCTGTAATAGGGTTACGTCAAGATTTTTCTTTCTTATAGTTTAAATATTATTTGTGGTGTCGGAAAGTGGTAGTGTCGGACGGGGACGTCCTAGACGTACCTTTATATGTATGCTTGGATCGTAGCACTTGGCGCCCCATAGTCTCTGCCTACCCCAATGGGAGAAAGGCGTGAGTTTATGTATGTATGTAAATATTATTTCAAAGGTACTCGCGTATTATTTTGATTTTCGGATTCATTTGCGTTTATTTTACATTGTCAGAGACTTTAGGAGGTCTCATATGTAATTTCGGCTGGGTAATACATGTTGGGGACATTTCTGCCATCAAGTGTACAATTACTATCGTGTGCTAATTTCAAGAACACTGTCAGTTCTGAGTATTATGCGCCTTAAGCTGGATAATTATATTTTTATCATAGTGCTGTCATTGTCAACTCCTAATGGATGATAGTGACAGCACGAGGTTATAGATGTGTTTAGCGCTAATATATTTAGTAAGTCGTAATACAAACCTGCTTTAACATGGAATGCCTCGGTGTAAGAACGCAAAGCAGTACCTACTATGCAGCATTTTGTGATTCTAGGATTTGCGTGATGATGCTGATGTGCAATTGTAATTTAAAATGCAAGTATTTAAACGTTTAAAGGAATCAAATCGACAGAACGTAAATTATACAACGAACATAACCCTGCATTAAAAACATCAAATAGTTATCTCCAGACATTTCAATTCATCAACGAGGAAGATGCAATAGCTAATATTGGAATGCGGACGCATTACCGAAAGGACAGCCTTCTTGCACCGGGGGCCCGCGAAACCATAATAACACAGCGCATACAAAGAAGCGACAAAAGCCCGGTCCGTCTGTCTGTCCAGAACAATGGAGATCCCGCGGGCGGCAGGCAGATTAAAAATATGCCCGCAACTGCGAGTTATTTTGTGTTGTACATTGCGTACGTCAACGGGGTAGATTTACAGTTTGAGATCTTGATTGAACTCTTTAGATTTGATCAGTAAGGTGTATATTAAGATTTGATATTTAATAGTTGAGGAGAAAACTGTTTGAGACGATTCAAAGACCAGGTCAAAAAGATAAGAGGTTTTTGGTTTGTAGTTTCTGAAAACGAAGTGATTGTGGTGAGCTTTGTAAGACAGACAATATGATATCTATAAAAATGTGTTCAAATAATCAGCTGAGATACGACATAGTATTATCGACATAAGTTGATTGAGTTGAAATATATCTACCTTCATCATACTTCTCAGAACTTTATACCTAAGACAGTTTGCAATATCATAGGCCATAAATATTTTCCAGCAGAGTAATCAGGTAACTGCGTTATCGACTTAAATGCGCTTTTGTTATTTATCCCGGAATTTATGTAGGTATCAGAAAGCCTAAAAAAGCAGAAATCCCACCGAACAGAAAATGAAACGTGTATTTCCAAACAATGACGAACTAGCGAACATCCTGTTGCGAAGATGGCTTTTGTATTGTAACAATTGATCGAAGATTGTAACCTATCGGAGTATAACCTCGGGCTATATTTCATGGGACGAGGGAAATATCAGTGGTATTTGATGCTGCATTCACAATAACATGTGGAAAGTTAAAGAATGGGAGTCATGGACGTCCACAATATTAGGCTTGCTGATGAGAGCAAATATGACGTTAGTCACAATTCCTTACATTCACGGTAATATTATGAAAGATGGTTTTGGACCACAGTTGTACGTCAGTACCTATTATGCTTATTTATAAGAGTGAAATACTCGCAAAGTCTGATGCTTAGTTTTGTCTAAATTAGCGGTTGGAAGTGGGCTAGTGCACAGTGAGAGCATTTGAGTAATATCCTGTCACTCTATGTTAAAGGTCAATCTAAATCTTGACTTAACAACAAATATCGTAAGATTTATGCTTGATATCTCCAAGAGACCGTTCCATTTTCAATTATCAATTATCGTTCGCTTTAACGGTGAAGGAAAACATCGTGAGGAAACCTGCATACCTAAGAAGTTGTTTATAAGAATTTTGAAGGTATGTGAAGTCTACAAACCCGCACTAGGCCAGCGTGGTGGACTAAGGCCTAAACTCTCTCAGTAGTAGATGAGGCCCGTGCCCAGCAGTGAGACAGTATTTAATACAGGGCTGGTATTATTATTTATTATTATTATCTCCAAGAGAGTTGTATCTTCCTTTGGCCATAACCGATCTGTGAACAAGTCTCCAAAATATTCACTGAAACACTACAAAACCGTAACAGCAGACATAACTAGCAAAAAGGTGATCGTACAAGAAGGTACACAAAACGAGGTCCAAACTGATAAGGGTTCAGCAGACCCTGAAGTAGCGACAAAGCACAAAGCGCCCGGCGGTGTATGAAAACGTAAAATATCTCCATTCGTTGGGTAGTATCCGTCGCGGACGGGCTACGTAGTGGGACAATCAGCGAGCTGTGTTGAGGAGATGGGGTGGTCGAGGGCAGCTTCATCTTGGCTGATTTTTATACATTGTTTTAGTTATAGAGCAATGTTGTTGATAGTTTACAGCATAAATGGAATGGGATGCCATAGAAGGATAAAAAGCAAAGTGAATGGAACATAATATGGATATTGCCAATCTTCTATTATTTTGATCACTCAGTTTAGGTTCAGTGGTAGGATTTTTGCACACAGACTCACTCACTCCTATTATCCCCGAAGGGGTAGGCAGAGGCGCAACTAGTGCACACACTTTTCGCTATTATTCCATCCCATGATGTGATAGGGGACGAGCGTATCGCCATATCGGGCATAAAATCCAGACTCCGGGCTGATACTGAATAGAAAAACCCAATATCACTTATTCCGACCCGGGGATCGAACTTGAGACCTCAGCTTTGCAGTCTTACTGTAGTACAACTACGCCACCGAGGCAGGATGTTTGCAATAAAGAAAATTCAATCAGTAGATAAAATAAAATGTTAACCACAATGACAAAATTTCTATTTAAAACTAAAATGAGAGTCCCCAGCTCCTAGACAGCGAACATTAAAATGAAACCTGCAAAAAAAGCAAGTTTTCGGTCGTGCCAGACATGCTTTTATTTAACCATTCTGAACTCTTGAAAATACTCGCCCATATTGCTTTTTAAATAACCCAAACAGGGCGTAATGTCACTCTGTCTGTGCGCTAACTGCTTGCTGCGGCTTCGCTAGCATTTTAGTTGAACGATTAGTTTTTAATTAGTGGTGCACGGTTTCAGTCTATTTTATCATAAAAACATCATTTAATTTCACATGGATTGCAGACTATATCGGGATTGCAAAATCGCTGACTCTAAATGCACAGAACTGTTTCTTTTTAAGTGTTTTGAGTTTTAACGTTAATACAATGCATTCCATAAACTATGCAAGTCCAAGTGTAATAAATTTTCACTGCTTGATTTCTAAGGGCTACGGGCAAACAAACTTTTGCGTCCATAATAGCATAAAGAAAAATTCAAGGTACAAATAGCGGCTCTGAATCGGCCGTTACGAGACGTTTATTTACATTTACTACGCTATTGTGTTGTTTGTCTTGGTTTTACCAACCATCCCTTATTTACACCTATTGATATTACTTGAACACGTTTAATTGAAGTAAAATAGCTGAACGTTATGTTACCTAAGCTTGATTTAAGACTTTTTTTTCACTCTGCTGCCTTTATTACAATTTATTACATGACAACTTTTTGTGTTCCTATCTTTCCAGTGTTTGCCACATTGTAGAGACAGCGTAAAACATTTTCAGTCATATTGTATCTAGGTTTGTGCTTAGTTTTTATGATCAGTCGTCAGTTGGTGTCAACCCTTTCTTCAGAAAGAATTCTCCGGAACTGATCATTTAGGATTAGTTTCGGAGAATTCATGTAAAAAAAGAAACACGAATTGAGGACTTCTTCCTTTCGGAAGGTGGTTAAAAAACTGTTGTCGTGATAAGAATAGAACCTTTTAGTCCACGATCTACATATCCTACGTACCACTTGATAAAAAAACACAAATTAATGATCCTTATTTATTAGGGCGTAAATATACCATGGATCCTAATTTAGTCAAAATCTACTTCTAATCACAAAACAACTCGAGGACAAAGTTATTTACTGGTTTCAATTCAGTAAGCGATTAATCCCTTCGCCTCTAAGTTCGTAAATAGCCAAATAGGGGGAGGGTAACCCTCTAAGGAGTTATGGAGTGACGTCATTAGAGAGTTACTTTATTGGCATTTTTATATATTCCTAAGTTCCGTGATGTGTAAGATATTTTAGTGCACAATAATATTAATTTGAATACATTGTAAAAACTTTTAGTGGTAATTAACATAAAAATATGGCTAATTTTGTAATATTGCTACGACATCGAACTTCCCATGCAATACTTGCTGGTAATACATTTTAAGATGTTAGTCGTTTACCATAGCCTACCATACGAGCCCTGTATTATATACTGCCCCCTGCTGAGCACAAGCCTCGTCTACAACTGAGAGGGTTTAGGCCTTAATCAACCATGCTGGGCTATTACGGGTTGGCACACTTCACATACTCTCAAAATTGTTATGAAGAAATCTCAGGTATGTAGGTTTCCTCAAGATGTTTTCTTTCACCGTTATACTAACGATAATTGGTAAATCTATACTAATATTATAAAGCTGAAGAGTTTGTTTGTTTGTTTGAACGCGCTAATCTCAGGAACTACTGGTTCGAATTGAAAAATTCTTTGTGTTGAATAGACCATTTATCGAGGAAGGCTTTAGGCTATATAACATCACGATGTAACTATTAGGAGCGAAGAAATAATGGAGAATGTGAAAAAATCGGGGAAAATTATTCATCCTTCAGGGCTTCCATTGCGTGCCCTGCGAAAACGGTTCAAGATACCAAAAATATATGTATGAAAGAATTATTCCTCTTGAAATGATCTAAAAAAATGTTCGCGACAGTATATGTCTATCTTTTAAGATTAACTCACTAGAACCGTTTTTATGGTAATCAAATTTGGTCGAAATTAATGCATTATTTGTTAAGAGTTGTATAACGTCATAGTCATAGAGTGATTCAACGGGAAGGATTTTATGTACTTTTAGCCCGGAAAAACTTATTAACGCGGGCGAAGCCGTGGGCAAAAGCTAGTAATATATAATGTGTAACTTCGAAAAATCAGGGATGTGTGCGGTGTGTGGTTTTAAACCTATGGACATTCGTTTCGGCGGAGTGTTGCGTACCCAACTAGACTGTCGTACATTCAGGAGTCAGTACGTTTATACATTACTGACACAGGATAATTGTTGAACGATAAAATAATTGTTTTTGTGAAGTCCGCTAAGCCGTAACAAGATAACTTTGTGTGTTGTCCACTGTCGGGTTTTGATTATCGTGAAAAACGATATTCATGTATGATATTGTTAATGTCATTGATTGATTGATAATTTTGATACTTATTGTTAAGATCCGGGGCATTTAACGTCAATTGCGCTGGATTGCGTGATTGAAAACACCAGTGATTAGATCAAATTGGGGATTTATTAATCAAGAAGCGATATATGATACAGCGATGCGATAAAGAGGCATGCACCCGGCTGGGCACGGGGTGCGCGCACGGTGTCCGTCCGTAGTCCATACACATGCGCGGTGTTGTCGAGCGCATGTGCGGTGGCGCCGCGCCGTTCGCGCAATACGGCGCGCAATAAATAATATAGTTATTTATAGTTTATTGTAATAACTATACAATAAACTATAAATAACTATATTATTTATAACAATAAATAACTGTATAATATATTAGTGTACAATAATACATTATATAGTTCCACTACATCACCCCCCTCCACAGACCGTCTTACGCTTGCCGCACACGTTCGGTTTCCTGATTAGGTTTCCTGTTCAGGAATTCAGATTCGGAAACCTGAATGCTCCGCTTACATCCGAATCTGAATTCCTGATCAGGAAACCTAATTAGGAAAACGAACGTGTTGGTACAAAAAACCGGACGTTTGCGCTAGTCACTCAGAATTCCGAATCTGAATTCCTGATCAGGAAACCTAATAAGGAAACCGAACGTGTGCAGCAAGCGTTACGGGCGATAATAGTCAGGAAACCTAACCGTGCGCCCCGACTTAGTTTTTTTATGGCATTATCTATTCAAAAACTGCCTCGGTAGCGTAGTTGTATTACAGTACGACTGCAAAGCTGAGGTCTCGGGTTCGATCCCCGGGTCGGGCAAAGTGATATTGAGTTTTTCTATTCAGGATCAGCTCGGAGTCTGGAATTTGTGCCCGATATGGCGATAGGCTCGCCCCCTATCACATCATGGGACGGAATAATGGCGAAAAGTGGGTGCAATAGTTGCGCCTCTGCCTACCCCTTCGGGGATAATAGGCGTGAGTGTATGTATGTATGTGTGTGTGTATCTATTCAAAAATACTTCCCAGAAACAAGATGTTATTTAAAAAGGGCGTAATCAACAGATCGTCCAATAGATCTAATTGTTTTGATTTGTGTTATGGCGCCTTAGAAACCACGTGTAGGTAAATAGACAGGCGCCGTCCGTCAGTCGCCAGTCGTCATTGTAATCCCTATCGACATCTAATCATAACTGATGAGGATCAAATGCCATCAATCTAATAGCAGTGTTGTTGAAGCAAATTGGTGGGGTCGAAGGTGCAGTTCTTAGCTTTAAATGTCTTGTGTTTAAGAAAATATCGACGTGACTAACAAAAGTTTACAGTAAAATCTGATTTTATCTGTACGTTAAATAATTTTAACGCAAAAGGATCTACTGATTAGTTTTTTTTTTGATAATGAATATTTTTCGTAAGATCTTACCTCGTTGCAGCTTGCATAAATTATTTGATTGGGACTAAGCACAAAGCATCTCTACGTCTTTTAAAATAGGTACTCATTAAGCCTCACATCTCAATGATGCCGTCATCCCACCTAGCTGGAGGGAACAATCATTCACAGCGTTGCAATATCAATCCATTTTCCTCGGAGGGATACGTACGTTGAGGTTGTCTGTCCCTCTCCCTCTATAAGGGAGTGAAAGATACGGTGTGATTTACAAACGTCACATGTTAGTAATGACGCTTTAATTTTGTCGCGTTCGTTAAGGGGCAGTTCCGAAAAAACTACTGACTTTATGTGTCGTGGGCCGTGGCACTCCATGGCAATGTACTAAAATTGTGTTCTTTAAATAATTTTCCTATATTCTGGTTGAGCTATTATCATCATAGAGGCAATTAAAAGCTGCGCAGCCTCATTTTTCAAACTTTGTCTACTGCCATGTCTATCATTCAAGTAACAAATGTACGTACTGTAATGGTCAAATTTTTACACCAACCACCAGCCTGTTACAAAATCTCATGCAAAAGATTCCACATTTGTTTATATTTCGTTATTTCCCTGTATTTATTTTTTTTACCTTTAGCGTTATCTGTATTTTTTTTTATTGCATTGAATGACGAGACGAGCATGCCGTTCGACTGATGGTAAGCGATACGACCACCCATAAACAATAGAAATACCATCCACCACCTTGAGTTACAAAGTACTGTGTGGCATTCCACTGCGCTCGTCATCCTGAGACGTGAGCTGTTAAGTCTCATTATGTCCTGTAGTTACAATGGCTACAATGCCCTTCAACCCGAAACACAACAGTGCATGCACACTGCTGGCGGTAGAAATAGACATTGCAGTGGTACCCACCCAGACGGACTCTTAAATATGAGAGTCCTACCACCAGTTAAATTAATTTGTAATTAATATATCGATTTAGAAATAAAGTAGCAATACCGAAGCACGTAAATAATTATCGGACGATTTATCGATCCCTGAGTATAAGATCGCGTAAAATCTGACATGCTTGTAGTGGCAAAATATAACAATAATATTATTGATATTCATAATTATAATCATACTACGTTATGGAGGATAATCCTATATTTATTTTCCATTTCCTATCCATCCATTTTCCATAAACCTTCCCCTTAACAAATGGCACAAGTCGTGCCCAATATGTGTATCGTATTTAAGTTTTAATTCGCCAAGTTTCGGGTCAACAATCCTACTCAACTTTCACAATATACCGACGAATTTATTGAATTTAAATTATGTTACATTTCTGGGTACAGTTCGAACGTACACGTTTTCATATTAAATCCGTATTTCTAGTCAATAAATTCTAGCGGGTGCCGATTTGGGTAACGACTGCTGTACACGAAAACACGATATGTATATGAAAACACACACTACGCCTGTATCGAAGGGGTAGGCAGAGATGCACTAGGGCACCTTCTTTTTGCCATATATGTTCCACCCCAAAAATATAAAATATAATAATACCAGCCCTGTATTATATACTGTCCCTATGCTGGGTACGGGCCTCCTCTACTAATAATGTAATCCTCCTAGACATTTTCGGCCACGGCGGCCAATCTCAACGGAGATCAGCTAGGTACGCAGGAGATATTATAGTGTACAAGTGTGTGCGCAATACACAGGTGCACTCGCTATTCCTTCACTCTCATAGTCTGGTGAGACGGCAATCCGACATGACCGGAGAGAGGTCAGGCGCAGGACCAACGGCTTTACGTGCATTCCGAGGCACGAGGGTATCACACCGCCAACTTCCTGACTCCGAGCTGCGACTGAGTATTAAAACCCAGTCACAAAGTTTTTTGGCCCGACCCGGGATTCGAACCCAGGACCTCAGCGCGCAAATCGTACTCGTAACGCGTACGCAACACTAAGAGGATTTAGGCCTTAGTCCACCACGCTGGCCTAGTGCTGGTAGGTCCTATATCGGGTTCAAATTCAAGAATCCCGGCTGGGATACGGGGCAAAAAAGCCCAATATAACTTTGCCCGATCCGGTATTTGAACCCGGAGCCTCAAGAGCGATGGCGTACCCGCGGACGCAATGCAACTACGCCACCGAAGCAGTGTACGGACTGTATAATATAGGTATTGCTGAGAACGGGCGTCATCTATCCCTGAGAAGGTTCAGGGGTTAGTCCATCATGCCGAACTAATACGTAATCGAGAATCAAAACCGGCTCTATAAACGTGTTGGAAGGGTAAGAAAATGCCTTGATGGCACAGTTAAGGAACTCTATCCCAAATTATTATTATTGTAATATCAAATTTCTCCAAACTCAATAAAAATTATTTTATTTAAAACTAGTCACCAACTCATTTGTCCAACTTACAAGTTTACAGAAAAGGAGTCACTAACTCGGATTTGTTATTTTAATTTCAGCTCTATTGATATAAATTTTGCTATTATAAGAGAGTTATCATTGGAACTAATGAGGCGACATGAAATCGTAGTAACACGTAATCTCTCACCCTCTGTAAAAAGAGATCGTCCGAGAATATACTTTTGAACAAATACTTGTGCATAAAACAACTTTGTTCCAACTTCCAAAGTTGAACCGCGACCTTCGGTGACAAATATTTTAAATTGCGAGTTTAAATATAGGGGATAATCTACGATATTACTTAAGCAATACTGAAAATAATTTCTTTAATAGGGAGCTTCGTTATACCTGCGTGCTATAGTTTGCTTTTTACCCCGAAAACTGACTAAGTCGGGCGGGGATCGAACCCGTGACATCAGCACTGCAATCGTAGGTACCGTAATACAACTACTCCACCGAGGCAGTTTTAAATTTACAACTGAAATCGTAAAATACACCTTAATGGGAAACAAAAAATTATATTCTACAAGCCAAGTAGTAAAATGGTCTGTGAAATTACTCGGCCCGCCACACCTGGGCACTTTTAAATATAACCCTTTAGACATATTTATTGTTGGGGGTTAATACACGAAATGGGGCCAAAATGTACCCCTTCTCGACTAATGGACACATTAATTACAAAGCAATTTGGCACCAAGAAAACGTTCTATTTTATTCATTTTATTGTGTTGAAAGTGGGTTGTATATTGGATAAATTGTTATGGGTTTTCAGAGAAGGATGTCTTGGAAGAGGATCGCTAGCCATTAAGGGGTCAGTTTGAGGTTTTATACGGCAGTCTGGATTACTACATCTTTGGTAGTTAATTTAGCATTTTGGGAAAAATTCGCAATGACACCCTCTAGTATTAATTAAGTAAAAGAATTTTATAACAATAATTTTACTAAAAAGAAAGCTATTACAATTATAATCAACCACGGACTACACAGTTAATAGTATTATTCATAAGAAAAAAAAACAATAAAAAAACTTTTTAACAAAAAATAAGCCGACTTCAAAACCACTGCAAACCAAAAAATAATTCAACTTTATATTCGCTTAGGATATACGTATATTTGGAGTCGGTGCCTAATTTAAATTGCCAGCTAAGCCAAGGAAATACAAGATCAAATATACGAAAACATTGTTCAATTTAAATTAGGCACCGACTCCAAATATACGTATATAGGTACTAAGCGAATATAAAGATGAATTATTTTTTGGTTTTCAGTGGTTTTGAATTCGGTTTATTTTTTGTAAAAAAGTTTTTATTTATTGCTTTTCTGTTAGTTAATTATAGAATAGAGTAAACAGTACATCATAGATATACGATTGCAGCATTCGCGAGTCATCTGCTGTTAGTTATTGAAGAGTTCCATTGTGTATCTCCGAAGATCTTCATCAGATCTTCATAAATTATATACTAAAACCTTTCCTGAAGACTATACATTTGAACATCGAAAACCACATCCAAATCGGATCAGTAGTTTTTGAGAAACTCGCGGCCATACAAATTTACATACATACATACAAACATACATACAACATACATACGGGTCGAATACAGAACCTCTTTTTTTGAAGTCGGTTAGTAAAAAAAGCACTTGTCTTAAAAGAAATCAAGGTAAAATTACATTTCACTTTTCTTTCGTGGAAAAAGTACAAACTTTACGGCTAATACCGCACAACCTGGAGGGTACTGGATGGTTATGTTGGAGTCATCAGTCTTACGACTCCCGGGCCGAATCTCTAGCTTGCATTATATACATCCCTATGCACGGCAATACCAGGGGCGGTTGCGGACGACAACTTAGACGTGAGTCGGAGGAAGCCCGCAGCCGTCCCTAATGCGCCGAAGATGGCCGTTTAAAAAAAAAATGCACGGCAATACCAACTAAAACTCCGCGGTGACCTTCCTGGGCCTATTAGGGCGGCTGTGTGTTCTTTCGGCGAGCAGTGCCTAGTCGTCTTCCGCAACCGCCCCGGCAAAGGTCAATGTAGCAAAATTTATTATTTCCAAGGATTGTGCAAATACTTGTCGAGTTTTGTTACTACTAATAGCAGCGTATAAGGATAAGGGCTGTGGACTGGTGGCCCCCGGGTTCATTTCTTTAACAGATAGTGCCGTGTGTTATTTATAATAATAATAATTAATAATATTTTTTTTCAGGTTAGTATCGATGAAAATGGCAAATCTGATCTATCGAACTTATTGGACACGGAGAGAATGGAAGATTTCCAAAATAACGATCGATTGAGAGGTAAAATGATTGCTATTTTATTATTTTATTTTATTTTTATTTTATTTTATTCTGGACAACAAACAGTCATATACATCACAAAAGCTTAATATAACATCGTTTACAAGTCACAGACTTTGAGTGCCAACACTTAATTTAAAGAAATTATTACAAATAAAAGGATCATAATTATTAGAATGAAAACAGACATGGTGTTAATATGTAAATCTTTAAAGTTGGTAACAAATTACAATATATGTTACTAAATAACATTCCAGTGTGTAGAAAACTTATTTTATAATTCATTAAACAAAAACTCTTGTAATTTTCTCTTAAATTTAGATATAGAGTTATTAAATATATCAATATGGGATAATTTTTGATTATAAACAGTCAAACTACGACAGAAAAATGTATTAGAGGTGTAATTAGTACTGCAACCCGGTACTACAAACAAGTTATTTGTTCTACGCACTGACCTGAGGGGTACTTTAAATTTTATTTGTTCAAGCAAATTAGGGGAATCAATGACATTATTAATAAGTTTATATAAGAACATCACATCCTGTTGTTGACGCCTGAGTGACAGAGATAACATGTTGTGTTTTGCTAGACAATTATTATAAGAAACAAACTGTGATTATTTATTAGTTTATACATTCTATAATCGTGGTATGATGAGTTATATTTTTGCAGGCCCATCAACTATCGCATTTCCTAAATTGAGGTTTAGATTTTTACCGCGTGAATAACCAAGATTACTTATGCAAATCTTGAAGCTTGCAAAAATTGTCCCGAATCGCACGTGTATAGAATTATTGATATAATATTGTCGCTAGTGCAAATGCATCTGGATGTCCTTGAGCAATGTATTCATTCATTTTTGATTTATTTCAAGTAACTATGATTCAAATTGTTTTGTTAGTAGGTACATATGATAACTTATGCTATGTTAGCCATAGTTACAGTTTTGAAAACGACGAACACCCTAGTCCATATGAGACAGGGCAACAACATATATGGCTGCGAGAACCTACTAGACACTCACTACCACTTTCCTATATAGCTAGCAGCACATTAGTGATTCTTCAAGAAATAGTGTCTGTTGATAGTGAATGCATCCTACTATCCTACTAATATTATAAAGGCGAAAGTTTGTAAGAATGTATGGATGTTTGGATGTTTGGATGTAAGGATGTAATGATGTTTGTTCCTCTTTCACGCAAAAACTACTGAACGGATTTCGATGAAATTTGGCACACGGGTAAATCATGTCCTGGATTAACACATAGGCTACTTTTTATCCCGGGAAAATATAAAGCGGAACTTTTATCCCGGAAAAACTTTTTAAAGCGGGCGGAGCCGCGGGCAAAAGCTAGTAAGAAATAGTATAACCAACATTAAAATACTTAACATCGAGTGTATACTGCTAGTAACACCTACATTAAATACATATATGGTATCAAGCCTTTCCCCCATATGGGTAGATAGAGGTACCTATGGATTGCCACTTTCGATTCTAGCACACTTCTTTAATTTCGTCCACTTTCATCTTCTTATGCAGTCCCACTGGTTCAGGATTCTTATGACCTGACCTATAAATACGTGAAATCAAATAAATATCAAATACGTAAACCTTTAACAACACACAGGCGCAAAATAATATTTGCGGATCACGCATCTTTATCGATTCTACAGCCTCCCGTGCACAAGCAGGCTCAAAGTACGCTGTGACGCGAATGCTTTTAAAAGGGCCTTAGCGTACCACGATTCATAATTGCGAGTCATTTTTTATTTGATACCTTCTCGGTGGATGAAAAAATGCGGCAAAATGTAGCAGCCATCTTTAATATAATTTAAGCACTGGATTTAAATGTTGTGTAATGTTGATCGTAATTCTCGTTCTATAGGGGGCTCTCTGTAGTGGTAACAGAAATGAGAGATTGAGTGTTCGAGCTACGAATCGAGATATTTGTTTGAAGTGTCCACAAATGTTGCTTTTGGTCTATGGGTTGGGTTTAATGCTTGTGGATTTGTGGCCCACAACATTACACAAGTACTATATTAATGTGGGTTAAATCAAGTGTGTTGGATGTGTCCTAACGCATTATGCTATTTGATAATAAGTAATAACTTATAAGAATTCATTACGAGCGAAAATAACTAAATTGCTAAATTATCACTATACAATAAAATTAATCTTATTATTTTGGCGACGCGACGCAACAAATAAAATAATATAGGTAGATCATGATAAATATGTAAATATTTTCTTTCAGATTTTTTCAAAAAGTTAGTTGAAACTGATGCACAAATTCGTCTCTTCAGAAAAGGCATACACCGCCAAAGTTTTTCAACGGATGAAAGCGAGGAAACACTGAAAAATATATTGGATAGGTCAAAAAGATCTGTGAAGACCAACCGTACAAAGATGGGTGACAAAAAGAAACATGAAGTCTTCAGTAAAGGAAAGAATACTCTAAAGCGACGCATACACCGTCCATTTTATGTTCTAAGACATGGTAAAACCAAAAACGTTAGAAATAAAAGACGCCCTAACAATGGTGAACCGACAGGATACTTCATAGAAAAGAAGAAAGTATTCGTTCAATATGTACCGGTTGCCGAAACTAAAAAGATAGCTAAATGTTCGCACACGCCCAAAGACTCAAAATCACACGAAACTCTACTGAAGCATCCATTTTACAAAAACACGCAAAGATTGGATGAAATGCTGGACCAATTTATAGCCAAAAACTTCCACGAGATCATGGGAGATCCATACGCACTAGATCTTCTGATGAAAAAGAAGAAAGAGAAATGCAAACATCCAGTACCATATACATATAGGACAAGTGCTCGTGAAAAGGTAAAAGATAAGAAGAAACCACATGAAGAAAAAATTGATGAACAAAAGATAAGTGATGAGGAAATCAACAAGCTGTTACAGCCACTAGTGACAACAGCACTTCTCGAAAAAGATGCACAAAAGTTGGAAGTAACCAAACCCAAAGAAACAACTGGTCCTAAGTCAACGAGCGATAATTATGACATAATTTTGAGCATATCAACTATTTTGTATGTGTTTTTTACTTCTTCAATAAGGTGTTTTTGTAAAAAAGATACCTCTAATTTCTGATTTATGCCCTTTTTAATCACTTAAGGTATCAAATGAGTGAGAATAATGTATATGCCAAAGTAATACTCTTTCAGAAGTCCAGACATGCCCATAGTCACACCCTCAACACCATTTGGAAGAAACTACGTTTTCCGTAAGCTGATGCAAGTAGATGAGGAAGACGAAGAAGGTATAGGTTATGAGGATCTAAACGAAGTTCTAGGTGAGGATAGGGAGGCTCATGACGAGAGGGACAACAGTGTTGATCGAAAAAAGAGGGACGTGAGTATTTCGTTAAAATAGTTACTTTGATTTTTTTTAATAAATTGAATAATGGTAAACGCGGTCTCAGTATTACAGTAACAAGAACTAAAATTGCTATGTACAAACGACCTTAAACATATTTTATTTTAATAGAATATTTTTTATTCTTCCTTCAAACTCAATTCAAAATTCGTTCGAAGAAGACAAAACATTCGATAACTAAATGTTACTGCACTTAGCTTGATATCCTGCTACGTTGTGTTAAGGCTCATATTCTTAGTAGTACTACATTGGATTCATACATTCAATCCCGATCACATTAAAACCCAAAAATATTTCTACTCTGCTGCATGATTAAAAAACTATTCTTGAAACGGTAAACATTCGAACGAGCTTTGATATTTCAGTGACTACCTCATCTACATTACAATAAACATGTTGTAATGATATTTACCTCTTACATTATTGAATATCCTCTCCATCGCACTATCCCATCTCCGTAAGGATAAGTGATACAAAAAATACAAACACACGAATTGAGAACCTCCTCCTTTTTTGGAAGTCGGTTAATAAATGAATCGCCCCTGCGCTGTCGATTGATGTCAGATATACAACTATCACAGATTCAACGAGAAATGATAATTTTTAAGTACCGTTAATTAATCAAACTTATTAATAACACAGATATTTGATAAATGTACCGCAATCACAAATAAAAACTTAATTTTATAATAATAATATTTTAAATTTAAACGTCATCAAATCTCAGGAGCTGACTCAATTACCGCAACTACATAATGTACCAAGCCCGAGTGGCGTCAGTAACCCGAATTGGAAAGGCGCCATGCCTTTGTACCCTGATGAAATAAACTCTATGATAAAACAAGCGGCGCTCAATGCTAACAAACTTATGTATCTCAAAAATAAAGAGGTTAAAAATACATTTTTACCTAAAGATGCATCTTCAGAAGCCAAAGATGAGAATGATGTTCAGTATATTGAAGAGTATTTTAACAGTAAATATAATAGGCTGGTGAATATGGCTCAAGCGTACAGTGATTATGGAGTGCTGGATGACAAACGGAATGGCGTAGGAACTGAGAAAACGAGTGATCAGAAAATCTTAGAACACAGAGTGAAGCTGTCTGCAGATGGAGCGCTTGTTGGCAGCGGGCTGTTTGGAAGGCTGAAGAAACGTTCGTAAAAGTTTGATGTAGTCTCTATAATATCAGCAAACTTTTGTCTGGTGCTACCCACACCTTATGCTATGATTTGCTTAATAGAATCTAGTTACATTGCATATTTTCACAATGATCGTATCAAATTTTAAGCTGCATTATTTAAAATTTGATTTAATTTGACATTAAGACATTGTATAATAATAATAATAAGTATATTTATTTCGCCACAGTTCGTACAATTACAATAGCACATCATATAAAATATGACATATAAACCTGTGGAGACTGGTGCCTGATCTAAGATTACCTTGTGTTACAGGTCACCAGGTCTCCACCTTCGGAACTTACTATGCTAGACAAAAATTTTAAATGAAAAACAAAAAAAAATTGTGTTTGTGTGTGTGTGTGTGTGTGTGTGTGTGTGTGTGTGTGTGTGTGCGTGCGTGCGTGCGTGCGTGCGTGCGTGCGTGCGTGCGTGCGTGCGTGCGTGCGTGCGTGCGTGCGTGCGTGCGTGCGTGCGTGCGTGCGTGCGTGCGTGCGTGCGTGCGTGCGTGCGTGCGTGCGTGCGTGCGTGCGTGCGTGCGTGCGTGCGTGCGTGCGTGCGTGCGTGCGTGCGTGCGTGCGTGCGTGCGTGCGTGCGTGCGTGCGTGCGTGCGTGCGTGCGTGCGTGCGTGCGTGCGTGCGTGCGTGCGTGCGTGCGTGCGTGCGTGCGTGCGTGCGTGCGTGCGTGCGTGCGTGCGTGCGTGCGTGCGTGCGTGCGTGCGTGCGTGCGTGCGTGCGTGCGTGCGTGCGTGCGTGCGTGCGTGCGTCCGTGCGTGCGTGCGTGCGTGCGTGCGTGCGTGCGTGCGTGCGTGCGTGCGTGCGTGCGTGCGTGCGTGTGTGTTAGTGTGTTGTATGTACGTAATATGTATGTTTAATATTATGAAGGATTGCTCCGCATGCGATGAGGTTTATTCTCCAGATAAAAGTAGCTTATATCACTCACATTATCATCTTTTTATTGCGAGAATTATTAATATCAGTTAAGACGGACTGAGTGAGTATACTTATTACGATCATTAAAAATTTCAGAGCTTAGGTTAGATAAATAAATATTAACTCATGACATCTAGTAGATTTTCTGTCTCACAATAAGTCATACCCATGAGCCAATTTGTGATCGCCTTTTTACATTTATAATAATTTAAGGTGCCTATTATGGTATGTTTATTGCATTTGTTGTACAGATAAGCACCCATAAAGCAAAAGAATTTATTAGTAAAGCTGGTTCTCAAAGGTTTTTTGGTCGCAATAATATGAAATCTCCGGTTTTTTAATGCTGTAGTGGCCACATTAATTGTTGATGAATATTTTTTTTAAATAGTGTGAAGGATATACAATTGGCGAATGGTAAGCACTTCCCATGAATTATACAGTTCGGTCGTAGAAAATAGTTTAGGACGAAAAGTAGCTACTTTTAGAATTGCTCGTTGTGTAGTTTCCAATTTCAATAAGGACGATTTTGAAGTTCCACCCCAGGTAGTAATGCAATATGTAAATATTGATTGGCACATAGCGTAATAAACCATTTTAATCACATTAAAATCGCCAATGTTTCGTATTTTCTTAAATAAAAATATTAATTTTCTAGCACGAGAAGTAACTTGTAGTATGTTAGTCTATTGTTATTCAACAATCATATAAATTATGTGAAATACTATCGTGTGAGGAAGTAACATCACCAATTCATCAGCACAACTTTATTATTTTCTTTAGGTACTCGCCCTTCAGAGGGTATAAGGTTTGAACTGCGACCAACTGCCCCGTCCACAGCCCGTGAGGATCCCCCACTAGGAATGTCAAAACTCTTACATAAGCATTTGAAAATCGCCCCTGAAAAATTTCAACCAGCAAATGCTCCAGGAAGCAGTATGCTTCCATCATCTGAAATGGAATTCATGTACTCTCCTACTAAATTCGAGAAGCCTGTTATGGATGACGAAACAAAGAAAATGTCTAAAAGCGAAGAGGATGATGGCTTTAGGTTTAGTTTCCACAAAGGCCAAAGATCGTTGAAGTCTATTGACTATAATGAGTATTCAAATGAGAATGAAGATGATGAAACAATTGATGAAGCACTGGTTGATATAATACATGATGGTGAAACAGGCGTTACATTATTCAATTATTTCAATAATTTCCCGTTTAATAAAATAAATAGTTATCGTAACGACTATGAAGAAAGTGAAAAAGTTTTTGTGAAAAGAGACGTGAAAATTAACGGCAAACAGCTGCTGGACAATGAATTAATTAAACAAACGAATAAGGACAAAATTAGTACAAACGGTGTGATAAAAAATAACACTTTATCTAAAAGCAATAGTAGTATTAAATTTAAAGTTTTAACGGTTGAAAAAGGCGATATTGGAAACCCTATTAATTCTAATAATAATTCAATACCTAACATTAAACCAGGAGTATCAAATGGAACCAATTATGAAGCTTCTAGAATAATAGGAAATGCAACTGAACTAGACAGTACGATTCTAAACGGAACATATTCTGATACAACTAAACCCTCTGATGAAGGAATGGATTTAATAGGCTTATTTATGATGTTTACTAATTTGTTTCACTACTTGGATTTCGGTGTTGCTCAAAAGCTAAATGCTAGGTAAGTGTAACAACTATTTTATTATGTACAGTAACTATAATTGTTTTAATCCTTTAATTGATATATATATATATATATATATATATATATATATATATATATATATATATATATATATATATATATATATATATATATATGGTTGGTTTAAAATTATATATTAGTATTAGCAAATTTTAGATAAAAAAAGTCCGCAGAGGACTAAAATATTGCCAAATATTTGTTTTGTTTTATTTTAAATAGCTTGAACTCGACAACTATTGAAAGGAAAGATCATACCACCACTAACAGTACTTTCCAAACTACGAAACAAATGCATAATACAAATATGTCTGAAAACATCATCCATAGATCTAGAATGTTACTTTCTGTTGACAATGTCACAAGTTTAGAGGAGGAGTCCACATCGAAACAACAAATCACTACAGTTACTGGTAATTGAAAATATATACTTGAATCTGGTCTTCCTTTGACATATATCGGATCCTTATAACTTCTTAGAGACCCATGTCGTCATGCATCACTTCTTCATATTGTTTTGCGATGATATCTGAAGCAAGATATAAACAAACCTTAAAATATTTTATTTATATGCGCGTTTTCAGAATCTGACAAAACAACCAACACAATAAAGTCTACTACTCTTAAAGTAACAAACACAACGCAGCTAAAAATCGGCAAACATATAGCGACAACTATAACTGTTAAGGTTAAACCATTAAAAAATAAAACACTAGTGAAAAGAAACGCAGATGATTCCAATCTTATTTTTTGGAATGATATTTATGATGACGAATATGGTATAAGAGTTGAACCGGTGGAAACTGTGAGGGACAAACATTCGGTGCCGAAAACTCCTGGTACTTGGTTCAAAGATAAATTGAGAAGATTGACGGATAATATGCGGAAGAAATCTGAGAATGGGACGGTTAAAACAAGAGTTTTAAGAAATGCTCAGCATATTAGGTAATTGTGAAAATAAAAAGTTATGCAATAACAATAAATATTTTTGTGATCGTGTGGTCTCGCGTCTCTTGCTTTCTCACGGTTTTGTTTGTCGTAGAAACTCTAATCGTAAAGGCAGAAGTGTTGGAAAACTTGACAAAAGGGATCTAAAGTTAGTCGAAGCTGTAAGTAAAATCTTACTAATTTTATAATTATGAAAATAAGTGACGACTTAAACCTTCCTAACTTTGAATAGTTTTAAGAGTTCTTTGCTCAGTACTAAAGATCTTTACCATATAATCTATATTATGTGTGATATAATGATCTGTATTTATTATTGTAGGATGAATTTCAGCCGGATAGAAGTTTTGCAACTCTCAATGCTAATATGAAAGAAGTATGTAAAAAGGCAGCAAGGGCTGTGCAACAGGTGAAAAATATGGAAGGTAACTTGTGTTAAAATTGCAATATATTTTTAAATTTATCTTTATCAAATACAATTTTATGCGCATATAATATTTGCTAATGGCACCCAATATATGCCTAATCATTTTTCTTTAAAATTACATTATGGCAGAACAAAAGGGTAATTAGAAATATTTAACATACCAATGACATAATATCACATTTTTCTTATGTTCATCTAGAAAAGCTTGACGAATTCTAGGTTAGTATATATACACACACACATACACACACGCACGCACACACACACACACACACACACACACACACACACACACACACACACACACGCACACGCACACTCACGCCTTTTATCTCCGAACAGGTAGACAAAGGCGCAACTAGTGCACTCACTTTTCAACGTGCGTATTCCATCCCACGATGTGATAGGGGGCGAGCTTATCGACATATCAAGCACAAAGTCCAGACTCCGGGCTGATACTTAATTTAAAGCACAATATCACTTTGCCCGACCCGGGAATCGAACCCAAGATCTCAGCATTGCACTCATACCATAATACAACTACGCCACCGAGGCAGTACCTAGTTTGATATACAGTAATTTAGTATATTAATCCTTTTTCAATGGTCAGTAAAAGAAGACATAAAGGAATCAGCAGCATCTACATCTCTGATGCAGCAGTTAGTGAAGCTCATGACAGATCTCGTGGATTACCAGGTCCAGCAAAAGACGTGTCTTCGTGAGTAGAAATATTATAGAAAATAACATTTAATGCTGTCTTTTACATGTTGTATGGTGACTCTGCAAGTAATTCAAGTGCACCTTTATAGGATAGTTATTAGAGTGGCGTAGAGTTTCGATTGACGAGAAATTACCCTTGCCAATCAAATCAATTATTTCAGCCTACCGAAAACCACTCAGGTTGATCATGGAGCGCAACAGTCTATACACTGAAAGAGGCACTTTGAATGCGATGAGACTATCAAACATCTTAATAGTTAATACTCTTCTCTCCAGAATTACCTTCAGATCTTCAAGATTTCCTAGAATGGTTGACAGGGCCTAATCAGGAAGGAGCTCAAGACACAAGCTACAAAAGTGGTTTTCAAGACGATTTTATCGGTGACTCGGAGATCAGTGGAAATGATGGTAGATATTAGAAAAAAATATGGAGTTATACAACCGGAATTATACTAGTCACACAGGCAGCAACAGAAGTGGCAGCTTTGCCTTTGCATTTCATTTCATAGATTTAGGTTCAATGCCAAAAATTCGTTTCGTTATTCCAGTCCTCATTATTTTACCATCACTCTAGCTTCATGGGTGCTCATAGACAGTGTGACCTCTTCTGCATTATATTACCAAACATTGAAACATCTTATAATATGAATGCGAAATTTTTTGGAAATGTTTGCTTTATTTCATGGTTTTACAATCGTGTAAATTTGTTCACATCGTTTACTATGATTGCAATGTATGGAGTGTTCGGAGAGGCAGGATTTCGCTATTTGATACGTAGCTCGCAATTGTTTGGATGTTTGTTAGAAGTAAGCGCAGAAACTGCTGAACGGATTTATGTGAAATTTGGTATTGGATTGTTCTTATCCTGGATAATACACAGCCTACTTTTTATCCCGGTAATTTGCTGTAATGATTTTATATTTTTAAGGAAACTTGAAAAAGAACAGTCGAAGGTGGGACTCGAACCCACGACCTCCGGCGCACCGTGCCGGTGCTCTTCCAATTGAGCCACCTCGACTCCCACTTCGGCTGTCGAATTTCAAGATCCATATTTTAAATCTCTTAAAGGAGATGACAGCGACATCTGTTAGCAATTATTACAAATTACTAACTCAGTGTAACTCCTTTACAGGAGTAAGACCACCGAAACGAGTCGCTAAACTTTTTTCTAATCCTATATTATTGTGATTTTTTTAATTGTGACTGGGTATTTTCATCTTAAAATTTACTCAGTCGCAGCTCGGAGTCAGGAAGTTGGCGGTGTGATACCCCCGTGCCTCGGAAAGTACGTAAAGCCGTTGGTCCTGCGCCTGATCTCTCTCCGGTCATGTCGGATTGCCGTCTCACCGGACTATGAGAGTGAAGGAATAGCGAGTGCACCTGTGTATGCGCACACACTTGTGCACTATAATATCTCCTGCGTACCTGGCTGATCTCCGTTGAGATTGGCCGCCGTGGCCGAAACTGGCTAGGAGGATTTCATTTTTTTTTTTTCATGATTTTTTATACATGTTAATGGCCATGTAGTGCCAGTTTGCTCTAATGGTAAATCTATACTAATATTATAAAGCTGAAGAGTTTGTTTGTTTGTTTGTTTGTTTGTTTGTTTGTTTGTTTGTTTGTTTGTTTGTTTGAACGCGCTAATCTCAGGAACTACTGGTTCGAATTGAAAAATTCTTTTTGTGTTGAATAGACCATTTATCGAGGAAGGCTATAGGCTATATAACATCACGATGCAACTATTAGGAGCGAAGAAATAATGGAAAATGTGAAAAATGCGGGGAAAATTATTCATCCTTGAGGGCTTCCATTGCGTGCGCTGCGAAAACGGTTCAAGATACCAAAAATATATGTATGAAAGAATTATTCCTCTTGAAATGATCTAAAAAAAAGTCCGCGACAGTATATGTCTATCTTTTAAGATTAACTCTCTAGAACCGTTTTTATGGTAATCAAATTTGGTCGAAATTAATGCATTATTTGTTAAGAGTTGTATCAACGTCATAATATTAATCTTTATCCAAATAAATGTGTTGGATAGAGTGATGCAACGGGAAGGTTTTTATGTATGTACTTTTAGCCCGGAAAAACTTATTAACACGGGCGAAGCCGTGGGCAAAAGCTAGTAATAGATATTTTTATATGATTCTTCGAGTAGATGGCGCTGGCGTCGTATTATGTTTTAAAGACTTTTGTAGCGGGAAGGCTTCTCTCGCGGGAAAAGCCACGAGCAACACTTAGTGTTGCTATAAAGTTATAATTATCCTAATCTTTCATAATCATACACTAAATATACAAGAAGTCTTACCAATAAACGTTGTATAGGTACGTCTGTTTTAGTTATACCGTGTTTTGTCTTGCTCTGTCGAATGTAATTTAACGTTTCAGGAAGTGAGACAAAATATGCTATACTATGACAGATGTATACAACGTTTATTAGTAAGGCCCTTGATATTTTAGTTGCTCCATAATTTCGCAGATATTGCATCGTTTGCAGACAAATCGACCGATCGGTATTTGACCATGGACATGATCACGCCAACCACCAGTGAGAGGGAGGAGGTTCGTCCCGAGGAGAGGTCTGACTGCCTCGGCACCCTCCGGGCTGTTCAGGACTTGATCCTGAAGTATGATGAGCTTAGCGATGAGGAAAAGGTAAAAGTTTATATTTATTGTTTTTTTTTCTGGTTAGAGGCTCGGCGTTGAGACTCCTAATTTTCTACTAGATTTTTTATAATCCGCTATAATACTTTGACACGATAGATACGTTTTTCGCTTGGCTTATAATCACGGATGCCCATAAAATGTGGCATAAATACTAGACAGAATTTTATTTTACTGAATATTGCTTACTATTGGCCTACGTCCATCACCATGATATTTAGACATTTAATAAAAAAAACATCAATGATAGCACTGTACGTAATGTAGTACTCGCAACTCTTTACTTGGCGGCAGAAATATAATAATAATATAAGAGACTTACTGTTTGCTACTGCTTTTCTCTACATTGGCCGTTGTTATATTTACAAGTTTACATTACATAAACATTGTATTTCAGATTAAAATGGCTAGTATCAAGGAATACCTGGACAATCAGCTCGAATACTTGCAAAAGTACATAGTTTCGATTGATGAACTAAATGTAAGTTACAATATTTAGTACACTCACGCTTTTTATGCCCGAAGAAGTAGGGAGAGGCGCAACTAGTGCACCCAGTTTTCGCCATGTGTATTCCGTCCCATGATGTGATAGGGGCGAGCCTATCACCATATCGGATACAACTTCCAGACTCCAGGCTGATACTGAGTAGAAAAACCCAATACCATTTTTCCCGACCCAGAGATCGAACCCGAGACTTACCGTCAGTCTACCGTAATACAAATATGCCACCGAGGCAGTCAAAAACTTTTAGTAGTATTTCATTATCTATAATATTAATTATACTTTTATTTATAATGAGTTTTGCATCGACAGTATCAGAAAAGAGATTACCCCATAAGGTACAAAAGAAACATCCAAAGAACTAATAAAAGCAATAAAATAAAAAAGAGAGGGAAAATTAAACAACGAATCAAAAACGTTATGAGTTTTAACAAAAAACACACGAAGACTACCAGAGCAAGTTTAACGCAAACCGCAACAGTGAAAGGACAAGAACCAAGAAAGAATAAACCAAAGAGTTTCGTTAAACCCAAGCATCAAGAAAGTATAGATCTAAATACATTGGGACCAATGAAAAGGAATCTCAACGACGTTTATTTCAAAGCCTTAAATGATGCTAAGAAGGTTACTACTAAAAGTTACCGAACGTATGAGGATTAATTTCAATATTTTAAAAGGACAAATATTTCAGAACTAAAGCGTTAATATATAATCCGAAAACATAAATTAATTGCTACTAAAGGATTTGATGATTCTTTAGATAATTTTATATTTTACAAAAATGGCTCCCTCAAATAAGCTACGTAAGATGCATTGCTATCTTAGACTTCCATATTTACCATTTGATGTAGACGCTGGAGTTTGACTAAAGAACAGGGCCAACACTTTCCGGATCCTTCCCGATTGGAATCACCACTTCCGTAGTAAGTCTATACTAATATCTAGCAGCGTATTTATGCTATTATCAAATATTATATAATTTTCATAGCACAATGTTGCGTCTCAATTTGTTAAGATGTCTTGCTAAAGTAATATTTTTATATAATTTGTTTGTATGTAGGTTTATTGTGAGAATAAAATAGTTATTATTACACTTTTTTACCTTACCTTTTTTACATAGGTACACCCAATGGCTTTTATTCCCGAAGGTAGGTACAGGCGTAACTAGTGCACCCACTATTAGCGTGTGTATTCCGTCCCATGGTGTGATAAGGGGCAAGCCTGTCGCCATATTGGACATAAATACCAGACTCCCGCCTGATACTGAGCATAAAACCTACACTGGGATCCAAATCCGAGACATGTGAACATTAGTGCCGCGTACGCAATACAACTACGCTATCCAGCCAGTCGAGATTTACCTAAATTAACATAATATTAGTATTCTATTTTTGACACATACATAGCGGTACGCTTTTTTTCGTTTTGAGGGGTAAGCAGACCGCAAAAGTATAACACACCTAGATTTCGCCAGCTATGTTAGGTCCTTTGTTATGGCGGGCCTGTATCCAATTACCGGATACATTTCCAGACTCCGAGATGATACTAAGTAGGTAAAAGAACCCAATATCACTTTGCCCGACACAGGATGAATCCCGAGACCTCAGCACTGCAGAGGAACCGTAATACAACTACGCCATCGAAGCAGTCAATTTTTTAATTCTTTGTTTATCTATAGACGATAAGCGTACTTTGAAATAGTAGTGAAAAACTATTAGCGGATCTTTACTAGTGGCCGGAGTCGCGTCTCAAAAACATTTACGATCACTGTGTTAGTAGTTCAATAGTAAGAAGTGTTGCTATTACGAGGTTACTGTGAAGCATTTCAGTGAAGTTTCACGTGAATATAGTGCAAATGGACAATACATATTACAAAAATATTTTAAGTTAAATGCGTAATTTGTAAACACATGACAGTCGATAGGGACTTCGCTAGCTACCTAACTTCTGCAGGTAATTTTTCTTAAAAGATTTGTATAATATAATAATGGACAAACAAAATATTCTTTTTTTTTTTAATATAAATCTATCTGGGTACTTTTAATTATGTCTACTGTATTCGATGCTAACAGTTGTGACAAAGATTTATTTATTTACATTATGTTCTTAAAATTGACTTCCTTTCTTAAATGTTTAGTTGAGTCCGAACACATCTCAAACATGAAGAATTCATGCCCCACTACGGAACCTAATCCGAAAACGGTAAGTTATAACCACCCTGCCCCCCACGCGACCCCCCAGCCCCAGTGCAATAAAATGCAATGGCATAAAAGCATCGGCTTAATATTTCACCACACGTCTGGCGCAGGCGTTGTAAAATGCAGCCGTAATACAATCGTCTGGACTTACAAATTACTGATGGTCATAAAAAGATGTTAGTTTCTTAGACGTGTACTGAAGATCGTGGGGCAATGGATCTGATTTCCTTTTGGAATGTTTTAGAGCAGTTGACGGCAATGTTGTCCACGAGTAAAATACTTGATGACAACGTAGTTTCAACGTCTCAGTATTTAGGGAGTGGAAATTTACTTACAAAAAGTGGAAGATTGTTCTTGATTGTTTTTGTGATTGATTGTTATTGTGAATTGTTCTGGAAATCAAAACTTATGGCACATTTTAGTGATTTCGTAAATTTAAACTTACAAGTCGCTAGAAACACTACTGTATTTTTTACAAATTTTCTTAATGCGAATTTAAGTACCCACTGGTGGTAGGTCGCTCATAATATGTAAGAGTTCGTCTGGGTGGGTACCACCGCAATATCTATTTCTGCCGCCAAGCATCAGTATGCATGCACTGTTGTGTTTCGGTTTCAAGGACATTATAGCCAGTGTAACTACTGAACATAATGAGACTTGACATCTTATGTCTTAGGATGACGAGCGCAGTGGAATGCCACACAGTACTTTGTAACTCAAAGTGCTGTATGGTGTAACTACTGTTTATGGGCGGTCGTATCGTTTACCATCAGGCGAACAGCATGCTCGTCTCGTCATTCAATGCCATAAAAAAAATGTAAACCAAAAGAACAATAACACTTGTAAATTGGTATTAGGTTTAATAGTTCAACATAAAATAATAATGTATGTATAGTCCTGAAGTGTAAACTTTGTTCATACTCAAGAGAACAAGTTTACTTCACGTACATTTTAAGTGGTATTCTCTGCAGACTCTCAAATGTATAGTAACTAGATTAAAATCTAGATATTTCGAAAGCAGACAAGATTTAGTCTAATAGGTTTTTAAATGGGACAAACACAGCGCGGTGTTTGCAGTAATGTGCCATTTTTGTACTAAATTCCACATTAAGTGGTTGTCATTGTTTGGGAAAGAGTGACCGTGGAGTAATAAGATTGCGGACGTTTTGGGGATTATTTACAAAAATTACGTTGGTTTCTAGTTTGAGCATCTATATTTATAATAAATAATATATTTTTATAATAAATTGTAAAAACACTAGTGCCCTAAATTACCTATTGCATGAGATATGAAAAAGTGAGGTGATTCTTTGCACTTTACATCTTTAAAATAAATTGTTCTACAGCAATGTAAACAAACAATATAATACAAGTAAACATTTTATTTTATCGCATTGTGTCTCCTTCAATTGACAATGCTTATGCTACTACTGAGGGTTGGTGAAATATTCTGTATATTTGCCCATCGTGCGTATTTCTCGCACTGAGGTAACATAAAAAAACCAGCACTTTTAATCTAGGCAAATACATCCACTTACTCTCGTTCAAAGTATAGCAAAAACATTTAGCCATATATAAATACGATACGCTGCAAGTAGTATATTTATTTCCAACTTATACATAGCTATATAAAGGAGGACTTAATGCCGAAGACATTCTTTACCAATCAACCTGAGGCGTTGCAGAGTCAAAATCATAGTAGCAGCGGTAGTTTTCTTACCTTATCCCGAAATTTCCTTCAAGAACGTAGTCGCCCCTTTTCTTCATGCCCTGACAAACGGTTATAGTATAGGAACACGCCACGAGACGATCTCCTTCGGGTCTCATAGCCATACATTTTTAATCCAAACACAAAATAGCAGGTACGCCCCATAGAGATGTGAACTGCACAATACCAACATGAAACTGACCACTCAGGAGTCAGGAGTAAAAAAGAAATGTGGTGTCAGTCCATCCTTCCCTACATATTACAAAACAAAGTCCTGCCCCGCATTTGTCTGACTGAATGCGATAAACTCAAAAACTGTCGAATATTTTTCGATTATATTTGGTATGGAGTTAGTTTGAGACCCTTGATAGGCAACAGGCTACTTTTTATCCCCAGGAAAAATCATTCACGCGGGCGAAGCCGCGAGCAAAAGCTAGTATACTATAAATAACTACTATTAGCCTCAAGTTTGTGCCATCTCTCTCCGTTTTGTTGCTAATATTGACGGCACGTTCGATTTATCGTTTTCATATTTATTTACTTAATGTCTGCATAGTATAGTCTGTTCTATATAGATCTATGCTAGTTATATGATACATAGGAAATTAGCGGTCTACTATGGCCGGTATTGTTGTAGGGATTAATATTTTGGTTAGTCGGTTTTCAGGAAAATCAAGTAAGGCAATCATATACCATACACAATACTAGCTTTACACTTGCGTATATTTGACAAAATATTTGCGCCACTTGACCAAATTTCAATGTAACTTCAGTTACTTTTCTCCTTCTGAATTCTATTTACCTTATACTACTAATTGTAACAGCAATATCGCTATAGGATTTTTGGAAGACAGTGGAATTCCAGTCGAGCTGTATGTGCCTACATAAAACCGAGAGCTACCAAATATTATTTTTAGCTCAATTTGTCCCAAACACGTCCAATAAGAAATATTTAATAATTTATCGCTCCAAACAGCTTTAAAGTCTCCCGTCTCGACTAATAGAATAGTGATGTGCATAAAATGTGTTATCGATACGTCGTCACGAGTTGTGTACGATAATTAGTGCCGTACATTATCGACATTATGATGCCGAGACTGCACTCTACCGCGGCTATTACACTAGGGTTGTGCGTGGGGGATTTTTGAGATATCGATGTTATGTTTAAATGATTTTTTTATTACATTAGAGCTGAATGATATACCATATAGGTATAGAGTGAGTCTGAGTATGTCCGAGTGCTTTGTTTACTTCTACCGCTAGGCAGTTGTTTGTAAGCGTTGTGTATTGCTTAGAGGGCATTATAGATACTGTTATAGTTAATTCGGATTATAAGAGTTAGCATTTCGAACCTAAATGTGACAAATGCAGTACGATAGCATGATATAGTATTTTTAAATTAAACATTGCCCATGTAGTGTGTAAGTATAGTGTGTAAGTAGCTTTACATTATCTTTGCCAGTGTTATGTGTTTGCACAATATTTTAATATTTTATATTTGGTGGAACACTAATATATGACTACCTAAACTGGCTAGACGTCTCTTTATTCGAACCTTAGTGTCTATACCAAGACACACCACACCCATGTTGCTATATTTTATATTTATTGTAGGTATTATTTTTCCCGTATCATGCATTGTACAGTGTACTATATACTTTCAACTGGTTTTGAAAATAGCAACACTCGAGTTTCTTGCCCGTTCTTCTCTGATGAGAACTGACTGGTGATAGAGTTAATATTGACGTAATCTAAGCAATGTGTAAAACTTTATGGGCTCGAATAAAACGATTTCATTTCAATATAATTTACATATTGACTGCCTCGGTGGCGTAGTTGTATTACAGAACGACTGCAAAGCTGAGGTCTCGGGTTCGATCCCTGGGTCGGGAAAAGTGATATTTAGTTTTTCTATTCAGTATCAGCTCGGAGTCTGGAATTTGTGCCCGATATGGCGATAGGCTCGCCCCCTATCAAATCATGGGACGGAATAATGGCGAAAAGTGGGTGCACTAGTTGCGCCTCTGCCTACCCCTTCGGGGATAACAGGCGTGAGTGTATATGTAATATGTATGTTTAATTTACATCTGTATTATTAAGAAATTATATTAATGAATCGTTATTCATCATAGTGTGAAATTCTTAAGGTATTAACTATTTATTTATTTAACAGAACTACCACTGGCATGCATCTCGTAATACATTATTTGGAAGGTTTATCGATATCGATAACACTAAAAGGTTATCATCCCATCTCTATCGCGAACCAATGCTATAATTTCAGTACAAAATACAGCACTTTACCTCGTCGGATACTTTCGATACTGGCTCCTGCCGCACACAGAGTGATTATTATTTATACAAATATTTATACTGTATCTTCATGCCTTTATGTTCAAAGTGGTAGGCAAAAGCAAAACTATATTTCAATAGAATGAATAAAATATGTGAACAAACCTTTTATTAAATAGTTTAAAAGCAGCATGTGTAGTAAGTATCTACCTACAGAAAATGTACTTAAAATCATTTTTGTGTAATTTTTAAAATGCGTTTAGTAGCTTCTATCTGAAATCCATTCTGTGCAATGGATCAATTTAACATTATAATACATGATTGATATTATTATTGTTAATTTTCCGGGATAAAAATCCTGCTTTATATTTCCCCGGGACAAGTAGCCAAGGTCTCAAACTATGTCCATACCAAATTTCATCGAAATCCGTTCAGTACTTTCGGAGATGTTCAGGACCAAGCAAACAGAAAGAAGATAATTATAAAAATCGTTAATTTGTGTTCCCTTACTCTTCTCTAGTTTCCCATTTCTTTTTTATCACATTTATTTCAATGTACAGACACACCGGGTTCTACTGCTTTATTATACGTAGAGATATTATGGAACTCAGTCCCCCCACTTTTCCAAATTACAGCCAAGTCTCCGTCCAGGATATACCGAATAAAGCACCCTGTATGTAATGAGTATACCTGTATGTATATTTAAATGCGCGGGCTGTACAGACGACGCCGCTGCCCGTACTTATGTACGCGGTGGTACGTGAGACGAATATTGTTACAATTTCTTGGCTTACATGAAAGTATTTTTCACCCTTACAAGGGAAAATAATTTCTGTATGGTTGTGTGTGACTATTAACTGAAGCTCTGTGTTAGTTGCGACTCTACGTTCATGGTAGAGGTGTGCATTGCACGTAAAGCCGTTGGTCCTGCGCCTGATCTCTCCCCGGTCATGTCGGATTGCCGTCTCACCGGACTATGAGAGTGAAGGAATAGCGAGTGCACCTGTGTATTGCGCACACACTTGTGCACTATAATATCTCCTGCGTACCTGGCTGATCTTCGTTGAGTTTGGCCGCCGTGGCCGAAACTGGTTAGGAGGATTACAAAATCAGGCCGGAGTCTGAAACTTGTCCCCAATATGGCGATATGCTCGCCCCCCATCACATCATGGGAATGTTGTATGAATACGCACGGTGAAAAGTGGGTGCATTGGTTGCGTGATGCGTCTGTACCTACCCTTTCGGGGATAAAAGGCGTGAATCTATATATGTGTACGTTTATGAGAAATTGCAACAAATGACTTCCTAATCTTTCATACAATTGTATTCAAGGTGATATTTCTATAGTTTAATATTAGCTTCTATCAGGCAGGTTATAATTAAATAGCTAAAGAAAAAGACCTGAAATTCTAACCCCATGTAACCTCGCCATTAAACAGTTTTTATTCTGCCGGTATCCAATCCCTCAAGCGTGATGGATACAGGAGCCGGTAAACGCTTTACCAATCCCAACTTCAATCACCATTATACCGCATTTGATAATATTTTACTGATTTTTATACACGGTTATATCGAGATTTATTATTTTCAATTTACCTTATTTTGAGAGCCAACACGTTTTTTATCTCTATATGACACCTGTTCATAATCAAAGGATGTCCAGTACTCATCTGAGAATATCCAACACTTTAAGGCTAGACTGACAGAAAGGCTGACAGTTCCTAATAATGTTTTTTGGCCACGATTCATGGATATTACTGGAGTATTTTGCCACGATTCAAAGTAACACATCACCACTACATGACTGTAGCCAACTGTGGAAGGAGCTTTTTGATAAACGTTTCCAAGAGCAAGTGATTTGGTACTTTTTTTTTTTTTTTAAAACGGCCATCTTCGGCGCATTAGGGACGGCTGCGGGCTTTCTCCGACTCACGTCTAAGTTGTCGTCCGCAACCGCCCGCGCCCCTGCACGTACCGCTGTTGCGGTCCTTTTCCTGTTACGGGGGCTCAGAAGCCCCCGAAACACCGTACCGTGCCCGCCTTTTGGTGTCCGAGGCAGCGTGAGACACGCTGCCTCGGACATGTCCATCACGGGGGTCACAGAAGTTGGCTAGACTAATGGGTGGGCGGCACGTCCCGCCCACCCGTGACCCCCGGAGGCCCCTATTAGTCGCCTTTTACGACAGGCAGGGGATACCGTGGTGGAATTCTCCAAACGCCCCCAATCCACAGGGCGGGAGACGTCGGTCAGTCGTCCACCCGACGCCTCCTACGTCTCGTCTGGCGGCGGGAGGGATCACCACTGCGCTGGCGATCCCTCTCGGCACTCTCCTTCCGCGAGAGGACTGCCTCGCAGTAGTGGGCCACCGCCTGCCAGGCCTCCCGGCTGCCGACCATGGAAGCGACCACGGCCGGCAGCGTGAGGTCTTCTCCGACGACTGCTCTGAGAACGCTGCGTTCTTCATCCCAGGCTGGACAAAACTCCAACGTGTGTTGGGCCGTGTCCATTGGGCAGTTGTCACAATAGTGACACACGGCCGACTCCTCTATCCCTACCACCCGAAACAGGAACTCACCGAAGCAGCCATGCCCGGTGAGCACCTGCGTCAGGCGGTATGTTGCCGCTCCGTGGCGCCTGTCCAGCCATTCGGCAAAGACAGGACGCAAGTGATTTGGTACTACACGATCAAACCTGAGCCGTTACAATCTCCAAGGATTGTATTTTAAAACAGGAGCTAGTGGCAGTGATGAGAATCCGCTCCAGGCACATTCCGACAAATAAGTTCAAACATCTTGTGCGGGCGTCAGACTCACAAAAACTGCTTGGACTGTGGAGTCAAGGAAGAGAGACTCCATATTTTGTCGGAGTGTGTGGAGTGGACCCATAGATTATAGAAGTATCAGTGGACCTCACATCTTAGGTATTAATGTAGGGGATCTTAATAGTGCGACAGGGCCTGTGTCACGGGACTAGGGATTTGTTTAAAAATTATTATAAGAATATGAGGGGAACTTAGTAGGAACTAAATAAAGAGGACGTATGGAGAAACATAATTGTGAAAATACGGCAAAGTTCCTTAAATAAGGATTAAAACAGGACATGATGTATCTGTGGGCCTACTTCCATCTAAAATTTTGTAGATTTTAAATCAAAACATCTTAATAAACTTGTACGATTTTATGTAGGATCGCACGATTAAAGTATCTAATTTTATAATAAAAATAATAAAATATCATTCAAGGAAGCGTACCGAAACTCGAGTAAAAAGCGTTCAAAGTAGGATTACGCTTCGTAAAGTTTGAAGTGAAATTGTGTAATAATATTTATTTATAAAGTTCGGTCCGCGCAGGTCCCATGTGGTCCGGTGCACTGAAACACAATACTCCTTATTGTTTTACTTTAATAAAATTCTTTAGTATCTTTAGAACAGGGATCTAATTACAATTGGAATACTTAATTAGACTCAGTTTTTCGATATACGTATACATATATACCGACTTATTATGTATACCTAGTATTAATAAAAATGGATAAATACATAAAAAATAATTCACTTTTTCTAAAGCTCTCTAGGCCTGAAACTAGACTTGTTCTCTTTGTGTCTTTTTATTATTGTTAGTGATAGTTATCAGCCGTCTGGGGAGGTACCACTACAATGTCTATTTCTTCCACCAAGCAACAGTATGCACTTTTGTGTTCTGATTTGAAGGATATTATAGCCAGCGCAATAACTGCGCATTACGAGACTTAACATTTACAGTCTACTTATAAACTTGATTTAGCGTTAAGAGGTGCTTAAGTATTGCTTAATTAAATAGCTGTCAAAATAAAACATCTCCGTGGCCTAGTTTAAACCTACTTAAAAGGCAAGATGGCGGGTTTTTAATTACAGCTGATTGAGTAAATACTGTCAAAAGCATTGATATGAAAAAAAAACATAAGTTAAACTTGATTAAGAACAGACTAGTGACAATGGAGTACTCTGTATGGTATTGCTGTTGCGTGTGGGCAGTCGTATCGCTTATATTATGGCAGATGACATGCCCATCTCGTCAATATTCGTTCCGTCCCATAATATGACAGAGGCGAACCTGTCACCTTATCCGGCACATATTCCAGACTCCGGGCAGAAAACAAAAACCCAATATAAAATTTTGCCCGACCCGGGATTTAAACCCGAAGACCAGAACGGAAGTCGTACCACAGTACAACAACAACTACGCCACCAATTCAGTATAAAAAATACTAAAGTAGCCAATTTTGAGTCTCAATTCCCCTCACCTGAAACTAATATAAGCAAGACATTTTTTTTCCACCGAATTCGGTAATAACACATCGCAGGGTCGCGTCACATTACGTTCGCATGTTTACGACTCGCCCGCTAGGGGTGGGCAGCGAGCGTTAATATTTTATTTACCCTGCGAGCGACTTTTATTGGCGCCACATCTTGGGATCAATTCGTACTGTAAATTTGAAACTATAGCACTCCGGTCTGAATTTTTAGCAGTGTCTTGACTTTTTTTTTCGCGGAGAAAGTGATATTACTTACTACCGCTCAGCCTTCAAGTGCCGACGACTGAGTACGGACGACTGAGCGGTTATGTTGGGTTCACCGCGCCTTACGACCCGACGTTGAACCGCCCGGAGAGATGGAACCATCGGGCGACCGCCGGGCCGAGTCCCTAACCTATTTCCAACGCACGGCATACCAACCAAAACTCCACGGTGGCCATCTTCGGCGCATTAGGGACGGTTGCGGGCTTCCTCCAACTCACGTCTAATTTGTCGTCCGCAACCGCTCCTGCGCGTACCGCTAATGCGGTCCGTCTCCTGTTGTTGGGGGGGGGGGGGGGGGGGGAGGGCTCAGAAGCCCAATTTTCCATCTTTTTATCCAGAGTCCTGCAGTCGTCAGTATCCTATTACCTGGCAATTTTTAGTAGCAGTAACGGTTCCTAAAAACTTATTGATTTGAATTTATTATAGCAATGTGTCATATCTCATGTTTCTTTTCTCCATTGTTTCAAAATCTCTAATTCCTTCGTTTTATAATACATTTATGACCGTTTAACAATTATCCTTTCATTCCACCCGTAGGTCTGTCGTGTGTGAGGCATCGACTAGTCAAGTACCACCGCAATGTCTATTTGTGCTAAATAACAAACAGTATGCATGCATTGTTGATTTAATTCGACATCTTCTAAAGGCAAATATCAACGCATTTGTATAGCAAAACATCATATTCCCCTTTGACTGTAACTGATTGTCAACAAGCGTCGTGCTGTTTCCTCTCTTGTTTCAAAACGGAATACAATTTCTTCGCTCTATAATGTTTTTTATTCCTTATACGCGATTCAACATCTCTTATAACTTCTTATAAGCAACGTTCAACGTATTTCTATTGGAAAGTCCGTCTATAAGTACCACAAGGTGTAAATAAAACCTCTGTCTTTGTCTGTTGATTTCTTTTTTTTCAATTCCAGACATTTTCTCTTGGGCGAAGGTATAGCAAAGTGTTAGGTATATCTATCTGTAACAACTACTTACGATCAGGCGTTTTGCTCATTTTCTTCTTTGTTAAAGGTATGTTTATTTCTTTATCATGTATCTATTCTTCATTAACGTCCTGATACCTTCAACACGTGTAAGCCAGGGCACACTTATCTGATAACACTGAGAAATGAATTTCTCGGAATCTACTTCTTGCTCGGTAACGAGTGAGTGAAACGTAGATCATTTGCATTCTTAGTATTATTTTGTATCATTGAACATGAAAATAAGACGAGCAAGCCTGTCTTAGTAGTCTTGCCTGTTAGTATGTGTTACCGAGTACCTATAAGAGCAATACCATCCTAAGTTTAGAATAATAAAGCAATATGTGGCATTATATTACGCTCGTTACCCTGAAACATTATGTTAACTCTCAAAATGATCGGTTATCAAGCTCAAAGTCCTTCCAACTAGATCGCAATTTATGTTACGGATGCAGAAGAAATACACAAAGCTGTACGGGACCTAGATTCTCCCAAACAAGACCTCGCAAACCAAATTATTTTCAAAGTCATTATACCTACCAGAATTTATAAACATAATATATACTTTTTTAATTTGTACTAATTTAAAACCTTTAAACCAGGTTATATAAAATGCGCTTTCTTTTACCAACTAGCAACCTAAATCCTAGACATATCTCAAACCTCTACTATACCAGTGTCTACAAAATAATCCTCCGTTTTCTATTAACAAGAACCTAGTCATTTGAAGGTAAATTACGACCAATATACCTGAACTATCGCGACAGATACCTAGCTGTACCTACCTGCGCTATTTCCTAGGAAACTATAAACAATAGTGGCAAAGTTGTCCGGCAGACAAAGCGGCTATCGGATATTTATCGCTGACACGCCCGGCGCGCTGGGCGGAGGCTTCAGTGGGCGTGGTGCAAGAGAACTGGGATGTGAGAAGAGATGGATGAGGCAATTTGGATGGATGAAATAGTAATTTAAGGTCCGTTGCTTTGACGTGATTGTAAGGTCGAAATAAAAATAATGGTGCAAAGTGTGGTACTTTTTTGTTTAGGGTTTATTTCCATACATAGTTTTTATTAGGTCAGTGGTATTCAAAAGTATACTAAAGTATACTGCCGTCCTAAGCTCAAAAGGCGTATCTCAAAAAATATCATATACTTCATTTTTATGAATAACTAGCTTTTGCCCGCGGCTCCGCTCGTATTAGAATGTTTTTCCGGGGTTAAAGACCCGCTTTATATGTATTTTTCGGGATAAATAAATATAAAAGTATCCTATGTGTATCCTGGATTACCAGGACATGATTTACCCGTGTGCCAAATTTCATCGAAATCCGTTCAGTAGATTTTGCGTGTAAGAGTAACAACCATACATTCTTACAAACTTTCGCGTTTATAATATTAGAAAGATATAGCCAAATAAAGTGGACGATAGCCTAGTTGGGAAGGGGACGGTCTGCCGAGACAATGTCTGGAGGTTCGAAACCCAAGGCACACACCTCAGACTTTTCAAAGTTACGTGTGTATTGTTTATCAATTATCGTTCACTTTAACGGTGAAGGAAAACATCGTGAGGAAACCTACATACCTGAGAATTCTCCATAAGAATTTCGAGGGTGTGTGAAGTCTGCCAACCCGCACTAGACCAGCGTGGTGAACTAAGGCCTTAAACCCTCTCCGTAGTAGAGGAGGCCCGTGCTCAGCAGTGAGCAGTATATAATACAGGGCTGGTATTATTATTTATTATAATATAGTGTCTTTTAATGTTGTCGATTAGGCGCCCCCTTATGTAAAGTAACCCAACGAAATCTAATGTCTTTTTGAATAATTCAAATAAATAGTTGGCATCTTTGACACAATTAATATAAATTTGAAGCCCTTCCATACACCCTTACATACCCCAACTAAGTACCGCATCCACGAGCACACCCACACCGCACATCACATTCGTACCTCCTCAATTCCCTTGGTAGGCGTGCCATCCAGTCCCGATTGGCCAAACCCGCCCACACTGAAAATCAATACTACTTCAGGATTTTATGAATGTTTCATGCACACTGCAGTAAGTTTTGTGTTTTTATTACTATGGAAGTCGGGGAATCTTGTGGAATTTAGATACAGCCTTATTGGCGTATCTTGAGCTTGGAGGATCCATGTATCTCTTACGAAACAAATGTATATTTCTAACGTGTTGGACTTTAGACTTATTTGATCGTCCAAGAACAGTTTGAAAGAATTATGGATCTGTACTTTTAGGCTTTGGATCCCTAAGAGGGGGTTAACATCAAGTAAGCGACCACTCTTTTAATCTACGCTAAATTATTTTTAGAATATGCTTGTGTTGCATGGAATGGCAAGATGGCTGATAGTAGAAAAGAACTGTTTAGGAAATTACGACGATTTTGGGAAAGGAATGACTACATGGTCTCTTTAAAAAGAAGACATAGATCCAGAGCTTGAACTACAAGTAACTGCGCTGGACTGGACATTGTTCATGAGTTGTTGACTGCCATAGTTTTCGTCATGTTCGTCGCTAAGCAGAATAGAAGTACTGTTGTCAGCCAATTGAAAAGCACCACAGTCTTTTTTATATTCTCATATCTGTATCTCCAAAGAAAAAAATAAAGGCGTAACTAGTACACCCATAATTTACTCATCTTGCCATTGCACGATGGGATAAGGGGTGCCAATTAATATATTATGCAATCAGAACCCCAGGCAACTCAGGTGTCTTCAATCCGAAATATGACAAACATGATACAAAATTCTGGTTTTAGCCTGTAGAAGCCTCTAGCTCATACGGTGGCCCCGCCCACCCCCGATGATTTTCCTTATGTAAAAAGGCGGTTACCGTTACGCGGGAGATGTTTCTCTTATCATTCAGTTCTAAGAAACAACCAATACTAACCTATATCCTTTGGTTGACCTTGCCTTCGTAGAATGAGGCCAGGTTTACCGAATGCTGTAATCTATAGGCGATCAGTTACTATTTTTGCATTGAGATGATCAAAATGTCCTGCGATCACCGTCAAGAATACTAGCAAATTGCATAACATTGTTTTTAATACAGACAGTCTCATCCACGGTGACGCGTGCTATTATTTTTATCGCACCGAATAACGAGACAAGCACGCCGTTTGGCTGATGGTAGGCGATACGACCGCCCATAAATAATAGAAACACCATCCAGCACCTCGAGTTACAAACACTGTGCGGCACTCCGCTGCGCTCGTCATCCCGAGACATAAGATGTTAAGTCTGACATGTAGTTACATTGGTGCATTGTACACTGCTGCTTGGCGGTAGAGAAAGACATTGCGGTGGTACCCACCCAGACGGACTCTTACATAATATGTAATGCAATAGAAAAAATATTGTAAAACAGTCCGGCAAGAAAGCATAAAATCTTAGTGTTTGATCCGATCCCGAAAATAAAAAAATCAAAATAAGTCATTTTTAAGCGTGTAAATAATACTTTATTCAGCTATTCTCGGTGACAATATAGCAAATAGCGATAGGTAAAAAAACAATCGGGATCGTAGACTGAAATAGGCGATTATGTGACATTGTTCAATTACTTTTCGCAAAAACATTGCATTACTTCCAGTAATGTTAAAACTAAAATCGGTAGTCAGGAACGCAATTAGTATGCAATTTCAGTTCGTCGTTAACATTTCTTTACAATAGTTAATTAAAACTTAAAAATAACTGTTAGCGTTTTCGTCTGAGATTCCAAACGTGACTTGAACACGCTATTGGATTCCAATTTCAAAACTATAAGATTTTTTGGTTCGTCCTACAATACTTTAGAAATAAATATGATTCGTTTTTTAAATAATCCCGTAGTGAATATTAAAATCAATGAGGTTCGATGCAGACGTAAAGTAAGCTGATGTAAATTTACTATTTATTTGTATTTTAGAAATGTCCTTAAACTAACGGATAACAGGGAAAATTGGGTACAAGATCTTTGATCTCTCCTGTTTTGAGTATCGACTACACATAAGTTTTGGTACCGCATACGTACCTATAATAGTAAATCACACATTACGCAGATACAACTTTTTTATATAAATGTATAACGAGACGAGCAAGCTGTTCTTTACAATACAAATAGCAATATCACCCAGGACTTAAAACTACGTAGTTACTCCACAGTATTCAGTACTCATCATTCTAGCACGTTGTTTTAAATCTCTTACGGCTGGTCTCCATAACTTATTAACAGATAACAAACAGTTAAGTTGGTTACTTTTGGTGGTTACCTGTGTTTCTGTAAACTAAGGTTGACAATAATACCTTATCCTTACCTTTTCCTATCTATCGGAGGTACGAATATGATTACTGTCATTGCATTGGTGTGTTTCGTTTTTGTCAAAGATGAACAAAGCAATATTAATCATTGTTATAATAATCTATCCAGTATGTTAGTTAAATTGCTTTACACAAAATCAAATGTACAATATTGAAACGTAATATAGTTGTAAACATAAAAGTACTCTACATTTTTTTTAAATATTACTTAGTGCAAAAATAAAGCGCTTCGGCAGGTGCACTCACTAAAGTTACGACAAAGTTTTGATATTGAAACAGCAGTAACAGCGTAACTTTTACTGTCGAATTTGATAGCAAACTCCAGTTAAATGCCGATAATGTCCAATTCACTGGCTAAAATATCTTTCAAACCACAGAACAGAGAAATTCGTGTTTCAAACCAATACTAAACATTGCATGCACACTATTGACAGGCGGAATAGACTATGCGGTGGCAACCACTACGACAGGCTCGCATACGAGAGACTTACCACCATTCTTTATCTTTCATCTCATCACCTGTGTCACTAAATTGTTTAAAAAGCCATTTCTTGCATCCTCAATCCAAGACAGAGCATAAAGCTAGCGAAACACAATCACAACAAAGAAAAGGAGAAAGCAAAATATCAAACAGCGGCGACAGAAACAAATGTTTGGGAATTTATTTAGTGATTAGCATATTGCATTAAGATCGTAGGAAATATTCTGTGAGGGATAATTGATATTTTATACAGATTGTAAGGAACAGGGTGCACGCTGATATCACCCCTGATAACACTAGTATGGACATGCCTTAAACTGATATTTAAATGGAGAAATAGTTCAATAATATTGGACTGGTGGCAGGACTTTCACATCTGAGAGTCCTTCTGGGTCGATACCACCACAATATGTATTCCTACCGCGAAGCCACAGTATGCATGAACTATTGTGGTTCGGTTTGAAGGACATTGTAGCCAGTGTAACTACAGGACATAATGAGACTTAACGTCTTATGTCTCAGGATGACGAACGCAGTGGAAATCCACACAGTACTTTGTAACTCAAGGTGCTGGATGGTGTTTCTAATGTTTATGGGTGGTCGTATCGCTTACCATCAAGCGTACGGCATGCTCGTCTCGTCATTCGATGCAATAAAGAAGAAATATGGTTTCAATTTTATATTTTAAGCCAGTCAAAAGTAATTTATTGGGAACATTTCCCAGTGTTTAAATTTTAGTCCTTAGAATGAAGAAGCACTTTACTGTAGAGTCAAATTGTAGAAAATATGTTTGTTTAGAACATTGCACCAGCGTTTCGTCACGAAAACGTTTCGTAAATAAGGTCATTCTGCGGTTCTGTGTCGCATAAAACTGAACTTCTTCAGTGCGGTTTTATGTAGATCAATGAAGCTCTAACTCTATCTAAGCTTAGCAAGCTTGCTATCATCAAACGACAGCAGTTCCACCTTACAACTAGACTTAATCTCCAGGAACTCATAAAAACCTTCCCCTTTACTACAAGTCCTGCAGCCAACACTATATTATCATTTACTAGGTGTTTCGCGGCTTCGCCCGCCTGAAAGGCCTTTCCTGAAACAAAAGTCCTAAAAACAGTATGACGCCAGCGCCATCTAATTAAAGAATTAATCATATATTCATATTCATATACACTCACGCCTTTTATCCCCGAAGGGGTAGGCAGAAGCGCAACTAGTGCACCCACTTTTCGCCATTATTCCGTCCCATGATGTGATAGGGGGCGAGCCTATCGCCATATCGGGCACAATTTCCAGACTCCGAGCTGATACTATATAGAAAAACTCAATATCACTTTGCCGGACCCGGGAATCGAACCCGAGACCTCAGCATTGCAGTTGTACCATAATACAACTACGCCACCGAGGCACATCGAGGCAAGAATTAAATTATTAAAAATAACCATTATTTCCCATGGGAGCAAAATTAGCAGGATACAAGTAGCCTATGTGTTAATCCAGGACAGGATTTAACCGTGTGCCAAATTTCACCTAAATCCATTTATTTTTTTCTGTGTTTACATCTAACGAACATCCAATTTTTTTTACAACCTTTCGCATTTATAATATTATTAAATCAAATCACATCCATAGTCTGGCGACATTAAAAGCACAGACGTCTGGATAAAAATAAGAGGGGGCGCCTCCCGCCCGCCCCCTTACAAATTGCACAACGATATACTTGTTGATTCACAGACGAATGCATTGTAATATGGTGTTTAAACAATGTACTCTCGGTGTCAGATTGTCTATCTTAATATGGTTGGTTGGAGTATAGGTTCGAGTGAGTTTTAGCGTTGTCTTACAGCGGAATGAATGGCTTTGTCTGGGTTTGTAAAGTTTATCTTATATTAAGCATGATTCAAAGACAACTCATATATGTTTTACTACGATACATTTTTAACACGAAGATCTTAATTTGCTAAATTGTACGAGTAAAAGTTCCCTTCGCGAACCGTGTTAAATATTGTGTATTTGGTCACGAATATCCATTTCAATAACTCGACCATATTTCGACCAACTAAAATCGGACTTTATCAATTCTACCCTAACTTGTTGAGAAGAACATATTATACTATGCGAAACACTTTCTAAAATAATGGCACGTACACACTGATAACTATAAAATAGCACATATTCAGGGATCGCATAGAAATTTAAATGGAACCATCAGCACAACACGCGACAAAAACAAAGGGCGGCGGCGAGGGTAGTTTCAATGGAGATACACCGGACGCGCCCGCGATACTGTCACCGGATACTCTAACACGGGAACTCGATGGGATATCACGTTCGAGTTGGAGAACTCAATATTTTAGAGCGAAGTAGTTGTCTTAGTTAATTTATGAGTAGTGCGCTCGACTAAAATTGAGTTTAACATAAAACCGAATTATTATTCAGTAATGAACGATTGAAAGGATAAAGAAATTTTAAATTTTGCAATGAGTGTCCTTCCAAATACACTAAGACAAAAAGACAAAGCAGTGACAACCACTCCAATAGATTAGCATTTCAAATAAGTACCATCATTCAAATAGTTTTACCGTGGAAATGCGTATTCATATTTTGCTTAACTATACGTTTTACAATTATTTTAAGGCTGGAAGTTCATAGTTTATAAAATATGATAAGCATTAATTATAAACATAGGGAATTTGGCTACATACATATTATACGCGATGCATCGTGTCTTCTAGACATTGATTAAACATTCTCATTTAAATATAAACTCAGATAAGTCGCTGCACCACCCAAAGGTTGACTGGTAGAAAATGCCTTCGGCATTAAGTCCGCCTTTATACTCATTGTATATAAAGTGTTAATAAATAAATAAATAAGGATCCAGAATTCATTCTCGAGAACCAATGGTACGGTGCCAACATACGAAAACAAAATGACACCGCGATGTCGGAAGTGACACGTTTGACGTTCCATGCACGCAGCATGTGATTCAATTACACCTTCAATGAGGTATATTATGTAGGTCAAACAGAAGTATGAGGGCTGATAAGTTTGTGGTTAACTCAATTTTCCCTACAATAATTCTGGTGAAATGAATGAAGAGGAATTCGTATCGCAAACATGAGGCTATATTTTTCAAGTCATTTGTGTCAAAAAAGGGTTAGAAAAATATGCATATATGCACCTTTAAGTTTTATTTATACACTTATAGTTTCATAGTAGAGTTACGCTGCAGACAAGCTTGCCTACAGCATGGACAAGCTTTTAATAGTTTGATTTTGATATCTCATAGAAGCAGTATAATTATAAATAACTAATCAAAGTTGTCTAATAAAAGTACCTCAAGAAATAATCTAGTTTGATATTTACCTCCAATATACCAAGTATTTGGTTATGTAGATACGTAAATACAGACTACGGACATACATCCAACAATCTATCGGACCAAACTCCTAAACGCAGCGTAAAACGGAGCACAGCCGCCGGACGTGCCGGACGTGGCATTTCCGGTCAACCGTTAAATTTGAATTTCGAAACCGATATCTCATTCCGACGCAGACTTTTGTTGCGAACGGACGTGTCGCCCGCCTCGAGTCTGTGCGGAAATTGATAAACTGACTCCTGCTTTATTTGTTACCACTACGCATCTAGTTACACACACCGCGTCGCTTAGAGTCGGCAAAGTTAGAGCTCCATATAATGAAGTAGATATTCTTACTAATGTATTATTTTATATGCTAAAATAATCTTATGCATTTCAAATGAGTGAATGAGATCTGTGTGAGTGTATAATCAATAAATAAATAAAATAAATTAATCTTATTTCCAAAACTATTTACACACACACACACTCACGCCTGTTATCCCCGAAGCGGTAGGCAGAGGCGCAACTAGTGCACCCACTTTTCACCGTTATTTCGTCCCATGATGTGATAGGGGGCGAGCCTATCGCCGCGCCATATCGGGCACACATTCGAGACTCCGAGCTGATACTGAATAGAAAAACTCAATATCAGTTTGCCCGACCCGGGGATCGAACCCGAGACCTCAGCTTTGCAGTCGTACTGTAATACAACTACGCCACCGAGGCTATTTATTTATAATAATATGTAGAAATGCCTTGCTATTCAAAATGTCGACACGTTTTCACGATTTAGATTGGACCAAATGTTTGCAAGTGTCCCAAACATTTGTCCCGCCTCTCTAGACTGGTTTCAACAAAGATGTTGAAGTTTTATTTGGGTGGACAGCAAACATTGATACAAAGAAAGCTTTATTGCTATTTCCTTAAACAGAAGGTGTCTACTAGCCCCCGGGAATGGGCTTAAAGTAAATTTTTTATTTTAAGAAAGCTGATTTTTATCAGTGTTTTACTTGATCGTCTTTTTCGGAGTAAAGGTAATCAAAGAAAAAAATACATAATGCCCCAACTCAAAAGTATTACCTGTACAATAATAATATAGTTATGTCTTTGCTACATTTCTTGGTATTTCCTGGTTTTAAATAGTTCTCAAAAGTTTTCCATTGACAAAAGGCGGTGATCTGCTACTAATAAATGTTACAGTCACAGTGAATTATACAAAAAATTACATCTGCGTATACGACACTGCGTAGACGCTCAGACACACGGTAATGACGTTAAATTAGTCAATTTAGTTAAGGCAACTCAAATTATCTTATGTTGCTTTACTTGCGAGTTTTGGTAAGATCTTATCTCAGGACTTGTAAACAGTGTGAGACTTTTTGTTCAGTTTGTACAATTATGTGACAAAAGCCCTTCATCATCATCAACATCAACCACATGACGTCCACTGCTGAATAGGCCTCCCCTAAAGATTTCTAGACAGACCTGTCAAAAGTGGCCTGCATCCAGTGTGTTCCTGTAACCTTTATCAAGTCGTCTATCCACCTTGCAGGTGCACAGCTGACGCTACGTTTGGCAGTACGTGGCCTCCAGTCGAGAACTATTTTGTCCCATCTACCGTCAGTTCTTCGAACTATGTGCCCCGCCTACTGCCACTTCAGTTTGGAGAAGAACAAAAGTCACTGACATAACCCAGCGGATTAACAAAAGCCCAATTGCGTGCGATCACGCGCGAAACTACAATTTACTGGCTCATTCCATGATTTCCCGGGAAGTATAAACAACACCAAAACACATGAAATTGATAGTAACATGGTTGATACAGCGGTGCGGCGCGGAGCTCGCGAGCAGCGCCATGTCGACTGTCGCCCGGCAGACAATGGTGCGTGGAAATTGAATTTTCAAAATTTTAGACGCATTTTTCACTTAAACTAGGAACATTCGATAGTTTATAATTTTCCAGTGTAATAAGTACGAAACTATCGTTCATATACTATGTAGCACACTGGATTGCGAGTACTACGAGACTTTTTATCAATAGGATCATTGCATTGTGCATTTTGGCTGTCAAACATTATAATGTGCTGTTGTGTTGCATTTGAAACCACATTGTAACCAGTGTAATTACTAGATAAAAGTAGTTTTTAATATCGCAGTGTAATGAGTTCGATTCAGTGCCTCGTAGAGCTACGTAATTCAAATTTGAAGAAGTATTATTATTATTATTTATATTTGAAATATTTTCTACCATATAATGGCGAAATTACGTCATTCCGCGGGCTTTTGGCCAAAACGGATATGACGGGTGAATGAGTAATATGCTTATATTTGCTAGGTGTTGATAGATAAAAATTTCCGGACAAGCCGGCAAGTATTAAGTATGACAGCTTTCTGAATGAGAATGTATGTAAGTGGATGGATTTGTAAGGTCTTGAGACTGTTGTGTATGGATTTAGGGACAACCCCTGTAGATGAAATAATGATGGGTACCGTACGCACAGCGTCCACTCGCGACTGCGTTTTAAGTTCGATAGCCAAGTCGGTGTACTTGGCTAGTTTTTCTGTATATGTTGTTTGTAAATTGTGGGTATTTGGTATGGCGATATCTATAAGGTATACAGAACTGTTCTTTTTATCGTGAAGAGTGATGTCCGGTCTGTTATAGTGAACTGTTTTGTCTGTCATAATAGCAGGACTATTATGACAGATAAAACAGTTCCAATACATTCTGTAATCATCTGAGTCTAGTATGGTTTGAGGTGAGTATTTGTAATATGGAGTTTTTTCTTTAGTTAATTTGTATTTATAAGCTAGATATTGGTGGATAATCGAAGCTGCCTGGTCATGCCTGTGTTTGTAGTCTGACTGTGTTATGGATTTGCAAGCTCCAGTAATGTGCTGTATTGTTTCAGAACTACTATGACAGTGTCGACATAAATCGTTTTGTGCAGTAGGGTCGCGTATTATATATTTTCGGTAATTTTTTGTATCTATGGTCTGATCCTGGATGGCGACCATAAACCCCTCCGTTTCAGGAAACAGCTCTCCTCGCTTTAACCATTCGTTTGACGCTACCTTGTCAACGTTGGGGTTAGCTAAGTCGAGTAAATGGCGTCCATGGAGGGATTTTTGGGCCCAGGTATCCAGTTTCTGTGTATAAGAAATGTTATTTAATTGTATGGATGGGTTGATCAGAATGAGTGGTGCGTGTTTGTTGTCTGCTCGAACTGTGGCTTGATGAAGATTTGACTGTTGTGCCTTTGAATGGAAAAATGCTCGTAGTGTCTGAATCTGTTTATTGTGTAAATTTGAAATGTCAATCAATCCTCTACCTCCATCAGCTCTAGGTAGAGTCTGGCGCTGTACGCATGCTCTGGGTGGTGTTTCCGGTATTTTGTCATAATTGTATTAATCATTCTTTGCAAGTTTCGAAGCTCTGTTTGTGACCATTTGATTATTCCAAAAGAGTAGGTGAGTATAGGTACAGCGTATGCGTTTATGGCTTTTATAGTATTACGGGAATTAAGGTGGGTGTTAAGGATCTTGTGTAGTCTTGTCTTAAATTTATCTGTTAGTGTATTTTTTATCTGTTTTTCATGTATCTGGCGCGATGGTTGGTAGCCTAAATATTTGTATCCCTCGGTTTCATCTATTGGGTCTATTTGCGTCTTGTTATCTATGGTGTAACTGTTCTGTTCTATTTGCCCTTTACGTACAGATTGGATTTTACATTTATCGATTCCGAATTCCATGTGAATATCTTTAGAGAATTTTTGTGTGGTGTCTGCTAGTGTGTGAATTTCTGAAAGTGTGGTACCGAATAATTTGATGTCATCCATGTACAGTAAATGGATTAGGTTATAATGGGTATTATCATACTTAATTTTGAATCCTGTTTTGGTGTTGTTAAGTAAAGTTGATAATGGGTTTAGTGCGAGACAAAACCACAGTGGGCTCAACGCATCACCTTGGTATATGCCTCGTCTGATGTTAATGGGGTCAGTCTCTATGGTTTCATTGTGAATACGGAGTTTCAAAATAGTTTTCCAAGATAACATGACAGTTTCTAAGAAATGTACTATTGTGGGATGAATGCGATAATGTCTTAATATGAATATTAACCAACTATGCGGAATAGAATCATATGCTTTTTTATAATCAATATACATAGTGTAGATGTTTCTCTTTTTGAAGTAAGCTTGTTTGCTAGCAACCGCATCAATAGTCAGCTGTTCTTTACATCCTTGGCTTTTTCTACAGCATCCCTTCTGTTCTTCTGCCAATAAGTTATTTTCTTTAATGTGTTTGTACACAACTTCGGTAATACAGGATGTGATAATTTTGTAAATACTTTGTAAACAAGTTATTGGGCGATATTTGGCCGGGTTTGCGGTATCAGACGAATCTTTAGGTATCATATAGGTGATGCCTTCGGCTATATACTGTGGGAGTGTCTGTGGGGATTGAATGAAATTATTTATATGTGTAAGTAAAAGTTCGTGTATGCTTGTAAATTTCTTATACCAAAAGTTATGTATTTTATCTGAACCTGTCGCCTTCCAGTTGTGTGTTCTATTTATAACATGCTTTAACATATCCAGCCCAACCTTTTCAAATTCCATATGTGTTAAATCTTTAACCCTATCCTCATCTTTCTTAATCCATGTACTATCCGTATGAACTACTGGGTTAGACCAGATTCCAGACCAAAAGTCCCGTAACGATTCTCTGGTAGGTATTTCTGCTGAGCTGTCACCTGAAGGTAGGTTATTAACTGTAGTATGCGTTAGTTTCCTATAGAAAACTTTTTCATTATTTGCGAACAACCTATTTTGAGTTTTGCGTAGTGTAGTCTGCTTATAGCGACGTAACCGGCTTATTAATACATTAAGTTTTTGTTTAAGGGTGTCAAGGAAATGTGTTAAATCTGTATTAGGGGTTTCATGTTGAGAATGTATTCTGTACTTCTTTTTTATCAGGTCAACTTTCTTTTTTAATGCTGAGCTCTGGTTGCCTTTCATATATTCTACTAGCTTTTGCCCGCGGCTCCGCCCGCTTTAAAAAGTTTTTCCGGGATAAATGTCCCGCTTTATATTTTCCCGGGATAAAAAGTAGCCTATGTGTTAATCCAGGACATGATCTACCCGTGTGCCAAATTTCATCGAAATCCGTTCAGTAGTTTTTGCGTGAAAGAGGAACAAACATCCTTACATCCAAACATCCAAACATCTAAACATCCAAACATCCAAACATCTAAACATCCAAACATCCAAACATCTAAACATCCAAACATCCATACATTCTTTCAAACTTTCGCCTTTATAATATTAGTAGGATTAACCTAGCTATGTGTGCGCGTAGATCTTCTATTCGTATCTGCATATGTTTTTGCCATTTCGGTATTGTATTATTAGGTTGTGTTTCGGTATTTGGTTCCATTAATTTAGCTCCGTTGAGTTTTGCTGCGGTGTAAGCTCCAGCGTAAACAATTTGAAGTGTCGTTTCAAAATCAGTTTCAGTGTTAATGAATTTAGGTATAATAGTTGTATTAAGACAATGAACTAAGCATGCTAATTTTTTTGATGGTTTCTGTTTTGGGATAGGTGGTCTCGCTGTGGGATGTGTATTTTTGTATATTCCTAAGATGTCATTAAAAGTTTGTTCCACTTGTTTTTGGATATCTGTTGAGAGAGATGTTGTGTCTTCTTGTTCTTGTGTTATTAAGGGGTGCGTTTCAATTTGTATATCTGAAGTACAGGTAAGGTGTATAGCGTCGGTGTCAATTAGCGTTGTATTATGGGAAAAATTATTTATATTCACTGTATTTGCGATCATTTCTCTAGTAACTTCCTGTTTAATTTCTTCAAGTCTTTGTTCTGATATGTATTTGTTTTTAACTATCAATCTTCTCTGATCAGCAATTCTCTGTTCTGTAGTGTGTGCAATAGATGGACAAATTGAAATAACTTCTTGATACAGTCTCTGGCGATAAGCAGTTGTATTACTTTCAAGGTGTGTTATTTTATAATATGTGCGCATTATGGTTTCATTGATGTCATTAGTCCATTTAATTCTATCTGTATTGTGAATTTATTATTATTATTATTGATGGGAAGGAAATTTATCAACATTAGGCGAGGTATCTTATTTGTACAAACTATAAACCAACAAGCTGCTCGTCTGAAGATAGCCCATGTACCTAGTACTGCCCCTAAATAGTAGTAGGTAACACAAGTCTTTTCGTATCACTTAAATACCTACATAAAAATGTACTTATAATAATTGAGATTTTATTTTGTAATTTAATCTCCCAAGTCTATAGTTTAAGCTGTCGAAGCAACAAGTAACCGAGGTGCTGTAGTTGTTAACAACAAATGAATAAGTTAAACTCGCTCCTCACAAGTACCAACTATCGCTTCCATAACGTGGGGTTGACACCATCTATTAGCGGTACTTTGGTAGCTTCTACTCTCTTCTCTATATATTATGTTTTATTCATGGAGTAATGCACGTTCATGTCTTCAACAAAAACTAGGCCTTTGTCATAAATCGTATAATTTTAAAGTCCGCTGATGTTGAGATTAAAGTAATTTTATTTTCCTTAAAAACTGCACTCAATATGAACGTTTTCAAAAAAGTCAGTTATAAATGGAGGAGTCTAAAAATATTTTTCTATTGGATCCAGGATCCATAATTTTGGCCCTTTAATATCCATAAAGTTTGAGCCTGATTGAATTGCGAGGCCCAAAACCCATACAAAAAGCGGACGCCTTTACTTGACTAAGTCCAAGTTTTTTCAACCGTTGTTAGGATAATCCTCGGTCTTATTAAACTGGACGCATTCGCAGAGGTTCGAATGCTCCAGGTGCTACGAGCACGTCTAGCTTAATAAGACCCGGACGAAAGATAACCACGGTTGAAAAAACGGGGCCTAAGTATGAAACAACCTTTAAAGACTTATTCAAGACTGTCATGCACTTAAATGTATAGATTTATTTCCTTTGTCAAACATGTTGAAATATAAAAAGCAGAAATGTCAGACAGAGCAATCAAATTGCCATTTTCATAAAATATTTTAAAATGTGCAAAAGCTTTGAAACATGGACATGGCGTGTGACTTGTCTGGCTATATCGTGCAGTTACATTTTGATTTCGTTTTTATTTGGACCGGTGCATACGGTGTACTACCTTACAGGTATGTATTTATATTGACATAGTAGACGCCATCTATAGTACACAGTAAATCTGCATAGTCTACAGTTTTACTGTGACAAATAGACAAATCTGTCTACAGTTTAGACAGGTTTGTCTACAGCAAAAATTGGCTGGTTCATAGGAGAACTACCGCCATACACAAATACACACAAAATGCTTTACTGTTCTATACAGTTAGTTTTATCCTCCATATATTTCTTCTTTAATGATCAACATAGCATAGGATTTCTTTAAAGATCCCAGTATCCCATATCGGGTCCAATCTAGTATAAAAAGTAGCTTAAGACACGCATAATTTATCGTTCTGTTAAATAATTTTCAGAATCAACCGATGTGTTCCAAAGATACACGTGTTCAAACAATAAAAACATTATTTTTATAGATTGAAGTATATAGATTCCTAGGTATTGCTAGCAGCATAGCTCTCGTGAAAGTCTTCCCCACTTCAATTGTCCCTAAAATATAACGATGCTAGTGCCATCTATTTAAAAAAGCTGACAAAATGGCATTAATGCCAATGGGAGCACATTACAAAGATAAAAAGCCTTTGTGCTAATCCTGGACATGATCTATCCATATACCAAATTTCATCCTAATCCGTTCAGTAGTTTCTGCTTTTAGTTCTGAAAAACATACAAACTGAAAAAAATTCTCACAAAATTTGGCATTTACAGTATTAGTAAGATTATTTATCACTTTCAGGTAAAACTCTAGAACTAGAGAATTTATTAGAGACAGAGAAGGACTACGCGATATTTCTTCTGTTCATAATGGTCACCATGTGGTATCTCTTCTTCGCGTACATTACTTTACTAATAGGTTGTTACTTCAAAAGAGTATTTTTACTAAACATCTTTTTAATAATAAAAGTGGTCCATATGTTATCCATGTTCGCGTTCTGCACAAGGTATTTGGTATTATGTTCATTACTGGATACAAAATGTTTCGACCACAACGAAGATAGAGTGGGCAATGACGTGGGAGCTTCCATTATACTGTTTGTTTTGTGTATTCTGTATTTGTTAATTTGTATATTGATTAAATTTGTCGTGTGTAATTATAGATTGGCTCTGATGTACGTGTTTTTTTATTTCTTATTAGTATCGCGTATTATATTCTTCAGTAACATAATTATTTGGTGTAAAATTAATACGATAAGAGTTAATAAAGTATTAGTTTCTTCATAATAATTAAGAGCGTTCCGAACAAAAAAAATATATTTAAAAATATTTTGAATTAGGAATTTCTCAGTTTGGATATATAAGCGCTCTACCACTGCTACATATTTTAGAACCTATCCATGACAATCTATTTTCGTATTTAGTATCATTCTGTGTATTATAAATCATTTCATTTTGAGGCAGCAACATTTCTTAAACATAATATTCTGAATATACGCTACATTGATTCAAATTGACTTAAACCAAATTTTGCTTCACAGTGTACGCCTAAACCAGACTCTGCCAGTTAACAATGCATTGTGGAACTTTAACCAATCGAATCTAAACTACAAGTATCAAATCAGAATACAGTCACCCGTACGAAGATAACCCGATCAAATTGAGCTGTCTGTTGCAGCCATTGCACTGTCTGCCGATGCTTCTGAATTTTGGCAACTTAATACACTATTAGATAACTCATATCTTTCTTTATAGGGTTTAGAGTAATGAAAGATATTGTATGCAATCTTTACCTCATAAATGGCAAAGTATTTTTGTTGATATTCAGACAAAATTTTGCAAAGAAATAGTGAGACGGGGTTAGAAATAGGTTAGATTTTCCCTGAAAACGTCCACCGCTCATATTTCATAAAGGCAGGAAAAAAAATTTTTTTTGGCATAGGGCAGTAAAAAGATATTGTGTAGCGTTTGACTGTAAACAAACACAAGTTCAGTGAATACACATTTATTTTTAACCAGTGCAAGAGCAAAGTAATTAAGCGAAATGAATATTTTCAAGTAATTGAACTGGACGCCAACGGATTGCAGCGCACAGACAGCCGGACACGCCGACGGACAAATGGGGCTAGCACTTCATTACAACGTACACTGAGAGGAGAATTTGGGATGAGATGCAGTCTAGCAAAGTAAACATATTTTAGTTCTTAGTTCGATTTTGCTGGCGGCTTCGCAAGGTTGAACGTTTTTTTCTAATATAAAAAAGCAAATGTGATTTTTTTCAATAAAAAGTAGCCTACCTTAATCCAGAATTTGGTATTTCATGTACTAAACATACAAATGTATTCAGCAATTTTTGAATTTGCTTCTAACAAACATCCTAAAACCCTTTGCATTTATAATATTCAGAGCCAATCGCGAGACAAATCCTGGTAAATAAATATATAGTTTTACCTAAACTGACTTTCATACCCAGGGCCCTCCAATCCACAGTCCTTGTCAATCAATAGTAAAACAAACAAAAAAACTAAGCGAACAAAATGTTATACATTGTTTTCTTTCATTTAACCTTGAAGAACAAACTCGCCTGCAGCGTACGTCGCGAAAATCGCAAAAATGCTCATTAACAGCGTTAGAGTTACACGTAAAACGATAACTGCGCCCCCTCCCACCTCCTGCACCCCATAACACCCCCACCGGTTGCGAACAGTTTCATTTGTTATCGGTTAGAACTCTATTAGGCAATTCAGTGCTTAGTACAGAACTATTGCACTGAATACAACTTGTGGATTCGGATCGCGGTTTTAATAGTTGGTGGAAATGTAATCGGTAAGATACGTTTCTAATTAAAAGGCATTAAAACAAATTCACTCTGCCTGAAATTGACTTTCTTGGTGGCGTATTTGTATTAATTACGGTATGATTGCAATGGTGAGGTCTCCGGTTCGATCCCCGAGTCGGACAGTGATATTGGGTTTATCTATTCAGTATCAGCCCGGAGTCTGATATTTGTGCCCGATATGGCGATAGGCTTCCCCTATCACACCATGGGACGGAATACGCACGGCAAAAAGTAGGTGCACTAGTTGCGCCTCTGCCTACCCCTCCGGGAAAAAAAGCAGTGAGTGTATACAATTCCAATTTCAAACATATTAGCTGTCGTACATTCAAATACACTAAGATTATTGTTTGATTGCTCAAGTTGGACGCTGTGGGTCCAACTTGAGCAACTTGTGTTGATTCAGCTCCTGACCGGTTTCACAGTCTAACTACACCGAAATTAGGTCAGTGAGGTTATCTAGATTTTTGATAAACGAATAATACTAAGAAAAATTTCTTGCTTCAAAAAGGACAGTCAGTTTTACTGTGATTTCGCAAATCAATTGGGTTAATACAACACAATAATAGTATTTTTTTAGGTATTATGTACTAGAGTCGTTCTATATTGTTACTTACAGATAGTACAAGCAATATTTTCTTCTACTTTAAAGGAAATAAAGTCTAAATAGTATTGGTATTGTTCTACCGATTACAGTATATGGTTAGTCATCACATTTGAACAACGGTGCTGCACCTTGCACAGTGTAAATACTGTACAATCTATACATATAATAAAGCAGCAGAACCGGTGCGTCTGTACATTTAAAGAAATGTAATAAAACAGAAAAGGGGACAACTAAAGAACAGTAACGGAAAACAGATCAGTCATTTTTATAATTCTTTTCTGTCTCTTTTTTCTGTTTGTTTGTTACTGCACATCTCCGAAACCACTGAACGGATTTCGATGAAATTTGGTATGAAGATAGTTTAAGATCCTAGAAAGCACATAAGCTACTTTTTATCCCGGGAAAATATAAAGTGGGATTTTTTTCCCGGAAAAGTTTTGGACGCGAGCGGAGCCGCGAACAAAAGTTACTGCTTAAATTAAATAAAACTACGAAAATACGATAATTGCCTAGACGCTAATAAATCATAATAAATGCCTTCCTTCTATTATAATAGGTGTATTAATCGCTGAAAAAGACTATATTCTTTATTAAATATTGCTCCATATTTAGAATTTTCATATTTTCAGTTTAATAATTTAATAAATACCAAGCGGAACACTACCTAATTACAAGTTATTCGAAATAACCTCAAATTAAAAATCTTATATTAAAACATAAATATTCCCGAAATCCCGGTGAGTATACAGTTCATTACTCCCTAATTTGATTAGGTTTACCAAGCCGTGTTTAGCCGTTGTGTATCTTTTGAGGTTATCAAATCTCTGAAGGTATATGATTTAAGTGGATTAATGTACTAGATTTTGTATTATTTATAGCTCATTATCAGCTATACGCAATGTACGATCCGCTAAGATTTTACAAGTACCGGACTTCAAAAATCTAACAAAAATAAAAAAAAACTTTTCCGAATTGCTTGAGCTGTAATCTAACCCTATAAAAATAAAATCATTCATTTTTGAATATTTTTTATTTAAAATATATTATCGTCATTTTCAGCGTTTGGAAGTCCACCACTGAACAAAGGCCTAAATAAATTTATGTCTAAATATATTACCATAACTTTTTATTACCTTTTTAGAAGAATGAATTGGGTCAATGAATTAAGACTCATTTAAAAAAAAATGAGTAGGACTGCTCTATAACGTAGAGAACGCGAAAAACAAACCAGGTTTCCCAGGTGGTTGATCTCTTATACTTATTATGCGACATACTGGTGGAAGGACTCTCATAATATGTAAGAGTTCGTCTGGGTGGGTACCACCGCAATGTCTATTTCTACCGCCAAGCAGCAGTGTGCATGGACTGTTGTATTTCAGTTTGAAGGGCATTATAGCCAGTGTAACTACAGGGCATAATGAGACTTAACATCTTATGTTTCAGGATGACGAGCGCAGTGGAATGCCTCACAGTACTTTTTAACTCAAGTTGCTGGATGGTGTTTCTACTGTTTATGGGTGGTCGTATCGCTTACCATCAGGCGTACGGCATGCTCGTCTCGTCATTCGAGGCAATAAAAAAAAAGTCTGTTTTGTGCCAAGCAGTACGGTTTGCAGGACATTGTAGCCAGTGTAATTACTAGGCGTTATGAGACTATCTTAAGGTAAAGTTACGCAGTGTAATTCCAAGTAGCGTTTTTTATTCATAGTTTGGGTGGTGTTGTTTCTGTTTAGGGCAGTCGCTTACCGTCAGCCATTAGGCAAGCTGTTTGCTCGTCTCGTCATTCATTTGTATATGCATACATACTTGAATAAATATCTATAAATAAATGCGGGTTGACATTCAGATAAAAAAAAAACATCGGGCATCGATTTTTGGCCATCAGATGTTATGTCTTTTGAGCTTTGTAATGTCTCTCTACATTTTACCTCAATCAAAATATAATACCTAATAATACTAGCCCTGTTTTATAATAATATTATACTGCCCACTGCTGCGTACGGGCCTCCTCTACTACTCAGAGGGTTTAGGCATTAGTCCAGCACGCTGACCTAGCACTGGCAGACCTCCCATACACTTGACATTTTTATTGAGAATTCTGAGGTATGTAGTTTTCCTATCCATGTTTTCCTTCATTGGTAGTCTGTCAAGGCCCGCGACGGACACCGGTGTACATATACATAGGGTTTTCTCATACATCTATATATATAAGCGGCCCTTGAACTTAAAGAGAACGATAATTGATACTATTAATATAACATGCTATTTAGAAATTATCATCATCTTCCTGCCCTGGTCCTAAATTACTTGGGGTCGGCGCAACAAGTTTTTCTTTTCCATTCTCCTCTATATTTCGTCATCAAGTCATTCACGCCCTTCTCTTTCATATCATCTCTTACACAATCCATCCACCTCTTCCTTGGTTGTTCTCATCCCTTCTCCTCAAATGTCTCATATATTATGCTGTTTAGAAATATCCATAAAAATTACCTCGGTGCCTCGGACTGTTTCGGTGACGTAGTTTTATTTCGGTATAACTGCAATGCTAAGGTTTCGAGTTCGATACCCGGATAACATAATACTGAGCTTTTCTTTTCTGTATCAGTCCGGTGTCTGGAATTTGTACCTGATATGACGATAGGCTCGCAACCTATCACATCATGGGACGGAATTACGGCGAAACGTGGGCGCACTAGTTGCGCCTCTGCATACCCCTTCGGGGATAAAAAGCGTGAGTGTATGTGTGTCTATATAAAATATACAAGCATTATGTCCTTAAGTAGGTAAATACAAACAGTTCCAATAGTTCTCAAATGTCTGAAGCTATGCATTTTGAATCCATAAAAAAATACTTCGAGATTGCATCCTAGGTATGAAGTAAGTGCGTGTTTTATTCCGCCGTAGTATTTTGCTTGTTTCCAGTTGAAATGTTCCAGCCGGCATACCGAGCCTAAGTTTTTTAATAAACCCATCCATTTCCCCGGTATGTGGGGAAAAAAATTGTGGAAACTCATTACAAAAGTATGCAGCCGTTGTACGTGTATGAAGCACTTTTGATATGGCCGTTTAACTGCATTGTGCTTTTTTTACATGTAAAATGCGCTAGTTGTCTGCGATGCGTTCAAAAAGAATGTACGATACAGCGGCATCTATCGTCGAGTAGCAAAACAAAGCGAAATAGTTTCTTGTTATATATTTAATGCTTTATTTTGTAAAGTATTTTATTTTGTAATTTTGGGTAATGATTGGACTGTGTATTAGTTACAATTTGTATACTTAAAAACATATTAGATAAAGAACTTACGCCATCTATGATCGAACGGAAACAACTGCGATATTATAAAATATTCAACGCGGGCAAAAAGTTACAACATTACAAATAGGCGCTTGTTTACACGAAAGTCAAGCTTATATGATTTTAGATAAGGTTTAGAATGTATGTGATATGTTTATAAAGGAATAACAGCCCTAAAATATTCAGAAAGCAGTCGGTGGGCCGAAATAACACGTAAGTATCGTTTTCTTTGATAGAACAACTTTGCCTCAGTCGGTAAATTATTTTATATTGCATGCATATAATACTTGCATATACTGTATACTATATCTAATTAAATAGAAGCAAAATCCAAACTAAAACTATGAAAAAATACAAACCAATATTATATCGTTGGAAAAAAAACGATTTTTTTCCGGAAAATTCTACATCCGTCATACACTATGCAAGAAGAGATATGCTTCTGCCGTTTTGAGCCCTATAGTGAGTAAGGGAGACAGATGTACATCGATATAGTGGCATTTGCTTGTGTGAAACAATGGCTCGCTTGAACTTTCGGCGCAGCGCGACACAGTGTCGGAATTGTATGGGAGTATTGGGCACAGCGCCATCTCTGCAGAATAGGTGGAAAGCGCGCTATTTTGTTTTAGTGTGCCCCGTGAGGATGAGGGCGATGCTGTGTAGGTATGTGTGAGTGCAGAGGGTTGAAGCGGACACGCCGTGCGTACCGACAGCAAAATAATTCAGTTGGTTTAAATTTAAAAATTAAATACGAAATTTAAATTATTTAAAAAGAATAATTGAGCATTGATAATGTAGGATAAATTTAATGAACGGAGCTTATTGTGTGCGTGAAACGGAGTGCATAATGAGTGAGTGAGATGGAGGAAGTGTGAATGTTTAAATAAGGAAGGCAGGGTTGATGTGAAGATTGTTTTAATATATAAAAAGGAGTTGTTGCTATTAATAAAATGAAGTAAGACGTAAGGTGAAAGAACAAAATATATAACGAGCTTAAAAAAAAAAACATATTCTTATTTTGCAATATCCCACAATAATAATACGATCACCAGGTTTTTTCTGTCACCAGGGTGATGACACGATATTCTGGGTAAATTGGGACATGACACATTTTATTTACCCATTTGATACTGACTTAAATGAAATCATAGAACACAACGTAGGATTTTGGTCAAGCCACTCTGGACTCATGCGACAACTTGCAAGCTTAAAAGTAATTGTTCTTATTTAATGTCGATGGTTAAAGGCATTCATATAAAGAAGAAGTAGATTACGCAATCCAAAATCGTTTACGAAAAATATCACCATGTCAAAAAAATTTAATTATGTACGTATTGCATAAAAAATTTTGAAGCTATGATTCTGGTTGGTGATCAGTCGTTCCAGTTAGTTAATTGATAAAATGGTATTTACTTTACCAATAGTATTGTACGAGATATCATTCTGAGTTAGTGGGATGAGCAAAGGCTTAGAGTCATAACTTGATATCTATTGGCGCCCAACGAGGTACAGCCTGTGACGGTGGACCAGTTTTGGGTATGTGTCGTGTATGTTTTTACAGTTAAACCTGATATATGTTTTTCTTGTTTAAAGTGCCGTAAAAAGTAACATTAATTATTTTACATGTATTGCAGTTGTTAACATGCCATTATAATAGAACTGTGCTATAAGCATTTGACCAATTATCATGAACCCGAAGACTCTAATAAAAAGTAATGATAGATATTTAGCGTCAAAATCACAAAAAAAAAATGATTTTATTCCTCTCCCTTGTGTTCCATGCTATCTCTACAACTAATCTTCACCACCCTCCTGTAATAGGCCATCTCCTCGTTGCCATGGCGACCGTGCAAAATGGCCGGCGCGCCCCCCGCTCGCCCCCGCCGCGCGTATATAAACGCGCCCCGGACGTGTCGCAGCCAGAGAACCAGTAACGCTTGCGGCGAGAGCACGTGTTCTGCCACACGCCATTTTAATGTCGAGACATTTCGACATTTAATTTCCGTTTTATTTTCATCTATTTACCTACTTAAACTGTTTTCTCTGTTGCCGCACACCTTCAAAATAAACATCACTTTTATTTTTTATGTTTTTTTTTCGTTTTATTTTATTTTTTCGCTGTCTTCCGGTGAACGTGTGTTGCTGCCGCCGCTAAGGTAAGTCTTGCACTATTTCGACCATTTCGACGGTATTTTGAGACCACGTGCGAATTTTCTGGTTATCGATCACTGCAGATGCGATAGGTGTAAAAATAGACCGTTTCATCTCGCCGCTTTCAAAGGAATACTTACTTTAGTGCATCGGAATAAGGTCTAAGTTCCCGCGTTCGGTATAACACTTGCAACATTATTCCTCGAAAGCGTACGATCTCGCGACAAGCATAATTTAAAGTAATGTCCCAGTGGTATACAATACAGTTTTTTTGTAATTAAGCCTCAGGAGCAAGAATAGGGCGCTTGCCAGACAGGAAATAAGAATTCTAAGGGAATCTAGACAGACGGGAGTTCTGAACCATCTTTGTGTGGGCGTTTCGGGACTTTAGTGTTCATACTGCTCGTTTAAACAAATTGTGTCGCCGTAAATTGAAATTAGAATTTGTGATGTTGAATTGACGTGACTTTAGTTTGTGTTTTTAATTAAACTTAGAGTCTTTAATAAACGAAACGGGAAGAAGAATTTACGTTAAATAAACGTTACAGAATTATTACTTATCTGATAGGAAATTATCACAAAGCTTGCTGAGCTGTTTGAGACATTGTGGACTGATTTTAAGTCCAGTTTTTGTGATGTCTGTATTTTTAAACAACATTGTTACAAAAAACAATAATTTTAAATAATGACGGGCTTAAAGTTATAGGAACTAAAGAACCTTGACTATGTTCTCCGAAGAACGAACTAGGAATGACGCAAGCTAAGCAGAGCTGTAATTTCAAGTTCAGGCACATTTTAGGAATACTATGGTCTACTAGCATTGCCTTGCAGCAGTAAAGATATTTTATTTTATATAAAATGTTTCTATAAGTTTAAATTTCAGGGATTTTAAAACTTATTTACGTCCAACAGGGCAGTAGACTTGACAATTCTGGCACATTTTTATATCAAAATCTTAGACCAATTTTCATCTGAGATTGAAACTAGACAATAGTAGACTTACATACATATACATATACACTCACGCCTGTTATCCCCGAAGGGGTAGGCAGAGGCGCAACTAGTGTACCCACTTTTCGCCATTATTCCGTCCCATGATGTGATAGGGGGCGAGCCTATCGCCATATCGGGCACAAATTCCAGACTCCGAGCTGATACTGAATAGAAAAACTCAATATCACTTTGCCCGACCCGGGGATCGAACCCGAGACCTCAGCTTTGCAGTCGTACTGTAATAGAACTACGCCACCGAGGCAGTCATAATAATAGTAGACTTATTCATTTATTTACACTTTATATACAAGTACAGTATAAAGGCAGGCTTAATGCCGAAGGCATTTTCTGTCAGTCAACCTTTAGGTGGTACAGAAATAAAACAAGGTAGGTACACAGACATAGACTTCATACTCACACAACTCTTGCGCATTTTTGAATTAAATTTAAAACCAAATTTGATAGGGTAATAAACCCAGGGCCTCTTTAATGTCGTGGTCTGCTAGTTAACGAAATAAGTCTTAGAAGAAAATGAAATGAAATGAAATCATTTATCCGAATCTATAAAATGTTAAACATTACTTAGATTCAGTCAATGTTTACTCTACCACCAGTTCGGAAAGCAGTTTCCAGCAGAGAAGAACGGGCAAGAAACTCTAGGGTTGCTCTTTTCAAAATCGGTTCATAGGTATAAATTACCTAATTTATACCTATGAAAAACAAATATTTTTCATAGGTATAAATTAGGTAAATATAATAATAATAGGAACATAGGAAAAATTTATACCTATGTACCTACATAGGAATATTTATCAGAATTTGCTACCAACTCCAGACAAGGAGGGGCCGTCTCAAGATGTCTTCCTACGCATTCCACTTAGCCACCTACATCCTCAGAATCCTCAGACCTAAAATAAATCAAACGAGAGTATATTAAATCAATATTACAATTTTACTAATGGACTTGGTTAAATTTGTCTTCTATTCCTAAATCTGAAAATTCTTTATTCCGAAGGTATGACAATTCTACCGTCTCATTAGGTCCGTACCCAGCGGTGGGATATAGAGTTCATATGTTATGGCCTTTATTGGATCTGTAGGTACCTAAGAAAATCAAAATAAGTAAAGTAAGAAATTCGTTTACTTCGGCTGTTAAAAAATTCGATATTCGGTAATGATATTAACTACTTGGTTTATTGATTATGAAATTATAAATTATAATAATTTCGTAATAATCAAATGTAAAAACTATAAATTCAACTTATTTCTTCTTGGCTGATTCCAAGGCGGTAGTTTATTTTGTCAGGAAAATAAAGTTTTTGCTAACTAAATATAGGTACTAATATTAGTTGAGATGAAAATGTATTAAACAATAGGATTTCCGAAAAATAGAATAAAACATTCCACTTATACTAAGATGTCGTAAACGATTTAATTACTTTGATACCGACCTATGCCAATGAAGTTTATAGAACCGCTCTTTCGACACTTCCAGTGGCCGTACTCTTGACACTCGATTCCGTTTGAAATTTAGGATTGGAATCGAAAACTTGACAATTCGTACCCTAGAATGCTACACTAGCGCACGATTTATCTCGATCGCGGCGGAATTTATAAAAACTAAATGAAATTGAGTATTCACAATCTCAAATACATTTTGGCACTCTTGACGCGATTTTGACATTAGCGATCGAGTGAGAAATCGTTTATGAAATCGGATTAACACAGTTTTAAAATGTTAACTTTTTGGTGTTCGAGTGAGTTATTATGCCTTTGTAAACTAAAAATAATGATACGACGGGCCTTATTTAATGATAGTTTTGAAAGACATCATCAATGTAGTTACAATTCGATTGCCAAATTGAAGATAATGACCAATGTCGTGTTCAAAAACAATAACTATTGCTTAAGTAAATAAAAACTTTTAGAATTTTTTATAAGGCACTATATTGGGTACATAAACATATTCCATGGGCTCAGTCATACAATTACTAAAAATAATTTTCTTACTTTTAGGTTTTAGTGGCACTCTCCTTTTATCAGTGCTATTCTTATGACTACAATGTCTCAGAAATGGGTATCACGATTTATAAATGAAGTTACATATGCTCTTTATGCAAAAACAATAGTGAATAAATGGTTTAAGTGTCCATAACGCCGATATTTCACTGTAGAGTGCGCCGCGGCGAGGCTTACACCACGCCAGTATCACGCATTTAAAACTTAAATAAACACCACACTCAATAATATCAATATAATATGAGAAACGAGAAATTAAAATATATTTGACCGATAGCGTTGTATTCCTTGATTGCGTTGCATTCTCTGTAGGTATCTCTGCTTGATTGGAACTTTGACGTTGACATGACATTTTTTTTCCGTAATAAATAGTTGAGACAAAGACAACACACTTATTCTGCCGTAGTATATCACTCTTTCGATATTTTTCTTAAAAAATACAGTTCCAATTTTATTATATGAGTTCACAGAATATGTTTGTTAAAACTTAAATTATTGGACAGGGTTTCAACTGAGATAATCAAAATTACACGTGTTACATTATTTACTGTATTTTTAGTAGCTCATGTATGGCCATACAGTTACCCGAGATCGCGTACTAGATTTCAATTTCAATCCCATAATGGACTCGATTTGGTCAAGAGTACCGATAAGTTATAGATTGGAATTGAAACTGTTTCGAGTTCGGGATTTCTTAAGATTGGAATTGGTTTCCAGAGTAGCCACACAGGTATCGAAACTAAGGATAGCCATCAACTATGTAGGACGTGGGTCTTTTATCCAACCCGGAACACTCTTGACTTATAGTTTCTGTGTATCATCATCATCAGCCCGTTGCAGTCCACTGCTGGACATAGGCCTTCATGTCATGTCCATGTTTTAGCCATTTCTGTGTATGTTGATATTATATCGAAGACGAGAATGGGCTCCCCAAATCATTACACATCACAAAGTTTCTAGACTTATTCACGGTTTTCTGAAACAAAAATGAAGTTGAATCAAAAATTACATTTATATGTCCGAATAGTTTTTGTGAACTAAGATTTGGGTATGTCACGCAGTCATTATTTTTTAAGTTGTATTGATGCATTTATTTTCAAAGCTATTTTAAAAATCTGTCTGTTGTATTTTTCAATCTAATTGAAGTCAAAAAAAGTTCAACAGCATAACAGTTTCCACTTTAACAAGTTGCAATTAATAGTTTCTTAAAGGAAAACTTATGTTCCATATTTACTTGAAAAAGTATAAGTAAAACAATAATGCTAATAACAAATTGAAAAGAATAACATAACTAGGTGTCGCTCCCGGCTTCGTCAGCGTGAAAAGCCTTTTTTGCTTCAAAAGTTCCTACATCACAAAAGTAGCCTATTAAATATTATATTAAGATGGGACATGGCCAATCCGTGTGCGAAATATCACTTTTGGTTCGACTGTTCCTGGGTCTACCTGTCCGAACATTTTATCATCGCAATTATAATAGTAGTAAGAAGTAAAATATTCCAAGCCGGTAATCGAACCCCAATCTTAAGTTTCTCAACCAACTACGACCGCTTGGCATTGATCACCCCAGATTTATGGCTAGCAAGCAAACACCATTACACTATCAACAAAACTTATTTTAAAAAATAAGTGGCACTGTTACAAATATTCGTCAATACCATAGTTGTTTTAACTTTGCAAACGATAGGTCATTATTTATCAATATAACTACTACTACCAGCCTGTATTATATACTGCCCATTGCTGAGCACGGGCCTCCTCTACTACGGAGAGGGTTTAGGACTTCATACACCTTCGAAATTCTTATAGAGAACTTCTTAGGTATACAGGTTTCCTCACGATGTTTTCCTTCACCGTTAAAGCTACGATAATTCACAAAGAATACACACAGTATAACTTTAGAAAAGTCAGAGGTGCATGCCCTTTGGTTTTGAACCTACGTACATTCGTCTCGGCAGTCCGTCCCACTCTCAACTAGGCTATCGCCGCTTTTTATAATCATTCGTTTTAATATAACGAGTGTACTAAAGTTTGTACTGTACTTGATACCTTTCACCATTTAAAATATTCCGGGTTATTTTACAATTTGATGATGGGTTGAGCTTGACGGTTAATGGTAAGCGTTAGAATAGCATTTAAATTTAAAACTTTGCATTAAAAAGTACTGTTTGGCGTACCTCATCTGGGGGTCTCAAAAAATCGTTTGTACCTGAGACGAACTCTTACATACGCAAAAACCATAAACCATATATTGCACATAATAGTAGTAAAATAATAATATCTTAGGTAACGCCATATAATGGTAAATGATTGATATGTACCTACATTTGCAGTCGTACTGTAATACAATGACTGCCACGGTGGCGTAGTTGTATTACAGTACGACTGCAAAGCTGAGGTCTCGGGTTCGATCCCCGGGTCGGCCAAAGTGATATTGAGTTTTTCTATTCAGTATCAGTCCGGAATCTGGAATTTGTGCCCGATATGGCGATAGGGTCGCCCCCTATCACATCATGGGACGGAATGTCGGCGAAAAGTAGGTACACTAGTTGCGCCTCTGCCTACCCCTTCGGGGATAACAGGCGTGAGTGTATGTGTGTGTGTGTACCTACAGGTGTTGTTGTTATTGGGTTTCACTATTATACTGTACACAAACTGCCTTACAATACATCTTACATCTATTTATATACTGCACCACAGAATTGTACATATCGTCAAGAAGTAAACTAGTAAATAGATTTTATGGAAAAATTTAATAATGTGAATATTGATACTCAACTATGAAGTCTGCCATTTTTTTTTAACAATATATCTGTAATAATTGTAAATGATATTTTTCGAGTTAGAGTACCAAACGTCCCATGTAAATTGGAAAAATATTAAAGGTATGCAGCGGTGAAGCGAATTTTATTAATGAAATCTGTTCAAAGCTTCTCTATGTGATAGGTTTCTAGTAGATACTTATGTGAGAATCTATTTGGACAAATGCAACGGCTTTTTAATTTTTTTTCGCCAAGCAGCAGTGCTCAGACTCTTGTATCGAGTTAAAGGCTAACCAGTTAGTGACAGGACAAGTTATGAGATTGTACACCTTTGGACCGAAATGCAGAACATTTAATACTGAGTAGGAAGTTGTAAAAGATGCCACTTTTTGTGAGAAGTGAGAAGTGACGTTTACCATCAGACAAGCCACTTGGAAGGCTTATAGTTATTCTACTATTAATTAGAATCGAAATTAAATTATACCATGAAGCTATTTCATGAGAAGCGTTTCAAAGATTTGTGGTATCTCACAATAACGATGGGTTATTGTTACAAGACCAAATAATAAGCTACCCTTGAAATATTATGAGCTCATTTTATAACAATTATCGATTAGATAACGTCTTAAATTATGACAGTAAGCTACTCTATAGAAAATAGACCAAAACATCTTTTATGTTTATAATAAAAACAAATAGGCTGACATACTTAAATACCTCATATCACACTACTGCATTTTTATGGGTCAGGCAGAGGTGTATCAAATATTCTAAATAGCAAAAAGATGGAGAACAATCTTTGTGGTAGTCTATTAATAAAAATTTTGCAGATGCGACTTTATTAATGTTGCAATATTCGATTTTTTTATCACTTGACCGCTTTCTTATTATCATCGGCCATAGGTAAATCGTTTTTTTTTCTAAAGGGTTAAAAGGTCGTTGTCCCCTTTTTTATTAGTGGAAAAAGGTGGTACACGCCACGAGCGCCGGATGCTGGATCAATAGGGACGTCTGTGTACTAGTGATGTAGCCGCACTTTATCGATATTCGATGTTTCGGCTAAAAATAATCGTTTTAAAAGAAATCGTATAATTGAAACTAAATCGTACACATTTCCTCTAATATTTTGTACCTGGATGTTTATGATGATTACATCAGATGTTCATGATAAATTTGTTACCGAACTTCTGCTAAAAAGTACTAGTTCAAACAGTAGACATTTTCTCCAATTCAAATGTCTACAATACTAGGCGAAATTCTCCCATTGAGATATTTGAAAAATATTAATTAACATAGGCCTATGTGAAAAATGAAATCCTCCTAGCCTGTTTCGGCCACGGCGGCCAATCTCAACGGAGATCAGCTAGGTACGCAGGAGATATTATAGTGCACAAGTGTGTGCGCAATACACAGGTGCACTCGCTATTCCTTCACTCTCATAGTCCGGTGAGACAGCAATCCGACATGACCGGAGAGAGATCAGGCGCAGGACCAACGACTTTACGTGTTTTCCGAGGCACGGGGGTATCACACCGCCAACTTCCTGACTCCGAGCTGCGACTGAGTATTTTTTTTAAGATGGAAAACCTCAGTCACAAAGTTTTTTTTGGCCCGACCCGGGATTCGAACCCAGGACCTCATCGCGCAAATCGTACTCGTTACGCGTACGCAATACAACTACGACACCAAAGCAGTCAAGTCAGTAGGCCTATGTACATAGAACATTACATGTACCACGATAAGACAATTATTTGATAACGACCATCTTAGATTTTTTTATAAACTAGGCGCTAAAACTCTGGTAAGTTAAGGGTTAGTGGCAAAATCCCCAGGATCATTTCTTTATTAAAACCGTGACCCTAATTTACCCGTCCGTACCGCAAAAACGGCACCACAAATCTCCACAAAACTTCTACTGTTAAATAGCCCGAACTTTTGTCTACCACACGGGATACTTTTGCCACGAAATATGTTCCCGAAGGATCCTAAACTTAAGTCTAAAGTAAAGATCGATGGCGGTTTCCTTCAAACATAAACAAATTATCCACGAGAGCCACAATTTTCAAGTTATTAAACAGCTTGATGGGGTCCAGTTAACGTTCTAGTTAATTATTTAAAGGTTAAATCTAAACTGTTGGGATATGCAATGTTATTAAAGAATTATGAAGGGTCTTGGAGCTCGGTTAGCAACTTTGATTACTAGGGTTTTTTTTGCTATATTATGCGATGCAGTGAATAATCTCCTACTCAACTTCTATTTCTATCTGTTTACGTTGGTAGACCATTACATCAAATTATTTTCTAATTTTAAAAACTGGGTTTAAAATTCCAACCACAATGTTTTATTTAGCAGCAATAAACAACACTTTTTTATATATTTAAACGACGATCTATGGTTGGGAGCTAATAAAAATTGTATTCTTTAATTCAAAAAATAATTATTCTAAATTAGAGTTGCTATGTATTTGAAGACGCAGGTTGATTACATTCGCACCTATTACAACAAAGCTACGACAATGTTTGTGGTTGAATAAAATAACAATGGCCTTGCTAAAGCATACTAAAGTTGATAATAAAACAAAATGAATATTGCTAAATTCAGTAGAATTTGTTACATCATATTAATTTGGAACAAATTAATTCAGAGCTAACTAACTGATTAGATTCTGGCGACAACTCACACCTACTTCTTCATACATTAAAATTTACCCCTATAATAGTAATCCATATTTATTTGTAGGATTTATGAAAATTTGAACTCTGTGGAATAAGAAGTCTTAATGAGTATCGAAATACTGATTACGCACTTATTAGAATTCCTGCCCTAGACGAGCTAAACAGAGGTTTGCTCGAGTGATTGAACCCTTATTTACCATGACCCTTCCATTCTTTAACTAGGATCAACAATGGAGCGCGGAGAGATGACCCTTCATCAGAGGTTATCCGTCAAAAAGACGAGTCTTATTCAACCATTCAAGTCATTCTATGAAACTGATTTTGGGAACAGTCACGATCAACTTTTTCAGGTATTGGTTAATCGATTTATTTCTGAGACCTAGTCAATAATCCAGGATCGGCTCAAATACTGCTCTACAAATTTACCTCGACCTGCCCATCTCACTTTCTCGAAATGAGGTTCATAAAATCAATTCTCAGTCCATTAATTGGAGCACAACGTTCCATTAAATTATATTAACCCTTTTCAAAAGCGGCTGTTAAAATTTTAGTCATTTCAAATTAAGTCATAATTTTGTTAAAATTAAACGTACAGAACGTTTTGAGAAGTTGAATTCAATAATATTATATGTTGTCTGTTTCTGTTGCCATGCATCTTTGATGAAGCGTTGTTGTGTTTGAATAAAAGGCATTTCAGCATAGTGCTATTTATTATACGATTTAGAGTTCTGAGTGGTGTCGTTACTGCTTATATGAAATATCAAAGGATCATTTTTTTACGCTTCAACATTCACTTATACATAAAAAAACTCTCTGCACTAGTGTTGCTACACGTAAGACAAGATTTTATGAATTTTAACGTCATCTATGATAAAAATTCATTCTTAATGTCACAGTTATGATTATAATTTATATCTTGTATTTCATAGTGGGAATAACCACGTCGTTACATCTGGTACCATTCTCAATCCCGGACATTGATTGCACCTCTGTATACCCCTTCGGGGATAAAAGGCATGAGTGTGTGTGTGTGTAAAATAATATGCCCGTATTTCTTTTTACTTATATTCATAGCTTTTAACATTGAATGAAAAGCAAATATAGTGGTAATGACCAATATTTTCTGTTACTTTAATTCAATTGCATTAATAACGCTCCACTTAAGACCAGTTTAACATAATTAAATAAACGACTTTAATTATTATAAATTTATTTAATATTAAGTATACACATTAACAGTTTACATATCGATAAAGTGGTAAAACTATCGACACCTGTCCTCACTAGCGCGGCCCCTCGCACCGCGTACATACCGACGCAGTGGTGTGCGTGAGGGAGCCCTTTCATTTATCATAGCAGTCAATATCATTAGGGGCGTAGGGGCACCGAGGGGCACTTACATCTTGTCAATTAATGCACAGTTATAGACTAAGGAGATAATGTAAATCTGAGAATAGATTGTTTTACAATTGAGGCAGGTCAATGGTTTATTTTGAAAACGTAAAGAACTAATATTACGTGGATTTTGATTTAGGTAAAATAAGCAATGGGCTCTTTACCCTCCAACCCAGGGCTTCCATTGTGAAACTTCGACATAAGGTGTCATCATCTACTATACAAAAGAACTCGAGGACAAAATGTCAGGATTCTAGAATCACTGATTCTAGATGTACGTTGTCTATCAATCAATGTGTATTATTTTACTTAGTAGAAGATGGCTGTTCGCTATTTTTATCCTGACAAACTGATACTGCAATTGATGATACTGCGAAAATAGCGTCGACCACAAAACATGTATCAGACAGCAATATAGAAATTTAACAAAATATCCGTGCTATCTCCGAGTGAAAGTGCCAGCAAATTGAGGGGCGGCGGGGACGGATGCTCCCCACGACCCCCGCCTACTCTTAGCGCCCCGGAGTAAATAATTGATCAACTCTCGTTGGAGGCACGATGAAAAACTTCGCATTCACTATTCATAACAAACAATAAACGTAAATCACGTCATTTGTTTATACACACGGAATCAAGAGATAATGGATTCGAACACGTTAAGTTGAGTATTCGGTTTCATATACAAACCACCAAGCACATGGTTGGACGCCCACCTACAAGGTGGAGAGATGTCTTGATAAAATTCGCTGCATGCAGGCCGCTTTTAAATATTGGTTTAGTAATATTTCGAGGCATGTTCGGCCGTGGAGTTCCGAAGACTAAAAATGATGATTCATTGTCATAAAAATTGGCAGGGATTTGTATTCTACGCGATAGGCTATTAGGCGCTGCGTAGTTGTAGCGACTAAGATTTTTGTTAACTCTACTTCCTGTTGAGAGATGATGAGGCCGTCTGTCCATTACAATATAAGAGCAGATTTTCCCCAAATAAACGAGAGCATTCTTCGAGTTTTCATGTTTGAAATCGGCAATAAGTACGTCGCGAAATAGTACAGTTCTAGATTCATACCACAAATGTTTAGTTATATAGGGTCAGGTAATTTATTTTTGTGCAATACAAAAATTCATCATCATAAGAATGCGAACCAAGATCCGTAAATTACAGACACTTCATTTAAATTACCTACTATAACGGCCTAACGAAGTATTTTCAAAGCACTCTGAGTTAAAGGCCGCCAGTATACTAATTAGAGTGTTTTGTACGCACTTATGCGTCACAGGACGCGGCGAGTCCGAGGTTTTTATTCAAATAATGACGAATGACACGAGCTTTAAACAGCAAACTTGAACACTTGGCAGGTCTGTTGAGACACTGGTTTTACAGTTTATGCCATCAGGTTATGGTAATCTGCATACTGCACCAGTACTTTTTAATTCAAACTACCAAGGGGCGATATTCTAAGCGTGTTACGCACGCATTTAATAAAACTGACGATTGATCTTTAACTGATAGTCGTAATCAAATCGTATACCATTCGGAAACCGTACTCTCATCCCAATGATTGATTCTTAATGTTTATTTAATTACACCAAAAATACTCCATCACGATTCAGGTGGCCGGAGATTATATCATTTATAAACGAAACGCTTTGACGTCTATGAATAGCAAGTCAAACCAAAACGCAATTTTTCCGATAAATAAGATGTAAATCGGCCAATCATTGCATTTGGGGCACATTCGGGGTGGATGCCACCCTTTGAGATACTCTACTGACGTTTTGAACTAAATATTGGATATTTTAGCGAAAATCACCGACACCTGGTTCTAACACAATATTAAAATAGCTTGTGTGATTTTTTTGGCAGCAAGCCTTTTAACTGACTTCGTGTAATAACAAAGGTAAATTTTATCAATTAAAATACTTCGTTATCGTTCAGAATAAGAGATAGAAGACAAGGAAAATTTATTTTTTACGTTACACAAAGAAGTAAAGAGTCAGAGCCTTGAATACTGACGTATTCATAAAAAAACGCTTTATGTAGAGGCGCCTGAAACAGTGGCATCTATCAAAGGTCCGCAAAACTACTCTTAAAATAATAATAACACTACGGTCGGTGCCTTATTTAAGTTGAACAGTTTTTCGTATAAGTATTTGATCTTGTATTTCCTTGGCTTAGCTGGCAATTTAAATTAGGCATCGACTTCAAATATACGTATATACTAAGCGAATATAAAGTTGAATTATTTTTTGGTCTGCAGTGGTTTTGAAGTCGGTTTATTATAAGGTAATATTCAAATCCCAAGAGTCCTGGTTGTATGGGGAAGGCACAGTATATCGTGAATGTCATGGCATTTGCAAAATGTCGGAACTCCCTTTACTTTTGTAGGTGAAATCATGGCATTTCATAATGCCATTGGACTTATAAATCATATGTGTCAAGTACGATCTATGATAATTATTGTAATTGTTTGTTGCTAAATCAGGCCGAAATAAATCATAATACTTTCACATTTTCAGCAAGTAGATGAGCAATTGATAACAATAAAAGGCAAATAAACAATAATTATTAGTTGCAAAGTAATAATATAAGTTTATTAGGTGCCAATATAATAATATAATATAATAAATAATACCAGCCCTGTATTATATACTGCTCACCGCTGAGCACGGGCCTCTTCTACTACTAAGAGGGTTTGAGGCCTTAGTCCACCACGCTGGCCTAGTGCGGGTTGGCAGACTTCACACACCCTCGAAATTCTTATGGATAATTCTCAGGTATGTAGGTTTCCTCACGATGTTTTCCTTCACCGTTAAAGTGAACGATAATTAATAAACAATACACACGTAACTTTGAAAAGTCAGAGGTGTGTGCCTTGGGTTGGAACCTCCGGACATTGTCTCGGCAGACCGTTCCATTCCCAACTAGGCTGTCGTCCACTTAGATGACAATATATTTCCAAAAATAACCCAAGCAACAATTCCCCCGCTATTAAAAATAATTTACAAAATGGCACTGTACTAATTGCAAGGGGTTACACAATTATTCGTGATATCCAACGCACCAGTTTCCAAGAAAGCTTATTTTAGACAATGCTGCTCTAATCTACAGCCCCCAAACTCGAAGTTTGCCTGTCTAAAATGTCTATATTTCGGCATAAATTCAAACTTGGGCGACGGCGCTGCTCCATACTTGCGATCTTAACTATGCGGTTCGGAATAGTTTGCGCGGGAATTTTAGCTGCAGCACCATCTATCCGCGCGTTTTGGAGACGATTTGGAATATTTCAATAAAATACCTTGATTGGCTAAATTTATAGTGTAACAAATTGTTGACTGCGACCAAGTCGCAATCTCCAGGAGCCGGGACTAGTATACTTTACAATTAATAACAAATATTTGTGGCATTAAATTGAATTGAATTGTGCTATGAGCCGATTGTAAGTATCTGCAAATACATGAATCATCTTTAGGAAAACCAAGATTTCAAAAAAAGAATTATCTCCTTATTTCAAAATTTATATAAATAAAATATTAATACTTTTTCGTCTTAAAAATAACCAAACGTCACTTGTCAGCTGTCACATTTCCCGCCGAAAAGTAGCAAGATGGCGGCGTGGAGCGCGGCTGATCGGCTAATCGAGCGTGCGCCAAGCTATTACCAGATTATTCCGACTGATAAACTGAATTCAAATACTCTTCCGAGTGCGGTTCGCGTGGAGAAATTTTTATTAAGTCCTTTCGATTGAGTTTATAATTGTGTGTCTATTGCAACATTATTGACTACAAATACTTAGATAATAGATTATAATACAGTAGAACCTCTTTAAGTCGAACCTCGATAAGTCGAAAATCTCCAAAACTCGATAATATGTTTTGTTCTCTTCCCTTCAAGCCCCAAAACCTCCATTACTCGAAATATCAACCCAATATTAGTCGAAATAATTCGTGAATCTCTGCAAGCCATTTTGATACATACTTTCCATCTAGAACACGAAAAATTAAATTGGTGCTCTTTATGTCGAACATGTTTCATTTTACTGCTCACCAAAACTGGACAAGTACCTAACAGTCGTTACTTGTCACTTTTGTTCCAAACAAGAACCCTACAAGCCCCAAAATGGTTGCACAAAGGTTACTACACGATTCTTGATTTCGTAGACATGGCTTCTTCTCCAGGTGGGCATGGGTTCTTGAAAATTGGTTCTACAAATAGCATCATAATATAATTATCAAACTAATATTATATTATACCACAAGCCTCATCTACTGAGAGGGTTTGGACATCTTATCTGTTAAATTTAAAATTCTTCTAGAGAAATCTGGTATCCTCGATACCTATGTGGTATAAAAACCCCATTAAAACCGACCCTCATATATAAATCTCATATTTAATAGCTTTCTAGTCAGCTTTCGACCATAATATTTTAATGCTTTTGTATATAGTTTTTATCTGTACAATTACGCTTGAAATTTGATATTCATTGCTTCTTGTTCTTAGTTTATACAACAAGAATAGTTTTTTTTATGGTCAAGCTTCATAAGACCTCATATTAAACCAAGGTAGATTTTTCTGCGCAATGAAAAGTCCATTTAGATTCCAAATCTCAATACCCTAACATGATAATGAAGAAATATTATGTTTCCTATATAAAAGTAAAATACTATATTAAAAGAATATTTCTAAAAGGCATTATGAATATTCTCAGCCATACTTCGCACTTACATCAAAACTTGAACAATTTTAATCAAACAGCGCCATCTATTATCGGATAGCGCGCAACTTTTCCAATAATACATTCTTCATATCGCTTGCACACTCCAGCGACCGCCACGCGAGTAGATTACTACGTCGCGGCATTCATATCAAAATTATTAACGTCTGAATAAACGCGACTTCAAAATATGTTGAAATCGCATATGGCAAGCACGAAATTCCGAAAATAAAATATTAAAAACATAAAGATATACCATGGAGGCGCCGGGTATCGATCCCGGTACCTCTCGCATGCTAAGCGAGCGCTCTACCATCTGAGCTACGCCCCCCTTATACCAGTAGTGTGAAATTAGTAGTCAACATTAAATATAATATTAATATGAATGAAAGACTACATAAACCACGAAGTAGTCTTTCTCTGTTCTGTGACACAAACTAAATTAAACTACTTAATACTATTATAAAATCATTATAAATTACTGTTTCAAAATTATATATTAATACGATGATGACAATTCACTAACATACCTACCACTTTTCGAAACTTTGTTTAGTTCATACTTATGTAAAATATATTAGGCACGAATTAGGAGTAATTACAATAAAATATTGAATTACATAATTATTTTATTAATTTCGAATAAGTATTATGTATCACTTGCATTAACACAGAACTCTAAAACCCGGAGTCTTAGTAAGAGATTTTAATTAATCACTACTAGGCATTAATTTCGCACATTAAAACTTTTTTAATTCCGCCAAATGACATAGGCTTTGGAAACTCGACTATGCCGTTCGGAAACAATTTTATAATTCGTAAATAACAAAGCGTTAACTACCGTGTAAGCCGAGTACAAAATTAAACGTTGTAACTCGTTTTAAATTGTACGGGAAATTTGCAAAAGTTTATCGAAAATCTCAGCTATTAATTAATAATAAAACTCCAAGTTGTCGGCGCCTAATTGGCGACAGTTAAAAAAAAATAAAAATTGCGTTCCGTTCCGAATAGCCACTTGTGGTGTTCGTTAGTTGGTAAAAACGGTATGGCGCATGGCGGTAGCAATAGCCGAGAGTCCGTGCTCGGAGTCTACAAAAATCGAGGTAAAAATTCAAAGCCGCGTCATTGTCAACTTTTAATTAAAGATATAGAAATATTACCGGCGGCTTAGAGTTCCATGTGGAGTAACAATGTTTAGAGTTCCATTGCCTATCGGGTTTACTTAGTAAATTTTAAATTTAGGAAGACGAGATAAGCCGATCACTCACCTAATAGGAAGCCCCAGACACAACAATGTTTGCATACTATTGGCAATTATAGACAAAGCGGAGCTGTTGTAGGTACTTACTTCATGGCATGGCATGTCGTACCTGTGTACAGAAGACTAATAGGTACATCGTCCTTTCTAGAATTTAAAAAAAAAAACATCTAGTGGACGATAGCCTAGTTGGGAATGGAACCGTCTGCCGAGACAATGTCCGGAGGATCAAAACCCAAGGCACACACCTCTAACTTTTCAAAGTTACGTGTGAATTGTTTATCAATTATCGTTCGCTTTAACGGTGAAGGAAAACATCGTGAGGCAACCTACATAGGTATCTAAGAAGTTCTTTATAAGAATTTCGAAGGTGTGTGAAGTTTGCCAACCCGCACTAAGTCAGCGTGGTGGACTAAGGCCTAAACCCTCTCAGTGGTAGAGGAGGCCCGTGCCCAGCAGTGGGACAGTACCTATATAATACAGGGCTGGTATTATTTATCAATGTTCAATCTTAGCAAAGGAAAAATTTCAACACACACTAAGAAATCTTCGTGAATATAGAAAATAGAACTCCTCGGAAACTCACCTATGCCTAGATCTCTAATTTCACAATCTCGGAAATTTGGGTGATTTGACATAAAATTATTGCTATACTAACCGAAATACAAGCTGCGAAACTTACAAAGCCGATTCCAAACAAAACACAGATTCAAAAACGAAACCGCAAACGCTTATCAAAAGTACAATAAGTACATCAAAGTACCGTCCGGTTATAGCCGGTTGTAGCCGGATCACTGACCGCTTTGCTCGCGGACTGTCGTTAGGGCGGCAGAATGAGGGTAACAACGATTTTAATGTAGGCCTACTCTGGCGCTGACATGATTTTTTAGAGGCCTTAAGATAATCGCCCCTTAGCTTTAGGGGTCGTAAAGGTTATAGGATTCTGAGGCTTGGTTTAATTTGATTGGAAAGGAATTGTAAGAATTAATACTTTTCATACCTACTGGTAATTGCTATAGAAGAAAAGTCGACGTTGTGGATTTCTTACTTCATGAGATTAAGATCCTGATTCACAAGTTTCGAATACATTTTATTTGACCATTATCGTATTAAAGAGCTAATATAGATAGTAGTACTCATTTTATTAGCATTTATTTGTGAGCATAAATTAGAATGAGTTTTGTATATGACGCATAGGATTTACTCAGAAGTGAAACAGACAATAATTAAACTATTTCTTGAGAAATAAAAAATACTCTTTTAAAAATGCTCGTTTAGCTATGAATTTAACATCTAATATGCTCATAGATTTGCCCAACAAATTATTCAGCTTTTCAACTATTTATACTTTTAACACTTTGATAACTACAAGACATAATTTTGACCACAAAAAAAATCGTTAACTAGTACCTAAGTTAATAACAGATCAAAATTACTTATTCATCACAGTTTAATGTAGTTATACTAAGGTAGGTCTATAAAAATCTGATAACATTTTATAACAACCACATTATCTCCCCAAAAGACTCCGTCCCTAATTCTCACCCCTGTATTCACCCGGACCTTTTGGTTTCAGGCGACCGCACGCGTTCCCGAGTGCCCGGCCGGATCATCCGGGTAAGTTTATGCATTTTGCATTTGTTGTTATTTATCCCGATCAAGCGTAAATTTGTATACTGATATGGGAAGATGCACGAAGTAAAGATAGGGAAGATGGTAGGAAAGTCGGGTTCTGTAAAAATATGCTAGCGTAGATACGTTTGGTAGGTTATTTACTTTAACGATATAGGGCTTAAAGCAGACTGCAGGCATAATATGACTTTTAAAATAGGATAGATACAGCTCTAGAAATTAACGCATTCAAACAATAAAATCACAAATTCAACTTTGTGTATTAATGTAGGTTATGTTTTAATTAGTTAAAAAATTAAGACTTCTAATGGTAGATTGACAAAAGCCTTACAGTTACACCATGCTGTGCTTTGTAAGTTCGAACTGTGGCATTTCTAGAGGCATAATAAATTAATAACAGCGAGTCATTGTCGCAAATACAGTTGCATTTAAATAATTAATCAGTCAGCTTCCAAACTAGTTACATTTAAAATTATATGGCCATGTAATTTCTGACTACTTAACCATTGATGTATTATGGTTTTGAATACATCAATGTACTTAACAGTTAAATGTTCTAAATCCTTTTTGCCCTCCCAATTCCACAAAACATTTTAGCGTATTGCTGGAAAGTACTATCGATTCACACAATCAAAATACATGTTCATTACAAGATACTAATGTGTATAACAACGATTACGTCGGGTACGGATATTGCGCGGATAAACTCGAAAACGGACCCGGTCCTGACCGGATGTGGGCGGATCACGGGCGTGTTTCGGTATAACCGTTTTGTTTCACAGATAACATTTTAAATACAATTTTACGTAGCTGTTTAGTTCAGCTTCCTTTGCGTAGAGGATTTTCAGGTGATTTTTTTTTGTACTCAATTAATCATTTGGACTTTTAAGTTCTCATTAAAGACGGAGGTGTTTCACTTAATTTTTTATTTAAGTTATAGAGTATATAGGGGTATAGTAACATTATCTTTTGCAATAAATCCAGTGAAAAAGATATTCATGTCACATGGGTATCTATCGTTTTAGAAGTTCGTAATACCCACATGTGTCGGGAATTTGATTTAGGTACTTTTAAAATTAATTAATTAATTTCGGAACATATCCTGAAGCCATAAATCAAGTATCCCGTCATTTGTTCCTTTTTCTTCCTTGTATTTTTCGGGCACGATACACTATCATCATCATCATCATCATCAGCCGCATGACGTCCACTGCTGAACATAGGCCTCCCCCAAAGATTTCCAGATGGGCCTGTCGAACTACGATACACTATACTATGTAGTTAATCAAACAGTGGAGTAAGTTTATTTAACAAGCATTCAATTGCCTGTTTCGTACAATAATCTAGCCATATACCCTATTTTGCCTTTGTTAATACAAACTAGTGATACTGACTTACCTCCTCATTGTTCCACGGAACTCCAACCTCTGTTTAATAAAGCATTACCCCGCTCCATCAACGGAAATCTTGTTTAATTATCGTCAAATTTAATTTTGTTAGAAAAAAAACTGCCTAAAGCGTTTATTACTTGGGTTGTTATGGGAGGGATTATGGCGTTGGCCTACTAAGAAATTCTCAGCTTGTAATGAAATTCCCAGCGCTCCGGTTGGCCTTACGAACAGTGTACCTGGAGTTAACCCGATTTGTTGGACTACTAAGTAATTTATTTATGCAAAACGTATGATCTGCCTAAATTCGCTAATTTTATATACCAATACATTAGCTCGTGAGGGAGATTACAGTTATTTGTGATTGTTTTTGGTTTGAAAGATAGGTAGATTAGTGGTTTAAATGTATAACAGAACAACAATGTAATACACAATAATGAGAAATAAGATCGTTAATAAAGCTTCCATCTTCTCACTAGTAGATATTTCTTGAGTATCAGTTACAGTAAATTGCATATTGAGACTTCTAACAATTAACATTTTAATTAATATCTCATAGGGACCGCAGTACATCGTAATGCTATCAAAATTCAGTTTCTCTACTGATACTTCACATTTACCATTTTCTTTATACGTTAAAGAGAGGGAATAAAAAAAATCGAGCCCATTACCAGACTTTTAACTAAAAAAACATGTCCCAAATAACCCGGAACTTTACCAAACCAATAAACTGATGAAGGCAAAAAACATTGTAAAATCGCAAGCCACGGCAAAATTGAAAGTCTGAGTGCACGACAACCGAGTGTTGTTTATTAGCAGTGAAACGTCAACGCACGGACGACACAAAGCGCTTCAAAACGCTGATGTAGGTCAGAGGGAGAGGATTCAGTGGCGGGAGGCAGCGACCCGGCGTTTAGAAAAACTAGACTTTTTTTTATGGCATTGAATGACGAGACGAGCATGCCGTTCACCTGATGGTAAGCGATACGACCGCCCATAAACAGTAGAAACACCATCCAGCACCTTGAGTTCCAAAGTACTGTATGGCATTCCACTGCGCTCGTCATCCTGAGACGTAAGATGTTAAGTCTCATTATGTCCTGTAGTTACACTGGCTACAATGCCCTTCAAACCGAAACACAACAGTGCATGCACACTGCTGCTTGGCGGTAGAAATAAACATTGCGGTGGTACCTACATACCCACTCACCCACCCATACCCACTCTTACATGTGAGAGTCCTACCACCACCAGACTTGGAAATACTTACATATTATGACGCCTTTTTTCCCTTTTCAGATGTAGGCAGAGGTTTAACACACCCACATTTCGCTAGCTATGTTAGGTCCCAATGTAGTTGGAGGCAGGACTAGTGCATTTACCGAGACCATTTCCAGACTCCGGGCTTGGAATGAATTATAGTAATATACGGTGGTTTTATACTACTTATTACTTAACTAGATAAGGAAAACGCTTCCTGGTAAGCTTTACAACTGTCTGTTAGTAGTAATACCACCTGAAGATTGAATCACAACCCACTGCATGGCATTGAACTGCGATCCTCAACATGAGACATTCAATTTTGTCTCATAATACCCAGTAATCGCAGTGACATATCAACCTGTCTCATAAAATTGTAGATCTTATAATGTCCAACACCTTCACTACAATATCCTTCAAACAAAACCTTTCTACCGCCAAGTAGCAGTGTGCATGCACTGTTGTGTTTCGGTTTGAAGGGCATTGTAGCCAGTGTAACTACTGGACATAATGAGACTTAACATCTTATGTCTCAGGATAAAGAGCGCAGTGGAATGCCACATAGTACTTTGTAACTCAAGGTGCTGGATGGTGTTGCTAATGTTTATGGGTGGTCGTATCGCTTACCATCAGGCGAACGGCATGCTCGTCTCGTCATTTAATGCAATAAAATACTACTGCAGTGTACACTCCTTGGCAGCAGAAATGAACATTACTATACCTAGCAGTAGCGACTAGCGACACTCTCGAACGAAAGACCGAACTATAGTGAAAACTTTAAAAATAACTCTATAGGAGACCGCTCGCTCGCTCACCATACAGTCTCCGAATGATTCTACCCGAGAGAATAATTACAGCGGCGCTTTTGCCTGCCGACACAGCATTTGCATTATCATGAAATTTGCAGTACGTACAAGGGAAAAATACGGGTTTCACATGCATTTGGCAGGCGACGGTGCGGTAAGTCCCTTAGTTGTAGAACTGGCTTTCGTTTGTTGTATTAGGGGCTTAAGTTATTCCTTGGTAAAGAACGCACTTTTATATCATGGATTTTAATGGGCGTTGATTGCTGGCCATTCGGTGAAATGCTGGCGTGTCAAATTAAAAAAAAGAACCTATACTAGTCATTGTTATAATGTAGAAAAATGTTCCGTTCCCTATCGACATTTATGTACTTTTTATGTAATTATAATATAGATATTTACCTTATTTTATCTGTTTATATAAATATAAATAATATCAGAATGTAGCTGTTTTTCCTAAGTATCTAATATTCCTCTTAAATATATTCCTCTGATAATATCCCGTAATTTTCCTGTTTTTACCCGATTGCGAAAGAAGGGGGGCTATCTTTATGTTTCGTGATGTTTCCCCAACTTTATTTTACACAGTACATCACAACTCATTTTAAAAAATGTCTAATCAAAAACGTTGACAATGGCAGATGAGCAAACCGCGCTTTGCCAAAAAAAAAATGTAGCAAAGGTTCCGAAGAATTGTCTATTGCACGCGTATTGAAGACTTATGATAGTTTTACTAATATAAAAAACATTATCGCTAAAAGTAAAATTGCGTAACTCTTTTTTGACACGAGACCCAACAACTTTTCGTAGATGTTATCTTTAATTTGAGCCTTTTAGTTTCTAGCTGGCAGCCTTAATTTCACTCTTTTATCCGGCGATTGTAAAAAGTTCCGTAGAGTTTGCAAACTTTTTACAGCATCTAAAACAGTTCTTGTGTTGAGGTTTAGCGGAAAAAGTTGGTCTTAAATGTTTAGAGTATTTCTTTTTCCTTATTTTTATATTTGTCACGTAACCTTATACCTACTCTATAAGACCTTTATAGTCCTTACACATCCGAAGTCCAAATATTTTATTAAATCCTAGAAGTTCATCATCATCATATGAAAAGCGGCCTGCATCGAGCGTGTTCCTGCAATCTTTACCACCTTTATCCTCGAAGTTACATACAAAAAATATGCAGAAACGTATACCAAATGTACCCTAATAGCGGCGACTGAAAACATGTAGGTTTGCTCCGACGAGCGTTGTGTCATTTTATAAAGGTACACTCAATAAGGTACGCTCGCTTGATTCTCGAGATTTTGGCAGACGCAGCGTCTTCCTTTGCCCAACTTCATTTTTGGATTATATTCTCCTCAACTTTGTCTTGAAGTTCGAACATTAGCTCTTGGTTAAGAAGCCATATTAATGTTATCAAAAAAATTGTTCACGACATCATCCATGTATCTATGTCATATATAAACCTGTTTATGAAGAAAAACTATAGGACTCAGGGATACTCAAAATTCTCATGAGCGAAATAATTATCACAGCAGTAACAGTCATTTTAAGATCAAAAAACAATTTCTTAAATTTTGTAAAATAGGTTCAGTGTACATTACACGCTTACAGGCCCATCTTAAAATATCAAACAAAATACTGAAAACAATTCCTTTACCGTAATATTTAACATTGCCTTTTAACAATTTCTCAAGAAATTTTCCTTTCCATTCATGTTTTTGACGAATTCTTTCGCATGTATGTTACGAATTCCTTAATCTCTTAAAGGAAAATAAACGTCAATTTTTACGTTGACTCAATCGTGTAGCGGATGCCGAGATCATCCATAGGTTTATATTAAAAAAAATATCGTTTTGAGCCACCTGGAGTTGATCTTCTACAACTATGAGGAATAGGTTGGACATCTACTCAATTAAGTACAAGCTGCATATTGCAACACTTGAGTTAACTGAGGCATCAGATGCAGTGTTTGAATAAAGGTTAATCATCAAATCTATACCATCTAAACTAATACTATAAAGCTGAAGAGTTTATTTGGTCGAACGCGCTAATCTCAGGAATTACAGGCTACATTACTCCTGAGTGCTATAGGCTAATTTTATCCGGGAAAAACTTTTTCACGCGTGCGGAGCCACAAGCATCGCCTATTATTATACTAAATACAAAAGTCAAGCTCCAAAATAAATGGTAAACAAAAGAGTGCATATCCTTTAACTGGTGGATAACATTAACATGATCATTGTGTTACAGGCCCTGAGACTCGTACGTAGTAAAATCTGGTTGGAATGTCCTTCAGATAGGACCACAATGCTTTACGACTCAGATAAAGAAGCGATAGTATTTTCATTATTGGGTCTCATGTGTGAGGCCTGCAAGTTAGTCCTAGTCTAGATTTTGTATGACGACGAGACGAGCACACCGTTCGCCTGGTGGTAAGCGATTAGACCACCCATAAACAATAGAAACACCATCCAGCACCTTGAGTTACAAAGTACTGTGTGGCATTCCACTGCGCTCGTCATCCTAAGACATAAGATGTTGTCTCATTATGACCATATTAGTAGTTACACTGGCTACCTACAATGCCCTTGCATGCACACTGCTGCTTGGCGGTAGAAATAGACATTGCGGTGGTACCCACCCAGACGGACTCTTACATATGAGAGTCCTACCGCCAGTAAAATAAATACTCTATTGAAGCTACAGACTTGCATATAAAATCAAATCTTTCTATCTAAAGAACTAAGCAGAGAAAATATACACAACCAGGGAGAATTGTAAGCATTTAAAATATGTTTCGTAGTTTTGGACAGCACTTGTCGGCATTCAGATATAAGAGATGTCCTCATTTTGAGGAACATAAAAGGAGGTCAATCACTGAGGCCCCGGACTTTCATAGGAAACATCTTATACATAATACGCAAAAGTATGTTTGTCAGAAATAAGATCGCGATTAAGTCCAAAATTTTATTAAATAAGTCTAAAAATGTGTAGTATTCTTGGTAATCTATCGTCATAGCGGTAAAAGTGACAAGTTATTAGTAATTATAATTCAGATTAATAAACAGTAGATCTAAAGAAAGTAATAATAAAATTAGAGTAGGTACATAATACCTACCTAAATATTAACATTAATAGACGATAGTTTCAACCATTCCATACTGCATTTCATATTGGTTACAATCATAGCTACAATAATAAATTATTCGCTCAAAATGGACAAAGATATCAAAATCATACATCTGCCTTGTAATGTTTCTTTAAAAAACACACGAATTGAGAACCTCCTCCTTTTTTTAAAGTCGGTTAAAAATACGGTAACGTAAGTATTAGCTTACTTCATCGTCTTTGTTAACCGTAAAAAAATATTAAGGAAATGTCTATTGAACGTATAATCTATAGAATGATGTTGCAACTGGCCCGCCTATCTCCCGCCATATTAACAATTATTGGCGGGAAATATTAATTGACGCGAGCAAATATTGAAAAGTTTGAGGAGCCGTGTGCGTTCTGAAACCGCGATTATGGAGTCTGCAAGCAGCCACGCTATTGGTCAATCTTCTACGGGCCCATTACGACTCGAGCATTGGCATTAAAGCCGCTTCAGCGCTATCACATTTTAGTTATTAAAATGTTTTAATTTTTAAAATTATAATTTTCTCTTTTCCGTTGTGGTAAGCAGCGTTTAAATAAAAATAGAAAATCAGTGTAATTAATGATAAAAATGTGTAAGCTTGACGTATAATAGCCGCAGCGCTGCAAGTTTTACCGTGTTCTTTTATTTACAATCTGTTTTAAGCTTTCAACTTTTAATTTAAAAAACCACATAAAAAAATTATTTCTATCTTGAAGAGTTGTCAATGAAAGAAAACTAGAATTGTTACCTTATTACGTTCCTAAGTCTTTGATGACTAAACTTATTACACAGACAATATTGAACTTATTACCTAAACACCTACCAGTAAGCGGTCAAAGTACCAGGAATAAAAATTAAAGGGAAATTCTTCAAGGTTACTTCACGTCTGTAGCGCCGCTGAACTCTAATGAAAGCGCTGCGCCGCTTCATCCATCGCACGCACGATTCGTCCCTTCAACTATATCAAATAGTCATTCACTACTCCATTCAAATTATGTCTGTTACTTCAGTTCAGTCCTAATCGTCGTGGGGTAAGCGTGTCGCAATTTTGCGTAAAAATCAACAGAAATAAAGCCGTGAATTCAAATATAGAACGCGTAAAACACACTCGTGTCAAGGATCATTGACGAGATGTTTATTTTTAATTTTTTGCACGTTCAAAATCGACGCACGTTTTTCGCAAAAAAATGGCGGAGTGTTATAATTTCGTGGTGTATATCAATTATGAATTAGAAGGAAAATGTACGGTGAGTTATTTATAACGTACTTATGAATTCCTGTTAATGTGCGTACTTTATATTTAGTTTAATGAATCATGTTATTATATCGAACACGGAAGCATTGTGCCAATTAAAGTGGCCGGCCTCCCCCATTGAGAGGCAAATCCCTCGGGGACTTCACTTTGTACCGCGATGAAATGTGTATTAAATTATCGTTCAAAGTCCAAGCTGCTAATCAATGTATATTGTGTGTAAGTACATTGCATTAATGAGTTTGGAGTTATTGTGCAAGTTAGATAGGCATCCATTTGCTTGATGCAGTGAAAACACGTTGTCCAATATACTGCCTCCATAGCTCAGCTGCCTTTACAAAAACTATAAGATTCCACAATTCCCATATAAACTTTAACGGTCCACGCGCCGTCGGCTTCAGCAATGTTAGATGCTTCCCTGATTTGAATTATTTCCATAGGGCCCGCGTTGGACCATTTCCCAGTTTATATTCCTCAAAGTGTACATGCTTTTAATACCGTCATCAGCAGTCATCGTTCTCGTCTCTCGGTCTTAGAATACCGACGTACTAACTTAATGGTAGTCCTATATATTTAACTAAAATATTCCTAGGAAGACTAGTTAACACTAGTTTTCGCTAAACCTACTCTGTGTAGTTAATAAGAGTTGGTTAGAATTAGATACAATCAATAGTAACAAGCTGTGGGATCTGGTTCTCTAAAAAAGTGTACTACCACTGGGTGCTACCTAGATTACCAATTAGTTACATTAGTAACTCAAAAACTTGCGCCTCTACCTACTCCTTTGGGGATAAAAGGCGTGAGTATGTATGTATGTAACTCATAAATATTTTTTATGACAGAACTCCTAAACTTGAACCGTTCTGATATCATAATTTGAGTGTAATCGAACCTGAGGTCTTTGTTCCACAGCCGACTGCGGACGCTGCGCCCATGCGGTGAATGAATCGACCACGTGGATTTCAATTTTCAATTAGTCCCTTAAAGACCAATAATTATGTTAGTTTAGCTTTTTCCGTCTTCAACCCGCATTATTCTGAACATTTGTTTGAACTATTCTAGTGAAGAATGTAAATGGTCACCCAGTAAGTAATTAATTCAGTTGAAACCTCTCCAGTAGCCATTGTGATTTTCATTTCAGTCATACTGATTAGCCCAATTGCTTCATCACTCTAATCAAGGAGCTAATATTATACAGAAATTATAAAGTACCCATGTCGAAGATCTCTTCAAAAACCATGCAAATTTTCGGTTTTTTATTTGAAATACTGATCACATTTCGCCTGATGAAAGTAAAGTCTAAGTATAATACGACCAACAAGAGATCCTCGTGTTGTGTTAGAAATATCCGTGACTCCCTGCACAGGATGACCCTGGAACGCGATTTCAAGCCCCTATCATTCACATTCGCTATCCTGTCGAGTTAACATCCGGCACTCAGATTGAAATATCGTATACTGCGCATAAATTTTACTGCGGAAACTGTAGCACTGTTTAGCCTTGACCGGTGGTGATAAAGTTGATGGTCACACCACAGCTTATATTCATTAGGCTACTAAAACCAATATACAGTCTGTATAGGACATTGATGTATCAGACGATGGTCCACGGCCATAGAAAACCGTTGTAAAATGACAGCTTTGTCGTCATCCGTTTGGCAAGATAAGATACCATCTAACTATCCCCCTACTTCACCCTAAATTTGGTAAATGATGTTGACGATCATCTTTTTCTTTCATCTATCTTTACATCACCCGTTTAACCTTATGACGCTTTCTATACTACCTATGTCACCTAGTATCCGATCTATACTATGAATCCTAACTGTGATCTTTCACTTCAAAGTATAACGCATTATTTATCAGCAGTATGAAGCAATATTGTACAAATAAAAATAATGGGAGCAATGTATCGCCTGCGACGCAATCTATAGTAAATAATATACTTATCTATACTAGTGCCGAGGTAATGTTTGTTTGTAGCGTCTATCTCAGGAAATACTTGTCCGATTTCGGAAAAAACATTCACTAATGGAAAGCTGCACTAAAATAGTACATAGGTTTTAAATTTATCTATAACAAATAGTATGAGGAAAACTTTGTCGATTTGTAGGGGCTAATCTCTGCAACTACTGAACCGATTTTGAAAATTCTTTCACTAATGGGAAGCTACATACTCCTGAGTGCTATAGGCTCTCTTTATCTTGGGAAAATATTTATACGCGGGCAAAAGCTGCTATTTATATTTTGGAAAAAACGCAGACAAAGAGAGAGAAATAGCTAGTACGTTTGGGAGGGTCCAAGTTTATGTAGAACCCTTCCATGTATCGTTCTGTTTATTTTTCTTACCTAATGTGTTGCAAAGCAGAAGTGTATATTTTGTATAAGACGTTGAAGCCACTATAAGCACTTAGCTTCTCAGTCTAAACCCACTCCTAACTCCTAGTAACTACAACTAAGTGTCTAGGTAGCAAACATTGTTTACAATTTCAATACATATGAAAAGGCTGACTAGTCGAATTCTGAGAAGCATGGCGCCTGACCAATGTAATATGGCCTGCGATGATGTCACGTCTTACGCCCACCCGCGACGGCCTAGGGAATATTGTAATATTCTCTAGGATATTGTAGATCATGGGAAAAGATGGGGCCAACCAGTGTTTTAAAAATAGTCGATTTTGGTTAAATCAAGTCACGTCTCTTCTAAAAGGTTAGGTAAGAGCGCTAAGTGCGTTTGCTGATTAAGTATTTCTGTCCATAATGTGATTGGGGAGATCACTGTTTCAAAGATTTTGAGATGTCGATTAATGTCTCTTCGTATAGCCTGTAGGTATAGCTGTTTTCTGTTAAGTACATTCGTTAAGGCTGTTCTTGTCCCTAAAGCCAGCATCGCATCAATTTCTGATATTGTGTATTTTGAGCGAAGTTTGGATCACTTACCAGGCAAACTGACTCAATAATCAATTCCTAAAAATATCTAGATACTTCCATCTTGCAAAACAATTCGGTTTGAGGTTTAACTATAACAGTTTTTCCGCATTTTTAATGTGTTTTACTATTACATTTTCTCGCCTTCATTATTTGATACCGATAACAATAAAATCGCGAATAATTGTCGACATGAGAGTTCGGAGTTTCATTCCACACGCTATTAATGTTTCGTAACTCGTAATATCATCTTAGAGCAACACTAGAGTTTATTGCCGGTTCTTCTCTGGTGGAAATTGCTTTCAGAACTGGTAGTAGGTACGGTAAAAATTTACTGAATCTAAATAATGATTAACATTTCATGGATTCGTATTCAGTGATTTCTTACGTTTACGCGAATGTTAGACATTGAAATTAAACTACAATTACAGATTTCGTCGCAGTTTTTTTAAGAAAAAATAAATAAATAATCCGCGGTAAAATCCTAATATTTATTAATATAATTAATTTCAAGATTCAAATTAAATTATTTAATTTCCGTAAATTTTAAAAATTGCAACAAAAATAACAGTGTATTCGAAATGCCAACCCGTCTCAATAAAGCATGCAGCTGGACTCCGGTTTTAAAATCAATATACTACGCGCCACATCTGCCCGCTCTAAGCACAAATTAGCGAATTCCCGACTTCCCCCGGCCCCCCGGCCATTGTGCTGCCCGCATCGTTCCCAGGGCCGTATTGTCCAAAATGGGAACCACGTGCGTCCCAGATGGCCCCGGTGCCCGTGGATTTGTTTTTGTTCCAACGTTTTTGTCGGGTGCCTGTCGGTTGGGCTGTGCACGGATTTTTCCGTTGCTATTTTGCAAATAGAGTTATTGGACTGCTGGCCAAAGATATAAATATGGTTACTTGTTAGGTATCAACTGCCCAAGATTTTAGTCATATTACTAGACGTAGAATTATTTGTAGTTTTTTTCTACAAATTTTGTGATTTAATATTATCTAACAAACCTAAACTATTAACAAAAACGAATTCTTTATCATTTTCCTTACATCATAATGAGAAAACCCACAGTACAACACAGGATATTGTGCTATTTCCAATTAGGTATTTAATTAACGCACTACAAAAAAATAATTAACCTAATCAAGGAATGTGTATTTTTAATGATTATAAAAAAAATTATATAAAAAAAAATGGTAGTTCTGCCACCATGCAGCAGTGGCTTGTGAGAACACTTAATTTCCAGGATATAAAGCGCTATGTTATGCAGTGGTGATTTAAAATTCTCTTTTTTACAATTTACTGGTAGCTGTAGCTTTCCGTTATTTTTCGAATTCTGCATATTTTTGTAACCACAATAATAATTTACAAATTTTTTGTGACGAACTTTTTCAACTATTTTCCCGGAATTGTACCCAACACTTGTAACCTGTGGCCCCCGTATTCGTCGTCACGTCGTGCGGGACAGATGCGATCAGCATCCGGCGCGCATTGTGCGGACCTCGTCGCTCAATGGGTCCAAATATTATTACTACCACTCAGCTGGGTTTCTTTTCGCCACCAGTTAATACGTTACTATTACAGAATCAAAATATTCGAAATTAAAATTTTCGTGCATTTTATCTGTACTGCTGCCTCTGCCGACTCACCGACTGCCTCGGTGGCGTAGTTGTATTATAGTACGACTGCAAAGCTGAGGTCTCGGGTTCGATCCCCGGGTCTGGCAAAGTGATATTGAGTTTTTCTATTCAGTATCAGCCCGGAGTCTGGAATTTGTGCCCAATATGGCGATAGGCTCGCCCCCTATCACATCATGGGACGGAATGACGGCGAAAAGTGGGTGCACTAGTTGCGCCTCTGCCTACACCTTCGGGTATAACAGACGTGAGTGTATATGTATATGTATTTATGTTTATCTGTACTGATAGCGTGTAAAGAATTCTCAGGTATGTAGGTTTCCTCATGATGTTTTCCTTCACCGCTCAAGTGATAATCGATAAACAATACGCATAATTACGAAAAGTCAGAGGTGTGTGCCGTTGGGTTTAGAATCTGCAGACTTTGTCTTCCGCCCTGTGGTTTAGGGGCGGTTGGAGAATTCCACCACGGTCTCCCCTGCCTGTCGTAGGAGGCGACTTATAGGGTCACCGAGGGTCGGGTCGGTCGGCACGGGTGCTGTCGGCCGCGAGATAATATGTGTGACCTCACAAGAGGAGTCTGTCTGCATTAAGCGGCACCGCGCAGGGGCGGTTGCGGACGACAACTTAGACACTTGGGTCAGAGGAAGCCCGTAGCCGTTCCTAATGCGCCGAAAAGAAAAAAAAGACCTTGTCTTACCCGTTCCCTTTCCTAGGCTATTGTGATAATGGACACTACGTGAGCTTAAATAACCTATATTTCTACACCATAATACTCTGCTTAAAATATTACTACAATAGAACAAGGATTCTCATAGGAAAGGCCACTCAAGTCGCCACATTCCCTCCTTGGGATTCGACAGTGAGTCGCGCCGCGTCGTCACTTGTTTTTTAATTAATCATCCGCTATTAAGTGCCTAATGTATAGGTCTATTACCACACCCTAGTGGACTAAGGGAAGAGATTTAGCGTTTTGGAACTATGAATTGTAATTTTAACATAATATTTTGAAATGTTAGCCAGTTTTGTGGCAAGAATATGCCGGTTTGAGTCCGATGGGCATTGTTGAGAAGAATACAGTTGTGATAGCTTTCTCTGCAGTAATTGTGAATGTTTGGCATAATTGGTGACCAAAATAACATGTTTTAAAGCTGATAATACAACAAGCATCCATTTATATTATCAGCTTTAAAACATAACATAGCGCAGTAATATTTAAACTTCCTACTAAGTCATTCCTAAATGGCTCATAAACAATATGTTTCGCAGGTAGGTACGGGCTCCGATTAAGTTCTCTATAGGTTCACTTACCACGTTATTTACAGATCTGTCAACCACCATGAGGACTATGACTATAGTTATGTGTTATTTTATTAATATCTGCTTTGTGTTACGTGTTATTTATGGCTGCCTCGGTGGCGTAGTTGTATTATGGCACGACTGCAATGCTGAAGTCTCGGGTTCGATCCTCGGTTCGAGCAAAGTGATATTGAGTTTTTCTATTCAGTATCAGCTTGGAGTCTGGAATATGTGCACGATATTTTTTTCTTATGTTGTTTTATGGCACTGAATGACGAGACGAGTATGCCGTTCGCCTGATGGTAAGTGATAGGACCGCCCATAAATAGTAGCATCACCATCCAGCACCTTGAGTTACAAAGTACCGTGTGGCAATCCACTGCGCTTGTCATCCTGAGACATAAGTTGTTAAGTCCCATTATGTCCAGTACTTTCACTGGCTACAATGCCCTTCAAACCGAAACACAACAGTGCATGCACACTGCTGCTTGGCGGTAGAAATAGACATTGCGGCGGTACCCACCCAGATGGACTCTTACATATGAGAGACCTACAACAAGTAGATATGACGATAAGCTCGCCCCCTATCACATCATGGGACGGAATAACGGCGAAAAGTGGGTGCACTAGTTACGCCTTTGCCTACCCCTTCGGGGATAAAAATCGTGAGTGAGTGTGGCTTGTGTCAACTTCGTCATCAGGTTTTAATGTTTAATTTATTAAATTCCAGATTGGAATGCATGACAGTTGTTGTTCTTGGTAAATTTTGTTCTGCTTTACTTAATTGTGCCAGTAACCTCAGAGTGGGTTGACGAAAGAGGCGTGCGTTGAGGAAGCTGTTGGTCGTTTAATCCATGCCAAATAAGTATTGCAACATGCTTAGTAATATTAAGTATCGACACATATTATGTAGTACAGAAAAAATGCTTAAGTAATAAAGAAGTTCTACGCTTCCCTATAAAGTTCATAATCCATAGCAACACCAACTAGAACTTTACATTACAGAGTGCTGTAGCCCTTTTGTCTTGATACGGCGAAGTAACTTCACTGAACTTTATTGAGTAAAGTGTATTCCAAGGGTAATTTCTATCAATATCGACAAGCGAATGCGCTCTTCCGATAATCGCAAAAATGATGCCATTCCAGCTTATATTGCATGTCCTGGACTCGAGCATTTATTGAGACATTGAGCAGTCATTTATTTTTAAGACGCCCCAAATATCACTATTGTAATGTTTTCACTCTGAAATTAATAAAGCATCATCCTAATCATAAAGCAATTCAAAATTGCTCTTTATACTTAATCTTATAAGACCCAAATTGGAAAATAGCGACTCGTGCAACGCAGTCGCGGGCTCTTGTGTCTTGCGTCAGCGGCGCGTACTGGGGATCAATACGGCCGCACTGGGTGGGTACACTCCATGTCAACTCTGGCATTGAACGTGCCACTATTGCCATTTCCCCACCTGGCACCCGCCATGTGCCACGTCTGGCATATTCTTTTATTTCCACTGTAGTTTCGAGAGTTCACTTTTAGATCATTTTGGAGCTCGAGCATTTCGAGCATTTTGGCGCCTTTGAACTATTTGTAATTGAATTTATGCCTTTTACAACAGTTTTGTCTAATCCAAGCACCAGTGGGCAAGCTAGTACTCAAGAGAACTCTGGAATTCAAACTTTGATTCCTATTTCGAACTCGTTATCAGCGAAACTTATCTCGTCATTCACTTAAAAAAATCATGAGTTTTATAATAATAAGGTAGCCTAATTTAATTACAGTGATAATTTAATCAAATTTAACACACATTATTTGACCTCTGCGTAGCAAATGTATCTTACAAATTGTATCTGCATGTCTCTCACATGGTTTAAAATAGCCCAAAGCTTTGTTACGACTGGTGAACTGCATATAGTTTAGTTGCTAAGAGTTTCTTGCATTAGTTCTCAGCGATAACGTCTTGTGAAGCTTTGATGGCTTCTTGACGACTTAAAAGAACTTTTAAAGACTTATTTTTATGAGAGGTGATCAAATTTGGCCTATATTCACAATCGTGCTCGAGTTAGCAATTTTTAAGAGGTATGAGGAGACGGTATTTTTTCCTCGAGCAATAGCATACAAAATAGAACAGTAAGGATTAAAAGACATTGTCGTCGTCGTGTAAAAGTATAAAACTGATGGGCACAGATCTTCGTAATCAATAATTTTAGGTAGTGTAGCTTTTGCCTGTAGATGTGGTGAGTAACTAGCAGGTCTCGTTATATTATAAATGTATTTCGCTGCGTCAGTAAATCCACGTGAAATTTTATTTGCATCGTCATCATCGTTCACTGCTGTTTCGCGAAATTTGCATCAAAATGCGTTCAGCCCTCATAAGCCGATGTTCCAACAAATTAAGTAAAAAACTCCGGTTCTATTGGAATTGATCACGGAAAAACATTCAATTGCTGCGTTATATTGAACTTAGATTAATAACGACATCTTGATGAATTTCAGACCAAATTATTACATGATTCCTGAGAGGGTTATGCACTCGTATAAGATTTTCAAATTTATTACCTTTTTTGCGAGTATATAAATGAACTGCTCTAAACAAAAATAACAAATATATCTATATCATGTTATTTTTTTAATTATTAATTTTATTTTATACCTTGAACTGATTTTGAAAAGAGCAACACTAGAGTTTCTTGCCCGTTCTTCTCTAGTGAGAACTGCTTTCCGAACTGGTGGTCGAGTTAATATTGACTGAATCTAAATAATGTATAACATTTTATGGGTTCGAATAAATTTATTTCATTTCATTTCATTTATAAATTGGGATAAATATCTGAGACTTTAACACCAAATAGTATTTAAATAAATACATGAAATGTGTGATACGCAGGGATGTGTTGGCGATAACAGCTGGCCTTCGGGCGATAACGCACTGATAACGCGCTGATAACACTGCGCTGTCACACAGAGTGCATGTCACTCCGAATGTCGACACTAGTCGATGCTCAAATATCATTAGTGGTAACGGTCGCAGGGAGTCCAGCTCCGTGGAGTCCAGTGCGTACGCCTTCAAGATTAGGGAAGTCTTTGGTGACATGACTATTGACTACATTGGACATACTGGCACTAATATTGATGATGATGAATATTGAGTGAATTTTGTTCGCGACTCTGCTCAGGTTAAGACATTTTCTGGGGCTAAAAATTGGTTTGTATCGCTCTCATGCATACCTTAGCATCCTATTAGTCGAAGATCACACTTGGAGTAGTTCCTAAGATCAGCACGTTCAAACTCTACATTTGTTGCTGAACCTAATTATTGTTTAGCCTCACTTCCAAACTATTTGACGGAACATAGATTTCCTACAAATAAGGATGTTCTTGAAAACGAATTCGGTTCGTTTTTTGACAGTTAAGTACTATCACGTTACGGCAGATATAAACTTTCTGCCTACCCCCTGGTAGGTTTATCTTTATAAACACAAGTTTGTGTTAATATCCTAAAACAGAAAGCGAATAATTACAATTTGAGTCTATTTAAATGTCAGAACGAGTCGGCGTTGCACTCAGAGAAGTAACATGATTTCCCAACGAAGTTTACCAACGTATCTAGATAATTCGATGATTGGAAAAGCTAATGCTCCGGCTCAAATAAACACTGTTTATCTGACCACTGAAATATTGGCTCTCTATACAATTTGACACTTCGTTACGGTTTCTAAGTGGTTATTCTGTATTGTATTGCGTTTACGATATCAAAAAAATGAATTAAATCCAGTGAACCAGTGAACCATTTGAACTTTGATAATATTTAATCACTATCAGTCAGTCAATAAATGGCAATGGTATAGAAGTTCTTTAGTTTATTTTATATTTAGTATTTACGTTAGATACAGCTCAATATTAGACATTTTGTAAACATATTTGTATCAAACATAGCCATCAAAGATAAACGAGGCGCCAAGTTACTTTCGATAGACTATAATAATTGGTCGCAAGATCACATCACAAATAAATATACACCTTATGTCCACTGAACAAAATGCTCAATTGCATATTGACACACAATATATGTACAAAATTCGACAAATATCGAAAGGCATAAAGGCGCCAATCCGCACTCATCAGTTGACCGAATTCGAGCACCACTCGCTTCGGCTTAGCGGTTAGCGACGCCGAAATAGATGACTTAACTCTCGAGTGGCGTCTCCATTTTTTTTATATTCGCACTTTCTTTATGGATTTAAATATTTGGCCGCCCTTTTTACTTAAAATTGTAATGTGCAGTTAACATAGGTCGGAATATACAGAACCGTATCTTTTTGAACTTGGTAGTTACTAATCCGGTTGAGTTCTGATGTACTTACATAAAAGAAAAAATACAAAATAGAGAGGTTTAATCGGCTCATTACATTCAAAACGAGTTTTTGTTATTAATCTTGTGTCAAATCAGCACAGTATACAAATCTATTTGTTCATTTCTTTGAATAAAATAAGATCGGCTTTTTTATGAGGCACAAGCGTCTACACTATTCTGCCTCGTAGAATATTACTAGTATGTATTTAGTGTTGTGATTAGTAGTACTGCTGGCATGCTGGCAATCATGACGTCACCTATAACCACGACATCTGGGTCGGTTACCCATTCTCATAAGTCTAAGATGTTAAAATTGTCAAGTGGGCATGTAATTTATGATGGGAATCGCACAAATCATGATAAAAGTTTTATTATTGAAGCTAAAAAAATGTTAGGCTTGCGAGATTAATTTTTTTTTTATCGCCACTGCAGTATCTTGTGGTGTTTTGTCTCAGGAGACGTTGTTATTGATATATATCTATTTACGGCTTACCATCAGAAGAGCACCTCGGTCTACCATATTATATTTGTCTAAAATCATCAAGAAATTACGTTTGCTCGACCTATTCGAACCTTTAAAAGCCATTTAAGCCAAGTTGCTGCTTTTAAACCTAAGAAACGTTCTCATCGATCAAATTAGGTCAATATATCGCAAAATTTGCAGAAATCATAGTCCCCATTCGGGAATCGAACCGCTCACCCTTGTTACTAACTGAGCTACGATCCCCTATGTTAAACAACAATACAGCCGAAAAAATTGCTAAATTCATTCCCACATTCCTGCCTCCCCTTTAGCTGAACACAATGCGTTTTAGTCCAGCTTGCGATTTCAATATGAGAATTTAGTCGGTATTTTAAAAGGGTGGTCTCATTCCTTCTGAGTGGGGCGGGGAGTTTATGTTAGTATTGTGTTTTGAGTTGCGATTTTATATTGTTAGTTACCGGTTGTTAGTTTTTATTTGTGTAGGTACACCCGTCATTCGTACAGGAATATATTCCTGAATGCTTCTACAGCAAGAATAGTCTAGAACTGCTTTTACCAAAGCGGAAGAAACATATCCTCTCTTTCAAACAGTTTCATAAGCAAGGATTTGATGAACTTTACGATGGTTCTATAAGACATAGTTCTGCGGTAAAGACAATACTTACTTAGTTTGTATTCTAAGATCAATAGAAAACTAAATATCTGTCAGTGAGCCGCTTGTATGGGAGAGTAGCTACGATATCAACCAGCATAAATGTATGAGGTCAGGGTGATATCTGCTAACTGCTAAGCAGTACAAGATTCTAATATTACTATTATATAGGCATAATAAGAGGCAAAGGTATCATAAAAAATGTCCCTAACAATAAGTAGGTATAATATTTTTCCTCGTACCGCCATATTTTTTCATAAATGCAGGCTTGGTAAATAATAATCGTGGCATGAATTTCCGTGGTCGGGATAAATATCAGCAATTATATCGGGACTGGCTGCCTTTTCCTTTGTTGCGAAGCATTCGTTTTATCTGGGCTTGGTGACTACTGGACTAACGTGCTTACCTTACAACATCCCATACACTCTAGGATGTAGAGACTCTAGACGGTCGCCTGAAATATAGACCTGTCTTTTTACGAAAAAACCTTTTACAAAAAAGTATAAAAAGTTATAGAAATAAAACTACTATAATTTCGTAGCATTTCGTAGCCACGGGGCGGACTCCAACACCACGACCTGCTGCAAAGCCTTTGAAACGTCGGGAGAAAAATAAAATAAAAAACCGCAATAAAATCCGTAATACGAGTAAACGTAAGGAATCGTTAATAAAAATGTAGGTATAAAGAGGCATAAGGTCTCGAAAGACGGAGGAGACTTACTGGAGCTCCGATAATCTAATTGTATTCGAAATTTAAATCTTATTCTTTAGTCGTCGCTCTCCTGAGATCGATTTGTCATAACGAACCACCATACAACCCATACGCTGTCACTATCAACGAACGAATGGCGATTCTATAAGTCTGTAAGCTCTTGTTAACACAGTCTTTAGCTTTACAATTCATCGTCAGAATTATACTCATGCTCATACTCTGTTATTGATATGTTGAAACAGTCACATTCCCGAATATCTGGAGTGGCGTCTAACGAGTCGCACTCGTACCAATTGACCCCAATTCTGTGTGCCACGTTCTTTTATTACGTTGGTTGACGTCACAATTCGGCCACCATGTACATGGAAATTGTATATTTGACATGTAAAATACATCATACAAAGAGATGCAATAATTGGCAGTGACTATCATTGAAAACTGTTGGTTTTGCAGGACATTGTCTTTGTCACTCACAACTTTAATATTTTGTCGCTAACTTGCTGATTCTATATCTCTGTACGAGACTATCCCGCCCTCACACCCATCACTGCAACTCCTGTAAGCCAGGATCGACAGTGGCCCGCATTTTATGACACCGAGCGGTGAAGCTCGGCGAGTCTCAGGGAACACTAATTAGTCTTAACCCGCAACGAAGTTAATCAAACAGAAGAATAGGGAGGAGTTAGAAATATATTATATCTCTGAAGTCTGCTTAGTATGGGCCAATACAATGAGAGATTTTTACTGTACAATATCTTGCCCTAGGTTGGACTCAAATTATTAAAATCTTGTTTAATCGGATAAATGGCTGTTTCCGCCTGTATCCGTGTTGCCAGATCTACGGGTACTCGTGCTGTGACCATTATCGTCAATAACACGGATAGACCACAACATTCCCATAGAAAATTGATGTGGCATAGTTTTGTTGGTACGTTTTGAGTTGGAGATAAACGGATGACGTAAAATTAATTACTAAGTTTATTTCTTTAATTGACCTCACATACAATTTCGTTAGCGTTATAGAGTGTGGAATCTACATTCGAAAGCATGCTTTGGAAGATTCAAGACATAAACAAACTAGGCTCGGAAAATTATAGTAATATATTTACGAAATTTATGTTCAGAGATGGAAATAGCCTATCAGGCGGGCATATAGCTCGTCCCGTATAAAAAATTACATATCCCAATTATTCCCACTCTGTTATCACACACTCCCCACCCAACTCGCTCAATGACGTACAAACGTACAAATTGATACTGTGCTAGTCGTTTTTATCTGAGCGAGATAAGTTGCTGTCCCGGACGGCCCAGACTTAACTGGCCGAGAATCTATTCCCGTTATCGGGATCTTGTGTGTTTTGTTCGTGACGACGAAAGATTGGAAGTATTTAGTTAATAGACTTCTGTTACATTAGTTTGATGCGGATTTTTAGTGCGATGCAGTTGGATCATGTGTTTGAAGTTTAAGATACATTTTGTAGGTATTATGGGATGTGAACTGTTTGTGGATTCTTTCGTCAGTGGTAGTGCTAATGGAGCTACAGGTCATGTAAGCTTTTCAATTCTAAATAACTTGACTTTCCTTATGGCTCGCGTCCTATTAGATAATGTGATGTGTCGGAGAAGTGTGGACGCAAATCGCAATAATGCACCGCCGCGCCGCCTAACGCTTTGGCAGAATTGGTGAGATTATATCACTATTTTAAGCAATTTAAATTTCAGAAAAAAAAATATTTAACTGTTTTTAGGGCTTACATAGAATAATCTAAATAACCTTTTGTTGTATTCTAGATTTAACCCCTTAAGAGGATGTATTTCCAAAAACATATCAGTGTACACAGACGTTTTAGAGCCAATGTTAAAAACTGGGGCTGTACGTCGACTGTCAGTCAATATAAAAAAAAGCTAAAAAGCTCAATATGCTGTCCACTGCATGCGGACGTTGAAGATTTGGTATCATGTCCATCTGAAAGGTTCAAATCAAACATTATTGAAACTTCTGTTGTTATTGGAAATTGAAGATCAATTTTCAAGTTGAATTTAATTTATATAGAGACTTTATTGAGGGTATCTGTAAATGTGTATGACTGGAACTTTTCCATAAAGCACATTTTTCTATAAGTAGCGTAGAATAACTTGTTTCTTAACCATTTTAAGTTTTTGGTCATTTGCCGATTGCCCCGTTAGTTTTCTCCAGTCTGCTTACTGCACGGTATAAGCCAACTGTACCAGTCATTCGTCACCACACGAAGGTAGCCGAGCTTACCCGTCTCCATTCAGTTGAACTCACAGCGGTCTTGATATCAACGGAGCTAATTGTAAGCGGTCGTTATCAGCCGGGGTCAGCCCTTCCTACCGATACCGCCGCTTCCCGTTCTAAATTTGAAATATATATTTTTTCCACCAAACTGTATCGGCCGGACGTTGACTTTATTTGTTTAGGTTCATGATTATCGATTTGTGAAAAAAAAAACATCGATAAAATTGTCGTTGACAGTTGGAAGTAGACGATTTTTTCTGCCTTTTGCTCCATGTACCTACCAAACATGTCAAAGTTCCGATTGTCCTCTTAGTTTTAGGTTAGGTATAGGAAATCCCTTTTCTAATAATCAAGAAGATTATAATATTTCTATAAAGTTCTTGTTAATAATGGCAAGAGATACTCTTTAGGAGGTAAACCGTGGTAGGTATACGTCATCGATATCAAAATAACACGTCATCTAGGGACATCTATACGGTTAAAATTGTATTCTACGCTCCCATAGAAATCTTAAGTCGCACTACTTGAGGTGGGACAGTCAATAGTGATCATTACCGCATCTCCCAACATTACCCCATCTACAAACTGATACTGTCTTTGTGATTGCAATTAAAATACAGCGTTTTAGCCTCCAAAGAGCATTGGAGCGTTAAGCACCGTCCGCATCGAGCTGAATGCAATTTGAATCTGATTTGAGCAAAGGTAAGCGTAACCGGCGAAACACACCGCATTTTCATATATTTACAATTTAAAATCACGCGTACTTTGTGACGTCAACTATTTCGAAATTCTACAAGTGGTCACTTGACAAAGACGAAAATAAGCCCATTATTACAGTTTTAAATTTTTGTTTTTAGTTCGGAAGGGATGTTTGTTTTTCGTGGCTGGCCTGTAGTTATATATATTTTAAAACAAAACCAGTAACAGTCAATCATTGTAATCCAAACAATAGTGTTTTAAATTAAAAACAAAATTATCACGTTTCCAAAATAACAATGAAAATAATATCTATGCACAATTCAAGTCAAAAAATCTCTTTCAGCTGTGCTTTGAATTCAAAACTCACTTTTCCTTTTTTAAAGTTGTATCATGCAGCCAGCTTCCATTAAAGGCTTTAAGAGGCTAGTTTGGAGTTGTTAATGCCCAAAAAAGTGGCCATGTGCGAATGGGTTTTGCAAAGTCAGATCGATGCAACGGAAAGTCTAGAAAATAGATATCAAAGACTGTGTATTAAGTTTAAAAAAACAGTATTAGTAATACGTTAGAAAACATCGAAGAAATTGCATAGGTTATGTATTAATGTTATTAGCTGTCATTGCGCTTTATCGATGCCATCTTATTCATTGCCGATGGATATGCAAGTTATCCGTAGTCTATGCTTTTGTATTCTTGATACAAAATAATCTGAAGTTAGTCACGGGGCGTGTTTCAAAAAACATATTACAATTTATAATACTATCGATTATTCAGATATGCTGTCGAAAAACTGCGTTTGAGAACGGAATCGATTTGACATGCGGTTGTGTTGACAAAGTTATTTTTGCTGTTGGAGAAATTTATTTCAATACTCTATGATCTCATTCAGATGAAGGGCGTTAAACGAGCTTAAAAACACGTAATAGTAATAATAATCAAAGACTTTATTGTGTGTATAAGACCAAATTATATCGTCTACTCGAAGCGCAGTATATCCTGAATTCAGCTTTGCTATATTCCATCCTATTATATATAAAAAAATCACAATTTCTCTAAATGATGACAAACGATTCAATAACTTCAATATAAATCACTCATCGGTTTATTCAATTCAGAGTCTCATTTTAAAATCGCAATATCTACTTACAAAGAAACATAATTCTTTGTAAACTATTCTAACTTGAATCTTCGAACTTTGCCACACGTATCGATAAGTTTGTTCAACGACAATAACGCTCCTGCTTTATCTATGACGACATCGTTCCATATTTGAAATTTAAATTTTGAAACCAACCGCCGCTCCATAGACTCAAGACTTAAGAAGGGAATCGCAATAATGTGTGTGTTTCCAGTTGCCATGTTTAGAGATTTCAGATAATTTACTTAACAAGTGATATAATAAAAAACCTGATGACAAGCCCAGTATGAAGTATAAACCATTAGAAGTAACAATAACGAAGCATCAACAATTGTATAAAAGAAATAAGTACGTTATTGTTTGTGTTTCTTTTCATAACACTGAATAAACCATTATGCAAAGATTTTTTCCACAAAATATTCCTAAAGCGAAAGATCTCAAAAGCGTAGTGGCAGCACCGTATTCTACCTAGAGTAAATAGTTTATGGAATAATAAAATAGATTTGTTTTTTGAATTGTAAAATCGGTGGCCCAGTTTTTTGTTGGATATCTTGACATGCATTTCATTTTGTAGTTTTTATACTGATGTTTATCAAAACATAATCATTAATCGTATTCCTACATTTATAGTATACACTTTTTGTTATGTTTGCATATATTATAGGAATAAAGGTTTCCTTTTGACCTGTATTGAAATTGATTCTTGTCGGAAGTGCCAATGGAGTTTTTATGTATATGGCTCGTTTACTTGGCCTTGGTGTTTCTTATTTGCAACACAATAAGTATTTTCAATAATAGTGACTAAGGTCTTATTTCAATACTGATTATGAATACGATATACGTTTGTGATAACCTTAAACCTACGATATTCTACTAGATCACACATGCGAGAGTTGAGAGTCCTTCTGGGTGTGCACTATGTAACAGCGTAGTATTAAGTCCATGCATCGCTTTATTTAATTACTTCATTGTGGTGTATTTTTGGTAAAGAAGTGTTCTTGCTGTCTATTACGAGAACCATAATTAAAACTTTAATTTTGTAACCGTGGTTCCAATATTAAATTAAAATGACATACAAATACGTCACATAGTTACAGATAAAACTCTGTATGAATCTTAACATACCTCTGTACGTTTTTCAGCGATATTATTTTTTTTTGAGAACTGTCTGGTCACGGCTGAATGTAGCCTGAAAAAACATAGTGCACGCCTCACATCTGTAGCGACTAGCATCACATCTCTTGACATGAGACGCACATGAGAGCGTGTGTGCGCGTGCGCGGTCGCACGGCGCGGGAACGAGCGCGATTGGCTGCATCCTGCCGCAAATTGAACTTACGGACGTCCGCCGCGCCACGCCGCTACCAACCGTTCGAGTTTGATTTCGTTTCATATTTGAATTTGATAACAGTTGTAACAATTTGGATCAACATTGATACTGGCTGAAACTTTTCCTGTTCAATAAGTAACTTAACGTATATAATACAACAGAAAGTGGTAAAACCAATTTATATATCCAACGAAGCTAAAACCCTCAGATATATCGTGATTGCACAGTCTAGGCTCATGAAATATCAATTTCGCAATCAGATAGAGAATCAAATATCGCTAGATCAGAAGCGCTAAGGCTTCTCAATAACACGCAACAGAAACTCGTCTTTATTCTATTCAGCAGAGGAGTGTGGATGACGAGACACAGACAAGTTGAAAACTTTTGCGCATTCGTATGATAGGAATTAAGATCGATTGTATTTCATTGGCTGTCTGGTCAACATTGTTGCTCTTGTACGACGGCGTTCTAATTTAAATGGGTTTATTTTTACGTTATGACTTATCATACTGGCTGCCAATGTTATTACTGTGTAATTAGTCATACATTTTACTCTGTCTTGTACAGTGTACACCTCAACTGCCCTTTCTTTTCTTTTCCCTGCCTTCATGCTACGGTTGTCTGTAAAAAAATACTGTATTTTTCTAATGTACGTGCACAATAAAGTGTTATAAATAAATAAATAAAATTTATTGGTTTGTGTTTGAAATTTCATTGCTTACGTCACAGCAGTTTTATCGGTTTAGTGATACCACCATATTTTAGACTTCAAAAACGGGGGTCGAACTTTATATCGGGATATTAAAACATTTGTAACTAAGCAACAAAAAACTCATGGTGCAAAACTCGCCCCATTGGCAACCTTATAAGACTAAAATAAGCTTAAACTGGGTGCACCAGATACACTTCTGCCTCTCCTTATACGCGAGCGTATCACAAAGCCCCGATAGAAAATTAATAAATGTTATTTCAACGTTGCACTCGGTTCAATAACGATGATTTTAGTTAATGACGTTGCTTATGTTTTAATTACATTAAACTTTGGTCGCGGCCATTAGTAATGCATGAGGCCAGATGGGAGCACGGAATAAATTGTTACCAACATGTGTTTGGGAATAGTTTAAAGGCATGGCAGCAGACATTATTGTATACTACGTAATTTTGTAGTAGCTGTAAAACTATATTGTCTTTGTCTAGTTAGCGCGTTGGGACTTCAATCGTTAGTTTATAGGTATAATATAAGTAACAGGTTGGGCATGTTTTATGAATTTTCTATTCGAAACACATGAGTTGTCCGATTTGGGAATTTATACCTGACATATCTATACTAATATGATAAAGAAGAAAGATTTGGTTATTTGTTTGTATTGAATGGGCTCCGAAACTACTGGAACAATTTGAAAAATTCTTTGACCCATATAGAGTTACATTATCAGCGAGTAACATGGACTATTTTTTATCCTGGGGAAATATAACGCGGGACTTTTATCCTGTAAAAACTCATTCATGAGGGCAGAGCTCTAATTATCTTATAAAAGGACGGAAATACAGTGGGTCTTCGTAGCCATACTATTTCTGCCACTCCTTTTGGGAATTAATAGTATATTTATGCTTCTACAAAAATATATCTGAATGCCTAAAGATAAATTTGCTTAAATCTGACGACAGACTTGCCAACCAACACAATACGATTCGTCTAGGACACTCGTTCAGCCTCCGTTTCATTTTCAAAATCTTAATTATCATTTGTCTACCATCGCGATACCAATAAACATCTATCCATCTCACTTAAACAACAACAAAACAAATATGACGGAAAGAGACGGAGCATGAATTTGAATTCCGTTCTCCCGCTCCATTTTTGAAATTAGTTTTTTTTTTAATTAAAAGGGCGGGCATTCTCGCGATATCATCGCTTTGTCGTTTCGCGACCTCTTTATTTACTTTTTCTTTTTTTATGCCATAAAGCAAAGGCAAGGTACTCGGGTGATTATGCGAATTTTCGGCTGGTATTTAAAAGTACGCGGTGGTTTTTAAAAAAATATTTTTCATGACTGAATATTTTGAATGTCGGCTGCGGTAGTTGCGTCATATTTGTTTGAATGTGGAGGTAGTCTTATGAAATCCCTGTTTTCTAGACGTCGGCTATTAAGTTGAGTACTTTATCTTATAAGTATGTAGATAGCTAATTTAAAAAATACGTTTCTCCGCGATCGAATGATCTAAACATCATCGGTGAGGAATCTAACATTTTTAAACATTTTGTTTATTTATTTAATAACGTTCTATTTGTAAATCCGAAATGAAGCGCTTTAATTAAATAGTTTTCTTGTTTAAATATTTATTTATTTGTCCCACAGATGCGAGCGAACGCGGGCAGCTGCGCAGATCGCGTTACGAATGAGGGTGAGTACCCCAGGTACCCCATCGGTATAGTGATTGTACCATTGTTCCCGAATGCCGATCCTCCGATTCCCAGCGTGTACACGTTCCATAAAATCTGGAAGGGTACTGCGATATTTTTTATGGTAAATGTCAGGGCACAATCGTGTCTTCTAATAAAAGTAGCATTTAAATTAGCACTGTATATCACTTATCGCTCTACCACATTTTTTTTTAGTCCTGGTGGGACGAGTTTGTCTTTAAGACTACGCCTGTGCATAAAATATAGACCCCATAAATTCATTAGATAGTACTGCACTCATTCTAAAATGTTTCATGCTAATGCTCATTGCCCCCATTATTGCTAGTTGTTGTTGGGCGAACAGACGAAAAATCCACAACCATAGCAAACTAAATCGAAGTGAGGTGCTTTCAGCATTTCTCAGCTATTAAACCAATGATAAAATCTCCAATATTTCAAAAACTAAATATATTTTACAAACTGCCCCGTTCCAAATCATGTAACGAGTCAACCTCAAGCCAATGTGTAAGATAGGCAGTGATTAAAACTTAATTCCGCTCCCCAATATCGCTGCGAAGGTAGATCGTTGATTGCCTTCCAGCCGACATAGCCTCCTGATGGTTCACCGCCAGTTATTTAATTATTGACTACCGTCTTGTAACCAAATTGATACGGCTTTGCCACGTCTAGGGCCCAAATTGGAGTCTAGATATTTCGATGGCGTCTTTAAAGGATATATCGGAGTTTATAGGTCACTTTGAGAAAGGTGGTTACTGGTTGGTTATAGCGTATGTTATTTATTACTGGGGAGAGGTGATCAATATTAGGTCTGGACTAAGGTGTAATAGGTCATCTAATGGCTAAAATTTGTGGATAATTTATGTAACTTCTTCTTTTTGATTACATTATTTCTGGTTTCAAGATTTGGTGTTCTTAAAAACCGATTTCCACTAATCACCGTTTTCAAGAATTATTGATTTATTTAAATATATTAAACATAATATAGCAAAATACCAAGCTATTTATCCGATATCAACCTTACAATATACCAGGTATTTAATAAATCATAACCATCCTTTATAATTAATATTCATAGAACAGAAATATCACTAACCAGAATCATAGTTTCCGATTACCTGCATAGAGTAAAAGCGGGTTAATAATGATTTTAAAATTCATCCCAAAAGATGCATCGTGGCGTGATAACTACCCGTATCGTGTAATTTACGTGGAAAACATCCCTCCTGGGTGAGGGGTCGTGACCCAGTGTGTGAGGGGCGGCCGGCAGATGGCGTTAAACAATTATATGATTACGGCACGTGACTCATTCGGTGGCCGGCTGCCGTCCGAGATCATCGTGCTTAGTAGATAGTGCATTTATGATTTTTTTATGCAAATTAACGGGTGATGTATATGTTAACATTAAACTTTAAATATCTGTGCATATGCATTAGTATTTACAACCCTTCATTATAATTAATGATTGGCAACGAATAACAGCTTTGTAATTCTAAGTATTGGTTAATATTGCAAATTTTTATAGCCGACTCTTACGATTACGAGCGACTTGCCCGTCTCGACATGACACAATATCTCATCCATCGTCTCGTAACAGCGTTTAACATGCCAATATCATGAAGCCACCATAAAATAAACGTTATCTCCCGCCGTGTACATCCAAAATAACACTTTACACGAAACTGTTTAAGATAAAAACGTGTAAAGAGCCGAATTTCGCGCGAAACTTTTCAATTTGTAGACTTAATTCTGCCCCCGTACCGCCCGCGGCGCTAGCTCAAGGGTTGCGCGTTACTGAAGTTAGGCGACTTTTCTCCGCTCTTTTATGTCGCGGTATTTTGGTTATTTGTTTGATTTTTTGGGCTTTTAAGGAGGTTATGGTGGATACAGAATGTGTTGTCTTACCAACTGAACAATGGTAGATATAAATTTGGCGTATAAAGACCCTCCTAGTTCATTTGAAGCCCTAATATTTCTTGTTCTAATGAGTCGCATTTCCATTTATTTAGTAAGATAGATCGGCATAAAATTATCAAACGTGAACTATTAAACTTGATCAACTTAAAACTGGATCAGTTATTTTCATTAATAAAACGTAGATGCATTTTTTTTTATTTTATTTTTTTATTAAAAAAGGTACAGATACAGACAACAGATTGAGTTTTAAACAAAATTACATTCGTTACATACATGTTATAAATCTGGCATCTATTTACTACTGTACACAACATTCTAGTTACATAGCTTCGTTATAAAAAAAAAGAGAATTTATAATAACCTTAAATACCTAATAATTACAGATACAATAAATTTAATACAATTTTGAGATATTCAAAAAGAAAGAGACGTGGCCAAATAAATGAGTGGTTTGGATAAAACTCTAGCGTTATCGCATACTTGTGTTGCATATTAAATGTTTTTTAAAAGTGTTTAAGCTACAATTACAATAGTCAGTATTAAAATTAACAGCAAACATTTTTATATAAACGCTATTCTTTAACGTATATCTAATACTATAAAAATCCTCCCCACCCCGGCCTCCCCTTCGCATCAACCGCTGTGTACCGTGCAAACAGTCACCAAAACACGGTAATTACAAAGTGCTGAGCCAACGCCGTCCTCTGCAAATACATTTGGGCTTAACGTTCCACAACTGTTGGGCGGGATCATATGCCGGCCTACTCGAATTAAAATTAAAGCCTGTGCCTAGAGTAGGTGAAAGCGTTAATAGCACACCAAGGTAGCTTTTCCGTCTTATGATTGAATGGGTCTGTATAATTCGCTAGAATCTTATATGAGCTTATAAATTTAATAAATTCAAATCAGTTTTATGATGATGAAAATTCCAAGCCGATTTCAACCAAGGCGACTGTAAAACATGGAGACATACAACTATGTCTGGATATTGGGTGCCCAATAGTCGTTCTCCTGTCTTTTGATGCTTACGTGGCATAGCCAATTTTTTTTGATGAAGGAGTATAATTTCTAAGAGATATTCCTAGCTTTTATATTAGAAAAGTCCGCATACCAATGCTTTATTCTTAGTTGTATATCTCCTGCTACATATTTATTGCAAGAAATAAACCAGAGGGTCCCGTCGCGGGAATAGAACTCGCACTAGTTTGTTTACTCCGGCGTGCGAATGGTATTAATAATTAAGTAGTCATTCAGGAGTGAGGTTCCCGCGAGAGGATTCCGTTAGATTGCTTGTTAGTAACATCATACATACATTGTCATACACATTTCCCAAAGGAATGGGGAATTTTCAGTTATATTAACCTGCATGCATTCTCGTTAAAGGGTGCTGCTGACCTGGCGGTTAGAAGTTCAGATAGACTCGAACATTATTTGTCAGGTTGATGTTTCCTGTGGACTCTGTAATGTATGTAGACCCGAGATTCATTTCAAAACCATACAGGAATAATTTTAAATAGTGTGTTTGATTGTTTTTGACACGACAGTTTCTTTCTAATGTTGTATGTGAGTTTCTTTGATAATTCCTTTAGACTAGTGACTACTAAGCTTTAATACTATTTCTTTAACAAATGAACTAGTCTTAAGTACTTAGTGTAACGCAGATTATATTTTGTTTAAATTAAATTACTTTTATTGTTGATAAAGCCTCTTAAAACCTATACAAACAGCTCAGTCCTAATGTTCAACACCGCGCCATGTAACCCGAGGCTAACGGCACTAGCGGGCAGGTGTAACCACATAAAGAGCTCTTAAAGGGCTCTAATTATGTGACGCCCGCAGACCAACACAACATGCTACATAAAAATAATTGCGAAATCACGCACTCGGTTCGGATTCTCGGGTCAGAATGTAGGTAGAGATCATTATTTGGGTTAGAATTCTATCTGACAGATAGGTTTGAAATTAAACCTGAAAGTGATGACTCGATGTTTATGCAACTAAACAGGCAACTCGCTTGCAATGGTAATCTACTGCACATAAACAGTAGGTAATTCTAACCACCAGTGTATTTATTATTATTTTTCCGTGATAAACAGCATAGTATTGTGAAATAACGTAGCTTCCCATTAGTGAAATAATTTTCAAAATCGGTTCAGTAGTTCCAGCGATTAGTCTTTACAAATCTACAAACATATAAACTTTCCTTTTTATTATATCAGTGTATAATCATACAAAGGAATGTACCAAAGTTGGCATCATGACACACTAAATCTTTTAATACTCAGTAAAGTTCATTGGAACACAATGCTTCCACATTAGCGTCACTCATTAAAATGGGGTACCTAAATATTGTTATCTAGTTGAATTACCAATTGTAATATCTATATTATATTATTTTTTAATATCGTAAAACTGAAGAGTTTATTTGTTTGGCGCTAATCTCAGGAACTACTGAAATGATTTTGAACATTCTTTCATTAAAATAAAGCTATATTACTCCTGAGTCCTATAGGCTACTTTTTATCCCGGAAAAACTTTTTCACGCGGGCGGAGCCGCGAGCAATACTAGTTTAGAACAAAGTAGTTTTGTTTGAAACAAGGCAACGGATGAGGCATATATATTTTGATATGTAGTTTTGAAAATTCAGCTTTCATCACACATTGCGACAGCGTTGAATGTCTAGCTTCAAAACACGCTACCCCAAGCTAAACCGTGCACCTAGAACCACCACGCTTAAAAATAATGCTAGAGCATACCTTCCAACATTATATTTTGTGAGTTTCAACAATCCATGAAACCTGGTAATGTCTATCAAGCGGCAATATTCCGGAGTACGATGAAAGGAAAAATGTCTTAACTGACCTGCAAATCAAACGTAAAACCTTAAGTATCCTGTATCAGTCATACAGGCTGATGTTACTGTAAGCACTAGAACCCAATCCGCAATGTTCAAAATGTACCGGCACTTATTAGACGGCTTATTTATATAGGTACTAAGTAGTACTGATTGGATTGGATGACTTCGCACTTTTATATTTAGTCGTCTTGTACTTACTAGATACTGCAGTCATGTAACAATCGTATAATGTTATATTAGCAAACATTCACATGGCACATACCGAAGCACCTCTCCATTTGGTTATTATCCCAGTGGGCAATAAACTGGCGCGTCCATAGCAGTCGCCTGCCTCTGGCATGGGCAATTAATGACCTACAGGACCACGCGACATGACCGCCAGTCTGGCCCAGAGTAGGCAGAGAGGTAAATTGGTTTGCGACTAACGTTATTGAGAAAACAAATGGTTTTGAAGTCATTTACATTGATTGCAGTTAAAATTAGATATTGTTCATTACTCTATTTGACTTTCAGAGATGATTCTGAGATATAAAATTCTATTATTATTATTGTACACTGTATTTCAATCGAAAGCGTGCACACTAGGTTACTCACAAGATTGATTAACAATATAATAGTGACAGCAGATTTATTACTGTTTACTAAACTGTATACAGCACCTGAGATCATGAAATGATAGTCGTAATCAACCATAAAACTAGTATGATAGAAACATATTTTAATTTTGATATCAATTAATCGAAAACAATCTAACGAAGAATATATTGCTTTCTTTTTTTTTTAAACGACGCATAAAAGAACTTCTAAAAGTCTGATTTACGCAAAACAATGTCCACGAAGTATTTCTGAAATCCTAAATGACTTGTCCTTTCTAGTTGTAAACTGTAGTGTCTCATTAAAAATGTTGGACTAAGAATCTATAATGATGACAAAAGTGAGTTGTCCCTAATGAACTCAATTATGGAATTATTAAAATAATAAAATACAGTACAATCTCCTTTTAGAAACACTAAAACGTAATGTAGATCTGACCACTGATTCCACAGCCCAATCTGCATGGATTGCGGTGGAATCCGCCCAACGTGAAGACAGTAATTTGATGTGCTCGTCGTATTCCAAAACTGTTAGTGGAACGTTCAATTCATCAAAATATTTCATGTTGAACCACATTTTCTCTTATTCTCGCAATGCTAACAACATTCGATTATGTTAGAAATATCGAAAAATATAAATGGCATCAAATAAATAACAAAATAAGTTTTTTTCTTTTAATTTCCTGCTTAACGAAGCCACTTGATTCGACTCGCCGATTTCCCAGTGGACGCCGTCCCGCGCGTACCACAGCAAACGTCAATCGCCATGATTGCCAACCTAATAAAGAAAAAATGAAACGCCCGCCAAAATAAACGCCTAACGCGCCGCCCATAGTTCATTTACGTCCGAAACAAAAGCAGTTACCGTGTCTCTGAATATTTTACAAGCCATTCCGTGGCGCGGAGATAGCAATTTGGTAATATACGGAGCTCGGGGAGTGTTATGATGCCCCTTGCATTAGCGATAAACTATGCATGGCGAGAGTATTGACGTGTCGTTTATTGTGTAGAGCGCCATCTCTGGAGGAATCAAGGAGTTTGAGTGTTGTTGCTACTTGGTGATAGATGGCGGCAGCTTGTACGACAAACTTCAAACAGCCCTTGTGAATTAAATATTGATTGAAGTTCGCGTTTGGTTACTATCGAAGTATGATACTTCAAATGATAGTTTGGAATTGTTTAAATGTTGTATTAAACTTTAAAAACTATGTGTAACTTTACATCGTATAGGTTAATTCTGTTCTCGTAGAGTTCGTTACGCAAACTTGAAAGTTATACAAATTAACATAATGCATTTTGTTTATGAAATATAATTAAAATTGTACTGTGCAGCAAATTAAAAACGAGCCCTCATAATAAAGATAAAAATTAATTCTACCACTCGACACTAGAGTGCGCTGTACGCAATCTCATTACTGGATGCACGAAACACCGATCGCGGCTCAGACGATGAAAAGAACTAAAAACGGATGGAGGGGTGAGTTGAAAAAGCATTTTTTCATTCGCTAAAAAATCACAACCGTGATAAAAAAAGAAGCTGTATCTGTTACATGAAAGGCCGTATCTTTCGTTTTCATTGCCGATTGCGATGAAAGAAAATGCTGCGAATTTTTTAAACGTGGAACGCGTTCGATTTTTGAAAAACAAAAGAACGCTTTGTTACTGGATTCCATTTTCTTTCTTCCAATTCCGGTAGTGGGTGAGAAAGAAAGAATTGCGAGGTTTTAAAGGTCGGTTTAGTAATACAGTTTTGAATAACAACCAAACCATATTTATTACATTTCAGCTACTGCACATTCGTAACCGATATCGATTACTTGTTAACCGATTTCAAAAAAGAGGTTCTGTATTCGATCCGTATGTATGTATGTATGTATGTAAATTTGTATGGCCGCGTGTTTCTCAAAAACTGCTGATCCGATTTGGATGTGGTTTTCGATATTGAAATGTATGTCGGGACAGGAAGGAAGTATAAAAAGGAATTATCATTTTTATTAATCACATTTTTGGTACTAACTATGTTGTTTTGAAGAGTGTTGTTAAGTTTACGTGATGATCGTACTTTGTGTCATTCAGAGTAACACACGAGGACGTGTGTCTTGCCAGAATGGCCGTGTCGGGACAGGAAGGAAGTATAAAAAGGAATTATGATTTTTATTAATCTCATTGAGGGTGTCTGAATATATTAAGTCGGGTAAGATAAAATAATAATCGTGCGACAAACCAGTCGGTATGTCGAACTCGTAGTGGGAGTTACAGTTGGGTGTATAAAAAGAGTGCCGAATCATTTGAAGCAACTAGTACGGTGCAGATCACTAATAAGTGGTAACTATGGTGGTTTCCATATCAGTCAGTGCTTAGTAAAGCGGTTACTATGTTATTTCGAGTTGTTACTAGGTGAGTTGATTATAATCACTTAACCAAACGGTTAAGTAATTGCCTCAATATGCAATGTGTTATAATAACCAAAGTTAATAATGAATCCTGACGTGGTATTGTACTCTGTGAACAGTTTATTACGCAATAATTGACCAACGAACAATAAATAGCGAGTTGAAGATAATTCATTTGTGACTTTTACTATGTGTGCCCACGTATATCTATATCGGCCGCCACTCTGTCTCCGACATGTATATTTTTTAGGGAAGGTTTTAGTATACAATTTATGAAGATCTGATGAAGATCTTCGGAGATACACGATGGAACTCTTCAATAACTAACAGCAGATGACTCGCGAATGATGCAATCTTATGTCTATGATGTATTGTTTGCACCATTTTATAATTAAGTAAAAAAAAGCAATAAATAAAAACTTTTTAATAAAAAATAAACCTACTTCAAAACCACTACAAATAAAAAAATAATTAAAATTTGTATTCGCTTAGTATATACGTATATTTGGAGTCGGTGGCTAATTTAAATTGAACAATGTTTCGTATATTTGTTTGTGTATTTCCTTATCTTAGCTGGCAATTTAAATTAGGCATCGACTCCAAATATACGTATAATATACTAAGCGAATACAAATTTTTATTATTTTTTGATAATACAATTCACACCTATTGTTCCTAAGTAAGCAGTTATGCAACTAAGACAAGTAGACTTTTTTTTCAGCTCCTTTCTCAAAAAATTACCAAGTATTAGTGTTTCTCCCACCAGATACAAGTGTTTTACGTAGAAAATAATACAAGTTCTGATTCTCTACATAGGTATTTCATTCCGCACTTTGGGTACTATCACTTCAAGGCCCGCTTATATATATAGATGTATGAGAAAATCCTATGTATATGGACACCGGTGTCCGTCGCGGGCCTTGACAGACTACAAAAAATACTAAATATGAATACTATCAAGATACTCTTCAAGATTCATCAATCTTTCCTTGTCCAAGAAATCATTTCCCTCCCCTACACTTCTGGAATCACATAAACAGCAATAAAGTTTAATCAAAACGCAAATTATTGCTGGTAATGCATGCAGCACTCGTTTATAACTCATTTAATGCTATAAAAGTTATTTTATCGCTTTGAATTTGTTATTTTTATGTTAATGGGGCTGTTAGCATATCTTGGTGTGTCTTTCGCATGATAAGGTTTTTTTAAACTTTGGATAGTGTTTGATGGAAATATTCACACGCTAAATTATGTTGAATTCAACAAAAAGTAATTAAAGCATGTCGTAGTGATCCACCACCGTATAGCTAGCGTTAATTGGTAGAACTTTATTATGTATGTATTATGTTGGACAGAAGTCTTGAGGAAGAATATTTTTTTCAAACATAATTAAAGTTTTTTCTCAGTAATTATAAGTATTTCATATAGATTTGAACAACACATTTAGTCTGTTTGATATTGGAATTAAAACTCTTAACTACCTACAACCAAAAGCAATTCAATCAAATCAAATCATAGGAAATCGAAACGTATGTGCAGTGTGCAAGTCTACAGTCACAGACGTGAGTTTACACATTCAAAAAATAAGTAAGTTAACCAACGTTCAGTTCAGTTAAACCGTTACCCTAATAAAGAAATAATTGACAGCGCGGCTAAACCCTCGTCAGCTCGCGGAACGTGGCCCGACTCTTGACTCGGTCATTAGTCAGTCGTTTGTCATTATTTGACTCGCGGGAAGCCACCCATTTTACAATATTAAAACTCTGAAGAATCTAATTAAGCGTAACTGTAAAGCGGATAGTTCTCGCTTTATACTATTCTTTAAGTATTCAAAATTAATTCAGTTGATTCCGGGAATTTCAGGGGACACAAAACACAGTGTTTTCCGGATCATGCAACCACCCTTACAAAATGTATACTACTCCTGGGACAATTCAGAATATAGAATCAATTCAATTGATTCCGGGTATATATTTTAGATAACGAAATAATCGCGTATAATTTTTACCACCTCCATAACATTAAGCCTTTAAAATCACTACAGGGTCTAAACAACCCGACTCGACTTAATACAAGTTATAAAATTAATAAAAAGTGTCGTCTCGAACGGTGAACAAATTAAAAAATGATTTAGAAGTGTGCCGGTGCCAATAGCAAGGCTTAATGAGAGCCGCGCAGTCATTAGTTGTTATAAACGGCCACTTATGACCTTTTATGTCGCCCGAAACCGTTCTACGTGATTAAGGACCGTGCGGAAAAATAACCTGTTCCTTGTAGACTTAATGTACTTTATAGATTGAACTAGAAAAAAAATTACGAAATTTTCTATTTATCTAGAATGTGCAAGAGATTTCCATGCATTTCTAAACTGGCCCAAAATATTCTTTTGATAGTTTTGTAAGTGAATTGTTACTGGCTAAGAGTTACCTATACTATCGCAGGCATTTGAAGTAAGAATCGTTATATTCAGGCAAACGTGTGCCGTAATCGATACTATAAAATTAAGAATAGAACATAGTTTACTTTATAGGACGCATAAAAGTTCCCGTATAACTCGAATTACAGACTTACTGGTAACAAAATAAAACATTACATCCCGACTCTCAAATATTTTACACAAACTTTTTCTATTGTACAGACGGCCAGTATTGTTTCTAAACAACGAAACCCAAAAAACAAGGGTAAAATTCAATTTAATAAAGAGAAATATTGGAATAAGTAGGTTCGCGGTCGATTAGAGCAAGCGGTTGGTGACGGCCGATTTGTCCGGCGCACGTCGGCCGCTGCTCGCTCGTAAATCTGCACGGGTCCATTTGGCCCGGTCACTGCGGCCGCTCGGTTGTTTGCGCGGTACTTTTTTACTGTTTCCCACTAATCGAAGATTTCTGTTTGGTATTGTGAGAATAGGCTATGTAGTAGAATGTCTTATATCCTAATACCTCTATATGGTTTTATTACTACGGTGACTTATTTTAAATAACTTGTTTTTAAATAACCTATAAACAATTTAGTTCATTTTGGAGTTGCTGTTCATAAAATCGGTCAATTTCTGATTTTCATTGATAGATTTCCTGTAGAGAGCCTTTAGAAAATTTAATGAAAATCAAGACTGGTTGTTCGTTAGACTCCAAGTATTTTAGAGACAACCAATATCCTCTACAATATCAATAATGAATACGCCAACTGGATTAACAAGCCGTTAACGCAACAATTAAATACAATTGTAACGAAATACGTTTCGAGTTGTGACCAACTCACGTCCGCATTCCTCCCCGTGGGAACTCATTCGATTATTTTTGTAATATTCGCGCCCCGCGGGGTTGGGGAGGCCGCCCCTAACAAGAAAGTGAAATCACAACTCACTCGTATCATTAACTCGTTTTTATTTAATTCTTATAAATCGTATGGGGCGAGATTTTAGCATCGAAATCGGTTGGGAGGTGGTGATTGCTATTTGCGAGTTTTATAAAAAAAATCAACACAATTTCTAACATTTACTATACGCTGGATTTCAAAATTAGCTTAGACCTTACTTTAAAATTCTTAGTGACCAGCGGTCAATTATGAGGGCTAACATGTGTCTCAAGGTGAATAGTAATAAGGTGTCATGTAATATTTATATCATTATACATGTAGGTTATCATTATACATGTATCATGGTAGGTACGGGTGTAAAATTTACCATCAGAATATTAACGCTCGTTTCGCGATTCAACTGTACAAGACGTTGTGTTTATGATGTTTAGAAATCACTCTAAAGCACTTTGAAAATTAAAAATTCAAACAAAGCGGCGCTTGAAAATCAAATTATCCCGCTGATGTCTTGCAAACGACATCTTTTTCTTTTCTTTATAAAAGATAATTAATAATTATTGTTTGTTTAAGGTACTTGGATGTGCAGAGCTCTCCACGTCTAGGATGTGAAGATCTGGCAGAGGCCGTATCTCCCAAGTGTCAAGGATCTTAATTTTTTCATACATTTTTAAGCTAGTTTATATCTTATAGCTGTAAATTAGGCATTTCTTAGTAGTTGTAGCTAATACCTACTACTGATTTTGGTAATAATGGTGAGATTTGTAAACTATAGGTATTTTGTCATACGACCTGTACTGACACAAAAGAAATTTCGCATATTACAGTCTAACTTATATGGAATCATCAGTAAATATTTATAGGATTTCATTAAATAGTATTTTAAATATGGTCGAGTAATAATTAAAAAAGAAAAATGAAAGCTATAAGAACGGAAAACGCTAACATTTATTTTTTCAAATCCACAGGAATCCTTCACAATCATTTTCTGCATTTACACTGTGACAAATTCACCTTTGTCACAATTGGAATGCAGGAGTATGGATCGCGACGTGTACCGCCATCTATCAACCGATACAAGAAACGACTTACGAATCAAATCCACGGCTACCCGACGCTAGATGGCGTCGAAAACCGAATGTACTGCGTCGTGCCCTTGTCATTCTTCTTGCCTGTGTGTGTTGAAACAACTGGACGGAGAACTGATAAGGGCATGACCTTTACAATGGCTCCACGGCAGCAGGAGATAGTGCGCATTTCGACGAAATACATTGTGTTTTATACCTTTCATTTGGTTCTGTATGATTTGATTTATGGATGGAGTTAAGCCAAACTGTTGTTAGGCATAGAGAAATACTTGTTTTATATTATATAACAAAAACATATCGATTTTATTTAGACCATGATATTTTAAACTACACAATGACGATTTCAAAAAACGTATAGTGCATCATGTACTTTTTACATAAATCATAATAAATACTAAGATTAATATTAAATTATTATTATTATTAATTATTCTTTTGACTTTGATTATTTTCCACTGGCTTAATCCTCTTTATTCGATAAATCAAAATTCATCGTCAATACTCAAATATGTTTTATTGCTGCTAGAATTGGAAAAATAGTCTTAATATCGCACCTTTAGGACGAAAACGACACAATTCAAAAAAATAGAAAATTGAGTTGACATTTTTAAATGACTAAAAACTAGTCCCTTATTTATAAAAATATAATAAAAATGGGACCGATATAACAGTTTTGTCCTTTTCCTATTTGAATATGGCTGTGTTTGAACTATTGTTGTATGGAGTACTTCGTTTTACCTAAGTAGTTTTATGACGATAACCCAATTTTCTATCTTTTTGAATTGTGTCGTTTTCATCCTAAAGGTGCGAATATGTCCGATTATATTTAGCGCCCATACATTATCAAAAAACCTTTTAGAGGTGCTCACTGCTAACCCACGTTGCATAAGAAATCGTCAAAACTTTCATGCTTCTAGAACCCATTTAAGCTGTAAAAATCTCTGTTACAAATTTTGTTAAGTACTTAAGTAAAATGTATTTGTTTTGTTTCACTGAGAATACAAGTATAATTATTATCCTACTAATATTATAAAGGCGAAAGTTTGTAAGAATGTATGGATGTTTGTTCCTCTTTCACGCAAAAACTACTGAACGGATTTCAATGAAATTTGGTACACGGGTAGGTCATGTCCTGGATTAACACATAGGCTACTTTTTATCCCGGGAAAACATAAAGCGGGACTTTTATCCCGGAAAAACTTTTTAAGGCGGGCGGAGCCGCGGGCAAAAGCTAGTATAGTATAATCAGATTCATCTGACCTAAATTGTAACGAAAGTTTTCATTTAATATTACAAATTAGCCTCTATATTTTGTTTAAAATTGCTTTGTATATATTTTCTTGTTTAATATGTTTGTATGTGTTTCATGTTTCTATATTGCGTTGTTTTATATCTCCACACAAATAAGTATTGTAACTATGGAATTAAATGATATATTATTATGTTTTGTGTTTCGATGCCTAAAATGTCTGCAAGTCTAATTACCCAGTAAATTGAATTGATATAATATACGATTTTCAATACTCCGAGTTTTATTTCTTGTAAGAACCTGCAATACATAAAATATACCTAACACCTTAGTTATAAAACTTAAGTAGTACAACCACGGACGTGAGTAAAACGAACTTTTGATCAGCAAAATATCCTCTCTCCCACATTTTCTATTAGTGCTTCTGAATAGTACACAGAGCAAAGAGCTGAAATGAAGGTCCGAATACTTATAAACTAAGGATTTTTCACATATTCTATAGAAAATGATGTACACAAAATATATAACTCTGTGAATTATAACTTAAGGGATATTAAATAAAATGTCCGACATTCGATACTCAAGGCGAATAACCAAGGTTTAATTTCAGTAGAAAAAGTGGCATAATTTGTGGGGATATGTACGCAAATTAAGACGGAAACATGGGTTCACTAGTTTTGAAGATCTGACGAGATTGGGCAAAAGCTCCCCAAGATTTCCCTTGCATGATACTATGTATTGGAAAAGTTTTATGTAAATTTAGTTCATCCCGTCATCTGATAAGTCTGCCGCGGTCATACGTGTAGCGTTCCACGAAAAGAGGTAGCATTCTTGGCCAGCTGCATTAAACATGCTGCTGACATGACCAGCTCATGTGCATTTGGCCTACTTATAAATAAAACAAAAGCCCAGTTATTCTCGAAGGTTTAGACATAATTGCAACTGGTGTACATAGAGCTTACATCCATCCCATGACATGATAAGGGGCGTGACTATCAAATTCATATTTTTGGGCAAAAATTGCAATAATGTGTTTTTTTAGCCGAAAAATTCACCCAATTTATTATAATAGGAGCAACACTACAGTAAAACTAAAGTACCACTACCTAATAACCGCGTCACATTAATAATGCCAATTTGCGAAAGAAATGACATGGTACAGTTATAAAAATAAATGTACTAATTGCCTAGTAATAAATAAGCACACATGGTTACAGTAGTAGTACCAATTTGTTTATGAAATGACATAGTCCAATCATGACTGCCTCGGTGGCGTAGTTGTATTACAGTACGACTGCAAAGCTGAGGTCTCGGGTTCGATCCCCGGGTCGGGCAAAGTGATATTGAGTTTTTCTATTCAGTATCAGTCCGGAGTCTGGAATTTATGCCCGATATGGCGATAGGCTCGCCTCCTATCACATCATGGGACGGAGTAACGGCGAAAAGTGGGTGCACTAGTTGCGCCTCTGCCTACCCCTTCGGGGATAACAGGCGTGAGTGTATATATGTATATGTATGTATAGTCCAATCATAAAAAAAATATTTGTTCCTAAGTGGCTGCTTATGAGGACACCAGTTACTACGTTACTCATTTGATATACCCCTTTGTTGCATCTCTTTTGTCTTGGTTACCCACAATCTGAGCAGTCTTGCTCGCTTTAACGTCTGTGCTGGCGTCGTGTGCCGGGTCGGCCACTTCCCTGTAACATGGTTGTGGAGGCCGATGGCTGGCACATGCGTCATACTCGTGAACGGGTGCTGCTTGTGTGGACTGGTCTGCTCTGTTTGATGATGGACTTTATTTTTTACTTAAAATGAAACATGTAGGTGGTTGTTTTACTTAGGTACTCTCCGTTAATTTTCGCATTTAATATCCATCTTTAAAATTGAAGTAATGTTGTGATTTCCAAATTGTAAAATATATATATTTAAAAAAAAATGATAAAGACCTACGCTGAGTTTCTTGGTGCTTCTTCTCAGGTCAGTGGGCTTTTCCGAGGCACTGGTAGAATCTTTTAGTAAAACAACATTGTGAAAAATGACGCGTAAAAGTGCCCTTAGGAGCCTAATTACTGAATAAATGATTTGAATTTGAATTTGTATTTTTTTTTTACAAATAAATGACTACACGAACTACCCTTGGCACTTAGTAAGTTACCTATCACAGCCTGGTATAAAATAAAAAAAAGACAAAAAAAAAATTTGAAGCCATAGTGTTAAGACTCATAATATCCAGAAATCACACTCTATTTTATCCATAAACACAACAAACCACACTCCCAGACAAGTGCTACCTTAACTAGACAGTTTTCTACAAGTGGGTATATAAAACTAAAAAAATATTATAATATGTCAAAAACATTGTTTATCTATTCTGGTAAGAAACTGGACCATAACCCTACGTATTGGTAAGCCACTCGTAGGGTAATCAACAAAGGCGTGGCCCTCCGGTTTCCATGGCGACCGGAGTCACAACACTACACTAGTGTATTTATTTTAGTACGTGTTAAGTGCCAGTCATTGACTTTATAGTCAAGAAATTACCTACCTATTTAGATTTTATGTTTTCAATCATACATAATAGTAAAATATTGTGTAGCAGAGCTGACTCTTGTAACAAAAGCTGCTTAGTTTGAACAGATTCGTCTGAGCAACTATTACACCAATCATAAATATTCTTTTACTAATTACTTAACATCCAAAATGTTCACATATTTTTAGTAAGATAAAATTAATGAAAAATAATATCAGCTCTATATTTTTAAAATACTAGCCCACGGCTAGACAAGAATTTGTACAACTGAGATTAATCCTTTGCCATAAGGACATTGAAATATTAATTATAAAATATGAGAATCACCGTCTATGTCCTCCATTCCTGCTTATCTATACTAATATTATAAAGAGGAGAGATTTGTATTTTCGCATGTTTGACAAGGATAAACTCAAAAAGTACTTTCAAAAATTCTTTCACAAAACCACTACTTCATCACGGAAATCCTTTCCAATCTACTAAGCTACTTTTAAGAGGGGGAAAGGTTTAAATAACTCAATTAACTCCAATAATAACGTTGCAAATCGTTTCCTATACTGCTGTCGAATCATTGGTGTACAATGCTTGTTTGCAGCCATTGCTATGGTTACAGGCCACACCTGGCCCACAGATGTGGGAGGGACTGTCCCTCTCCCCTCTGTGATGTTGGGCTTCTCATGGGCGTAATTGTGGTAAGAGTGGGGCTTATTTACTAATTCAATAATAATGATACAAAGGCTTTTGGTGGTACGTGTTTTGTATCTAAGTATATTCCGCAATGTATCTATGTTCTGCCACCAAGCAGCATTTATGGGCAGTCATGACGAATACAATCAGGTGAATTATATTGATCAGCGGTCAGGAAAAAATGCAGTAAAGGCGGGCCGCTATAGTTGTTAATGTTAATAATAAGAATAAACCGCCAACTGTGCCGGCGCTGAACCGCCAGAACAGTCACGGGCCGCAAAGTAGGGAGTCGAGAGACGCATGCGGGCTGAGGGTATAGAATATAGATAAATTAAAACTGCATTATCGTAAAAGCTCTTGTGACGTAACAGCTCGCTTTATTAAGCAACACGAAGATGCCGTGCAGGTGGAACAGCACAGAATATACATAGTAGCCGAAAAGTAGAAAGTCGTTTCAACGAATCGTCATGTACCTACCTAATCTTCAATCTTTAGAAGTCCGCTTCTGAACATAGGCCTTTACTAAAAAGTTCCAGATAATCTTGTCACAAGGTGTCTGCATCCAGCCAGTTCCTGCGATCTTTTCAAGGTCGTACCTTAAAGGTGGACGTTCAATGCTGGGTTTGCCGGTAGGTACCTACTTGTTCTCCATTCGATATTTTTTTCCCCTAACTGTAATAGATGTTCAAATACAATCACGATAAAAAGAGACCTGCTAAAAACTAAATGCACTCTGGTTGGCCCCGAGGCGCGAATTACTAATTATAATTAATTAGTGTACTATGGCCATATCATAATATTTTAGTATTACGCTACTATTCATCAGTCGTGAAGTAATATCCCTCGCTCTAGGTATGACTACAAAGATTTTTGCTACCTTTCAACATTTTTAATGTTCCTCGGTGCATTATCCAAGTCTAACTCACACGACATCCATGCTACACACAAAAGAAAACATTCTGAAAATATTGTACAAAATTAACAAAGACACGTCCCGCTAAACCCGATCGAGCCCTAGGCCATTCGACAAGAATCCCAAGTTATTTTTACCTAACAAAATCACTACAAGAGAGGCACCATCTATATAAGTACAAATGCGCTACGTACATCCGTTACTCGAGCTAGCTCGGGGCGTACCAATTAGCGACATCCGTGCCTACCCCCTATTGTAGACATGAAAACCACCCCTACTACATTTATAAATATTTTTCATAAATAGGGAATTTTACTTAGGTCTTGAGTTCGTCTGGTTGTCAATCTCTGTCAGTCAGCGGCGATGATCAGTAGTTCCAAAAGATATCTGATTTAGGGTGACCGGTGTAATGCAGCGCAGTTCCTTGTTAATCATATTTACTAGTGTTAGGTACTATTGGTTAAAGTGTCTGTTTCGTTGATATTTTTCATAAGGACCATACCCGGTAGAGCTGTTAAAAACTCTGACAGTCTCTTCTTTTCAATCCCTATTCTTCTTTAAAAGTCCAAACAAAACGACTCACCTACCAACCATACCCTTGCCGGTGTTTGTTTTATGCCGTGACCTTACCATCACATAAGTATTTCTCATGCGCATACAAAAAAACGAAACCTCATTGGTGGTCTATAATCAGTCTGCCGTCGTTTTAATTAGTACTTGGACCAAGGTTTCAATATCTAAATATTCTGTGATCCGATTCTTCAATCCATGCATTACACGATCTTGCCTAGACTGCTGATAAATGTGATGCTAAACTAATCGTCTAAATCAAACTACTGAAACGTTGTTTATTGACACTGCCGTCCAACCAATCGATTTACTCGTCTCAGCTCTATAAAGTCAATATGAACTCGTAGGTTCCCATGGTACCACTAACCAAGCGAGATGAATTTTAAAAGAAACTTCTCTCATTTACATGCCGTTTGTTTTGTTGCGAATTGTTTGCGTCGATGTTGTATCGCGTTTTCCTATTTATGTAACGGTATTCAGTTCAAGATGTGTTATGAATACTTTCCTGTAGATTTTTTTTCATTACGAGACTGTCTTCCCGATGGGGTAACCAGTGACAGTGTTACCAAACAAAGAACATGTCCAAAAACGGGCTCAAATTTTTAACTAAGATAGCTATCTTATAATATATATGAGCTTATATATATTTGGATAGGACTCCCAAAATCTAGGCCCTTACAATAAATCACATAATTTTAAAGTCCCTCCGTTCTGAGATTTATGTAATTCTATTTTGCTTAAAAACTAAACTTAAAATAAAAGTTATAAAAAAATTGTTATAAGTGTAGGGGTCTAAAAATATTTTTTTAATGGATCCAAAATCAATATAATATCCATAAAGTTTGAGCCTGTTTAGATTTTGAGGCCCAGCACCCATACAAAAAGCGGACATCTCCTTAAAAAACCGGCCAAGTACGAGTCGGAATCGCGCACCGAGGGTTCCGTAACATTTACGATTTCCGCAATTTTTCCTTTATTTGTGCTATAAGACGTTCCTTCGTACCAAATTTTAAGATTCTGAGTTCACGGGAAGTACCCTGTAAGTTTTGATTCCCTAGCGAGTTTCGAAAATTTGCGGAGATTAGCGGCAAAAACTGCTGTATTTTTTTAATTGCGTTGGCTTAGAAGTTTGATTTTTTCACAGCTCCAAGTTACAGTAGACTTAAGTATTTGATTTAAATTTCAGCTTAATACCTCCACGCGATCCTGAGAAAAAGGGTCGTGACAGACGGACGGACGACAAAGTAATCCTATAAGGGTTCCGTATTTTCCTTTCGAGGTACGGAACCTTAAAAAATACAGTTTTTGACATATATACAATAGAATTATTGATGACAAAGCGCAGTTTGAGTTCCGCATTGAAATTTAGATATGTGTCTTTTGTAGCAATCTGCAATTTTGCAAGCACTGTTGTATTCTCATACATTTAACACTCGTTGCTGGTAAAATTTTAAAACTATTTAGGTATACAGGTAATTAATTAAAATTGTTAATTATTTGAGTATTAATAATAATGTCCTGGATACCACAGAGTGGATTCTAGTGTTCGATGTCCGGTGCGGTGCCGCGCGCGACATTGAGAACATGGTTTTATTTTACATTAATTTTCAATTACACAAAACCACGAAATGGTGACGGTACAGGGATTACCGCTCAGCATAATGTAGGTATCATCTTTACTATATTATCCACTAGATTTTGCACGCTGCTTCACCTGCGTGAAAAGCCTTTCCCGGTAGAAAATCCCTAAATTATTGTAGAGATCCATAGCGTCAGCTGCAAGACATCTGCGCCATCTATAAAAAAACAGCCAAGTGCGTGTCAGACTCGCGCACCGATGGTTCAGTAAAAACCTGTATGTATATAAATAAGTAAAGGTATTATAGACCTAAGTATTTGATATGAATTTCAATTTAATACCTCTACGTGTTCATGAGGAAAGGGATAGTAACTTTAAAACGATTAGATATATTTTTATTATATTATGTAACTAAAAATTTACGGTTTCCGCAATTTTTCCTTCATCTGTGTTATAAGACGTTCCTTCGTACCAAAATTTCAAGATTTTGACTTCACGGGAAGTGCCCTGTAGGTTTTGATTCCTCTGCTAGTTTCGAAAATTTGGGCTAAATTTGCGGCCTAAACGGCTATATCTTTTGATTGCGTTGGCTTAAAAAAATGTTTTTTTCACAGCTGTAAGGGGCAGTAGACTTAAGTATTTAGTATAAATTTCAGCTTAATACCTCCACGCGTTCCTGAGAAAAAAGGTCGTGACAGACGGACGGACGACAAAGTGATCCTATAAGCGTTCCGTTTTTTTCCTTTCGAGATACGGAACCCTAAAAATAAAAAAAAATGCAAATTACCGGGATTTCAAAGCCCCACATATTCATCCAGACCATGGTCTATGCGTGCGTCAATTACATCCAAAACCATTTAGTTTTGTTCTAAGTTTACTTCTAGCAAACATCCAAACAGAAAATCCAAACATTTGCATTTACAACGTTATAGCAATAGGTAGTACTAATCAGTATTCTATGGTAAGAGTTAAATAAGAAGTAAAAATGTAATTAAATAATCTTACAAACACACATACATACACGCGCCTTTTATCCCCGAAGGGGGAGGCAGAGGCGCAACCAATACACCCAAGAGCATCGAGCATCTATCGAGCTAGAGTTCACGAGCCTATCGCCATATCGGGCACAAACTTTAGACTCCGGCTCCGGGAAAAAATCTAATATCACTTTGCCTGACCCGGGGATCGAAGCCGAGACATCAGCATTGCAGGCGTACCGCAATACCACTTCGTCACCGTAGCAGTTAAAGTATCTTGTGCCTCGTTATACTCTTGGCTCCGTTCGTTTGAAAAGCTTTCCGAAAACAAATGATACTCTCAGTGCATTTTCCAGAATACAGGAGCCTAGATGATAATATACATAATCTGTAAACGGTAACATCCCACAGAACATTGAACCACATTATGCTAAATGAGTCTTACAATGCCAAGTTTACTAGTGGTAGGACTCTCATATGTAAGAGTCCGTCTGGGTGGGTACCACCGCAATGTTTATTACTACCGCCAAGCAGCTGTGTGCATGCACTGTTGTGTTTCGGTTTGAAGGGCATTGTAGCCAGTGTAACTACAGGACATAATGAGACTTAACATCTTACGTCTCAGGATGACGAGCGCAGTGGAGTGCCATACGGTGCTTTGTAGCTCAAGGTGCTGGATGGCGTTACTACTGTTTATGGGTGGTCGTATCGCTTACCATCAGGTGAACGGCATGCTCGTCTCGTCATTCGATGCCATAAAAAAAAAGTAACTACACTGGCTACAATAGTTTTTGGACTACAAAAATGCTAGCATATTGCTTCGTAGCAGAAATAGATATCGCGATAGTACTTGCCCGGACGAGATGTAGTATATAAATAGTTCTCCTCCTTACTAATGTAGACACGGTTTATATTTTAACTGACTGGTAGTTAAAGAGTTTCAGTTAAAATGCAATAGCATAAAAAGTTCCCTGGCGGAAAATCTACAAATAGGTACCTATGCAAACTTTGGGCCGAGTATTTAGAGTGAGGTAAAATTTTATCGATAAAACAATATTATTACGCGAACAAATAAATCTTGATGATGAACTTAGCGTAAGAATTTCATCAATTATAATTAACATGTCTGCTTCTTACCTAGATATACACTACCTATGTATTAAGACGTGTTGTGCTGTTTTTTATTCTAATTACATAAGACATCGTAACGGAATGAAAAAACCACAGCGTTTAAGATTTCCAAACAAGTTAATTGACGAAAAACACAATAATATTGGCAAGTTAATAAAAAGTTGTGTGATCATTTCTATTTTATGGTTATGAATATTATTTTTCATTTACGTTTAAAATTAGGCTTTTTATATATTAGTTAGGTACCAACTGTACTTTGCAAGTGAAGGCCCGAAGATAAGATTAATTATTGGAAACTTTAGGAATGGACAGTCAACGCCTTATTAAAAAACGCTGCATTTGTCCGTTACAGCTAAACCTTGTTTTCTCTTGCTTCGTTTTACGTCAAACGTGTCATTCAGCATTACAAGAAAAACATTAGAATATATTGCACCACTTATTAATAAACTCAAACTCAAATCATTTATTATGTAATTAGGCCCCTAGGGGCACTTTTACACGTCATTTTTAACAATTTTTTTTTAACTATATGATTCTACCAGTGCTTCGGAAAAGCCCACTGACCTGAGAAGAAGCACCAAGAAACTCAGCGTGGTTATTTTTTTTCATCTTGTTTTTTTTTAACACATATTTAAATACGAATGTCATTTAACAATATAAATTCATATTATGGAACATGTATGAATGCGAGCAACCTAATCCCAAGCATTTGTATCTTCCAAATAATCTCCTATAGTGTAATAGCCTTTTTTGTAAAGTCGTTCTTTGACAGTTGTTTTAAATTTTTTTATTGGAAGATTAACACTTTCCCTGCGTTACGGGAACTATCTGGCCGTATTTGAGTCTTGTAATGTGCGGCAGCTGACTATCCTTGTTTTGCACTCGGTGCGGGGGGTATTTTTCTAGGATCCCGTGAAGGTAGAAAAAAGATAACTATATATCCGACATTCTCGCTTCATTTAGTATCACTTACAAAAGAAAAATAATACGGGAAGCATTTTGTCGTAACGCACAGAAGTGTTTTTTTTTTCGTTTGGTACGGTACGGGAATTATTTTGTCGTAGCCGAAACCCCGTATAGCACCGAGGTGTGCGCGCGCGGTGCTTTAGTTTGCCATAGTGTTGTGCGCAGTTCACACGTATCGACCTTAAAATAAGTATTAACTCGTATTTATACAACATTTAACCAAAGTCCTCAATAATATTTAAGAGCGTGTTTCATTCAACTCATCGATAAGAACAATTTTTACTATGGGATATATCGGACAACTTGTATGAAGAGATCGAATTTTTTGTTGAAGTTTCAATGTTGTCCCATAGAAAAAGTATTTTTTGTATTGATGAATATAATCACACCCTTTAATATACTGGAGGCTTTTGTATGGTTTGTCGAAGTTCAATTTCACCCTATAGTTTTTAAATGAAATGAATGAATTTAAACATTGAAATTTTCTGAAGTTCCTTTTATTTTTGTCGATTATTCATGTTAGTCAAAAAATATAATTATTTAGGTATGTGTAAAAATAAAGACTTAAAGACTTTTTTTCATTGTTGTGATATTTTTTTTAAAATTTGAGCAGTTCCTATTATTATTGTTGATTATGCGTGTTAGTAAAACAAAAAATATTATTTGGGTATTTGTTTAATAAAGACTTTGTTTCATTGTTTGTGATATTTTTGGGAAAGTAAATTCACATAGGTAGGTAGGTACTACGTGTAAGAACGTGAGCTTAAGATGCGCATGTAGCAATTTATAGGTCGACATAGTAACAAAGAAAGAAAAAGAAAGAAGTTGAAGTTGAAGAGTTGAGTTGAGAAGTTGAAGAAGAAGAGTTCCTTAGGGAATGTTGTTTAGTTTGATAAATAATAGCTATATACCGGCAAAATATATTATAACGGTGTTATTATACTTATCAATATAAACAACTTTTTCTAAGGGACGAACTTCGAAACCTCAGAAAGAATTAGAACAACTGATATGCAGAGGTACAAATGTTTTTTGAAATTGTTCGAAGTTGGTCCCTTAAAAATAGTTGTTCGTATGAAATTGATAAGTAGAATCACACCCTTATTTTTAAAATATAATTAAACGTTTCTGGGGACTTTTGTTACGCGATACTTATTTGTCAAAATATTCTTACAAACATTTTGAATTTTATATACCTACTTTAGTATGGTTTATAAAGTAAAGATCTCATGTGAATTTTTAACTTAATTTATTTTTATTTTTGTAAAAAACAAATATATATTTACCTCTTTTATTATTTTTGTTTGTAAGTGATATATGTAATTTATTACAAAAGTAATAAATAATAACAGTTTGTGCACAATGTTTATACTTGTTCAATTTCATTTACCTTTTGTTGATTATGATTATGCATGTTAATGAATCTATTAATTTTTTATTATGTTTCGTATGGAAATCGATAGGCATACTACTTTTTATGCTCAATAAACAAAGTGCAATTCAAAAGTTGGTATTAATTATCAACTTTACCCTCATCCCTAGCATTTTATATGTTTTATGCGGGACGGGAAATAATTTCCCGTAAAAGGACCGATTTTGAAAAAAAAATATAACTCTTACTATATTACGTAGATCCCCGTGCTACGGCAGATGTATGTACGCAGGGATATAGTCTATGGATTAGTATACAAAAAAAATAAAAATGGTAATATTCCACGCTTGTAAAGACATTAGAAGTCAGGACCTGATACGGGAAAATACAGGTCGTACCGCAAGATTGGTATTCTTCATACGGGAAGTATATGACTCGTATAGCACTGGTAGTAAAACTAGGTTCAGGCGCCTACGCAGCGAAAGTGTTAACAATATGCATTGGAAGTTTATTGAAGAAGCGTACGCATTGACCAACAAAAGAATTGCTTATTTTATGGAGACGAGTAGCATGTACAACAAGTTTATTTTTATTCCTAGTATTTTTATTGTGAACAATCTCTGAGCATAACTATCACAGTACACAGCCACTCGTATTCAGGCTTCTTTTGACATGTGCGTCTGGAAATCTTTAGGGGAGGCTTATGTTCAACAGACTTCATGGAGCTGATAAAATTATATTGTAAGTAGGTACTGCACTCATATCTTTTTACTAGTAGGTATTTAGTTTTCTTGGATATTCTAATTTAAATATCAAACTACTTTGAAAATTATTTTATCGATAGGTATACATACCCATCCTTGTTATAATTTTTTCGTGGAGCACTCGAGCCGCGCGCCGCTCGCGAAATATTACTATTCACACGAAAATATATTTTATTTGTTTATACATTTCGCGTGTTTTTAGTTAGCATATATTTCGCAAACACTTGCATACTCCGGGTACCGGTTCGTATGAACTTCATTGATGAACTGTTTCGTGTTTTTATATGTATGTTGGGACTAGAGTGGGAATACTGGCGTTGAGCAGTATGACTAGCCACATATTTAGATAAAGAAAATATGGTCTCTTTAGGGCTTGAGGCAGACAGGTCTTGGAACCGCCCTGGGGACAGCCAAGAGCTACAGAGCCAAGACGTCTTCCTACAATCATAAACACTAATAGCAAACAGAAAAAAAATATAGGTTACTGGTGCTAGGTCTCTCATATGTCCGTCTGGGTGGGTACCATCGCAATGTCTATTTCTACCGCCAAGCAGTACTGTGCATGCACTGTTGTGTTTCGGTTTGAAGAACATTGTAACCAGTGTAACTACTGGAGATAATGAGAGTTGAGACATCACCTTATGTGTCAGGATGACGAGCGCAGTGGAATTCCACACAGGACCTACTTTGTAACTCAAGGTGCTGTATGGTGTTGCTACTGTTTATGGATGGTCGTATCGCTTACCACCAGGCAAGCGGCATGCTCGTCCCATCATTCATACATTACGTAAGCGTTAACATTAGCGTTTGTAAAAGGTCATCTTAACTGCGTGCACGTCGTTCATTTATATTTTTTTATTTCATAATTTTGTGCTGTTTTTTTTTTCAATATATAATAGCAAGCAGGTCTGATTGGTGATATTTGCTGTGGAAATAGGTTCGCTGAATCAAGATAACTATGAAACACATCTGGAGACACACGCATGAGGATATAATATAAGATACATAGGTGTACTACCTATGTATCTTATATGTAAGTATTTTGAAGGCAAGTTTTTTTACCTATCGCACTTTTCAAGACATGTCGTTACTAATATTTGAAGTCGTTAGAAATATTCAAGCTTTTTTCTATTCATGTCGTAGCTTAAATAATAATAAAAAAAAAACAGATTTTAATAATAAATCTTGAAAAAATATGTTTAGTCACGGTTTGTCCTTAAAGTTACTTTATATGAATGAGAAAGATATTTTTTCCTTTTTTTTCTTTTAGGCATATCGTCGTCCGGCATTCAGTACCGCGAATGTAAAATTGGGCAACTTTACAGGAGAGACAAAAAACTGATTTAATTATAATGTACACTTTACCTTTTGCTAAACTATTGTTATTTAGCATTAATACTATTACAGTTTGTTGCTACTGCCATAAATTTATAAGTTAAGTTCATAAATTTTATAATAATGCACATTAGCGGTATTTACCTAATAATCTTGGCCAAGTGTGTAACATTCGCGGTTTTTTTAAGGATATTTGGTAATTTTCCAGTGACATTCGCTGTTATGGCACAGAATAAAAATTAAATATAAAAAGATTTTGTTAAACAGAAATGTAAGTTTGGGTAACAAAACTTCTAAATTCTTAATCTTACTATCACAATGTTTGTGTCAAATTATAATTTATAATCAACGATATATCAGCCTCTAAAGTGTTAAATTGACTTAATTTTCAAAATATAATAATAGAAACAACTTAAATGGTACATTGTAGCCAAAACAAAAAGTTTTAAACAATGTTACATAGTTTGTACGTTACAAATATTCAATATTTAAAATTAAACTTAAAAAAAAATACAGTCGTCTTAAATATCAAACTAACATAAACCAATTATGGACCACTAATGAAAAAAAATTGGAGTATTGTAATCAACGTAACAAAAATCAAATAAATGCATAACTACCTAAGTAGCTTACTTCATTTAGACTACGAATAAGTCCTAGATTTACCCTCCTTCTAATCAGAGTGGCATTTGTTTCTATGGTTTCCTGTGAGGATTTGCTATTTCTATCTATCCAATATCTTACTGTCCCCTCTTTAATGCCTAATGTATCCAAAAATTAAATTCTACAAACACGAAGTCGACACTGCCTAACTGATAAATGATAGAGTTTGTTTGACCCTTTTCTTGAGTTACTATAACCGTGATTGTTTTATCTACACGCAGGGAACTTTACATCTATCAATTACTTTACATAAGCCTTCTTTTCAGCCCAATCCATGTGTGAAAACTGTTTGAAAATCTCTTTTCTATCGTCTTCTGTTACCTGTTTACATTTTAAACCTCCTTTGAAACAAACAGAAGCGCAGCGTATTTTCATTACTCTTTCTTCTTTCTCACCGTTTTGAAACTATTTATTTTCTTCCACGCTTGGAATCATTGATCTCTACATAATAAGATCGTGAATCGGACGAGTCTTGTTTATCAAGATCATTATCTTGTCGTCGGCTTGGGAATGTTTTTAAGTCTGATACTAAGGTTGCTGGAACGCCCAGCAACCTTAGTAGTAATATCTAAGAGCACATAATGTCTACTCTTTCTTCAGGTAGGAATTCGTGCACGTCAGGTGTGCTACGATTATTATAATTAGTTACAAGGAAGTTTTCAAGATTTGATAAGTCTGATAGTAAATTTTCATTTTCAGAACAAGATGTTAGTATTACATTGTCAGGTACATCATTATTAACATCATTGAATGCGGGTGCCTTTTTTGTGACGTGAAACAGGCTTCAACAGGGATAATAATTTACGATTTAGGGAATTTCTAGAACGGGTCCTATCTAACAAGGGCTTGCTAAACTCATTTCGCTCTGTAACTTTTTGTCTTAGGAAGACAATTATTTAAAATTTGGCATGGTCCTATAACAAAAATTAAGTACTTTGTAAAGAAATACTTTCTGAAACAATACGGCAATATTGCAGTGGTAAATTTCGTTAAACCATTTTGTTAATCTCTAAAACGGAAGCTGGACTTTAATATTTGTAAAAATAGTACGGAATTTAAGATTAACAAACTGGCATATCCACCTATTCTTCAATGTGCCAAAATTTAAGCAACAAAATATTGGATACATAAAGGTATGTAAAAACCGCGAACGTAACATTTAGAGATAGAAAATGGTCAAATCAAATCCGCGATTGTGACACCAAGTTTTAAAGTTAAGTTAATGGAGTTATTATTGTAATTTAGTTCAAAAACTATTTGTTTTATTAATATACATACTTTAAAGTTTATGGTAAATATAGTTAGAATCAAAATGTATCGATATATCGTATAAAAACTTACCTGCAAAACGGGGCGCACCACATATTCCTTCGGTTATTATGGCGGCGCTGGTGCATTCGCGGTTATGCGGCAGTGGGAGCGAGGTATTCATATTCGCGGTAATACTTTTATTTGATTTTCTCATTTTTGGGTAGCTTTTTAGCTATATTTTCAATACATAATCGCGTATTTGAATGAGTACTATCGATTGGAATAAAAAAAAAAATTTGCCATATTTGCACATTCGCGGTACTGAATGCCGAACGACGATATTGGAAACTAACGTATTTGTCGTTTTCAAAGCGACGTAAAATAATATTCAGAGAGTAATTTGAAAGGTGATTTTAGGGCACGTAGTATTTCTGTAATATTTCAAAAGAGTCATTAGTATAGTACGTGGAAATACCAATATCTATGTATGTTTAAAGGCGGCAGTGTTTATTAGGAAATTTGCACGTTTACTTGTTCTTAAAAAAAATAACATTTAGAGTAGATTGTAGTGTAATCTATAGTTGGTACCTATAATAAAGTAGTAGAGCCCGGTGTGTGTGACATTGAAAGAAAAATAATAAAATGGAAGAGGATGACTAAAGAAGAGAAATAGAACACAAATCAGCGATATTTAGAATTGTTCTCTGTCTGTCTGTTTTTCAGTTTGTTTGTTAGCTCACATGTCCGTAACTACTAGCCGGATTTCTATGAAATTTGGGATGGAGATACTTTAAGAACCTGGCAAAAGCATAGGCAACTTTTTTTATATTCCGCAAAAACTCTTTCACGCGGCCGACGTTGCGAGCAGAAGCTAGTTGATAATAAGACAAAAATGTCCATACTCTATGAGACTATCGAATCACCTACAACTTATCCTGCTACCACCGCCATCTTGCCTTTAAGTTTTAGCCCATTCCAGAATTCAGGTCTAAGCCATTTTTTACTGTAAACTTGGTGTCTCGGATTAACTCCAAGGCCCTCTTAACCTTCCTCCTGCCTGTGAGGCTCTAAAACCGCCTCTTTATACATCTTGTGTAGCAACAACGATTAGCAACGAAAGGACAAGTCACTCACAGCGTATTAAAGAACACCTGAGGCGAGTGGGTAGCACTAGCGTCTTAACCGACGGCTAACTTACGGTTAAAATATACATAATCAGGAATATGGATTGGAAACTTATAGTACGTACTCCGACTAGTAAAAGCTACGGATAATCTTCTTGTATGAAAAACAGTCTGGTTACCAACGATTTGCTTACTTCTATTTTTAGTGTGAAAACTTCAGCGGTAGGGTCTAACTAACTTTGTAGCTGATGTGAGTAATATCTGTACAGCATGAGCTCGTGAAGGAGCATGCAACTATAATTTAGATTATGGACGGTATCGCTACCATTGATATTACGCACTGACCTTCTCGAATCAACTAATTAGTCTCGTCGTTTAGTTGTTTCAGAATGATTGAGTGAATGTAACATCATTATCAATATTTTATAACTAAACTTTGCTGATAGGAAATCAATAACAGAGCTAAAATACATTTTAATAATTGAATAGCACCACCACATTGTAAAATTATCTTTATCGCCCAGACTAACTCAATAACACTTCAGAGTGTAAATCTTCATGATACAATATTCTTAACTATTAGTCAACCTGAAGTTAACTACAAAGTATAACCGCCAGGACTCAAATGACGTTACGGGATTAAGATGGAAAAAGTTTCCGTAAGTTTTTGCCGCTATATTTATTTAGGTCATTAATTAGAGGTAAATTTAGTAATGGAAGCTACTGGATGGGTATTTAGAACCTAACGACTTTGTATAACTCTGGACATTAAGGTTAGTAGCGTAGAGACCTCATGAGTCAAGACTTATGACTCGCCAGGCGTTGCTCGCGGCTTCGCCCGCCTGAATAGCCTTTATCGCTACAAAAGCCCCTAAAATATAATATGGTGCCAGCGACATCTAATTAAAGAATCTGATTAAAAATATCCATTATTTCACATAGGAACAAATTATCGGGATAAAACGTATCCTGTGTTAATCCAGAACCTAGTCTACCCGTGTGCAAATAGCATCCAAATTCGTTTAATTGTTTCTGCCTTTACTTCTAACAAACATACATTTTTTTTACAAACTTTAACATTTATTATAATAGTAGGACGTAAGATTAAACCTCACTTGAATATGTCATAATGTTGACATTATGAGAATTAACATATTTTAATGTCTTGGGGTGATCAGTGCAGTGCAGTGCCACGTAATGCTTTATCATTCAATCTTCGACTTCTTCTTCTAGACCAGCGGATTGTTTCGTCTTTTGATTTGAAAGATCAACATTTATTTCGACTTCGACTCACCCGATGGCGTAGTTGTATTGCGTGCGTAGTAATTCCCGCTTCGTGGTCTCGGGTTCGAATCCCGGGTCAAATTGATGTTGAGATTTTCTTCTGAGTAGCATGAGTCTGGAATTTCTGGATAACGCGATAGATTCGCCCCCATCACATCATGAGACGGAAGACATGTGGCAAAGAATGGGTGCACTGCTTACACTTCGGGTTTGAGTTATTAAAGGCATGAGTATGTGCTTTACTTCCTACAAAGAGCTCCATTATATTTTCGCTGTGTGTACGATTGCTCAGGTTGAGTCATGTATCATCAATTAAGTTAAATAGGAATGAAGCGGCTATGGGTCAGAAATGTTCATTTTAAAATAAACATAAACTGACTTTCTCTTATGTTATCTTCTACAATATTGATAATAATCAAGCCTAAGAACAATTCAATTGATCCTTCTGAAGCATAAGCACTTCTATCTGTATTTACCTCTTCATAACTTCCCCTACCCACTGCCACTATCAGGTAGATAGTCTCCATGATCTAGCATGTACTCTCCTGGGTGACTTTGAGCAGGCAGCGGGAAGGCCTCGTCTCGTTATTAAAGATGCATGTGTGTAGGACATGCCTGCGCATACCAAACGTGACAAATGATGTGTTCCGAAAGCGACGCGACACAAAAAATCATCTAATATAAAGTTATTATCAAAGGCGCGGTAATTTTTATGATATACTGTTTGGAATTGCTTTTGAGTATAGCCTCGGGCATTTAACGTTGAAGGGCAAACAGAGCAGGTAGTGAAGAGTTCGCAAAGGTTATTTTCTTCCCAAGATATAAGGGCAACTCTATTGCCATATCACGTAAACCTGGACGCACGTTGAATCTCAAACATAGGCGTTATATTCCTGGGTATCGAACACCACCAGGGTTTAAAGCCTCGACGCTCTATAAAAGGTCCTCCGACTGGACCCTCAAGAAGCAGTAATGGATCTGCATTTACTCTGTCATTAAACCTGCTCTCTGGGTCCCAGGATATCCACGAGCTCTTTACTTTCTTATTTATCCTACGGTCACAGTAAGGTGACCAAAATGCATCTGATGGTAAATGAATAGGGTCATGATACGGTATCGATTGAAGAGACTTACTGGTGGTAGGTCTCTCATGCGTAAGAGTCCGTCTGGGTGGTTACCACCGCGATGTCTATTTTTACCGCCAAGCAATATTGTGCATGCACTGTTGCGTTTCGATTTGAAGGACATTGTAGCCAGAATAACTACTGGTCATAATGAGACTTAACATCTTATGTCCTAGCATGACAAGCGCAGTGGAATGGTGTTGCTACTGTTTATGGGTGGTCGTATCACTTATCATCAGCTGGTGAACGGCATGCTCGGCTCGTCATTCGATGCAATAAAAAAAAAGAGAGATGATTAACCTCGCCAGTCGACGTAATTATGCCGGCCTGGTACTGGATAGGTTGCTGTAGAGGTACACAAGGTTTCCAATTTGTGCATGGTGGTCGCTACCCAGTCGGATTCAAATATCCTACAACCTTCTACCTTCTTAGGCTATCTTATTCTACAAAATGGCGGTTTTATATACCAAGCTCTTCTATTCGACTTCATAAGCATGTAGCCAGTAAAAGTAATGATTTACGTTGAAATAAATATAATTTTTCCCGCAAAACGCAAAATGTGCGCATCAAATTGTTTGTAGTGGGATCAGAATGTGCATTTCCAATAATGGCCGGATCATGAGTGGTAATACTGGATATGTAGCTGGCAAAATTAAATTCCGTTATTTTGTAAAATGTCGATACTTTTTTTCGTTATTGTCAAGACACTAAATTTGACTTCTACTGATGGCAAGTGATCATCATGAAAGAATACCCACTTAAATAATAACAACAATCATAATTATTTGAACACTAAAGGCCTGTTACACAGGTTTTATTTGTCAGTTATTGTAAGCAGCTAATGTAGATACTGTCCCATACCAGCCCTGTATTATAAGCTGCCCACTGCAGAGCACGGGCTTCCTCTACAACTGAGACGCCTTGTGGTGGGCCTTAGTCCACCACGCTGGCCTAGTGCGAGTTGGCTGACTTCACATACCTTCGAAATTCTTATAGAGAACTTCTCAGGTATGCAGGCTTCCTCACGATGTTTTCTTTCACTATTAAAGCGAGCGATAATTCACAATAACTTTAAAAAAAGTCAGAGGTGCGTGCCGTTGGGTCTTGAACCTGCGCACATTCGTCTCGGAAGTCCGTTCCACTCCCAACTAAGCTATCGCCGCTTTAATGTAGATAGCACCCATTTTATTATTATTTATTTGGTAGCATAGAAGAGCGTGACTTTGGTCGGCTTATATGCTGATGTGACGAGTAGCATTTATCAGCAAGCGGAGAAATTGGTCCTGAGTCGTAAAAGGAGATAAAAATATACTTTTATAATTTTCTTATATGCATACAACATGTTTTATTTTATTTTAATATGTAATTGTTCGGCTACTTTTAGAATTAGATAGTCTGTATTCTGGTTGATTCCGAAGCGTGATTTGCTGAAACACTGAAGTGCTCTTTATGTTACGTGTAAGGTAAAGGTATCTAGTTAAATAAAATGACATTGCCAATTTAGGGAAAGAAATGGCATGTTACGTTATTTATTGAACCGATGAATGTCACTCACGTATTGACATCAGCAGTGTCAGCCTGCTAGGTCAAGTTTAATTATTCCCTCTGTTTGTTACCAGCATGATTCTATTAAGGCCCACCTCCTAGTAAAATAATTTACAGAATAGTACCAGAAACTAGAAAGATGAGTTGTTTATGGAACAATAATAGTGCTACAAAATAAGGTTAAGGTTTAAGACATTTATTTCTCCACAAGAATTATATAAACTTACTTAGAGAAATACAATATAATTACTTACTGTCAGAAAAAATAATATAATGCGCGTACGAGAAGTCGATAGTGCGTAATATACACTTCAATCTTATTTATAAGTAAAATAGTTATAATATCTACAAATAAATTCTCTTTCATTTTACAACAATAATTATAGTGTGCAATTTAATACACGAGGTTGATGAACATCATTTTAACATAAGTTATTGATATTCACTAGAATAAAAACAAATAAATAAACTTTCCTCTAAAACAGATATTTCCGCTTGTAGCGTACTTCGAAAGTTATTCCGCGACAGAGATAGTCCCTTACAAATCCAGACTTATTGCGGACTGACTCGCAAGTGGCGGAAATCATTCGCGGGTGCATTTGTACACGGATATAGAGCTGTTACTACCAACTCCATCGTATTTACAGGTCATATTCATCTCCAAGTATGGTTTTAATTATCTACAACTTTTGCTTCGACCGAAGTGGAATCAATATCGTTTAGCTCTTGTTCTGTGCTCGGTCAATGTGCCAGAACCCAAACAAATGTCTTTTCCTTTCCAACTCACCTACTATTTACCTACTTTTTATTAGTGGTAGATCTCTCGTATGAGACGGCCGTCTGGGTAGGTACCACTGCAATATCTATTTCTAACACCAATCAATGGTTTGTATAATGCATGCACTGTTGTGTGCTAGTTTGTAGGATATTGTAGAGAGCGTAATTACCGGGCATTATGAAACTTAACATCTTAAGTCTCAGGGTGACGAACGCATTGGAGTGCCACTCTAGTACTTTGTTGCTAAATGTTATGATGTTGCTACTGTTTATGAGCGGTCGTATCGCTTACCACCAGGCGAGCGGCATGCTTGTCTCATTCAGAAGCAACAAAAGAGTTTGTGTTCATGAGCACTGGTAATACACCGTCAGTTTATCAAGCTTAGTTTATGTACTTTTACGTAACAAGCTTCTTACTTCTATGAGATGTCTATTATTAAATAGAACTTGTATTTAATGTATATTAGACACTTAAGTTTTTCAGTGCCGAATAAAACTATTATTATATGACTATGAATTAACATATTCTTTGGAGTTTACAAGACCTAGTCCTGTTCCTATATTTATCATGATTATCCTTTGTACCTAATTATGGTGCGTGGTGACTGACAGTATACTCTAAAACCAAATAAATATAAAAGTTCAACTTCATTAAGAAACAAAGTTCCGTGACATTTATAAAATTCATTAATAGGGCAAAAATTTTGATACGCTTTAAATCTGGGTAGAACTAAGCATTTAGTCTAGTTCTGCTAACAAACTGCAATTAAGACTAAGCACCTAATGTTTCAGGACGGTCAACGCACGTCGAGCTTTGTGAATTGAAGTTCTCGATGGTGGTAGTTGATCTTGATGTATAGGCAGTTATCATCAACTCATCATCATCATCGGCTTCACCCTTCGGGCTTCCACTGCTGAACATAGGCCTTACTTAGACATAACCTGTCCGCCTGGTAGTTCCTACAGGGAAGCGGATTGCTCGTCTCATCATTCAGTTATTTAAGCAGTACGTGATTAATGTTATACTCGGTATTCTGAATCATTAGATTTTTATCAATTATCTGAAGTGAAATATCTTAATTTGAATACAAAGTATTAGCATTAATCAGTAATAAATAGTCACATTACAAACTGCTTTATACATAAAAATAGCTAAACCTTCGCAGTTGGTAGCAACATCTCCATGTAAAATAAGTAACAGTAATAAGTTCGGATTAAAATATGCATTTGTACCCGTAGATTTTCTTTCATACAGCGATGCCTACTGCTCGGCCCAGCTCCTAACGAGTTGCAGTGCAAACTCTCTTTGTTACGGTTAAGAATGTTTAGTATTGACAGGGTAGGCAGAGACGCTTCGGGCTGTTCCAAAACTTAGGCTTTATTGGGTTATTATAAGTTTCAGTATAGACTGGTACTGGGAGATTTAGAATAATATATACTAGGTTTTAAAAGATTTTGATTCAAACTTGACAGACAATTAAAATGACGGGTTTACGAAATAGACATATTTCATCTTGAATTAAACTTATTCTACATAATAATCTCTTCTTTCCATACTTCGGTTGAAAATAATTTTGGCGAACTGTTTTTATACGATTGTTAAACGAGACGAGTAAACGTCATCGTCAACGTGTGTATTGTTTATCAATTATCGTTCATTTTAATGGTGAAGGCAAACATCGTGAGGAAACCTACATACCTGAGAATTCGCCTTAAGAATTTCGAGGGTGTGTGAAGTCTGCCAACCCGCACTTCGCGTTGTAGACTAAGGTCTGACCCCTTTCAGTAGTAGAGGAGGCCCGTGCTCAGCAGTGGGCAGTGTGTAATACAGGGCTGATTACATTGCATTGCAAGCGTCATCACTACCCTTTAACAGCAACACCGCCCGAAAATCCCGCTATGCTCGAAGCCTCTACGCGATCAAATCGAAAATGGGGAGACTTGAAAGGGAACGAGAGTCGCTGACATATTTCAATTAGGCCACTCTATCTGGACTACACTGCGGTTATTAACAGGTGCAGTGACGTCACATTGCCGTGCCTGTTAAAAAAAAGTTGATGAAAATTTTCATAATCGTAACATAACAAACGTAATGTGTTTTTTAAATTATACTTTATCTCAAAAATATTTGTCCAAAAATCTATAATCAGCTAATTTCACGTAACGTACGATAAAATATTATACCTCCAAATAAAAATACAATATTCGCAATTGCGAATGTCGGAGTTAAATATTCGCATTCGCGAATGTTGGAAATAGAACATTCGTTACATCTCTTGACTATAAGGTGGTATTCAAGCTGATTTTAATATGTATTCGTAAGTTAATTTGCAACATATTAAATACTTGGGTATTTCGAGGTTAGAGTCTACATATCAAGTACTTGAGACTTGCCATGAAAGTCGTCATACACACAAAAATAAACAAATTTTGTGCATACGTCAACCTTAGTATAAAAGTTATTATTTCGATTAACAAAAAAAATAATTCTTGAAAAGTAATATCTACAATATTTTTTTGCAGTACACTTTTAAATTAATAAAAGCGCTCTCTTTCCTTAACCGGCAGAACTTTTTGTTCCACGGTCTACTTCAGTAGAGCTAAGGCATGGGTATAAACATTTAACATAGATAGATGGCGCTAGATGCCTTACAATTAAGGATGTGTTCAACGGGTACATAAAAGCACACCTTTCCAAAACGTCATGCTTTCACTCTTTCCGCCACTTAAGGGGCACCCGTTCCTAATCCGCGAAAATACATGTTTTACAATTCCTAACTACTATCTTAAAATGACTGAACAACATGACATGGAAAATATATATAATAATTTAATTCATTAACTTTAATTTTGCAGAATTAGATTTTCTATTTATCATTTGTTAAGAAAAATATAAACGAAATAAAAAACTAGTACTTTCACTTATATTGGGTATCAACTTTTCCATCAATGTATTTATGAATATAAAACTTACATTTATTAATAGAGAACACATTTATTGTCGATATTGCAGAAATGTTTTTTTGATTTACGATAATTTTAAGTCATTTATTTACATTTTTCGAGTTTCCGCTCGGACTATTGAAGCGGGTCTCTGCCGGGCGACAGGAGGAGTACGGCGAGCGCCGTTCCAAGGAATGGACGTACGCAATTTTTTTGTCGTGTTTACGTCAATAAAATATTCTATTTGAACAAAATAATGACTGAAATAAGTATTAAAATAATATTATCCACATTTTGGCCACATTGATTCTTTCGGTTATTTGTAGAATAATAAGTAATAATTATAATTAGTTTTACATTGACATGTTGTCATGCCACGAAATTCCTGTTTTCGCTGTCTGGGCTCTATGACATAATGGATGCGGCAAATGAGTATTGAGTCCGCATATTCGTAAAAAAAACACGATTTATTAAAAGAGTAATTATTTCATTTGTCATTTACGCTCTCGCGTGCCAGGAGCGTACGTGTACGTTCAAAAAAGTGTTCGTACTCTGCCAAGAGTGTACATAATATAGCTCGGGCCTATTTCTGCAAAATGTGTGAAAACTGAACATTTACAGATTGTTTTTCTTTCGCTACTTTAGGCTTGCCGTTGATTACAAGATCTTGACGCAAGTAATGTTAGAATTTTAAAAGTAGCCGCCATTTTGACTTTCTTCGTTATAAGCTCAATTGACATTAAAATAGATATCTGGATATAACTTAAGTTGCCTAAGACTGAACCAATGTCAGAATTTAAAAAGGTGGCCGCCATTTAGGATTTCTTTGTTTTAAGGCCAATCGACCTCAAAATCGACATCTGGGATAACTTTGGTTACAAAAGACTGAACTAATGTCAGAATGGAAAAAGTGGCCGCGATTTTTAATTTCCTTGTTTTAAGTCCAATCGACCTCAAATTTGATATCTGGACACTGTTTTGTGTACATAAGTTATATCCAATGTTAAAAAATAACAAAGCTGCTACGACTTAGATTTTGCTCGTTTTAAGGCTTCAAAATGAAAAACCGCTGGGCATGACTGGCCACAAACTGTAGTAGGTAATAGGTATAAATTTTAGAACTTCAAAATATGGCCATAATCAATGTTCATTCAATTCAATAACTATATCGGAGCTTTATTTTGCAAAGATATTTAAGAAGTGGCATGTGGCGACAAACAGCAAATGAAATAAATTCTTCTGTGAAAATATCAAAATTGTTTAAAAAAAATATGGAATAATTAACATTTCAAATATTGCTTTAAGTGTAAGTAGCAGTGGCGTGCCTAGTGTTTTGGATGAGGGCAAGCCCAAGCAGACCTAAAAAAAATTCGCATATCCGATTCATATAAAATGTGCACCTATAAAGAAAATCAATATCTAAAAATAAAATAAAAAACCACAATCCGCACCGGGATTCGAACCAGGGCCTCGTAAGCTATATTCATACCGCGCATACAATACAACTATGCCATGGAAGCGTTTAGTAACTTTGTAAAAATTAGGTACGAATTCAAAAACAATTTTGGGCCTTTGTCCTAAAGATAATATAAGTACTTATTATACCTGTATCGTCTAATGCAAGAAGAAGTAAAAATACTACAATAATAATTAAATAATTTTACCAGATTGTACCTACCTATTCCAAACACTTGTTTCGTTCGAAAAAAATATGCAAGACTAACAATACAACTTGATACATAGTCGTATTTTACGTATTAGAGCTTCCAATAAGACAATTAATTATTAGTTTTGTATACTCATCTACATACCTTTTATGTTTCTTCAAATACATTTCGCGCCTTTCGCAAACTCGTTGAAAGTTGTTGTTTTCCATCATAACCTAACAAATTTACCTTATTCTTGCCGATCAAACCTTTCACACACTACAAACTATTACGTGGAATAATTTCACTCATATTTAAATATCTCAAAAACCACGTAATAAAGAAAAATACTTCAAAATGTAACATTCACACTCATTTATCTAAATCACAGCAAATAACTGGTGTTGCCAGGTCCGCGTCAAAATTATACCGTGAAATTAATGCTGAAAATGTGACGAAAACTTGTTGATAAATAAAATGATAGTGTATTACCTTAAAAAATATAAATAGATATGTAATTATAATTATATTAATACTAAAATCCTTACATAGTCATGATAAATAAAAAAATACGCATTTACATTAGGAATATAATGCAGAACAAAAGAAACCATATTAGAGGTAACTCTTTCAATTGGCAACCCGAGGCATTAAGCCTGGATTAATTTCCAGTACTGATTGCTATAGAAACTTACTATAGCTATACATTTGTGGTAGCAGTTGGTGCGTATGCTATCCATAAGTGTGAATGAGGCAGAAATATAGCGGCAAAAAGCCAGGTAAAACCCAACGAGAGAGAGAGTGATGAGTATATTTTGTTCGCACTTAGCTGTTTTGTACTAATAATATTAAATGCGTGTATGGCGCGGGTGTGGTGGTGTGTGTGTGGGTTATATTGGTGTGTTCGATGTTGCGCTCGAGGCGAACTGGTTCAGCGAACCGTAGCGCGGGAATTTTAAGATTGTAAAGAAAATTATTTCGAAGAGTTTTGACCGTAAAATGTTGGTTATTTTTCCACATTTGGTTTTAAGTACTTAGGTAAATTATTTTAGGGCAAGCCGGGCTTTTCGGCTTCTATGGAAGGAACGCCACTGGTAAGTAGCCGCATAGTAGGAGTCACCTTGCTATATTTTTTTCTTTCCCCTCATCGTAATACCATGTTATTTGGTGACTATTCAGTTATTTTATCGCTTATTTTTATTTTATATTTAGCCCCTTTACTATACTGTACAAGGCTATGCAGCATAATTACTTTATTGGTTTTCAAAATATTTTATTTTTCATGTAAATTCGTATTTAATTTTTTTTTCCGTAATGGAAGACGATTCAAAAACTAATGTTATAAAATCGGGGGTTACAGTTTAGTGTGTGGCGGGGGACTTTATTTTATAATATCTTAACAGTATAAAACAAAGTCGCTTTCCTCTGTCTGTCCCTATTGTAGGTTATGTTGGTGAAATAATTACGGCCACAGAGGATTAGAACTTGCTTATATTAGAAAAAACAATTAAATATCCAACGTTACAAGTTGACGGGGAAAGAGGCAGAACAGAGAGAGAGAAACGTCACATTTGACAATGACATTTAAAATTACGTTTAGTTTACATAATATTAATATTTGTAACACCTATTCCCCTATGTACGCTTAGGTCTTTAAAATTACGTAACGGATTTTCATGCGTTTTTTTTATATATAGAGTGATTCCAGAGGAAGGTTTATATGTATAATACATGCATAATATAGTAGAGAAATAATTTGTATGTTCTATTGTGACCGCGAGTGCCTTTCTGACAAAAGTCGGGGAACTACTTATACTAGACGGAAAGGCGTTTCGTACCAAAGTGTCGCTGACCGACTATATTGCAAGATCTCTCGATCTGTATGTGTAACGAATACTGTTAAAAAAATTATAGTTTTTGTATATAAAGTGATTTCTATACAGGAAACCTCTTTAATGCGGGCGAAGCCGCGGGCAAAAACTAGTGTAAAGATATGACAAAGTCGTGTTAATTAAACCCTTTATAACTTGTCTAAGTCCCGAATAGCAGAATAACCATAAAAGATTTGAAGAGTTCACGAAAGTAAAAATTATGAAGATAATTTAATTTCTCATACATTTTGTACACGACGCCACTTGACATCTCTCATGCAACACTATATGAAACGGTGAAGCCATTTTTAAAAAGAAGAAGAAGAAAGTATTCTTACAAAACCATTTTATGATTATTCAAAATAGTAATGTAACGCAACATTTTTGTGCTAGCTATAAAAACATACATAAGTATAAGGTCCAAAAGAACTTAGAAATATCTCATTGAATAATTTGTAAAATTAAACAAGGTTTGAAGTTAATATTCAATAGAAACAAATATAAAATTCAGGGAACATAACCTCATAACTTTGCTTCAATTATATACAAAAACTCCAAATATCATCTAAAAATAAAGCATATTCTGCCACGCTGATTTAAAAAATAAACGACTGGAAGCCATATTTTATATTTTTTACCATATTATAACTAATTAAATTATAGGTTGTAAAAGTTTTCTTTTTTATCCACATGTGGCTCTTGTGTCGGTTTTGTACTTCCATTTACAGTTCGTAAACGTTCGCTATTTTATTAAGTAAATTTATTTTCTTGTACATTGATTTGAATCTTATTTCGCTCTCCTGAAAAACACTATTTCTGACATGTCCATATATAATAATGCACCATCGCAACAGTATTGTAATTAGAGTGACAAAGTACAGGTCGCGCTAAAAATATTTTATAATGCTGGAAACGAAGTTAACAATATTTTTCGCCTAAGCAAGGTCGAATTCGCAAATAAAAAGATCATGTAATAATCACAAGTAATTAAACAATCAAATCAGGTTATTAACGATTCATTCTGATTTTGTATTTAATTAAAATGAAAAATGAAATATTATGCCGCATCTAATATTCTTAGGTTCATGGTGTGAAATCGCTATAGTCGATGAAAGTTGTTTCCTAATTTTCACTAGATGGCGTTCAAATTTGACGTAATATTAGATGTGGAGATATGAGGAGAGTGTAGTGACGACTAGTCTTGAGGGGAAGCGAACGCGTGACGTCATTCGGGTATAGGTGGCCCTTAACAAGTCCGGGAGGACTCAAAAGCTATAATAATAAACTTGACATTCTACAAGAATGATCTACGTACACATACAAATAAAATTATGAAATCATCATATTCTTTATAAGTATTTCGGCACTAATTTTTCGGTTGTAACTTGTAAAGCTCACGAAGCTAGACAAATAAAATAAATTAATTTAGTTTTTAGTTAACGCTTCTTGATAGAGCTGCATCGAGTTAATAATCAATTAAATTTTATACCCATTAAGATATAAGTATTGGTTGTTTTGTATATTTTCTGTTGTAATCGATAGACCAGCATGGTAACTTATATACATCACGAATTATGAATGAAGATGAAACTGAATGAAACAACTTTGCAACTGCGCTTCTAGCGATTTTCTGTGTTGTCACACAGTCGTATAACCACAAATATCTTCTGCCTCAATCCGATCATTTTATCATTATAAGCAAATACTACTAACATAAAAGAGAAATAGACAAGCTACCCATTGTTGATCGCCTGTCCAAGTAGTAATACCATTCAGAGCTCCTAATTACTAAATGGTTCAATACTCTGCACTCACCCAGAGTTATGACTCTGAATTATCTGCTTAATATGTTAAGCATCATAAATCATAGTGACTACACAATTTCCTTGAAAAACAAGCATACATAAAGGTAGCTCTAGTCAGCGGTGGTTCATATCCATACTACAGCGAACGAGAAGCCCACTTAGTGTGATATTTAGTTATAATTACGTTAACGATTTAGCTTCTGGAAAGGCTAGGCTCGATTTTCAAGGGGCGGGACGCATATAACGAAAATGCTTTAACTGGGCATGAAACGGCCAACCGGGACAGATGTATGAGGGTTCAGAACCCGAAGCACAGCCTTTTATCAAAAAAAATTTGTGAGGAAACCTTTAACCTAAGAATTCTTCGTAAGAATTTCGAGGGTATGTTGAGGGCTGTTTGCCAACCGGCAGGTGAGGCAGGCTAAGGCCTATTTAAATCCTCTAAGAAGTACAGGTGACCCGTGCTCAACAGTGGGTAGTATATGAAACAGGACAGGTATTTTTAAGTGTGTTTTTCGAGTTATGATGAACTCACAAAACCTATCACGTATGTTTACCATCAAAACGTGTGTGCGTTTCACTTATCAGTGCATTGAACTTATAATGTGCACGACCACGCGATCATGTGACCCGCTAACGGCACTCCATGCAATAAATTAAGCCTCTGATTATTTATTAAATAGTGGGCAGATCGTAAACATAAAGTGCCCAAAACTCATGATGTCCTGTGTCGTGACGTCTCGACGAACTGCTTTTTTTATAACATACGAGCAGCCCGCCCAGGCTTAGCCCAGGTAGGACCTATAGCATCATATTATATGCCGAAATTTATCTTTCTGTCATAAAAAATATTTATGAAACATAGGTACACATAAACCATCCTTTTCAATCACTCCGTCCATTGGTGAAAGACATATGAAAATCCGTTCGGTAGTTTTTGAGGATTTTGTTTTACAATATGTAATTAATAATTATGTAAGGATATATCCTTAATCATAAAAACACAATAAAAAAAATATTAAAAACGAATAACAAAAAACCCGACTGCGTGAATATCTGCCATGTTTATTTAATTCATTGAAGAACTGAAAAAATAGAAACAAGATTTTAATTTGATTATTTTATTTTGGTTTTGAATAATCTTAGTTAACAGTGTACACAAACGGAGGCATAACACGCTCACTTCTCATAATTTGATTGGTGATATTAGGTAGAGCAACAAAATCTCGGAGTGAGCAGAAAAAATAATTCAATCCTACTATAATATTATAAAGGCGAAAGTTTGTAAGAATGTATGGATGTTTGGATGTATGGATGTTTGTTCCTCTTTCACGCAAAAACTACTGAACGGATTTCGATGAAATTTGGCACAGGGGTAGATCATGTCCTGGATTAACACAAAGGCTACTTTTTATCCCGGGAAAATACAAACCGGGACTTTTATCCCGGAAAAACTTTTTAATGCGGGCGGAGCCGCGGGCAAAAGCTAGTAGTGAATAAATATACGATAGCATTACTTATACACTGGTTACCAATTTTGGAGTCAGTGCCTACTTAAAATTAAACGTTGTTTTCGCATATGTATTATTTCATAAGATTTGCGAAATAAACGATGTGTGGGCCCACAAAATTTGAGGGTTGCCCTAGATTTCTCCAGGATCCAATCATCAGATCCTGACTTGGTGACTATGGTACCACTTCAGAAGTATCTCCTTTCGAAGAAAAAAGGAATTTCGAAAATCTGTCCACAATTGGCGGAGTAATCGCGTAACATACACACAAAAAAAAGAGAGCATATTCCCTCCCTAACGAATTATAAACTACTTCTGAATTATAAAATATTATAAACATAGTCCGCCGCCGTGTCGGTCTCTCTGAATGAGATAAACTCAATAACTACGGAAAGAATTTTGATGAAATTTTACTTGGAAATAGTTTGTGATCCTGGAAAGGACTGAGCCTTTTTATTATGGAAAAAGATTTAGCTAAACTTTTGTTACGGAAAATCTCTGTCACACGGTCGACCCCCCACGATCTAAGTTTCGACCCGGTATCTAAATTTTAAGATTTTTCTTTATTTTATCTTATCTACGGACAGATCCTAGGAGCTTTCGGTTCCCAGTTCATCAATCATAAGATAAGTAATTTTAGTTCAGCTAGTCGACCTACCAGTTTCACTATGACCAATGTGCTAAAACATAATTTGGATGCCGTTATACTCATTCTATGTTTACGCAACTAACGCCCACTCAAATAAAACTTAATAGCTGTGCGTCAACATTTACATAGATAAACATAAAACTGCTTTTGGTTATTCGATTCTTTAGGTGAAGGAACATGTACAGTTTTCTTTTACTTAGGGCTCGGTGATTCTTAACGTTACTTACTTAGAGCTTGTTTTTGGTACATTAATTAAATTAACTTGACTGCCTCGAAGGCGTAGTTGTATTATGGTACAACTGCAATACTGAGATCTTGGGTTCAATCCCCGGGTTGGGCAAAGTGATATTGAGTTTTCTATTCAGCATCAACTCGGAGCCTGGAATTTGTGCCCGACATAGCGATAGGCGTGCCCCCTATCACATCATGGGACGGAATAACGGCGAAAAGTCGGTGCACTAGGGCATGAGTGTGTGTGTGTGTAAATTAAATTAAATATATTTCAATCTATGAAATATTAAACATTATTTAGATTGCACAATGTTTGTTCTTCCAACGTTTTTACAACAGAAGAACTGTTAGCTGGCGGTAGCATTCACGTCGTATCCGCCCGGAGAGCGACCACCGCACACAATGTGTTAAACCCACCATACTGGCCCACGTGAGTGTGCCGCGTTCCGGCGTCAGCCTATGTATATTCGGTTCAGACAGGCCGGCACAACTGTGTCTCGTGGCGAGGTATAATCGTCTCTTGTCAGTCGGCACTCTATCTGGGTCCGACTTCACTTACCATGGTGCAGTGGTGGGACATTACGTTCTTTTTAAACTCTAGTTTTGCTCTTTTTGAAATCCATCAAAGGTTTAGAACACAAAAAAGACAATAGGTTTTTTATTTAGTTTAGAGCAGTTTTAATATACCCTCGAATAACCAAGTAGTTTGAAGTTAAGTACCTAATCATCAGCTACTTTTAAACAATCAGAATTCTAACCATCAGGAATGCACATCCCACTATAAAGAAAACGGAAAGAGCTTAGGGGTTGTTTCCACACACACCCTTTATCTAGGGTAAATTTAAAAAATATTAAAAATTACGCTGCCAATGGACAATGTAGTGACGGAACGACCCAGTATTTACCTAATGCCATAGTCACTTTAACTCTCATTAACATTAAACTCATGTAGACATAAGTGGGGGGTATTCAGTATTCTTATCACTATTGTGCGTACTCGAGATTGTCTACATTATACTTAACATTGTGTAGAGTGACGTATTAAATATCTATAGGTACAATTTCAGTTCACATTCGAAGCGGTGATCGCGATCTCCCGTTTCCGAGACAATTCACTATCCACCGCCTGTCATCTCAGAGACCGTAGATCAGAGGCTTTTCTACAATCGTTAACTAGCGTTAAATAAAAAACCGGACAAGTGTAGGTAAGGTATCTAAGATTATAAGTTCAAAAGTTCGCCAGAATGAATTAATAAACTAATCAAATTTAAAAAGTCTGGAAATTAGCTTCTTTTGTTATTAAAGTACAGATTTACAGTTTTCCGATTTCTTTTACATGTGCTGTAAGACCTTGCTTCTTACCAAATTTCATGAATCTAGGTCAACGTTAAATACCCTATAGTTTGTGATTCCCTGGAGAAAATATGCGACATAAACGGTCATATTTTTTGATCACGTTGATGTACAAGTTCGATCTTTTCACAGCTGAAAGGGATTGTAGACTCCCGAGTATTTGAAATTAATTTTAGTTTTGAAGTCTGGATCCCAACGATAAGTCTATCACTAGGAAATTATAATTGTCATTCCCAAACATAACTTTAGCGTTTACGAGTGTAAAAAGGAATCTTGGCTTCGACTCCTAAGTTACTAACGCGTAAAACCTGAGGCGTTTGAATAAGTCCTGTTACAATTTCACTATCAATTCGCTATTATTTGTATCACAATTTTGATACTCATTTTGGTATTTTACGATATTTCCTATCGTTAAGTTACGTCGAGACCCGTGATTATATAATTTTGATTCGTCCTTATTCCAGCTCATTGAGAGGTTGTCGTAACATACTTTTTCACTCTTTTCTCAGACATAATTAACCTCAATTATATTATAATCGGCTGACTGCCTGACGTCCAGCCTCTAAGCCCAAAAAATGGTGCTGAGGAAATCCGAAGAAATAGCTTTACCTGCAAATCGATCCCAAGATTTCTCAATCCACGATTATACATTGTCACTAACCACAACAAGCGATACTATAATTTAAGAAAAAAGCTAGCCTTCTTAAATTGTAACAAATGCCGCCGCTCCATTCAACATTTGCATTTCACGTTCAGTTTGTCCGATGAACTCAGTCGCCCTTACGAGTACGTTCGCAGAGGTACCGGTTACGATTTTAAGATTATGGACAGCTTAAACTTCTGTCTTTAATTGTTTAGCAATATAATTAAATAAACGTGTAGTCGGAGAAAGAATTACTGTCCAAGAGCCAGACCGCTGTTGAATTAACAGCATGTTTAGTTGTACCTAGCGTGGAACCAACTACAGCCTATTGAACTGATGTCTGGCAAACTGACCAAGTGTAACTGAATTTTCCTATTGACTTAACTTGTTAACTTGTTTGTTAAGTTCACTCAATAACTTTACTTAAAGGGAACTCCTCAGGAGGATCTATGTTTTACTGTTAAATGCTACCGCAAGTTGTCAGTTGGACCATCTGCGCCGTGAGAAGATCTTACCACGTGTATCATAAGAAAAACAAAGATATTACCCGGTAGGTCCTGTTTACGATAGCAAATAATTTTGGATTAACACTGGAATAATTTTAAAGGCAAAAATATATTATGAAATCTTCAATACTTTGACTTATATTTATCTGAGTTTGTATTTTTTCAATCACGGTATCGCCTACACATGATGAGGTTCACGCCGTGTTGATCTCCGCGCCTCTCTCATCACATCTCATCTCTATATAAGTGTCGGCAGTGGCTCGGGCCGCGGTTCCGCCGCCGCTCGCCGACGCACGCGCACGTACGTACACCTTCATTATTAACCCGTGTTTACATTGGTTTTATATTTTATCGACTACTTAACCCGTGATTGAAAAATGTGTGAAACAATGGTCTTTGATATCTATTTGAATCAATATCAATCTGAGTTTACCATTAGGAAGAAGTGAATAAGAAAGATACACTTATTTTCCAAAAACCGCAATTTATATTTCGGCGAAAAGCCGAGCTTCATCAATGGTGATGAAGTTCGGCAAATATCGGTGCAGTACTTCTATCTAATCTATTGCTATTCTACCTACCCTTTCGTGTATAAAGGCTTTAGAAATAGTAAACAAGAATTGCAGTAGCACTATTCAACTCTACATCACATTACGACCGTCTCTACATAGATAGTTGTCATTAATTCCACCCGAAGTGGTACATTTATCGTCCTCTATATCTATTATCCCGATTAATGTCACCTAGACCTTGAAACAATAACTTTGCCAACTCTCCTTAGAAACAGCGGTCATCTACCTGTACTATAGGTACCTCATTTTTACTGCATGTTCCGTCAGCAGAGCAAAAGAAACAAGATCCCTAGCTATCTGAGTGACCCCTTAGCATCGAATAATTAATCATAATGCCTAGTTGTCGTTCAATTCTGCAAGTTTTTTGTGCAGTACACCTGTGAAAAATCATGTTCTCAATAAATTAATTAAAAACATTGATGGATGGCGTACGAAAATTACGAACGTTAAATAAATTAAATTAGTACCTTATAATATTAAGTCGCTTTTTCTTGTGAAAGCACTTTGTTCACAATAATTTTCGGGATAAAAATAAACCACGTTATTGCCCATTAGTACATCATACTCTACGTTCTACCGGCATTTTTATAACCTTAAAATCCCATTTATATACGTTAATCTCTGTCCATCTCTCACACTATCCGTCCACCGCCAAAAATTTATGCCCGCGGGTACTACAGTAAATTCTCTGCAAATTGAATTATATACTCCTCTACTTGAGAGGCCCACATGTGTTCCTTAATATTACACGGCGGTGTCTGTCTGTCCAACTGTCCATTAGATATATGGAAAATCCGTGATTCACTTAGTTGGATTGAACATGCCTCAGTTTTGGGAATTTGGCTGAATCTAAATTAGTATAAATCTAAAATTAAAAGGAGGCCACTGGATTCTAGAATTTAACTAGGAAGCGGTCATACACGTGGTGATACGCCAGCTATAATTACGTGTCTTAGTGTTGCATCCCATTAAGACAGACCGACATGTACACCGGGATTCGACATCTTTCGTTATTCTTCATAAATTGACAATAGTTTACGCTCTTCTATACGTGTAGAGTAAGGTCAAAAGATATATTTTTCGTTTCATTAGGATGCTCACCTATCCATACCTAGTTGGGGAAGCCAAAATTTAATTTATAAATGTGGATAGGTTATACTTCTTACTTCACTTCGAGACATCAGACTGTCTTGTCTTTCCTTGCTCAATATTCTAAAGGATACCGAACTGGATAAGGCAATGGTTTCACTGGGTGTACACGATATGCTGTTTTGCAGAAATTTATAAATGGTTAATTGATTACAAATACTTAATAAAGTAGTGAATTTAACCATATATGTATACATGATAAGATTTGAAGAACTAGTTTGGCTATAAAATATCTAGGATACAATCTCTATTTTCATGTCAAAACCGGAATATAAACCATCAAAACGTAAACGAAAAAAATCAGACTAGTAGCACATCTACCCGCTAGTTTTGGCGCGATAAATGCGTCAGAAATATGTAAATTCATTTATACTGGTTCTGTATCCGATTGATTCCTATGCAGATTTACTGTAATTTATTTCATGACGTATTGTGGTGTTACAATATTGTGGGTGGTTCATTGAATTAAAAGATACATTTCATGTGATGTCAGAAATGTCATCGTGTGCCACATGAAGTCCACTGCTGAGCTCAGACCTTCCTTAAAGATTTCCAGACGGTTCTGTCACAAATATAAACCTACATTAATCATATTTTTAACTGCATACTTGATGCGAATATTTGCTGAAAAGAGTCTACCGATTAGTCTTTCTAGCAAATGGTTTTTCGTACCGACATTTTCGAATTCCAATCAATAAAGCTTTACGTACGGTACACCACCACCGTACAAATATTATATTGTTGATTTTATAGCTTTTGGAAATGCCTTAACAGCTCATACAATAAGCTCGGCCCGTTACTCGCGCGAAAGCTTCTTGAGTTAAGGGACCTGTCGCACCGCTGAGAGAGCGACTGGGTGCCAGGTATTTAGGTAGTCGCTGGGAAAAGTTAATTTACTAATTTCTAGCACCAAGTCGCAGTGTGCACTGTTGTGTTTCAGTTTGGAGGACATTGTAGCCAGTGTAATTATTGGACATAATGAGACATAACATCTTATGTCATAGATGACGAGCGCAGTGGAATGCCACACAATACTTAGTAGGTACCCAATGTGCGGCATGGTGTTGCTACTGTTTATGGGTAGTCGTATCACCTACCATCAGGCGAACGACATACTCGTCTCCCCATTCAATCAATGCAAAAAAATTGAAGACATTGAAGTCTGTATCTTCTATACGTTATGAGACTGAGCATCTAGCGCACTCTTAGTAAAACAATGACTTGATCCAAAATCTTTGACTTGTGGGAATCGTCACAAAAACTAACTGTATACGAGAATTTTTTTTTAAATTGGGCGGGGAACGAATATAAATTCAAACAATTTTGACCCTATTCCCAATGTTCAAAAGTCGCACTTCTTTTAGTTGTTGCAGCTTGCCTTTTAGGGTCCATATTTTGCTAAAACTTATCTAGCCAATGTGGGTTGCCCTCAGCATGGTCACTTAATTCAAAGGGTTGCGAGCGCCTTCTGCGTTCACCCTAAAGACCGGTGTGGCCAGAAAAGCCGACTCGTGTCAGGCTACTGGCAGTGGGGCCATTACAAAAAAAAATAATCATTTAGTCAAAATTTAGGATTTGGTCATTGTTTTATTAAGAGTGCGCTAGTATCTCCGAACAAGTGCAGTGCACTTTACAACTCAAATTTGTCGATGACTCCTGAGACGCTTACCAGAATTTATCTAAAAGTAATGATTTTGGGCACCTTATTTCCAATTTTTTCCATTCCGAAAGGGCCGGTACCGTTGTGGTCGCATCTCGACTCGCCCGCAGGCCGCGACCGGTTCCAACACTGCTACAGTTAGCGGTATTCTGCTCAGAAACAAATCGACTGTAACGCCTTCTGAAGCTGTCATATCGGCTTGATCGATCACATTTGTTCCGGTTCTGTAACTTGTTTTTATAGTATTTAACTGTTAATTGTCTTGACGAATCGTAACTGTAATTATAATTAATAAGTCATGCGTCTAATTTCACGATGGGGTAGGCAGATACGTCTGAGCTGTTTCACGAGTTCATTTCTATTCAATGCCGGGGAAATGCCAGTCGAAAAATGTACAGAAGTAGAGATGCTATTATTGCTAGCATTATGACTTGGGCATATCGCGAGAGTAATTAATTAAATAGAAAAAATGTGGCAATTAGGTTCTTAATTACCAGCCATTCATTCACCTACTATTTGAAATAACACACATTAATTATGATTCGAACTCTTACCACAGTACATAGCGATGTTGGAAACTGGGAGTGACGGGTAATGCGTTAACAGTTCCCGTGCAAGTGGCACCGAAGGAACCCCGTTATACCAAGCGTGTGCCAAAGTACATAATTCCTGGTCATTATACTCTTCCGGCTTGTAACGTTTAGACGCATCGGGAATATTATAATACAGTAACTTCACATTCCTCAAAAGCAACTGTTAAAAATATTGTATGAAAGTGGAAAGGGGTGTGGCTTTAACTATTTCTTTACTTGCCGGATCGACGTGGAGTTGAACCGAGATCTCTCGTCCCTCGGCTGAATAATTAGACCACTGTGACACTTATGCTTTTCGACAGTATCATGGGATGCACGTTGCCCACGTGCTGTGTGTAATATGTATTAAATTCTTTTTCGTTAATTGTTTGTGTGCGTCCCAGTATATTGTGCGAATAAATGTTTCTTTCTTTCTTTCTTCTTTCTTTCACTGTGCTGAACAGATCATGAATTACCGCCAGCGGGGACATATGTTTCTAAAAATTAATATTTTAATACGCAAGGTATATAAAATGTAAAACTGGGAAGCTCGTCCTGCTGAAGAAGGGGGGACGACCCGCAGAGTCGCCGTCGGCCTACCGGCCCATCGTGTTGCTCGACGAGGTGGCAAAGCTCTTCGAGCGCATCATCCATACCCGCCTCGTCGAGCATCTTGAGAGGGTCGGACCAAATCTGGCCGACGAGCAGTTTGGATTTAGGAGGGGACGTTCCACTGTCCACGCGATTCTGCGGGTGAAGGCACAGGCGGAGGATGCAGTGGCTAGGGGCGAAGTTGTAATTGCGGTGTCGTTGGACATATCCAACGCATTCAACTCGCTGCCCTGGCCCTGCATCCACGAGGCACTGCGGTACCACGTGGTGCCGCCCTATCTCCGGCGTCTGGTGCACGCGTATCTGTCTGACAGGCACGTGGTGTATCCGGGCGCCGATGGGTGGCACCGAAGAGCGATGTCGTGCGGTGTTCCACAGGGCTCGGTTTTGGGCCCTCTCCTGTGGAACATCGGGTACGACTGGGTGCTCCGTGGTTTCAATCTCCGGGGCGTCGGCGTGACATGTTACGCCGACGATACGCTAGTCACAGCGACTGCTGGGACCTTTCGGGATGCCGCAACTCTGGCGGCGGCGGGCACCGGCCAAGTAGTTGGTAGAATTCAACGTTTAGGGTTGAAGGTGGCCCTCGAGAAAACCGAGGCCGTGTGTTTTCACGGACCTCGGAGAGGGCCACCGGCCGGTGCCGGCATCGTCGTTGGGGGGGTGCGGATCCCCATCGGCTCTAGCATGAAGTATCTAGGTTTAGTCCTGGATAGCCGATGGCGATTCCGCACCCACTTTAAGGAGTTGAGGACGAAATTGTCCCGGGCAGCGGGCGCTCTTTCCCGCCTGCTGCCCAACCTGGAAGGTCCTGGCTTCCCTTGCCGGAGGCTGTATCACGGAGTCGTGCGGTCCATAGCCCTTTACGGCAGCCCCGTTTGGGCTGACTCCCTGGGCCGCCCCTGCATCGCCCTTCTGCGCGCCCCGCAGAGAGCTTTAGCGCAGCGGGCGGTCAGGGCGTACCGCACGGTCTCTTTCGAGGCGGCTTGCCTATTGGCCGGATTTCTGCCCTGGGACCTGGACGCCAAATCCCTTGCCGATATATTCCATTGGCGGGAGGAGGCGTTCAGTCGTGGGGAGCGTCCGGCCCTGAAGGAGGTGGAGGCCAAGAGGGCCGCCTTACGGCGAGCCGCCGTGGAGGAGTGGCGTCTCAGGCTGGAGGCCCCGTCGTGGGGGCACCGGGTCGTAGAGGCAGTGCGTCCTGTCTTTGCCGAATGGCTGGATAGGCGCCACGGAGCGGCAACATACCGCCTGACGCAGGTGCTCACCGGGCATGGCTGCTTCGGTGAGTTCCTGTTTCGGGTGGTACGGATAGAGGAGTCGGCCGTGTGTCACTATTGTGACAACTGCCCAATGGACACGGCCCAACATACGTTGGAGTGTTGTCCAGCCTGGGATGAGGAGCGCAGCGCTCTCAGAACAGTCGTCGGAGAAGACCTCTCGCTGCCGTCTGTGGTCGCTTCCATGGTCGGCGGCCGGGAGGCCTGGCAGGCGGTGGCCCACTTCTGCGAGGCGGTCCTCTCGCGGAAGGAGTGCCGAGAGGGATCGCCAGCGCAGTGGTGATCCCTCCCGCCGCCAGACGAGACGTAGGAGGCGTCGGGTGGACGACTGACCGACGTCTCCCGCCCTGTGGATTGGGGGCGTTTGGAGAATTCCACTACGGTATCCCCTGCCTGTCGTAAAAGGCGACTAATAGGGGCCTCCGGGGGTCACGGGTGGGCGGGACGTGCCGCCCACCCATTAGTCTAGCCAACTTCTGTGGCCCCCGTGATGGACATGTCCGAGGCAGCGTGTCTCACGCTGCCTCGGACACCAAAAGGTGGACACGGTACGGTGTTTCGGGGGCTTCTGAGCCCCCGCAACAGGGAAAAGGACCGCAACAGCGGTACGCGCAGGGGCGGTTGCGGACGACAACTTAGACGTGAGTCAGAGGAAGCCCGCAGCCGTCCCTAATGAGCCGAAGATGGCCATTCAAAAAAAAAAAAGGTATATAAAATGTAGCCTATAATTGTAGGGTTCTCAGCTTTAAGTAAGTATCATAATCTTTGATCTACAACACAAACGTAAAGCCAGACCGGTTTCCCACAAGTACCACCGTTTCACATAAAATTGATATAATAATAATACAACTTACAAGCGCTATATAATAATATACTGCCAACTGCTTAGCGCCGGCCTCCTCTTTGAAGTTATTTCGGGTATGTATGTTGAACCTCCGGATATTGTCTCAGCAGACCGTTCCATTCCCAGCTAGACTATCGTGGCGTTCATTGTGAAGCCAAATACATTACGCTGCAGCTTGCTGTTGCGTTTCTTGGAATAGGTGAAATGCGGGAATCCCAATGTCTGTCACTTTCTATTCATCAATCCTATTCTCAATAATTGATGACTATATATATAATCGTAATAACCGACTAAAGATTCCTTTGACATTATTGATGTTTGAGAGCATAGTTGAACACTAAACATTAAACGACTATTAATAAGCCAGTTTTCTCCTATAATAAAATACTAAAAGTAGGGTTTAACTTAAGCCCAGAATCGGATTGCCCCAGACCTACCTTGAATAACAATAGAGTATAAGAAAGATTGTTATTCTAATTTATGTAGCTTATAAGGAAAATGCAATTAGAAACTCGTAGAAAGCCCGTGGATGTGTGCCGCCTCTCGTGTGCTCCTAATTGCCCGCGATATTGGTGAAAACGATAGTTCATTATGCGTTTGAGGTTAACTGCATACTGCATCGCGCCGGTGATACTGAGCGCTTTTTTTTAACACGCTTTTATTAATATTGTCTACGCAATGCAGTTCATCAGCCTTGTATTATATACTGCCCACTCTGAGGACGGGCCTCCTCTGCTACTGAGAGGGGTTAGGACTTCGTCTATCACGCTAACCAGTACGGGTTGGCAGACTGCACATAGGTACCTTCCAATTTCTTTTTGTAGAATTCTCAGGTATGTAGGTTTCCTCACAATATTTTCCTTCACGGTTAAAGCGAACGATAATTGGTAAACAATACACACGTAACTTCGGAACGTCAGAGGAGTGTGTCTTGGGTTTTGAACGTCCGGGCATTATCTCGGCAGACCGTTCCATTCCCAACTAGGCTATCGTCCACTTATTACATTGTCTATGAAACTAACGATATGCAGTGGAGTTTAAATTTATTAAAATGTTTTGCTTACGACTATGTTGGATTAATATACGTTTCTAAAATACAAATTAGTTTAAGCTTAGGAGTAATGTTTTGTTTTTTGATAGAGCTTGCTATTCATGAAAATTGGGGATCAAATCAATAGTCACTAGGTATGTATGTAGACACTTCCAAAGTTATACTTATTTGACTCAGTGTTTTCACAAATTCATTGCCTATGGTGCTATGAAGGATGTTTTCCCAAATAAAGGGTCTCCTTTTATTTCTGTAAGTTTCAGTTTGCACTCAATTGGAAAGTGGGTAGGTATGATAAATAATTTAATATATTTTTGTTTACAGACTTAGAATAAAGATGGCGGTAAACACATTAGGTAAATTATTACTGCTGTTCGTCACTGCGCATTATGGATCAGCAGGCGATATATACAGATGTAAGTACTTATCTAAAAATATTAGATAATTCTTGGGAATTTCCGTAAAACCGGAAAATTCATAATAATATTATAGATATGGTAAACACTAAAGAAGTGGCGCCCTCAGCAGCCAATGACGCTTAGAATACCTAATATGAAAACTTTTTATACATCTTTAGGTATAGTGTAGGTACATATTATATGAATCGTCGACATGTATGTAAGCGCATGACACTAGAACGATTGCACCAAATTGAATAATTCTTTTTTTTGTGAGTTCGTTATTGTCAGGACAAAGTTTGTATAAGACGTTTTTAAAAGATCGAACAGAATTTTTTTATTTCGCAATATGAAAAATCACGAAATATCACAAGGGAGGGGGGGGGGAGTTACAAAGTTGCTATAAACATCGCGTGATTATTGGACGACCCCTAAATCCTATCATATCTATATCAAACGTGTCAATGTATGGAATTATTGATAATCCAACTGATTTGAATTTACCTGAAATGCTACATTTCCTTAGACCGGTAGACTGGAACTAGAAAAAAAAGGCGGTACGAAGCACGCCGGGTCAGCTAGTATATTATATTTAAGGAAAGTAATATGATTCAAAAACAATAGAATAATATAATTTTGTATTTTTGTGTCTAGAATTTGCCCTTACCTACTTCAAATCAGTCGGTAACCCAAAGTTCATAATATTATATCAGGATTGTTATAATTCCGTCATTAGAGTCGCTTCGACTGTACAGCTTTTCTTAACATTATTAAGTTTCAATCAATGCCCGTTGCCGCTAGATGGCACTGTACAATAACTCCTTCCAGCCGCGCGTCAGGCGCCGCCGAGCATCTTCAACGTGGGAAACGGTGAGCCGTGTCTGGGCTCGGACCGGTCCACGGGCGGCGTGTGCCTCGCGCGCAACCAGTGCAACACGCAGGGCGGGAAGGCCATCGGCTTCTGTGGCGTCTTCGCTACTTGCTGTTCGCGTAAGTTGGGTTTATTTATCAATTCACTCATAAGGCACTACAGGTATTTTAAAAACTAAATCAACTGCCAATTTTATATCTACTTCATGGAGTTTCTTTGAGCAATACCTAAGTTAAGAGCATCTGAGCGATGTGTAAATGATAAAAATCGTATGCAAAAGATATCCAGAGATATCCACCTGCAATTTTATTATTGCTGCTATATTGTGACGATTATGGTGCTTTCCCGCGACATTTCAACTGGGAATTTTCGAAGCATAAAAAACGGTATGATGTGTGATTACCTACAGATTATAATTAATGCATCAGACAGTATTCCCTATATTTTTTAAACCTATTTTAAGATGATCTGTAATTCCCAGTGAACGCGTGCGACGTCCGAACAAACACGAAGGTAGCTATGTTCATCAACCCACCGCTGAACCGAGAATCCTCAGGGCTGGAGTGCTCATACAATGTGGAGATCAACAACAACAACGTCTGCCAACTCAGAATCGACTTCGAGACTTTCAACTTGGCGCCACCTACTACGGTTAGTCTGCCTGTAGTACTCATTTAAGACCAAGGTGGTGCTGAATGTGGCAGTAGAACGGAGAGCATATTTAAATATTTTAAGATAAGATGATTAATGTTCGATGCCCTAAAGTTTACTGAAGGTCTCAAATGCGTCAGAAAAGCCGCTACGTATCTTTTTTTTCTGTAGAATACTAACCGTGCAATCGTGTTTGACACAGTCCAATGATCAATAAACCCTACCTTCTAAATTGACTAATAATAATATTATGTTCTTTTTTGTTGCAGATCGAGCCTGTAGAAAATGTGACCCAACGGCCGGGCTACACCTGCAGGAACGATATTTTCCAAGTGACTAACCTGCAAGCCAACTCTGACATGATCCCATCATTGTGCGGTGACAACAACGGGCAGCACAGTACGCAAACCTTTGTTACTTTGTAGATGTTGAGTTGTAAGACCAAGCTACGATATGAGAGTTCGGCAGAATAGATCAACAACTTCCTTCGTCTTAAGACATCGTCCAAAGGAGAGAGATTATGTCGATGACAGCTAAAATATAAGTATACACACAGACTCAAGCCTTTGATCCTGGAAGGGGTAGACAGAGGGGCAACTAATGCACCCACTTTTGGATTTCTTGCGTATTCCGGCCCGTAATGTTATGTTTGGCGAGCCTATCGCTATATCGGGCACAAATTCCAGACTCCAGGCTGGTACTGAATAGAAAAATCCAATATCACGACAAAGTGACGCCGCTGCACTTGATAGTAAGCAGAGTTAAGTTCGGATAGAATGTCGACTGACGTGAGATGATTGATTACGCCTTGCCAGTCGACACAATTTTGCCGGCCTATTTGAACTGCATATACACAGGCTGATCCCAGAACATGGCACACTTACGTGGCCTTCCACCAGCAAACATACACACTTTACACCATCACAATCACGGCGCAAGAATTTTATTTATTTCTTTAATTAGTTATACTAATAGAATAATACCTATAACGAGGTAGGTACCTCTTTCATATAATGCCTAAGTGTAATAAAACTCTTCTTTCTTAGTTATTTTAACAACTTAGAACTCATTTGTCCACAGTGTACATCCGAGTAAACGCGTCCACAAACAGCAGGTCCATCCGGATCAACTTCAAGATCGCAGATCGTAGCACGCAGCCTAGTCTGCCTCAAGCCACCTGGAAGATCAAGGTCACGCAGCTGGAGTGTTTCAACACTTTAGGGTGAGGGTATTGCATTATTTTTTTGCAATCGCATAGCTAGGGCCTAGTTATATTAGACTAGGAGTTAACGGTAGGCACTGATGTCTTTATTTAAACCAGTCCTGTATTATATATTGCCCACTGTTGAGCAAGCGTCTCTACTACTGAGGGTGATGTCTTTATTTGTGTGTTTATAAATTATATTATATTCTACCATGATAAAGTGACTTCGCTGGAACTGATCTTAATAAGAGAACAGGCCAAGCATCGGCTTGACACTTTAGGATGACACAGAAAAAATCACCATGGCCGAAATCCACCACGTGTAGGTACATTTAGTTAAAATGGATACCACATTTTAATAATTCAGTCTGAAAAATTGGTTGTGATTAATAGAAGATCTTAAGTCTATGGTCTTACGAAGATTGCAATTTTCAGAAAGTACCGCGACGGTATCTTCGAGGCGATCACATCGTCCCTGCCGTCTAGTCCATTGAGCTCGTCGGCTGACAGAGACGAGTACTTGATTGGTGAGCATTAAAATTACGGAATGAGAAGCATTATAGTATGTGATAATGTTAAACTACCTGTGGTTTGATTTTCAACACAAAGCTAAACTTTATTATGTATTTGACTGCGTGCCATCATGATAGGGAAAACAGCTAGAAAAAGAGGTGCGGGATTAGCAAGTCGTGGCTTCGCAATGTACGGGAAAAGATAAAAATAAAAACGCTTGATGAACTGTTCCGTCAAGCCATGGACAAGAAGAGGTTCAATGAACTGCCAACCTTAAGTAATGGAGAGGCACCTGAAAAAGAACTTTTCACTGCATAGTACGTCCGTATCAAGAATGAAACAATATTTATTCTCCCCAGCACCGCCCGGATGCCTGCAGTACTACCCGGACCGGTCGGGTTCGTTCGAGTCGTTTAACTACAATCGCGGTGCTGGCCCCTACATTGCCAACCTCGCTTACGCGACCTGCTTTAAGCGAACTCCTGACGTCTGCGGTGTTAAGTGAGTGCTTAAATTTCTTTTCGAGCATTTTATTTCCTAATTTATTTTTAAGTTGACCATCTTCACAACACTGGCTCTAGTCGACAATGGTAAATATAGCGTAATATCAAAATGTTAGGCAAAAAGACACGATGAGCCCGTTGACGGTTGCTAAATTATTTCGGCGCATATTATTGGAAGTACCCGTGAAAACAAAGTTTTTTTGGGTTATTCGTGCAATGAAGATAGCGTGATGTCTCAAACTGTAACCCATAACATTAATGATTGCGCAATTATCAGCCAATTTTGATGCTGTTTACAAACTGTTTAAGAAAAATATTTTTTTACAGAAAACGATTCTAACCTCACACATATTTGCAGGCTAACAGCGGCGAGTTACGATATGGCGTATCGTGAGGAGAATAACCTGTACGTAGACACGGACTGCCAGATCAACCCAGTGACGGCCGGCGTGACGCAGTCCGAGGACTACCTGTTCATCCCCGAGGCCGAGACCGCTGACGGGCTGAGAGGGTCCAAGTTCTGCGGCACCAGTGCAGCTAACCAGATTATTGCTTGTGAGTTTATGTTCAATTCTTATCTGATAGTATGGTTATTGACCATCGACAATACAGGAATCCTGGTGTTGTATGAAAGAATGGTAAATACCTGAAGCTTCATTTATAAGCTTCCGGTGATATGCTTGATCGTAAGAAATGCAACATTGTACTCTGAGCCTTTGAATCTAAGGCCTAAAGCATTAGTATTGTAGTGTACCACTTCATTATTGTGCGTACTATATAGTCTTAAAATTGTAATAAGTTCCATAAATTATGACAAACATATTTTCTTTTTATATATGTAGTTGCACGCTAACCGACTGACCGCTTCCAGCGACGCGCTCCCCACTCGTTGAAACGAGCGGGCTGCGCGGGGGCAGAGCACGGTGCGGCGGCCGACCGAACGGCCTCCGCTCACCAGTCAGAAACTTAACTTGACGCGAAGTGCATGTCGCATTGCTTACCGCTCACCCGCCAGTCGGCTTACGCGCACACTTTAAACTGCTTTGTCTATTCTTGTATTCCTTCAAATCTATTGTCTTCGCTTACTTTTCCTACTACTATCTTCAACGGACTGTACTTTCTGCCTGTGCTTTGCTTTACTCCTTCTATGAACAATATAGTACGTGACTAACGGTTTTGTGGTTTGAATTTTACGTCTACCCTAAACGAATACTCGCCCACAACCACATTGGTGACCCCGACGTGATGGTACTTAGTGGAGTCTTGTGTTATATTGGACAGAGCAAACTGACTTTCCAGCGAGGCAAACCACAAGCTCGGTTTATTAGCGTAAAATGGCGGTACCTTCACTCTGATTACATCGAGTCTTCCTCCGGCTTCTGATCCAAATTCCTTTTCTGCCATGGTGTTCAGTAAGCGGGTGTGTGTCCACCTCCAACCACACCAACAAAAGGACCACCTTTGTATTCAGAGACTTAGCCACTTGCAGTCACGTCTTTCTGCGTGACTGTACTGTCGGCGGAGCTCTGAAACCCTCCTACATGGGTCCTTACGAAGTGGTTCAGCGCGGAGATAAGATCTTCACCATAGTAGTCAATGGAAAGGCAGTGTCAGTATCGGTAGACCGCATTAAGCCGGCCTACATATTGTCCGATCCGAACGAATACACTAAAACTACTTACACACAATCCACACTCATACATCCCACACAAATAAATCTAACACCTAACCATTCAAACGTACAGAACTTACCGAAACCAGAGAATCGAACTTTTACCACTCGATCAGGACGTAGGGTGAGATTCCCAGATTTTTATCGCCCTTAACCAGGTCTCTGGAGGGGGGTGATGTAGTGTACCACTTCATTATTGTGCGTACTATATAGTCTTAAAATTGTAATAAGTTCCATAAATTATGACAAACATATTTTCTTTTTATATATGTAGTTGCACGCTAACCGACTGACCGCTTCCAGCGACGCGCTCCCCACTCGTTGAAACGAGCGGGCTGCGCGGGGGCAGAGCACGGTGCGGCGGCCGACCGAACGGCCTCCGCTCACCAGTCAGAAACTTAACTTGACGCGAAGTGCATGTCGCATTGCTTACCGCTCACCCGCCAGTCGGCTTACGCGCACACTTTAAACTGCTTTGTCTATTCTTGTATTCCTTCAAATCTATTGTCTTCGCTTACTTTTCCTACTACTATCTTCAACGGACTGTACTTTCTGCCTGTGCTTTGCTTTACTCCTTCTATGAACAATATAGTACGTGACTAACGGTTTTGTGGTTTGAATTTTACGTCTACCCTAAACGAATACTCGCCCACAACCACAGTATCAACTAATTTTTCCTCATGACACGACAAATAACATGTATTATGTCGTTATTTTAAATTAATTGTCTTGTTGACAGCCACTCCTCCCGGCCCGCTGTACGTGCACTTCCACAGCGACAACCTGGTGACGGACGACATCCCGGAGTCGGGCTACCGGTTCAACTACAACGTCCTCAACAACTGCTACCTCAAGAAATGATCTCTCCTCTAGCAATAATTTGTCCACATCAAGCGAATTGCTCGCGTTGGTATTTGGTTACACTCATCATATCTTTTCCTGCATATCTTTTTAAAGAGTTAATACAAGATACCATTTAATTTTTTTAAATATTCAGGATGTTTATTAAGGGTTTTAATTACTTGGCTTTATGAGATTAACTTATATCTTGAGATGCCAATTATGTTGAGGACGTAGTATTTATCAAGCCGCATATTTGTCAAGTAATTCGGTTGTATTGAGTTATGTTCAAACTCGGGTAAATATAAAAATGGTATAGGTAAAAGATGCGCTCAGACTATGCGAATAGCATAAGTTTTTAGATAATTCGCTTCATCTGAACAATTTAAATATAGCATTTCTTCCAATCTTATAAGCTTATCCTAGTAAATTATTTATTTTTAAATTTAGTGAACTGAAATGCATTTATAGTTTTAAGTACTTAATTATGTCAGAAATTATTTAATACCTATGAAAATAAATACATTTCAATAACATATTTTTTTATTTTTGTGATTCCCAACAAGAACATAAATAAAGTCATTACTCATCAAAAGTTCGTTTAAACATAAATTGCCACAAATCACTCTGAGGAAGTTTCCTTAGGATGACAATAGATACGGCGAAATAGTAATAAATATAGCCAACAGACACGCACATAGTCCTGAACACTCCTAGAAGATATGGACACATTCTTTGTCCAAAAAATTTTACTGGGTACGAGGTCAACATTATTTCAAAAATAATCTGTAAATAGTACAAGTTCATCCACAGGATATGACAAATAACACACATACATACTTATCTATATTTAATATTTCTATAAAAATAATATAAAACTCTGTATATATAACGTATAACCCAAAATGTACAATAAATGCGTCGTTATCCTAAATACATAATATAATCTATACCTTCAGTAATAAATAACATAGTATAGAGATACCAACTTCAACCTCCTTATACTTTTCAAATCATTCCAAGACTATAGTCCACGCAATTCCATCGCAGTGGGGACAATCATTGGGGTGCGGTCTTCAATTCGGTTTTTTTCTCTTTCTCTCTCTCATAGCATTTCATGAAATATAGAAAGAGACAAAACAGTAACAGTTCAAACACTAAAAAGTATATAAGAGAGTATTTCTTTGTCAGTCTTATTAGCTTTCTGTTCTTTAAACTATTTTATTTATTTTTGAAGGTCCCATATCGCTCGAAGACTGGTAGCAGAAAATCGTTGCACAAATTCGTTATGACGCCATCTAGTGGTGACATGGACAGACTAAAGAGAGACCAACGCCATCTAGCGTGTGTGCTTTTAACAAGTTTCAAATTAAATATTCTAAAAATATAATCACTTAAAAATTCACATTGTTAAAAAATATTATATTTCTTTAGCATTACTTGACGTACAACATTTTGCTCAACATAATTATATAACGGCAAAGTAAAAATGAGCGGTACTTGTATCACAAATTGTTTAAGAAAAGCTAATGATACGCGCGTTATATTATGCGTAATGTTGCGCTTATTGGCGCGCAATGTATAAATGAGATTCGTTTTTTTTTCAAAACTTGAGATAAACATATATTCTTATGACTAGGTAGAAATATATCGGGAGAGTCGTGAAGTATTTTTTTATATTTACACTTAACTATTACTAATTTTATGAACATAACTACAAAAAAAAATGCATTTATTTTTTTATATTTTTGACTCCATCCTGTCTTCCACGTAGAATCATACGCTTAGAAATGTCAGAACTAAAAACAAGACAGTCGAACTTTACAGTATTTGAGCCAAACATCGTTCTGGCACACCGAGCATAGGAGTAAAAACCAGCCGAAGGTAAAAAGCCAAAAGCCTGGATATAACGGAAAACAAATAACAATCCCACTAACAGAAATACGGGAAAAAATAAACCAAACACATGGCTTTTCATATTTTGATTCCTGGTTATTTTCCGTACAGTCTATTTATACAGATAGAAACTCAAATGCACCCACTCCCGTTTCGATCAGTTCAGTATTGGCGTAATACCGGTACACAGGGTAATTCCGTTGTTTAAGTATACTGGTAATCCCGACAATTTCCAAAACCGAAAACACATTCTAAAGTTTATTTTTTATACTTATACCTCCTGTAGCAATTTAGTTAAGTCGTAATATTAAAAATACGGGATTACCCCTTAATCCGGTCTTACCCCAACTAACCCTACCAAGGTTTTTTTTATTTTTATGCAGTCGTCTTGGTTTCTGTGAAGTGTCGTCATTATACCCTAGCTCCTGTAGAAGGGCGGTCCGCGGCTGACGGTGTACGTGGAGAGTGGTATCCCTTTGGTCCCGTATATCGTCTCTGGAGCGTTTTCGTAGTCCACGTCGTAGTATATCCCTGTTTGGTTCTGGGAATGAGAGGAAAATAACAATAATTACATAGGCATCGAGGAACTGCAGATCTCTCAACATCAGATAAGTTATTGTGGACCCAAGAATGCATCATCTTGTTTGAGCTCGCCATATTTTGTTTGTTTACTGGTTGTAGGTCTCTTATATGTAAGAGTCCGTCTGGGTGGGTACTACCGTAATGTCTATTTCTACCGCCAAGCAGCAATGTCCATGCACTGTTGCGTTTCGGTTTGATGGACATTGTAGCCAGTATTACTACTGGACATAATGAGATTTAACATGTGTCAAGATGACGAGCGCAGTGAAATACACACAGTGCTTTGTAACTCAAGGTAATGGATGGTATTTCTACTGTTTATGGGTGGACATATCACTTACTATCAGGCAAACGGCATGGTCGTCTCGACATTCAACGCCATATAAAAAAAACACGCTCAGTAGTCTTCATTGACCTGCGGTGCAATTCTGTAGAAAAACACAGCGTGAAGTGAGCAGACTTTGACATCTCGGGTGAGATTATGACACAAAGCCAGTGTGACGATAGAAATATTTTTTTTACAAAATCCGATTAGTATACGTGCGCTAGTGTAGTTTACACTGCGGAAGTGAGCTCTATACTGAGATCTTACAGAATATCATAGCTACTTTTATATCATTTAAATTTTCTGGTCTCTAACAACCCTAATAATTGTTGTCTGTCAAGGGATAATCATCTCTCGTCAGACAACTTACCATCTAGGGCAGTGGAGAGACCATGCCGTGCCAGGATATAAAAATACTTAAATGTTGCATACAACACATAACTGACTCGGTAGCTAGTTGTATTATGGTATGACTGTAATGCTGAGGTCTCGGGTTCGATCCCCGGGTCGGGCAAAGTGATATTGAGTTTTTCTATTTAATATCAGCTCGGAGTCTGGTATTTGTGCCCGATATGGCGATAGGCTCGCCCCCTATCACATCGTGGGACGGAATAACGGCGAAATGTGGGTGCACTAATTGCACCTCTGCCTACCCCTTCTAGGCTATCTTTCAGTTGACGGTAGCTTAGTTAGGAATGGAACGGTCTGCCGAGACAATGTCTGGAGGTTCGAAACCCAAGGCACACACCTTTTGAGTTTTCAAAGTTACTTGTGTATTGTTTATCAATTATCGTTCGCTTTAACGGTGAAGGAAAACATCGTGAGGAAACCCGCATACCTAAGAAGCTCTTAATAAGAATTTCGAAGGTATGTGAAGTCTGCCAACCCGCACTAGGCCAGCGTGGTGGACTAAGGCCTAAACCCCCTCAGTAGAGGAAGCCCGTGCTCAGCAGTGGGCAGTATATAATATAGGGCTGATTGCATGCCATTGCATTGCTACCTCTTCGGGGATAAAAGGCGTTATGAGTGTGTGTATGTTGCATACAATAAAATGAGGTGTTTTAGTAAGGTTCGATGCTTTAGGGAGGCAATAATAACGTATAGTACTGACATGCATACTCCTGGCGCGTGACTTGGGCCTCGGCACGAGCAGGTCGGCGCGCTCCTGCACGTGACTCGACGCCTCAGAGCTGCTCGACTCCATGTGACCTACATAACCTAAAGCAATAATGATGTGTATGGTACTCACATGCATACTCCTGGCGCGTGACTTGGGCCTCGGCACGAGCAGGTCGGCGCGCTCCTGCACGTGACTCGACGCCTCAGAGCTGCTCGACTCCATGTGACCTACATAACCTAAAGCAATAATGATGTGTATGGTACTCACATGCATACTCCTGGCGCGTGACTTGGGCCTCGGCACGAGCAGGTCGGCGCGCTCCTGCACGTGACTCGACGCCTCAGAGCTGCTCGACTCCATGTGACCTACATAACCTAAAGCAATAATGATGTGTATGGTACTCACATGCATACTCCTGGCGCGTGACTTGGGCCTCGGCACGAGCAGGTCGGCGCGCTCCTGCACGTGACTCGACGCCTCAGAGCTGCTCGACTCCATGTGACCTACATAACCTAAAGCAATAATGATGTGTATGGTACTCACATGCATACTCCTGGCGCGTGACTTGGGCCTCGGCACGAGCAGGTCGGCGCGCTCCTGCACGTGACTCGACGCCTCAGAGCTGCTCGACTCCATGTGACCTACATAACCTAAAGCAATAATGATGTGTATGGTACTCACATGCATACTCCTGGCGCGTGACTTGGGCCTCGGCACGAGCAGGTCGGCGCGCTCCTGCACGTGACTCGACGCCTCAGAGCTGCTCGACTCCATGTGACCTACATAACCTAAAGCAATAATGATGTGTATGGTACTCACATGCATACTCCTGGCGCGTGACTTGGGCCTCGGCACGAGCAGGTCGGCGCGCTCCTGCACGTGACTCGACGCCTCAGAGCTGCTCGACTCCATGTGACCTACATAACCTAAAGCAATAATGATGTGTATGGTACTCACATGCATACTCCTGGCGCGTGACTTGGGCCTCGGCACGAGCAGGTCGGCGCGCTCCTGCACGTGACTCGACGCCTCAGAGCTGCTCGACTCCATGTGACCTACATAACCTAAAGTAATAATGATGTGTATGGTACTCACATGCATACTCCTGGCGCGTGACTTGGGCCTCGGCACGAGCAGGTCGGCGCGCTCCTGCACGTGACTCGACGCCTCAGAGCTGCTCGACTCCATGTGACCTACATAACCTAAAGCAATAATGATGTGTATGGTACTCACATGCATACTCCTGGCGCGTGACTTGGGCCTCGGCACGAGCAGGTCGGCGCGCTCCTGCACGTGACTCGACGCCTCAGAGCTGCTCGACTCCATGTGACCTACATAACCTAAAGCAATAATGATGTGTATGGTACTCACATGCATACTCCTGGCGCGTGACTTGGGCCTCGGCACGAGCAGGTCGGCGCGCTCCTGCACGTGACTCGACGCCTCAGAGCTGCTCGACTCCATGTGACCTACATAACCTAAAGCAATAACAAATCTTAGAAGGCGACAAAAATTATCATAGTCAACTCAAGGTCAGACTGTAAGTCAACACAAAATGTTTCAGAATACGCGAAAGATATTGATAGTATGTTCAAAAATAATAATATGTTGTTAGCTTTAAATATTTTGTGAGGGTATTTTTGATATATTGGCCAGTTATGAAAACCAGCCGAGATATATAACTAGTAGTGGAAGTGCCAGTTGGGTTATTAAAAGGGTGCCGTATTAATGTACACTTTCATTCGCGCTTTTTCGGTTTAAGTCTTGGCTTAGTCGTAGCCTCAGTTGCATTTGATCATCGACTCTCATACCGGTCGGTTAATTGATTATTATCAATTAAGAAAAATAATAAGATTTTTTATTTTTTGAAATCAAAATCGCTTCACTTTGTTATAATAATATTGTAATGTTTATAACAAAACCTCAGACTTTGAGCACCTAATGTACTTGCAGCTTATATAGCACCGGCTCCTTGTATATATCATAGGCTTGATATACTTTTAATGTCTTATATAGTTTGCACGTCTTATATACTTCTGGCACGTTACTTGTAGCCTCTTATATAATTCATACGCTTTAGCCACTTCCTGGATAGTTTTAGTAATGTATTTTCGGATGGTGGAGTTATAATCAGACTCCTGTTGCCTGCCTGTTATATTTACAAATGACTTTTTAATAGGGTAGTTGACTACTTTTCTTTAAATACATTTATCAAACACTAATTATGTCTTCTATAATCTAGAGGAAAAAGAAGTTTTTAAATAAAATAAATAAATAAATAAAATAACGCTGCGTGCGTGCGAATGAGATGGCGCGATATCCCCCTACGCCCCCACTTTTGCTGACAACAATATTTCAAATATTAATAACTGCTTTAGTTGTCAAGCAATTTTGATTCTGATTTAACAGAAGAATTTATTTTTCGTATTATTTTCTGTTACATACAAAATAATGTACCAAATCAAACATAGGAAACTACCCTATTACAGTAATAGTTGTGTACTGACCGTAGAGGTTGTGTTGTGAGGCGGCGGTGTTGGCACGCGAGGCGACCGAGTGAGGATTACCGTGCAGACCCATCCTGCACACATCACATCATATTAACCACATCCTGATATCATGACACATGAAACATAACCGATTAAAATTTTGAGATAAATACAAAAAAAATACATATACATTGTGTAAATATTTTTGGACGTTAGATTAGTCTTAGATACAGACTTATACGTGGTTTTAAACAAGATGTAATTTCGGTAAGTTTTCACTGTTAATTGACTGTTATTAAATAATATTAAAATTTCCGTCAGTGTAACAATTGAAGTGAACTGGAAACAGAGGCGGCGTAAGGCGTGAGTGGCCAAGACCACCCACTGCCTAGCAGTACCAGAGGCCTTACACTTTTGAGTCTAGTACTGCTTCAAATCATGGATACTACATCAGCTAGAAAGAAACATTGAGTAATGATTTGACTCATCGTAAAACAAGAAGTAGAATCTTTGGTGTGCGTGCAATCATTTGGTAATAACTTGTACACAAAAGTGACTACCTTGGTTGCGTAGTTGTATTACAGTACAACTGCAATGCTGAGGTTTCGGGTTCGATCCCCAGGTCAGGCAAAGTGATATTGGAATTTTCTATCCTATATCAGCCCGAAGTCTGGATTTTGTGCCCGATATGGCGATAGGCTCGCCCCCTATCACATAGGATGGAATACGCACGACGAAAAGTGGTTACAAATGCGTCTCTACCTACCCCTTCGGGGACAAAAAGGCATGTGTGTGTGTAGTACACAAAAGCTATAAATTGTTGACGATTAGTTGTGGCTCGCTCCCTATCACATTATGGGACGGAATTATGGCGAAAGTGTGTGCACTAGTTGCGCCACTGTCCACCCCTTCGGGGATAACAGGCTTGAGTGTATGTACGTATGTATGTATGTACGTATGTATGTATGTACGTATGTATGTATGTACGTATGTATGTATGTAGTTGTGTGAGCGTGTAGTAACCTGGGTAGCGGCACGGGCGGCAGGGTCGGGTACGCGCCGAACATCGCCGAGGACGGACGCGTCGACATCGTCTGCGCGTCCGGCTGAACAAACACAAACAGTTCAATGTAATTAACCAACTTACAAAACATAATTATTAAAATATAGTCACCGACCATACGCGAGGGCAGGTAAACATCATATACACAATCATTTATTCAACTATTATTTTTAGGACCTTTTAATTCTGCCAGTCTAATCAATGTAATAAGGAGATAACAGAAAGTTGTCACAGAAAAAATATGAAAACGGGATGAAGGTACTAGAAGTACTTAGTAATATATGCCTTATTACGCCCATCCTGTCGCCTCATAGTGGGCAAAATCTAAAGTATACACTTTTTAATCTGTAGCCACATTTGCCACTAACACCAGTAGTCTTTGGTCAATGCAGTGAATAGACGTAAGTTTATGGCATAGATTATAGAAGTAAGGTTTATGGCCATCTCATTCTACGTCTAGTAAAAGTAGTGTGTTTTATTATCTTTATGTCTAGTAACATTTAATGTATTTAAAAACATTTCATCATCATCATCATCATCATCATCATCAGCCTTTATCAGTCCACTGCTGGACATAGGCCTCCCCTAATGAGCGCCATAGCGCCCTGTCTTCAGCTTGCCGCATCCAGCATCTGCCTGCAGTCTTTTGCAGATCGTCATCCCACCTGGCCGGAGGGCGTCCTACACTACGTTTGCCCAGTCGCGGTCTCCACTCAAGAACACGTTTACCCCAGCGGTTGTCGGTTCTTCGCGAGATATGGCCAGCCCACTGCCACTTCAGCTTGCTAATTATTTGAGCTATGTCGATAACTTTGGTTCTCTGTCGGATGTATTCGTTGCGAATCCTATCCTTCAGAGAAACTCCGAGCATAGCTCTCTCCATAGCCCGCTGAGCGACTTTAAACTGGTGGACCAACCCTACCGTGAGTGTCCATGTCTCGGCTCCGTAGGTCATGACGGGTAGGACGCACTGATTGAAAACTTTCGTTTTCAAACATTGCGGTATGGATGACGAAAAGACTCGACGTAGTTTTCCAAACGCTGCCCAGCCCAGCTGGATCCTCCTCTTGGCCTCCTTCTCAAAATTGTTTTTACCCAACTGCAGAATCTGCCCGAGGTAAGTATACTCGGAAACAATTTCAAGAAGGTGGTCATGTACGACCACCGGTCCTGGCTCAATGTGGCCATTGATCATGACTTTGGTTTTATCCAAATTCATGCCAAGACCGATGCGTCGCGAGGCTGAAGCTAGGCCGTCCAGCATCCGGTTCAGCTCCTCCAGTGACTCCGCCATTAAGACTATGTCATCTGCGAATCGAAGATGTGAGATGTGATCGCCGTTTATGTTAATGCCCATACCTTTCCAGTCCAGCGTCTTAAACATATCTTCCAACGCGCTAGTGAACAGTTTCGGCGATATCACATCACCCTGTCTCACTCCCCTGCGCAATTGGATGGGTTTAGACTGCTGGCCCTGTACTTGGACACTCATGGTGGCGGCGTTATAGAGGCATCTCAACACCTCGATATAACGATAGTCTACTTGGCATCGCTGTAAGGATTCCAGAACAGCCCAGGTTTCGACAGAGTCAAAGGCTTTCTCATAGTCCACAAAGGCCAGACACAGGGGCTGATTATACTCTTCGGACTTCTGTATAATCTGCCTCACTGTGTGAATGTGGTCTATGGTGCCATATCCTCCGCGGAACCCGGCCTGTTCCGGTGGCTGGAACTCGTCGAGTCTCCTGGCTAGACGGTTCGTAACTACGCGTGAGAACAGCTTATAGACGTGGCTCAGGAGTGTGATGGGTCTGTAGTTTTTAAGAAGGGTTTTATCTCCCTTCTTAAAAAAGAGCACAACCAAACTCCTGCTCCACGCCTTTGGAGTTCTCCCACTGTGAAGGACGGAATTGAAGAGGTTCTTTAGCTCCTGTATAATAGGGGCTCCTCCTGCCTTCAGAAGCTCTGAAGTAATTCCGTCCTCACCTGGGGCTTTTCCATTTTTAAGCTGCCTCAGAGCTAGCACGATCTCGTCTTGACTGATGTCAGGCAGTTCGTCACTGTAGTGGCGCGTCAGGGTGGCTCTGGAATCATAGTCTTCTCGTTGAGGAGGAGGGGCATGTGCAGCGTACAAACGGCCGTAGAAATCCTCTATCTCTGCAGAGATCTCCGGTTTCGACAATACGGTCCTCCCATCGTGCGTTTTAAGCTTCGTCAGGTGGCTCCTGCCAAGCTGCTGAGTGAATACTTTGGACCCTCGGTTTCGCTCTATCGCCTCTTCAATGAGGCGAGTGTTGGAGCTCCGAAGGTCGCGCCGTACCATCTTCGCAATTTGCTTATTCAGGTTTGACCTCTCTGACGAAGTCGCTTGGGTGGTTTCCCGTCTTTTTGTCATCAGCCCGAGAGTCTCATCCGAGAGTTTAGACTTCTTACCCGTACGCTGCTTTTGGCAGAACTTGATGCCCTCGGCCCTCAACGTTTCGACCAGATTGTGTAGGGTCTCGTCAGCGTCATCAGTGGGTTCTAAGGCAACAAATCTATTCCCGAGAAGCTGCTGAAACTTCTCGGTGCCCGCCATGATTTGGATTGGGTTAGGTCGGAGCGTGGACTTCATCAGACGGTTTCTCTCAAGCTTCAAATTAATATTCAGAGAGCCCCGGAGAAGTCGGTGATCGGATCCGGTATTGAACCTGTTGATCACTGAGACATCTCTGAATATGTGCTTACTATCCGTCATGATGAAGTCGATCTCATTTTTTGTCACAGTGTCGGGGCTTTGCCATGTCCACTTCCTCTGAGGTTTTTTCTTGAAGAAAGAGTTCATCAAGAATAACTCCTCTTTCTCAAGGAAGTTGACAAGCATTTGCCCCCTGTGATTCCTGAGTCCATAACCATGCGGGCCTATTCGGGATTCGTTGCCACTCCGGGTTCCCACCTTGCCGTTAAAGTCCCCCATAACAACGTTGAAGTGAGCCTTAGTGGTGTTGTGTAAGGCTTTGGATATGTATGTATGTATGTATGATATGTAAAAACATTTATCCTCCCAAAATAATAATTGTTTCATAGTTTACATTTCTGGTATAAGTAAACAAAGTGTATTACGTGTGTGGAGGTACTTACAGCATAGTGGTTGGCCTGCACCATCGCCTCGGCGATCTGAGCCCAGCGCATGCGCTCCTCCAGGGTCACCTGGGGGGGGACACCATTCCTTACTACTCTAAATATTAATATGCGAAGAAAAGCTTTCTCCCCCTTTTTAAGTAGACGGAGAGAATGTGAAATTTGACAACATTCATGTCATGTGATTCAAGTCCATATTATAGAGGAAGAGTCGAATTTCAACCAGTGAGCGACCACTAGTTTCAACAAATTGGTAGTTAAGGTTTACTGGTTTATTTATCCTATTTATTCAGCAGTTTTGAAATTTGTGTCATCATAAAATCGACCTCACTTTTTATAGGACCTAAATAATAGACTATTAATGTAAGCGTTATTACAAGAGTGATGTTGAGCATTGGTGTAAAGTCATTTTCCAGTGGGGGTTAGGGGGGGGCAGTGTTCTAGGCTTAATGATAAAATTACTTTTGATTTTATATTTTATAGAATCCTGAAAAAGAAACAGTCGAAAGCGGGATTTGAACCCACGACCTCCGGCGAACCGTGCCGTTGCTCTACCAATTGAGCTATTCCGACCTCGCTTTCGATTGCCAATTTCAGGATCCGTACTTAATTCTCTTAAAGGAGATGACTAGCGACATCTGTTAGCAGTTATTACAACTACTAACTCAGCATTACCCCTTTACAGGAGTAAGTAAACCGAAACGAGTCGCTAAACTTTTTTTCTAATTTTATATTATGATTTTTTTTTTTTTTTAAGAGAATTAAGTACGGATCCTGAAATTGGCAATCGAAAGCGAGGTCGGAATAGCTCAATTGGAAGAGCAACGGCACGGTTCGCCGGAGGTCGTGGGTTCAAATCCCGCTTTCGACTGTTTCTTTTTCAGGATTCTATAAAAATATAAAATCATTAACCAGGCACTACATGGCCATTGACATGTATAAAAAATCATAATATAAAATTAAAATTACTTTTGAGTGCTTTTAAATATGAAAATTTAGTTCCTTTAAAAATATATTGTGGGCACTAAGCAGTTCTGGAGTAGCCACTCCCTCCCCCCTCTATATAGGGCTATAATGTAGACCGTACATTATTGTAGTTATAGAACCTCGTGTTACCTGGTACGGCGGCTGCCCCACTGGTGGAGTTTTGATGGTGTTGGCTGCCATGTAGTTGAACACCGGCGAGCCCATGCCCACGGCCTTCTGTTCGCGGGACCACTTGCGGCTGCAATACAGTTACTATTATCGTACAAGGTAGAGATTATTAAATTAGCTTTATTTATTGTTGAAGGGGAAAATATTGACTATTCTGGCTTGTATTTTTTTATGCCTATTAGGATGCTTCGTTCTCAGGATTTTGATTTGTACTTGTGGTGATGAGTGACTTAGAAGACTTCGGTACACAGCCTCACTCCTCACGTTCTGCATCCTGTAGACCATTTTTTAGAGTGGAGAGCGTGCCGCCTTAGGGAGACAAACGTAATTTAAAAGGGGGTGTGGGCCTAGGGCAAGAGATAGATTTTGTAATTTGTATCCTTGGGAAACAGTATTTACTTTTACTTGGATAACATGTTCTCTATGTTCTTTGTGGTATTTCCTGAAAATCCTACTTAAAACTGTTTACATAAAATTTCGTCATGATTAGTTGAGTAGTTAAACTAGTTAATTTATTTTCACAACATTAATTAGCATACTAAGTGATACTCTGGCTTCCTTTTCCTTACGTCAAAGTGAAGGGGAGCGTGGGGATTTCTCTTTTAGGCAGTACGGTAGCGTGGCAAAAAATACTTGAGGAATCGCTGCACTAGCGCCTATAACACAGCAGTGTCTGTATCAGGCGCGAGGAGTGTGTGTGGAGTGTGGTGTAGTGTATAGTGTAGTACCCTGCAGAACACCTACACAGTGTGTGTGGTGTAGTTAGTGTGTAGTCGTTTGTACTGTAAATTATGCATGCTGAAGTTTACTGTAAGTGGAGAAACACTGCTAACTTATACCGTAATATTGCAATATGTAAAACAAAGTATATTATGTGTATTCTCTGTAGTACATACATACATACATATACACTCACGCCTGTTATCCCCGAAGGGGTAGGCAGAGGCGCAACTAGTGCACCCATTTTTCGCCATTATTCCGTCCCATGATATGATAGGGGGCGAGCCTATCGCCATATCGGGCACAAATTCTAAACTCCGAGCTGATACTGAATAGAAAAACTCAATACCACTTTGCCCGACCCGGGGATCGAACCCGAGACCTCAGCTTTGCAGTCGTACTGTAATACAACTACGCCACCGAGGCAGTTCTCTGTAAATAAGTAGTGTGTGTATGGTGTGTACCTCCAGGAGAGCAGCGCGGCGAGTGTGAGTGCGATGACGAGCGCCGCCGCCACACACGCGCCCGCCGCCGCGCCCACCACCGACCCGTCCGTCTCACACACAGACCCGTAGTACCCTGCAGAACACCTGCACGGGGGGGGACAACATTACTACTCACTACTTACCACACATCTACTGGTGGTCTCTCATATGTTAGAGGTCACTTTGGGTGGGTACCACCGCCAAGCAGCAGTGTGTATGCACTGTTGTATTTCAGTTTAAAGGAAATGAGTCATAACATATTATGTCTCAGCCCTCAGGATGACGAGCGCAGTGGAATGCTACACAGTACTTTGTACTCAATGTGCTGAATGGTATTGCTACTGTTTATGAGTAGTCGTATCGCTTACCATCAAACGAACGGTAGGCTCGTTTCGTCATTCAATGCCATATGTTAAACGCCGAGGTACTTAACATTAATTTGAGCTGGATTACTTGATTAAAAACACCAATAACTAGATAAAATTGGGGATTTATTTATTACTAGCTTTTGCCCGCGGTTCCGCCCGCCTTAAAAAGTTTTTCCGGGATAAAAGTCCCGCTTTATGTTTTCCCGGGATAAAAAGTACCCTATATGTTAATCCAAGACATGACCTACCCGTGTGCCAAGTTTCATCGAAATCCGTTCAGTAGTTTTTGCGTGAAAGAGGAACAAACATCCATACATCCAAACATCCATACATTCTTACAAACTTTCGCCTTTATAATATTAGTAGGAAGAAACGATACAAAAAAAGATATATGATACAGCGATGCGCTAAAGAGGCATGCACCCGGCTGGGCATAGTATCCGCCGCGAACCGTAGACGTATCTTGATGACTTGCTGTAATCTGGATTTTTTGCAGACTTCTTTCAGTTGGCTTTCAGTGTTGTTTCAGTTTTCCAGAAGTAATGGATATTTATTTTTATCATAGAGTAATTTCCTATATTTTGTACATTATTTTATATGTAAAAGAAAATAATACGAAAAAGAAATCCTTCGGTGAAATCAGCCTTAAAATTGGTAGAAAAATAAAATGGTTACTTATTCATATTTGAAATATTGTTGTGAGAAAAAATAGGGACGTGATAGGGGCGCGCGCGTGATATCAGACGCACGCAGCGTTATGGCCGGTGACACCCGATGACGTCACAGTCTGATATTACTGCTATTTGACAATTACATCTTCCACCAAATTTTAAACTCTTAGTGTTGCGCCAATTTTCAAAATTATTTTTCGTTTATATTTAGCATCACATATATTTTTGATAAATGTATAACAAAGTAGTCCCTATTCTTTAAAATCAGCATTGATGGCACTAGCGCCGTATAGAAAGCGCTATAAATCTGTAAAATATTTTAGGCGAAGCCGCGAGCAGCACCTAGTATAAAGTATAAAATACATACGTGCAGTAGGGCTGTCCGTTGTGGTACTTGCAGACTCCGCGGTCGCTACAGTACGTGGCGGCACATGCGCGACACCGCCGCCCCGCACCACCCCCACCCGACCCCGCAGACGGGTCCAGGGTCCATGATGGACATGCGCATCTGGAAACATACCACAAAGAACATACATACCAACCGCCACAACGTGCTGTCTGACACCACCAAGGCCTTGACTCTAAATACAGCCTTTTTTTCATCTTCTTGCATTAGGGACGGCTGCGGACTGAAGTATCTACGTTGTCGTCCGCAACCGCCCCGCGGTGCCGCTTACTGCAGCCCGTCTCGTCTTGTGGTGGGGCACACATGTTATCTTCTGGCGGACAGCACCCCCCCCCCCCATTAGTCACCTCCGACAGGTTGGGGATGCCGTACTAAATTCTGCAAACGCCCTCAAACCACAAGGTAAATTCAGTACAACCTGGTCTAATCGCATCGCATTTGAGGTGGACCAGATAATCTTGGGTTCAAATCCTAGCTCACTCAAATAATACCGGTTTTGTCAACATAAACTACAGTGCTCTCACATTTCACATTCAGAGTCATATAACTTTCACAGAAGAAACCATGGTTGTCCCTGTGCAGAAGATGGCCACCGCGAAATTTCGGTTGGTATACCAGTTTAGGGCGTATTTAGTGTTAGAAGCTAGACTGGCGCGACGGTCCACAACACTAAGTACTAAAGTTGGTGACCCGGATATAACCGTCCAGTCGCTTCTGAAACTGGTCGGTAGGTAGTGATAATAGTACTTTCATAAAAAAGAAGAATGCGACTTACTTGAAGCCGCCCCAGGTGTTGGTGCAGGAGGCCAGTTCGTGGCAGTCGTTTAGTTCCGGGGACGAACACTCATCAACGTCTGTAAAATAAAAAAAAATATCATGTGTCAGTTGATTTTAAGGAATGTAAATAGTAAATCCTCTTTGAGGGAGGCCTATGTTCAGCAGTGCACATCATGTGGCTGATGATGATGAAATAGTAAATAGCACAATAGTTTAGGATGCATGTGTAAGGACGTCGTACCGGTGAGCGGCAACACGCTGCCGGCGGGCTCGAGGACCCACAGGGCGGAGGCGCCCACGTTGTTGGACCTCCGCCGCAGCACCCCCACCACGTGCTTCTGGATCTCACTCGCCACCGCAGGACGCAGCGTCTCCGCCGTCTCCGCCATCTGCACCACACAACACACTTCAACTGGGAATAATAACCCTTTCAAGATAACTACCATAAAACAACTTTAGTTTAATGCAGCAGTTTCTAAAGACAATATAATTCCAGATCTTCAAAACAAAATCTTGTGTGTCTATACTGAAAGTCAGCAATGCATTGTCAATTTCCCTTACATCTTCATGATCGATTTGACTATTTATGAGACTATTCATCAGAGTTGTGATGTTACCAGTATGGTGTAGTTGACGAACACGCCGTCGTGTTGTCGGTCGCCGCGGTGGAGGCTGTTGACGGCGCCCTGCACGAAGTCGTCCGAGAACGGAGTCATCGAAAACGCTGAATCGATCTGAAAATATACATCAGTCACATCATCCGCACTCATTCAGCATTATCATCCACTACACAACATAGGATTTCCAGGCCGAACCGTTAGAAATGGCCTTCACCCAGCGAGTTCCTGCGGTCTTTATCAGGTCATCTATTCAGCTTGTACTTGGTCTAGTATTTATCTTATTTTTAAATGTTTTGGTTAAATTCGAAAATACCAAACTAGAAACCATAGCATTTTTTTTGCTATTGGAACAGGGACGGTATTTGCATTATCAAGAAGTAAAAAAATAATTAGGAAGCTTTGTTGTTGCATTTGGCGTGTAGAGTGCGAATGCTGAAGTACCAAAATAAATCCCATTTTTTGCCAAAAAGCCTGACACAAACGATCTCTCTAGAATTTGACAGTCAGATGATTCTTCATCAATAAATAACCCACTAAGGACTCAACCTTTGGCAAAATATTAATTTACAGGTACTCTTACCGCTCTGACAGCTTCAAAGCTGAGCTGTTGGTATGGCTCCGAGTCCTTGTCAGCCAATTTGGCATCCCACGCCACCTGTCAATTGAAGAAATTATTAGCTACGCTGTATGTAGCGCTGCTAAGAAATGTACTTTTATTTTTAATTGAGAATTTGGTTTGCCAAATTCCAAATACGCTTGTGTCATTCTGAGTGCTCATGACAATTTCTGTCTTGGTCTGCAAGTTCGTCTATTGCTTGATCAGATGCCACTGCGGTTACACGTCTGTATTCGAAAAACTTAACTTCGGAAGCATCATCCCGAACTGCATAAAGACCTCATGACGTTCTATAAAAGTTAAACTTAGGGTGTTGTTCCTGATGATCCTTAAAAGGCAATTCAAATGTTAAAATGTTGACTAACGTTAAGACTACGTGAATTCAGTTAAATTAATTAATGTTGTATACCTTTCTATCATAGATCCTGTCGACCCTGAGGTTGAGTATGAGCGCCACCACGCGGCGGCACGGGTCGCGGTGCACTCTTCTTGCGTATCCTGGCCGGCACTGGCAGGAGGATATTCCTGCATGCAACACATCTAACTAAATTTCTTTATTCATTATGCGGTTTGAAGAGTAGCTGGAATCTCAAGTTTTCCAGTAAAGTAAACGGCACAAGTCATGAGCACAGATAAACAGTGGTGAGGGCGAGCGCGCCAATATACAAATTGTACGAAAGTATAATATAGTAGCCGCATGGCGTATGTAGGCCAATAGGCAACGAGTATCAACTGAAGAACCAATCACGTTTCACATCGACACGTTGGACGTCACTTACAAGTTCTTATACGAGTTCGATGCTCCCATATGAATTGTGAGTGGAAAATAAACATTTAATACTTTTGCCACTAATTCTGATCTTTTATCCTTCAATTCCATATAAAGAGTATTTATACACATTGGGCATTGTAATGCCTTCATTTTACATTCAAAGAGAATATAAACACTTGTTTACATTAACCACAGAACATTAATACTCTCACTAGATTTACCATTCTCCACTAAATCCGGTTCCGGTAGCTTAGTATTACTTTATTGTTTATCTATGGCCGTTATAGTCCCCGTAGTTAGAAATATCCTATCCAAAAGAGCATCAATAATTTATGATTCCTTTAATTTTTTTTTTATCTCACCTGTATTCTTAACTTTTCGTCTTGCATTGAATAGTTCTTTGTCTCTATTCGCTATTGTTTAATCATGCTTAGGCTTTAACTATCATGCTTTATTCGTCATCTTTTAGATCTAAAAATATCATTAATTTTCATACTTTGATCACTTTGAGTATCAACTTTTCATATTGCACTTCAGGCCGGAACTTGTTATTGATCCTGTTAGGAAATAGTCAAATCTGAAGTTATGCTTTTTGACTTCCGTGTAACTCTATCTACATAAAGACATTGGCAAAATCACCGCTGCAACGGTGGAGCCATAACCTTAAAGAAGAAGAAGAAGAAGACGTTGGACGTCAAACCGACCAATCACGAGTGTGGTTACGACTCGTGCCTCTATCTGCACCATTACTCACCCGCCTCGGTTCTACATTTCTCGTTCTGCGACTGATCGCACGTGGAGTCGTCGCCGACTATGCACGTATCTATCCTGGAAACAGTAAGTTAATACCATAAGTGGACTTTTTTAACCACTAAATGATGATACATTATAATATGAGAACGATGATCTGCGCAGTGCTCATCTCTTTCATACCTGACAGCGGGCGTCGGTCTGACGTACTGGTGCGGGCGGTGCAGCGGCGGCGGCGCGGGTCGCCTTACTGGAGCTACGGGTTCATCATCTGCTGGGATCGCCACGCCTGTGCCCAGCTGTGGGCTGGGTGGGCTGTGAGAGCTGTGTGGGGGACGGTGAGATGGAGCAGCTACTGGTGGCGCTGGAAATCAAAATAATTATATTAGTAACCATGATATACAGTGGCGATCTAAACTGAAGGCTTTGAAGAGAGCAAAACAATAAGATGCTTTGTTGGTTTGAAGTGAGGGGACCTAAAAAAGATCCTGCTATCCCACCGCGGCGGGCCGTGGGCGGTTACCTCCTACGACTGACGAGAGATCATCTGTCAGTCGACCCTCAGCCTGGACCCTCCTACTTACCCTCAGGTGCGGTGGAGTCACATTGCCGTGACCATATAAATGAATGTCTCACCAGAGTGGTGTGGTGGCGTGTGCACACGCGTGGGCCGCGCGGTGGTGGGCGTGGAGCTGTCGAACAGGTTGAGGTAGGTGCGCTTTCCGTCGATGGACACGAAGCCTTGCTCTCCTGATGGAGACACGATGATGTCGTCATGTTCGCCAGGCGACGCAGGGTTTATGTGTTCGATGTGAACTGAGGAGGAAAATGTAGTCTTAATGAGTTGGTGGAAGGTACCGGATCAGCGCGGGTTGGATGAAATGGCGGCAGGGTGACCTGCCGCCATGCCTGTGAAGGCACAATTTGCGATCCACGGATGCCTCTAAAACTAAAAGCCAAAATATACAAATCCGTGATAAGACCTGTTGTCCTGTATGGATCAGAATGCTGGGCCCTAAAGAAGACGGATGAAAGAAGATTACACGCAGCAGAGATGAGAATGTTGAGATGGATGTGTGGAGCGATGAGAATGGATAAAGTGAGGAATGAGTATATTAGAGAGAGTTTGAAAATGGCACCAGTGATAGAAAAGTTGAAACGAAATCGTCTGTCTTGGTATGGACATGTGAGGAGAAGGGATGAAAGGCATGTAACCCAACGAGTGATGAATTTGAGTGTTGATGGATGGCGAGGACGAGGACCACCAAGGTGGATGGATTGTGTAAGAGATGATATGAAAGAAAAGGGCGTGAATGACTTGATGACGAAAGATAGAAGAGAATGGAAGAGAAAAACATGTTGCGCCGACCCCAAGTAATTTGGGACCAGGGCAGGAAGATGATGATGGAAGGTACCATATATTAGACGCTACTAACGAGAGACTTTCATCTACTATGAAGATTATAGTTGCTTCAGCAACTGAAAAACTCATGGTAGTGTATAAATAACTAAATTTTATGAAGTTGTGGCGGCATAATTGAAGACACCGCCACCTATCAACATTGGCTGGGAACTACTTAATTGTCAACAAGATGACACGACACTCATACATCGGACATCGACGAGTGGTATCGACAATTAGAAATGAATGCTTAATAAATACTACCAGATGGCACCACACGATCCTGGGTTGCACTTGCAATATTTACGCGAAGAAAAGCATATATACCACCTCCGAGTTAGAACCACGGAGGAACTGTCTATATCCCTGTTCTGTGGTTAGAACCATCGGAGGGGCCGCGGCCGGTCAGGCGCAACATCTGCCTGACTGGAAATTCCCTTCCATAGAGGAACGCAACCATCTGTTCCTCTACTGCGGCGACTATCCTTTCGCCGCCAAAAAGTATCCTTGCCATGAAGTTTATCGATAATGAAGCAAAGATACTTCAAATTGTGTCTCGGCAGCGGTATACCATCAGGTTGTTTTGTTCATTTACAATCAGTATTAAAAAAGCTATTCTCACCAGACCCCGCCTCCCCAGGTCCCTGTATAGCAGACACGGTAACGTCAAAGATCTCCCCGTAGCCCGGCAGCCTGGTCTCTGGCGCGGTGATGACGGCGGCGTCGGGCCTCTCCGGCCGATAGCGCGAGCCGTGCGGCTTGAAGTCCGTGTCATCCAGCACTATGCCCGGCCGAGGACGGTACGGTTGGTATGGGATGCCTTGAGATGCTGGAATTTTTCAGTGAAAATTTACAATAAAATAAAAAACTCTTTATTGCACACACATGATAGAAAAAAAATATTACAAGTAGTAGACACAAAACAAACGATTATAATAAAGAATTATGTACTACAATGGGTGGTCGCTATCACTCTCTTCCAGATTAACTTGGTTAAATACTGAAAGAGACTAACCGAATGGATAAATATTTTGAATACGTATTGGATACAATTTAACGTAGTCGGGTGAAAAGAGAACGGTGGTGCAATTATTTATTTAAATTACCAGTAGTTACATAAAATTTAATATTCCAATGCCTCTAGGACCCGTCATTATATGTTATACTTACTGATGTTATACTTACTGGGCAAAGGCTGTTGATTGATTGAAGATGTTTCTATCTGCGTAGTAGAATCTAGCGGGTAAGTCACGTGGTCCAACAAGCCTTCGGTAGGCGTTGGAGTGGCAGATGACGAGCTGAACTGTGGTCTAGTTTCCGGTATGGATGGTTGCAAGATCTGCTCTATTGTTGTCTCATTCTTCGGCATTTTATTAATAACCTTATCTTCATTTACTTTGTGTTTCTTTTCAACCACAGCGGTGCTGTCTTTCTTCTTATCTTTATCTATTTTGGTAGGTTTATCAGTCTTTGGTTTCTCTGACGTTGTCAGTTTTTCTGTCGTTGTTTGTTTCTCTGTAGTCGTTGTTTGCTTCGTTGTTTCTGTTGTTGGTTTCTCGGTGGTAGTCGTTGTTGTTGTTGTTGAAGTTGTTGTCGGCTTCTCCGTTGTTGTCGTCGTAGTACTAGATGTTGTTGTAGGTTTCTCTGTTGTTGTCGACGTTGTTGTAGTTTCTGTTGTAGTAGTTGTTGTTGTACTAGTTGTATCGGTAGTGGTCTTTACTTCTTCCTTCTCTGGAGCTTCTGTCGTGTTCGTGTCTGGTAGGTTTATTAGAGGCATTTCATCTTGATGTATATTGTTCTCAGAATGCGTAGTTTCATTTTCGTTGACTTCTTGAAAAGTTTCTACAGGATTGTGATGTATTGGCACAGGCTTGTACATAGGAAGGGTAGGGTTGGGTCGTCTGTTCGGTGGTCGAGGTCTCGGGCGCTGCCAAGGAGGTAAGGGCCTGTGGAGCCCTGGCCGATTCAATGGAGGCACAATTTGCTCAGGTAAATTGACCCCATGATGAGGAGGTCGATCGAAAGGATAAGGTGGAGGCGTTTTTGTCGGTATGAACGGGTGAGGAGGCGGAGTGATCTTGTCGTAGTCCAGCGGGACGTCTGTAATCCTCGGAGGACCACGGTTATTTATCCTGGAAGCTACCGGTCTTCCAGGTCTCCCGTTGAGAAGCTGGGAGTTAGCTTGAACGTTCACGTTCCCGTTCAACAACTTTACTATACCCGTAATTATGTTTTGTATGTCCGAGTTCTGCCGCCCCTCGTCCCTAGGGGTGGCTGTTGCAAAGATCGGCTGCACTGCAGTAGGCCGTATCCTGGGTCCCGTCGGCGCCAGCGCCCGCGCCTTCGGGACCCGTTGTCCTTCCCCCGGAAACCTGAACTCGAGCCTGTCTCCGAATCGCTCTGAAGGGAGTATGACGCCGTCATCACTGTTGTAATAATCTACAGTTTTAGTTGGATGTATATCGTAGTACTTCCTTTTATTATGCACTTCTAATTCGGAATCAATTTCGTTATTGGATGATGGAATGTCTTCATTGATTGATCTTAACTCTCTTATGACAAAGTCTGCTGATTTCGGCATGTCGTTTTCGTCGTTGGTGACTAGGTCGATGACGTCATCATGGGCATTAGCACTGGGCTGAATGCTGAAGGGCAGGTCCTGCACTGTGCTGGTCTGCAGCACGAGGTTGTGCGTCGACTCGCCGATGGAGCCCGATTTTGGTGACAATTGAGATATCGTGTACGTTTCTTCATATCCTGAAAAAAAAGAAACAGTTAAAATATTTTGTCAGTTAAAAAGATTGGTGAAGATTTGTAATTAGCATAGGACTATATTTTTGTCAGTAACTACTGATGTTATTTGTCTGTAAATCTTTCTAAAACAAATAAATATAGAAAGGTGGTATGTAGACTTGATGGTAGGGGTTGTTATGCGAAGTCTGTCTAAGCAGGAAACACTGCTTTGCGTATTCAAACCAAAAACATAATGACATCATTTTTACGTGAGTGGTGTCAATAGATTCGACTTAGGCGTGAGAGTGACACTGGTCTGCTCACTCAGAGATTTCGTAGCTCTACTTATATCACCAACCAGACCAGATATAGGTAGAGTAACAAAATCTCGGAGTGAGCAGATGCATCTGACTGCGTTTGTGAACACTCTCAACTAAGATTATTCAAAACCAAAATAAAATATTCAAATTAAAATCTTGTTTCTCTCTTTTCAGTTCTTCAATGATTATTTAAAGAGGCAGATATTGACGTAGTCGGGTTTTTGTTTTTTTTTATATTTTTTTATTATTATAAAGAGCGCAGTTTAATGACATAGTACTAAGTAATTAGTACTGAGTAGACATAGTACTGAGTACTAAGTAATTTATAGGTACTGCTTTTGGCTAGGCACGACACCTACCATTAGAGGAGCGACTTATTACTCCTACACGACTAAAAAGTAACATAAAACTATTGCGTGATCCGCTTAAATTGATTTAGAGTCAGTATGTTGACCTCTATTGCATTTTAGAACGGAAATACCTTTAGTAAGGTACTTTAACCCACGCTTTCCAATATTAAAGTTACGATATATATACGAACATGTACCTACATTAGCATTTTGCTTACTGTAATGAGTTTCTCAACTGCAGCAAGTCAAAGTAAGAAGGTTTCCTCGCATAAGGCGGTAATGAAATAATATAGGTATTTGAATTCATAAAATGCTAAAAATTTTTTAGATACCGTCAATTTTTTCTCTGCCACTAGTTCGGTTAGCACCAGAGAACTTCCACCAGAGACGAATGGGTATTGAAAATGTTAATGAATGTTTCACCAGTCTTTCGGCTCAATGTCGACACTCAGGAGTATATAGCATTATCCAAGCGAACTTTGGACCGAGTCCCTAATATTATGCCAAACAAAACTTGACGTGGCCATAATCGGCGTAAATAGCCCCGAAGTATCTTGTTACACGATGATGGGCAATCTTAGAAGGAAGCAGGTACAGGCAGTGGCCTAGCTCGCGGGGCCCGGGAGGGCTATGTCCTCATGGCACTTGGAAAAATAAGCGGTGCACGCCGCATTTTTTTCGAAGAACTTATAGTTGAAATCACACCTCCCGTTGCACTACGGATGCTGTCTAGTACCAATGTGTATGTAAAATGCACACATTTGCGTAATACAGCAAGCGTCCCGCATATGTACCGCGTGCACTCTACCGCGAAGCTATTGTTCGCGCAACGCATCTCGCGACAATACAGGATGCTCACTACAAATTGCAGATTTGATTTTGACAACTGTTTTGCTAATTTAATTTGATTACTGTTTGTAATGTTGTTTCTATTTTCATTGTTCTGTTATGGATAGTATCACGAAACTAACAATACTGAATGCTGCCAATTAGTTAGAAATTGGCTACAACGGGTCTTTGTAGTCATTTTAGAGGTTTAATTTGTGTGAGTTATTCAATTTGATAAATACACTCAAGTCAGCTGTGAATATAATTCTTTATCCGGAATGTCATAGAGTTCGCCCATCTTAAATGGTCGCTGGCCTCATCAAATGGCACGTAAATAGACTGGACGTAATAGCGTAAAATGTAAGTATATATAATATGAATGTTTGTATGTTGTACATATAATTATATCTAATAGTGGGCGATTCAGTTCCAAAGCGATTTTACGTTAAAATTTGTTGCATTGAATAAGAAGCGGGACGAAACTTTGTTGTGCATGCAAAGTGTATAACATTGAACGTTTAATCCTTAATATGAATTCCCGATATTATCCGTGTGGGCACCCTACAAACTGATTCACATACCATCACGCTCTCGGCGGGCGGACGCGCGGACGCTGAGAAAGCGTTGTCTCACTGCGCCGCGCCGGCTGCGTGCGTCCCGACCGCCTCGAGACCATTCTACCGGAAACTAACGAGATACCATATCGGGTGGGAAGCTGTAGCTTGGCGAGGGTTTTAAAATCACTTCTCTCAATTTCCATAAACTTCAAGAAGAAGATTATTCAATGCTTCATATAATGTTATGAAGATATTTTTATAATAAAATATCAATTCACTTTAAGCTACGCATATACATTTTGATAGCTCTCAATCAATCTCTAATCACTTTGATTCATACAATATAAGATGAGAGAGGACGATACCTTGGAGCCCAAAGAATGAATTACCCCCCCTTGCTTCCATAAATCTTATTGCTTTTTAAGTCCAGCAGCACATTCATGATTCTTTTATAATTGTGATTTTTTTATGAGTAGGAGATATCACTTAATCTGTTCGTTCAAAGTACTGCACTAATATCGCAGTGTAGGGCCAAGTGACAAATCTCACGCCCAGATCAATACTGAATTATCAGATTTTTTCGAGATAATTCAGTATTGGTCTGGGCGTGCGAAATATCACGAACGGCTTTATAATACAAAATTTGTGTTATTTACTGTTTACGGATCTTAACCCGTCAAACCCCGCTTATAATATAAATCTATGGGGAAACCCTATATACTCGGACGCCGGCGCGGCGCGGCGTCCGAAGCGGGGCTTCACGAGTAAACATCAGCTGGACGAATTGATAGTCATAATCAGTTGCGTAAACATATTATTAATCCCTTTAGTTCACATTTTTCTTTTTTTTAGTAAATATAAAAATTACATATTTATATATTTTTTAAATGAGTAATGATACTTTAACTGCGAGCTAAACTGTCAGTTCAGAATGTAAGCACAAGCCGAGATAAACCCAGTTCGCGGATGTGGAGTAGTGAAAGTAACCAACTTATTTTACGACCGCCGCGGCACCGCACCGCGCCGCGCGGGTACCTGAACCGAAAGGTTACGTGTTCGAACCACCGAATGGGGATTTATCTTAGAGTAAGTATAACTTATTTATATTTTATATGTCAGCTGAAGTAAGCCGCGCCATTATGTTTGTGCGGTCTATATTAGTGTTGTTCCTTAAACCTGTCGGAGTAGGTATGTACTTATGTAGTAAAACATATTTCTGATGGACAAACAATGGGCGGTCGTATCGCCTACCATCAAGCGAGCGGAATGCTCGACATTTAAGAGCAATAAAAAATAATTCAATAAAAAATTTTACGAGTTAAATGAGTGTGTCTTGTGTGTTGCATACGAGTCTATGAATGGAATTTTGACCTTACTTCCATAAGGTCGTGCAACAGTTGTAGTGTCACCGGAATGTTTGCGAATGCTTTCGGTTAGTCGGCACTCGGCGCCATGTTTCGTGTGAAACAATGGCCACTGTTGAAACTAGGGTTGCCAGATGATCGAGAATCCTCTGGATTTTCCCGATATTTTATGTGATGTCCCGACAAATAACAAAATCTCCCGACAAACCGCTTATCATTATGTCTAGTTCAATGAAAGTTTTAAAAGGTGCAATTTTATTTCTTTAATTTCACATACAGGTAAAATTCTTTTGCACATATTAAACAAGAGGCTCGAACACTTCATCAGCAGTCAAATAGCACAAGAACAGGCAGGATTCGTAAAGGGTAGGGGCACATGCGAATACATCAATTAGCTGGCCTAAAATGTTTGACGTACTGAGTGAGATGGGTGTCCCGCAGCACCTAGTGTTTCTAGTGCAGAACCTATATCTGGATGGTCAATCAAAGGTCAGACTCGAAAATGCACTATATCAACCCTTCAAAACGGAACGTAGAGTAAGACAGGGATGTATACTCTCCCCTCAGCTTTTTAATCTCGTCGGGGAACACATCATGCGCCGAGTGCTGGAAAACTGGAAAGGTGGCATTCGGTTGGGTGGCCATATCATCAACAACCTTCAGTTCGCTGACGACACCGCCATAATAACCTCAAGTGAGCGAGAACTCGTGCAACTTCTGGTAAGAACCGAGCTTGTAAGTGCTGCATGTGGTCTTAGAATCAAACGTAGCAAAACGAAATTGATGTTTGTTGACCATAGAGGAATTTCGCTGGGAGCTGCGCGACCTAGATGTGGTGCAAGAGTTTGTATACTTTTTTTTTTTTTTTTTATCCCGCAGGAAAAATCCTTCTTATGGATACTTATTCTAAGCCTGGGGAGGGGAAGAATAGTTATGTCGGACTCACCGGCCTTCCGAACCAGATGCCACCTAAGTGACCTCTGGAACGGGTCCCTCACATCATGCCGGCATACCGACTAAAACCCGCGGTAGCCTGCTTCTGCGCATATGAGACGGTTCCGGGGGGTCGTGAATACATCCGAATTCGCCGGCCCCGTCTCCGCGCAATACCGCTTCGCGGCTCAACTCTTTGGGCTCAGAGGTCCCCTTCTGTAATGGCAGCACGATGATTCCATGCTGCCGTGGACTTGAGACTGCGTATTCCCCGCTGCGCAGCCGCAACTCCCAATAGCCCCCTTTTAGTCGCCTCTTACGACAGGCAGGGAGTACCATGGCGGAATTCTTTAAATGCCCCCATACCACAGGGCGGGGGCGCAGGTCAATCTTCAGCCCGGCGTCTCCTCCTTCTCGTTAGGCGGCGGGCGGGATCGGTTCGTTCTCGATCCCGATCGGCGCTTTCCTTCTGCGACATGACACGCTCGCAGAAGGATTCTACCGCACGCCATGCCCTCCGTCTACCGATCATAGCAGCTACTACGGTCGGCAGAGAGAGGTCTCTACCAATGGCTGTTATGAGAACGCTGCGTTCTTCGTCCCAGGCTGGGCATACCTCGAGCGTATGCTGGGCCGTGTCCTCTGGGCAGTTGCCACAATGGTGGCACACGGCGGACCCCTCTTTTCCGATCCGACACCGAAACGAACCGAAACATCCATGATCGGTCAGGATCTGCGTCAGTCGGAAAGTGGGCGCACCGTGACGCCTGTCGAGCCACTGACCAAGGACAGGTCGCACTGCCGCAATGGTCCTTAAGCCTGCGCTCGGGCTCTCCAGCCTAGCTAGCCACTCCTCCACGACAGCCCCTCGAAGAGAAGTCAGTTGGGCCCTGACCTCTCTGGGGGCCAGCCTCACCCCGCGACGGAACACCTCCTCCCGCCAGAAGAATACTGACGAGAGGGATTTGGCATCCAAGTCCCAGGGTAGAGTACCGGCCAATACGCAGGCCGCCTCGTACGATATCGTGCGATAACCCCTGATCATCCGCTGCGCCACTAAACGTTGTGGTTTACGCAGAAACATGAGGCAGCGAGTGCCCAGGGACTCGGCCCAAACAGGACATCCGTATAAGGCCATAGATCGCACGATACCAGCATACAAGCTTCGGCAAGGGATGCCGGGACTTTCCAGGTTCGGCAGCAGGCGCGCAAGCGCACCTGCTGTTCGCACTAATTTTGGTGACAACGCCTCGAAGTGTGCGCGGAAATTCCACCGGCTGTCTAGAATCAGACCAAGGTATTTCATCTTGGAGCCGATAGGAATCCGCACGCCCTCCACTGTTATGTAGGCTTCCCTAGGTGGCTTCATCCGAGGCCCATGAAAATAGAGGGCCTCAGTTTTATTTAAAGCCACAGAGAGGCCCAGGCGCCGTATCCTGCCCACTACGTGTTCGGTACCGAACGAGGCGAGCAGGGTGGCCTCCTGGAAAGTCGCTGCAGTCGCCGTCACAAGCGTGTCGTCTGCATAGCAAATGACAGCGACACCCCGGAGGTTGGTACCACGGAGCACCCAGTCGTATCCAATGTTCCACAGGAGCGGCCCAAGTACCGATCCCTGTGGAACACCGCACGACATTGCTCTGCGGTTCCACCCATTCAGGCCTGGGTACACTATAAATCTTTCTGAAAGATATGAGTGCACCAGACGGCAAAGATAGGGTGGCACCTCGTGGTGCCGCAGTGCTTCTTTGATGCAGGCCCAGGGTATGGTATTGAAAGCGTTGGCGATGTCAAGAGACACCGCCACGACCACTTTGCCCCGGGCCATTGCATCTTCCGCTTGAGCCTTGACTCGCAGCATCGCGTGTATAGTCGACCGGCCACGGCGAAACCCATACTGGCAGTCTGCCAGGTCCGGGCCAACCCTCTCGAGATGCTCGACGAGACGAGCGTGCACGATTCGCTCGAAGAGTTTACACACCTCGTCGAGCAACACGATAGGCCGGTAGGCCGATGGCGACTCGGCAGGTCGACCCTCCTTTTTGAGCAAGACCAATTTCCCAGTTTTCCACCGAGAGGGGAAAAGGCCTTGCTCCAGACATGCGGAAAAAAGACTACGGAGCCTCGACCCCAAGTGCTCGACAGTAAGTACCCACACACGGCCGGGTATACCGTCAAGTCCCGGGGCCGAGTTTTTGCCCCGCAGCCGAAACACTGCAGCCTCAAATTCATCCTGAGAAACCTCCGGAATCTCCCCTGCCGAGTTCGGCGACGATGACACCGCCACGTGTGGGGCCATCTGTGGAGGAATAGCCTCTTCAGTGGCTGGGAATAACGTCGCGACCACATTCTCCACCAATTCTGCCCGGAGACTCTGCGTCAGCGGAGGCGCCCACGTACGAAATTTCTTCAATGCCACGCGGTAAGGACGCCCCCACGGGTCGTAGTCCAGAGTACTCCGGGACTCCTTGTAGGCCGCGGACTTTGACTTCGCCATTGCCACTTGCAGCGTTCTCTTGGCCTCTTTGTAGAGGCCATGAAGCAGGCGCTCCTGGTCTTCGTAATCGGGTTGACGAACCCGGCGACGATGTCTGGCAAGACGGCGACGTGCGGTAACGCAGGAAACGCGTAAGTGCGTTAACTCCGCCGACCACCAAAACACTTGGTGTTTTACAGGCAGGCGAGTGACTCTGGGCATAGCTGCATCACAAACACGTGACATCGCTATACCGAACCACTCTGCCTCTTCCTCAACCCCTACTGGTCTGTCCGGTAAGGGGAGCAACGCCTGTGCCAGAGCGGCCTCCTCCATGACCTCCTTATCGAGGCGCTTTATTGCCCAACGCGGACCATCCTGATGCAGGGTGTTTGACACCCCATTGAGTTGGGGGACAGGGGACGCGGAGACATGAAACCGTATATATCGATGATCCGACAATGTCTCCTCGTCCACCAAGACCCTCCAATTGAGAACACGTCGGGCGAGTTCAGGAGTGGCAAACGAAACGTCGACCACTGAACCGCCATTATACCGCACACACGTGTCCTCAGAACCCCGATTTAAGATGGTCAGCCCGGACGCGATCGCCCACTCCTCCAAGACTCTACCTCGCGCGCTAGTCACCGATGAACCCCAAGCCAAAGATTTGGCATTGAAGTCGCCGGCGACAAGAACGGGACGAGGCTGACTACTTTGCACCACCAGGGCCCCGAGCCGAGTTAGAAAGCTCTCAAACTCGGACAGGGGTCTGTTGGGAGAGAAATATACTCCTACTACCCAGATCCCCCCCAACAGAACCGCCACGCATCCCGAACCCTTCGCTACTTTTTCGAAGGGAGGGGAGCCGGCGGTGCCCCGTGTGATGATGGCTACCAAGCCGTCCAGGTCCCCTGCCCAGTCATCTCTAGGAGGGACAAAATACGGCTCGGCAACCACAGCCACATGTATCGACCACTGTGCCAGGCTCTGAACAAGCAAGTCCTGCGCTCTGGCGCAGTGGTTAATATTTGCTTGGAGAAATCTTTGTGCCATATTAATGGGCGATCTCCATTGGTAACTCACGGGAAGACGATTCCGGTTGAGTCACGACCTTAACGCTCCCACCATGTTTAGAACGGCGGGGTCGAGAGGAGGCGACGCATACCTTAGCGCCCACCTGGTGTCCCGCAGGCTTGCCGACACCTGCACAAATCGTGCAGTGCGGCTCTGCGGAGCAACTCCTGGCCATGTGGCCTTCTTGACCGCAGCGGTAACAAGTACCGCTACGGTCACACTCATCTGTACAGCGCACCCGTACATGACCTCGGCAAAGACAGCGGAAACAACGCAAAGGTCTTGGCTCAAGGAGTTTAACCCGCGCCGTAATCCAGCCAATCAGGACGCGTCCTGTCTTGATCACTTTCTGAGCGGCCGTAGCTGGACAGCGGACCCAAACTGCACCAAGACCGGAACGATCGGTTCGGATCTCCCCGACCTTAATCTCACCCGCTGTGCAATCCCCCGCTTTGGCAAGAGCTGCTGTGATCATTTCCGGATCACTGGACGGATCCAATCCAGAGATACGTAACTCCGCAGTCTTGAAGGGTCGAGACACGCGGACATCTTCTGATAGTTCCGATGCGCTGAATGCCTCTCGGATTTTTTCCGCGAGAGAGTTAGCTTTCGCCTCTGACTCCGGACCGGGGACCTCATATAAGTACCCGCCCGTGGCCATAAGCCTCGCACGAGTACCGCTAATACCAAGTCCAGCGAGGTCGACGCTCCCCTGGATTCTCCGTAAGACCTGGGCGTATGTTATCTTCCGCTCTAATGCCGCAGGTGTCAATGTCAATGACACGGCTGCCTTGCGGGGTATGCGGAGATGAGGTTCCGTCCTACGCAGCGACTGTTGCAATTGTTGTTGTGCAACAGGTACCGCAATCGGTTTTGGCTTCTTTGCCCGCTTAGCCACTACGGTCCACGATGTGTCCGAGGTTTCGGGAACTCGAGACGCCGGACATGGCTCACTCACAGGCTGAGCAAGATGGGAAGCCCTCTTCGATAACTTTCCCTTTTGGGAGGAAGGCAGAGCATCAGCTGCAGAGGGTGCCACCGGTCTGGACAGGGCATCGACGGAAGGAGCACTATGAATTGCTCCTTTGCCTTTGCGTTTGCCTTTCCCTTTCTTCATGGATGTGCCAGCAGTGGCAGCCGCCGCATGCAAGGGCTTAACTGGCGCCGTAGTCGCGGTCGAAGGCCCAGCGACGGCGGCTGCATACTGTGATGACTTACCAGCTTTGACCATGTCGGCGGCCAATGGAGGTCGGAGAATCTCTTCCGGTGGCAGCCGCATGGATATCGCCTCGAACCGCGCATCCATGATATTAAACAGCCGACGCTCTAGTTGCTCAAAACGGTCAGCTACACCAGAAATGACGCCAGGTACAGCCATTTGTTGGGACTGCGGCCAGATGACCGCCAACAACTCCTCTAAGCGTTTGCCCTGAGTGGCTAGGGCGGCCTCCAGTGCCGTAATGCGTTGTTGCATAGCTGCCTTTTCCGCTTCTACCCGAGCGAGCTCTGCAGACGCTGGCTCCTCAGCCATCTCCATTAATTCAATAACGGAGTCATTTACCTCCTTCTTTTGGGTCCCCTGTAAACTTCGGGACTTCTGAGACACTTTTCGGAGTCGTGTGGCCAACCGAAGGCATCTATCTCTTCGATTTGCTGAGGCCTCCGTGTCATCATCGGGAGTTGGAGTGTTTTCTGGCACTGCAATCACCACCTCCTCCTGTCTTTGAGCTTTAGCGAGATGCTCGTCATGGACCGCCACCTTGTGCGGCTTATTAGCTATGGCTAATGGGTTGTCACCTTCCGTGGTTTTCACCACCGCAGATGCCCTCGTCATCCTTTTGGATGCAGCGAGTATTTTTGCCGAAGGCTCAAGAAATCCCGTGTCTTCGCTCGACAGGGAGTCCCTTGAGCGAACCAATGGTCTTGTCGTTAGGCCACCGGCAAGCCGCGAACCACGACCTTTTCGACGACTTCTCCTTGGTAGTGACGGTGCGCTGCTCCGCTCCGACTCGGAGTCGAAGTCCAAGGCAGGTGCGGGCAACTCCTCAGACATGCCCTCGGGCTTGTGCCCACTATCTATCGTCTGATTCGATTTGGAAACTAGTTCCGATGCAGACATCTTCTCTTTATTCTCAATGTTATTGTTTAATTTTTCCATATTATTCCCACGAGAATGGGGGAAAAGACGGTCCATCCAGGCAGAGCCCCCTGTACCTGGGTAAGCCTTTAAGTGACCCGCCAGGAGTGTCGGCCGGTTCTCCGGCGGAGGTCGCACTAGAGACCGAACTTCCCGTCGGCCATGCGTCCCCTCGCGGTGCGCCGCCGCTTGGGATTCGGGGTAACTTTTTATAGAGGTTTTCTCCCTCGCGACCCAGGCAATTAAGCCAAGATCCTCAGTCTCGTGAGACGCCGCGAGACATGACCACAGCGTCCTATTGAGTTTCCGAGATCGGCGGTGACTAGAGAGAACGAGTTCTACCCCAGCCTGCCCCGTGACAGTGTAAGTGTTCACGGGGCCCGTCCATATTCCTCCAACATACCCTCTGTTTATCAGAGGGATACTTGGAAGAATCCCTTTGCTGGTTTTGGTCCACGCCGTTTCCGGTACCCCCCATATCTGGGGGGCGTTCCCCTATCCGCCACCCAGGGAGACGCGCCCGATGGGAGACCAGCAACTCCACACGGGAAGAGTTTGTATACTTGGGGTCTCTTGTGCGTACTGATGGGGATTGCGAGAAAAAAGTGGTCAGAAGGGCACAGATGGCTAAGACAGCAGTGAAGTGCTTGGAGAAGATCTTGAAGAACCGTAACATCTATCATAATACGAAAGTATGTCTCATGCGCAGCCTAATATTCTCCATCTTCTTGTACGCTTCGGAAACGTGGACCCTTAAAGCTCGCACTGTGTTCGAAATGTGGTGCTGGCGCAAAATGTTAGGTATCTCTTGTACTGCACGTCGCATAAACGCATCAATACTGGATGAGCTAAAGATTGAGACCCGCCTTTCCACTATCTGTATTTAGACAGTGCTCAATTTCTTCGGTCATGTGGCTCGACGGCAGCCCTATATCTTAGAAAAGCTGATACTAGGTGGCCGCATGAACGGGAAACGGAACAGAGGAAGAGCACCTGCCCGATGGACGGACACTATCAGGGAATGCACCCGATTGAACATCCCAGCAGCCATGCGCCACGCGGAGAAAAGAGCGGCCTGGAGAGCACTAGTGGCGGGAGTTGGGCATGACCCTCAGCCTTGAGGAATCGACTAAGCAGAAGAAGATTTTTTTTAACATGGGCAGAGCTCCCCGATTTTCCCAACGTACTTAATATTTCAAAAGATGTTGATAATCATGCGTTTGGTGCATTTATCCAGACAATAACTCCAAAATCCCGACGTTTTGAAATGTTATCCAGATATTTAGATTTTACAATCTGGAAAGCCTAGTTGAAATGCGTCGCTCTCCTGTCTTGGAGCATTAATTAACAAAATTAGAATACGTAGTCTAAACGACGCGTTAGTTTGTAGGAGACAAGGAATGAAGATAGCAAAAATATTGTAGTCACTGGTAGTTTTTTTACAGCACCTACAGCGCGAGGCTGTCTTTTTGTTGAGAAACAGACAATACTACGAATATAATGCAAAATTTCTGTTAGCATGTTATCGCAGCAATATACAAGAATTTCCAAATGACTTTACACTAGCAGTAATATTTTAATAATTCTATATGTACATGTGACTCGCCATAAGCACAAGTCTCGCAAGCTTCAAAATTTGCAGAAGTCAGCCAGCCGTGACCGTTTACTCAATAAAACTCGCTTATGGAAGATAAATACGGCAAGTTTTTTTTCTCATCGAAACCCAGCTTGACAATTATTACAATTGCTAAACTTGTCCGTATAATAACAGTGTCGTTTTTCTCAAAATCAAGGTGTCCGCGTCTTTACGGCTTCTTTTTTACAAGCTTTTATTGTAGCTAAGAATTCATTAAATTTGATATACATACGAATCACTTATGAGACTTATGTCCTCGACAATGTAATGAAGAGACAAAATCATTAAACTTATACGTTCTTAAACTTAAAAAACCTTCACTCTTGTTTTGAATATAATATTATGGTGTACCAGACATAACATAAAATAATGAAAATCTTTGCACATTTAGCAAATTTCCAATTCAAAAGACTTTTTCGAATAAAAAAGAACAGCAGTAACTTATCTTAACTGTTTGCTAATAAAGTCTACTATTTCAGTTCTATAAAGAATAAAGGTCTTATGAAAAACCACCAATAATGTCCTAAATCCCTAGGTATTCATTCTTTGCCCGGCAATCCACGAAGATTTTGAAATTGTAAGTGTTATGGAGATCGCTGACACCTGGCGACCCTTTAACTCGTTTGCCGGGTTATGCAACACAAAAGAAAGAGAAAGACGTAACAATTTCCGTCCCAAGGTCAATCCGACCCATTATCTTGCTCTCCAGCCACCATCCAGTTCGGTGTTTACAAATAGCTGATCACTGCTCAGTGCGCGCGGCCGGCTCACGACTCCAAGGACACGGGGTCAATTGCCCCACTCTTTTTATAACCATCAATCCACTAACGCTTTTTATGTTTTCTTTTTCGTTTGGTGAATGTAAAAAATATATAAATTGTTTTTTTTTTTTTTGTGTCTATACAGCAAAAAGGTTGCTTTTAAAAGAGTGTTTGATTTGAGTTTGGATGCGAAATGTTTATGTTTTTCTTTGTAGGTTATACATAAAGCAAGCGAGTCTTATACTGGTTAGATCGCCCAACTCAATGTCAGACCCTCGAAAAAACGAAAGGAGTAACCTGTCCACACGAACGTTATCTTCTGTAAGATAGTTGGTATTGCTCTGGCTACATCGCATAACTACCGTTTATGAAAGTAATTATTAACATACTTAATATTGTTTTAAACCTCAACGTAATTACCAGTAGCTTAGAACTTCTTAATTTCAATACCAACAAGTCTCAAACTTCTTATAGCGTGGTGTGTGCACTGTGTATACTAGATACTAATTATAATTACTATTATTTGACACTTGTTTTGTTGGCATAATATAAAGAGATTTAGATAGATTTAGCTCGCAGACAATCCCGCCGTGGCAGCTGATTTACTTTAAATAATATCATTTTGTATTGATATGACTGCCTCGGTGGCGTAGTTGTATTACAGTACGACTGCAAAGCTGAGGTCTCGGGTTCGATCCCCGGGTCGGACAAAGTGATAGAGTTTTTCTATTCAGTATTAGCTCGGAGTCTGGGATTTGTGCCCGATATGGCGATAGACTCGCCCCCTATCACATCATGGGACGGAATAATGGCGAAAAGTGGGTGCACTAGTTGCGCCTCTGCCTACCCCTTCGGGGATAACAGGCGTGAGTGTATATGTAATATATATATGTAGATAGAGATGTTATAAAGACTTATTTTTGGCGAGTGTTTTCTGTCTCATTTAATAACTTAAATATGGAGGTCGTTTCTAACAGGTGGGTCTGGAAAGTTTAGGGTAGACCTATGTTCAGTAGTAGCCTTTGTGTGGCTGCTGATGGTGTATAGGAGTTTCCCAACAAGGTATTCGATATCTCAGCATCTTTAACTATCTTTGGTGCATGCTTTTGTCTGACGTGATTGTAGCGATCCACCAACTTGTATAAGACCGAGAGTGGGTTACATTAGTGGAGAATGAGAACAGGGTCTCACCCCCATTAGTTAAGCATTTACTATTTTATTTTGCATCTAACATCTAAGCTTTACACTTAAAATAATGAGCGGATTATAAATGCTGCTCCTCCTGACTCATCCTTGTTATTTTATTCTAGAGCTGTACAGTTTAAGAAAATGTATATGTTTATGAGTTTCCTCACCGTTAGCAACATGTATGAACATCATGAAACACATGACGCCGAGGCATTTCCGTGTCCGCCATCTTACTCTGACGGCGGCCATTTTGTTTTGGCGGGAAACTGACATATTCACTGTCCATCCGTCCCGCAACAATCACATGATAATTCGTGAGGTTTTGATAGTTCTTTTCATTGTTAATTATCACATTCGTCACAAGCAGCTGTACCTGAAATAAAAGAAACAAAATTAAATTATCGATAGTGAAGAAGTAATTGCCTCCGTCCAAAGTTGTGTTGCGTGCGCGATACGACTACCATTCTTAGGTACCAAGTTCAAATCGGGTTGGGCAAAGTGATATTGGGCTTTTCTGTTCAATATTAGCCATAATTGTCATACTTATGTCCAATATGGTGATAGACTCGTCCCCTAACACATCATTGGACGGAAAACACATAGCGAAAAGATGTATTTCTGCCTACTCTTTCTCTGGGGATAAAGACGTGATGTATGTGTTAGTATTTTATTAATAAAGAAATCACATCCAACGACTGTGATTTAGCTGTGGTCACCGTTGTGGACAGCACGTTATAATTAAAACCCTCTCAGCCCAGATTACAACGCTAACTCACAGCCTGCCTGAAATAACAACTTTAGCTAAGTTGAGTTTCATGACGCTACAGAGATTGCTGTAAAAAGAGTAAAAGTTCCAAAAAGTCACTCTTCTCTACAGATGTCATTGTATTCTGCAAAGGCGAGCGACGCGACGTAGCTATTAAAATTGACAATACACTTGTGTAATGTGTAAAAGAGAGCGAGAAACTGTGTCAAAGATACTTTTTGGGTATCCTTATTACATAGAATAAAGACTAAAGCACCTTATTCTGAGCCGTATTAGCACTAGCCGAGACCAAAACCCAAGGCATGCGACACCAATCATTGAAACGAGTGCACGAACTTATAATACGATTATGAAATTTGACTACAGTTACTCAATACCAAAATAAGGTTCAAAAATACGGTCTACATGCCGACATGGCGCGATATTGTGTGCCAGACAGACACCATTGTTGAATAACAACCGCGTAACAGTTACAGGGCATAGTTTGGCATAACTAGCGATGGACATGCGCAGACGCAGGTTTGCCTTGCAAAAATTATGTGGCTAGTCACTGTGGCTCAGCGAGTTAAGAATAGTGTTTGAAAGGTGTTGTGAGAATCATTAGAATTTCTTGCGCGGCATCTTCTTCACAGCGATATGACATTCAAAGCCATGTTATCACCGTGAATTTACATTCATAAGGACTTAAAAGAGATTTGATAAAATACTATTAGTATACTATACGACTGCCTCGGTGGCGTGGTTGTACTACTGCAATGCTGAGGTCTCGGGTTCGATTCTCGGGTCGGGCAGTGATATTGAGTTTTTCTATTCAGTATCAGCTCGGAGTCTGGAATTTGTGCCCGATATGGCGATAGCCTCGCCCCCTATCACATCATGGGACGGAGTAACGGCGAAAAATGGGTGCACTGGTTGCGCCTCTGCCTACCCCTTCTGGGATAAAAGGCGTGAGTGTGTGTGTGTGTGTGTGTGTGTACTATTTAAAAAAAATGAATAAAGCAAGCAGTAGTTGAGTATTACCTACATATCTACTCATGCTAGAAAACACATACAAGAAGCCAACACCATGTTCTCGCAATATGTGGAGTGGACCTCATATTCTAGGTAATAAATAAGCAATATTATTTCAACCACAAACCTCTATTTGATATCTACCTACTGGGTTGTTTACCAAATCCACGTCCATCTGCATTATTGCGACGACACCGCTAATCGTTATTGGTTCTCAACGTTGTTCGTCTTTATGGAACAATATTACGGTATACTGTTTTTGTGTTCAACATATTCCTAGACTTGTTATATTACGTCCAATGACACGGCGTGTAACACCTGGGCCTGTCGGCAGGTTTTATTTTATTGTATAATGATCAAGTAGAGCACCTAATGATTAACGTGATATGACATAGCTGCTTATAAACAAAAACATAATTTTGACAAATAAAGTCAACAAATGTGACACGCTCATCACTCTCTCTCACACTCTTATCGTCCTTTAGATGAGAACACGTAGTTAAGTGTCTGCACAGGGATGGAGCAGATATAGACAAAGCGATGGTTATTGCCTTGATAGCTTCTTGTAGGAAAGGTCAGCAAATTAGTAAATGAGTCACCTGACTGTAAGTAACCATCTTTGCCGCTCCACACCCAAAATACCAGAAGCACGAGAGCGTGAAATAACAGTCAACGGAACAGACGGTATGGAGATTTAGAAGTACAAAGGAATTTTTATGTCTTTATCAATATTACTCATCAAATCTTTACTTTACCCTCGTGTAGAAGCCGATCAACTTTCACAGCTCCATCACCAACAAATCCATCGCAATCAACGATTCCGAACGCATCCGGAGCAGTAGCGGATCTGCGTTTGGTCAAACATTGGTGTATCGGTGCCGGCCAATGTTTGCGACGCAGCCCACATATTTCCGCAACGCTAATCATACGTTTAAAATTCTCGCCGTGTGCCGCGTGTATTGTATTAGCACCTGGCTATTGGGTACGGACATCACGGTGTGCCAGTTTCTAGCAATAATGTATAACATTTCGCTAATGACGTAACGGACCATTGGGGTACCCATAGGTAAATAAAAACACATGGCAATAGCATTATAGATTTAGAAGCTAAATTTGACTGGCCAGATATTATGATAAAAAAACAGTCAACACACAAACAAATTGGTTTCTTGTATATAATCTTAGTAGATTTTGTTTTCTTGTTTAATTTCGTTGTGCATAATTTATAGTGTATTCATTTTTATCTGTAACTAGAGTCTGTTAATTGTTTGTAATTTCGTTTGTGAATTTGTAAGGATGTGCCACACAAGTTTTAAACTTAGTGCGCATCCTAACGGAGTTTTGTAATTCAATTGTATTGTAACTGGTTTCTCAATAAATAAATAAATAAAATAAATAGATAAATAAATGAACACACCCATAGGACCAAAGCTAAGTTCAAGTCTTGTCAGTTACTACCAAACGTCCACAAAATTAATATCTGTATTAAATCTGCGGCCATCACAAACACCACCCAAGACTAGCAAATTCATCAATTTCCTTAAAATCTACCACAGCTCTTGTCGCGAGAATTATATCACAAACTCATGTCCTAAAGATTCCCCAAAGTGTCGTGACTTCAACGTCATCAGCGTCCGCTATTGCGAAACGCGAAACCCCCACGGTGACGCACGAGTCGCAGCCTAACACGTTGTGTAACATTGTTGCAAGTTCCTGCTGAGTGCTGACGCATGTCTTCGACAACACAATGACATGACCCAGTTAGAAAGAAGAGGGTTCTGATCCGACTAATCATGCCAGTTGTTAAGCCTTCAACGGTTCGTGCTCATAAAGTTGTTAAACGTAAATAGTGTTGTAAACTTCTTACTGCATGAAAGTTCTGGTTTGATCGCAGTGTACTGTCCGAAGTAGCAATTTTGCTTTAGCAAATCCTCTAGAATTGATTACCGGCAGCCAAAAATGCCTTCCCTTTTCCTCCCTATAAGTAGATCAACGTAAATGAATTCGCTGGTAATGGTTTACAAACTGAAAAACTGCAAGCCTTCAACAAAAATAAAGCTATGATGAATAAATAAAATAAGTATCCTTCAAGATCCATTTGCTAAAGATATAAATTAAGCGGAACTGTGGCAAATCTTCGACATCTTTAGTGTGTAAGTTATAAGTTTCTTATAACAAGTTATTGGGAATTGGGATCGGCATGAGACTGTCATAAAAATAGTTTAGCCGCTTTTAATACATCAATGTTAGCCGCATTATAATGCATGTAGGTCGAATGAGTAATAAGAAAGGGCCTTATAATTTTTGATCTTTCATTAACATCGTAGCATTTCACTTTAAAAAATTAACGCTCTATGCGTCGTAGTGGTTAGATTTGGAAACAGTTTTGTCTAAGGAACGAATAGGAGAGCTCGTCTGTTTCATAGAAAACAGTGTGACCAGTGACGAGATAATTGCATAACTGTAATTTTTTTCAATCGTTAAAAGTGACATAATGCTGATCTATCAAAATACTTCTCTGGATTAAGCATAATCTTTTTTAGGAAACATGAAAAACATTTCGGTAGCCTATTCCTCAATCTAGGGCCCGCTATGGTTCGTCCTTTTGCCTACTCCTTTAATGTTCAAGCATGTAGCTATCCTCCCTGTCACAGAAGCCCGTAGTAGTGCGAGTAGATGTGCATAACATCCGCGTAACGGTGGTTAAGGCCTGCAGGTGGAGCCGCGTGACCCACATAGCTGTAGACGCAACACAGTTTTTATACTCGTGCGCATGATCACTGACGAGCTGATAGATCTGCAGAAATGGGGGGACGAGATGGGGGCAGTGTCGATAAGAGAGGTTTTTTTTTGTACCAAGGGTGTTACTAAGTTATAAATGATAGCAAATTATCTACTTATTGGTATTTTCTTTACACAATTTAAAAGCATGTTTTAATTCAAATTCAAATTTAACACTACATTTGTGTTGCTCCCGACTGTACCCAATATGGCGATAAACACCTACCGTGTCATGGGACCGAAAACAATCTTATGGAATTGTTTTATACTCTGCCTACCTCTTTGAAGATAGAGGATACGTCATAAGTGTCTGTGAATTTATTCAACTCTCTTTCGCAAAGGGGGCGCAAGCCAATAAGGGATTATACCAATCCATGTGTATTTAGTTTTGCGACCAGTGGTCGTGAAACCGTGCACTACCGTAGTCAAAGTATTATAATAATTATTATCTATCGATGATATCGAATGATTTACCCAAGGTATTAAAGTCACATCTTTCTTGCGTTATTCAATGTGGTCATTTTATCAACTTATAATGTAGAGGATTCAGTTTCCCATAACTCGACATAACAATGCCAAATGGAAGCGCAGGAGGGCAGAAAGCTAGACAAACACACCGACAATAACCTTAATTAAAGTAAAATATAGTACAAACTACAAATAGGGGTACAAGAAATTCATCATATTAAATGCTATAATATCTATTATAATTTATTAATATAGCTCAGGCGTAACGGAACACAACGAAACATAAATGGGAGAATGATGCAAAACTATTAAATTACCATACATAAACATTTTGTCGAAAACCGTTGGGTGTGAACGAACTTTGGACTCCTTATTGAATCGAGATGTTTTTTTGTATGAATGCACTCATTTTGTATGGCCAGAGATATCTAATGGCACAGCGGGTGTGGAGCCAGTCGTGAAGCGAGGCCACGGGTTCAATATCCGCTCGGAGACAAATTTCTTTGATTCGTCACTTGTTCCCGACGAAACTTCTGTTAAAGTTTTTATGGTTAAAATACTTGTACACGATTTGTATTAACTTGTAATACACGACACAAAATACCGTCAAAATCTAAATATTACATTTTCATACATTGAGGTATTTTTATATCAATGTTTTCATACAACTAATTAGTATCTGGCAATTCCATTAGTTCATTAGTCAACAAATAAACAGACTAAGTGGCGATTTCAGCGTTTGCTGCTAAACGCTATCCGTCAGTACCGTCACATAATAAATGTACAGTTTGTTTGATAAGAACATCACCAGCATTTAATTTTTGAATTCCATATTTTTTTTTCTGTCATCAAATTGAATGATTCCTTATCAAAAATCCATCGTAACCTCTGAGCTGTTTTAAGCACTTACAAGCGAGATATTTCCCGCCAGGAGTGTAACATACACGCTGCACTACAAAGCGGTATATAGTTAAGTTAGCATCTAAAATGTCCTTAAGCCAAGCAGCATTGTTTATAATAAGGTTAACGATATTCGTGACAAAATGGGTAACGTGGTATTCATATACCTAACAAAAATGTTGATGACCTACCAAAATGGGGTAAATTAAGAGACGTCGTCAGTCGAAGATACACGGATAGTACACCTACGTAAAAAAAAGTTTTGTTTTTCTTATGTTTCAAGGAAAAAAAACTTTTAGTTATTTATTTAAAACATGTAAGAAAGAAATCAGGTCCCAGCATATCTCTGGTTACTATAAGGAGCCCCTTAAAGAAAGCGAACGTGAAATACAGGGAGTGCACGAACTATAGGGAACGTGCACCACCAGATTGCAGAGCTTAGGACGTGCACGTTCCCTATAGAAGCACAACGAAGAAACCTTTTGTTTCTGAGAGGCACAGCACAAAAATATTGGCCGGGGCTGAAAAAATTGTGAATATTAGACCCCAAAAATGTCAATCAATTATAAACAACAGAGAAGACTGGTCACCATATTGATATTTAAGCATCAAAGTATGAATAATGAACTAACTACTTATCAGTTCCAGCTAATAGTTAATACGTGTTAATTCAACTAAATTAAACATGTTTCTGTCAACTATGGAGTCAGCGGTAGGAGGTACGTACACACACACACACACACATACACACATACACACACACACACACACACACACACACACACACACACACACACACACACACACACGCGCGCGCGCACACACACACTCACACACTCACTCATGCCTATTATCCCCGAAGGGATAGGCAGAGGCGCAACTAGTGCACGCACTTTTCTTCGTTGTTCCGTCTCATGATGTGATAGGGGGCGAGCCTATCGCCATATCGGGCACAAATTCCAGACTCCGAGCTGATATTGAATAGAAAAACTCAATATCACTTTGCCCGACGCGAAAATCGAACCCGAGACCTCAGCATTGCAGTCGTCCCATATACTACTACGCCACCGAGGCAGTCGGTAGGAGGTACGATCGGAAAAAAAATATTAACAGTCATATTTTGACTGACAAGTAACAATTTACTCACAGCAGTAGAGCATCAATATTTGTCACTAAAATTATATGCACTGATAGACCTTTCTTTCCTTGCACTGCAACTTTTCTTCTGCCCTGACGCTACGCACCTCTCGCCGGCAATCCAACACAACTAAGATTCCGAAGTATGTTATCTCTAATTGTAAGTTCACTGGGTTATCTCATAGATCGTTTCCACGGACAAGGCCATTGTAAATTTTTCGCAGGTTGTTCGAATTTCTATGCACAATCCACTGTTTATTTAGATCTCTCGTTCTATCCGACTCATGCCGTTGTAAAAATGATTGTATTTAAATCAGTCACTGAGGTTTGTTGACGATAATACAAATGTACAGTAAAACAATACAAATGCTCAAGAAATGAGTAGAAGTAAACAAACAAATGATGAACAATTGAAAATGGTGATACATGACTAATTTCAATTTTCTGCTAATAAATTGGTAAAGTTTGTATTTCAATGGTGATCTCTGAAACTACTGATGTGGTTATGAAAAGTGTTGCGATAATACGGGTCTAAGTTGTCCCTACGTAATATTTTAATAAGAAAATTTTACCTGGGTTGTGAGCAGATACAGTTTTGCAATAAAAATATAGTTTGGCGTGATAGTTTTACGTAGTAGTAACGTACCTTACTAGGTAAACGAGCACCCGGTCCGCCTGATAGTAAGCAGCATCTGCCGCCCATGGACTAAAGCAATGCCAGAGGCACGGCCAAGCCGTCACCTACCGGGAGGTGAGAACTCTTTTTAAACCTCGTTTAAAGAAGGACAAGTCATAGCGTTCGGGAAACACCGAAGGGAGTTCATTCCAAAGTTTGCACGTGCGCGGCAGAAAAGGCCGTTGAAAACGCACCGTACTACTACGGACGGATTCAACGTAGTACGGATAAAGTGCACTGTGATGGCGAGTGGTGCGATGGTAGAAATCCCATTTTTTTTATATTTATAGGCCCTCGGTTAAGATTTATTGACTATTATTGGTTTACAGTCTAGAGTGTACACAACACTTGTCCTTTGTTACACTATACCACGTACTAACATAGTATGTTAGTGATGTAGGTCGCATAGCGATATATGTGAAATATACGAGCCTCGTACGGTTATATAGCTGTATATTGGAACTGGTTATTCAACTAAACATTCCAAAAGTCCGAACATATGCGTTTGTTGAATGCGGATTCTCCATTGAGAACCACCAAATAACAATGAAACATGTTTAGCTTAGACAGCAGATAGCTATTCTCGGTTGAGAGAGCTAGTACTTTTCCTGGAGCTCTATCGAGACAAGCAAGTTTTTGTGCTACTGAATGGGACAAGCGTGTCGGTAGAGACACATCTGCGATTATCACACTAAGACATTAGATATTAAGTCTTATTTTCTAGTAAATACAAGGTCCTTTATTGGTTCATGCTAGAAAAAGACATTGTCATGGAACCTACCTAGAAGGACTTTCACATATAAGATATCTACTACAACCACCTTGTAAAGGCTTCTTAATGACGAACGATGATCAATAGTTTACGTTTCCATAGTTACCTCTATACTAGAAAAGAAATGTTTTAGGGTATTAAAATGTACGGTACATTAAGTATTGTGTACTGAAGTGAAAATAACTATGTCACACGTCAATAACTTTGCATAGTTCCGTTTGTGTTGATAACAGACGTATTAACCACCCACATGTCAGCTAATATGACATGAAAGGGAGATCGACATGTTACATACGGGAGTTGTTTTCCTCATAATTATTTGAAATTACGGCTATAGGACATTGATGTATTAGGGTTTTTAATACATCAATGCTATAGGACCTATTTTTCTTACGAGATTCTTAGCATATCCAGAAGTGACGATATTTCATTTTTTTTATGGGAATTCGCTTTAAAACTCAGAATCAGCTAGGAAGCCGGGTATGTCAGGGTTACTCGGTAACTTTCACGTCGGCATACCAGTTAAAACACAGCTAGTCTTTTTAGATACATTAGGGAAACTGCGGCATAGCTTCACTGTAAGTGCAGTACATCTTATAAAGTGATAGATACAAACGAAGTACACATTTCTGGATGTTGCCTGGATAAAGCCAGACCGTCTCATTAGATAAATATGTGCACCGGCTTACGGACTCGTCAAAACTATGCAGGGTACGAAAGACCTAGCAAGTAAATACCAACTAATGCCAGACGTTGTAGAGTTTTTCGCCGTGTGTATCCACGGTGATAGCCTATCGGTCCCTTGTATAAAGTATCTACTCTCGAAAATTATGAAATTTAAAATAGCTCCGACCTCCGTCAATTTAGCCCCATCCTTCAGTGTATGTGGGGCGCGGCACCGACCACTTACAAACGTGTTTATCACACTAAGGACCCGTGCACATACATTACTGCAATGAGATAACTGCAACGAACGGGACCGGGTTACGAGCTTGTCATTCAATCTGCTTGTGTCATGAAGAAAAGAAGAATCTGTCCTCCGTGGTTTGTGTATAATGTTGCTTGTCTAGAAATAGGTAAGCGTCTGACTGCCCATGGACTATCTAAAACTTTCAATTACAAATGGCAAATACACTTCTAACTGCAAAGTGTTCGCTATCAAGGGATATTAGATATCAGACTTCGCCCGCGGCTCCGCCCGCGTTAGAGTTTTTCCGAGATAAAAGTCCCGCTTTTTATTTTCCCGGGATAAAATGTGCCTATGTGTTAATCCAGGACATGATCTACCCGCGCGCCAAATTTCATCGAAATCCGTTCAGAAGTTTTTGCGTGAAAGAGTAACAAACATCAGCATCCAGAACATCAACATCCAGACATACTTACAAACTTTAACGTTTATAATGTTAGTAGGATTAATTCATAACACATAAACATAATGATAGTAAGGGGAGAATAAATGCCCTTTTTCCTGTGAGTTACGGGATGGGGTATTTATTAATACCGACCTAAAGTCGCGATGTTCGAAAGGAGATTAGTAGGATTAATTCTGATAATACCTAGTCGATTACAACACTGACTGTAATGTCGTTCTAACTGGAACAACATTACTTGCACAATAAGAGGGCAAAAATGGACATTGTGGCAGACCTAGACAAACTTCCATATACGCAAATGATTCGCAAACAAAAATAGCAAGAAGCAATTTAGTTTAGCCAGTTTAATTTAATGCGATCGATCAAACGTTAAACGTTGCCGCTAAATCCCGTGTAAGCAGACCCTAGACCCCAGCGATGCGGTCTGCGTGCCACACCACAACCGGTTTTACGTAAGGCGCTCGTTTTGGGTCACTGTTACCTGCGCGGTACCCGGTGCCCTCAAATACTTTCGTCATCTCTGCAGGGCGTAAGAATAAGATCTGGCTGAGCTAGATATGACCGATTTCCAAAAAGTAAGAAATAGAATGGAAAATCTTTGCTAGAAGGAAATTTTGAAATAATTGCTTTAGGGATAAGCATGTAAATATGATATTGCTCCAACAAGACCCTTTATTCAGCTAATGGTGTAGAACAGCCTCAACTAAACTACAGCATAGATTTTGAAGGAGGGGTCACAAAAGAGCCTTCTAGAGATATGAGTAGGGTGGGATTCTAGGATAGACCACCTTAATTTTAAGGTGCACCGAGTATGCCTGTTACAAGTTACATGTAAGTTATTTATAATCCCGCATGATAGTATACTTTTAGAGTGCATGCCTGCTTATAATATACTACGAACCTACAAGTTATGATTGCTGATTTTTAGGGAATGCTCTAAGGTAGATAGTTTTTATGAATCGGGGAGTACAAAGTCTGCTGCTGAGCAAAGTCCTGTTTGAAATACACTTTCACATCAGAAGATGATGCGAAATAGTGTAGAGAATTATGTATGATACTTATGTAGTGAGCAGGGTTCAGCACCGGGAATTCCCGGTCCCGAAAATTCCGGGATTTCCCGGTTATTTTGATGGTTAAAAGTACCGGGAATTTAAAATTTGATTCCCGGTTCTTTCGGTACTTTCGGTACTCAATATCACTATTTAAAAAATGTTTATTATGCGGTTTAATGACACTTTTATACTTTATTCCACACTCATTTCGTAATTGCAGCATGTAGAGTGTATAAAACACATCATAATCGGTGAAGATTCTTACTAGTATATAAATTCGGGAGTGGGAATTTGTCCGCCAGTGGAGGTTTGGGTAATTTGATATTTGTAAGTAATAACCGCCGAAATCACTGAACGTCATCATCATCTTCAGTCTTTGGGAGTAACCTGCTGAACGCAGGCCACCCCTAAAACTTTAAAGTTTAACCAGTTAGAAGCGGCTTTCATCCAGCCAGTTCTTACTCCCTTTATCAGGTCCTCTGTCCAGTATGTAAGTGGACGTTCAACGCTGCCCTTGCCGGTACATAGTCGTACATGCTATGTACCCTGTCCTGTCCTGCTGGGCTTCGTTGACGACTTTCATTCTTCTACAGATCTCCTCATTTCTGATTTCATCGCCTAGAAATACATTCTATAGCTCGTTGAATGACTGTGAGCCATTTGAGCCCCCACAGTCAGAGACCGCGTCGACGACGCGAATGAAACGAAGGCGTTGCCTAATTTCCCAATGTTACCCATCCGAACTGGATTAAACGATTGACCTCTTTTCTAAGTTGGATATGCCAAACTGGACCACTTGATCTAGACATACGTATTCGTGGACAACATTGAAAGTTGAGTTTCCAACAGTAATTGGCCAGGTACAACATGAACATTCGACAAGATTTTAGTCTTGTCCATTTTCATTTTAAGGTTAGGAAACTCGGTTGAGGCTTGAGGTTTTCGAGGACAGTACCAGCGATTCTGTCAAGACAACAATGTTGCCGTCACATCAAAGGTGAAATTTTCCCCATTAATGGTGATGCCGAATCCTATGCAATCCAAGAGCTTGAAAGTATCTTTTAACGCAGCAGAAAACAGTTTCGGAGAAATCCTTGCCTCATGGCTCTATGTAGTGGAATAGTTATATTCCACGCTTTGATTATCAGCGCACCACCGGTTTTTTGATGCTCTATGATTCCGTTCTCACGGTCCATCTTGTTTTTGAGTTATCCAAATGGCATCCTAATCTCGCAGAGGATAATATTTGGGACGTCTACACTGTAGTATCGGACCAGCTTGGATCTCGGGTCTCTGGGCGAGCTGTGGCGGGTTTGGTAACTAAGGCGTACAACTGTCCGTATAACTTCTTAATCCTCTCAATATCTCTGCTCCATCGACAATTTTATTGAACGACGCTGAACGTATTGGGATATAATTTGGCACCACGACAGGACATATCCTGGATTAATATAACTAAATGGATTCATATTATGTTATAATTTTTATCCCAATCTTTTCCATTCTATTGTTCCGGTGCTAACTTCCAACACACATTTAAACCCCGAAAAATACTGAGACTTTTGAATTTATAATTTTACTAAAATATAACTTTTTTCTATTTTTATGATTTCTCGAAACCATAACACATTTACCCTTCCCATATAGCTATTCAATTCCATTATGGCCGGCAACTCAACCATTATTTTGGTATTTTGTGTGTTTATGAGCAATGGATATCACTTAAGAATGATAACGCCGTTGAAAGTTAGCGGGTGTATACAATAAAAAAAATGATTTCTGAAGTGAAAGTATACTAAAACGAGCTTGTCCAAGGAAAAAAAACAAAAGTACCGAAAGTACCGGAAAAACCGGGAATCCCCGGTTCTGTGAGTGCAAAGTACCGGAAATCCCGGTTCTTAAAATTGCGACCGGTTCCGGAAACCCTAGTAGTGAGATATGTAGACACTTTGTCGTTTCGGTATAAAGAAAAAGCGATTCCAAATGCTTTTATTTTAAGATGATTTTGAAATAAAACTATTTTGCGGATTTTATCGCGAAATTTAATTTATATTTTCTCCCGCCGTTATTAACTTTTCGGACCACCTACACCTCAGTCCGCCCCGTGACCACGAAGTGCTGCAAAGCCTTCGAAACGCCGGGAGAAAATATAAATTAAAAAACCGCTATAAAACCGCAAAATAGTTTTATTTCAATATTTAACATTCGCCTAAATAGAAGAAGTCATTCTTTCAAGATGATATTCTCATTCCAACATTCGGAGGTACCTTTCTTAGGTATAACTAGTTAACTTTGTTTAATAATATAGTAAAGTTCCAACTAAGCCAAGAGTCATTCGAGCGGAGCGGCAGAGTGCGGACAATGGGACCGTTGCGCCTCCACAGCCGACTGCCCATACACATGGCCACTAGCGTGAACATACAGTTAGGAATTACAAACGCCAATTGAAGCGGCTTGTGCGGTTGCAGAGATAGATTATGGTTTTTATAGGAAAACGAACAGGTACGCGAGTGAGTACAAGCTTCCATGAATTCCAGCTAGGAGAATTGTTGTTTAAGGTAGAGGAGCAGTGCAGTGTTATGCACTTAGAGTAATACTCTAAGGTTATGCAGTTCATCATCATCATATTTTTTTATCACGTTTACAAAAGTTAAATTTATTGCCGACCGGGTAGTCAAGTAGATACAAGATATACCAGAGTAAGACCGGGTTTTCTCAACTGTAGACCTAGGGATTACCCTCGCAGCACTTCGAGTGCTCCGGCGCGGCGTGGGACGTGGGGCGTGAGGCGTGAGGCATGAGGTGTGAGGTGTGAGATGTGAGGTGTGAGGTATGAGGCGTGAGGTGCTGCAAGCGCCTCCAGCTTAATAACACCCTGATAAAAAGACAGCTACAGTTGAAAAAACGGGATCTTAATGTGTAACAAGAAAATTCAAGCATCCATTAATGAAGAACAAACAAAAAACCATTATATTGTGGCTTCAACAGGTGACGTCATTGCCAAACCGAACTTTTTCCTCGAGAAACTATTTCTTATGAACTTTTATAAATACTGTAGTGAAGTTGCATAACACGGCATCTAACACATTAGTAGTTGAAAAGTAAAAATTTCTCCAACAAACCGATTTTTGAAACACGCGAGCGAACAATGTGGGACACAATTCTACTTTTCATTTCGTATGAAATTGAGCAGATATGACCAAATCGGTTGGATTATACCTCAAGCCTAGAGTTAACGCATTTTGATTGTGAATCCAGCGTTGGTCGCGGGTTCGTGTCCGAGACCAAATAATATTGTTGAGTAGTTTTAGTTTTTGGAGTCACTTTGCCCATCTTTATCTCTACATAGTGACCAACACTTGGTGATTTTCCTAAACAAATTGCCCAGGATTCGATCCATTTTAAGTTGACGTTAGACAGGCAACAAGGAGGAAATTTAAGCCAAATCCTTTCTGCAATATAATTGAAAGTTTAGTTTGCAGATCCCACGCTAGAACGGGATAGCGGTATATAAAAGAAAAAGAAGAGTATATACACATCACTCGTCAGCTTTGGCTTGAATAGGGAGCGAATCAGAAATATTTAGTTTTTTTCTTGGTACCTATGGCTCAGTACCTCGTTGCAAAATTGCGCTACGTGGTCAGATAGACCGGCATAACACTGGCGACTGGTGACATATGCAATGACTTTCATTCGTTTTCGTGCTATTTGTAGTACGCTTCACAGCATAAGTAGTCTATTTATCACAGAAAAGTTTCATTTCTAAACTCGCTATATATGTTCCCGATAAAGGTACGACGTAGGTAGTCAGGAATACATTTTACTACCTTATAGACATTTCAATAACTTGAGACAAAATCGCATGGCGAACATCTGTGATTTTTCCGACTATGTTTCTCACATAACGGTGGAAACCGCTCGTAAACTGTTCTAGTTAGATATATTATAATCTCCTTGGTTCTAGTCATCATCATGTTTAACACAAACTGATAAATTCAAACAAGTTTTAAGTTATGTTTACAAACTTTCTCTGAACTGCGAGCACACTCTAAAAATGGCTAGCAAAATCCTACACGTCAACTAAGACAAAATAATATACAATCAATTCCAGGCAATCAAGAAATAATAACAAAATACTCACTGTTCAAAAAGGGTCAATGAGATGTCCAAATCCAATCTAAATTATAGTCGAAAAAAGATCGCACAGTGTTTTCTTCAACATGAACAAACTTTCACATTTTATACCGAGTCACTTGCATGCCCACTCGTAATTTCTTTTTGAACAAAACTCCGAAATTAATTTATAAACAAATAAACACTTTTAAATTTTAATAGAAACTTTCTTTTATTAGATAAGAGGTATTTTATGTTTTATTTCACTCAAAACTTAGACGTACAGTTCAAACATGCGCGCGCAGAAACGCCTGCATTCAACTGCCGGCTGCCGTGTCGTGGTAAATTCTATCGAACTCATGTGCCAGAGTGAAGCGACAAATGTATTTAATAGGGGATAGAAAGAGATGGGTATAGGGTGTGATGTAGCGGTATTTTTTTTCTCCTTCCCGCTTCAACTTTCTAAAATTATCATTATTCTAGCATTTATGATCCATGTTTTGGTAGCATTTTGGAAATTACAAAAATGTTGTAATCACATTTGAATCCAAAAATAAAGTAGTTAAGTATTTACATCAATTTATTTTTTCTTTTTAATTGTTTTCACTGTGTATAGTTGACTTTGTATAGTAATAAGGTTATATTATTAAATAAAATATTCATATTTTTATTTCTAAAAACGAAGATATTATAATATGCATCATTAATCAAATTAACGAATAAGTAAATTCAACGCAGTTTTCTAAGGCTCGTTGGTCTAGGGGTATGATTCTCGCTTCGGGTGCGAGAGGTCCCGGGTTCAAATCCCGGACGAGCCCGGCGTTATGACGCTGAGGTATTTTTTACATAGAACGGAACTGTATCTAATATGTTATGAATTTTATTACTGAAAAAACTACAAGTATGAATTACCCCTTTTCGCTACTTCTCTTATCTCCATCCCATGGTTGTCTGTAAGAGATTGCCTCGAGCGATAAGACCGCCAATTGTACCACCCTTTTGGCTATATTATGTAAAATACTATATTACGTTGTGATGTACAATAAAGTTATAAATAAAATAAAATAATTATTTATTGAAACCAGATTATAACAATAACACATCGCAAAATAATTATATCTTCGTCACACTAGATGGCATTTACTGCATTTAAATTCATGCTTTTCCACTAGATGGCAGGTTGCAGCTGCAATTACGGCTTCTTTATAATATCTGTAGATAGTACACCTACATAGCATACATTCATAATAATTATGCCTATTTTTTTTTAATATTGCATTCCCTAAGGCCTAAATCTATTCTTTCCGTAGTATTATAATGCTCTTTGATCTAGTCTGTTGAACGACAGACTGATATCACTGAACTTTCACATGCCATGCCGTATCCTCCCTATTTCGCCGAACCGTTAGCACCAGTGACGCGGAAAAAAACCATACTTATGATGAATAAAATCGAATAGATGATATACCTATATTAAATATTTACTCATAAATTACAATGCAATATTTTCAGTGGCAATTTATTAGTGCTTATTCTAAATCAAGACGGATACTCACTTTTCTCATCTTTATTCTATCGTTGCCTGTCCACTGATAGATTGTTGTTATTGAAAAACGAACAGTTAGTAGGCCTATTCCCGTACATGGCAAGAAAGGTATTATAACTTAAAAATATCTTATATTATTTGTACTTTAATTACTATTACTCTGTAATTACAAGTAGAATAAGAATGAAAATAAAGGGAATAAAAAATCATCAAAGACACCTTTGACCTTGCCGATCGAATCGAAATATACAAAACATAATGTTCGAATATCACGCGATACACAATCACTAATCACATCACTAACCAAGACTTGAATTGAAAATAGTGATGCGACTCGAGTAGGTTTTTATGACTCGAGTCAATCGAGTTATTTCAGTAAGTTACTCGAGTTGTATTCGAGTTTTCGAGTCACTCGAGTCAAATATTTTGCATTTTCACGCCATGCAACTCGAGTGACATTTTTATTGCAGTTTTTAATTAAACCTTTATTATCCTGTTAACATTCCCTTGCAAATTAAGCGAAAGTCGTTTTTACACGCCTTCCTATAGGATTCTGATAACAAATTTGAATTAACAGCTGTCAAACTGACATAGAACATTGAAAATAATTAGTAATACACAAAAAAAAATGTAAATTTATATAGATAATTGGTATTTTACAGTAATTGTTATGCTATGATATATCTGAGCTAGACACACATTTAATAATGTGACATAAGAAAATGTATTTATAAGATATTCATAAAGACATTTTCTTAGAATGTGGGCTTAGAATGTGAAAAAAAAACACGATGCGTCTCCGCTTCGTTTTATTGTGATTGGTTGAGAGACTGACGTGTCGGTATTTTGATGTTTGTGACGGATCGAGAGATCTAGTTTGTGTTTAGTCTAACCAGTCAAATCAACACAAAAAAAAAAAACATAAAAATCGAAGATTTTGGTGTTAATCTTTTCCATCTTATCCGACTAATATTATAAACGCGAAAGTTTGTAAGAATGTATGGATGTATGTGTGTTACTCTCACGCAAAGACTACCAAACGGATTTCGATGAAATTTGGCACACGGGTAGATCATATCCTGGCTGTTAATAGGCTACTTTATATCCCGGGAATATATAAAGAGGGAAAAATATTTACCTAAATAGGTAGTACTGACGTTCGTGACGTTGTCAGTTGACTGAGAGTTAAGATTAGTAGGTTACCGAGTAGACCATAGAATAGAGTAGACTACTCGGTGCGCCGGGTTGACTCGGCAACTCGAGTGCCTATTGACTCGAGTCAATATTTTTTTCACTCGGGTAAAAACACGACTCGAGTCGCATCACTACATGAAAATAGTAAATACGTTGGAAGTTGAAACTCACTGAACAAGTTTATTTACTTTTTTCAGATACTTGTTTTAGTAAGTCTCACGCAAGGTGAAGCTTGCGTATAAGAGTAATAATATCACCAGTATTCTCGTTTTGATTAGTTAAGTTATTCAGTGTTGATGAGTGTATTCTGTATTAGTGCCAGAAGTTAAAATGTCAGGGTCTAGTAGTTCTAACGCTGCGCCTACCGTTACTTCAGTTAACGATGTCAGTGCCCTATTCCAGAGTCAAAAAAAATATGAAGAATTGAAGATTATTGGAACAGGTACGTAGCTAATTACAATGATTGTAATAATTATAAATAACCTGTTAAATACCATGTGCCGGCGACTGCCGGTTTCGTGCATTTTTTTGTTGTCATTTTTGTTGTCATCGTGATTTTTTTATTTAGTTTTTTAATTATTGATATTTCTGTGTCTAGTCGAAGTATGTACCAGGAGACATTTTATACTTTTCATTTCATATTATACTTTTACAAATTTCCATAGGATTTTCTATTTTTACAGTATGGATTATGTTAGGAATCTTTAAAACATTCTCTTAAATCTGACTAAGTAGGTATATAAAAATTAAAAACACCTACATAATTATATCTTGCACATTTTCTTTTGAAAAGCTACATTTAATTTTTATTCTTGTGTACTCTTACCTCTAAAACTACCTAACAATAACAAAAATTAAGCCAAGTCTATTCTGCAGCATTACATAAAGGTGTTTCTCTGACCCTAATTAGATACATATGTGGTTGCATTAAGTAAAAGAAGGAGAAGTTAACAAGGTTCTACCTACATACTAATATAGAATACTTGTATCTGTGTCAAATTTAATAAATTATCATTAAAGTATAATTGTAGATTAATACACATTTATTGTCTTTTTAAGGAGTTGTACCTAAGGCCGCTGATGTCTCAGATTGTTCACTGTTCTACACCATGATGTGTGTATCATAATGTATATATCCTGAGAATATTTGGCTGGAGTTATAAACTATCCATCATGAATAATTTGTATAACTAAGGCCTGGCTTTTTCAACTGTTGTTATCTTTTTGTCAGGGTCTTATTAAACTGGACACATTTGCAGAAATTTGAGTACTCCAGGTGCTGCGAGCGCATCCAGCTTAATAAGACCCTGACAAAAAGATAACTACAGTTGGAAAAACTCACTCATAGTATTAATGTTTATTTATGAATTAGGCAAACATAAAATTAATTTGAATTACCCCACTTTCTTTTATTTTAGGAAACTATAATCTTTATTGATACAGGGTAATTTTTACATTGCATTAATAATTTAAATCACATACTCAAATTTACCTCTACTAATATTGTGCTAAATATTCTCTGAATAATGATTATTTGCACCAAAAATCAAGGTTCTCTTTTGCAGTTTACAGTTTAGTGCAAAAGTATAATGTTGTCACTGCAACAAATTCTCTTAGAGTAGTAAATAATAAAGGCATATGGTTTCTGTTCCACATTCACATCAGTTCCACCCAGAGTTCCACAAGGATCCCATCTAGGGCCTGTGCTATTTAACATCTTTATAGATGACATATCAGCGGTATTTAAATATACATCTTTTATTCTTTATACGGACAATATGAAAATTTATAATGTGTTAACTTCTGTAATAATACCCTTTTTCATCGCTCTTTTACATGAGCAAGTTATGGAGATAATGCTTTTATCCATAGAGTAAGTGACAACTTCAACAACAATTTCTGTGATATTGACTTATGCCTAGTTTCTTGTAATAGCTTTAAGAAATCACTTATGGCATTATTGAAATCTGGCTCTTAAGCTGAACACTCTCTGGCATGACATTTCTTAACAATGTAATATTATAGATTAATCTCGTTCTTTTTTTTTATTAATGTTTTAATAACTGCATTTGTTCACTCTTGGCTCAAGATGTGCTATTATACTGTGGTTACTTTGCTGTATTGTAATATATTTTAGTGTTAATCTAGTTTCAGGAAATATCATTCTGTTTGTTTCCCGAATATTAATAAATAAAATAAACATGGGCATGTAAAAAAAAAATTACTTTCTACTGATATTTTGATCTAATTGATCGCCTGAAATGTCCATGTCTTTTGTACGCAGATGATTTAAAAGTCTTTAATGCCATAACGAGCATTCGTGATGCTATAGATCTGCAAAGCGACCTTGATCTTATCGCTAATTGGTGCACCGAGAATAAGATGTTTTTAAATATACAAAAATGCTTTATTATTTCTTTTACTAAGAAATTAAACAAAACTACATTTACATACTCACTGAAAGGTCATGTTCTCGAGAGAAGAACCGTCGCAAAAGACCTTGGTGTCTTATTCGACGACAAACTTTCTTTTCGAGACCATTATGACCATATCATCAAAAGAAGTTCACAAACATTAGGGTTCATAGGCCGTATTACAAAAGATTTTAAAAATCCCCACAGTCTTATTTACTTATATAATACTTTGGTCAGAACACTTTTGGAGTATGGTGCAGTCATTTGGTCTCCATTTTATCACACACACATTAATCGCATCGAAAAGGTTCAGAGAACTTGCTTTAAGATAGTTTGCTTCAGATTTAATTTGCACAGAAAGTTGAAATCTTACGAGGAACGGTTGGCTCATTTTCACGCGCTGTCATTAGAAACAAGACGCTCCGTTAGTGATTTTGTGTACTTGTACAAAATCATTCATTCAATCATTGATTCTCCGGCTTTGCTGTCCGATTTAAGTATTAATACTAATTACAGAACCCGTAAACCTAGCGTTTTCTGCCTTAAAATATTTCGCAATAATACGTCTTATTTCAATCCCATTGTTCGTATGTGTCGGCAATATAATGAACTAATAAATAAGAATCCCTCTGTAGACTTATTTCATAGCAATAATATCACCGCATATAAGAATCTGATCCGTAATGTCCTTAATGATTTAAGTTAAGACAAATTTATCATTAATTAAATTTTGTCATGCACCATTTTGATTTTAACTTTTGCTTGTATTTTGCTTGTATTACATTTCACAAACTTATTTTGAACATAACTCTTTAATTTAAATAATGGTATAACCCATTGAAATTGCTATTATCAGTTATGTTTAGTCAATTCTACCTTTGTTATCGCGTTAACACTCAACATTAATTCCGGAACACAAGTTTTTGGGTTATAATTAGGTTAAAAAACTTCATACATTTCTATATATTATATGTGCCCGATTGTAACCTGTTTTGTGTGAAATAAAATAAATAAATAAATATTTATTTTCTATGAAACTTACACTTCTTTCTTTTACGTCTATAGTTGGAATATCTTATTTTGAAGTGTCATTTTTTTAAGAAGATAAGGTTTCGTTTGGTAATGCAATGTAAAAGTTACTCTGTATTTCTTTATTTTAATTCTAAACTTAGATTATACATTTATTTGTATTATGTTTCCAAATATGTACCTAGATTCATCCTCTATTTCTGCATTGGTTGACACCATTTCATATCTCGTAAAAGCGATAGCGAAATTTGACGAATTACGAACATGCAAGTTTTCCATTCGACCGCGCCAAATGGAGACGGCCGCGTTCCGTTATCCGTATTAACCGATCCAGAGGACGAAATCACTCTGGCCATCCGCCGTAAGAACGAGTTCTTGAAACTCCCAACAGTCCACAAGACTACAGTTACGTCCTCGCCGCGTTCACCGTCTCCCCCCCGACCCCCTAGCAGTTCCGGCTCGCGTGCCTATGACAACACAATCTAACAGGGTTAGGCCTAAAAAAACAATCTTTCTCTAATCGTTGATATCTCATCCTCTCTCAGTGGCCCTCCTGAGCCGAGGTTCGTAACCCGTTAGTGGGTTGCCCTCAGCATGGTCACTTAATTCAAAGGGTTGCGAGCGCCTTCTGCGTTCACCCTAAAGACCGGTGTGGCCAGAAAAGCCGACTTGCGTCAGGCTACCGGCAGTAGGGTCATTAACCAAAAAAAAAAAACGAACATGCGAAGCTAAACTAAACTAGCTGTAAAACGCTTTTAAACGTATTTGATCCTACAAATGATTATATTTTAGTATGTGACTGGACTTTCTCTCAAAATTCAATTAAATTTTCCTCTTGCCATAAACCTGCTCTCCTTCACACAAGGCTTGTGACGTTGTGGCCCACATCCCATAGTATTACCTATCTAAAAACAAAATAACCACATCACTAACACCTGACAAACTCCGTCAGAAACATTTATCTAAGATGGTGTTGTTTCCAACACCCTTTTGTTTCATAGCTATCATTCTTTGCACCACTGAGTATATTTTCAGGTGCATACGGCACGGTGTACAAGGCGCGCGACCTGCACAACTCGGGTCAGATCGTGGCCATGAAGAAGGTGCGCGTGCCGCTTACTGAGGACGGCATCCCGCTCTCCACCGTCAGGGAGATCGCGCTACTGAGGCAGCTGGAGGGCCATAGGCATCCTAATATTGTCAGGTATGTATATTTATTTTTTATAATGACATAATATGCTAGTAAAGGAATTGAGTTTTGGACTAATGAATTAAGAGTTCTTTAGACACATATCGACTGTAAATGTTGTGCGCCAGAAGCGTAGCATCCAATGTGCGAATACACCTCATATGACCTGCCGTGTGCACCCTTCAGTGTCTAGTGACTAAAAGACTTTCAATGCATACTAGAAGACTGGGTAACTGCTTTTGCTAACATAACACGTGCGAAGGAGTCACCAGTCCATTAGAAATGTGGAATAAATTCCATCCCAATACATTATGTTCCTGATTCAATCCAGTATCTTGAACTGAGTGATTTACACATGCCCGCAGACTGCTGGACGTGTGCCATGGTGGACAGTCGATGGACCGCGACCAGCTGGTGCTGTACCTGGTCTTCGAGCATGTGGAACAAGACCTAGATTCGTACCTCAGCCGGGCTCCAGGCCCACTGCCCCAGTCCAGGATTAAGGTATGTGCCAAATCTGATGAGAAATGTGGATTTTTTTATGGACATGCCCAACAAATTACATAATATCGTGACTATTTTGTGCAAGCAGGCCGAAAATAATGATGTATAGGACTAAAGAGATGTAAGTTAACACTGTTTTTACATGCTTAATTTTTGATTTATTTAACGTTTTTAGGTTGAACACACATCTTATTAAAACAATCTTGAATGTAGTATTGTAAAATAAAGGGTCAAGATTTGTGACAGTATATGCAGTGACATTTCCAGTGTATGTCATTTGACATCCTGTCGGGTATCGACTTCCTACACTCCCACCGCATCGTGCACCGCGACCTGAAGCCGCACAACCTGCTGGTCACGTCCGCCGGCCGCGTCAAGCTCGCCGACTTCGGCCTCGCCAAGACTTATGACACCGAGATGAAGCTCACCAGCGTGGTACGCACTAACATTACTATACTGTGAAATTTGTAGAAGATGCAAGCACTGGGTAGCTGATGGTAAGTAACCGCTACGCGTTCATCCTTACTATTCCTAACTAATATTATAAATGCGAAAGTCATGTCACTGTCTGTCGCCCTTTCACGCCGAAACTATTGAACCGATTTAAATGAAATTTGGTACACAGATATTCTAGAGCCTGAGAAAGTTCATAGGCTACTGTTTATCCCGAGAAAATATAAAGCGGCACTTTTATCCCCGAAAAAATTTTTCACCCGGGTGGAACCGCGAGCAAAAGCTATATTTAATAAATCAAGTAGGATTTGCTTTAACTTTACTAGTGTATTTTTTAACGTTAATCCACATGGGGAACACAGTTCTGTGGGGCTAGGACGTGAAAAATAAAACACGATGCGTCTCCGCTTCGTTTTATTGTGATTGGTTGAGAGAGTGACGTATCGGTCTCTTGATCAATCAAAAAACATCAAAATACCGATACGTCAGTCACTCAACCAATCACAATAAAGCGAAGCGGAGACGCATCGTGTTTTTCGTTTCACGTCCTAGCCCCACTGTGCAATCATGTCAAAAACACACAGTGTCACACACACACTAGAGGCAGATACAATTTATAACTCTGAAGAAGGCGAATATATTTTAGTTGTAAATTGCGTCTTGTTTAGTTGTTTGTTGAATCGTTCGAGCCAGATGTTTATTATAAAGTGTTGTAACGGTCGGTGGTGTGGTCTGCGCATGTCAGGTGGTGACGCTGTGGTACCGGCCGCCGGAGGTGCTGCTGGGCGTGTCCTACAACACGGCGGTGGACGTGTGGTCGTGCGGCTGCGTGCTGGCGCAGCTGCAGTCGCGGCGCGCGCTGCTGCCCGGCGCCGGCGACACCGACCAGCTGCACCGCATCTTCAGGTACCGCCGCTCCACACCGCGCCACACCACACCACACACACGTACGACCACAACACCCACTAAATCTAATGTGAGGGAGAACTAATCCTGTGGTCTTTACAATAAGTAGATTACCTATTATCAAATGCTCGCTGGCCCACTTGATTTCACTGGACTTAGTGTTCAATGATGTCTTTGTCAAGTGAGTACATAATGATAATTTTCAGTCCTATATTATAATTTTTTATACATGTTAACGGCCATGTAGTGCCTGGATAATGATTTTATATTTTTATGGAAACTTGAAAAAGAACAGTCGAAGGTGGGACTCGAACCCACGACCTCCGGCGTACCGTGCCGGTGCTCTTCCAATTGAGCCACCTCATCTCCTTTAAGAGATTTAAATAGGGATCTTGAAATTGGACAGCCAAGGTGGGAGTCGAGGTGGCTCAATTAGAAGAGCACCGGCACGGTACGCCGGAGGTCGTGGGTTCGAGTCCCACCTTCGACTGTTCTTTTTCAAGTTTCCATAAAAATATAAAATCGATAATTTTCAGATTAATCGGCCGTCCGCTGCGCGAACAGTGGCCGGAGAACGTGTCCGTGATGATCGACAGCTTCCCGGACTACCAGCCGCAGGACCTCGCCGAAGTCATCCCCGGGATCACGCAGCATGCACTCGACTTGATCAAGGTGACTAAATCATATATTTGTATAAGGCAGTGGTGCTTTCACCATCGAAGTGACCCTACCTATCCTCCGTCCCAAATTTCTGTAAATCAGTTCGGTTGATTAGCTGTGATAAGGAATTTCTTGAAAATCGGTGGTTTAGTCGTGAAAGCGTAACAGAGAAAATAACAAATATCACGCTTTCATTCCTGAAACGGTAGGCAGAGATTTAACCATGCACTTTTCATTGTGTGTGTAGCCAGTAGTGTAATGTGTTTGTCCGCAGGGTATGCTGGTGTTCGATCCGTCCAAGCGTCTGACGGCCGCGGACTGCCTCGAGCATCCGTACTTCACGGAGGAACCTCTCTCGTAACGACGCACCACCGTCTCACATGTGGGGACACCTGGCACACGTGAGGCCTCAAATGATCAGCCTGTCGGGACGAGCAAGACTTCCTACTAATATTATAAAGGCGAAAGTTTGTAAGAATGTATGGATGTTTGGATGTTTGGATTTATGGATGTTTGTTCCTCTTTCACGCAAAAACTACTGAACAGATTTCGATGAAATTTGGCACACGGGTAGGTCATGTCCTGGATTAACACATAGGCTACGTTTTATCCCGGGAAAATATAAAGCGGGACTTTTATCCCGGAAAAACTGTTTAAGGCGGGATGAGCCGCGGGCAAAAGCTAGTATGTTGATAAATTTATTCCCGGGATCGGATCGACGATTAAAAATTGTTTATTGAAAGCAGCCGATAATAAGTACCAAAGCGTACCGGTAAACGCTCTGGAAAATATTTTGAGCTTAATCATTTTTAATCTTGTTTTCAACCTTAGCGTGTATTTTTAACGATAGGAGCTGAAGTTTCGATTGATATGTGGAACTATGTGGAAAGTATTTAGTATTCTTTGTCGTTCTACTCTGTCCTGACCTACCCTGTCCTGCCCTGACAGAACCCATCCTACCCTATCCTGCTGATGACCGGCAGCTTAAAAATAGATTAAGTAAATTTTGAGCCTTACTAGATAATAAGTTAGAATAAGTTTATCAGCTAAGTCGTAAACAACCATGGATTAAATGTGTTTGGTTCTCTCCAGACATAGATAATATGCTGAGGAATATTATTAGCACTTTGGGTAAATAGAGAGAACGCGACACCAATATACATACACTGTAGTTTTCTATAAATTATCCCGAATCGATTTTTCCGATCCATCTTGAAAATGGGCACAGATTTTTTTAAAATTAAGACTTCGATTCTTTCTTTTTTTTAAATACCTATATTTTTGCGTAGTTAGTTATTCATTTAAGTCGACATTAAAATGCATTTTTTTATAATCGCCAATTTTTTTGCAAGTATTTTTTGAAATAGGTCAGTTTACTTCTAAGGGTGCGATGTACTACAGTAAGTTAACTATTGGCCGCACGTTCGCTTTATCTCTCTCATACTTTGTGGCTATACCTACATGTAATTGACAGAGAGGAAAGCACAGTCCGTTTTCTATGTCTAGTCAAGTATATCATTTATATTTTCACTTGAAACCATAATGTAGACAGTAATTATGGTTGTGTGCGGCCCTGGTAAAGCAAGCGAAACATATTATATATTCCTTCAAATTAATGTCATTAATTTCAGTTTCTAAAGCAGGTATGACGATGTATTAACAGACTTATGTGGGTGCTCCTAATCGATTGTTCCTTTTCAATGCATTTTTAGGCTAGAAATTACTTAAGTTTCGCATAGTATTCATTTTGCAATAGTGTCCGACCGAAGCTTCGGGTTCGGCCAACATCGATCATTATTGCCACAAGGTTGTAAACGAGCGTCGAAATCAAATGAAATCTTACTACCGACGCTCTACGAAGTCTAGAGTACGGTACTACTCTACGAACACTAGAAGAAGGCTTCAACCATTATCTTAGATTCGACAAGCTACAAATCCTTGCCAAAGAACACCGATTCCTATTGAAATCAAAAAACATCCCAATGTCAATAGAGAAGATGGTTGGAAATTTGCACAAGCCTGGGACCCGGTAATACATCTAATTAAATCGGGCCCCAAAAGACCTGCTGCCAGACCTCAAGGCGTTGTGAGCTCTTACTGCGTAGACCGGACCGCAAACTATGACTAACACCTTAAAATTGTATAATTGTAAATTGGAGGTAGATTTGTAACACTAACTTTTCGGACCACCTTCACCTCAGTCAACCCCGTGACTAGCCCCACAGTGGGGCTATGATGTGAAAAGAAAACACGATGCGTCTCCGCTTCGTTTTATTGTGATTGGTTGAGTGACTGACGTATCGGTATTTTCGATGTTTGTGATTGATCGAGAAAGCGACACGTCAGTCTCTCAACCAATCACAATAAAACGAAGCGGAGACGCATCGTGTTTTCTTTTCACATCCTAGCCCCACTGCAAAGCCTTCAAAACGTCGAGAGAAAATAAATATTTAAAAATCGCGATAAAATCGGTAAAATAGTTTTATTTAAACATAGGATACTTTTACCTCGGTAATTTGCTCCCATGGGAAATAAGAGTTTTTAAGCCTTCGTTTCGTGCAAAATGCGATCTTCGGTCGGACACTATGCAACGTTAAGGTACATATTCTTAGATATATTTTTCACAAATAAAAAAATAAAAAACATAAATCACTAGTATTTAAAGCAACATGTCGATTCTAATGTGCTGTGACGTTCAATTGCTTAAACACCATATTTTTATATGGAAGTTTGTAGTTAGATGTAAGAATGAATGGCTGCTTCGACCTGTCCTGTGTCGCGGCAGCCATACTCGCCAGTTTGTACTCTGGCTGCTGAGGGCGAGGGTTTCTACCTATTCCACAGCGATAATTTCCACCGCTATTAACGAAAAACAAAATTCCGGCCCAGTTCGGAACCATTAGGGTCCACAAATTATTTTAATACACGTGATCATAACAAGACTAGTGCAAATTATATCGCTCTTATTTTATTTTCTTAACAGATAGTTGGGCATCATAGCTATGTAGGGCCAGGTTAAGAATGTCGGGGCCCCTTTTCCTTTCCTGACTTCATTAAGTATATTTTTTCTACCACAACCTAATTAGTCGACTGCTAATAGATTAATATATAATGTAAAATATAATCAATGCAATAATATTGTCATCGGGTAACGGGATTTTTTAAATACGAACGGTTAATTATAATTTTCAATTTGTTTTCTCGGGGCAAAAGGTCCTTTGCCGACGCCGGGTCCCTAGGCAGTTGCCTAATTTAACTTTAGGCTAATCCGGCCCTGCAGCTATGTGCCCACTCATTCAAAACCATGAATAAAATATTCTGCAGTACTATATAGTACCTCTCTTTCTATCTCTGTACTACAACTATATTATACGCAGTCACTGCTTCGGCGAAGTCATCTAATTTTCAGTAATAATGGCGATGACAAACACTAATACTACGATTTGTAGCTAAATGAACTTCTATCCCATACAAAGTTATGCGATGGATTATGTAGAAAACCTGGCACTCGAGCTTGAACTCTATAGAGGTTGTGAGATGGTTGCTGCGTCGATTTCCTGTAACTTAATTTTGCGGTTGACTAATAACATTTTACAAAAAAAAAACTCGTTTTATTTTTTATTCAATCATGCGCTTTTACGAAACTAATTAATCGTATCGTAGTAGTCAACAGACGAGCTCTCAGTGTACGAATTAATTATCAAACCGTTTTTTGAATACATATTCTGATATTCAGGGTTATTTTGACATTGCGTTGAAATGAAATGAAATCAATTTATTCGAACCCATAAAATGTTATACATTATTTAGATTCAGTCAATATTAACTCTACCACCAATTCGGAAAGCAGTTCTCACTAGAGCGTTAACCAAAATGACCCTGGGTAACCCCCCAGACTGACGTATCGGTATTTTGATGTTTGTGATTGATCGAGAGACCGATACGTCAGTTTCTCAACTAATCACAATAAAACGAAGCGGAGACGCATCGTGTTTTTTTTTTCACATTCTATGCCCACTGTATTTTTGTTATTTTACATGCAAAATACTCTTATAGTTAGTGTTACCTAACTGCGTTTTGAGTAGTTACGAGAATGTAATAATTCACAGAATAACAACAGTAATGTTTACTTACAAAGTAGTAGGCGGGTACGCATTTCTATACTAATATTATAAAGAGAAAATATTTGATTGTTTGCATTGAACAGGCTCCGAAACGGGATCCAGCCTTCTCGCCGAAAATTGTTTGACCGATTATCACTTCCAACCAACGGTTCGCCTACTTTTCACTTTGAGAACTAACGATTGTAAAATTTTTGTATGACAGCGTTTCATTTGGTATAATTATTGTTAAGCTGATTTTTATAATGATACAGTTGCCAACTGTTAGGTTGGAAAATAAAACAAAAACGGAATAAAATTCTGCGAAACATTAGTTGGTAAGTGATAATCTGCCAAACAATTTTCGGCGAAAAGGCAGGGATCCCTCCGTAGCTACTGGACCGATTTAAAAAAATCTTTCAGCAATATAAAACTACATTATCAGCGAGTAACATCGGCTACTTTTTATTCCGGAAAGATATAAAGCAGGACTTATATCCATTAAATGAAATCCACCAAGTAATTCTTACCTCCTTAAGGTAAATGAATTTTATCAAAGTTACCCATCCTCATATTACGTTGCGAGGGTAGTTCTGTGGCGCCAGCGCCATGTTGTCTTGCGCTGCTCGCGTCAAACCGCATCACGTATGGGAATTATGATTTTTCCCTATCATTTTAAGGATTGTGTGACGAAGTCTTGTATATGTTTAACCTAGTGAGATAAACAACAATTTACGTGCCCAAGAATAAAGACAAGTGTAGGACAATGCGCTACGAGCTCTTCACATGTACGTTAAAAGATGTATTGTTCGACTTCCAGCAAACAGTAAGCTAACTTTATTCAATAAATAGTCAATGCATAATAAAGGCACCTACGCTTCCATTAGGGTATGAAATAGATCGGCGCCGCGAGAAATCATCTTGGATGTACCGTGTGTTAACTGTTTACCGAGCTGTTTGGCAGCGCAATACCGGCTCAAATTGATGGCAAGACATAACAAAATACCATTACCATACAAGAGGAGGGAGGACATACTACAAGAATTCAAGATATACGGACACATAATGAAACGAATAATTTCAATATTTCATAATATAATAAGTACAAAATATATTACAATATATTACAAAACAATTATATCTTTGTACATAGTATGTTTTACAATTACTTACACATTAATTTTTATCGATGTAATAAATAAAATTAACGTTACTATTTGGTTTCGTCCTATAAATATATTTATCTTATGTTTCAACATTATGAACTTTTTGTCCGCAGCCCCATCTACATCAAAATTTCGGGGTTATAAAGTATCCCATAGCACGCGGGGGAAAATGTAGCTTCCTATTAGTAAAAGTATTTTCATAATCGGATCAGTCATTTTAGAGATTACCCCTACATGCAAATATACCTACATATAATGTTTTTATAATATTAATTACCTACTTTTATATATGTATTACATCGATAAATATTATAGTGACATTCACCATACTGCGGGTTCATGGTCGACGCAAAATTATCGCCGTGAAATTAACTTAAAAATTGAGATTAACAATTTCTTTTTACAACAGATTTAAATTAAGTGGCCATACTTTTTACTCACATTATCGAATGCTCATACATTGCTAAGCACTATTTAAAATGTAGGTACTTAACGCCACAAATATTTATTTTTTGGACGCGAAAAATCTGTGTTCGCGGCAATAAGTCTGCGTCAAATAATATTATGCTATTTTCCATTCTAGGTATTCGTCTAGTGTCCTTTGTTTACGCACGTCCGTTAATTTTATTCGCGTTGCAGCCGTGGTCAGAGATCGGCGCACAATTCTGTAACAATAAATAAAATAATGCATTGCCATGTTTTAATTCTAAACAATTGAATTTGTAATTATTTTTTGTCATTCGATATTGTGAATCGCGCGAGTATTGGAAAATATTAAAAATGCACTATTTTTACACCACTGCGAAAGGAGGGTTATTTAGTTCAATATAATGCCTTTAGTTATTAGAATCCAGTGACAGCCTCAATGAGATTGAGTATCGAACTCAAAACCTACAATACTACTATACAAAATGTTTCCAATATACCAAGATGTTACTGGTTGGTAAGTCTCTCATATGTACCTAAGAGTCCGTCTTGGCGGGTACCACCGCAATGTCTAATTCTACTTCTAAAAAGCAATGTGCATGCACTGTTGCGTTTCGGTTTGAAGGACATTGTAGCCAATGTAACTACTGCATATAATGAGGCTTAACATCTTATGTCTCAGGAGGACGAGCGCAGTGGAATGCCACACAGTACTTTGAAGTCAATGTGCTGGATAGTGTTGCTACTGTTTATGGGTGGTCGTATCGCTTACCATCGGGCGAACGGCATGCTCGTCTCGTCATTCAGTGCAATAAAAAAAATGTTTAAAAATAATTTACCTGTAAGTTGGGATCAAACTCGTATCCGGCCGCACAGAATAGCTCGATCACATGTCCCGGCGTGCAGTGGAAGTAGCTGTCGCAGCGCCCCGGGTGGGGCACGTTGCCGAACACGCCCGGCGCGCACACGGCGGTCGTGCTCTCCGGGGCCAGGGTGCTTGGCTCCGTGCCCAGCGTCGTCTGGACGGTGTCCGCATCAGTGTTGACTACAAGAAGTGTTGAAGTAGGATCCGTGCTGACATCCCATGCTTCTGTACTTGTAGCCGTTGTATGACCAGACTCTGCCGTTGAGATTTGTTTGGTGGTTTCTGAGGCAGGTGTTGTTCTCTGGCTCAGAGTACATCCTCCTTCAGCTATTAATACACAACTCTGCAAACAATACAGATTACTAAGTAAGCAGTGGTAAGAAGTGCTCCTTAAAGAGCCTTCAATATGTGACGGCGCCTAGTTATAGTGCGTAGGTAGTCTATTTTGACTACAGTAGGAAGTGACTCAACACTGACTGTACCAATGTTTCACAGGAAATCATGTAAAGGAACAGATTGTCATGTTGCACTTTAAACGAGACTGCCGGAGACTGCTAACTGCCTTATTCCTTTTCTTTTGTTTCTTTCTAACTTTAGTATTTTATGGATCACGTTTATTCTTGTCTTATAATTTATAGACAGTGATGATCACATACGATAACGTGACCATTTCATTGTTTGCAGGCATTCATTATAATAAAGATATTAATTTCTGCGCTAAGCCTACATTAAAAGCCGATAAATATTATCATTAGCTGCCTATGCTGCCTTAGTCTAAAATGTAGTACTTACTCCTGTCGTTGGGTCGAACTCGGATCCTTCTACACAGTACAGTGGTAACACCACTCCTGCGGTACACATGTAGAAGGCGTCGCACCGTTCTGGGTGCGCTATGGAACCGATTAACCCTGGGAGACAGATCGGTGGCACCGTCGTGGGACTTTCTGTTGTTGAAACATCCGAATCCGTGGTGAATACAGTTGGAGGTGCCGTAGTCAGGTCGACGTCAATAGTAGTATCCATGGTTGAAGCTGGTTCTGTCGCGCCGGCTGGATGTCTGATTCCTCCGAGTGTACAGCCGCCTTCCGCAATTGGCACGCATCCCTGTTGAACAATTGTCAATATGAAATTTACATACGGAGGTTATTACGATTTAAATCTTTGACTTTCAATTGTGTTGAAAATGGTTGAATTCAAAGCAATCAAGCGATCTTTTTTTAAAAAAAAAATCGGTGCGTGTACACAATATGTACGCGCATGAGAAGTTATACTTTTTTTCTACTTCTAGAAGTTCAAAATGGCGACCTCTTTTCTTAAGTTTAATATTAGATCTGTCTTTTACTATCAATGGCATGCCCAAGTATCGATTTTGACGTCAATTGTCCTTAAAACAAAGAAATTCAAAATGGCGGCCACTTTTTTGAAATCTAACATTAAATCTGCTCTTTGAACCTAAAACCATGCCCAGATATCGATTTTGAGGTCGGTTGGCCTTAAAACAAAGAAATTCAAAATGGCGATCACTTTTTTTAAAAGTAACATTAAATCCGCCCTTTATGATATGATGCCCTTAATGAGCGGTTTAACGAGCAACTTCTCCCGGGAGAAAATTTTGTGTCACACATGCGCGCGCATCGTAAAATTTCACTCCCATCAATTTTTCATAACTCGCCTAAAGAAGTATAACTTCAAAAAAACAATAGTTGCGAGGCTAGGCTACTCGTGGTGTGTTTGCCATTCGGTTTGTCTAGACTCGAGTATGGATATCAAGCATTTTACATGCATATACTATTCTCACTAGTAGCTGTGTACTAGTATCTACTGTGTCGTATTATTACTATTATTTATTTTAAAAGGCTTACGGACTAATAAACAAAACAAATATACAATATCAATCATAATAATATAGCTAATAACAAGCTTCAATATTCGGATCTAAACGAATTGCGCAATAATTTTAAAAATAAATTACCTACAGAAGAAAAACGAAGATATATAGCTATAACACTATAAACAAAATATATCAACAATGATACTACAATAGGTACTGCAATACTACAGTACTATATCCGATGCAGATCAATGTCCTCAAGGTAATATTTTTTGTTGAGCTTCCTCACTCCCACTCACGCCTTTTATCCCCGAAGGGATGGACAGAGGCGCAACTAGTTCACCCACTTTTGGCCGTTATTCCGTCCCCTGATGTGATAGGGGGCGAGCCTATCGCCATATCGGGCACAAATTCCAGACTCCGAGCTGATACTGAATTGAAAAACTCAATATCACTTTGCCCGACCCGGGGATCGAACCCGAGACCTCAGCATTGCAGTCGTACCATAATACAACTACGCCACCGGCCACCGAGGCAGTCTTCGCAGCCAGTCGCAGTCAGGCACCGAGCTTCCTTCTCACTATAATTTGTATTGTTTATCGGTGTCTGCAATAAAGGTCTTGCCTTAGGCCAATTGGATTGGTGAGCAGGGTTAGCTACCGCAGAAGTTCAGGACGTTGAATCGAATCGTGAGCCAAAATTACTAAAAAACATATATCATTTATATAGCGTCTATGCTCTAGACCACTAGAAGATAAAGGCCTTCCTACCAAGGAAATGATATTTTTTACAACGATGAAGATAATCTACTGACCGTTGCTGCTTTATTTATCTTCTATTGATTTATTTATCCTCATAAGAGTGATATCTAACCAAATTCAAAAGATCGCATTATTGATTGATTTAATAAGTCAGTTTGATTCCGAATAATATTCCGCCATGGCGAAAAATTTGAACCTATAACTGAACAAGAACTTACGTCAGCAATTGGATCGTATTCGTATCCAGTACCACAGAACAGTGAGAGCATATCGCCTCCCGGCATGCACATGAAGTAAGCGTCGCACTGGTCAGGGTGTGGCACGTTCCCGAAAAAGCCGAGTGGGCAGAGGGGCGCGGGAGTCGTAGTAGCGGCTTCAGTTGTAGAGAGGACTTCTGGTGTAGTTGTCTCCTGGTCTACAGTAGAAGCGGCAAGTGTTGTGCCTTCGGTAGGAATGCCAGTAGTAGCGGCTTCAATTGTAGAGAGGAATTCTGGTGTAGTTGTCTCTTGGTCTACAGTAGAAGCGGCAAGTGTTGTGCCTTCGGTAGGAATGCCATTAGTAGCAGCTTCAGTTGTAGAGAGGATTTCTTGTGTTGTCGTTTCTTGTTTTGCCGTAGAAGCGGCTAGTGTTGTGCCTTCGGTAGAAACGCCGGTAGAAGCGGCTTCAGTTGTAGAGAGGAATTCTTCTGTAGTTGTCTCCTGGTCTACAGTAGAAGCGGCTAATGTTGTACCTTCGGTAGGAATGCCAGTAGTAGCGGCTTCAGTTGTAGAGAGGACTTCTGGTGTAGTTGTTTCCTGATCTACAGTAAAAGCGGCTAGTGTTGTGCCCTCGGTAGGAATGCCAGTAGTAGCGGCTTCAGTTGTAGAGAGAACTTCCTGTGTAGTTGTCTCCTGGTCTACAGAGGAAGCGACTAGTGTTGTGCCTTCAGTAGGAATGCTTGTAGTAATATCGGAACTTTCAGTGGTACCATCCGGGGGTGGTTTATTGCCCCCAAGAGTACACCCTCCCTCAGCAATCAACACGCATGTCTGTAAAGATATCAAAGATTATTTCAGGTTGTTATATGAGTGGATACACGCAGGTCGCTCTCACGATAATCAAATTAGAGTCTGCTCATAAAAAGTATAGTAAGGACTACAAATAAGTATGTAACGCCATTAAATTGCTCCTATCATCTTGAAACTTTACTTCGAAAACGAAAAGAACAGTCAATGCATATATCAGTATGCGAAACTAAGCATGAGCTGTACAATAAAAATACATATTTGTCTGGTGTGACTTCTGTGTTGAGTTGTCTTTGTTTGTTATGTAAATATTTGCCCAACACAATGAGTTTAGCTTTAACATATAATATCACCTTTAGATAATACCTATGAGAATTAAGAAACCTTGAAAGTAAAGTAATAATATTGCTTACGTCAGCAATGGGGTCGAATTCAAATCCTTCGACACAGAAGAGCTCGAGCGAAGTCCCGGCGATACACATGAAGTAAGCGTCGCAGCGGCCGGGGTGTGGCACGTTTCCGAAGAAGCTAGGCGGGCAGACGGGCGCAGGGGTCGTAGTAACAGCTTCGGTTGTAGAGAAGACATCTTGTAAAGTCGTCTCCGGGTCTACAGTAGAAGCGGCTATTGTCGAACTGTCTGAAGGAATGCTTGTAGTTACGTCTGGATTTTCAGTGGTACCACCTACAGGAGGCCTGTTGCCACCAAGTGTACACCTGCCTTCAGCGATCAGCACGCATTTCTGTGAGGAAAGGCATTAATATTTGAATTTAGTCTGTTACTATGTTGGAGTACTACGTGCAATGTGAAGCACATTTAATTATAAAAATGACGAATTGTAGCCTTTTGGTGGAAGTGCATTTAAATTGGATTCGACATTTTTTTTCATATTTCCGTAATGTTAATCCAAAACCAGTTAAAACTAGATCAAGTATTGAACCTAATATGAACATGGAACGTAATTTGCGAAATAAATTTAAAATTCTAATTTTAATCCTAAAACCTCGTACTTAAAAAGTATCTGTTTGACGAGTATTCTGCTTTTCAACCAAACCAAAAACATTATATACTGTATCTTTTTTCTCAAACACGCTATATAATATCTGAATCTCAAACAGAATTCAAATACGGATACGTATAATTACTTACGTCAGCGGCCGGATCAAACTCGAACCCTTCGACACAGAAGAGCTCGAGCGGGGTCCCGGCGATACACATGAAATAAGCGTCGCAGCGGTCTGGATGCGGCACATTTCCAAAGAAACCGTGTGGGCAAATGAGCACAGCTTCAGTTGTAGAGTCTAGAACTTCTGGTGTAGTTGTCTTCTGGTCTACAGTAGAAGCAGATAGTGTTGTGCCTTCGGTGGGAATACTAGTAGTAGCGCCTTCAGTTGTAGAGAGAACTTCTGGTGTAGTTGTCTCCTGGTCAACAGTAGAAGCGGCTAGTGTTGTGCCTTCGGTAGGAATGCCAGTAGCAGCGGCTTCAGTTGTAGAGAGGATTTCTGGTGTAGTTGTCTCCTGGTCTACAGTAGAAGCAGATAGTGTTGTGCCTTCGGTGGGAATACTAGTAGTAGCACCTTCAGTTGTAGAGAGAACTTCTGCTGTGTTTGTCTCTTGGTCTGCAGTAGAAGCGGCTAGTGTTGTGCCTTCGGTAGGAATTCCAGTAGTAGCGCCTTCAGTTGTAGAGAGGACTTCCGGTGTAGTCGTCTCCTGGTCTACAGTAGAAGCAGTTAGTGTCGTCCCTTCGTGGGGGGTGCCAGAAGTAGCGCCTTCAGTTGTAGAGAGAACTTCTGGTGTAGTTGTCTCCTGGTCTACAGTGGAAGCGGCTAGTGTTGTACCTTCGGTAGGAATGCCAGTAGTAGCGGCTTCAGTTGTAGAGAGGATTTCTGGTGTAGTCGTCTCCTGGTCTACAGTAGAAACAGATAGTGTTGTGCCTTCGGTGGGAATACTAGTAGTAGCGTCTTCAGTTGTAGAGAGAACTTCTGGTGTAGTTGTCTCATGGTTTATGGTAGAAGGGGCAAGTGTTGTGCCTTCGGTAGAAATTCCAGTAGTAGCGCCTTGAGTTGTAGAGAGGACTTCTGGTATAGTTGTCTCCTGGTCTACAGTAGAAGCGGCTAGTGTTGTGCCTTCGATGGGAATACCAGTAGTACCGGCTTCAGTTGTTGTTAGGTGGGCACCAGTAGTAGTGTCCCCACCCTGGGTGGATGTCACGGCTGGTTCCTCTGTTATTGCAGATGATTCTGTCATGTCGGCAGGAGTGGTAGACACGGCGGGAGGTCTGGTGCCGTCAAGGGTGCAACCGCCTTCTGCGATCACCACGCATCTCTGTGGGTGCATTTAAAATTATCGCACTTTAATACATGTTTATGAATTTTATTAATAAAAACTTCAAAATACCTATATTTATTTTTGTTAGAATTTTTTTTTATACGGGCGCTGCCAAAGTCACCCCACTGCACCTGTTGGTAAGCGTAGTTGGGTCCAGACATTCGACACAATTATGCCGGCCGGTTTTAACCGGATACACCCAGGCTGATCCCGGAACGCGGCACACTTATTTGTGCCAGTATGGTGGGTTTAAACACCTTATATGCGGTGATCGCTAGCCGAGATGGTTCAAAATATATCTTACCACCATCATAATGTATGAGTATTTTTTAACACGCGTTTATTAGCTGCCTCGGTGGCGTAGTTGTATTACAGTACGACTGCAAAGCTGAGGTCTCGGGTTCGATCCCCGGGTCGGGCAAAGTGATATTGAGTTTTTTAATTCAGTATCAGCCCGGAGTCTGGAATTTGTGCCCGATATGGCGATAGGCACGCCCCCTATCACATCATGGGACGGAATAACGGCGAAAAGTGGGTGCACTAGTTGCGCCTCTGCCTACCCCTGCGGGGATAACAGGCGTGTGTGTGTGTGTGTGCGTTTATTAGCTTCAGACGTATGTATGTACGTATCTATGAAACTGAAAGTTTGAACATGATTTTGACCCCCTTTAAAAGTCAGATTAAATCGAAATTTGACATATTTATCAAGGACCGATAACAATTCAATATTTTAAACTAAAAACACGCTTTTATTGAAAATTCAACTAAAAAATGAACAAGATATAATTGTTTATTCATTTTAGTGACATCTGTTGGACCATAGTAGAACAGAACTAAAAAATGAAAAAAATATAGGAAATAGACTTGAATTAAAACTAGTGTAAATAAGAAAAAATGTATTCTATTGTAAAAAGAATAATAGTTTATAAAAACTAAAAAACACGGTTTATAAAAATCCAACAAAAAAATAGAAAATAATTTTTAATAAACTTGAATTGAGAATAGTGTAAATAAGAATAACATGTATTTTACTGTAAAAAAAGCGTGGAGTGTTTTTTAAGAGATTATCAGAATGGTAATTCTTCATCTTCTACTCATATTATCTGTCAATAAATATTTAAAACAACTATAGACACCAATCACCATGCACCCCACGCTTTTTTTAAACTATTCTCAGCTCGAATTTATTAATTAAACATTTTCTATTTTTTAGTTGAATTTTTATAAAGCGTGTTTTTTAGGCTTTTAATAACTATAATAAACCATTATTTACTTTTTAAAAAATGCTAACTTATAGTTTTGCTTGCTTGTAAACCATAGCGCGATCTAATTCTATGCTAACGCCATCTATTGAAGCACAAGCAAAACTTAAGTATTATTTATTTAGTGTGATTTCTATAAAAACGTATTTTTTCGTTTAAAATATTATATTACCATCGGTCCTTGATAAGTATGCCAAATTTCGATTTAATCCGACGTTTTGAAGTTGGTCAAAATCATGTTCAAAGTGTAAGTTACATAGTTACATACGTCCGAAGCTAATAAAAGTGTGTTAAAAAGCGTGGGGTGTATGGTGTCAATAGTTATAAATATTTTATCGACAGATGTGTGTAGAAGGATTACAATACCAGCCCTGTATTATATTATATATTATATACTGCTCACTGCTGAGCACGGGCCTTCTCTACTACTGAGAGGGGTTAGGCCTTAGTCCACCACGCTGGCCTAGTGCGGGTTGGCAGACTTCACACATCCTCGCAATTCTTATGGAGAATTCTCAGGTATGTAGGTTTCCTCACGATGTTTTCCTTCACCGTTAAAGTGAAGGATAATTGATAAACAATACACACGTAACTTTTGAATAGTCAGAGGTGTGTGCATTGGGTTTCGAACCTCCGGACATTGTCTTGTATTGTAGAAGGATTATCATTTTGATAATATCTTAAAAAGGACCGCATGCTTTTTTTTACAATAAAATACATTTATTTATTATTTACACTATTCTTAATTCAAATTTATTTTCCATTTTTTTAACTGAATTTTCAATAAAGCGTGTTTTTAGTGTTTTTATTTTGTTATTTGAGACATGAGAATTTTAAAGAGTAGCTTGATTTTTTTTTAAGAAGAACGGTATTAACATTCTGGTGATATGGATTAAGTTAAATTGAGCTTTTCAAATACTGTATGCCATTTTTATACTATTAGTAGTTATGAATTATGGAAAATATTTGCTATGAGGAACGTGCACGTCGTAAGCTCTGCCATCTGGAGCAATCTGACTCATTTTCAGTACATTGATACTTGGCATCTAAGCTTGGCATTGTGTCACATGTAAAAAAAATAATAAAATATTTTGATTAATGTTATTTTTCATCCTTTTATATTAAAAGGACGAAAAATAACATTTAATTTATTGATAATAAATTGATGCGTATCTGAATGCTCCAAAATATAAAAATAAACAAATCAAATGGTGTGAAATTCTATTATGTTCCCAAGAATAGTACCTAACTACCTACTTACATTCCATGATTATGTGCAAATCGACAAAAATAAAAGCTGTATAAACATACATAATTATGAGTTCCAAAAGTATTTAGAAATGTCTCATTACGTAATTTATAAAGATAATATTTTAAAATTGAACATAATATTCAAAACAAACAAATATATATAAGTAAGGGAACATAACCTCCTAATTTTGCTTCAATAACATCAAAATAACTAGCTCCCATCTAAAAAAATGCTTATTATGGCCACGCTAGGTATCAACAATATTTAGCCGGATCCCATATTTTTGACGTAGTTTTTGACATAATAAAAATAAATTATAGCTTTGAAAAGTTCCTTTTTTATCCACGTGTAGCTCTTGTGTAGATTTTGTGCTGCCCCAAATAGTTCGTGCACGTTCCCTATATTAGATGAGGTCTTTATTGAATTTTAATAAGGAGAAACATTCTATTTATGTTTTTTAAGGCTGATGGCTTTAAGGAGTCACTTGAAACAAAGAACATTAATATTTAAATATATATGATATTGTATGAGAAGGAAGATGATAAACTATATTGTTTGTTTTCTTTACTACATAATAGTTAAAAACTTACGTCAGCTTCCGGCTGGAATTCGAATCCTTCTATACAGAACAGCAGGAGTGCATCGCCTCCCGGCATGCACATGAAGTATGCGTCACAGCGATCGGGGTGCGGCACATTCCCGAAAAAGCCGGGCGGGCAAATTGATGCAGGAATCGTAGTAGCGCCTTCAGTCGTAGATAAAACTTCTTGTGTGATTGTCTCTTGTTCCGTAGTAAAAGCGGCTAGTGTTGTGCCTTCAGTAGGAATTCCAGTAGCTCCAGTTGTAGCCAAGATGTCTTGTGTGGTCGTCTCCTGATCTACCGTAGAAGCAGTTAGGGTGGTCCCTTCAGAAGTAATTCCAGTAACTTCAGTCGTAGGTAAGATATCTTGTGTGGTCGTATCCTGGTCTAGAGTAGTAGCGGCTAGTGTTGTGCCTTCAGTAGGAATGCCAGTAGTAGCGGCTTCAGTTGTAGACACTATTTCTTCTAGGGTTGTATCCTGGTCTACAGTAGAGGCAGCTGGTGGAGTGACTTCGTTGGGAATGGCAGTAGTAATTGCTTCAGTAGTAGGAAGCGGCTGAGTAGACGGGACTGTTATTTCAGTGGTGCTTCCAGCGGGAGGCCTAGTGCCTCCCTGAGTACACCCACCTTCAGCTATCAACACACAACCCTGTAAATAATGGGATGAATATAACATGCTTGTTCGATAAATATCGGGTCTCCTCGCTAGGATGTTCGTGGGGGGTTGGTACGGGGCGCGAGGGGATTAAGGCATGAGCCTATAATTTAGTTCACGTTTAAAGCCGATTGTGAAACCCTGCAGATAAATCGAAGTTATCAAGATAGTGTGAAGCAGGCCAGAGAAAACTAGACGACGTGACGGGAGCTGGTTGACGATATAGCTCGTATGACTGACCAGAATCTCATTGTAGTAGGTATTAATGGTAGTGGTAGGGACATCAAACCCCCCTTTTCTCCCGGGAGTTCTCCTAATACATAGACGGCCTGACAGAGCTAATACTGACTCCCAGGAATTGCGTCAGAGGCGTAGCAAGGTAAGTAAGCCCAACATTGTGTGGGGTTTTAGTTCCATATGTTACGCAGGTCGGTTGTTGAAAATTGTGTGTCCTGGGTCACTTACCGAACCCCAGACTGGTTGATACAATGCTAGTCTAAAACTTATGCTGAAGAAGCAAGTCTAAAAATTAATCTAGATAAAGTTGGGAATAGTACAATACCGTGTAATTTGCATTATTAATACCACGTAAGAGTGAAAAAGAAATGCAGTGCCTACTAAAACTGAATGTGTCGTTTACTACTTTAAATTTAATGTATAAATCTCAATTTGGCTATTTTCATTAGTTAAGTGCTATGAAGTGATGGCACAATTACCTTGTAACTAAGTTATACTGTTGTACTCAATTTGTTATCTACATGTGAATTACTATTATAATAAACATTGTAACATATACCTGTACAATGTGAAATAATATGTAGGTATGTACTTACACTTATTGTTAACTACCCTCGACAGATTTTCGATTTGTTATCTGTTATGTATTTATATAAAGGGAACTATAGGTCTATAATATAATATTCTCAATGATGTAATCATAATTTCGGTGTATGACTGTTTGTTCCTTAATAAATAAATAAATAAATAAAATAAAAGTGATATTTATCAGTACCAGTTCTGCGATATGGTACTTACTATCTCCAAGTAAGAGTGGCAAAATTAAGGTTTTAGGTAAAAGTTTAATACCAAATTGAAATTTGAGATTTTTACCAAGAAGCGTATTGCAAGTCTCTCAGTTCGCTGATAGAGTGAAATACAAAACACGCTTATTTGTTTACGTAGGTATATAGTGCTGCTACTAGGTGCCTGCAAGTGGGTATAGTTATCGCCTTATTTAAAGTTCATGACAATTATAATTTCTTTAAGTAAAATCCATGCAATTTTTGTTCAATAATTCATATTTTCATTTCATTAATTTAAAAATCCATTATCCTCTGGACTTTCCTCTGGATAATGGAAATCTTTTTATGCGTCACTCTGTATAATGACTCCGGTTTATTCTTATAAGAAATAATAAAATTAATATTACTTACGTCAGCAATGGGGTCGAATTCGAAACCTTCGACACAGAAGAGTTCGAGCGGGGTACCGGCAATACACATGATGTATGCGTCGCAGTGGTCGGGGTGTGGCATATTTCCGAAGAAGCCGGGTAGGCAGACGGGCGTGGGGGACGTAGTAGCAGCTTCAGTTGTAGAGAGTGTTTGTTGTATCGTTGTCTCCTGGTCCGCCGTAGAAGCGGCTAGTGTTGTGCTTTCGGTAGGAATGCCAGTAGTAGCGCCTTCAATTGTAGATAGGACTTCTTGTGTAGTTGTTTCCTGGTCTATAGTAGAAGGAGCGAGTGTTGTGCTCTCGGTAGGAATACCAGTAGTAGCGGCTTCAGTTGTAGAGAGGACTTCTTGTGTTGTCGTGTCCTGTTCTGCAGTAGAAGGGGCAAGTGTTGTGCCTTCGGCAGGAATGCCAGTAGTAGCGGCTTCAGTTGTAGAGAGGACTTCTTGTGTTGTCGTGTCCTGTTCTGCAGTAGAATGGGCAAGTGTTGTGCCTTCGGTAGGAATGCCAGTAGTAGCGGCTTCAGTTGTAGAGAGGACTTCTTGTGTTGTCGTTTCCTGTTCTACAGTAGAAGGGGCAAGTGTTGTGCTCTCGGTAGGAATGCCAGTAGTAGCGGCTTCAGTTGTAGTTAGGTCGGCGTTAGTAGTAGAGACCACACCCTGGGTGGATGTAGCGGCTGGTTCCTCTGTGGTTGTAGCTGCTACTGTCGTGCCGGTAGGGGTGGTAGACACTGCTGGGGGTCTGGTGCCCCCAAGAGTGCATCCGCCTTCCGCGATAACCACGCACCTCTGTTAATACAATGTAATTAATTGATTATAACGGCACTAGTGGCTTTAGTAAAAATTAATAATCAGTGATCAATATTGATAGCAAAAATTTGCTTAAAGTAAAATAAAATACTTTATTCATCACGTAGGCGAAGATAGTTGCACTTATGATATGTCAAGATACATTCAATTAATAATTATTAATACAAATTGTCACTTATATAACTAAAGTCATTTTAAAAGGGAGCAAAATCAATGAAAACTATTTATAAAGAAGCCAAGGTCGGGCTGGCTGGAAAAGAGATAAAAAAAAGAATATTTTTTATTAAAATTAATGGGAGGCACGCGTCGCGATCCTCACCGGTGAGGACAGTACAGATCCTAATCTAGCTAACCTATCAGCCTTTTACTAGCTACCTGAGCGATGACTACCCGAAGAAGAAAGGCAGAAAGAAACTCCGGGCTTAATTTTTTGTCATCAATTGTCCATTGAATCTTTATATAAATATTTTTTTTCTTTTTTTTCTAAGTCCTTTGCATACAAAGACATTTTATGCAAATTTTCTTAACATAACTTAGCCCAACGAGAATAATGGATCTATACTAAAAGAATATGTACCGTGTACGTGCTCAGAATCATTATCGGCACACTGACGAACCGCATCAGGAACAATCAAATTTTGCTACAACTACAGGCACACAACTTCTACTTCTATCGGTAACGGATCTCAAAATAGGTTCTTTTTTTATGGCATTGAATGACGAGACGAGCATTCTGTTCGCCCGATGGTAAGCGATACGATCGCCCATAAACAGTAGCAACGCCATACAGCACCTTGAGTTACAAAGTATTATATGGCATTCCACTGCGCTCGTCATCGTGAGACATAAAATGTTAAGTGTCATTATGTCCAGTAGTTACACTGGCTACAATGTTCTTCAAACCGAAACACAACAGTGAATGCACGTTGCTGCTTGGCGGTAGAAATAGACATTGCGGTGGTACCCGCCCAGACACTTACATATGAGAGACCTACCAGCAGAAAAATGTGTTGCGGTACAGCTGCATCTTATATACCCAATAGGTATTATAAATGCGAAAGTTTGTAAAAAATGTTGGATGTTTAAAGTTTGTTAGAAGTAAACGCAGAAACAACCTAAGAGGTTTGGATTAAATATGGCACGCGTGGTAGAGCATATCCTGGATTAACACAAAGGGTACTTTTTATGCCAGTAATTTGCTCCCATGTGAAATAATGGATATTTTAAAAAGATTTTTTATTCTTTTAGTAGATTGCGATGGCGTCGTACTACGTATTGGAACTTTTTTGGCTCTTAGCGGGAAAGGTTTTTCACGCGGGCGAAGCCGCGAGTAGCACCTTGTAGCATATAATTTTCATTTCTAAAAATAAGAAGTAAATTAATCATTCGACTCATCCCAAAGTTTTATGTATAGTGACAGATGAATACTTACATCGGCTTCTGGGTCAAATTCGAATCCTTCGACACAAAACAGCTGGAGTGCATCGCCTCCCAGCATGCACATAAAATATGCGTCGCAGCGGTCGGGGTGCGGCACGTTCCCGAAGAAACCGGGCGCGCAGATGGATGCGGTGATCGTAGTAGCGGCTTCAGTTGTAGAGAGTATTTCTTGTGTTGTCGTTTCCTGTTCTACAGTAGAAGCGGCTAGTGTGGTGCCTTCTGTCGGAATGCCAGTTGTAGCGCCTTCTGTTGTTGAGAGGACCTCCGGTGTAGTTGTCTCTTGGTCTATAGTAGGAGTGGCGAGTGTTGTGCCCTCGGTAGGAATGCCAGTAGAAGTGGCTTCAGTAGTAGAGAAAACTTCTTGTGTTGTCGTTTCCTGTTCTACAGTAGAAGTGGCTAGTGTGGTTCCTTCTGTCGGACTGCCAGTAGTAGCGGCTTCTGTTGTAGAGAGGAGTTCTTGTGTTGTCGTTTCCTGTTCTACGGTAGAAGCGGCTAGTGTGGTGTCTTCTGTCAGAATGCCAGTAGTAGCGGCTTCAGTAGTAGAGAAAACTTCTTGTGTTGTCGTTTCCTGTTCTACAGTAGAAGTGGCTAGTGTGGTTCCTTCTGTCGGACTGCCAGTAGTAGCGGCTTCTGTTGTAGAAAGGAGTTCTTGTGTTGTCGTTTCCTGTTCTACGGTAGAAGCGGCTAGTGTGGTGTCTTCTGTCGGAATGCCAGTAGTAGCGGCTTCAGTTGAAGAGAGGTCTTCTTGTGGTGTCGTTTCCTGTTCTACGGTAGAAGCGACTAGGGTGGTACCTTCTGTCGGAATGCCAGTAGTAGCGGCTTCAGTTGTAGAGAGGACTTCTTGTGTTGTCGTGGTAGAAGCGACTAGGGTGGTGCCTTCTGTCGGAATGCCAGTAGTAGCGGCTTCAGTTGTAGAGATGACTTCTTGTGTTGTCGTTTCCTGGTCTACAGTAGAAGGAGCGAGTGTTGTGCTCTCGGTAGGAATGCCAGTAGTAGCGGCTTCAGTTGTAGACAGGACTTCTTGTGTGGTTGTCTCCTGTTCTATAGTAGAAGCGGCTGGTGTTGTTCCTTCGATTAGAATGCCAGTAGTTAGAACTTCAGTTGTAATCATGTTGGCGTTAGTAGTAGTCTCCGCGCTCTGGGTCGATGTCACGACAATTTCCTGTGTGGTCGTTGTTGCTTCTGTCGTCCCGGCTGGAGTAGTGGGGGGTCTGGTAACTCCGAGAGTGCATCCGCCTTCCACGATCTCCACGCATCCCTATCACAAAAAATACCTTATATCTCAACCGTGCGGCCTTTTAAACATATTTGTGTCACTATAAAAACTTAATAATCTTATAGACCCTTCGCCAGGTAGAAAATTATAAGCTAATTGTTATGTACTTAATAATTAGACTTTAGGTAAGTCGAGGGAAACATTGTCCACCTATGCATTTAAATATGTAATAGAAGCTCTCGCCTGCGATATAACTTTGAATGCACCAGCTGACGTATATATTTATTCGAAGTTTATATAATGCTCTCATCAGGTAAATTTTTAGTTGAGAAGAAATCACTGAAAGTATTTTCTTATCATATTGGATCGACCAGCTGGCTCATAATGCCCCGAGTTACAATCAGCTGATTATATATATTTTTTCGATGTATTGGGTTAGCTACACTTTAAAGAAGTGTTTAATTGGGAGGAAATTATGGAATATAATTTTTTTCCTTCGTGCTTGGGAGGCTACCGCCGCTCATCGCCCCCACGGAACCGCAGCTGATGATGATGATGGATTTACGATACTTTTCTATGATGCGTCTCACCAATTATCGTTTGAGAGGAACTTGGTCATGGATATCTGTCATTGGCCCATGAACCATTAATTTGTCAACAAGTTTACCGGGCCGCTTATTCAGATTGTGACGTAGTGATTAAGAAAGTATATTATATAATGTGTCTCTTTGTATCGAAGATGATCAATATTAAACGTATCATGTAGAAGTGCACATCTTTCTTTGATTTACCCAAGTACAGTCCTTAAATGGCGACCCTGTCATTTAAGGTGTGGTTTTAAATTGCGGGCTTAGTACATTGTGTTTGTGTTTGACAATATGTATGTAATCAAAAATGAGAATAATTTTGAAATAATTAAAGAGCTAACTCATTTTATCAATAAATTGCCTAAGTGGTCCGGATCCCGCTTATGCGTGATAAAAGGCGTTAAAAAGATATTAGACGTCGCGACGTTACAAAAAAAGTTATTTTAAACGATTATCATATTTTACCCACTAGTGGACATGCGGGTATAAGGCGAATAATATTCGTAAAAAATATTTTTGGACGGGATTAGAGCGCGATGTTAGTGATTTTATTAAAAAATGTACTAAATGTCAACGTTACAAATATCTAAAGACTATAAAGGAATCCATGGTTTTAACAGATTGCGGAGATACAGCTTTTGATAAGGTATATTTAGATTTGGTAGGCCCTTTAACACAAAACAATAATTACAGCTACATTTAAACGCTCCAGTGCGACCTTGCTAAATATGTAGAGGCATATCCAATAGCCGCAAAAGATGCACGCACGGTGGCTTCGACATTGGTAAGTTTTTTTGTTAATGGCCCTACTGCCAGTAGCCTGATGCGAGTCGGCTTTTCTGGACACACCGGTCTTTAGGGTGAACGCAGAAGGCGCTCGCAACCCTTTGAATTAAGTGACCATGCTGAAGGCAACCCACTACCTGGTTACGAACCTCGGCTCAGGACGGCCACTGAGAGAGGATGAGACATCAATGATTAGGGAAAGATTGTTTTTTTTGGTCTAATCCTATTGGATTGTGTTGTCATCGGCACGCGGGCCGTAACTGCTAGGGGGGTCGAGGGGGCGATGGGGCACGCGGCGGGTCCTCGACGGCGAGGACGGAACTGCGCTCTTGTGGAGTGTTGGAGTTTCAAGAACTCGTTCTTACGGCGGATGGCCAGAGTGATTTCGTCCTCTGGATCGGTTAATACGGAACGCGGCCGTCTCCATTTGGCGCGGTCGAATGGAGTACATATATATGACGGAGCGGCGGGTATTTTGAAATAATAATCGTGCAAAAAACTAGTCGAGATGTCAAATCGTTGGTATAAATAGGATGCCTCGCATTTGAAACAGCAGTCTCTTGTGAGACTCCCAACTGTTCGGAGCTCCAAAAATAAGTTTGGAACATCCAGAAATAAAGGATGCAGAACAATTTGGAATTTTACTCTCACATCATGGGTTATGATGATGAGGTGGAACCCTGTGACGTCGGCAGAGCTGACGTCACCTCTTTTTAAAGAGTTCTAGACCTTCTCTTCCGTCATCAGAAGTGGGATCGAACTGTCGGTCCTCAAGAAATATTGGTGCTCAAACGTTTCTGTTTGAGCTCAAGCGTTTCTGTAGACGTACGGCATATGGTGCGGCACAGTCTGTATCCTGTCAAAGTGTCTGGCTGGTGATGCTAATGGCTGCACCATGTGCGGCTATCTGTGACGATATGACGCTTGCTGCAACGGCAAAGGAAGTTTGGTATCATATGATCCAAAACCTTTGGTTGATGGTTCTGGTTTCTTTTATTAGTAATCCAGACCAATATTAAGATCTCGTGTAACGAGCCGAGGCAACTTAATTACATTAAGAGCGAGTCCTACGACGAATTTGAGGTTATTCTCTGGTCCCTGTTACTGTTGTGGGGTTCCTTTTTCCGCACTTAGCCCGTAGAAAGTGGCCGTTGTGCGTGATGTGCCAGCTAGCAATCTAGCTAGTTCAACTCCTTCCAGAAGTGCAGGATCTTCCTGGTTCCTTCACAGCCTGCCCGAAGTGATCCAGGTGTGCCGAGGGTTTCAGCCCGTTGTAAAGGAGTTAGTCCTGCTTATACCCTCCATTGTCAGGTGGCACTCTAGTATGAGCCCAGATGGGATAGTTCCACTGTCAAGGGCTCGTAGTACCACAGCGCTGTCTGACACTATGCGTATCTTTTGGTCTGTTAGACCCCGCATGTCGACTGCGCTGGCCGCCTATGTGATGGCAATACATTCGCATTGGTATGAAATGAAATCCTCCTAGCCAGTTTCGGCCACGGCGGCCAATCTCAACGGAGATCAGCCAGGTACGCAGGAGATATTATAGTGCACAAGTGTGTGCGCAATACACAGGTGCACTCGCTATTCCTTCACTCTCATAGTCCGGTGAGACGGCAATCCGACATGACCGGAGAGAGATCAGGCGCAGGACCAACGGCTTTACGTGCTTTCCGAGGCACGGGGGTATCACACCGCCAACTTCCTGACTCCGAGCTGCGACTGAGTAAATTTTAAGATGGAAAAACCCAGTCACAATTTTTTTGGCTCGACCCGGGATTCGAACCCAGGACCTCAGCGCGCAAATCGTACTCGTAATGCGTACGCAATACCACTACGCCACCGAGGCAGTCATTGGTATATGGAGCTGTGCTCTCCTAAGGCCATTGATAAATTAATGTTGATATCCAGTGAGAACACTCCTGCCCCCGATCCTATCTTGGTCTTTGAGCCATCGGTGTATATTCTCAGTTCATGTGTTCCAGACCAGTCATGCTGTTCTTTAACAAGCTGGACATTGTAGCTTTTGTTGAAGATATGTTGTTTGGGCACTCTGTCGTTGGCAGCGACTATCAGTGATTGATAGTTTATAGCCTACTCAAGAATATCGCTGTGAGCCCCTTTCGGTGAACCCCCAGAGCTTTAAGCTATTTAGTCTGATAGCTGCTGACGCTACTTCTTGTCGGATAAAAAGATCCAAGGGTGTAAACCCCAGCAGTACCTCTAGTGCTACTGTGGTTGTGGTTTTCGTGCAGCCCGTTATAGCTGTACAAGCTAATCCTTGGGAATTTCTGCAGTTTGTTCCTTGTTGTGAGTTTGGTTCTGGGCCACCATACTACGGCTCCGTAGAAGATGATTGGCCGTATCACCGTTGTGTATAGTCAGCTCGTGATCTTAGGGCGGACTCCCTAGGTTTTTCCGAGGTGTCTCTTGCATTGCCAGAAGGTGATACAGGCTTTGTCTAGTAACAGCTTATCGTCCAAAATTATACTTGGATATTTTACCTCCTTCATGAGGTTAAATTTGGTACCTTGGAGTTTAGCATGCTCCGCTACTTTGACAACAAAACCAGTTCAGTTTTTCGATGGGTTTACAGACATTCCTTGTTCAGAACACCATCGTCCGACGATTCTGAAGGCTTCCTGCATGAGGCCATACAGGGTTACCTCGAACTTTCCTCTTACAAGGTTCATCTGCATAGCCAACAGTGTAGAAACCCGCCTCGTTTAGAGACCTAATCAGGTCGCCCTCTGGTCCTTGTATTAGGATTACTGCTGAAATTTCTGATCAAAGTTTGACGCGAAACTTGATTTAAGACCAGGATAAGCCGAGCGGTGTTATGCTATTCTGGCATAGATGCTTACTGGGCCATGAATCAATATTGACAAGATTCTTTCAACTGCCTCCATACCGTAGTTGTATTACAGTACGACTTTGGTGCTAAAGTCTTAGATCGATTGGGCAAAGTGATATTGGGTTTCCCTCAGTATTAGTCCTGAATCTGGAAATTGTGCCCGACATGGCGATGGACTCGCCCTCTGTCGCGTAGTGTGACGGACTAAACACGAAAAAGTGGCAGCACTGGTTGCGAATCTCCCTGACCCTTTTGGGATGAAGTATGTCTCTAGATGAGATAAACGACATGCGTGTTGAGGTTTATTCCTTCCAATAACAGTTTGTGTAAAATGCCTAGTGGTTAACTTTTAATCGAGTTGGTCGATGATAGAGTACAGTGAGGCATAGAGTACAGTGAGGCTGCTGGCCAGAGCAGCATAGTTAACGCTATGCTTAGTGGGGATATACTGCAGGGTGGTTTGTGCCCTACGAGAGACTCGATGTGTGCGTGTCCTGTTGGGACCAATTACTGAAAGTTGTCCCGGGTGCCTTGTATTTGGGAAGCACAAATAAGGGGAAGCTCGATGGCGGCTTTCTCGGAAGGCTCAGCACGGTGTTGCTGCGTTTGGGACTTAAATTTGTAATTGATAATTTAGTTGCGGTTATGATGTTTAATCGAGATATCCATAGTAGATGTACTGGTTGGTATTGTTACAATATATTGGCATCATGCACTGTGCATTGTCTATTAATATGCTAAGCAACACAACTCCTTTTCCCTACCCTTATCCACTCAAGTTTGAATAAGGAACGCGCGCTGGCAACAAACTCTTGTCTATTGTCTTTGGACACTTAGTTGTCAATTTTATTGACACTTGCCGTCCGCCTGCCGTCTCATCACCACCATTGAAGATCGGAAGAACCGGGATCCCGGGGAGCTCCAGGAACAGGCAGGTCACCGCGCCTCAGTAAGTCCCTTATTTTATTCCCGTACCCTTTATCAGTTGTTTTAGCATACTACCTATAATAGAACACTGCCAGTGCACAAAAATAAGCCTTAATATCAATACAGTCCACCGTTAAAATTTCAAATTGTGGTATTTTTAACTACCATGTACCTTCAGCCATTACTAGATAATTGTCAACGGTACAGTAGTGTACCAAATCTTGAAGTTGGAGAACCCAATTATTTAGTTTTAAAACTGGAACGGTGGAATTCAAATTCTCGATAGCCTACCCTTCACAATAATTTCCACTTCATCTCATGAAAGTCATAAGTACCCGCGCTATGGGAGGTTGCTGGGTTCCTTTTTATTTCTGCAGGAATGGAGATCATTGATAGTCGCACAACAAATGCCATGATTGTTTATTGAAGAACGGCCTATACTTACTGCAATTACTATTGACTAGTGTTATGTAAAAATGCGTGATCGAGGACGATCACACTGTCAAGATGGCCGTGTCGGAGCGGGGCGCTCTAGTTCAGCCTTTTATTAATGCTATAAGCCATGTCACCTCTTAAGTGAGATTGGCCTGTACCACTTTCAATGATCCCCAGGAACCTCCGAGACCCTACGAGAATCTCCGAGACCCTACGAGAACCTCCGAGACCCTACGAGAACCTCCGAACCTGGTCAGCCAATTCAGATAACTCACGACAACGCACACGCGTCATCGGATTAAAACCGGTGAGTCAAAATTCATTATTTTTCACGACATCTTCAACTACAATAAAATAATTATTAACAAGAATAAAAAGTCTGGAGAGTGGTACCTCTGAGCTAACCCATGTGTTACCCTTGAGCTAACCACGGATCCTTGATGCATCCACAAGTGAACCCTGAGATACCGTAGGGACGCCTTGTGGAACCATGGGTGGACATGTACACACCACAGATTCTAAATTAAGGCAGTATACTTAGGATATCTTTGGATACTGTTGCAGCAACAATAACCATATAAAAATAAGATTAAAATGTCTGGAGAGTGGTACCTCTGAGCTAACCTATGTGTTACCCTTGAGCTAACCACGCATCCTTGATGCATCCACAAGTGAACCCTGAGATACCGTAGGGACGCCTTGTGGAACCATGGGTAGACATGTACACACCACAGATTCTAAATTAATAAGGCAGTACACTGGAGATGTCTTTGTGTACTGTTGCAGCAACAATAACCATATGCTAACAAACTAGCTAGGGGCTAGCTTGACGCAAACTACTGATCAAGGGCTATACCTTAAATTTTAAGGAAAATGTCTCCTTGGTTGATAAAGGTTTGGTCCTGATCTGGGGTCAGAATGAGCCGAGCTATGTGATGCTGCTGTGTTATTTTTCTATTTGCAGGTTTCTACGAGGTTTCCTCAAGGATTCTGTGGGGATCCCACGAAGTTACCATGTCGTTTCCACGAGATATTCTATCAGACATTCCACGAGATTTTCACATGGATTCCACGCGGGTTTCCGCAGGATTTTCCTCGGGGTTCCCATAAGTTTTTCCACGGGGATCCTACGAGGCATGCCACGAGATATTCCACGAGGCATCCACGAGATATTCCACGAATATTGAATAAAAAATGATAAAAGACCTACGCTGAGTTTCTTGGTGCTTCTTCTCAGGTCAGTGGGCTTTTCCGAAGCACCGGTAGAATCTTTTAATAAAACAAAATTGTGAAAAATGACGTGTAAAAGTGCCCTTAGGGGCCTAATTACTGAATAAAAGATTTGAATTTGAGGCTTCCACGAGGCATCCACGAGATATTCCACGAGGCATCCACGAGATATTCCACGAGGCATCCACGAGATATTCCACGAGGCATCCACGAGATATTCCACGAGATATTCTACGAGATATTCTACGAGGCATCCACGAGATGTCGACTAGCCTTCCACGAGTTGTCGACGAGGCTTTCCACGAGTAACAATCGTCAGGCTGGTGCAGAGCACGCACCGCCTGTCAGAATGGCCGTGACGGAGCGGCGGGTATTTTGAAATAATAATCGTGCAAAAAACTAGTCGAGATGTCAAATCGTTGGTATAAATAGGATGCCTCGCATTTGAAACAGCAGTCTCTTGTGAGACTCCCAACTGTTCGGAGCTCCAAAAATAAGTTTGGAACATCCAGAAATAAAGGACGCAGAACAATTTGGAATTTTACTCTCACATCATGGGTTATGATGATGAGGTGGAACCCTGTGACGTCGGCAGAGCTGACGTCACCTCTTTTTAAAGAGTTCTAGACCTTCTCTTCCGTCATATACATTGGTAAGTAATTTTATACTTAGGTATGGCATTCCTCAACAAATAGTAACTGACAGAGGAACAGAATTTATTAACTCCACTATGCAAGAGGTATGTAAAATTTTAAATATTAACTCTTAAATACATCTCTCTTTGATTTACCCAAGTCCCGTCCTTACAAGATAGTACACGCATAAAATGTCTACTGTTTGTGGTTTGAACCACATCACGCCGTTAAATGTGTCGGCTTATGACAAACATCAATTATAATCGACACATTGAACACAGCGCGGTGGTCAGTTAATGCATTTAGATACGTTATTGTATTTTAATTTATGCGGGAAAAGTAAAGTAATCTCATTCCACTTACACAAGGGGTATCTAGATACAAGAGATGCTTATCCCTTGCCAGCCGACATAATTATGTCGACCTGTTTGAAACCGAATGGTACACCGTCCGATCCCAGAACGCGACACACTTACGTGGTCTACTAATGGCGGGTTTTACCCCTTGTGTACGATGGCCGCTATCCGGGCGGGTACAAATAACCTACCAACATTATTAATAGACTAGTTTTATATTAATGGGAATGCTAATGCAGTAAGTTTTAATTATAATCAGATTTTTTTAAACAATATATCTAACATGTTACTAGAATGTGGTGTACCGGACATAGATATTAATCTTTGTCCGCGATACACCACATTCCAGTATGAAAAAAATATATAAAAACTTATGGAGTATAGTAAGCCACATAAGTAGATAAACAAATTCAATATTTTAAATCGTCTATACGCGTTAAGTTTCATTGAACCATTTTTTCTTTGTGTTTAGTAAAGCAAATAACTTTGATTTTATTTTTGTAAAAAGAAAAAATAATTTGGTAAGAACACAAAATGATACACAGCCGTCAATATTGAAGTAAGTATGCGAAGGTGTTGATATTATAACATACGCACTGATACTAAAAAATATATTGTTGGGATAAACGTTTTTTAATGGTATTTGTGACGGTATTTGTGGCGTGCTAATAAGTTGTAGAAACCAGTCGAGACGTCAAAGTAATGGTGGGAGTGACTGTTGGGTGTATAAAAAGGCAGCCCTGCCGCCATTTGGATTCATTCGTGTTCGGACTCTCGTGCGCGCTCAGTCTCGCTGTCGAACTCAGTCCTAGTTGCAGTTGAGAAAATGAACATTGATTTTCATACTGGTCGGTTAGTTGCCGATATCTTTGTAAAAGTATTTCTGTTATATGTTCTTATGTAAATGTAAAATCAGTGATAAATGTGTTATGTAAAATCAGTAATAAATTGTTTTTATTTTAATCAAACTCGCTTCTGATTTCCAACATCAGAAGTGGGATATGTAATCGATGCCCACAGAAATAGATTGTGCTCGCTACATATGTACGCTATGTGGAATACATGCGTGGTACGATGGAGATATTGGACTACCCGCAATTTACGTGAAGAAAGACATTGCGCTGAGTAATATCAAGATAAGAACCAGACTACAACGTGAATAAAAGTGGACAAGTGTGAAACATAACCATCGTATGTTAATTTTTGACGTCATGTGTATACTACTTCGAATGAACAAGTGTGTCCGTGTACCTCGACTGAACTGTTCGTGCTCAAGCATTGTTTTGGGTGTTCAAACGTTCCTGTTGGTGTGCAAACGTTCCTGTTGGTGTGCAAGTGTTCCAGTAGATGTGCTGCGTATGGTGTCACAGTTGGCGTCCTGGGCAAAGTGACTGCGCGGATGGCAACTGACGGTTGAAGCAAACTGCTCCAGCACAGAGAATGATCATCGATGACTGTAAAGGAAGTTTGGTATCGTATGACCCATAATCCTTATTTGAAGGTTATGGTTTCCTTTATTATTTCTGGTGATCTCTAAAAATATTGGGGATTTTGTTTACTAGTCATGTACCTAGATTTTGGACGTAATAATCAATTTGTGGATATAAGTCAAGTACCGTATAGTGTAAAAAGAAAAGTATAGCCATTTTCATGTGTAATTCGCATACTGGATGTGTGTTCCTTAAAGGGAAGTCCTACCTTAGTTCAACTTATGTGATTTCTTTTATTTTTGGTAACCTTTACAAAATATTGAGATCTTGTTATCAGGGCATGTACAGACATGGATTAACGAGCAATTCGTGATTATTGTTGGTACAGAGCCGTCCTTAAACTTAAGGACTTTGAGAAAAGTATCTGTTGTAGTAAACAGTGACTGTACATGGCCTTGATTGACAAATTATCTAGGTACAAAGTGTTTGGTCTGAAGGATTGTTGGCTTTCCTTGGTCATGGTTTCGGATCGCAGTATTCCACTGTTTAAAATTTTGGGATTAAGAGCAAGACCCACGATAATTTTGAGGTTGTCTTCATGCTAAGATGACTACTGAATTCTTAGTCAAAATTTAATGCGAGATATGATTAAAGACTGAGATAGAATGAACCGTTTGATGCTGTTGTGATGTTTTTGATTGCAAGATACTAAAGATTCTTGCAGGGAGAACTTGCTCGATGTTTCCAGCCTTAAAAGACTTCGTAAAGCGTGACTACTAAAGAGCCTCTATGGGATCCTTGGAGGATCTGACGTTTACTGAGATGATAGAGGATGTTTGGTATCGTCTTACCCGTAACCATTGTATTATTTTTCTGTAAAATTCTCAAATGTTGGGATCTCGTTTTACCACGTAGTGGTAACTGGAGATTCTGCCGAAACCACTTTGCAGGTGGATTCACTTGTTGTAGTAATGAGATGGCTGTTCAGAAAGTTTAACGCCAGATTTTATTTAAGGTCAGAATAGGCCGAACGGTGTGTTGCTGTTGTGGTTTTTATTTTTGCAGAAATTGGAGATCTATGCAGTGTGTGTGCACTGTCTTCGCAATGCGGAGCGGCGCGGAACGACACGCTTCAGGCTGTACGAGTGCGGAATATCACGCTCCTGGCTGCGCGAAGGCGAATCAGCGCGCTCTGCTCCTTACGAAGAAGCTAGCCTCGTGTTATGGGTGCAGTTGTACCTGTGCTCTATAACATCCATGCACAGTCGGGTGAGAAGTTTTCATTCTGCCATTATGCTTCGATGAGTTCTTTATAAAGAGTCGATGTTTTTTTTTTGCGAATTTAGAAGATTGATCAGAATACAAAATTATTGGCAAACCGTGTATATACCAAGTTTTGTCATTATGCCACTGGTTAGTGATTAACACAGTTCGTATACAAATCCCTCCGTTCACTTGAATTTGTCTGGTTTAGGCCAGGAATGGTTGAGTCATGTGATGCTGCTGCGTATATTTTCTGTTGGCAGGAATTGAAAATCTCTCATGGCGATGCGGTGCGCTGCTGAATTGAGCGCTCCTTGTGCTGTCGAACTGCGCGCTCCTTGTGCTGTCGAACTGCGCGCTCCTTGTGCTGCCAAACTGAGCGCTCCTTGCGCCGCCGAACTGCGCGCTCCTTGCGCTGCTGAACTGCGCGAATGCGGAACAACGCGCTCCATCATGCTTCAAGTGGCATGGATATCAGGTGATTGCGGAACAGCGCATTGGGTGCTGTATATTTTGTAAAGCTAAAGTTTTCATGAAAAAGTTTCTTAAGGGGGTGAACACATTTTAAGGTTCCTAAGGGGGAACACGTTTTGTTAAAGTTTCCTAAGGGGAGAACACGTTTTGTTAAAGTTTCCTAAGGGGGAACACGTTTTGTTAAAGTTTCCTAAGGGGGAACACGTTTTGTTAAAGTTTCCTAAGGGGGAACACGTTTTGTTAAAGTTTCCTAAGGGGGAACACGTTTTGTTAAAGTTTCCTAAGGGGGAACCACGCTTTGTTAAAGTTTCCTAAGGGGGAACCACGCTTTGTTAAAGTTTCCTAAGGGGGGAACACGTTTAAGGGAAGTTTAGTCTTGCGGTCGGTATAGTCAATGTCTTATGTCAGGCATGCTATCCTGATCGACGGATACACTTCAAGTGAGGTACGGTTTCATATTATTGGATGCTGACTTCGACTGCGCTCGGGCATGCGATCCTAGTATATGGGACGTACTTTGTGTGGTTGTGTGCTCGGACACTGTCGAGGATTGCTCAGACATGTGGTCCTGGAGCTCGTAGTACACGCAGGGTTGTATCATGGACGGGTTTCTGGCGTGTGAAGTGTTCGTTTGGCAAACATTATTAGTCTTACATTGAGAGGTTGGGTGGAAACATGTTTTTATGTGGGACCGATTCACAACGCAAAGCTATGTCTCACGTATGTTTACGTAGACCTCTAACGAGTCGTGAGTGGCACTCCCCCGACGGGAACTGCCACGGGTGATTGGTACAGATATCAAGATGTTTCATATCCACTGTGCTTAGATTTTATTATGACTGGAACTGCCTCGGGTAATTGGTACAGATATCAAGATGTTTCATATCCACTGTGCTTAGATTTTATTATGACTGGAACTGCCTCGGGTAATTGGTACAGATATCAAGATGTTTCATATCCACTGCGCTTAGATTTTATTATGACGGAACTGCCACGGGTGATTGGTACAGATATTAAGATGTTTCATATCCGATGTGCTTAGATTTTATTATGAGGGGACCTGCCACAGGTGATTGGTACAGATATCAAGATGTTTTGTATTCGCTGTGCTTAGATTTTATTATGACTGGACCTGCCACGGGTGATTGATACAGATATCAGGATGTTTTATATCCGCTGTACTTAGATTTTATTACGCTGAGTATTTTTTCTCAAGTCATATGAGCTGTCTTACTTTATTTTTTTTATCTTTTTGGACATGTTTTTGTGCTCTGTTTTATTTTTGTACACAGATGCAAATGACGAGCTTGAGGCTGACGCTGCTAGCATTACCCAGCCTTTTGCCAACGAGCAATACGGGACGCAAAGGTGCACTGAAGAGCCTGTTGCACCATCCAACGCCTTGTTGAACGAGGAAAGTTTGGGAACATCAGTGCCGATTCTCGAGACTGATCTCCAAAGTTAGAAGATGGAGCCCGAGGACGGACTCCTGTCAGGAAAGGCCGTGTTGGGATAAACGTTTTTTAATGGTATTTGTGACGGTATTTGTGGCGTGCTAATAAGTTGTAGAAACCAGTCGAGACGTCAAAGTAATGGTGGGAGTGACTGTTGGGTGTATAAAAAGGCAGCCCTGCCGCCATTTGGATTCATTCGTGTTCGGACTCTCGTGCGCGCTCAGTCTCGCTGTCGAACTCAGTCCTAGTTGCAGTTGAGAAAATGAACATTGATTTTCATACTGGTCGGTTAGTTGCCGATATCTTTGTAAAAGTATTTCTGTTATATGTTATGTAAAATCAGTAATAAATTGTTTTTATTTTAATCAAACTCGCTTCTGATTTCCAACAATATATATATTTTTTTGACCCTACTTGGGATTCGAACCCAGGACCTCAGCGCGCAAATCGTACTCGTAACGCGTACGCATTATAACAACGCCACCAAGGCTCCCATAATATAAGTGTTATAGACCCACAGTGCAAATAGATAATACCGAGCAGGGAGCTGTGTCACAGTCTCATAAAAAACTGCTATTCCAATTTCCAAAACATTTCATCATTTTTGCTATTGCGCTGCCAGTGAAAATACCGGACACTTCACAGACTGGCGAGTTTTCTATAATTCCTACAAACCTGAGTGTGTCTTCTGCATTGCAATGTTCTGCATATATGACAAAATGCTACTTTTTACAATATTCATTGATCGCCATGGTTAAGTAAGCGATTTCGGCCCTCTTCACTTTTTACCGTGTACAAAAATAAACACACATACAATATCTACATAGATAAACACTTACGTCAGCTTCTGGATCAAATTCGAATGTTTCAATACAGAACAGGAGGAGTGCATCGCCTCCCGGCATGCACATGAAGTAAGCGTCGCAGCGGTCGGGGTGCGGCACGTTTCCGAAGAAACCGGACGGGCAGACGGGAGCGGAGGTCGTTTGCGGTGCCGTGGACGTGGTCTCGAACTGTGTCGTCAGGCGCTCCGTAGTATAATCCTCAGTACTGGCTGTTGTAGTGCTCTCTTGTATTGTAGACGCTGCCGGTGTGGTGTCTTCTGTCGGAATGCCAGTAGTAGCGGCTTCAGTTGTAGATAGGACTTCTGGTGTAGTTGTCTCCTGGTCTACAGTAGATAGGGTGACTGCTGTACCCTCGACAGGGATGCCAGTAGTAGCAAATTCAGTTGTAGAGAAGACTTCTGACGTAGTTGTCTCCTGGTCTAGAGTAGAAGGGGCGAGTGTTGTGTCCACAATAGGAATGCCAGTAGTAGCGGCTTCAGTTGTAAAGAAGACTTCTTGTGTTGTCGTCTCCTGTTCTGCAGTAGAAGCACCTAGTGTGGTGCCTTCTGTCGGAATGCCAGTAGTAGCGGCTTCAGTTGTAGAGAGAGCTTCTTGTGTTGTCGTTTCCTGGTCTGCAGTAGAAGCGGCTAGTGTGGTGCCTTCTGTTGGAATGCCAGTAGTAGCGGCGTCAGATGTAGAGAGGTCTTCTGGTGCAGTTGTCTCCTGCTCTGTAGTAGAAGGAGCGAGTGTTGTACCCTCGGTAGGAATGCCAGTAGTAGCGGCTTCAGTTGTAAAGAGAACTTCTGGTGTTGTCATTTCCTGTTCTGCAGTAGAAGCGGCTAGTGTGGTGCTTTCTGTCGGAATGCCAGTAGTAGCGGCTTCAGTTGTAGAGAGGACTTCTTGTGTAGTTGTCTTCTGGTCTGCCGTAGAAGCGTTTGGTGTTGTGCCCTCGGTAGGAATGCCAGTAGTAGCGGCTTCAGTTGTAGTTTGCTCTGCGCTAGTAGTAGTGACCGGACCCTGGGTGGATGTCACGGCTGGTTCTTCTGTGGTCGCAATTCCTTCTGTTGTGCTGGCGGAAGTGGTGGCCATGGCGGGGGGTCTGGTACCTCCGAGGGTGCATCCATTTTCGGCGATCACAACGCATCTCTGTTAAAAAAAAATATACATCGTAATATTCGTAGTATAAGAAAACTTGAAGGTTAACAGTAAGTGAAGTGAAATTAGTAGGTATGTATAATGTTATGGAAAATGACAAACCATACGTAATCTTTACGTACAATCTTAGATACTAAAAGGGTAGTTATGCATGGTATGTTTGCTCGTTACACTACAAAAAGAGTCACAAATATATAACTCACATCAGCCTCAGGATCGAATTCAAATCCTTCAATACAGAACAGTAGGAGTGCATCACCTCCCGGCATGCACATGAAGTAAGCATCGCAGCGGTCGGGGTGCGGCACGTTTCCGAAGAAGCCGGGCAAGCAGACGGGAGCGGGGGTCGTTTGCGGTGCCGTGGACGTAGTCTCGAACTGTGTCGTCAGGCGCTCCGTAGTATAATCCTCGGTGCTGGCTATTGAAGTGCTCTCTTGTATCGTAGACGCCGCCGGTGTGGTGCTTTCTATCGGAATGCCCGTAGTAGCGGCGTCAGTTGTAGAGAAGACTTCTGGTGTAGTTGCCTCCCCATTTTCTACAGTAGAAGGGGCAAGTGTTGTGCCCTCGGTAGGAATGCCAGTAGTAGCGGCTCCAGTTGTAGAGAGGTCTTCTGATGAAGTTGTCTCTTGGTTTATAGTAGAAAGAGCGAGTGTTGTGCTCTTGGTAGGAATGCCAGTAGTAGTGGCTTCAGTTGTAGAGAGGACTACTTGTGTTGTCGTTTCCTGTTCTACAGTAGAAGGGGTAAGTGTTGTGCCCTCGGTAGGATTGCCAGTAGTAGCGGCTCCAGTTGTAGAGAGGTCTTCTGTTGTAGTTGTCTCCTGGTCTATAGTAGAAGGAGCGAGTGTTGTGCTCTCGGTAGGAATGCCAGTAGTAGCGGCTACAGTTGTAGAGAGGACTTCTTGCGTAGTCGTTTCCTGTTCTACAGTTGAAGGGGCAAGTGTTGTGCCCTCGGTAGGAATGCCAGTAGTAGCGGCTTCAGTTGTAGTGAGGACACCTTGTGTTGGCGTTTCCTGTTCTACAGTAGAAGGGGCAAGTGTTGTGCCCTCGGTAGGAATGCCAGTAGTAGCGGCTTCAGTTGTAGAGAGGACTTCTTGCGTTGTCGTTTCCTGTTCTGAAGTAGAAGCGGCTAGTGTGGTGCCTTCGGTAGGAATGCCAGTAGTAGCGGTTTCAGTTGTAAAGAGGACTTCTTGTGTAGTCGTTTCCTCTTCTACAGTAGAAGGGGCAAGTGTTGTGCCTTCGGTAGGAATGCCAGTAGTAGCGGCTTCAGTTGTAGAGAGGACTTCTTGTGTAGTCGTTTCCTGTTCTACAGTAGAAGGGGCGTGTGTTGTGCCCTCGGTAGGAATGCCAGTAGTAGCGGCTTCAGTTGTAGGGAGGACTTCTTGTGTAGTCGTTTCCTGTTCTACAGTAGAAGGGGCGTGTGTTGTGCCCTCGGTAGGAATGCCAGTAGTAGCGGCTTCAGTTGTAGAGAGGACTTCTTGTGTTGTCATTTCCTGTTCTGCAGTAGAAGCGGCTAGTGTGGTGCCTTCGGTAGGAATGCCAGTAGTAGCGGCTTCAGTTGTAGAGAGGACTTCTTGTGTAGTCGTTTCCTGTTCTACAGTAGAAGGGGCGTGTGTTGTGCCTTCGGTATCTGTGGTCGCAACTGCTTCTGTGGTGCCGGCGGAAGTGGTAGTCACTGGGGGGGGTCTGGTACCTCCAAGGGTGCATCCACTTTCCGCGATCACAACGCACCTCTGTTAACAATATAAATATGTGTAAAAAATTTAATAAAAATATTCTGGAACCGTATTACACAGGGTCATTTTTACATCTCATTACGAAATGAAACCATATATTAGTCCATACCTCTGCTAACGTTGTGCCCAAAATGATCAATGAAGAACGTATACTTCCGCCAAAAATACCGGTTTTTGTATTCCAAATTTTTGTGATCATTTTGTAGTTTAGTGCGAATATGGTGTTTGCGGAAGTGTATAACTTTACTTAACTGACTGAAAGTGTAATGTTGTTCCTGCGAGGAATTCCCCTAGAGCAGTCATAGTGGCACTAGGGCGTGTAAACTCAAAGTTACTTTTTATTTTGTTTGAAACTTACTCTTTTTATTTTACATCTATGGTTAAAATAACTTAATGAAAGCCGTTATTTTCAACGAGATAAGTATGTGGTTTCATTTATTAACGCAATGTCAAAATGACCTTGTATATAAACTAGATTTTGCTCGCGCTCCGCCCGCGTAAAAATTTTGTCGAGATAAAAATCCCGGTTTATGTATTCCCGGGATAAAAATAGCCTATGTGTTAATCCAGAATATGATCTACCAGTGTGGCAAATTTCAACAAAATCCGTTCAACAGTTTCGGAGATGCGCAGTAACAAACAAACCGACATACAGAAAGGAATTATAAAAATCGCTGACATGTTTGCCATACAATCTTCTTTAGTCGTCCTCTTTCCTTTTTAACACATTTATTTAAATGTAGAGACACACTGGTTTCACTGCTTTAAAATGAAATGAAAAGAAATTTTCAAGCACCTTTATTAGCATTTCCAATTCCAAACTCCAACAAAACATTATAAGTTATATGTGTATATGTATTCGTGAGCACCGCTAAACATTTTAATACCACACTCGATTGTATTTTGAAAACATTACAATTTTTAGAGGTACTTTTTATCGCCAAAAAGTCCTCAATTTTGTGTTTTTTTTTATTCTGATGTACCCAGCGTCAGTCTCACGACTAAGACGAATCTAATGTCACCACTCACATAAAAATACGACATGCCGTTAGGCTCTAGAGCGGGCGAAAGCAATATACATACATTCACACATACACTCGAAAAACATAACCCTCCTTCTTTCTCAGTCGGGTAAAAAGGGTATGCATGGGATGTTTGCCCGTTACACTACGAAAAGTGTCACAAACATATAACTCACATCAGCCTCAGAATCGAATTCGAATCCTTCAATACAGAACAGTAGGAGTGCATCGCCTCCCGGCATGCACATGAAGTAAGCGTCGCAGCGGTCGGGGTGCGGCACGTTCCCGAAGAAGCCGGGCGGGCAAACGGGAGCGGGAGTCGTCTGCGTCGTCGTAGGCGTGGGCTCGAATATTTCTGTAGTTACTGAGCTTCCAGTTGTAGTCGAAATTCCAGACTCTAAGGAAACAATCTTGTGCAGTATAAGGCAGCTAAATGTACTATATGAAATTTGATTTGCCTATGGTTTAATTCAAAACATAATGAATGAATGGCTTGAGTGCCACCACTCTTAACGGAAAACAGGCGCAAATATACCTACCAGGTATGCTATCGTATACACGTGTCCAGCTAGGTACCACCGCGCTCTTTATTTGTGCAAAGCAAATCTGCTTTTTTTTATTGGACTGAATGACGAGACGAGCATGCCGTTCGCCTGATGGTAAGCGATACGACCACCCATAAACAGTAGCAACACCATCCAGAATTTTGACTGCAAGTACTGTGTGGCATTCCACGGCCTCGTCATCCTGAGACATAAGATGTTAAGTCTCATTATGTCCTGTAGTTACACTGGCTACAATGCCCTTCAAACCCAAACACAACAGTGCATGCACACTTTTTTTTTTGGTTACGCGGAGAAAGTGAATTATTACTACCGCCCAGTGTTCAAGGGGAACGATTGGGCGGTTATGTTGGATTCACCGTGCCTTACGACCCGACGTTGAGCCACCCGGAGAGATGGAAAACGTCGGGCGACCGCCGGGCCGAGCCCCTAACCTATGTACACCGCACGGCTTACCAATTAAAACTCCGCGGTGGCCATCTTCGGCGCATTAGGGACGGCTGCGGGCTTCCTCCGTCTCACGTCTAAGTTGTCGTCCGCAACCGCCCCTGCAGTGCATGCATACTGTTGCTTGGCGGTAGAAATAGACCTTGCAAAGTAATATTGACGGGATGGACAGCAGCATGGCTTCACGCTGCCGTTGACGACGAGGGTTCCCTACGTTGCGAGGGGGCTTCTAAACCCATACGACAGAAGACGGGCCGCACTACACGGCACTCCACAGGGCCGCTTGAGGACGTCAGTTACACACCTTCCGATAAAGGAACCCCAATATCATCTCTTAAGCGCTGAAGATGACCATCAAATAGAAAAACTGACTACAAACCGTCAACAGCATAATATAATATTTATTTCTACCGCCAAGCAGCAGTGTGCATGCACTGTTGTGTTTCGGTATGAAGGGCATTGTAGCCAGTGTAACTACAGGACATAATGAGACTTAACATCTTATGTCTCAGAATGACGAGCGCAGTGGAAGCCCATACAGTAATTTGTAACTCAAAGTGCTGGATGGTGTTTCTATTGTTTATGGGTGGTCGTATCGCTTACCATCAGGTGAACGGCATGCCCGTCTCATCATTCGTTGCCATAAAAAAAAAAGATATCTACGCGAATGCGAGTTAAATTTATTCTACTTATAAATACAATATTGGAGTAGTATTATTGCTCTATTGGGCGTACCTATCATTCCTTCTTTCCGTTCCTCAAGATAACTAACAATAAGTGAACTATTACATTGCATTATTGCTAACCAAGCTTATTAAAGTGGCTAAGCTGAAAAAAACTGCATTTGAAACTATCCCAAAAAAACTTATTAATTGGGCATGGCTAACCCGCCCTCACCCCCGCCACTGCAACTCCTGTAAGCCAGGATCAGCAGTAGCACGCGTTTTATGAGACCGAGCGGTGAAGCTCGGCGAGTCTCAGGAAACACCAATCTGCTTTTAACCCGCAATGAAATTAATCAAATAGAAAGATAGGGAGGAATTGGCAATATAAATTTCTGACTTCTTTCCATAGCAAAGCGGGAGACAGTATTTTAGCCTCAAGTTTAGAGACGCTTACAACTAGAAAAGCCAGTTGTAAAGCACCAAGGATAAAAATTAAATGAAAGGGTCCTATCATACGAGGCATGATCTGTCAAATTTGATTCCAATAATAAGCGGTAATAATAAATGGTAAAAACGTCGGAAATCACGGCAATTCCTTCTAGTATCTACAAGGTCCATGTGGTATACAACCCCAGATGTTATTTGCATACTATCCAACATGATGTTGCGCTCATCATGCCATAGACCATACTCCCAGAGTACGTGATGTACAGACTGTTCATATACGGAACTAGGTGCAGAGCATAGGAAGGGAGAGTCAACCAGATTTAAATGAAAATAGTATGCCCTTAAAATTACCGTGGCCAGTAAGAAATTGCGATAGGTACACAATGATGTATTTCTAGCCAAGTCTTATGTAGGCCCTTTCGAAGATACGTCCGATCTATATTAATTGGGCGAGTAGACGTTAGTCACAGTGTTGATCAGCTTAGCATCCAAGTTTATGATAAACCCAATATCATTTTTGCCCCACTTGGAGATCGAACCCGAGATCTTCGCGTGATAGTCGCACCGCGTACACACTACAAACAACTACGCCGCCGCGGCCATCTAATCCGATTGTTAACATTAATAGAAATAAAAGAATTACTGTTAATTTACCTTATATGAATATTATGATATAATAATTAGTAGCTTTTGCCCGCGGCTCCGCCCGCGTTAAAAAGTTTTTCCCGGATAAAAGTCCCGCTTTATGTTTTCCCGGGATAAAAAGTAGCCTATGTGTTAATCCAGGACATGATGTACCCGTGTGCCAAATTTCATTGAAATCCGTTCAGCAGTTTTTGCGTGAAAGAGGAACAAATCCAAAGGAACATCCATACTTTCTTACAAACTTTCGCCTTTATAATATTAATAGGATAATAGGATGTTCGTCCGCACAAATTGCATACTGATTTTAAGTACAAATAGGTGCATTATTAGTTTCTTTTCATTAACATTGCTGCATGCTTATACTGCAGCCCCTATCTATAGACAGGCTACAAAAATATGGTAAGTAGGTACGTATATAAATTCAATACTTCGCCAAAATTAATTTACACACACACGCTCACGCCCTTTTCGCCGAAGGGGAACGCAGAGGCGCAGCCAGTGCACCCACTTTTAGCCGTGCGTATTCCGCCCCATGATGTGATCGGAGGCGAGCCTATCGTCCTCTATCACAATTTGATCAATAAATTAATCAAATTTAAAAAGTTTATAAATTCTATTTTTGTGTTATTAAAATACAAATTTACGGTTTTCAGAATATTCTTTACATGTGGTCAGTGCTGTAAAACCTTGCTTCTTGCCAAATTTCATGATTCTAGGTCAACGAGACCCTGTAGGTTTTCATCCTTGCGGAATCGCAAAATATGCGACATAAACGCGGTCATATGTTTTCATCGCATTGACTTACAAGTTTATTTTTTTTTACAGCTGAAAGAGGCCGTAGCCTCAAGTATTTGATGTAAATACCAATTTGATACTTCCACGCATTCCTGAGAAAAGGGGCCTTGGCAGACAAACTGACTGACAGACAGATAGGACATGAAAGTGATCCAATATATATAGGTTATATATAGGTTTCTTTTTTTCCTTAAAAAAATGGTGCCAGTTTTCGAGCTCCCAGCGAACTCAAAACATTCAATACGCAGCAATGCTGTCTTCTGGACAGTTACCATTAAAATAATGTTGCCACGACGGTTAGGGTAATCCATTCATAAAAAATATATTAAATCGACAAAACTTACCAGTAGTAATTATTTCAGTACTTTGCTCCGTTGTGCTAGCAGGATGTGTTGTAGAATCAACTGTTGCATCTGTCGTAAATATCTCAGTTGTGAGATCATCCGTCGTAGGATATCCTGTTGTAGAGGGAGACCCCGTCGAAGGTTCTGTTGTTGGGGGATATCCTGTTGTAGAAGGAGCCCCTGGTGTAGGTCCATCTATTGTGGGATAACCAGTTGTCGGATAACCTATCGTAGAAGGAGCCTCTGTTGTAAGTTCTTCTGTTGTGGGATGACTAGTTGTAGGATAGCCTGTTGTAGAAGGGGTGTCTGTAGAAGGTTCTTCTGTTGTACTAGATTCTTCCGTTGTTGGGTAAGCTGTAGTTTTAGATTCTTCTGTTGTGGGATATACTGTTGTTACATAGCCCGTTGTAGAAGGAGCCCATGTTGTACTTGGTTCTACTGTTGTAGGATAACCTGTTGTAAGTCCTTCTGTTGTAGAATAGCCTGTCGTAGAAAGATTTCCTGTAGTAGGTTCTTCTGTTATGGGATAGCTTGTTGTAGGATAGTCGGTTGTAGAAGGAGCCTCTGTTTTAGGTTCTTCAGTTGTGGCATGCCCAGTTGTAGGATAGCCTGTTGTAGAAGGAGCCCCTGTTGAAGGTTCTTCTGTCGTGAAATGTCCAGTTGTAGGATACCCTGTTGTAAGAGGAGTCCCTGTGGTAGGTTCTTGTGTTGTGGGATATCCTGTTGTTGGATAGCCAGTTGTAGGAGAGTCTGTTGTCGAAGGAGCCTGTGTTGAAGGTTCTTTAGTTGTCGGATAATCTGTTGTAATAGGTTCTTCTGTTGTGGGATAGTCTGTCGTAAATGGAGCTCCTGTTGTAGGTCCGTCTGTTGTGGGATAGCCAGTTGCAGGGTACCCTGTTGTAGAAGAAGCTCCGGTTGTAGGTCCGTTTGTTGTGGGATAATCAGTTGTAGGGTACCCTGTTGCAGAAGGAGCTCCTGTTGTCGTAGGTTCTTCTGTTGTAGGATAGAATGTTGTAGAAGGAACCGTTGTTGTACTAGGTTCAACTGTCGTAGGATATTCTGTTGTTGGATATACAGTTGTTGGATAGCCCGTTGTAGAAGGAGCCGCTGTTGCAGGTTCCCCTGTCGTGCTAAATTCTTCCGTCGTAGGGTAATCTGTTGTAATAGATTCTTCTGTTGTGGGATGTACAGTTGTAGGATACCCTGTTGTAAGAGGAGCCCCTGTTGTAGGATAACTGGTTGTGGGAAAACCTGTAGTAAAAGGAGCTCCTGTTGTAAGTCCGTCTGTTGTTGGATAATCGGTTGTAGGATAGCCTGTCGTTGGATGGCTTGTAGAGGGAGCCCGTGTTGTAGGTTCCCCTGTCGTGCTAGATTCTTCCGTCGTAGGGTAATCTGTTGGAATAGATTCTTCTGTTGTGGGATGTCCAGTTGTAGGATACCCTGTTGTAAGAGGAGCCCCTGTTGTAGGATAACTGGTTGTGGGATAACCTGTTGTAGAAGGAGCTCCTGTTGTAGGTCCGTCTGTGGTTGGATAATCGGTTGTAGGATAGCCTGTCGTTGGATGGCTTGTAGAGGGAGCCCCTGTTGTAGGTTCCCCTGTCGTGCTAGATTCTTCCGTCGTAGGGTAATCTGTTGTAATAGATTCTTCTGTTGTGGGATGTACAGTTGTAGGATACCCTGTTGTAAGAGGAGTCCCTGTTGTAGGATAACTGGTTGTCGGATAGCCTGTTGTCGAAGGAGCCTCTGTTGAAAGTTCTTCTGTTGTGGGGTAACCGGTCGTAGGATGGCTTGTTGTAGAAGGAGCCTGTGTTGAAGGTTCTTCTGTTGTGGGGTAACCGGTTGTAGGATAGTCTGTTGTAGTTTCTTGTGTTGTGGGATATTCTGTCGTGGCGTAGCCAGTTGTAGGATAGCCTGTTGCCGAAGGAGCCCCTGTTGACGGTTCTTGTGTTGTAGAATAACTTGTTGTGGGAGAATCTGTAGTAGAATGAGCTCCTGTTGTAGGATAATCTGTTGTGATAGGTCCTTGTGTTGTGGGATAACTGGTTGTAGGAGATCCCGTTGACGTGCTGCTTGACGATTCATTAGTTGTTGGAACTTCAGTGTTGGATGGTGTTGTGTAATTATCTGTTACAGTTGTAAGCTCGGGACTCTGCGTTTGTTCTGTTGTTTCTTCTGTAGTCGGAGGAGCTGTTGGTTTAGATGTCGCCGAGGTTGTTGTGGACGGCGTAGTCGTTGAAGTTGTTGTTGAACCGGGTATGCAATTAACCATAAATGGCCAGCTGCAAACCTAAAACAAGAGGTTTGGATTGACAAAAATATTTTTAATTTAATTATAAATGATAACTATGTACCTTTAATAAATTATAACTATGTACCTTCTTAAGTTGTTTTAATTGTTTTTAAATCAATTGTTGCAGATACACTACATGTAACTTAGCCAGTTCAATTTGTGGAGCTAATATGTTTGTAATATTTTAGCGCGACGAGCACAGTTCAGTACTATACAAAGGCTTGGAATGTAAAGATCTAGATAAGTTAGGGTGATTTCACCTTTTCTGGGCCATTTAAGCGAATGGGTGACTTTAAGAGCCTTATTTTAAAAATAAGTGTATTTAATAGAAAATATTATCAGGTAGGTTAGCGGTCAAATAAGTAAACACTATAATGAAATAAAATATTATTTACTTCTTTTTAAAGAAACATTCGATGAATATAAAATGTAAGCAATTAAATTATGCAGTTAATTTGTTTAGCCGGCAGAGAAGTAGTTTGTCAAAGATATTTATTTACCTGAACATTCAATTTAAATGTATATTATATTATAATACTACCAGCCCTGTATTATAATACTGTCCCTCTGCTGGGCACGGGCCTCCTCTACTACTGAGAGGGTTTAGGCTTTAGTCCACCACGCTGGACTAGTGCGGGTTGGTAGACTTCACATACCTTCGAAATTCTTATAAAGGGCTTCTTAGGTATGCAGGTTTTCTCACGATGTTTTTCTTCACAGTTAAAGCGAACGATAATTGATAAACAATACACACGTAACTTCGAAAAGTCAGAGGTGTGTGCCTTGGGTTTTCAACCTCCGGCAATTGTCTCGGCAGACCGTTCCATTCCCAACTAGGCTATCGTCCACTATCGGACTAAGGCCTAAACCCTCTCAGTAGTAGAGGAGGCCCGTGCCCAGGAGTGGGACAGTATAATTTTAATGTCTTAACTATTAATTGATGTTATTCTTGAAACCATAAATCGAAGTTTGAACTCATATGGAATATACTGAAAAATCATATATTTCTAATCTTAAACATCTTCCTTTTACCTTGCCAAAACTCGCCCGCCCTATTTTTTGTTCAATTTGTGATATAATATGCACATGTGCAAAGACTAATTTCAGAAAGCCCACAGACAAGACAATTCAATCAATGCAATGCTAAAAATTTCAGAAAGTTATAAGGTTTATTGAAAAACATGAAGTAAACGATGGGTCTATATTATGATTTTTATACATGTTAAGGGCCATGTAGTGCCTGGACAATGATTTGATTATTAATGGAAACAGTAGAAAGCAGGATTTGAACCCGCGACCTCCAGCGTACCGTGCCGGTGCTCTGCCAACTGTGCTATATCGACGTTACCAGTGATATATGTTTAGAAATTATTACAATTGCCATTTGTCACAAGGCATCTCCTTTAAAGAGATAAAATAGGGAACTTGAAATTGAACAGACGAAGGTAAGGTCGTAACTACTTATTGCTTGAAAACCAAACGGCAAACTACCCAAATCAGCCTGTTACTGTTTATGGGCAGCCTAACCATTCAACCATCAGACGATCGAGTTGATGGTCTCATTATTCAAATGTACCGAAAGTATACCGCAAATAGTTTAAGTATCTAACCTGAATATTGAAATCGAACCATAAGCCCGGCGGGCAGTTCATCTCTACTTTGACGCCATGCGCGCACTGATAAAACTTGGTGCAGTCGGACTCGTGCGGTAGCAGGTGGTGCACGTGGAAGTCAGCCGGACAACCGTTAGGTAGGAACTGCCCCACTGTCGTACTGGTGGACGGGCTGGTCGTTGTTGTTGAGGGAGTGGTTGTAGTCCTTGTTGTTGTTGTTGACGGGGTGGTTGTTGTTGATGGAGTGGTTGTTGATGGAGTGGTTGTTGATGGAGTGGTTGTTGATGGAGTGGTTGTTGGGGGAGTGGTTGTAGACTCCGAAGGCGTCGTTGGTCGCGCGTTACAGTCCGCCATAAATGGGAACACGCAGACCTGCAAAGAACCGATATTGAAAATTAAGGTGTATATAATTAACGTCTTCTGGAGCTTTGATATAGACTATAAATAACTCTCTAACTATTGTGCTTAGTGTTATTCTGTAACAAACATGACAGTGTTTAGTATACACTGTCAGCATGTTACAATTAATGATAGTTAAGAGGGCGATGTAAGTTTTAAAAAGCAATTATTTCAAAGATGCCTACTAAGCGACTAATTGTGATTAGCTCACCTGCGAAGGATAATCGAAGAGCGTGCCGGGAGCGCAGGGCATCTGTACTTTGTTCCCGTGGACACACTGGTAGAACATCGCGCAGTCGAACTCGTGCGGCAGCAGGTAGTGGATGTGAATGTTCACGGGGCAGCCGTTGGGACGGAAGGCCCGCGTGTCGGCCGCGCCTGCGTCAGTGGGTTCGGCGGAAAGTTCGGGCGAAGGGTCAGGGGCTGGCTCGGGTGGTTTACCGCATTTTACGTTTTCTGGTAGGTTGCAGTGCTAGAAATAATTAATTAATTATGTTGTGGCTCCACCTGAATGAGATTGAATTGGTGCAATTTTTTCCAGTGATTCAAAATTAGTTAGGTAAGTACTAAAGTCAGAATTAACAATGAAGGGCTTTCTAACTCCTTTTCCTCGCTTGTCGACTACGCTGCTAATGCTATGCTAAAAGGCATAAGTTTTCTTTTCTGATTATGTATTCATAAAAACATTACATTGATATATCTTTAAAATAGGTATTACTTGACCGTGGAATCGAACTCAAGACCTCACCGATGTTACAGTCGGAGTACTCTGCCACAAGACAGGTGATAATGCTATCTTAAGAGACAAGAATAAACATGTTCATAAGTTTTACTTGTAACTCTGGATCGAAGTGTGTTCCAGGAGCGCAACTTCTTTGTATTCGCATTCCATAGCTGCACTGGTAGTAGCTGGAGCAGTCTGTCTCGTGCGGCAGCAGGAGATGTATGTGGAAGTCCGAGGGGCAGCCGTTCGGCAAGTACTGGGCTGAGGATGCAGCTATTATCGTCAGAAATATCGCTGCTTTATACATCATACGTCTGCAAACAAAAATATACTTGTTACACGTGAATACGGATTATTTCAACTTTGCTCCATTGCTCGGCACTGAATAAGCTAGCCTAAAGTTGTTGCTATATTATCTCCGAGTCTATTGTTATGTTATACACTAAAAAGCTTAGTTACCTCAGATTCGAAAAATTCCCTCCAAGCGTATAAGCATTATTGAGATTTGTTTTGCCATATGAGATATTGAAGCCTCTGATTTTTTGCTTTTACTACTGCGCAGTTTGAATCAAATAAGTACCTTAATGATAAGGACAAGGCAGTATCATACGGAGTTTTATAGGTATTTTCGCGATGTCGCTATTACTGTCCATTCCGTTCATAAAGAATAGGAACACTTTGTTTAGTTCTCTTTATAGTTCGTTCTAAGGTTGGTATTGATGCAGTGTCACAAGTAAGCAAGTACGCTTTCGTCATGTTTGGAATCAGCCTTGTATTAAAGCCCTCCCCCGAGCAAACGGCTTTGAGCATGCGTTCCTTACATTTTTGGAAAATATGGAAAAATGGAATATGAAAAAAATTACGAATAATTTCCCAGAATATAAATTTTAAGTCTTTTTCAAAATTCTATCTAAAAGTGTTGGTTGCAAATAAAATGATTTGTTATTTAGGAGGAGATACACAGAATCCATGAAATTAATTAACCAATATTCACATTATAAAAAAAAATTAAACAACTAACTTTTTATCCCGGGAAAATATTTTTGTCCCGGAAAAACATTTTCACGCGGGCGGAGCCGCGAGCTACTATACTATAAATTTCGAATAGCTTCTAAAAAACAGTTAGCGCGCTGTTTTGCTGGGGCTAGGGCCTTACCTCCTGGATACACTGCTGTAATACATACAACGTGTCCAAGTCCAAAGCGCGAAACTCGCATATTATTCTCCTATTTACTTATCTCAGTAGAATATCTGTGAGTCATCACACTCGTCAGTAATCATCATGACTTACAAAGCTTCTGTTCCGCACGAAAATAAAATTTATAAGATATATTCTTATATTCCTATTCTAGTTTTAGTTTAGATTTTAAGAATAAAAAGAACACAGACAGTGAATTATGCATTTTCCGGAATAAAAAATAGCCAATATTGACTCCTCAAGCCCCGCGACGGATACCGGTGTCCATACATATAGGGTTTTTTATACATCTATATATATAAGCGGGGTTTGAAGGGTTAATGTAATCCAGAACTTTTAGATTTGAATAGTACCCAAACAGGATTTCTAAACCACACGAGTTGTTTTCAGTTGCATTATGTTTCCATCTAGCAAGAAGCTCTTATCTATAGCAATAGGATTAAAAAAGCTCAGCGAATCGTGGCGTCTTAGCTGCGCAACTGTGTTTGGGATGCACCCGGGGCTAGGATGTGCCATTCCCATAATTATTTGTTTTCTATGAGAGATAGTTTGTAGAAAGGTATTTTGTCTACGGCGAGGGACCGTATAGGGCGGTGATGTTATGTTGTGCAATCACTGTCGGACTTTGTACTTAATGATAATGTTAAACCAAACCAAATAACGCTTTTGTCAAAACATAAAATATACTAAACTTATTGAAGTTATTTATTTATTGGAAAACTAACAGCTAGAATACATCATGATAAATAACAATGAATAGAGGAAACAAATGGCCATTTACAGGTTTTCACGAGTATGTGGCAGTATAATATATTACAATATGTCGTCATCGGCTCAAGGCATGCCACATTTTTTTTTTATTAAAGAAAGAAAGGCTTAGAAATTGATGTATTATTTTTAATAGATCAATGCTTAGCAACCGTCGCACTGAACTAATACTTTTTTAAGCGCGTTATGAAAAAACGATGAGAGTGAAATTTGAAGATGCGCGCGCATCATGTAACACACAAAGTGGCAGGCTATGCACATAAACTGTAATTTAGTTTCAATACTATTTTACAATACCGACCTCAATTAAGGAAAGGGGGTTTGTAAGGGGCTATGGTTGGTGATGGTGGGAAACACAGTCTCAGGGTTCGAAGATTTTTATGTATAATCGAATTGTAGACGAGAATAAATACAATCGTTGTGAATTAGCCTACTACAGGTGATGCCTCCCACGACGTGGAAGCGTTATTACTTTAATCAAACTACACGTCGGTGATCCTGATCGGTCCCAATAATAGTCCCACGCAGTGGAAGCTGATTTGTCTATAGAGGAATACCTATGCACTAATCTATTGAGGAATACGTATGCATTAACCATACCAATTCACATAATTCCTCCACAGGTCATGTTTCGTCGCAGAATCATGACCTGTGGAGGAATTATGTGAATTGGTCAAAAGTGAAAAAAGCAGCAGTTTTGCGATATTAGTAGGGATAGACATTTATCTCCGTGCGGGAATTAAAACCGCACCTTTTTATTGCAAGCTTTTAAATTGTGTGAATTTTAATTTGCAGCTTCATAATTCCCCTGTAGAATTGTTTGACTACTCTACAAATATGTCGTCTATAAATCCCAATTATTCCATAAAACTGTTTTGGGCATGATATTATGAAGCCGTTATTGAAAATTCTCGCTATCGAGATAGCATCACACAATTATTATTATAATTTGTTTTATAGTATAAATAAGCTTTACATATGAATAGTTCGAGAATCGTTGGATTCTCGCAAACGGAATTTTTTTTCGTCTCCGGCATGCGAGAAATTATTGTGTCAATCAGAAATTACTAAAAATAGGCCATTGTTACCTCACAAAGTCTTCAATTGACGTAAATCAAATCACTGTCACTTCGAATCTACAACTTCTTCGGACACATATATGAAATTTCCACTACACTTATAGCAGCCGAGAAATCACTGTAAGATCCCAGAAGTAATCAAACAATTAAAAAGGCCTTAATACACTGTAAATATCCACCGAATCACGGTTTCAATCCGGATTTTTGTTTTACGAGACACAAAAATCACTTGTTTACACGAGAAAATCTCCTTCACTGAATCCTTAATAATAGTTTCACGAAAAGATTGTAGAGTTTAAAAAGGGTCTTTGTTCGAAAAATAATTTTGTAAAATTTGGAAAAGCTGCAGAGTTGCTAGAAATTTTAATATGAAAAATCTGAAATTATTGCGCAAAAACTTGTTATTCGATGTTATGCGAAGTCGATATAATAAAAAAATATTTTAGGTTAAAAATTACTTATTTCATTAGATTATATAAAATACACATTTCTAGTAAAGGCGATCTCAGGTGAAATAAGAAATAAAGCTTACTGAATCTCTTACTATTCGAAGATTTGAATTTGGAAATATATACTTTTTAATTATTTGAAATTATTCGAATATAAGTTTCTCTACATTCCTTCCGTGAGTTATTAGTTTAGTCCACAACTAACCTGTCACTGTTCACTCAAGTGTTAACGTGTTAACTATATGAGCCTAGTGTAGAACAAAGGGCGGCGCGGTCGGCGCGTAATATATCTATAATTTATCTGAATCAAAACATGTTATCTTTTAAGATCTACAACGTCAACGTTATTTAGATTGCGACGCTTTCGATAGATTATTTTTTTTCTAGCGGAAGCGTATCAAAGGCATCGATTGTCAAGCTTTAGGCACAGAATAATTAACATACGTGATTTTTGCATATTTTTTGAGTGAAGTTACAAAAATAGATCTACTAAGGGTGGTATCCTTGTCTCACAGAAAACGGATGTAAACAGCTACACTCCGCTGTGCTTTCACGTGCGGTTTGAAAAAATATTTAAGAAAGAATCTCTTGTCATTTAACACTCTGAAAATGCATGCAATTTCGCTAACATTCATAGATTCATAATATGCACTTATCATTTTTTGTTGACCTAATTGCTGTTTGCCGGTGTTTTGCCAAAATGATAAGTTATCACGATGCATTTGATAACTGTAGTAATTAGTGACATGCGAATACAATTCTTTTTTCGAATTACTAATTGTTTTAGGAAACCTATCTGGTGGTAGAATATTTGTAGCCGGGATAGCGACCGCCGCACACAATGTGCATAACCCGCCATAGCGGCCCACCACTCATGTAAGTGTGTCTGGTTCTGGATTCAGTCTGTGTATACCCGGATTCAAACATCCAACATAATTAATTGTGTCAACTGTTGAGCAATACTTTGTCGTGTCCATATAAAAAAAAACCTAGTTAGCCAATTTCCTTGCGCCCGTCTGTCTAACACAAGAGTGAAGAGACTGACAGACAATGACCTTAGCCTCACTATATCAATGTAGTTGTTTTTGGTGATGCTTTTGCTAGTTAGAGCGATAACTTTCAGCTCGTAAAATAATATTAATGTAGACGCACGCTACGCCGTAGCAATGCCGGGTATGTAATATTGTTCGCACCACTGGGACGGTTCTGGCAAATATCTGCTCGATGCCTTGGACGGATTGCAGCGACAGACCATCCGCATTGTAAATGATACAAACGTCACAGGAAATTTAGAGCCACTGCAGCTGCGACGGGATATTGTCCCCCTCAGCGTGTTCTACCGTTTGTGTCATGGACAATGATCTGAAGAATTGTTTAATCCTACCCCACCCCCAACTTTCCTTAATAGAACCACGCGTGCTGGCTTACGGAACTACATCTTTGTGGTGAATTCCACTCCAACTCGAATCAAAAGCTTCGTAAACTCATATTATTGCCGCACTGTTATGCTGTGGAATAGTTTGCCAGCATATGTGTTCCTTCCTTCCTACAACTTGCGGTCCTTTAAGCGGAGCGTGAAGAAGCTATGCTCAGTTTAGTAGGGGAGTCCAAGAGGGGATTTTGGGAGTTACTCGAGCGCGGCAGATTAACATAAGGGGGGACCTTAGACCTTGTTGAGTACCTCCACCAAGTATAAGCCTTCTATATATAATCGCGTGTTTAGGGCAGCCGATCAGAATAGTAAAAAAAATCGATCACCAGAAATACTCGAGCGCGTCAGATGAAAAGTGTCCATTTCACTAATCTAACGGTTTGAGCTTTACGTAAGGGAGTGGGAGGGTCATAAACTTGCAAAAAAACGTTACCTTGACAGTCTCAAGCGCGATCGATTTTTTTTTTTGAAGGAAATAATACAAAAATAACAGGAATAATATAATCTGCATATTTGTACAAGCCGAAGTAACACAAATCGTCAATAAAGTTTAGTCCTTACAGCTGAAATAAAGCATGAATCATTGAATGCATATTTGTACTCCATCGGTTTTTGTACTTAACTAAATGTAAACAAAAAATGATACATGCTTCCCGGGTAGTCGACATTTTCTTATAAAAGTGTTCACTTAAAATTATTAAATTCACTTTAGAAACGAACAAATAACTAACAATAACTAATTATCAGATACAAAGCAAAAAATATGATAAATAAACCAATTTCTACGATGCGGAAATGTGTCGATAATTGTTGTCTAGAACTGTTAAATTGAATGGCGGTAAGTTTTAATGACGTGCTACATGATAGTTGTACTCTCAAATTTTGTAGAGTTGTCTATTACGATCCATGGGAAAAATATTTAGCGTGCCTGTCGTATTAGCTCTTTTACAGTTCCTTTAGAAAAGTATTGTGATTTACAATAATTAAATGTATTCGCGCTTATTAATTAGTAATTCTTTATAATAACCGAACAACTTTAAGAAATGGAAATAACAGTGCAAAGTGTTGTGTAGGTTATGAAGACGTTTATTTAGTTTATATCACTGATTTTTTAAATTTTTTAAAAATCTGTAAATGCTCCCACCACCATTGGTATACATCATATAACGTTTTTTTCTTCCTACCATCTAATCTTCAAAATCTAATAGGTCACATTTAGCATCGTCGCCTCCCCTAATTTCAACACTTTGAATCACCTATACACTTTTGTTTTCTTACCAATATAGGCTTTCTCTTTAAAAAATATAAGTAATAAAAGCTAATATGATAATATGAACCTAAATATTTCAAAAAGGCATTTTATTACTTTCACTAAAAACAAATCTCCCGTTCACTTCCCACACCACATTAACAACGTCACATTAGCACGTCAAAACTTGGTTAAAGATCTTCAAGATCCAAACTAACATAGGTAGGTGCGTGCCTCACTATGACCACATAATCTTTGGCTCACATATTTAGGACTATAAAACCGTTTAGAAATCTGACTAGTGTATTAACATTGTACTTTGCATTGGTTAGAAGTATCTTAAATTACTGTCCTTTAATAAGGTCCCCTTTCTACGACATTCATATCGACAGGATTGAGGCTATCCAGACACTTTTTTGCGATATATATCTGCCAAATTCGGGTCGAGACGTAAGTTACAAACTTACGAAGCTAGACTTGAATATTTTGGAATGAGCACTTTGCAATCAAGGCGTAAGATATTTCAGTTCTCTGCGCTTTATAAAATACTTAATGCTAAGTGGGATGCTGCTGGATTGTTAAGCAAGTTTTCTATAAAAATAGGTAGCAAGAGAATCAAATCCCTTTTCTCTACTGTCCTTTAGTAAGGTCCCCTTTCTACGACATTCATATCGACGGGATTGAGGCTATCCAGACACTTTTTTGCGATATATATCTGCCAAATTCGGGTCGAGACGTAAGTTACAAACTTACGAAGCTAAACTTGAATATTTTGGAATGAGCACTTTGCAATCAAGGCGTAAGATATTTCAGTTCTCTGCGCTTTATAAAATACTTAATGCTAAGTGGGATGCTGCTGGATTGTTAAGCAAGTTTTCTATAAAAATAGGTAGCAAGAGAATCAAATCCCTTTTCTCCTTGTCTACCAGTAACAACAACGTCACTTACAACGACCCCATCCACAGAATGTGTTAATCATATAATGAACTTAGCTAGGATCTAGACTTGTTCTCTATGACATATCACACGTATCTAACAACATGTAAAAAAAGACAAAAAATAAATGAAATAAATGAAGTATCGGACTAACAATACTCTGTAACTAATATTCCTGTATCAAAGTATAAATTGTGTTGTCCTCTCATCTCATCTCCTGTGCATCATCGCTATGGTGTTTGGTGTAATTGATTGTATCTTTTTTTTTGTTTTTGCGGAGAAAGTGCGTTACCACTACCGCCCGGCCTTCGTAGAGGGCGACCGATCGGTTATGTTGGGGTCACCGTGCCTTACGACCCGGCGTTGAACGACCGCCGGGCCCCGTGCGGTGTACATAGTTAAAATAAATAATTGCTAAATTGACGACGAGAATAAATATAAATATAATAAAACCGACAGTAGATACTTCAGAAATTATAATTTTTTGTAATTTGAGTGCTTATTACAGTTTCAGTAGCATCGTAGTCAATGCTTTGCAACCAACTCGTGAGTTTTTTTGTGCAAGCATACACTGAGCAATTATTAATCTTACATAGCTTACCAACCTTGTTGTAAATTGATCGATATGCATAGAATTGGATTTTTTTTACAAAATTTGATTTAACAGATGGTAGAGAAAGATTGAAGGCCCTTTTAGTTAACAGTGCCTTGTATTTATCAGACTTAATAATAGATTTATGTGTTGAAACACAAGCCTTGTGTATATATAATTGTCGAACTCTTAAAACACCTGCTTCTTTATATAAACAATCTGTAGAGAATCCAAATTCTTTACGCAACATGACCTTCAATACTGCACGCTGCGCCCTTTCAAGGGGAAGCATAAAAAATTTCCCTGCCCCGCCCCAAACACCAATACAATAGGAAAGAAGGGATTGACAGATAGCAAAATACACAAGTTTAAGGATATGAACGCTAGCAGAGTTACGTAGGATTTTGAAGATACCAATTACCTTCCGTATCCTACAAGCAAGAGTTTGTATATGTGATGCAAAGTTCAGCCGTTCATCCAGAATTAATCCCAGGTATTTTACTTCCTTGGTTCTTTGAATCTGATTACACTGGCATGTCAAGGACAGAGGGCGGCCTCATATATGAATTTTAATGTCAGGCAGAGTTGGTGGCTGGGATATTGCTGTTTTGTGAAAGCATATATACTTAGTTTTATCTGTGTTCAGAGTTAGGGGATTATTCTGAAGCCAATTATAGACTAATTGTAGCCCCCTTTCTGCTGCCTGCTTAGCGTCATCCCAGTTTTGGCCATGAAACACAATTGCTGTGTCATCAGCGTAACACACTATTTCAGCTGACTCCAATTGAAGGTCATGTATGTCATTCATATACTATATAATAAATAACAGTGGTAATTACAAATAGTCACTTATATAACTAAAGACATTTTTAAAGGGAGCAAAATCAATGATAAAAATTAAATTAAAATTTAAATAACCCCCGACACAAAATATCTCTAAAAAGTAAAATAATAATAGTGTCTTTGTCGTTTAAGTACCTAGTAATATTTTGACCCAACCGTCGTCGCGTCAGGGGACCGCTAAAGAAGTATTTTCATCTCCCTGGTCCGGAGTTCGGTCCCCCGACGTGAGGACGCGTGGGTCAAAGTATTACTAGGTACTTAAACGACAAAGACACTATTATTATTTTATTTTTAGAGATATTTTGTGTCGGGGGTTATTTAAATTTTAATTTAATTTTTATTTCAAACTTTTTAAATTACTTTATTCTCCATCATGGGGCCTTGATAATTAACTATCTATCACCTACTCGTTGAGCCCATCGAGCCCAAACACACTATATCTGCTATAAGTTGCTAAGGAGTTGGGTATCCCGCAGACTACTTGATGCCGCAGCATCAGCTCATGTTTACAAATATATTGAATGTCAGAGTACACCAAATTTAAAGTCAATCGGATTTTTTAAGTTGGAAATGAGCTGATAATCCTCAAACGCCTGAACAGATCTTCATAAATTATAGCTAAGAACCATCGCAGTCACATCAGCTTTTAAACAAAAAAAACTGCGTCCAAATCGGTCCATTAGTTTGAGAGCTACGATGCCACAGACAGACATACAGATACACAGATACACACCCTAAACTTATAACACCCCTCTTTTTTGTCGGGGGTTAAAAACTAAATATAAAGAAGCCAAGCTCGGGCTGGCAGGAAAGAGATAAAAAAAGAATATATTTTATTACAATTAATGGGAGGAACGCGTCGCGATCCTCACCGGTGAGGACACTACAGGCCCTAGCCTAGCTAACCTACTAGTAATTAGTGTAAAGATTGTAGATAGACTAATATTCCGAAGGCCCCCCTAAAGATCGCAATGCTTTTCTCGTATTTATCAGAATGCAGTCACAATGCTAATGCAGTTATGTGTAGGTACTACTCGATCTGCGATCTGCGACTGCACTGTTGTGTTTCGGTTTGAAGGACATTGTAGCCAGTGTAACTACAGGACATAATGAGACTTAACATCTTATTTTTATTTTATTTGAAATAGGTACAGCCACATCATAAATAATACAATAGTCAATCTTAAGCTAATACAATTCTGATATATATGAAATTCCGGCGTACACAACATTCCCCATAAGGTACAAAAAAATAGTTTAAACAGAACTATATGGTATTAATACAAATAAAAAAAAATCTTATGTCTCAGGATGTCGAGCGCAGTGGAATGCCACACAGTACTTTGTAACTTGAGGTGCTGGATATTGTTTCCACTGTTTATGGGTGGTCTTATCGCTTACCATCAGGCGAACGGCATGCTCGTCTCGTCATTTGATGCCATAAAAAAAATAATCTTCCTTTTGCAGTCTGGTAAAAATATCGGTAAATTAATTATAATTATTTGTTCACCCTTAAATCTAACAGATTTAAATTCCACCTTCGATGAATCAACAGTAGCACCCATGAATGAAACATATATACAAAAATAGGTTTTTTTTATCTCATAAATCCTTCCATTTATAAATCATTTTTTATGATTCCACGGTCCATAAAGATTGAGCATGGTTAGATACTAAGGACCAGCACCCATACTAAGAGGGGCCATTTGCTATCGCTACCTATAGATCAGGAGAAATGCAGACTGAAGCCTTTGATTCTATACTACTCATATCGTATTATTATATGAATTCCATTGCATTTTATTTAATGCAACTCTACGCAGTCTTGCATTGCCGGGATTTTTTGGCTCATTTAAGAGTCCCTATAGATCTCGTCTATTTTCTACATCTCTAGCCAGCGGGCGGAAATCATAGTAGATGGAGCAAAGATGTGGCAAAGGAGTTTCAGTTAATCAGCCAATGACAGCCAATTAAAATAATACTTGTATATCATTGGATAGCGCGCTCGAATTCCAAGAACTGATCTGACTTGATTATATTTTCATGCATAATAATAACGATAAATGTGTAGATAATGAAAAACATACATTAATGACTAAGTACAGAGAGTCCGGGAAAATTGACTCAGCCTCATACCTCGTTCATTATTTTGTTAAAACAGCTGCACTGTGAAGCCGACAACTCTATAAATATAATGCAACAGTAGAGACTGTCTGTTCTGTTTGTGTTTCAAGTAAAAAGCTCAACGAATTGCGATGGAGGTTATATGGTAATCTAAAAAAATACCACCGGCAAACATGACAGGCTTCAATTAATCTTGTTTTGACCCCTTTTTGCTAAGCCAAATATAATATTACATGGAATATTAATTTCATCGGAAAATTCATAACGGAGCGTGATGCTCATAAATTTAAAATACATAATTTCCTCCCAAAAAATTTATAAGCTGATTGTTAATATAATGCTCTAGTTAATAAAAGAATCTGCTATCAGTAAGTCGAGGGAAAAAATTTCAGCTCATGCATTTAAATATGCGATAGAAGCTCTCGCCTAACACCTGCGTTATAACTTTCACGGCATCAGCTGACGGTTTTTGCCACAGCATACAGCCAGCTGACATAATATATATATATTTTTTGTGTTTGGGAGGCTATCACCGCTCACCGTCCCCACGAAACCGAGCTGACGTTCACGAGGCTTTATGGTACTATTTTCTTATGTATCTCACCAATTATCGTTTGAGAAGAAATAACTGACACAATTTTGACTTGGCCCAGGGTCAAGTAGCTCCCTTTGGCAATTCAATACCTACAATATTATTAATTACAGACTATCCTTGTTCGCGACTCTGATCACAAGATATTATGTTTACTAAAACAACCCCAAAATGCGTCTCATGTTTTCTTCCAAAATAGCCTGATTGGTACAGTATTTTAGGTATTCTATAATCAACCTAAACAATTTTGTTTCTTTTTCAACCACTTATTATCCCTTCCTGGCTGATTTCGTTCACGGCGGCCAATCTCAACGGAGATCACTCACTATTCCTTAACTCTCATAGTTTGGTGAGACGGCAATGCGGCCTGACCGGAAAGAGATCAGGCGCAGGACCAACGGCTTTACGTGCCTTCAGAGGCATGGGGGTGTCACCGCCAACTTCCTGACTCCGAGCTGCGACTGAGTATTTTTTAAGATCGAAAAATTCAGTCAATTTTTTTTTGGCTCGACCCGGGATTCAAACCCAGGACTTGATTTTGTGTAAGACAGTGGTACTACCCCGGTCGAGCCGGCTATAGTATGGTTCTACATTTTTTTCAGTATATCACAGCATGTAGACCTATACTTCTCAACATTTTGAAACCTCTCCATCACCATCAGATACCTGTATTTCGATATTAATCAACATTAAACTAATTAAATTAATTCTATTTGCAGGCTTATCCTTTAATGTACAGATTATCGGCAATAATCCCCCCCCCCCTTCGCTCCTCCGCCTACATCCTTCACCCTCACTCTTTGACCGAACATCGGCTTTCAATATCAGTTACGATTAACTCAAATTAGCGACATCGTGTTAGAAATTAATTTTCGTACGGGTGTGTTTTCGAAAATAAATGTATGGTAGAACCGGTAATGGGTCGCAAACCAGTGTCCTACGTACGTCCCCAAGGATGATTTGAGTGATAACTATGCTGGTGTATATGATGTAGTGTTAGGGTCTCGCACTTTTTAATTAATAATTAATGATTTCTTATGTTTACACGAATGTTTAACATCTAAATAAAAGTATCTTGCTATTTGCACTTTTCCCACGAAAACAAAGAGTGTGCAGCACTCTGATTAAACACAAGTCATCAACTCTGGTGCCATTGCCTAAAATATTGTAAATGACGTTATTGAACGGTAATGAGATTATGTTCAATATAATAGGATTAAATGCCAAAGTATTCTGATAACGATCTGCAGATTGTTATCACACTAAAATAATAAAAAATCATTTGAACAACGCAATAAGATTGATATGAAATTGTCCTAATTAATATCCTACTAATATTATAAACGCGAAAGTTTGTAAGTATGTATGGATGTCTGGATGTTTGTTACTCTTTCACGCAAAAACTACTGAACGGATTTCGATAAAATTTGGCACACGGGTAGATCATGTCCTGAATTAACACATAGGCTACATTTTATCACGGGAAAATAAAAAACGGGATTTTTATCCCGGAAAAACTAAAAAACTCGGGCGAAGCCGCGGGCAAAAGCTAGTTTGGATATAAAAGTAAAAAACTATTATTTCCCAGACCATTATTTGGTGGTAATTTTCTTGTAAGCTGGTTCGTTTCGCTAGGCAGAACTGCTTTGTTCATTTCTGCGGCCAAGCAGAATTATTTTGCTATGGTATAAACCATAAATTTTTAGGTATGTGTAATTACGGGGAATTAAGTAAAGTAATGGTTTTAGGGTGGTGCAGGCAGTGCAGGATGCAGTGTTGTATCACACTTGATGTTTTAAGGGCGTATGTAGATGCTGTTTGAGTTTTGTGTTTATTAGGTAAGCGACCGTCTAATAAACCAGTTGTAATGTTCAGTAAAGATGAGTTACTGTTAAATTATGCTATGTGATTTTGTTGAAGAGATGTAAATTGTTGACTGCCTCGTCTCAGGTTCGATCGCCGGGTCGGGCATAGTGGTATTGGATTTTTCTATTTAGTATCAGCGCGGAGTCTGGAATATGTGCCCGATATGGCGATATGCTCAACCCCTAATACATCATGACTCCTGAGACGGAATGCGCATGGCAAAAAGTGAATGCATTAGTTGCGCCCTGTGGTTGCGCCTCTGCTTTCAGGAATAAAAGACGTGAGTGTGTGTGTGCTTGTATGTAAATTTTTGAATATTGAACTAAAAATATTACTTTCATGTTTATAAATTTCGGGTGTGGTTTCTCCGGCGTCTTTGCCTGGATTAAGGGAATAGTTATTAAATATTTTATTGTAGAGATGTAGGTAAAGTCTTAAAAGTTATTGAGCAGTTTAAAAATATCGTTCAAGCTGATTGCTACTCATAAAAAAAGTAAAAAAAATTAAAAACAAGCTTTTATCTCTACATAGTATTAAACAAAGTTTGATTCTATTCAAAGTTTTTTTCTTTTTAGAGTATTTAAATAAAAGCTTGTTTTTAAATATATTTGCATTTTTTTATTTATTGTTTTTTTAGTTGTTTTTCGAGCTATTCTCAGCAAGTCCTTTTATTTGATACCCATATTATAATAATAATAATAAGCCTGTTTTTATTTCCAATCTTTAAATACATTTTTTTTGCTCCATACACAATTTTCAGTGATCGGAACCCCTTCTCGGCTAAAGGCCTCCCCCAGTTTGTTCCAGATATCTCTGTCCTTAGCTTTCGTTCTCCATTCGCTTCCTGCCACACCTACTATGTCGTCTATCCATCTTTTTCTAGGACGCCCTCTTTTTCTTTTTCCTGTCGGTCCTTCCCATTCTGTTATCCGCAATGTCCATCTTTTGTCCGTGTATCTTGCTATATGCCGTGTCCACTGCCACTTCTGTTTTAGGGCATAATGTAGGGCATCTATAACCTTCGTTTTCAGTCTTATATGTTTGCTTTTTACTTTCTGTACTCTTCTTATTTTTAGTATGCTCCTTTCCATTGCCTTCTGACATGCTACTAGTTTAGTTTTTACCTTGGCATTATACGTCCAAGTCTGACATCCATATGTGAGAGTAGGCAGAACACAGGAATCCAGAACTGTTCTTTGCATATAGAGGGGAAAGTCCCCTTTAAGTATTTCCTTCAGGGACTAAAATTTTTTCCAGCTCATGCCAATGCGACGTTCAACTTTTTGCTCATCGTTTTTATCTTCAAATTATATTTCTTTTCCTAAATATATGTACTTCTTTACATGCTCGAGTGGCTTACCGTTTAGGTTTATTGTGTGTGCGTAGCTGTTTGTCAGTATTTTGGTTTTGGTCTCGTTCATTTTAAGTCCTGTTTTTTGGCTTTTTTTGTTTAAAGCGTTGATCATTCTTTGTAGGTTTTTACTCGTTTCAGCGAATAGAATGATGTCATCTGCGAATCTGAGGTGAGTAAGTCGTTGTCGATTAATTCTAATACCTTCTGACTGCCAGTTAAGATGATCGAAGATGTATTGTAGTACCGCTATGAACAGCTTGGGTGAGAGAGGATCACCTTGTCTCACTCCCCTGCGGATTGGTATATCTGCACCTCGTTTTTCTAGTTTGACTTGGCTTACGCTACCCTCATGGATGTTTTTCAGGACCTTGGCGTATTTTTCGTTAATGCTACATTTTTTAAGACCTTTCCAAATAGCATCGTGAGAAATTGTGTCAAATGCTTTTTTTTTTTTTTTTTGTATGGCCATCTTCGGCGCATTAGGGACGGCTGCGGGCTTCCTCCGACTCACGTCTAAGTTGTCGTCCGCAACCGCCCCTGCGCGTACCGCTGTTGCGGTCCTTTTCCTGTTGTTGCGGGGGCTCAGAAGCCCCCGTAACACCGTACCGTGCCCATCTTTTGGTGTCCGAGGCAGCGTGAGACACGCTGCCGTCCATCACGGGGGTCACAGAAGTTGGCTAGACTAATGGGTGGGCGGCACCTCCCGCCCACCCGTGACCCCCGGAGGCCCCTATTAGTCGCCTTTTACGACAGGCAGGGGATACCGTGGTGCAATTCTCCAAACGCCCCCAATCCACAGGGCGGGAGACGTCGGTCAGTCGTCCACCCGACGCCTCCTACGTCTCGTCTGACGGCGGGAGGGATCACCACTGCGCTGGCGATCCCTCTCGGCACTCTCCTTCCGCAAGAGAACCGCCTCGCAGAAGTGGGCCACCGCCTGCCAGGCCTCCCGGCCGCCGACCATGGAAGCGACCACGGCCGGCAGCGAGAGGTCTTCTCCGACGAACATAATCTATGAATGAAATGTATGGTGTTTGGTTGTTGGTTGAATTCCTTATATTTCTCTATCACCTCTCTCTCTCTTCCAAGCTAGGAAGGGTCAGCTTTCCTAATTTTTCTTCATTTATCTATTCTGATTATTTTTTTGGCTGTTTTCGGATTTATTAGTCCAGTACCGATTGCCATCTGACGTACAAAAACCTACTTGCTTGAGATAGGAAAATCCATGGATACTTGGTCTTAATCCATATACAGGTATTTCTCGACTGTATGTAGTGGAAGTCTGGTTATCCCGCCAAGACATCGGTCGCCAGAGCCTCGTCGGTTTTCTAGCAGGGTGTACCGCGAGCAGGTGAGGTTGACATTTGGGTTGGTGAAGATCATAGTCCCATACCCCTTACACCCCCCATCTCCCATCTCATATCATCATTATATTTTCTATCACCAGCCCCCCCCCCCCCCCATATTATAGGAGTTCGTAAAAAATAACTAGACCGCTATGTTAGGTCGTTCGCCATGCTGGATTTACAATACCGGCATTTTAATTGCTTATCCCGAACCCCATCACGTAACATTATTTACTTAAGCATAAAACTCCTTTTATACACATTACCACCTGGGTCTGCAGTATTGTAAATTATGCCTAGGCAAAGTGTAAAATGTACAATAGTACCTGAATGTTTTAGGAATCCTACAAAATGCCTAGGTATTGTAAAAAATACCGGATTATTCAGATTGCCAGTAACATGCCACTAGGCATTGAAGAAAAGAACACCTACAGTATATTTAATATCTAAATGTAAGGTCAATCCGTTTAGCGTTCCATGAAATTATTAAACCCTGCATTGATACGGCGATTAAGTACCGATAAAGCTCGAGTGTTTCTCTTTGATTTATTATAATGACAAGTTAAAGAGTTGATAGCTCTCTAAAGGTTACCAGATAAGCATGAGTACAATTGAGTAGTATAATTATAATAAATAATGCTTTACAATTTATACAAATTTGGAAGATGTAAACACCTCTCTTACCTCGCCGACTGCCTCGGTGGCTTAGTTGTATTACGGTACGAGTGCAATGCTGAGGTCTTGGGTTCGCTCTACGGGCTGGGCGAAGTGATATTGAGTTTTTCTGTTCAGTATCAATCCGGAGTCTTTTTGTGGAGATATGGCGATAGGCTCGCACCCTATCACATCATCACGATGTTTTCCTTCACCGTTAAACTCAACGATAATTATTAGAAAATACATAGGTACATAAGTTTAAAAAGTCAGAGGTGTGTGCCTTGAGTTTTGAACCTCCGGACATTGTCTCAGCAGAGCGTTGCATTCCATGGCATTGGCAAGGAAGGATTTGAGCTCTAGCAGGCTGACTGATAGTCTAGTATGAAACACAATGGCAGGTCTGAAGGCTCGATCATGGATCTATAGTCGCTTGTTTTTTGATGTGACGACAGATTTATTACACTGGCTACACAAGCCTTTAATCTACACACGATGAGTGTGCTTGCATACTGCTTCAAGGCGGTAGAATGTACAAGTGTCTGAAGAGCCAGGTGGAATTTTGAGGGTACATGATACATCGAAATATAATAGTTTTTCTCGTTTAAAATCAGTTTTTTTCTGCTGTTCACCCTATTTGTCTTAATTTGACACATTTGTCTGTTCTCAGTGCACAACATTCAATTTATGTGTGGCTAGTTGCATGGGGCATTCATATTGAAAACATTACTATTATATCTAATTTGTGTAATATTTCCCCCTTTCTCTTCCCTGTTCTCTTCTCTCCCACTCTCTTATTACTTATTTTCCTTGGATGAAAGAAAGCAATAGAAAAAATGTATTTTTCTTCACTTGTTCAAAACAATATCTATGAATCTACATAGTGTTGAGAGTAGCCCGCGGCGCGTTCTCTGTGGAGTAGGTGTTGTTCAATCAATGCGATTATCGTATCGGGAGATCTACATTGCGACATAATTTGATTTAGATTGCATTTTATCCAATATTCCTTATCAATAGGTTACATTTGACTATGTGTAATATGTATAAATGGTAAATTGTCACGAGAATGCGCGAAATAGTGAACAGCTAAAAACAAACAATGTAGAGATACATTCACAGGACAACAGGAGGTGATAACATTTTCGTATGCTAGAATTTAAATTACACTTATATGTAAATAGTAATCTACCGACGCTTTGTCTATTTGTACCCCCCTACGTTGGCACAAATAGACAAAGGAGAACAGGAGCATTCCTGTCTAAGAGCCATTCGTGTCACTAATTAAGCAACACGGCGTTTTTATTACAGTTCAATGACGAGACGAGAAACACCTTCCAAAATATTAAGTTACAGACGTCCAGCACGGCATTTATCATCCTGAGACATGTGTTATAAAAGAAGACAATGTTCTCTAACATTGCGATCGTTACATCATACGTGTTTGCTTTCGATCGTAAATTAAAAGAAAAAAAATCGGTATCATAAAAAACGCGTTATCAACTGATAATGTTTCGGACTATCCTAATACAAATTGTTGTGTGTATTCATTTTAGGGACACAGAACTCAATGCGTTCCAAAAACTTTTGACAATTTATGGAACTGTTGAGTATATTGCGAAGGAATAATAAGTCCAGCATTTTTCTACGTTGTGACAAGGTGTTCAATCGGAAGATGGTGAGCCTGTCCTAATACGAACATCTGCCATTTACTCGAGGATTAATGAACGCCAGGTGTCTAGTAAAAGAACGCTAGATAGACTCAATGCGCTGCGAATGAACTTCGTAACACGAGTTCCAGGTGACGCTTCCAAATTCAAGGACGCTCCGAACTAGCATCCTAAATAATATTATTTTTGAGTCTACCCTTAACATTTTTGTGCTCCACTTAATGAACCCTAGCAATTTCGCGTACATACCACCTAGCAGTACCACCTAGCATTACCTAGCAGTTTGAAGTACATTGTAGCCAGTTTAATTACTGGGCATTATGAGGGTTAACATCTTATGTCTCACGGTGACGAGAGTAGTGGACTACCTCGCAATAGTTCTGTAATTCAAAGTTCTGTATGGTGTTGCTACTGTTTATGGGTGGTCGTACCTATAGCTTACCATCAGGCGAGCGGCACGCTCGTCTCGTCAACTAACTGCAATAAAAATGTAGACTACTATTAGCGTATATTGACTATAAACCTAGAGGTCCTAAATTTCCAGCTTAACACACTATGTGGTTGTTTATGAAGTTTCTATCTTTCAAGTTAGTTTTTAATTTGGTTTCGGACAGGCACGGTGTTCGTAACAACTAAGCTAAATTATTGCTGCAACAAGTTTCTAAAAGCATATCTACTTCGCAAACTGACGAGACTGGTGGATGAAGGTAGGTTCCTAAAACTGAATGGTGTAAGGAGTACGTAGCTCGAGGATTAAGAGCCATTACTGCCGAAACGGTATCAGAACTTTGACTTACAAATGTAATGTAAGCTTTTTATCCTAATTCATTAGAGAGTCTCTTAACGCTCAGTAACACTAATAATGCTGCTAAAAATATCCTTAAAATCGAAACACAATAGTGCTTGCACTTCGCTGCATGGCGATGGAATTTTTATAAAGAAGCAAATTATCGTAGAGACGTAGTGGACGATAGCCTAGTTGGGAATGGATCGGTCTGCCGAGACAATGTCCGGAGGTTCAAAAATCAAGGCACACACCTCTGACTTTTCAAAGTTACGTGTGTATTGTTAATCAATTATCGTTCTCTTTAACGGTGCAGGAAAACATCGTGAGGAAACCTGCATACCTAAGTAGTTCTTTCTATGAATTTCGAAGGCATGTGACGTCTACCAACCCGCACTAGGCCAGCGTGGTGGACTAAGGCCACAACCCTCTCAGTAGTAGAGGAGGCCTGTGCCCAGCAGTGGGACAGTAGGGTCATTCAGCTCAAAAGTACGCACTTTTCTTTCTATTGTCTTTTGTACATTTCTTTATCGGTTTTTTTGCAATACATGTTTAAGTGCAGCGGGAGAAATTCGTACTCTTGACCCATCATGTGGGTAAAACTATGCAGAGCTGCGGTTAATAGTTCGCATACTGGGTAAGCATCGCACGCAGGTAAACTACAGGCATATAATTACAACACATGAAATCATATGGAATATATTTTTAAACTTCCTTTATACTTGGTACAAATATTGTAAAAATAATCATTAAATGTACTCCTATTATAGGCACCTATTAAAACATAATTAATTAGACTAGAAGTTATAAAAGCGTGCGTACTTTTAATACCGTACTCTTACCCAACAGGGAATATTTTAAACAATTACGTCACGTCAGTTGAGATGCAGTTATTTTTTAGGACAGAATTAATAACTAAAATAAATACTATAATAATCATGTAAACTTAACATAATCAACGGTCTTTTGTAAACTGATGCACCGTCTATCCATAAACTTTTTCCCAGCACAAAATAGTTGATAACTAATCAACAAAATCATGTTGATCGCCGTTTTTCGCTAAACAAGTGAGGCTTGGTAAAATAGCTTAGGTATGGCTCTGACATCGTCCCTGACACGCGGCTAGTTTAGCCGAAAAAGTGTCTGAGCCCCTCAATAGGTTCCGAGATATTGACCATGCGAAATTTTACCCACTGCGTGCTGTTGCCCCGAATGACCCTATCTAATACAGGGCTAATATTATTATATCGTAGAAACACCAAATGAACATGGTCTCGTTACTTTCCTATGGCCTTTTAGAATACGCTCAGAAATACCAAACCTCATGAAGCTAACTGCGCATCGTTGTGCGCAATCATGCCCGCTCGCACTCACTTGTACGTGATAAAAAAATGCAATTATAATGTCCGCTAAGTAATGTAGCATCTAATAAAAGGTATTTTTGATACATATCTCCAATAATTCAAAAAGCGTCAAAATGTTTTTTTTTAGCTAGCATATACATATAATGAAACTAATTAATGGTGTAAGTAATTAATAAGTGATTACACAGATACAAGAGAGGAAAAAGCATCGCCTTCTCACGCAAGGGTCTCTGCCAAGTTCTACTTATTCAGAGTGCCACAAAACCTCATTGGCAAATACATATTCTATATTGCAAACCAGAATAAAACAATTAATTTCAATGGCCTGTATGCGCAAGGCGCGGCATGTTCGGCGGTGGGCTATTTATTAAGAGTACAACACGCACTTCCTTATACTAATGTCAGGTCCTTTATTAAAATATAATATTCTGCTTGCGACTTCGCTCGCGTGAATGAGTTTTTCCTGGATAAAAGTTTCGCTTTATATTTCACTGGGATAAAAAGCCTGTGCGTTAATCCAGGACATGATCTACTCGTGTGCCAAATGTCATTGAAATCCTTTTAGTAGTTTTTGAGTGAAAGAGTAACAGACATACACCCATACATTCTTACAAACTTTCGCGTTTATAATATTAGTAGGATTCTTTTTACTTAGACTGCTCGTCATTATAGAATATTGGAATATAGACACTGTGGAGGTAAAGCGTCATGTGTACATATATCTACTGGTAGTAGGTCTTTCATATGTAAGAGTCCGTCGGGTGGGTACCACTGCAACCACACTGTAATTTGTACTCAAGGTGCTGGATGGTGTTGCTACTGTTTATGGGTGTTCGTATCGCTTACCATCAAGCAAACGGCATGCTCGTCTCGTCATTCAATTGCTATAACATGAAAATCGACATGTCACTTGGACATCGCTGCAGCTACCACCGTGTGTACTGCAGGTATTTTATTACAATTACACCAGTTAAGTGCCAATCGGACATGCGCTGCGAAGGTTCCCCACCCTTACATTGAGAATAAGAAGGATTCCGTTACATTCTTCTGGCAACGGAACCCTACAAAAATCGGTGAGTACCCCGAAACTGGTAGATATATCAGTAGTGATACAAGCGGTTGTGTTGTTCGTTAATTATAATTACCGCGATGTGTATCATGTAATGGCAGATCGTGGTCCGATACGGCACTACTGACGCCGTCGCCGCCCACGATAATATATATCAATTCATCGCACCTTTAGAACGAAAACGACGCAGTTCAGAAAAATCGTATATTGAGTCATCGTCATAAAATGACTTAAAACTGGTCCCTTTTTCATAAAAATATAATAAAAAAGGCCCCGTATTACAGTTTGGTCCTTTTCCCGTTTGAATATGATTGTGTTTGAGCTATTGTTGTATTGAAAACTTCATTTTAAGTAATTTTATAACGATTACTCAATTTTCGATTTTTTTGAATTGTGTCGTTTTCGTTCTAAAGTGCGTCATATCTCATATTCCCAATTATCTGCATCATCGGTTTTTGAACGTAGGTCAACGGCCCGATAGGGGAATCATGTAGTCTTACAGCCATAAAGGATACCTTTGTTGGAAAGGCGTAAGGATATCGCTGAAGATCTATTCTCACTTCTTCTCTTCTTTAACTTAGTTCATAGATTGAATACGCTCTTATTTTCGACCGTAATGTCACACGGTGGTGACCATTTTTTGATTCTTTCCTGTAAATAGTGACATTTCTGTGCATGAGTAACCGTTTCAATTAACATTAAAGAGTAACGAGTACCAAATGATAAAAATAAGCACCTAGTATAACAACGACATGGTTTAGTCTTGTCTTTCCTTACGTGATACTAGCCCGGTAAAATTAAACATTCGAGTTTGCATTAATTCATAACAAGCTGGATTTTTGTACAGACCTTAAATACGACATTACAAATGCTATGTCAAAAGTCCCCATGGATCCCGCTTGTGCGTTGTTTTTTATTCGAGGTTAAAGGTGCCTAATTTTCCTTTTTTGCGTATATCTCTAAAATTATGAGAGCTATCGGAAAATGAATTAGAGAACGTTTGTAGATCGTGAAATTCTCTACAAAAAGGTTTTAGTACTTTTTCTTACAAAGCACCGTTCCCAAGTTATCGCGATTTCAGACCGTAGGAAAGTCGTATTTTCCTTTTTATGCACATATTCCTACACCACCTCTGAGGTAGTGTACTCGGCGCTTTTTTAACTTGGTTTCCCCAGTAGGAACACTCCCCGATATATAATACGAACGAGGAAACTTAAGAGCCTATGTGAAAAACATATGGAATCATGATGGGCGTGACTTAGCGTATTTCAAATGCGAGGCGCCGCACGGCCCCGCTGAGATAGATCGCGCGCCTCGGCCCTCGTCGCATCGCGTCGTTGCGACAGGTCGTTGCACTCAAGCCCGCGAAAAGATCGTCATTGCAAATGCATGTCTGTGTTGTAAATATTATAGTTATTATAATTTCTAATAAATTTATAACTTATAAAACATAGAATTTATTTTAATTCGTTTATAGAACCATTATTATGTCACTATTATCTACCTAATTACTTGAACATTATGTAAAATGACATTGTAAGTTATCTAAACTCATCGAAAGTATTATTCACTTATAGTTGACTTTTGTTGACAAGATAAAATTTGGTGTGGTGGTAGGTTCGAGTCTTACCCCTACGTAGGTCTGTATATAGGTAAAAAGCAAAGCAGTATGAAACTTCTATAATATGTTTTAAATTATATTTTGCTTTGCTTTGATTTATTCTTGTGGACTTTCCTGACTTTGGTGGACATAAAATAAATAATAATACAATAAATGGCGTCACTATTTTTCGGCCCGACTCGGGATTCGAACCCGGGACCTCAGCACAATAGGCGTATCGTGTGTGCAACTACGCCTTGGAGGCAGTCAAACGTAGCATCACACCTTTTCTCCTCACATTTCGTTAGCTATTTTAGGTCTTATCAAATAGGAGACGAGCTTATTGCCACATACCGGGCCCAATTCAGCAGACCGAGTTGATACTGGACAGAAAAAGTAAGTAAAAGTATTTGCCCGACGCGGGATTCGAACCCGAGACCTGAGCGTGGAGGCCGTACCGGGCACGTAATACAACTACGAGTTGCGACATCAAGGTAGTTTCGACAAGTCATTCACGATGAAACTTCTTCCCTGGAATGTCAGGTCTATTTTACGTAAATGATGCTTCACTCTAGTGCCACCATGCAATTTAAAAATCGAATTTTGTATGTAAAGGATGTTCGAAATTTATGCAATGCAATAAAATTACATAGCTTGATATGAAGATTGATTACATTATTATGGTTGAATAGTCACTATATAGGATATAAATGTTACAAATGTTGAAGGCGGCCGCTACCTATCTAGATAATTTTTATAATTTTTAATTTGAACTGTAGGTATGTAATGTGGGGTAAGAAAAATATAGCAAGGTCATTCTTACTACGCGGGTACTTATGCTTATAGAAAATTTGAAATGTTAATTACTTACAATTTTTTAAATATTTTTGTTATTTTGTACAGAAGAATAGACTGATGTTTACTGCAACAGCTACTTCTTCAATTCTAAGGCATTTGTTTTTGTTTTGCAATATAACAAAGCTCCGATATCCTTATTGAACTGAATGAAAAATAATGATGGCCATATTTTAAAAGGAGACGGGAAAAACTTCATAGAACTTTGGGCTTAGTGTTACAGAGATAATTTATGCATTATTTTATAGTTATATTAGAACTATTTCCAAATGAGAAAGAAAAATCTGTCTGTCCAATGGGAGTAAAGAAAGAACCGCTGTAGAGTAGAGCTTCTAAATCATTTTTCGGTGAATAACTTTTTTTTACCTGATGACATAAGATGTTCACAGTACCTAACCATTGGATTGCCCTATTGAATAGTGAACAGAGCTAGCTTAGACAATAAACAGAATTGAAAATATCACATGGAATCGACGAGGACTGATATAAATATATAATGGCTCATTTACACTCTCGCGCGAGTGGTACGCCGAACACAATACGAGCCACGACGCGAGGTGTGAAGCTAGAGTGTTAGTGAGTCAATAATGTATTTCAATTTGACATTACGTCGGGAGCGCTGAACAAAGTTGCCAGTAAAATTAAATAATATCGACCAATATTAAATATCCCAAAAAGTGAAAATGTCTTTTTAGTTTAATTTCTAAAATACCTATAGTTTTTAATTCTTATTCTTTTTCAGCCTTTAAAAGGCTACTATTGCACATAGGTCTCCCCCAAAGAATTATTAATACTATTATGTCAATATTATTCTTGTTATACATGCTTGGTATTCTTTGAGTATGTAACCAACGCTCTAAGTTGGTGCCAGCGCCGTGTGTAATATTACACGAACCACTTGGTGCCACTTTTCACCTTTCTATAACTCAAAACCTATTTAAAGTAAACACATAAAACTGTGTGAGTTTAATTATATCTATAAGGACATCTAGAAGCCCAAATTTCATGAAGCTAGCTCAAACGGTTATAAAGATATGAAGGTCAAAATCGTTAATTTTTGTACTGACTGACAGACTTATAGTATCTAAACCTAACCTACTTCCAGATGGCCTAGAAGGATGAAATTTGGAATCCAGCTCGGTAATTATGTGTAAGCGTAAGAAAAAATCTAAAAATAAAAAAAGTTAAAAATACAGGGATCTACATAAAAAAAAATATATTTTTAATGGTAGCGTTGGAACCGTTACAAGCAAATATTTGAAACAATCCCAATATATGTTTTATTATATTTGCTTTATAACAGAAATATAAAGATAAAGTTAAGCCAAAACATTTGTGGTATCCCCATAAAAAAACACTTGTAATACGCGCTAAACAGCCGGCCAACGGTGTGTCGTCGGCGGCGCGCGGCACCACACAACTCAATACCTACCTAGTTTTCTTTACAAAAAGTAATGATATCCCACCAAAAACATAAATGTAAAAGATCTCACATTTGTAAATACCAGCAACTATTATAGGTATTCAATAAAGCAAACAAATAGAATTTAATACTTGTTCATAATGTTATTTTGTTCCTATAAATACATATTTAGATTTTGCATAAAACTTGGCACACATTAAGATGTGCTTTTGTGCACAAAACAATGCCCAGATATCGATTTTGAGTTCGATTGGCCTTAATACAAAAAACTTCAAAATGGTGGCTACTTTTTTCAATTCTGACATTGGATCACTCTTTTGTTAATAATGTTACACCCAGATATCGATTTTGCGGTCGATTAGCCTTAAAACAAAGAAATTCAAAATGGCGGCCACTTTTTCAGTTCTGACGGTGGATCTGCCTTTAGTAACTAAAGTGGTACTCAGATACCGATTTTGAGGTCAATTGGCCTTAAAATAAAGAAATTCAAAATGGCAGCCAATTTTTTCAGATCTGACATTGGATCCGTCTTTTGTACCTACAGGCCTGCCCAGATGTCGATTTTGAGATCGAATGGCCTTAAAACAAAGGAATTCAAAATGGCGGTCATTTTTTTCAATTCTAACATTGGATCCGTCTTTTGTACCTACAGGCCTGCCCAGATATCGATTTTGAGGTCGATTGGTCTTAAAACAAGGAAATTTAAAATGGCGGTCACTTTTTTCAATTCTAACATTGGATCCGTCTTTTGTACCTACAGGCTTGCCCAGATATAGATTTTGAGATCGATTAGCCTTAAAACAAGGAAATTCAAAATGGCGGCCACTTTTTTCAAGTCTAACATTGGATCCGTCTTTTATACCTAAAGGCCTGCCCAGATATCGATTTTGAGGTCGATTGGCCTTAAAACAAAGAAATTCAAAATGGCCGCCGTGTATACCAATTCTAACATTGGCTCTTAACATTTTAGTTATTATTGATTCATAATGTATAAATAAATGAGTACTACAAAAAATCATACTAAAATAATTTTATGGTGTAAAAATTTGAACAGCCTTTACATGCAAAATACGAATTTTTTAAATGTATGAGCGGCACGCAAGCGTCATTTACACAAAATTGGGCCGGCATTCCAGGGCGTCCCTAGCTATGGATTACGCAATATAAATAATACATACATATACTCTCACGTCTTTTATCCCCGAAGGGGTAGGCAGAGGCGCAACTAGTGCACTCACTTTCCGTCGTGCGTATTCCGTCCTCTGATGTGATAGGGGGCGAGCCTATCACCATTTCGGGCTCAAAATCCAGACTTCGGGCTGAAAAGAAAAAAATCCAATATCACTCTGCCCGACTCGGGGATCGAACCCGAGACCTCAGCATTGCAGTCATAACGTAATACAACTACACCATTGAGGCAGTATAAATAACAAAAAAAAAAGCAGTGACTATTGTTTTTCAATCAGGGATTCGAACCCGGCACCTCAGCGTACCGATCACTAAATATAACTAAAGCAGGTCTCCGACTAGAAACAATTTACAAAGGTGAAAGGATGTAATAATTACGCTTGCTGCCTATCTTATAGACATAATAGAGCCTATAATTTTAGATTGATACACGGACGTGAGCTGGATACACTATAAAACAGAATTTCCAGGGCACCGTCAAATTTGCCGCGCGGTAGCGCGGACTAATCCCTACACTAGACGGCCAATTCAAACTTTGAAGGCGTTCGAAAATTTCGAGCGCACGTCCGTCGTCAGTAAAGATTCCGGTCGACTGAAGCCGGCACGGGCCACTCCCATAACAGCGATGGCGTATTTGGACGTCGCGGATGAGAGAAAGTGACGGGAGACGCACGCGTATGCCGAAATGAAATGGCGTAAGCGCCAAAACAATTTTCTTTTAATTGTGATTATACTATTTAATTCATTTTAATTGTGTATTGATAAAAACTTTGAAAAAATTGATGTATTGTATTTAAATAAAGTTACGAATGTACATATTCCACCATTTAGAGATAAAGCGTGTTTAAAGAAAATATCAGAGGTAACTTTGATTTTTTTTTCGATCGAGAAAATTTATAGCAATTGTGTTTTGGCTTTGACATATTATTGAGTTATATGTTCAATTTACACATATCCAAAAATCTAACTTCTGATCTTAGTAGTTTACGAGAAATTTGAATTTAAAAGTCCTTAAAGTTCCTCACATAGGCTCTTAATAGGATAATATCTATCCATACATAAAAAAAATAATGGCTGTTCGCTAGTCTCGCTCAAAACTTAAAAACGGCGGGACCGATTTAAATAATTCTTTGATTGTTTTGTTCGAGACAGTTCAGGGTAGGTTTATGAGAGAAAAAAATAAAAAAACCCCTAAAACTAGCTAAAATATCGAAATTCAAAATAGGTAATTTTGTACGGAAGTAGCCCCTTTGTATTATTTATTAACGGAATTTCTCTGTCAATTACGGACTACACACGTAGTTTGGGCCCCTGCACGTCAGAAGTTCCAGCTTTCGACTATGGAAGCACTATACGTCGTGTTATTGTTTTGCAACATCCAATAAATTGAGGGCGTATGTACCTTGTATTTCCAACGCCATTAGTCGAGTTGTTTCGAAGAACTTTCAAACAAGACAATACGAGTAAATTAAGTAGTATAACTAAATCGATAATATGTAGTACCTATGGACAGTTTTACCTGTGGACACCATTGATATCTTAAAAAATAAAAACCTGAGCACATTTATACTACCTATAAATATTTTTATTTCCCTTTTTCAGTGGCTCGTAGTAAGAATGGAATAATGCAACGTAAATTATGTTCAGATATGTTATCCGCGGCAATTAAAAGTGGTTGTTCTGTGCGAACAGTTGCAATAAAATAAAAAATATCAATGTTTACGATATTTAAATATTGACTTAAAGAAAGCATGTCAGAAGTGTTATGTTTTAGTAGATGACATATCAAGTGGGCACAAGAACTGTATAATCTTCTTGGGTGGGCATCATTGTAGCTTGAGAACTATATGGATAGTATTACCCTGCCAAAAGGAAACAAAAAATAATTGTTTAATGTTAAAGTTAAAGTAATAATAATAATTGTTTAATGTTAAAGTTCCTAGGCATATTCTATTTAATTTGTGTTGATTTGTATAGATATTCATTATTATTCGCATAGATTTTTGTAAGGGAAAAGTGATCTGTCCATAGGTACATTGTCGTCCACAGGTACATTTTCGCTGTTCAAAGGTACAATGTCAAGTAGTACCTGTGGCCAAATTTGGGATTTTTAAAAAGAGTGATTTATTTAAATAATTATAATACCTACAATAATAAAGACTAATAGTGGTTAAGCGTTAACTATTCCTTAAATAATATTTATATAGTTTTAACTTTTAAGGTTAATAAATAGAAATATTGTCTCAAATCTTTATTTTTATACGAAAGTCGTCGAATGTCCACAAGTAAAACACTTTCCCCAACATATCCCGCGTGTAACTAACGTAGACATCATTTGATCTAGAGGTGGTGCGTATTTACGCAACCAGGTTTTTACGCCAGGTATTTGCTTGCAAGTACGCCGACCACCCGAAATACTTGCAATACTTGAAGGTATTTTACGCTGCGCTACGTCCGCGCTCAGGCGTCATCGTCCGCAAATGCAATTATGGTTCTTATTTTAACGAGCTAGTGAACAATTTCCTATGCAAGTAGTGAAGTGTTAAAAGTATTACATTTGTTAACGCGATTGTGCTCCTTATTTGTGCCGAAATATGGATCAATATCCTATGCAGTAAAAAAATTCTTGAAAGTATTTCGATTTTCGACTATCCAAGTGCTCTAAGGTGGGGAGACCGGGGATAGTTGGCCAATTTTCGGTTTGGACGCTTATAATTTTTTTGTTTTAGTGTAAAATGTCAAAAAATCCTTTAGATTCGATAGGTAAACTAACAAGTTTTTGAATGAAATAACAAAAACCTCGCGATTGTTCATAACATAGTGTACAAAAGCCATTTTTTGGAACAAGAAAATCATGTCAACCTACCCCATGCCTGGGGTTGGTGGACTATTCACTTGGGGTAAATTGACCTACGAAGTGATTGGTATAAAATACGGCAGTAAAATAAAATAAAACACAACAAATACTTATTTACTATTATCAATGTGCCTTACTGAGACAAAATGTCAGTAACATTTACGTAAATTATATATGATTTGTCACTTTTTGTACGATATTCGTTACTGGGGCGGAAACAAAAATCCCACCACCAGCAGAGGGTTTAATGTTTCGATTAGTTATTATTTTGTAAATCCACATGGTTTTAACATAACAAACTTTTGATAAATTTGTCAAAAAAACTCACTTTATTCCATGTGAAGAATATTTCGATTATTACGTAGTACATTTTCTAGGTAGTCAACTAGCCCCAATACAAAGTTTGTCTACCAACCCCAAACAAAGTTTTTAAATTTCAACCACTTGTGAGTACTTCAAAGCTGTGTCGAAATATTAAAATAATCATCAATAACCAAATTCTTACTTTAAATTGCTTGCAAGTACATAGCATCGAGTATAAAGGCTTTAATACAAATAATTTAAGAGGTAAATAATTACTCATGGGTATCATTTTTCGATAAATCGTTTTTTCTCCCGAATTACGTGCGCCCGCGGTGCCACGTTTGCGGTGAAGATTCGTAAACGGTTAACGGTTTTTCGTGTATATCAGGACAAGGCAACACTTTAAAATAGCTCGAGTTATTGACGGTTATTCATCCTGCCCCTATCGCCAACCATCCCCGGTCTCCCCTACTTTATTTACAAACGCGATTGTGCTCTTTATGGGTATTGAAATATGGATCAATTTCCTATACAGAAATAAAATACTTAGTATTTATAGAATTGAAGCTTTCGATTTTTTTTGTGAATGCGATTGTGTTCTTTATTTGTATGTACGCACGGATTAATTTTCTATGCAGAAATAAAATACTTGAAAGTATTTCGAACCCTGGTTTTTGGCGCTGGTTTTTTTTGACGGACTTACTTGTAAGCCCTGAATCAGAATCATTTATTGGTCAAACATAGGTACATATTACAGATCTTAAATAAATAAATTAAAGCTCTATGATTTGCCATTAAGGCGTACAAATATTAGGTTGTTCATTATTATATTATTTTATTATATTTTAACATTTAAGATTACAGTAATTACAAGTATGATAAGATTACAATATAATATGTATAATAAGAAGTTACAATATTATCTGATCATTTAGAAAATCGTCAATTTTATAATAACATTTCTCAATTAATACTTTAGATAATTTGTTTTTAAATTTTAGAAACGGCATATTTTTCAGATCATCAGGTAATTTGTTGTATATTACTGGAGCAATACCAAAGAAACTCTTATTCATCAAAGCTGTTTTACATTTTATATTACATAGTTTGTTTTCATATTGAGTGCGCACTGGATATTTTTTAGCTTCGGCAACTTTTTTAAATAAATTTAAATTGCTTTTTACAAATAATGCAGTTTCTAATATGTATAAGGCAGGTAGAGTTAATATTTTTAAAGATTTGAACTGCGGCAAACAGCTATCTGTTATTCTTAGACCACACATGGACCTGATACATCTTTTTTGTTGTCTAAATAAATGTTCCTTATGACTTGATTGTCCCCAAAAAATAACACCATACCGTAGTACTGAGGCGACTAGTCCATGATATGCCGTTAGTAAAGTCTCAGTGTTTACTTTTTTTGACAGCTGTGAGAGTAGGTATGCAGATTTAGATAGGCGTTTACACACTTCTTCGATATGAGCCTTCCAAGTAAGTTTATTGTCCAGCGTAATGCCCAGAAACTTAGCACTAGTAACATCTTCTATTTCATAATTTTCGTATATAACGTTGATATCTGAGGTTATACGCCGCTGGTAGAAGTGCATAACTTTAGTTTTATTTAAATTAATGACTAAGTTATTATTTTTTAGCCAGATTATAATGTCAGTGAGAGTAGTATTAATGTCAGTTTGATAAATATTTTTTAAAGATCAGTCTATTTTTTAAATTAGGGTTAAATCTATATGCCCATAATAGTTGCCTTTGTTTTTTGCTGCATATTTTTATTCCCTTAGATATCCATTTAGTCAATCTATTATATTTTATAGTTATATTCCTTTCCGGAAAGCATAATCTATATAATAGTATGAAATCAGCCATAAAATTGTCAAAACATTCATCTACATTCTTGGCCTTGTATACTTGCAGGAAAGATAAGGATTTCAGATAATTTAGAAATTTGAATAGGTTCTCTTTATTGATATCTTGTCTTTTTGTTTTCCAGTATTGTGGTTTACTAGGTTTTTTAATAGAGATTTTAAGCAATTGGGATCAGTGCCAGATTAAGCAAGCGCGGGGCCCGTAGCAAATTCTTTCAAAGAGCCCTTGATCTGCTATGGGTTCTTAAGTATAAAGTGGTAAAGATACAATTCAATACTCAATACGTTTATTTCCTATCTATAGGTTACAATTTTGTGGGTAATTAATAGTGTAGTAGATTACTATAGGCGCTGTTAGGCTCTGACAAGTACAAAAAGCCTGAGAAATCGAGTTATTTCAATTCTGCTACACGTCCACCCTAAGTGTTGGGTAAGAGTGTTTGCATATACGGCAGACTTTTTGTAGAGCTGATTATCAGGCCGACTGAAATTCTACACATTTATACAAGCAACTTTTTGTAGAACTTGTGCGTTTACCCATAGACTAATAAAAGTGTTTACCGTATGAGATTATTTAAATTATTTGTTTACGCCAAGGAAATAGTCGTGTACCGAGTGTCTGACGTGGATTGTCTTAGTAGGAAAAGTTGTAACGTTTCACGTTTTTGCGACATCAAAAAAATTCAACATACCACATCTTAATAAGTTTTACTCAAAAAATTACGCTCAGGCAGAGATGAGTGGGTTTAAATATGCGGGGCCCCCTTTCGCGCGGGGCCCGTAGCAATTGCTACTCTTGCTACGTGGTTGATCCGGCACTGATTGGGATGTGTGATCTGAAAGAACTAAATCCACTATTTCTGCCTTACATTCCTTTTGGTAGTTATGTGCGAAATTATCAATGCAAGTATTACTTTTTAGTCTAGTGGGTTCATATAGTGCTAGTCTTAAGTTATATTGTAACAGGAAGTTTTCAAATTCTAAGGTAATATTATTTCTATTTAGAATGTCAATGTTAAAATCTCCAGTTAAGATAATATTTTTATTAGTTAATAACGTGATCTTTTTCAGTATTTTGTCTAACGTTTCATAGAATATAATATGGTTATTTTTTGGTATTCTATAAATGCAGATAATTATAATGCTAAATGACATCAGCTCAATGCCACAACATTCAACAACACCAGGGATTGACTGTTTAGCTATTTGTGGCATATCTTTGTATTGAAGTCCGAGCCTTACCAATATACATGTTCCGCCGCGTTTGTTGTTTCTAGAAAAGAAGGATGCCAGGCAGTAGTTGGGTATATGAAGTAGATACTCATAGCCAATCTCAATAAAATGCTCTGTTATACAGATGACGTCTATGCTGGAGAGCTCTTCTAATTTTATTGATAATAGATCTGATTTGTTCATTAGTCCCGCTATATTTTGATGAAGAATAGTAAGATAATTATAGAAAAAACTGATTTTTCGATTGAGGTTGTTCATCTGTAATAGTATGTTTTGTATTATCAATCTGGGCATAATTTGTTTCCAGATTTGATGTGTTTAGGTAATTTAGTTCCAATATGAGGTCTTTCAGGTCTGATATAATCATCTTAAAGCCTTTGTTATTTAACGTTCCGTATCGTTGTCCATAAGTATCGTAAGTATACGGCAAGTTAAGGTTAGAATCTATACTAATATTATAAAGCTGAAGAGTTTGTTTGTTTGTTTGTTTGTTTGTTTGTTTGAACGCGCTAATCTCAGGAATTACTGGTGCGAATTGAAAAATTCTTTTTGTGTTGAATAGACCATTTATCGAGGAAGGCTATAGGCTATATAACATAACGATGCAACTATTAGGAGCGAAGAAATAATGGAAAATGTGAAAAATGCGGGGAAAATTATTCATCCTTGAGGGCTTCCATTGCGTGCGCTGCGAAAACGGTTCAAGATACCAAAAATATATGTATGAAAGAATTATTCCTCTTGAAATGATCTAAAAAAAAGTCCGCGACAGTATATGTCTATCTTTTAAAATAAACTCTCTAGAACCGTTTTTATGGTAATCAAATTTGGTCGAAATTAATGCATTATTTGTTAAGAGTTGTATCAACGTCATAATATTAATCTCACACTCGCGCGCGGACGCTTCTTATCGTTGGACGTGTAGCAGGTTTATTGCTTTGCGCACAACTAAACGAAACCGGTTTTGCACCGCGCGACTCGTCCCGACTGCGCTATTGTTCGAACGCATAATGTTGTTTACTAATGGATAGCGATGAAATACGAAATGTTATCGATTGTGATAATATGCATAGCTTAAGAAGGAGTAACAGAGAATCATCATGTAATATGGAAGACTTAATTCAAGTGAGAGAAGACATGGAAGAAGATAATATTATCAGTGGAGAAAGTATTTTACAAACGGGAGGTAACATGGAAGAAAGCAACGACCAATTAAATAAATCATCCAGTAAGCGAAATAGGACAGTAGATCATGACGAGATTTGGACAACCATAACAAGAAAGGGTAAACGTATTGCTCGAGCAGGAAAGACGACGGGGACTGTTAGAATTCCAGAAGATAAGATCGAAGTTAGCGTGACTAATACAGAGGTAATACCAAAACAATTTAAACTATCAAAAATTTTAATCACACAAGAGATTACCAACATCACACGCATTAAATATGTCAACCCCCACAAAATTTTAATCTCATTTAACAGTGAAGATAGCTGTGAAAAGTTAATTAATTCTACTTTTTTTAAAAACCTTGGTTATAAATTCCAAAAGACTTTAGAAATCAGCCAATCATATGGTGTGGTCAAAGATATTGACTTGGACCTCACGGAAGAGGAGATTATGACGGGATTGATCAGTGAAACTCAAATTATTGGAATAAAACGTCTCAAACGCAGAAATGCCATTGATGGGAAGTGGGAGCCATCGGAAGCTATACGTATATGTTTCGCAGGATCCTCGTTACCATCGTTTATATACATATTTAATACTCGAACTGAAATCACACCATACAAATATCCCATAACTCAATGCTCCCGCTGCTGGCGATTCGGACACACCATTAAACTGTGTCCTTCAAACAAGGTAATATGCCCAAAATGTACTAAAAATCACCCTAATTGTGACACTGTAGACTACAAATGCAATAATTGTGCTGGCAGGCATATGGTGTTAGCGAGAACATGTCCGGTATTCATGAAAGAAAAGAGGATCCGAGAGCTAATGTCGGAATTTAATTGTTCATATAAAAGGGCATTAACTATGTACGTTCCGCCAGAGGACCCTATTCCTCTTGGGACCTATAGCAACAAGTCTCAGGAAATAATAAACATAGAGTTAGAAGAATATAATCCAATTGCTCCACTAGAAAATAGAAATATCTATGCAAATGTCGTAGAAGTTAGGCCCGAGGCAGAAAGGAAAACTAAGAAAAAGAAGAAGAAAAATAAAAATAAAAGCAGTAATATTAATCAGCAGGAGATAAGTACAGATAATCTTCAAGATTATATACCATCGGACAGTGAATGCACAGACAAAAATCCAGAAGACACTGATAGTGAAAGAGAATCGACTATAAAACGGAAGTTTAAGTGGAGGGAGATATATTCACAACTTAAAGCAAAAATAATAGATGATAAAATACCATGGGATAATAAGATTAAGGACAGTGTGAATATAATAGTTGAATGTATCATATCATTTATCATGCAACACGTATTAGACTTGCCTGTAATTTCGTTAATTAAACAATGGATCAAGACATTCATAAACCTTTAGAGATAAACTTACTTCAGTGGAACGCCCAAAGTCTACGACCTAAAGTTGTCATGTTCGAGGCCCTACTAAGCCAAGAGAAAATACACATAGCTATTATCAACGAGACATGGTTTGACCCTGGAAGTAGTTTTCACCTAAGTGGATATAATATCTTCAGGGAGGATCGTGATGATGGATACGGAGGAATAGCCATTCTGATTCATCGTTCGTTAAAAGCAAATCGCGGTCACGTAGATATTACAAACAAAGGAATACAGATCTTACATATTCAATTACATAACTGCGAGAATTTAGAGAACATCATCTCCGTGTACTGTCCATCATCAGTTCAGACAAATAAACGTGACTGGGATCAAATATTTTCCTTGAAAAAAGAAAAAACCATCATTACAGGCGACTTTAACGGGCATCATACAGATTGGTCGACCAAGACGGATTCAAGAGGCATTCAATTGTTCGACTCCCTTTTTGATAATGATTACGTCATTCTTAATGATGGTACTCCTACACGTGTGAAACTTGTTGATGGTTTGTTTCAAAGAACATCTCCAGATATAACATTAACATCCCTAGACTTAGCCTTAAGATTTAACTGGCAAATAATGAACGAAAACCTAGGAAGTGACCACCTTATAATCAAAATTAAAATGGAAATAACTTCAAATTATTCTAGTAAAAGCAGACGAAATTATAAAAACGGAGATTGGGTAAAATATTGTAAAAAAATTGAGGAGTACATAGAACATTTTTATTTGAACGAAGACAATCAGAAAGCGTATAATGAGTTTATAGAATTAATTAATAGGGCTGCAGATGAAAGTATACCCATCATTAAGATATGTAATAATCCTACCCGTCTGCAAAAGTTTAAACCAAAACCATATTGGGGACCAGAGCTATCGCGAACAGTTGCAGAACGTCGGCTCGCACTTACGTCATTTAGAAAAAATCCCACGCCTCAAAACCTAGAAGCACTGAAGGATAAGATTAGAATTGCCCAAAGAACTATTCGGAATGCCAAATATACGACATGGAGGAACTTTTGCGATAGTACTGATAGCACGACATCTGTAACTGAAATGTGGAGACGGATGAAGTGGTTGAAAGGATATAAGACCCCTCGAAGCTCAGTAGACCCAGAAAAGATAGAACCTTTATTATGCCAACTGGCCCCAGATTATGTTACTCCATCTAAACCCATTTTTGTATCGGAAAATGAAAAACTGACGATGCCAATATCGGTCCAAGAACTGAATAACTGTATTAAGCAATCAGACACGGCACCTGGTAAAGACAATATAACATACTCTATGATAAGACATCTTCCAGAACGAGGTAAAATAACGCTGATTACGCTATATAACAGGTTTTTACTGTCAGGTTTTGTCCCCAAACAGTGGAAGAAGGTCAATGTAGTCCCGATACCAAAACCTGGCCGCGACGCTGGCACGGTATCAGATATCAGGCCAATATCTTTATTGTCATGTCCATGCAAAATTCTCCACACGATTATAACGCGTAGACTAGAATGGTTCCTTGAAAAAAGTAATCGATTTTCGAATGAGACTGTTGGCTTTCGTAGACAGCGATCTTGTGCAGATAGTTTATCTAGATTAGTTTCCCGCATCCAGATAGGATTCTCAAAAGGAATAAGTACATTGGGATGTTTTTTGGACATAGATAGTGCGTACAATAACGTAGACATATCAACGCTTTTAAAAATATTAGATGATCTTGGGGTGGGTACGACTTTATGCACGTATTTATGGGAGTTTTTACATGAAAGGCAATTGATAGTTCTGGTGAGCGATAATGTAGTCGTGAGTCGAGTAACGGGTACCGGAATCGCTCAAGGAGATCCTTTGTCCCCCCTATTGTTCAATGCCGCCACTTCAAGGATTTGCAACAGCATATCTAACGTTTTCATATCACAATATGCAGATGATTTTGTATTATATGTAAGCAGACCGTATATTTCCGATACGATCACCGAAATTAAAGTTGCTATGGAGATATTTCAAAGCCTCATAGAGGAATTAGGGTTACGGATTTCATTTGATAAAACAAAATTATGTTTATTTAGTCGAGGTAAAAATAAAACAAATGTTACTATGGACATCAATGGGTATAGACTTCAATTAGTTAATAATATTAAATATTTGGGAATGTGGTTGGACAGATCCTTGAAGTGGAAAAACCATATAAATGAAATTCAAAAAAAATGTTCAACATATTTAGGTGTATTTAAAGTTTTAGCTGGTTCCAATTGGGGGATGCATCCAAAACATCTCCGTCGAATATATATTTCAACTATTCGTAGTAGGTTAGAATATAATTGTTATTTGTTTGACAATTATGCAAAGAGTCAGTTGTATAAGTTGGACAAAATTCAAAACTTATGCATGAGGGTAATCGGAGGATTTATTAAGACCACTCCCATACATGTAATGGAGAATGAGTTATGTTTGCAACCATTGCATATCCGACGACGATACTTGGCTAGCAAATATTACCTCAAGTGCAGTTCTGTAAAAGATAATATAACTATAGCCGTTTTGAATACATTGTCTGACTTATGCAATGATGTATACTGGAGAAATAAGAAGCTTCCTTTATTGGTGGAAACCCACAGATCTCTTTGTAAAACACCTGTTCATTCTAGTACTGGGTTGGACATATTTTCTCTAAGCACATGGCTTAGCTATATTGATTTATCTCAAATAATAATTTATGATATTGATGGCGTGAGTGTTCCGAAGCGGGTTATTGAAACGAGTAACTTAAGAAAAATCTGCACTGAGTATTTAACCAACAAGTATAGCACTTACTATCAACTTTTCACGGATGGGTCAAAGGATCGCTTATGTTCGGGAGCGGCTTTATTCGATTGCCACACAAATATTTCAATAAAGTTTAAAATAGATGTCAACATATCTATTATGTATTGCGAACTGATAGCCATTTCTGAAGCGCTTTCCTACGCATTATCAGTTGACAGTGACCGGGTTGTGATCTTCTCAGATTCGAAGAGTGCGCTACTACATTTGGCTCGGCTTCCCTCGAGGTTTCGAGGGTCCCCGATAGCCTTTGTTATCCTTAACACTATCAGTGAGCTAAGTAAAACAAATAAAACTATAATTATTCAATGGGTTCCATCTCATATTGGCATTATGGGCAATGAAAGAGCAGATGCGGCAGCAAAAATGGCTACAAGTGAAGGATGTATTTATACATGTTTGCCAATGTACACAGATCTCATACATATCATAAAGGAAAGGTGTAAAGACATGTGGCAAGAATACTTCGATGAGCGATCGCTTACAAAAGGGATATGGTATAAAACCATTCAAGCAGAGACTCTTCGTTACCCGTGGTTCCAGGAAATGAAGGCACATAGGAAACATATTGTAACGTTATTGAGACTTCGGTCGGGGCATATACCATCTAATAAATTTGCAAACCTAATTGGCAAATCTGACACAGCCAATTGCCCTGATTGTAACATAATTGATGATATCCAACATGTGTTATGGGAATGCACCCGAAACGAGTCTCAACGACGACAGATATTAAAAATTGAATTTAATATTGGAGTATGCAACAGTCTCCTGGCTGCTCCGTTTTCAGATGGAGCCAGGAACCTGTGTACAGTATACCATGCTAGAGATGTAAGTAATAGTTGAGAGATATTCATGTGCTATATTTGTTATTTATAAGTATTTACTTTTGTTATTCAACTACAGGACGACATCGTCAAAACTGACGAAGTTCCTTTAAAATAAAGATTAAAAAAAAAAAAAAAAAAAAAAAATATTAATCTTTGTACAAATAAATGTGTTGGATAGAGTGATTCAACGGGAAGGTTTTTATGTATGTACTTTTAGCCCGGAAAAACTTATTAACGCGGGCGAAGCCGTGGGCAAAAGCTATCTAATATATATGTATAATTATGTGTTTCTGCGTCCATGTACAAAAGATTATTGAAAGTATCAACTCGGCAATTAAACAGAATGTTATTGTTATTCATATATTTAAAAGTCGGCAAGCATAATATTATAAAGTTTGTATGGTTCAGCAATAATAGTTCTTTGCGTATAAATGTCACAAGTTCTATGTAATTATGCGTCTTTCGAAAGTCCTCTTCACCAACATAAATAATACAATAATCATTTTTTGTGAATTCCTGCACCTTCTTATCAATATTGTTCAAGATGTTTATTAATCCACATCGAGGTTTGCGATAGTGACATATTTCATAGTTACGTAACTGGGGGTGTTGGGTTAATGTATAATAAAATCTATTTGAAGTTTCACTACTCAATATACATATTTTGTGTTTTACTGGTAGTAGCGTTTTACGTGCTGCGTCCTGTGAAGCCTTTGAGATATTTGTGTTATGATTTGGACATTCTGTTTCTATATACTCAATGTCTGTGGTGGGAATACAATTATTTATTCACGATTTCCTGGTTCACGATTTTGCAAGTACGACCCATGCCTAGTCCGTGCAGTAACACGAGCGACGCTATACTAATTGCAATATGTGCGCGTTTTGTTAATTGCGCGTATTAGTCTCCTGAAGTTTGAGAAGCTAACTCTGCATCTTGGGTTTTTTAATACATCAATGTGTATAAAGTGAAATTCTGACATATTGTACAAAATTCTAATTACAATAAAAAATAAGTGTTGAAACAAAAATAAACTTAGAGCTTATTTTGAAACAGAAATATAAGTGAAGCGAAAACAAAGTCAAGGTTAAAGGAACTGGAACCAAACTAAATAAAAGAAAATATTGACTGAAATGTTAGATCTTGGCCAGTGGCGTAACTACAGGGTGGCAGAGGTGACAAAATGCCACGGGCCCCGGGCCCGAAGAAGCCCCCGGCCTTCCCGACAGGCCGCGAGCTCAGTTACGGGGGGTGTAGTGACTTATTTGTTGAATGTCATGGGCCGTGACAATTTTTACTGGGGCCCCATCCAATGATTTTGCCACGGGCCCCCGATGATGTAGTTACGCCACTGACCTTGGCAGAGTATTTGGGAGTTTGTTTAGAGGATAGTGATGAATATATTGGTTCAGTTGGATGCTCATGGGTGGGCTCAAAAAGCATGACGTGCAGACACACCTGAATTTCAGATCCCGCCATAAGTGATCGTACACGATGTTTCGAAGGTGACCGGTGTTAAGTGCCACTGTTCCTAATATTTTTTTTACTTTCCTTAGTTTGTTATAAGTTTCTAAACATACTAAGTGCAGTAGTCGTATTTTTGATGAATGAATTATATTTTAAACTTTATTAGGTTAAGAAATTCATAAATAAAGTTACATTTCCTGGGGTAGTTTCGATTTTATTTTATGAAAACATTAAGTGTCCGCCAGGTGACTTCCCACCATTTAATTTACTAAAAAATGCATTGACCACCTTAAAGTGTCGAAGACTACTACTACTAATACTGGTGGAAGATCATCCATATGTAAGAGTCCGTCATGAAGAAAGAAAGTAAGAGGAAGTAACGTAAATTGCATATATATTTTTTTCTTATACAAATATGATGCAAACATAAACTTTAATGTCAAAAATATATCTATCTCATTTTTATACGGGTTAATCTACGTAAGTAAAAAAGATCAATAAAGGTTCATAGACTACAATTTTCTGTTGTCAATTATTGCAATGTCAATTAGCCCAGCCTTGTAGCCACAGAGTAAGTATAACCTATAGAGAGCGTGTATGCAAGTGGGAACAATAGGCACGGGTGGGAACATCGTCCTGCGCCAGCCGCAAGCGCTTGTAGTCACTCGAGTAGGAACGGTGTGAGCACACGCGAGTGAGATCGATGCGAATATTTGATTATTAATACTGCAAAATGGTTAAATGTTCTGTGGAATGTTGTAAAAACGACACTCGGAAACACACTAAACAGAATTCTGATATCACGTTTCACAGGCAAGCCATATTTCAGTATATTTTTAGGCAAAATTAAAATCACGCGTCGCGGTATGAAAGACGCACGGGAGGCGAACGCTCGTACCCCCCGCACTGCCCCGCGTCCCGCTTTTTCGATAGTGATGTTACGTGTCGATACCAGAATCGATGTAATATTTTCATATGCATACGTATTTATTATTATCGAAGGCGATGCTTAATGTAATGTAGCTTAGGTAACTGCTTTTGTCTGTGTGTGATTTTTAAGCCAATTGCGTTTTTGTTTATGTAATGAAAGAAATAATTACTGTTCATAAAAATTGACCTATTACGATGATATTTTTAAGCTATTGCATAGCTTCTATCGCGGGCCTTGACAGTATAAGTTAGCAATCATTAATAATTTTTTTTAACATTCGTAATAAATATTTCAAAAACTAGACGTGACTATTTTAGGCTTGGGGAGACTAGCTAAGAAATCCATGGTGCTATGCTCGGTTTATATTCATTGGTTCAATTATAATGGATATGCATTAATATTCTTGGTTCTTATTGATCGTAAAAACTGCCCTTGAGGTACAGTGTTTATAAATCATTCCACATGGCACTACACTAATTCGCAGCATAGCTTTTATCTATTTAAACGCAATACACTTGAAATTACTCACAGGGCCATATTTTGTAGAACCACAATTTTTTAACAACAATATGTACCGCGCCGCCGCGCGCCGGACCTGTACTTATCGATAACTGTTGCGTTGGTGCTGCTCGCGTGCCCATCGCTAGCAGTCGCCAACATTTCTATATAAGTAGCTATAGTTCACCTGCCTACGCTGGGTAGTGGGCGCACGGTGCGATATTAGCGCTCTATAGGTACTTATACCTCTATGCTTGTAGCTCTATTTTTTAGGTTACAAATTCCATGCATATTTGTTAGTAGTTGATCTGTCAATGAAATGAAATGAAATGAAATAAATTTATTCGAACCCATAAAATGTTATACATTATTTAGATTCAGTCAATATTAACTCTACCACCAGTTCGGAAAGCAGTTCTCACTAGAGAAGAACGTGCAAGAAACTCTAGTGTTGCTCTTTTCAAAATCAGTTCAAGGTAAAAAATACAATCAATAATAAAAAAAAAAAATAACATGATATAAATCTATTTGTTATTTTTGTTTAGAGCAGTTCATTTATATACTCTCAAAAAAGGTAATAAATTTTAAAATCCTATACGAGTGCATAACCCTCTCAGGAATCATGTAATAATTTGGTCTGAAATTCTTCAAGATGTCGTTATTAATCTAAGTTTAATATATATCCCTAATACTTAGATCTAGTAAGCGAAAAGGGCAGACCAGTCCACACAAGCAGCACCCTTTCACGAGTATGACGCATGTGCCAGCCATCGGCCTCCTCAACCATGTTGCAGGGAAGTGACCGACCCGGCACACGACGCCGCCGCAGGCACAGACAGTTAAGGAGTGTCATGCCGAAGCCGCTCACAAATTAAAACAAAAGAAACTTTGTTAAAACGAAAGACACGATTCCAAAGAAAATCACACGAAAATATTTAATCCCAGGCCTTTTTATCCTCTATGTATTCTGAAATCTTGTAATAAGCTTTATCACATAGTTTTCGCTTAATAACTGTTTGGAATTTGCTAATGTTTAGGCACTTAATTTCAGTGGGAACTTTATTATAAAAGTGTATACAGTAACCCTTAAAAGATTTGCTGATTTTTTGGAGCCTGGTTTTGTGATTAACTAGATTATTTTTGCTTCTAGTATTTAAGCGATGGATATCGCAAACTTTCGGAAAGTTTTCTATATTCTTATGTACGTACATTAAATTAGCGAATATAAATTGTGATGCTACTGTCATTATATTTGTTTCATTGAATTTTTCTCTTAGAGAACATCTAGAGCTTAGAGAGTAGATAGATCTTATAGCTCGCTTTTGAAGAACAAATATAGTATTAATGTCAGCAGCACCATCCCACAGCAAAATCCCATAACAATCTTGTATCATGCGGAGTTTGTTTCAAGTTTTACTGGGAACTGTGGCTGTGCTGAAGTGTTTTGATAGAAATTCTAAGGATAGTTGAGCAAATTCTATTATGCCGAGGTGTTGTATCATAGGGTGCAATTCAAGTTATTGCAAAATTGACAAAATATTGTAATTTTTCAGGTTAGTTAAAATTTTTCACCTAATCAAAGTTACATTTAGTGAACATTACGTTTATTTGAATGTTAAAGCATTATTTGCGACGTTACACGCTATGTAAAATGACTAATACCAAGTAGAATAAAATAAATAAGTATTTGTAATGTTTACATAAAAACATAGTGTTGTTCCAACCTGCAGTCATGTTTGGAAGTTATCGATAGAAAATATTGATTTTGTTTATTGAAATAAAACTATTTTGCGTATGTTTTCGCTATAATCTTGAAGGCTTTGCTGCACTTCATTGTCATGGAACAGATTAAAAAATCCGGAAATGTCGAGATAAAAATTACAATAAATTATCGCGAAAATTTCAACAATGTAGCTATATTTCAATACCAAACGTTTGTGTAAATTTAGGAAATCATATCAATTTTGACTAATAATTTTGATAATTAAATCAGTCATAATTACGTTAATGTAAGCACTGCGATAAAAAAAAACACACTGAACACGTGTTAAGAAGATTTTTTTTGACAAAATTTAATATTGTTATGTCACGAATAAATCAATTTGATTAATAAAAATTGTATAGTTTATTTATATTAAATATTAATTTAGCACCACTCTGTGCTCGCTATAAAATAACAACATATACACATGTATCTAAATAAAAATAAAATTGGCAGGTAATACGCTGGTATTTCCTAAAGGTGTGAAATTGATGAATTTAAATGCAAAAGAAATATACATGACAAATTGGTCTTTGTACTCCAAGGTAAATAATGTAGCTGGGTAAGGTAATTCTTGTGCGGTTGGTGCCCATACCAAATGCACATCCCTGCACTCGTTACCTTTATCTTCGTTTTCTACTAATTTTTATTCTTAGTCCGCTACTGTTGCTAGCCCGGAGGGTCATCCAAATAATAGGATATCCCGATAAAAATTGCTACCTAGACGTTCTTAACAAAAAATCATCTAATTTAGAGTACAAAATAAAATATACACCCTAGATAGTCCCTTACCCCTTCATATTATATTGAAAATCTTTCACTCGCATGAAAAATACATTCAGCGGCAGATGTGTTTACTATTAAGAAACATCAAAGCATCTGTACAAACACGCTATTATAGGTAATGATTTCACAGTAAAATGCCACACAGTACTTTGTAACTCAAGGTGCTGTTTGGTGTTTCTTCTGTTTATGGGTGATCGTATAGCTAACCATCAGGCGAACGCAGTGCCGGATTAACCACGTAGCAAGAGTAGCAATTGCTACGGGCCCCGCGCGAAATGGGGCCCCGCATCTTTAAAAACCCACTCATCTCTGCCTGAGCGTAATTTTTTTAGTGAAACTTATTAAGATGTGGTATGTGGAATTTTTTTGATGTCACAAAAACGTGCAACATTACAACTTTTCCTACTAAGACAATCCACGTCAGACACTCGGTACCCGATTATTTCCTTGGCGTAAATAATTTAAATAATTCATACGGTAAACGCACAAGTTCTACAAAAAGTTGCTTGTATAAACATGTAGAATTTCAGTCGGCCTGATGATCAGCTCTACAAAAAGTCTGCCGTATATGCAAGCACTCTTACCCAACACTTGGTGTGGATTTGTAGCAGAATTTGAAACATAATAATAATAATAATACCAGCCCTGTATTTTATACTGCCCACTGCTGAGCACGGGCCTCCTCTACTACTGAGAGGGTTTTAAGCCTTAGTCCACCACGCTGGCCAAGTGCAGATTGGCAAACTTCACATACCCTCAAAATTCTTACGGAGAATTCTCAGGCATGTAGGTTTCCTTATGATGTTTTCCTTCACCGTTAAAGCGAACGATAATTGATAAACAATACACACATAACTTCGAAAAGTCAGAGGTGTTTGCCTTGGTTTTTAAACCTGCGGACATTGTCTCGGCAGACCGCTCCATACTCAACTAGGCTAATCGTCTACTTGAATTGAAATAGCTCGATTCAAATTGTTAAAATTTTCTATTTATTTGTAAAATTAACAGTCTACATTATTTTTAGTATAATTTAGTAACCATATACCAAAAATCTATTTTCTAGAATATAAGTATATTGAGTTATAGAAGTTATGATTAAAATAATATTTTATTACTTCAAGAGAGATTTTCTCCAATTAAATTTTCATAACAATTTCCTAATCCTGATATAGTGGGATCATTTCCAAATGCATAAGGAGCAATGCATTCAACAAACTATTTCCAGAATCAAAGAAATTTCAATTCGAGACGCGAGAGTCTCACGCGTGTTTTTCTTAAATTTATGATATCCTATCATTCCTATCCCTTACCTATCGGTACAAAAGGCACCCGGTACGTTACATTGAATATAATCCTCATGAAAAAAATTTATAAAAGAAATGAATCTTAAAATCTATAAAACATATACCTACTTTTATTATATAAAAAAATATTAAAAATGAATAAAAATATATGAATATATATAAAAAAAATATTCTAGTCGAGAAGTGAGTTTCCTGCAAAAAAAAATTTAGAATTGTGGCAAAAATATGAGCGATAGCTCATTTGATGCGAAATCTAATTTTGAGAAAGGCATTTTTTTCTAGAAATCAAAATTTTAATTTGTTATTAACAATAAACATAAACAGAAAAAAGGGGTCTCAGTCTTTTTGATAACTTAATAACCATATGCGATATCGAAAATTGGAAAAATATTCTTAAAGGGGAAGAAATTTCTTAAAAAACGTTTTGACTCTCAGAACTCTAGCCCCATAGACAATAATTTTATAATATTGATAATAAAATAAATGCTTAAACAATAGCTCTAAAATCAAATTCTTGTTAGAGCCATTCTTACATATGTTCTTAAGACTATGATGCCAATAAAAAATAGCTCAAATTTATGCATTGCTTTATAAGGGCACTTCTAAGTCGTCGAATGAAATTACTCGTATTATTCAGGGCTATTCTGTCTATTCCATAAAATGATGAATCCTAAACCAAGATATATTGAAATGGGACCACTTCGCGACCCTTTTTTATTAAATGAAGAAGGAATCAAGGAAATACGCTCACAATTTTCAGAATAATCAGTGTACATACATACAAAAAAAAAATACAAACACACGAATTGAGAACCTCCTCCTTTTGGAAGTCGGTTAAAAAAATTATAAACATCTTTTATTTTATTAGTTGTGAATTCTTAGTTGTACCCTTTCTACACGGAAAGATTAGAACCCGACTGGTTACTGTTCTGCACCCGACTCAGTGCGTTGCTGGAAGAAAATGCTTGGTTGTGGTGTTGCACTTGGGGGTGGAGCTCCATTTTTAACTTTAAATAAAAATTATATTTTTCGTATTTTTGCCACAATTCTAACGATTTTTCGTAGGAAACTCACTTCTCGACTAGACTACCCGTAGCTCTCATCGCTAAAAAATCTTTGTAACCATATAACATGGTAAAAATTACCATTCTACGTTGGGATTAGAACTATTTTCTTCTTTTCCTGCAGTAATCGACAATGATTTGATTATAGATCTTTAAAACTATATGTGGTGGCTCGTGATTGGCTCATTGTATTTAGTTCCTATTTTTGTTTATTGTATTAGTTAGCTGTGAGCCACCCAAATAAACTAAAATAAAAATAGATTAGCTTCAGTTTTTTTTATGGTTCGAATTTCTACTCATTATTATTTTTTCAATTCGAACGTATTAGAGAGTTTTTAGAAAGAGATTTAAAAAAAAACACCAATTATAGTCAGTGCTTATGAAAATGATTTGGAAGACAGCCTAGACAACGAATTAGAGCAGTTTGCCGAGCTGCTCAAAACGAATGTGGCTGGTGCGATTGACAGTACGAAAAACGTAGCTCTGGAACTTCAATATTATAAATTCCTAACGGACAATTCATTATAATCATATTTTCCCAATTTAGAAATTGCTTTGCGCATTTATTTATCTCTCGTGATCACTAACTGCAGTGGCGAACGTTCATTTTCGACATTAAAGCGCATAAAAAATGAGTTAAGGAACACTATGAGTCAAAAACGGCTGAATTATCTCGCTTTGATGAATATAGAATATGATTTGCTCAGAGAAATTGATACGAATAGTATTATTTCTAAATTTGCCCACATGAAATCTAGAAAAGTTACTTTGTAAAAGTTTAAAAAATAATAAGGAAACAGATACATAAATATAAAATATAAACATTATTTAAAATACACCATTGAATAAATATAACATTAGCTATTCCTAAAAATATAATATACATTGAATTAAATGTAAACTTTGAAATATGCATTGAAATAAATATTTTGTGTAGTATCATCTGTTTTCAATTCTTAATTTCCTATAAAAAATATTCTAAATTGCTAGGCAATCTCATCTCAGGCTTTTTGTACTTTTCAGAGCCTAACAGCGTCTATAGTAATTTACTACACTATTAATTACCCACAAAATTGTAACCTATAGATAGCAAATAAACGTATTGAGTATTGAATTGTATCTTTACCACTTTATACTTAAGAACCCATAGCAGATCAAGGGCTTTTTGAAAGAATTTGCTACGGGCCCCGCGCTTGCTTAATCCGGCACTGGGCGAACGGCATGCCCGTCTCTTCATTTAATGCCATAAAAAAACTGGAGCACTTACGATACTAAATTTATGATTTTTTTTGTGGTTTATCTCAACCAGCATTGCTTACTGAACTGTTGTTATGAAATACATTAACCATTATTTTGTGACGAGATCACCATAAACCAATGCAGTTCTTTGCCAATTTCTAAGTATGTTGTTTATAGCTGGTTGTGCGGCGGTCGCTTTGCGAACGGTAATGTACTCGATACGGAGGCTCGACGGACCACGATGTGAGGGTCGTGGTGTCCGTACAAAGATTTACGTTTCATTCATAAATGTAAGCGACTAAAATTGGGGTTAAATATGGTTTATTCACACTTAGCTAGTCTAAATAGTCTAATGGTAATGGTAATGAGGACATGTGCACTGGTTGATAAAACTATTAGGTACAAGCGTAAACCTATGGTAAAACGCTGACACAGCAATGCGCGATTTAGGTTGCTTGAACCGTATTCTAAACAAATCAAGAGACCAAGACTTGAAACAAATTAGTAGGTACCAGTTCTTGAAAATTCACTGAAAATATATACTTCATATCGCTCAAACTTGTATCGTGTTGGATTAAGGCAATTTGTTTTGATTTGCAGAAGTGATATCTTTACAGCGGGTTTTAGGAAAGAGGTTCACACATTATCTTCAAGTGATATTAATTCAATTATGTATGCTTATATAAATAGTGCACAGTCTGTTTGTTTATTGCTAGCTTTTTATTACTCGATAAGTTTTATTTTACAACGTTTTAAACTTTATAAAGCTCTGCGTGGCAATGCATTGCATTCGTCACCATAAGACGTAAGATGTTAGGTCTCATCATCAGCATCACCAGTCTGCTGCGGAACATAAGCCTCTGCTAAAAAAATCCAGACGAACCTGTCATAAACAGTCAGTACCCAGGATGTTCTTACAAACTTTATCCAGTCGCCTGTCCTGTCACCTTGCAAGTGGACGTTTAACTGCGCTTAGCGGTACGTGGGCTGAGGGCTCCACTCAAGATGTTTTTATCTCTATCTACCGTCAGTTCTACGAACTATGTTCCTACCAATATCTCCAGAAATAGTCATTACGAGGTCACTTGCAAAACGAACCGTCATATTGAACATGAACTCTAAAACCGACCACTTGGAAAGCTCATCAAAATAAATCGCTTAATTAGTGTGGTTCAAGCCTGATTTAGACTAAGACACAATAATTACAGTTTTAGTTTCTATTAACCAGGATTTAGTTAGTACCGCCTATTTACACGTAGGAATAAGATGGACTAGCTTATGATATAAGCCCTAGCATTTGCTCACGGGATGAAAAAACGTCTATAGGTAGTAGTAATGTAGCTTCCAGCTACAAGTAAAATTATTTTCACGATCGATTAAGACGTTTTTGAGAAAAAAATATAAAAACTCTAATAATTTCTCTCAATATTATGACAGATAAGTGGACGACAGCCTAGTTGGGAATGGAACGTTCTGCTGAGACAATATCCGGACGTTCAAACCCAAGGCACACACCTCTGACTTTTCGAAGATATATGTGTATTGTTTATCAATAACTATCGTTCGCTTTAACGGTGAAAGAAAACATCGTGAGGAAACCTACATACCTGAGAATTCTCATTTATAATTTCGAGGGTATGTGAAGTCTACCAACCCACTCTAGGCCAGCGTGGTAGATTATGGCCTAAAACCCTCTCAATAGTAGAGGAGGTCCGTGCTCAGCAGTAGGCAGTATCTAACACAGGGCTGGTATTATTCTATATTTATTATTATTATATTATGACAACAAATTGTACCTATAAATTTGATCAAAATTATCCTAAAATCCAACTCAATTTCAAATTGTAAAGTTAATCAATAAAAAGGCGGGATGTCACGGGCTATCGGTTGTATGTGAGTGTCGGCGGGTAATTCCCGCCGCGTTACGCGTCATATCTATACTAATATTATAAAGCTGAAGAGTTTGTTTGTTTGTTTGAACGCGCTAATCTCAGGAACTACTGGTTCGATTTGAAAAATTCTTTTTGTGTTGAATAGACCATTTATCGAGGAAGGCTTTAGGCTATATAACATCACGATGCAACTATTAGGAGCGAAGAAATAATGGAAAATGTGAAAAAAACGGGGAAAATTATTCATCCTTGAGGGCTTCCATTGCGTGCGCTGCGAAAACGGTTCAAGATACCAAAAATATATGTATGAAAGAATTATTCCTCTTAAAATGATCTAAAAAAGTGTCCGCGACAGTATATGTCTATCTTTTAAGATTAACTCACTAGAACCGTTTTTATGGTAATCAAATTTGGTCGAAATTAATGCATTATTTGTTAAGAGTTGTATCAACGTCATAATATTAATATTTATCCAAATAAATGTATTGGATAGAGTGATTCAACGGGCAGGTTTTTATGTACTTTTAGCCCGGAAAAACTTATTAACGCGGGCGAAGCCGTGGGCAAAAGCTAGTTGCACATAAAAGTTGTAATCTTTTATAACATTCCAATATTACTCATTACCTGATAATTTCGGGTGAAATCAACGTATATTCTGACGTGTTGACTTCAAGTTTGGGAATAATTTAGCTCCGTTATACTGTGCCTTCAATTATTGCCTTCTAAATTCCAATAAATCATACGGAACATACTTAGGTGCTGACTTGCATTTCACCACATTTTAGCTACCAAAAACATAGTAGAAAGAACTGAGCTCATACGAGCGCAGTAGATAGAACACAATATCAACAAACTAATGGTATTACACGATAAGGTTATTAGATGGCTACAAAATATGCAATCCGATCTTAAATTAGATAAGTTAAGCTACGAGGGATATTTTTTTTGGTTCCGATGTTGTTTAATGGTAACAATGCACTTGGCTTATTTGCCAAAATATTATATGTGCCTTTCGAGTAAAGCAAAGTTCGACTTTGTATTCTTTATCCATATCAGGTCGAGCTTGGATTTGTCATCATCATCATCATCAGCCACATGACGTTCACTGCTGCACATAGGCCTCCCCCAAAGTTTTCCAGATGCAGCTCTCCAAAGCGGCCTGCATCCAGCGCGTTCCTGCGGCCTTTACCAAGTCATCGTACCATCTTGCAGGTGGACGGCTGACACTGCGCTTGCCAGTACGTGGTCTCCACTCGAGAACTTGCCCCATCTGCCGCCAGTTCTTCGAAATATGTGCCCTGTCCATTACCACTTCAGCTTGCTTATCCGCTAGGCTGTGTCAGTGACTTTCGTTCTTCTACGGATCTCCTCATTTCTGATCCAATCGCGTAGAAAAACACCTAGCATAGCCCTCTCCATAGCTCGCTGAGTGACCCTGAGCCATCTTAGGCGGCCCATAGTCAACTTATGCAAATTTATATGCAAAGTATAGCGCCACCATAAAAAATAAATTAGTAGAATCACAGCAGACCAGGAGCCCTCTCTATTAATAAATAAATAAGCAATAGAAACACCATCCAGCACCTTGAGTTACAAAGTACCGTGTGGCATTCCACTGCGCATCCTGAGACATAAAGTGTTAAGTCTCATTATGTCCTGTTATTACACTGGCTACAATGTTCTTCAAATCGAAACACAACAGTGCATGCACACTGCTGCTTGGCGGTAGAATTAGACATTGCGGTGGTACCCACCCAGACGGACTCTTACATATGAGAGAACTACCACCAGTTCATCCACCACACTAGCGTAATGATCGTATGCATGCATACCTTTTAAATCCTTCTAACAAAATCTCAAACGCAGATTTCCTCATCATAATATTATTATTTTAGTAAGACGCTAACAACGGAAGCCTCAGTAGCAACTAGCAATACCACAACGCCCAATGTCCATACTTAATACGGTAAATCCATTATAATCTAACAGCACTGTCCTCCAATAACCGGGAGCTATTTGAGGCGACAACTCTGTGAAAAACTTGTATGATAAAAGCCGAGTAATCCGCCCTTCAATTAATTAGGCTTTACACGAACGCAGTGATTATCGGCGAGATAGCGGCTAGAGGCGGCGCGGCGGCGCATTTCATGGAAATCTCGGCGATCGGCGCAAATCTTTGCGATACCACGTATTGTGACACGAAATACTAATCACGGGTATGCGTGCGCGGGTACTCGCGTATTAGTATACGCGAGTACCCGCGCACATAGATACGAAAAAGCAAAAATAAAATGACAATGGGGGCATAACGTAGCATATTTTCTTATAGCATTGCCGAGTAAAACGAGCAGATGGCCCATTCGATGTTGAGAAACTTCTACCGCACATAAACACTTATTGTAATTACCATAAGAAACACATAAAAATGTAATAAATGTAATCTCATCCTCAGAAGACATTATAATATTGTCTGTAGTGTGACTACTGAGAATACGATACGATATGTTGCCCAAATGGATTTTGCACGATATGATACAATATTTAAATCTTGGGACGAATTGTATAATGCAGTAAGTACACCCATATCGAATCTTATGGAAATACAATAATGAATTTATATAACAATAAATACTATTTCATTTCATTGTTCCGTTAACTGGTTATTACTGATATCAGAAAAAAACGGTAACTCATCATTTTGAAATTAAAAACTTTGATTAAAAACTGTTTGTTACTTTTCTTAATAACGATGTAGGTAGCTTATACTCTATACAAGCCTGTATACTGTCAGAAGTACGTCTCTATATCTTTAAACACATGCTAGGAAACTTTCCAAAACCTCTTCGATAGACCAGGGATGACACTAGTAGGAAGCTCATTTGATAATGAAAATTATATGTTTGTTGGTCTTAATGTATTAAAAAGTAGTGTTAATTTGTACACGTGTTGTGTAAAACAGCTAAACAAGTTTACATTACGGAGAAATGATGTTTTTATAGATTATACCTACATATTATGTCATAACTAAACCACCTGATGAGCAATATTTAATTATACTTTAGATTATCTAATTAATGTTATCTCTATCAAAAGTATCAAATGCGTGCCCGATAGTTAACACATAGCGTCATTACTTTCTTCAGTAGCACCGGGTTTCAGCCAGTCATAGATGAATGTGTCGGCTCAGCACAGTTGACACAACGACGCTGAAAAAAGTTATACCAAACCAGCCCTGTATTATATACTGCCCACTGCTGAGCACGGACCTGCTCTACTACTGAGGGGGTTAAGGCTTTAGCCCACCACGCTGGCCTGGTGCAGGTTGGTAGACTTCACATACCTTAGAAATTTAGAGATCTTCTCAGGTATGCAGGTTTCTTCTCGATGTTTTCCTTCACCGTTAAAACTAGCGATAATTCACAAAAAAAAAATGTGAAGTGGCATTTACGCATTCCAGATTGTCAGATACTTCAATTTAAAATCCCTTCTCAGGGTCTTACAGGTCGAAAACGTATTTTAGATTCCCTTGACATTATGTGTTATAAATAGCAATTTCATTAATAAAAAAATCCTTGGAAATACCTTTAATTTACGGTGTTCTATCCTCGCTGTAAAATTATAATAAATAACACCAAATTAATTGTTTTCCAATAAATATTCACACACAAACGAGCTGACTATGGAAAGGTCAAGTATGTACTACATCTATCGACTTAACATGGAGTATCTTTATGGTCGTTTAGTTTTGAATACCACATCTTTTGCGGAAACGCAGCTGCCAAAGCAACTGAATTTCGTTAATATGAAGTAATTATGTTTCATTGACTAAACCAACGAATTCGCGGATTAGATAATCTGAAATACTAACATGTTAGAATTAATAACACCAGCCCTGTTAAATACTCTTGAGCCTACTGTACTATTGACAGGATATGGGCCTTAGTCCACCACTATTGACTAGTGGTGGTTTTAGGAGCTCTATAACTTTATAAAAAACGAGGTCCGAGAGTATTATTTATATTATAATTATTAAGTGTACTGTGGAGAACACACAAAGTACTTATTTTATTATTAACTAGCAACATGCAATATCGGTTATTTTATTTATTCCATTTTCAGTCCCCAATTAATTATTATTTATTAAATCCCCAATTATTTATTATATTTCATCCCTACTAAAATGCAATTAATCAGTGTTCAAACTATCATTCACTGTATTCCTTTCGTGAAATAATTTCAGTCCTTCAAAATTATATTAGCTGAATCACAGATTAAAATAATTTATAAGTAAAAGTAAATGATTTGTCCCGCGTGTTTCTCAATACTAGTGTGCGGTCGGAGGTCGTCGCTAAACAAATAATGAATAATGTCCCGCCACAGCAATTATAAAGGCACGCAGTTGCGATCATCGCTACCGTGGATACTAACTTCCGAGATTGTTCAATATCCTTTGTTAATCCCAGTGTCATCGTATACAAACGTCTATTAATACTAGATAGTGTTATCAGTATGAGTAAAACATGAGCCTAGAATGGTTCATCATGAGCACAAGAGAGCACAACTAAGTTTTGGTAAAAAAATTCTAAGAATATATCTATCTTACGATTCGGGGGCTATCCGGAACGTATTCCATAATCCATATATACACTGGCTATACATCTACCCTTTCCGGAGTAGTGATCCTCAACTACTTCCAATCCAATATGACATCATCGCAACATTCTGCACGAACGATTTGACTTACATTTCATGATTACAAACAAGCAATTCAACAATCTTTACTACTTTATAATTGCGCACATTATTCACTATGATGTTTCCGAGCCTACAGCTTAGTCAATAAAATGATAAACAAAAGCTCGTGTTAAAGCAATAAAATATTTCTAAGACTAATTGTTTCTGCTCGATTAACGAGATAGAGCCTAGAGGCCGAAATGTGTTCACGCATGCGCACGCGCACGAGTAACGCCGACCCATCAATACCGGGCTCATCGCAATAATTACTTCGAAATGCCACGAACGTTATCCATTTTTAACCGACTTTAAAAAGGAGGTTCTGTATTCGATCCGTATGTATGTATGTATGTTTGTATGTATGTAAATTTGTATGGCTACGTGTTTCTCAAAAACTACTGATCCGATTTGGATGTGGTTTTCGATATTGAAATGTATATATTTCAGGGAAGGTTTTAGTATATAATTTATGAAGATTTGATGAAGATCTTCGGAGATACACAATGGAACTCTTCAATAACTAACAGCAGATGACTCGCGAATGCTGCAATCGTATATCTATGATATATTGTTTTCACCATTCTATAATTAAGTAACAAAAAAGCAATAAATAAATACTTTTTAATAAAAAATAAACCGACTTCAAAACCACTACAAATCAACAAAAAATAATTAAAATTTGTATGCGCTTAGTATATACCTACGTATATTTGGAGTCGGTGCCTAATTTAAATAGAACAATGTTTTCGTATATTTGTTTGTGTATTTCCTTAGCTTAGCTGGCAATTTAAATTAGGCATCGACTCCAAATATACGTAGGTATATACTAAGCGAATACAAATTTTAATAATTTTTTGTTGATTTGTAGTGGTTTTGAAGTCGGTTTATATTTTATTAAAGTTTTTATTTGATTTTTACTGGTTTTAAAGTTGGTTTATTTTAACACGCTTATATTAACTTCAGACGTATGTAGGTATCTATGTAACAGAAACTTTGGACATGATTTTGACCCCCTTCAAAACGTTGAATTAAATCGAAATTTGACATACTTATCAAGCACCGATGACAATTTAATATATTAAACTAAAAACACGCTTTTATAGAAAATTCCTTTCATTTCCAAGCCTTTTAAGATGTTATCAAAATTATAATCCTTCTACTCATATTATCTGTCAAAATATATTTATAATAATTGATACCATGCACCTGACGCTTTTATTACAATGCAATAAAACACATTGTTTTCTTATTTAGGTACACTATTGTTAATACAAATTTATTAAAAATTATTTTCTATTTTGAGTTGTCTCTATAAAGCGTGTTTTTGTAACATAAAGGCGACGAATCACATAACGAATGTTAGAAATGGTCGTACATTATTATATTTTTAACAAACTTTTTTATATAGGCTAACAAACAACAACGTACAATTGGGTCATCATTAACGTAAAGGAAAATGGATTAAAGAAGAGCAGAGGGTGTTTTGACTTTTTGCATCCAAACCTCAAGACCAAGCTATCACTTCTTCAGGGTTTTCCGAAAGATTAAGATAAAAGCCCAGCTGAACCGTTCTATTTATCTGGTATGCAAAATAGTATAATCCATAGTATAGCTCTACCAGTTTTATTTTGATTGAGCTTCTGAAAAGTTGCTATTATTATCGTCGGCAAAAGCATCCTGAGTGTTTTGATCCTTATATATGAGGTTTATGGTGCATCACCGCCCAATATTAAAGCAAGCGCGTCACGAGGCTGGTGGCCGGTCGGCAGCGCGCAGAGGCCACGCCGACGCACTGCAATTACCGCGCACACGACTATCAGGTATTAATAGATTCCGCGTTTAAATGCCTATCATTACTTTGGTAATCAAACAAAGAAGGCGGAAATTTGAATTCTTTTCCTGTTTCGCCAAAGGGACTTTGCTACACCCAGCAGCAAACGGCTAGGTATAAACTGCTCTACTATCCATTATTCCAGAATAACACGCAGTTTTATAATATGAATCCAACTCTGAATCTATAAAACAGAATACTGAATAGTACTACCTATGGGTGCGATTTTCCTGCTTATACGTGATTAAATTAACGAGTAGGTACTTCACGATTTAATCTAAAATAACCAACTAAACTTTACGTAGGTCGCCTAATTGGCTTAGTGACAGATGACATTATTTCATTGAAGATTAGATTCTTTAGGTGGATAATTCACCAATTGATAATAAATCTAATTACTTATATTTTATTTCACCTAATTGTAATTGGCAAGCCTTTTATTGATTATAATTATTTATAAGGGAGAAATCCTATTACTATTAATTATATTTCTAGACATACATTGAAATATTCTATAATGAATTATTGAAAAACTGTTAAGAATGTATGTAAGGATTTATTAAAAAAAATTGTCTATTAATTATATATGTAAGTATTTACTTTATCTATAGATTTCTAACCAATTCTCGAATAATGAGCGATACTTATAAACAACATTTATGAAATATTTGAACGTTAATCTTTATCAATTTAAGCTTATTGCTTAGTTTAAATATTAAATCAAGAATGTTTCTTCATTTTGTGCCAGATGGCGCACCTGTCGCAATAATATGAGACATTCTAAACTTGAGCAACTTCGGTATTTTCCAGTCATAAAGCTTCTAACAAATTGACCACATTGGACTTTAAACAAGAGCCTCCAAAGCTTTCGTATCTGGGCCGTCACTAGACAAAGAAGGTGTTTACACAAATACACGTAGTAGGTAGGTGCGTATAATATTAAGAACAAAAACATTTCGTTTGATCATTGACTGATAAATTAATTAGTGCAATAATTGATAATTTGACATTCCTTCGAGACACCATATCAATTAAGCCTGTGTTCATGTCTTGTTCATATATACTACATTCTGAATCAGTGTCCAAATTAACAACTATTATGTCACTATTTTATCTTTTATTATTATTTATTTATTCAATAGTTACACCATCGGCTTACCACTATAATAATATAGCTATAAATACAATGGTTATTCTAATACAAGGTGATAAACCTTTACAGGTGTATACAACACTTACACACTTAAACACTTACACTATCTTGTCTGATAACTTGGTACGGAACCATCTGTAAAACTTGTCTAAGTCCTTAGTGGGGTCTTGCGTCGTATGAAATTTTAAAAATGGCGAATAGTAGGTTCCCTGGTTGCACCTCTAACGACCCCTTCGGGGATTAAGGCGTGATATATGTGTGTAGCTAATTAACGCAGCAATATTGTTTACATTGGTGATCGTCTTATTATATTTATAAAGCACATAATATTATAAAACCTAAGGTAAATGGGTTTCGAAATCGCTTTTAAGTTTGGCTAAAAAAAATCTTGTGAGGTGGAAACCAACAACTGTTTTTCGGTGCCTCAATGCGACGAATTGAGAAACCTCCTATAAAGAAGAGGGTTCAACAATGTTTATAATTATACAGGGATTAGCCTACTCAGTATTTTATTTTTTGATCCCCCATTATATTTATAACTTTTAACGTTTGCTGTTAATAAGAAAACTTAATAAATATCACGAATCATATCGTTTCAGGGACGTTAGTAGTCAACCTTGTAGAAAAAATCTCAAGCATGTACTTAACAGAATCCTAGGCCATTTATCACAGACTTTGAAAAGTTAAAATATCTCACCCCTGCACCGAACCCATATCTAATTGCAAAGGTTACGATTTATATTATCACTAGCTTTTGCCCGCGGCTTCGCCCGCACGAAAGAGTAGGTATTTCCTGGATGAAAGCAGCCTAAAACCTTCTCAGGATCTCGAACTATCTCCATACCAAGTTTCATCAAAATCCGTTCCGTAGTTTTTGAGTTTATCGCGTACAAACGTGGCGGGCGACTTTATTTTATACTATAGAAACATTGCCACTCCTTTTTACCCCTTAGGAATTTTTTTTTTTTTTTTTTTTTTTTTTTTAAATGCCATCTTCGGCGCATTAGGGACGGCTGCGGGCTTCCTCCGACTCACGTCTAAGTTGTCGTCCGCAACCGCCCCTGCACGTACCGCTATTGCGGTCCTTTTCCTGTTGCGGGGGCTCAGAAGCCCCCGAAACACCGTACCGTGTCCGCCTTTTGGTGTCCGAGGCAGCGTGAGACACGCTGCCTCGGACATGTCCATCACGGGGGTCACAGAAGTTGGCTAGACTAATGGGTGGGCGGCACGTCCCGCCCACCCGTGACCCCCGGAGGCCCCTATTAGTCGCCTTTTACGACAGGCAGGGGATACCGTGGTGGAATTCTCCAAACGCCCCCAATCCACAGGGCGGGAGACGTCGGTCAGTCGTCCACCCGACGCCTCCTACGTCTCGTCTGGCGGCGGGAGGGATCACCACTGCGCTGGCGATCCCTCTCGGCACTCTCCTTCCGCGAGAGGACCGCCTCGCAGAAGTGGGCCACCGCCTGCGAGGCCTCTCGGCCGCCGACCATGGAAGCGACCACGGCCGGCAGCGAGAGGTCTTCTCCGACGACTGTTCTGAGAGCGCTGCGCTCCTCATCCCAGGCTGGACAACACTCCAACGTATGTTGGGCCGTGTCCATTGGGCAGTTGTCACAATAGTGACACACGGCCGACTCCTCTATACCTACCACCCGAAACAGGAACTCACCGAAGCAGCCATGCCCGGTGAGCACCTGCGTCAGGCGGTATGTTGCCGCTCCGTGGCGCCTGTCCAGCCATTCGGCAAAGACAGGACGCACTGCCTCTACGACCCGGTGCCCCCACGACGGGGCCTCCAGCCTGAGACGCCACTCCTCCACGGCGGCTCGCCGTAAGGCGGCCCTCTTGGCCTCCACCTCCTTCAGGGCCGGACGCTCCCCGCGACTGAACGCCTCCTCCCGCCAATGGAATACATCGGCAAGGGATTTGGCGTCCAGGTCCCAGGGCAGAAATCCGGCCAATAGGCAAGCCGCCTCGAAAGAGACCGTGCGGTACGCCCTGACCGCCCGCTGCGCTAAAGCTCTCTGCGGGGCGCGCAGAAGGGCGACGCAGGGGCGGCCCAGGGACCCCCTTAGGAATTGAATTTCGAAAAATCCTGCCTAAGTGAGCACCTACGTCCTAAAAGGCGGAGTTACTTTTATAATTAAGGATCATATCTATCGAGTCACGATAAACTTATTCGTATTTTTATTTCACCATTGATCAATTAGGGTTATCAAAATCAGTGCAACCGTCGACCGCATTCACATATCATCGTAAATGGATTGCGTCCTGAGCTTGTTGCTCCATTGAAAGTACATGCATTCCCAAGCACTCCGGTAATACTTTGTTCTAACAAATTCTTCCAATATTAGACTATACCGTACTGAATTACAGTACCTACTGAATGGAATTACCCTCGTGTAATGAGACATTCGATGCTGTTTCTAATATCAGATCTTTGCAAAACTCCAATGTTCTTCTAATAAAACCACATATGTATTATAAACAAAACCAACTACACATCACACCTTTATCCCCAAAGGAGTACGCGGACGAGCAACTAGGGCATCCACTTTTCGCCATGTCAGTTCTATCACATGATACGATAGGTAAGAAGCCTATCGCCATATCGGGCATATATTCCCTACTCCGGGCTGATACTCAGTAAAAAACCCCAATATCGCTTTTCCCAACCCCGTTTTCGAACCCAGGATCTCAGAGTGGCAATCATAACGTGCACGCGATACATTTACTACGCCAATATGGCAGTTCCAAAACTCTGCTTTCTACGACGCATTCAATATTTGAATATTTGTATGATGCGTCAGGTTTTTTTTTATTTTCGTATCTAAGCAGCGACAAGCCTATTCGGTTCTGCTCCCTATACAGACAACGCAAATGGCGCCAAGCGACGTCCTCCGAGTACCTTCTACAACAGATAGCATAGCGAATAGTATAGACTAAACTGATATAATGTTAATCAACTTAATCGCGATAATCCCATTGATTAATAATCACTGTAATTAAATTCCCAATGATTTTTCATTTTGGTATTATAATACGTATCGCTAAACAGTAGGTCTTAGGTCATATTTCTATTCCTGAGGAGGTAGGCAAACTAGTAGAATGTTCGCAGAACTTTTCTTATGGCAAAACAGTGACTGAATCTGGTTGTAAGTGTAGTGTAGTCAATCATTAATGTATGCAGTTGTGAGACTACGGTTACCAATTATAATACATGATAACTAAATTTTATAATTCGAAGTGTTTGTCCTTGGTTTTGAACCTGCGGACCTTCGTCTCGACAGTCCGTTTCATTCCGAACTAGGCTATAAACATAGCAATAAAAAAAACACATTAAAATAATATCAAAATGTATCTGTACTGTAGTTGTTACTCCTAAGGGTGAGAATACAATGTGGGCGAGCGTTCGGCAGTCCCCCTTGTAAGTCTTATAACCCTCGAATCTCTCTCTCCCTAAATTTTATTATAATGTAAAATCTGATATGTGTGAGAGCGATATTTAGTACCCAAGGTTGTCATGTTGAATCTACATTGTTTGCAATATATTATTACATTACTTAAAAAAAATATTTATAAATTTAGCGAACCATAGCGCAGCTGGCTTTTGGATCGAAGGTCGCAGCTTTATCTTCTCCGTCAAGAAGAACTGGGTACTTATTGTTTGCAATATATTACTACATTACTTAAAAAAAATATTTATAAATTTAGCGAACCATAGCGCAGCTGGCTTTTGGATCGAAGATCGTCGCAGCTTTAACTTCTGTACCAAGAAGAACTGGGTACTTATCTCAAATTTTCATTCGTGTCGGGTATACCTAGGTGTTATATCTCCTTTGTTCACCCACGATACAGGCTCATGTGGGCTCAACACTAAGTTAATATTAGTTCTATTATCATGAATAAATTGGTAAGAAAATTTTATTCGAATACTTCTCAAAAAAATCTTTATAAGACATAGCAGAAGAACACCATAACTGTCTCTAAAATACACTCGTCCTCTAGCAAACAACGAACTCAAGCTCTCCTACATTATAACGGTTCCCAGTGGCGGTCTTAGAAAAATAAAAAAGTCTTAGATTAAAAATAAAATATAAGATGCTTTGGTTGACAGCTGGTGGTGACCAACAATAAAGAACCGCAGCTGGGCACTGCGCGAGGGTCGGGCGATTACCCGGCTCGTCTTACTAACGTCGCCACTGATGGTTCCTATTTAGCTTCACGTTTAGCAACAACTTATTTGTATGTTCTGAGACAGTCATGTTACAACGTTGCTTCCCCATAATATCTACTAAGGTGTTTATCTTATGCTACGCGATACCATAACCACTATGACCTCACGCAGATCTAAGCTACTCTTATGAGCAAGCAAGCACGCCATAATCCATTACCTTCACTAGAACCTTGACATCTAAGCACTAAATTCTATTCACCAAAACGACGAAACTAGCCCCCTCTTGCCTGAGTAGGCACTCACTAATGATTAACTTGCGAGAATCCGCTGCAGCATCTATGATCAAATTCACCAAGTGTAAAGTGCTCAACCGACACTAGATACTAAACAACTTACGTGAGAGTGTGGTGACAGCGCGTGACACTGCCTGGTCCCAGGTATAACTGGAGCCAGTGGAAGTAGCGTGGGTAGTTCAGGTGCACTCACTTGCAAAGTTTTTTACAACGCTTAACAGAGGCAGCACATGTACTATCGCGTCTCATAGCTGCGACGCGCGGCGATTGCTTGTCGATGTCGATAAACTGATATCGACCTTACATGTGTTTTGTAATTAATAAACATTAATTTATTTTGTAGAGACTTTTCATATCTTTGGAATTGTCGTTCACAGGATGTTCCAAATATCTGAAGTAATCTTTATTTATACAAGACCATAACTCAATTGGACACTCATAGTGGACGATAGCCTAGTTGGGAATGGAACGGTCTGCCGAGACAATGTCCGGAGGTTCGAAACCCAAGGAACACACCTCTGACTTTTCGAAGTTATGTGTGTATTGTTTATCAATTATCGTTTGCTTTAACGGTGAAGGAAAACATCGTGAGGAAACCTGCATACCTGAGAGGTTCCTTATAAGAATTTCGAAAGTATGTGAAGTCTACCAACCCGCACTAGGCCAGCGTGGTGGACTAAGGCCTAAACCCCCTCAGTAGAGGAGGCCCGTGCTCAGCAGTGGGCAGTATAATAATACAGGGCTGGTATTATTATTTTATTTTATTATAACTCAATTACACATCCTGCAGTTTTTGGTCAAGCTAAACGTACATAGCTTATAAGTTTTTATATTTTTTGCAACACAACACTTACGTGTAGACCGCGCCACTTGTATTAAAAGTTACGTTAACAATGCCAATTAGAACTTTATACTACAAAAAACAGCGTGAAATTGTACCACGCTCATCACACCGAAGTTGATGACATAATGACTAATAATCTGTTTTATCCGCAGTAACTTGCCAATATTTATCTCGATTTTATATTTTTATTGAATCTTGAAAAAGAAACAGTCGAAGGCGGGACTCGAACCCACGACCTCCGGCGTACCGTGCCGGTGCTCTTCCAATTGAGCCACCTCGACCCTGCCTTCGATTGCTAATTTCAAGAACCATTATTTCTCCTAAAGGAGATGACGAAGGAGATGATGAATTAGTAATTGTAATAATTGCTAACAGATGTCGCTGGTCATCTCCAATCGAAGGCAGGGTCGAGGTGGCTCAATTGGAAGAGCACCGGCACGGTACGCCGGAGGTCGTGGGTTCGAGTCCCGCCTTCGACTGTTTCTTTTTCAAGATTCCATAAAAATACAAAATCATTATCCAGGCACTACATGGCCATTAGCATATATAAAAAATCATAATATAAAATATTTATCTCCTTTAAACTGGATCACACGGTGTTTAGCAGTAAAGATATAGAAGAGGTTCACCACCATCTGTGAATTATGGAACCTCTATTCCTTTTTCGCAAACCGGAGATTTGTACAGATATATAACATAAAACATACCTACTACCTTTAGATAGGTATATAATTCGAATATTGGTCGCGCCAAAAACTTATGCCTAATTTCCTAGTTTGTTTTGCATGGTTGGTTCCACGACAGTATTCCGTATGTATAATATTATTGACACAGCTGTCACTCCATACATCACCCAAAAATAAATATTGTTAATATTGGATAACAATACACGCGGTGACATTAATTTATAGACAGTCTGAAGTGTGTACAAAGTATGTGTCATCAGAAATATATTCTTTGTCACTAATTAAGGAAGTTATTAGACTTGCAACGCATATTCGACTTCAATTCGGTATTGGGCCTATTCCGCTACTTTTACCTCATAATAGAAAGTAGCGTAAGAGGCCGAGCACCAAATAAGACCTAGATATAAATCAAGGTACTTTTCCGTCGAATACATTTTCAGGCAGTCCCTACCTAGTTTAGGAGGCAGTTCAATACATTTAAATGAACCAATGAGACACAAACACGTCAATGTAAGTTACCCCCGTAATGTTATTTTTGCCGTTATTTGTTTTTTTTTTGCCACGAAGCCCACCGAATATGCATTTTGCGTTACAAGACTACTGATGGTAGGCCTCTCCTATAGGAGGAGAGACCGAATGGGTAGGTGCCCCAGCCATGTCTATTTCTAACGCCACGGAGCAGTGTTCATGCACTGTTGTGTTCCGGTTTAAAGGACATTGTAGCCAGCGTAATTACTGGGTGTTATGAGACTTAACTTCAAATGTCTCAGGCTGACGAGCGCAGGGCAGAACCACGCAGTGCTTTATAATTTAAAGTTATTTGCGGCGTCACTAAATAGTTACGCCGCAAATAACTTATTGTTAGCACTGTGTATGGGCGGTCGTATCGTTTACCATCAGACGAACTTCATGATCGTCTCGTCATTCAACATCAATAAAAAAAATATTACAGAAATGGCTACTGAACCAGTTTTCGAAGAAGCGTACTTGTCGGCAGATAGTCCCGGCGCCACCACTGCTGAGTGTAAAATAATATTTGGTGAACTTGTATCACGCTGTATATAAATTGCGATAAGGCCGTACCCGTCGGCGAGAAGGCGAGCACACTCAATTCTAAACCTACTATCCTATCCTACTAATATTATAAAGGCGAAAGTTTGTAAGAATGTATGGATGTTTGGATGTTTGAATGTATGGATGTTTGTTCCTCTTTCACGCAAAAACTACTGAACGGATTTCGATGAAATGTGGCGCACGGGTACATCATGCCCTGGATTAACACATAGGCTACTTTTTATCCCGGGAAAACATAAAGCGGGACTTTTATCCCGGAAAAACTTTTTAACCCGGGCGGAGCCGCGGGCAAAAGCTAGTTTTATTATAAAACGATTTACCAGCTCTCAGGTGCAAAACAAATATAAGATAATATTTTATTTATATCGAATTGTTTATTAGCATTATCCGGAAAACAAAAGTTATGGAGCATTGCAATGAATGACATCAATAGCAAACACTAACGGATTAATTCTAGAAATCAGAATATTTTTGCATGAATATTTGTTTGCGTTTGTAATCAACTTCGTGGGTAATCGGTATCAAATAACCTTCAGTCCTGTTTGAACATTAGATCTCTGATCTTTAAACTATGGGCTCTGATCCATGGACGGCAGGCCGGGGTGACATTACCTAAAGTATAAAGAATCTTTGTAAACACTTTTTTTATCGCTGGGAAAAACGCGTTATCGCTACCACCACTGGGGCGTGAGTGGAACGGTATGTTGGTTTCACACAGTCTTACGGCCCAATGTCAACACTCTGGAGTATAGCATCATCCGAGCGAGCATTAAACACCTAGCGATTAACTAATTGATCCGATATGTCATTCTCATACAATTTTGTTTTCTATTAGCGTTAACGATTGACTTACAGAAAGGCATCTTCGCTACGGCCTCTGCATGCACTAACTCGAAAGATATAATCGACCAATTTCGTCGTACACTTTCTCAAGTTAAAACGTCAATTTTTATATTTTATCAAGGAGATTCGATCGTTTCGGAGATGTAAAAGGAAACAGCAGATATCGCTTATTGTCTACTCTAGTTGTAAGTGATATGTTGCAGACAGACGACGCGCAAGCGACTAATTGAGAACCTTAATATGGTCGAGCATACACTTTTCTGACTGCAAATCCTAGTTCTCTACTACATCGGACATTTCTATTCGGTTATTGTAATACTCGAACACATAGAGTATTTTGGCGCCTAGCTTGTAGATTTGACTGTATATTGATTGGTAGGCATAATAATTTAAGTCAATTCACTAAGTACCTGTATCCGTCGCAGTGGGGCGTAGGTGACCTTTGTAATATTGTTATTATCATAACAATATTACAAAGGCCTCTAAAGCCGCCTATAAATGTTGGCCGAGCGTAAGCCAACGCGAGCGGCGGCAAATATGTACAAGGCAAGTGCTAACGTCCATACGTTCGACAAGTTCGTCGAATGACAATGCAAGCGGCCAATGTAGACGAGAGTTTATAGACCTATCAACACGTTGGCCACTGTCAGTATTCATTATGCAGCAGTATTCAGTCTGACAGCGCCAGATGTTAACCGTGTATGGCGGGTAGACAAATGTGTGGACGTTGTTGGCCGAGCGCCTTTGATTTGTGCACAAAACCGACTCCGATCCGAAGTGAAGCAAGTGATCACGAGTGACTGCGAGCGAACACAAGTTGCGCCAAATGATCTCTAAACACGTTGGTGCTTGGCTTCATTTGGCCAACTAGGCGAGTGACACCGAGCGATGACGTCAAGGCAAATTAGCTGTCCACATGATGGCGTTGGTCATCGCTCGGCAATGCTCGGCCAACGTGTATATACGGCTTAAGAGATTGCCTCGAGGAATAGGACCACCACAGAACAGAGATAGAGACCACAATTTGTATGTATATCTCTTGTTTTGTACTATTTATAAGTCCCTGGTGTACAATAAGTATTATAAATACATTATTAAATAACATTTTGTAACACTATCCCTAATATTTTCACTAAATAGTTTAAGAATTTAAACATTCTATTTCCTGTATTAATTGTCTACCCCAATTCGGAAGCAACATACTTCCAAATTTTTATCGGTTTTTTGGAATAGTGGGTAATGAATGATTGATGATACGAGCATGCCGCTCGCCTGGTAAGCGATACGACTACCAATAAATAGTACCAACAACATACAGAAGTCATAATGCCGAGTAATTACGCTGGCTATAATGTCCTTCAAACCGGAACTCGACAAAAACATGCACATTGGAGCTTGGCGGTAGAAGTAGACATTGTGGTGGTGCCTACCCAGACAGCCCCTCGTATACGAGAGGCCTACCACAGTGAAATAATACGAAAATACTAATTTGAAAAGTGAAAGTTTTTATTCTATAGACACCTACTCTCAATTAATAACAACCTTAAAAGTTACACCATCTAGGAATTTGGATTATATATTAACTATGCTTTACAGGCACCTATTGAATCCCCAGCAATCTCTGAAACGGCCGAGTCAAAATGAATAACAAGTCTTACGTATAGCACCTACTTCAATTTCAATAAATCCATACTAATATTATAACACAGTGAACACATGACCTTAAAATGATGTCATACATAGATTATACAGAGATCATCAAACATGACGTACGCTGACATGACGTAATGGTGACTTTATTTATGACCTCAATGTGAAGTCATATTGGATTACATCGTTGTGACATGGCACTGACATTAATTTTGACTTTAATATGACGTCATTTTTATGACTAACATATTTATAACTATATACATACCGTCATGCTGTGACTACACATCGCCAAGAGATGGCGCTTACAAAATCGTAAATCGCCATATCAAGATTCTCCAGCGAAACATGACCTGCGGAGTAATTATGTGAATTGGTATGGTTAATGCATACGTATTCCTCAATAGAATAGTGCATAGGTATTTCTCTATAGACAAATCAGCTTCCACTGCGCGGGACTATTTTTGGGATCGACGTGTGGTTTGATTAAAGTGATAACGGTTCCACGTCGTGGGATGCATCACGGTAGTAGGATAATTCACAACGATTGTATTGGTTCTTGTCTACAATTCAATTATAAATAAAAATCTTCAAACCCTGAGACTGTGTTTTCCACAAGTGTTGCCAACCCTACAGTTTTAATAGTAGATTTACTGTTTTTGCTTTGTCATCCTTGTTTTCTGTTTAGAGTCGAAATTTTACTGTTGTTAATTGATTTTTACATGCGTTTTCACGGGTTTTGTGCAAAATTATTACATACTAAAATGCTGCAGGACCAGTTTTTTTAGGTCACCACCCTATCTACTTCCCCTACTTCTCAGATGCTACCGCCGGAAATTTTTTTTTTCTCCTTGCTCGAAATTCCGGTATTTACTGTTTTTTTTAATTAGTGAACTGTTGTTTTTTAGTTCCTCGGAGTTGGTAACACTGTTTTCCGCTATTCATCACCACCAAATAATAATGTCACTGGACATCATACGTACGTCATATTTATTATGTAAAACTCTTACGTCAAGAAGTGTCATCAGTCCCGTGTCGGCACGCATACGGCAGGTAGTGTGTTATCGCGTCTCGGTACCTGGCACTATTATCACCGGTGCACGGTTAGTGCAGTAATATCGCGCGTGAGAGGCGTGCGCCGGAGTATCCGGCGGCGATATGGAATCGAATCGACAGACTAGCATCGATGCAGTGAATATTGCGAATAATGAGGATAATCCACCGCGCTGTCATACACCTTATGTGTTGAATGATGGTTTGGAGGAGATAGATGTTTGTAGCGAAAATGATGCAGAGTTGGGAAGATCATCAAAGAGGCAGCGGGAGATCAGCAGCGAGGATGATGAGGGCGGGAGATGGACAGAAGTAAAGGGTAAAAAGACGTGTCGCGACAAAGACAAGGTAATAAAAGAGGACAAATATGAGGTCTATTTATCCGCTAAAGAACGTCTACCTAAACAGTTTGCGATGGCACGTTTATTAATGGAGAATAAATTAAATAAGATAAGCCACATTAAATACTTAAACCCCTTTAAAATACGGCTGCAATTCGAAAATGAGGCAGCGGCTAAAAGTATTTTTGAATGCGAGAATCTCATAACTAAAGGCTGGAGAATTCAAAAAGCAATGGAATTATCTGTTTGTTATGGGGTTATCAGAGATGTTGACCTTGATCTCACCGATGATGAAATCACACAAAATATAAGTTGTCCCCCCCCCCCCCCCCCAGCGAAACTATTATCTTTTAAACGTATGAATCGTCGCAACAGGGATGAAGGAGGATGGTGTCCCAGTGAAACCATACGGCTATGTTTTGATGGTGATTACTTACCTGCATATATCCGTGTATGTGACATAAACATAAAGGTAACTCCATATATACATCAGGTCTCGCAATGTTCCAAGTGTTGGAAGTTCGGCCATACAGGGAAAACGTGTCCTGGCAAAACTGTAATTTGCCCTAAGTGCAGCGGTCGTCATGAGAACTGTGATTCTACAACATTTTCTTGTGTAAACTGTGGTGGGGATCATATTTCTTTGAGCAAGCTATGTCCTGTTTATATAAAGGAGAGAAGACTCTGGGAGATCATGGCGGAATTTAGGTGTACATACCGAAAAGCCATAGAATGTATCTTACCACCCGAGAGCCCTAACCCTCCATCACATCCGTCGATGCTTGACAATAATGGTAAATTCCCTCCACTTCAAGAACCCACTCAGACCCCATTCTCGCCCAGTGTTCCACAATGTCCCACATTCGCAGAAACGGTTCAACAGAAAACGCGCAAGGTTGGAACGTCGACTAAAGCCTCCCGTGAATCAGTCAAAACTAATACCGAATTTCGGCAGAAAAAACGTATTATTCAAGATGATTGGTCTTCGTGGAATTTAGATTCGGTTAATAATAACGAAGATTCACCACCTACAAATGATCAGGACCAAAGAAGAGAATTTCCTCTTTTCTGTGACCTTTTATCTCGTCTAAAAGAAGTAATTTTCATGCAACAAATTGGTGCGACGACTTAAATTAATTCAATTATACAGTTATGTCTAGAATGGTTCACATTAGTGTTGCGTAAATACATCTCTGATTGGCCTTGGATTAAAATGTTGATTAGTATAATTACCCATCAAAGTGATGGCTAATAAAATGATTAAGTTGAATATTGTCCAATGGAATGCCCAAAGTATTAAACCCAAAGTAATTCCTTTTTTTGAAATTTTGAGACAGGAAAAGGTCCATATTGCTTGCCTTAGTGAAACGTGGCTCGAACCTGGAAGCCACTTTTATCTAAGCGGCTATGACATTTATCGCACTGATCGATTTGACTCATATGGCGGTGTGGCTTTACTGGTTCACAAATCTATAAAGTCGCAAATGTCGCCTATACACATTCGCAACAGTGGTATAGAAGTAGTGTGTGTCCAGTTATTTAACTGTCACCCTATTGAGTGAGTAGTATCAGTCTATTGTCCATCAAGAATCGTTACCACCCACCAAGATTGGGATAATTTTTTTTCTATCTGGTCTTCTAAAACTCTTATTTTAGGTGATTTTAACCCCCATCACATAAATTGGTCCTATAAAACTGACTACAGGGATAATTTAATTCATGATTCACTAATGGAGAGCAACTTTATCTCTTTGAATGATGGGACACACACTCGAATTCGATTAGTAAATACTATTCTGCAGCAATCATCTCCGGATATTTCGTTGGTCTCTTTAGATATTGCTTCCAATTTTGACTGGAATGTGCTAAATGAAAATCTTGGCAGTGATCATCTGATAATTAAAATATCCACAATTTCTGCGTCACACCTTTCGCCAGTTGTTAAAAGAAATTTCCGTAAAGCAGATTGGACTTCATATGGCAAATATTTAGAAACAAAATTTCATGATTTATGCTTGCCCGACGATCCTCAGGAAGCTTATGATTTTTTTTTATATTTTGTTAATGATGCCGCTAGTAGATTTATTCCTTTACTCAAATTTCACCAAAACCCAAGTTCAAATTTTTCTCCTAAACCATACTGGACTGATATACTTTCTAGAGCCGTAGCATTTCGCCGATTAGCATTAGCCTCATTTAGACGTAACCCTACTCCTCACAACTTGGGTATACTCAAAAGTAAGATCCATTTAGCACAGAGACTGATTCTTCAGGCAAAAAAAGAGGATTGGCAAAATTTCTGTAGCTCAGTTAACGAATCAACAACATCCAGTGACATGTGGCGTAAAATGAAATGGCTGAAAGGTTATCGTGCTCCTAGACGTTATGTGGATCCTGAATGTGGCAAAACTTTTCTTCGTTCTTTAGCACCAGATTTTGTGTCACCCCCACCCGTTATCATTGTAAACAATAATCCTACTTTAGAATGTGAGATCTCTATACAAGAGCTCGAAAAATGTATCAAATCGAAGGATACATCTCCTGGATACGATGATTTTTCATATTCTATGATCAAAAATCTTCCCGATGTGGCCAAACGTGTTCTTCTTAAGCTATTTAACAAAATATTATTCAATAGCTTTGTTCCCTATCAGTGGCGCGACATTTATATATCCCCAATCCCTAAACCTGCACGCGATCCTAATGACTCTTCCTCTCTTCGCCCCATTTCCTTGATGTCCTGTGTATGTAAAATCTTTCATTATATTCTATATAAACGGCTAGAATGGTTTCTTGAGAAGCATAATATATTTTCTTCAAATATGGTAGGATTTCGCAAGTGTAGGTCTTGTATAGATAGCCTAAGTTGTCTTGTCTGTACGATACAATCAAGTTTTTCTGAAAATTGTATCACTATAGGCTGTTTCTTAGATATCGAAAATGCTTACAATAACGTGGATAATACTGCCTTGATTAAAGCTCTGGATAAACTTAAAGTTGGGTCAATGATTTGTAATTATCTATGGAATTTTCTTCATGAACGAGTTCTTAAAATTAAAACAGATAATGGATATATTTCTAGAAGTTCAGGGCGTGGCTTAGCTCAGGGAGATCCTCTACCTCCTCTTCTTTTCAATGTTGTAACATCAGATATATGCAAAATACTGTCAAATGATATTAATATTTCTCAGTATGCAGATGATTTTGTTATTTATACTCGATGTGGCTCTATTTATGAAGGGCAAGTCAAGATTCAGGCAGCACTTGATCTGGCCACCAATATGTTAAATCGAGTGGGCTTGGACATTTCGCCCTCCAAAAGTAAAATTTGTATTTTTAGTCGTGGTTTCCGTAGACAAGTTGTTGATATTCGCTTGAACGATACTTCGTTAGGTCTTGTAGACAATGTAAAGTACCTAGGAATGTGGTTAGATAGAGGTCTGCGCTGGAATAAACATATAGATCAGATCTGTCAACGCGTAGTAAAGTTTATTAACATTTTTAGGGTTTTAGTTGGTCCTGGCTGGGGTATTCACCCTGTTCACTTAAGAAGGCTATATATTGCACTTGTTCGAAGCCGCATGGACTTTGCAAGTTTTTTATTTGATAACAGCGCCGACACAAATTTAACTAAGCTGGATAGGTTACAAAATATATGTTTAAGTGTAATTGGTGGTTTTGTAAAAAGTACTCCTATTTATGTCATGGAGACTGAATTAATTTTAGCTCCATTATTTGTACGTCGTCGATATTTAGCCGGCAAATTTTATTTGAAATCTAAATCTTATAAATTTTCTATAATAAAGATACTTGAATTGTTAAAAAATCAACGTAATAACTTTTACTGGAGACGCAAAAAAAACCATTATTAGTAACAGTATGTGAATATTTAAGTCATGAAAGTATTTATTGTAGCAGAGACTTTGAAATGTATACTATGAATACTTGGGTTAGTAATATGGACCTTTCTAGTTATGTTAAACCAACACTAGAACATATTGACAAACCTAAACATCTTTATAACAATACAAATTTAAGAACACTTTGCTGTGATTCAATTAACAAAAAATATCCTGACTTTTATCCTATTTACACAGACGGCTCTAGACATGACAATAACTCTGGTGCAGCTTTTTTGGATTTAAACTCAAACACCTTTTGTAAATTTAAGATATTATGCTCTAAATTGTCTATAATGCATTTAGAACTTATTGCTATCGCAGAGGCCTTAGGATATATTGAATCTTTAAATGGCGAAAGATTTGTTTTATTTACTGACTCAAAAAGTGCTCTTCTCCACTTACTTAAATGCACTTCATCATTTAGAGGGCTTCCATTGGCATATTCTATTATTAAAAGCATTTACAAAATTGTTGGTAAGAATAAATCAATAGTTTTACAATGGATCCCATCTCACGTGGGAATCGAAGGTAATGAGGTAGTCGATAATTTAGCAAAAGAAGCCGGGTCAGATGGAGTACCTTTCAGCTGTTTACCTTCGCATACAGAACTTCTTCCTTTAATTAGAGGTAAATGTATAGAATTGTGGTCAGAATATTTTGACCAAAGATCCTTGACGAAGGGAATTTGGTATAAAGTAATCCAACCAACATTACCCCGTTCTCTTTGGTTCGGCGTGAGTGGGATTAGTCGCTATGAAGTTGTCACGGCTTTGAGGCTTCAATCTGGTCATATCCCACTAAACAGCTTCGCTTTCATGATGCGTAAAATAAATTCGCCTAATTGTTCGGTATGCGGAGTAGTGGAAGATGTTCATCACATTTTATTTGAATGTAGACGCACTGAGGCCCAAAGACGTCAAACTTTTGGTGACAACAATTATAATTTAGGTTTTTATAATAGCATTTTGGCCACTCCATTGTCGGACAAGGCTAGAATGCTTTACAAATTAATAATTTCGGGTTTAAGATTGCGGGAACATTAATTCCCATAATAATTTAATTTTGTTCTGTAGATTCGTAAGTTTTTGTATATTCCTGTTTGTATTCAATAATGGGGGTGACGTTTTCATTAATGAAAAAACCCCCTAAAGAAATAAAGAGAAAAAAAAAAGAAGTGTCATACAAGAGTCATATGTGACTCATATCTGACTTATATCTTACGTAAATCCTGACATAGCGCAATATCATTTTGACGTCACTGATGTAAACGTGTTCACTGGGAAATACAAAAGTAACTCTATCTGTTTGTCGCGTTTTCACGCCAAAACCACTGAACCGATTTTAATGAAATTTGGTACACAGATAGTCTATAGACTGAGAAAGGACATAGACTAGTTTTTATCTCGGGAAAATATACCTAAAGCGGGACTTTTATGCCGGAAAATTTATTCACGCGGGCGGAGGTACGAGCAAAAGCAAGTAATTTATAATACAGGGCTGAAATTGTTAAAGTGTCGAGAATACGTGTAAGATAGTATACCGCTGCGCTGTGCGTGTAAGTCCGTAACTTCAAAGAAACTTGGTTATTTATCTAAATTAGGAAACTGCTACAAATAACAAAAACTATATCCGACTTTGTTGTAGAAGCATCGTTCTTTCGGCCTGATTGTAGTAAATAAATATAACATAATACGCATTACCGCTGCACTCACCTCAAGCGAACACCGGCGCATTCGGTGTACCGGTGACAATGTGCAGCATTGATGGGGGCGGTGACGTCATGCACAACTTCTCAATAATCGACGCTATCAGCTCAAGATGTGCGTCACATCAACAACTACTCGATTAACTTATCTGCAATGACGAAATCAATGTGTTATTGGCATTTTATAATTAGTTCCTTACGTATATTTTATTCATTAATTTAGTAATATTAAATGATCTAATAGTAAATAAATAATTAAATAATAAAATCTTTATTTGTAATATTAATACAGTATTTTTTATATAATGTTCGATAATATTATCTGCATTAGTTAGAAACTGTGTCGCAGATATTAACGCCCACCTCCGTAGTTAAAAGGCGACAGTTTATATTCCTTAAACTAAAAAGTTATACTTAACAAAAAGAAAGTATTCTAAAGGTAGATAAATCAATAAAAAACAAAAAAAATGTGTAAAGGTGTCTGCGTGTGCGTGTGTTAGGGTGCATGCACGCGTGTGTGTGTGCATGTTTGTGAGTCCCATTACCTCATTACTTTTATGAATAATTTAGTATCCTCATATGAAATGAAATGAAATGAAATAAATTTATTTGAACCCATAAAATGTTATACATTATTTAGATTCAGTCAATATTAACTCTACCACCAGCTCGGAAAGCAGTTCTCACTAGAGAAGAACGGGCAAGAAACTCTAATGTTGCTCTTTTCAAAATCAGTTCAAGGTAAAAAATACAATTAATAAAAAAAAAAATATGACATAAATATATTTGTTATTTTTGTTTAGAGCAGTTCATTTATATACTCGTAAAAAAGGTAATAAATTTTAAAATCCTATACGAGTGCATAACCCTCTCAGGAATCATGTAATAATTTGGTCTGAAATTCTTCAAGATGTCGTTATTAATCTAAGTTTAATATAAACTCATTTGCAAAAAAAACGGGCACCTAAGCAATGAACCATTTCGAATGTTACTATTGGTTTGTTTGATAATTATAGGTAGTTTTACTTTCACAATTTTGTAAATTAATAAGCAAATAATCGTTTTCGTCAGTATTATCATAAAATTTTGATAAAATTTATGGGTTTTAATGCTAAAGTTCACTAGTAGTGTATGCTCGCTAGTAGTGCATATGCTCGTGAAGTAAAAGTTAACAAAGATTTTTGTTTGTTTTTTCTTTAATAAAGTAAAAGCAGATAAATGTTTAGTATCGAGTGTGACCCCCTCTAGCTGAAATCACAGCTTGAATTCGTCTGTGTATGCTAGCGAGGATATCCCGGATACTTGCTTGCGGAATACGTTTCCACTCCGCGGTAATCACATTCTTCAGCTCTCTGATGGTTTGCGGAGCCGGTTGTACTGATCTCACGCGTCGTTTCAGAACGTCCCAGACATGCTCTATAGGATTGAGGTCGGGACTTCGAGCTGGCCAATCCAAACGACGAATGCCGACCTCTTGCACATACGCTTCCACATCGCCAGACCGGTGGGCGCGAGCGTTGTCGTCCATAAAAATTGAGTCTTCGCCTAAAGCGGCCAATGCGGGTTGTGCATGAGGAATAAGAACTTCCGTTATGTATCGATGTCCAGTCAGTGAGCCGTTTTCAATGAAGACTAACTCTGTACGATCCATTGAATTTATTCCTGCCCAAAACATAATAGAGCCCCCACCATAAGGTGTGATTTCTTCAAAACAAGCCTCTGCAAAGCGTTCTCCTCGTCTTCGTAGCACTCGCCGACGTCGATCTTCACCGAACAGAGATATCCTGGCTTCATCGGAGAACAATACCCTATTCCAGTCTTCTTGAGTCCATGACTCACAATTTCGAGCAAACCTAAGCCTGGCAACTCTGTGCTCACGGAGTAACTTAGGGCCGCGGGCCGGGCGATGACTGCGTATATTGGCCGCGAGCAGCCTCCTCCTGACCGTCCATAGACTAATATGCACATTTCTTACTTCTTCGAGGTTGTTCTTAAGGTCCACATACGAAGACTTGCGATTTCTCAATGCGCGACTCACAAGAAAACGATCATCCCGTGGTTGGGTACATGGTTTTCTTCCAGAACCAGGCCTTCTCGACGGAACCGGTGTCTTGATACCGCTGCCAGGTCCTTTGAACCGTCGAGCGACTCACACTTAGCCTCTGAGCCACGAAGCATTGGCTGCAGCCCTCTTCGAGCAGCGCAATAATTTTGGTAGCTTTTACCACTTTCTCTAACATTATTGAGACAGCTAAACAGCAATAAATGAAGCTTTGACAATTAAGAATATGAAATAAATTCATAAAAATGGACTAAAAGTTATGAAAACCGATATTATCTTTTGGAACTTCGCACCAAAAATGTAAGATAAAAAGTGGTTTTCTGTAAAAACGAGCATCAAACGAAAATTTTAATTTAGAACGTACTGTTTTAAACACCACGGCATTTTCAAAACCGGCCAGTAACATGTACAAATGATTGAAATCATTTTGGTACCGTATTTTTTTAAAAAAGAATTAAAATCCAAACCGCCCGTTTTTTTTGCAAATGAGTGTATATCCCTAATACTTAGATGTAGTAAGCGAAAAGGGCAGACCAGTCCACACAAGCAGCACCCGTTCACGAGTATGACGCATGTGCCAGCCATCGGCCTCCTCAACCATGTTGTAGGGAAGTGACCGACCCGGCACACGACGCCGCCGCAGGCACAGACAGTTAAGGAGTGTCATGCCGAAGCCGCTCACAAATTAAAACAAAAGAAACTTTGTTAAAACGAAAGACACGATTCCAAAGAAAATCACACGAAAATATTTAATCCCAGGCCTTTTTATCCTCTATGTATTCTGAAATCTTGTAATAAGCTTTATTACATAGTTTTCGCTTAATAACTGTTTGGAATTTGCTAATGTTTAGGCACTTAATTTCAGTGGGAACTTTATTATAAAAGTGTAAAGTGTAAAGTAACCCTTAAAAGATTTGCTGATTTTTTGGAGCCTGGTTTTGTGATTAACTAAATTATTTTTGCTTCTAGTATTTAAGCCATGGATATCGCTAACTTTCGGAAAGTTTTCTATATTCTTATGTACGTACATTAAATTAGCGAATATAAATTGTGATGCTACTGTCATTATATTTGTTTCTTTGAATTTTTCTCTTAGAGAACATCTAGAGCTTAGAGAGTAGATAGATCTTATAGCTCGCTTTTGAAGAACAAATATAGTATTAATGTCAGCAGCACCACCCCACAGCAAAATCCCATAACTCATCAAATTATGAAAGTAAGCAAAATAGACCAATCTAGCTGTTTCAATATCAGTCAATTGGCGTATTCTGCTCACAGCAAAAACTGCGGCGCTCAGCTTTTTAGCTAGTACAGATATATGCGGACCCCACTGAAGTTTAGAGTCCAATGTGATACCCAAAAATTTGGTTGTATCCACAAGGCTCAACTCGTCACTATTTATAAAAATGTTAGCGTTAACTTTTTTGACATTAGGTGTGACGAATTTAATACATTTTGTTTTGTCACTATTTAATAATAAATTATTAACGCTAAACCAATGCACTATTTTTGAGAGAGTATTGCTTACATCGTCAAGAATTGATTGATGTCGACTTATTTTAAATAATAAGGAAGTATCATCTGCAAACAACACTACTTCACAATTGTCCCTTATGAAATAAGGTAAGTCATTTATATAAATTAGAAAAAGAAAAGGTCCAAGAATTGAGCCTTGTGGAACTCCCATTGTAACTATAGAACCAGGAGATAGTTTCCCGTTGACATGAAATGAATGAAATGGTTAATAGACATTTCGTTGTTATAGATTTGCATTCACGTAAAGTTAGGGAATATAAGTTAAGAAACTTGTTGGCTTTGTTATATAATCGGGGACCAATAAAATAAAAGTGTTGACTAGATAAAGCCGTTCTAGAGGGCTCTGTCTGACATACTAGATCCCTTCTTCGTTTTCTGAAACTAGGAATAAAAGGCAGCTGTGAGTGTTGACGAATTATAGTCTGAAGAATAAAATGTTGTCTTACAGAAAAAACTTTGGCCAAAGTACCTATATATTTCAGAAGTTGGGTATAAGATTGGTTTATAAAACATGACTTTTAACACTGCCCTTTGAACCCTTTCAAGGTAATTTCAAATAGCGAAGAAATTACGTATCAATTAATGATAAATATGTAAAATAGTAGAATTTAAATGAGAAAGAGATGGGAACATCTGCCATTTTCTTCGAACGCAGGCACTAGAACCATGGACTAATAAGAGTATAGACTAACGATCCCCATACATTGAAGCGTACTTCGCTGTTTAGTACATTGAATTCAACTAGATGGCACTAAGATCCATAAAATCATTTGAAATGGTTATTTTAATGGCGCAAATGAGAGGATGGATAAAATAAACAACTATCGGTTTATCCGATAGTTATTATTACGCCTAGATGGCGCTATAAACTGTTTAGCTCACAGACTACTACAATTATTTTGAGTATTTATGGACTGCATTGGCACTTAAATATATCATTACTTTTTGTAAAGAAAACTAGGCAGGTATTAAGTTATGTGGTGCCACGCGCTGCCGACGACACATCGTTGGCCGGTTGTTTAGCGCGTATTACAAGTTTTTTATATGGGGACACCACTTCTTTTTTGACTGAACTTTATTTTTATATTTTTGTTATATAGCTAATATAATAATACATAATATATTGGGATAGTTTCAAATATCTGCTTGTAACGGTTCCAACGCTACAAAAAAATGATTTTTTTTTTGTATGGGGACTCCCCCTATTTTTAAACTTTTTTTTATTTTTAGATTTTTTCCTACGGTTACACACAATTACGTTCCGTTCGTGTAATATTACACTCGGCGCTGGCTAGCCAGTTACTTTGCTTGAACTTGGCTTGACACGCTACCGCGTGTCTAGATATCTTTTTACACCAAAAAGGATACTAGATATTTAAAAAAAAGTATGTATTGAAAAAGTGGCCGCCATTTTGAATTTATTTGTTTTAAGACCAATCGACCTCATAATCGACCTCTGGGAATGGCTTTGGGCACAAAGGGCATATCCTATATTATAATTGAAAAAAGTGGCCAATATTTAGGCTTCTTTATTTTTAGGCCAATTAACGTCAAAATCGATACTTGAGCATAAGAAAAGTGGTCGCCATTTTGAACTTCATTGTTTTAAGACTGATTGGATTTAGATAGATATTTGGGCTTGTCTTTAGCCAAATAGAATAATTAATCGAGGTTGGAATTTTAAAAATTACATTTCATGTTAAATTTTTTTTGTTTAAGGGCTATTGGTTTTAAAATCAAAATACGCTGGACATGACTATAAACTATAGTAGGTAATATGGCCACCATCAAAGCTTGTTCAATTCTCTTCAATAACGATATCACAGCTTTGCTATATCGCAAAATAAATAAATTGTCTTCGAATTTTAGAAGACGAAGTTCGAAGTCTTCGTTGCCTGTGGCAGCAAACAGGAAATAAAGGAAATGGTTCTGTGAAAGCATCAAAATTGGTAACAAAATTAGGGAGTCGTTAACCTTCATTTGAAATATTGCTATAAGCATAAGTAACCGCGTAGTAGAAATGATCTTACCATATTTTCTTATCGTCCCCCATATCGTTTTGCCTTGTTAGGTGACCATTTAATTATTGTATCCCTTTTAGCTTACCCCTTTTCACCAGACTTAAAAGGCTACTTAGGTTGATTACCTTATTGATTTTTAAAAGTATTTAATTTTGATGTGAAAATATATTTAATTTTTTTCTATAATGGAAGGCAATCCAAAAAATGTATGTTATAAATTCAGGGGATACAGTTTGGTGTCGCTGCTATGTAGCATCTGTTATTACACCATCTATTGCTATTCTAATTATTCATTCTCATTTAATAAAAAACTTAAAAAAAACATAAAAACTAAGTCACTAAAATAGTGTAAAATGTAGTTGAATAAAGTCAAACTATTGACATAACTTTGAAATTATTAACATAATGTGGGATGTACAGAAGTGAGCCAAGCAAGAAAGTTTTTTTTTTTAATTTTCAATATCCCACACTTCTGAAAGTCAGAAGTTTGCTTGATTTTACAATAACACTGGTTTCTGCAACGGGTGGTTATAATAAATTATTAAAATGCACATGAAGAAGTGTTAGCAGCTCACAGTTGTGGTCTCAACTAACTTGAAAATATTGAATAGTAAGCTACCGTTGCTATTTCAAACAAATATGTTTCTGGAAGTCAATCTTCTATGAATCTTCTACACTTCACAGGCTGTATGGTTGATGGAAGACTTTGAAAACAAATAATTAATCCAACATGGTGCTCATTTTTATCCCAATTAAAACGAATCATTATATTGTGGTTAAAGGCATGCCCAAATATCGATTTTAAAGCTAATGGGCCCTAAAACAAGTTCAAAATAGCGGTGCCTTCTCAATTCTAACATTGGATCTGCCTTTTATAGATAAAAGCTAAAAAATTACTAGATATCGATTTTGAGGTCAATTGGCCTTAAAACGAAGAAATTCAAAATGCCGGCCACTTTTTCGATTCCGACATTGGATCTGTCTTTTATAATCAAAGATATACCCAGCTATCAATTTTGTGGTCAATTAGCCTTAAAACAAAGATATTCGAAATGGTGGCCACTTTTATCAATTTTAGCCTTGGATCCGTCTTTTGTAACCAAAGATGTACCCAGCTATCGATTTTGAGGTCAATTGGCCTTTAAACAAAGAAATTCAAAATGGCGGCCACTTTTTTCAAATCTAGCCTTGGATCCGTCTTTTGTAACCGAAGATATACCCAGCTATCGATTTTAAGGCCAATTGGCCTTAAAACAAAGAAATTCACAATGGCGGCCTCTTTTTACAATTCCGACATTGGATCCATCTTTTGTAACTAAAGATATGCGCAGATATCGATTTTGAGGTCGATTGGCCTTAAAACAAAGAAATTCAAAATGGCGGCCACTTTTATCAATTCTAGCCTTGGATCCGTCTTTTGTAACCAAAGATGTACCCAGCCATTGATTTTGAGGTCAATTGGCCTTTAAACAAAGAAATTCAAAATGGCGGCCTCTTTTTACAATTCCGACATTGGATCCATCTTTTGTAACTAAAGATATGCGCAGATATTGATTTTGCGGTCGATTGGCCTTAAAATAAAGAAATTCAAAATGGCGGCCACTTTTATCAATTCTAGCCTTGGATCCGTCTCTCGTAACCAAAGATATTCCCAGCTAACGATTTTGAGGTCAATTGGCCTTAAAACAAAGAAATTCTAAATGGCGGCCACTTCTTTCAATTCTAACATTTGATCTGCCCTTTAAGCCTAAAAGCCTAAAAAATACTATAATAATCATGTAAACTTAACATAACCAACTGACTTTTGTAAGCTGATGCACCGCACATGCAAAATATTTGGTACAAAATCAACAAAATCACGTTGATCCCCGGTTGTCGCTAAACAAGTGAACCTTGATAAAATAGCTTGTGGCTCTGACATCGTCCCTAACGCGCCCCTGATTAAGGTGAAAAAGTATCTGAGCCTCCTCAATAGGTTCCGAGATATTGACCATGCGAAATTTTACCCACTGTGATATTATCTGTTTGGTTTTTGTATATTCAAATTAGAAGAAATCACGCACAGCAGAACTCGCTGTGCCCATACCTAGCGTCTCGCCCGGCACCCGCGCGCGTGGTGCGGGGCAGTGTGTGAAGCGCCTTACTGCCATCTGTTGTATGTCCATTCTAATGCTAAACTATTTTGTTTTACGGTACAATGCCACCTAATGGGACATTTTTGAAACCCGGCAGATGTTGAAGTTTCCAGGCTAATTATCAGCGCCATCTAGCAATAAGCCGGGATTTTGCACTTTTTCAGGTGAACGCTTCAATGTATGGGGATCGTCAGTCTATACTCTTATTAGTCCATGCTAGAACGGCGGTGACGTCGGTCGTCACTGTCAGAGTATCATTAATACTTTTGTGTTCAGATTCATTTTAAATCTTAAATTTTTAATTCTATTATAATTATGGTTGGAAGACTTTTTCATACCTTGGAAATTATTTGACTCCATGCAGGTTTCTTCAAGATACCCTAGAAGCTAGAAAAGAACCCGTATAAATATTAGGTCAATAATTTTATAAATATGTTGTACCTACGTATGATTTATTAATCGCGTACGGAACTATAGCCACAACTCACTATCTCAAATAACAAGCAAGCAAATAGATTGATTACTAACTTTTACCCTCGACTTAGCTTGCACAGGGTATTTTATTGTGCTCAATATTTTGAAATGTCAAATTCCTTGTAATGCATAATAAAAAAAATAAGCCCATATTTATTAACTACCTATCAATTAAATAAAAAAAAGATGTTTTCATTACTTTTTCGTGAAATTCTGTGAGGTCCTTTCGTAACAATGACAACAATTTACATTACGGATTACCTATTACAAATAAATTTAAATAATAAATAATTATTTGAAAATAGGGTGCTTAATTGGATATTTGTATACATTCTGGACAATAGGCTAGTCAATACAACATTCAATGAACATACGTAATCGCGCTCCTTGGCATTGAGTATAGAATATTATAAAAAAGCGAAATAAGCGTGAAATAAAATGACACATATACAAAGTATAAATATTTCTATACAGTAGAATTTCTTCATACAAACCGGTCGGAACGCGAGTGACTACTGCGTGCCTCGAGATTGGTACACATTAAGTACACAAACAGTCGCGAATGCGCCGCAGCGACGAATGAACGGGGTGGTTTTGTAATCAGTAAGCGTGCATTTTGTGAATTAAATAAGTATAGGCACTTACTTAAAGAGCAATTATAGACTATATTGTGCTGTTTTTGGTTGCTTGAATTCTTGTCCATTTTTCCCAAATGTATGTTTAATTAATTTTTTTATCCGAATGCGGATTTTTTAACTATTTTTTTTATGGCATTGATTGACGAGACGAGCTTACCGTTCGCCTGATGGTTAACTATACGACCGTCCATAACCAGTAGCCATCCAGCACTTTGATTAACAAAGTAGGTACTGTGTGCTACAATGTACTTCAAAGCGAAACACAACAGTTCATGCACATTGCTGCTTGGCGGTAGAAACTTACTGGTGGTAGGACTCTCATATGTAAGAGTCCGTTTGGGTGGGTACCACCGCAATGTCTATTTCTACCGCCAAGCAGCAGTGTGCATGCATTGTTGTGTTTCGGTTTGAAGGGAATTGTAGCCAGTGTAACTACAGGACATAATGAGATTTAACATCGTATGTCTCAGGATGACGAGCGTAGTGGAATGCCACACAGTACTTTGTAAATCAAGGTTCTGGATGGTATTCCTACTATTAATGGGTGGTCGTATCGCTTACAATCAGGCGAACGGCATGCTTGTCTCGTCATTCAATGCTATAAAAAAAAGTAGACATTGCGGTGGTACCCACTCAGACGAACTCTTACATATGAGAAACCTACCACCAGTAATTTAACAATAAATCTTTTCTTGCCTCTCAGTCGAGGAGCAAATATTTGTCAGTTTCAAATCTATAAAGATGTTTCTTTTTTATTAAATATATTCATCAAAACAACTCAACATGTATTTTATTTGAACACTCCTTATTTCATTCACAAATAATTTCATTTTTTAAATAATACCTTTTACAATCTCAAAACTAGAAAGAAACTCAATCTTAGAGTAAAATTAAAATACTGTAGACTGGCAGCCCTATGGCGTTTACGTACCACGCGGCAGTAGTTAATTCTTTCAAGGACCCGGCCGAGTGAGAGTACTTTTAGTTAGGTTTACTATGACATATACTTTATTGCATTTAAGTAAATCGAATTAAAGATTAGACCGTGATTCAGTGTTTATAATACGAGTATGTACCTACCGCGATATCGCACTCAGTTGTATTTCACAAAATCTACTTATTGTAAAGAGGGCAATTACTGAGAATAATGACACTTATCATTCAATATCTTACGATGCCGAATACACAATTGGTAATGTGGTAGTTTCCTATGTTTGATTTTGTACATTATTTCATATTATGTACCTACCTAACAAAAAAAATACGGACAAGAAATTATTGTGTGAAATCAGCATCAAAATTGGTTAAAAAATAAAGCAGTCATTCACACTTGAAATGTTGTGAGCAAAAGTGGGGGTGTGGCGGGTATATCGCGCTATCTCTTTCTCACACACACAGCGTTATGGCCAGCGATATTCGGTGACGTCACAGTCTGATACTGTTATTTGTCATCTTCCCCTTCCACCAAATTTCAAAGCATTATAACTTAATTATTGCACCAATTTTAAAAATTCTTTTTCCGTTAGGTTTTGGATGGTATACATTTTTAATAAATGTATTTAAAAAAAAGTAGTCAACTATCCTATTCAAAGTTTTGATGAGCTGTTTCTTTTTAGAGAATTTTTAATCAAGTGACTTGCACGTCTCGTCATTTAGGTACATAAAATATTCTACAGCTACCTACTCAACTTCTCATGATTGAGTTGGGCACCCAATGCTGCTCCAAGTGGTCCTTCCGATGACGTGATCTCAATGTTGAACCTACGTTGTATTCAATTGTAATGTAAGGATCAACTGAGGAGAATTGTTAATAGACATACTTCAATACATTATGTCTACTGAAGATGTAACTCAAACTTGAGATTGATTTATTAATACCGCTCTAAGAAGGCGGTTTGGTTGAGACTCTGAATTAAAAACGTCTGATACTATTTCTCTTCTATTTATTTACTCAACACCATAACGCTCTGAAGATTAGTTTATGTGTCGAAATAAAAGTCAGTACGCATTTTTCTAACCGTTTATTATTAAAACATGGTAACAATACCCTTAATTGTACTCTACATTAAACTATATAGGTACCTACGTCCAGACAGACGACAGACGAACATCATGTTTTTGTAGGGGCAAAAGGCCGCTTACATGTGCCGCTAGATGGCGCTATACTAATTTCTATTTCTACCGCCAAGCAGCACTGTTGTGTCCCGGTTTGAAGGGCATGGTGGCCACCGTAATTATTGGACGTTATGAGACTTAACATCTTTCATCCTCAGTGACGAGCGTGGTGGTGTGCCATGTAGTGCTTTGTAATTAAAAGTTTTGTATGGTGCTAGTACTATTTATGGGCGGTCGTATCGCTTACCATGAGGCGAGCGGCATGCTCATCATTCAGGAGCAATAAAAAAATAAATTTAGAATATAATTTTATAATTTTTGTATTCAACGCCACGTTATAAGACAAAAAACTTAACGAGAACCGAATTAAGCTTAAAGCACTCAGCCGAACGGAGCCCATCAGTAGAGCAACGATATACTGTTAGGGACAAGATATTGGAGCATACATTTTATATGACCACAAGTCACCAGAACGTTGGCCTTTATGAATGTTCCCATAAAATGAGACGCTCTCCTCTCCCTCTCCCACCACAGCACGACCTGCATAGATACAGTAAAAGCTTCAGCCAAGGGTCTTAGTCTAGTCTTCAATATATCTGTCTTGCCGTCACCCGCCTGCCTGCACGTATTTACCTAGAATCAGCTGTTTAGGCGTTTCGCAACAATATTCACAGTGTCTAGGATGAAATTCAGACCGAGCCGTTTTAGCGACAATTTGAGCTATATTCCTTCAAGTACCGGCGTCCACACACTATCATAAATGCTTCGGACTCGCCACCGCAACACATCAGCCTGGGTAAAGGGATACTTATGGAACATTCAAATACCTTTAACCCACAATGAATAAATGTTAACTACTTCCTTTCAAAGAGAAACAGGTAGAGTATTCGGCAAATTAAACAATTCTTAACCCGCCTAATATAAGGAATACCGATAATGGTATTAATACATAATGTAGGTACATGTATGATTCAGGCGCAGGCCAAGATGAGTTTATTTAAATTTAATTATATAACTTTCAATAAAACTAAAAAGGAAAGGCCGGTTTATTCATCAAAAATACGCTTAATTAAATCTAATCTGTTGGGTTTTGTCGCTAAATCCGGCTCGTCATCAAATAAAGCTTGTTGCAATCAATTATCTAGTGGTAAAATGGTGTTCACGATAAAGCTTAGTCTCGAACGATAGTTACTACACGTATATAACATTCCGAATGCACAATGCCGACACAGTTCAAACACGGCGCTATGTGTCCAACCAAGCACAGAATTTCGTGCTCTAATGAAAGGAAAGAAAACCTAATTAGTCTACTGTATAAAGTCTGATGTACACAAAAATAATTTCTCACATAACAAAGATAAGAAAATTACATAAAATAACTGAATAAGCCTTGCCCTACTGGCTGATATTTATTAACATTTGATTAATGAAGTCAATAAATGAATAACACGGAAATATTAATATTAATACTACACTTCCAGGAACTACTTATCTCGCCTTTATTCTCCTTGCGTAAATTACGTTTACTTGTAATGTTTGGACAGTATCGTTATTATTATTATACGATAAAATTAAGCAAATAAAATATTTAACATAAAAATATAATTACAATCGAAAATTAAACTCCGCGTCAGTTGGCTCTACCTCTGATACAGTGACAAAGCTAGCACAATCATTGAGTTTTTATTTCAATTAAAAAATAACCACGGGACAATCTGACTAAACACCCTTTCATCTGTGAAAACTTATATGATTTTGCTAGCTACTTTCTTCTTTATTCCTGGGTTTGGGAGTAAGTAAACACACCCGAGTCCACGCAAATAGGGTAGTTTCCTATGTTTGATTAGGTACATTATTTTATATATAACAGAAAATAATACGAAAAATAAATTCTTCTGTTAAATCAGAATCAAAATTGGTTGAAAACTGAAGCAGTTATTCATATTTGAAATATTGTTGTGAGCAAAAGTGGGGACGTAGGGGGATATCGCGTCATCTCATTCGCACGCATGCAGCATTATGGATGGCGACACTCGGTGACGTCACATTCTGCTGTTTCCCTTATCTGACAGATGCCCCTTTAACCAAGCTTCAAAGCTTTACCTATATCTCATTTATTGCTTGTAGTTTAAAATTATTTTTCCTCTAGATTTTAGAAGACATATATTTTTTATAAATATATTTAAAAAAAAATATAGTCAACTACCTCATTTGCTGGAGAACACTAAGATACTCATTACTGATGTGCGGTGAATAATAAATTCGAAAGACTTTCTCATAACACTCAAACTCAAAATATTTTTTTCCTGGGTTACACAAACATTTATTGTGATATACCTAATATGTTTGAATGGATGCGGCGATCCCGCGGAACATCCTTGTTAGAAACGTAGTATATTTTTCCCAGTATATTCTATATTTTTTTTTTATTTGCTTGCACAGAACTGTATCAGAGAGTTTCTCCTGACTCCACGCGTAGTTTTACACTGAACTTTACAATAAATCATTATTAATATACCTCATTGCTTTTTATATCAATTATCACCAATAAAAATATAAATAAAATTATAACGAAAATACAACTTTTTAAATTAATATTTAAATAAACATTTCAAATATCACAATCAAATAAAGCCCTGTCTATAAGCATTAAATAATCAGTGCTTCAACTAATCTGATGCCTTTTCGTTTTCTACGTGCCAAATGCTTTTAGACAGAACAGAGCGAAACACTGTTTAGTTAAACACTGATTGTAAAAGTTTAAAGTTTGGTATACACAAGGAACATTACTCGCAAAATAGAGACGAAAACATTACGCAAATATTGGTAGCTATGCCACATTAAAATAAAAAAGCAAGATCTACTAAATATGCGGCCTCATAAACGACATTCAAGTTATATCCCCATCTCTACCGTGCGAGAAACTGTGTTTGTATAAACTAAAGAATAGGTAACTCAAGGGGTAACGATCACTCGAGAAGCAGCGTCGTCTAAATGAACTACTGAGCCTATAGCGCTGTCACTGCGAGTATCGAGCGTGCGCTGACGAGTACCTACAGGACATTCGCACGTTTCGCATAAAATACAAATTTATGCATGGGCGTAATTAGTTGGGGACAGGGGTGGGCACTATTCTCTCCATGATTCAAAACAAGTTCATACTTTTGTTGAATAATTGGGATTAACTATAAAATTTTCGCTTTGATCCCCCGAATTGATAGATGTCTATTGCCTTGAATTTATCCAATAACATCTGTGCCTCACGGCTACATTACCAATCTCTGCCTGTCCTGCGCAGCGCTGTGCTCTGCCGCCCACACACCAGCGTACACTCGCTTTATTGACAATAATATGGTAAGATTTGGTCGATTTTAACAACTTCAGTCGTTCCTACGTGTTCGAATAATAAAATAATCGTGTTTTGCCTATAAACCCGACGATAAGTCTGCACTACATTTGTCTTACATTAACAGTATTGTACATTTTTGTTAAGCATTACGCGCTGGCCGGCGGTCGGTAAACATCGAACTCTATGGCACAATGTTGTCAGCGATCAAAACACTCTATCGAATGAGACGTGATTAACAGCGTGGTATCCAACCATCTGACAATATACAGGAATGACTACATATTGCGGTGTCGAATCGATGATAGGATTTTACCATTAATCGAGTGAGGCATCTCGTAATGGACCAATACGTTCGTCATTTATATCTCGAGGATGACTGCTAAAGTCGTTTCGAAAAAGGCTACGACCCGTCGCCATCATTTTGGTGTAAACTTTAGTTCACTAGAGACGAGGACATACGGACCGCCCGCTGTTCACCGAGCCCGGCCCCGCGCCGCGCCGCACTACTCGTCCGACTACTCGCCCCACTATTCGCCGCACTCCCGAACACCGAAGCGGCAAGCTTTAATCATTTACTAAAATATCTCTTGCTTATTTTAACTGGACAGATATTTTAGTTACAATATATCTTGATGTTATAAATAATAAATACTATGTCGAGTGACAGATCGAGACTGCGACCTCTCGCTTCACAGCCGTCTCTTGCGGCCGCGTCTGCACTCATTAAATAAATTAATATCCGAAACAATACACAAAAGCAAAAGCCAAGTGGGAATGTTATTTTGAGTTACATTTGGAAATATTTTTGTAATATTATAAAGTATTACATTAACAGAAATAAATAAAGAATAGCACATATACATCATCGGTGGTTATAAGAAAAGCATTATAGGAATTCATCAGGCGCGGATCAGGGGAGACTGGAGAGTCATGGCCCCAAGTGGGCCCATTAGACAAGTATTTTTTTTTCTGGATATAAATTAACCCCAGCACGGTATACAAACCCGAGACATCTCTATTCGCTTTATAGCACATATATCATCCCTCCCTCCGCATCGGATTACAACTGTCACAACACAATGACATTACACATGATGCGCTAGGAACGTTCACCAACCAAACACGTCCAGTTAATCAATATTTGGACATCTGCGCCCTTCAAGAAACAACACTTTGCGTCGCCTTCATACACTACTCACTACACACAGCACTCGTGTTTACTCCGATCCTTATAATATACAGAATAATTATAATAAATAAGTGAGGATAGCCAATATTCGGCTAGCTAGACACTATGGCTTCATAAATAACAGTAGTTACTGCAACAATGCAACAATGTCAACGGCAAACATCTTTACAACACTAGAGAAATAAACGCTCTTTCCAAATCACTCGTCGTTGTCAACATTTGAATACTTTAAAAGCGGATCTGTACGATCTTACCGCTTTCCTCAGAATACCACATTTAATAGACACTTCCTATGCTATACTATGTATCTCTGGGATTAGGCATTAAGTTACACTTATAGCAGGCATTTTTTTATCTTTGCTCTACATCGTACACCTCTTATTGAAAAACCCTATGAATTACTCAGCAAAGCAAGCAATAGCTGAGATTTGTTAAGGTAACTTCGACTCTATGTAACTCCATAATATTAGCAAACAAAGTAGGTACTACAACTGTGTGATTTAGATTTAATTTAAAATGCACACTTCTAAAATTTACCCACAATAACGCAATCCAAGTATTGTGTATGAACGTTAACAAAATAAAATGACAACGACTCATTTGAAATGACACCTTAGGTTCATTGGCAGACGACAGTAATTAGTTTGGTTAAAATGATGCGGCTTTGAGTAGGTTGTATGTTGTAACATTGTTAGTACTTTTTCCATAATACTAAAACAGTTGAATCGGGTATTTCAATTATTTTTATCGAAATATCGCGTTACCCTAAAACAAAAAAATAATTTAAAAGACACCTGCTTTCTAATCTCTGGGTCATACTATGACGTTACTGCCGTTACGGCGCGTGCGTGAGAGCGAGATAGAGATATACTCCTATGACGCGCTTACTGTTGCGACCATATTTAAAATTCAATTGCTGCCTCATTTAAGCGGTTGCTTACAACCTTATATTCAGTCAGTTTTTCATTCAGTTCTTATTATTTCATATTTAATGTTTTAGTAATATGACTTGTGAAACAATATAACGCCTATCTAGTCTAGTTCTTTGCTTTAAATCTATGAGTAATACCGCAGGTTGTTTCTTGAAGTCAATAATTATGCTAGCAATAAATACTCTACACGCGCGTCGCGCTATCGATCTGCCGACAGCGTTTACGTACATCACAATTTGACACTTTTACACGATATAATTAAGCGTTACCTGTGACACTTATATTGTACATTTTTAACAACCTGCCCTGACACTCATCACAAATGTAAATTAGAGTATGACGGCATTAAGAGTAATTTTAAACTTTAACATGTTAAACTATCGTTAATTTACAGCATGGATGGGAATTGCCTCCGTAGTCCGTACCGAAGCCCAGCATTTTGGTTCACTCGCCTTAATAACAACAGGGTCTATAAAGCTGTATTTTTAATTAACGTCATATAAAATCATCACATTTCAAAATGACACCGGTAGATGTCACCAATAATATTTGTACAGGCCTTCTTCTTTTTAGACTAACTACGCATACGCATACTCACGACTTTTATCCCCGAGGCAGAGGTGCAACTAGAGCATCCACTTTTCGCCGTGCATATTCCGTCCCATGATGTGATAGGGGACGAGCCTATCGCCATATACGGCACAAATTCCAGACTCCGGGCTAATGCTGAATAGAAAAATCCAATATCACTTTGCCCGACCCGAGGATCGAACCAGAGACCTCAACATTGCGGTCGTACCGTAATACAACTACGCCACCGAGGCTGTCAGTTTAGACTAAGTAATACCGTAAAATATTTGTACATTACGAAAACTTGCCAATATTCAAGCGCATAATACTAAAAATCTAAAATCCTATAACTGGTATTGCACTTCAGTTAATAGATGGCGTTAATAGAAAAGCATTGGCATGTTTCTGTGACGCCATATTACATCACATTCTATGGATCACTCAGCCACCGAAAGTCCTTATAAAAATAATTTTCAGCCCCCTTATTTTCTATGACGCACGTTATTTTTACCGCTAGTTACAAGCGAGTAACGTTACTCATCGCGTTTATCGCTATGGAAATTGACATACAGAATACCATTTAACGCTAAATACACGAAGTTTACATGATGCGGCCGCGTTACGAGATAACACTGTCATAGAGAATAAGGGGGCAGTATTTTATTTTATTCAAATTCCAATTGTAATCGGGAAAATGTCTAACAATTTCGACTACTAGTTCCGCTTAGGGACAGGTTGTAAAATTATTGTAAATTTCGATGTCATTTTCACAGGTCTCGTACGAGGGGAGGCGTGAGCAGGCGAATATAGTATCACCATATTATACATCTTGCGCAAGGCTAATTATATTTATCATACAAAATACGCCTTAAACATACTCCTCCTTTTTGTTGGCTAAATTAGATCGTTTTAACATTCTGTTATCAAATATCTCACAATCATTTTGTGGAATGGAATCAAGATTTCTAAAGCTATATTCTAGTCGACATGCAAATTGTATAATAACGGCAGGGGAGGCCCCCCCCCCCCCCCGCGCCGCACGGACGAAGGTTGCAGGTAGAGGCACGAGTCGTGAGCACACTCGTGATTGGTCGGGTCGATGTGAAACGCGATTGGTTCCTCAGTCGCTGCTCGCTCTCTATTGGCTAACACATGCCATGCTGTTACTGTACACTGTTGTCCAATTTGTAGTTAATATGCTCGCTCGCCCCACCACTGTTCATCTGTGCCCATGACTTATGTCGTTTGCTGTACGCGTAGTTTACCAAATATGCAGCAATCAGTGGGAAGCCGTGCAGTTGCATCATGATGCCGAACACAAGTGGCCGTTGACCGCGATCTACGTGTATTATTGTCTATGTCGCGAAGAATGTTCACAAACTTGTTACTATGGATTGCTACAGAACGACAGTAGATTTAAAGCCGGGTTTCCTGCGACCTTGCTTTTGTGGTTTTTAAGTTTCTATCATGTATTTTTAATAAATGAGATGTGAGGTAAATGGCTAACTATGATTTTATGATGATAAGACAACTTTTTTTATTAGGAATGTTAAGTCAAGTTGTCACAGGAGACCCGGCTGTACGCTAACTAGGCACATTTCGGAAAAAGTCGTAACAATATACATGGTGTTCTGTTGCTGAAATATCATAACGACATTGAAGCATCGAACACGCTGTGCGTCGGGTTACTCACTTCTTCTTACATTAGGTACAGTAAAAGCTTCGATTCGTGTTATATGCTTCAACATCGTTGCGTGATTAGTAAACTATATTAGCATTATTGCTGGTACTCTCCCCGCCACCCCCCACCTCCCCTCTCGGCCCCTTGTCGCGCATGTGTTCGTGTCAGGTGATCGTTAGCGGCGCGAGTGTCGCCGGGGCTGGTGCTAGTACCTGTAGTAGTTCGGTTTGAAGGGGCCCACCTTGTTGAGGCCGAGGTACTTGGCCTGCTCGTCGGTGAGCTCAGTGAGGTGAGCGTCGAACGTGGGCAGGTGCAGGCTCGCCACGTACTCATCCATCTTCTTCGGCAGTAAGTACACGTCCGCCTGCGGGATATCGGTACAAATATTTTCATGATATGTAGAGCTAGTTGAGTCTAAGCGCCAGTGTGCGAGAGCTTCAGTGTGGGCCGTCACCGACACCTCGAGCGTGTAGCGGAGAGTAGACACAGTACCTTGTACCTCTGGTGCGGCGCGTTGTAGAGCTCGATGAGCGTGGCGGCCGTCACCGTCACCGTCACCGTCACCGTCACCGTCACCGACACCTCGAGCGTGTAGCGGAGAGTAGACACAGTACCTTGTACCTCTGGTGCGGCGCGTTGTAGAGCTCGATGGGCGTGGCGGCCGTCACCGTCACCGTCACCGTCACCGTCACCGTCACCGTCACCGTCACCGACACCTCGAGCGTGTAGCGGAGAGTAGACACAGTACCTTGTACCTCTGGTGCGGCGCGTTGTAGAGCTCGATGAGCGTGGCGGCCGTCACCGTCACCGTCACCGTCACTGTCACCGACACCTCGAGCGTGTAGCGGAGAGTAGACACAGTACCTTGTACCTCTGGTGCGGCGCGTTGTAGAGCTCGATGAGCGTGGCGGCCGTCACCGTCACCGTCACCGTCACTGTCACCGACACCTCGAGCGTGTAGCGGAGAGTAGACACAGTACCTTGTACCTCTGGTGCGGCGCGTTGTAGAGCTCGATGAGCGTGGCGGCCGTCACCGTCACCGTCACCGTCACCGTCACCGTCACCGACACCTCGAGCGTGTAGCGGAGAGTAGACACAGTACCTTGTACCTCTGGTGCGGCGCGTTGTAGAGCTCGATGAGCGTGGCGGCCGTCACCGTCACCGTCACCGTCACTGTCACCGACACCTCGAGCGTGTAGCGGAGAGTAGACACAGTACCTTGTACCTCTGGTGCGGCGCGTTGTAGAGCTCGATGAGCGTGGCGGCCGTCACCGTCACCGTCACCGTCACTGTCACCGACACCTCGAGCGTGTAGCGGAGAGTAGACACAGTACCTTGTACCTCTGGTGCGGCGCGTTGTAGAGCTCGATGAGTGCGAGCGCCTGCGTGGCGGCCGTCACCGACACCACGAACGACGGCAGCGACGAGCAGCACAGGTTGGCGAGCCGCCCCTCCGCCAGCAGCACGATGCGCTTGCCGTGCGGCCAGATTATGTGGTCCACCTGCACATAACCGACGCAAATGTTTAGCCAAAATTGTAACGACTATCGGGTGAAAGCCGGAGAGGATCGCATGAGCATCAAATTAATTTTCGTGTTTCAGTTGAGTTTCGAGTGAGCCTTTAATTACTCTGTCTTGAATGAGTCTCTTTAGTGTCTAGTGAGGGAGAGAAGGAGTTAGTGAGTGAGTGAGTGAGTGAGTGAGTGAGCGGTGTACTGGCCTGGCTGCGCACGCGCTCCCACAGCAGGTCGGGTGTGCGCAGCGTGTGTACGTCCACCTCGGTAATGCTGTGGCGCATGTTGTATGAATGAGTGAGTGAGTGAGTGAGTGAGCGGTGTACTGGCCTGGCTGCGCACGCGCTCCCTCAGCAGGTCGGGTGTGCGCAGCGTGTGTACGTCCACCTCGGTGATGCTGTGGCGCATGTTGTATGAATGAGTGAGTGAGTGAGTGAGTGAGCGGTGTACTGGCCTGGCTGCGCACGCGCTCCCTCAGCAGGTCGGGTGTGCGCAGCGCGCGTACGTCCACCTCGGTGTTGCTGTGGCGCATGTTGTATGAATGAGTGAGTGAGTGAATAAGTGAGCGATGTACTGGCCTGGCTGCGCACGCGCTCCCACAGCAGGTCGGGTGTGCGCAGCGTGTGTACGTCTACCTCGGTGTTGCTGTGGCGCATGTTGTATGAATGAGTGAGTGAGTGAGTGAGTGAGTGAGCGGTGTATTGGCCTGGCTGCGCAAGCGCTCCCTCAGCAGGTCGGGTGTGCGCAGCGCGCGTACGTCCACCTCGGTGTTGCTGTGGCGCATGTTGTATGAATGAGTGAGTGAGTGAGTGAGTGAGTGAGCGGTGTACTGGCCTGGCTGCGCACGCGCTCCCTCGGCAGGTCGGGTGTGCGCAGCGTGTGTACGTCCATCTCGGTGTTGCTGGGGCGCATGTTGTATGAATGAGTGAGTGAGTGAGTGAGCGGTGTACTGGCCTGGCTGCGCACGCGCTCCCACAGCAGGTCGGGTGTGCGCAGCGCGTGTACGTCCACCTCGGTGTTGCTGTGGCCCATGTTGCACACCACGCAACCGTTCTTCATGCGTTCCATGTGCTCGCGTGTCACCACGCCCTTATTGCCCGTCGCCGTTATGACGATATCCACTTGTCTTATCACCTGCAACCGCAACACGCAACACACACATTAAAATGACGTCATAGAAGAGAGCCATCAAACTTCAACTGTATTTGAAACACAAGGTGAAGACATTTGAGCACCAATCACACACGCGAGGACAAGCTGTCGATGCATGTTATCGTCATAATTCTAGCATAAATGACATAATCAATGTTATAAACGCACCTCGTTTAATTTGACGACCCGAAATCCGTCCATGGCGGCCTGAAGCGCGCAGATGGGGTCTATCTCCGTCACGTATACCTGTAATACGATACAGAAACAGTAAATTGGTGTGCCAGCAACCTCAACTGCTCCAGAAACATCGGAACGAGCGCTGTTGAAATTTTGACACTGCTTGAACTGTTGAAAAATCAAAAGTATCACCCATAGTCGTAGCGTGCCTCGGTTGAGGCAACACCACTCAAATTACTGGTGGTAGGGCTCTCATGTGTAAGAGTGCGTCTGGGTGGGTACCACTGCAATGTCTAATGCTACCGCAAAGCAGCATTGTGCACGCACTGCTGTGTTTCGGTTTGGAGGGCATTGTAGCCAGTGTAACTACAGGACATAATGGGACTTAACATCTTGTCTCATGATGACGAGCGCAGGGGAATGCCACACAGTGCTTTGTAACTCAAGGTGTTGCATGGTGTTGCTACTGTTTATGGGTGGTCGTATCGCTTACCATCAGGTGAACGGCATGCTCGGGTCAACATTCAATGCTATAAAAAAAAATTACCTCGGGTCGAGGAGACGACTCCTGGTACTGTCTCTAGTGAACGTACAAGTGAAACTCTAGCCTGATAAGCGCGGACGCGTTGTCAGGAACTAAGATAATCAACATTTATGCAATGCAATGCAATCAGCCATGTATTATATACTGCCCACTACTGAGCGCGGGCCTCCTCTACTACTGAGGGGGTTAAGGCTTTAGTCCACCACACTGGCTTAGTGTGGGTTGGTAGACTTCACATACCCTCAAAATTCTTATGGCGAATTCTTAGGTATGTAGGTTTCCTCACGATGTTTTCCTTCACCGTTGAAGTGAACGATAATTGATAAACAATACACACGTAACTTCGATAAGTCAGAGGTGTGTGCCTTGGGTTTTGAACCTCCGGACATTGTCTCGGCAGACCGTCGTGTTGTGGTGCAGTAGTGCAGTAGTAGTGGTGAGGTCTCACCACACAGCCGAGCGCCTTGAGTGCCTGGCAGCATCCCTTGCCGACCTCGCCGTAGCCGCACACCACCGACTGCTTGCCGCCGAACATCAGGTCCGTGCTGCGCTTCAACGCGTCGATGATGCTCTCCCTGCAAACACCACACCAGAAATTACAGTGGAATACTTCCGAACTGCCATACCTTGGATCCTTTATGTCGGAGCGGCGGGTATTTTGAAATAATAATCGTGCAAAAAAACTAGTCGAGATGTCAAATCGATGGTATAAATAGGGTGCCTCGCATTTAAAAAAGCAGTCTCTTGTGAGACTCTCAACTGTTCGGAGCTCCGAAACTAAGTTTGGAACATCCAGAAATAAAGGATGAACAACAATTTGGAATTTTACTCTCACATCATGGGTTATGATGATGAGGTGGAACCCTGTGACGTCGGCAGAGCTGACGTCTCCTCTTTTTAAAGAGTTCTAGACCTTCCCCTCCGTCATATATTATGATTTTTTTTACGTATGATAATGGCCATGTAGTGCCTAAATAATGATTTTATATTTTTATGGAAACTTGAAAAAGAACAGTCGAAGGTGGGACTCGAACCCACGACCTCCGGCGTACCGTGCCGGTGCTCTTCCAATTGAGACTGTTCTTTTTCAAGTTTCCATAAAAATATAAAATCATACCTTGGATCGTTTATTTTAAACCTATCCTAAATTACTGGCGACGTCAAGGAACCTTCTACCTGTTTTAGGAAAAGCTATCCATAGCCTTGAAGAGAAACACCTAGGTTTAAAAAATTATGGTTGTTCACTTATGATGGTCAACACAGTCATTGTATTTCTTTTGATGCACCAATTTAGTTATTGGTCCAAATACTCAAAATAACCAGTGGTGTAGTGTGTGGTACGCACCTGCAAGAGTAGAGGTTGTCGAACTTGGTCTTGGTGACGGAGTCGTTGACGTTCATGGCGGGTACGCACAGCTTACCGGCCTTGCTGAGCTGGTAGAGCCGGTGCACGCCCGTCACACTCTCCTCCACTATACCTGCAGCACGCCGCGCCGGCTCAGTACACGCGGCCAGTGCCATCACGTGGCTCTTACGATGGGCCATGACAATTATACATATTATTAACAAATACCTATCACAAACACTAACACCTGTCTTCGTTTTCGGAAGCGGTTCCCTTACACCCAGTATAAACTGTATATCCTGGTTTGTTGAACTTGAAGCCTGGTCTGAAGCATATCCTAACTAACCTTTAATATGTTTGAATGCGGTGGCGTGTTTCTTGAGCATGAGGTGCGTGGCGTCGCCGCCGTCGTCGAGGATCATGTTGGGCTGCCAGGAGGCGGAGGGCGAGCAGCACTGGTCGATGCACCACCAGAACGCCTCCTCGCTCTCGCCGCGCCACGCGAATATCGCGTACCCTGACACACACACCAGGCACTATGTGAATTCAATTTCATCACGCTATCACTACCCTTTATTAATACGCAGATTATAACAGTTGTGCCGGCTCCTCATTCACGCCGTGAAAACCTGCGAGGGCTGCGAACCGCGAATGTAGATTGAATCGCGGTTCGCGGCGTTCCCCGATCGGAGTCACTTTTTTTGTTCCGCGACAAAGGGTACGCGCTTTGTTCACGACTTGTGATCGCGAAAAGTATCCACACTCGTTTCAAACGCCAGTAGCGCGCGAAACGCGGTATCGAGCGGTCATATGTAGGTATACCTATTGGGAAAAAGTGTAAGTATATTATATTATTATAAACGGTAAATAAAATAAAGTGGACGATAGCCTAGTTGGGAATAGAACGGTCTGCCAGACATGTCCAGAGGTCCAGAGATTCAAACCCAAGACTCATACCTCTGAGTTTTCAAAGTTATGTTTGTATTGTTTATCAGTTATCGTTCGCTTTAACGGTGAAGGAAAACATTGTGAGGAAACCTGCATACCTAAGAAGTTCTTTATAAGGTATGTTCTTTATAATTTCGAAGGTATGTGAAGTTTACCAACCCGCACTAGGCCAGCGTGGTGGACCAAGGCCTAAAACCCTCTCAGTAGTAGAGGAGGCCCGTGCCCAGCAGTGGGACAGTATGCAATACAGGGCTGGTATTATTATTATTTGTTATAAATAAAATAAAATAGTATCTATATTATTTACGCCCGAATACTCAAACGCTACTCAACCAACCAAGTTATCTGAGGCCTACTTAATTTTAGCCAGCTTCTTATTTTAAATGGCATTCTCAAACGCACTTTAAAAGATTTGATGGAAAACTCAGCCGAGGAGCAGTCATTTTGCTACAGATTATAAAAAGTTTGTTTTCGATTACAATTTTAATAAATTTGATATTTATGTGTCGTTTCACGCAGTATAATTTTTAAGATGTTAAATATAAATAAATCGAATAACACAATGCGCAGTTTGAAAATGATTTACAATGTTATAATATGTCTATTATATTTAATTTTCGTGTGTATTTTATGTACTATGTGCAGATGCTGCATAGTAAAAATGGTAAGTACGGTTAAAAACCATCCTAGGTTTTTAATATGTAGGAATGGCATATTCATTATTAGAAATAGTTTATTAATTATTATATTTTTAACATTGATGTGATGAGCTTATATTGGCATTATATTGCCACTTGGCAGTATGTCAGGGTTGACATTAGCCGCTTTAGAAAAAAAAATAAACAAGTCAACAACAATAATATTTATAATTCTTATTTCAGTTTTATCATCAGAAGTAGGCATATTTACAAACATTTACAAAATATGCTAACTCAACTGCCATACTACGCACAATACGATGTACTACCGTTGGTTGTTTCCCGTGAAAAATAACCCCGATGACCTTGGGCTATCGGTTGGATTGTTTGGTTTCTTTTTGTGTTCGGCTGGATATAATCCCGATTTTAAAGAACATTAATGAAGAACTGTTTCCTTGCTGAGTTGGAATCTTCTTTTACGATAAGTTAAGATAAGATATGATATATTTATTTGTCAAACATTAACATTAAATTATCATTATTGTATTCTTCGAAAGCGTTTAATTTCTCTCGATTTCTTCCTTTTACACCACACTCCTCTTCAGACAATGATGATAATGAAGAAAAAAACGATTTATTAAATCTAAAGAGAATATAATAAGTAGTTATTACGCAATAAAATTATTAAAGATTTGAACGTAAATATTTGAGACTAGTCTGAAGCACTCTCAAATTGATCTCGATTAACAGCCATATTTGGAGGCCTTACATAGCTGTCAAACTTTAAGTAGTGTTTGTGAATACCGTTTGTATCAATAAGCGGACATTAAACTGAGTCGCCTTAAATTTAAGGTTAAGAGATAAGTGACGTTTCAGTATACCAATTTCACCAATAACGAATGCCTAAATCCGTAAGGCGATCTCAAATATTTAAGTAGCGTTTGAGTATTCGGGCGTTAGAGTATTATATTCGACATTATACACTGGGATGTTTATTATAGACGATTTTTAATTAATAAATTATAATTATATAGCGCTTAAGCAAAAGCGTCACAGAAGCTACAGCGGCAGCCACATCGACGTCCATCCTCGATGGGCGCGCGAACAAAACTGCAAAGACCTTGCGAAACTTTGTGTGTGTAGAAAATCCTTTTTCACAGTGTTGAACGCGAAACTCTTGGCATTAATCACGCCATGAATTCGTGCCGCGGATTGCGCGTGAGTGTAGAAGCAGCATTAGATATTGTCCCTAAATAAAAATAATGAACGTGTACACTATTAACAGTTTGATGTCTCCGGACCGCTGGCCTGGCTGACCGCAGTGGTATGGTGTGGCCGGTGGCGGTGTGAGTGTACCTGCGTGTGCGAGTGCGGCGGCGACCTCGTTCTGCGTGCTGTAGATGTTGCAGGCGGCCCAGCGCACCGCCGCGCCCAGCGCCGCCAGAGTCTCGATCAGCACCGCCGTCTGCGCGTTGATGTGCGTGCACCCCACGATCTCAACCACACACACAACATACATTACTTAACGAACATAACAAGTTGAATCTATTAATATTGCCAGTATTATGCCGGGAATATGAATTATGTACATGTAGTAAGACAAGCGGGCTAAACTATGGTTAACTACCAAAGAGGAAAAAACTTTCGTAGATGACTTTACTTTTCGTACCATCAAGGCTGGTGCACTCAATTTTACTTTATGAAAATGATATGAAAAATACCTTAGCGTCCTTCAGTGGCTTATCGTCCTTGGCCCGCGCTCGCAGCGCCATGATGCCCGGCATCTCCTGCTCGGCGATCTCGATCTCGCGGCGGCCGAACGCGTTCTGCTCGATGTTGCGCACGCAGTACGGCGGGTTGGGCTGCCCCGCCGCGATCGCCTTCTCGTGCGGCTGGACTCCCTCATCCTCGTCCGACGACGACCCTGGCGACAACGCGACATTTTTGTTAAATTTCCATGTGCTTATGATAGTTTTTCTGTGTAACATAATATTTCGTTACTAAACATCTCCATTCATCTCATCATCTTTCTTCCCCTGCGTGGGAGCATGTATGGGCTCGCCATACATAAAATTATTGCAGCGTTAGCACGTTGGCGTATCGCATCGATTTTACGCAATAAACAATTTTTACAGTCGGTGCGTCTAAAGACCCGATCAACGGCAAACGCGTACTCACTATAATTTATCATATAGACTAAGCAAATATCAAATACAAGTGTTTATTATCAAAGACAATCTATCATTTCTCATCAATAAGAGGTGTCCCGTACAATATTATACCATCAGACAGGGCAACTTGACGCAGTATTTTCCGGATTATTTTATCATATATCTGGCCAGACAGTTTTTACTGCAGGCATGCGTAATGAAGTCAAAGAAAATTTTCCTGTAAAGGACGTTGTATGCCTTAAAAGATTTTGACTTCAAATAGAGGAGTTCCTCATTTCGACTGTTTTAAATTGTTTGTTATCAAAACTATATTATTACCATTAAATTTAAGGGTAGTAAAAGAAACCTAGTCTGTTCGCTAACGCAGGATAGGTACTTACAGAAGTCACTCCTGCCCGATATGACGGAGTGTCGCTTCTTCAGCGACGCCGAAGCTTCCTCCGGCATGGCCTTCTTCAGGATTCCACTCACGGACATATCAACTTGTGTTTCGCAAAAAATATAATCCTAACGCAAACCTATTCAAAACTTCTTGAGTGAAAAGAATCATTGATATAACTATAAACAGTAGCCTGCGATTCTAGCCCCTTTCATAGCACTTTGGTTACATTACTGCGAACCAAATGACTAGAACCTGCGCAGTGGTCGATTTATAGATCTCATTGAGATGAGGTAAGAGAGCGGAGGGTGACGCTACGCGTTGCCATAGATACTCGGTCTCATCGAACCCCCGTCGCCCACGCATGTTCCGCGATCTCCTCGAGCACAATTCAAACGAAAAGTGTTATTTCAAAATAGTAGTTTTAAAGAGACAAGCAACGCAGGCGATAATTAATTACAAAAACAATACCACTAAGACTAGCGTACAAATATAAAAACTATACTAACTGTAAATAACATATAATATTGTAGTACTTATGTAATAATAGTAAATGATTGTAGTAATAGGTACGATGATATTTTTTTTGTGATTGGGGGAAGTTTGATCATTACAAATTGTCTGCCTGATTAAATATAACTTTATAATAGTTGTATTAATAACATATTTAAAAATCAGACTTCTAAAAATAAGTAAAGCTCATTTATTTTTTGTGGAGCTTGAAAGCGTCTGATAAAAGTTCTGGTCCATGGAAAGTGTTAGAGAGGCTACTGCGAAAAACGAAATCCGAAACGTCGGTCCGAAACGAAGAAACGACGAACTTTGGATTTAACCTTACTACCAAATTACTTCGGATCCATCACCGTTGAACGAAGGTTTCACGCAGTTTGCGACGCTTCCGACTTCGCTCAACACTTTCGTCACGCAACAACTCTTCATAAAGAAGGATCCGTAACACTTCGTAGTAAGAAAACGTGCGATCCGTCACCCGAAACTACGGATTTCGTTTTTCGCAGTAGCCTCTCTGATACAGTTGGTAGTACTTCGGAGTAATAATATACACAATAAATAAAAAAAACAGCCATCCAAATTTACTTTTACTTTTAGTTACCTTTGTTACTTGGTACCTCCCACGCGCACAAGTTACGTAAGTATTCAAAGCACCTGTGACACTACTGACAGCCTAAGGTTTCATTTATCAGAAAATAAGTTATGTCTTCTCGCTCTGGGATCTTACTCTACAGGTAGAGCTGCCTTACTTGCTATAGGTAACGGTATTGCTGATGTTTGTGTCATCATTTCGATGTACAAAATGTTATATTTCGTTAGAGATATTATATCTTAACAAGACGTATGATATCAAATACTTTAAAAAATACTTAGCGTTAAATGATACATCGGATTAGATACAAAGAACACGAGTTTTGAGAGATAACAAGTGCCCGATAATGCATCTACATTCTACACACTCGTACACGTCGCGCTGATACGACAGTTGGATGTCGCAAGAGGTGATCTCGTCACTCGTCAGATGCCATTCAAAAACTTACTCTCTCACGCCTGTTATCCCCGAAGGGGTAGGCAGAGGCGCAACTAGTGCACCCACTTTTCGCCGTTATTCCGTCCCATGATGTGATAGGGGGCGAGCCTATCGCCACATCGGGCACAAATTCCAGACTCCGGACTGATACTGAATAGAAAAACTCAATATCACTTTGCCCGACCCGGGAATCGAACCCGAGACCTCAGCATTGTAGTCGTACCTTAATACAACTACGCCACCAAGGCAGTCAAAAACTTATCCTAGTTATTTTTTTTATGGCATCGAATGATGAGACGTGCATGCCGTTAGCCTGATGGAAAGCGTTACGACCACCCATAAACAGTAGAAACACCATCCAGCACCTTGAGATACAAAGTACTGAGGAGCATTCCACTGCGCTCGTCATCCTGAGACATAAGATGTTAAGTCTCATTATGTCCTGTAATTACACTGGCTACAATGCCCTTCAAACCGAAACACAGCAGTGCATGCACACTACTGTTGCTTGGCTGTAGAAATAGACATTGCGGTGGTACCCACCCAGACGGAGTCTTACATAATGAGAGACCTACCACCAGTAAAAAAGTAGTTTAAAAAAGAACGGTTTTGATTTATCCTATATTATGATTTTTATACATGTTAAGAGCGATGTAGTGCCTGGAAAATATAACACGGTATTGATTAATTAGTTTTAAATTTGTGAACGCTTACAAGTATTTACTAAGGTAAGATTGATTGATTGACAGGGTACTATTTATTTTACTGTTACAGAGCTGTGGACACTAAATATTGTGATATTCTGGTCGGTTTGCTAGTGGACGGTATGTTGGAAAACACGTGCATCAGCACCAGGAATTCACCGCATCCAATTGCTTGGAAAACTAGCGATAGCGATTAGCCGTGAAACAAAATAACTGAATGTAATACTCCTGTGTCCGGACTATTCACGGCATTCGAAAATTAGAGCCATTTATTTGCATTTAGAACATTTGCTGTCGTCATATGTTGGAATATTCGGCCATTTCAATAGTGACGTCACTAGACATGTCGCGACGGCCTTGGGAACCGCGGGAGGGGGAATAATATGCTGATATTAAGGATCTTTATGGGGTACAGAGAAGAAATGAACACTCATGCCGAATCTATTAATTTGAGATATGAATAACTGATTGTCATAGTTCATAAAGCAAGTTATAATACTAATTTAAGTAATAGGTATATATTTTATTCTATCCTTATATATTTTGTAAGGATGATTAAAAAATTCTTGAAAACGTTACTAAAATACGATTTAAAAGCCATCGCAGCTATTGAATTTACTCAGAGATGCATTGGCATCCGAACGTGACTCCTGAGTCCGGTATGTAATGCAGCGTGTGAGCGCCCGCGGCTTCTGCCCCGGTGCAATCGTCACGGACACTTTGATCCGGTATCTGCTGCTGCTGCGGGCAACAACACGTTACCTGCCTGGCTGGACACGCGTGCACATTTAAATGTCATAATCTTACTTATGGTAGGTCTCTCATATATTAGAGTCCGCCTGGGTGGGAACCACCGCAATGTTTATTTCTACCGCCAAGCACCAGTAGTGTGCATGCACTGTTGTGTTTCGGTTTGAAGGACATTGTTGTCTCAGGATGACGAGAATGCCCCACAGAACTTTGTAACTCTAGGTGCAGGATGGTGTTGCTACTGTTTATGTGTGGTCGTATTGCTTACCATCAGGCGAACGGCATGGTCATAAAAGGCAATAAAAAAACGAATTTAACCTACAACTCATACTTTTTTCCGTAACCATTTTTTTATATGCAAACTCCGGCATACATGCAACCAGACCACCGGTGGCTGGTGATTAAACTCTGCCGCCTACGATCATCCACAATAATAAAGGTGACGTTGGTGCACAGCCTCTGCGTTACCCATGTAAGGAAAAGAAATCCAAGAACTTTTTGAGCATCCAACAATACCACTATTGGTATTGTATATATACTCTAATCGTAATTCCTAAACATGTAAAGCTGCTATGCCTCGGTTTCTATGCGAATGATACCATCCTGATAAACTAGTGATCCTGATAGACTAGTCTATTCATAAAAACTTTTTAATAAAAAATAAACCGACTTCAAAACCACTGCAAACCAAAAAATAATTCAACTTTATATTCGCTTAGTATATACAAATATTTGGAGTCGGTGCCTAATTTAAATTACCAGCTAAGCCAAGGAAATACAAGATCAAACATACGAAAACATTGTTCAGCTTAAATTAGGCACCGACTCCAAATATTCGTATATACTAAGTTGAATTATTTTTTGGTTTGCAGTGGTTTTGAAGTCGGATTATTTTTTATTAAAAAGTTTTTATTTATTGCTTTTTTGTTAGTTAATTATAGAATAGTGTAAACAATACATCATAGATATACGATTGCAGCATTTGCGAGTCATCTGCTGTTAGTTATTGAAGAGTACCATTGTGTATCTCAGAAGATCTTCATCAGATCTTCAAAAATCATATACTAAAACCTTCCCTGAAAACTATACATTTGAACAAAGAAAACCACATCCAAATTCGATCAGTAGTTTCTGAGAAACGCGCGGCCATACAAATTTACATACATACAAACATACATACATACATACGGATCGAATACAGAACCTCCTTTTTGAAGTCGGTTAAAAACAAAATTATCTACAGAAGGTGGCTCGCCTTCTTTAATCAAACATTTACTGAATGCTACTGCCTACTGACGCCTCATTGATCTTATGGCGTGGTACTTAGACTGTAAACAATGTGGTTCTGGTTTCACTTCCCAGCTTTTGTCAATATAAATAATTGTTGGGTTTTTTGACTTGTAGCTGACTTAGTTCTCGAGAATTTGTACCCGTTATGTCGTTACAGTCGCCCCCTGGCACATCAAGACGGATATATTATAGACTCGGCAAAATGTAGTGCACTAGTTGCGTCTCTGCTTAGTTGGATTGCAATTGAAAAAACTAGGATTCGGAGATTAGAAAATTTATTTTATGGAAACTACATTGAACCAGTACTCTAACAGATTCAGAGAGAGGGTTACCGGAGTACAAAAAATAAAGAAAATGAATGACATTGTTGTCAATATATTAATTTTTCCAACATGCCTAACTACTGGGGGATAAAACGTAATCTCATGTAAATATGTATGCATATACTAGGTCGTGTCTTCAAACGTGTACAGACGCGAGAAACGTATTGTGATGTTGCACAGTGCGCCGCGCAGCGCCGTCCGTTTGTAGGTCACTCACCACCAGATAACGTACACACTACACATATCTAGATTGATAGACATGTTCATGTTACATTCCATCATAGACAAATGGATAGCTATAGCTTTCACATAGAGGGGGAGTCCGAGGATACCAAAATTTCAGTGGCGTAGCGTGGGTTCTTGTCGTCCAATGACACAAAAAATCCTTTCAAGAAAAACGTTCGCAATGTAAGCGCAAAAAATATGTTTAACGACATCACATTAGAAACCTCTAAAATTATCAATGTTTCTCTACTATATTATGCATGTATTACCCATATAAACCTTTCTCTAGAATCACTTTATCTACTAAAAAAAACCCCGCATAAAAATCCGCTGCGTAATTTAAAAGATCTGAGCATACATAGGGACATAGGGACAGACAGCGGGATGCGACTTAGTTTTATACTATGTAGTGATTATGTTAAGATACGAAAATGAAAATGTTTGTATATTTGTTAGAGGTGCATATAGGCATTATAATGTGTACATGTTTTGTGGCCCAGATTCATTGATGTAGGGTTTTAATACATCAATGCCCAGATTGTTTTTGTTATAAGCTAAGGGGGGGGGGGGTCCGGACCGCTAAAACCCCCATATATACGACCATGAATCAATCTTTTTTTAACCTACTCGAAAGAGATTATGCTATTCATCGTTTTTTTTTATGTTTGTTCAAAGATAATTATTTACCCCGTGGTTGGATTTAAATTATTATTTTTGCGTTGAATTTCGTTTAGCTTCGAAATGGACTCATTTCAATTTTATTGGTATAGCATCTTGGACTTCGAAGATGCAGCAGGGAACTTCTCAAAATAAAATATAATGAGAATCATTATTTTAAAACGCTTTTATTAGCTTCAGACATATGTATGTATGTATCTATGTAAAGGAAACTTGGATAATGATTTTGACCCTCTTCAAAACGTGGGATAAAATAGATATTTGGCATATTTATCAAGGACCGATGACAATTCAATATTTTAAACTAAAAACACGGTTATATAGATAACCCAACTAAAAAATTTATAAATAATAGTTTATTTATTTTTTTGTGATAAACCGACTTTTTATAAGATGGCGCTTTCGTTTATTTTTAGTTACCTCTGTTGGACTTTAGTAGAACAGAACTAAAAAACAAAAACAAATGATAGTTTAAAAAACCTAAAAAACACGTTTATAGAAAAACGAACTAAAAAATAGAAAATAAATTTAAATAAAGAAAATCGTAAATAAGAAAAATGAGTATTTTTTAAGTTCAATACATTACAAATTTAGACCAACCAGATGCACCGTCTGATCCCGGACTACAAATAATCGGAATGATCCCTTATTCTTCCCCAAGGACCGCTACTATCGCCGGTGTACGCGATATTATTAAATGTGTAGTAGTTTCTAGCTAGTGGCCAGTTGATGTGCTGCTTGCTGTAAAATTACATATTTCTAAGAAAAGCGCGCAATCAATATCGTATGCAACAGTAACCGCGGTCCGCAGCGCGGCGTGTCACGGTCGCGGCCGACACGGAATACGAACACTAGTGGAAGTGTTACTGCGCGCCACGCTCTCATCTCTCACTTATAAGTTATACGAACTTCATATGGTAACTTTTATAATTCAATAAATATCGTATAAATTGTGAATTTAAAGTTTAATAGGCGGCGGTCGGCAAATGTATGAAATACCTACCAACATTCCTGTGCGACTTTAGATAATCCACAAGAGATCTTGCACGAAGCAAGCATAAACCCCCCACCCCGTTTGGTGCTTACGTAATGCTTGACCGGCCCCATGACCAGGGCCTTGAAAGGTCCTAAAAAACGATGTGATGTTACGTCTACGCTTAGGAATGGAATAAAATTATTGTAAGACAAAAGTGTCACCTCCATTGCATTTGGCTCTGCGTCGGTGTGGGCCGCAGTGACGAGTGCGTTTTTACGCGACTGTTGGACGCGTTCCTAATCTATATCCAGGGCTATTAAACACCAATCCAGCGGATATCGGCTTCCGCGAGACGATCATGCACTTTAATATTTAATACTAATTTGTTTACCTCACCTTACGAGAATTATTTCGAGTGATATTTCATCCGTAAGAGTCCTGACCACAAGCTAAGAAGTGAAGTGTTCACTTACCAATAAAAACTACATAAAACAATAAAACAATTATAAAAACAACGTACAGGGTAAATACAAGTAAGAAATACTGAAAAGAAGGACAAAATATGTAAGCGATGGATCATGGAAGAAACAAACCCGCAAAGGCGAAACACAGAGCCTTGACATGTGCCAATCTCGAGGTGACAACACGGTTCTTTGGCATCCAGTATTTTAGAACAGAAATGACTGGATCGCTTTGCTACTGTATTTGCAGGCTCGGCGCCTACTATCAGGGAAGTGACCTAGTCCTCATCTTTCAGTTGCTGAAACATGTGGTTTGAACAAACATTTGTCTTGGTCCAAGGATAGAGCGGCGACCTCGTTCGCAGCTAGCTCCTCGCGCGCCCAAGACTGTCATGAGCTATGTACGACCAGCGCGCGACTTGCCAATCGTATTGTTACGCTGGCCTGAGGATCTTATGTCACAGCGCGAGAAATTATTACAATATAAATTCAGTCCTTCGGTGCGAGACAACTATATATGACTATAAGGATAAAAATGAATTAAAAGTAGGGAAACGAGAGAAAAGCTAATTAAATGTGAAGAATAAATTAAGCGTCACGTATTTAGCATGATAAAAAAGCAGCGATAGCCTAGTTGGGATTGCAAGGGACTGCCGAGACGAATGTCCGCAGGTTCAAAACCCAACGGCACACATCTCTGACTTTTCTAAAAAAAATATGTGTATAATCTTCTTTGTGAATTATCGCTCGCTTTAACGGTGAAGGAAAACATCGTGAGAAAACCTGCATACCTGAGAAGTTCTCTGAATTTCGATGGTAGGTATGTCTGAATTTTGATAAACCCTCTCAGTTGTAGAGGAGGCCCATGCTCAGCATTGGGCAGTTAAAATGGGGTCAAAATCATGTTCAAAGTTTCCGTTACATACATACGTCTGAAGCTAATAAAAGCGTGTTAAAAAGCAATAAATAAAAACTTTTTAACGCAATATGTAACCGAAGGGGCGGTTGCGGACGAAGGGGCGGTTGCGGACGAAGGGGCGGTTGCGGACGACAACTTAGACGTGAGTCGGAGGAAGCCCGCAGCCGTCCCTAATGAGCCGAAGATGGCAATATAAAAAAAAAAAAAATATGTAACCGACTTCAAAACCACTAGAAACCAAAAAAATCATTTAATTTTATATTTTGAGTCGGTGCCTAATTTAAATTAAACATTGTTTTCGTACATTTGTTAGTGTATTTGCTTAGTTTAGCAGACAATTTAAATTAGGCACCGACTCCAAATATACGTACATATATAAAGTTAAATTGTTTTTTGGTTTGTAGTGGTTTTGAAGTCGGTTTTGGAACGGAAAAATTTCTCACGAAAAGGTGAACGACACGTTTATATTGCCCTGTGAAACCAGCCAGTAACAATAAACAACTGGCCGTAAAAGTGACATTCGCAATTTAAATAAAAAAAGACAATTTAAATGCTTTTTAGAGTAGTTTTTTTTTCGTTAGTTGTATGTTAATTTTAATATCAATGCTTGCTTAGGTGATGATCGTGATTCGATGACATATCTATTGTGTACGTAGAAGTAAATGTTTTCATTGATTTGGTAACGTTTTAATGAAATATACAATTATTATTATAACTTAAAAGAAATAAAATTTTATTACAATATCTTCACTAATTAATCGAAAAGAACTTCGTTCCATCCGGGTGTCCCTTGACACCTCTGAAGTTTTTTTTTTTTTTTTTATTTGTCGAAATATCTGATTTTTTTTCCCGGCTCGGTTCTAAGGCTCAAGGTGTCACAGTACCGTAACCAACAACCAGTCACCACACCAACAGAGTCATATTATCTGAACTAACGTCTTTCACCCTGTAGGAGGTAGGCGCGGGCCGATGTGCGGAACTAGCGCACTAGCGACTAGACTCCACGAGTCACGACCTTACTCCTGCCTCATGATGGAACCTACAATGGCCCTGTCGACATGTCGCTTTCTAATGCCGGACTATTCGCGTATGTATTTTTAATTAAAAAATTCCCATACATTTTGATTGCTTCCTGGGGATCGTACCCTAATTCTCAATGATACAATTTATAATCATATTGTATTTTATAGCTTGAACACGTTACATACTCTTTCCTTTGTTGTTAAACATACGAATGGTTAAATAAATGTAGCATGTCTGTATGTTACAATTTTACAAAATCTAAAGAACTTTTACATTACACTTAAAATGTGTCACCAAGATTTATTATGAAACACAAACTACTGCATTTAAATCAATACACAAGTGCAATAGACCAGTTACTGGAGTAAAAACCGGCAAAATCGATGTTCACATTCACATCACTAATTCACACGCACATAAAGTTATATATTTTTTTAAATCGAATTCTAAATTTAAATCCCACTTCATAAGCGCCTCGCGCGTTGTATTCGATTGGTGGACGGCTAAAGTGTGACACTCTGTTGATTTACACCAAACAACAAATTTATGTGGCACAGGCTTTTTTGAACAGTTATTTATCACTGTATAATATTTATTTTATACGTGCCTAATATGTCATTATGATCTCTTAAATAGGTAAATTAAAATTATTTAATTCATTATGTGAATGTCACTTGAATATTTCACCTACGCTTACTACTGAATCGCATGGCAGCTCCATCAATAATAGCATATTTTATCCACTGTTAAATCATATTTGAAATGGCAATTTAATAATTTAATTTATAACGTGACATACTGGAGTGAAAATTATATTTTTATTCTAACAAAAAAAAAATCGTTCATTTCTATTTAAAAACACACATTTAGGAACAAAGTGTACAAATATTTAACAGCTTATTATGTCCAATCAAGATAACGCAAGCGGACTTTACTGTCACATGATCCCGGAGGTCACATTTCACACAAGTTTTAAAATTTGCGGAAAATAAATATACGTGAGGTCAATCCTCGGGGTAGAAACAGCTTCTATCAATTTTTTCGAATTCATATCGATCTCCTGATGTGATAGGACACAAGTTTTTCACCATATTATGACAACATAGTCGAGAAACCCATAATATATGGTATTTACTGGGGGTGCGTCTCAGTTTGAAGGACATTGTAGCCAGTGTAACTACTCAACATAATAAGACTTAACAGCTTATGTCTCAGGATGACGAGCGCAGTGGAATGCCACACAGTACTTTGTAACTCAAAGTGCTGAATTGGGATTATAGCAAAAGGCCGTAGAAAAATCACTTGATGATTAGTAATACTTTAGTGACGGCATTGAGGGCAAGAAGAAATGAACAACAAAGAAATGCGAGTTGGCACGTTAAGTCATTGAATACAATTCAGCAAAGGAAACATCAAACGGTTGAGAACGTTGAGTGGCGTTCACACTTCGGTTACAAGTTTACAACAGAGTTGAGGACGATTGCGGTTTAAACAGATGCGCTACAATACATGTCATATCACTAGGTGAACGTTGAATTACCAAATACTTACTGCACAGCTCTGCCCAAAGCTCTTCATCTTGAGCTATATGATGTTAAATTTAATATCGGCTCGCAATTTTACACTTGTTCCTACATTCCGGAAACCAGTTAGCAAACATACCTGATCTGTGCGCCTCCTCACTCCGCAAAGCCGGAAAATCCTGCTTCTTTGTTCGACCCATGACTAACTTCAGAGCAACCAAGTTAAATTGCAAGTAGAGTACCTTACTGAGATTCGTTATCAACGTACAAATTTCTAAATTGCCGATGCGATTTCAAAGACTAATGAAACAATATAAATATATGACAGGAGTGTCGATGCACACCGGCACAATTCGGGCGAAATCGAAGACATACTTAATAAAATTACTACAAGAGATTTACCAAGCCCGCAGCCGTCCCTAATGCGCCGAAGATGGCCTTTTAAAAAAAAAAAAAAAAAAAAAGAGATTTACCAAATAAAAGTGATACACGGTATGGCATTATCACGCGAATTATTGCTTGTATGCCGACCTTCTGGTTTTAAATTATAAAAATTTATTATTAAATTATAATTATAATTATATTAAATAATTTGAAAGTACAAATATCTAATATCTTACATTTGTTCTGTTAGATTTGGTCATAATTAAGTTATTCCATAAATGCTACCTGGTCGCACGAGTATTTATTAAATAAGATACAATAGCAGTCAAGTAAACTTTGTCTAAAGCTATGATTCCGCAGAACGCGGCAGACGGCAACAGCACGTGCCGCGACGGCAGACGGCACTAATAAGCAATATTAAATTGTATAAAACCGATTCCGCACACGTTCCCGTCTGCCGCGTCCTGCGGAATCACAGCTCAAGTTATTTGGGATGCTTGACATAAATAATTAATATTTAGTAATAAAGCTTAGGCCTAACACACGCGGGCCGGACCTCGGCAGAACGGCATTAATATTGATATTGACATCTCAGTTCTCACTGATTGCACGCGGTCCTGCTCCTCCTATCGTTCAGGGCCTGCCAGTTGTGTGAACTGATCTTTGATTATTTATATACCTACCTAGATAGAGTGACGCGCTGCAATGAAATTGAAACAAACAAGCAACTTTCAATTCACACTGCCACTCAAAATTATTTATTTATTTAAACTCTTTATTGTACATCAAAGCATAAAAGAAACATATACATAGGTATACAACACAGACTACATTTAAACAAGAAGTACCTACAAAGGGCGATCCTATCGCAGTCGGCAATTTCTTCCAGACAAACCTCCTAGACATTATTCTACAAGAAATTATTGCTATATCATGTAATTTATTAAACATCAAAATGAACACAATATTCAATAATAATTATTAACACGACTTAATTTTCAGATTTTAGCAGCTATTTGTAAGTAGAAGATAATAGTAATCATACCTTCACAAAATTAATGAAGATATAAAAAAGAGCTATAGGCATTGGACAGAAAAAAGAATACAGAGATCGAGGTTTGATTCTCGCGTTAAAATATGTTACACGAAAAAATTTGCTGTTGTATTCACAAATGGATGACACCGTAGACACAGTGGAATATATAAACAATATTAAACTATAACTATTGTCCCTATTTATAACTCGTAGAGCCACCACATCTTACTTGAACTAGTTTGAAAGCGCAGCCTGCACTACGGCGGTCGCTTCACGATGAGAAACCGCTTGAAACTCTTCAACATGTATTCGCAAGTCATACTGATGTCAAGTTATATTGATAATACTCTAATTAATCAAAACAGGGACATGCGTAAAGCGTATAGCACTGTCATTAAAATTGATACTAAGCATGCAAGGAGCTCACTCGTCACGTCATTGTCCGGAGTGCCAGGACAACTTCAATATATACCCTTACACTCAGCATAAGCTTGGATTACAGCTAAAATTTATGGACTTTAAGCTTTTCCTATAGGCATTATAATAATTATGTTGGGAGGAAAATTACCACAGCTACTCGTGGATGCACTAATTATGCATCTCAACACCCTTCAAGGTATATTGGAGTGAAGTTATGTTATGGATGAGTCTTGGTCGTGCTAAATCATCGTTCATTTAATGAATAAACTTTCGTAATTGCGCTTGCTGTCGAGTGGCGTCGAATGCATTGCACACCTGTAAAGCGACCTCATTCCCGGAGTCAAGAAACACAAAAATCCATAAAACTAACCGAAAATACGTCAACCTTCCTCCCGTAGCGCCTCCGCCGCTAACAGGTGGCAAAACACTGCATCGCAGATACGTCTAGTTTACACTTACAATAGCAATATCTGCAATCTTGTCTCTTACCAACATTCTTGTCTCTTAGCAACATGACTCTAAACGCTTGAAACATACAAACAACCCCTAGCAGCATGAACGGAAAACCGCTACCAAGCTACATAACATAAACTTTACCAACACAACTGCACGGGCTTCACACATTTTCACTTTCACATAAATGCAAAATGTTCACTTAAAACATCCGAGAAAAATGAAATAAAACAAATTATAAATAGAAGCTGATTCCGCACTGATGTAGCGCGCCGCAGTGGCCGCTGCATAGCATTGATTGGTCAGCGAGGCAGCTCTCGCCAGCGCCAGCCTCCAGCCGCCTCGGCCTCTCACACAACTAGTTCCAATTATGAATAGGGGACTGGGGAGCTGTTCCCGCGCGACTGCTCGCGAGACTAGTCACACTACCCGTCGGGCTTGACGACACTTCTTCAAATGACGTGAGAGTAAAAACTAAACACTTTTGAGATACAAATAAAAAAAAATAAGCTTACACCTGTAGCCGCGAAGATGTAAGCAGAGATGCATCAATGAGCCAAAATTCAACAAGCTAATTTAAGTAACTTTACGTATGATTTACCGCACGACTTAGCTTACGCTTCCTACTCACTCGTACTCTACATAGATACATCTAGAGCATAATTCGACAATGTTATTGTATCTGTTTATCAATATAAGAACAAGCCTCCAATTGCCCTACCTAACAATATAATGTAGGTGAGAACGTCATCGATCTCTTAACAAAGTACGACGTGAAACTTATAGGGCTCAGACTACCCTCGCAGCACGTCCAAAAACCACGGGAAAACGTCATACAGGGTGAAGCCGGCTTAACTGTGCGACCAGTCTGAGCTAGCGATTAACAACTTTATTAAAACGTAGAGCTCCGTTACACACATTCGCCGGTCGCGTGGTTGAGAAAGTTGCAAAACGCGTCACGTGAAAACCCCTTCCTTAACTAGTCTTATATTATCCACAATTACATATCTAGACACGCGGCAGCGTGTCAAGCCAAGTTCAAGCAAAGGAACTGGCTAGCCAGCGCCAAGTGTAATATTACACCAGCGACTAGGGCCGTGGCGAAATTCTTTAGATGCCCCCGGACCACAAGGCATGGACTGGGTTATATAGTCCATGCCTTGTGGTCCGGGGGCATCTAAAGAATTTCGCCACGGTATCCCCTGCCTGTCGTAAGAGGCGACTAAATGGGGTAAGCGAGAGTCGCAGGGCGAGCAGTGGGGGTCTGCTCGCTCAACTACTCCAATGTAAGCGACAATGAGGTGGATGATAATGCGGGTTGTCGGTCTCCTGCAGTCATAGACGCAAAGGTGATTTAGAGTTCGGAGGCTTCTCAGCCTCCTCATTTAGAGAAGGGCCGCAATGCGACAATGCGACAAACTCTCTTTCCGTAACCATTATGATTATATCATCAAGAGGAGTTCACAGATACTTGGGTTCGTAGCCCGCATAACTAAGGAGTTTAAAAATCCTCATAGTCTGATTTATTTGTTCAACACTTTAGTTAGAACTATTTTGGAGTATGGCGCAGTCATTTGGTCTCCATTTTACCATATACATATTAACAGGATTGAAAAACTTCAAAAAACTTGCCTTAAGATAGTCTGTTCGAGATACAACTTGCATCGGGAATTGAAAACTTATGAGGACCGGCTAAAGCACTTTCACGTACTCTCCTTGGAATCTAGACGCATCGTAAGTGATTTTGTGTACCTATACAAAATCATACATTTTTTGATAGATTCTCCTGCTCTACTGTCTCTTTTGAACTTTAATACAAATTATAGAACCCGTAAACCTAATGTATTCTCCCTTAATATATTTCGCAACAACACTTCCTATTTTAATCCTATTGTCCGTATGTGTCGCCAATATAACGCGTTATCTATTCAAAACCCCGCCGTAGATATATTTCATAATAACAATATAATTACATATAAAAAACTGATCCGCAATTTCCTCAATGACTCCGTTAAATTAAATTAAGTTAAATTATGTTTAGCAGATTAAGTTAAGATTTAGTAAATTTTTGTATACTATTTATAGAATAACATTATATTTGTAGTAATTTTTCAGTAGTTATTAGCACCTTATTGTTTTTTCTTTTCTTCCTTTATAATAAAATTATTAATAACACTCGCACTTGTATGTATAAGTTTATTGTGAAACACAAGTTTTGGGTTATAATTATGGTAAAAAAACCTCATTTGTAGCATTAATTATATATTATGATTGTAACCTGTTTTGTGTGTAAATAAAATAAAAATAAAAATAAAATGCGGCATCGCGCAGGGGCGGTTCCGTGCAGCTATCTTTGTGCAACAAGATACCCCGGGGCCGTCCCGTAGGCGCCGAAGTAGACCACCGCGGGTTTTGGTTGGTATGCCAGTGTAGGGTGTACATAGTGTTAGGGACTCGGTCCAATGCTCACTCGGATGAAGCTATACTCCCGAGTGTCGACATTGGGCCGTAAGACTGTGTGAAACCAACATAACCGTTCCACTCACCCCCCAGTGGTGGTAGCGATAACGCGTTTTTCCCCGCGATAAAAAAAAAAAAAAAAAGGGGTTATATAGTCGCTGTATTACACGAACCACTTGGTGCCACTTTTCACCCTTCTATAACTCAAAACCTATTTAACGTAAACATATAAAACTACGTTTGTTTAATTATATCCATAAGGACATCTAGAAGCCCAAATTTTATGAAGCTAGCTCAAACAGTTATAAAGATATGAAGGTCAAAAAGTCGTAAATTTTAGTACTGATTGACATAATATAGTACCTAAACCTAACCTACTTCCAGATGACCTAGAAGGATGAAATTTGGAAACCAGCTCAGTAATTGTGTGTAAACGTAGGAAAAAATCTAAAAATTAAAAAAGTTAAAAAATAGGGGGGGTACCCATACAAAGAAATATATTTTTAATGATAGCTTTGGAACTGTTACAAGTAATTATTTGAAACTATCCCAATACATGTATTATTATATTTGCTATATATAACAGAAAAATAAAAATAAAGTTAAGTCCAAAAATTTTTGGGTCCCCATACAAAAAACTTGTAATACGCGCTTAACAACTGACCAACGTTGTGTCGTCGCGCGGCACCACATAACTCAATACCTGCCTAGTTTTCTTTACAAAAAGTAATGATATCCCACCAAAAGCATAAATGTAAAAAAGGAGAGCCAAGTTCAACACAAAAATTATGCTTGGCTGTGGGCTTCGCCTCAAAAAGAATGGAGATCTAAATGAGTGCCAAGTTCTATGCAAAATCCAAATATGTATTTTTAGGAACAAAATAACATTATGAACAAGTATTTTGCTTTATTGGAAACCTATAACAATTGATGTTATTTAAAAATGTGAGATCTTAAAGTAGGTTAGATTTGACTTAGCCAGTTTTCAGAATTAAAAAAATTTTACACATATTATGTTGAATAACTTTATAAATGACATGGCAATTGAAATTTCTGTGACATCCACCGTACTCCTCGGACTTTGCTCCAACACATTACCATTTTTTGCATGATTTGTATAACTTTTTACAAGGAAAAAGTTCAACTCAAAAATATTGACTTTGTATTCCCCTCATACAAAACGCCAATTTCATATGTAAGGACCTAACTAGATAACTAGGTGATAATTGTTGATTCCTATTTTCTATTTTCCCAGCTATTTACCCACTCAGGTATAATGTAGCTTCCTATTAGTGAAAGAATTATCAAAATTGTTTTCATAATAACATTCTCAAGTTGAGAACTTTTTTAATTAGCTACAGCCTACATCTATAGGTATCACAACATCTATGAGAGGAGCATGTATTCCATATCCATGGAAGGGAAACATAAAATGTGGCCAAAGAACACCTTTTCATGAATAAATCTCTTGTTCACATGTCAATTCCACTGAAAATAATGGAGATTATACTTAACAGTGGGTATGTATTTGTTTTAGTTATTTTTTTCAGTCCCCATGTAAGCTACTTATCTCAATAGAAAAAAAATCACCTATACTTTGTCAAATATACCTATATAATAATTTAACCCGTCAAGCTCCACTTATATATATAGATGTATGTGGAAACCCTATATACTCGAATGCCGGTGTCCGTCGTGGAGCTTGATGAGTCAATATAATATTATTGCTGCAATCCATACCATTAAATCCCATGTTTTGAGTTAATTGGTTTTTTACTCTTAGACCAAAATTATTCCAAAAACAATAATATCTTATTGAGGTATGAACTGGGCCCAACAATACAATATTTAAGAACTATCATGGAAAATGGTGTAGAAGATAAACTTTGTATCAACTGCCTACACTTATTTGATTTCAACTTTTGATGAGCAATAATTATCAATCTTATAATCCATCGTCCAACACCAATTCATTGAGATCAAAACTTTAAATGGGTATAGTTTTTCTTTTATACATAACAAATAAAGAACTTTTAAAAATTATAGTCATAACAATTTAAGATAATTACCAACATAAGTAGTTATTATTATTATTTTTAATTCATTATATTACTGCTACAAAAAAGTATTTTTGAGTACCATTACACGATGCGTTAAAGAAAAGCTTACGTAAATAAATAGTATATTAGTACTGACCGGTGTAGGAGGTGGAGCTGTAGGAGTCGGCGGACGAGGCGGACAGCGACCTGCTGCGGTAACGCGCGGACTTCTTCAGCGCTCCGGACTTGCCACGCTGCCCCTCGAACTTGGCCGCGCCTACCTCGCTGTTCCCGCCTCGCACCTGGCCCGGGTCCGTCACAGGACTGTCGCTCGGCACATTCGCATTCGCCACACTTTCTTTCCTGTTCTGATTCGTCTCTCCGTGCCCCTCCGACATGTCGATTGCGGTTTTATTTTTTTTTAAATAATGGGAAACAAATAAAATAATATGGATTTAATAATAAAAATATTAAATAGCCGCACTTGCGTTTATTTTAAATTAACACCGCAACACTACACTGCGCATAAAAAATAAGATATTGTAAATATTATGTTAATGGTTCATCATCTTTATATCCATAAATAACGATACAATTAAATAATACTGCTGAAAAACACCATTTAATTATCATCCGCCTGAGCTGAGTATTAATCCCCTTACCCTTCACCCCTGAAACTGAAATGTCATTTTTTCGATCGGCTTTTTGTTAGTGATTGCAAGCGTCATTTTACGAAACTACGGTAAAAAAATAATCGATTATATCTTATTTTATCGGATAATATATTTAATAATATATGAAATTGACTGTAAACTTAGTCACTTTGTAATTATGAATATACCTGATATTATCACGAGAAAATATATTTTCTTTAAAAAAAATCAAGTTCTTTCTATCGTGGGTTTTTTTTATTGCGTTTGGTAATTTTATATTTTACTCTTTGATTCTTAGCGACTATTTTTGTGTGCGATACCAAAATTTATATGATTACTATATTATGCTAATAAATAATGTTTGTTAAAGACCATAATACTCTAGCAGTAAAATCCTATTGTTGAATATGAATTCCATAAGAAGAATTCTCTATTAGAACTGTTTTACACAATTTCTATAATTTTACTACAAACTACAGTATTAACAAATACCGTAAACGAGAATAATCGGTACCACAAGCTATTTAATCGATTACTTTAACGAACTTTTTGTAGGCATGCAATCACTAGACCAATATGGAAGTGAAACGTATTGACAAGTGGTGCACGACTAAACAATTTAGCAAATAAATAACTCTAAAAATCTTTCAAACATTACATTTGGTGAGTATCAATACACATAATTTCGTTAAAAATGTAACTCGTATCTGGCTTTTTGTAAATGGAAGAAATTTACATTCAAGTGATCAAAAAGAACCTCATTGGGTTTCATCGATGCGTTTACCGGTAGACGAGGATATTATTTTACCTTTTTTCAAGTTTATAAATATTTAAATTTGCTTTCGAGCACATCGTAAATAAATCATGAAAGCACCACTTGAATGTTTTCATTTATGTCTTTTCACAAAAGGTGTGATAAATAAAACGGTTTGTCGTTCTGTCAGCAACGCTATGTGCGTCGAATGTTTGTTTTTGTCAAAAATATTGTGTTCTACATGGTTACTGTTGTGTAAATGTTTGTCTCAACGGGATATCATGTATTTGCGCGTCACGTTGTGTACATTGAGTGATAATACGTACATTATTTACGTGTGACAAGCCCTGTCCAGGCTGAGCGGCTACTACGTGTTTTCGAATATGAATCTCGCCAGTGAAACGTATGTGTTTCGCGCGGTTTTACATTTGGACATGTGCCTATACTTGTATCATATTATATAAATATTTATCTTTGTTGGAACATATTAGTGTGGGAAGGTTAGAAATCGTAATTGCCTTGTAATGAACATTCTAACAGTTCAAGTATCACTGTTTGATGGTAGTCTTCTTTAAACAATCATGTAAATTCTATATTCTTGTAACATTTTTAATAGGTTATAAAAAATATATATGAGATATAATTGTTAACTTGAAAGTGGTGCTGCAAGCATAGCAAAGTGTTTGAAGCACTGACCTCCTTATTTATAAACCTTATAGACAACAGTAATAACAAATGTGTGGCTTTATTGCTCATTCTAAACTCATACAACCAAAGACAACAAGTCAATAACTTTCAGTAGTCTACGAGTTCACTATCAACTAACAATATACAAATTATTATCAAACATCACAATTTCATACTGGTTGGTTATGATAGCTTAACAAACAACTCATGAGTGACAAGTCCTTGTTGTAAATAATTGTATTTTTTTTATAGTTACAATATCTTGTGATGTGTAGATGATAAAATGTGGAAATAAAACATGTACAAAGCTATCTAAAGCACACCTGCATGATTAATTTCATGTAACATCTTAAAACAAAGACACATCCTGCTGGCTATGTAAGCTTAGATCTTTAAAACTACACAACAGGTTTTGATGCATTTTTCTTTAATAGAATGAGTGATTCAAGAGTAAGGTTTATATGTCTAATACATGCATAATATAGTAGAGAAATAATTTATATTTTCTATTGTGACTGCGAGTACCTTTCTGACAAAAGTCAGGGATCTTCTTATACTGGGCAGTAAGGCAGTTTGTACCAGTATCGATGAACATCCATATTGCAAGATCTCTCATTCTGTAACAGTTTATTCTTGGCTGGTTCTTGCAATTATTATAATGGATATTGTTAAAAATGTATAGTTTGTATATTAAGTGACTTTAATACGGAAAATCCCTTTAATGTGGCCGAAGCCTTGGGCAAAAGCTAGTAAAAATTAAAGGTCACGCCTGTGTCTAAAGGGCAGAGGTAAAATAATGAACTTGTAGTTTTTCAAGCATATTTTCTATCCTAATATATGCTAGGAGACCAGCACATTATAATGTCGACCCCAAACATCCATAATGAGCAATAACCATATTATTGTAAATGTACATTGCTATATCCTGAGTATACCACCACTAGAGCAACAAGCCTCTCATATAACATAGCATATAATTCAAATCATATGAATCATTGGTTATTAAAGATGCATAGAAAGCAGGAAAACACTTTTGACACAGATTCAGGTTCCGAGTGAACTGTTGTCACTGATGACTCATTTGTTGACCTTAAAATAGATAACACTTCTGAATGTGATTTGAGCTCAATATATATCATATTTTAACCTATATTTTTTTAGTTTGTTGCAGAAACATGTATGTAATATAATAATTTACAAATTAGTACACAGGTCACACAACATATTTTATACCAAACACTAAGACACTTGTACATTTTCTTTGAGGTACATGAAATGAATAACAACTTTAAATTATAACATTTAAATCTATCAGTGGGAATCCCACATTTTTAGAATCATATTCTGCAGAGTTCTGTTAGAATACTTGGATTCAGAAACCAGGACAGAGCCATTAAACTTATGAACATAGTGTTGTAAAGCCTGTCTATAACATCTAAATGAGATATTGCAATAATGATATAAGCACACCCATTCTATTAAAAGCAGATTGCACCACATATTAACACAGAAAAACTTAAAACTACTATTTGTACTGAAATAACCACAGAAGAAAATATGTTGAACACAACATTACGGCATACTAAAACACTATTTATATTATGAAGATTATAGTGCATTGAAATAGATAACACAATTATTATATGCAAGTGTATTATGAGGAACTTGTCAGTTAAGACATGTTGAGGAGTGTAAAAATGAACAAGCAAAGTTTGTTTCCTGTTTGGTGGTTGTTGTCTACAATGTTGTGTCATGTGTGTAACAGGTGCGTGAGAATGTCGACGCAAGGCCGCGGTCGTGGCTACACGGGGCGGCACCACCTGCGCGAGCCGCGGCCCGGCGACCCCGACCTGGCCGAGGAGCTGGAGGCGGCGCGCACGCTCGCCGAGCTCAGCCCGCGCTCCACAGGTACGCCGTACGAGACATCACATACTACCTCACCACACACCACACAGCCGCGACCCCGTTAGCCCCTCTTTGTATCATTATACTATGGAAAACTTATCTGTATGCCAAAAAAACATGACACAACTCCGTTCAGTTTTATTGGAATTGGTTGAAATACAAACACGTGCCTGACGTATTGTTTTTTAGATCAATCATAAACATCGAAATTAAAAGAAATCGTGGAGACATTCTAAGCACACTGATAATTTTAGTAGTACTTACTTTTCGTACTGAATAAGTGTAACTGCTTTTCGCATCATCATTTACTGTTACTGTTGGTAGGTCTCTCATATTTAAGAGTCCGTCTGGGTGTGTACCACCGCAATGTCTATTTCTACCGCCAAGCAGCAGTGTGCATGCAGTGTTATGTTTCGGTTCGAAGGACATTGTAGCCAGTGTAGCTACTGGACATAATGAGAATCAACATCTTTGTCTCAGGATGACGAGCGAAGTGGAATGCCACACAGTAATTTAAATGGTGTTGCTACTGTTTATGAGTGAACGTATCGCTTACCATTAGGCGAACGGCATGCTTGTCTCGTCATGCAATAAAATAAAATAAATTGCATCATTTGAAAAGGCTTTGAAGTACGAAATGAAACATACATTTAATAAATGAATCGATTCTATTCGACCTTTTAAATTAAAGCAACTGTACTAAAACAAAGAACCGTTGACGATATCCCAAAGGAGTAAGTGTAATTGTTAATGTCGTTGTACTTAACATCTTCATTGATTCACACTAATATCTACATTATACAATTGAAATAGAGTTTAATATTATGTAGAACAATCAACCCTACGACTCCTAAGAAATTAATGTTCACGACTAGCAACCGCTACCGGCTGGCACGACGCACGTGATCTCGACGCCTTAGTGACGGAGTCGTGACCGTTACCTTAGGCGGCGCGGCGGTGGTTGAGCTCACGAACCTTATCCGGCAACTACTGTGAGCGCCAAATATGAGCCCTGATTCATGAAATATACAATATGACGTATCCCAAAACATGAGAAATTATAATAATAAAACTGCACATGCAAAGTATTCTTCAAGATCAAGAGCTCAAATTTGTCATGAATAGGGAAGTTCGAGGTGACCTCACGCTGCAGCTATACGAGTTAGTGTGTCGTCACAACCTCGTCTGAGTACGTTGCACGATATGCAGGTGAGGTGGTGTTGGTTTCGGAACATTTTGGTAGGATTATTGCAAACAATATTATACCTACTCGATTATTTTATCAAGGGCAAAGAGCCTACACTGAACTTGATAGAAAGACTTGTGAATGTCAATTGAAATCTCGCCCCTCGAGACATTGCATCTCTTAACATTCGCCAGAATTATGCCGGCCTGCTTTATATAGTAACACCTGCTACCGCCGGAACGATATTCGTTGGAACAAAACACCATGGGGGCTTTTGTGTGTACGAAATACCGTGTTGGCTAACCAGCCGGCTAGGTACCAATATAAATATCTACTTGGTTATAGGAACGTCTCTTTCGACAGCAACTTAAAATAAAACTCTCGTACATTGTATCCAAAGTTATTCGTACTTAAATCAACAAATTCGACTGCTTCGGTGGCGTAGTTGTATTACAGTACGACTGTAAAGCTGAGGTCTCGGGTTCGATCCCCGGGTCGAGCAAAGTGATATTGAGTTTTTCTATTCAGTATCAGCCCGGAGTCTGGAATTTGTGCTCGATATGGCGATAGGCTCGCCCCCTATCACATCATGGGACGGAATAACGGCGAAAAGTGGGTGCACTAGTTGCGCCTCTGCCTACCCCTTCGGGGATAACAGGCGTGAGTGTATATATATATGTATATGTATGTAAATCAACAAATGTATGTGAATCTGCCGAAAATGTAAGTTAACATTTACTTTTGCGGATACTGCGCCCAGTGTAAAGTAACAATTAGTGATGAACAAGGAAGTCACGTGTTGACGTCACGTGCCCGTCTCAGCGCGTCGCGGTGGCCAGTGACGTCACTTCGGATCGGAACCAGACTACCGGAGCCGCGGGGCGTGCGTAGATCTAACTTCGGTTTCTCTTAATTTGTTCGAGTTTGCAAGGCATCTCAGGGAGAAGACTTTCAAGTTCCAGTAAAACTTGCGACACATTTTGCTTACGCAATACTCATGTACCGAATTTTTAATGAAGTTTATTGGCATCTACGAAATTAATATTTAGTATCTTAAGGTAATTGACCATGCATAATATTATGCACTATTTAGTATTTTCAAATTTAGTTGTAATACTAAATTTTACGAATGTTCTTAACACCTGTGCTTCGGTTTTACTATCACGATGGCACGTCAGTCACTGTCTGTATCCCCCTCTGAATCAGTCCACCGGATCGCGTTAAGAGCCTATGTCAGGAACTTTAAGGACTTTCAAATTCAAATTTCTCGTAAACTACTAAGATCAGAAGTTAGATTTTTGGATATGTGTAAATTGAACGTATAACTCAATAATATGTCAAAGCCAAAACACAATTGCTATAAATTTTCTCGATCGAAAAAGAATTCAAAGTTACCTCTGATATTTTCTTTAAACACGCTTTATCTCTAAATGGTGGAATATGTACATTCGTAACTTTATTTAAATACAATACAACAATTTTTTCAAAGTTTTATCAATACACAATTAAAACGAATTAAATAGTATAATCACAATTAAAAGAAAATTGTTTTGGCGCTTACGCCATTTCATTTCGGCATACGCGTGCGCCTTCCGTCACTTTCTCTCATCCGCGACGTCCAAATACGCCATCGCTGTTATGGGAGTGGCCCGTGCCGGCTTCAGTCGTCCGGAATCTTTACTGACGACGGACGTGCGCTCGAAATTTTCGGACGCCTTCAAAGTTCGAATTGGCCGTCTAGTGTAGGGATTGGTCCGCGCTACCGCGCGGCAAATTTGAAGGTGCCCTGGAAATTCTGTTTTATAGTGTATCCAGCTCACGTCCGTGTATCAATATAAAATTATAGGCTCTATTAGGTCTATAAGATAGGCAGCAAGCGTAATTATTACATCCTTTCACCTTTGTAAATTGTTTTTAGTCGGAGACCTGCTTTAGTTATATTTAGTGATCGGTACGCTGAGGTGCCGGGTTCGAATCCCTGATTGAAAAACAATAGTCACTGCTTTTTTTTTTGTTATTTATTCTGCCTCAGTGGTGTAGTTGTATTACGTTATGACTGCAATGCTGAGGTCTCGGGTTCGATCCCCGAGTCGGGCAGAGTGATATTGGATTTTTTTCTTTTCAGCCCGAAGTCTGGATTTTGAGCCCGAAATGGTGATAGGCTCGCCCCCTATCACATCATAGGACGGAATACGCACGACGGAAAGTGAGTGCACTAGTTGCGCCTCTGCCTACCCCTTCGGGGATAAAAGACGTGAGAGTATATGTATGTATTATTTATATTGGGTAATTCATAGCTAGGGACGCCCTGGAATGCCGGCCCAATTTTGCGTAAATGACGCTTGCGTGCCGCTCATACATTTAAAAAATTCGTATTTTGCATGTAAAGGCTGTTCAAATTTTTACACCATAAAATTATTTTAGTATGATTTTTTGTAGTACTCATTTATTTATACATTATGAATCAATAATAACTAAAATGTTAAGAGCCAATGTTAGAATTGGTATACACGGCGGCCATTTTGAATTTCTTTGTTTTAAGGCCAATCGATCTCAAAATCGATATCTGGGCAGGCCTTTAGGTATAAAAGACGGATCCATTGTTAGACTTGAAAAAAGTGGCCGCCATTTTGAATTTCCTTGTTATAAGGCTAATCGACCTCAAAATCGACATCTGTGCAGGCCTTTAAGTACAAAAGACGGATCCAATTTTAGAATTGAAAAAAGTGGCCGCCATTTTGAATTTCTTTGTTTTAAGGCCAATCGAACTCAAAATCGAAATCTTGGCAAGCCTGTAGGTAAAAAAGACGGATCCAATGTTAGAATTAAAAAAAGTGACCGCCATTTTGAATTCCTTTGTTTTAAGGCCATTCGACCTCAAAATCGATATCTGGGCAGGCCTTTAGGTATAAAAGACGGATCCAATGTTAGACTTGAAAAAAGTGGCCGCCATTTTGAATTTCGTTGTTTTAAGGCTAATCGACCTCAAAATCTATATCTGGGCAAGCCTGTAGGTACAAAAGACGGATCCAATGTTAGAATTGAAAAAAGTGACCGCCATTTTGAATTTCTTTGTTTTAAGACCAATCGACCTCAAAATCGATATCTGGGCAGGCCTTTAGGTATAAAAGACGGATCTAATGTTAGACCTGAAAAAAGTGGCCGCCATTTTGAATTTCCTTGTTTTAAGGCTTATCGACCTCAAAATCTATATCTGGGCAGGCCTTTAGGTATAAAAGACGGATCTAATGTTAGACCTGAAAAAAGTGGCCGCCATTTTGAATTTCCTTGTTTTAAGGCTTATCGACCTCAAAATCTATATCTGGGCAAGCCTGTAGGTACAAAAGACGGATCCAATGTTAGAATTGAAAAAAATGACCGCCATTTTGAATTCCTTTGTTTTAAGGCCATTCGATCTCAAAATCGACATCTGGGCAGGCCTGTAGGTACAAAAGACGGATCCAATGTCAGATCTGAAAAAATTGGCCGCCATTTTGAATTTCTTTATTTTAAGGCCAATTGACCTCAAAATCGGTATCTGAGTACCACTTTAGTTACTAAAGGCAGATCCACCGTCAGAACTGAAAAAAGTGGCCGCCATTTTGAATTTCTTTGTTTTAAGGTTAATCGACCGCAAAATCGATATCTGGGTGTAACATTATTAACAAAAGAGTGATCCAATGTCAGAATTGAAAAAAGTAGCCACCATTTTGAAGTTTTTTGTATTAAGGCCAATCGAACTCAAAATCGATATCTGGGCATTGTTTTGTGCACAAAAGGCAGATGTAATGTTAGAATTTTAAATAAAGGCCGCCATTTAGATTTATTTTTCTTTAAAGGCTATTGGCTTTAAAATCAAAATCCGCTAGACATGACTGGCCACAAACTCTAATAGGTATAAAGGAGACGGCCTAAATTGGGCTTGACCTTACACTTTTGAAGCATGTATCAATATTCTTCTATTTTTATGTCTTCCATTTAAAAATATCCCACCAAAAACATAAATGTAAAAAAGGATAGCCAAGTTCAATACCAAAATTATGCTTAGCTGTGGGCTTCGCCGCAAAAAGAATGGAGATCTAAATGTGTGCCAAGTTTTATGCAAAATCTAAATATGTATTTATAGGAACAAAATAACATTATGAACAAGTATTAAATTCTATTTGTTTGCTTTATTGAATACCTATAATAGTTGCTGGTATTTACAAATGTGATATATTTTACATTTATGTTTTTGGTGGGATATCATTACTTTTTGTAAAGACAACTAGGTAGGTATTGAGTTGTGTGGTGCCGCGCGCCGCCGACGACACACCGTTGGCCGGCTGTTTAGCGCGTATTACAAGTGTTTTTTATGGGGACACCACAAATGTTTTGGCTTAACTTTATCTTTATATTTCTGTTATAAAGCAAATATAATAAAACATACCTATATTGGGATTGTTTCAAATATTTGCTTGTAACGGTTCCAACGCTACCATTAAAAATATTTTTTTTTTTATGTGGACCCCTGTATTTTTAACTTTTTTTATTTTTAGATTTTTTCTTACGCTTACACATAATTACCGAGCTGGATTCCAAATTTCATCCTTCTAGGTCATCTGGAAGTAGGTTAGGTTTAGATACTATAAGTCTGTCAGTCAGTACAAAAATTTACGATTTTGACCTTCATATCTTTATAACCGTTTGAGCTAGCTTCATGAAATTTGGGCTTCTAGATGTCCTTATAGATATAATTAAACTCACACAGTTTTATGTGTTTACTTTAAATAGGTTTTGAGTTATAGAAAGGTGAAAAGTGGCACCAAGTGGTTCGTGTAATATTACACACGGCGCTGGCACCAACTTAGAGCGTTGGTTACATACTCAAAGAATACCAAGCATGTATAACAAGAATAATATTGACATAATAGTATTAATAATTCTTTGGGGGAGACCTATGTGCAATAGTAGCCTTTTAAAGGCTGAAAAAGAATAAGAATTAAAAACTATAGGTATTTTAGAAATTAAACTAAAAAGACATTTTCACTTTTTGGGATATCGATATTATTTAATTTTACTGGCAACTTTGTTCAGCGCTCCCGACGTAATGTCAAATTGAAATACATTATTGACTCACTAACACTCTAGCTTCACACCTCGCGTCGTGGCTCGTATTGTGTTCGGCGTACCACTCGCGCGAGAGTGTAAATGAGCCATTATATATTTATATCAGTCCTCGTCGACTCCATGTGATATTTTCAATTCTGGTTATTGTCTAAGCTAGCTCTGTTCACTATTCAATAGGGGCAATCCAATGGGCAATGGTTAGGTACTGTGAACATCTTATGTCATCAGGTAAAAAAAAGTTATTCACCGAAAAATGATTTAGAAGCTCTACTCTAGAGCGGTTCTTTCTTTACTCCCATTGGACAGACAGATTTTTCTTTCTCATTTGGAAATAGTTCTAATATAACTATAAAATAATGCATAAATTATCTCTGTAACACTAAGCCCAAAGTTCTATGAAGTTTTTCCCGTCTCCTTTTAAAATATGGCCATCATTATTTTTCATTCAGTTCAATAAGGATATCGGAGCTTTGTTATATTGCAAAACAAAAACAAATGCCTTAGAATTGAAGAAGTAGCTGTTGCAGTAAACATCAGTCTATTCTTCTGTACAAAATATCAAAAATATTTAAAAAATTGTAAGTAATTAACATTTCAAATTTTCTATAAGCATAAGTACCCGCGTAGTAAGAATGACCTTGCTATATTTTTCTTACCCCACATTACATACAGTTCAAATTAAAAATTATAAAAATGATCTAGATAGGTAGCGGCCGCCTTCAACATTTGTAACATTTATATCCTATATAGTGACTATTCAACCATAATAATGTAATCAATCTTCATATCAAGCTATGTAATTTTATTGCATTGCATAAATTTCGAACATCCTTTACATACAAAATTCGATTTTTAAATTGCATGGTGGCACTAGAGTGAAGCATCATTTACGTAAAATAGACCTGACATTCCAGGGAAGAAGTTTCATCGTGAATGACTTGTCGAAGTCATTCACGATGTTGTCGAAGTTGTATTACGTGCCCGGTACGGCCTCCACGCTCAGGTCTCGGGTTCGAATCCCGCGTCGGGCAAATACTATTTTTTCTGTCCAGTATCAGCTCGGTCTGTTGAATTGGGCCCGGTATGTGGCAATAAGCTCGTCTGCTATTTGATAAGACCTAAAATAGCTAACGAAATGTGAGGAGAAAAGGTGTGATGCTATGTTTGACTGCCTCCAAGGCGTAGTTGCACACACGATACGCCTATTGTGCTGAGGTCCCGGGTTCGAATCCCGAGTCGGGCCGAAAAATAGTGACGCTATTTATTGTATTATTATTTATTTTATGTCCACCAAAGTTAGGAAAGTCCACAAGAATAAATCAAAACAAAGCAAGTTATAATTTAAAACATATTATAGAAGTTTCATACTGCTTTGCTTTTTACCTACATACAGACCTACGTAGGGGTAAGACTCGAACCTACCACCACACCAAATTTTATCTTGTCAACAAAAGTCAACTATAAGTGAATAATACTTTCGATGAGTTTAGATAACTTACAATGTCATTTTACATAATGTTCAAGTAATTAGGTAGATAATAGTGACATAATAATGGTTCTATAAACGAATTAAAATAAATTCTATGTTTTATAAGTTATAAATTTATTAGAAATTATAATAACTATAATATTTACAACACAGACATGCATTTGCAATGACGATCTTTTCGCGGGCTTGAGTGCAACGACCTGTCGCAACGACGCGATGCGACGAGGGCCGAGGCGCGCGATCTATCTCAGCGGGGCCGTGCGGCGCCTCGCATTTGAAATACGCTAAGTCACGCCCATCACGATTCCATATGTTATTTTTTTTTTTTTTTTTTTTTTTTTTTTTTTCATTTATTTAGGCATCAAACAGTCATATTTTTACAAACTTAATTATATAAACAATCAACAACTTAATAAAATAGACCTACAGTGCCGAATAATTAACATCTTAAATTTAGTATTATTTCATATGGATCTTTACATAGTCGAGAAAGGTATCAATAGATTGAGTGTGTGAGGTACATAGGCGAATTATATTTATTACAATATCTTATTTATTAAGTAGGAAAAACTAAGCCAGTAGTCATCGCTTGTTGTAATTTTAATTTTAAGCCTTTAAGGGTTATATTAAAAATGTCTATGTTAGAAAACTCATTGTTATATGTGCTGGTGGAACGATGTAAAAAGGTGTTTAGAGTGTATGTTTTATGAAATCGTGGAGGAACAAATAGTGGCAATGAGCGCGAGGAGCGTATAGGAAGACGAGCACCTGCTATAAAAGATATCTTGGCAAGAAGTGTCGAGGAATCGATTAACGAATTTAAAATTTTGAACAGAAAAATTATATCGAACATTTTACGCCTATTGTAAAGGCTTAGAATTTTATGTCTATGCAGAGCATCATCGTATGATTCATCTATACCGTTAACGCGATAGTTAAGTGACTTCAAAAATTTCTTTTGTACTTTTTCGATTCTATTTATGTGTTTTTTATAGCAAGGACTCCAAACGGTGCTACAGAAATCTAGAATTGATCTGACAAAAGAGAAATAAAGAACTTTGAGGGTAATTGCAGTTTTAAACGGCTTACTAATTCTGAGAATGAAACCTAAACTACGAAATGCGGTAGCTACTATATGGTCTATATGATTGTTAAATGTTAATTTTGAGTCCATTATCAGCCCCAGGTCCCTAATGGTGGAAACTCGTTTAAGAACAGTGTCATTGATACTATATTCGAAAAATACTTGATTGACTTTACGAGTGTACGTTACAGTATGACATTTGTCTACGTTGAGGAATAGTTGATTCTCTTCACAATAACGTTGTAAGGAAATCAAATCATTCTGTAGCCGAATACAATCATCAATAGATTTAATTACTGTAAACAATTTAGTGTCATCAGCATATAATAAATAATTACTATGTTTAAAAATATACCCTATATCATTTACGTAAAGTGAGAATAGTAACGGCCCCAAATGTGACCCTTGGGGGACCCCGGACGGCACGGGGAGGAATTGCGAAGAGTAACCCTTTACACATACCGCCTGACTTCTATTTTGAATGTAAGATTGTATCCATCTAAGAAGATTGCCGTGTACACCGGCATTGGCTAGTTTTTCAATAAGCATGTCATGATTAATCTTATCAAATGCCTTAGAAAAATCTGTGTACACAACATCGACTTGAAGATTTTTATCCATGGCATCCGCCAGAAAGTCAGTAAAATTAATCATATTAGTATCTACACTACGATGTTTATAGAAACCATGTTGTTGCGAGGATAAGTAATTGCGAACAGCAAGTGAAATAAAGGAAGTAACCATTTTCTCAAACACCTTACCTAAAATACACAACTTAGAAATCGGTCTATATTCAGTAATAATATCTTTCCTATTATTCTTAGGGATAGGCGTTATTAAAGACTGTTTCCATTTACTTGGAAATACTCCCGTTCTTATTGAGACACGAAAAATGATTGTAACTGGTACTGCGAGAGCATCAGCGCATTTAGAAATCAGGATGGGATGAATATTATCAGGACCCGCGCCCTTATTAGTATTTACGTGCTTTAATTCTTTAAAAACAGATTCATAATCAATGTTAATAGAGTTGACGTCGACCACTGAAGGTGTAATAACGTTACGAGAATGGTATTGAGACAGAGACGGTACAAAGACAGAGTTAAAATATTGATTAAAGGCAGTGCATATATCACTGCCACCAGTGAGAATTTTTCCTTTATAAAGCATCTTATCGGGAATATCGTTATGGGAATTTTTTGATTTCACGAATGACCAGAACAATTTGGGATGTGTTTTAATACTTTCTTCAGAGTGTGCAATAAACTTATTGTAACAATCCACTACCATTTTTTTGAATCTGTTCCTTAAGGTTGAGAAGGTAACGTAGTCGCAGCGGTTACCATATTTTTTCCATTTTTTGTGAAATTTACTTTTTTTCATTTGACAATTTTATTAAAGGTAGGGTATACCAAGGAGGATATTTGTGCTTTCTATTTAGGTAACAGACCGGCACATATTTATCAATAACATTATCAAGAACACCATAGAAATATTCAGTCATGGAATCAACATCCGTCATGGTATTAAAAATATTTTCCCAGTCAACAGAAATAAGTTCTGACTTTATTAAATCATAGTTGGCCCTATAAAATTGTTTTTTAATAGTAGGACAGAGCTTAAGAGAAGCCATATAATTTACTTTTAAATCTATTTCTAACGACTTGTGATGTGGATCTTCTGGTGTTAAAGGATATTCGCATGACAAAACATTGCAACACTCATTACTAAAAATTAAATCCAAAACCCTCCCGTTGTAATTGAATTGATTATTATATTGAGATAATGACGATAAACTCATGAAGTCGGCAGTAAGGCAAGCTAGATTGTCACCATTAGTTAGTATATCCATGGAGTTGGTACAATTATTCCAAGACCAAGTAGCGTAAGTTATATTAAAATCTCCAAGCACAAGAAAAATATCGTTAGAATTAGATATTATAAATTCATTTACTCTGTCATAAAAAAGAGAGAGTGCTAATTCATGATTGTTTCCGTGAGGTATATATGTACATATTATGTGAAAATATTGAGGAAAGACTGTACTAGTACGGGAGGTGGCGACACGGGCGACAGTCGGGCGCAGCGGGATGGACACCCATGCCTCGTCAGCTGGAGCTGGCCCACACATGTCTGCGCGGCCCCACGGACGCAGGTTGCGTCGCACAGCTATTATCACTCCGCCGCCACGGCTGTGACCCGACGCCACAGTGTCACGATCGCAACGAAACAATTCATATCTATCATCAAAATATTCTGAATTGTGATAATTATTATTAAGCCAAGTCTCAGTTATACATATAGCATCAAAATTATTACATAAGACTGCTTCAAAGAATGAATGTGATTTAGTACGTAAGCCCCTCGCGTTTTGGTAGTATATAGAAAAGTTTGTGTTATCTATTGTTTAATTGAAATGGTAATCGAAAAAAAGTTACATTTATAATGGTTCCACCAACATAGAACAGAGTAATATAACACAACATAATATTATTAATGTGGTTACTTAAAAAGTATTTTTTCTTACGTTGACAGTAAAACACTAACATACAGGATAAACAATATGAAAAGAATGACGCCCAAAAAATGCGTAATAGTCATATTAGTTTAGCAAGATCAACTTCACTACGTATAAGTTGGATTTTAGACGTGTCACTTTTACGCACAAATATTTTGCACTCAGACAACCAAATGTACTTGTACCCTTTTTCTTTAACGAGGAGGCGTGCTTGTTTATATAGAAGCTTATTCTGAGGAGTGAGATGGTCACTGATGAAGATAGGCTTACATGGGCCGTCCAATCCGGCATCGACTGTTGTCAATCCCCTGCGCGCCCGCACTGCACCAAGCATATCACTTTTGCGTTTCCTTTGAGTGAATCTAACGATGATGTTAGGAATGTTTGATTGGCTGCCGGCTCCTGTTGAGTCAATACCACTTTTAGAAGCGAAGCGAGGTACACGATGGATGTAATCGATGTCCGACGGTGACAGGGGAAAACCGATCTTCATAGCTATATTATTCACATAGGCTCTTAATATGTAGCCGCATGTTAGTGTGTAAATGTAATGGAAGCAGTGTCGCGCGTTGTTACAGAGCCGGCGCGCGAGTACATGGAGCCGCGGGACTCGGAGCCTCGCGACGAGCCGGAGAGGGGTGACCTCGCCTCCGACGACGCCGTGCTCGCCGAGCTGCTCGCCGTCGATGAACAGTATGCGCCGCTGCTCGCGCTGGTAACATGTTATACAGTTTTCACTATCTTTTTCTATTTGCCTTTGTGTGGGGTCGACGCATCACGAAAGGCTCGCCACTAGCATGTTATAGAACGGGTATACTTAAGCTCAGAGAAAGTTATTCCTTGTGGTTATAGTAATATCAGCATTATATATATATGTGTGTGTGCATGTCTGTATAACACTATGTGTGATATTCGTTACAGTTGGAGCAGTTCTCGCCGGGCGAGGACGGCATTCAGTTCAACAGGAAGTTGCGCCACTTCGAGACTACAGTCACCAACATGTGCCCTGACGAGACCAGGCTGCAGTGAGTACAACACCTCCTAATTCACCTTACGATACTGGGGTCTTTAAGTCAAGATATCCTTTCTCCATAGTGAAATGTCAACGATCTGCTGTAAAGAATTCGGATTATAATGTAAATAAACAAGAATTCTCTTCTCGATAAGTTTAATGTACAATTATGTAAAATACCATGACAAGACAAAGAACCAAATGTAATTTAAATATACTGACATTCAATTATTACTCATAAACAATTATGCAGCCAGTAATACACTTAACAAATATGTTACCTCTTTATGCCAAAGGAGATGTCCGCTTTTTGTATGGGTGCTGGGCCTCAAAATCTAAACAGGCTCAAACTTTGGAGACATTAAAAGGGCAACGAATGAAACTTAGATCCGTTATAAAAATATTTTTAGACCCCTCCATTCATAACCAAACTTTTCAGAAAACATTCATATTAAGTGTAGTTGAACACATTCATATTAAGTGTAGTTCAAAACATTCATATTAAGTGTAGTTTTCAAGCCAAACAATCTCAAAATCGGAGGAAATAGCATGTATCTTCCCGTACCGTTGTACTATCGTAACGGAGGGGGGGGGGGGGTGAGTTACGTATCAAATAGCGGAACCTTGCCGCCTCCCTCAAATTGAAGCCAGAACTTATACAGTGAAAACAGGAAATGTTTATATAACCATAAAAAAAAATCGGAGGTCTTTAAAATTAAACTATTTATTGCAAAAGGCTAGTTTTCAGGACTTCTATCCAAATATATATAAATTGTTTTGTTTAAATTTTTAGGCCCATTAATGTACATGTCCTTTACTCCCAATATAAAGTGTATAAACGAAATAATTTACGATTATATTGTTTTACTAGAAAATGAACCAAGGGTAACTGAAAGAGTGTACTAACTTAGTGGAGCTTAAAAAGTATTAACGCAGCGCGATATATTTGTAAAGAAAAAGACCTTCCTCACCAACAATAACGCGTTCCTCCCTTGTCGCGTGACGTGTGTGACGGGTGTGACGTGTGTGACGGGTGTGACGGGCGTGACGGGCGTGTGTGTGTGTTGCAGACAGGCGTTCGCGACGTTCCGCGCGGCGGCGCTGGTGCACGCGGGCACGGCGCGGCGGCTGGCGGCGGTCGGCGCGAGCTTCACGCGGCAGCAGCGGCAGCAGCTCCTGCGCGCCGCGCTACTCAACGTCGTCATGCAGGGCACCTTCTCCAGTATGTTCACACCACACCACACACCAACACACCACGCACCAACACACCACGCACCAACACACCACGCACCAACACACCACGCACCAACACACCACACACCAACACACCACACACCAACACACCACACACCAACACACACGCAGAGACAATATTCATATTAATAAGACATTCAACCACTGAACTGAACCCCAGCTGAACCACGAAAATTGGCTTAGTGGCGAGAGGCGCTGTCCGAACTGCTCTGTGTCGGGCATCCTTCCCATCTTCCCACATACCTGTGTCGCTAGCCGCTCGGCACTAAACCGTTCTTGTTGCCGCTCATGACTCGGAACTTGGCTCTCTTTTAAAAAGCAGGCGCTAGTTAACTTACCGATAAAAAGTGTATTCCTTGCGATTTAATTTCGAATATGAACGTTTGCAGAACTGGAAGTGTTAGAGCGCGCAAACCCACAACACCTCATCAACGCGGCGAATCTCATGGGCGATTACTTCGCAGGTAAAATACAACTTACTTTAATTACAATTCTACATTCCATACACTGCGCTCGGAAAAGTAGAAGGCAAAAGAGCACGTGGACGCAACCCAATACGCTAAACCGATCAGTGGGCTTAGAATGTGAAAAAAAAACTCGATGCGTCTCCGCTTCGTTTTATTGTGATTGGTTGAGAGACTGACGTGTCGGTATTTTGATGTTTGTGATTGATCGAGAGACCGATACGTCAGTCTCTCAAACAATCACAATAAAACGAAGCAGAGACGCATCGTGTTTTTTTTTCACATTCAAGTCCTCAGACCACACCATACTTGATACCACTGTATACGACGCCATACAGGAGGCCAACGGTCGGGATCGATGGCGTAACATCATATGGCGGAAGCTGGAGAGAGGAGGTCTCGACCCTCAGAACTGAATACAACGACGCAAGGAGGAGGACACTGTGCTCATTAGTTATTTTTTAGCTCCAGTTTTCACATTACTGGCAAGTGTACGCGCTGGCTTGTGCGGGAATGCGTGCTCCACCTGATCGAATCTAAATATTACAGTTTGCTTTCTAATCGACTCATCTTTTAAGCAAAAATCTACTTGAACTGTAAACTATTTTATTTTTACAAATCGGAAAACAGATGTTTGGTTTCCCGACCCGTGTCTTGTACCCAAAACACTTTCTTATTCCACTTCAGAATTGAATTAATAAGCTCGACTACATACTGATTGCCTGTATTATTTGCATGTCTTGCTAATCTGGAACCTGAGGTGACAAGTGTATGTGTGTGGTTTCAGAGGCGCGGCTGTGCAACGGCAACAAGGTGCACATCCTGGCGAGCCCGCTGCTGCAGTACATGAAGGCGCTGCTCGCCAGCGACGACATCCGCGCGCACCGCAGCCTCGCCACTCAGGTGCGGTGTCTCTACTCTATACTCTATACACAACGGCAACAAGGTGCACATCCTGGCGAGCCCGCTGCTGCAGTACATGAAGGTGCTGCTCGCCAGCGACGACATCCGCGCGCACCGCAGCCTCGCCACTCAGGTGCGGTGTCTCTACTCTATACTCTATACACAACAATACTCTATACAATAATTATTTGTTGTAATTTTAATTTTATATTAATTAATCAATTTAATAGTGGACGATAGCCTATTTGGGAATGAACGGTCTGCCGAGACCTCAGAGTAAGTATATACCTATAGAGAGCGCGTATGCAAGTGGGAACAATAGGCACGGGTGGAAACATCGTCCTGCGCCGGCCGCAAACGCTTGTAGTCACTCGAGTAGGAACGGCGTGACCACACGCGAGTGAGATCTATGCGAATATTTGATTATTAATACTGCATAATGGTTAAATGTTTTGTGGAATCTTGTAAAAACGACACTCGGAAACACACTTAACAGAATTCTAATATCACGTTTCACAGGCAAGCCATATTTCAGCATATTTTTAGGTAAAATTGAAATTACGCGTCGCGGTATGAAAGACGCTCGGGAGGCGAACACTTGTACCCCCCGCACTGCCCCGCATCCCGCTTTTTCGATAGTGATGTTACGCGTCGATACCAGAATCGATGTAATATTTTCATATTATAGCATACGTATTTATTACTATCGAAGGCGATGCTTAATATAATGTAGCTTAGGTAACTGTTTTTGTCTGTGTGTGATTTTAAGCCAATTAATAATTGCGTTTTTGTTTATGAAATGAAAGAAATAATTACTGTTCCTAAAAATTGACTGATTACGATAATATTTTTAAGCTATTGCATAGCTTCTATCGCGGGTCTTGACAGTATAAGTTGGCAATCATTAAGATATATTTCTTTGTCATTTTTTTGACATTGGTAATAAATATTTCAAAAACTAGACGTGACTATTTTAGGCTTGGGGAGACTAGCTAAGAAATCCATGGCGCGATGCTCGGTTGATATCCATTTCAATTATAATGGATATCCATTAATATTATTGGTTCTTAATGCTTGTAAAAACTGCTCTTGAGGTACCGTGTTTATAAATCATTCCACATGGCACTACACCAATTCGCAGCATAGCTTTTATCTGTATTAACGCAATACGCTTAAAATTACTCACAAGGCCATATTTTGTAGAACCACAATTTTTTAACAACAATATGTACCGCGCCGCCGGACCTGTACTTATCGATAACTGTTGCGTTGGTGCTGCTCGCGTGCCCATCCCTAGCAGTCGCCAACATTTCTATATAAGTAGCTATAGTTCACCTGCCTACGCTGGGTAGTGGGCGCACGATGCGATATTAGCCCTCTATAGGTATATACTTACTCTGAGGCCGAGACAATGTCTGGAGGTTCAAAACCCAAGGCATGCACTTCAGACTTTTCGAAATTAAATGAGTATTGTTTATCAATAATTATCGTTCACTTAACGGTGAAACATCATGAGGAAACTTGTATACCTGAGAAGTTCTCTATAAGAATTTCGAAGGTATGTGAAGTCTGCCAAACGGCACTAAGCCAGCGTGGTGCGCTGAGGCCTAAGCCTTCTCTACTACTGTAGAGGAGGTCTGAGCTCAGCAGTAAGCAGTATATAATGCATGGCTGGTATGGTATGGTGGTGTTTATTTTATTGTTATTTTTTTTCTTTAGTTAATGCAAAACGGAAGAGAGCTGCTCCTGGTGCTGGCTCAGGAACTGGACGAGCTGTCAATCTCGATCCGTCTGCGTTTGTTGTCGCCGCCGCCGGTGAGCGTGGTGTGGCTGTTGCTGTCCGCCGACCTGTGCCTCAACAAGTTCCTTCCGCTGCCCAACACGCTGCAGCAGTTCTACGCGGCTCATCTCGAGCTCACCACCGACGAGAACTACAGCGAGGTCAGCTACGGCTCCTGGAAGAAGCCTGACGAACACAAGGACGACAGTGACAAACTGGGACAAAACATATCACAGATCAGCCTCAATCATAGTGATGAAGGCAAGCCCAAGTTGAGGCCCATCCTGGGCGCGGGAGCTGGTCTCCTGAGACAGGAACAGTCTCTGTCAGCCACACAAGACAATTATGACACATGGGCCACAAGGAACAGTTTGAGCAAGAGATACGATCTGAACTCGTGGAGGCAGGGCGATGAAGAGAAAAAGGAAGAGTCAGAGCCAGTGTTCAACCCTAATGTGCTACCACCGAATTACCAAGTAGTACCGAACTATCCACCCCCCAGCCAGTACAACTACCAGGAGAACCTCGCCAACTACCTGCAGCAAGGCGACGGCACTTACATACAGAACCAATACAACAACGTGAACTACAGCCAGCAGGGCGACGCCTTCTACCCGGACAGGAACGTGAACGAGCGCGTGGTGTCGCAGGAGCGGCCCGCCGTGTCCACGACCCTGCCCGCCGCCCTGCCCACCACCCTGCCCGCCACCCTGCCCACCGAGCGCACCGCCCTGCCCGCCGCCGACCGCGCCGTCCTCGACCGCGTCAACAACGAGCTGCAGAAGAACAGCACTAGGAGACCCATCGAAAACTGGCGCAAAGAGAAGTCAGATCTCAAAGACGATCCCAATAGGAACAGACAGCGGAACTGGACGCGACAGAAATCCAAAGACAACGTCAACGAGGAGGACGACAAGGACAGGAAGAGCAGAGACGCGCGACCCAACCGCCTCAGCCGGCGGGACAGCGCCGACAGCCTCGAGCCCAGCGGGAAGGCGCCGCAGCGGAGGAACGTCACCGACGTGCCGAGGAACCACAAGTACTGGGACCACGACGACCGCTGCGACAAGGACTACAACAGTTAGTGCCGAGTGGGTGGCGCTGATGCGGACGGTTCAATACATGTAATTTGACGGTTTCAAAAACCATAGCTTAAAAATGGAGATTATTTCCGTTATATGTTAGTAAAATATGCCCCATTATGTTCTTCATGTTTGTAACGAAATTATATCGTTCTTTGCGATCATTACAAGCGTAGTTCCAATTTTGTTATAATTATCATCAATTGTGAGTAAGGCAGCCCCTCTCCTAAGGCTGCGTTTCCTAAACAAGATCCAGCATTAACGAGCCCAAAGTCTTCACGATCTCGTTTACCTCACCAATAAAATTAAAATGATAAAGAGTCAGCATGCTGTGGTGGCAGATTGTCTCTTGATGTGGACATGATTCAGAGTTCCACTTACAATGTTACGTATTTTTCACAACATAACCTTTCTTAATAAGAAAATACATCATGCATTTAAAACTAGCATAAATTATATTTTTAATAAATTTGTATTTCTACTAAATATTGGTTAGATCCCGTTAAAAAAATATTTTATTAGCTAATAGGTTTAACAATAATATTTATAAATTGCTGAAATGGCTCAATACATTTGACTCTGTAAATAATCTCCATTTTTTAAATCAAAATTGCTAAGTGGGGGTTTGTAGCACTACCCTCGTGTGCGAAACATGTTTTAGCGCCATCTGTCGACGACGACAGATACTTGGACTAAGGAAATCGTGCTAGCCCAATAGTGTAGGATAATTAGTAGGTACGGATTCTGGTCGGCTTCTCTGGGAACGCGGCCTGGGGCTAAGAGCCTGTGGGTAAAATTCCTGTAATTTCAATGTATTTTTTTTGATGCAGTGGCTTCCTTAGGTTGGGGAACTAAGCGAACCGGTCCTAGGATTCGATTCGACGGTAATTTCACCATGTTGTAGTGCAGACAGCCATTGTGTTTCAACTGTACTTCATAGATATGACATAAACGTTGTTTCGTTCGGTTGATATCGACGCGTCCGCCTGCACGCTGCGTTCTCAGAGTAACACCGAGATAAGTTAGATAAATTGTAATAGACTTGAATTAATTTGTTTAAAACAATCTCAAAGTTGAATAAATATTGACTAAATGGCTCATGTACACGACACAAGTAGGTTTAAGTTGTTGGGGATTTGTTTGGTTGAAATATAAATTAATGGCGAAAAGTGGGTGCATTTCGTTGTGCGCCTCTGCCTACCCCTTCGGGGATAAAAGGCGTGAGTGTATACGTATGTATGTAGATATTCCCGAATGCGTTTTCGTGCGGGCAGGTATCCCGTAGTGTTGTTCTGATGAGCTCGCAGGCAGACTCACCGCGGGGTGTTGGTGGCTCATGATCAATTAGTACGTCCAACAGACCCACACACCGGCTCCTGCTCCGAGATACAGTCTGGTGTCATCAACCCTCAATATGAGAGACATTAGCTCTCACAAACAAACCGAAACAATGTTCGGATATATTTTACCTCTGAATGGGAAACAATGTAAAAGGTTTTTCCTATTCAGTACTGGCATCCCATAAGGTTATGCAGTATCCACGCTTTCTGTTTAATGGGATGGTTTTGAATCCTCTCACCGGGGTGGCACATGGCAGCCAGCCATGCGAGTTGGTAGGTCGGTTGGCAATGACGTTGGGTTCAGGTTCTCGACATGTTGCCAGGGCCACCTATTTTAATTTGACAAAATGCTGTGCAGTATTGCGTGCCTTCTACATAACATGTTCATATACTTGTATCGTGTACATGACCCAATAAATATTTTGAACGCGTGAGTCGAAACGCTCAATGTGGCGTCCTTATAGGCCACGCTCATCTGATAATTGTCCGATAATATCAATAGGAAATGTTTATATTACAAATATTAAATAATGTTTGGAACTACGTCTCCACCCACATAAAGATATAATAAAATACCCCTAGTATCGGAACTATTCTCTCCAGTGTCGAGATTCGATGTCGTTAGTATCGATACTATAATTTGAGTACCTGTAGTATACATTTCGAGAATGAGTATAATGATAAAATCCACAGATATATTGAATACGGTGTGTGGGCGCGTCGTGTTGCGTTCGTCTGATGGACGCCTCACATGTGACAAGCTATTAAATTCCAATACAGTGTAATGTATTTTTGATAAATAGTGTTAAAGACTGGTGGCTAGGCAAAGTGGTCATTTTGTAAACATTGTACGCGGATACGTTTTAAATACCAAAAAATAAAGGCCGCTGCCGAACACGCGATAGTAGAAATAGTAGCGATTACGCGGTCAGAGTAAATCATTTATTACACGATAATTAAGGTTTGTTGTTTGTGCAAGACTCACGAAATGGACAGGATTACAGGTTGTTCGACGGTATTGGAATTAACTATGCATCTATGACCAAATATTATGCTTTTTGGGGTATTTTTACTTTGAAATAAATGTTTTATGTTTGTATCAAACACACGGTACTCATATTTTGGTAATTAAAATTTAAAGGTGTACTTATCTTAAGATTAGTATTTGGACGAGAATAAATTGTAATAATTATGTGATATGTTGAATGTGTTAAGGCTATGGTGTACACGTAAATATTAATGTAATGGGAAAAAATATTTATTTGGAAATTAGCGGCTTAGTAAAATTAAATTATATTTCATTTGTCAAGAAGAAATTATAAAAAAAAAACTTAGTATTATGGCCATGTTTCCTATTCTGAGCCGGCGGATGTACAACGGCACGCGGGTGACGTCACTGGGTAAGCTAGCAAGGTATCATTACATAGTCTATTTTTACTAAGGCATTACGAGAAGAATGTCGAACATGATGCAGTACTGTGGGATTTGTGACAATACTAAGGTGGTTTTGCCACTGTTTACAGCTAGTCTGCTTGTCGACAATCAATTCTATAAAAAAATGCCAGTGATCAAGAACGCGTAAGTTTCTACCGGTGACACGACCTGCAGCGGCCAGACTCGGCCGTTATTTATTTTAAATTAAATAATTTTAGTTGCCGCCGGTGACTTATGACGTTAGGTAGATTGTTTGTGTACAGTAAGAGGGAGATAGCCTTACTACTATTCGTAATACTATGGTGCGCGACACGCTCCGATCGCACTGCGCAGTGTGACGTCACGCCTCCTGCAGGACAATTTTATTTTTTAGTTTGTACCAATGTTTTATCATCTGCATGTGGTAATAATATAATAAATTTATATAGTTGTGATATGTAGCTGCGTGTGGAACACCCGGTGAGTAGGAGCGTGTCGTAAGCGTTGGATCTCTGCGCACGCGCATATTCGCACGTGTGACGTGTGCGTCACGTCACTTGTTCAGTTGAAGGATGAAGCCTCATATAAGAACTCTTTAGTGTTTATCCAACATTAACATTATTATATTTGAGTGGTAACGATCCTGTGTAATAATATCATCTCATCAAAAAGAAATATAAATCAAAGTATGTCTCTAAATTATGATTTCCTTCTTTAACTGAAGAAGTGGTAATAAAAATATTTTTATTTTTGACATTTGGTATCTAAATAAAATTTTTATATTTTCATAATTAGCATTATAATATATTAATGTATTGTAATTTATAGTCTGATGTAAAAAAAGTGAAATGTAGGTAACTGTAAAGTGGCCACTTTGTAACAACATTCATTATTCGCCATTTAATGCATGGATTATCGCGGACAGCTATTAGAATTGAAGTTGCAAATTGTTTTTTTTACTTCCGCCCTTCAATCGCATAATATTATAAAGTGACGAAAGACATAACATGCGGGAGTGAGAAAGCTGTCCACAGGTGATTATAATATTATGCATAAAGTGAGTTTCAGGTCTATAATAGAAATTTCCAAAATATTGACATTCAAATGAGAATACTAGATGTATCATTAAAGTTTTTGTTCGTTTTATTTATTGTATTTAAACATTAACTTTGGTCGTTCGCTTGACTCTCACATGTAATTCGTTAGTCCAAATATTACCCATATTATCTATGTACTTCTTTACGTTTGGAAATATCAACATTTTGGGAATTTTACATTACGGCCCTGAACCTCTTTTAGAATCTGTTCTAATGTTGTGTTCTGTATGGTCGCTGTTTAGAGCACCTTAAGACTGCTCCAACCAATAAAGTGTAATGGACGCTGGAAAGGAGCGTGGATATCTCAGTCCACTGTGTGGGACCCGCGGCGGCTGGATCTGCAGGGTGTCTCCTCAGACCTGGTCTCACGTTTGCGCTCTTTTTCGTACAAACTAATAGATTGCTCAATTTTTTTGTTAAATATCACAACATGACAATTACTGCGGCGTCGCAACAGACTCGCTCGTCTGCATACTGTAACACACAATGAGCCGGTACTCAAAACTCCATGTAGCGTACAAACTATAATTTATTGTTTCCATCTAATTTTGAGAACCTTCATACATTGTTTTAAGGGACCGCGCGTGTACGTAAGGCGCAAACAATCTAGACCGTACAGCGGCGGGGCGGTACGGCGGTGGGGCGGAGGGGCGGTGGCGAAGCGGGGCGGAGGGGCGGACGGCGGGGCGGTGGGGCGGCCGGCGCGTGTCACCGCCGCGCCAGAGCCGGGCTCGCGGGGCGGTGACTCGAACCGCGCAAACACTATCATATCGTCGTCCGGCATTCAGTACCGCGAATGTAAAATTGGGCAACTTTACAGGAGAGACAAAAAACTGATTTAATTATAATGTACACTTTACCTTTTGCTAAACTATTGTTATTTAGCATTAATACTATTATAGTTTGTTGCTACTGCCATAAATTTATAAGTTAAGTTCATAAATTTTATAATAATGCACATTAGCGGTATTTACCTAATAATCTTGGCCAAGTGTGTAACATTCGCGGTTTTTTTTAAGGATATTTGGTAATTGACCAGTGACATTCGCTGTTATGGCACAGAATAAAAATTAAATATAAAAGGATTTAGTTAAACAGAAATGTAAGTTTGGGTAACAAAACTTCTAAATTCTTAATCTTACTATAACAATGTTTGTGTCAAATTATAATCAACGATATATCAGCCTCTAAAGTGTTAAATTGACTTAATTTTCAAAATGTAATAACAGAAACAACTTAAATGGAACATTGTAGCCAAAACAAAAAGTTTTAAACAATGTTACATAGTTTGTACGTTACAAATATTCAATATTTAAAATTAAACTTAAAAAAAAATACAGTCGTCTTAAATATCAAACTAACATAAACCAATTATGGACCACTAATGAAAAAAATTGGAGTATTGTAATCAACATAACAAAAATCAAATAAATGCATAACTACCTAAGTAGCTTACTTCATTTAGACTACGAATAAGTCCTAGATTTACCCTTCTTCTAATCTGAGTGGCATTTGTTTCTATGGTTTCTTGTGAGGATTTGCTATTTCTATCTATCAAATATCTTACTGTCCCCTCTTTAATGCCTAATGTATCCAAATATTAAATTCTACAAACACGAAGTCGACACTGCCTAACTGATAAATGATAGAGTTTGTTTGACCCTTTTCTTGAGTTACTATAACCGTGATTGTTTTATCTACAGGGAACTTTGCATCTATCAATGACTTTACACAAGCCTTCTTTTCAGCCCAATCCATGTGCGAAAACTGTTTGAAAATCTCTTTTCTATCGTCTTCTGTTACCTGTTTGCATTTTAAACCTCCTTTGAAACAAACAGAAGCGCAGCGTATTTTCATTACTCTTTCTTCTTTCTCACCGTTTGAAACTATTTATTTTCTTCCACGCTTGGAATCATTGATCTCTACATAATAAGATCGTGAATCGGACGAGTCTATTGTATCAAGATCATTAGTTTGTCATCGGCTTAGGAATGTTTTTAAGTCTGATACTAAGGTTGCTGGAACGCCCAGCAACCTTAGTAGTAATATCTAAGAGCAGATAATGTGTAGTCTTTCTTCAGGTAGGAATTCGTGCACGTCAGGTGTGCTACGATTATTATAATTAGTTACAAGGAAGTTTTCAAGATTTGATAAGTCTGATGGTAAATTTTCATTTTCAGAACAAGATGTTAGTGTTACATTGTCAGGTACATCATTATTAACATCATTGACTGCGGGTGCCTTTTTTGTGACGTGAAACAGGCTTCAACAGGGATAATATTTAACGATTTAGGGAATTTCTAGAACGAGTCCTATCTAACAAGGGCTTGCTAAACTCATTTCGCTCTGTAATTTTTTGTCTTAGGAAGAAAATTATTTAAAATCTGGCATGGTCCTATAACAAAAATTAAGTACTTTGTAAAGAAATACTTTCTGAAACAATACGGCAATGTTGCAGTGGTAAATTTCGATAAACCATTTTGTTATTCTCTAAAACGGAAGCTGGACTTTAATATTTGTAAAAATAGTACGGAATTTAAGATTAACAAACTGGCATATCCACCTTATTCTTCAATGTGCCAAAATTTAAGCAACAAAATATTGGATACATAAAGGTATGTAAAAACCGCGAACGTAACATTTAGAGATAGAAAATGGTCAAATCAAATCCGCGATTGTGACACCAAGTTTTAAAGTTAAGTTAATGGAGTTATTATTGTAATTTAGTTCAAAAACTATTTGTTTTATTAATATACATACTTTAAAGTTTATGGTAATTGTAGTTAGAATCAAAATGTATCGATATATCGTATACAAACTTACCTGCAAAACGGGGCGCACCACATATTCCTTCGGTTATTATGGCGGCGCTGGTGCATTCGCGGTTATGCGGCAGTGGGAGCGAGGTATTTATATTCGCGGTAATACTTTTATTTGATTTTCTCATTTTTGGGTAGCTTTTTAGCTATATTTTCAATACACAATCGCGTATTTGAATGAGTACTATCGATTGGAATAAAAAAAAAAATTTGCCATATTTGCACATTCGCGGTACTGAATGCCGAACGACGATATTTAAAACTGAAAGATAATCCAATAGAAACATTGTTCACTGTCATAATAATGTATTCTTTGATGAAGTCGCGTGCAATCGCTAATGTAATTAGATTTAACGTTAAAAAATATTTTTCATCTACTTTAGTATAGTTTAGGGGATAGATATAATTTTTACATTAGAATTATAATGGAAAGGAACAAAATTGAGCGATTATGTGTTTTATGTGAATTCAGTTGTGATGGGTTTGGCGCTGCTGCGCGAGGACGGTACTTCCAACAATAGTAGAGCTCGACATTGTGATACTCTTAATCTGCCTTCTTCCTTGGTCACGCTCACGCTCATCAAAACTGACCGGCGAGGCGCAAGCAAAATGAACAACCAATAGGATTACACAAAACAAAATGATTGGATTCTATACTTTGTACAATGGTATTGGTCTCACCCATCCAGGACGCTTATTGCCAAATTATAACTGTTTCGTAGTGGAGAAATGATTGAAGTATTAATTCTCCAATTGTATCGTTCAGAGGTGATCGCGCATCGTTTTAAAATACATGTGGACAGCATACCTACATACCTACTTTTGTACATTGAACATTGGCGTCAGCTGTAAATTGTGTAAGAGGCAGGTTGTCGCTCGGCAGCCGTCGCGTGCAGTTGCATTCGAACCCATCCGGACTCAGAACCTATGTGTACCTGTATAAATATGCACAATTAATAAATACACTTTATCTAAGAATACTTAGTTTTAATCCTATTCACCATGCCTTACCGATATTAACAACTATATAAACATTTGCCTAAGGCTCCGTTTCCGGAGATGCTGTGTCGCGCGGTGCGTGTGGGGGGAGGGGGGGGGGGCGCCCCGCACTCCATTGAAACATAATTATAGATCTTTACTTTTAACGAAGAAAAAATGTTTTAGTTTAACTTAACGCGTATAAGCGATTAGAGATTTTGTTCAGCTACTTATGCTGCTGACTGTACAGTACCATATGTCTGTGTTCACACGCGCGGCCTCTCTATACACTGAAAACCTCCCGACGTACCGCGAGACTCCACACCACAGGTGCCGCGGCTCGCGAGACACCACGCGTCTACGAAAACGTAGCGAGCGGCTGACGTAGGCCTAAAACTACAGGCTACCACATACGTCCAAGAATGCATAATATCAAATAAAATATTGATTATACATTTAAAAACCCTCGCCTTTTTTCTCAAAGGGGTAGGCATAGATGATGGATGTCCTGGTAGCCCTTTTCGCCATAATATGTGTTCCGTCTCACGACGTGATAGAGTGCGTGCCTATCGCCAGATCTGGCACAAAACCCAGACTTTACCGGTCTGATAACTACTGCGCAAAAAATCCAATACGTACGTATCATATCAAAAATCCAATACGCCCGACCTGGGATTTGAACCCAGGAGCTCGGAGTGGTGTACTGCGCATATAATAAAAGTACCTACGCCGCTGAGTCAAACATAATTTTATTATTAGTTATATACTTTCTAAATTCTAAGTTTAGAACCCCAACTAATCTTACTAATATTATAAAGGAAAGATTTTAATTTTTGTATGTTTGACACATAGAATAATAACGGTTTGACAAGGATAAACTCAAAAAGTATTGAACCGTTTCAAAAATTCTTTCACCATTAGAATGGTCCTGTATCCCTGAGTATCATAGGCTACTTTATATCCCGGGAAAATTCAAACCGGGACTTTTATCCCGGATGTTTTATTCTCGCGAGTCGTAACGGCCAAAATTTAATCCGATTTCGATGAAATTTATCAGGGACATAGTTTAAGACCCTAGGAAAGACCTAGGCTACTTCCTTAGAGTATGTATAAGTACCTATAGAGCGCTAATATCGCACCGTGCGCCCACTACACAGCGTAGGCAGGTGAACTATAGCTACTTATATAGAAATGTTGGCGACTGCTAGGGATGGGCACGCGAGCAGCACCAACGCAACAGCTATCGATAAGTACAGTCCGGCGACGCGGTACATATTGTTGTTAAAAAATTGTGGTTCTACAAAATATGGCCTTGTGAGTAATTTTAAGCGTATTGCGTTAATACAGATAAAAGCTATGCTGCGAATTAGTGTAGTGCCATGTGGAATGATTTATAAACACGGTACCTCAAGAGCAGTTTTTACAAGCAATAAGAACCAAGAATATTAATGGATATCCATTATAATTGAACCAATGGATATAAACCGAGCATCGCGCCATGGATTTCTTAGCTAGTCTCCCCAAGCGTAAAATAGTCACGTCTAGTTTTTGAAATATTTATTACCAATGTTAAAAAAATGACAAAAAAAATATCTTAATGATAAAAAGTAGACATAATGTATGACATACATTATGTAAACTTGAGATGTAACTCAAACTTGAGATTCATTTATTAATACCGGCCCTAGAGTAATAGTGTTCTGTGGTCTTAGTTCTGTCGTCGTTAAGTTCGGTTATGCTGCAACTAGCTATAATCAAAGTCTCACTATGCTAGCTCAGTGTTAGTTAACTGTTATGGTCGTTACTATGTTAGTTATGGGTTAGCTCTCAACGTAGTAAGTGTCAAGTGGGTTTCTAATGCGTCCTAACATACGGGTTGTCCTCTGAACATGCGATTGTAATGATCGAGCAATAAAACAGTCGTGAATTGCAGAGATAGTGTTTAAATTACGACTATTGCGAAGTATTCGCTATAAAATAAAAAAATAAAATACTTTATTCATCACGTAGGCGAACATGGTTGCACTTATGATAAGTCATACATTAAATTGATTGTAATAATTATTATTGATACAAAAGGTCACTTATATAACTACCGACAATTTTATTGAGATTAAAAACAATGATGAAAATTAAAAATTAAAAAGCCAGCTCGGGCTGGCAAGAAAGGGGATATAAAAAATAAAAGATCTTTATTATTACAAAAATTATGGGAGGAACGCGTCGCGACCCTCACCGGTGAGGACACTACAGGCCCTAGCCTAGCTAACCTACCAGCCTTTCACTAGCTACCTAAGCGATGACTACCCGAAGAAGAAAGGCAGAAAGAAACTCCGGGCTTACTTTTTTGTCATCATTTGTCCATTGAATCTTTACATATTTTTTTTTCGAGTCTTTCAAGTCTTTTGCTTACAAAGTCAGATCAGTTACATAAGCTAATGCACACACATCACCGTAAAATAGGGATTAAAATCAATTGAAGGAATTTAACTAAGAGTAAACACTATCCCTAAGAAATTCATAACAAAATTAAAGAACAAAATTAGGTAAATAGTTATAATTAAACGGTGTACAGCGTGCAGACGCCTACATTTACAAACATAATCTTCGTTGATTTATTTTCAATATTTCGTGGATTTCAATCAATACGCACAATTTAAATAATTGATTTATAAATTAAAAGTAAACGCAACACAAAGATCGGTCGGTCGTCAATTAACAAAATAACATGTCAAAACGAGGATTATTATAAAAAATGTCATATAGAGATTTAATATTAATTACAATGTCAATATTAAGTATAATTAGTTGTAGATAGATACACGTGCTATCTTGCATGCTATGCATATGCATTACCGGCCGCCATGTGTCCAGCTTCCGACATATAGATTTTTATTGTAAAGAATTAAAGAACGTATTTCAATTCAACGCATCCAAATTGAACGCACCTAAAACTAGCGGGTCTAAAAAGTATTTCACTCCATATCACACTCAGAGATGGTTCTGAATGGAAAACGCCAAGACAAAATGAAACTTATCCTAGAAAGCTGGATGGTTGACCCAGCGATACCAGATGTACGAGTAATCTCGTAACTTTACGAAATTTGCAGTCTCTATACGAGATTCAAGAAATAAAAAATCTCGTACCCTTTTTTACGTGATTTGTAGCTTTGTTGATTGCCTGCGTCATGCATATAAACAAAAAACATAAATGAATATCCATGCCTCAAACGATGGACTCAACACATAACTAGATTCATTACCCATCACTAAAAATACTACCCCTTGAGCCTATTTGTGCTAGTAGCTGAAGTTAATTGAAATTGAATTCTAATCAAGTATTTGAATATTTTAAGATCATAAGTAGCGACAGTGAACGCTCATCCCCTCTACTTAGAAAATTAGCAAAAAGTGAAGATGGGCTACAAAGAAAGCAGGAAACACGATTTCCCAACATCATTCGCAAACTTTTCGTGATGAATAGTTAAGGCATCTGATATTTCAAGAGTGGTTGCAGCCAGATCTGAAAAATCCCAAGAAAGCGAAGTGTTTATATTGTCCATCAAGCTCTCTGGTTACTGAAATCACAAATCTCAAATCCCATGCCGAATAAACAAAAAAACATTTGAAAAACAAACCTGGTTCATCGGGTCAACTCAAGGAATTTACCTACCCCGGGCTCGCTAGTAATAGTACATAGCGTAAATTAAGGGTTTTTATAAATGTATGTTATAAATATTATATAATTTACTCTTACGAGATTATGTATTGAAAGTACGAGAGTTTTGGCAACCCTGTTACGAGAAAAAAGCTTCGCTATCTGGCAACCCTGGGTTGACCCGTCAAGCCCCGTGAGTGCCCGTGACGGACGCCGACGTCCGAGTATACCGGGTGGAAGGGAAACGCTCTCGGAAACGAATACAGGTGATAGTATAGATAGTATTGGTGATTTCTGACGTGATGGCACTAAAAAAATCGCGATCGCATTGTTACAATTTGATATTCTCAAATTTCTGTACACCTTCACGTATGGATAGATAAATCAAACTATTATTCTGAAAAACATAGTAAAAAAAGTCAATATTTCAAAAATATCGTAATGAAACACGTACATCAGCTGACGGGTTAATGACCGCGTGGCCGGCGCAGCGCGGTGGCCGCCGCCTTGTCGGCGTTTGCTTTGTACTTTGTACCCTACCCAGTTTTGTGTACGCTTTACATTGCGCGCGCATGAATTACGGAAATACTAAAATCGTAAGTATTATCGCTTAGCTTTGCAAATGAATATAGTTTTTCGTTAATGTTATGGTTCTTCTCTCTTACCGTTCCGGTATAGAGAGCGTTTCCATTCCACCCGGTATAGGGTTACCGCATACATCTGTAAGCGGGGATTTAGCGTCGTTTAACAGGAGTTTGAGGTCAAAACTGGCACTAATTGGGTTAGTTTTTGTTTTCACTTATATCAAAACCATTTTCGAGCAGAGAGCGTTACTTTTTCGTTGGATATACCATATTTTTATTCTTATATAATATAGTTAAAATACTTACATAAATACGTGAACAACTGAAAAAGTAGTTTGGTTGTCAAAATTAGTTTCGCGTCAATTTTAAATAAATAAATAAAAAAAATAATGTAACTTTTGCAGCGAAAATGTAACATTTCCGGAAACGAAACGTAACTTACGACTAGAAATATTATAATCTTCTTGCTTACGACTCACGGGTCTGTATATTATAATCTCCTTGGTCTGTGCTCAAGGGCCAATGGTCTCGAAACTACCGATTTTTCTGTATTTCTACCGATATTAGGTCTGTCTTACCGAAATACCGAAATGACATGATTTTTCTACGATTTTTACCTAGAGATCCAGAAGATTCTCTCGATTTTTCTACCGATTTTCAGCAATTCGAAGTGAATATCCCCTTTTTTGTTTTATATTTTACGATTCCATGGTTAATATGTTACTGTTTGGGGCGGCACGCGGCGGGGGGCAGTGCTTTTGAAGAGACGACAAAATTTGTTTAATATTTTTACTTTGAAGACGGGGGGGGGGGGGGTGTACGCGTGACTCTCTTTACTTGAAATTACCTTCTTTTGTTGGAATAATAGTCCCTAGAGTTAAAAAAAAAGAGATTTCATTGAATATTACTTGTTTTTTTGCATACACCGACCGAATTTTCTTGGCAACTCTACCGATTTTATATACCGTCGTCCGAGACCACTGTCAAGGGCCCTGGCCGCCCTGGCGTTGTGGCAACACTGATCACATCTTTCTTTTGCATCTGTCATTTCCGTGTACGGTGTGGTTTCTCAATAACTTTGTAAGTAAATTAATAAAACAAGCTGGAGTGCGCTGTTCTAGCGAGAAATATAATTATAGTTGTAAATTACAGACACACAAAATGCAGAACGACGCCGGTGAATTCGTGGACTTATACTGCCCGAGAAAATGGTGAGTGCTGATGATTTGAGGTTATGCGAGTGCGTTCACCACATTGTTTGCAATATTTCAATATAATTACACGAATATAGAGTAAGATCTTTTTTTTCGCCTAAAATAAGTCTCCCTGCTGTTGTTTACTGTATAAGTTTTTACTTCGCGCCACAGATAAAATTATGTTTTGCAACGTTGTTGGCAAGAATTTAGTGGTAGTTTCGTAACTAACAACAATACAGGCTTGATGATTAATTTTAAATTTACATTTAAAAAAACTGTTAGCTCTTCAGTAAAGCTTAAATCTTTTTAATATTGGATGATCTTTATGTTACTAATCAATATTTGTTTACCTACAGAATATGTATCATTATTCCATTGAACAAATAGGTAAATATTTTAGTTCTAATAAAAAATACATCTTTGCTTTTATTGTACCTTATATTTGAAAGTGGCTGATTATCTGTACTGTCCAAAGACTATATAAATCTTGCAGACAAGCACCAGATTTTGTATCGGTGTACAATAGAATTTGATATTTATTTTGAAAAAAAAGGTATCCATGATAAAAAACTTTTTGTGTTAATAAGCCCAGACATTAGACAGCATGACATAGCTCAAACTCCAATAGTAAAGAAAAATATGCTTTGTTTAGATGTGCTATTTAGGGCCCGGTTTAATATGTAAATACATATTTTCAATTTACACGATTTTCGTTCTAGAACTTATTTTCTACATCTATTATTGTATTTGGACTGAGAAAAACTAACTTTTATTTTCCATATTTCAAGGGTAAGTCCCATATTTTACAAAAAAAGTATCACCATCATCCATATTTTCAATATATATATGATAGAACTAAAGTTAGTTTCAGTACTATAATATAATCTGTAGGTGTTCGTTCGCGTTCTCACCACAATACGGCTGCGCGGCGCCTTTGGATGTCGTTCATTCGTTTCATTTTGCATTCACTACCCCCGGCGCCTGCGCTGATTAAAACCGCGGCGCAGCGAACATCATACGTACAACATACGTAATGTTTTGAGCTGCTTGCGCGTCATTTTATTTTTACGTACTTAACCACATCTGCGCTACTACTACTGTCTTCCAATTTAGTTTAAAAATGCCCAAGCATAAACAACCAGTGTGGTTCAAATTGGAAAAATATATCGAAGATTTCCTAAGCCAATCGCTAAGTACAGACGGAAAAGTACTACCTATATTGTAATGCATGCGAAAAATCAATTTCTTCTGAGCAGCGCTTTTTTTTAATATCACAACATGTTTCTACTGCAAACACACGAGTCAAATATTACGAGAAAGAATTATTTCAAATGGCAATTTTTTCCTGATGCAATGGAAATTACATCTGAAAGTTGAACTTTCTCGAAGGATTTGTGTTTTGCTACGATATGTGCAGACATACCTTTATGGATACTACAACCTTCATGGTCATGGGGCGGACTAAAATGTTGGTCGTCCGAAAGGGCTATAAAGTTTTCGAACTGTTGGGAGAAATATATAATAATATAAAAAATCGCGACAAAATCCTAGAATTAGTTTTATTTCGATAAAACTATTAATTTTTGTAATATTTTAACTAAGTACTTACTTTTTTACATATTTTTTAAATATAACTGTTATTACAGTAACAGATTTTTCAAAATAGTGTTTAAAATGAAAGATGTTGTTATTTTATAGTTCATATTTTTTCCATATTTTAGAGTTTGTGGTCCATATTATATAACTAGGTTTTGCCCACGGCTTCGCCCGCGTTAATAAGTTTTTCCGGGCTAAAAGTACATAAAAACCTTCCCGTTGAATCACTCTATCCAACACATTTATTTGGATAAAAATTAATATTATGACGTTGCTACAACTCTTAACAAATAATGCATTAATTTCGACCAAATTTCATTACCATAAAAACAGTTCTAGTGAGTTAATCTTAAAAGATAGACATATACTGTCGCGGACATTTTTTTAGATCATTTCAAGAGGAATAATTCTTTCATACATATATTTTTGGTATCTTGAACCGTTTTTGCAGCGCACGCAATGGAAGCCCTCAAGGATGAATAATTTTCCTCGTTTTCTTCACATTTCCCATTATTTCTTCGCTCCTAATAGTTGCATCGTGATGTTATATAGCCTAAAGCCTTCCTCGATAAATGGTCTATTCAATACAAAAAGAATTTTTCAATTTGAACCAGTAGTTCCTGAGATTAGCGCCTTCAAACAAACAAACAAACTCTTCAGCTTTATAATATTGGCGTAGTTGTATTGCGTACGCGTTACGAGTATGATTTGCGCGCTGAGGTCCTGGGTTCGAATCCCGGGTCGGGCCAAAAACATTGTGACTGGGTTTTTCCATCTTAAAAATCACTCAGTCGCAGCTCGGAGTCAGGAAGTTGGCGGTATGATACCCCCGTGCCTCGGAAAGCACGTAAAGCCGTTGGTCCTGCGCCTGACCTCTCTCCGGCCATGTCGGATTGCCGTCTCACCGGACTATGAGAGTGAAGGAATAGCGAGTGCACCTGTGTATTGCGCACACACTTGTGCACTATAATATCTCCTGCGTACCTGGCTGATCTCCGTTCTGAGATTGGCCGCCGTGGCCGAAAAACCGGCTAGGAGGATTTCATTTCATTTCATAGATATATGTACATATTTTGTATTTAATACATATTTATCCGAGCCCTTGTGATAATCAATGTCGACAGCTGCCAGAAGCTAGAGCATATTATGGCTCTCAGTGCAGGCATTAACCTGTATTTGATATTGTGAATTGACAAATCTGATACTAGTTGTTTGAACAAACAAATACCTAATGTCCGCCCCATGACCACCAAGTGCTGCATAGCCTTCGAAACGTCGGGAGAAAATACAAATAAAAAAAAAACATGACAAAATACGCAAAATAGATTTGTTTCAATATCTAACATTCACGTAAATATAAGATGTCATTAAACAAATACTTAAGCCTGGAATTTGTGCCATCATAACAATAACAATGAGAATAATACAATAATCTTCAGTTGGACATAGGATAAAGGCATGATGGTGTGGTATGGTTGTAATACACCTGCTCCTTATTAAATATGTAATTGCAATAATTTTGAAAAATATGCGTTCACTAATTTCATATCTGTATATTTGAAAGACTTCAAACACAGTAATGTGCGTACATTCCAGCTCGGCTAGCAACCGCCTGATCCACGCCAAGGACCACGCGTCGGTGCAGCTGGTGATTGCGGACGTGGACCCGGCCAGCGGGCGCGCCACTGACGCCGCCAAGATGTACGTCATCTGCGGAGCCATCCGGCGCATGGGCGAGTCCGACGACTGCATCGTCAGGCTCACCAAAAAGGATGGCATATTGACTAAGTGAGTGCTTTACATAAACATTATGTTCTCTATGCCAACAAGAGAACACCTCTTGCTTACCATGCAAAATGCAACTCTATTCTGTTCCATATTCCTTAGTTTGCGATGAGATTCAATGGCAGATAGTGGTTGAGCCAGACTTATTCATGCAGTTTTAAAATTTATGATTTAACACAAACTGTGGTACATGATTATTAACAGGGTACTGAAACCTTTAATAATGCCAGCTAAATACTATCAGTGGATCACTAGCAGGCACTCTGTGTGCATATTGCATAATACTGCAAAATGCATGCCCATAGTTGCATCATGGAATACAATCATTTCACTCAAGAGTTAGTCAACTATAAATCGTGACTCATGTATTGTGTTTCTGTTGTTTCAGGAACTACTGATGTAGTTAAGTGGCATTATTTTATAAGGGCAATAAAAAAATAGTAAACGACTATTAATTGTTTTATTTACCAAATGTTACATGGAGGTGTTAATTTACTAATTGCTATGGAGTGTGTTCATGACAGGGGAGCAGCACTCAAACATCTGCAACAAACAAATGCCTGAATTACCTGATGGCGACAAATCACTACTTGAAATTCACATCAAATGAATATGGTGCCAACCAAAATACAACGGGCAAAAAAATATACATCGGCGCAATAATCTATACTAATAAACTCATTTGCAAAAAAAACGGGCACCTAAGCAATGAACCATTTCAAATGTTACTATTGGTTTGTTTGATAATTATAGGTAGTTTTACTTTCACAATTTTGTAAATTAATAAGCAAACAATCGTTTTAGTCAGTATTATCATAAAATTTTGATAAAATTTATGGGTTTTAATGCTAAAGTTCACCAGTAGTGTATGCTCGCTAGTAGTGCATATGCTCGTGAAGTAAAAGTTAACAAAGATTTTTGTTTGTTTTTTCTTTAATAAAGCAAAAGCAGATAAATGTTTAGTATCGAGTGTGACCCCCTCTAGCTGAAATCACAGCTTGAATTCGTCTGGGTATGCTAGCGAGGATATCCCGGATACTTGCTTGCGGAATACGTTCCCACTCCGCGGTAATCACATTCTTCAGCTCTCTGATGGTTTGCGGAGCCGGTTGTACTGATCTCACGCGTCGTTTCAGAACGTCCCAGACATGCTCTATAGGATTGAGGTCGGGACTTCGAGCTGGCCAATCCAAACGACGAATGCCGACCTCTTGCACATACGCTTCCACATCGCCAGACCGGTGGGCGCGAGCGTTGTCGTCCATAAAAATTGAGTCTTCGCCTAAAGCGGCCAATGCGGGTTGTGCATGAGGAATAAGAACTTCCGTTATGTATCGATGTCCAGTCAGTGAGCCGTTTTCAATGAAGACTAACTCTGTACGATCCATTGAATTTATTCCTGCCCAAAACATAACAGAGCCCCAGCCATAAGGTGTGATTTCTTCAAAACCAGCCTCTGCAAAGCGTTCTCCTCGTCTTCGTAGCACTCGCCGACGTCGATCTTCACCGAACAGAGATATCCTGGCTTCATCGGAGAACAATACCCTATTCCAGTCTTCTTGAGTCCATGACTCACAATTTCGAGCAAACCTAAACCTGGCAACTCTGTGCTCACGGAGTAACTTAGGGCCGCGGGCCGGGCGATGACTGCGTATATTGGCCGCGAGCAGCCTCCTCCTGACCGTCCATAGACTAATATGCACATTTCTTACTTCTTCGAGGTTGTTCTTAAGGTCCACATACGAAGACTTGCGATTTCTCAATGCGCGACTCACAAGAAAACGATCATCCCGTGATTGGGTACATGGTTTTCTTCCAGAACCAGGCCTTCTCTCGACGGAACCGGTGTCTTGATACCGCTGCCAGGTCCTTTGAACCGTCGAGCGACTCACACTTAGCCTCTGAGCCACGAAGCATTGGCTGCAGCCCTCTTCGAGCAGCGCAATAATTTTTGTAGCTTTTACCACTTTCTCTAACATTATTGAGACAGCTAAACAGCAATAAATAAAGCTTTGACAATTAAGAATATGAAATAAATTCATAAAAATTTACTAAAAGTTATGAAAACCGATATTATCTTTTGGAACTTCGCACCAAAAATGTAGGATAAAAAGTGGTTTTCTGTAAAAACGAGCATCAAACGAAAATTTTAATTTAGAACGTACTGTTTTAAACACCACGGCATTTTTAAAACCGGCCAGTAACATGTACAAATGATTGAAATCATTTTGGTACCGTATTTTTTTAAAAAAGAATTAAAATCCAAACCGCCCGTTTTTTTTGCAAATGAGTGTATTATAATGAGGAAAGATTTGTTTCGCACTCTTAATAAAACAATGACCTAATCCAAAATCGTTGATTTGTGGGAATGGTCACAAAAACTAACCGAATACATTTTCTTTTAAGTTGGGCGGGGAACGAACATAATCTATTTTGACCCTATTCCCTATATTCATAAGACGCATTTTTATCTAAGTCAATGCAGCTTGCTCTTTTGTGTCTATATTTTGTTAGAACTCATCTAACCAAAACTGTGGATTGGGTCGTTGTTTTATTAAAAGTGCGGTTTGTTTGTAATCGATAGGCTCCGAAACTACTGGACCGATTTCAAAAATTCTGTCATTACAATTTCAATAAATCTTGGAAAGGGCATAGTTTAAGACCCCAAGAAGGACTTAGGCTACATCTTATCCCGTCAAAAATAAACCGGGACTTTTATTCCGAAAATCGTTTTCTGCGAGTGGAACCGCAAAGAAAACAAGTATGGAGATATTTTGAGATCCAGAGGACGACATAGGTTACTGCTTATCTCGGAAAAATGTAACCCGGGGCTATCCCAGTGTTTATTTCTCGAGAGTGGAGCTGTCACGGCCAAACTAGTTAACCGATTTCGATGAAACTTGGTAGAGAGATAGATTAAAACCCTGGGAAGGACCTGGGCTACATCTGATCCTGGGAAAAAATAAACCGGGACTTTTATCCCTAAAAATATTTTCTTGCAGGGGGAACCGCAAACAATAAGGTATGTAGATAGTTTTATCTCGGAAAAACGTAACCTGGGACTTTTATCCCCGTAAATATTTTCTTGCGGGTGGAACTGCGAGAGAATAAGTATGGATAGGTATACTTTGAGATCCAGGCAAGGACAGGCTATTTTTTTTCTTTTTATTGTTAATTTATTTTTATTTATTATTATTATTTCAAGTAACACAGACTCATTTGGGTTAGTAAAAGATGCTTATATTTATGTTAGTAAGGCAATCGACAGACAATTGAAAATAATGTGTCCACTAGGTACTGCACTCCTCATAGCGGAGCATGCATCCTGCAGCAGTGGTTCACATAGACACAGTCTAGCCTATTCGAAAACATGTTCAAAATGCACCAACAGTGCTGGCCCTCACACGGTGCACCAGTGACGCACAACGTTTACGCATCGTGGCGTAAAAGCAATCTACGTGCGCCTCCGCAAACATCCCTGATGCACTGCAGTATCGGGGCAGCCTCAACAGCACTCTGAATGCGTTGTTATATTGTACACGAAGGGCGTTATAAGCTTTTCGCGTGTACTCGGCCCACAGGCTGCATGTGTAGAACGAAGTACAGTACGCTCGGAAAAGCGTATCTTTTGCTTCCCTCGAGCACCTCGCAAATCTGCGGGTCAACATGTTCGCCCTCACTGACAACGCCCTTCACTCCCTGTCGATGTCATCATGATCCCTGAGGTCAGCAGTAAGTATATAGCCCAAATATTTAAATTTACCGACCTGGTGTAATGCAACGTTGTTAAGCCTAACATTAAGTACATTTTTAGGAGCCTTATCACCAGCTCCAAAAACCATGATTTCACTTTTTCGTGTACCTATTGTATAGTAATCCATGAGAAGCAGCATAGCTCTCACAGAGTACCAACAACTTTCTCAGATCACATGGGGAGGCACTCAGTAACACCATGTCATCTGCATAACTGATGTTGTTGAGGACACGTCCTTACATCATTACAAATTATAAAACGAAGTCTTCCTATCACATCTGGGGGTCTAGACAAAATCCCTTTTCTGTTAACGTTTACGGTTACGGATAGGTCAAAATGTATGGAAATGACATACATACCTATATGCTCCAGGCAAGTTACATGACTCGCATAATATTATGTCCTTTCCATACATTTTGACCTTTCCCTAAACGTAAACGCTAACAGAAAAGGGATTTTATCTAGACTCTAGACCCGCTCATTGTCTGAACACGATAAACTCAAAAACTACCGAACGGATTTTCATACGTCTTTCACCAATGGACGGAGTGGTTCAAGAGGAACGATTTTGTGTAAATTCATAAATATTTTGTACGACAGAAAAATAAATGCCGACACATAATATTATGCTTTGCTACATGTGCGAAGCCAGGGCGGGCCGCTAGTAAGTAATTATAAAGCTTTGAAATATGGTGGAAGGGGTAGTTGTCAAATATCAGAACATCAGAATGTGACGTCACCGAGTGTCGAATACCATAGCAGTGCCAGTTGTTTACCCGTCAAGACCCGCTTATGTATATACAGTCGTGGTCAACTAATTAGGGACATTCTTTGGTTAAAGCGAATTGTGAATTTATTTTTTATTTTCCAACGAGTCTAAACCATATTCCATATCTCTTAGGTACATGTAAGTATAATTAGTCATTTATGTGCCCGATTATACAAACAATAACAACTTCTTAAACATTAAACCTCTTTACAGTATAGCTGATAGATTATCGTAGTGCTATTTGTTCAAATAATGCTGGCTGGCCATTTAATTAGGGACACTGAGATATTGCGTTCTATTTTCAAAATTTGAATCTCAATACTTTTTTACTTCTTTTATTGTTTCGTGGTAGTTTTGGCGGCAATCCCGATTATTTTAAGTTTTGAAAAATATTTTGAAGAAAAATGGGTAAAAATAAAAGTTGCGATCCAACACTACGAAAAATTATTATGAAGTTTGTTGTCAAGCATGGATGGCCATACCGAAGGATAGCAGAACATTTAAATTGTTCAAAAACTATGGTATACAATGCATTGCAACATGTCAGACGCAATAACACAGATTTAAATGTGCCCAGAACAAAAAGATCGAGAAAACCAACTCCGCAAGAAGATAGAATGATAACCAGGTTAGCTAAGAAAGATCCGTTTCTAGGCTCTATTTTAATTAAACACGAAGTGTTTGGGACAGACGAAAGAGCTGGTGTCTCAGCGAGGACCGTTCGACGACGTCTGGTAGAAGCAGGGTTGTTCGGAAGAGTGGCTCGCAAAGTACCGTTGTTGAACAAAGAACATAGAAATGCTCGTTTGGCGTTTGCACGTAAATATGGACATTGGACCTACGCCCAATGGCAACATGTATTATTCTCTGACGAGACAAAGGTTAATTTGATTTCTTCAGATGGAAGGCAATACGTACGGCGTCCAGTAAAAGCGGAAATGAATCCAAGATTCATAAATAAGCAGGTGAAACATGGTGGTGGAAACATTAAAATGTGGGGTTCATTTTCTGGACGTGGAGTGGGAACTGTGAGGAAAGTTCAGGGTAACTTAGACCAACATCAATACAAGGCAATATTGGAGGAAACGATGCTTCCCTATGCTGAGGAGCATCTCCCTATTAAATGGACGTTTCAGCATGATAACGACCCGAAACATACCGCCCGTTCAGTCAAGTCGTTTCTTACCAGTCAGTCAGTATCGGTGCTAGATTGGCCAGCAAATAGCCCGGACCTTAACCCAATCGAGCACCTTTGGCACGAAATCAAGAAAAAAGTAGCCACTTATCGTACCACAACTTTAGATGAACTTAATGAAGCTTTTTGTGAGGCATGGGCAAATATTCCTGTCGAAACATGCCAGAAACTGATAATGTCTATGCCACATCGGTGTCAAGCGGTAATTACTAACAAAGGTTTTGGTACTGGGTACTGATTTTACACGTAATAAAATGGAGCTGTTAAAGATATTATAATACTGCAGATTATTAGTTTTGTTTAACTCTATTTTTCATTATAGTTTACTGTCCTTAATTAAATGTCCAGCTACAGAATTATACCTTAAAATTGAATACATGTTCAACCTTTGATATTAAATACTTTTTTCTATTTATTTATTCTTTTATTTACAGCCATTTAAAGCATAATAATCGGACCAAATTATGCAAATAATAGTTACTGAGAAATCAATAGGGTTTTATATTTGTATGTACATAACTGGTTATTGTTCTTCACTATCTTGCATGTCCCTAATTAGTTGACCACGACTGTAGATGTATGTGGAAATCTTATATACATATATGGACGCCGGCGTCCGTCACGGGGCTTAACGAGTCAATTGTTATGCCAAATTTACAATACGGCTGATATCTAACAAAGTATTCTAAGTCCTACTTCGAGTTGATGCTCTTTTTAACCGACTTCAATAAGGAGGTTCTGTACTCGATCCGTATGCATGTATGTATGTTTGTATGTATGTATGTATGTATTTAAATTTGTAAGGCCGCGAGTTTCTCAAAAACTACTGATCCGATTTGGACGTGGCTTACGATATTCAAATGTATATTTATCAGGGAAGGTTTTAGTATATAATTTATGAAGATCTGATAAACATCTTCGGAGATATACAATGGAACTCTTCAATAACTAACAGCATATGACTCGCGAATGCTCCAATCGTATATCTATGATGTATTGCTTAAACCATTCAATAATTAACTAACAAAAAATCAATAAATAAAAACTTTTTAACAAAAATAAACCGACTTCAAAGCACCACTAGAAATAAAAAAATAATTAAAATTTGCATTCGCTTAGTATATACGTATATTTGGAGTCGGTGGCTATTTTAAATTAACAATGTTTTCGTATATTTGTACGTGTATTTCGTTGGCTTAGTTGGCAATTTAAATTGGCCATCGACTCCAAATATACATATATATACTAATAGTCTTACTAATAAAAAAATCGACACAGTGTATACAAGTAGGTACTATAAGCACTGTGTAACAAAAACGCAACTAATAAAACTTTTTTTGACAGAAGGCCTGTATACAGGTGTTGTAAGAGATTGAAATAACTATGTACACTTACACAAGCTCTACACACGCTTGCACCCTTGTATTAAGGCTGCGTAAATTCAAAATGGCGACTATATTAGCTTCAGCTGATTGAGAGGTTGTCACTTGTAGATGATGGAGGTGGAGTTATGCGAGATTATTTTTTATTTAGCAATGAATTATTTAAATTTCGTTAATATATTTGATATGCTTGATAATGAGGACAGACAAGGAAATCAAAGAAAAATAAAATGCTACAAAAATAGATTTAATCCATTTAATCTGGATGATAAGTTTTCTTTCTTAAAGGAGAACGTTTTCTTTTAGGATTAGGCGGCATCACTATCGATGCACATTCAGTGCACTCCATTTTTTAAACCTTAATAAGTTAATTATTTAATCAATCGCAAAAGAAATTGCCGAAACGAAATACTTTCACACGTCACTCATTAAAAAATTAAATTAAGCTTATGTTATTGCCGGTGAGGAAGCGTTCGAAAACTATGAGTACGAATCATAACTTATATTTAAAATTACAACCATTAGTCAAGTTTTTGTACATTTCAATAATATATATATAGATATTTTACAAAAAATATATATTTCGTATTTATTAAAGTTACTAAAATGCTAAATAAACTATGAATTTCAATTAAATTAGTAACACAAAGTTACGAGCAGAAGTTTTTGAACGTACTTCGTAAAAGGTTGCCAGCGTATTTGCCGTATACAGCGTGAGTAATTACACAAGCTTGTCTTTGCGTTTATTAGTAGCGATGTTGTGTTAACCCTGTGTAACTCTTATACAGACATTATACACTGTGTAACTATTCACATGTTAAACGTGTGAGTAATATTTTTTTATTAGTAAGACTATAAGAGAATACAAATTTGAATTATTTTTTGATTTCTTGTGGTTTTGGAGTTGGTTTATTATTATTGAAAGCTATAGAATAAGAATAAAATTGAGTTTAAATGATTGTGAATAGTGGTTGATATCTCGTAGAGTTCATCAAGTGTTGCGTTACCATTTGCCTCGGCCGCCGCAGCCGGGCTTTCCGCCGGGCGGCGGGCGGCAGATGGTGCGCTTCTTGCAGCCGCGCGCCGTTGCCACCAGCGCCCACACCACCCACCACACCCACCACCACATCTGATAATACAATACATTACTTCTGCAAGTTTCCTCACGCAAGTGTACTTAAAGAGAGGGGTTGTAAAAAGCGTCCCCCCTCCAACGTTACCTCGTAGGTACCTAGGTCCCAATCATTTTTCTGTGAGAAGAGTCGTATTCTCCATAGCATACAGGAATTTTTCTCATTGGTACACAACTCTTAAATTACTAAAATACACAGCAATTGATATAGATAATAAGAGTTTTATGTCACCTTGGAGTTTGAACCAGTATGGTTGTCGACTTGATAAGATCAGAGTTGAAAACGCAGCAAAAGCGGCGCCGGTCACCAGTACTTGGGCTTGCAGCCGCCAGGGCAGCGCGGCGGGCGACACGACGGTTTCTTTTTGCACGCGAAGGCGCTCACTATCTGCTTATTAGAAAACATTATTATTATTATTTTTGACATTGTAGGTACTAGGTATATTTTATACCTGATGGATAGGAACCATCGTTGACCGTTCACGTAGTAATTATCCCGCCATAGCCCATACGTAAAATCAAGCTTTTGAGTCGCGTTCCGGGAACAGGCGTAAGGCGATGTTCTTAAATATAGATAAGTAAGTAGGTATCTATCTAGTAACGACAGGCCGGCATTATTTACTGGGAATAGTTGTTGTTAAGTTATCCACATACTGTTGTTTGTTTTACTTTTATTGAATTGTATACAACTCAATAGTTTTAATTTATCTTAGTCCGCACCTTCTGTAATTTACCCATACAAGGGCGCATATTTTGGAATGCAATCGAGTTTTAATGTATGTCTGCATGTTATATAAAATATTTATGTTTGTACTCTGTTTTGGATGTGAATTAAATGAATTATTCTGGCGGCGTTGCCCCGAGTCATTCGATGCGATAAGAAAAAAAGTCCCCGCGCGAGGCCCCTCGTGGAATTCCGGTTCGCCACACTAAGACCTTATAAGACCGCCTCTGCTCGTCAGATGTAGGTATCCCGTTTGCAATCGACCAATATAAAATAGTAGGTATCTATCTGATTTTCCCGAAACTACAATGTGAAACTGACTGCCTCTGTGGCGTAGCTGTATTACAGTACGACTGCAATGCTGCGGTCTCGGGCTCGATCCCCGAGCCCGGCATGTGATATTGGGTTATTCTATTCAGTATCAGCCCGGAATCTGGAATTTGTAAATCTCGGAATGAGCAGATGCCTCCTGCCTGCGTTTGTGAACACTATAAACTAAGATTATTCAAAACTAAAATAAAAAAAAATCTAATTAAAATCTTGTTTTTATGCTTTTAGTTCTTCAATGAATTTAATAACGATGGCAGATATTGACGCAGTCCGGTTTTTCTTTTTTATTTATTTCCGTCTTTCTAGTTTTCTTTTTTTTATAGACTACCTGTGTGCCAAATTTCAACCAAACCCGTCAAGCCGTTTTACCGTGAAGAAGAAACAAACTAACACGAACTTCGCATTTATACCATTAGTGTGAAGTGTAATGTGATTTATTAGCATGTCCTATTCCAAACTCCAATAAAACATATAAGTTGTATACCGGGTGGAAGGGAAACGCTCTCGGAAACGAATACAGGTGATAGTATTGGTGATTCCTGACGTGATGGCACCAAAAAAATCGCGATCGCATTCTTACAATTTTAGTAGGATTTTCTCAAATTTCTGTACAGCTTCACATATGGATAGATAAATCAAACTATTATTCTGAAAAACATAGTAAAAAAGGTCAATATTTAAAAAAAATCGTAATGAAACACGTACATCAGCTGACGGGTTAACGACCGCGGGCCGGTCCCGGCGCAGCGCGACGGCCGCCCAGTTCTTTGTACGCTTTACATTGCGCGCGCATGAATTACGGAAATACTAAAATCGTAAGTATTATCGCTTAGCTTTGTAAATGAATATAGTTTTTCGTTAATGTTATGGTTCTTCTCTGTTACCGTTCCGGTATAGAGAGCGTTTCCCTTCCACCCGGTATATGTACATATATATTTTCATAATCTCCGTTAAAAGTTCTTTATTTTGATATCACACTCGATGGATTTTGAAAAGATTATTTTTTTCTTTAGACTACTTTTTGCCGCCAAAAATCCTTAATTCAGATTTTTTTAAATTTAATGTACCCTGTGTTACTCTCACGACTAAGAGACGAATCTATTGACACCACTAACATAAAAATACGACAAGCCGTTTAGGCTTTAGGGCGTGCCAAAGAAATAACATACATACATACATACACTCGAAAAACATAACCCTCCTCCTTTCGCAGTCGGGTAAAAATTTGACCAACTTTCGTATTTATAATAATCAAAGACATTCAACAGTATAATTAGTTATACACCGGATATCAGGCCTTAATTTTTCATCTAAAAGTTGTACCAATTGGTAATAAAGGCGCGTTTCCATTAGGCATGTCTTGTATGCAAGTATGACGTCACATTCGCGTGCAAGTTGCTTACATTGGAAACATGTTCTCGAGTGTGCAAATTGCGTGGAAGTTTTACTTGAATAAGTTCAAAATTGAGTAGGAAATCATGTGTGGAAGGCACTCGTTCCTGTGGTACTCCTTAATAAAGATAAGTAATTAAGTATTTTCTCGTGCCCCACCTAACTGCCATTACGTTTCGATAATTTGTACAGCAAAAGGCACCATGTCACTCGTTTGCAATTCGAAACATGCAACTTACCTGTGCCCGTTCAATTTGTGCGTCACTTGAATGAAAATTCACAAGTTCAAACTACCCACGTGCAAGTTGTAGCTTGTATGCAGGTTTGTTCAAGTTGCATGCAGTTGCGAATTAAGGCACGATTCCATTAGGCAAGTTACTTGTATGCAAGTTGCAAGCATACAAGTATATTACCTAATGGAATCGCGCCTTAATTCGCTGTCTTATAGATGACACATCCATTTGACCAGATGTCTCGGTATGCGCAAATTTTGTAAAGTAGGTAACATTGATTTATTCAACAATACATCAATGGTAGGTAAGCAATATTTTGGAAGTAAATATGCCAATTTGCGCATTACAATAATGTCATAGTATGTTAAAATGCGTTTTACATACCTAGGTGTTTTGCTATTTCACTATAAATTGAGTTACTGACGAACGGGCTCAAAAATTTATTAATAATCTTAGAACTCTTTGATAATAATATTTATAAGAAAGATATCTCGGCTTTTTAGCTCTTGAGACGGTACAGAATCGTCTTATATTAAGTATTCGATGCACAACGTAGGCATGTACAGGCTTGGTGTTGACTGTTGGTAATGTTGGTACAGGATATAAAGTACGTAGGTACTAATTTAGTCACATTAAGTTATATTCCGTCACCTAATTAAAGGGATTACGTCCTAAACATTTGAGTGCGTTTAGTTATATCGACTGGTGCGGGAATGTGACTCGTCACGCGACTGCCATGGCCAGTGCAACGCAACAATTTGTCATGTAAACAAAAACACTGTTGTAGTCTTAGAATAATAATACATTATTATTCTATGGTTGTAGTCATTTTGACCACAGCATTATTGCTTAGGTAAACAACCTTTTCTTTAATCAACATCATCGGTTTGAAATGAAATGAAATGAAATAAATTTATTCGAACCCATAAAATGTTATACATTATTTAGATTCAGTCAATATTAACTCTACCACCAGTTCGGAAAGCAGTTCTCACTAGAGAAGAACGGGCAAGAAACTCTAGTGTTGCTCTTTTCAAAATCAGTTCAAGGTATAAAATAAAATTAATAATATAAAAATTAAAAACCAAATGATATAGATATATTTGTTATTTTTGTTTAGAGCAGTTCATTTATTTACTCGCAAAAAAGGTAATAAATTTTAAAATCTTATGCGATTGCATAACCCTCTCAGGAACCATGTAATAATTTGGTCTGAAATTCATCAAGATGTATTGATCTAAGTTCAATATATACCCCTAATATTTAGATGTAGTAAGCGAGAAGAGCAGACCAGTCCACACAAGCAGCACCCGTTCACGAGTATGACGTTTGGGGGAAAGATACATGAAATGTGGTGCTTGGAACTATCACGCTATCATGTGGCCGACATACCGTGGTGGGAAGCACCCACACCACACCACGGCATCCTTCCTTACCTGCATGAGCAGACAAATGAGGCACCACACTCGCTCGCTCGACATGTTGGGGTATCAGCTGGGCGTTGTGTCCGCGCTCACATCCTGCGAGTCTGCGCCATGCTTCACTTTGTTCCTGTATTATTGTACACTTATAATTTTGATCACATCACACGGGATTTTGTTTTGTTCTATCTTCTGTCAGTGTTTCTTTTTTCGTTTTGTTTTCGGCTAGCCTCGACGTAAATTGACGTTTTATAAAGAGTATTAATTTCAGAGTTGTTATCTATCAGTTTGAAAATGAAAGTTTGTAATCATTTTAATAAAATATGTAAGTACATAATAAGAGTAGGTATATAAAGTAAGAGTAAGTCTGTAGAATGTTTTATATATTTTTATACTGCGGTTTTTTTACCTATGGCTCGATATTCAGTATAGGCGTAACAGTAGTAGCAAAGAGCATTATAGTACCACGTAAAAGTAGTAGAACACTGTTGGCAGATTGCACGGCACAGGCATAGTACACCCTACATATTATCAGGGCGTCCCTATGTGTGAAGTGTGCGGTGCACACAGGTGCCAAGGGAATATGAGCGCCGGAATCAGGATGACATGCTGACGTTAATTATAGTTGAATAGGCAGTGCCGGATTAAGCAAGCGCGGGGCCCATAGCGAATTCTTTCAAAGAACCCTTGATCTGCTATGGGTTTTTAAGTATAAAGTGGTAAAGATACAATTCAATACTCAATACGTTTATTTGATATCTAAAGGTTAAAATTTTGTGGGTAATTAATAGTGTAGTAAATTACTATAGGCGCTGTTATACTCTGACAAGTACAAAAAGCCTGAGATGAGATTTCCTGGCAATTTAGAATAATATTGATAGGAAACTAACAATTGCAAAAGGATGATACCTACTACACACAATATTTTTTTCAATACATATTTCAAAGTTTATATTTAATACAAAGTATATTAATTTTTTATGAAGAGCTAACGTTATATTTAATCAATGGTGAACTTTAAATGGTGTTTATATTTTATATTTATTTATCTGTTTCCTTATTATTTTTTAAACTTTTACAAAGTAAATTTAGAAATAATGCTATTCGTATCAATTTCTCTGAGCAAATCCTATTCTTTATTATTCAAGCGAGATATTATTCAGACGTTTTTGACTTATAGTGTTCCTTAACTCATTTTTTATGCGCTTTAATGTCGAAAATGAACGTTCGCCACTGCAGTTAGTAATCATGAGAATCTCTCTTGAAATAATAAAATATTTTTTTTAGTCATAATTTCAATAACTCAATCTATACTAATATTATTAAGAGGAAGATTTGTATTTTTGTATGTTTGACAAGGATAAACTCAAAAAGTACTAAACCGATTTCAAAAATTCTTTCACCATTAGAATGCTCCTGTATTCTTGAGTAACATAGGCTACCTACATTATATCCCGGGAAAATTCAAACCGGGACTTTTATCTCGGATTTTTTATTCTAGCGAGTCGTTACGGCGAAACCTATTAACCGATTTCGATGAAATTTGTAGGGGACATAGTTTAAGACCCTGGGAAAGACTTAGGCTACTTCTTATCTCGTGAAAAAATAAACCAGGAATTTAATCCCGGAAAAATATTTTCTTACAGATGGAACCGCAAACAAATAAGAATGTAGATAGCTTGAGACTCAGAGTAGGACACAAGCTACTGCTTATCCCGGAAAAATATAAACCGGAACTTTTATCCCGGTTTTATTCTCACGAGTGGGGTGGCCAAACCACTCAACCGATTTCTATGAAATTTGGTAGGGAGATAGTTTAAAACCTTGGGGAGAACCAAGGCTAATTCTGATCCCGGGAAAAAATAAACCGGGATTTTATCCCGGAAAATATTCTTGCGGGTGGTACCGCAAACAAATAAGTACTTATGGAAACGGTTTGAGACCGAGGGAAAGACATAGACTACTTTTATTCCGGAAAAACATAAACCGGGAATTTTAACCAGGATTTTTCTCTCGTGAGTGGAGCCGTCACGCCCAAACCACTGAACCGATTTAGATGAAATTTGGAAGCGACATAGTTTAAGACCCTGTAAAGGATCTAGGATATTTCTTATCCCGAAAAAAAAACCGGGACTTTAACCCCGGAAACTATTTTCTTGCTAAAAGAACCGCAAAGAAATAAGTATGGAGATAGTTTGAGACCCAGGGTAGGACACAGAGTACTGCCCATCCCGGAAAAATATAAACCGGATATTTTATCCCGATTTTATTTCTCACAAGTGGGACGGCCAAAACACTCAACCGATTGCAACGAAATTTGGTAGGCAGATGGACCTAGGCTACTTCTGATTCCGGGAAAAAATATACCGGGACTTTATCCCGGAAAATATTTTCTTGTGGGTGGAACCGCAAAAAAGCAAGTATGGAGATAGTTTGAAACCGAGGGAAAGACATAGGCTACTGTTTATCCTGGAAAAATAGCAAAACGGGACTTTTATCCCAGATTTTTTTACCTCGCGGTTGTAGCCGTCACTCTCAGCCGATTTCGATGAAATTTCGTAGGAAGATAATTTAAGACCTTGAGGAGCACCTAGGCTATTGCTTATCCCAGAGAAATATAAACCGGTACCTTTGTCCCGGAAAATATTTTCTTGCGGGTGGAACGGTGAGAGAATAAATATGGAGATAGCTTGAGATCCAAGGAAGGACAGGCTACTTTTATCTTTTTATTTTTAACGATATGTCCTTACATCATTACAAATTATAAAACAAAGTCTCCCTATCGCATCTGTTTGTCTGAACGCGATAAACTCAAAAACTACCGAACGGATTTTCATATGTTTTTCACCCATGGACGCAGTGATTCAAGAGGAAGGGGTATGTGTATAATTCATAAGTATTTTGTACGACAGAAAATTAAATGTACGAATATTATGCTTTGCTACCTGTGCGAAGCCAGGGCGGGCCGCTAGTATACTTATATTCTAGAAAATGGATTTCTAGTATATGGTTACTAAATTATATTAAAAATAATGTAGACTGTTAATCTTATAAATAAATAGAAAATTTTAACAATTTAAATCGAGTTATTTCAATTCTGCTACACATCCACGCTAAGTGTTGGGTAGGTAAGAGTGCTTGCATATACGGCAGACATTTTGTAGAGCTGATTATCAGGCCGACTGAAATTGTACACGTTTATACAAGAAACTTTTTGTAGAACTTGTGTGTTTATCGCATGAAATTATTTGAATCATTTACAAGGAAATAGTCGGGTACCGAGTTTCTGACGTGGATAGTCTTAGTAGGAAAAGTTGTAACGTTTCATGTTTTAGTGACATCAAAAAAATTCAACATACCACATCTTAATAAGTTTCACTCAAAAAATTACGCTCAGGCAGAGATGAGTGGGTTTAAATATGCGGGGCCCCCTTTCGCGCGGGGCCCGTAGCAATTGCTACTCTTGCTACGTGGTTAATCCGGCACTGTGAATAGGTAAGAAAGTAGGTACAAGTCTCCCAAGACAATACTCAAGCCTCCTAAGCCAAGTAGTTGGCTACTACATACTTTATTACAAACGATTTACAAAAGTTAGTTTTCTTAATTTAAACTAATAAAATAAAAATTCTGCACCCCACAATGAGCCAAGTAAGGTTAACGTTGAATAATAATTAAGCTAATAAAAGCGTGTTAAAAAAATATTCATGTCGAAACAGGACGACAATAATCAGAGGCGCTTCATAGATTCCACACACAGGCGCTGACTCGGGTCGGCGCGGCCCTGCATATTATATTTTGGCATAGAGTCGATTGTTATCTATACTAATATTATAAAGCTGAAGAGTTTGTTTGTTTGTTTGAACGCGCTAATCTCAGTAACTACTGGTTCGAATTGAAAAATTATTTTTGTGTTGAATAGACCATTTATCGAGGAAGGCTTTAGGCTATAGTATAACATCACGATGCAACTATTAGGAGCGAAGAAATAATGGAAAATGTGAAAAAAACGGGGAAAATTATTCATCCTTGAGGGCTTCCATTGCGTGCGCTGCGAAAACGGTTCAAGATACCAAAAATACCGGATGGAAGGGAAACGCTCTCGGAAACGAATACAGGTGATAGTATTGATGATTCCTGACGTGATGGCACTAAAAAAATCGCGATCGCATTGTTACAATTTTAGTAGGATTTTCTCAAATTTCTGTACAGCTTCACGTATGGATAGATAAATCAAACTATTATTCTGAAAAACATAGTAAAAAAGTCAATATTTCAAAAAAATCGTAATGAAACACGTACATCAGCTGACGGGTTAACGACCGCGGGCCGGTCCCGGCGCCCAGTTCTTTGTACGCTTTACATTGCGCGCGCATGAATTACGGAAATACTAAAATCGAAAGTATTATCGCTTAGCTTTGCAAATGAATATAGTTTTTCGTTAATGTTATGGTTCTTCTCTCTTACCGTTCCGGTATAGAGAGCGTTTCCCTTCCACCCGGTATATGTATGAAAGAATTATTCCTCTTGAAATATTCTAAAAAAATGTCCGCGACAGTATATGTCTATCTTTTAAGATTAACTCACTAGAACAGTTTTTATGGTAATCAAATTTGGTCGAAATTAATGCATTATTTGTTATAAATAAAATAAAATACTTTATTCATCACGTAGGTGAACATAGTTGCACTTATGATAAGTCAAGACACATTTAATTGTTTATTATTAGTCACTTACATAACTACAGACACTTTTATTACGAGTAAACTAAATGATGAAAAATAAAAAGTAAGAAGCCAGCTCGGGCTGGCAAGAAAAGCAATATAAAACAAGAGATAATTTTGTTAACAAAAATAATAATAATAGTAATGATAATGGGAGAAACGCGTCGCGATCCTCACCGGTGAGGACACTACAGGCCCTAGCCTAGCTAACCTACCACCTTTCACAAGCTACCTGTTAAGAGTTGTATTAATCTTTACCAAATAAATGTGTTGGATAGAGTGATTCAACGGGAAGGTTTTTATGTACTTTTAGCCCGGAAAACGTATTAACGCGGGCGAAGCCGTGGGCAAAAGCTAGTATAGTATATACCTATCCAACTAACGTAGCCGGCTTCAGCCTTCTAATAATAGAAAAATATGATTTAAGACATACCTAGGTACGTAGTTCGAAAAGTGTTGTATACTAAGTAGGTATTTAATTGAAAAACTACAAATGATAAACTTAAAATGAAAATAAAACAAAAGAAAACAAGTGAAAACTTTAATAACATGAGTAGTATTTAATAAAAAAAAACCATAGCTAGTAGATAAATAGAACGTCGCCTAGTTGTTGGGCCCGGAAAGCTGCGCGCCAATGTATCGTCGCACGGCGCGCCAGTATCCGCGGCACAGCGCACACAGCGACGACTCGCCCGACCCGGCTCGCGTGTCCAGCCGCTCGCCGAGCCGCTTGTCTCGTCTGCTGCCGTGCGACGCTTCGTACCCCGCACTTTTTGAGCGACGTGTCGATGCGTGCATTGCTTGCAGGCGTTTGGCTTGCGCGTACAACTTTGTACAAAGTATCTTAAATGAGTCTCACGTAATATAATAATAATAAGCCGTGGTACTTACACGTTTAGTTGGTTTACATTTATGACAATTTTTTCTTCAGCGAATCTTTATCACTTGAATGTAAATGTGAGATGCGTCTAGAGAGAGCTAGGGATGGAGCATTAGTAGGAGCGACTCACATGCACGGGGTCATCCAGGTCGAAGCCGCAGCGCGCGTCGCACCCGCTAGACGCGCACTCGTCGCACGTCGACTCGCGCTCCACTATACTGTGCATATTTTATTTATTAGCTACCCCTGACACTCTCCACTATACCCGATGCATTAGACTAATATTATCGTGAGTGCGCAGACTATAATCCCGGCTCAGACCTCTCAGTGGTGACATTGGGTCGTTCCTTGTTGCGAGTGACGGCGGTCATGTCGTCCCGCGGCGCGATATCGAGCGCGTACGCGTGCGTGACCGCGCGCACCACGCGCCGCTCGCCCGCACTCGCCCCCGCCCACTCGCCGCCGCCCACCGCTCGCTCCACCTGCTTCGCATGCTGTAACGTCACCTACAAGTACTGCACTGTTATCCAAGGACAATGCAAACGAACCGGCTCACCTGATCTCACATCACATGGCATCAAAACCTAACCAACCTGATTCGGCAGTTTTCCAGTGCTGACCTTTCCCACGGGCTCCGTAGACACGAGCTTGTCGGATACCGACACGGAACATGAAGAGGGTGCACGGCGGCGGGACGTGGCCGGAGGTGGGGAGCGGGTCACCGCGGTTGGGGGAGAGCGGCCCCTCGTCGCGAACAAATGGTTCAGCTCGTCCAACTTGTTCATTATTATCTTGTATGTCTTGCACTCAGCAGCCTGCGAAAAGGTATACCTAGGTATTTAATCTATCAAAAATGTTTGTCGTGACAGGTACCTGTAGCCTACACTGTAACTACACACGTACATAAGCCTACAAGCATACTAACATAAATATTAAATTAAAATAAATAAAATACAATGTGTGATGTACCGCTTGTTCCGTTCAAGCGGCGGGTTAAGATAACGGTATCCAGCCCGCCGCTCATCGGCGGCACTCGCGCCGATCGCACGCACCAGTCGCAATTTAAACCCGACGCGGGACGCTCGTTACTTGTGCCGCTCCGCCTATGTACTAGTATAACGATAGAACATAGTGCTACGTATCGGACATTAAACTTGTCAAAAATACTACTCTAGTTTTCATTTAAGACATTGAGTGCTCCCTAAATACCTATTGATACTTAGGTATGTAGGTACAAAATAAAAAAGTATGTGCATGAAGTTTAAGGCAGTAACAACTGACTGACCCGATGTTTGTCCTTTTTGCGCTGGTCTCTTGTGCTGAAACTACTAGATGATATGTCGCTAGAGTCCCGAGCGGCAGGTGGAGAAGGTGCGGGCGCTGTGAGTCGTTCGCAAAGCTGCGTCACTCGCGCCAGCTGCTGCCGCTGGTCCAGCAGCGCGCGCTCGCACACCGCACGGAACTCGCGTAGAGAGTTGGAGGAGGCGTCGGCGCCGCGCGACACCCGCGCGTCCCGAATCTCGCGGCCGCACCGACCGCCCGCACCCTCCGCCGCGCTCAGTCGTCTTTACAATTATATCGTAATGTTAAACCATATCATCGTTGCCAATTTAAAATCATTTATGTGTTGTACTTATGTTGAAGGTTGCATGGGTGTATAGTGGTTAGTGGTGCGTATTATGCTAATGCCAGACACCTGTGTGGGCGCCTCACTCTCGGTGCGTAGCTCCCGTCGGAGAGGCCGGAGTCGTGCGAGAAGCGCTTGTGGTGCGCACGCGCAGGACGCCCCGCCGAGCTGTTGCTTGCTGCCGTCGGCTTCACGCTGCTAATGCCGCCGCCTCCGCCGTCTACCACCAGGCGCTCACTGCTGTGACAGAACAATAGGCCTTACAATATGTAACAGGGCACGATCTGGTTCTGGGAGGTATTTTCCTCGTATGCATTCGGTATATGTATTCGTCGAAACTGAGGAAATAATGAATTGCGCATTAGGTAAAGCTCTTAGCAGTTAGTACTAATCAATATAGTAGCAATTGAATGGGTTTACTAGATACACATACACATACCTGATACTACCTTTTTTTTTGGTTTTGCGGAGAAAGTGCGTTACCACTACCGCCCGGCCTTCGTGGGGGACGACCGAGCGGTTATGTTGGGGTCGCCGTGCCTTAAGACCCGGCGTTGAGCCACCCGGAGAGATGGAAAACGTCGGGCGACCGCCGGGCCGAGTCCCTAACTTATGTACACTGCACGGCATACCAAGTAAAACTCCGCGGTGGCCATCTTGGGCGCATTAGGGACGGCTGCGGGCTTCCTCTGACGAAAAGTGTCTAAGTTGTCGTCCACAACCGCCCCCGCGCGGTGCCACCTGGTGCGGCCCGTCTCCTGTTATGGGGGGTGGGGCTCAGAAGCCCCCGCGCAACCAAAGGACGCTCTCAGCGTCTACGGCAGCGTGAGGCCTACCTGCCACGCTACTGTCCATCACGGGGGTCGCAACAATGTGCTAAAACATACACAAAACTAATGACGCCCAACCCCCTGCCGCCCGCCCGTGACACCCGGTGGCCCCCATTCGTCGCCTTTTACGGCAGGCAGGGGATACGGTGGTGGAATTCTCCAAACGCCCCCAATCCACAGGGCGGGAGACGCCGGCCAGTCGTCCACCCGGCACCTCCTTCGTCTCCTCTGGCGGCGGGTGAGATCTTCACGCCCCCGATCCCTCTCGGCATTCTCCTTCTGCGAGACGACCACCCCGGAAAAGTTGGCCACCGCACGTCGGGCCTTCCGACTGGCGACCATGGAATTGACACCGGCCGGCAGCGAGAGGTCTCCTCCGACGACTGCTCCCAGAGCACTGCCCTCCTCGTCCCAGGCTGGGCAAACCTCCAACGTGTGCTGTGCCATATCAAGCGGGCAGTTGTCACAATGGTGACACACGGCTGACACCTCCGTACCAACAATACGACACAGATAGTCACCGAAGCAACCATGCCCGGTGAGCATCTGTGTCAATCAAAATGTAGCCGGGCCGTGGCGCATGTCCAGCCACTCAGCGAAGACCGGGCGCACTGCCGCTACGACTGTGAGCCCCGCTGGGTCTCCGCGGGGTCTCCAGCCTGAGACGCCACTTCTCCACGGCGGTTCGCCATAAGGAGGTCCTCATGGCCTCCACCTCCTTCAAGGCCGGAAGCTGCCCGCGACTGAACGCCTCCTCCCGCCAATGGAAAGCATCGGACAGGGATTGGGCGTCCAGATCTCAGGGCAGAAATCCGGCCAACATGCAAGCCGCCTCGTACGAGACCGTGCGGTACGCCCTAATTGCCCGCTGCGCTACTACACGCTGAGGATTGCGCAAGAACGCGACGCAGCGGTTGCTCAGGCAATCAGCCCAAACGGGGCTGCTATACAGGGCCATGGACCGCACGACTCCGTGGTATAACTTTCGACAAAGGATGCCAGGACCTTCCAGGTTGGGCAGGCTAGAAAGAGCGCCCGCAGCCCGGGACAGTTTTGTCCGCAATTTCTCAAAATGGGTGCGAAATTCCCATCGGCTATCCAAAATCAACCCCAAATACTTCATGTTCTTGCCGATGGGAACCCCCTCAACAACGACATGGGCACCGGCCAGTGGCCCTTTCCGAGGCCTGTGAAAACAAATGGCCTCGGTATTCTCAAGAGCCACCTTTAAAACTAGACGTCGGATGCGGTTTATGACGTTCCCAGTGCCCGCCGCCGCCACAATTGCGGCGTCCTGGAAGGTCGCAGAAGTCGTTGTAACAGCGTATCGTCGGCTTAACATATTACGCCGTCACCCCGGAAATAACCACCACGGAGCACCCAGTCGTACCCGATGTTCCACAGGAGAGGACCCAAAACCGAGCCCTGTGGAACACCGCACGACATCGCTCTTCGGTGCCACCCGTCGGCGCCCGGATACACCACGTCCCCGTCAGACAGATACGCGTGCACCAGACGCCGGAGATAGGGCGGCACCACGTGGTACCGCAGTGCCTCGTGGATGCAGGGCCAGGGCAGCGAATTAAAAGCGTTGGAAATATCCAACGAAATCGCTATAACCACTTTGCCTCTGGCCACTGCATCCTCCGCCTGTGCCTTCACCCGCAGAATCGCGTGGACGGTGGAACGTCCCCTACTATACCTGATACTACCTACGACAACTGCACTCAAATAAGTGTTGAAGAATACGGGCTCCCTCACGTGCGTCCATCGTCCGTGGTATCGGAGGCGGAGCGTCGTACGCCGGCGCGCATATACCGGTCCAGGTCGATGATGTCTCCGAGCCTGCCCCCCGCGCCTCCCGCACCCTCCGCACCGTCATCCATCACAACATACGCCACACCACGGCACAAACACCTGCAAAGATGTCAAGTCCAAGAAAGATATTGGGTCTCTGTTCTGTGGGTAAAGAAGACATTACGGAGGATAGGATACAGTTCAATAAGTATGTAGGTTAAATCATTGCTGTCGCATTATAGCTACTGAAAAAGATTAGGTAGGTACTTATTGCTCGCGGATGGTGCGGCGAGACGAGCCAACGCTCACCCGCTCCGCTGCGTCTGGCTCATGGCGCCGCTAGTAAGTAGTACCACGCTGGCGATTAGTGCCGGTCGGCACTGCTGCCACGAATAGTTCCAAATACTACAAACACCACGGTAGCACACGTTATGTCAAAAAACGCAGTGTGTGTTTATATATTTTTGGCGTCCCGTATGACGCGCGTCACGCGATGTCCGCTGTCGCTACATCTGTCATAAATCATAATAGCATTATCTACACTTATATTATAAAGAGGAAAGATTTGATTGTTTGTTTGTTTGCATTGAATATTCTCCGAAACTACTGGCCGATTAAAAAGTTCTTTAACCAATATGAAGCTACATTTTTAGCGAGTAACATAGGCTACTTTTTATCCAGGGGAAATATAAAGCAGGACTTTAATTCCGGAAATAAAACAAAAAACCCGACTGCGTCAGTATCTGCCATCTTTATTAAATTTATTGAAGAACTGAAAAGATAGAAACAAGATTTTGATTTGATTATTTTATTTTGTTTTTATATTTTTACATAAACATTGAAAAATAAACAGTCGAAAGTAGGATTTTAATTTTGAACACACGACCTCCAGCGTACCGTTATTTTGGTTTTGAATAATCTTAGTTGACAGTGTTCACCACGAAGAAAAGAAGAAGAGGTGTTCACAAACGCAGTCGGAGTCTCGGAGGCATCTGTTCACTCCGAGATTATGTTGCTCTATCTATCATCAAACAAATTATGAGAAGTGAGCGTGTTATTCCTCCGACAACGTTTGTGAACACTGTCAACTAAAACTATTCAAAACCAAAATAAAATATTCTAATTAAAATCTTGATTCTATCTTTTCAGTTCTTCATTCTTTAATTTAATAAAGGTGGCACATTTTGACGCAATCGTTTTTTTTCCTAATATTTTTTTATATTTTCATATTTTTAGTTGTCTTTTTTTATAAACTACCTGTGTGCCAAATTTCAGCCAAACCCGTCAAGACGTTTTACCGTGAAGAAGTAACAAACTAACTCTTCTTCACATTTATATTACTAGTGTGAAGTGTGATTTTTTTTATGGCATTGAATGACGAGACGAGCAAGCCGTTCATCTGATGGTAAACGATACGACCACCCATAAACAGTAGGAGCAACACCATTCAGCACCTTGAATTACAAAGTGATGTGTGGCATTCCAATACGCTCGTCATCCTGATACAATAGATGTTAAGTCTCATTATGTCCAGTAGTTACACTGGCTACAGTATCCAAACCGAAACACAACAGTGCATGCCCATTGCTGCGTGGCGGTAGCAATAGACATTGCGATGGTATTCACCAAGACGGACTCTTACATACCTATGTGAGACCTTTTTTTTTTTTTTTGAGACCTACCACCAGTAAAGTGATGATGTGATTTATTAGCATTTCTTATTCCAAACTCGAATAAAACATAATTATAAGTTATATATATACTAGCTGACCCGGCAAACTTTGTATCGCCTCAGAATCAATAAATAAATATCTTTTCTTCGCCTTTCTGATTGGAAATTTAGCTAATCTTTTCGTTGCTGTCTTTTTTCCTACAGTTGTTTTAGGATTAGATATTCTTTTTTCTTTTCCCTACTTGCTCTTCTCACTTCTTATTTTTTTCAAAGCTTGCTTGTTAGGAGTGCTTATGAGCTTATGGTGCGTGTTTTTTCCGAGAAACACCCATCACCCAGGTCTCTCTTAGTTTGATGGCCTCTTCGGAACTGGAACAGATTGTCGTCCGTTTTCTCTTCTTTCTTTTCTTCTTCTTATCTTTGGTAGTGGACTCCTGAAGTTGAAGGAAGACAATGTTTTGGATTTCTTCCTAAAGATGGTGATTCACAGTTATTGTGCTTCGGTCTTTCTTGGAAAGTTGAAAATGGAACGCCACAAGTCCGAGCTGCCTCTTTTATTTCTGTTCCATCTTCAACAAGTTTGAATGCCCTTGTAGCGGCATTGGGATCGTCATCTGCTATTCGTCGATACCACACCACTTCAATGTTCGATGGATGAGTGTCGGGTCACCTTGCTAACTACCGAATGTAGTAGTTCCCAGCCTTGTATGAGAGGTGGCGGTGTATGATAATGCCGCCACACCCTTTTCAAATAATTTTGGTTCCATTTTTCTTTCAATCTTTAACCCCTTCTCCGAGTTCCCGACATCATATAAAGAAAAATAAAATAAAACAGGATAAAACTGAAAAAAAAAACAATGATTGCGTTGCGCGTAATACCGGTCAGCATGACTGGCATTGGCCACCTGTATATTTTATTTTATTTATTTATTTATTTGCACTTAACATACGAAAATATATAGGCGGACTTAATGCCAAAGGCATTCTCTCCCAGTCAACCTGAGGGTGGTGCAGAGATAAATAAGGTAGGTGCAACAAGGTCACTTGATATAAATTAAACATACATAGATAAACGTACATAGAAATAATATAACAATTATTAAAAAAAAAAAAGAGACAATCCCTATCTTGAATGCATACATAATATGAGTAAAATTGTAAATACATAAAATACAAATTATAATTACATGAATACATATGGTAAGTTCTTACAGTGAAGGAATTTTAGTGGGCTCAAGTCGTAGCTCCTGATTTATTTTAAATCTGAAACAATTATCTAACGGTCTTCTATTTGGGCACTGAAACTCAGAGCGGTAAGAAACTAATTTCTTGCAAAAAATGCCCAAATGTCGTCAAAATTATCACTGCCCTGTGGGGCGATTTTCCGAAACTCGAGCTTTCAACCATAATGTTACGCAAAATATGTACATAATCAAACACTTGGCATCAAATTACAGTAACTATTAATATCATTTTGATAACACTTAGAAAACTAAACATATCACACACTATTTTTAATCATTTTTTCGTAAGAGAATGGAGGCGACAAGAATTTCGTATCACATTCCTGTCAGCTAAAAACACGTTAATAACACCTACAATTAAAAAAAAGCGACGATGTCAGACTGCCGATACACAGTGCGTAGCTCACTGAGCCCATTGCCGCTCGATCTGCAGCCAATAAGATAATCAGACTGTCGTGACGAAGATCTTTTCGACCGCAAACATGTTTGGGTCAGACAAATTCTCACTCGTATGGTAAGTACTCACGTCCACAATAAATGAATCTTTTAATTATTTTTAATAGTTTTAATTAATGTTATTGATGTAAATGTAATATAAAGCCTTAAAATTGCAATTAAAGACATCATTTTTGTAGTATTCATGAAAAACCTCAAAAATATCACTTTCCTGTATATCACTTGTCTGGATTTACGTACACAAGAAAATGATAACACTACAGGAATGTGATAAACTTTCGTAGAGCTGTTGTTCCTGTATTAATACAATGTAATATGATGAAAGTTAGGTATCATACGGGATACTAAGTACGTATACGTGTCGTTTTTATTATGTTCTATTTGTATATTAATCAGTTTCCGGGACAAAATACAAGTATTAGGTTCCTATCTTCTTCTAGCTTGTGTGTTTAATATTATAAACATATTGAGGACTTTTTCACAGAAACCAAACTTAAAAAAAGGAAAGCTGCGAAGAGATATTAGCAGCAAGCCCAAAAAATTAAGAAAACGTTATGAACGAATGAAAAACGATCCATACAAGTTAGCTGCTTAAAAAGAAAAGACAAAACAGTATTATTTGTAATATTCTACACGGACAGCAAATATTGACGACATTTTTGACAAGTCAGGCTCTGAAAAGAATGATGACACAAGCCCAAGCGTATTCAGCCCTCCAAATTTTGATTATATTTTGAGCAGTACTAGTGACGTAATACTTAACATAGTTCATTCTAATGGCTTACTTGACGATTTTGTTTTAAATGTGAACGCTAATGATCTATTTCCAGAAAATTAAGAAAAAGAAATTCTAATGAAAATGTTCAGTTACCTACACTAAGAAGATTTGGGAAAATGCTCTAACTATAAAATACTGTCAAAAAGACATGCTCCCAAAAAAAAAAAAAAACAAATAGTAAAGTAAAAAACAAACAGGATTGCGATTATTGCTTCTGTAATATCTGTGGATCTTTATATGATAAAGATGTAACAGACTAAGACTTCAAAGAGCATTATAATACTACGGAAACTAAGATTGGATCGAATGCGCCATATGTCATTAATGCGTGTGTTAGATTATATAACATATTAATATATGTGTTATACAGCAATCGCTTATATAAGCAAATTACATTTAAAAGAATATAATTATGTATTAATACATCAAAATGCTTTATACCATCAGGACACTAGCAAATAGTATGTTTTAATGGTGGAAGGGCGGATGAGTTTGGTAAGATACAAGAACCACTATATTCTTTATTACATAATATATTTATTATATTTATTAGATACTATAATCCAATAAGCATAGCTCTATCATAAATTTCACATACTTGTGTATATAACAATTATGTACCTTATCATAGGTACCACTTCTAAATCACATGATCCTAAATTAAATGTTTATTTATACAAATACTTAATATTTTAAATGGTTGGTATACTAAGGATCAAATAAAATAAATTACTTAACTTGCCAGTCTCCTAGTACTGCTCAGCTCGGCGGCTCACGATAGAATGTGCCGTCCTTGTTTTTTTTTTTTTTGTCCCTGACATTACTCTTTCTGCCTGACGAGGGTCGGCTTATGAAAGAACACCGGTCTTTTGGGTGAGTGCAGAAGGCGCTCGCAACCCTTAAAATTAAGCGACCACGCTGAGGGCGACCCACTAACGGGTCACGAACCTCGGCTCAGGGCGGCCACTGAGACGATAAGACATCAGCGTTTGGAGAAACATGGTTTTTAACCTAATCCTATTCATGTGTTCGTAGTCTTCGGCACGCGGGCCGGAACTGCTAAGAGAGGTCAGGGTGACGGGGAACGCGACGAGTTCCTCGACGGCGTGGACGGTACAGCGGTCGTGTGGAGTGTAAGAGCTTTTGATGCTCGATCTTTTCGCGGATGGCCAGAGTGATTTCGTCCTCTGGATCTGTAAGAACTGAACGCGGTCGTCTTCATTTGGCGCGATCAAATGGAGTATATATAGACGCTTTACGGATAAGCGTGTTTGGGTGGTTTACCGCCCGATCGAAGTAGCGTCTGCTGGCCATATGCATAAAGTGCCTGATGGTCGGCATGTTGGTGTCCACGTGGAGGTTGCGATTGCGAACGTACCACGGGGCACCAAGAGCATATCTGAGCATTTTATTTTGTAAGACCTGCATACGCTGAAAACGAGCAGGCGGTAAATGGGCGAATACGGGCGATGCGTACGTCATAATAGGTCGGATGCATGTCGTAAAGATCCTAATCTTGTTGCGGATCGACATTTTACTGTTCCGGTTTAAGAGCCAGTGCAATTGGCCCATTGCGAAATGTGCCGTCACACATTAATATCAAGTGATACGGATGATCTTTCCCTCTGAGGTTTGCTTTTTGATAGGGTGATTAAATGTAATGAGTGATAAGATGGAAGTATAGTGTATAAAACTTTTAACTTGTAACATATTCATATTTTGTAATTTTATATTTTATTTACAAAATTTATTTGGATATAATTGATACGTCAACCTACGACAATGTTTGTAAACCATTTAGTAATATGTGGATAGCGAGGTGGGCTGTACAATATGTTAATTTAAGATTAGCTTAAGTTTTACATGGTTAAGAATGTTGTACAGTTGTTTGTTATCCCAAAGAGAGAATAAATAAATAAATATACTGTCGCGGACTTTTTTTTAGATCATTTTAAGAGGAATAATTCTTTCATACATATATTTTTGGTATCTTGAACCGTTTTCGCAGCGCATGCAATGGAAGCCCTCAAGGATGAATAATTTTCCCCGCTTTTTTCACATTTTCCATTATTTCTTCGCTCCTAATAGTTGCATCGTGATGTAATATAGCCTAAAGCCTTCCTCGATAAATGGTCTATTCAACACAAAAATAATTTTTCAATTCGAACCAGTAGTTCCTGAGATTAGCGCGTTCAAACAAACAAACAAACAAACTCTTCAGCTTTATAATATTAGTGTAGATTATTTTAAGAGAAGAGATAAAGTATCTTCAATAATGCGTTTACGCTGTTGGAAGATTATTTCAATGTACCTAAGTATATTCTATTTTGGCAGTTAACATGTTGTGAATTGGTCAGAAGTAACTTTCTTAAAGTAAGTTTTGTAAGTGTAAAAGGTGGAAGAAAACTCAGTAGGGCATAACACACAAAAAAAGATTCGATTTGTCATCTACTTCGTAAGGAATCTATTTCTCCATCAAATACTTTAATACGATAGGCTCGCCCCCTGTCACAACATAGGACGGAATATGCATGGCGAAAATTGGATGCAATAGTTTTGCATCTGCCTACCCCTGCGGGTATAAAAGGTGTGAGTGTATAATATGTATGTATGCTGTCATCATAAAAGGATATATTTTGTTAGATTAACCGGTTGTGCTTCGACAGCTTTGACTGCCTCGGTGGCGTAATTTTATTACGGTACGACTGCAATGCTGGGGTCTCGGGTTCGATCCCCGGGTCGAGCAAAGTTATATTGTTTTATTCTATTCAGTATCAGCCCCAAGGCTGGAATTTGCCACCGATATAGCTATAGGCTCGCCCCCTATCACATCATGGGACGGAATACGCACGACTAAAAGTGGGTGCTTTGCGTAAAAGCGTAAAAGGGGGGGGGGGGAGGCGTGAGTGTATGTATATATGAAAATATATTTGAATAATTAATCAATGCTATAAATACAAATATGTATAATGTACATAATATATCACATTGAATTTTATTCGATTTCATTATTATGTGTTTATTAAACCAACATTCCAATAGTTCTTTTTGTACGGTTTGTGATTATTACAAATTGTTTACTGTAAATAACATATTCATTAGTAGTATATACTTATGTATACAACGTTAATATGTCATATGTATTAATAAATCCTTCTGAATAAAGTAAAACAGCATAATAATGAGTGTATAGTGTGTTTTGACAAAACCACTTCTGTCACAGTTCTTAATAATTACTTACTTACTTACTATTTCTTACTTACTATCAATTACTTGGGGGGGGGGGGGGGGGGAATTTCAATTACTTAATATCACTATGTATCAAAATCGCACCAGGTAATACAAAACACTACATGAATACACCTAAGTAAAACAAATTTTCTCTCAAATACGACTAGCTAAGTATGAATATCAATCCCATAACGCGCTCTGTGACGTCACGTTACGTTTCGACGAATAGTGCTGCGTTTCGTGAATTTAAATTACGCGCGTGTTAGATTTTATTACATATGTATATTAATATATATGTTTTACAGCAATCGCTTATATAAGCAAATTACATTTAAAATAATATAATTATGTATTAATACATCGAATCGCTTTATACCATCAGGATACTAGCAAATAGTATGTTTTAATGGTGGAAGGGCGGATGAGTTTGGTAAGATACAAGAACCACTATATTCTTTAAATAACATATTTATTATATTTATTAGATACTATAATCCAATAAGCATAGCTCTATAATCAATAACACATCAATGTGTATATAACAATTATGTACCTTATCATAGGTACCACTTCTAAATCACATGACCCTAAATTAAATGTTTATTTATACAAATACTTAACATTTTAAATGGTTGGTATACTAAGGATCAAATAAAGTAAATTACTTAACTTGCCAGTGTCCTAGTACTGCTCAGCTCGGCGGCCCACGATAGAATGTTCGAATGTGCCGTCCTCCATCGAGCGACGGGTATTTATACCATATCAAACGTCAAAAACACTATCGTACTATTGACTCTTTAGATGGATATTGATATCTATAGTGTATATCTTTAGTGAGTTTGTCTACAATTATTTTCACAAATAATCACGTGTTATGAAGAATAATCACTTTTATAATTTTTAATCTTATATTCTACGCTAATACGCGCATAATTTACGCTTTTTGAATAAAGTTTTATGCGATTAAATACAAACTAAATAAGAAAATAATAGTATAAGTGTAACATTGGGACTACAAAGTATCGGGGATAAAATAATCAAGTTAATTTAAATCACTTGCATATTCTCTATTATGCACTACACTTTATGACACTAGTTCGAAAGGTTTAGTTCTTTTTAGTCTTCGCACAAGGTTCGTGTTATCAAGTAGCTTGAAAGCCTCAATGTTCACATGTTGTCGAAGTCTACATTGGTGAGCTTTCGCAAACTTTTTGATGACTTCCGTGACGGATTCCATTTTATGATCACGATGGAGGTCGTCTTTTCTTATACATATACCAGGGAGCGTTGACAATATCTCTTAGGACTTTATTTTGGAATTGTTGGATTATTTTAACACTGCTCGATTTGGTACAGCCCTAAAGCTGGATGCCATACGTTCAAATTGGCATGAGAATTTACTTATACAGTAATAATTTATTGATAAACAAGACTTTCTTCCCAGTAACCATACATATTTTTATATCTTATATTAAGTTCTTGTCTCTTCTTTTTGACGTGAGCTTTCCATCGCAACTTAGCGTCAAGTGTTATGCCAAGGTACTTGGCAGTGTTTGCATATGGGACCTTTAAACCGTTTATATATACTGGATGATAATTTTGATCTTTGTTCGTGAAATCGATATGAATTGATTTTGTTTCATTTAATTTAATTTTCCATTTTTGTGTCCAATCATACATTTTATTTAGAGCACCTTGAAGTTTTTCTGCTGCTTCCTTATGATTTGATCCAGTAGCCATACTGGCAGTGTCATCTGCAAAGGTTGCAATAGTATTCTTATCGGGTTCTGGTATATCACTTGTGTAGAGTAAGTATAAAGTGGGACCTAGGACGCTTCCTTGCGGGACCCCAGCTTTTATTATTTTAAGCTTGGAAGATTCATCCTCTTGCTTAACTCTAAACATCCTGTTTGTAATGTAGGACTTAAGTATGTCCGAAAAATCTGATGGCAGCATTTGTCTGAGCTTTTGTATCAGGCCTTCATGCCAAACTTTGTCAAAAGCTTGGGCAACGTCCATAAGCACGGTAGCGCAATTTTTTTTTTCTTCGAGTGCTTGTTCTATCTTGGTAGTTATTCTATGTACCTGGTCTATAGTAGAGTGTTGTTCTCTAAAGCCAAATTGATGGTTTGGTATGAGGTTATTCGTACAGATAATATATTTTAAGCGCTTCAGTAAAAGCTTCTCAAAAAGTTTTGATAATATAGGTAAGAGAGAGATAGGCGTATATGATGATGCTTCATGAGGTGGTTTCCCTGGTTTTGCGATCATTATGACTTCAGCAACCATCCGTGCTTCCGGTACACACTTTAACGTAAATGAGGCATTTATTAGTTTCGTTAGTTTTATTATCGCTTTACATGGAAGATGTTTTAAGATTTCTCCGGTTATTAGGTCATATCCAGGCGATTTCTTTGAACTTATGTTGTTATGGATTATGAATGTCGTGCCTGCACTGTATGTGCCGCCGTAGCCGACGCGCCGCCCGGCCCGCACAAACGCCGCACTCGTGGCCTTGGCCATCACGTCCCTGGTCCATACTACATTTAGATTTTTTAGGGCGTACCTATATGTGGCTTAACTTACTTAGTTGTAGATTCATGTTCTAAATGGATCGAAGTGATTAAGATGAAAAGTACTACAGCTCAGGCAGTTATATCCGTGCTTCGCGATTTATGGTCAAAATTTGGTTTGCCGAAGCAAACGGTCAGTGACACTGGGCCACCGTTCACGAGCACAGAGTTCCAAAATTTCTTAACGTATAATGGAATCGAACATATTTTCTCAGCCCCCTACCACCTAGCCTCCAATGGGGCTGCGGAAAATACAGTCAAAATCTGTAAACGAACTATTAAAAATAAACCGACTTCAAAATCACTACAAAACAAAAAATAATTAAAATTTGTATTCGCTTAGTATATACGTATATTTGGAGCCGATGCGTAATTTAAATTGCCAGCTAAGCTAAGGAAATACACAAACAAATATACGAAAACATTGTTCAATTTAAATTAGGCACCGACTCCAAATATACGTATATACTAAGCGAATATAAATTTTAATTATTTTTTGTTTTTTAGTGGTTTTGAAGTCGGTTTATTTTTTATTAAAAAGTTTTTATTTATTCCTTTTTTGTTAGTTAATTATAGAATGGTGTAAACAATACATCATAGATATACGATTGCAGCATTCGCGAGTCATCTGCTGTTAGTTATTGAAGAGTTCCATTGTGTATCTCCGAAGATCTTCATCAGATCTTCATAAATTATATACTAACACCTTCCATGAAATACATACATTTCAATAACGAAAACCATATCCAAATCGGATCAGTAGTTTTTGAAAAACACGCGGCCATACAAATTTACATACATACATACATACGGATCGAATACAGAACCTCCTTTTTGAAGTCGGTTAATAATTAAAATTTGTATTCGCTTAGTATATACGTATGTTTGGCGTATGTGCCTAATTTAAATTGCCAGCTAAGCTAAGGAAATACACAAACAAATATACGAAAACATTGTTTAATTTAAATAAGGCACCGACTCCAAATATAGTATATATACTAAGCGAATACAAATTTTAATTATTTTTTGATTTGTAGTGGTTTTGAAGTCGGTTTATTTTTGTTAGAAATAAATTATTTATTGCTTTTTTGTTAGTTAATTATAAAATGGTGTAAACAATACATCATAGATATACGATTGGAGCATTCGCGAGTCATCTGCTGTTAGTTATTGAAGAGTTCCATTGTGTATCTCCGAAGATCTTCATCAGATCTTCATAAATTATATACTAAAACCTTCCCTGAGTAATATACATTTGAATATCGAAAACCACGTCCAAATCGGATCAGTAGTTTTTGAGAAACTCGCGGCCATACAAATTTACATACATACATACAAACAGATCGAATACAGAACCTCCTTTTTGAAATCGGTTAAAAGGCATTTAAACAAAATTTAGACGTAGACACAGCTCTGTGTAGTTTTTTGTTAGCCTATAGAAATACAAATATGCAACTACCGGGGATAGTCCAGCTTTTGTCTTACAGGGTCATAGTATCCGAATGAGGCTAGATAATTTAAAGCCGGAAAGGGAAGGGCGAGTTTGCACCGTCAAGCGCGTAGCGAGAAGGACGCAGGGGGGACGCAACGCCAGCTCGAGCCTGGAGCTTCAGTCTGGTATCGTGATTACTCAAAGAACTCTGATAAATGGGTAGCGGGTACGGTCATCAAAAAGTTAGGAAACAATGATTACTGCATAAGATCTAGTTTTGGAACAAAAAATCACAGACACGTCGATCAGCTCAGACAGAGGGTAAAGAGCTTCGGTCAGAGCGAATTGCCCAGTACGAAAGTGAGTCCTGAGGTTTTAGCACGAACATTTGAAATAAATGTAGGAAATCACGTAAATCTTTAACGGTTCCTTTGGCCAGTAAACGGGAGCCAGAACCGAGCAAAGACAACATAACCACTACGTTAAGGCTAGGAAATCTGAGCGCTGTTGGCATTTACAGCTGTCTAATGTACCGGCGCGTCAGGTACCGCGATGTTGAATTTCAAATGAACTCGCTCGACACCAATCAGCCGCGACTACGTCACAATAAACAATTAAACAATAGTGAAGCAGTTTATTTTACGACAAAAGATGTCCGCTTTTTTATGGGTGCTGGGCCTCAAAATCTAACACAGCTCAAACTTTACGAATATTAAAAGGACAAAAATATGGATCTTGAATCCATAAAAAAAAATTAGACCCCTCCATCGATAGCTAATATATTTTAAACTAGACTTCTGCTCGCGGCTTCGTCCGCGTGAATGAATTTTTCTGGGATAAAAGTCCCGCTTTATAATCCCTGGGATAATGGACCTTTATATTGATGAAAGAGTTTTTCAAATCGGTCCAGCAGTTTCGGAGCCTATTCAATGCAAACAAACATACAATTGAATCTTTACTCTTTATAATATTAGTATAGATAAGTGTAGATGAAGTTTTTAAGCAAAATAAAATTACATACATCTCAAAATTGGAGGACTTTAAAATTATACGATTTATTGCGAAGGTCTAACTTTTGGGAGTACTATCCAAACATATGTATGTCGCAGACAGCGGCAGCTGAAATAGGTATACGTAGGCATACATAATAAAAGTTACCTATGAATTATGTCTTGATATCACGATTTATTGTTCGTTGATCAATGATTACGTAATCAAATGTTCACAGAGTACAATACCACGTCAAGATTCATTATTATCTTTAGTTATTGTGACATAATATTGGTGATTGAGACAATTACTTAACCAATATTAACTATAATAATCGACTAGTCTAGTAACCTGAATATGACCTCAAGTTTAAACCCGAAACCCTTCAGTATTCCGAGTTTGACAGGTGTCATTTCAGATTTTTTAATTAGAACCCTATGGGTAAGCGCGTAAAGACGATTTCCACTGAATGAAAAGTGACGTCTTGTTCGCCGGGGAAGACGCGAATATGGAATGGTTAACATAGTAACCGCTCAACTAAGCACTGACCGATATGAAAACCGCAATAGTTACTACTTAGTATTGAACTGCACCGGAGTAGTTGCTTCATATGATATGGCAGCCTTATTATATACCCAACTCTTGCGACTACTACTAGTCTGACAACTCAAATGGATTGTTATATATTCAGACACCCTCAATGAGATCAATAAAAAGGAATTACCCGACATACAAAAAAACTTGGTGAGACATTGAAATAAAACCATTTTTTTTATTTTATCGCGATTTTTTAAATGATATTTTCGTATTTGTTTACTACCTACTTTAAAGTTTGAACTGTGGTTCATAATAGAAACTATTGACTTTGCTTTCCCATCTGAAAAATTTACTCTATATACCTATAAATATGTCGGACAGTATTTTTTCAAATCATAACAGTATGGTCTTCATATAAATTGTAGTCAAGTCCAAATTGCCGTAAAATCCTGAAAATAACTTATTATTTTGTATTAGTATGTACTATTGTCACTCATACTATTTTATTGTTGTTTCCTGGCAGCGTAGCCCGCATAAAAGATTTTTTATAGGTTAAAAAGTATACTTATGCTCTACCCAGGGACTCAAGCTATCTCCATACCATTTCATAGATATCCGTTTAGTAGTGTCGGAGATGTGCGCTAACAAATAAACAGAAAAACAGATACGCAGACAAACAACGAGAAAAGAAAGAAATAAAAAAAACGGTGATTTGTGTTCTATTACTCTTATTTAGTCGTTCCTTTATTTTATTTTTCTTTCTATGTACAGACACACCAGGTTCTAGTACTGCTTTATAGATGTTACACAAAGAAGCCTATACCGATACCTCCAGGGTCTGTAGAGCTCGTATGCATATTTATAAGCAGATACTTAATTTAGGGGACCCAAACCGGGATTTTTTCAAGAAAATGTGGGCTACTGGACCAAATGAAGAACTTAAAAATACCGATATTGATATCGCAATAATTGGGATTTACTTGTATCAATAATAAGGTAGCTGGCTTTGTGTTACTCTGTACTATGATATTCTATCCATAATATTAAATAGCAAATAAAAAAACAAGCCTTATAGAAAATCCAACTAAAAAATAGAAAATAAATTTAAATTAAGCTATGTAACGTACATTTAAATGTATCTATGTAACGGAAACTTTGAACATGATTTTGACCGCCTTCAAAACGTCGGATCAAAATTTGGCATATTTATCAAGAACCGAAGACAATTCATTATTTTAAACAAAAAACACTATTTTATAGAAAATCCAACTAATAATGAATAAATATTCAAAATGAATGAGTAAATGAAAGCTCATTTTTTTGACATCTGTTGGACCATAGTAGAGTTATAACTAAACTGGCTACTCTTATGTATAAAAAAATCTTACTTGTTTTTAGTGACATCTGTTGGACAATAGTAGAACAAGCTTAAAAAATGAAGAATAAATAACAGTTAGAAAAAAAACTAAAAAACATGCTTTATAGGAAATGCAACTAAAAATAGAAAATAAATTTGAATTAAGAATAGTGCAAATAAGAAAAAGATGTACTTATTTTATTGTAAAAAAAGCGTGGGGTGCTTTTTAAGATAGTATCAAAATGATAATCCTTTTACTCATATTATCTTTCAATAAAATATTTATATCTATTGACACCATGCACCCCACGCTTTTTTTTACAATAAAGTACATTTTTTTTAATTACATTATTTTCCTTTGGAGGTATTATGCCAAAATATTATCCACAAATTATGCAAATATATTATTTTACAATTTTACACGCAATAAATTCAAATGTGATCCTTTACTATTCAGCAAAAACAAACATCAGTTGAAACAAGTATGACAACGTGTTTAAAGAAGAAAGAAAAAGAATAGGAAAGATTCATAGAAAAATACATCTATTACAAATAAGAATCCATAATTGTTGTTCAAAAGTAGTTGGTTCCTTTTCTACATAACGCGGTCCAACTATAAACAAAAGCTGTCAAATACTTCGATAAATTTTAGTGGCAGCAAGCGCGAAAAATTGACGTAAGTCCGACCTCCACGGCGCCTCGGGCGCATCTGAAACGAGACGCGTTGTGCGGAATTGTTAAAAAATTCGTGTTTTTTTTAATTTTGAAAAGTGCGAATTACTTTTGTGATTTTTTTTTTGCATAGCAATCTGCTAAATGTTATTACCCTTTTATTGACTTATATTTTTAAAGTAATTGTTTAATATACTATAATTAATTTTTAAAAATAAAATCCGAATTTTCTCTGTTTTCGTGATTTTTTATGATCGAGCGAAGTTGTAAGTATCGTGTTTTGGAATCCACACCAATGTAGAATGATTATTTAACTATAACCTATATTTTTCTCGGACCGAAATGTTGATTATTTCTTGGTTTAAAATTGAATAGAAAAGAAGGTGTTTTGGGATATGGCAGCCTTAAGAACCGAGTGATAATATTTCAAGGGAGTGTAGTGACTCCCCACTTTCGTCGTCCAAAACTATGACGTCAACGTCATCGGAAGTGCAAGATGATGTCGCGACCGTCATTTGTAGCCCCTCGGAAAAAACTAATGTGTCGCCGGATAGCGATATAGTTACTGGTACTGGTGGGACAAATCGCCCGTTGAGGAATCGTAAACCACCAGTACGATATGGTTTCGAGGAAATAGATTAAGATATAGTTTAAGATAAGGCATTCTAGTTACGTACTTATTAAATACTAGCTTTTGCCCGCGGCTCCGCCCGCATTAAAAAGTTTTTCCGGGATAAAAGTCCCGGTTTATATTTTTCCGGGATAAAAAGTAGCCTATGTGTTAATCCAGGACATGATCTACCCGTGTGCCAAATTTCATCGAAATCCGTTTAGTAGTTTTTGCGTGAAAGAGGAACAAACATCCTTACATCCATACATCCAAACATCCATACATCCAAACATCCGAACATCCATACATTCTTACAAACTTTCGCCTTTATAATATTAGTAGGATTTTAGATTATATAATTTGTAATAGTTAAGTAATTTCATCTTTTTATATTTATAATATTGTAGTTAATAAGGGTGGAGGTATTGTGTATGTGTGTGGCAGGCAAACTCTTGAATAAATGATTGAATAAATGAGCATGTTGGACGTCTAATAACAACAGCATACCCATTGTGAATGTTCATGAGTGATTGCTTGCAGCTACCTACATTTAAAAGGTTCTTTTCGGGGAACCCGGTATTTCCCCACAGACAGCAAGTATATTTTAACTACGCTTAGTGCTGTGCCGGCATCAATCAAACCTATATATTTATACCTCAAGGCTCAACCCCCCAGTGGTCGTAACAATCTAGTGCGCGTTTCCATCGCGAAAAAAGGTAAGTACCTACTTCAACTCGCTTTTATTTGATTTCTGTTTTAACTTTTACGTGCAATTTAAAAAAAATATGCTTTAATTTAAATACATACGACTGCCTCGGTGGCGTAGTTGTATTACAGTACGGCTGCAAAGCTGAGGTCTCGGGTTCGATCCCCGGGTCGGGCAAAGTGATATTGAGTTTTTCTATTCAGTATCAGCTCGGAGTCTGGAATTTGTGCCCGATATGGCGATAGGCTCGCCCCCTATCACATCATGGGACGGAATAATGGCGAAAAGTGGGTGCACTAGTTGCGCCTCTGCCTACCCCTTCGGGGATAACAGGCGTGAGTGTATATGTATATATGTATGTACATACAACAATATCTAAATGTGTATTTGTGGTGGCTCGTGATTGGCTTATTGTATTTAGTTCCTATTTTTGTTTGTTGTAATCACAGAACAGCGTGGTTGTAATAGCTGTGAGCCACCAAAATAAACTAAAAATATAAACTGTTTCTTACACTCACAGCGGTTTACCAAATTTTTTTTGTCAGAACATAGTATATTTTTAAATAAAAAGTTATAAAATATAGTGTTTCGATATAGTTGGTTTGGGAAGAATAAAAAATAGCTGTTATATTTTTTACTCATTTATTCTTTATAACATTATATTTTATTGCACTTCTTGCATTCTTTAACAATTTTTTGTCTTCAATAAAACTGGCATAAGCTATATCTTTAAATAAATTTAATATAAATCAAAACCTCATTTTTTTTTATGGCTACAAGCATTGTGTCCAAGAATGTTATACCCATATGGATTTTTCATTCCGTTTAACAAACTGAAGAATAAAATGTGACGTCACAGCTATCTGCTGTCTCTCTCTTTAGAGTGACAAAGGTTTATTTTCAAAACCAGGACGTAACATAATTAACTGTCCATAATAATATGATATGATATAATATGGCTGCCTCGGTGGCGTAGTTGTATTATGGTACGACTGCAATGCTGAGATCTCGGGTTCGATCCCCAGGTTAGTCGGATCGGGCAAAGTGACTATTTTCCATTCAGTATCAGCTCGGAGTCTGGAATTTGTACACGATAAGGCGATAGGCTCGCCCCCTATCACAGCGTGGAACGGAATAACGGCAAAAAGTGGGTGCACTAATTGCACCTCTGTCTACCCGGGGGATAAGAGGCGTGAGTGTGTGAGTGTGTAATAATATGATATCGCACCATAATATTTATTGTTATCTCTATAAAGTAATGCGGTTTAAATTAATTATGAAAACCAACTACAGCGGCTGGTAATAGTTGATATTTAAAAAATATAATTTGAGTTAGAAAGTTTATTCCAAACAAAATTGGCATATTTACATACTTTTTTGGTATGTGTAGTTCGGAACTACTAGTTCCACTTACATAAAAAAAATACCTCACCACGCGGTGGTGAACTCAGTGGCGGCCTTGGAGGAGGGGGGCGAACCAGGCAACCGCCTGGGGCCTCGCAGTTACAGGGGCATCTTGCAGCTCCTTGGGGGCCCGTTTTATGGCACCTTACTTACAAAGCTGTTAAAAAAAATTATTTGCTTCGCACGGGGCCCCGCGTGCTTTTTTTTTGCTCGGCACACAGCCTCACATTGTATATGTTTTACTTCCCCCGCGACTGGATATGTTCACGTTGTTTGCCGGCCTTTATAACCAAATATGGAGACTGTAAGGTTAGACAGAAAAACATTGGGATATTTAAAAATGAAAACTACAGTTATTGTTAAATTTAAATATAATAAAAAAAATAAAAAACATACTCATAAAAGTAAACAATCATACATAAAAAATAATACACATTTAGGAAGTTAATAACCTAATTTTCAGTAAGTAATTTTGAAATATTACGAATATCTATTTTGTGTGATTTTACAATTTTTGCGAGTATTCTGCGAACTTTTTTTCTGTAATTATCCATAGTAATACATATTTTGTTTTAGAGATATTCTACTATGAGTTGTGTAATCCATGGTTGCAGAATTATTTGCAATCCAACATCTAGTGTGAAATTCCATAGGTAAGTTGACTGTAAACAAAGTTGTGTAGATATTTATAGCAAAAGTAATAAACACGTGGATGTTTTACAAATTACAATACCAAATAAATTCTTGTTTGAGAGCCATGGAATCAAAAATTAACGCTACATTCTGCGGGTGAGGTTTCGTCCTTAAATTTATTTTTAATATTCTAAAACTTCTGTGAAGAAGCCAACAAAACAATTAAAGTTTGCTAAAGATCACCATAGTGTGCTCTCTTTCGGCAAATATATCTTTGAATTTATAAAACAAAAATGTTTTCGGCGACTAAAAGTGTAATGTTAAAGCAAAAGTCTTTATGTCATCACTATATGTAATTTTTCTTTGCTTGCTACTTGGAATATACTTTAAAAAAAAATCTCAAATATTAGCAAAATTTCACTGCAAAATATTTTCAATTTCAGACTGTATAATCATGAACAACTTTAATAAGAAATAACTTGTAATTAATTTTCTTCTTTTATCTCTTCATCTTCTGCTGCAATACTTTCTTTTATTTCTTTAAACTTATTTCACTGGATGTCTTCACATTAACTGATATATTGAAATCTTTCAAGTCTTGACGTTTCAATGGTGGTTCATATTCATTTCGCTGACATGTAATGTAAAAAGTAAATATCAATCAATAATAATATATTTAAGTACCTATACATTTTAGACAGAGGCAGAGGTGCCATTTAGTACACTCAGATATCACCCAATGTACCGCCGTTATAAAATTTGGTGGGTCGCACGCTTAATGCCCTATCCTACTAATCTTATTATATTATAAAGGCGAAAGTTTGTAAGAATGTCTGGATGTATGGATGTTTCTTTCATGCAAAAACTACTGAACGGATTTCGATGAAATATGGCACACGGGTAGATCATGTCCTGGATTAGCACATAGGCTACTTTTCATCCCAGTAAAATATAAACAGTGACTTTTATCCCGGAAAAACACATTCACGCGGGCGGAGCCGCGGGCAAAACCTAGTAAATAATAAAGTCTAAGTGGATCATAATTATACCAGTGAAATGATAAAAAATTATATACTTACAGCATGAGTTTCTGGTAATAAATAATTATTTTTGACTTCTACTGCCATATTCCGAGAAGTAGAAGACATATTATGACATTCAGAATCATAATCTTCTGTCTTTAAATGTTGACTAGTAATTCTTGCAGACATCAAATTGACCTTTTAATGGTATTTATATTTAACCACGTTTTTGATTATCTAGATCTTTAAGAAATCTGTAAAGAGAAATACAAACTCGATTTTATTTTAAATAAAAGTTTCAATAAATCAATGCTGGATGTACTGAGAACTCGATTGTAACTGTTGATCCTCAGTTTTTATTTACGATGATTATTTAAAGATTAATAAGCTCTATAATATTCATTAGTAAGGCGGCTAGTATTACAAATACTCTAGCACCATTGTCAAACCGGTCCACCAAAGCTTACACCATGGTCACCCTAGCCTCTTGTTTACATACACTATTTACAATACAAAAAATCACATTTAAGATTACGTTAATATGAAAAAAGTAGTCATATATAAAGCAAATCACATTAAGCGAGGTTTTTCTACAGTTCATTTATAAAATATTCACGTATTTTATTACGATTCGTATAAATATTGATAAAATTATAATATTTGCACAATATTGATTACAATGAACTTACCTGTAGAATTTCACACTAAATGATGGATGCCAAATATTTCTGCAACCATGAACTACACAATTCACATTAAAATATCACTAAAACACACTTATTATTGTAGATAATTACGGAGAAAATTTCGAAGTGAACATTTATTTGACAACTATATTGACATCGAACTTAACGTTTTATAACAGTGTTGCCGAAGTATGTATTCGCAATTACCAATTAAATGAGGAAATTTTTTAAACTAAAATGTTAATAAGGATAAAAAACCTTAAGGATATCTTATTCAACAAGAATAATTCTGAAATGAAAATAGTACTTATATCATTATATAAGATATGTTGGAAATATTTATATATACATGATTGAGACGACAATAACGGTATTGATATTTTGTTATGGGTAGGGAAATAATCCGTAAGCTTTGGCAACATAGGTTAAAGAGTGAGTGAGATAGAATACAACACAAAAGGTAATTTTTTTGTCTTCACAAAAATGTGTGTACCGCTCTCTCCATTAGATAATATTATAAACTTCTTGATTGTGTCCCTGCGCTACGCCAACGACAATAAAGTCAGGGAAACATATCACGGAAATAAAAAAAAGGTTTCGGAATTTGGAATAGAAAAATTAGAAAAGTTGGTTTCGGGATAGCATATTAATTACTAAGTAAATAATAATAAGATAGAGCTAATAATAATAATAATACTTGTTAATGTAATAAATACGTTAAAACTATAATTATTTTTAACCCCCGACAAAAAAGAGGGGAGTTATAAGTTTAGGGTGTGTATCTGTGTATCTGTATGTCTGTCTGTGGCTTCGTAGCTCTCAAACGAGTGGACCGATTTGGACGCGGTTTTTTTTGTTTGAAAGCTGATGTGACTGCGATGGTTCTTAGCTATAATTTATGAAGATCTGTTCAGACGTTTGAGGATTATCAGCTCATTTCCAACTTAAAAAATCCGATTGACTTTAAATTTGGTGTACTGTGACATTCAATATATTTGTAAACATGAGCTGATGCTGCGGCATCAAGTAGTCTGCGGGATACCCAACTCCTTAGCAACTTATAGCAGATATAGTGTTTTGGGCTCATAAGGATGGGCTCAACGAGTAGGTGATAGATAGTTCATTATCAAGGCCCCATGATGGAGACTAAAGTAATTTAAAAAGTTTAAAATGAAAATTAAATTAAAATTTAAATAACCCCCGACACAAAAAATCTCTAAAAAGTAAAATAATAATAGTGTCTTTGTCGTTTAAGTACCTAGTAATATTTTGACCCAAGCGTCCTCAAGTCGGGGGACCGAACTCCGGACCAGGGAGATGAAAATACTTCTTTAGCGGTCCCCTGACGCGACGACGGTTGGGTCAAATTATTACTAGGTACTTAAACGACCAAGACACTATTATTATTTTACTTTTTAGAGATTTTTTGTGTCGGGGGTTATTTAAATTTTAATTTAATTTTCATTGTTATTATGTAAGTACAATGAATGAGGAAATAGCTTTATAAATATTTACAACAAATAAGAGGAGGGAAGAAATACAACAAGGAAAAGGAACTTCAAAGGAAATGAGTTGGTTTATAAAAGGAACACGATCATAAAGAGGACAGGCGAAGAAGATGTGATTAAGGTCACCCTCACAGACTACTCAGAAGAACTACGTCACCCTCTTCTTCACCACATAGCTCTACTACCAATAATACCAATTACCAAGTCTCGCAAGGTGAGCCGGCAAACACAAATGACCCAAGCGCATTCTCACTAATATACTAGTAGATCGCTTGCTAAGTTTCAATTTTGCAAACCATGGCTTCTCCGGAATATATGATTGGACTTTCGAATATAATTTTCCTTTTAATTGACTGTTTACTTCTCAGTACTTTACCCAGAATTCCCTGAGAAAAGTACTCGGAAGTGCAGCCAAATCTTATTTTTTTTTTATTAAAGATATACTTACATGCTCTGTTTTTTTTTGTCTTATTCATCGAAACGTCTTCTAGTCAAGCCAAAGCAACGAGATTAGACAAGTCATAGTGTTGTGAAATATAAACATTAATGTAGGCATTTATTGCAGCCGCGTAGTTTTATTAAATATTTCGTTTTAAATACAGTTTCACGATGACCTAGTCTACTACTTTTTTCTTTATCGCGTATATAATCCAGTGGAGGGTAGTTTTGTCGTCGCCTGCCTTCTCGCTGGTTCACTCGATGTGAGTCTCGTACGCGCGCCTGAACGCATGGTGCGTGTTCGTCGTTTGAATAGAACTTTCGCTTAATTTCGTTTCGTTAATTGTGGAAAGCGGTACAAGATAGTGTCTGGTGGATCCAGTAACAACCACCATCGTCGGCGCCGACCATCTAGCTTCGAGAACGGGACTCCGGTGAGTTGGCTTTGACGTATTTCAACCTTTCGACTGGATTATCGTTTTCGTATCGTTTGTATCGATTTTGTGTGTTTAGAACAGTGGCAAAACAGTATTGTACTGAAATATGGTATTTTCGCGTACTATATTTAATATATTTCTTCAGAAATACAGTACAATACTATATATTATAGTACAGTTGGCAACCCTAACTGTAACACTTTTTCAAGGAAATAAAACATTATCCTATCCTTCGTTGTCTTTGTGTCATATTAGCGGCGAATTATAAATAATGTGAATACGTAATTAAAACAAACAAAGGATATCAAGATTATCAGCGAATCGTACCTATTTGGACAATGATAAGATTGGCAAATATAAACAATTCTGCGACTCGCTAGATTGTTGAAAAAACAACTTATCATGCACTTTACTGCAACTGGACAATGACGTGACAGCAGGATAGAATATGTCTATGTTTGTAAGTGCGAAAGAATAGAGATATATTGTTGCTAGAAATATGAAAAGGTAAGTGTAATACTGTTGCGAGAATCGAGTAATGTTGCACGGTCTATAATATATTTACCCAATTAGGGTAATCTATACTAATATTATAAAGAGGAAAGATTTGTATTTTTGTATATTTGTATTTGTATGTTTAATAAGGATAAACTCAAAAAGTACTGGACCGATTTCAAAAAATCTTTCACCATTAGAATGCTCGTGTATCCCTGAGAAACATAGGCTACTTTATATCCCGGGAAAATTCAAACTGGGACTTTTATCCTGGATTTTTTATTCTCGTGAGCCGTCACGCCCAAACCACTGAACTGATTTCGATGAAATTTGGAAGGGACATAGTTTGAGACCCTGGGAAGGACCTAGGATACTTTTTATCCCTGGAAAAAATAAACCGGGACTTTAATCCTGGAAACTATTTTCTTGCGGATGGAACCGCAAAGAGATAAGTATGGAGATAGTTTGAGACCCAGGGTAGGCCATAGGCTACTGCTTATTCTGGGAAAATATAAACCGGGACCTTTATCCCAGTTTTTTTTCTCTCGTTGTAGCCGTCACTCTCAACCGATTTCGGTGAAATTTCCTAGGAAGATAATTTAAGACCTTGAGAAGCACCTAGGCTATTGCTTTATAGGTTATTCACCAATGGGCGCAGTGATTTAAGAGGAAGGTTTATGTGTATAATTCATAAGTATTTTGTACGATAGAAAATTAAATGTATAAATATTATGCTTTGCTACCTGTGCGAAGCCAGAGCGGGCTGCTAGTTAGTAATATGTTTAGTCAGTGATTAATCTATTCGATGCTTTGTTGCTATCAAACACAAGTTTTTAACCGTAAAGAGAAAGAAGTAAAGTTTATTTAGTCTAGTATTAAATAAATAGGTAATGCGGAGGAATTGGGAAAATATTATATTTCAGTGAAATGAAGATACTTAATAGCTCAAGAGCCCACAAGGGCCAGACCTTCGTTATTTTATAAAAGTTCAAAGATTTTCTTTACATGTCTCCTACAGAGGCAAGAACGACCAGCGACTATCGAGTTTGGGTTGTGGTTACTTTTGCAGGTAACAGGTAGTAAAGGTGTATAAAATAGTACCTAAAACTCTTTAAAGTATAAAACTCAAATGTTTTTATATATTTTCTTCGGGATAACTTTAGAAATATCGGCATCCATTGCCGGACACTTATGACAGTTGCCACCACTTGACAGACACCCCTAAACTTTAATAAATTATAATTATACTTTCGTTATAGTGTAAAAGCTAACTTTTATATATATTACTTGGGAACCTATCAAAAAGTCTTACTTCGAAAGCCGGAAAGTGTTAATCGTTTCAACATCTTGCCAGACACATTGAAAGTTCGCTGTAGCCTATAGGTGTGAGCGCGAATGTTTAGTAGATTACCATTTTTTAAGATATCAAATAAAAACATATTTTAATGAGATCCATAGCCGTGTTATAATCTATACTAATATTATAAAGCTGAAGAGTTTGTTTGTTTGTTTGAACGCGCTAATCTCAGGAACTACTGGTTCGAATTGAAAATTCTTTTTGTGTTGAATAGACCATTTATTGAGGAAGGCTTTAGGCTATATAACATCACGATGCAACTATTAGGAGCGAAGAAATAAAGGAAAATGTGAAAAAAAAACGGGGAAAATTATTCATCCTTGAGGGCTTCCATTGCGTGCGCTGCGAAAACGGTTCAAGATACCAAAAATATATGTATGAAAGAATTATTCCTTTTGAAATGATCTAAAAAAATGTCCGCTGCAGTATATGTCTATCTTTTAAGATTAACTAGAACTAGAACCGTTTTTATGGTAATCAAATTTGGTCGAAATTAATGCATTATTTGTTAAGAGTTGTATCAACGTCATAATATTAATCTTTATCCAAATAAATGTGTTGGATAGAGTGATTCAACGGGAAGATTTTTGTGTACTTTTAGCCCGGAAAAACTTATTAACGCGGGCGAAGCCGTGGGCAAAAGCTGAAGAGTTTGTTTGTTTGAACGCGCTAATCTCAGGAACTACTTAACCGATTTTGAAAATTCTTTCACTAATAGGAAACTACATAAATCCTGAGTGCTATAGGCTACTTTTTATCCCGTGAAAATATTTTTGTCCCGGAAAAACTTTTTCACGCGGGTGGAGCCGCGAGCACTACTATTACTTAATAAATGATTTGAATTTGAATTTACTTAATAGTTGAAGCTGGTCGGTGATTCTGACAAAGGAATACGTGAGCAAAACCGTGTTGTAAACTAGTGATATCAAGAAAAGTACCTTACCAGTTGTGTAACGTTAACAAAAGTACTTGTTCTGGTTTTAGTATTTCTTATTACAAATATTTCTAAAATATATACCCTTATAATATACTTAAGAGGCCGTATACCAAATATCGACGTTTTTAGTCGTTTTTAAACGAGCCAGATTTTTTAAATCTTTCTTTAAATTCAATCTATCCACCAAGTTCCAACGTCTGTTTCTGATTTTTTTTGTAGGGTGACTCGTCAAAATCGTGTTTGAAACTAAGTAACGAAAACTACTGTTTATTGGTATAAAAAGTCGTCTAAAGGATAAATGCGTCAATTTCTTTATTATCAATATAAAAGGAGGCGCACTTATTTTACCGCGCTAGCCCGTGAAAGCTCGCTAGCGTAGTCGCCACACATGAAATTGGTTAGAATTGGAAACAATTTGGACAGGATCGATAATAGAAGATTAACACAGCGCAAATAGAATAATAACGCCATCGCATATATAAGGCGCATATAGATGGAAGAGCTGGTTAGGGGTCGACCGCACCGAACCTTCGAATGTTAGATATCTGAAATTCTTCGTAAAGACCAGATCAAAATCACCCTGAAGTTGAACCGGCGCGAATGCGTGAAAAGATTGATGAAGATGAAAGAAGCAAGATAATCGAAAATCGATGCCAGAATCGAGCAAAGTGGTAATTTATAGTCTATGCCTGCCTACCCCTATGGAATAGAGGCGTGGTACTAGGTAGGTATGTATGAGAATGTAAATATTAATATGGCAGTGTGAGCCGTGAGACATTCTGTTCCACTATCAATTGGACTATGCACACAATTATATCAAGGTTTCTCATGAAAATTAATAACACACACACTCACTCACGCCTTTCATGCCCGAAGGGGTAGGCAAAAGCGCAACTATGCAGCTCACTTTTCGCCGTTATTTAATTAAATTAAATTAATTAAATTCACCATATAATATCTAGGTAATATACTTACACAGCAAATTACTTCATTCATTAACTTTATGTATGTAAATATTTGTAATTGTAATAGGTTGTTAGATTTTTACTAGATTAGATTTTCTTCAATATTAATCAAAATTATTTTCTTTAATTTAAAGTGGCATTGGGTACCAATTTGACGTAAGATTTCGGAGCAATTAAATCGCACAGTGGCAACACTGATCGCAGCTGAAGAAAGACGTCGTCGCGTCAATTCGTGTTGGTCGTTCTGCGAAAAATCAAACAAACCACCATATTTGTTTCGTACTGCGCCACCGAGGCCCAGCGTGTGTTGTGTGTGAGGTGCCGGCGCGCTCGCCGTATTCGTGCACTGTGGCGAAAGTAACTCCGTACCCGAACATGAGTTATTCCGGCAGGAATAAGTTCGAGGTGAGTGGATCGAAGCGCAGAGCCTTCATCGTTGTTTGTGTTGTCTTTTTGGTGGAAACAGCTGACAACGAGGCCTGAGGCCGAGGGTAAGGTAGCGAGCTCCTTTGTTCTCCATTCGTACGACCCTTTTTTCCGTCAATAGTCAGCATTTTTACTAAGTATAAATGTGCTCAAAGCTAAGTCTGCATCTCTGACGATGTAAACAAAATCTATTTATAAATTTTGTGTTTCTTTCACTTCACTTTTGTGTTTTGAGTGAGCGTGTTTATATTATCGCCGATTTGGTATTACGCATGTAAATTGTTATATCTGCGGCTGGCGCGACGGTGGTAGGCGCTCGCTTGCTCGGCTGCATGGCGCACGCTTCCCTTTGTTCGCGCGAGGGTAAACGACTCGCGGAGCAGCGCTGCGGCCACTCAACCCGCGCGCCGCCGCGCGGTACCGTTATGATGATTATTACGATTTACATGATCATTAATTAATACTATTTTAATTCCCCGAGACAAAATGATGAGTCTGCAAATGTCAACTGACTAACACAAAAACCCACTGAATTGATCATTTTATTGATCATAAAAGCCTTTTACTTTATAGCAAAGAAAACAAATGCTGTGTTACTGTTATTTTGCTTCACTGTAAAAGTATAAATAGTTTATTGTTGGTTTGGTAGGCAATCATGAGGCAATAGGAACCAAATTAATAAAAATATAAATTTTCACATCAACGGTGCGAGGGCTAATTGACTAACAATGATTTTTTCAAATATCTATGTTCAAAATATGGAGCAAAATGTGTTGATTCCAAAATGTATAAAACTCAATGTTGCAAAAAATGTTGCTATGTAGATTAGCCTTTCAACTGTCGACATTAATATTATTCTTGATAAGTATGGTAATTATGTCAATACTACAACTACTAATACTACTACAATAATTGATTGATGTATTTTCTAATACAAAATTATCTGTCATAATTGTTCAAGAATGTTTAAATGTTTACTGTTTCATAGTGTGTTCATCATCAATAGTGTTGGCACGGGGCTTCTAAATTTTAATGCAAGGTGTTTTAATGTTTAGTAACTTCATGCAGGGGTTGATAGACTTACATGCATTTGACATTCTTAGAAGTTCTTATATACGCATATATACAAAGTTTTCAGTGCAAAACAATTATTATTAACAATGCATAATTAAGAGTAGTTTGAAAGTGCTAGATGCTCTGCAATCTGAAGTTTTTTGTGTATACTGTGTGTGCCATCCAGTTAGGCTATCAATCTCCTGTTATAATGTTATAATTTTGAAAGTTTGTAGGTGTCTTAAAAACCCTCCCGACTCCCACACTGCCACCTGCCCTTCATCTCATAACTGGGGGAATTTTGCTGATAACCTCCCACGTGGGTGTGGTGCTGGCATGTAGGTTAGTGGTTTACGGGTAAATAAACATTGAGTTTACTTACATTCGGAATTAGTTTTTGCCATATATTCTCGAAAATATCATTATGTTAACAATTTAATTTGGTACGATTTTATATTGAAAAGAAAGAAATTGTCGTGTTTATCCCTTGGGCGACTTTTATAGGTACCAATAAATAGTAATTTTCGTTAGTTAGTTTCAAGCACAATTTTGATTGAAAACAGCAACAAGTTTGAGTCTCTATCAAAAAAATTTCTGAAACAGACCTTGGAACTTGGTGGATAGATAGAAATTAAAGATATTAAAAATCTGGCTTGTTTATTCCATTAGTGTTAAAATAGTCTTTCTGATGATGTATGTAGATTAATCAGATCAATTAGTTTTTAAAAAATCATTATGAAAAGCTGACTGAAATAGTCGAAATTTTAGGAATGGCGTCTAAAGACAATGCATATTAATATATTTACATTGTTATAGTATCTTGAATCACATAGTGCAGTGTTATTTTGTTACAGATATCTCGGTTCTCGAATGAGGATGAGAACCATATTAACAAGAAGCTGCCCAAGGAGCTGCTGCTGCGCATCCTGTCCTACTTGGATGTAGTGTCGCTGTGCCGCTGCGCGCAGGTGAGCTCTCCGCCAGTATTACTGCATGGAGCACACAATCCAATAATTTCACAATAGGATAATCATATCATATTTCAAGTGATGATGGTGAGGATTAGTCTGGGTAATCACCATGTGTGTCAACTATTCTAGAGAGAGTAACATTTCAGGAATCTCCTGAAAATACAAGTTATACCGATACTAGCGGCCCGCCCTGGCTTCGCACAGGCAGCAAAGCATAACATTATATATCTGCATTTATTTTTCTGTAGCTAAATATTTGTGAATTATATGCTTATATCTTTATCTTAAATCACACCGTCTGTTGGTGAAAAACGTATGAAAATCGGTTCGGTAGTGTTTGAGTTTATCGTGTTCAAGAGACAGATGCGATAGGGGGCCTTCGTTTTATAATAAGTAGTGATCTAAGGACACATCCTTAAAAATAAAAAGATAAAAGTAGCCTGTCCTTCCCTGGGTCTCAAACCATTTCCATACCAAATTTTATCGAAATCGGTCCAGTGATTTTGCCGTGACAGCTAGCGAGAAAAAAACCGGGATAAACGTCCCGGTTTGTTGTTTGTTATTCAGGAATAATGTAGCATTCTAATAGTGAAAGAATTCTTACTACTTACACACTACACAGTGCAGTAGGGCCAGTAGGTATCGCGCCGCGACGCCTGACGCTTGTCGTTTGACCATTACTTTCCACTTGTGACTTTTGAATATTACGTTTATATTTCATGTCCTGATCTTTGTAAAGGGCATTTCGTAAGTCAGCAAAATGATTTTTGAAATTTTACTTCTTTAGGCGCGTTATGAACAAATGATCAGAGTGAAATTTTACGACGTGCGCGTATGTGTGACACACAATTCTCACGGGAGAAGTTGGTTGTAGCTGTTTAGTGAAATATTTTGATAAAAATGAAAAGTAAATATAAAATTAAGAAAAAAATAAATATATAAATAATGAATAAACTTAAATTCAATTTCTGTTTTTATTAATTTACTTTTAAAATATTGAATAATCAATAATAATTGTGTCTTCCTTTCTTCTCTCTTTCTTCTTTCTTATAATTAATAAATATTTAAATTAGGAACCTTATAATACTTAGTACAAATTACGTCATACATATATATTATTCGCTAAATTATATTTTTTATAATTATATATACATAATATGTTAATTTAATATTTCAAATTTAAACTTAACTTTATTTGCTGTGTTGACTGTTCTTTTCCAGTGCTTTTATCATTTTATTGTAATTAATTATTTGCATGTAATCAAAAATTATTTTTTAATGATGCCAAAGAAGTATAACTTCTCACGCGCGTACACGCAATGTTTTTTATTTTTTTTATTTTGATATACCCAGTGTCACTCTTACGACGTAGACGAATCTATTGACACCACTCACATAAAAATACGACAAACTATATATTATTATGATTTTTTTAAAAGCACGTAAAGCCGTTGGTCTTGCGCCTGATCTCTCTCCGGTCATGTCGGATTGCCGTCTCACCGGACTATGAGAGTGAAGGAATAGTGAGTGCACCTGTGTATTGCGCACACACTTGTGCACTATAATATCTCCTGCGTACCTGGCTGATCTCCGTTGAGATTGGCCGCCGTGGCCGAAACTGGCTAGGAGGATTTAATGTTTTTTATACATGTTAAGGGCCATGGACTGGACAATGTTTTTATTTTTATGAAAACATTGAAAAAAAGAGCACTGGTACGGTACGTCGGAGTTCGCGGGTTCAAGTCCTGCTTTTGACTATTCTTTTTCAATGTTTCCATAAAAATAAAAACATACGACAAACCGTTTAGGCTCTAGAGCGTGCCAAAGAAATATACATACATACACTCGAAAAACATCCTACTTCCTACTAATATTATAAAGGCGAAAGTTTGTAAGTATGTATGGATGTATGGATGTTTGTTGCTCTTTCACGCAAAAACTACAGAACGGATTTCGATGAAATTTGGTACACGGGTAGATTATGTCCTGGAATAACACATAGGCTATTTTATCTCGGGAAAATAAAAAGCCGGACTTTTATCCCGGAAAAAATTATAACGCGGGCGGAGCCGCGGGCAAATTCTAGTAACTAATAAAATAACAATAACCTTCTTTCGCAGTCGGGTGAAAAGAGTAAATGATTAATGAGACCACAGAACAAATGAGACCATCTTGCTATCTCACTCGTTCGGCTGCAGCGCAATAGGGGTGACGTCATAACATGACTGCTCCAACACTTATAACTTTTGGTCTACGCTTAATAACATACTTAAATATACTAATTTATAAATTTTGGATCAAAACGTCTTAAATGAACCTGTAAATTTAATCTACCCATTGAAATTTGTCTAGATAGAAATGTTATTTTGTCGTCGACATTATTCGATAACTATAATAAATCGTCGATATTATTCGATAATCATCCCGTAACTCACAGGAAAAAGGGCATTTATTCGTCCCTTACTATTATCTTACTTTTTACATACATACATACATATACACTCACGCCTATTATCCCCGAAGGGGTAGGCAGAGGCGCAACTAGTGCACTCACTTTTCGCCGTTATTCCGTCCCATGATGTGATAGGGGGCGAGCCTATCGCCATATCGGGTACAAATTCCAGACTCCGAGCTGATACTGAATAGAAAAACTCAATATCACTTTGCCCGACCCGGGGATCGAACCCGAGACCTCAGCTTTGCAGTCAATTATCTTACTTTTTACTAATATTACAAATGCGAAAGTTTGTGAAAATGTTTGGATATTTGTTAGAACTATATGCAGAAGCAGTTGAACGATTTTGTTAAAATTTGGCACACAGACCATGTCCTGGATTAACACATAGACCATTTTTGTTATTCCGATAATTTGTTCCCATGGGGAATAATGGGATTTTAATACATGTGCTGGCGTCTGGTAGCGGTTAAGTTATCAATATTCCATACCAGTTTGACAGCTTTTATTTACAATTTCTCATTAAAATCCTATGGGTTGGCGCGTAAAAACAACTTCCGTTACGGAACGTTTGTTAGCAACATTTAGCTCAACATAAAATATATTGTTTCAGGTATCTAAGTTATGGAATATTCTGGCGCTGGACGGGTCCAACTGGCAGCGGATAGACCTGTTCGAGTTCCAGAGAGACGTTGAGGTAATGTACGGGCGAAATTGTTTGCTTCGAAAATCAAATCTAATATCGATATTACGTTAAAAGATGACATAATATTGCAATGTAAATGTCCCCAGGGCCCAGTGATAGAAAACATATCACAGCGATGCGGCGGGTTCCTGCGGCAGCTGTCGCTGCGCGGCTGCGAGAGCATCGGCGACGGCTCGGTGAAGACGCTGGCGCAGGCCTGCCCCAACATCGAGGACCTCAACCTCAACAAGTGCAAGAAGATCACCGACCAGACCTGCCAGGCGCTCGGCCGCCGCTGCAGCAAGCTACAGAAGTGAGACCTCTCTAAAGCATATTGCGAAATTATTGCTTGGATATTTTGTTAAATGTCTGAGAAATATATTGCAGTAAAAAACTTTTATCATGTCCAAACATTTGTGCCTTGTGAACACTAGAGTTCACTATAGTCTGACCGCGAGTTCTATACCGCGCCCTTGGGTAGGGACTGAAGTGGGAGAGGAAATAAAGCAAAAGCACTACCTCGCGTGATAGTTACTGCTAGGATAGTTCTTAACATATTGGTTGAATTTGGATCGCAAAATTTTAATATATATGATATTTACTTTTTTATTTTTATTTTATTAAGTAAAGGAAAACAAACAGTAGCATACATTGATACAACATACTTAATCTAAATTTATATAATTAATAATACGTGATACCCACAACATTTTCCACAGATTACATTTTAAAGTATAGTTGTGAGCATGTGAGTCATGTTCAAGTATTACCGCTTACCCTAAACCCTATGTATATGGACACCGGTGTCCGTCGCGGGCCTTGACAGACTACATGTTATAAAAAATAAAAATTAAGGAAGATAAAGACAATACAATATTTAGAATTTTAAAGAAACTGAAACTATAAAAGTTATAAAGTGCCAATAATATTTTATTAGAAAATAGGTAAAACGTAACTTTATTTTATTTTAACAGAGGGCTAACATTGTCTGATTTAAGGGAAAACAATAATTATAAACATATTTAAATACTTAATTTTATAAATTAGATTGCATTTTACTTAAGATAGCTATATTTTTTTATTTTATTTTTTTGTTATGAGAGACCAGGAATTGAATTAATCAAAACAAATGTAAAAAAAATCCAACTAAATAAAAAAATATTAAAAAGAAACAAAAATCCCGACTACGTCAATATCTGCCGTTTTTTTTTTGTTAATGGCCCTACTGCCAGTAGCCTGACGCGAGTCGGCTTTTCTGGACACACCAGTCTTTAGGGTGAACGCAGAAGACGCTCGCAACCCTTTGAATTAAGTGACCATGCTGAGGGCAACCCACTAACGGGTTACGAACCTCGGCTCAGGACGGCCACTGAGAGAGGATGAGACATCAACGATTAGGGAAAGATTGGTTTTTAGGCCTAATCCTATTAGATTGTGTTGTCATTGGCACGCGGGCTGGAACTGCTAGGAGGGTCGGGGGGGCAACGGGGAACTCGGCGAGGACGGAACTGCGGTCTTGTTGAGTGTCGGAGTTTCAAGAACTCGTTATTACGGCGGATGGCCAGAGTGATTTCGTCCTCAGGATCGGTTAATACGGAACGCGACCGTCTCCATTTGGCGCGGTCGAATGGAGTATATATTGACGCTTTACGGACTAACGTGTTTGGGTGATTTTCCGCTCGATCGAAGTAGCGTCTGCTGGCCATATGCATGAAATGCCTGATGGTCGGCATGTTGGTGTCCACGTGGAGATTACGGTTGCGAACGTACCACGGGGCACCAAGAGCATGTCTGAGCATTGTAGGACCTGCATACGCTGAAAACGAGCAGGCGGTAAATGTGCGAATACAGGCGATGCGTACGTCATGATAGGTCGAATGTAAGTCGTAAAGATCCTAATCTTGTTGCGGATTGACATTTTACTTTTCCTGTTTAAGAGCCAATGCAATGGGCCCATCGCGAATGCGGCCCGCGCGCGTACTGCGTTTATATGTGGGATGAAGGTCAACCTCTGATCGAGGGTAACTCCTAGATATTTGGCTGTGTCCGTCCAGGGGATGACCTGGTTGGACATGCGGACTGAGGTGTGGGGCACATGGACTCGCTTTTTCTTAGTGAAAAATGATAGCCTGACTTATGGTGGGATTGACGGTGATTCGCCATTTGCGGAACCACTCGCCGAGCGGCCTGCAAAGTGCGCACCACATTGTCGGGGTCTCTACGTGAGGCGTAGATTGCGGTGTCGTCCGCGAAGAGCGCCAGATGGGCGTTCTTTGGTTTGGGGATATCACTGGTATACAGCGATAAAAGAAAGGGGGAGAGGGCAGAGCCTTGCGGGACTCCGGCCGTGATGGAGTGTCGGGAAGAGAGAGTTCCCTCCACGCGATATTTGAAACCGCGATTCGACAGGAAATTTCGTATGATGTGCACGAGTTGAGTGGGCACGTTGAGAGTGTACAGCTTGAAAAGCAAGCCGTTGTGCCACACCCTGTCAAATGCTTTTTCATTATCGACGCTTTGCGACGTTTGAGTGCCTTGATCAGAGCGATGACTTCTTCGATCGTCACCGGTGCAAGGGGGTCGGGCGGCGGCAGGTCGACGTTGGCGTTGTCGTTTTGGTTTAGCGGTCGCGAAATAGAGACTGGCGGTGGCCGGACCGCGTTCCTACTTTCGACGAATGAATTAACCGCAACAAGATCGTCGTGGTCTACAGGTATTGTTGAGAGAAAACATTGAGCCTCCAGGCTGTCGGCTAGTAGCTCCGCTTTCTCGTCGTCATCAAACGCAGGGCGTTGATTTGTACGATTGAGCGGAGGCATGGAGGTCACATCGTTTCTCCTAAAGGAACGAACCAGCTGCCAGAAGGCCATGTGGGTCGGTCGGATTTCGTCTAAACGAGTTTCCCATCTCAAATCGACGACCTCTTATATGTGTCGTCTAACCTCGCGTTGGAGGTAGCGCGCAAGATGTCGTTGTTCCGGGGAGGGCCGCGTCGCGCAGGCTCTGAGCGCAGCGTTACGCAACCTCACCCACCACCGAACGTCGTCGGGAATTTGCCATTGACTGTGAACAGTCTCTGGCACCTTCTCGGAGCTTTCGCTCAAGACGTTCTGTAGGTGGTTGGTGAAGGAGCGTATCGCGCCAGTCGTTTCCTCAGGAGTCTCGATGTTGGTCGGAATCGCGGAGAGAGGAGGCGCCAATTCGTTTTCACCTTCATCGGTACATTAGGACCTGTGCCTGATGGAGTGTGTTGGGGGACTAGATCTAGGATCACAGGTCTGTGGTCAGAGTCTAACTCTTGTAGCACTTGCATGGAACGCACGCGAAGGCTTACGTTCATTGCCAGCGCTATGTCGAGTATGTCTGGTCGGTAGTTGTCTTGAAGACTATAGTGTGTTGGTTCAGAGGGAACCAGGATGGACATGTCTATTGTGTCAAGACAACTCTCTAGGACGGCACCTCTCGCGTTGATCAAGTTGCAGTTCCAGAGAGTGTTCTTGGCATTGAGGTCTCCCGCCAGAATGACGGAATCCCCCATCTCAAATAGGGTCATCAGTTCATTGGAGTGTAGCTCCTTTGAGGGCGAGAGGTAGGCCGATATGATGGTGATCGGCGGATGTCCTGTCATGGCTAGCCTGCAGACTGAGGCCTCAATGTTCCTTAAGCTTATGAGTGATTCTAATGGTATGCAATGTAGGGACCCTTTCTAGTAGATGAGAATGCCTCCTAACGGGCCACTGGTGCGATCGTTGCGGACCAGGTTAAAGTTGGGAATGTTGGGATCGCGGTGTGAGGGTTTGAGGAACGTTTCCTGGATGAGGAAAACGTCTAAACTGTTTATGCGGACAAAAGTAGCGAGTTCGGCTCGTTGGCCTCTAATACCATTGATATTGAAGAACCCCATTCTAAGGGAGCGGGGTTTGGTCCGCTTGGGAGGTTGAGCTGCGTTATTCGCCATTTAAGATGACGATGGAATGCGCACAGCGTTAACTGTGGCTTGGAAGATCTGGTGCTGGATCTGATAGATCTCAGCGATGAGAATGGGGTCTTCTTCCCCAGAGCGGGTAATAAAACGGGCGCGTTCGGCTAATTTGCCGTGGAGACTCATGATCTCCGGGGAGCCTAGTAAAAAGACGACTGACATGGTAGATTCGTTAGCCGTTAGGAGAGGGTTGAATTGTGGCTGGGGTGGCGGGAGTGACTCCGCTGCGGGCCTGTAGTCGGGGGTCAGCGCGTGCCGTGGGTGGAAATCACTGGTTGCGCACTGGCGCAGGTGCCAGCTTGAAAGTGGCCTGGGGTGGCCGCAGCTTTAGGAGCTTTGGCGTTCTTTTTCGGGGCCCTAGGGCATCCGCTGTAGTTCGCGGGATGGCCAGACTGGCGGCAGTTCGTGCACGAAGGCGGCTCTGTGCACTGGGATCGGTCCTTTGGACGGGGGCACTCCGATGTGCCATCAATTAATATCTGCCATTTTATAATATTCACTGAAAAGATAGAAAGAAGGTTTTAATTTGAATATTTTATTTTGGTTTTGAATAATTTTGACAGTGTTTACAAACGCTGTCGGAGACATAACACGCTCACTTCTCATAATTTGGTTGGTGATATAGGTAGAGCAACAAAATCTCGGAGTGAGCAGATGCCTCCGACAGCGTTTGTGAACACTGACAACTAAGATTATTCAAAACCAAAATAAAATTATCAAATTAAAATCTTGTTTGTATCTTTTCAGTTCTTCAAAGATGGCAGATAGTGACGAAGTCGGTTTTTTTTTAATATATTTTTTTATTTCCATCTTTTTAGTTTTCTTTTTTTTATGTACTACCTGTGTGCAAATTTTCAGCCAAACCCGACAAACCGTTTTACCGTGAAGAAGTAATAAACTAACACAATCGCATATTATATATTACTAGCTATTGCCCGCGGCTCCGCCCGCTTTAAAAAGTTTTTTCGGGATAAAAGTCCCGCTTTATATTTTTCCGGGATAAAACGTAGCCTATGTGTTAATCCAGGACATGATCTACTAGTGTGCCAAATTTCATCGAAATCATCGTAGTTTTTGCGTAAAAGAGGAACAAACATCCATACATCCAGACATTCTTACAAACTTTCGCCTTTATAATATTAGTATGATATACCGGGTGGAAGGGAAACGCTCTCGGAAACGAATACTGGTGATAGTATTGGTGATTCCTGACGTGATGGCACTAAAAAAATCGCGATCGCATTGTTACAATTTTAGTAGGATTATCTCAAATTTCTGTACAGCTTCACGTATGGATAGATAAATCAAACTATTATTCTGAAAAACATAGTAGTAAAGGTCAATATTTAAAAAAAATCAAAAAATCTTTATTTTGATTCCACACTCGACGTATTTTGAAAAAAAAATTTTTAAGATTACTCTTTGTCGCTAAAATACTTTAATCTTGATGTATCCAGTGTCACTCTCACGACTAAGACGAATCTATTGACACCACGCACAGAAAAATACGACTAGCCGTTTAGGCTCTAGGGCGTACCAAAAAATATACATACATACACTCGAAAAACAAAACCCTCCTTTTTTCGCAGTCGGGTAAAAATAAGGGAATAATGGTTTATTAAACTAAGAAAAATATTGTCAAAGTAAAAGTGAAATCAGATAAAGAAGTACATATTATAATACAACGTAACTTGAAAATATAGTTTTATATTTAATTCAGCATTATATTTATTTTTTTCTCCATCTCCTTTTTTACAATGGTGTTAGGCCACATTATAAATAGCAGCTTTCACATCGCGAGATAGATCTATAGATATTTTATCCCATATATACATATACCGCCTGGTACAAATAGTGTGTTGCCGCCGCCAGCATTGACGACGAAGTGACAAGTGACAGAGTTCAGCCGGATATTGCACCGCCGCCCTTCGCCGCGCAGCCACCCCAGGCGCGGTACAGCTCTCGCCCTCACACTATAGTAACTGTTGCGTTTTGAGTGACCGTGGATGCCATGATGCTGACGTCACTCGTTGCATGTTCCAGAATAAACCTGGACTCGTGCCCCAGCATCACAGACATATCGCTCAAGGCGCTGTCGGACGGCTGTCCCGTGAGTGTTTCTTATTATTATTGTATTAATTCTCGCCTGCTCACTGCACAAGGATTTTAATGCTTTGAACAAGAATACATAGCTGAAAGTGAAGTGAGTGTGCCTCGTTGGCGTAGTTGTATTATAGTACGACTGCAAAGCTGAGGTCCCGGGTTCGATCCCCGGGTCGGGCAAAGTGATATTGAGTTTTTCTATTCAGTATCAGCTCGGAGTCTGGAATTTGTGCCCGATATGGCGATAGGCTCGCCCCCTATCACATCATGGGACGGAATAACGGCGAAAAGTGGGTGCACTAGTTGCGCCTCTGCCTACCCCTTCGGGGATAACAGGCGTGAGTGTGTGTGTGTGTGTGTGTGTGTGTGTGTGTGTGTGTGTATTATTAATAATATTTATACACATATTATAACCATTAATCTATACTAATTTTATAAAGCTGAAGAGTTTGTTTGTTTGTTTGAACGCGCTAATCTCAGGAACTACTGGTTCGAATTGAAAAATTATTTTTGTGTTGAATAGACCATTTATCGAGGAAGGCTTTAGGCTATATAACATCACGATGCATCTATTAGGAGCGAAGAAATAATGGAAAATGTGAAAAAAAACGGGGAAAATTATTCATCCTTGAGGGCTTCCATTGCGTGTGCTGCGAAAACGGTCCAAAATACCAAAAATATATGTATGAAAATGTCCTGGACAGTATATGTCTATCTTTTAAGATTAACTCACTAGAACCATTTTTATGGTAATCAAATTTGGTCGAAATTAATGCATTATTTGTTAAGAGTTGTATCAACGTCATTATATTAATCTTTATCCAAATAAATGTGTTGGATAGAGTGATTCAACGGGTAGGTTTTTATGTACTTTTAGCCCGGAAAAACTTATTAACGCGGGTGAAGCCGTTGGCAAAAGCTAGTATACATATAAGTAAAGCATTTGGTTTGCGAACAGTATGACTACGAATTAATGCTCCAATTCCCATCCACGTGGGACTATAGACGCAATATATTTATACAGGTCGTTATAGAAAGGTGCAGCCGTGGTGTGTGCCGGTAGAGTAGAATTGCCCCCCCCCCCCCCCCCTTCTTCCCGAGAAGTCGTAAGAGGCGACTGAGGTAATAGGCAGCACTGCAACTTCATCTGCTCATAATAAGTGCTTAAATAAAGTGTCTCAGATGAACCTCCAACAGTTGACGCAGTTTAAATCATCTACAATAGATATTGTATTAGGCCAATGATATAAAGGTGCTATGAACAATAAAACCACTGAAAGCTTTCAGTATTTAACCAATGGAGATGGTATGTCAATGTGCAGGATAGCACCGACCCCAGACAGCGCCTGTGTGCGAAATCTATGAAGCGCCTCTGATTTTTGTCGTCTAAAATTTAAACCACAGGCGTGAGTATTGTCTCGGTAATCTTGTTCCTACTTTCTTACCTACTCAATTATAAAGAATGTGTTGTAGTGTATGAAATATAATTTCAATAATTAACTTTGGTATGTCATCCTGATTCCGGCACCCCTATTGCCTTGGCGCCTGTGTGCGCCGCACACCTCGCACATAGGGACGGCGCGGCCCTGGCAATGTGCAAACATTTATTTCTGTCAATCCCTACGCGGCCGCGCGGGCGCGCACTGTGGAATGTCCCCATAGAAACGGTTGGACATGTACCGGTGGTAGGTACTTAATCTATACTAATATTATAAAGCTGAAGAGTTTGTTTGTTTGTTTGTTTGAACGCGCTAATCTCAGGAACTACTGAACCGATTTTGAAAATTCTTTCACTAATAGGAAGCTACATAACTCCTGAGTGCTATAGGCTACTTTTTATCCCGGAAAAACTTTTTCACGCGGGCGGAGCGAGCACTACTATGTCTGATAAGTTGAAACTGAAATGCATTTTGGAAAGGGACAATATAACCTTTCAGGTTTTATAATTTTTGCCCCTCTAATCCCTTTCTTTTACCTAATATACAGCAATACAGTTGAAATATCGAACACTGTTGAATGACCTCACTCTTTAAGAAAGTTAATTGTGGTATTTGCAATAGTTTGGAGAAGTATTTTATAAATAAAGCGGTTTAATAGGTTACACTTATGTAAATGCAACGGTTTCTTTTTTAAAATATTCTATATTTTATGGTTAAATTAAAGTTTAAAAAAAAGTAACTGAAGTGTTTGATAAAATCTGTCGTATAATAAAACGCCATGAAACTGCAACCTAATGTTACTTGTGTTTGACAGTTCAGAATAATTAGGAAATTTCGCTCGAACATTATATCAAGTTATTAGTTCAGAGTCAGAGGGTCATTCTGGTGTCAATCTTATCCGGTTGGCTCTAAGAATCGTTTTGGCACCATCACGGCCATCTCTATTCCTATTACCACTTTAAACATGAAGGCAATAAGTAAGAACTGCAGGCTCACTATGGCGACTACGTTATCCACACGTAAAGTGGACTTTGCAATGTCTGACATTGACTACGTAGACCCTTGGGTCTACATAGCAACATCGAGGCCGTCTATGTTGTATACCTAACCACCTTGCGCGGCCTCCCTTCTCTTTTTAACGGAGATTATTTACTCCTGATGATGTTTCGTACCTGAATTACCCCGGCTATGTGCTAGAGCACTGTTTCCTACGTAAAGCCCGGTTGTGCGTCTTCATCAGGAGTGATATAATTTGTTGTCGCCGCCTTCGAAACCTCGATCATGTGTGGTTCAAGGAGGTCGTATCCGCATCTACGCATGCCTCTACAAGTCCCATGCCAGTGAATCGGGATCTTCTCATCTAATTGAGAACGTCGAAGAGGGGACTGGCCGTGTTCTCGAACAGTACCCATCCGCGGAGGTGATGATCCTTGGTGACTTCAACGCACATCATTAAGAGTGGTTGGGGTCTCGGACGACTGACCTCTGGGATGGGTCTGTTTACGAGTTGACCTTGGCATATGGCTTTTCATAGCTGGTGACAGAGCCCACCCGTGTGCCAGACATTGAAGGCCATGAGCTCTCTCTTGGATCTACTGCTGACCACAAACCCCGATGGATACATTGTCGTGGTCAATGCCCCTTTGGGATCATCTGACATTGCCTTATCCGTACGTTCGCCCCTGTGAAATATACTGGCCGCCCAGAAGCGTCTGGTTCCCGCAGGGTCTTGCGTATGGGTCAGCAGATCGGGATGGACTCCGTGAATTCTTTGCGTCCTTCCCACGGAGGCAATACTGTTTCACCTCCGATGATCTCGACACTTGTGCGGACTGCGTCAGAGATGAGGTGATATGGGGAATGGAAATGTTAATTCCCACCACAATACCGATAGGGCGCCGTATTCGGCCTTGGTACAATAGTGCCTGTGCGGCCACTGCGCGCCTAAAACAGTTCGCATACCTGTCTTGGCAAGTCACCAGTAGGTGTCGGGCTCCGAACACCAAAGAGGAGAAGCGGATGTTCAATGTTGCCTCCAGATTCAACAAGAGGGCTATCGCCAAGGACAAGGCAGACCCCATTTGCCGGTTTGGTGAGCGTCTGAAGAGCTACCCGCCAGGTAGTCGAATTTTTTGGTCGTATGCCAAATCTGTACAAGGCAATTTCTGCCAGCCCAGTCTCCCGCCACTGCCTAAGTCTGACAACAGTCTGGCTCATAGTGCAAAGGAGAATGCTGATGTCTTGGCTGAATCCTTTGCCTTAAACTCGACTTTGGACGCCGGTGGAGCCGCTATGATACGAAAATCCGTTTTGCGGAACAAAATTATTGCTCTTGACACCTATCTGACAAAATCGGTTGGTCATCAATATTAGGACTATATAAAGTTACGATCACAATTCACAAAAATAATGCTTATGTATGATAGAAAAGACCATGTTCTTGTAAATTTAAAAATTCAATAATACAGCAAAAATCATAATTTCTGTGGAACACCGCTTAATGTCATCATCGTATAATGTAATGACAGCGATCACAAGTCTAATAGGTTTGCATAAAAGTTTATGACCAGATGCGCATGTATGGCCAAGGAAGGGTTCACCTGGTCATGCCATCTCCTGTTGTTAAATGCTTTAAGACTGGAAGATGTAAAACTTGTATTTTCGGTTTTGATCGATCTGTAGGTAATATTATAACCGTTGAAGGTGTAATGGGAAGTGATGTGCTTTTATCGTGTTGTGGCGCAGATGCTGACCCACGTGAACGTATCGTGGTGCCAGTCCATCACCGACAACGGCGTGGAGGCGCTCGCGCGTGGCTGCCCCAAGCTCCGCAGCTTCATCTGCAGAGGTGAGTTAACACCACGCTCTAACCATTCTTTATTAGTAATCAGATTTACCATAAAAAACTAATAAATGATTCAGTCAATCGTATTCGTATTGGTACAGTATAGTGATGTAACGAATGTCTAATTTTCAATATTCGCAAATGCGAATGCGAATATATGGGATTATTATTTGGCATCAAAAAAATTATCGTACGTTACGTGAAATTATAATAGTTGCATAGTGACCCCAGTACAGATAGAGTGGCCTGTTTGAAATATGTCAGCGATAATCGTTCTCTTACGAATCGCCTCATTTCCAATTTGATTGCACAGAGAAACACCGAGCATCTTCATACCTCGCTGAGGGACTGTGATCCGTCTTAGGTTGCCCATAGTCAGAAGCCACGTCTCAAAGCCGTACGTCATCACTGGTAACACTCATTGATTGAAATTTTTTGTCTTTAAGCACTGAAGTATTTTAGATGAGAGAACCTTGCCTAGATTCCCGAACGCTGCTCAACCGAGCTTGCGTAACTGACCCTTTCTTAGAACTGAACTTTTCTTAGATAGACAGATTCGTTGATAACTTCGAGAGGTGCGTTCTCAACACTAACTGGCATATTATGTACAAAATGAGTATTAGACGAGATTTTGGTCTTGTTGATTTTAAGGCCTACCAAGCGGGAAACTCGGTAGCTAATTCTAAATCTTTTCTAATCAAAAAGCTTGAAGATGTCGTCCAACGCGGTAGTGACTAATTTCGGAGAAATAACGTCTCCCTGTCTCACGCCTCTGTGTAGTGGAATAGCCTTCGTGTTCTGCTCTTGTATTTGGACTGATATGGTGGCGTTGTTGTACAAGCACCTCAGTCCTTGAATGTACCAATAGTCAATGTGGCCCTCAACACTTTGGAGCCTTTGTTCAACTCGATGGTCTTCTTGATGCTTTCAACATTGTAAGCACGGACGTCGTGTCAGATGGATTTCCCTGTTTGTCAATCGAGCTTCCGATATGCTTCAGCGTCCCCCGAAGACTGCAACGCCATATATCGACGTTGGTAAGTTAATCATTTCAGTTTAAGATAAAAATACTATTTGTGGTAAAAAAAATAAAATAAAACTAGTCCATTCGGCTTAAGTAAATAGTGAGCTATCAGTGCAACTGAAGGATTTAAAAGGTACACTGACATTAAAGGAAAAACATCAATAATTTATAATTTTTTAAAAGATTTGAACGTTTTCCTTATATTCTTATAATATTTTCCAATAATTTTATAGACTAATAATAGATTAAGTATAAAGAAACCTCGTATAATTGACTAGCTTTTGCCCACGGCTTCGCCCGCGTTATTAAGTTTTTCCGGGCTAAAAGTACATAAAAACCTTCTCGTTGAATCACTCTATGACTATGACGTTGATACAACTCTTAAAAAATAATGCATTAATTTCGACCAAATTTGATTACCATAAAAACGGTTCTAGTGAGTTAATCTTAAAAGATAGACATATACTGTCGCGGACATTTTTTTAGATCATTTTAAGAGGAATAATTCTTTCATACATATATTTTTGGTATCTTGAACCGTTTTCGCAGTGCACGCAATGGAAGCCCTCAAGGATGAATAATTTTCCCCGCTTTCTTTCACATTTTCCATTATTTCTTCGCTCCTAATAGTTGCATCGTGATGTTATATAGCCTATAGCCTTCCTCGATAAATGGGCTATTCAACACAAAAAGAATTTTTCAATTCGAACCAGTAGTTCCTGAGATTAGCGCGTTCAAACAAACAAACAAACTCTTCAGCTTTATAATATTAGTATAGATAAGATAAATCCTATGACGTTGTGATCTAGGTAAAAAAATGATTTAAAGTACATACTTAAGTGCGTTAAGAAAGTTGGAAGTTTATTGTTACCAAAATCTATAATTTTATTTTGTTTGATTACTATAAATACAAAATTACATTAATCACATCAATTTGTACATTGTAAACATAATCTGTTTCAGTTTGAATATTTTCCCATGTCATAGCCAAAAATATTCGCAAAACATTCGCATAATTTATTGCGAATGCAAATATTCGTTACACCACTAGTACAGTATTGTGCAGAAAAAAATAAGGCTAGGGATATTTATTACTTAGGTTCGGTAAACTACACCAATGTGTATCCAACCCGATGACTGCCTCGGTGGCGTAGTTGTATTATGGTATGACAGCAATGCTGAGGTCTTGGGTTCAATATTGAGTTTTCTATTCAGTATCGGCTCGGAGTCTGGAATTTGTGGCCGATATGGCGATAGGCCCGCCCCTATCAACATTATGGGACGGAATAACGGCGAAAAGTGGGTGCACTAGCTGCGCCTCTGCCTAACCCTTCGGGGATGAAAGGCGTGAGTGTGTGTGTGTGTGTGTATTCAATGGATTACACATAAATGATAATAATATGCGTAGGGTGGTGACCAAATTTAAAATTTAAACTATTTATAAGAAATGGTTTATCGCTTAATGCTAAGCAAAAATGGACAAAGGACAGCGCCATTATCTGGTAATGTTTCTGTTTGCAGGGTGTAAAAACGTGAACGACCGCGCGGTGTCGTGCCTTGCGACCTACTGCCCTGACCTGGAGGTGCTCAACGTACAGGGCTGCGACGTGAGTGCCGACATATTAGTAAACTAGCTTTTGCCCACGGCTTCGCCCGCGTTAATAAGTTTTTCCGGGCTAAAAGTACATACATAAAAACCTTCCCGTTGAATCACTCTATCCAACACATTTATTTGTATAAAGATTAATATTATGACGTTGATACAACTCTTAACAAATAATGCATTAATTTCGACCAAATTTGATTACCATAAAAACGGTTCTAGAGAGTTAATTTTAAAAGATAGACATATACTGTCGCGGACTTTTTTTTAGATCATTTCAAGAGGAATAATTCTTTCATACATATATTTTTGGTATCTTGAACGGTTTTCGCAGCGCACGCAATGGAAGCCCTCAAGGATGAATAATTTTCCCCGCATTTTTCACATTTTCCATTATTTCTTCGCTCCTAATAGTTGCATCGTGATGTTATATAGCCTATAGCCCTCCTCGATAAATGGTCTATTCAACACAAAAAGAATTTTTCAATTCGCACCAGTAGTTCCTGAGATTAGCGCGTTCAAACAAACAAACAAACAAACAAACTCTTCAGCTTTATAATATTAAGTATAGATTTGTCCGTATTTAAGGTTGTCAACGTATCTAATTTTCTTCTGGGGCGGCTTAAGGTATTTTTGATTGGCGGTCATTGCATATTCAGCGGCCGAATGAGCGATACAGCACAGCGCGGCGCGGCGGTGCAGTACGTAGTTGTGTTGGCTGCATGTATGTAGTCCTGACTTGAAAATTTGGCTATCGGATCCGCTACGCGAGCTCCGCAGTCCCGTTGCGTACCTACTTGCTGAACGTAGCGTCCGACTGAATCGTGACAATAGTGCTACGAGTATAGTATGGCGCGGCGTGTACGCTGTGTAACCGCCCGATATTGAACATTTGACGTATTTTAGATGAGAAAACCTTGCTTAGTTTCCCGAACGCTGCTCAACCAAGCTGGTTTTGACCTCTATCTTGAAGTTGGACTTGCCTCACTGAACCACATTTCTTGTCTATTCGTCGACAACTTCGAGAGTTGCGATCTCAACACTAATCGGCATATGCATAAAATGAGCGTTGTACAAGATTTTAGTCTTGTTCATTTTAAGGCCTACGAGGTGGGAAACTCGGTTGAGGTCTTTGAGCAAATGAGCATAATGCAATGAATGACAAGACGAGCATGCCCCTGCGCGTACCGCTAGTGCGGTCTGTCTCCTGTTGTGAGGCCTATCTGCAACGCTGCCGTCCATCACGGGGGTCATAAAAGTTGACTAAACCAACTAATAGGCCGATAGCCCCTTCCGTCCGACCCACAGGCATGCACAGTGCTGCTTGGCGGTAGAAATAGACATTGCGGTGGTACCCACACAGACGGACTCTTACATATGAGAGTCCTACCACCAGTAAAGACTACTACTGTCGGACAATCGAGCTTTCGAAATGCTTCGGCGTCCTCCTAAGATTGCTACGCCATATATCGACGTTGGTAACTCAATCATTTCAATTTAAGAAAAAGACACTAATTGTGGTAATAAAATATAACTAGTCCATTCGGGTTAAGTAAATAGCGAGTCATCAGTGCAACTGAAGGCTTTAAAGGGTATACTGACATTGAAGGAAAAACATCAATAATTATTTATAATATTTTAAAAGATTTTAATGTGTTCGTTAGATTCTTATAACATTTTCCAATAATTTTATAGACTAATTATAGAGTATATAGAAGTTTCGTATAAATAACAACATAAAAGATTTATTTATTCGCGAATGCGAATGCGAATATTCGTTACACCACTAGTAGGTATGCAAAGTCACAAGTCGAGCGCGCGTGTCCACAGCGCACGTGCGGTTCTTCGCCCCCGAGTTTTGTGTACGCATTACATTGCGCTCGCATGAATTATGGAAATACTGAAATCGTAAGTACTATCGCCTAGCTTTGCAAATGAATATAGTTTTTCGTTAATGTTATGGTTTTTCTACCTTACCGTTCCGGTATAGCGAGCGTTTCCCTTCCACCCTGTATATCAATATTCTTCTTCTATTTTTATATCTCCCATTTAAAAATATTGGATTGTTTTAAAATGGGGAAAAGAAAATCTATTATTTTATGAGTAATAGCTGAATTCCTGCATCGGGTTCATCAGGCTGTCCTCTACAATGTTGCTAGTTATTAACACGAATTTAGTAGTATTAATTTAAAACTTAATTTGTCTCGGAATTTTTATTGCATTGATATTTATTTTATAATCAGTTATGTCATACCATATTATTTTTGTAACCCTAATCTAAGGAGGTTAAAAGAGAGAAGAAAATACTGTTGCTCCGATTATATTGCACATTATGGGGATATCTTGAATCTTGAAGATTAATATGAGGTATTATTTATTCACTAACTCCAAAATGAGAGAGGTAAAAGGGGAGAGAAATTAAAATGCTGAACCAATTCTATTTAAATTTGGTTTGGGGATTTCTTGAAGCTTGAAAGTAAATTAGTTTATTTATTAAAATATGGTATATTCCGTTTTTATAAACCTTTAAATGAAAGAAGGTTAAAAAGTTTTTCCTGGTAGTAGTTTCTCGTTTTTTGGTTGACTAAATGTATACCTTTATAATCTTGACTCAATTATATCTTGACCAAAGAGCACTTGTTTCAAGGCAATACCGTGCTAATTTTGATAGCGCCATTTTTAAAAATTCCGAATACGTTTGTCGCTCACGCCGCCGCCGTCGCAGCTAATTGATCTGTGGCATACCATCGCTCATCGCGTCGCCCGTCGCGTCGCGCGTGGCCGTGGCCAGGCCGTAAATGTTGATCCGCGACGCGCACGTAACATTAGTCTGAATCCGGCTTTGTTGTATATTGTTGTTGTATTGTCCGCAGTCGGTGACAGACGAGTCGATCTCGAAGCTGGGCGGGTCGCTGCGGCGGCTGTGTGCGTCGGGCTGCTCGCGGCTGACGGACGCGTCACTGGCGGCGCTGGCGGCGCGCTGCCCCGAGCTCGCCACGCTCGAGCTGGCGCAGTGCGCGCAGCTCACCGACGCGGGCTTCCAGGCGCTCGCCAGGGTATGTATCATCACTGGCGGCGCTGGCGGCGCGCTGCCCCGAGCTCGCCACGCTCGAGCTGGCGCAGTGCGCGCAGCTCACCGACGCGGGCTTCCAGGCGCTCGCCAGGGTATGTATCATCACTGGCGGCGCTGGCGGCGCGCTGCCCCGAGCTCGCCACGCTCGAGCTGGCGCAGTGCGCGCAGCTCACCGACGCGGGCTTCCAGGCGCTCGCCAGGGTATGTATCATCACTGGCGGCGCTGGCGGCGCGCTGCCCCGAGCTCGCCACGCTCGAGCTGGCGCAGTGCGCGCAGCTCACCGACGCGGGCTTCCAGGCGCTCGCCAGGGTATGTATCATCACTGGCGGCGCTGGCGGCGCGCTGCCCCGAGCTCGCCACGCTCGAGCTGGCGCAGTGCGCGCAGCTCACCGACGCGGGCTTCCAGGCGCTCGCCAGGGTATGTATCATCACTGGCGGCGCTGGCGGCGCGCTGCCCCGAGCTCGCCACGCTCGAGCTGGCGCAGTGCGCGCAGCTCACCGACGCGGGCTTCCAGGCGCTCGCCAGGGTATGTATCATCACTGGCGGCGCTGGCGGCGCGCTGCCCCGAGCTCGCCACGCTCGAGCTGGCGCAGTGCGCGCAGCTCACCGACGCGGGCTTCCAGGCGCTCGCCAGGGTATGTATCATCACTGGCGGCGCTGGCGGCGCGCTGCCCCGAGCTCGCCACGCTCGAGCTGGCGCAGTGCGCGCAGCTCACCGACGCGGGCTTCCAGGCGCTCGCCAGGGTATGTATCATCACTGGCGGCGCTGGCGGCGCGCTGCCCCGAGCTCGCCACGCTCGAGCTGGCGCAGTGCGCGCAGCTCACCGACGCGGGCTTCCAGGCGCTCGCCAGGGTATGTATCATCACTGGCGGCGCTGGCGGCGCGCTGCCCCGAGCTCGCCACGCTCGAGCTGGCGCAGTGCGCGCAGCTCACCGACGCGGGCTTCCAGGCGCTCGCCAGGGTATGTATCATCACTGGCGGCGCTGGCGGCGCGCTGCCCCGAGCTCGCCACGCTCGAGCTGGCGCAGTGCGCGCAGCTCACCGACGCGGGCTTCCAGGCGCTCGCCAGGGTATGTATCATCACTGGCGGCGCTGGCGGCGCGCTGCCCCGAGCTCGCCACGCTCGAGCTGGCGCAGTGCGCGCAGCTCACCGACGCGGGCTTCCAGGCGCTCGCCAGGGTATGTATCATCACTGGCGGCGCTGGCGGCGCGCTGCCCCGAGCTCGCCACGCTCGAGCTGGCGCAGTGCGCGCAGCTCACCGACGCGGGCTTCCAGGCGCTCGCCAGGGTATGTATCATCACTGGCGGCGCTGGCGGCGCGCTGCCCCGAGCTCGCCACGCTCGAGCTGGCGCAGTGCGCGCAGCTCACCGACGCGGGCTTCCAGGCGCTCGCCAGGGTATGTATCATCACTGGCGGCGCTGGCGGCGCGCTGCCCCGAGCTCGCCACGCTCGAGCTGGCGCAGTGCGCGCAGCTCACCGACGCGGGCTTCCAGGCGCTCGCCAGGGTATGTATCATCACTGGCGGCGCTGGCGGCGCGCTGCCCCGAGCTCGCCACGCTCGAGCTGGCGCAGTGCGCGCAGCTCACCGACGCGGGCTTCCAGGCGCTCGCCAGGGTATGTATCATCACTGGCGGCGCTGGCGGCGCGCTGCCCCGAGCTCGCCACGCTCGAGCTGGCGCAGTGCGCGCAGCTCACCGACGCGGGCTTCCAGGCGCTCGCCAGGGTATGTATCATCACTGGCGGCGCTGGCGGCGCGCTGCCCCGAGCTCGCCACGCTCGAGCTGGCGCAGTGCGCGCAGCTCACCGACGCGGGCTTCCAGGCGCTCGCCAGGGTATGTATCATCACTGGCGGCGCTGGCGGCGCGCTGCCCCGAGCTCGCCACGCTCGAGCTGGCGCAGTGCGCGCAGCTCACCGACGCGGGCTTCCAGGCGCTCGCCAGGGTATGTATCATCACTGGCGGCGCTGGCGGCGCGCTGCCCCGAGCTCGCCACGCTCGAGCTGGCGCAGTGCGCGCAGCTCACCGACGCGGGCTTCCAGGCGCTCGCCAGGGTATGTATCATCACTGGCGGCGCTGGCGGCGCGCTGCCCCGAGCTCGCCACGCTCGAGCTGGCGCAGTGCGCGCAGCTCACCGACGCGGGCTTCCAGGCGCTCGCCAGGGTATGTATCATCACTGGCGGCGCTGGCGGCGCGCTGCCCCGAGCTCGCCACGCTCGAGCTGGCGCAGTGCGCGCAGCTCACCGACGCGGGCTTCCAGGCGCTCGCCAGGGTATGTATCATCACTGGCGGCGCTGGCGGCGCGCTGCCCCGAGCTCGCCACGCTCGAGCTGGCGCAGTGCGCGCAGCTCACCGACGCGGGCTTCCAGGCGCTCGCCAGGGTATGTATCATCACTGGCGGCGCTGGCGGCGCGCTGCCCCGAGCTCGCCACGCTCGAGCTGGCGCAGTGCGCGCAGCTCACCGACGCGGGCTTCCAGGCGCTCGCCAGGGTATGTATCATCACTGGCGGCGCTGGCGGCGCGCTGCCCCGAGCTCGCCACGCTCGAGCTGGCGCAGTGCGCGCAGCTCACCGACGCGGGCTTCCAGGCGCTCGCCAGGGTATGTATCATCACTGGCGGCGCTGGCGGCGCGCTGCCCCGAGCTCGCCACGCTCGAGCTGGCGCAGTGCGCGCAGCTCACCGACGCGGGCTTCCAGGCGCTCGCCAGGGTATGTATCATCACTGGCGGCGCTGGCGGCGCGCTGCCCCGAGCGGTCCAGGGAGCGCACACATACATATTGGAGCATAAGTCAATTTTCATAGTGCTCATTAGTTATAAGGATCAAAATAATATTTTCCAAATTAGAACACTGCATGCAAATTGCGGTTGGAGGCAAAAACAAATACAGCAGTAGTACCAAGATAGTTTGTAGCATACTGTAAGATCTGTGAACTTGTACTACAGTAACGTGTTATTGACGTTATTGTTTGTGATAGATTGTCCCGCCCTCACACCCGCCATTGTTAGCCTCAGAAAACACTAATATGTCTGTAACCCACAACGAAATAAATCAAATAGAAAAATAAGGAAGAGTTGGAAATATATATTATATATTTAAGACACAGAATACAATCTGTTTTGATTGTATACAATAATGACTGTAGCTAAGGTTAGTACTTAATCTAGATTGCACTCCAAAATTTGTGCCCAAATCATGACTACTACATACGATGTGTCCACATCCCTCCATGGCAAAGCGGGAGACAAAAATAATGAACTCGGAAAGTATTTTAACCTCAAGTTTAGTGTATTGTATTGTTTATGGTAGAGTTGTCGCATGCTGGAGCGGATGGACCTGGAGGAGTGCGTGCTCATCACGGACGCGACGCTCGTGCACCTCTCTATGGGCTGCCCCAGGCTTGAGAAGCTGGTGAGCATTTACAGAATCTTTGAAACACGGTACATTACTTAACCACAATAATAAATGGTGACAACAACAATTGAAAAGTATATCACACGGGTACTATTGACCTTAAACGACCCAATTTGTGTTGAGCAAATATCTTCTATAACAAACTGTATAAAGTACCTATGTAACTTAAAAAATGTTTATCCATACCCAAGTTTGTAGAAGTTAGAAAGCTTAAACTTAATTTTAGGCTCTATGTCAGTGCCTATTGGTAGACAACCTTAAGAGCCACTTGCTGCATGTACATAAGCAAAACAGCACGCGATGATAATATTACTACCGCCAATGGTGATATTGCGCTATCTCATTCTTACGCACGCAGAGGTATGGCCGGTGACACGCGGTGACGTCACAGTTGGATATTACTCTTATTTTCCACCTATATAAGGTATTTCTTTGGAGCGATCGGTCAATGTGCAAAACTGGTTCTTTATCTGATACTTACGTTTACAATATTGTTTTGTCGTTAGTTGCTTGCAGAATACCTACGCAGTAATGTTTTATTTTCTAATTGTATGTTTATTGTACCTCGCTGTTTATTTTTTTTTTTTATTTATATTTTATTGTACACGTATTTAAGTTGTGTTATGTAAATACATGATATTGACTTCTTTACGATTGTCGCAGTATCCAGACAAACCTGGACAAGGTTTTTGAGATACTTAAAAAACAACTATGTACATTACTTTTATGTTGGAATAAAAATTAAAAAAAAAACCTAATTTCAAAGCTTTATAACTTAAGTTTTTTTTTCTGTTAGATTTTGGTTGATACACGTTTTTGATAAATGTATTAAAAAATGTGAGCTGTCACGAGAAAGAGGTCAATCGGCGAATCCAGCTCGAATGGGCAGTGTTCGGGAAATTAAGCAAGCTCTGCTCGTCCAAAATACCTCAGTGCCTGAAGACAAAAGTTTACAATCAATGTGTGTTACCAGAGATGACACGGCACTGTGACGTGGCCGCCGACTGCTCACGGTCACTCAGCGAGCTATGGAGAGGGCTTTGCTAGGTGTTTCTCTACGCGATCGAATCAGAAATGAGGAGATCCAGCCAGCGTATTAGCAAGCTGAAGCGGAAGTCTGCCAACCCGCACTAGGCCAGTATGGTGGACTAAGGCCTGAACTTTAAGGTAGTGGAGGAGACCCGTGCTCAGCAGTGAGCAGTATATAATACAGGGCTGGTATTAATAACCCTTAACTACCCAGTATGCGTTTGTAACGTAACTGACCAGAAGTGTCCGGCAGACACTTTAAAGAAATAAAAAAACATTTAAAGGAAAACGACTACAATTAAATCTTACAAAAACTTTTTTGGTCTTATCATTTATTTGAACTTTTATTATTTATTTTTTTGGCTAGATATTTCAAATATTTTATTTATCCGAGTGTTCAGAAAAAATATTTTGATTGCATTTATCAGAATACTGTTCTGTATTTTTTTGATGGAAAAATCTCATGACACCGCTTTCTTTTTATCTCAGACAGTTGAGCAGCTCCTTTATTTATTTGTGGCAGGATCAGCTGATGCACCCACAATGTCTTCGGTATCTGGTTTCGTGTCTGTTTATGAGGCTTTACCAACTTAGTTGCAATTTCTCGTAAAACAGTTTTTATTGTGTATTTTTCTTATATTACATTTATTCCAAATAGTAGTTTATGTTTTCCATATAATTAATCAATAGAACAACATTTGAAATGTTTTGAAAAAATGCAAAAGGCAAACTGTTTTGCAATACACTATAAATATTGTATTCATAACACATCTAATCGTGTGTATTGACAACACCGTCCTTGGTACAGTAGGTACAAATTAATTTCATAAGTACTTGTTCTTATTCCTATGATGCATGGTGTGGTTGTAGACAAGAAAATAAGAGGTGATGCGTATTTGGTATATGATACAAATATGGAAATGTCATATAATATTTTAGCAAAGCCAAAGATATTAGATTCGATGACAGGGGTCCTATGGGGTTTCAAAATTGGAGGTATATAAGCCTTATTTTTTCTCAAAGTTTCAACTATTGTGGGACTACTTTTTGCCAAGGATTTTGATATTTTTAAGGTTGTAAAATAATTATCAAAAGTAACTTTTCTATTACTTCTAAGGTTATGTGATGAACAATTCACACGCCAAGTTGAATATATCGAAAGATTTTTTTTCCGGCTTATTTTGTTCTTCCATAGATATTTATATGAAATAAAGGGTAGTTGTTTTTTTTTGTCATAGATCCACCAAATTTCCATATTGTACTTGTCAAGTTGGCTGCGGAAATGTTGTTTGAATCAACTTACTCTTCCTCGAAAAGATACCTGATCGATTGTAAGATTTTGTCAAGGCACATAAAACTTTTTTACTTATACGCTTACATACTCCCATAACTTTCGACCAGGTACAAACGTATCCCTTGACTACCCGAGAGATTTTTAATCATGGACTCGTTGAATTACTTCCTTCGTTAGTGTGGTTTCTCGGAACAAAAACAAGGTCAAGTACTCTATAACAAACATATCTAAGTGCTACGACAATAAACAAATAATCAAAATTACGAGTACAAAGACTGCTATTCTAACATAAGCAATCCACTGTTCGTTAATTTATTGCCCACTTACTACGATATAATTTAAAATAAATGTAAGTAAATAATTTATTTTGATACTTAAGTAAAACAAAATATTATTGTGTCCGTTGGACACTTCTATATTGATACGTTACAATTTTGCTTTACGGATAATAAATACTAAACTATTCATGTTACAAATATTTTCATTGCTCGTTTGAATTCGATATACATTGAAGATTGATTAGATAAAACGGTTTTTCGTAAAAATATATACTTTAGGTTTTATAAGTAACCGAACGCAAAAATGTGTCCGAGAGATATTTGTGGGTTGTTGAGGGTTAAATTCTTAATATATTGGTAAGAGATTTTGTTAGTCTAAACTTAGCTTTAAATAGCATTGGATCGGACACATGACACAGCGATTATGTTTGTCGCCACAGACGCTGTCCCACTGCGAGCTGATCACGGACTACGGCATCAAGCAGTTGTCCATGTCGCCCTGCGCCGCCGAGCACCTCACTGTACTCGGTGAGACCACGCCCACACACGCCGACACATGCTCACACACGTCGACACATACTCACACACGCCGACACATGCTCACACGCCTACAGGCTACACACGACCACACACGCCTACACACGACCGCATACGCCTAAACACGACTACACACGCCTACACACGACCACACACGCCCTAACACGCCTACACACGACCGCACACGCCCTCACACGCCTACACACGACCACACACGCCCGCCCTCACTTTATAGCGATAATGATTTAGTTCTATATTTTCCGATAATAATATGATAAATCGTTCAAAATGTCGCCGCCTTACCTTACTACACTATTACAGTCTAGTGGCGCTAGACTCGCGAACGTCAACTGCCAGGAACATCTTGACATCCACAACGTTATTTTTATAAACTAAGACTGAATGACGTGATTTGCATTGCCGGCGTCCAACGTCGTTGAACTCTTACCATTGGGTGGGCCGTTAGCTCGTCTGCCTACAGAGGAATACAAACAATTATACCAACGCCGTGGCGGCAGTAGCCAGTAGCGTGTGACTGTGGACGCCATTGTACTTATCGGTGAGATCTGTTATGGTATGAGGTGTGTGCGTGTGTGTGTGCAGGGCTGGACAACTGTCCGCTGGTGACGGACGGCGCGCTGGAGCATCTCATCTCGTGCCACAACCTGCAGCTCATCGAACTCTACGACTGCCAGATGGTCACCAGGAACGCCATCCGGAAACTCAGGGTAAACACTTCGCTTACATTCATAGAGTCGTTGTGAGTCAAATTATCACACGGGCTATCTAATTAATATTTTATTCAGTTTAATGAAGTGAAGTATGTGTGTCTGTGGGTGTGTGCAGAACCACTTGCCGAACATCAAGGTGCACGCGTACTTCGCGCCGGTGACGCCGCCGGCCGCCGGCGCGGGGGCTCGGCCGCGATACTGCCGCTGCTGCAACATCATCTGAACCACACCCGCCGCCCGGACCGAGGACCTGCGATCATTGTCAATCACATGTTGGAGTGGATGCCGATCAAACAACGAACGCCGGTTTCGAATTTACTCGCCTATTATTATGACGTCTTTGTACGTCTATATAAGTTGGTCGCGATCGAGCCTGTGTCGAGACGTAGTTTTGCATTTTACATCTGAAAGTGAATTGAGCAATAAATTTGGTCTCGACGTGTATACACGTCGTGACGGACCATCGTTTGTTATACCAAAATTAATCAGTTATAATGAAATATGTAATAAGTATGTTAGAAGCTGACAATATCACTGTTTGACTGTGACGTGATTGTACGTCACGTTATGACGCGATTGTACGTCACTAGTCGTGCTCGCCGCCTGTGTCGACGTTGTGTAATGGTCGACAGTAATTAGTGAAGTAAGCTAGAGTTAAGCGGAGCCGCGCCGATCGCTGGTAGTGACGAATTTAACAAGTTTAAAACTTTTGTAATTAGTTAATAGTGAAGTTGGAGCAGTCTCGGGACAGGCCGCGGTGTGTGGGAGCGGGAGGGGGAGGGGGGTGGGGGCGTTCGATTCACATCCGTTCCCGTTTATAAAAGAAACCGGGCCACGAATTGTACCACTAATAGTAAATGGTGGGATTAAAATATTAAGACAAGACAATTGGCATAATATGTTATTGCAGGAAGGAACCCCTCTAACTGGAAAACTCGTGTGAACTTGTATTATCGCACAGGAGTTCGACGAAAGCTGTTCTAGATACTATGTAGTATGTACATACTTATTAGAGTCGTTTCATCCATCCGCCAGTTAGTATCCGCCGGCTGCAGGGCGCGGGGCTTCCTCCTGATGATGGCCGCTGAGGACGCCAGTGATTCGGCACGCCTGGAGAGTACCATTACCATACCATTCCAGAGTTCGATAATATTCTACACTAGTAGTGCTCGCGGCTCCCGCTCGCGTGAAAATTTTTTTCCGGGACAAAAATATTTTCCCGGGATAAAAAGTAGCCTATAGCACTCAGGAGTTATGTAGCTTCCTATTAGTGAAAGAATCTGTTCAGTAGTTCCTGAGATTAGCGCGTTCAAACAAACAAACTCTTCAGCTTTATAATATATGATCCGTTTCAAGTCTTTTGGGTCAAACTTTTTAGTCCAGCGCAGCTGGAAAAGTTAAAATTTGCAATGTTATAAATCCATTCTTTTTAGCACAAATGTTGCATTTACCACTTAGGACGAGTATGGTATTTTAATTGATGTTGGAATATTGAATGATGTTGATGGGGTACGTAATGCGATAGAAAGAATGGCACACGTAAAGACAAGTGAAGCAAGAGGAGCCCCACACGGTCTCCCCTCCCCCACACCGCCGGCGACCCTGGGGTCAGCGCCGACGGGCGGAGGACGGCAATCCTATCTTCTTTCACAAAATCATATTACACAAAATGTAATATTGAGCGTGTCGGAGGAGCGCGGCGGGTCGAGTCGTGTCCGTCACCCGTCACTCCTCACCGCTCCGTGTGTCGGCGCTGACACGTTAGTGGAGGTGATTATAAACGCGCTGACGGTTAAACTATAGCTTTCACTCGAGGGAGCAAGATGCGAACCACTTCGGTTTCATGCTCTTGTGCGATATTGTGATACACTCTAATTATAATTAATAGTCATTATATACAAACGTCCGTAAAGCCATTACTGCAAAGCAGGCGTGGATTACGTTTGGCTAGTAAGGATGACCGTTGCCGCCCGCCGCCGGCTGCATGCAGTTGAGAAGCTCCCTCTTGCAGTCACAGCAAGTTTGTATTCCATTTGATAATGCCAAAAAGGCCTTAAACAAGAGCTCTACACGTTTTTACTTAGCGCCTTTAAAATCGTCTCCAACGTAGTTAATTACATGATATGTAATTTTATTTTGGTATACATTATATGTATAGTGACCTTAGTAATTAAATATATTAACTACAATGTATAGTTCGGCTTTGATTATATACAGGAATAGACGACGCTCGCGAAACCATCATCCAGAACATTAACCCGCGAGTCATTGACGCCGACCAAATTTATAAATGACTATGACTTGTTTAAATAATTTATTCAACTATATTGATTGGTACGCACACACACTCGCGTGCCTTTCGACAGCGCTGAGATGCACACACGCGCAGAAATGATGAATGACGGATAGATGTTATTGAGAGAGGGATGGCAGAGCGCGCCGTCTAGTGTGTGTAATCAAAGAGGTTTCTGTTGTGACCACTGACCTGCAATCACTTATGAACAATTAATGTAAACATAATAGCGTTGTTGTGCTATTTGTATGTGTGGAGTTGAGATTGGCGAGCGTCGCCCATTGCGCCACGCGTCCGCCACGTGTCGGCCACGCGTCCGCCACGTGTCGGCCACGCGTCCGCCACGCGTCCGCCACGTGCCGCCCGCAGTGTGCGTGTTACTGGAACCATGGTTGTATAGTTATTATAGGATCATGTCGAGCAATAAGTATTGGCTGTCAGTTACCCGCACCTGGAATAACATCGACCGACTGAAAGTAACACGTGTATTTGAAGTATAACTAACAGTTTCATACAATATACAAATGTGTTCGAGATCACGCTAATCTACTGATGGCTGCCATATTGTTTGATTGCATCTTAAACATAATGGTGGCTTGTTGTTATAATGTTAAAGTTACAGAAGTGTTGCCTATGAATGTATAGGAGCAATGTTACTAACGCCGCCACGATACGTACCTAAACGGTGTATGTATGTATGTAAACTAGATAAACGAAATATACACTAATGGATATGCATGTGTTTGATATTTATATACAGTGAAGTGTATCTGTATACAAATCCCGTCCCTGTCCCCACTCCCCACTCCCCGCCACTCGCCACTCGCCACTCGCCGACCAATCCGTTCGCCGCGCGCCGACGCGACGTTTGACATTTTTACTCTTGTGTTTCATGAGTTCGGTGAGATTATCATAGATTAAGCAGATACCGCTCATATCTTAAGAAGATTTTTTTTAAGTGTCTGCGTGACTCATTAAGTTAAATTATAATTTATACCGAAATGTCATAGGCTGTCTGAGAATTAAGGATCTCGTCAAGTAGCAGGCCCTGGGCTTTTGCTGCGACGTTTACCGAGGCAACAAACCTACGTCAATATCCCTTTCAACCAGGGTTCGAAAAAATCCGATTTTTATGATAAAAATAAAAAAATCGATTTTTTTATATATATCCGATATATATCCAGGCTAAGAAAAAGAAGCTAATATTATTCTGTAATTGGATTAAACACTTAAAAATGTGAGAGGAATTTTTTAAATAATATAAGTCCTTAAGTAGTAGTAAGTGTCAAATTACCACATGTTTAATTAAAAATAGTAATGAAAAAATTAGTGTTTATTTGGGATTTTTTTTTAATGAAGATTTAGAAAATCAAGTACCTATTCTTTTAATAATCTTAATTTGTTTGTGGGATAAATCAACTAATTTTAATAATATAATAAGACTGTTTTGTATAAAAACAAAACAGTTATTATGTGTGTGGAAAAACACACAGCATTTGTTGAAGAAGCATCCATAATGTCTACCCATACCTACCTACCATCTTCTTTCCTGTGGTTTTAATTGAGACACCGCTTTCAGAACCTGCTGGACAAATAAATTTTTGGAAATGGCTTCACCAGCTGCTGTAAAAGTAGAAACCGCAGACTTATGAAGGACTATAGTCCTATAAGCAAGTTTATCTTCAAGACACAACTTTGCTAAGAACCGAGCTACCTCATTGGGTTGAGGACAGTTAGGGTCTATGTTCTTTTGCCCACACTAGGTAATCCAGCGTTCTACTGGAGCTTTATATGTCGACAACGTCGACTCCCTCCGGCTATTTTTTAAGAGGTCCTTCTCCTCAGGAGCCCAGTGTGTTACTTGATTGGTCCACCCCCAACCTTCCAAGCCAAAAGCTCCAACTTCTCTACTTGAGGAGGGCACCTGCCTGTGGTGAGGTCCCTCAGGTTGTTGTGTAGGTCATTTAAAACCACTGGTTTGGCTAAAGCTCGAGCCTTCAGGTCTGCTAGCCAGAAACACTGCACCCAATTTGGCGCTATTATTATATAGATGCCTATTGCCCTGTTGAGAAGTCGTAACACCTGTGGAATTAGGTTGGGTGGTGGGAAGACCCAAGCTAGCTCGAAGTTCCAAATTCGACTGAAGGCGTCGTATAACATTGCTGACCCATCTCTGGACTCCCATGTTACGTATCAGTCTACGACCGCGCTTTGCTTTGACGCAAACAAGTCGACTTATAGTACGCCCCAAATTCTGAACACGGCCTCCGAGGCCGGGGGCAACAAGTGCCATTCCGGCACTGGTCAATCTCTGGACAAGCGGTCGGCTATGCCGTTGTACCTCCCCGGGAGGTACGCCGCCGACAACATGATGTTCGAGCGCTCGGTTAATTCCAAGAGACTTGTCGTCAACTCGAGCAGGGCAAGGGATCGTGTGCCGCCCTCGTTCCTGATGTAGGCCACTAGAGTCCTGTTGTCGGACTGCACTAACTCATGTGCATTTTGCAGATACCTCCGATGGCGACTTATGGCACCATACACTGCATATAGCTCCTTTCTGATTGAGTGCCAGGACCTTTGGTGAGCTACCCACTTGCCTGTCAGAAACGTGTCGTTTAGGTGTGCACCCCAGCCTGCATCTGCAGCATCTGTGGTCAGAAAGTGTGACACCTCTCTTCTGTGCATCACAACTACACTGTGGTCTATGGCCTTCTGCCACCAGCTTAAATCCTCCTGCACCAGAGGAGGGAGGTCTCGTTTTCTTGATTCTTTTGAATTTGTTGAATTCTCTCAGAAACTTTTGCATTAGTCGACAATGCAATCTTCCTTTCGGGGTGGTTATATTGGCAAAATTGAGCAGTCCTAAGAGGCTTTGGGCCTGTTGCAGGGTACAACAGCCTTTTTCCAGTAGCTTTGACAGCACAGATTTTATTTTGATCACTTTTTGTGCTGGCAAAGCCATCATAGTGTCTTTGGTATTCCACAGGAGAACTAGGTACTCCAAACGTTGAGTAGGTACTAGTACTGACTTTTGATAATTAACCTTCCAGCCCAAACCTTCCAAGGTCTTTAAAGTCTCCGAGACCTGACTCTTTAACTTGACCTTGTCTTGATTTGCCAGTATGTAATCGTCTAAATAGACTAAAAGTCTTATTCCTTGTGCACGTAGGATCTCTGCTATCCAGTTGGATAGAGTGGCAAAAGTCCGAGGGGCAGAAGACAGGCCCAACGGTAGTGCTGCAACTGGAGCACTTGGTTGTTGCAATAAACCCGCAGGAAGCGGTGAGATTCTGCAATGGGTAAATGAAAGTATGCCTGTTGGAGGTCTATCTTTGCCATCCAGTCGTTTTCTTGTAAAAAACTGATTACATCTATCTGGGATATTAATTGGAAATGTCTGGTTTATATGTGCTTGTTTAATTTCCTCAGGTCGAAGATTGGCCTCATGCCCCCGTCCTGTTTTTTTACAAGAAACATTTTTGATAGGATCCCAGGATTCAGAACCTTGGGTGGCTTCAAAATACCTTTTTGTTTTAGGTCCTCTATGACCATGGTCATGTCTGGGGATACTTGGATGCTGAACATATTTAATAGGTTTGTTGTTAAAAACCGAAGTGGGGGCTTGAGTTTGAAAGGTAAACGGCGATTGGTGACTATATTTAAAATATACTGGTTGGCCCCCAGTTCCTTCCACACCTGTGCATGGTGATTTAAACACCCTCCCCTGAACACTTGGTTGCTCTGCACAAAATAGTCATTTTTCTTTTGGGTTTTGTTCGGCATTACTTTTCTTGGACTGAAATCTACGAAAGTTATGGCGTTTCTGGGGGGCCTGAAAATTATCTTGCTTAAACTTCTGATCTGACTTTGTAGCCTTATTATCAGAAAAGCTGTGAAATCTTTTCTCCCGTTTATAATTAGAGGGATAGCGACTGTTCTTCATTTCCCTAATATATTCTGGCTTATTCAGCCATGTCTGAGTACCACCCAGAGATTTAATTACAGGATGCAAAGCATTTCGGCTAAATAAATATTCTGAGCTAGGTGGAATTGCTCTTAGGGTCGCTTTTAAATTAGGATTATTAATTTCTTTTATAATTCTCTCTCTTCTTATTTCAATGCACTCCCCACGCCTGCCACAAATAATTTGCATAATCTTCTCAGAGCATTTATGAAGTGGGGAGCTAGGTCCCAATAACCCCATAATTTTCTCAAATAATGAATTAGGATTTAACTCACCTTTTTTTTTTTTTTTTTTTTATCGCGGGGAAAAACGCTTTATCGCTACCACCACTGGGGGGTGAGTGGAACGGTTATGTTGGTTTCACACAGTCTTACGGTCCAATGTCGACACTCGGGAGTATAGCTTCATCCGAGCGAGCATTGGACCGAGTCCCTAACACTATGTACACCCTACACCGGTATACCAACCAAAACCCGCGGTGGCCTTCTTCGGCGCCTACGGGACGGCCCCGGGGTATCTTGTTGCACAGAGATAGCTGCACGGAACCGCCCCTGCGCGATGCCGCATTGCGGCCCCTCTCAAATGAGGAGGCTGAGAAGCCTCCGACCTCAAAAGCACGCTTTGCGTCTACGACTGCAGGAGACCGACCACCCGCATTATCGTCCACCTCGTAGTCGCTTACAGTAGAGTAGTTGAGCGAGCAGACCCCCACTGCTCGCCCTGCGACTCTCGCTTACCCCATTTAGTCGCCTCTTACGACAGGCAGGGGATGCCGTGGTGAAATTCTTTAGATGCCCCCGGACCACAGGGCACGAGGCGCCGGTCAGTCGTCCACCCGACGCCTCCTTCGTCTCCTCTGGCTACGGGCGGGATCGCTCTGCTCACGATCCCGCTCGGCGCTCTCCTTCCGCGAGATGACGCACTCGCAGAAGGAGGCCGTAGCTCGCCATGACCTCCAGCCGCCGACCATGGCGGACACCACGGCTGGCAGCGAGAGGTCCCCTCCGACGACTGCTCTAAGAGCGCTGCGTTGTAGGTCCCAGGCTGGGCACTCCTCGAGAGTGTGTTGGACTGTGTCCTCGCGACCGTTGCCACAATGATGGCACACGGCGGACTCCTCCTTTCCAATCTGACACAGAAACGAGCCGAAACACCCGTGGCCCGACAGCATCTGTGTCAGACGGAACGTCGGCGCACCGTGGCGCCTGTCTAACCATCTTAAGAAGACAGGTCGCACTGCCGCGACAGTCCTCAAGCCCGCGCTCGGGCTCTCTAGCCTGGTATGCCACTCCTCCACGGCTGCGCTGCGGATGGAGGCCAGTTGGGCCGTGACCTCCCTCGGGGCCAGTCTCCGCCCGAGACGTGATGCCTCCTCACGCCAGAAGAATACTGACGAAAGGTATTTGGCATCCAAATCCCATGGCAGAATACCGGCCAACACGCAGGCCGCCTCGTGGGAGATTGTGCGGTAGCCCCTGATGAGTCGTTGCGCCACTAAACGCTGCGGTTTACGCAGCAGAGCGACGCATCGAGCATTCAGGGACCCGGCCCAGACGGGACAACCGTATAAGGCCATGGACCGCACAACTCCAGCGTATAAACTTCGGCAAGGATTACCGGGACCTTCCAAGTTTGGCAGCAGGCGACCAAGCGCACCTGCTGCCCGCGCCAGTTTCGGCGACAACATCTCAAAGTGGGCACGGAAGTCCCACCGGCTGTGCAACACCAAGCCCAGATACTTAATTGTGGAGCCGATGGGAATCCGCACCCCTTCCACTATGATATGGGCCTCCGAAGGTGGCCTCTTTCGGGGCCCGTGGAAATAAAGGGCCTCCGTTTTGTTCAGGGCCACTGAGAGGCCCAGCCGCCGAATCCTGCTCACTACCTGCTCCGTACCAGACGAGGCAAGCAGGGCAGCCTCCTGGAAGGTCCTAGCCGTCGCTGTAACCAGGGTGTCGTCCGCGTAACAGACAACAGCGACGCCTTGAGGGTTGGAGCCACGGAGCACCCAATTGTAACCGATGTTCCACAGGAGAGGGCCCAGGACTGAGCCCTGTGGAACACCGCAGGCCATTGCTCTTCGGTGCCACCCATCAGCGCCCGGGTACACTATGTACCTGTCAGACAGGTACGATCGGACCAGACGCTGAAGATATAGTGGCACCTCGTGGTACCGCAGTGCTTCGTGTATGCAAGCCCAGGGAAGAGTGTTAAATGCGTTGGCGATGTCAAGAGACACCGCCACGATCACTTCACCCCGGGCGATTGCATTCTCCGCTTGTGCCTTGACCCGCAAAATCGCATGGATTGTAGATCGGCCATGCCGGAAACCGAACTGGCAATCTGCCAAGTCCGGCCCGACCCTCTCGAGGTGCTCGACGAGGCGAGCGTGTATAATCCGCTCGAAAAGTTTACAGACCTCGTCGAGCAGCACGATAGGCCGGTAGGCCGATGGCGACTCTGCGGGTCGTCCCTCCTTCTTGAGCAGGACCAACTTGCCTATTTTCCACCGAGATGGGAAAAGGCCCTGCTCAATGCAAGCGGAGAAGAGGCCGCGGAGCCTCGTACCCAGATACTTGACGGCTAAAACCCATGCACGGCCGGGTATGCCGTCAAGACCTGGGGCAGAGTTTTTACTCCGCAGCCGAAGCACTACCGCCCTAAATTCTGCGGGCGAAACCTCCGGTATATCTCCTGCCGAAATTTGCGACGATGGCGACGACGAATGTGACGCCATCGGCGGGGGAGTGACATCCTCAGTGGCGGGGAATAAAGCCACGACTACCTCTTCCACAAGTTCGCCCCGAAGACTCTGCGTCAGCAGAGGCGCCCATGGACGGTACCTCTTCATCGCCACACGGTACGGGCGCCCCCACGGGTCGCTGTCGAGAGTACTTCGGGACTCTTTTTGCGCCGCTGACTTTGCCCTCATTATTGCCACTCGCAGCGCTCTTTTCGCCTCTTTGTAGAGGCCGTGAAGCAACCGCTCCTGGTCCTCGTCGCCGGGTAAACGAGTCCGGCGGCGACGGTGCCTGCCAACTCGGCGGAGTGCTGCTACGCAGGACATGCGCAGCTGCATGAGCTCCGCCGACCACCAGAACACCTGGCGTTTCTCAGGGAGGCGTCGTACTCGGGGCATTGCTGCGTCACAGACATGTGACATCGTCGCCCCGAACCACGCCGCCTCCTTTTCAACCCGTACTGGCCCGTCCGGCACGGGGATCCACGCCTGGGCCAGAGCAGCCTCCTTCAGGGCCTCGACATTGAGGCGCTTTAACGCCCAACGTGGGCCGTCCGATCGCGGGACGATCATGCCACCACGAGACCGGGGAGAAGGGGGGCAAGGCGACGTCGAACCGAATATATCGGTGATCCGACAACGTCTCCTCGCCCACCAGGACTCTCCAGTCTCGGACGCGGTGGGCAAGCGCTGAGGTGGCGAACGTAATGTCCACCACCGAGCCGCCATTGTGCCGCACGCACGTGTCTACCGACCCGCGATTCACGACGGCCAAGCTGGACGCGATCGCCCATTCCTCCAGGGCCACGCCACGCGCGTTCGTCACCGACGAACCCCACGCCAAGGACTTGGCGTTGAAGTCACCGGCGACGATAACGGGGCGAGGCTGACTGCCTTGCACCACCAGGGCCCCTACCCGAGTGAGAAAATGCTCGAACTCGGCTAGGGATCTGTTAGGGGAGAAATATACTCCCACAATCCAGACCCCCCCTAACAGAGCCGCCACACATCCCGAGCCCTTCGCTACTTTTTCGAAAGGCGGGGAGCCGGCAGCGCCCCGGGTGATGACGGCCACCGAACCGTCCAAGTCCCCTGCCCAGTCTTCCCTGCGAGGAACATAGTACGGCTCGGAGACCACAGCCACATGAATCGACCACTGCGCCAGGCTCTGAACTAGTAAGTCCTGTGCCCCGGCGCAATGGTTAATATTCGCCTGGAGGAATCGTTGCGCCATATTAATGGGCGATCTCCATATCAGTCTCTCGGTGGGACGGGTCCGGCTGAGTCACAACCTCGGCGGCCCCTCCGCGATTAACGCGACGGGGACGGGAGGAGGCGACACATGCCTTGGCGCCCACGTGATGCCCCGCGGGTTTGTTCGCAGCAGCGCAGATTACGCAGTGCGGGTCCGCGGAGCATCCCTTGGCCTTATGGCCCTCTTGACCGCAGCGGTAGCAGATCCCGCTACGGTCACACTCTTCGTTGCAGCGTATCCGCACATGCCCCTTCAGGAGGCAGCGGAAGCACCGCATGGGCCGGGGCTCAAGGAGCCGGACCTGTGCAGACACCCAACCAATGAGGACTCGTCGGGTCCTAATAATTTTTTCGGTTGCCTTAGCTGGGCACCGCACCCACACCGAGCCAAGGCGTGAACGGTCGGAGCGGATCTCCCCGACCTTAAAATCGTCCGCCGCGCAGTCTCCAGCCCTTGCGAGGGCCATTGCGACCATTTCCGGGTCAGCGGACGGATCTAACCCGGATACTCGCAGATCCGCGGTTTTGAATGGACGAGAGACACATACATCTTTCGCCAATTCTGTTCCGCGGAACACCTCCCTCACTTTTTCCGCGAGGGAGTTGGCCTTCGCTTCAGAGTCTGGGCCAGGTACCTCGTAAAGGTACCCGCCCGTGGCCATTAGCCTCGCTCGGGTCTCAGCAATACCAAGACCGCCTAGATCCACCTGCCGTTGTAATTCTTTTAGGACCGTAGCGTACGTTACACCACGGTCCAAAGCAGCCGGCATTATGGTCAAGGTGACCGCAGCCTTACGGGGCAGATGAATCTTAGGCTCGGGCCTACGATGCTGCCGTGGTTGCGGCTGTGACTGCACCTGTGTGCCCGGTACTGCAACGCTTTGCACAGTCCGGACATTTTTCTTGCTCCTCTTTGCCACGACCGTCCACCCCTCGTCCATAGACGCAGGGGGCGGAGGCAACGGACGAGGCTCCATCTGGGGCTGGGCTGGAGGTCCAACCCGATTCTTGCTATTCTTCGCCTTCGCCTCGGCAAGATTTTTGCTCACGGCATGCGTAGCTGCCGGAACAAAACTCATGGCAGTCACGGGCGGTTTATTTACAGCTCCTGTGCCCTGGGTCGTCACCTTGCCTTTGCCCTTCCCCCTGCCCTTGCCTTTCGACGTTGGCAAAATCCCTGCTGTCGGAGGCTCAACAGTGGCGGGCGGGGTGCGAAGTCAGGAAACCTCCACGTGGTGCACCCTGGGCAACGGAGCGTCGGTCGAGTTGATCGGCGCTACGGCCAATATCCTGACAACAGTGGTCTCGGCGGTCGTCGCCGCTTTTTGCGGTGGCTGCCGCATTTTTAGATGGTGGGCCCGTTTATTCGGGCGGCTCCCGGTTCATCCGGGAGTGTCGACGGGCTCGGTGTGCGCTAACACCGCCCCGAGCAGGCAGCGGGGGGGAACCTTCCTCTCCGCTGTCACCGTTGCAGATCGTAATCTAGTATGGAGGTCCGTGGACATGTCTCGCGCTCCTGCTGGACCGAGGGTCTTGGCTTAATCGCCCGGACCACGAGGGAGAAAACCTCTATAAAAAGTTCCCCGAATCCCAAGCGGCGGCGCACCGCGAGGGGATGCATGGCCGATGGGTAGTTCGGTCACTAGTGCGACCCCCGCCAGAGTACCGGCCGACCCTCTTGGCGGGTTACGCTAGGCTTACCCAGGTACAGGGGGCACTGCCTGGGTGGACTCTTATTTCCCCCATACTCGTGGGATTAGCTATGATGAATAATATTAATCCAAAAGTAACTTTGACGAGGGTGCCTACTCCAGTTCCGGCTGGAGAGGCGGAGATTGGTGGGCGAAAGCCCGTTGATGGCGGACGAAGAGTCGGCGCGGACAAGATGTCCACAGGCGTCGACTCTGAGTCGAGTATGAGCGTTTCCTCCGCTCGGAGCCGTAGGCTCTGGAGGAAACGCTCAGAGCTGAATAACAGCAGGTCGTCCTTAGGGAGCGACACTGAGGAGCCGGTCCCGAAGTCGCAAGCGACAACCGGACGCGGCAGAGGAGGACCATCTTTGGTCGACGATTCCGTCGACCAAAGAAAGAAAGCCAAGGCGCGCGATCTCCTGAAGCGCAGGGAGGCCCGCCAAAGGGCAAGGAGGGAGGAGAGCGAGGAGGGCATGGTCCTTCGCTCTGCCGCCAAACCGAAGGTGCCCGCCGAGGAGGTGGCTGTCGCTGCGGCGGCGGAACCGGCACCGAGCGCTCGCCCCAAAGGCGAGGCCAAAAAGTGGCGTGACAAGTGCGCCAAATTGGAGGAGGCGGTGAAGGAGCTGAAGCGTGAAAACGCTTCTCTCCTTCGCCGTCTGGAGGAGCTGGCAGCAGTGGAGGCCAAGTGGCAGGCCAGGATGGAGTCCGTCCTCGCAGGGCCGGCCCAGAGGCCTCCACTGGCCCATGAGAGAAGGTCCACCCCCGGGGACATACCACTCCCCGTCCAGGGTGGCTTCGTTGGGGGAGCTCCCCAGCCTTCCTCTAAGGGGAAGGGGAGGGGGAAGGGGAAAGGAGCAGTGCAGCCTGCTCCTCTCAAGGCCCCTGCCACAGTGGCCGGGCCTTCCACCTCAGCTGCCGTGGCGGTCGCTGGACCGTCAGGGGTGCCCAAAAAAGGGAGGGGGAAAGTCGCCACCCCCGCTGCCCCCGTCGTCGCGAGGACTGCTCCAAGGGAGCCTCGCCCGCTACCACCAGCCCCAGCGTCCATGGACACTGAATGGACGGTGGTGGTGGGAAAGAAGAAGCGGGGGAAGAACCCCGCCGCAGCGCCCGCAGTTATACCGCAGACGCAACAGAGGAGGCAGAGGCGCAAAGAGCCCAAACTGCGTCAGCCACGCTCGGCGGCCATAGTGCTGTCGCTGACGCCGGCGGCGGTGGCCAAGGGGTTGACCTACGCGAAGGTGCTGACGGACGCTCAGCACCGCGTGGACCTCGCCGGCCTCGGCATTGATAGGCTGAGGCCCAAGGTGGCAGCCACGGGTGCCATGCTCTACGAGGTGCCCGGGGCTGAGTCGGAGCGGAAGGCGGACTCCCTCGCCGCAAGGCTGAGGGAATGCTTTGGCGGGTCGGAGGATGTCCAAATCTCCCGGCCCACCAAGTGCACGGAGCTGCGGCTGTCGGAGTTGGATCCGGCAGCCACTTCCGAGACGGTCGCAGCGGCACTCAGCGTTGCTGGCGAGTGCGCAGTCGACGCTGTCAAGGTCGGACAGATCCGGCCTGACCGCTCCGGCCTGGGCGCAGTTTGGGCCAAGGTGCCAACAAAAGTGGCACAAAAAATAAAGGCGGGCCGCCTGATGGTGGGGTGGACAGTGGCCCGGGTGACGGTGCTAGGGGCGCGCCCTATGCGCTGTTTCCGTTGCCTTGAGCACGGACACACGCAGAGCACCTGCACCGGAGGACCGGACCGCAGCGATCTCTGTTATCGCTGCGGCAAACCGGGCCACAAAGCCCGCGGATGCGAGGCCGCGCCGAACTGCGCAGTCTGCGCGGCCGCAGGGAGGCCCGCCAAGCATCCGATGGGCGGGAAGGCGTGTCCCGCCCCCTCCCGTCGCGATAGGCGCCGCGACGGGACACGAAGTGCTGCTGCCGCTGGGGCCTTGACCCAGCCGCAGTCAGCGAGCCCACCGCAAGGGGCCGCGATGGATGTGGTAGAGATCGCCCAATAATGGAATTAAATTTCCTCCAGGCGAACATCAACCACTGTGCCAGTGCCCAGGACCTGTTGTCCCAAAGCCTGGCGCAGTGGTCGGTGCAAGTGGCCGTGGTCGCTGAGCCGTACTTTGTCCCCCCCCGGGATAACTGGGCGGGGGACCTTGACGGCTTGGTGGCTATCATCAGCCGGGGCGCCGCTGGCTCCCCACCCTTCGAAAAAGTAGCGAAGGACAGGGGATGCGTGGCGGTTCTGTTGGGAGACATTTGGATTGTAGGAGTGTACTTTTCTCCCAACAGACCCCTCGCCGAATTCGAGTCTTTCCTCGTTCGGCTGGGGGCCTTGGTGGAACAAGGCCAACCTCACCCGGCGGTCGTCGCCGGCGACTTCAACGCCAAGTCCGTGGCTTGGGGTTCGCCGGCGACGAACGGTCGTGGTCGGGTCCTGGAGGAATGGGCGATCTCTGTCGGCCTGGTCGTCCTGAACAGGGGGTCGGTGGACACGTGCGTGCGGCACAACGGCGGGTCGATTATAGACCTGTCGTTTGCGAGTGCCGCCGTCGCACGCCGTGTCCGGGACTGGAGAGTCCTCGTGGGCGTGGAGACGTTGTCGGACCATCGTTACGTCAGGTTCGGCGTCTCCGCGTCCCCGAGTGTCCAGTCCGGTGGTGTACCGAGTGCCCCAAATCAGGACGGCCCGCGGTGGGCGCTTCGTCGCCTCGATGGAGAGGCCCTAGTGCTGGCCGCTCTGGTCATGTCGTGGCTCCCCGTGCCGGACGGGCCGGTACGGGTTGAGCAGGAGGCGGAGTGGTTCGGGGTGGCAATGTCGGATGTCTGCGACGCCGGCATGCCCCGAGCTCTCCGCCGTTCGCCGGTGCGACAGGTGTACTGGTGGTCGGCGGAGCTAGCGCAGTTGCGCGCGTCGTGCGTTGCTGCGCGCCGCCGATACGCCAGGCATCGTCGTCGCCGGCTAAGAGACGAGAATCACGCAGACCAGGAGCGGCAGCTCTATGGCCTCTACAAAGAGGCAAAGAGAGCGCTGCGGGTGGCCATTCATGGGGCCAAGGTCGCGGCACGTAAGGCGTTCGTGGGGACTCTCGACAGGGACCCGTGGGGGCGCCCTTACCGGATGGTGATGAAGAAGCTTCGCCCAGCGGCGCCCCCGCTGTCGCAGAGTCTCCGGCCAGAATTACTGGCCAACGTCGTCGCGGCCTTGTTCCCGGCCACCGAGGAGTTCACTCCTCCACCGATGGCGCCACCGGATGTGGCGTCATCGTCGAATGAGAATCCGGCAAGGGATATCCCGGAGGTTTCGCCCGCTGAAATGCGGGCGGCAGTGCTTCGGCTGCGGAGCAAAAACACGGCCCCAGGGCTCGATGGCATCCCCGGGAAAGCCTGGGTGCTAGCCCTCGAGTACCTGGGCCCGAGGCTCCGCGGCTTATTCACCGCCTGCCTGGAGCAGGGCGTCTTCCCGGTGCGTTGGAAAACCGGGAAGCTCGTCCTGCTGAAGAAGGGGGGACGACCCGCAGAGTCGCCGTCGGCCTACCGGCCCATCGTGTTGCTCGACGAGGTGGCAAAGCTCTTCGAGCGCATCATCCATACCCGCCTCGTCGAGCACCTCGATAGGGTCGGTCCGAATTTGGCCGACGAACAGTATGGATTCAGGAGGGGACGTTCCACTGTCCACGCGATTCTGCGGGTGAAGGCACAGGCGGAGGATGCAGTGGCCAGAGGCAGTGTAGTGATTGCGATATCATTGGATATATCCAATGCTTTCAACTCGCTGCCCTGGCCCTGCATCCACGAGGCACTGCGGTACCACGTGGTGCCGCCCTATCTCCGGCGTCTGGTGCACGCGTACCTGTCTGACAGGCACGTGGTGTATCCGGGCGCCGATGGGTGGCACCGAAGAGCGATGTCGTGCGGTGTTCCACAGGGCTCGGTTTTGGGCCCTCTCCTGTGGAACATCGGGTACGACTGGGTGCTCCGTGGTTCCAATCTCCGGGGCGTCGGCGTGACTTGTTACGCCGACGATACGCTAGTCACAGCGACTGCTGGGACCTTCCGGGACGCCGCAACTCTGGCGGCGGCGGGCACCGGCCAAGTGGTTGGTAGAATCCAACGTTTAGGGTTAAAGGTGGCCCTCGAGAAAACCGAGGCCGTGTGTTTTCACGGACCTCGGAGAGGGCCACCGGCCGGTGCCGGCATCGTCGTTGGGGGGGTGCGGATCCCCATCGGCTCTAGCATGAGGTATCTAGGTTTAGTCCTAGATAGCCGATGGCGATTCCGCACCCACTTTAAGGAGTTGAGGACGAAATTGTCCCGGGCAGCGGGCGCTCTTTCCCGCCTGCTGCCCAACCTGGAAGGTCCTGGCTTCCCTTGCCGGAGGCTGTATCACGGAGTCGTGCGGTCCATAGCCCTTTATGGCAGCCCCGTTTGGGCTGACTCCCTGGGCCGCCCCTGCGTCGCCCTTCTGCGCGCCCCGCAGAGAGCTTTAGCGCAGCGGGCGGTCAGGGCGTACCGCACGGTCTCTTTCGAGGCGGCTTGCCTATTGGCCGGATTTCTGCCCTGGGACCTGGACGCCAAATCCCTTGCCGATGTATTCCATTGGCGGGAGGAGGCGTTCAGTCGCGGGGAGCGTCCGGCCCTGAAGGAGGTGGAGGCCAAGAGGGCCGCCTTACGGCGAGCCGCCGTGGAGGAGTGGCGTCTCAGGCTGGAGGCCCCGTCGTGGGGGCACCGGGTCGTAGAGGCAGTGCGTCCTGTCTTTGCCGAATGGCTGGACAGGCGCCACGGAGCGGCAACATACCGCCTGACGCAGGTGCTCACCGGGCATGGCTGCTTCGGTGAGTTCCTGTTTCGGGTGGTAGGTATAGAGGAGTCGGCCGTGTGTCACTATTGTGACAACTGCCCAATGGACACGGCCCAACATACGTTGGAGTGTTGTCCAGCCTGGGATGAGGAGCGCAGCGCTCTCAGAACAGTCGTCGGAGAAGACCTCTCGCTGCCGGCCGTGGTCGCTTCCATGGTCGGCGGCCGAGAGGCCTGGCAGGCGGTGGCCCACTTCTGCGAGGCGGTCCTCTCGCGGAAGGAGAGTGCCGAGAGGGATCGCCAGCGTAGTGGTGATCCCTCCCGCCGCCAGACGAGACGTAGGAGGCGTCGGGTGGACGACTGACCGACGTCTCCCGCCCTGTGGATTGGGGGCGTTTGGAGAATTCCACCACGGTATCCCCTGCCTGTCGTAAAAGGCGACTAATAGGGGCCTCCGGGGGTCACGGGTGGGCGGGACGTGCCGCCCACCCATTAGTCTAGCCAACTTCTGTGACCCCCGTGATGGACATGTCCGAGGCAGCGTGTCTCACGCTGCCTCGGACACTAAAAGGCGGACACGGTACGGTGTTTCGGGGGCTTCTGAGCCCCCGCAACAGGAAAAGGACCGCAACAGCGGTACGTGCAGGGGCGGTTGCGGACGACAACTTAGACGTGAGTCAGAGGAAGCCCGCAGCCGTCCCTAATGCGCCGAAGATGGCCTTTTTAAAAAAAAAAAAAAAAAAACAGTGGCGGGCGACGGTTGCCCAGCCCTCTCGATTCTGGCCCTGTCAGCAGCCAGGGATGGACGAGCAGTTGGCTCCGGAGGAAGCCGCATATTAATCGCTTCGAAGCGCGCGTCTATCATATTGATAAGACGGCGCTCGAATTGCTCTTGGCGATCCCCTATTTTGGGGGCAGCCCCTGTTTCAACCGCCGATCGCGACTGCTCCGAGGAACGGGCAGACGCTAGAACTTCCTCCAATATCTTCCCCTGGGCCGCAAGAGAAGCCTCGAGCGCAGTAATACGCTGGGCCATTACGGCCTTTTCTGCCTCAAGACGGGTCACCTCAGCGGAAGCTGTTTCTTCGGCCCGTTCAAGGAGTTCCTTGACCGCTAAATTCAGCTTCCGCTGCTCCGTCCCTTTAAGATTCCGGGACCTTTGGCATACGCCCCGGACCATCTCTGCTAGCTGTATGCGCCAGTCTAGCTGGGTGGCTGGCACCGCTTCCGTCTCCATCTTGTCTTCTTCTGCATCCGTAGTCGGTGCAGAAGCGGCGACCACTTTAACTGCCGGCTCAGAGTCACTGTCGCTCAAAATAAATTTATTCGAGCGGACTGGACGTCCTCGCTTTGATCGCAGGCAAACGCCACTTGGCCCTGGCTCGGATACAACCGGATCGCAGGCTGCCATCTCGACTGGCCCCTTCTTGGGCATGCGCCTATCATTATTATTCTCCCCGGGTTCTGAATCGTCCCCCGGAAGAGATGACCTCTCCTTAACATTACTTTTATTTTTATTTTTTAATAGTACCATTGTGTTCCCACGAGTATGGGGGAATGGAAGTGTCCACCTAGGCAGAGCCCCCTGTACCTAGGTAAGCCTACACGTATCCCGCCTAGAGTGTCGGCCGGTACTCCGGCGGGGGTCGCACTAAAGACCGAACTACCCATCGGCCATGCATCCCCTCGCGGTGCGCCGCCGCTTGAGATTCGGGGTGACTTTTTATAGAGGTTTTCTCCCTCACGGCCCGGGCGGTTAAGCCAAGACCCTCGGCCCCAAGAGACACCGCGAGACATGACCACAGTGCAGCTTGGGATTCCGAGACTGGCGGTGGCCAAAGAGAACAAGTTCTACTCCGACCTGTTCCGCGGCAGTGTAAGTGCACACGGAACCCGTCTGTATTCCTCCACAGCGCCCTCTGCTAATCAGAGGGAACGCGGAAGAATCCCCTTTGCTGGTTTTGGTCCACGCCGTTTCCGGTACCCCCCAAATCTGGGGGGCATTCCCCTATCCGCCACCCAGAGAGACGCGCCCGATGGGAGACCAGCAACTCCGCACGGGAGGATTTAACTCACCTGGGTTTTTAGCACCCCAGTTCAGCAAGTCCTGCAAGGCCTGATTTAATAATCCTTGTTGCTCTAACTCTGCATTAGTTAACCCAACAACAAGTTATCGGCTGAAACTAAATAATCTTTGGTCTTGTTCAAATGACAGAACTCTTCATTTGTTTGCAGAAGGGATAACCCTTTTCTCGTCAAATTCAGTATTAATTTCTCCCAATTGAAAACTATCTGAGCTACAACATGGATTGATCAAGTATGGTGATTGTGAGTCCTGATCAATCCTATTATCTTCGACTATCATAGACAGAGCAATGCGAACATGCAATACGCTTCGCAGCCTGTCACAACTCACACAGAGATGCACGATGTGTGAGTGAGCGTCGTGAAGTTACTCGCCGGCAAACTGTCAACGTGTGCGCGTGTAGGGATACCTAATCTAGATAAAGTTTCTTTGCACTTTTGTTAAAAGAATTGGGCAAATAAAACAATGATTTTGTTTATGTTCTCAAATCATCTATGTTTTTATGGTTTACAAAAACAGTTAAATTCTGAAAATTCTGCAATTTAAAATACAAAAATCTTGGCCGTAGCTAAAAGTCGTGCAAGTTGCAGTCAAAGTGTTAAAATATTAAAATCCGTCTCTTTGTGTTTGCTTCCGAATTTTTTTTCTTTTAAATTTTACGTTGTGATTTATATTTGAGCAATTTACAAATCTATTAACATCTTACTTGCAAATATGTTTTGATTATTGAAGTTATACTTCTTTAGGCGCGTTATGAAAAAATGATAAGAGTTAAATTTTACGATGCGCGCGCATGCACGTAACACAAAATTCTCGCGGGAGAAGTTGCCCGAAAAAGGTTGAAGCTGTTTAATGAAAACTTTTTGATACAAATGAAAAGTAAATATTAAATTAAGAAAATAATAAATAAATAAATAAATAATGAATAAACTTAAATTCGATTTTTGAATTTATTAATTTAATTTTAAAATATTAAATAATCAATAATAAATATTTAAAATTAAGAATCTTATAATATTTAGTACAAATTACGTCATACATATTTATTATTCTCTAAATTACATTTTTAATAATTATATACATCTATGTTTCAAATTTAAACTGAAGTTTATTGACTATGTTGACTATCCTTTTCTAGGGCTTTTATCATTTTATTGTAATTAATTATTTGCATGTAATCAAAAATTTTTTTTTAATGATGCCAAAGAAGTATAACTTCTCACGCACGTACATACGTACACGCACCGATTTTTTTTACTTTCAACAAACTTATTTGATGTTGTTGACTACAATTAGTGGTATTACTTAAAATGGTATGACCAACAAACTGACTATTTATTTTGAGACTTTGTAACTATGCGGAATGAAGGAAGATGTAACTAAGCGATCTTTTTCAATAAAATTTCTTATTACGTACTCAAGACACCCTACAAATATTATTCACTAGGGTAATATTTTACCATAATTATACGTGAATTAAATGATTTTACGATGTTTGCAGAGCATTGAAAATTAACACGAATAGCTAAATGTACAATCTCCCAACATTCCAGCAAATTGCCCCAGTAATAAACTGGCAACACCGGGGTGTCCGAGCGGCCTCGAATCTATGAAATAATATCATGTTTACTCTTAAAATAGTGGTTAAACAACAAAACTTATCGGTGGACAGTGATTATTGTGTTACTATGATACTTTCCTACTTAATTGCGACACAATTTTATAGCATAAACCCGCACATTTTTATTGATTTTGTGAGGTCGTAATGGTCAAGTGATTGAGTTGATACTGGCGTACGTAACGAGCAAGTCTACCAATTTTGGTAGACTTTTTGTGACAGGTTTTCTGCGGCTCATGCTCTATGTTAGTCTAAGCTTATTATTAGAGACCGGAAGGGTCAAACCTGAAGAACTTAAGACTTAATTGTGATAGGTAACCGGAAATATAGCTTACTTGATTAATTAAACCGTCAATACGCGGATCAGGAGAAACATGTTTGTACTTACGACGCTTATTTGGTGGCGGCGTAGCAAAGCCCGCCTCATGTTCCGAAGATGAGGAAGAGTCGCTGTCCCCACAGGATTGCCCAGGGTACTGTCGAGATGGCTGTTCTTCATCCGAAGCAACAACATTCGACCTGCCGCTGACGCACTTACCGGCATCGTCGTCTTGTACGGAAGTACAACTCATTACTTCTAACTTACACACGTAATCACTTGTGATCACCACTAGTAACACTCTAGTACACAGAAAACTATATTTAAACACAAATTACTATTAAAATTAGCAAAATGAAAATATTTTCGCGCGTACGGGTGACAAATATGAACGCTATGAACTACTATGAAATAATGGGAAGTTGGAGCGTTCTGCCAACAGTGAAAGAGACAGGTAACATGAAAAAGAGTATGGTACGTCTGGAATTGCGTAATTTATGGGTAGACATTATGGATGCTTCTTCAACAAATGCTGTGTGTTTGGAAACACATATAATAAATAGAAAAGCAATAATGAGTCAACGTTTATCAAATCTTTCGATTGTCATGCTTGCGGGGATTCCCTAGAAAGTGAAAATTATTAACGCTAGGAGCACCAGGGAATCCCCCCTTTTTGTTACCTCGTAAAATAAACCTTATGTCATATGAAGTTAAGGTTTGAATTTCAATAAAAAGCTATCCGTGCTGGTTTAGTTAAAGGGGATTTTCCCAACTTTAAATGAGGTTGCCATTTTAGGAAACAACCTAAATTATGCTGAATTGTAGTTTTTCGCTACGTGTTAGCCAGGGTAAACTTTAATCTTAATTTTTTTTAGTTCACTAGACAGGAAAAATCGATTGATATATATCAAGATAAAAATAAATGTATATATATCGTGATATAAGTATATCAAGATATTGATATATATCCGCTGATATATATCAACGAACCCTGCTTTCAACATACCACACACACACGGCTTTATCCCCGAAGGGGTAGGCAGAGGCGCAACTAGTGCACCCACTTTTCGCCGTTATTCCGTCCAATGATATGATAGGTTCATAATAATAGAGCTAGTTTTAATATTGTAGATTTTTTGTCGCAAAAATGAATTTTCTTATTTGTTAAACAATCATTGTCTTTCCTTGTTGTACGAGCTTCGAGCACATTCGGTGTGAAAATTGTTACACGTAGATACCTTTACGACTTAATAAAAGATTAAAATTTACCGAATTTTAAAACATTTTTTTTTAGAAAGTCTCTTATTATACTTAGCACTATTATTAATGGTAGGAAGTTTTTGGGACATCAGTGTAATCTTGATGTACACATCTTGATGTATCTCAGGTTATTACTGAGTTCGGATACACTAATAAGCAGTCTGATAGCTAAAAAAAATGAATTTTAAGAACATATTGCCTGAAACAAATCTATATTTATATAAAGCTAATGTTTGTTTGTTTGTTTGGTTGAATGCGCTAATCTCAGGAACTACTGAACGAATTTTGAAAATTCTTCCACTAATAGGAAGTTACATTACTCCTGAGTGCTATGGGCTACATTTATCCCGGGAAAATAGTTTTATCCCGAAAAAACGTTTCACGCGGGCGGAACCGCGAGCAATACTATGCCATATATTTTGTTGTGTTAGAGTAGTACATCGCGTGACTATGCTTATATCAAAATGTCTCAAAACGGCCGTTGCATATTGGCGCTCGTGTCTCTACTGATCCCGTTCACTGTACCCGCCTACTCTTTTTTTTCCAAAAAATGTGTTAATAAAAAAATATACTCTAATCAGTCATATAATACATTATATGAACGATATAAGTGAAATATTTTTGACCCCATAAACAATAAATATTGACATATTATGTGCGCTGTCGGAGGCATAACACGCTCACTTCTCATAATTTGGTTGATGATATAGGTAGAGCAACAAAAGCTCGGAGTGAGCAGATGCCTCCGACTGTGTTTGTGAACACTGTCAACTAAGATTAGTCAAAACCAAAATAAAATATTCAAATTGAAATCTTGTTTCTATCTTTTCAGTTCTTCAGTAATTTTAACTACTTTTTTTATTCACCTTCCGTGGACCTTAAGTAACATACAGAAAAACAAATTAGCCGAATTGGTCCAGCCATTCTTGAGTTATGCGCTTACCAACATTATTTTTTTTATATATAATTTTTTTAGTTAGATTTTCTATAGAGCATGTTTTTTAGTTTTTTTTAAGCTATTATTTATTTAACGTAATATTTTAGCAGTAAAAAGTGTACTTGTATACAGTATACAGGCAAAACATTAAAATATGATGTACAGTAATAGTTGTATCTACTACAGTAGGTATATGAATCAAATTAAACTTAAGTGTAAGATAAATATGTAAGTTTAGTTGAGTTTGAGAGTGATCGACAGACTGCACTATGACCTACATATTTATTGATGTTCTAGTGGCCTTGTAATTTGCTAACCTTGATTTTCTAACGCTTCGCTTCTACTAACTACGTTATGATACTAGCAAGCACATTAATACACAATTAAACAACATAGGAAGGTACATTATCTCGAGACATTCCCTTGATTTGGATTTGGATCATTCTCAAGAGGTCTACAAAAAATATTTACTGGTAATAATTGTTAAGTCACCCACATACTGTTGTTGTTTGTTTTACTTTTATTGAATTTTATACAACTCAATATTTTTTTATTTTTTTTATTGAACACCAAACCAATGTACACCAATACATGAATGAAATTTAAATAATCATTAACAAACTTGCTTATGTCCATTGTAATTAAAGGCGAAGACAGCATGCGAATAGTAATTGTATGTAACTAATAAGTATTAAAATTAAATTATCAAATAATGGAGAATGAATGAACATAAACAACATGCATAATAGAACAATACGACAGAGTAGAGTGATGTCACAAAACTAAGTTATAAAATAAAATAATAATAATTTTAATTTGTCTTAGTCCGCACCTTCTGTAATTTACCCATATAAAGGCGCATATTTTGGAATGCAATCTAATTTTAATGCAAGCCTGTAGCTTCGTAACATAGTACAAGCAAGTAGTTAAGTGACCGTCAGTACGGTTTCCGTCACGGTCGGTCGGCTGGTGATCTTCTCGTGTACCTCACGCACCGCTGGGCGGAGGCTTTGGATGGTGGGGGTGAGTCTATTGCGATCGGCCTTGACATTGCGAAGGCGTTCGATCGAGTGTGGCATGGCGCTCTTCTAGCGAAGCTACCAGCCTACCGAATCCCCGAGGGACTCTGCAAGTGGATCGCCAGCTTTTTGGATGGTCGGAGCATACAAGTCGTAGTGGACGGCTGTTGCTCCGAGACCAAGACCATCAATGCTGGTGTTCCACAAGGCTCGGTGTTATCGCCGACACTCTTCATCTTGCATATCAATGACATGTTGTCTATCGACAGCATGCATTGTTATGCAGACGATAGTACAAGTGATGCGCGATACATCGGCCAACAGAATCTCCCTCGAAGTTCCGTTGAGGAAAGACGGTCTCAACTTGTGTCTGAAATCGAGAGCTCTCTGGGGCGGGCCTCCAAATGGGGTGAAATGAACTTAGTTCAATTTAACCCCTTGAAGACACAAGTTTGCGCGTTCACTGCGAAGAAGGACCCTTTTGTCACGGCGCCACAATTCGAAGGAGTCACTCTCCAAGTGTCCGAGTGTATTGGGATCCTCGGCGTCGAAATCTCGAGCAAAGTTCAGTTTAGGAGTCATTTGGAAGATAAAGCTAAAATGGCTAGTAAAAAGTTGGGCATCCTGAACAGAGCCAAGCGGTACTTCACGTCGGGTCATAGGTTAGCGCTCTACAAAGCGCAAATCCGGCCCCACGTGGAGTACTGCTCTCATCTCTGGGCAGGTGCCCCAAAATACCAGCTCGACCCACTTGACTCCTTACAGCGCCGAGCTGTTCGAATCGTCGATGATACCAATCTCACGGACAAACTGGAACCGTTAGGACTGCGGAGAGACTTTGGGTCTCTCTGTGTGTTCTATCGTTTGTTCCATGGGGAGTGCTCCGAGAAATTGTTTAAGATGGTTCCATCGTTACCTTTTTACCATCGCACCACTCGTCACCGCAGTAGAGTTCATTCCTACCACCTGGAATCGTACCGTTCCCGAAGGGTACGGTTCCAGCGTTCTTTTTTACCACGTACGTGTAAGGTCTGGAATGAACTACCTGTGTCGGTGTTCCTTGAGCGCTATGACCTGTCCTTCTTCAAACGAGGTTTAAAAAGAGTATTGTCCCTACGGTAGGCAGCGGCTTGTCTGTGTCCCCGGCATTGCCAAGTCCATGAGCAGCGGTGGCCGCTTACCACCAGGTGGGCCGCTAGCTCGTCTGCCTATACTGGCAATAAAAAAAAAAAAAACAATTATAAAAAAAAAAACAAGAAAACCCGACTGCGTCAACATCTTCCAGATAGAAACAAGATTTTAATTTGAATATTTTATTTTGGTATCTGCGTTTGTGAACACTATCAACTAAGATTATTCAAAGCCAAAATAAAATATTCAAATAAAAATCTTGATTCTATCTTTTCAGTTCTTCAGTGAATTTAATAAACGGCCGATATTGACGCAGTCGGGTTCTTTGTTTTTTTATTTATTTCTTTTACTTCCATCTTTTTAGTTTTCTTTTTTTAACACGCTTTTATTAGCTTCAGACGTATGTATGTATGTCTGTATGTATGTAACAACTTACACTTTGAACATGATTTTGACCCACGTAAAACGTCGGATAAAATCGAAATTTGGCATACTTATCAAGGACCAATGGCAATACAATATTTATATATTACTAGCTTTTGCCCGCGGCTCCGCCCGCTTTAAAAAGTTTTTCCGGGATAAAAGTCCCGCTTTATATTTTCCCGGGATAAAAAGTAGCCTATGTGTTAATCCAGGACACGATCTACCCGTGTGCCAAATTTCATCGAAATCCGTTCTGTAGTTTTTGCGTGAAAGAGGAACAAACATTCTTACATCCAAACATCCAAACATCCATACATTCTTACAAACTTTCGCCTTTATAATATTATATTTATATATTATAAACTAAAAAGTAAGTTTTTATAGAAATCCAACAAAATAAATAATACCTAAGTTTTCCTTGTGTTTTTCAATAGATGGCGCCGGCATTGGATTAGATCGCGCTATGGTTTACTAGCAAGCGAAACTATATAAGTTCGCATTTTTTAAAAACCTTTAACCTTGTTTTTTAGTGAGTTAAAAAAATAAAAAATGGAAAATAAATAATAGTTTATAAAAACTAAAAAAACACGCTTTATAGAAAATCTAACTAAAAAATAGAAAATAATTTTTAACAAACTTGAATTCAGAATAGTGTAAATAAGAAAAACATATATTTTATTGTAAAAATAAAAAAAATGTTAAAACAAAAAACCCGACTGCGTCAATATCTGCTATTCATTGCAGAACTGAAAAGATAGAAACAAGATTTTAATTTGAATATTTTATTTTGGTTTTGAGTAATCTTAGTTGACAGTGTTCACAAACGCAGTCGGAGACATAACACGCTCACTTCTCATATCGTCGTCCGGCATTCAGTACCGCGAATGTAAAATTGGGGCACTTTACAGGAGAGACAAAAAACTGATTTTATTATAATGTACACTTTACCTTCTGCTAAACTATTGTTTTAGAATGCTAAATAACAATAGTTTAGAATGCTAAATAACAATAGTTTAGCAGAAGGTAAAGTGTACATTATAATAAAATCAGTTTTTTGTCTCTCCTGTAAAGTGCCCCAATTTTACATTCGCGGTACTGAATGCCGGACGACGATATTTTGGTTGGTGATATAGGTAGAGTAACAAAATCTCGGAGTGAGCAGATGCCTCCGACTGCGTTTGTGAACACTGTCAACTAAGATTACTTACAACCAAAATAAAATATTCAAATTAAAATCTTGTTTCTATCTTTTCAGTTCTGCAATGAATAGCAGATATTGACGCAGTCGGGTTTTTTGTTTTTGTTTTATATTTTTTTTTTTATTTCCAACTTTTTAGTTTTATTTTTTTTATAGACTACCTATGTTCCAAATTTCAGCCAAACCCGTGAGTGAATATGTGTATATATGTGTTTTTTTTGGTATGGCTAACAACCGGATAGTTAGCCTGAGAAGAGTTGGATTATACAAACAGCGGACTTTAGGATGAACGCTTAAGGTGCTCGCAACCCTTTAAATTAAGTGACCATGCTAAGGGCAACCCACTAACGGGTTACGAACCTCGGCTCAGGACAGTCACTAAGAGAAGATGTGACATCAACGATTAGAGAAAGATTGGTTTTTAAGCCTAATCCTATCAATTTACTTCGTCATCGGCAGTAATTCGGCACGCGGACCGGAACTGTTAAGGAGGTTTGCGCAGTAAAAACTCTTTGATGCGGATGAAGCCGCGGGCAAAAGCTAGTGTTATATAAAACTATCCTGATTGTACTCTGCTTTGCTTCTTAATTAACACACACACACCACACACGGCTTTATCCCCGAAGGGGTAGGCACTGAGGCAGAGGCGCAACTAGTGCACCCACTTTTCCGACGTTTTCCATCTCTCCGGGCGGCTCAAGGTCGGGTCGTAAGGCACGGTGAACCCAACATAACCGTTCAGTCGATCCCCTTGGACACTGGGCGGTAGTAATAATTCACTTTAACCGCGTAAACAAAAAAAAAGGTACTCTCCGTTAATTTTCGCATTTAATATCCATCTTCGAAGTTGAAGTTATATTGTGATTTGAAAATTGTAAAATATATATATTTAAAAAAAATTATATTAAAAAACCTACGCTGAGTTTCTTGGTGCTTCTTCTCAGGTCAGTGGGCTTTTCCGAAGTACTGGTAGAATCTTTTAGTAAACACAACATTGTGAAATATGACGTGTAAAAGTGCCCTTAGGGGCCTAATTACTGAATAAATGATTTGAATTTGAATTATCGGGCACAAATGCCAGACTCCGAGCTGATACTGAATAGAAAAACTCAATATCACTTTGCCCGACCCGGGGATCGAACCCGAGACCTCAGCATTGCAGTCGTACCTACTGTAATACAATTTCGCCACCGAGGCGTCTTAATTAAATAAATAAATAGATTATAGTCGACCCATGCCATAATATAATTATCACTTAGGTATTATGTTGTTTTTAATTAATGTTGCCCGTAGTATCTACCTTCTATCGTAGCGTTTCATAATTCTTTGTTACGAGTGTTACGACTACCGCATAGCGGTGGAATACAGCCAATGCCGAGTTGCAAGTGTTGCAACTTATTATCACGTCTTCTAATGTGGTAGAATATAATATATCCGTCATATAAAACGTAGTAACTAGAAGACTAGTTACTTACTACTTACATTTAAATATAATATTACTAAATTATATTACATACCTGCCTCTGCCTCGTTTGCTTACGGTACGATTGCAATGGGATTGATCCCCGGGTCGGTTAAAGTGACATTGGATTTTTCTATTCAGTATCAGCCCGAAGTCTGAAATTTGTGCCCGATATGGCAATAGGCTTATCACATCATGCGATGGAATACGCACGGTGAAAAGTGGGTGCATTGTTGCAATGATGTAAGGAAATATCCATAAAACAATAAAAAAAATATATAAAAAATAATTCCGACTGCGTCAATATCTGCTATGTTTATTAAATTCATTGAAGAACTGAAAACATAGAAAGAAGATTTTAATTTGAATATTTTACTTTGTTTTGAATAATCTTATTTGTCAGTGTTCACAAACGCTGTCGGAGGCATCTGCTCACTCCGAGATTTTGTTGCTCTACCTATATCACCAACCAAATTATGAGAAGTGAGCGTGTTATGCCTCCGACAGCGTTTGTGAACACTATCAACTGACATCATTCAAAACCAAAATAAAATATTCAAATTAAAATCTTATTTCTATCTTTTCAATTCTTCAATAAATTTAACAAAGATGGCAGATATTGACACAGACCACAGTCGGGTTCTTTGTTTGTTCTTAATATTTTTTTTGAGATTGGAAATAGGTTTAATGCTGTTTTACCTGTTCCCGCGGGAATACTGGGATAAAAAATATCTTATGTCTTCATCCAGATTATATACCTATGTGCCAAATCTCAGACAAACCCGTCAAGCCGTTTTACCGTGAAGAAGTAACAAACACAAACTGCGCATTTATATTATTAGTGTGAAGTGAGATGTGGTTTATTAGCATTTCCTATTCCAAACTCCAATAAAACAAAAATTCTGTATTTTGATACCACACTCAATGTATTTTGAAAACATTTTTTTTTATTACTTTTTGCCGCCAAAAATTATACATTCATACAGTCAAAAAACATGGGGAACCCTCCTTCTTTCGCAGTCGGCTAAAAAGGCAAAAATAGCCTGTCCTTCCCAGGATCTCAAACTATCGCCATACTTATTCTCTCGCAGTTCCACCTGCAAGCAAATATTCACCGGGACTAAAGTCCTCGGTTATGTTTTCCGAGATAAAAAGTAGCCTGTGCCCTTCCCTGGGTCTCAAACTATCTCCATACTCATTTTTTGCGGTTCTATTCGCAGAAATGAAATTTTCCGGAATAAAATTCCCGGCTTAATTTTCCCGGGATGAGATGTAGCCTAGGTCCTTTTCAGGTTCTTAAACTATACCCCTTACATGTTTCATTGAAATGGGTTCAGTAGTTTGGCCGCGAAAGCGCCACTCGCGAGAAAAAAATCCGGGATAATAGTTCCGGTTTGAACTTTTCTGGGATATAAAGTAGCCAATGTCACTAAGGGATACTGTAGCATTCTAATGGTGAAATAATTTTTGAAACTAGTCCAGTAGTTTCGGAGCTTATGCATTACAAACAAACGAACCTTTCCTCTTTATAATATTATTAGTATAGATAGCTGTTGCCCGCGGCTCTGCCCGCGTTAAAAAGGCTTTCCGGAATAAAAGTCCCGCTTTGTATATTCCCGGGATAAAACGTAGCCTATGTTATCTAGACACGCGGCAGCGTGTCAAGGAAAGTTCCAGCAAAGGAACTGGCTAGCCAGCGCCGAATGTAATATTACACGTAGGTACCACTTGGTGCCACTTTTGACCCTTCTATAACTCAAAACCTCTTTAACGTAAACACATAGAACTACGTGTGTTTAATTATATCTATAAGGACATCTAGAAGCCTAAATTTTCATGAAGCTAGCTCAAACGTCATAAAGATATGAAGGTCAAAAAGTCGTAAATTTTAGTACTGACTGACTGACTGACATATAGTCCCTAAATCTTACCTACTTCTAGATGACCTAGAAGGATGAAATTTGGAATCCAGCTCGAAATTATATGTAAGTGTAGGAAAAATCTAAAAATAAAAATAAATAAAAAATTATTACTCACTCATTTAAATCTCCAATCCTTTTGCGGCGAAGCCCACAGCCAAGCATAATTTTTGTATTGAACTTGGCTCTCCTTTTTTACATTTATGTTTTTGGTGTGATATTCATTATTACATCTGCTACCTGCCAATAAAAGTCCCGTCAAAGTAGGTGCACTCATTTTGGAGATTAGCCTGAATAAACAGACAGACAGACAGACAAAAATTGTAAAAATGTTATTTTGGTGTGTCTATTATATTATATTCATAATTCATATACATGAAGTAAAAAAAAACGGTTATTTCAACATTGCAAACAGACACTCCAATTTTATTTATATGTATAGAAAATAAAAAAAGTGAAAGCTTTAAGTTGAAATTTAAAAAAGTTTGTGTGTGTATTAATGTACACGTATGAAGTGAAACTTTTTCAATCAATTCATTTTTTTCACTGTTCTTATAATAATTATTGTATTAATAATAGTTTGTTTATCTGTGTATATGTAGTGACATCTGTTGGACCACAGTAGAATTATAACTAAACTGCCTACTCTTTTATGTAAAAGTATCCTACTTGTCACTAGATGGCGTTTTCGTTTACTTTTTAGTGTCATCTGTTGGACAATAGTAAAACAGAACTAAAAAATTAAAAATAAATAATAGTTTAATAAACTGAAAAACACGCTTTATACTTTATATGAAAATCCAACTAAAAATAGAAAATAAATTTGAATTAAAAATAGTGTAAATTAGAAAAAAATGTAAGTATTTTATTTAAAAAAAAGCGTGAGGTGCATGGTGTTAATTATTTTATTGACAAATAATATGAGTAGAAAGATTATCATTTTGATAATATCTTAAATAGCACCCTACGCTTTTTTTACAATATTTTTTTTTCTTATTTACACTATGCTTAATTCAAATTTATTTTTTAGTTATTAGTTGGATTTTCCATAATTTAACATAGATTTTTCTTTTACGTCGATAAAGAAATTTCACTTCAAAACGTATTTCATAGTTTTATGATGTAAAACAAATATTTTCAGATTGCTTATTGCCTAAACTATCTTATTGGTGTATATTTTTTTCTTACATACAGTAAAATACCCTATTTATCACGTTAACAAAGTAGAGCGTAGTAGAAAACAGCTTTACTCCGTTGGCAGCCCTCCCAGTGTCTTTTGGGCGCGCGCCTTAGAATGCTGTGTTATTATCAAAAAAATGTGCTTTAATTCGTTACTCGCGACGAGATCGTTATTAATATAACAAACATAAATCCGAAATAATGATGTGTATCGAACGGTTATAACACACGGTGTGTCTCCAAACAATATCATTCACATTATTCATTATTATCGGAAATTAATAATATGAAATTCGGCCGGTAAGCTGGGTTTTACAATATTTTTTGTTATTTTATTGTGAAATGTGTTTTCATTTGTCGCAAAAGCATATAATATTATTGCACGTTGAATTATTTGTCGTGGAAGTGTCGTTGGAGTCGCAATATATATAATTCATACGCATTATATAAGGAGGTACGATATCGCCACGTTATTCCATTTAAAATATATAATTGAGCCGGTTTATTTGAGTGTAACATCGTAAAGTGTGAAGTAAGTAGAAAAATCAATAATGTCTGCGCATTCCGCTCTCGAGCGAGTTACTGCACGATTAGTAGGGGCGGGCGCTATCGCACGAGCTCCGTCGACAGGCGGTCCTCCAGCGCGTCGAGTGCACGGCCAGCACGCCTCGCAGTCCCGCTGCTCTCCAGCACGCCTGCCGCCATGTCGCGCGAGCTTGCCGCCCCGCGCCCCATTGCATGCCGGCCGCTTCATTTTCGAGCCTCACATATATTATGTTTGCCTTTATTATTCACATTAAGACGATACTAGGGCTACTGACCGACATTCTTGCCATTTGTAAAACACGGTAGTCGGCAGCTGTGTCTGAAAGTATTGTATTTGTATTAGTTCTATTAAACTTACATAATTCAAATTTGTAAAATATACAACCGTGGAACTCAACTGTAATTAATAATTAAATGAGAAATGTAATAACAAGTAATTATAATAATCGCACCTATCTGTAACTTCCTATTTTTACACAATTATTTGCATTGCTAGATACTTAAAGCAATTATTTAATGCTGATTTAATCGGGCACTTAACTGCTGCGTTTTCGGACTCGTTAATGTCATGAGCGACTGATCAGGCCCTAAGACTAACAAGTTCAGACCTTAGTGGCTATAGTCACACAACAGTAATTTAATATCACTGCGTGGAGATCATTTCATATCTCTAGTTATTGGTAATGTTCTTCATATAGTAACGCAATATTAGGTGAGTAGGTACCTACCTACGTGTATCCTGCACATATTATGGTGATACCTACTTTATGGTTTGTTGCCATATAGGAGATCTCACTAAATGTTTAGGTTTTATAAAAGTTTTTCAAAAAGATACCTTATCAATGTATGTGTAAGAAAGGCAAGGGAAGGGAGACTGAGGATTTGTTAGGCGTTTAATGTGTATAATAAAAGCACCATGACTATGGTAATGCTGAGGGCAAGTTGATGTCTAATATGTTATTTGATTTTAATTATGTGAAGCATTTTAGCCTTTTATTTAATTTTTTTATTACCTATCATGGGTGCTAACATTTTGTTAGTTTGGCCTCAGCATAAAACAGCTTCAATAAACAAAGGTGGCATGTTTAGATTCATATTATGTAGTTAGTGTCGTAGAAAGTATAAAGTACCGCAACTTCATCTGTTTCGGGTCCATTCCAGGCTCCAGGCTCGGGACGCGACGGGTGGTGGTCACTCTCCTCAAGGGTGTCTCTGCCATTTGTTATTTTCCTCGTTCATGTTATGCTACTTTCCTCCAACAGTGTTTGCGATCAATACATTAATCTAATATGCTCATATTACATGTGGAATTGTATCCTTAACTGTCGTGTTTTCTCACAAGGTTTACAATCGCTGTCATGCGCTTACAATAGGCACTGTTCCCACGCGCTCCCTCGCATCGGTTTTACAGCTTCCAAATTAATGTGTCCATTCGTGGAATATAGCCCATATTCGACCCACGACTTGTGCGACTCTACCGACTCTACAGTTGGGCTCGGCAGTCGCCACACACATAATAACAATGCCTATTGTGTATATTGGATGTTTGCGAAGTGAAATTGTTACTGTTATGATATTGAATTCGTATTTTGAGTTATTAATGTGTCTTCTTCGCATGTTCAATATAAACCGGGCTCGGAACCACTAGCCTGCAATAGCAATAGCCAAAGAGGATTGTGTGCTGTTAATAGATGCATCGGTTGTTAATGGGAGTGCCCCTACACTCTACTTGAGAACAGCTTAGGACCAGAGAGGTACATGACAGCATTTGACATCCTCATACCATCTACATATTAAGGATCATTCAATTTTAAATATTAAATTAGAGCACCTGTTCATTGATAATATCACGCAAATTACTAGATGTAGAGGCTATTGGCCTGAAACCACCTCAACCTTCTCCACCACCGCACTTGTTGCAAGCGAGGAACTACAGTATGCAATTAATAATACCGAGTTTTGAAACTCGGCGAGCCAATGTGGTAACTTAATTATCTTCTTATTATTTAGGAACTGGAATAAAACTCTATTGTACCAGCCAAATATTTGTTCGGCTACTCCTATTTGGTGATGTTAGTCCACTTCGGTTAAGTGTCTATCCACATATAATATTAATAAAACACGCTTTATAGAAAATCCAACTAAAAATTAGAAAATAAATTTCAATAAACTTCAAACTTCAAACACAATTTAGAATAGTGTAAAAAAGAAAAAAGTATATTTTACATACAGATGGCACTAAAAATAAGTACGATCTTTTACACATAAGACGGCCACTCGTCAGCCGAGATGGGCCGCGGCGCCGCGGCCGCGTACTGTCCTTCGACGAAGTACGGGTTCTCTGCATTGCGGACTCTTGCTGTGTCATGTGTCGCCTCTCACCCTCGCAGTAACCGCATAACCATCTTGCTGTTCATTTAAACCCATGTGCCAGAGTGAGCGTCATAGCATGGCAGGTTTAATATTTCTGAATTTTGATATTTCTTTTTGTAATAAATCGTTGTAGTTGTGATCCGAGAACTAGTAGGATCCCACTTATATATATAGTCTTGTCTCTTTTAATTATGAAATATAACTGTATAAACACATATTATGAAGATATGTGTTTATATAACTAACATAGGTATCCACTGCTTTACTGCGCGTTTCAAATTTTACGAGAAAATAACGTAATTAAACAGAATTTGTATGTTCTCCTTGAATTCAAGGCCAAGTCAAATCTAATCTACTTTAAGATCTCATATTTTCAAATAACACCAATTGTTATAAGTATCCAATAAACCAAAGAAATAGAGTTTAATACTTGTTCATAATGTTATTTTATTCCTATAAATACATATTTGGAATTTGCATAAAACTTGGCACTCATTTAGATCTCCATTCTTTTTGTGGCGAAGCCCACAGCCAAACATATTTTTTGTATTGAACTTGGCTCTCCTTTTTTACATTTATGCTTTTGGTGGGATTTTTTTTTACCCGCGTAATTTCAATAAGATGATTGGAAGTTCGCACAAGCGTGGGATCCTGGCATTCATTTAATTAAATCAGAACCCAAAAGATCGGTGGCCTTACTCTTGACACTCGATTCTGTTTGAAATTTAGGATTGGAATCGAAAACTTGATAATTCGTACCCTTGAATGCTACACTAGCGCACGATTTATCTAGATCGCGGCGGAATTTAGAAAAACTAAATGAATTCGAATATTTACAATCTCAAGTACATTTTGGCATTCTTGACTCGATTTTGACATTAGCGATCGAGTAAGAAATCGTGTTTGTGATAGGATTATCACAGTTTTAAGAAGTTAAATTTTTTGGTGTTCGAGTGAGTTATTATGCCTTTGTAAATTAGAAATAATGACACGACGGGTCTTATTTAATGATAGTTTTGAAAAATATCATCAATATAGTCACAATTCAGTGGCCAAATTGAAAAATAAATGTGCAAAATGCCGATAATGACTAATGTCGTGTTCAAAAACAATAGCTATTTAAAAACCTTTAGATTTTTTTTTTATATGGCACTATACCGGGTGGAAGGGAAACGCTCTCTATACCGGAACGGTAAGAGAGAAGAACCATAACATTAACGAAAAACTATATTCATTTGCAAAGCTAAGCGATAATACTTACGGTTTTAGTATTTCCGTAATTCACGCGCGCGCAATATAAAGCGTACAAAAAACTGGGTAGAAGTAAAAGGCGGCGGCCGCCGCGCTGCGCGGGCACCGGACGTGCGTCCGCGGTCGTTGACCCGTCAGCTGGTGAACGTGTTTCATTACTATTTTTTTTGAAATATTGACCTTTTTTACTATGTTTTTCAGATTAATAGTTTGATTTATCTATCCATACGTGAAGCTGTACAGAAATTTGAGAAAATCCTACTAAAATTGTAACAATGCGATCGCGATTTTTTTAGTGCCATCACGTCAGGAATCACCAATACTATCACCTGTATTCGTTTCCGAGAGCGTTTCCCTTCCACCCGGTATTGTGTATATAAACATATTCCATGGGCACAGTCATACAATTACTAAAAATAATTTTGTTAATTTTAGGTTTTAGTGTCACTTTTCTTTTATCAGTGCTATTCTTATGACTACAATGTCTCAACAATGGGTATCACGATTTATAAAAGAAGTTACAAATGTTCTTTATGCAAAAACAATAGTGAATAAATGGTTCAAGTGTAAAGATAAACAACGGACAACGCCGATTGTTCATGCTACATGGCCATTAACATGTGTAACATGTATTAACATGTTTGTTAAAACTTAAATTATTGAACACTGTTTCGATTGGGATAATCAAAATTACACATGTTAAACTATTTATTGTATTTTTAATAGATAATGTATGGCCACACAGATATCCGATCGCGTACTCGATTTCAATTTCAATCCCATAATGGACTCGATTTGGTCAAGAGTACCGATAACTTCCAGATTAGAATTGAAACTGTTTCGAGTTCGTGATTTCTTAAGATTGGTATTGGTTTCCAGAGTAGGCCTTCGGCTCCCAGACTTCAAGACACTGTGAGCTCATTCTGCGTAGATCGGACCTTCAACAACTAATAATTAAAAAAAATTATAATTGTTAAGTGTAGGTAGATATTGTAACTTTATCTTTTCGGACAACCAACACCTCAGTCCGTCTCGTGAACATGAAAGCTGCAAAGTCTGAAACGTCTGGAGAAAATATAAATTGAAAAACTGCTATAAAATCCGTAAAATGTTTTTATTTAAATGTGTAACATTCGCGAAAACATAAGAAATCACACATACACTCACGCCTGTTATCCCCGAAGGGGTAGGCAGAGGCGCAACTAGTGCACTCACTTTTCACCGTCATTCCGTCCCAGGATGTGATAGGGGGTGAGCCTATCGCCATATCGGGCACAAATTCCAGACTCCGGGCTGATACTGAATAGAAAAACTCAATACCACATAAGAAATCATTAGACTATATAGTCACTAGTGAGAGACAGAGAGGCGTCAAACTAGCTGTAGGTTACAAAAAGTACCGCGCTGAAGCAACGGCGCGGCGCGGCCCCACGCCGAGCGCGTGCCGCTGCAGTTGTCGTACGAACGTGTTTACACTGCTCAGTGTTCGCTGCTCGCTGCTCGCCGCGCTGATTGCAGTTCAATTTTCACGCGCGAACTAACCGGTGTCGGAAAACTTACAGCGCAACGGTCGCTCTAGAGAACAAAACACAATAAGTGCATTTCACATAGAATAATTAGTAGACATCACCAGAATAACTAGTAAAAAACTGATGGCTAGCTAGCTTACGGGTTACTAATTCAAAATTGCTCGTCGGCGAGGATGTAGATGCGAAGGTACTGTTTTTACTATTAAAAACCTATTAAACGCAAGACCGATTAACATACGAAAAGTAAGTAAAATTTTCCCATATTTAGAATTTGTACATACATACATATACACTCACGCCTGTTATCCCCGAAGGGGTAGGCAGAGGCGCAACTAGTGCACCCACTGTTCGCCGTTATTCCGTCCCATGATGTGATAGGGGGCGAGCCTATCGCCATATTGGGCACAAATTCCAGACTCCGAGCTGATACTGAATAGAAAAACTCAATATCACTTTGCCCGACCCGGGAATCGAACCCGAGACCTCAGCATTGCAGTCGTACCATAATACAACTACGCCACCGAGGCAGTTTAGAATTTGTGATGTAATTTTATTTGATTAACTCATACATACATAGTAGGCAGAGGCGCAACTAGTGCAGCCACTTTTCGCCGTGCATACCTATTCCGTCCCAGGATGTGATAGGGGGCGAGCATATCGCCATATCGGGTACAAATTCCAGGCTCCGGGCTGATACTGAATAGGAAAACTCATTGTCAGTTTACTCTAGCGAAATTTGAAAAACTAAATCTCCATGAATTCAGACAGTTTTAAAATAGAAAAACAACAACAGCGTAATATTATACCAGAGCACTTTAAAGTTTGGAGCAAATTATGAAGTTCCTTAATTTTCGTAAAGATTATTAATTAAGAAAGTAAAAATATCATGATGACATGACCTAAGTTTGTGTTTAATTAGAAAGTTAAGTGTCAAATTCGACTTTCATAAAAAAGTTACAAAAATCTAAATAACTACTATCTAAATAATATTGACATAATTTTATTTTGTATTAATGTACTATAATATATTTGTATGCCAATATAAGGCTGATATACATAAGTTGGTACTGTGAATACAAGTGAATAAATGATTTGATTTGATTTTGATTTTAAACTATCCAATAAGTATATTAGAGTAGGTGTAGCTCTATAATAAAAATTATAAATAATATTGTGTACAGTCAGCCGCATAAGTGGCTGAGCAGATTCGGTACTTCTAACTAGAGGTGATCATTAAACGTTATAACTGTTAATTTAACTCATTATAAAAAAATAGCTGTTAATTCTATTAACTACTATTGCAATATTCATTAAACGTTTAAACTAATGAACGGACTGCGGAGGCAGTTAATGCCATCTGTTAATTTAACATTCAACTAAACTTGATAACTGTTAATCATAGGAAAATGCTAATAACGCCTCTATAGGTAATTTATTAAATGAAATTTAATACTACTAATAAGCACCAAAACGATATTTTTTCTTTAGCTAAGACTTAAATTATGCCTTGTCGTGATTTGTGAACAATAAAATCGCCACTTGCAATGATTGCGAAAATAATTTAATTTAGGTAACGTCAGAATTGATAAAAGTGGCCGCCATTTTGAATTTCTTTGTTTTAAGGTCAATTGATCTCAAAATCGGTATGTGGGTATAACTTTAACTACCAAAGACTGATCCAATGTCAGAATTGAAAAAAGTGGCCGCCATATTGAATTTCTTTGTTTTAAGGTCAATTGATCTCAAAATCGGTATGTGGGTATAACTTTAACTACCAAAGACTGATCCAATGTCAGAATTGAAAAAAGTGGCCGCCATATTGAATTTCTTTGTTTTAAGGCCAATCCACCTCAAAATCGATATCTGGGCAGGCCTGTAGGTACAGAAGACGGATCCAATGTTAGAATTGAAAAAAGTGGCCGCCATTTTGAATTTCTTTGTTTTAAGGCTAATCCACCTCAAAATCGATATCTGGGCAGGCCTGTAGGTACAGAAGACGGATCCAATGTTAGAATTGAAAAAAGTGGCCGCCATTTTGAATTTTTTTGTTTTAAGGCCAATCCACCTCAAAATCGATATCTGGGCAGGCCTGTAGGTACAGAAGACGGATCCAATGTTAGAATTGAAAAAGTGGCCGCCATTTTGAATTTCTTTGTTTTAAGGCCAATCCACCTCAAAATTGATATCTGGGCAGGCGTTTAGGTACAAAAGACGGATCCAATGTTAGAATTGAAAAAAGTGGGCGCCATTTTGAATTCCTTTGTTTTAAGGCCAATTGACCTCAAATTCGACATCTAAGTATAACCTTAGTTACCAAAGAACATTCCAATGTCGGAATGGAAAAAGTGGCCGCCATTTTGAATTTCTTTGTTTTAAGGCCTATCGACATGAAAATCGATATCTGGGCAGGCCTGTGGGTACAAAAGACGGATCCAATGTTAGAATTGAAAAAAGTGGCCGCCATTTTGAATTTCTTTGTTTTAAGGCCTATCGACCTCAAAATCGATACTATAGTGCTAATGTCCATAATAAATAAATAAATAAGTAATATAAAGATACATCCTACTAATATTATAAAGGCGAAAGTTTGTAAGAATGTATGGATGTTTGGATGTTAGGATGTTTGGATGTTTGGATGTAAGGATGTTTGTTCCTCTTTCACGCAAAAACTACTGAACGGATTTCGATGAAATTTGGCACACGGGTAGATCATGTCCTGGATTAACACATAGGCTACTTTTTATCCCGGGAAAATATAAAGCCGGACTTTTATCCCGGAAAAACTTTTTAAAGCGGGCGGAGCCGCGGGCAAAAGCTAGTCTACTATAAAAAGCATAATGTTTAAACTTTGTCATTCAAATAACAGTTCCTTGACTTCACATTGTTGGCGACTGTTACCGTCATAATCTTCCACCTTTGACTTGTCAAGGCCTGCGACGGACGCCAGCGTACATATATATAGGGTTTTCCCATAAATCTATCCTACTAATATTATAAAGGCGAAAGTTTGTAAGTATGTATGGATGTCTGGATGTATGGATGTTTGTTCCTCTTTCACGCAAAAACTACTGAACGGATTTCGATGAAATTTGGCACACAGGTAGATCATGTCCTGGATTAACACATAGGCTACTTTTATCCCGGGGAAATATAAACCGGTACTTTTATCCCGGAATAACTTCTTAATGCGAGCGGAGCCGCGGGCAAAAGCTAGTACTAACATAATTTTAAGGTGTAAAAAATTGAACAGTCATTACACCTCAAAGCAGATTTTTTCAATTGTATGAACGGCACGCAAGCGTCATTTACACAAATGTTCATGAATACGTAATAATTAGAAAATGTTTATTTCGATGTGACTGTTATTGTGAAAAAAAATTAACCTGTTGGTTATTGGTTCAATGTTAAAAAAATTTACATAATTAAAATAAACGACGCAAGATACGTGTTGAACATGTTATCGCTAATGCTTTTCACGTAACTCCTTACTTCTTGACCGTTATAACTTAACTATTAATTTAACACGTTATTTTTTTTTAATGTTTAACTATTAACCATTAATAATTTTTAACCATTAATCACACCACTACTTCTAACCGTCTATACGCGTTCAGTTCGATTAAACCTTTTTTTTCTTTGTGTGAAGTATATTAAATATCTTTTATTTTATTTTTGTGAAGAGAAAATGAAAACTAGTAAAACCTGAAAAGTGTGGGAGCGGTTTGAGATTTCGAATTTGTTTGGCTACTTGTGTGACTTTTTTTTGTTTACGCGGAGAAAGTGAATTATTACTACCGCCCAGTGTTCAAGGGGAACGACTGAGCGGTTATGTTGGGTTCACCGTGCCTTACGACCCGACGTTGAGGCGCCCGAAGTGATGGAAAACGTCGGGCGACCGCCGGGCCGAGTCCCTAACCTATGTACACCGCACGGCATACCAACTAAAACTCCGCGGTGGCCATCTTCGGCGCATTAGGGACGGCTGCGGGCTTCCTCCGACTCACGTCAAGTTGTCGATCGCAATCGCCCCTTACTTGTGTGACTGACTGTACTTATCCACGATGTCCTGTTTTGTTTTGTTTTGTTTTGTTTTAATAATTTAGGATGGGAATAGTGTAGTGTGTTACAATTTTGTTATAACTAGTTATGCAAATACTTTGTTAAAGGAGATGTCCGCTTTTTGTATGGGTGCTGGGCCTCAAAATCTAAACAGGCTCAAACTTTAAGGATATTAAAGGGGCAACATATGAAACTTAGATCCATTAAAAAAATATTTAAAACCCCTCCATTCATAACCAACTTTTTTGAAAACATTCATATTAAGTGTAGTTTTTAAGCCAAACAAAACCACTCATATCTCAAAATCGGAGGTCTTTAAAATTTAATTATTTATTGCAAAAGGGTAGTTTTCAGGAGCTTTATCCAACATGTATACACTTTTTTGTTTAAATTTTCAGGCCCATTTTTGGACATGTCCTTTATATGTATTAATTTTGTAACTGTTTGCTATTCCTATAAGAAAAAACATACAGGGGGGGTTAATTCAATGCACATTGAGGTCCGCTATCGACATGCTTCAGTTGAACGCTATCGTCATACACCCTGTATAAAATTTCAAACCAAAAAATAATTCAACTTTATATTCGCTTAGTATATGTATACGTATATTTGGAATCGATGCCTAATTGAAATTGTTAAGCCAAGGAAATACAAGATCCAATATATGAAAACATTGTTAAATTTGAATTAGGCACCGACTCCAAATATATATTTTTTTGGTATGCTTGTTGCGTACACTAAAGCTATTTCGTATCGGTGAATAATCGAACAACGTGGATGGCGCGGCATCTGTCGGCGACCTCACTTTGCCCATTCATTATAATAAATAATAATAACAGCCTTGTATTTATACTGTTCACTGCTGAGCACGGGCCTCCTATACTACTGAGAAGGTTTAAGGCCTTAGCCCACCACGCTGGCCTAGTGCGGGTTGGCAGACTTCACATACCCTCGAAAATCTTTATGGAGAATTCTCAGGTATCTTCACCGTTAAAGTGAACGATAATTGATAAACAATTCACACGTAACTATGAAAAGTCAGAGGTGTGTGCCTTGGGTTTCGAACCTCCGGACATTGTCTCGACAGACCGTTCCATTCCCAATTACGCTATCGTCCACTTCAGCCCATTCGCCCATTCATTTCACCTCAGTAAAATATCTAATATTAAAATTGGTGCTGGCTACGTACCAATAAATATGATATTAATATAAAAAGCCAAGTGTGGCGGCATGGAATACGTGTCAGACCAATGTGTCTTCGATGCGCTGCGACGCGCCGTTCAACTGGAATTTGTGTGGGGATTGCGCCGTGGTGTCGCAGTCTCAGTATCGTGTAGTGTTGCTGTATCTCTGGAGCATGCACACTCGGGCACATCCGTGGCAAAATGTGAATGACTGACGAGTGACGAACGTATGTTAGAATGAACCACTCATCTACAACAGCCGGATCACCTGGCAATCCTGGCACCTTCCCCTCATACATTACTCGTAGACCACAGGTCGTTAACAACTGTCATCCGCCCTTGCTTGAACCAGCTCTAGTCCGGTCAAGATAAACATTCGAGTTTGCATTAATTCCCAACAAGCTGGATTTTTGTACAGACCTTAAATACGTCATTACAAATTCTATGTCAAAAGTCCCCATCGATCCCGCTTGTGCGTTGTTTTTTATCCGAGGTTAAAGGTCCTAACTACTTTTAGTCTTTCGCATATCTCTGAAATGGTAAGAGCTATTGGAAAATGCTTCAGAGAATGTTTATAGATCGTAAAATTGTCTACACAAAGGTATTAATACTTTTTTCTTACAAAGCACCGATTTCGAGTTATCGCGATTTCAGACCATAGGATAGTCGTATTTTTAACCTTTTCTATTTTATTCACATATTTCCATACCACCTCCGAGGTAGTGTAGTGTTTTATTGTAGACAATTTACGATCTATAAACATTCTCTAAATCATTTTCCAATAATAGCGCTCACCATTTCAGAGATTTACGCAAAAAACTAAAAGTTAGGACATTTAACCTCGGATAAAAAAACAACGCACAAGCGGGATCGATGGGGACTTTTGACATAGCATTTGGGTCTCTCCAAAAATGTAACTTGTTAGGAAATAATGCAAGTTCAGAAATTTTTTTTTGCATAACTTGACTGGACTATTCCCGGGGTATAAAGTTCATGATCACAAAGCTACCGGAGAGAGTCCTACTATAATAATAATATAATAATAATCCTACTAATATTATAAAGGCGAAAGTTTGTAAGAATATATGGATGTTTGGATGTATGGATGTAAGGATGTTTGTTCCTCTTTCACGCAAAAACTACTGAACGGATTTCGATGAAATTTGGCACACGGGTAGATCATGTCTGGGATTAACACATAGGCTACTTTTTATCCCGGAAAAACTTTTTAACTCGGGCGGAGCCGCGGGCAACAGCTAGTCCTACTAATATTATAAATGCGAAAGTTTGTAAGAATGTATGGATGTTTGTTACTCTTTCACGCAAAAACTACTGAACGGATTTCGATGAAATTTCACACACGGGTAGATCATGTCCTGGATTAACACATTGGCTACTTTTTATACCGAGAAAATATAAAGCGGGACTTATCCCGGAAAAACTCATTCACGCGGGTGGATCCGCGGACAAAAGCTAGTTTTTAATAAATCTGCTTTGAAACAATTTCTTTATAGGTCCCTCACCTTAGAATCTAATGAAATCTTGGTTAATATTTCATATTAAGTACAGAGGTACTAGGTATATATACATATAGTTATATGTATTTAATCGCCTAGGATTTTCGTGAGCTTTATTCGGCGTTGTGGCGGCAGTGGAGTATAAAGTACACGTTTCGTCTAACACTTTTAAATATTCTTTTGGGAATTTGATTAAAATTTACTGATACAATTTGAATATCAGGCATTGATAATAAAACAAAATGATGTGAACACAGGCGTGCGTGTGTCGCGGTGTGAGTGTGCATGTACACGTGCGCGTGTATGTGTGCGAGCACGGCGTAACGACGCGACGGCACTGCGCTGACACTGCGGCGAGTCTGCGGCAGCACTGCGGCAGCACGGCGGCGCGGCATGGGGCGCAGCTGAGGCACCACCACGCCACGATACAACGTACGAAAAATGCGCTGGATATTCCCCGTCCCAGGTACACAATGTCGAACTCTTGTCATTAGGCTTTTATCAGTCAGTCATAATGTAAATTATAATCGTTGCATTTCCAGGATCCCTTAGGAATTGTTACAATATTCACTGTACAGGCACAGATACCATGATCAACATAATGTACTTAGTAAGCGCTAAGTACCTATATTCGGGTACCTAAAGCTCCCCAATACAAGCATACAAAATGCACGATGGCACAGAGGAACATCTCAAGTGTCCAACTGGTAGGGCGACGCGAGTCGAGTGGCCGACCGGCGCGGTCGCGTGCCGGACTCCGGGCCTGGGTCTCGACTCTCGACGGGCCACGGCGCACTCGAGCTGCGAACATATTAAAACAAAAAATCCATTCGAAACAGCTAACAATTATTCTCTAGGCCCATTCTAAAGCTATTGTCGCGTTGCATCCGTAACAGTACTACTGGCTGCACGCCCGTGCTCTGTCTTTTGTTTATACGGGCCACAAATGTCGACTTAGTTATGGTGCCTCTTGTCACAACGTAAATTCATCGTAGTTCAAGTGCCTGAAAACGTAACTAAAATTTTACGTTTTATTAATTTAAATAAAAGGTATTCATAATTATCTGTATGATTTTATTCTTGCTCAGGTGAGCTTAGGAAAAGCTTTTAATTTTAAAGATTTTTTGAAGACGAGTGGGCGATTTATAATAATGTAGCCTCAGCGGGCCGCTCGTCGAGCTTAGCTAGGCTAGAGTCTGAAACAATGGGACAATCCACAAAATAGTAGAGCCACCTGTTCGTGTCTTCGTTACGATACTTATCAATCAGGTTGTAGACAGCTAGAAGAATCAACAATCACTGCACTGGTCATTATAAAATTACATTCGCCTCATAAAAAGGGTTTGCATAATTTGTGCAGTTCAGTACTTAATATAAAATTTCATCTGGCACTACTATTAATGTATAATGTGCAGTCATAAAGCTTATAACAAGTCGAAAGACTGACAGCGTATAGTTGTGTCATGTATGTGGTAGCGGCGGCGCGACACAGCCGGCGGGCGCCGCATCACGCGCTTGCTGTTATACGCGACAGCCGCGCTCATAAAATTAGTTTATGAGCGTTAGGGCAATTCTGTGTGAAGCTAACGCGACCGTTGGACGTGTGTCTCGGGCCGTAATCACTTCCCGATAAAACTCTGCAATCATTTATTTAACAATACTTAATCATAATTTAAACAACAGTAACATAATTATAGATCATTATTATCGATAAAAAATAAATCGACTTCAAAGCCACTGCACACCAAAAAATAATTCAACTTTATATTCGCTTAGTATATTTATAGTCATCATATAGTCTATATTTGGAGTCGATGCTTAATTTAAATTGCCAGCTAAGCCAAGGAAATACACAAACAAATATACGAAAACATTGTTCAATTTAAATTAGGCTCCGACTCCAAATATATGTATACCGGGTTGAAGGGAAACGCTCTCTATACCGGAACGGTAAGAGAGAAGAACCATAACATTAAAGTATTTGATAGAGAAATAGATTCCTTACGAAGTAAATGACAAATCGAATCTTTTTTGTGTGTTATGCTCTACTGAGTTTTCTTCCACCTTTTACACTTACAAAACTTACTTGAAGAAAGTTACTTCTGACCAATTTACAACATGTTATCTGCTAAAATATAATATACTTAGGTACATTGAAATAATCTTACAAGAGCGTAAACGCATTATTGAAGATACTTTATCTCTTCTCATAAAATAATACCATATATTTCGTATCTCTTAGACCAGAAAAAAATACTTTATCTGGTGTGGTTCTAATAGTGTTTTGGCACATTGGTACCAGGCAATATCTATAAAATAGTTTTTTAGCTTCTCCCATAACTAAACAGCGATTTAATCTGAAAATTTTTCAATCATAACTCTCTACGCATACAATAAATAACAATGAACGCGCTCTGTGACGTCGGACGAAGCGCGCGAAAAATGGTGGCGTTTGAACACGTCAAATTTTATGGACATTTTATATATTATTTAAAAAAATAATTAGTACACTTCCAACGATATTTATATTTTTTACTTCATTATAACGAAGTAAATAATGGATTTAACAAATAAAAAAAATGTATGCATATTCCCTATTGTACAAGGTGCTGTCTTGCTTTATATCGCTTCGTATATAAGCCATTATTTTTATCGTAAAAAGTATAAAAAATGGTTATTGTGGGTTATCCCTAAGAGATAGACATAATACCATCGCAGACATTTTTGTAGACCTTTTTAAGGTGTACAGTCACTAGCATAAGTAGTTGAACAAATTCAAAATTACAAATTGCCTACTTACTTTTGCGTTTGTACTAATCTTTTTTTTCTTCACAAAAATAAAATAAAAGAGATTTGCTTTACTTCATACGAAGAGTTTTTTTCAGTTTAACTTAACGCGTATAAAGGCGATTGAAATGTTGATATTGAACAGATATTTATGCTGCTGACTGTACAATACTGTAGTACATTATTTTGATCTCTCTCGTAGGGCTTAGCCACCGTTTGCAATGTAAGCGCGAAAAATGTGTTTGTTTACGACATCACATTAGAAACATCTAAAATTATCGGCGTTTCTATTCAATATTATGCATAAATTATACACTTAACTTTCCCATTGAATCACTCTATATATACACCGTGAATTTATAGTCGTTTTGATACCGAAAATTTTGAATTCTGTGTTACTAATACAGTTTAAAAAAAATATAAAAAAAAATAAAAATGTTTATTTATGAACATTAAAATTAATGTGTCATTAATAATGTCATTTACGAATAAGAAGTGAGAACCCGTGGTAACACAACTAGACCTCACGTACTACGATCACTACGATCGGTGTCATTCATAACTAAGTGGCAAAATATTATCCAATAAAGACAAAGAGACCGCCGCGCCGCAGCGTCGCCAATCACGCGCACCCCTTTGATGTACCTGCGCGGCGCGGCGAGCACATCCACTCGCGAGCACCCCGCCCGCCCTTCAGTCAGTAGCGTGGCAACCCGCGCCGCGCACGTTCAGGTTGTATTATTTACGCTGCCATGCAAAAATGAGTCATCCGTACGAATATTCAAACGCAGAGTATTTCAGCTGTACGCCGCGCTGTTGCTAAGTACAATTTGGAAGAGGCCAGACGTACGTACTCTCAGCCGGAATATTTAAATGCGCTGAGACTACGAGGGATCGACTATCCACATGTTCCTACTCAATCACGTTCACGGACAATTCTACGTGTCAGCTCATGCGCAAGGCCGACAACGCCTGAGTGACGCACCGGAGATTGAAGAGGACATTTTTGATATTTCGAGCGGGATCCTCGGCGAAGCACGAGAATGGCGGCACAAGAATTTAATGTTAGTCAATACTTTGTGCAGAAAACATTATTACCTACGGATTACATACGGATGCTCCGGCGAAAATCACCCTATGTCAGTGGTTAATAAATAGTAATACCCACGCTAACATTCTGTGTACGGATGTATCGTCACTGGTTTACTGGAGTTGGACTATACAACGTGCAGAATGAACAATACTGGGCTCTCATAAATCCTGACCTGATCGGGGAAAATCACAACTAAGTTCAGTTCAGTGTCGATGTTAGGGCCAATATTATAAACGACCAATTAATAGGACCTACTTTTATTCAAGGTCGTATTACGGACAGTTCGTATTTACAAATGTTTTGAATTGTAAAATTCGAATTATTACAGAAGCTCGGACTTAACGCCCCTAGATTGTTTCTTGTGGTCGCAAATAAAAATGCTCGTAGATTCCAGAGAACACCAAAGTTATGAAGTGTTAGGTAATGCGATAGTGGACACCTTAATTCAAGTGAAAAGTGAGCGACACGCAATCTCAATTTCCTCCGAGTTAATAACTTTTGTAAGGGGAGTGCGAAGGGCGCGGCGCGGCGTAGGACGCTCGCTCGGCGCGGGCGCTCACGCCGCGCGGGGGTCACGTAGGCAGTCCACAGCGGCCCGCGAGCCGCCACAAAACAACCCTGCCGGCCGGGCCCCCATTCGCCCTTCCCGCCTCTCGAATGGAACTATTTGTTGCCGTTTTTTAACATAATATTAAAAAAATATAACATTTACCGATACCGACCGACTTTCTTTTACCCTCGTAAGTAATAACAAATAATAACTTGTCATTTTTAATAAATTTAGTACTTAATGCAAGTTCTTTCAAAAAGTGAAAATAAAATCAAATTGCCGTCTTGCTTCGTATCAACTGATTGTAAATAAGTACTTACGTAAGTCGTAACGTATGGAATATGATTTGATATTTTCCCTAATACAATCAATGCCGTCACGATCAAAAAGTATTTTATTTAAAAGTAGGCAAGTACTGGTGCCAGCCGCGGTGGCGTAGTTATACTGTGTTCGCTGTACCGCTCTGAGGTCCCGGGTTCTAATCCCGGGCCGGGGAAACTTATATTCGAGATTTTCTGCTCAGTATCAGTCCGGAGTCAGGAATTTGTGCTCGATATGGGAATAGGCTCGTCTCCATTATATCATGAGACAGAATACGCTAGCTGTGTCTCTCTGTGTGTGTAGGTACTTGTGTAGTTTTTATTAAATTGAGGAAATATGGAACCGCACACGTATCGCCTCGCTCTGCGTAGGATCAGCTGTTATCGTGCGTCATGGACAACACAAACAGTGCAGCGCGGCTCGATCCTTTTGTGAATAAACTGTCACGGCGTTACTATCATAACTCGAACGAGTGAGAAATATATTTAAATATTTTTTTTAATTTATGAACGACACAATTAATTCACTATTTTTTCTTAGTCCTACAAATGGTTCTAAGTAACAACGTTTCGGTTTCAAAACGACTATAAATTCACGGTGTATAAAAAAAATCGGTGCGTGTACTTATGTAAGCGCGTGAGAAGTTATGCTTCTTTGGCATCATTAGAAATAGTTTGTAATTGCATGCAAATAATTAATTACAATAAAATGATAAAAGGACTGGAAAACGATACTCAACACAGTGAATAAAGTTCAGTTTAAATTTGAAAAGTTAATAAATCTTACTAATATTATAAAGGCGAAAGTTTGTAAGAATGTATGGATGTTTGGATGTATGGATGTTTGTTCCTCTTTCACGCAAAAACTACTGAACGGATTTCGATGAAAATTGGAACACGGGTACATCATGTCCTGGATTAACACATAGGCTACTTTTTATCCCGGGAAAATATAAAGCGGGATATTTATCCCGGAAAAACTTTTTAATGCGGGCGGAGCCGCGGGCAAAAGCTAGTACATAATATGAATATTAAAAAAAACATGCTTTATAAAAAATCCAACTAGAAAATAGAAAATAATTTTTAATAAACTTGAATTGAAAATAGAGTAAATAAAAAAAACATGTATTTTATTGTAAAAAAAAAAGCGTGGGGTGCTTTTTAAGATATTATCAGAATGATAATATCTAAATAAATAAAATAAAATAAAATAAATAATCCTCCTACTCATATTATCTGTCAATAAAATATTTATAACTATTAACACCATACATCCCACGCTTTTTTTTACAATAAAATACATGTTTTTCTTATTTACACTACTTTCAACTAACGTTTATTATAAATATTTACTATTTTTTATAAAGTGTGTTTTTTAGTTTTTATAAACTATTATTTATTTTTCTTTTTTTAGTTCACTAAAGAACAAGTAGGATGATGAATAAAAATGCGAACTTATATAGTTTCGCTTACTTGTAAACCATGGCGCGATCTAATTCTATGCTGGCGCCATTTATTGAAGCACAAGGTAAACTAAAGTTATTTATTTAGTTGGATTTCTATAAAAACATATTTTTTTCTTTCAAATATTGTGTTGCCATCGGTCTTTGATAAGTATGCCAAATTTCGTTTTAATCCGACGTTTTTAAGTGGGTCAAAATCATGTTCAAATTGTGAGTTGCACAGGTCATTCAGCTCAAAAGTACCCTTTTTTTTGCTATCGTCTACACACTCAAAAATATAGTGTCCTGAAAAAGTTTTAACCCTTTATATAAAGCAAATGTATTCTACTTTCATTATTTAATTAGTTGTTGTACATTGCTTCATCAGTTTTTTTGCAATACATGTTTAAGTGCAGCGGGAGAAATTCGTACTCTTGACCCATAATGTGGGTAATACTACGCAGAGGTGCGGTTAATAGTTCGCATACTGGGTAAGCGTTCGCATGCAGGTAAACTATAGGCATATAATTACAAATTGTATACACATGGAATCATATGGAATATATTTTTAAACTTCCTTTATTCTTGACACAATTATTCTAAAAATAAATATTAAATGTACCCCTATTGTAGGTACCAAAACATAATTAATTAGACTGTGGAAATATTTATAACTAGCTTTTGCCCGCGGCTCCGCCCACTTTATAAAGTTTTTCCGGGATAAAAGTCCCGTTTTATATTTTCCCGGGATAAAAAGTAGCCTATGTGTTAATCCAGGACATGATGTACCCGTGTTCCAATTTTCATCGAAATCCGTTCAGTGGTTTTTGCGTGAAAGAGGAACAAACATCCAAACATCCATACATTCTTACAAACTTTCGCCTTTATAATATTAATAGGATTCATTGTGATTCTTTCTGTGTATACATTCAAGGCATTTAGAAATAATTAATATTTCATAAAAAATACTTAAAAGTGTTTTATGAGAACATTTTTGTTTCTATACCGGGTGGAAGGGAAACGCTCTCTATACCGGAACGGTAAGAGAGAAGAACCATAACATTAACGAAAAACTATATTCATTTGCAAAGCTAAGCGATAATACTTACGAGTTTAGTATTTTCGTTATTCATGCGCGCGCAATGTAAAGCGTACAAAAAACTGGGCGGCCGCCGCGCTGCGCCGGCACCGGTCCGCGGTCGTTAACCCGTCAGCTGATGTACGTGTTTCATTACGGTTTTTTTGAAATATTGACCTTTTTTACTATGTTTTTCAGAATAATAGTTTGATTTATCTATCCATACGTGAAGCTGTACATAAATTTGAGAATATCCTACTAAAATTGTAACAATGCGATCGCGATTTTTTTAGTGCCATCACGTCAGGAATCACCAATACTATCACCTGTATTCGTTTCCGAGAGCGTTTCCCTTCCACCCGGTATAAGGTCTAAAAATCTTTACAAATAATACTCGACTTGATTGCAGCTTAAAGAAAAAAAAATTGTGCGATCATTGTAATGAAGTTATAACAGCGTGAATTCATAAAAATGGTCACAGAGAGGTAGTCAAACTTTTGTTCGGGTGAATTAAAATAAAAGAACGTGTTCCCGATGCAAAGTTTACATTTTAATTGAATTTTGTTACATATTACAATGCAACGGTGCAAAAAATGCAAGACAGTGTGTGTGACATATTTTATGAATTGAGACCACCAATGCAAAGTCAGTGTTAGCGTGAAGTGGTCGTGGCGGTGTCTCTTGACATCGCCATCGCGTTTAACACCCTACCTTGCGCGTGCATACATGAAGCACTGCGCTACCACGGGATTCCTACCTGATAGGTACATTGAGTATCCTGGCGCTGATGGGTGGCATCGAAGAGCAATGGCCTGCGGTGTTCCACTGGGCCCAGTACTTGGCCCACTCTTGTGGAAGATCGGCTACAATTGGGTGCTCTGTGGTACAAACCCCCAAGACGTCGCTGTTGTCTGCTACGAGGAGGCTGCTCTGCTCGCCTCCTCTGGTACCGAGCAGATGGTCAGCAAAATTCGGCAACTGGGCCTTAAAGTGGCCCTTAACAAAACTGAGGTCCTTTATTTCCACGGGCCTTGGAAGAGGCCACCTACCGGGGCCCATATCATAGTGGAGGAGGTGCGGATTCCCATCGGCTCTACGATGAATTATTTGGGTTTGCCGTTGCACAACCGGTGGGACTTCCGTGCCCACTTTCAGATGTTGTCGCCGAAATTTCTGCGGGCAGCAGGTGCGCTCGGACGCCTGCTGCCAAACTTGGAAGGTCCCGGTAACCCTTGCCGAAGTTTATATGCTAGAGTTGTGCGGTCAATGGCCTTATAGGGTTGTCCCGTTTGGGCCGAGTCCCTGAATTCCCAATGCGTTGCATAGCTACGCAAGAAGCAGCGTATTGTGGCGCAGCGACTCATCAGGCTACAGCACAGTCTCTCACGAGGCGACCTGCGTCTTGGCCGGTACTCCGCCATGGGAATTGGATTCCAAATACCTCTCGTCAGTATTCTTCTGGCGTGGGCGGGATCGTGAGCAGAACGATCCCACCCGCAGCCAGACGAGACGTAGGAGGCGCCGGGTGGACGACTGACCGGCGCCTCCTACGTCTGAATATAATAATTTGAAATGACACTGAAACTAAAAAACAAAGCCATTTTATCATGTTATCTGAAGGAATAATCCAACCAAAAATATTTTCATGTAAAATGTTGCCGAGACGAGATCATAATGTGGCTGATGGCTCGCACTGTCAAAAAGTTATTAGATCCTATGTAGAGCCAAGCTTCTAACTTGGCCGTTTCGTTACCTTCTCATGGGGCGGGCGTAAGGTGAAAAATGTTCAATATTTTTCTGTTATGCAGTAGGTCTTGCAGTTACAAAATGGCGAAGCCACATATGTTCACTGTGTAGACTGTAGAATTTGTAAAGTTAGGGCTTGTAGAGTTAGAAGCTTGGCTCTACATGAGATCTAATAACTTTTGGAAATCCATACAAACTCCCATCCCATAATTTAAAGGGTGGGAGGTGATTTACTCAAAATCCTGAAATACGTATTTCATTATTTATACTAAGGAGTCCCTATATACATTTTTAGACCTCTAGCATCAAAATTTGCGGAAGTTTCGTACAAACTTCAATCCCTTAGCTTAAAGGGGCTGGGTAAAAGTTCTAAGTTTTAATTTTTTTTATGTTTGTGTACTTATACTAGCTTACGTACTAAATTACAGCTGTCTACGACTTCAGAAAGTATCCTAAGAATTTTGATGTTCATCAGCGAGGGAGTGAGTCAGTGACAAAATTTTTAGATATCAATAAGGTCTAAAATATAAGAGCTACGTGTGTAATTGAAACTTTATATGTTTAATAAGTCAACTATTGACATTATATACCGAGAATGAAGTGTATCTGGTATAATCGAACTCCAAGTTATGAAGATTCAAAAAAACGACGAAACGTATTTTAGCACATTGATGCGACCCCCGTGATTGACGGCAGCGTGGCCGGTAGGCCTCACGTTGCTGTTTCAAAAATGGCGTCCAATTTATCAGTAACCGGGCGACTAGAGCGAAGTGCATCTTTGACATCAACATTTCCGGATTAAAAACACGAAGTAAAGTGTGATTAAAAACGCTTAACAGATACAAGAACATTGTTTAAGATTACTCATACATTCATGTGTAAATTTAAAAAAAACAGGACCGTAGTCACCATTTGTAGAAATGGCATGAATTAAACTGAATAGTCAATTATTTCGGAAAAATATTAATAATAATAATATCTCTAAAATGGTGGGACTTTTACTAAGGTATAATAATAATAATACCAGCCATGTATTATATACTGCCCACTGCTGAGCACGGGCCTCCGCTACTACTGAGAGGGTTTTAGGCCTTAGTCTACCACGCTGACCTAGTGCGGGTTGGCAGACTTCACATACCCTTGAAAGTCTCATGGAGAATTCTCAGGCACGTAGGTTTCCTCACGATGTTTTCCTTCACCGTTAAAGCGGACGATAATTGATAAACAATACACACATAACTTCGATAAGTCAGAGGTGTGTGCCTTGGGTTTGAACCTCCGGATATTGTCTCGGCAGACCGTTCCATTCCCAACTAGGCTATCGTCCACTTACTAAGGTAGGTGTCAAATTACATTGATATGATGTGATTTATCCGCAGTTAAAGGGGTATCCTTCATTTACTGGACTTCCGTACATTCAAATGATCAAGGCATTTTGGATTCAAATCAAAATTCTTTATTGTAGTAAAAATGTTGTAGTGTAAGTAATGACAAAAAACGAATAAATGTCATATAATTTATCGATGCGGTCGGGTGGGCGGAGGTCACGTGACCGGCGCGTTGCGTGCGCGCGGCACACTTTCGCGTAGTTTATAAAATTACATTAATATGAAGTAAGAGACTTCTAATTTTACTCTAGTCAATACGCGCTAGTTGTCACGCACGGCGCCGCTTGTGACGCCTTGCTTTTGTTCAGGGCTTGGGCCGTGCCGAGTGGCGATATCTGATGCCCGGCGATGATGTCCATCGTATAGTAGCTATGCGCCGGGACCGCCACGCTGACATTGCCCTGAGTCGTGCCCTGCCTCGATAGTATAATCATGGGCCCAGTGGTCGAAGAGCGAACATCTATGAAATAGTTTACTACAACCGTCACATTTTTTGGACAGTAATTTAGATGTCGCAGGACACTCACCGTCCTCCAATTATGTATTCCATTGGCGGGAGGAGGCGCTCAGTCGTGGGGAGCGTCCGGCCCTGAAGGAGGTGGAGGCCAAGAGGGCCGCCTTACGGCGAGCCGCCGTGGAGGAGTGGCGTCTCAGGCTGGAGGCCCCGTCGTGGGGGCACCGGGTCGTAGAGGCAGTGCGTCCTGTCTTTGCCGAATGGCTGGACAGGCGCCACGGAGCGGCAACATACCGCCTGACGCAGGTGCTCACCGGGCATGGCTGCTTCGGTGAGTTCCTGTTTCGGGTGGTAGGTGTAGAGGAGTCGGCCGTGTGTCACTATTGTGACAACTGCCCAATGGACACGGCCCAACATACGTTGGAGTGTTGTCCAGCCTGGGATGAGGAGCGCAGCGCTCTCAGAACAGTCATCGGAGAAGACCTCTCGCTGCCGGCCGTGGTCGCTTCCATGGTCGGCGGCCGGGAGGCCTGGCAGGCGGTGGCCCACTTCTGCGAGGCGGTCCTCTCGCGGAAGGAGAGTGCCGAGAGGGATCGCCAGCGCAGAGGTGATCCCTCCCGCCGCCAGACGAGACGTAGGAGGCGTCGGGTGGACGACTGACCGACGTCTCCCGCCCTGTGGATTGGGGGCGTTTGGAGAATTCCACCACGGTATCCCCTGCCTGTCGTAAAAGGCGACTAATAGGGGCCTCCGGGGGTCACGGGTGGGCGGGACGTGCCGCCCACCCATTAGTCTAGCCAACTTTTGTGACCCCCGTGATGGACATGTCCGAGGCAGCGTGTCTCACGCTGCCTCGGACACCAACAGGTGGACACGGCAAGGCGTTTCGGGGGCTTCTGAGCCCCCGCAACAGGAAAAGGACCGCAACAGCGGTACGTGCAGGGGCGGTTGCGGACGACAACTTAGACGTGAGTCGGAGGAAGCCCGCAGCCGTCCCTAATGCGCCGAAGATGGCCTTTTAAAAAAAAAAAAAAACCGTCCTCCAATTGATAAAATATCGTTAGTATAATATAGATGGCACTGCGTGTTGATGGGTTAGGTTTCTGCAGCTGGTTTTACAGGAGTAAACCTAGATCTCGCCTGCCGATGGCCCTGCTTGTGTAATCGCAATTAGTGTAGGTTTGTATCGGGGTGGTGTATACTGTAGAGGCGTGTTCGTGACGCACGAGCGAGGCTCGTCCCGCGCGCGACTAAATAGTAAACGGCGCGCTGGAACGGTGATAGAGAAGTGTCCCGCGTCCCGAAATACTCGTCGCGACGGCACGAGTGACGCGGGCGCAGACCTTGCGCTACACGTGCACCGACGATAATAATATCATTTTTTATAATATTGCAAAATCGCGGCGCTAACGAGCAGTGATCTCAATAAATACTGTAACTGTAGAGTGAAGAGTGTATGATCATTGTCGCTCATAGTAGCATAACAATAGCGTGGCAGGACGGGCAAAATTACACATCTAAAGAGGGCCTACAGACCCACGGGGACAACACACCAACCTCCCAGGATATGCAGTTACTGACTGGTGACGTTAATCCATTCATGTGTCTGATCTCGGAGCTAAAAGGTGTCTGCCCACCTCCCCTCCCCCCGCTCCAATCTCGGGGTCTGCCAAGATATTACCTGTTAGCTAGATTCCCATCGCAGAAACAACGGCTCCGTTCGATAAATTTGCCCTGGACTACGAATATACAGTTACGGCACTGGCCCCAGAGACCCCCTCAGTTATTTATTTTTTTCATGGGGAAAATCCTCTTGGATCCCCGGCGTGCTATGAAAGGTGCAGCTGTCCCTAATGCGCCGAAGATGGCCACCGCGGAGTTTTGGTTGGTTTGCCGTGCGGTGTACATAGGTTAGGGACTCGGCCCGGCGGCCGGCTCAACGTCTGGTCGTAAGGCACGGTGAACCCAACATAACCGCTCAGTCGTTCCCCTTGAACACTGGGCGGTAGTAATAATTCACTTTCTCCGCGTAACCAAAAAAAAAAGACGGGTATGCTGGATTTTTACCGACTAAAACCCCCTTTTTGGTCTCTGTACGAGCCAATAACGCTCATACAGCAATTTTCGTGCATATATTAGTCGATATGTGCTAAATACATTCAGTCGTAACAAAACACTCGTCAGGCCTTATACAAATACAAACATACGTGCGACTCAGATAACTAAACGTAAACAGTTATTTACAATAAACTATTCAACTTAAAAGTGGTTTGGCGTTAACTATTTTGGCCTACACAACAACACAATTACTACCGGGTACCGTCAACGGCGAAGCCCCAACATCCTTTTTGGTCCTTCGAGCCGGATCCTTTTTGGTCCTTCGAGTATCGACAAGGACTGCGGGATCTCTATTCATCCTGCGAGTCTATCATCGGAGTGCTTGGGGTGGTTTCTTCCAATTTTACGTTAGCAAATCGGTGCTGTTGGCTTCCCAGAAGCGGGTTTCCCCAGCAGTATTGAGACGTTGCACATAGCGTAGAGGAGGGAGGGCTACACTGAGCACCAACGAACAATCACCAGCGGAGATTACGTCTACTGCTTCCAAATAACAAGAAACCACAAGCGGAGATTACGTCTACTGCTTCCAAATAACAAGAAACCACAAGCGGAGATTACGTCTACTGCGTCAAAATAACAAGAAACAACTAGCGGAGATTACGTCTACTGCATCTAAATAACAAGAAACAACTAGCGGAGATTACGTCTACTGCGTCAAAACAACAAGAAACAACTAGCGGAGATTACGTCTACTGCTAAGCGAGGATAACGTCCATCGCGATCACAACTACGTGCAACAGTCACTTAACAGAGATAACGTCTACTGTTACTACCATTACTACACTTGCGTGAATACACGACATAAACGCGTCAACCACTTACAATGTCGAAAGAAGAGTATATCGAATTCGTGGAGCTTATAAATAAACAACGAAGCAGCTATGAACAAATAAAAGCTCTACAAACAAACTACAAAAAGGATTCTGTGAGTAGAAAATCCATAGACTACCTTAACAAGCGTGTCGAAGCTCTACAATCCCACTGGGATGAATTTCGAACAAATCACGAGATCATGAAGAAGTATGAGTCCACCAAAGGGGATCATGAGTACTTTAAGCAACATGTATTTGACGTAACGAGAAAAATATTCGACGAAACAATGCAATCCATGACTCAACTACGAAACGAGTTAATAACGGAAACTGGGTTTTTGGGCATATCAAAACTGAAAACACCAGGAAATGTCGGAACACCAACAACTGACAGAACTGAAGTACATCAACGAATAGAAGATGATACGGACAAGCGCTTATCAACGCTGTTACGTAATCAAACGTGTAACTTCAGTGCCTTGGAGCGAGCGGTCTCCAAAACTAATAAAGGTCACTTAAAGGAGAAGTGGCAACTTAAAGATCATTTGAACATATTAGAAGCTAAGTGGGAGTCCATCGACAAGATTCATTGGGAAATAATCTATTTACTGCAAGGCAACGATAAAAATTATGAAGCCAAATACGACTATTGGGAGCAAGTCTACGACGACCTCAAGGAAGATTTGAACCGAAAAATCTTTGAAACATCTCACTATGAAAAAGAAACACCGCGAATAGAATTGCCAGAGTTCAACGGAGATTTTAATAACTGGATCTCCTTCAGAGATTTATTCATCGAGACTATACATAACAATCCAACTCTAAACAAGACGCAGAAAATGAAGTTCCTTAAATCTAAATTGAGAGGAGAAGCGGAAAGGTTAATCAAACACCTTCCCGTGAGCGCTGACAACTATGATTCCTGTCTGGATATCATTCAACATCGCTACGACAATAAGCGATCACTTTTCATTTCATATATAGAAACACTTCTCAATCAACCATCCATCGATAAGCCGAATTCAGCAAATTTAAAGAAGCTATACGACACCACAAAAGAGTGTTTAAATGGTCTAGAAAATCTCGGTATCGATATTCCTGTATGGGGTCCACTTATAGTATATTTACTGTCGTCAAAACTGGATGACGTCACTAGCAGTGATTACAGGAAACACATAAAACATGCAAGAGAACTTCCAGACTTAGATGAGTTTATGGAATTCCTGGAATTACAATTTTTATCATTGGAAACATCTCGAGGCAAGAAAAGTCACGTGAAACCAAACAATTCAATGAATTACCAACATAAAAATTATAATTATAATTACAAGTCAACGAACTTTAAAGACTCAGAAAAGTGGACAAAATCATATCATGCGTCACTGAGGAAATGCCCGCTGTGCAAAAACGAACATGCGCTGAGGCAGTGCTCTACATTTTTGAGTATGGATGTCGCAACGCGAAATCAAACAACAACAAAATTGAACTTGTGCAAGAATTGTTTGTACAGTCACGCTGGAAATAAATGCAATTCGACTAAAAGGTGTCGCACGTGCAATAACAAACATCACTCTCTCCTTCATGATGATAATTTCAAAGTAAAATCGTCGATGGCAACTGAACGAACATCAAATCACATAAACGGTGAACAAGAGATACTCCTGACTACTCTTCAACTTAAGGTCAAGAACAAAGAAGGAGATTACGTCATCCTTCGGGCGCTACTTGATCAAGGATCTCAAGTGACATTAATTACAGAGCACGCTGCTCAAAGATTGAACCTACCTCGACACAAAATAAATGCCGCAGTCACTGGCGTCGGCACCATAATGGGCACGAGCAAAGGAATGATTAAACTCGAATGTAAATCTATTCACTCTGATTATACATTCCTTGCCGAAGCATTAGTAATGCGTAAACTTATCAATAATCTACCTAACTCCAGTATCGACGCAAAACACTGGACGCATCTCGACAACATCAAATTAGCGGATCCAGACTTTAATATTCCTGGACCCATTGATTTACTCCTCGGAGCAGACATTTATTCCAAAGTTATTTTAGACGGAGTAATCAAACACAATATTGACGCGCCAGTAGCACAACAGACTAAATTGGGCTGGATACTGTGTGGCGCTACGAAACGATTCAACTGTTTAGTAACGCTAACCGAGTTAGAAGATATAACAAGATTTTGGGAGGAAGAAGATATCCCTTCAGAACCAAAAATTACAACCACGGACGAATACTGTGAAAAATATTACACAGAAACAACAGAACGCGCGAGTAACGGGCAGTATGTTGTAAAGATGCCAATGAAAACAAACTATGAACAAAACGTTGGCAAATCGAAGCCTCAAGCCATAGCACAATTTCTTCAGTTAGAAAATAAAATGGCGAAACAAGAACACTTTGCTAAATTATACAAAGAGTTCATCCGAGAATACATCGAATTGGGCCACATGAAACCCGTGACAGAACTCGATTGTGGAATACCAATCTACTTACCACACCACGGTGTATTAAGAGAAAGCTCAACAACAACCAAACTACGAGCTGTTTTCAACGCATCAATGAAGACAGACTCCGGCTACAGCCTAAACGACTTGATGGAGAAAGGGCCTAACCTTCAAAAAGACATCTTATCTCTTATCATCAAATGGCGGAGTTATAGATATGTCCTAACGGCGGATATTGCAAAGATGTACCGCCAAATCCTTATTCATCAAGATCAACAATATCTTCAAAAAATAATTTGGAGGGAATCTACGAGAGAACCACTCAGGGAGATGCAACTATGTACCCTTACTTACGGTACTAAAGCCGCACCATTCCTTGCGATGCGCACTCTGCAGCAACTGGCCAGCGACGATGGTCACGCTTACCCTTTAGCCCAAAAGGCGCTACAAAACGAGTTTTATATGGATGACGTCATCACAGGACACCATACCATAGAATCAACAAAAGTTCTACAAAGAGAACTTTATGAATTACTACATAAGGGTGGTTTTATTTTGAGGAAGTGGTCTACCAATGAACCATCTATTCTCAAGGAGCTACAACCTGAACTACAGAAAAATCCCATCAGAGACTTCAGTTTCAAACAACAAGAGTTTAGCAAAACGCTCGGACTAGCATGGGATGGTACAAGCGATACATTCTATTTTATTTGCGAACCGCAGTCTAACAACAAAACGGCCGCATACACTAAACGCAAGCTATTGTCTGAGATAAGCAAAATATACGATCCGCTCGGTTGGTTAGCACCAATGACCATCCAAGCCAAACTGATTTTTCAGAAATTATGGAGCGAAGACTGTCAAAACATTGGATGGGATGAAACTGTACCAGATAGCATACAACAAGAATGGTTAAAAATTAAAACCAATCTATATAACATAAACAATATCAGTTTACCAAGATGGATAAATAACGAAAACACAAAGATCGAATTGCAAGGCTTCTGTGACGCGAGTGAGCAAGCATACGCCTGCGTCATCTACAGCCGGACAACGTCACCTACCGGCGCTTACAACATTACATTACTAGCAGCAAAAACTAAGGTAGCACCACTTAAACGGAAAACAACGATCCCGAGGTTGGAATTATGCGCCGCAGTTTTGCTAGCGAAACTCCTAGAAAAGATAACCAAGATCCTTGGAGATTACGATGTAAGGATATCTTGCTGGACTGACTCTAAAGTGGTCTTAGCATGGCTTCAAGGATGTCACAAGAAATATGAAAACTACATATCAAACAGAACAACACAAATAATTAACATCGTGCCTGCGGTTAACTGGGGTTACGTGAAAACTACCGAAAACCCTGCCGACTGTGCAACAAGAGGCCTTACACCATACAAACTGGTTAATTTTTCCCTGTGGTGGGAAGGACCTCACTGGCTTAAAAAACATGGAAAAGAAGTCTATATAAAAAATGAAACTTATACTACAGATGAAGACATTTCAACAAATTGTTATACGATGAAAAGTACGGAACCCGTATCAATTAAAAATAAATTAATTGACATGTTACTTGAGCGGCATAGCAACATGAATCATATAATAAACATACTCGCATGGATATTGCGTTTCGCTGATGCATTAAAAAACAAAAGGAGGTCAAATGAGTGCAATGAACTGACTTTAACTGAAATAAACAACGCACTATGTATTGTTATCAAAGCAGTTCAAGAAAGTTATTTCGAAAATGAAATAAAATGTCTCAAGAAAGATGGAAAACTGTCCAGCCGAAGCACAATTTTGAAACTCAACCCATTTTTGGACTCGAGCGGAATATTACGCGTCGGAGGTCGTCTCGAGAACTCGAGCTACCCCGAAGAAATCAAACACCCCATCCTCGTACCAGGAGAGGGAAGACTGACCCAACTTATAATTGAAAAGGCACATAAACAAACATTACATGGTGGAGCAAGATTAACGCTGGCTCTCACTAGGAACAAATATTGGATTATTAGCGGTAATCGAGTCGTCAAGAAAACACTGCGACAATGCATCCGATGCCGTCGTTACGCTGCTACTCGAACGGAGCAGTTGATGGGTAACCTTCCTAAACAAAGAATCACCCCATCGAGGCCATTTTCACATACGGGAGTGGACTTTACTGGACACGTGGATATAAAAATAAATAAAGGCCGCGGAATAAAAACCAGCAAAGGCTATATAGCCATATTCATATGTATGTGGTCAAAAGCAGTACATATTGAACTTGTTTCGGATCTATCAACACAAACATTTATAGCAGCATTGAAAAGAATGTGTGCAAGAAGAGGCACCCCGAAACATATCTATTCGGATAATGGAACTAACTTCGTTGGTGCAGCAAAAGTATTGAACGAAGAGTTTCAACTGTATAAAACAATGATATCTTCAGAATTCTTTAAAGTGATCAACGACCTTCGAATTGAGTGGCATTTTAACGCTCCATCTTGGCCATCGGCTGGGGGCTTATGGGAGGCCGCCGTACGTTCCATGAAGGCGCATCTGAAACGAGTAATCGGACAACAAAAGCTTACCTACGAACAATTTGCAACGCTTCTTACTCAAATCGAAGCGTGCATGAACAGCAGACCACTGGGTCCTTTATCCGAGGATGTAGATGATTTAGAATATCTTACTCCCGGTCATTTCCTCACAGGAAGTCCAACGCTCACATTACCATTTCATGAACCAGAAGAACTTAAATCTATAGACATCCGAAACAACTGGAAACTTATTGAACTTATGCGTCGACACTATTGGGATCGTTGGTCTAAAGAATACCTCCATTTATTACAAAATCGGAACAAATGGCAACATATTAAAGAAAATATAAAAACGGGACAACTAGTTCTCGTGAAAGAGAGTAATTTACCTCCCTGCAAATGGGCTATGGGTCGTATCGTAGAAGTGCACCCAGGCAGCGATAACATAGTTCGAGTGGTCACACTCAAGACACAAAATGGGGTACTCAAAAGACCCATAACTAAACTAGCTCCACTACCTATAAACGAGGATAACACGGAAGCTGGAACTAGACCTGAGCATAACAAGAAGAGTAAAATATCTCCGATTAAAACCTCGAAGAGAGTCAACAGTTTGCTTGTGGTCCTACTAGCTATGTGTGCACTGCTGACATGCGGAAATACAATGCCTATACAACATTTCAAAATAACGCAATTGACCGACAATCAACCGATTTATTTTGACCCCGTTGGAAGTATTCAACTTATACACGATGAATGGAAACTTCTGGTATACTATAATTTGTCAACATTCTGGCAGAGTACGAAAAGGGTCGAGAAATTCGTGAATCGTCTAGATCAACTGTGTGACACAATGCCGAACGAACCTTGTCACTCCATGATAGAACAACTAAAGTTCGAAATGAGTCAACTGAATGAATATAACATGTTACTTCTATCTAAGCATCAAAAACGAAGACGACGCGGCTACGTCAATGGAGTAGGAAACCTTGCGCGAACTCTGTTTGGTGTCCTTGATAGCAATTTCGCAGAAAAATACTCTGAAGACATTCAAAAAATCAAGACAAACGAACAACATTTACTACAGTTGATAAGAAATCAGACACTCATTATCGAAGCTGAAAACAATGTTATGAAGAAAAATGAAGAGTTCGTAAAAACACAGTTAGGTGTGATTCAGCAATTCATGGACAAAACGGACTATAAAACGGCAGTAATAGAAAACAGATTTCAAATTATGAAAACAATGAACGACGTTAACGCTGGAGCGATAACGGCTAGTTTACTACTCTCTGTATTAAGAAGAAACCAACAAATGTTTCTAGATGCATTGACAAACATCTATAATGGAAATCTCGATATGAAACTATTCACACCAGAGCAGCTATCAGAACAACTTAATTACATTGCTGGAATTATATCAAAAAGATTAACGCTACCAATTAAAAACAGAATCGGAGCGAACATTCAAAATATTTACAAAGTTATTTACGTCAAAGCTCGTCTCACTGAACAATACCTACTTTTCGAGCTGCATATTCCGTTGCTAAGCGATGACGAATATACATTATATCGCAATATACCAATACCCAAACAGCTCACTACAAACCAATGTCAGGTGATACAGTTAACAGCAAAATATATAGGAGTGAACTTCGTAAAGAATACCTATATACAAATAGAAGAAATGGATCTTCAGCAATGTACGACAATGAAGGAGGATGATTACATATGCCACGCCTACACACCAATAAAAACCCTGCATGGAGCCACAGCATCATGTGAAGCTAAACTGCTGAGTCAAAATCTAAATAATATCACATGTGATTGGATAACACAACCATGCTCGGACAAATGGATAAAATTACAAAGGCCAAACATATGGTTATATAACTGCATCGGTGGGTGTTCGACCCGCATTGTGTGCGAAAATCAAATTACAACAACAATTATAACAAAGGCGGGACTTCTTGCTGTAGGTCAGGATTGTGTTATACGACACAACGACGCTACAGTATATTCACACAACGTTTTTAGTAGCAAAACCAACATTGGAATGTCCTTGGAAGTACCTACTATCGACTCACCAAATGATATGTGGAGTACGTTTCAAAATACAAAGATTGTTTTACCTAAACTAAACTTAACAGAGGATCATAGATTGGTCGATAACCAGATAACCGTACAAAAAGAACAGGAGAGCTTACCCAACGACTTGAGCATCCACGACATCGGTAACTACACGATTAGCACTTTGCTGGTGGGAGGAATCCTCGTCACTATCATCGTATGGAAAGTCAAAAGATATCTTCCTCGGCGTAAGAAGAGTAATACTCCGACAATAACTAGGACTCCAGAGATAACAGAAAATATAGAAATGAAGGATATTGCCGCTTATGCTGAAATAGAAGATGGGCATCGGAAGACATCAAAGCCTCAGCCAGCTATTGAGACAAGATTCCAACTATGATGATTATTTTCTGAAACTTTACTTTGTGCTTACTGTTTTTATTGCTTTTGATATATTTGTAACATTTTTAACTATTTAACTTGTAACGCAAGTTTGGTGATCTGAGTATGCATACCTTTCCCCCGGGAGCATGTACGAGCCAATAACGCTCATACAGCAATTTTCGTGCATATATTAGTCGATATGTGCTAAATACATTCAGTCGTAACAAAACACTCGTCAGGCCTTATACAAATACAAACATACGTGCGACTCAGATAACTAAACGTAAACAGTTATTTACAATAAACTATTCAACTTAAAAGTGGTTTGGCGTTAACTATTTTGGCCTACACAACAACACAATTACTACCGGGTACCGTCAACGGCGAAGCCCCAACAGTCTCCATCAGCACTTTAGAATGACATCGGGACCTCGAATTGAATACGCCCAAGACATTCCAGTGCTAGCATTTTAATCACAACTCCGGGGAACATTACTTGTCCCCGACGAAACTTTGTATTTATATTGTTTTTAGACTAAGCCGAGCGGAATTATTCTTTCAGCGTCTACGTCTCCGAGTGGAATCAGCCCTTTCTCGATCCTGCTCTGCAGCCTCCTTCTTTACATTACTGTTTCACAGAAGGAGGCATCGATTTCACGACTCCTGCATAGAGGCGGCGAACTTCCTTCCTCTTCAAGATTGGGTAACAATCTGTTCTACCTGCTACTCTTTGGATACGGGGAACTACTCGATCGAAGTGCTCTTCGAAGCCCCAGCGACCTTCCAGGAAAAGCCCCAAATATTTAATGTATTCGCCTATCCGGACTATATATATATATACAAAACATGCAAAATACCCCGTAAAAATATAATTAATTATCTAAGCCAAAAATATTGTCAACCCTAGTAAGCTGTCATATCAGGGAACCAGATTTTTTAACAGAAAGGCCTACGTACCTATTTTACCTAATAATTACCTACTTTAATAGTTTATCTATTTTTCATTCATAAATATTTGCTACCACGATACAAGCACTCAAGTACTGGCTAAAAAATGTTAAGTTGGAAAAAAAATATTGTCAGTTTCAAATCTTCTAATCAATATTTTATAACTGTTTTGAGCTTTTTTTCCAACATTTTTTTAAATATAACGATGCTTTCTAACTCGGAGTATTACGATATGATGTTATGCGTAGGCCATGAAGATAGCATTTTAAATCGTGCTCGCGAACTGTATCCGCAAAGATTTATCGATGGTAGACTCCCCACTGAACAGCGACGGCTGCCTTCGTATCAGTGTTTTCTGAACATGTTAACACGACTACATTCCACGGGCTCTTTTCGTCGATCTACTGGAAGTGGACGTCCAAGCACAGTCGACGCCAGGCAGGCTAAATTAGTGTTAGAGCATTTTTAAGAAGAGCCGACCACAAGTACGAGGCGAGTCGGAACAAGATTCGGTATAAACCATGTTGCAGTTTAGTGAATTCTTCGTGACGACAATCGTCACCACTACGATTATCACTATCGCCGTACACAGGAGCTGACACTTGGAGAAACTTCTGCGAGTGGTAGGTACCTCAAGCAGTTAGGGGAAAACCCTAATTACGTAACCTATGTTCTTTGGTCGAACGAGGCAACATTCACGAGGTCAGGACTTTTAAATATGCATAACGACCATGTTTGGGCCCGCGTGAATCCACATACTTCACGGCAGGGCAGATTCCAACACCAGTGGCGGCTGAAAGTGTGGGCTGGCCTTTATGACGGGCATGTCATCGGTCTCGTCATTTTGCCATCACGTCTGAACGGTAGCAACTATCTAACGATATTACAAAATGAATTCGAAGAGGTGATAGATGACTTTCCTGTGGCTGACTGGGATTACTTTGAGAACTAAGGAAACATGGCGTTTCAGCATGATGGAGCTCCAGCACTTTTTGCTCGCAACGTACGATAACATCTTAACGTTCGCTTTCCGCGAGGATAGATCAACCGCGGAGGACCGGTAGGTACTGTGGCCAGTGCCGGATTAGCCCATAAGCAAATTAAGCAATTGCTTAGGGCATCACGTCTTGGGGGGCACCAGAAACAGCACAAAAAATGCTAGCACATAAAAGTAAAGCTGTTTGAAAATCCGCGCGATTAAAGACTGATGTTAGTTTACTTATGGTAGGGGGGCCCCCATAGGCGTGAATTGCTTAGGGCATCAAGTTGTCTTAATCCGGCACTGACTGTGGCCTGCTCGTTCTCCGGACCTCATACCCTTGGACTTCTTTTTGTGGGGTTATGTGAAGGACAGATTGTATTTCTCCGATTGCCCAAGGGTTGCCGAGATGGAACAGCGTGTTAGATCGGTTTTCGCATCAATAACACCGACGATGGTGCGAAATGCCACACAAGTCATATCCCGACAAGCGAGGTTGTGTATTGAGCAAGGCGGAGCACATTTTGGGCAGTTTCTGTAAATTTGACGTTTATTATGAAAAAGTAATTAGTGTTCCTTTAGGTTGTTTCGTTAGGTTTGGTATCTTAAATTTTTTGTCGTTCCGCGAAGTAGGTAGAAATATAGGTACATTCTGCGTAGTTTACTCTTTAATTTTTACTGAAATAGGGTTTGCACATGAGTGAAAATAATAATAGTATAATTTTTTTTTTTTGAGTATGTTATACAGCGTTACTACGGTTCTTAAGTATTGTGAATGGACTCGTTATAAGGCCCCATTTAACCTCCTTACGGCTTTACGGGTAGTAATGTAACACCCGTATATATATTATTGTACAAAAGCAAACCACCTCAGCTTAATTCTCACTCTGCAGTGCCGATGGGCGGCGCAAGAGCATACAGTATCTAAGCGAACACTAACGCGCTGTTTGTTTGTTCGCAGTTCTCCTCATGTCTTGGTTCGGCGTGGAACAAGTAAAGGCTAACTCGTGCATCCGGACCGGTAATGTCACTTGATAACGTGTGCTCACTCGCAATGTGTATGTTACTGTCACTGTCAATGTCATTCGATACTTGTCGATACGTGTGTAGATTTTCCGCTGCGACACATATCGACACACGCCGCTGAAGTCGCCCTCCGCGGCGCTGTTCTCGAGTTAGCACGCACCGCAGCTGCGTGCCTGAGGACTGCAGCCTCAATGCACTTGTCCGATGGTGGCCACGCTACAGACGTGCGACTTGTTTGTTTTACATTATATGCTGGTAAAATTAACAACTGTTACATTCACTCAAAAGAGCAGGATTTTAAAGATCATAAATGGTATTAAATTGCATTAACATAGACGGTGGCCTGTAGACTGTGACACTCGAGATCAAACAGACGCGTATAACGGCGTCTTATCTCACGAAGAGAACAAAAATGTGGAATATGCATTACTCATGAGAGTGACTCGATGATTGCGCGCGCGTCGGTTGCGGTCCCCGCGTGTGACGTGGTGTGTCGATACGTGTGGCGGCCGTGTTTGTTACTGTTTGAGTGTACGGGAATGTATATTGTTAATGAATGACTATCGCGTGAGACACAACGCCACCCCGCCCCGCACCGCCCCGCGCGGCTCGTGCCGTGTGTACCGTGCCCTGTGCACTGCGCGGTGCACGCCGGGCGGGGCGTGTTGTGTGTCACTCCGCGATGTGCATGTACCATTAGACGACTAGACTCTAAATACGGACAAATGTGAAGAACTGAAGCATCTACTCCTGTGAATAACTGAGCTTCTCAGGTACTGAAGTCTCCACGGCGTAGACTAAACATAGGACTTATTGGATCCGTAGTGGTTTTATTTCAGTTTAAAAAAAACCCAGTCTATACTCCGCGCGGTATGGTAGCGTCACTTTCAGTTATTTACAGGATTTATTTGTACTCTTCTAGACAATTGTGTGTAGTTTTTCATTTGACTCTAATTTTTCTTTCGACGGGAACACTCGACGAGCTTGGCGTGCGCGTCACGCGCTAAAGTGAAATTGTACACAATGTTATATACATAACATTTGACTTGAATAAGTAGGTATTCATCCCAGCGTGTAGGTATAATATACATATAGGGGTATCATTGCGATGTCGAACAACGCTTGTCGTCTGTCACGAGCGATGAGAAATATCAATCACTGTAATTTCGCAAACTTGATTTTTGTTTTACGTAAGTAAAAAATATGTAAATGTAATTTAAGCTGATGAAGATCGCGACATAATCTACGAGGCAGCCGAGCAGAGGCGATGTGTCGGGATCTATAATGTTTGCGAGGGGTGGCGGCCGCGCCAGGGCATTCGCTAGTGTTCCCGCCCGGACTCGCCCGGCGCCGGCCCGGCACCGGCCTGTCGCCGGCCGGGCCGCTGCGGCGCGTTACACTCTTTTTTTACTAATTAAAGCATGGATTTTCAGCATTATGGGCTATATCTCTCAGCCCTCTTGTTGAGGCAGAATGCCAGAGTAAGTAATATTGTTTTCTGTATGTTTCACGAACGCTTGTTATAGGTTCGATCACTCGAGTAGTTAGCAAGTAGCTCATTAGCGCTGCGCACGCGCACCTGTGACACCATAATATCGCCGCTCACACGTCACGATTCATGACAGACGCTATGCGACATTATCTTAGGTACTTTTCAAAATTTTACAATTACAAAAGCTGGCATAGACTGGGTTTTTACCATTACTTACAAATATACGTTTTTTCATTTGTTCATCAGTAATAGATATTAGCGTACTGTATAGTTAGTATAGAGGTAGCGTAAGCTATATTTAACCTGCTTCCACGGGGACAAGTCCGGAGTATCGGGCGTAGTGATCCCAAGCTCAGTTCGCTTGTGCCTGGTCATGTGCCGCGGGATCCAGCGCGCCTGGTGTCGGCACCGCACGCCGGTCGCCGCGCCAGGCGCACGCCTGGGGGGCCCGGCGCGCTGCATCGTCTCTGCTTGCTAGTTACTTGTTACTTGATGTGTGTAACTTGCGGCTTCATTTGTCATTCAGTTGGCCTAGCCCCTCGCCCCTCACCCCACCCCCACCCCAAACCCGCGCAGACTTTCACTTGTGTAGAGTCTCCGCGTCACAATGGCACTCGACTCCGACATCCGACATTCGACATCGAAATTTGTGATTGATGGAAATTCGTGATAGTGTAGTATAGTAGGAGTAGGGCTGCCATCCGTCCGGATTTCCCCGGATTTGTCCTAGTTTGTAGGGCGTCCGGGGGCCGTCCGGCCGGGGTTTTAAAAATTGTCCGGGCAAAACCCGGACACTTTTGTTGTCAGGGGAAATCAATTTTTTATAGATGAGCAACAAATTGAAATAAATCTTAGTTAAAACTTCATGCGTTTCCCCGCATTCAAAAAGGAACGGCAAAATATTTTTTCAGAGGTGTCCGGGGAAATACCCATATTTCGCCCAAATGTCCGGGATTTTTGCCGTGTTTATCCGGCGTCGGCAATTTAGATGATGGCAGCCCTAAGTAGGAGAGGCCGCGAAGACAGCGATATAATGTTTGTGTATATTAGTGGTTTACCGTCAGACTGTTGAGTTGTTCTGTTTGTCAATACTTTGTTAATGCGTTTGTCGCGTGGAGACGTGTGTCCGGCGGATGAGAGTACTCGGTGACGTACCCGCGCTGCACCACACACCCGCAGTACAGAATCTACAGACACTCCCTACAACACAACACCGGCCGCAAAAACGCTTCTGCTTTATGATTCCACACAAATACACACACACACACACACACACACACACACACACACACACACACACACACACTGACACACACACAAGCTTTGTTCAAGTAACAACTCTGTCAATTTAACAGTGCTGTCAAATCATATCGGTTTCTGAAACATTATTCATATTCTTGCTAACTTCATTTTACAGAGAAAAATTTATTAATCTATGATCGATTTCATTTGACATCAACATATTGCGCGTTCAATCAATTCAATTCAAATTTTAGGTTATGCCTCCATCGCTGTCAGGCAATGATTTTGCCAATGGCAAAGTAGAAAGAGAGTAAAGACACGGACAAATTTTGATAGGATAAATCTTATATTGTCTAAGACTGTTGAGCGGTGAATAAAGCTGGCACAAAAAAATTTACTAAAAACACCACGCAATAAACCCACAAAATAATGTAAATGACAAAATAAATGTAAATGTATAATAGCATTGACCCAAATATACTAAAAATAAATACTGAAAATATCAGAAATAAACTGGAGAAAACAAAAAACAAATATCGTTATAAACGAATATTATTAGTTTTTAAAAATTTGTAAAGTACTTTTATTAAATAAGAATGAACTAAAGTTAAGATAAAAGGAATATTAATTGGACTGGACTGCCTCGGTGGCGTAGTTGTATTAAGGTACGACTACAATACTGAGGTCTCGGGTTCGATTACCGGGTCGGGCAAAGTGATATTGAGTTTTTCTATTCAGTATCAGCTCGGAGTCTGGAATTTGTGCCCGATATGGCGATAGGCTCGCCCCCTATCACATCATGGGACGGAATAACGGCGAAAAGTGGGTGCACTAGTTGCGCCTCTGCCTACCCCTTCGGGGATAACAGGCGTGAGTGTATGTATGTGTGTGATTAACTTATCCGCAAAATTTTTGTTTCCAAACCAACATTTAGGAGATATTGAAGGCTGTATGAGTAAAAAATATTGTCCTTTAGACTGACGAGTTCTTTGCCATAGGCCATCCCATTTAGCAATCATATTCGGTTTAGCTAGAGAACGAAGATCACGAGGAAAACAGGCATTGTGAGACTCATCGCCCCAATGAGAGGCCGCCTTAGCAATTGAATCGACAGTTACTTTTCCCGGAATACCAGAGTTGCTGGAAATCCATTCCAAAGCTAATTCAATGTTTAAAGAATGACATTTATACAAAAGTTCTTTAATTTTAAGGGTAAGGCAAAATTACTTCGGGAACGAAAATGAGACATAGATAAATCCATTAGGCAACCTAAGGAATCTGTTAGTATAGTGGTTTTATTTAATTTATGCGAGAAGACATATGCAATAGCTTCAAAAAGCGCTATGGCTTCCCCTGTAAAAACTGAGCTAAATGGAGAACCTCGGAAATCCTATCCTACTAATATTATAATGGCGAAAATTTGTAAGTATATATGGATGTTTGTTACTCTTTCACGCAAAAACTACTGAACGGATTTCGATGAAATTTGGTACGGTTAAGGGTACGGTACGGGTAGATTATGTCCTGGATTAACACATAGGCTACGTTTTATCCCGGGGAAATAAAAAGCGGGACTTTTATCCCGGAAAAACTTTTTAACGCGGGCGGAGCCGCGGGTAAAATTTTGGTATCCCAACTGCAGCATCAACACAACCATCTTCCGAAAGTTTAGAAGCATCAGTATAAATAGTTAGCCAGTCAGGCCAATCCCTATCCAAAATATAATTAAATTTAGCACCAGCACCATCATTTTTATGAATATTGAGATTAAGATAGATAGGTATTAGGTTGGAAAATTAAAACTTCGTAACGAGTTTCAAAAAGAGCATTAATTTTAGATTACACGATAGGAGTACACAAATTAAGAAATTGATTAAAGTTATTAATCAGAAGAGGGGGGTCCTTGTGGGAACAATATGAAGAAGAAAGTATTAGTTTTGAAAGAGAGCGCAGAAGAATGAGAAGGGGATGAGATTTAGGTATACTGAACTATATAAAAAAAACCTATCTGATTGAAATTGACGATGCAAATGTAGAGGCGGTTTCACATATTCCACCTGCATGGCATTTATTGGAGAGCATTTCATAGCCCCTGTAGTAAAGCGTAAGCATTTGGCCTAGACTAAATCCAATTTGGCCATGGCAATCTTATTACATGGCTCCAAAATGGGACAACCGTAATCAAAATTACTCCTAACAATAGCGTTATATAAAATCTTTTGACTAGAAGGATGTGAGCGCCAATGGAAACCAGCGAGAGCATGAAGGACATTTACACCCCGAACCGATTTCTTTAAAATATAATATTCAATGTGATAAAGGCCAGGTAATTGAGAATCAAGAATAATGCCGAGAAATTTAATTTTTTCCAAAATGATAATAGGATTATTCTCAACAGAAAGATTAATAGGAGGAATGGAACGTTTGCGCGAAAATATAACAGCTTTGTATTTTGGCACCGATAGGCCCAAGCCATGATTAATCAACCACTCATTTAAGTAACGCATAGTAGAGATCTGAACGCTAAAGTCTTTTCGGCCACGTTCCACTGGCGGGAGTTAATATCCAGACGCGGATAGTATCGAGTTCCGAGAGAAGTGAAGGCCAAGCAAGCTTTCTTCCGTTGAGCCGTCATGCAGACTGGCGTGTCTAGTCAAAGGGGGCTAAGAGTCATTGCGATAGTACACTCTGAGTTTGCAAAATAGCTGACTCTTGCCACAAAGCGAGGCAGTGACTCCCAACTTTCGAGTGACGCGAAGCAGGTGCTCACCGAACATTGTTGTTTCGGGAGTGTCTGTATCGGATCGTCGGCAGCCATGCATCACCATTGTATCAACTGACAGCAGAACAGGACACAACTTTATTTAAAAAAAATGATAAAAGACCTACACTGAGTTTCTTGGTGCTTCTTCTCAGGTCAGTGGGCTTTTCCGAAGCACTGGTAGAATCTTTTAGTAAAACAACATTGTGAAAAATGACGTGTAAAAGTGCCCTTAGGGGCCTAATTACTGAATAAATGATTTGAATTTGAATTTGAACTCAGCGCGAGCGTCTGTATCGTTGGAGTATAATAGAGCTCTTGCTGTCGGCCGTATTGGCATCCATAGTTTATAGGCGGAAGTCATGGAATGCAGAAGTTCTCTCTTGGGAGGTAGTCATATCACAAAAGGAGAATGCTAAGGGAAAACACAAACGTATCAATACGTCAAAGGAGACGCCTGGTGGACGACTGACTGGCGTCTCCTGAAGATGCAGGCAGTTTTGTAGTCTACCCGCGATAGACAAAATAAGACAAAACGATAACCCCTGAGGTAAAAACCCCCTGGAACAAGGAAAGTGTTCCAGATTAGTACACAATATTACAAAAGTTATAGTTGTTGCGCTACGCTAATAATGAAAATAACATACCGGGAAGGAATAGAGAACCCGCAAGATCAGCAGGCCGGCGAGTGTTCTCCTGTCAACTTCCGCGGAGGATTTCCGATATGTTCACCCTATAATGAACAACGACATTGGATAAAACGTGTTCTAACGGCACAAACTGGCGAATTGAAAGGACAACCACTACTCACGTGCACTAGAAAAAACGCTGCTCGCCGTCATCGGTTCAATGACGCGAATATGACGGCAAAGCGGCTCCAGTTGATCACGGCGAACACTCCGCGGGGTCCTTAACGAAGGCTTGTTAATTTATGAGTACATGGAGCCGACGACGAAATTATGTGCTCACACGCCTGGTGCTTCTGCGCAAGAGGTCGATGGGAGGTCGTTCAGCAGTAGTGTTGCAATCCGCATCTCAAACGAGAGATGAACAAAAATGTATATAACCTAAATTAGAACACGACCACTAACAATGCTCACATTCACGTATTAAATCAAACTAATTTTATTTTTAATACTGCACATGCAATCGCAATTTTAAAACGTGTGTAGCATTTATTATTACATAAAAACAAAACGAGCGGTTGGACAACTGACAACACTACGCGCACTCGTCTAATAACACGATTGTAGGCAAAGGTATACAAATCATACAGCCTCAATCCGCTAATGTTTTACTAAAAATAATTAGGGTATGGGGTTTGAAATTTTTTATGTTACAAACTACGCCGCTCTTTATTTTGATACTACATTCGATGTATTTTGAAAGCATAATTTTTTATTCGACTGCGAACGAAGGAGGGTTATGTTTTTCTAGTGTATGTATGTATGTATATTTCTTTGGCACGCCCTAGAGCCTAAACGGCTTGTATCTTTATGTGAGTGGTATCAATAGATTCGTTTTACCCGTGAGAGTGACACTGGGTACATAAAAAAAAAAAACAAAAATGAGAATTTTGGCGGCAAAACGTATAATAAAATAATAACAATACCACCCCTGTATTAAATACTGTCCCACTGCTGGGCATGGGCCTCCTCTATTACTGAGAGGGTTTAGGCCTTAGTCCACCACGCTGGCCTAGTGCGGGTTAGTAGACTTTACATACCTTCGAAATTCTTATAAAGAACTTGCTTTTTTGTTGGTTAATTTTAGAATGGTGTAAACAATAGATCATAGGTATACGATTGCAGCATTCGCGAGTCATCTACTGTTAGTTATTGAAGAGTTCCATTGTGTATCTCCGAAGATCTTCATCAGATCTTCATAAATTATATACTAAAACCTTCCTTGAGTAAATATACATTTGAATATCGAAAACCACGTCCAAATCGGATCAGTAGTTTTTGAGAAACTCGCCGTCATACAAATTTACATACATACATACAAACATACATACATACATACGGATCGTATACAGAACCTCCTTGTTGAAGTCGGTTAAAAACAAAAGACCCGACGGCGTTAATATCTGCCATCTTTATTAAATTCATTGCACGCTCACTTCTCATAATTTGGTTGGTGATGTAGGTAGAGTTACAAAATCTCGGAGTGAGCAGATGCCTCCGACGGCGTTTGTGAACACTGTCAACTAAGATTATTCAAAACCATAATAAAATATTCAAATTAAATCTTGTTTCTATCTTTTCAGTTCTGCAATGAATGGCAGATATTGGTGCAGTCGGGTTTTTTGTTTTTGTTCCAAATTTTTTTTATTTCCCACTTTTTAGTTTTTTTTTATAGACTACCTATGTGCCAAATTTCAGCCAAACCCGTTAAGCCGTTTTAACGCGAAAATGTAACAATCTGACACAAACTTAGCATTTATACCATTAATATGAAGTGTGATGTGATTTATTAGCATTTCGTATTCCAAACTACGACAAAACATATTAGTTGTATATGTAGTCGTAATCACCGTAAAAATCATTTAGTTTGATACCACACTCGATGTTTTTTGAAAACATTACTTTTTTTAGATTAGGTAGGTACTTTTTGCCGCCAAAAATCCTCAATTTTGATTTTGTTAAATGTTGATGTACCCAGTGTCACTCTCACGGCCAAGATGAATCTATTGACACCACTCACATAAAAATACAACAAGCCGCTTAGGCTCTAGGCCGTGCAAAAGAAATATACATACCTACATACATACACTCGAAAAACATAACCCTTCTTCTTTCGCAGTCGGGTAAAAATTAAATAAAAATTGACTGACTCATTTAATAAAAGTCATGTTTTTCTATGGCTCTCCTTTATCCTAGGGTAGCTAGGTATTAAGTAAGTAACTCTTTTTACTTTGCACCCGTCGCGTCGGTATAAACTCCGCATTTGTTTAATGGCAGAGTAGTGTGAGACTGTAGCTCCTAGTTTTGCCTCACCATACGAACTTAATTCGTTCTAATTATAATTTGGTGCACTGATGTGCACCACAACCACTCATGTTATGTACAAATCAATATGCCCCCTTTGCGAAGTGTTACAAGGACACGCGGTGGCGACCGGCGCGGGTCGCATGTCCACCGTGCCCTACATACGGCACGGCGCCGCCCGCCGCTGAGCCGGCCACTACATCAACTCTACCTATTGATTTATGATTAAGAGAAATTTATATACATATTGGAGAAAAAAAAGCACGCACCCCGCCCGGAGTCTCTTACCTACTGGGGACCTCAAACGATAGCGACTCACTGCGCCGCGTGTCCACTCGGGCGTTTATCGCCTAACGCGCGGTATGATTATGAACCTGGCAGAATATTGTGATCGTGTCATGTGCAGTACGCTGGCGGCTTGCACATCGCACGAGGCTTGTTCCAACTTGCTCGCGCGTGCAAAACTAGTAACAGCTGCAGTATCTCCGGGACCCGATGCCCGCGCACCGTGACGAGTCCACAATCATCACACAACATACATTACCCACGGTCGAAACACTTGCATACCCTTGCACGAGCACAGTATATAAACACTAACCAGTTGACGCGGCTTTGCCCGCTTCAAATTGTCTGCTTCATTAAGCGATCCAACTCACGTGACCGCGACCGACTGACATGAGCCACGCCGTGATAGGACGCGACTCATGCTGCACCGATGACGTGCCTGCCTCTGCCGCTCGCACGCGCACATGTGAATTAAGTGGCTTTGTTTTCATAACGTTCAGTTCAAATCAAGAGAAAAATAATCGATATTGTTTATTGAAGTTTACTGATATCGAAAAAATTTAAAGTTATTGGCTTCGATGGTAGAAATGTTTCGGAGCGTATGTGGCTGCAGTAGACTGCGCTTGATGGAGTCGTGTACCGTATCTACTATGTAGTGTTGCGAGCTGAGAGAGTCCGTCACTCCGGCTTACAGTGCATCCGAGTATTGTGTACTAACTACAAGTCATAACTAAACACATAATGTATTAGAGAGGTTAGTGCCGGATTAAGACAACTTGATGCCCTAAGCAATTCACGCCTGTCGGGCCCCCCTACCATAAGTAAACTAACATCAGTCTTCAATCGTGCGGATTTTCAAACAGCTTTACTTTTATGTGCTGGTATTTTTTTTGGGGTGTTTCTGGTGCCCCCCAAGACGTGATGCCCTAAGCAATTGCTTAATTTGCTTATGGGCTAATTCGGCACTGAGAGAGGTAAGTACCTAGGTACAGAAAAAGCGAGCAGCGGGTGCCTCAGTCAATGCAGTAATTCCGTCCCATCTGCGCACTACTTTCGTTTTTCAAATAATAATGTGGGTGACTGTATTAAGTTCAAACACTTTCGTTTTAATAACACACGTTTATTCTTGTTCAATATTCACAATATTTCCGTATTACAATAATTTCCACGATTTTCCAGACGATACTTCTTGTTCAAAACTCCGCACGATACTACTTGCTCAAATCTCCGCACGATACTACAACTAGTTCTTTTTTTTTTTTTGTCCCTGACTAAACTCTTGTTAGCCTGACGAGGGTCGGCTTATACAAGAACACCGGTCTTGTGGGTGAGCGCAGAAGGCGCTCGCAACCCTTAAATTTAAGCGACCACGCTGAGGGCGACCCACTAATGGGTCACGACCTCGGCTCAGGGCGGCCATTGAGAGGATAAGACATCAGCGTTTGGGGAAATATGGTTTAAACCTAATCCTATTAATGCGTGCGTAGTAGTCTTCGGCACGCGGGCCGGAACTGCTAAGAGAGGGCAGGGGGTTGGGGAACGCGACGAGGTCCTCGACGGCGAGGACGGTACAGCGGTCTTGTGGAGTGTAGGAGCTTTAGATGCTCGGCCTTTTCGCGTAACAACTAGTTTTGCCTCGGGCACGGTTTATGAGCCGTGCTAGTCTCGCACCTCCGAACGGGCGAGCTTCCTACGCGGTGCGCGCTGATTGGTTCTCGCAGCTGATCGCGCTGATTGGTTTTGAATCCAATAAGTAGTTTTAGCGTATATTCAACACTAACCGGTCACGTTCTTTCGGGCATACGGGAACACGAGTGGCGGGCGCGGTACCGCTGTGGTGCTGCTGCGGTGCGGCCGCGGTGCCACTCAGTTAGTACACAATATTTGAGTGGCAGTAGAGTGGCAGTGTGAGGCGTGTGTCACGTGTGGCGCGTGGGTCGCGTGTGTCACGTGTGCCGAGTGTACAGTGAGCGGTGTGTGTAGCTCGCACCATCTACTGCTACGAGTGTGACAGCTGGACGGACGCGCGATGCAAGGACCCCTTCAACTACACGGCGCTGCCGCGCGACCAGCCGCCGCTGCAGACCTGCCACGGCTGCTGCGTCAAGATGGTGCGCTACTCTAAGAGCCGTGAGTCTTGCTAGTCCTTAGCCTCATCAATCACCACTCACAACATACTAACGCATTTTACATATTTCCGTATTCTAAAAAACACATTTTTTGTAGGTGGTACCTACACCTCTGATCCTCTAATCCCGGAAATGTGATGAAGTTCTTGATATTGTTATTAAATAAAATTACACGTCACTCATCAATACATACGCATTTGAGTTCTGCTCAACCGCAAAAAATATGTAAAGATGACACACACGCCTTTTATCCCCGAAGCGGTAGGCAGAGGCGCAAATAATACACACAATTTTTGCCGTGCATATTCCGTCCCATGATGTGGTAGGGGGTGAACCTATGGCCATATTCGGCACAAATTTTAGACTTCGGGCTGATACTAAATAGAAAAATCCAATATCACTTTGCCCGACCCGGGGATCGAACCTGAATTGCAGTCGTACTGTAATACACCTACGCCACCGAGGCAGTAAAGATGTGTTGTTTTACATATACATATACATATACACTCACGCCTGTTATCCCCGAAGGGGTAGGCAGAGGCGCAACTAGTGCACCCACTTTTCGCCGACATTCCGTCCCATGATGCGATAGGGGGCGAGCCTATCGCCATATCGGGCACAAATTCCAGACTCCGGACTGATACTGTATAGAAAAACTCAATATCACTTTGCCCGACCCGGGGATCGAACCCGTGACCTCAGCTTTGTGTTGTTTTATAACACATTTTGGTGATGATGTAATATATGTGTAAGTGGTTCTGTTGTGGCGTTGCAGCGTACGAGGTGGTGCGGCGCACGTGCACGTCGCAGCTGCAGATCAACCTGTTCATGGTGGACCACGTGTGCATGATGGAAAGTACTGGCACGGGCCACATGTGCTTCTGCGAGGAGGACATGTGTAACGGCGCGGCGGCGCTGGGTGGCGCGGGCGCCGCGGCGGGCGCGCTGCTCGCCGCGCTGCTCGCCGCTGCATGCGCATGCATGAGGTGAAGCACGCACCGCACTCACCGCGCCGCGACTGCAGACACCGCCCCACGCGACTCCCACTATTACTAAAACTTACTTTATGGACAGCTTGTGTCGGTACCGTGCACCCTTGGAAAGAATCGAGAAGACTTAGTTTCGTTCTTTAGAGGTACATCGCCGGTAACAGGCATCACGTGTGTTGTTACCAGTGTTGTACCATACAGTGACGGCCAGTCGTAGCACGTCGCTAGTGGGGGGCGCGTGGTCGATAAGTCGATCGGCTCAGTGTACTAACCTTAGTTTTTATTCTTCGTCCAACGTAGCGGTAGTTTTTCTCTAAGTGCTTAGTTTTCACAAACGCCGGCTTTGGACTCGAACTCATTAACACTTCAACTGGAATATTACCGTTATACTGATCGGAGATAGCGCAGACGGTGACTAGTGTCGCCCGTCCGCGCCGTACCGCCCGAATGCTCGTGGGGTTTGTAAAGGACACGCTCACGTCGCGCGGACGCAAGTCTCGTGCGACTGAAACATTGCCTAACGACTCAGACACGAATTCAATGTTGTTCTTTTATATTAAATAAGGGTTGTGATTTGATAGAACAACAAATTTTGTGCAGTATAAATGTGTCCGTCTTAAAATCAATTTGAAATAAGATTCAATCGTAGGTTACATACATGAAGGTAGAAGAAAAGATTTTAGTGGCATCAAGTTGAGCGTCACCGTCTGCACTGTCGAGTTCATATGTCACCTGAGAACCGGCACGTGACATCTTTATTAATATCTTGTAATGTTAACATGTTCCCAGTCTGAGCACAACTACAGCTGACGCAGCGTCAGACTGTTCTTACTGCCGGACAAAGTTTTAACAAATAGCCACTAAGAATTCCACGACGATTTTCGCAAGCAATGAGAGGCGGGTAGAGATCTAACGTACTATAATAACTGACAAATCGCACCGGCGCCGCGGCGCACCGCGCAGTGTGACGGTGTTCGTGCAGAGTGGATCGAACCGATGCACATGCACAACTGGAAAAATGTTAACCACTAGGGAATGTTATTCGCTTAGACAAAGAAAAGCTTCAATAATGTTTAAACTAAGCACGTGTCATCAAACAGTTTATCATTTAAGTGATGTGTCGTGTCGAGCAACATCACTGGTGACGCCGCGTGTCCCGGTGTGTCTCGGCAGCAGGGAACGTGGTGGCGCTGCGGTGTCTGTCATGTTCGCACAACACGTCACTCTTCGTTACTAAGTAACATCATAAGTTTGAAATAGCATGTAAATAACGCTCAGTTTTAGTGATGCGACTAGACCTATAATAAACATTTATCGAAGGGATATCACTTTGGAATGGTTCACATTTTGACCAAGTCGATAGTTGCACTTTACTAGACATGGGGCACTTTAGATAGCCGTATGGAGCTGCAGCGCGTGCGACACGTGCAGCGCCGCCGCGCCGAGGGCCGACGGTTGTGCTTGGCGGCAGGTCTCCGTGGGCAAACTCGATTAGGCTGCATTATTGTGGGAAAAATGTCCTGAGACCTCTTTATGGTCGTTACAGAAAAAAACTTTCTGTTAAAACATAATATTTACTAACATAAAGTCCGCTCGTAGAAGGAAGCGTGCTGCGTGTAACGTACGTGCAGCGTGCAGCGTGCCCCTTGGCGTGCCCCGAGGGACGGTCAGCGAGCCTCCCCTGATAGAATGTACAAGAGTTCCTATAGTTAGCAAACACGACCTGGCTTGCGTTCTCTTTCTCTTTCTCTCTCTACTTCCTTTCCATAGTAATCCTCTAGGAGGTGAAATTATAACGAGTGAAAATAGTTTAACAATGCTAGCGTGTAGTGCGATACAAAGTAATGGATTATGTTAGAATGTAATATAGAATATATAATTTAATGAAATAAACACCAAATAAGTATAATTGTTAAGTTTAACGCTTAGAGTTTGATATGGAAGTTGCGTTCAGGTTTGTTTTATATAGTATACAGAGAATAGGCGTGTGAGTTAGCTCAGCTGTACGCGACGGACAACGCCGTGACGACGTGGCCGGGATGAATGTTAGTATATACAGGGTCATTTTGACATTGCGTTACTAAATGAATCCACATACTTATTTCGTTGAAAATAACACTTTCCATTCGGTTATTTTAACTATAAATGTAAAATAAAAAAGTATAAGTTTCGAATAAAATAAATATCAATAAAAAGTAACTTTAAGTTTACACGCCCTAATGCCACAACTACTACTCTAAGAGGAATCGTCGCTACGGCAACATCACACTTTCAGGCAGAAAAATACTCACGCACACGCCATATTCGCACTAAACTAAAAAATGATAAAAAAATCAGGAAAGTAAAATTGAGATTTTTGGTGAAAATATTCGTTTCTCATGAATGATTTTTGGCATAAAGTTAGCAGTGGTAAAGACGGTGGTTTCATTTATTAACACAATGTCAAAATGAACCTGTATATATGAAGCAATAGACTACAGAGGATATATTTACAGTAACAATTTATGAGACGCAGAGGGCGGGCCCGGAGGATGCTCCGCGCGCTGTACTCCACCGTATTATGTCACCTGATCGACTGTTAATTACATTTGATATTACCGTATCCGCAGTATAACAAACTCTAGCTGTGTCCTTTCGACAGTTATTTACAATACTTACTATTTGTTGTTTCGTTGATAGGTACAAGAAATCTAGGATAGTAACAAATTTGATATTTTTTAAATATTTTTAATATCTGTCCGGGAAAATTAAAATGTAATTATATTGGTGAGTCATGCGACGTAGTTCTAAAAAAGTTTGAAGTATGAAGCTGTGGTCCAGTTGACGCCAAGCTTGGCAGTGCGTCAAAGTATGGTGTCGCAGGCGCGGAGACACCCGGAGACTGCGAGCCGCGGGAGATCATTGCTCATCGCATGCTCCCATCCGTAGCGTAGGACGAGCATGCACCACTAGCGGTACCCAGTACTACCAACACCCGACATCCGACATCCGCCCGCACTCTGAGCTAGCTGTCGCGCGCGCCGGCTCGCGGGGCCGATGCGGCCACGGTGAGCTGTTTAGTGTCTACTGTAGCACTTGTATATTCTTATTATATCTGTGTTCGAACCACAGGACCTCTTCAGATCTATCTATCTTGCCACAAACGACAGCTAACTCAGAGACGATATTATGATAGAGTTTTATTATATTATAATGCTGTTCATAAGACTTAACTAATAACGTTTTACCTTGATCGCTTTAATTTAATATCTAATTAGAATTAAGAATGGCCTGTAGTGTCCAATTGTACATAAGTATGATGTCACGTCCATGCGACGCGACGCTTAAAACACAAAATATGTGCCACACATGACCCAGCACATTACGTACCTACAGTGGTAATCTATCGACCAATAAGCATTCGGAAGTGATGACAGATGTTAAGCCGTGTCTGCCGTGACGCAGTGCATGTACAATTGGGCACGCGATTAAACATTAAAGTTTCTTCTTTCTCCACGTTTCTAATCTCTCGCATATCACGCATTATAGAAGGATCTACTCGTAGCCGCTCAGTTAACGAACTTATAGTCAATTAGTAATTATTGACGCGTGCGTCGCGTCGCACAAGTGTGTCACGCGAGTCGAGCGAGTCGAGTGGAACTAGCGGCTCGCGCGCCGTTGCGCCGCACGCGTCACAGCTTCGATGACTTGTGTTATGTGCATCTGAGCACGGCGCTGCGCCGAGCCGACGCTGAACATGTAGTATCCGATGCCTCCAACAGCTGTAGCGTGTTCGCTGCTCAGTGTAGTGCCGCGGGTGCTCTCAGTGTCGGCTGGCGCCGCCGTGTTTCGGGCTCGAGTTAAGACAAACCTTTTGAAACGCATGTAATAACTGATTCCTTTGGATGGGATAGCCTTACTGCAGTGTTGTCGGCAGTACTTTGTAAACTGATATTTTATAGTAGACTCGGATTTTCCTATGTTATTATTTTGTATTGTTGTGGCCGGATCAGTAAGACTGTCGCATACAAACATAGATATGCACTTTTTTTTTCAAAATTTCACTAAAAAGCTGATGGGCTTTGCGAATTTAACTAATTGGCCTCCATTGAAGTCGTATATATTATGGTAACGAGTCCGAGTGTCAAGCACACAACAGCCGAAACGAACAACAGTAGGGCACGAGCGAATTCGCGCCTCTTCGTGTCGTGTGCTCGCTCGCTCGCTCGCCGGTGGAAACATACTGTGGCCCGTTTGACAAATTTTCCTCATTTTACTCGTTGGTGACGCCAGCAGTTGTTGTAAAATTTTTTGTCATTGATCTATCATTGAACCGAGTGAAGGTGAAGTGTCAACGGCAGAAAGTTCGGCTCGAATGTTTAGCAACTGTGTTAATATAACTACGTACCTATAAGATATATAATGAATACATGTACCTGTTATGTAAATGTTCAATATATATACATAATAATATTATGAGTTACACGACGGCAGGAGGCGGACGCAGCGGTTCCGATGTTCACGGTACTGTTGCTACTACATAAGACAACCTTCCACTAGTTCGCACAAGCTTTGTTTCCTACTCAGGTGTCCAACTGAGTTCATGTATGTAGTTTATAATATAATGGTTCATTGATTCGTACAACTGTCGTGTTGACGCGAACAATGTCAGTAATTTTCACAAGGTAAATGATATTGAGAACATACGAAACACTAGATGCGCGTGGCCGCGCGATGTCTGCCCTCACGCGGCCACGGTGCGGCAGGCTCAGCCACTCGGTGCATGCGGCGGTCTGCGCGGCGCAGTATCAACGTGGCGCCTCGGAACCGCTGCATTGCTCTGCTTATATTACAGAGTTTTCATGTTATTATATGAAATATATATTATTGATATAGCACACATCGGCAGGCCTCGTATGAGACCAATGTTAACACTGGCGGATTGCGGCGACACAACACATGTACCTACAATGTGCACTATAATATCACCCACCTGCGTCTTGCGTAGCACAACGACACTTCATCCTAAATAAATGTGATAGTAACTATTAACTAATGACTGTTACAGACCAATCGCTATAATAATTGATAACTGACAGGTGTGGTGTTCACATTGTAGCATAGTGACTCGTGTGATATCCCTCCGCCTCGGTCCGCCTGTGGAGAGTCAGAGACCGGTGGTGCTCCAGCACCCGTGAACTAGACAGGACAATAAAGATGAGGCAGTATTATTGTTCTTGACTAAATGTGTTTAGCTTCAAATAAAGTGGACACCGTTTATTTTTGTCAAACAAAGTGCCATAATTATAGAGATATTGTTATAATTTATGTGTTTTACTCTGATTACCCCATTGACGACCCCTTGCGGATGAAGCCTTGGGCGCGGCGTCGAGGCATTTGCGCCTGGCAACCACGTGCGTATTCCGCCGTATCACGGGGACTAACAGTTACAACACTTAGCCACAACAAATGGGCAAAATAATAATATTCTATTTTTTTTTTGTTTTCGCGGAGAAAGTGCGTTACCCCTACCGCCCGCCCGTGACCCCCGGTGGCCCCTATTAGTCGCCTTTTACGACAGGCAGGGGATACCGTGGTGGAATTCTCCAAACGCCCCCAATCCACAGGGCGGGAGACGCCGGTCAGTCGTCCACCCGGCGCCTCCTTCGTCTTCTCTGGCGGCGGGAGGGATCTTCGCGCTCCCGATCCCTCTCGGCACTCTCCTTCTGCGAGAGGACCACCTCGCAGAAGTGGGCCACCGCACGCCAGGCCTCCCGACTGCCGACCATGGAAGCGACCACGGCCGGCAGCGAGAGGTCTCCTCCGACGACTGCTCTGAGAGCGCTGCGCTCCTCGTCCCAGGCTGGGCAAAACTCCAGTGTGTGCTGGGCCGTATCCAGCGGGCAGTTGTCACAATGGTGACACACGGCCGACACCTCCGTGCCAACAATTCGACACAGATACTCACCGAAGCAACCATGTCCGGTGAGCATCTGTGTCAATCGAAATGTAGCTGGGCCGTGGCGCCTGTCTAGCCACTCGGCAAAGACCGGGCGCACTGCCGCTACGACCCTCAGCCCCGCTGACGGGGCCTCCAGCCTGAGACGCCACTCCTCCACGGCGGCTCGCCGTAAGGAGGCCCTCATGGCCTCCACCTCCTTCTGGGTCGGACGCTGCCCGCGACTGAACGCCTCCTCCCGCCAATGAAAAGCATCGGACAGGGACCGGGCGTCCAGATCCCAGGGCAGGAATCCGGCCAACATGCAAGCCGCCTCGTACGAGACCGTGCGGTATGCCCTGATCGCTCGCTGCGCCACTACATGCTGAGGATTGCGCAAGAGCGCGACGCAGCGGTCGCTCAGGGAATCAGCCCAAACGGGACTGCCATACAGGGCCATGGACCGCACGACTCCGTGGTATAACCTTCGGCAAGGGATGCCAGGACCTTCGAGGTTGGGCAGCAGGCTAGAAAGAGCGCCCGCTGCCCGGGACAGTTTTGTCCGCATCTTTTCAAAGTGGGTGCGAAATTCCCATCGGCTATTCAAGATCAACCCCAAATATTTCATGTTCTTGCCGATGGGAATGCGCACCCCCTCCACGACGATGTGGGCACCGGCCGGTGGCCCTTTCCGAGGCCTGTGAAAACAAATGGCCTCGGTCTTATCAAGGGCCACCTTCAAACCTAATCGTTGAATACGATTTACAACTTGGCCGGTGCCCGCCGCCGCCAATATTGCGGCATCCTGGAAAGTCCCAGATGTCGCCGTGACCAGCGTGTCGTCCGCGTAACAAGTCACGTCGACTCCCCGGAGATTGGCACCACGGAGCACCCAGTCGTACCCGATGTTCCACAGGAGAGGGCCCAAAACCGAGCCCTGTGGAACACCGCACGACATCGCTCTTCGGTGCCACCCATCGGCGCCCGGATACACCACGTCCCTGTCAGAGAGGTACGCGTGCACCAGACACCGGAGATAGGGCGGCACCACGTGGTACTGCAGTGCTTCGTGGATGCAGGGCCAGGGCAGCGAATTAAACGCATTCGAAATATCAAGTGATACTGCTATCACTACCTCGCCTCTGGCCACTGCATCCTCCGCCTGTGCCTTCACCCGCAGAATCGCGTGGACGGTGGAACGTCCCCTCCTGAATCCAAATTGTACGTCGGCCAAATTCGGACCGACCCTATCGAGGTGCTCGACGAGGCGAGCATGCACTATACGCTCAAAGAGTTTGGCAACCTCGTCGAGCAGCACGATGGGCCGGTAGGCCGACGGTGACTCTACGGGTCTTCCTTCGTTCTTCAGCAGGACGAGCTTCCCGGTTTTCCAACGCGCCGGGAAGACGCACTGCTCCAAACAGGCGGAGAACAAACTGCGGAGCCTCGGACACAAGTGCTCGAAAGCTAGCACCCAGGCCCTCCCGGGGATGCCATCGAGCCCAGGGGCCGTGTTCTTGCTCCGCAGCCGAAGCACTGCCGCTCGCATTTCAGCGGGCGAAACCTCCGGGATTTCCCTTGCCGAAGTCTCGTACGACGACGACGCCACTTCCGGTGGCGCCATCGGTGGAGGAGTGGTCTCCACGGTGGCCGGAAACAAGGTCACGACTACGTTGGCCAGCAAGTCTGGCCGGAGACTGCGACAGCGGGGGCGCCGCTGGACGAAGCTTGTTCATCACCAAGCGATAGGGGCGCCCCCACGGGTCACCGTCGAGAGTCTCCAGAAACTCCTTCCTAGCCGCGACCTTGGCCCTGTGAACGGCCACCCGCAGCGCTCTCTTCGCCTCCTTATAGAGGCCGTAGAGCTGCCGCTCCTGGTCTGCGTGATCGTCCGACCTCAATCAGCGACGGCGATGCCTGGCGAATCGACGGCGCGCAGCCACGCAAGACGCGCGCAACTGCGCTAACTCCGCCGACCACCAGTACACCTGCCGCCGCAGCGAACGGCGGAGGGCTCGGGGCATGGCGACGTCGTAAACGTCCGACATTGCCACCCCGAACCACTCCGCCTCCTGCTCAACCCGTACCGGCCCGTCCGGCACGGGGAGCCACGACACGACCAGAGCGGCCAACACTAGGGCCTCTTTATTGAGGCGACGTGTGACCCACCGCGGGCCGTCCTGATTAGGGGCACTCGGTCCACCACTGGGCTGGATACTCGGGGACGCGGAGACGTCGAACCTGATGTAGCGATGGTCCGATAACGTCTCCACGCCCACGGGGACTCTCCAGCCCCGGACACGACGTGCGACGGCGGGACTCGCAAACGACAAATCAACAATAGACCCGCCGTTGTGCCGCACGCACGTGTCCACCGACCCCCTATTCAGGACGACCAGGCCGACAGAGATCGCCCAGTCCTCCAGGACCTCACCGCGAACGTCGGTCGCCGGCGAACCCCACACCATGGATTTGGCGTTGAAGTCGCCGGCGACGATCGCCGGGTAAGGTTGGCCTTGCTCCACCAGGGCCCCCAGTCGAACGAGAAAAGCCTCGAACTCGTAGAGGGGTCTGTTGGGAGAGAAATAAACTCCTACAACCCATACGTCTCCCAACAGAGCCGCGACGCGTCCCTGGCCCTTCGCTACTTTTTCGAAGGGCGGGGAGCCAGCGGCACCCTGGGTGATGATGGCCACCGAACCGTCGAGGTCCCCGGCCTAGTTATCCCTGGGCGGGACGAAATATGGCTCGGCGACCACGGCCACTTGCACCGACCACTGCGCCAGGCTTTGGGACAACAGGTCCTGGGCCCGGGCGCAATGGTTGATGTTCGCCTGGAGGATCTTCAGGTCCATTACTGGGCGATCACTTCAACTCCTTCCATCTCTTGCGGTGACTGAGGCTGGGTTGAGGCCACAGCCTCAGTAGCTTGTCCACGCGGGGGGCGACGCCGGTTGCGGCGGGAGGAGACGGGACACGTCTTCCCCCCCAGCCGGTGCCCAGCGGGCTTGCCAGAAGCCGCGCAAACCACGCAGTTCGGCGCGGCGTTACACTCACGGGCTTTGTGGCCCGCCTGACCGCAGCGGTAGCATAACGCACTGCGGTCCACTGCGCAGTCACAGCGCTCCCGGACGTGTCCGGACTCCAGGCACCGGAAGCACCGCAGGGATCGCGACTCCAGCACAGTTATTCGAGCCGCGACCCAGCCGATTAATACTCAGCCCGCCCCCCGCACTTTTTGGGCTGCCTTTATTGGCATCCGCACCCGTACCGAGCCCACACCTGAACGGTCGGGACGGATTTCTCCAACCTTTATGGCCTCTATGGCGCACTCACCGGCTTTAGAGAGGGCCGCTGCGACTGATTCAGGAGTGGCTGTATAATCCAGCTCCGTCAGTCGCAGTTCCGCGGTTTTTGTGGGCCGGGATACACGGACGTCCTCCGACCCACTGAAACACTCCCTCAGCCTATCGGCGAGGGAGTCGGCCCTCTCGTCAGAATTGGACCCGGGCACCTCATACATAGGGGCACCCGTGGCCGCAAACTTTGGCCTAAGCCTTGTAATCTCAAGGCCGGTGAGGTCCACTTTGCCCTGCGCCTCTGTCAGGACTTTTTTGTATGTGAGCCCTTTCGCCACAGCCGCCGGCGTCAAAGAAATTATGACGGCCGCAGAACGTGGTGGGCGGAGTTTGGGCTCGGCCCGACGTGGTGGCGGCTGTGAGCTTGCCGCCGGCGTGGTCCCAGACCTGGGCTTCTTTTTCTTTCCCACCACGACCGTCCATTCCCTGTCCATGGACACAGGTGCCGGCGGCAATGGGCGGGGCTCTGGTGCAACTTGCGCTGCGGATGCGGGTACATTCTTTTTGCCCTTTGGAGGCTTTGCGGCAGTTTTTTTCGAGGCCTTCTTGGCTGGTGCAGCAGCGACAGTCGCCGGCACCGAAGATGGACCTGCGATGAAAGAAAGAAGAAAGAATGAAAAAAAAATTATTGGCTACTAGTTGGGTGGTAGATGGTAAATATAATGAATACAATTTAATAATAATATTTTTAGGCTAAGTATTCCGATAATCAGTGTGGATGGTATATGTCCCACCGCAACAGTGTCAATAGGATCTAGATCAGCATATGCCAAACAACAATGTTTGGCGCTGATTTTCATCTAGACCCTAGAGCAACGTCAACCAAACACCAATAAACAGAAGTGCGTTCGTGCGCACCTGCCATTGCGAGTGTGTGTGTGTGTGTGTACGTGTAAGCGAGTGCATGTGTGTCGACTATAAATTATTAAGAAAAGGTAAAAGCTGGATCTGAAGCTAGAAATATTAAATGTATACAAGGTTATTTAATGACCTTGAGCAGTCTGCAAGATATTTGGCAATAGGTGTCGAAGTTAGGATTTAAATATCTTAACTTAAGAAGCCTGAACCAAGATGCCCTAGAAAATTTGTTCGGGGTTGTACGGCAGCATAGCCCAACAAACAATCATCCAACTTGTTCTGGGTTTGTGGCTGCTTTAAAAACGTCTATAGTTACGGGCCTCACAGCTTCACATAGCCGAGCTTCCAACTGTGAAAAAGACAATCAGAAGCTTCTTACTGATTGATTTTCGCAACCTCTTATTTGGATTAGAGGATATGATAGTAAACGTAAAAGCGCAATTATCCAACACCGGGACCACAAATGCGCATATAGATGACCTTCTAGAGAATCTATCACAACCTCAATATCCTGTTTTACATATTCCTGAAGAAATGGAGCATCAAGATATGGAAACTGATCTCACAAAAATAGAACACCAAGCTACTGTTTACGTAAGTGGCTATATTGCCTATACATTGAGGAAACACGAATGCGATGACTGCCAAAATTTAATTACAGCCAGTGACGTACAAACTGGAGATGCTTTGTATAATTACATACAACTTCGTGAATGGTGGGCATATAAGAAATCATTAACATATCCGTCACTGGCTTTATGTCGCAATGTTGAAAAAACGCTCAGTATTTTTGAAACCCAAATTATACCAAACCTGCACGAAAAAAATATTTGCAACCTAAGTGTCACATTATTCTCTGCAAATTGCGACAACAGTTGGTTGACATGCACACATCACCATGAATTTCTTTTAAGAGAAATTTTCAATCGTTTAGCACGACTACTTTTACGGCGTCAGTGTTACAGAATTAATCAAAATTATAGACGACAAGAAGAGGCTTTATCTGACGCCAAAAAGAAAAAAGAACATGGATCTGCTGTATCCGATATATAGGATAATTACTGAGTTAAGGTGATCATTGATGATGTTATTGTCTTTATAAAGTTTAAATATTATTTAAACTAATAGTCACTAAATTCACAGTGTGTAATTTGCAGGTGCAGTATTCTCGGCTCTAATGCGTCTAATGTCTTCGTACTCTAACCGGTGGTACAGTACGGTAGTCATCAGTTCAGGCGGCTTTATCGTGTTGCCGTCCGAGTGGGCGCTTTAATCTTCTATTCATGTGATTAAGGTACGGATTCCTACTAATATTATAAAAGCGAAAGTTTGTCAGAACACACGGATGTATGGATGTTTGTTCCTCTTTCACACAAAAACTACTAAACGGATTTCCATGAAATTTGGCACACGGGTAGATAATGTCCTGGATTAACACATGGGCTACTTTTTATCCCAGGAAAACATAAAACGGGACTTTTATCCCAGAAAAACTCATCCCGTTATGGCGATAGGCTCACCCTCGTATCACATCATGGGACGGAACAACGGAGAAAAGTGGGTGCACTAGTTGCGCCTCTGCTTACCCTTTCGGGGATAACAGGCGTGAGTGTGTTGGTGTGTGTGTGATAATTAGTATGTCACTTAATTCAGGGTGTATAATTTGCAGGTGCAGCATTCTCGGCTCTTATGCGTGTAATGTCTACGTACTCCAACCAGTGGTCGAGTACGGGAGTCATTAGTTCGGGTGGCTTTATCGTGTTGCCGTCCGACTGGGCGCTTTAATCTCCTATTCATGTGATTAAGGTACGGAATCCTACTAATATTATAAAAGCGAAAGTTCGTAAGAACATATGGATGTATGGATGTTTGTTCCTCTTTCACACCAAAACTGCTTAATGGATTTCCATGGAATTTGGCACACGGGTAGATCATGTCCTAGATTTACACATAGGCTACTTTTTATGCCGGGAAACTATAAAACAGGACTTTTATCCCGGAAAAACTAATTCACGCGGGCGGAGCTGCGGACAAAAGCGAGTGTAGTAATATTATTTGACTGTATATAATGCTTGATGATAAATATTATGTCACTAATTTCACGGTGTGTAATTTGCAGGTGCAGTATTCTCGGCTCTTATGCGTGTAATGTCTACGTACTCCAACCAGTGGTCGAGTACGGGAGTCATTAGTTCGGGTGGCTTTATCCTATTGCCGTCCGAGTGGGCGCTTAAATCTCCTGTTCGTGTGATTAAGGTACAGAATATAGTAATATTATTTACGGATTATAATGCTTGATGATAATTATTAATTACTAGGTATTGCTCGCGGCTTCGTCCGCGTGAAAAGCCTTTCCCGCTACAAAAGTACCTAAAACAGTACGAGTCCAGCGCTATCTACTTGAAGACTCAGATAAAAATATCCATTATTTCCCATGGAAGCAAATTACCAAGATAAAAAGTAGCCCATGTGTTTATCCAGGATCTACCAGTGTGTCAAATTTCATCCAAATCGTTTAGCGGTTTCTGCATTTACTGCTAATAAACATGCAATTGTGCAAAACTTAAAAAAAAATTCTCATTTATAATTATATTATGATAAAATTATGCCACTGAGTTTACGGTGTGACTTTCAGATGCAACATTAGCTGCACATGCAGTATTATGTGGGGTCTCCTGTTCATGTGATTAAGGTAAAGAATATAGTAATATTATTTACGGATTATAATGCTTGATGATAATTAGTATGTCACTAAATTCACGGTGTGTAATTTGTAGGTGCAGTATTCTCGGCTCTTATGCGTGTAATGTCTACGTAATGCAATTGGCGGTCAGCGGTGCAACTAGGTGCGCCTTCGTGCAGTACGGGAGTCATTAGTTCGGGCGGCTTTATCCTATTGCCGTCCGAGTGGGCGCTTAAATCTCCTGTTCATGTGATTAAGGTACAGAATATAGTAATATTATTTACGGATTATAATGCTTGATGATAATTATTAATTACTAGGTATTGCTCGCGGCTTCGTCCGCGTGAAAAGCCTTTCCCGCTACAAAAGTACCTAAAACAGTACGTGTCCAGCGCTATCTACTTGATGAATCAGATAAAAATATCCATTATTTACTATGGAAGCAAATTACCAAGATAAAAAGTAGCCCATGTGTTTATCCAGGATCTACCAGTGTGTCAAATTTCATCCAAATCGTTTAGCGGTTTCTGCATTTACTGCTAATAAACATGCAATTGTGCAAAACTTAAAAAAAAATTCTCATTTATAATTATATTATGATAAAATTATGCCACTGAGTTTACGGTGTGACTTTCAGATGCAACATTAGCTGCACATGCAGTATTATGTGGGGTCTCCTGTTCATGTGATTAAGGTAAAGAATATAGTAATATTATTTACGGATTATAATGCTTGATGATAATTAGTATGTCACTAAATTCACGGTGTGTAATTTGTAGGTGCAGTATTCTCGGCTCTTATGCGTGTAATGTCTACGTAATGCAATTGGCGGTCAGCGGTGCAACTAGGTGCGCCTTCGTGCAGTACGGGAGTCATTAGTTCGGGCGGCTTTATCCTATTGCCGTCCGAGTGGGCGCTTAAATCTCCTGTTCATGTGATTAAGGTACAGAATATAGTAATATTATTTACGGATTATAATGCTTGATGATAATTATTAATTACTAGGTATTGCTCGCGGCTTCGTCCGCGTGAAAAGCCTTTCCCGCTACAAAAGTACCTAAAACAGTACGTGTCCAGCGCTATCTACTTGATGAATCAGATAAAAATATCCATTATTTACTATGGAAGCAAATTACCAAGATAAAAAGTAGCCCATGTGTTTATCCAGGATCTACCAGTGTGTCAAATTTCATCCAAATCGTTTAGCGGTTTCTGCATTTACTGCTAATAAACATGCAATTGTGCAAAACTTAAAAAAAAATTCTCATTTATAATTATATTATGATAAAATTATGCCACTGAGTTTACGGTGTGACTTTCAGGTGCAACATGAGCAGCTATTCCACATGCAATATTATGTAGGATCTCCATCCTAAAATTGGTGTTCAGCGGTTTAACTTAGTGCGCCTTCGTGCAGTACGGGGGTCATTATTTCGGGCGGCTTTATCCTATTGCCATCCGAGCAGGCGCTTAAATTTCCTATTCATGTGATTAAGGTAAGGAATGTAGTAATATTATTTTAATGATAACAAATGTAATTATTATGTCGCAATTTTCACTGTGTATAATTTTCAGGTGCAGTATTACAGGCTCTTCGTGTCATGTCGCCATCCTACAATCTTGTTCAGCGGCGCTATTAGGTGCGCCTTCTGCAGGACATTCATTCGTTTGGACGGTTGTATAATATTTCCAATTCGTTAGTCCACAGTATGAAATGTATTAAAAATATTGTTAATATGCTAATGTTTGTCTTACATACATCTCGTTAATACTAATCTCGCGGTGTATATTTTTTCCGGTGCGGTATGGCTGCCTTCTATGGGTCAAATATCTTCATATTACTACTGCGAGGGTCAATGGCTCCGCGGGCAAGTCTGCGGTACAGGAGCAGTGATGGCGTGGTAGCAGTGGGATGCTGAGGACGTGTGCAGTCAACAGATCTACCGTCTACAGTTGTGAAGAATATGGCATTCTGCGAATCGCTATATAAGTGCGTGCTACGTGTTGTTATTTAAGTTTTAACATTATTTAATTTGGCGAAATAGATATAATATATATTGAAGGCGATTTCAACATAAACTTCAATTATGTTTGATTGCTACTTTCAACTTTTAACAATAAATGTAGCTTTAAGTATTAGGAGTAAGGAAACTACTCCTTATCGGATAATAGGACCCGGAGATAACTTCATGTATCACACTACAAACCTTATTTGTTAATTTTAAGATAGATTTGGTATTTTCCAGTGGCTAAAAAACCTAAACAGAATGATTTATCCCTGCACCAAACAAGATAATATTTTATTGTCATTATTGTGCTTTCATAAAAAAATAATATGAATATCCTCTTTTTCAGACTAAACAAATAAATTCGTTTGAGAGAAAAAAAGACGTCATTCATGCCTAAAACTATTATATTTATCACAGCCAGAAACTGCTCTACAGAGTCTCTGAACTCTAAGTCCAAAGATTAAACCAAAGTCGTCCAAATAACCTAATAAGCAAGGACTTGCCTGTTATTGCAAATCATGCGTCAAATAATTCACATACCTATCCACTCAGAAAACGGCCCTTCTCAGGGCAACCATTTCACCTTTGTTTCTACTTTTAACCATGCGATACCTAGCTAAATATTGCGTAGTCTATTCGTAACACTAATCTCAATTCTGTATTATGTCAATATGCGGACAATAGTGTGGGTTATGTATTGTGAATTCATTTAGATTAAGATTAGTTTGTAATATATATTTAGCATGTAACCGTTTATTGTTCCTAAAAATAAAAATGAATCAGTTAGTGCAAACACATCAATATCTGTAAAGTGCTTGTTGTAGTTACTAACAAGTCGACGTAAGAGAGAACGCTCACCAGCATTGGTTCTGCAAGTTCCCGCCGCAAACAGTGTGCGCGCTCTCACCTCACGTCGATGCACTGTTCTTGGAACTATATAATATAATTTATTATTTATTCCGGTGCAATCAACGCCACTATGGCAAATTTTGTACAAAAACATTGCTTTAAGTTGAGCGCGTCTCGATGTCAATGAAAGCATCTTGTACCTACTCAGTAATTGTTTGTACGTAAGACGAACGCGGTAGCATCTGTAATGCATCATGGAGCGAAGGAATTTTCGTTGCACTAGCTCAATTTTTTCCACATACTTGTTATATAAAGGATTCCAAACACAACAAGCATATTCTAATTGGGACTTTATCAATCTCTTATATAGTGTTAAGTAAGTGGCTACATTTTTGAAATCCTTACTCGCACGCATAACGAAACCGTACATTTGATAGGCTTTATTTACTATTTACTATGCCGTCTATATGGGCGCTATTAATCAATCAATCTCAAGTTTGAGTTACATCTTAAGTAGACGTAATGTATTGAATAATGTCTACTTGAGATGTAACGCAAACTTAGATTGATTTATTAATACCGCTCTATGTGTATCAAGAGTTAACTTAATATCAAGTTGAATACCGAGGTCACGCAATGAAGTGACCCTTGTAAGATCAACATCACTCAGCCTATGCGTATAAATAATAATGTTTTTGTTTTTGGTCAATGTTATGGTGTTACATTTAGCAATGTTTAAGAAGAGCTTATTATGTTTGCAACATACAGTCTCTCCAAATCTTGCTGAAATAGATGATAGCCATTAATAGAGCGTATACTATTGTACACCTTAAGGTCATCCGCATACAAAAGAAATTTTGAGTGCTGAAAACATTTATCTATAACATTCATTTGCAGTATTACTAGGCGCCGTCCATGACCCTGCCGTTCTTGCACAGATCCCATTTTACATACCCAATCCACACACTCGAAATCTCCGACCAAGAAATACACCTTTGTTTAACACTTTTTCAACAGACCCATATACGCCAATTACCAGAGCCCTCACATATTTGAACACCTTAGTCATCGAGCATTCGGTTGACATTTTCCACATTAGTGACAAAGATTTCCTGGCAACAGCCAGCCTATTCTTAGAACGGTTGTCTACACCTAGCTCAATAATTTAAATTACCTGTGCATTTAGTATTAGTTAATTATATTTTACTTCGTTTTTGATATTTTTAAAGTAGCTTACATGTTTAGTTATAATACTGTTAGTGTAAGTGAATATTTAACTATAAATAAATAAATAAATAAATAAATAAATTTATGTATAGAATGAAAACAAAGGGCCAAGAATAGAACCTTGAGGAACGCCAGTTACGTTACGTACGCCAGGAACGTTATTTAAAAAGTATTTACAATAATTTTGCCTACATTCACGCAACCACATATAGCACATAATAATATTTATTTTATTGAGGTGATACATAAAGCTTATCATAATATTAAATAATTCAAACGGCTACAAAAATATGTTTTATTTTTTTCTAGACCTATGAAGATCCTACAAATGTAATTATGATCAGAAAATGGGACTAGTTTTCATTCACTCTATCGATGTCGATAAAAATTATACACATCACTACGTTATCGACACTTGGCAGCTCTATGTTTTGTCATTCGGTTTTCAGTTCATTCAGTTCGGTGCTAGATTGGCACAATTGCTCGGTAGTGATTGGCTGTTCTTTTTTTTGTTATGTTTGATATAGCACCTCATAAATTTAGGTCCCTGTATGAAGATCCGACTCTTTAGTCACTGCCGCCATGCCGTTGCCACGTCAAAGATTTAATGTAATTTTTAAAAGAAGAATTAATGTAATTAACACTTTCGCTGCGTAGGCGCCTGAACCTAGTTTTACTACCAGTGCTATACGAGTCATATACTTCCCGTATGAAGAATACCAATCTTGCGGTACGACCTGTATTTTCCCGTATCAGGTCCTGACTTCTAATGTCTTTACAAGCGTGGAATATTACAATTTTTATTTATTTTTTATACTAATCCATAAACTATATCCCTGCGTATATACATCTGCCGTAGCACGGGGATCTACGTAATATAGTAAGAGTTATATTTGTTTTTCAAAATCGGTCCTTTTACGGGAAATTATTTCCCGTCCCGCATAAAACATATAAAATGCTAGGGATGAGGGTAAAGTTAATAATTAATACCAACTTTTGAATTGCACTTTGTTTATTGAGCGTAAAAAGTAGTAGGTATGCCTATCGATTTCCATACGAAACATAATAAAAAATTAATAGATTCATTAACATGCATAATCATAATCAACAAAAGGTAAATGAAACTGAACAAGTATACACATTGTGCACAAACTGTTATTATTTATTACTTTTGTAATAAATTACATATACCACTTACAAACAACGATAATAATAGCGGTAAGTGTATATTTGTTTTTACAAAAATACTAAATTCAACTTCTCAAATCAACTTTTCAACTTCAACTTCTTTCTTTTTCTTTCTTTGTTACTATGTCGACCTATAAATTGCTACAGCTCACGTTCTTACACGTAGTACCTACCTATGTGAATTTACTTTCCCAAAAATATCACAAACAATGAAACAAAGTCTTTATTAAACATATACCCAAATAATATTTTTTGTTTTACTAACACGCATAATCAACAATAATAATAGGAACTTGACAAATTTTCAAAAAAATATCACAACAATGAAACAAAGTCTTTAAGTCTTTATTTTTACACATACCTAAATAATTATATTTTTTGACCAACATGAATAATCGACAAAAATAAAAGGAACTTCAGAAAATTTCAATGTTTAAATTCATTAATTTCATTTAAAAACTATAGGGTGAAATTGAACTTCGACAAACCTTAGAAAAACTTTTAATTATTGATTTATTAATTTATAATAAGTAGTTACTTGTAGAAATGTTAACTATACGATCCATAAATTATAATAGGTATACTACGTATAACAAAAGCCTCCAGTATATTAAAGGGTGTGATTATATTCAATACAAAAAATACTTTTTCTATGGGACAACATTGAAACTTCAACAAAAATTTCGACCTCTTCATACAAGTTGTCCGATATATCCCATAGTAAAAGTTGTTCTTATCGATGAGTTGAATGAAACACGCTCTTAAATATTATTGATGACTTTGGTTAAACGTTGTATAAATACGAGTTAATACTTATTCTAAGGTCGACATGTGTGAACTGCGCACAACACTATGGCAAACTAAAGCACCGCGCGCGCACACCTCGGTGCTATACGGGGTTTCGGCTACGACAAAATAGTTCCCGTAGCGTACCAAACGAAAAAAAAATCACTTCTGTGCGTTACGACAAAATGCTTCCCGTATTATTTTTCTTTTTTAAGTGATACTAAATGAAGCGAGAATGTCAGATATATAGTTATCATTTTTCTACCTTCACGGGATCCTAGAAAAATACCCCCCGCACCGAGTGCAAAACAAGGATAGTCAGCTGCCGCACATTACAAGACTCAAATACGACCAGATAGTTCCCGTAACGCAGGGAAAGTGTTAATACTACCTATTTAAAGTTCTTAATGTATAAAGATCTTATTTATACCCTTAAATATGATAGTACGGAAAACTAATATTATAATAAGAAGGACAAGTCAACGTTTACGTTGCCCAGTTCTTGTTGGGATTCGAGAAGATATCTGCGAAGACGTGTCCTAAATGAAAAAAGGCTTCGAGATAGTCTAATTGGCGGGGGTAAGTTATTCCAAATTTTGGCAGCGGCGTAACGAAAAGTACCCTTAAAAGCAGCAGTTTTATGCTGCGGAATACTGAGTTGCAGTCAAAGAGCATTATAATACTACGGAAAGTTGCAGTGAACATTCCCTACGTGAGCCATCTCTATCGCCTGATATCCACCGGAGTTTATTATATAAGTACGATGGTTCCTTATACTTAACAACCCCAAAAAGGAGACATGCGAGATGTAATTTGCGACGCAACTTCATTTTTAGCAATGAGTGCTGGTTAATATATTGTGTAACGTGAGATCTCGGAGGGATGGAGAAACAGAATCGGGCACAGGCATTCTGCACTCTCTGTATAAGCCGATTCGTACGAGCTAACAATCGTGGTCCATAGACGGTGTCTGCATAATTCAGTCTAGATAATACCAATGTTTCGACAAGTTGCATGCGTAATTTGACAGATAAATATTTTCTTATTCTGTACAGGGTTTTTAAACGATAAAAACAGTTCTGAACCACATTAGCAATATGCCGTTCAAACCTCAATGTGCTATCCACAAACAATCCAAGATTACGGGCTTCATAAACTCTTTCTATTGACTGGTTCAGCAATGTCACATTGAATGATGCAGGTAATGCATTCAACTGTGCTTTTGTCCCAAATATCATGTACTTTGTCTTATTTGGATTTAGAACTAGACAATTGTGTTCTGATCAATCTGCAATCCTTTTCAGGTCCTCATTTAAATCAGCCACCGCCTTTTGGAACATATTTGGCTTGAAGGAAATGTAGACTTGGATGTCGTCTGCATATATATGGTAGCTGCATACATGTAGGCTGCTTACTATATCTGCACAGTACATATTAAACAAAATAGGACCCAAGATGGAGCCTTGTGGTACACCCCGTTGTACCGTGGTGAGCTGAGATATTTGGGAGCTGCAATCTGGTAGCCGCAGTTCAACCCGCTGTTTTCTGTTACTAAGATAGCTGTGAAACCATTTCAAAGCCATATCATCAAATCCATAATATCGCATCTTAGACAACAATAGGGTGACAATGATACAGTCAAAGGCACGTGAAAAATCTAGCAGGACCATGAGTGTGCACATACCTTTATCTTGGGCTGCCAGTATATTGTCTGTCACATCTAGAAGAGCCGTTGTTGTACCTCTCTGCCTCCTAAATCCAGACTGTAGTGTTGGTAAAATGGAGTTATTCTCTAGGTACTCTGTTAGTTGACAACATACTATCTTTTCCATCACTTTAGATAAACATGGAAGAATGCTAATGGGACGGAGATCAGCCACTGTTGTTGGATTGGGCTTTTTTCCCAAGGGTTTAACAGTAGCAATCTTCCATGTGTCTGGGAAAGACGAAGATTGAAATGAGCTATTGATAATGTGGGTGACTATTGGAGTAACATAAGGGGTACACATAATTAACATTCGACGTGATATGTTGTCAAAACCTACAGCATCTGACTTCAGTGCTAGTATAATACGCTCAACACATTGTACATCTACTGGTGCCAGTTTGAATGTTTCATCACTATACTTATGAAACTCATAGTAAGTCAGTAATGACATTGAGGGTTCCGACTTACCAGGCACTTTTAGAAACTCATTATTTATCATATCGGGATTATTAAACTGTGGGGGCAGATCCTGGGCTCGACCATGATGAGAGGGCAGCAGATCACTCTTAATGTTTCTCCACAGCACTTTAGGGTTATTGAGTTTATTATTAATATTTAATTTAAAATATGCACGCTTTTCACTATCTATAGACCGAACTACAAGAGATTTAAATTCCTTATAATATTGTTTTTTTTGTATCTGACTTGGTTACCCTATACATGGTAAGTGCCTCATTACGCAGTCGCATCATAGTTTTAATGGATCAGTTATCCATGGATATGACCTTTCTTTTATTAAGCTTTTTTTAAGTGGTGCATAAAAATCAAACAAAGTTATTAAATGATGGTTAAAGAAATTTACCATGTCATTAGTATTTTGAAGTGTGTAAATAAATTCCAAATTTAGATTTAGCATATCAATATTAAAGCTGTCTAGACATATATCCTTTAAGGGTCTGTATATAATTGAATATGGTTTATAATTATCTCGCTTAACATTAAGTATGCCTACAAGGAAGCAATGACCATGCAGAGATGCAAATGGTTCTACGCTTGTATGACTACTGCTCAGATCTGTACACATTAAATCAATCAGAGTCCCACTACTATCTGTAAAATTTGTCGGGGATGTTATCAGTTGAGAGAGACCCATGCATTGTAGGAAGTCGTTAAGTTTTCTTGTTTTATAATCTGTTTTATTTAATAAATTTACATTAAATTCACCCATTAATAAGTAGTGATCACATTTTCCCAGCGTACATACAGTGTCAGTGACAGCATCCAAAAAGAGGTCAAGGTCCAGCCATGGTGGGCGATAAGCTGTACCCACTGCAACCTTCTTACCGTTCAGCGTTATATGCAACCACATCTGTTCAACCGATTCGTATCTAGGGTCGGTGGGTACAGTCCACACGCGTGCACTTAAACCGCGCTTCAGATAAAAGCCGACTCCACCACCACGGCCCAAGCGTACGGTGACCGGTCGTGGCGTGTGCCTTAGGCGGTACCCGGGTATCACGGGCGCACGCCCATCTTCGTTAGGTCGAAGCCAGGTTTCATTGACCGCGACAAGATCGAAACAGTGATTAAGCACAACAGAGCTGAACTCATCATGGTTAGTACCTAAGGATCCCGCGTTGAGGAAACCAACTTTTAAATAATTATTAAATTTGGGCATTGTAATTATAAAATATTTTTAAAAAGTGTATATAATATGTTGTAATTAATTTAATTGGTAAATGGATGTAATTAATGTAAATTATATAAATTTTGATTTTATTTCTGATGCATATTATAAAGCATTTAAATGTGATTGTAATAAAGATAAAATTACTATAATATTTAATAATTATGCTTACAATTATTTTTGTAAGTATAATTATTAAGGTTAAATTTGTTGAGTTAATATGTGCAGTGTACAATGATTTATATAATATAGTATACTTGCGTCTGTGTATAGATATATGGCTGAACGAGAAATTTAGTCTTATAGGACACACACCATCCACAAATTATAATTTGGTGTCATTACACATAACAAAAAAGCATATGAAAACTAGCAGGACAACATAGTATTTAGTAAGTGCTAACCAAAAAAGGAATAAAAAAAGAAGTGCACAACCTTAGATCTAGTATTTTTATAGCTTAGCTTAAGTGAATAGATACTTAAAAAAAGGAGCAATATGAGGGCTGACAGCCTGGAGTCTCTATTCGTTACTGGTTTCTGCTGCAGGACCGAAGACGCGTCGAATGTCAGCTTCGCACCGTATGATACAAGTGCTATCGCCTGGCTTATTGCGGGCAAGAATACGGCCCCGCCTAGTCCATATGAAACGCCAACCCAAGCGAGTGCCGGTCTCTCGCGCCATCCGAAACAACTGCCTGTTACTTTTTGTCAGGCGCTCGTTAACATAAAAGCGGGCCGGAGTGCCTGATATATTAAGGTCAGCAGAGGTGGCGCCACGACGTACACGCGCGCATCTCAGCATCTCGTCATGTAGGTCACGCCTCGTAAGACGTACGACAAGACTGCGAGGTCGGGCCTTCCGAGCTTCACCTGTCGACGTCGGTTCCGCAGCGTTAATACGTCTTGGTCCAACTCGTTCGGCGCTCACAATATCCCGAGATTCCAGAGCGACCCCAAGTTTAGCCGCAATCAGCAGTGTTGTGTGGACAGGGTTCTCTCCGGAGGCCTCTGGCAAGTTCACAATCTCAATATCATTCGCCAGTAATTCTTGGTCCCGATCATTTAAGTCACTTTTTAACTGGGCAATTATGTCATTGAATTCTGGGGTAAGGTGAGACTGGACCTGTTTATGCTCTATAGCCAAAACCCGTGCTTCCAAATTGCTCATGCGTTCGTTGCAGGCGTTTGCAATTTTGAGATCGGCCAAGTCATCTCGAACAAGTTGGAATTCCTGGCGCATCGTGTTTACAACTTCATCCATCATCAGTTTAAATTGGCTGTTCATATTAAAAGCCGAATTCTGAGTAGCTTCCGGCGATTTCCGGGACGGAGAACTGTGGTGTACGGGTGCGATGACGCTTTTACCTTGGAGCGCTTGTGTAGATCCTCTGACCGGCGTTTCAGCCCGATTGTGTGTAATGGTGTTTTTCTTACATTCCGGGCAATGCCATGGAGAATTCAAGGCGCCTTTTGCGAGTATTCCCACACATGCACGATGATACACAGCGCAGCAGTTGTCGCACCTAGCGGCCTCTGTAGAAGACAAGAACTTGCCACATCCACCGCACTTGGCCATGTTGCAATTACTTGCTCGGAAACAATCGATTCACCTAATGCGTTCGCAGATGTTTCGCTAGATGGCGCTATTATTAATAGCTTCTTAAGAATTCGATGGAGCGTTAATGGCAATTTTACACCATAGGACGACACTCCACTATGCGGTACAGGCGCGTGCACACCGTGATAAATCCAATATATATATTGCACTGAGTTTCATAAAACTGATATTTTTAGTATGTATGTATAGGGTAGATATGATTTATAAAGTGTAAAAAGTAATTAAAAATGTACAAAAAAGCAAGTTATCTTCACATACACTTCACTCAAACGCACTATATTGTTTTTGGGACTGATTATGATGTTTTTACTATATAAACTTGATAATTAACAACAGTTTTCTGATTTTACCGAGTAAAATATCACACAGACCGTATAGACTAAATGAACGTCGTGACGTCACTCCTCCACCTCCACGATGGTTTGCGGCGCTGCGCTGGAGGGCCCGGCTACGGGAGTGGGGTCCAGGGAAACTGGTTGGGCCGTCTTTTTCCCCTTTCCTATTCCTTTCCCTTTGATGGAAGTGGCCGGGAGTGCTCCACCCACAAATCCATCCAGCACAGGGAGCGGGATGTCCCCGGAAGTTGCCCTCCGTTCATGTGCCAGTGGCGGCCTCTGGGCTGGTCCAGCAAGGAAAGACTCCATCCTGGCCTGGACTCGTGCCTCTACCAATCTCAACATCTCCTCAGTCTGGCGTTGACTCGAATTCCATTGTTGTTCCCACGAGTGTGGGAGAAATAAAGAGCACCCAGGCAGAGCCCCCTGTACCTGGGTAAGCCTAACGTAACCCGCCAAAAGGGTCGGCCGGTACTCTGGCGGGGGTCGCACTAGTGACCGAACTACCCATCGGCCATGCATCCCCTCGCGGTGCGCCGCCGCTTGGGATTCGGGGTAACTTTTTATAGAGGTTTTCTCCCTCGCGGTCCGGGCGGTTAAGCCAAGACCCTCGGTCCGGCAGGAGCGCGAGACACATGACCACGGACCTCCATACCAGATTACGATCTACGACGGCGACAGTGGGAGAGAAAGGTTCCCCCCCACTGCCTGCTCGGGGCGGGGTTAGCGCACACCGAGCCCGTCGACACCCCCAGGACAGAACCGGGAGTCGCCCGATGAACGGGCCCACCAAAACAGGACGACGGCCGCCGCAAGAGACGACGACCGCCAACCAACTGTTGTCAGGATATTAGCCGTCGCGCCGATCAACGTGATCGACGCGCCGTTGCCCAGGGTGCACCGCGTGGAGGTTTCCTGACTTCGCACCCCTCGCACCCCAAATACGGGTTATAGATAGCTACTTTCAGAGCCGCAAAGTCCGAGTTCGCTACGCGGGTGAAGAGCACATAAGATGGACCTCCAAAGGATGCGTACAAGGATCGATTGGGGGTCCAATCTTATGGAACTTGCTCCTCGACCCACTGCTGAAAGAACTCGAGAGAATAGGCAACTACTGCCAGGCTTTTGCCGACGATATAGTACTAGTATTTGATGGCGAAACGGGGCAACAAATCCAGAAGGAGGCAGATGCGGTGCTCGCCCATGTTCGGAATTGGGGAATCTGTAACAAGCTTAACTTCGCGCCACATAAAACTAAAGCCATGGTGTTGACCAAAAAACTGAAGTACGATTCACCAATTCTGCACATGGGTGGCGTCGACATTGAACTCACGACGCAAATTAAAATACTGGGCCTGACTATCGACAGTGGACTAACCTTCAATGCCCATGCAGCAGAGGTGTGTAGGAAGGCTCTAAACTTTTATAAGTGCCTGTCTCGGGCCGCGAAGGTGCAATGGGGGCTGGGACCGCATCTTGTTAAAACATTATACCATGCTGTATTGGAACCAGTGATCATGTACGCGGCAAGCGCTTGGTCACCGGCCACAAATAAATTGTGTATGAAAAAGCAACTCGATGTGGTCCAGCGTGGATTTGCTCAAAAATTGATAAGGGCTTACAGGACCGTCTCCCTAAACGGGGCCCTGCTACTCGCCGGAATATTACCCCTAGATGTCAGAATAAGGGAGGCAGCTCTCTTATACGAGACGAGAAGGGGATATTCAAGGCGGTTGGTGGGGGACCGCGAAGTGGAGAGGCCTGTGGCCTTTGTCAGCAAAAGCCACCCTTCGCAGCAGATGGGCCAGAAATTCCAATGTCTGGCGGACGGTGTAGAATTGGCTCGACACGTCGGCGAAAATCGCTGTATTTTCACCGACGGTAGTAAGTTAGAAGGAAAAGTTGGAGCGGCATTATCTATTTGGGATGATGCCGCCGAAACAAGAGCCATAAAACTGAAGCTCGGGTCATACTGCACGGTCTACCAGGTGGAGTTACTGGCCTTGCAAAGGGCAACAGAGGAGGTACTCAAGGATGGAGTCGAACGATGTAGCATCTTTTGCGATGCTAGATCCGCCCTCGAGGAAGTCGCCAGAGGCGACTCCCTCCACCCTATAGCGTTCCAAATTAATAAAAACTTAAAAACAGCACAAGAACGCAACCAAAAAATTTAACTTTTTTGGATCAAAGCACATGTAGGGTGGGAAGGGAATGAGAGAGCGGACTCTCTCGCGAAGGAAGCTGCGTTACTCCTCAAAACCAAGGCACACTACGACCAGTGCCCGACCTCGTATTTGAAGCGACAGATCCGTCAGGAGTCGCTCGAGGAATGGGGCCGAAGGTATGAGGCCGGGGAATCTGCTTCCAACACAAAATTGTTTTTCCCTAACGCTGTCGAAGCCCATAAAATTATTAAGAAACTTCATGTAGACCCTATAACAACCCAAGTATTCACTGGGCACGGGGGGTTCTCAGAGAATTTGAATCGTTTCAAATGCAAGGAGAGCCTGTCGTGCCCATGTGACCCGAACGTTAAGGAAACAGTGCCACACATAATAATAGAATGCCCTATATATCTCCAAGAATGATTTGATATAGAACAATATATTGAATGGAAATAAATGTGGAAAACATACATAAAATTACGAACGATAAAGACAAAATTAAAAAATTTATTGAATATTGTAAAGGAGTAGCAATAAAAACAATTAAAAGAAATAAATAAAACTAAAATATGTAATATTGGATTATATAAAATTAGTTTTTAACCTAGATTAAAATTCATTTTGTCAAATGTAGCCAAGAAATTTCATAAAAACATTAACGTTGTATAATGTAAAGATATACACACATAGGGAAACCATAATAAATCAAAGTATAAAAAGTAGATAGTATAACCTAAAGAGTAAATTAAGTCAAAGAAAGGTTAAGGTAGAACAAGCTTTGTGGTAGTGGAAACATTATTCAAACAATTTTGTAACTATTAAATAGATAATCCATAGAAAGTAGCTAGTAAAGTTAAATCAGGACAGAATAAATGGAAGGCCAAGTTATAATGACTAACGAAGAGCAGATAACCGCACTGGTGGGCTTATATGAGCTCTATAAAATAATGAACCAAAAGCTAGATAAAATCATGGACTCTGCGACTTCCCAACAAGGGGTCACGAGGCACATAATGGCGGAACTGCAAGGACAGAATAAATGGAAGGCCAAGTTATAATGACTAACGAGGAGCAGATAACCTCACTGGTGGGCTTATATGAGCTCTATAAAATAATGAACTAAAAGCTAGATAAAATCATGGACTCTGCGACTTCCCAACAAGGGGTCACGAAGCACATAATGGCGGAACTGCAAGGAATGAAGAGATTGATGAAGGAGGGAAAGAGTCCGGGATTAAGCTGCCCGCACTGCAAATAAGAGATAGGAGGCCAATCGCAGGTTTTGGTGCCCTCAGCACCACCCATAACGGAACTGATACCTGAAGGGTGGAAAATGCGCTGGAAGCTGTCTGCAGATGCAGATACTGAAATCCACGACTGGATAATGTCACTTACCGAGGAAGACATAGCGAACATGCCAATAGTCACGGAAGATGAGCTGCCCGAAATGGGGCGTGATGACACATCGACAACGAACCCGATCCAGAGTCTCCAAATAACACGTGAGACAGAGCCATGTGGTAGCGGCGCACCGCAGACCGGCGGTGCACCGCGGGCCAGCGATAAATCTCTACCCAGCGAGGTGCCGCGGGCCAGCGAGGCGCCGCGGACGAGCGATGCGCCGTAGGCAGGGGAAGCGTGGCAGAAAAGTGATGCGCCGCAAGTGAGCGACGCACCAAAGGATGGTGACGCACTGCGGGCCAGGAGAATCATGCAGTGCGTGCTCTGTGGGGATAAAATGAAGTGCCATATGGTCAAACGCCACTACCATACACTACACAAAAATGTAATGTATGGTAGAAGACAGAAGGGGCACAAAATGAGCAAATTCTACATATGGACGCAGACCCCCTATAAAATTTGCCCACCCGAATACAGATGGGAGGAAAGATGGGCCCGTATGGCGGAGGGAGTAGATTTAAGATTTCAGGGATACAAGGAATAACTGTTTCTTACTCTGTTTGAAATTTTTGTATTGTTACCTGGTCATTATTATTATATTAGAAAATAAGAGAATAGCTTTGCTGTGAATTTTGAACTATTATTCTGTTACCACTATAGTATGTTAGAAACAATGAATAGCTTAGCTATAAATTGTGTATTATCAATTTATTACAAATAAAACATGTTAATAATAGAGGAATAGCCCAGCTATCATTATTATATGATTAATAACAAATGAACAGCTTTGCTAAATTTTCTGAACTATCACTTGAAATGTTATTATTTATAGAAATAAGTAAATAGCATTGCTATGAAGTATATCACAGATAGTCTTTACTTTTGGAAACTTATATTGTTTTTTACTGTTATTATATGTTAGGAACGAATGAACAGCATTGTTGTGAATTTCTATTAATATTCGTTGCTATTATTGTATGATGGAAAGTGGCAAATAGTTTTTCCTTAAATGTTGTATAATTACTTATAATTATTATTATATGTTGGAAAATGAATGAATAGATTGCTCTGGTGGGGAGATGAATAGCATTGCTACGAAGCTTTACTACTGTAAAGAATGGCACTGCTGTAAATCTTTTGTACTATGAGAAAAGAAATGAATAGCTTTGTATTAATTGTACTATTACTTTGTCATGGATGGCATTTCTGTTATATACCTATTAGAAAATAAATAGCTTTACTTTAAATTTGTATTCTGATATATATTAGAAAATAATTAGCTTTACTTTAAAATTGTAAAATTACTTGTCAATTATTATATGAGAGAAAAACAAAACAAATAAAAAATGTCTCTGGCATAAATAGTCAGAGGAACCAAAAAAAAAAAAACTCTAAATGAAAAGGAATCGGCAAAGCTTCTGGCGGTAACGTTCTACCCAGAAGACAAAACGGATGAGGACAACGCAGACCACCAGCGAACAAGAGAGGCAGCCGCACGGGTAAATGATGTCGATGCTGAGTTACATGATCCACCATTTACACTGTATGAACTTTATGCGGCTGCCAATAGCTTCAACCCAAAGAAAGCCCCTGGAGCAGACGGCCTTACGGCCGATATCTGCAAGCAAGCCATACAGAAGTACCCAGAATTGTACCTATCACTGGCAAACAAATGTCTAGAACTAGGCCACTTCCCGACCACCTGGAAGGAGGCGACGGTCATAGTCCTCCGAAAACCAGCCAAGGAGGACTACACTAACGTCAAATCATATAGACCGATAGGCTTGTTGCCGGTGATGGGGAAGATACTGGAGAAGATGGTGGTGGGTCGAGTGAGGTGGCATCTTCACCCAAGGACCCACCCCCGACAGTTTGGCTTTATGCCGCAAAGGAGCACCGAGGACTCTCTCTATGTACTAATGCAACACATAAGAACGAAACTAGAAGAAAAGAAAATAATTGTCATTATATCATTGGACATAGAGGGAGCCTTCGATAGCGCCTGGTGGCCGGCTATTACGACGGACATAAAATGAGCAGTATCCAACGGCAGGCCAATGAAACGCTGGCCTATGTGAGGGATTGGGGGGTCAGAAATAAACTGAAGTTTGCACCACATAAAACAAAAGCTATGGTAATAACACGTAAGTTAAAATATGACTCCCCAATCCTTCATATGGGAGGCGTGGATGTCAGCCTGGAAAAGGAAATAAAAATTTTGGGGGTCACGATAGATAGCGGGCTGACGTTTAATACTCACGTATCAGAAGCTTGTAGAAAGGCAGTCGCCTTTTACAACCAACTGTCCCGGGCGGCGAGGTTGCAGTGGGGGCTGGGACCTGACGTCATAAAATTATTATATACGGCTGTAGTAGAGCCAATAATTTTATACGGTGCAAGTGTGTGGGCTCCAGCCGCACGTAAACTGGGAGTGAGGAAGCAGCTCGCTGTGGTCCAAAGAGGGTTCGGGCAGAAACTCGCGAAGGCCTACAGGACCGTCTCGCTAAACTCGGCCCTGTTACTCGCTGGGATTTTGCCCCTGGATATTCGTGTAAGGGAAAATGCTTCCCTGTACGAAGTGAAAAGGGGCTACTCTCAGCGGGTGATAGGAGACCGGGAGGTGGAACGGCCTGTGGCCTTTGGGAGACTGGAACACCCGGCGCAGCGAAACGCACTAAGGTATATATAAGGCCTGGTGGACGGCGCAGAAGTGAATGATATCACCAGCCAGGGTCTAAGTGTATACACCGACGGCAGTAAAATAAATGGCAAGGTCGGTGCGGCGTTTTCCATTTGGGACAACGCCGTAGAGATCAAGGCCAAGAAACTTAAATTGGAATCCTTCTGCACCGTCTACCAGGCAGAGCTGCTGGCTCTCCACGGTGCCATACAGGAAATAGTGAAGAGTAAGGCAGGGGAGAGCAGAATCCTGAGCGACTCGAGAGCGGCCTTAGAAACCGTAGTGAACGGTGTTTCCCTCCACCCACTGGCGTTCGAAATTAGAAAAAACTTAAAAACAATCAATGAACGCGGCAAAATAATAAATCTATTTTGGTTAAAAGCTCACGTGGGATTGGAGGGCAACGAGCGCGCGGACGAGCTCGCAAAGGAAGCTGCACTCCACCTAAAGACCAAACCCAACTATGACAAATGTCCCGTTTCATTCGTCAAGCGACAGATCCGGTTGGAGTCGATGGACGAATGGAACGGGAGATACATAGAGGGGGAAACTGCCTCCACTACAAAGCTGTTCTTCCCGGACGCCGTGGAGGCTCATCGGATCATAAAAAAGATGCCGGTAGAGCCACTGATGACGCAAGTGTTTACGGGGCATGGCGGGTTCTCTGAGTACTTGCATAGATTCAAGTGCAAGGAGAGCCCGTCATGTGTCTGTGACCCTGCGGTAAGTGAAAGTGTGGTGCACGTACTAACGGAGTGTCCAGTGCATCTGCACATCCGAACCCAATTAGAAATAGAAATAGGATTAGAAATTAGTCTTAGGAAAGGTTTGATCGGCAAGAATAAGGTAAATTTATTAAGTTATGATGGAAAACAACAACTTTCAACGAGTTGGCGAAATATATTTGAAGAAACATAAAAGGTATTTAGATCAGTATACAAAACTAATTGTTGTCTTAGTTGATGCTCTAATATGTAATAAGACTATGTATCAAGTTGTATTGTTGGTCTTGTATATTTTTTTCGAACGAAACAAGTGTTTGGAATAGGTAGGTACAATCTGGTAAAATTATTTAATTATTGCAGTGTTTTCATTTCTTACATTAGATGATACAGGTATAATCTAAGTACTTAGTTTATCTTTGGACAAAAACTTTTCAGAAGTTGTAATGGTTCAAAATAGTTTTTGAATAAAGGTACCTAATTTCTCCAAGGTGACTAGTCGCCTCCATGGCATAGTTGGATTGCGTGCGCGGTGTGAATATAGCTCTCGAGGCTCTGGTTCGAATCCCGGCACAGGTTGTGGTTTTTATATTTTATTTTTAGATATTGATTTTCTTTCTTAGTGGTGCACATTCTATATGAATCGGAGATGCGATTTTTTTTAGGTCTGCTTGGGCTTGCCCTCATCCAAAACACTAGGCACGCCACTGCCCATAGCATATATATTTTATAATTTTGTCATACTAAAAGAATATAACAAAAAAAAAAAATATTGTTCTAAATATCTTTTTTTATCCACATGTGGCTCTTGTGTCTATTTTGTGCTGCCCCTTATAGTTATTGCATATTGGCTGCCTCGGTGGCGTAGTTGTATTGCGTACGCGTTACGAGTACGATTTGCGCGCTGAGGTCCTGGGTTCGAATCCCATATGGTGTATGTCGTCCACTATAACTATCTAGTATATAAGCTATGTGATCATATTTTATTGATCAGTAATAAATAGTAACCTAAACCAAATGGTTGTTTAATTACTCATATGAGACGAACTCTATATGGCGACCCTGCCAGCGCCAGCGCGGTGTCAGTTGCTGTCCCAATATGGAAAGTTTAATTTAAACATTGAGTGACTAGTGCATTTTAAAGACGTAAAACATTAATGAAATTATTAACACCGAACAAGTGAAGCTGGGTGCAGGCTGCGTTGTTTCGGCAACAGAATTCAAACAAGATGGGTGGTCAAAATCTGAAGAACAAGAAGTAATAATAGCTCAAAATGGTGCGGGAAATGCCGCTTCTTCCGAAGAACTATTGAATCATGCAAGTACTACCACCTACATCCTGAGCGCGATATGTATCATTTTAATTGTGGGAGGCGCAATATTTATTTTCCGTTATTATCGGAAATGTCACGGAAAATGGATGAAGCGAAATATCGAAACATATGATTTGCGGCGAGCAATAAGTCTGCTGAGACGGCAGCAGCGAGAGGCTTCGTCTTCAGGTCTCACACCGGCATCATCGGCCTGAGATAGGGCTGCCATCCGTCCGGATTTCCCCGGATTTGTCCTAGTTTGAAGGGCGTCCGGGGGCCGTCCGGCCGGGGTTTTAAAAATTGTCCGGGCAAAACCCGGATACTTCTGTTGTCAGGGGAAATCCATTTTTTATAGATGAGCGACAAATTGAAATAAATCTTAGTTAAAACTTCATGCATTTCCCCGCATTCAAGAATGAACGACAAAATATTTTTTCAGAGGTGTCCGGGGAAATACCCATATTTTGCCCAAATGTCCGGGATTTTTGCCGTGTTTATCCGGCGTCGTCAATTTAGATGATGGCAGCCCTAGCCTGAGAGCAACATAACCAGTGAAAAAGTGGGTGAAGTGATTGACTGCGTTATGAAAAAGAGGTTTTTATAATCATAGATTACTATTATATTATATTTCATGAATGTAGTAATAACAATGTGTTAGATTATAATTTTTACATTTACAGTGTACTATGAATTATTTACGTAAAATTCGGTATAATATGTAAATCTATTTCAGTATGAAATGTTTATTATGTTATGGCAAAAGAAATTTCGTTGATATTGAAAGAGTTGACGCATATTAAAGATTATTTAGTAAAATTAGAATTAAATTTCTTTCTAAGCAATGTATTTAGGTCATGTAGTCTCTAAAAATGGCGTTTTACCTGATCCTGAAAAATCCTGATCCTGATCCTAAAATAATTCAAAGCTATCCTAAGCTGAAAAATTCTGATGAAATAAGACGTTTTGTTGCTTGCGCAAACTATTATCGAAAATTTATTCCTCACTTTGCAGAAATAACAATACCATTAAATAAACTGTGCAAAAAATATTCTAAGTTTGATTGGTCCTCTGAATGTGAAAAATCATTTACTACCCTTAAGCAATGTCTCATTAATCCTCCTATTTTGCAATATCCAAATTTTGAAGAAGAGAATGAATTTATCTTGCATACAGATGCATTTGGCTTAGCTATAGGATCAGTGTTGTGTAATAAAAATGACTTACCAATTGCATATGCAAGCCGAGCTTTAAATAAATCAGAATTAAATTATCCTACAATAGAAAACGAACTTTTGGCTATTGTTTGGTCTGTTAAGTATTTCCGACCATATTTATTTCGTAAAATGTTTACTATTAAAACGGATCATAAACCGTTAGTTTATCTATTTAGTATAAACAATCCATCAACTATAGATTACTGAAAGGAGACGGAAAACAGTGGGCCCAAAATGTAATAAGATGAAATATGATCTAAAAAATCAGGCACATTTTTTTATATTAGAAAATGAAAAATCCCCTCAATCGTCAATCTGGAAGCGGAGAAATATGAGAAAGAATGTTTTTGTGAAATTATCGATTTTGAGTTATCGATTGCACAATAACAAAAATAAAACTTTTTCACTAGGTAATTAACTCAAAGTAATTAAATGTACTGTATATACGTATATGCAACATAGTGTATTTAATTACAGTCATATTAATAAATAAAATACCAATAAGTTACTGAAAAACCAATATTATGATTATCGATTTCATATCGATTAATATTAATCTTTAAATATTTTTAGTGTATGACTGGTACCTACTGATTTTGCAAGTTTTGTCACCAGTGTTGCCAACTTAGTGGATTTCCCTCTAAAACTAGTCGTTATTTTAGTGAATTAGTTTTTTAGTCAGTGGGAGGAAAAGGAAAATCCACTAAAACATTTTACTCGTTTTGATATATAATATATGTAAAATAGCAAGAAACACTATTGCAAAACTTTTTGTTTTGCAATAGTGTTTCTTACTCGCCAGAAGAAATCCGTGCACAAAAAAAGCTCACAGGAAATTCAGTTATAGTAGATTTGTGGTGGATTAATAGTTCTTACTTTTAGTGGTTTCTCGTAGTTTGAATTTTGAATATTTTTTGTCACTTGTAATTACTAATTTGTAAACAGATGGTGTCATCCTCTTAACTCCATGAAATGATCATTGCTTAACTCTTTGGCTCTCTTGTTTCGTGTTTTCCGATGTGTTCTGAGTGTTTTTATGATTATTCTTCGTATACGACGATCACTGCATTGTTTTTACGGATTCTGAGCTTGCCTACCTTGGCAAGGGTCGCACCCTTGCCTTCACTCTGGACACCGAAGATTGCTCACACGTTTGACTTGGAATTGTTTTTTTGGGATTTTATCGCCGGCTTGTGTATTGGATATTGTTGAGAATGTGGATCGCTGCAGTACACCAGGCAGACGACTCTTACACGACGAAACGATTCTGTCAGTGATTCGGCAATAGCTTGCACGTCAGTCTGTAAGTATAACCCTTGGTATAACCTCATCTAACCAGCTACCATCATGTTTAAAATATATGTATATTATATGAATAGAAAAACTCAAATATCACTTTGCCGGACCTGGCATAATACACATAATTATATTTAAGTCATATGGAGATTGTTTATGTTTAAAACAAAGAATATTTACTTATAAAATAATGTTACAATGCCTTAATTCCTCATAGTTAATAAGGTTTTGTTGATGTAGCTGATGCTTAAAATGTTCAATTTTTAGGTAAGCAGTAGTGACTATATTTGTCAAGCATGCTAGGACTTGGCTCAAAGCCCACACGTTGATGAACAAAGGAGTCTACTTGGTCACTGTAAGGTTTGTCTCCGCTGTGGGTGCTCTCTTGCATAACAAACCAGTCACCCACTTTATAGCAACTCAATCCATGAATCAAGTATATATAATGTTATACAAGAGTGACTTATTGCATGAACTGTAAGTGAAATCAATTAACACAAATATACTTATTTAAATTCATACTTAGAACTGTCCCATAACATTTTGTGTGTTTGTATACTGCTACCCAATCACAATGAAAGTAACTGACTCACATTAAGTCAAAATATTTTTTCAATAGCGACTACATAATGTATCATTGTTTACATTTTTGCTTAGTTTATATCCGTCATTTATTTGTTAATACTTTTGTGGAGTGAGAATGCATAAGGATAAAAGCAGTATTTTAGCATTCTGAACCAAAATCAAAATACAAACAGCTTCCAGAATTCATAATTGATGGGTAATTTACAACAATTTAATTTTATCAATAAATTCCAATCTTGATTATGTATGTATGTTGCAGATACAAGCATCAAGTCACATATGCCATACCTGTTGGGTGGCTGCAGACAAAGCTACTATCCGTATGGTCTAAGGCCTATCATCTTCATCTGAACCAGACAACCCTCAAGAAATACAACGACAAGCACAGGATCTTCCTACGACATCTCAGGATGAAGAAATTAGAAGCAATCAACCGGAACTTACTATTGTTTTGCCAGAATATGAGCGCTATTAAAACTGAAAGAAGCTGCTTCATCAAAGGATGTCAGGGAACAGAAAGATACAGAGTTCCACTTGAAACCAGAAAAATGTTACTTAATATACTTAATCAATATAAATATAACGTCCCTGAAAATAACCATCTGGTCAACACTCAACATTTAGTTATTGAAGCTGGGGTATTTTTGACAGTTTAAGATCCAATTATATGATGCTTTAGCTGGACTAGGTATCAAGATAACATTGTTTCACCTGCACAGTTCCTAGACGACATTTTAATTATAATAGAAGATGAATAAAATATTGTAATAAAATGTTTTGTTTTTTTTTTCACATGTACACATCCTTTCCTCCATACCTGTTACCTATCTATGAAAGTCATTGATGTTCATTCATATGATTTCAGACATTCTCCACTAAATATATTAATACACATTAGTGTTTAAAGATAATTTTTTGCACTTCAGGAATCAGCTGTTAGTTAAAGTAAGGTTATGTTACAAACATAACCTTACTTTTACTAAAACTCTAATAACTCTGTTCTCAGATTGACAGAAAAACATACAGAATTTTCACTGAGGGATTGATAAGTCTGGATCTATTAATCCACACCATTTTCATCTCGTTACATCCTGGGCCCAAGACTGTATGGAATCGTTTCAGTCTCATTTCGTCTTATCTTAGATGAATACGATTTTAAAATACAGTATGTTACAGGCGCGAGTAATGTAGCTGCAGATGTATTATCTCGGATCGTCATAACATCCGACGATTTAAAAAAAATGAACTATGGCGTTTTAAATGTTATGACACGAAGTATGGGAACAAAGATTAACAATAATTTACGACACTTTTCATAACAAGGATGATACAAACGATCGGCCTGATCAACCGAATGTTGTTGAAATTCTTGAGAAGCCTAAAAATTGTACTGAGCTCGTTATTTCCCGATATAAATTAGAAAAATCGAAGCAAAATGTGCAATTCAATGATTTTATTTCTGTACCATCTAAAGGTAAAATGTTTGTGAATCCATTTTCTTGGTCATGTTCAGCGCGAGACGCTTTCGTGAGAGATTTGGTTTCTATTTGTAATAAAGTTTTAATAAATGAAATTTATATAATAAAACGTAAAGAAAATCAGAAGTACATTAAGTGGTAAACCGAATATAATATGAATAATAACAAAGAAACCATCCCGCGACTTCATATTTAAAAAAATGTAATTAGCATAGAAGAGGATGACGATAAAAAAGTTATTCTTGATGATTTTCATTTACTTCCCACTAGTGGTCATGCTGGTATACGACGTATGCTAAGCAATATTAAGAAATATTATTTCTGGCCGAATATGGCAAAAGACGTGACGAAATTTGTAAACAGTTGTGACAAGTGCCAAAAACAAAAACATTCGGTACAAACAAAGCAGCCAATGGTAATAACTACTACGGCTGGTTCAGCCTTCGATAAGGTTTACTTATTTTTATATTATGATTTTTTTTATACATGTCATGGCCATGTAGTGCCTAGTTAATGATTTTATATTTTTATAGAATCCTGAAAAAGAAACAGTCGAAAGCGGGATTTGAACCCACGACCTCCAGCGTACCGTGCCGGTGCTCTTCCAATTGAGCTATTCCGACCCCGCTGTCGATTGCCAATTTCAATTTCGGTACGCCGGAGGTCGTGGGATCAAATCTCGCTTTCGACTGGTTCTTTTTCAGGATTCTATAAAAAATATAAAGGTTTACTTAGATATAGTTGGGCCCTTAGATAAGGATTACGATGGTTATTGTTATATACTCTCACTTCAGTGTGAATTAAGTAAGTATGTAGAGGCGTATCCATTAGTGAGTAAAGATAGCGTTAGTGTAGCACGAGCCTTCGTGGACAATTTCATTCTCAGGTACGACATACCACGAGAAATAGGAACGGACTGAGGCACCGAGTTCATCTCAAACACCATGAACGAGGTATATAAGTTATTAAATATTAAACAAACCGTTTCATGTGCATCACAGAACAGGGATTCTCTTTCCTCCGTGATGTGCATCATGAATCTATAGGCGCTTTAGAAAATTCACATAAGTCTTTAAACGTATTTTTGAGAATTCAGACTGATAACAATTCTAGAAATTGGAGTTATTGGTTACCGTATTGGTGTTTTTCATACAATACTTCTGCTCATTCTTCAACTAAGTATACACCTTATGAGCTTGTGTTTGGAAAACGTTGTAACATACCTTCTAATTTACAAAATTGTACTTTCGTTGAACCTTTATATAATTTTTTTTTTTTTTTTTGTCCCTGACTAAACTCTTGTTAGCCTGACGAGGGTCGGCTTATACAAGAACACCGGTCTTGTGGGTGAGCGCAGAAGGCGCTCGCAACCCATTAAATTAAGCGACCACGCTGAGGGCGACCCACTAATGGGTCACGAACCTCGGCTCAGGACGGCCACTGAGAGGATAAGACATCAACGTTTGGGGAATATGGTTTTTAACCTAATCCTATTTAACGTGTTGATTGTAGTCTTCGGCACGCGGGCCGGAACTGCTACGAGAGGGCAGGGTTATGGGGAACGCGACGAGGTCCTCGACGGCGAGGACGGTACAGCGGTCTTGTGGAGTGTATGAGCTTTAAATGCTCGTTCTTTTCGCGTAAAGCTAGAGTGATTTCGTCCTCTGGATCGGTCAGGACTGATCGCGGTCGGCTCCATTTGGCGCGGTCAAATGGAGTATATATAGACGCTTTACGGATAAGCGTGTTCGGGTGGTTTACCGCCCTGTCGAAATAGCGTCTGCTGGCGCACTGCATAAAGTGCCTGATGGTCGGCATATTGGTGTCCACGTGGAGGTTGCGATTGCGAACGTACCACGGGGCACCAAGTGCATGTCGTAAGAATGTTTTGAAGCACCTGCATTCGCTAAAGGCGACGGGGCGGTAAATGAGCGAATACGGGCGACGCGTATGTCATTATCGGACGGATGCATGTTTTAAAGATCCTAATCTTGTGGCGGATTGACATCTTACTATTTTTGTTTAGGAGCCAGTGAAGCTGGCTCATCGCGAATGCGGCTCGCGCGCGTACCGCATTTACGTGTGGGATGAAGGTCAAACTCTGATCAAGGGTTACTCCTAAATACTTGGCTTGGCCCTTCCAGGGGATAACCTGGTCGGACATGCGGACTGAAAAGTGAGGGATATGGACTTTCCTTTTCCGAGTGAAAAGGATGGCCTGGCTTTTGGTGGGATTGACGGTGATTCGCCATTTGCGGAACCACTCACCGAGTTCGTCGGCGGCGGTTTGCAAAGTGCGCACCACTTTGTCGGGGTCTATACGTGAAGCGTAGATTGCGGTATCATCCGCGAATAGTGCCAGTTGGGCGTTTTGTGGTCTGGGGATGTCGCTTGTGTACAGCGAGAATAGAAAGGGGGACAGGGCGGAGCCTTGCGGGACTCCGGCCGTGATGGTGTGTCGGGAAGAGAGAGTTCCCTCCACGCGATATCTGAAACCGCGATTCGACAGGAAATCTCGTATGATGTGCACGAGTTGTGTGGGCACGTTGAGAGTGTACAGCTTGAAAAGCAAGCCGTTGTGCCACACCCTGTCGAATGCTTTTTCGATATCGAAGAAAATAGCACCGGTAGGCATTCCTTTACGAAATTGTTCGTGGACGTACTCCGTGATGCGGAGCACCTGATTGACACAACTGTGTCTAGCGCGAAAGCCAAACTGTTCTGGAGGGATCAAATTTTGATTAAAAGCTACTATTTTAAGGCGGTCGAGGACGATCCGCTCGTAGATTTTGCCCAGAGTACTGAGCAGACTGATGGGCCTATAAGAGGAGGGTTCGAAAGCGGGTTTCCCCGGCTTGTGGATTCCTATCACAACTGCCTCTTTCCAGACCTCTGGGAATAGGCAGTTACGAAACGCGGCGTCGTAAATGGAAGTTAAAATTTGTACTAGATGCTCCGGGAGCATCTTGATCATACGGTTAGGGATTAGATCGCCCCCGGGGGCTTTCCTACGTTTGAGTGCCTTGATCAGAGTGGTGACTTCTTCGATCGTCACCGGCGCAAGGGGATCGGGCGGCGGGTCGACGTCCGGGTCGACGTTGTCGTATAACGGTCGCGGTATAGAGATTGGCGGTGGCCGGACCGCGTTCCTATCTTCGACGAAGGTGTCAACCGCAACAAGAATGTCGTCATCTACAGGTACAGAGGTGAGCGAGCATTGAGACTCCAGGCTGCCGGCCAGTAGTTCCGCTTTCTCGTCGTCATCAAACGCCGGGCGTTGATTCGGACGATTGAGCGGAGGCATTTATATAATTCCGATAACTATCCATTAGAGTTAAAATTTAGATTACAAAAAGCTCAGAGTGAAGCGAGACAGAATTTGTTAAATTTTAAAGAGGTTAGAAAGTGTAAGTACGATGCATATTTGAAACCTGAGAGGCTACTGCGAAAAACTAAATCCGAAACGTCGGTCCGAAACGAAGAAACGACGAACTTTGGATTTAACCTTACTACCAAATTACTTCGGATCCGTCACCGTTGAACGAAGGTTTCACGCAGTTTGCGACGCTTCCGACTTCGCTCAACACTTTCGTCACGCAACAACTCTTCATAAAGAAGGATCCGTAACACTTCGTAGTAAGAAGACGTGCGATCCGTCACCCGAAACTACGGATTTCGTTTTTCGCAGTAGCCTCTCTGTAACGTATAAAAAAGATGATTTGTTATTAGTGAAAAATGAAACAGGAAATAGATTTAACAATGTGTATTGTGGTCCATTTAAAGTTTTGGAAGACCTTGAACCTAATGTAAAAATTTTGCGCAATAATAAAGAAGAAGTTATACATAAGAATAGGACAAAGTTGTATGTAACCTAAAAAAAAAATGTTATGATTTCATGGGGCGTATGGTGTATGCCGTCCATTTTAACCATCTAGTATATAAGCTATGCAATCGTATTTTATTGATCAGTAATAAATAGTAACCTAAACCAAATGGTTGTTTAATTAGGTACTCATATGAGACGAACTCTATACCCGGGTCGGGCCAAAAAACTTTGTGACTGGGTTTTTCCATCTTAAACAAATTACTCAATCGCAGCTCGGAGTCAGGAAGTTGGCGGTGTGATACCCCCGTGCTTCGGAAAGTACGTAAAGCCGTTGGTCTTGCGCCTGATCTCTCTCCGGTCACGTCGGATTGCCGTCCCACCGGACTATGAGAGTGAAGGAATAGCGAGTGCACCTGTGTATTGCGCACACACTTGTACACTATAATATCTCCTGCGTAGCTGGCTGATCTCCGTTGAGATTGGCCGAAACTGGCTAGGAGGATTTCATTCATAGTTATTGCATGCTCCCTACAAATCAAAAGTGAGTTTTATGTGTATTAAGTAATGTTAAGGACCTGTAATATTCGTCTGATTTAGTTTTCCTCCATTAATAATATCAAAAACACTTTGGAACTGACATATTTAATCTTCAATAACAACTAATATCACAAAGTCTTACACATTATCATCATTTATTTACATACTCACATACACAAACTGCTCACACATTCACTGAGCAGGAGTTAACATTTTGTTTCGATTTTAAATTACTTTATCGTCTTCGGAGTTCATACAAGCACAGGCTCGCGACGAGGCCTGCGGTGGGAGGAGCGCGCCCGCTATAACGGTAGTTCGGCGCCTACCACCGCTACCGCCACGGACGCGGCCGCCTGCGCCGGTACCGAGCCCCCCGCGTTGAATGTAGGCAACCCGGCACGAAGGAACGCGAGTCTTCGGGCGTCCAAATATACTCCATTCTCTTCTGTGGACGCGGCACTGGTGCGCAGCCGCGGGAACAGTGTCGTGTCGTCCGTTTGCACTTGTCGGTCTGCGGATGCTCCGCGATCTACAAACGAAACCAACTTTATGAGTGGTGCAAATGTGAACGACAACGGTAGGAAGGTGAGGGGAGTAGCCCTGACCGGGTTCGTTGAGTGTGGAGAGGTCGGTAGAGGGCGTGAGGTCGGACGCGCGCGGGAGGGGCGCCGTGCCGACGAGCGCCGCGCACACCGCCCCCCCGCCCGCGCCCGCGCCCCCCGGCCCGCCGCGCCACCGCGCCGGCATCAAGCTCGCGCGCACGTTCCGCTCCGGCCGGACCACGATGATGTACACCTGCCAATACACACGATAGACAATTTCTTTGCTGAGTTTTTATCAGCGAGAACTTCTAGATCCTCACCTTGGGCGAAAACAAACAGACGAGCGTGACACTGGCGCTGAGCGAGATGGTGATGGCCATGCTGGTAACACGCAGCGGAACGTGGCTTGCGGTGCCGAAGTACAGCGGCACGAACGCGAGCCAGATCACGCACGTCGTGTACATTGTGAAACCTGGATATTGTCGGCATGTACTATATAGGGAACGATTAATTATAATTCAAGCAACATTTTTGATCAAAGTTTTTATAGCTTAACTATTACAAGCCATATAAAATAAAACAGCAAAACTGTTTCCTCTCTCTGATTTTGTGCTGTTATGTAAAGGATGCATGAGTTACATCGCTTACCGATGTGCTTGCTCTCGTTGAACGCCTCGGGGATCTTCCTGGTGAGCACAGCGTACACAGTGCACACCAAGATTAGCACCACGGGGTAAAAGAACGCGATCGTGTATGACGCGTCTACGTACGAGTCGCACACCAGCATATTGTCCTCGCGCGTCGGGTAGTGATGGATGGCACGCGCCGGCGATACGATCTGCCACACCACCACTATCACCACCTGCACACACAAGCGCGCCCTTAGATTCTTGGCTCACTCACCCACAAACCCACACACACACTTCACAAAAACGAACCTGTATAGATACTAGAGCAGAACAGATGAGAAGTTGAGACTTGGGTGAGATGAGGGAGGGCCGGCGCGCCGATTGTTTGCTGGCGTCGAAGATGCGCGCGATGCGGTTTGTCTTGGTGAGCAGCGCCGCGTATACCACCGTGAAGCAGAACCCGGTGCCAAAACTGTACAATAGAAATAATTTAACTGGTGTTGTATAATTCTGCAGATTTCTTATCTTACTGGTACACGAATTAACGTGTACTTACTCTATTCACACGTGATGCTCCACTATAGTGGCTCATTCCAGTTAGTCGTGTCCAGGAGGGGGCTGATGCCTGCATCGATACTACACTGAACCAAGCTTGTTGAAAATATCCAATTTAATTCTGGCGGTCAAAGGGATGCAACATTATTGGAATAATTTTGGTTGACACTAGCAGTATAGGGATTGAGATGTTACACAGCATTTTTAGTAAAGTCACGTCTTATACCAAGTGCCAAGTCTGCCAACCCGCACTAGGCCAGCGTGGTGGACTTAAACCCTCTCAGTAGTAGAGGAGGCCCGTGTTCAGCAGTGAGCAGTATATAATACAGAGCTGGTATTATTATTATTATTATTATACCAAGTGCATGGAGACAGACCGTTGCAACGCGCAGAGCACGTCGGTGGGACGGAACACGAGCGCGAAGGTGACCAGGTAGCACATGAGGATGCCGGCCAGCAGCACGAACGACAACTCGCGTCCGCTCGCGCGCACCACCGGCGTGTCGCCTCGCGCCGCCCATACGCACGCTACAAACCTATGCACACACGTAAACATACACGTACTTTTTACCCGACTGCGAAAGAAGGAGGGTTTTTTCAATGATCGGCTTAAGCTCTGATTATAATTATACTCAGCTAACCTGGTTGGTATGAATGCATGAAAAGAAGGTATATTATTTTCGTGCACTCACGCGGTGAGCAGGATCCCAAGCGAGGAGAAGGTCATGGCAGCGATGGCAGCGTGCGAGTCGGGGCGCAGGTAGAGCTCGGGCACGGCGGCGCAGCGCACGCGCGTCGCGTCCGGCAGCGTGCCCCACGCGCACTCCGCGCACGCCGTCTCCGACACCGGCGACCGAATCTGTGATATACAACCCTCATGCACGCGGGTCCATGCTCTGTAGGTTTCAGCTGGCAACCGCGAGTAGCACCTACCTCGTATTGCGTGCAGTTGAAGCAGTGCCAGCAGCAGCTCTCACCCTCCACGTACTGCTTAGCCTGGCCCAGCTCGCACTCCGCGCTACACACGGACTCTGGTGGGTGCGGCTCTTCCCACTTGAATTGTATTTCTACATACAACAAAGATATAATATTTTATTTATTTATTTATTTATTTATTTGTTTATTACACTAAATTATAACATCAATTACAGTTTACAACCAATACGATGCTATAAGTAATACATGATATAAGCATCTCCTTAATATTATTAGTAAATTACATTTTTTATCTTTGTTCTACACATTTATATGCTGCTTCAATGAACTTCGGTAGGCTACAATGAAATATATCAATGTCGTGTGAAATAAAGTTTAGAAATTGAATAGCCCGTGTTAAGGGAGCGTAGTGAGATAGGTTAGTCCTACCGGTAGGCAGGAGGAACAACGGCGGACGGTGACGGGAAAAGACGTAACCATTGGGTACACACAGTTTAAGTGCTGCTAGTATATCAGGTTGGTGGATCCACCCATGAAGAACCTTCCACAGATATTTAATTAGAGAGACTTCTCTTCTTACCTCCAGCCTACTAAATCCAACCATACCCATTACAAATAAGCTCGGATACATAAGTGGATAGTAGGGGTATACTCCAAACTGTTTCAGATATAAAAAACGTGTAAATTTATTTTGAATTTTCTCTACCAAGAGAACATATTTACTTTCGTTAGGACTCCAAATTATGGAGTTCGTTTCAAGGCAACTACGTACGAGAGCATTAAACAAAATTTTAATTACAGTAATATTTTTAAAATCACTGCACTGTCTTATAACGAAACCGAGATTACTAAAAGCTTTTTTACAGATCTCCACAATATGTTTACGAAAGTTCAGTTCTGGCACCATTTCTATACCTAAATCTCTAAACTGTGTAATACGTGGGACTGGTGTAGCTTCAATATCGTAAGTGAAATGCAGAGGAGCGCGCGACCGACTGTAACTCATAACACAACATTTATTCACGTTAAAAAACAGTCGATTCTCTTTACTCCACTGCACCACCCGATCAATATCTCTTTGCAGTTTCCGACAGTCTGAGACGTCATTCACCGATAAAAACAATTTGAGGTCATCGGCAAACAACAATAATTCCGCGTCCTCTACAACTGCAGGAAGATCGTTAATAAACAAAATGAAAATTAAAGGCCCAAGATTGCTACCCTGACTGACTCCAGAATATGTATGGTACAGTTTCGAATCAACACCTGCGTACTCAACATACTGTTTACGATCGCGAAGGTAGCTAGTAAAGAATTTCAATAGCTTCTTAATATATACATGTATACATATACAGTCACGCCTGTTGTACGAGCCAATAACGCTCATACAGCAATTTTCGTGCATATATTAGTCGATATGTGCTAAATACATTCAGTCGTAACAAAACAATCGTCAGGCCTTATACAAATACAAACATACGTGCGACTCAGATAACTAAACGTAAACAGTTATTTACAATAAACTATTCAACTTAAAAGTGGTTTGGCGTTAACTATTTTGGCCTACACAACAACACAATTACTACCGGGTACCGTCAACGTCGAAGCCCCAACATCCCTTTTTGGTCCTTCGAGCCGGATCCTTTTTGGTCCTTCGAGTGTCGACAATGACTGCGGGATCCCTATTCATCCTGCGAGTCTATCATTGGAGTCCTTGGGGTGGTTACTTCCAATTTTACGTTAGCAAATCGGTGCTGTTGGCTTCCCAGAAGCGGGTTTCCCCTGTAGTATTGAGACGTTGCACATAGCGTAGAGGAGGGAGGGCTACACTGAGCACCAACGAACAATCAACCAGCGGAGATTACGTCTACTGCTTCCAAATAACAAGTAACAACAAGCGGAGATTACGTCTACTGCGCCAAAATAACAAGAAACAACAAGCGGAGATTACGTCTACTGCTTCCAAATAACAAGTAACAACAAGCGGAGATTACGTCTACTGCGCCAAAATAACAAGAAACAACAAGCGGAGATTACATCTACTGCGCCAAAATAACAAGAAACAACTAGCGGAGATTACGTCTACTGCTAAGCGAGGATAACGTCCATCGCGATCATAACTACGTGCAACAGTCACTTAACAGAGATAACGTCTACTGTTACTACCATTCGTACACCTGCGTGAATACACGACATAAACGCGTCAACCACTTACAATGTCGAAAGAAGAGTATATCGAATTCGTGGAGCTTATAAATAAACAACAAAGCAGCTATGAAAAAATCAAAGCTCTACAAAAAAACTATAAAAAGGATTCTGTGAGTAGAAAATCCATAGACTACCTTAACAAGCGTGTCGAAGCTCTACAATCCCACTGGCATGAATTTCGAACAAATCATGAGATCATGAAGAAGTATGAGTCCACCAAAGGGGACCATGAGTACTTTAAGCAAAATGTTTTTGACGTAACGAGAAAAATATTCGACGAAACAATGCAATCCATGACTCAAGTACGAAACGAGTTAATAACGGAAACTGGGTTTTTGGGCATATCAAAACTGAAAACACCAGGAAATGTCGGAACACCAACAACTGACAGAACTGAAGTACATCAACGAATAGAAGATGATACGGACAAGCGCTTATCAACGCTGTTACGTAATCAAACGTGTAACTTCAGTGCCTTGGAGCGAGCGGTCTCCAAAACTAATAAAGGTCACTTAAAGGAAAAGTGGCAACTTAAAGATCATTTAAACATATTAGAAGCTCAATGGGAGTCCATCGACAAGATTCATTGGGAAATAATCTATTTACTGCAAGGCAACGATAAAAATTATGAAGCCAAATACGACTATTGGGAGCAAGTCTACGACGACCTCAAGGAAGATTTGAACAGAAAAATCTTTGAAACATCTCACTATGAAAAAGAAACACCGCGAATAGAATTGCCAGAGTTCAACGGAGATTTTAATAACTGGATCTGCTTCAGAGATTTATTCATCGAGACTATACATAACAATCCAACTCTAAACAAGACGCAGAAAATGAAGTTCCTTAAATCTAAATTGAGAGGAGAAGCGGAAAGGTTAATCAAACACCTTCCCGTGAGCGCTGACAACTATGATTCCTGTCTGGATATCATTCAACATCGCTACGACAATAAGCGATCACTTTTCATCTCATACATAGAAACACTTCTCAATCAACCATCCATCGATAAGCCGAATTCAGCAAATTTAAAGAAGCTATACGACACCACAAAAGAGTGTTTAAATGGTCTGGAATATATCGGTATTGATATTCCTGTATGGGGTCCACTTATAGTATATTTACTGTCGTCAAAACTGGATGACGTCACTGGTAGTGATTACAGGAAACACATAAAACATGCAAGAGAACTTCCAGACTTAGATGAGTTTATGGAATTCCTGGAATTGCAATTTATCATTGGAAACATCGCGAGACAAGAAAAGTCACGTGAAACCAAACAATTCAATGAATAACCAACATAAAAATTATAATTATAATTACAAGTCAACTAACTTTAAAGACTCAGAAAAGTGGACAAAATCATATCATGCGTCACTGAGGAAATGCCCGCTGTGCAAAAACGAACATGCGCTGAGGCAGTGCTCTACATTTTTGAGTATGGATGTCGTAACGCGAAATCAAAAAACAACAAAATTGAACTTGTGCAAGAATTGTTTGTACAGTCACGCTGGAAATAAATACAATTCAACGAAAAGGTGTCGCACGTGCAATAACAAACATCACTCTCTCCTTCATGATGATAATTTCAAAGAAAAATCGTCGATGGCAACTGAACGAACATCAAATCACATAAACGGTGAACAAGAGATACTCCTGACTACTCTTCAACTTAAGGTCAAGAACAAAGAAGGAGATTACGTCATCCTTCGGGCGTTACTTGATCAAGGATCTCAAGTAACATTGATTACGGAGAACGCTGCTCAAAGATTGAACCTACCTCGATACAAAATGAATGCCGCAGTCACTGGGGTCGGCACCATAATGGGCACGAGCAAAGGAATGATTAAACTCGAATGTAAATCTATTCACTCCGATTATACATTCCTTGCCGAAGTATTAGTAATGCGTAATCTTATCAATAATCTACCTAACTCCAGTATCGACGCAAAACACTGGACGCATCTCGACAACATCAAATTAGCGGATCCAGACTTTAATATTCCTGGACCCATTGATTTACTCCTCGGAGCAGACATTTATTCCGAAGTTATTTTAGACGGAGTAATCAAACACAATATGGTCGCGCCAGTAGCACAACAGACTAAATTGGGCTGGATACTGTGTGGCGCTACGAAACAATTCAACTGTTTAGTAACGCTAACCGAGTTAGAAGATATATCAAGATTTTGGGAGGAAGAACATATCCCTTCAGAACCAAAAATTACAACCACGGACGAATAATGTGAAAAATATTACACAGAAACGATAGAGCGCGCGAGTAACGGGCAGTATGTTGTAAAGATGCCAATGAAAACAAACTATGAACAAAACGTTGGCAAATCGAAGCCTCAAGCCATAGCACAGTTTCTTCAGTTAGAAAAGAAAATGGCGAAACAAGAACACTTTGCTAAATTATACGAAGAGTTCATCCGAGAATACATCGAATTGGGCCACATGAAACTCGTGACAGAACTCGATTGTGGAATACCAATCTACTTACCACACCACGGTGTATTAAGAGAAAGCTCAACAACAACCAAACTACGAGCTGTTTTCAACGCATCAATGAAGACAGACTCCGGCTACAGCCTAAACGATTTGATGGAGAAAGGGCCTAACCTTCAAAAAGACATCTTATCTCTGATCATCAAATGGCGGAGTTATAGATATGTCCTAACAGCGGATATTGCAAAAATGTACCGCCAAATCCTTATTCATCAAGATCAACAATGTCTTCAAAAAATAATTTGGAGGGATTCTACGAGAGAACCACTCAGGGAGATGCAACTATGTACCCTTACTTACGGTACTAAAGCCGTACCATTCCTCGCGATGCACACCCTGCAGCAACTGGCCAGCGACGATGGCCACGCATACCCTTTAGCCCAAAAGGCGCTACAAAACGAGTTTTATATAGATGACGTCATCACAGGACACCATACCATAGAATCAACAAAAGTTCTACAAAGAGAACTTTATGAATTACTACAAAAGGGTGGTTTTATTTTGAGGAAGTGGTCTACCAATGAACCATCTATTCTCGAGGAGCTACAACCTGAACTACAGAAAAATCCCATCAAGGACTACAGTTTCAAACAACAAGAGTTTAGCAAAACGCTCGGACTAGCATGGGATGTTACAAGCGATACATTCCATTTTATTTGCGAACTGCAGTCTAACAACAAAACGGCGGCATACACTAAATGCAAGCTATTGTTTGAGATAAGCAAAATATACGATCCGCTCGGTTGGTTAGCACCAATGACCATCCTAGCCAAACTGATTTTTCAGAAATTATGGAGCGAAGACTGTCAAAACATTGGATGGGATGAAACTGTACCAGATAGCATAGAACAAGAATGTTTAAAAATTAAAACCAATCTATATAACATAAACAGTATCGGTTTACCAAGATGGATAAATAACGAAAACACAAAGATTGAATTTCAAGGCTTCTGTGACGCGAGTGAGCAAGCATACGCCTGCGTCATCTACAGCCGGACAACGTCACCTACCGGCGCTTACAACATTACATTACTAGCAGCAAAAACTAAGGTAGCAGCACTTAAACGGAAAAAAACGATCCCGAGGTTGGAATTATGCGCCGCAGTTTTGCTAGCGAAACTCCTAGAAAAGATAACCAAGATCCTTGGAGATTACGATTTAAGGATATCTTGCTGGACTGACTCTAAAGTGGTCTTAGCATGGCTTCAAGGATGTCACAAGAAATATGAAAACTACATATCAAACAGAACAACACAAATAATTAACATCGTGCCTGCGGTAAACTGGGGTTATGTGAAAACTACCGAAAACCCTGCCGACTGTGCAACAACCATACAAACTGGTTAACTTTTACTGTGGTGGGAAGGACCTCAAAGGCTTAAAAAACGTGGAAAAGAAGTCGATATAAAAAATGAGACTTATACTACAGATGAAGACATTTCAACAAATTGTTATACGATGAAAAGTACGGAACCTGTATCAATTAAAAATAAATTAATTGACATGTTACTTGAGCGACATAGCAACATAAATCATATAATAAACATACTCGCATGGATATTGCGTTTCGCTGATGCATTAAAAAACAAAAGGAGGTCAAATGAGTGCAATGGACTGACTTTAACTGAAATAAACAATGCACTATGTATTCTTATCAAAGCAGTTCAAGAAAGCTATTTCGAAAATGAAATAAAATGTCTCAACAAAGATGTAAAACTGTCCAGCCGAAGCACAATTTTGAAACTCAACCCATTTTTGGACTCGAACGGAATATTACGCGTCGGAGGTCGTCTCGAGAATTCGAGATACCCCGAAGAAATCAAACACCCCATCCTCGTACCAGGAGAGGGAAGACTGACCCAACTTATCTATACTAATATTATAAAGCTGAAGAGTTTGTTTGTTTGTTTGTTTGTTTGTTTGAACGCGCTAATCTCAGGAACTACTGGTTCGAATTGAAAAATTCTTTTTGTGTTGAATAGCCCATTTATCGAGGAAGGCTATAGGCTATATAACATCACGATGCAACAATTAGGAGCGAAGAAATAATGGAAAATGTGAAAGAAAACGGGGAAAATTATTCATCCTTGAGGGCTTCCATTGCGTGCACTGCGAAAACGGTTCAAGATACCAAAAATATATGTATGAAAGAATTATTCCTCTTGAAATGATCTAAAAAAATGTCCGCGACAGTATATGTCTATCTTTAAAGATTAACTCACTAGAACCGTTTTTATGGTAATCAAATTAGGTCGAAATTAATGCATTATTTGTTAAGAGTTGTATCAACGTCATAGTCATAGAGTGATTCAACGGGAAGGTTTTTATGTACTTTTAGCCCGGAAAAACTTAATAACGCGGGCGAAGCCGTGGGCAAAAGCTAGTAATTGATAAGGCACACAAACAAACATTGCATGGTGGAGCAAGATTAACGCTGGCTTTCACTAGGAACAAATATTGGATTATTAGCGGTAATCGAGTCGTCAAGAAAACACTGCGACAATGCATCCGATGCCGTCGTTACGCTGCTACTCGAACGGAGCAGTAGATGGGCAACCTTCCTAAACAAAGAATCACCCCATCGAGGCCATTTTCACACACGAGAGTGGACTTTACTGGACACGTGGGTATAAAGATAAATAAAGGCCGCGGAATAAAAACCAGCAAAGGCTATATAGCCATATTCATATGTATGTGGTCAAAAGCAGTACATATTGAACTTGTTTCGGATCTATCAACACAAACATTTATAGCAGCATTGAAAAGAATGTGTGCAAGAAGAGGCACCCCTAAACATATCTAGAACCGAAGGTACAGAACAAGCATGTATTTCTTTCTGTTCCATAGATGTATTAAATGCTGTGCGCAATATGAAAAAGGGTAAGTCTCCTAGATATGATGGTTTAAGTATAGAACACATTCAGCACTCAGGGCAATTTATATTTGAGAAATTGCGTGATTTGTTTAATTTATGTATAAAATACTCATATATACCGGACGAAATGATGCGAACTATTGTAGTTCCAATCGTTAAAAACAAGACGGGAGACATTTCAAACTCCGCTAACTATCGGCCTATTTCCTTAGGGACAGTTGTCGGCAAGATATTTGAACGACTTTTACAGCCTTTGCTAATGAAAAATGTAAAGATTGATGACGCTCAGTTTGGTTTCCGCCCCGGTCTCTCAACGGATGCTGCAATCTTTGGTCTTAAGTATACTGTAAATTATTACACAACTCGAGACACTTCAGTCTATGCTTGTTTTCTGGACTTGAGTCGGGCATTTGATCTCGTGAACTATAATATTCTCTGGAGCAAATTGCGCGGCTCAAAGGTACCGCAGAAGATTGTTGAGCTGTTGAGGTACTGGTACGGGAACCAGAGGAATGCGGTGAAATGGGGTGACACGACATCCAGTGAGTACAGGCTGGACTGCGGGGTGCGCCAAGGAGGGTTAACTTCTCCGGACCTGTTCAATATATATATAAATGGTTTGATTGAGGAGCTGAGGAGTACCAAAATCGGTTGCCATATTGGCGATGTTTGTGTCAACAACTTAAGCTACGCCGACTATATGGTGCTCCTCAGTCCCTCAATCAATGGTCTTAGAAAGCTCCTAGATGTCTGTGAAAAATATGCGGTAGCGCATGGATTAAAATATAATGTTTTAAAAACGGAAGCCTTAATATTTAGAGCAGGAAGGGGTCCGGAGAATGTCCCAAATGTGTACTTAAATGGTCAAGTGGTAAAGGTTGTGAAGAAATTTAAATATCTTGGTCATATTGTCACGGAAGATCTACGCGATGACGATGATATCGAGCGAGAAAGACGGAACCTCTCTATTAGATGTAATATGCTTGCGAGGAGATTCGCGAGATGCAGCGACGAGGTCAAAATAACTTTGTTTAAGGCATACTGTCTTTGTATGTATACCTGTCAGCTATGGTTTAATTATAAACAAAAGTCGTACAGTACTATAAGGATACAATACAATGATGCTTATCGTATCCTTATGAAAAAGTATCGCTTTTGTAGCGCATCAAGTATGTTTGCTGATGCAGGGGTTCCGGATTTCTTTGCCATCATAAGATTGCGGACGGCGTCTTTCTGGAATGGGCTGAGGAATACTAAAAATTGCATTCTCCGATGTATGTCTGACAACCTGTATAACCCCATATACAGATTCTGGCTCTCGGTGCACAGGGACAAGAACAGAAAGTAGTATATTACTCGTACTATGCACCTTTGTAAAGATGTGACACAATTATACAATCAATCAGAGTTGTATAATATAATTGTATTATTGAATAAGGTTAATTATGTATTTTTGTTTTTGTATGTGTTATGGGTTTATTGCCTGAAATAAAAATCATTTTATTTTTTTTATTTATTTATATCTATTCGGATAATGGAACTGTTGGGGTGCCTGTGAGTCCGTTCGGCACTCACAGACGTGCTGGGCGTGAAGCTGAATTAACAAATTCAGTCGCCGGTACCCAGCCCGTAGTGATCCCCGCGCTATCAAGATGTTAAGGCTTCTGAGGGAAGCGAGTGCGATTGCAATGTTGTCTGTACTGTGGGTGTGTACGACGTACTTGCAACAGCGACAAGTACGAAGTGTGTAAGGGTGAAGTGTAGGGGATGGCAAATAAATAATAATATTATACTTGTTAACGTTGCCGATACTTGTTAACGTTGTCGTTTGCCAACCACCTATCCGTACGTCCCTAAGCACCCCCGGGTACCGTATCGAAGCCACCGTACGTCGTGGGCCTTCGATACTGCGAGTCTTCCGTGTCGCTCTTCAAAAGTCTTCCTTTTCGCTCTTGCAGTCTTCTGTCTCACTCGCTCTTGCAGTTTTCCTTCTCGCTCTTGCAGTCTTGATTCCGTTTTTCTTTCTTCGGTAGAACCCCGACGATACGGCATAGTGCGCGAGCTTAAGTACTCGCCGGCTATACCGTGCAGAGACCCATGCCCTATTGACCCAATTTCTAATCTGATTTTTACTATGGCAAACGAAAATTTCGACGATTTATTAAGAAACCATAAAACACACATACACAAGTTATATACCAAATTGTAGCTCTTAACTAGCTCTATAAAACAAAACAATAAAGAACACTACACATTAATACTATCAAAAGTTATTCACAAAATACTGACCAAAAAACACATTGCACTTATTTACTAAATAATGTCACTTTCACATATAACGTCCGTATCGTTCATATAATGTTCCTATAGTCTCTGAGGGGTAGGCACAACACTTAATCACTTAATATTATCACACTATATTGTTCTGAAGGGTCGGCACGCGGCTAATGGGAGCCGGCGCGTCGCCAACAGGAACTAACTTCGTTGGTGCAGCAAAAGTATTGAACGAAGAGTTTCAAACATATATAAAACAATTATATCTTCAGAATTCTTTAAAGTGATCAACGACCTTCGAATTGAGTGGCACTTTAACGCTCCATCTTGGCCATCGGCTGGGGGCTTATGGGAGGCCGCCGTACGTTCCATGAAGGCGCATCTGAAACGAGTAATCGGACAACAAAAGCTTACCTACGAACAATTTGCAACGCTTCTTACTCAAATCGAAGCGTGCATGAACAGCAGACCACTGGGTCCTTTATCCGAAGATGTAGATTATTTAGAATATCTTACTCCCGGTCATTTCCTCACCGGAAGTACAACGCTCACATTACCACTTCATGAACCAGAAGAACTTAAATCTATAGACATCCGAAACAACTGGAAACTTATTGAACTTATGCGTCGACACTATTGGGATCGTTGGTCTAAAGAATACCTCCATTTATTACAAAATCGGAACAAATGGATAAAATTGCAAAGGCCAAACATACTGTTATATAACTGCATCGGTGGGTGTTCGACCCGCATTGTGTGCGAAAATCAAATTACAACAACAATTATAACAAAGGCGGGACTTCTTGCTGTAGGTCAGGGTTGTGTTATACGACACAACGACGCTACAGTATATTCACACAACGTTTTTAGTAGCAAAACCAACATTGGAATGTCCTTGAAGTACCTACTATCGACTCACCAAATGATATGTGGAGTACGTTTCAAAATACAAAGATTGTTTTACCTAAACTAAACTTAACAGAGGATCATAGATTGGTCGATAACCAGATAACCGTACAAAAAGAACAGGAGAGCTTACCCAACGACTTGAGCATCCACGACATCGGTAACTACACGATTAGCACTTTGCTGGTGGGAGGAATCCTCGTCGCTATCATCGTATGGCAAGTCAAAAGATATCTTCCTCGGCGTAAGAAGAGTAATACCCCGACAACAACTAGGGCTCCAGAGATAATAGAAAATATAGAAATAAAGGATATTGCCGCTTATGCTGAAATAGAAGATGGACATCGGAAGACATCAAAGCCTCAGCCAGCTATTGAGACAAGATGCCAACTATGATGATTATTTTCTGAAACTTTACTTTGTGCTTACTGTTTTTATTGCTTTTGATATATTTGTAACATTTTTAACTATTTAACTTGTAATGCAATTTTGGTGATTTGAGTATGCATACCTTTCCCCCGGGAGCATGTACGAGCCAATAACGCTCATACAGCAATTTTCGTGCATATATTAGTCGATATGTGCTAAATACATTCAGTCGTAACAAAACAATCGTCAGGCCTTATACAAATACAAACATACGTGCGACTCAGATAACTAAACGTAAACAGTTATTTACAATAAACTATTCAACTTAAAAGTGGTTTGGCGTTAACTATTTTGGCCTACACAACAACACAATTACTACCGGGTACCGTCAACGTCGAAGCCCCAACACCTGTTATCCCCGAAGGGGTAGGCAGAGGTGCAAATAGTGCACCCACTTTTCGCCATCATTCCGTCCCATGATGTGATAGGGGGCGAGCCTATCGCCATATCGGGCACAAATTCCAGACTCCGGACTGATACTGAATAGAAAAGCTCAATATCACTTTGCCCGACCCGGGGATCGAACCCGAGCCCTCAGCTTTGCAGTCGTACTGTAATACAACTACGCCACCGAGGCAGATATACTATAACAAGTAGGTATACCTACGTATATGGCTAACATGTCCGTGTCACTCGGTAGCGTACCTCTCATGTCGAGCTCGAGTTCGCCGTCGAGATAGCGGCCCACCTTGAGCCAGCGGTATACGCCAGGCGACACTTGCTTAAAGTGCAAGATGTTGTAGCGCGCCGGGCCGTCCCCGTTACCGTCGAAGTGGAACTCGTCGCCGCTGAGGCCTGCGGTGATAACAGTATGTGTGTACAAGGCTCATGCCGCGCGAATACCATGGCGGTCAGAGTGCGGAGGAGACCTATGAAGCGCACTTGACGCAAGTAGCGCAGCAGCGTGGCGCCACTCGCCGGCCGCATCGCCTCGCACAGGCCCAGCTTGCCGCCGCACAGGTCGGCGTGCATGTCTCTGGAATGAACGTTCACCTGATTACTTGAAGGTTCTGATAGACTCGGTGTCTGATAAAGTGACTGGGCTCGCATGACTAAGCAGACCTGATGGCGTGCACGAACGCGAGCACCGCGTCGGCGACGAACTGCAGCTGCGCCTCGAACTCGGTGTTCTCTGCGGAGAGCCGCTCGGCGCCAGAGCACGCCCGCGAGTACTGCGCGTTGTACGGCGTCCGCGCACTGCCCGGGTACCGGCAACGGAACTGGTTCTCCCAAAATTCTGCAATTTTGGGTATTATGATTTCCGCCATCGGAAAATAAATTGCAGAAAATAATATTATTAGTATAAGTCGTTAACAACGAAGGGAAAATACGTTAGGTACACAACATGTAGTCATCGTTTTTATAATGCAAGGCTATTACAGATTTTATAGTTGAGTATAAACATCATGACGCGTAATAATGCTTCAAACTCTCTGGGAACATTGGGCGCCGACAACTGCGCTGCAAAATAACATTATGTAGAACAAACTTTCACCTTTATAATATTAATAGGATGCCGCGTGTTGCCGTGTTGTTTTACTGGTGGTAGGTCTCTCATATGCAAGAGGCTGTCTAGGTAGGTACCATCGTATTGTCTATTTCTACCGCTAAGCAGCAGTGTAACTACTGAACATAATGAGACTTACCACTTTATGTCTGAGGATGACGAGCGCAGTAGAATGCGACACAGTACTTTGTAAGTCAAGGTGCTGAATTGTGTTGCTACTGTTTATTGGTGGGCATATCGCTTGCCATCAGGCGAACGGTATGACGGTCTCGTCATTCGATGCAAACAAAAATTGCCAATTGCAAACATGGCTCCACATTGAATATTTTGGTATTTAGTTGAAAATTACCTACAAACCAGGGATTTCTGACGTTGTTCTCAACTGTCAGGTTGAGGAAGTACTCTGTGAAGCCACGCACGGGGTTGGCCTGCGGCTGCACGCTGATGGTGCCCTCGACAGCTTGCTCGTTGCCCTCTGAGACGAGTGAGCGTGCACTCCAGCCGTCGGAGCCGACCCAGCCGAAGGCACCCGCGGCGTCGGCGCGAGCCACCGCTGCCATCACCCCCGCCACTTCCTGATCAGAGCCGAACACGATCACACCTACAAATAACGCGGCGGGTGTTAGCCCGTGCCTCCACGACGAGTCATCACACTTGTGTGTGTGTGTGTATATACTCACCGCGCGCTCGGGGCCGCGTCAGGAGCCGCGCGACGATCGCGTCGTACGCGTGCTCGTCGGCCTCGCCGGAGTCCTTCACCAGCCGCTCCTTGACCGCAATGCAGATGTCGTTGCGCGCTAACAACGTTTCAAGTTCTTCAAACGCCTGCAAGAGATCATAATCAAATAATATTCCGTAATATGCAAGTAAGGCACAGAGCAAGTAAGACATAAATTAAAATTGCACCTTTATTCCATAGTTGGATTCCTCGTAGATAATGGACACGTAGCGCCATCCTAGTTTCTTTACTATTTCCACCATGGCGCGAACCTGATGCAGGTCTGAAGGAATCGTGCGGGTGAAATACTCAAAGCGAGCCTTATTTGAGAGCTCCGGGGACGTGGAGAAAAATGACACCTGTATTATAAAATGTGGTTGTAGTAAAGAAATCGAAAAAAGTGGGACCAACGTTACGAGAATCACCTGAGGAATCTTGAATAAGCGCAGCAGGTTAGCGACTTGCACAGAGGTGACGCTGGACGCGGCGCCCACCACGCCCGAGATCACCTTGCGCAGCGCCGTCGCATTGCACGCGTACTCCGCGTCGTCAATGTTGCTGATAGAGCCTGGCCACGGACAGGGAGGAGCGTCGCGTGAATCAAGTGTAAGGTGATTAATTCATAATACCCAAAAGATTCTGTAGTGTACTGCACTGCGTTCGTCATCCTTTTTTTTTTTTTTTGTGTTTGCGGAGAAAGTGACTTATTACTACCGCCCAGCCTTCAAGGGGGGCGGCTGAGCGGTGATGTTGGGTTCACCGTGCCTTACGACCCAGCGTTGAGCCGCCGGGCCGAGTCCCTAACCTATGTACACCGCACGGCATACCAACTAAAACTCCGCGGTGGCCTTCTTCGGCGCATTAGGGACGGCTGCGGGTTTCCCCGGACTAATAGTGTCTAAGTTGTCGTCCGCAGCCGCCCCTGCGCGGTGCTGCCTAATGCAGCCCGTCTCCTGTATGGGGGGGCTCAGAAGCCCCCGCGCACCGAAGGACGCCCTCGGCGTCAACGGCAGCGTGAGGCCTACCTGCCACACTGCCGTCCATCACGGGGGTCGCAGCAATGTGCTAAAAACATGCACAAAACTAAAGACGGACAGCCCCCTGCCGCCCGCCCGCGACCTCCGGTGGCCCCTATTAGTCGCCTTTTACTGCGTTCGTCATCCTGCGATATCAGGTTTAATGGTTCACATGTCTGTAATGCTCTTCTAACGATAGCCTAGTTGGGAATAAAACGGTCTGCCGAGACAATGCCCGGAGGTTAAAAACCCAAGGCACACACCTCTGACTTTCCGAAGTTATGTGTGTATTGTTTATCAATTATCGTTCGCTTTAACGGTGAAGGAAAGCATCGTGAGGAAACCTACGTGCCTGAGAATTCTGCATACGAATTTCGAGGGTATGTGAAGTCTGCCAATCTGCACTAGGCCAGCGTGGTAGTAGACTAAGGCCTAAAACCCTCTCAGTAGTAGAGGAGGCCCGTGCTCAGCAGTGGACAGTATATAATACAAGGCTGGTATTATTATTATTTATTATATTATAATGCTCTTCTACCCATAACATGATATTGCCTCCAATTGACTATGTATTATTTGGGAAAAACAAAGCAGCACACATGGCGAAGCAACCATATGATCTCATCCCTATCGGCTTTTCTTTTGCAATGTATATATCAAAGTAATTTTAAAAAGAGAAAACATAATACCATGGCTACAATACTACTACAGTAATAATTATAATAATAGTAGTAATATCGAACACATAATTTAATATTTGGTTCAACATAATGTCTCAAAAACATAGGTATTTCAAGTCAATTTGTCAAATTGTAACTCGCGCCTCTAACCCCCGTATTCACAAACGTCACTTATCAAGTTGTGACGTTTGGGCGTGTGTATAACAAAGAAAACACGACCAGGTTAGTCAGCATAAAAAATAAAATTTAATAATTGTTCAGAAATAAAAAAATAAGATTTTTAGAGTGGTTCTTAAATGCCCGTCACTTTTCACTTCCCAGCGGTGCGCAAGTACTCTCCTGGCAGTAGGTCGTAGTGCCTGGTCAGCATCGGCGAATCTCCTTAGGGAAGACAGCTGAAGTCCCAAGATTCAGAAGCTAACTGATGTCTGGAACCTCGGGAACTGGGTGTATGGACCAGGAGAAAGAAGTCTTGAACCCCGTATCTTGCACCCTGGAATTTCAGTGTAACTGGTCTTAGGAAAAGATGACGAGAGCGTCTATTGTCTTCTGATTGTAACACAAGGACCCGAAAGCGAAGCGAGAGTTGCGCTAGCGAAGGCGGAGTGTGTCTTACAATCAGAACGGAGTTTACAAGTAGAAAAGAAAGAAAAAAGAAACAAAATAAGCAAATTACTTTACAGCGAGAAAGCAAAAAATTATGGTGTAACTGAATACAATGTTTCCAATAGCATGTAGGCTTTCGAAAAGACATTGCTACGTATGACACCCAAATTCAAAGTTTCCAACGGTCAAACGGAACCATACTAATAACTATCCTATATACTTTTAGGTACACTAAATACAAACAATATTACGATCAACACTTACCCAAATGGGGGTTTCTATTATTCGTAGGCCAATATAACTAAAAGTAATTTTAAAATATTTGGGATGTGTCCCAATAGTTAACGGTCACTGAAGAATGACGTAGCAACGACGTAACGGCAGAACAAGATCGACGAGCGACATGCATCTGCTTCGATGACTACCGTGGTTCTGACGGGGGGGAACTGCGACGGCGGCTCGGCTCTTGCGTCGGGCGAGTTCGGATTGGGACCGTTAGAAATGAACCATAGCCGATGCAAAGACCGGTATTGACGCGTTCAATTACGAGTGATCATAAATTATACTTTCAATCTTATTAAAATTATCAATATTTTTAATTTAGTAATTTTTAATTTGGGAATTATTTTATAAAACTATTATTAAAATTAAATTGAAATGTAACGTTACTACGTTACAAAGTACGGAACAATGCTGTGACAAAGTATCCTACCTAACTAAAAGTACTCTGACTCGGCCGTGTCCTTGAATTAATTAGCTACAGCCGCGCGGTAAGTACGTAAACACACGATAGGGCTGGCCGTTTACAGTATTTTAATTTAATCTAAGATATATGAGTTTCTAGTTTTGAGATTTTTTATTTTTATTTTTATTATGTAGGTAGAGGCGCAACTAATCAACCCACTTTTCGCCGCGCGTATTCCGTCCCATGATGTGATAGGGTGCGAGCTTATTCGCCATTTCGGACACAAATTCCGGACTCCGGGTTGATATTGGATAGAAAAATCCAATACCACTGTGCCCGACCCGGGAATCGAACCCGAGATCTCAGCATTGCAGTCGTACCGTAATACAACTACGCCATCAAGACAGGCAATTTTGAGATTGTAAAAGATACCTAATAATAAAAAAATAAAAAAACTCAATATAACTCGACCTAGTGATCGAACTCGAAACCCCAGTAGAGTCTGGAATTCGTACAAGATATGGTCATAGGTTCACTCCCTATCACATCATGGGACGGAATAACTGCGAAAAGTGGTTGCACTAGCTGCTACGGGGATAAAAGGCGTGAATATAATACTATGTTTGTATTATTTAAAAAATTAAATTCTTTGTGAATGGAATAAGAAGTCAAAGCCGAAGAAGAAGTTAAACCATGTCGTCTCCATTAATAATAAGATTCAATTTAAGTTGGAGTAGGATAGCTCCTTTAATTTCTTAGATGTTTTAGTCATTCGTAATCCTAATCAGTCCCTAAGCCACACTATGAACAGAAAACCGACCGAGACAACAAGCTCCAAATTCCACGCTGCCGTCACAGAAACCAAGTGAAACCAGCCACAGTTGATCGTTTCCCAATTGTATTAACTTATGTAAGAGGAGTCAAAGACAATATTGGCTACATCCTGAAGCATGCTTCCATCAAAACTTATTTGAAGCCGCCTAAGAAGATTAGTCAATTTTTACCACCTATCAAATGCTATTTATATACCTCTACAAAAACCAGTTGTATACAAGATAAATTGCGACTGTGGGTTCTCTTATATTGGACAAAGAAAAGACATATAGGGGCCCGCGTAAAAGAACATATAGCTGATGTCAAACACCGACGCTCTACGAAGTCTGTAGTAGCTGAACACTCAGAATCAGGCTCCAACCATTACCTTAGATTCGACAAGCCATAAATCCTTGCCAAAGAATACCGATTCCTGCCTAGGATGATCCACGTGGCTATTGAAAATAAAAAAAACATTCCAATTTTAATAGAGAAGATGGTTGGAAACTTGCACAGCCAGGGACCCGGAAATACATCTAATTAAATCGGGCCACAAAAGACCTGCTGCCAGATCTCAAGACATTGTGAGCTCTTTCTGCGAAGACCGGACCGCAAAAATGACTAACATCTTAAAATTGTACATTGAAGGTAGATTTATAATACTAACTTTTCGGATTAACTATTGTTAGGGCAAAAATATTATTTGTGCGGGTATTAATGACATGATCTACAATTTTTGCTATAAAAGCATAGAACGTTTGACGGTTCGAGTCGAGCAGCCGTCTCGGACGGACCTATTGTTTGTTTAGCGCTCGCTACAACTTTCATTGTTCCGGCCGAGTACCTGCTCGGTGCGGTCGCAGCGACCTCGCTGCCGTCAAGGCCAAGCAGGTAGCAAAAGGGCAACCTTTTGCTGCTTGTTAGCCTATTTCGGGCCAAGCCGCGTCCTTTTCAGGACAGGGTTTAGCCCAATTATCGTTTCAATCGACATTTGCCCCTTCAGGGAATTGGCTCGGTGGTAAACCTAACGGTGTCAACAAGCCGAGTCGCGGTGCCCCGGCCACGCGCTGCGCCCCCTCAGGGCAAGGCGAAGCCGGACGGGTGGGGATCAGGAGGCTGTGGAGGCACACCACAGTTTCCCCCGTACGTCACCCTCCCAACGCTACCCTTTCCTCTAATTTCCATCCCGTGTATCGGTTGAGCGTGCGGCCTCCGGCCAATACCGCTTACGGTACACGGACTGTTAGGAACCCTTTTGCACATTAAGATTGGCAAAAGGGAGACAAGCTTAGGGCACACCCTAATTTAAGTACACCCCCCCTCGCCTATACCCGGCGAGGAGGGTCACGCACTACCTCACCCCCGGGCACTCCCACCCGGGGACTTAGTCTACCGCGACCGCGACCCGCGATCCGCAACTGAACGTTTGTGCGACAGCCGGCCTGGTTTCTTGTGTGTTCTTTCCCAGGCGGAACGCACCCGGAGCATAGGGAAACCGGTGGCGACGACCTCACCTGCTCCCCCAACACCATCCTCTGCGCTTAACGCAAAAGTCGAGTTCCTTCTGAACTCGCCTGAGCTGATGACTCTCACAGCTCAGATGGCCGACTGTGTGGCCCGTAGTTCAACCCTTGATCGCCCCGACGTGGCTCTGGTCAACGAAATCCTCTGCATCCAAACGCGGAGGTACCAGATCACCGTAGGCGTCCTTTTTTCGTCATCATAAATGGCGCAATCAATATTTAATCCCTCCAAGCGGACCAAACCCCGCTCCCTCAGAGTGGGGTTTCTCAACATTGACGGTATTAGGGGCCAACGAGCCGAAATTTCTGATTTTGTCCGCGAAAACAAATTAGACGTTTTCCTCCTCCAGGAAACGTTTCTCAAACCAGCTCACCGCAATCCCAACATCCCCAATTTCAATCTGGTACGTAATGATCGTACCAGTGGCCCTTTTGGAGGCACTCTCATTTATTTCAAAAGGTCCCTGCATTGCATACCCCTTGACCCACCTGCTAACTTGAGGAACATTGAGGCTTCAGTCTGTAAGCTAGCCATGACAGGACATCCGCCGATCACTATCATATCGGCCTACCTCTCGCCCACTAAGGAGCTTCACGCCCACGATCTAAATACCCTATTTGCGATGGGGGATTCCGTCATTTTGGCGGGAGACCTCAACGCCAAGAACACTCTCTGGGGCTGTCTCTACACCAACGTTAGAGGCACCGCGCTAGAGAGTTGTCTTGAAACCATAGACATGAGTATATTGGTTCCTTCTGAACCAACCCACTATAGTAAAAACGACGACTACCGACCCGACATACTCGACATAGCGCTCGTAAGGAACGTAAGCCTACGCGTACGTTCCATGCAGGTGCTACAAGAGTTAGACTCTGACCACAGACCTGTGATCCTAGACTTAGCCCCCCAACACGGCCCAACAGACACAGGTCCTAATGTTCCGATGAAGGTGAAAACGAATTGGCACCTCCTTGGCACCAAACTCGGACACCTCATCTCCAGATCTCTCCGCGATTCCGACCAACATCGTGACTCCTGAAGAGACGACAGGCGCGATACGCTCCTTCACGAACCACCTCCAGAACGTCTTCAGCGAAAGCTCCGAGAAGGTGCCAGAGACTGTTCACAATCACTGGCAAATTCCCGACGACGTTCGGTGGTGGGTGAGGTTGCGTAACGCAACGCTCAGAGCCTGCGCGACGAATCCCATCCCGGAACGACGACATCTTGCGCGCTACCTCCAACTCGAGGTCAAGCGTCGCATAAAAGATGTCGTCGATTCGAGATGGGAAACCCGCTTAGCCGAGATCGAACCGACACATCAGGCCTTCTGGCACCTGTGTCGTTCCTTCAGGAGAAACGATGTGGCCTCCATGCCTCCGCCCAATCGTCCGAATCAACGCCCGGCGTTTGATGACGACGAGAAAGCGGAGCTTCTGGCAGACAGCCTGGAGTCTCAGTGTTCTCTCTCATCCGTACCCGTAGACCCCAACGATCTTGTTGCGGTTAATTCATTCGTCGAAAGTAGGAACGCGGTCCGGCCACCGCCGATCTCTCCAGACCAAAACGATATCATAAACGTCGACCCGGACGTCGACCCGCCACCCGATCCCCTTGCGCCGGTGACGATCGAAGAAGTCATCGCTCTGATCAAGGCATTCAAACGTAGGAAAGCCCCCGGGGGCGACAGGATCCCCACTCGTATGATTAAGATGCTCCCGGAGCATCTAGTTATCAAGCTCACCGCGATTTTCAATGCCGCCTTTCAAAACTGCCTCTTCCCATAGATCTGGAAGGAGGCGGTGGTGATAGGCATTCACAAGCCGGGTAAACCAGCATCCGAACCGTCCTCCTATAGGCCAATTAGTCTGCTTAGCACGTTAGGCAAAATGTATGAGCGGATCGTTCTCGACCGCCTCAAAATAGTCGCCCTCAATAACCACCTGATCCCTCCGGAGCAGTTTGGTTTCCGTCCAAAACACAATTGCGTAAATCAGGTGCTCCGCATCACGGAGCACGTTTACGATAGATTCAGAATGGGTATGCCTACTGGCGCCCTCTTCTTTGATATTGAAAAAGCTTTCGACAGAGTGTGGCACAACGGCTTGCTTTTAAAGCTGTACACTCTCAACGTGCCCACACAACTCGTGCACATCATACGAGACTTTCTGTCGAATCGCGGATTCAAATATCGAGTGGAGGGAACCCTCTCTTCCCGGCACACGATCACGGCCGGAGTCCCGCAAGGCGCTTTCCCCATTTCTTTTCTCGCTGTACACTAGCGATATCCCAAGACCAAAAAATGCCCATCTGGCCCTCTTCGCGGACGATACCGCAATCTACGCCTCACGTAGAGACCCCGACGTTGTGGTGCGCACTTTGCAAGCCGCCGCCGACGAACTCGGTGCGTGGTTCCGCAAATGGCGAACCGTCAACCCCACTAAAAGTCAGGCAATCCTGTTCACTTTGAAGAGGAGAATTCATATACCCAATTACCAAGTCCGCATGTCCAACAAGGTTATTCCCTGGACGGAGAAAGCCAAATATTTAGGAGTAACCATTTATCAGAGGTTGACCTTCGTCCCACACGTAAACGCGGTACGCGCGCGTGCCGCATTCGCGGTGAGCCAATTGCACTGGCTCATAAATAGGAAAAGTAAAATGTCCGTCCGCAACAAGATTAGGATATATACGACATACATTAGGCCGATTATGACGTACGCGTCGCCCGTATTCGCCCACATACCGCCTGCTCGACTTAAGCGTATGCAGGTCCTGCAAAACATTTTTCTACGACACGCTCTTGGTGCCCCGTGGTACGTTCGCAATCGCAACCTCCACGTGGACACCAATATGCCGACCATCAGGCATTTCATGCAAAAGGCCAGCAAACGCTACTTCGAATGGGCGGAAAAACACCCAAATACGCTTATCCGTAAAGCGTCTATATATACTCCATTCGACCGCGCCAAATGGAGACGGCCGCGCTCTTTTCTGACCGACCCAGAGGACGATATAACTCTGGCCATCCGCCGTAAGCACGAGTTCTTAAAACTCATACACTCCACAAGACCGCAGTTCCGTACTCGCCGCGCCCCCCGTCACCCTGACCTCTCGTAGCAGTTCCAGCCCGCGCGCCGATGACTACGATCAACACGTTAAATAGGATTAGAATCAAAATCAATCTCCCCAAACGATGATGTCTTGTCCTCTCTCAGTGGCCGCCCTGAGCCGAGGTTCGTGACCCGTTAGTGGGTCGCCCTCAGCGTGGTCGCTTAAAATCCAAGGGTTACGAGCGAGCTTCTGCGTTCACCCGAAAGTCCGGTGTGGCCAGAAAAGCCGACTCGCGTCAGGCTACTGGCCGATAGGTCCGTGTGACAGTTCGAGTCAGTTGGTCATTGCCTTCGTGCCGGTCGTTCGCTTGGTGATATTTTTTGGGAAAGTGTTTATGGGTGTTGCTAAATACCAATGCTACTGTGGAGAACGTTATGTGTACATACATGACTTCGAATGAAGAAGTGTTTACGGGCACCGTGATCGAACTGTTGGCGCTCAAATGTTTCTGTACGCGTGCCGCGTATAGCTTGGAAGCTGTTCCGAGTTGACCCGGACAGGATGACTGCGCGTGTGTCAACTAGCGCCAGATGCTAGCGGCTCCATTGCAGAGGATCGGGGACTGTATATGAAGTGTGGTATCGTATGGCTCTTAATTCTTGCTTGAGGGTTATGCTTTCCTTTATTTCTCCGTGATACCCGCAAATGTTGGGATCTCGTTTTGCCATGTGGCGGCTACTGGACGTAATGTCCAGGCCACTTCGCGAATGGAGTTTTTGTTGTAGCGATGAAAATTAATGGCTATTCGGAGAGTTTGATACGAGTCTTAATCAAAGGTCAGAATAGGCCGAACGGTGTGTTCCTGTTTTTCTGCGCTTACAAGAACCGGAGATCCGTTTGGTGTGTGCCCGGTGCGGAGTAGCGCACTAGGCTGTGTAGTTACGTGCTGTTCAAACTGCGGACAGACGCGGTCCGATCAGACAGGCGGCACGTAACTGCGCTCTATGCACCACGGAACAGTGCATTCAAGCGCTGCGGAATTATGCGCTTCTTGCGCTGCGGAATTATGCGCTTCTTACGCTGCGGAATTGTTTGAGCTTTTGCGCTGGGGAATTATGCTCTCTATGCGCTGCGGAATTATGCGCTTCTTACGGTGCGGAATTGTTTGCGCTTTTGCGCTGCGGAACTATGCGCTCTATGCGCTGTGGAATTATGCGCTTCTTGCGCTGCGGAATTGTTTGCGCTTTTGCGCTGTGGAATTGTTTGCGCTTTTGCGCTACGGAACGGTGCGCTTTTGCGCTACGGAACGGTGCGCTTTTGGTGCTACGAAACGGTGCGCTTTAAGCGCTGCGGAATGGCGCTCTCCAGTTGGAGTAGCCTTGTCATAGCCCCGACATTGTGGCTATCTCGTGCCCCGACATTGTGGCACTCTGTCACGACATTGTGGTTTGTGGCAGTACGATTTTCGTAGCCCCGACATTGTGGCTATCTTGTGCCCCGACATTGTGGCACTCTCTAGTTTGTGGTAGTACGATTTTTTTATAGTCCCGACATTGTGGCTATCTCGTGATCCGAATGTGGCACTGTTTATGATAACTGCTGTTCTCTGGGACCGCTAGTGGTTGCTAGACGTTCTTGTTTCAGAAATGATTGGGTTCCATAACTCAACCATTACTGATTCGAAATTGCTTGATTGTGTTACAATGGGTAACTAAAGTTAAAATGTTTTGGGTGATGAGTCAATCCGCCCCTGAAGGAACTCTCGTGGGCGCTGCAGTCCTTATTTACTGCTGCCGTCACGAGGCTCACCATTCGTCTCGGTTTATTCAGAATCGTTTGGATTGTACACATAATTTTTTGACAGCTGTGCCGTTGGAGAGACTAAAAAAAAGTATGTGATCGAGAACGATCACATTGTCAGGAAAGGCCGTGTTAGGGCAAAAATATTTTTTGTGCGGGTATTAATGACATGATCTACAATTTTTGCTATAAAAGCATATAACGTTTGACAGTTCGAGTCAGTTCGTCATTGCCTTCGTGCCGGTCGTTCGCTTGGTGATATTTTTTGTGAAAGTATTTCTGTAAAGTCAGTGGTACATATTTTTACAATCGTGGTAGTGGTACAATCAAAACCGTTACAGTTTCTAATACTATATATACCTCAGTTCACCCCGTGACCTCGAAGTGCTGCAAAGCCTTCAAAACGTCGGGAGAAAATAAAATAATTATTAACCGACTTCAAAAGGAGATTCCGTATTCGATGCATATGTATGTATGTATGTATGTATATATGTAAATTTGTATGGCTGCGAGTTTGTCAAAAACAACTGATCCGATTTGGATGTGGTTTCCAATGTTCAAATGTATAGTTTTCAGGGAAAGTTTTAGTATATAATTTATGAAGATCTGATGAAGATCTTCGGAGATACACAATGGAACTCTTCAATAAGTAACAGCAAATGACTCGCGATTGCTGCAATCGTATATCTATGATGTATTGTTTACAATACACCATTCCATGATTAACTAACAAAAAAGGAATAAATCAAAACTTTTTATCAAAAATAAACCGACTTCAAAACCACTACAAATAAAAAAAAAATAAAAATTTGTGCTCGCTTAGTATATACGTATATTTGGAGTCGGTGCCTAATTTAAATTGAAAAATGTTTCGTATTTTTATTTGTGTATTTCCTTAGCTTAGCTGGCAATTTAAATTAGGCATCGACTCCAAATATACGTATATACTAAGCGAATACAAATTTAATTATTTTTGATTTGTAGTGGTTTTGAAGTCGGTTTATTTTTTTTTTAAATATGTTAAAAAGTTTTGATTCATTGCTTTTCTGTAGTGTAATTTATTTTTTTTAGCAAAATTGATGGAAGACGTGTTTCTTATTTTCATCCACTAATCTATAAATATAAAAGCGAAAGGTGACTCACGCACTGATCACGAAATCTGAGAAACTACATGTGCTAGGTGCTCACTAAGACGAGATTTTGCGAAATTCAACCTCTAAGGAGTTAAAAAGTACGCGATAAACTCAAAAACCACCAAACGGATTTCGATGAAATTTGGTATGGAGACAATTCAAGCATCTGAGAAACTGGAAAATTTTTGGCTACTTCTTATCCCGGGACTTTTATCCAGGAAAAACTCTTTCGTGTGGTCCAAGCCACGGACAAAAGCTAGTCAGCTTATAAATTTTCATCCGGGAAGAAATGATGTATCTTGAAGTTTTCGGCTTCACGCTACGATATGAGTTTTCCGATGAAATAAATAAATGCTTTACAGCTAATACGTATAAAATTAAATAACTGAAGAAATACTACTATAAGTGATTTGCAAATCACGAGGTCCCATATAACATTTGCCCCCATTTTTCACCCCCTCAGGAGGGGAAGAATTTCGGAAAATCCTTTTTTATCGGATGTCTACGTCATGCAAAGACCACACCCTCCATGTTTCAGGTCTCTACGATCAGCGGTTTAGGCTGTGCGTTTTACCATCAGTCAGTCATTCAGGACAAAGTATTTTAAATGTACAGAGTGTTAATATAATGTTGTAATTAATAAAAAGAATCTGCTACCAGTAGGTAAGTCAAAGGAAACATTGTCAGCTGATGCATGTAATTATGTAATAGAAGCTCTCGCCTAACACATGCGATATAACTATCAAGGCATCAGCTAACGGTTTTTGCCCCGGCATTCAGCCAGTATACAACATACATATTTATTCATAGTTGCATATAAGGTATCATCAGGTAAATTTTTTGTAGAGAGGAAATCACTGAAATTATTATTTTATTTTTCATGTTTGATCGACCAGCTGACGCATAATGCCATAAGTTACAATCGGCTGATTATCTTTTTTCTTCAAGGTATCGGGTGAGCTACAATTTAAAATAGTTTTTAGTTTTGGGGAAATTACTGAATATATATTTTTTCTACGAGTTTGGGAGGCTATCACCGCTCATCAACCCTATGGAACCGCAGCTAACGTTCACGAAGCTATATGATACACTTCTTTAATGTGGCTCACTAATTATATATCGTTTGAGAGGAACTTTGTCATGTAAATCTATCACTGGCCCATGGACAATAATGTATCCCGACAGATTATTGTATACCCATAAGCTTTGTTTGGCAAAGGAGTGTACCTTTAATGAAATCGAGCGCCATCTCGAGTCCGTAGGTGTCGTTGTCGCAGTCGTCCAGCACGTGCGCGCCGATGCGCACGCCGGGCGGCGCCAGCGTGCGCGCCGAGTCCAGCGCGAACAGCATCGCCTCGAGCGCCTGCACGCCGCCCTGCGCCATCACCGGACCGCACGTCGCCACTTCCGACCGACTGTGCACCTACACAATGACAGGAACAGATCGCATCACGTTTCATGCCATCAGTGCCGCTGCTACTGCAATGGTATTAAAACCTGTCCGTCGCGTGTTATTATCAGAGGCTCGTGTTGCCCGCAGACACACTCGCACTCACCATCATGAGCCCGCCGAGGATGATGTCTCCTTCGATGACGGCGGCGTGCTTCACGGGCCATACGGTCTCGTTATACGATATCTTCTTTTTAGTGATGAGTCGTGCTTCTCTTCGCGCGGAGGTCGGCGCGTTTGCTGCTACTTTTATTTTACTTTTAGATTTACGTGTTGATTTATTTTTTGGTTTCCTCTTTGAAGTGTTTTGTGGAGGCGTGGTTCTTAATCTAGTGTTTGAACTACTGTTCATGTCAGACCCCATTTGAGCCTCAGTGTCACTCGTGCGCACTGCTGTGGTAGCGACGGTGGCGACCGCGGTGGTGCCAGGTGGGGAGGTGCGCACAGTTTTTACGTGATGGATTAAATCTTCATTAACGCGCTTCGAATTCGATGCAGAATGGGCGACCATAAGTATACCGTCAGAGTGCAACGAGGCGGCAGTTGGTTGCGCGACATCTTCCTGTTTGCTCACAACCTTTTTCTTTTTGAACATTTTTGAAATATCATATGGTCCAATGAGAGGATGTGATTCCCTGATAATGCGTGTTCTTGCATGTAATTCGTTGTTGGCGATCACGCTGAGGTAGTGAAGCGGATCGAGTGGCGCGTACAACACCGTGCTGTTGAGCAGGCGAGTGTCGTACAGCAGGAGCGGCGCGCGGAACGTACCAGGGTCAGAGCACGCCGGCACCGCCAGCACCAGCAGCACCGGCAGCGCCAGCAGCCACCGCCGCGCCGGGCCGCAGCAGTGCGCTGCCGCCATGCTGCCGGGACAGCGCGCTCACGGGACATCTTTGGGCCCCATCCCACTACACCATTCGACAATCATCAACTAACAAGAAACGTTTATCGAAAACACTTTCATATCTACTCATGCATGCAATATAAACTTATACAAACGGTAATTATACTAATAATAACCAAAAAAAGTATTGCACATATAAAATCGCGTATAAGTATCCTATTTCCTGATCATAGATATTATGGTATGAAGTAAGTAGTAATTATTGTTTAAATGTGAAGTAAAGTTTGTAGTATGGTGCGTGTCGGAGGCGGCGCGACGTGCCGGTGCGCGGCGCGAGTGGCGGCGCGGTGCTCGGCGGCGAGGCGGTGCCGTAGTGCCGCGCGGCGCCGCGTGCTGCCGCGTGCCGCCGCCGCGCCGCATCGGGCGCCTCGCGGAACGATCACACACCCTCCGCGCTAAACAATTTGCGATGCAAAATAGTTTTCAATCCTTTACAATGACTTTGAGTGCTCGCTTCTTAATATTGATAACTAGCTTCGGCTCACGGCTTCATTCGTGTAAAATCACATTGAAAAATTGTGCCAATTAAAATTAGTTTTACTTTAAATTTTATGTGTGTGTTAGTTCTACCAAACATGATCAACAATTTTCAGAAATTGCTTCATTTATAGTTGAGTAGAGTATATTAGTAACGTTGAGTTGTTGTCAAGTTTTAATTGGGAATAAGGTCATTTTCCATAATAAGTTTTGTATCCCCTTTGTATACAGGTAAATTTTCCAAGTAGGCGTGGACGCCAAAATCCGAAACTATGAGGAATACCGAATAATGCTCAAAAGAGTCTCGGGGCCGACTTTGATGAAAGCTGATGCTGCATCATAGGATTTTTGTAATGTCAATATTGCTAGTCAAGAATCGAACCTGTTAAGTTTGACAAAACATAAGCACACTGTATCGTTATACCATTCGATAGTGCCACTAATAAGGGTCAAATTCTAGGAAGTAATGACAAACGACGATGTTTATTTAAGTAGTAAATACAGTACAATACAGTATACAGTTGCAAAATAATACTTAAGTATTTTGAGAGTTATTAAAACATAACTACAGGAGTAAATCAATTTCGATGTACCACTACAAAACATTCGAAACCAAATATATTACTATAAAATTTTGGAAAATTGCACGATGTCACCAGCCTATGTTCCTGCTGCCAGCAATTAATTCGTTCCCAAATATTGATTATTTCATTAATATAAAACCTCAAAATGAGACTACCTTAGTGATTACGCATACATACTGAAAGGATGGTCGTGAATTTTATTTTTGTGGCCGAGTTACTGAACTATTGCAAGATTTAAAATATTGCACAGTATTGTTTATCATACAGTATAATTCATGTGATGAAACGACCAAATCACGCAAATTGTTTCATTACCACTTTCATTTTTAATAATTTACCAATATCCATTTGTTCAACGTTAAATTATAGAAATCCCTAAAGGAAGTGATTTAATGACAGTAAAACTTTATTTACATTATTTTAAGAAAATTTTGGTGCAAACGATAAGTAGGTATCTCCTAATTAGATGACCAGGTAGAAAAACAGTAATTATTCCCTAAATGATTATGTTTTATCTTTATTAAGGTGCGTATTAGTAGATAGGTAACTGACACCACTATATTGACTCCGTGAACACGTTAGCATAAAAACGCCATCTATATTCCATCCAACCATTTATTTAACTTATGACATTTCAGTTTCTAACCAATTGGGGATGTACTAATGCGTTACCGATTTGATTTTTTCTAACAATCAGTTTAATTTAAAATGAAGTTTTGATCGATTAAACACATTGAAATGTTATTTTAACTCAACATTTTGTATTTAAGTTGAAATTTATATCAAATACTCAGGTCTACGGTCCCTTAGAGCTGAGAAAAAACCACACTTCTGAGCCAACGCAATCAAAAGACACATTATGCCGCAAATTTTCTAAACTCGCAAGGGAATCAAAATGTACAGGGTACATCCCGTGAACTCAGAAACTAGAAATTTGGTACGGAGCAACGTCATGTAGCACAGATAAAGGAAAAATTGCGGAGACCGTAAATTTTTAGATAAATAATATAATAAAAATATTTTTAAGAATTTTAAAGTTACTACCCCATTCCTCATGAACCCGTGGAGTTGTTACATTGAAATTCATATCCAATAATCGGGACTATAATACCTTTAAGCCGTAACAAACTTCTATGTCAAGGCAATCAAAACAAACATCAATTTAAGTCGCATATTTTCAAACTTGTGACTACTCGCTTGGGAATCAAAACTTAATGATACTTCTAGTCGACCTAGAATCTTGAAATTTGTCATTAAGCAATGTTTTAAAGCACATACAAAGGAAAAATACCGAAAACCTAATTTTTTTTGTTACATCACATATTTTCAAAGTTCCGTACCTCGAAAAGAAAAAACGGATTTAATTTTGCAATAAAGCTACCAAATGATGACTCTATTGTCGTGATGAGTGAATTTTTACTTATATACCTACAGGTTTGTACGGGACCCTCGGTGCGCATGTGCGACTGACACTTGGCCGATTTGTTTTTTGTAGTTTTAATAAATGAAGATAGCGTTGTGTATTTTATCATTTGATAGTTTCTTCAGATGGCAGTCCCTGGCGGTACCAAAGCGTGTATTATAATGTCATATTATTCTCCTTTCATAGCATACCGTTGCGCGATTTATATTTTTATTTTGTTTGTTGTGTTTATATTTGAATTAGTTTTATACTCAATTCTCTTTATGCGATTTTTTTCCGAAATTGATCAGCGTATGTAGTAGTATCGTTTAAACGACAATTTTTCAATGGCAACTTGTATGTTTGTCATTGTGCGCGCATCGACAAAATATTTTTCCTTTCGATAGTCTTATAAATGCTCTGATTAATCCAATCGTTAATATTCGTATTTGGCATTCGGCAGGGGGCTGTCCGTCTTTAGTTTTGTGCGCGTTTTTAACACATTGCTGCGACCCCCGTGATTGACGGCAGCGTGGCAGGTAGGCCTCACGCTGCCGTTGACGCTGAGGGCGTTCTTCGGTGCACGGGGGCTTCTGAGCCCCCCCAAACAGGAGACGCTCTGTATTAGGCGGCACCGCGCAGGGGCGGCTGCGGACGACAACTTAAACACACTTAGTCCGAGGAAGCCCGCAGCCGTCCCTAATGCGCCGAATATGGCCATCGCGGAGTGTTAGTTGGTTTGCCGTGCGGTGTACAAAGGTTAGGGACTCGGCCCGGCGGTCGCCCGACGTTTTCCATCTCTCTCATTCATGATAGCGGGAGCAGAATACGGCGGTACCGTGGCGGCAGTTAGTCGTCGCCACAGCTCCCTCGCTGCACTAGTTAATGTTCATTAGAAGTAAGACTATTACACTCACCGACAGTGTTTCTATGCGCGCCTCGGTAGTCGGGGCGAGCTGGGGATGCCCGGTGCGGTCGGGAGCGCTCCAAGGGGAGCTCGCAGCAAGGGGATCTAATTTCCGAGGTTCTAGAGTTGCCACTAACCGCCAAACTATTGCTTCCGTTTATGAAGCGGCTGTTTTTGCAGCCTCATTCGTTGATCAAATGATCTATTAGTTCGTTTGTGCGTCAATCTCGTATGTTCGTCATTGTGATGTTATGTTTGTCGGTATTAACATATCACAGCGATGTCTATTTATGTGTAACAGTACAGCAAAACCGTTAATTTCTGGGATCCGAATCCTAGGTCGTGCAATTCATATATATTAGATTTCTATAACTCTTAAGATTTAGACTAGAACTATCTGTATTGTTGACTGAATCTTAATCATGTAGTCGAGATATATTATTTCATTTCATTTCGGGGCGAAGTTAAACGATGCAGCGATAGCCTAGTTGGGAGTAGAACAGACTACCGAAGAATGTCCAAAAATTCAAAACCGCTTCTCACCTCGACACCTCTGACTTTTTTTAAGGTATGGGTGTATTCTTTGTAAATTATCGCTTGATTTAACGGTGAAGGAAAAACCATCGTTAGGAAACTTGTACACCTGAAAAGTTGTCCATAAGAATTTCGAAAGTATGTGAAATTAACCCGCATGCCAACCCGCACTAGGCCAGCATGGTGGACTATAAAAAAAAAGCGTTATCGCTGCCACCACCGAGGGGTGAATGGAACGGTTATGTTGGTTTTGACAGTCTTAAGGCCCAATGTCGACACGCAGGAGTATAGCATCATCCGAGCGAGCAATGGACTGAGTCCCTAACACTATATACACTCTACACCGGCATGCCAACCAAAACCCGCGGTAGCCTTCTTCGGCGCGTACAGGACGGCCCCGCGGTATCTTGTTGCACTAAGATAGCTGCACGGGACCGCCTATGCGTAATGCCACATTGCAGCCCTCTCTAATCAGGGGGCTCGGATGCCCCCGAACTCTAAAGGACGCCTATGGCGTCTACGACAGCGGGAGACCAAACACCCGCATTGTCGTCCACCTCGAAATTACTTAAATTGGAGTGAGCAGCCCCCACTGCTCGCCCCGCGACTTTCTCCAAGCCCCATTCAGTCGCCTTTTACGACAGGCAGGGGATGCCGTGGTGGAATTCTCTAGATGCCCCCGGACCACAGGGCATGAGACACCGGTCAGTCGTCCACCCGGCGCCTCTGTCGTCTGCTCTGGCTGCGGGCGGAATCGTCCTGCTTGCGGTCCCGCTCGGCACTCTCCTTCCACGAGATGACGTACTCGCAGAAGGAGGACATCGCTTGCCATGACCTCCAGCCGCCAATCATGGCAGACACGGCCGGTAGCGAGAGGTCTCCTCCGACGATTGCTCTAAGAGCGCTGCGTTGCAGGTCCCAGGCTGGGCACTCCTCGAGAGTGTGTTGGACCGTGTCCTCGCGACCGTTGCCACAATGATGGCACACGACGGACTCCTCTTTTCCGATCCGACACAGAAACGAGCCAAAACACCCATGACCCGTATGGCCTAAACCCTGTCCCTGGACAATATATGTATAGTAAGGGCTGATATTATTATTATTATATTTATTTAACTTTATCAACTTGAGCTGGGCGAGTGAGCTGAGCATAGGAGTCACATCATGGGATGCAAAAAGGCTTTTTGAAACGCAGTACAAATAATTAATAATTTTGTTAACTCTATCTTCTATACATATAAATAAAATTGGAGTGTCTGTTTGTAATATTGAAATTAGTTTTTTACTACGTGTATAATATGAATATATATACGGTACATACACCAAAATAACAATTTTTACAATATTTGTCTGTCTGTTTGTTTGTTCCGGCTAATCTCTGAAATGGCTGGACCGATTTTGACGGGACTTTTACTGGCAGGTAACTGATGTAATAAGGAGTAACTTAGGCTACAGGTTTTTTAGAAAAATAAAGTAATGTTGCACTAAAAAAATTAAAGAATCGTCTGTTAGGCGGAACGAAGTTCGCCGGGTCAGCTAGTCTGAAATAAATGTGTGAATACAATATAAGCATGAGTATATTATGTGAATATTGGACAGGAGAATATTGTCGCTTCTGCCTACCCCTTCGGGGATAAAAGGCCTGAGTGTGTGTGTGTGTGCGTGTGTGTGTGAATATTGTATTACACACACACACACACACACACACACACACACACACACACACACACACACACGCAAAAGGTGTGTGTATGTACACACGCCTTTTATCCCCGAAGGGGCAGGTAGAGGCGCAACTAGTGCACCCACTTTTCGCCGTTATTCCGTCCCATGATGTGATAGGGGGCGAGTTTATTGTATTACCCAAGTTCGTTATATTTAATAGCTGCTGCTAATAATTGCTGCTGCTATGTCGTCGTGCGGACGATAGCTTATTCAACAGACTAATTATGTAAGTTAGGAACGTTATAATTAATTAATTATAATCATAGTGTAATAAAATAAGGGTTCGTCGATCGACACCGTGCCACTTATTTGACGAATGTTACGTAAGAGCCCGGGAGTTTACTATTAAATTTTATAAGAAGATAAAATACCTCAGTCAACAAATTGAATACCGCGTATTACATGAGTAACTAAAATACTTAAATTTTAATCATAACGCACAAGATAACTAAAGAAAAACAACAAGAAAATAGATAAAAACTAAAATCTAGAAATTTTACAATGCCGCGCGACCCCGTCTCGAATGTATGAAATATACAGTATGTGAGCACCACTAAGTTCATTAAAACGATTTTTTGTTCAATTGTTTACAAAATAAACTTTTATTGTGCAGGACGCATATTCTCGAAGAGAGAAAAACGTAAAGTGCATACCGCGCATGCGCGATTACGCAATAAAGCAGGCCGGCATAACTGTGCCGACCGACCAGGGATGTTTTTTCTCTTGCCGGTCCACATTACTTTTTGGGCTTCACTACATTTACCATCAGATGCAGTGAAGCCACTTTGTCGAGCCTTCTATAAAAAAAAAAAAATAGAACTCTGAACTCTTAGTGACGTCATAGACTGTAGTGAATGAACTTAGTGAAAACATCGTGTTATCGCAAGGGGTCATTGAACGCTTATAACACACCCGGTATGGACTGTTTAGTGTTTCATTCGGTGTCATAGTGTAGGTTAGAACTTTGCCTACCCCGCTGCGGTAGCGGGATGAACGTGTGTTTAAAATTCGAGTAGTTATTTTTAGAAATGTTGCTTGTGTGCAATGTTTGTGTTAAACTTAGCGTAAGTAAATCACAATAACTTTTTTTGTAATGCACATAAGGTTGTTTTATAATGTTTAGTATATAGAGTCACTTAGTGTCTATGTGCGAAGACACTAATAGTTTAGGTATATAGACCTAACTTAGGCGCGAAACGTAAATAAGTGTAATTTCGAAAGTGACAAAGAGGTCCTAGAAAGAGGGAAAGCCTTCTTAGAGCTCCCTACGGTATAGCCGCGGAGTACTTAAGTAAACTAGCTTTTTTTGGAAAGTCGAGTCTAACGTTTAGGAGTTTTGTTAAACAGAAACAGTTCGGTACATCAAGAAAGAAAACAGCAAGTAGTCGGCAAGAAAGAAGAAGTCTGCAAGTTTGAAGGGGAAAATAGGCGCTTATGCAGAGTGGACCACCCTTCCTTATCAGCTGTGGCACGGTGCTACGAGGACGACTTCTGGCTACGTCGCATAGCTACGGCGTAGCAACGAAAGACTACGCACAAATATTAACGCCGGGAGAATCTGGCTATCGTTGTAGCTGAACATTATAACGTTTGATCCAGTGTGTGAAATAAACGCTATTTCCCGACTTTGGCATTTTTTACTTTGTCACTGGTATTGCCCTATTCTCACTCACGCAATCCAGCACACAAACACAACACAGTGCGGGGTGTTGGCCCAGTCTGAGCCCCGCACATTTATAATTATTACTTATACAATATTTCATTCAATTTTGCACCGCTGTGTATAAATAAGAACTCGAATGATAATATTATAGAGCCACACTTTTATGTAGCCGGCAGTGCCCGACAGTCTACTGCACTTAAATGCTCAATTAAATATGATATATTTAGAAAATTGTGTATGACAGAGCAGAGGGTCTGGAACTCTTTAAAAAGAGCTGACGTCAGCTCTGCTGACGTCACAGGGTTCCACCTCATCATCATCATCATGATGTTCGAGTAAAACTCCAACTTGTCTTTCATCTTTTATTTCTGAATGCTCCAAACTTATTTCCGGAGCTCCACACAGTTGAAAGGCTCACAAGAGACTGCCCATTTCAAATGCGAGGCGCCCTATTTATACCAACGATTTGACATCTCGACTGGTTTTTGCACCCATTTTTTGCCGTGCGTATTCCATCGCATGATATGATAGGGGGCAAGACTATCAGCATATCGGGCGCAATTCCAGACTCTGGGCTGATACTGAGTAGAAAAATCAATATCACTTTGCCCGACCCGGGAATGGAACCTGAGTCCTTAGCACTGCAGTCGTACGTCAATATAACTACGCCACCGAGGCAATCGAGAACAGTACTCGCACAGCAAATACCAGGGGCAGGTTTAATTAATTATAGCAATCTACCAGTTTTATCCTTTAAACATGCTGTATTTATAATATGAGAATTCCTTTAGTATCTAGAATGTCCCCAGCATTAGGTGCGTAATTTGCACGCACTTACAGCTCAGTTGTAGCGCCCTCCCGTACGCGTTCTGAATTTATATCGGGTGCCGCGCAATGAACACAGAGTATTGTATAGAAAAACAAAAGCTTGCGCGACGCATATTAATATAGAGAACTCGTGGGACCGTAGGCTCGTTGTACTATTTCATAATTTTATTATTAATTGAAAGCAATGGTTAGTCGTGGCAGGGAATGTAGCGGTTCAGCGCGTGTGTGTATTTCTGCACTGACGTGAAGCTGATGATATTTGGATCTTCATGTTTCGTGTGTGCGAGGCGTGTGGTGGCGTGTGGTTGCGCGTAGGTCGAGGCATGTAGTTCGATTTTGCGCGGCTGTGGAGCACAACGTAATATGTGATGTGTGTCGTGTGATTCATTGTTTCTTGCAGCAGTCCACGTCGTGGTGGGTCCGAGCCGGCGAGTTTGTTTGATGGTGACGCTGTGACGGATCCCGTGGCCCGCGGGTTCAACGCGAAATGAGTACCTATAAGGTTTGGTGCGCTAGGATTCAGAAGTTGGCCGTTACTACTTACATAATTTATTATACTTATTAACAAAAGTGCTTACTTTTAAAGAAAGGGTGTAAAATGAAGAAGTGAAGTGAAGAAACAATTGAACAGGCCGGCATAACAGTTCCCACCGCCCTGCCGACGTGTTTTTGGGCTTCTCTTCACTTACCATCAGGTGCAGTGAGGTGCTTAGTGCTCGGTTTTTGGTAGTTCTCCATGCATACGATACAATTATACCCTAACGTGAGATCATAAACATTATAAACAGTTTGTATACGAAGTAAGTATTCGAAAAATATTTTTTCATGTTTATTTACACGTATTTAGTTGGTTGTGTCATTTGCATTCAAACCATAACATAAAAACGTAGAGATCAAGTAAATAAGTGCTCCATACCAACAGTTTAATATTTACAAATGACTCGATCCAAACGGCCGGCTACAGGCGGAACTCGTTTGACCTCACCACTCATATAAAGCTGGTGATCGGGAGATAGTGGCGCAGGGCTGCCACAAGACGTATACTATACACTACTCGACTTTGTTTACCGCCATGATAGGCCGATAAGTATAACGTTACGGACAGAAGCTTCGGATAAGGTTTGTACCCTATAAGATAACGAGTATAACCTGCTACGATGTTTCGTTTTGGCAAGTTGTATGTATGGTGTCAGCAGCAATCTAACAACGTTTCTCGTGAGTCGATATTATTCGGACAGAACTTACCTACATAAGATCATATGTGTATGGCCAAGGTCTCATAAATAACTTTCGTCTGTTTCATCTCCATTGTAAGAGTCAGTCAATGTATTGGTTTCTATCTCCCTACTTAGTTTATTAAACGTTAATGTTCTGATCCTAATGAAGCTCTGAGCGTGAGCTGTGCGTCCGAGACGCCGCGCCGCCAAACTCACATCACAAATGTATCGAGTTCGTGTTAACGCTCACAAAGTTATATTATCTCTAGTGTTATTGTGTTCAAAGCACATACCTATGTTGTCGTTAAAGACAAGGTTTAACCCCTGGAATGCCGGGCTCAGTTTGCGTAAAAAACGCTTGCGTGCCGCCCATACATTTGAAAAAACCGGATTTTAGGTGTAAAGGATGTTCCAATTTATAGACCATAAAATTCTTTTAGTACGAATTTTGAAATTATTTATTTACTTATTTATTATGGATCAATGGTCACTAAAATATTTAGAAACATTGTGAGATTTGGCATAGACCGCCGCCATTTTGAATTTCTTCGTTTTAAGGCCAATCGGCCTCAAAATCGATATCTGGGCAGGCCTTTAGGTCCGGAAGACGGATCCAATGTTAGAATTGAAAAAAGTGGCCGCCATTTTGAATTTCTTCGTTTTAAGGCCAATCGGCCTCAAAATCGATATCTGGGCAAGCCTTTAGGTACAGAAGACGGATGCAGTGTTAGAATTGAAAAAAGTGGCCGCCATTTTGAATTTCTTTGTTTTAAGGCCAATCGACCTCAAAATCGATATCTGGGCAAGCCTTTAGGTACAGAAGACGGATCCAATGTTAGAATTGAAAAAAGTGGCCGCCATTTTGAATTTCTTTGTTTTAAGGCCAATCGACCTCAAAATCGATATCTGGGCAGGCCGTTAGGTACAGAAGACGTATCCAATGTTAGAATTGAAAAAAATGGCCGCCATTTTGAATTTCTTTGTTTTAAGGCCAATCGACCTCAAAATCGATATCTGGGCAGACCTTTAGGTACAGAAGACGGATCCAATGTTAGAATTGAAAAAAGTGGCCGCCATTTTGAATTTCTTTGTTTTAAGGCCAATCGGCCTCAAAATCGATATCTGGGCAGACCTTCAGGTACAAAAGACGGATCCAATGTTAGAATGGAAAAAGTGGCCGCCATTTTGAATTTCTTTGTTTTAAGGCCAATCGACCTCAAAATCGATATCTGGGCAAGCCTTTAGGTACAGAAGACGGATCCAATGTTAGAATGGAAAAACTGGCCGCCATTTTGAATTTCTTTGTTTTAAGGCTAATCGGCCTCAAAATCGATATCTGGGCAGGCCTGTAGGTACAAAAGAACGATCGAATGTTAGAATTGAAAAAGTGGCCGCCATTTTGAATTTCTTTGTTTTAAGACCAATTGACCTCAAAATCGATACTTGGGCATGCCATCGTTTTGTTTTAACACTAATGGTATTTAAGATAGATATTTGGGCTTATCTTTAGCCAAACAGAATAAATCGAGGTTGTAATTTTATTAATTTAACAATTTGAATTCGCAATCACATCAAAATTAGATACTTTTAAAAATGAATAAGGTAATCAACCTGAGTAGCCTTTTAAGTCTGCTGATGGGGGGTAAATAATTAAAAAGATACAGTAATTTAATGGCCACCCAACAGGGCATAACGATGTGGGGGAAGAAAAATATAATAAGATAATTTCTACTGCGCGGCTAATTATTCTTATAGCAATCGTTGAATTGTTAACGACTCCCTGATTTTTACCGATTTTGATGCTTTCACAAAAGAATTTACTTTATTTGCTGTTTGCTGCCACGGGACACTTTTTTCTTCTTCAATTCTTTATTTTGCGACGTAACAAAGCTGCGTTATTGAAGAGAATTGAATAAGCATTGATGGTGGCCATAATATTTAAATAATCTATAATTAAAACGTACTATAGTTTGTGGCCATGTCCAGCGGGTTTTGATTTTAAAACCAATAGCTCTTAAAACAAGAACATTTAACATGGAATGCAGTTCCCGCCGCCAGACGAGACGTAGGTAGGAGGCGTCGGGTGGACGACTGATCGACATCTCCCGTCCTGTGGATTGGGGGCGTTGGAGAATTCCACCACGGTATCCCCTGCCTGTCGTAAAAGGCGACTAATAGGGGCCTCCGGGGGTCACGGGTGGGAGGGAGGGGCCGTCCACCTATTAGTCTAGCCAACTTCTGTGACCCCCGTGATGGACGGCAGCTTGCCTCACGCTGCCTCGGATGCCAAAGGCGTCCTTCGGTGTACTGGGGCTTCTGAGCCCCCGCAACAACAGGAGACGGACCGACGGACGACAACTTAGACGTGAGTCGGAGGAAGCCCGCAGCCGTCCCTAATGCGCCAAAGATGGCCACCGCGGAAAAAAAAATCTATCTTAAATACAATCAGTCTTAAAACAAAGAAGTTCAAAATGGCAACCACTTTTCTTAAGTCTAAAATTAAATAATTATGACTTTTACTATCAATGCCATGCCCAGTATCGATTTTGAGGTCGATTGGCCTTAAAACAAAGAAATTCAAAATGGCGGCCACTTTTTTCAATTGTAACACTGAATCCGTCTTCTGTACCTAAAGGCTTGCCCAGATATCGATTTTGAGGTCGATTGGCCTTAAAACAAAGAAATTCAAAATGGCGGCCACTTTTTTCAATTCTAACATTGGATCCGTCTTTTGTACATACAGCCTTGCCCAGATATCGATTTTGAGGTCGATTGGCCTTAAAACAAAGAAATTCAAAATGGCGGCCACTTTTTTCAATTCTAACATTGGATCCGGTTTCTGTACCTAAAGGCTTGCCCAGATATCGATTTTGAGGTCGATTGGCCTTAAAACAAAGAAATTCAAAATGGCGGCCACTTTTTTCAATTCTAACACTGGATCCGTCTTCTGTACCTAAAGGCTTGCCCAGATATCGATTTTGAGGTCGATTGGCCTTAAAACATAGAAATTCAAAATGGCGGCCACTTTTTTCAATTCTAACATTGGATCCGTCTTTTGTACATACAGCCTTGCCCAGATATCGATTTTGAGGTCGATTGGCCTTAAAACAAAGAAATTCAAAATGGCGGCCACTTTTTTCAATTCTAACATTGGATTTGTCTTCTGTACCTAAAGGCTTGCCCAGATATCAATTTTGAGATCGATTGGCCTTAAAACAAAGAAATTCAAAATGGCGGCCACTTTTTTCAATTTTAACATTGGATCCGTCTTCTGTACCTAAAGGCTTGCCCAGATATCGATTTTGAGGTCGATTGGCCTTAAAACAAAGAAATTCAAAATGGCGGCCACTTTTTTCAATTCTAACATTGGATCCGTCTTCTGTACCTAAAGGCTTGCCCAGATATCAATTTTGAGATCGATTGGCCTTAAAACAAAGAAATTCAAAATGGCGGCCACTTTTTTCAATTTTAACATTGGATCCGTCTTCTGTACCTAAAGGCTTGCCCAGATATCGATTTTGAGGTCGATTGGCCTTAAAACAAAGAAATTCAAAATGGCGGCCACTTATTTCAATTCTAACATTGGAGCCGTCTTTTGTACTTAAAGCCATGTCCAGGTATCGATTTTGAGGTCAATCGGCCTCAAAACAAAGAAGTTCAAAATGGCGGCCACTTTTCTCAATTCTCATATATGATTAAGATTTGCATCCAATGGAAACAAAAAATAAGCTAAAAAGAAACCACCTGTAGATGTTCAGTTTTCATACATTTTGCAGAAATCGGCCCGAGCGTGGATCCACGCTCCCGGCAGAGTTTGGACACTTTTTTTGAGCGTGGATCCACGCTCCCGGCACGCGAGGGCTTAATAGTTAAGCAGTGCTAACATATAGCAACCCCAAATTAGGATCGTCTGACATAAACTATTTGAAACTTTTTAAAACCAATGCCTTGATGTAAACATCAAAGCGCAGGTTGCGATCTTCTAAACACGCGAGCGGAGCCGCTAGCAATACTAGGGGATGCTCGCGTCACCAAATGCAACTAAAGTACTAGTTTGGATAACTGAATTGTATAGCGGGACTTTTATCCCGGAAACAATAATTTATGCTGACGAAGACGGGGGTAAAAGCTAGTTAAAAATAAAGTATGGTTTAATAATGTCGAGTAGGTATTGAAGCGCTGGCGCGGGTGCTGTTATATCAGTCTACGCTGCGGTCCTAGATTTTTTGCGTTGCAATGTTTTATCAGCCGGCAGCCGTACTGCAGCGATTCAACCTTTAGTTCAAGGAAGCACAAAAATCCTTCCGCACCGTTGCGCCCGCCTCGCGCCTGCTACACGCGAGCGCCTCTCACTACCCTGCTTACCCTTTTGCTACCGCCGCGCCGCGCCCCTGCCTCACATTCTTACAGGACTGTTGCTTCTTTTGATGCCGAATGTCGTCGACATGCTTTAGCTTTCCCTTTACTATTGAAAACAAAACACTTTACATCAAGAAGCATGTACAAGATGATGTGACCCGAACACGTTGAGTGTAGTGTAGTCACAGTGGAGTAATTGCAAGTTTTTACTAAACATTTTTATATTTGAATAATTAAGCGCACCCGTCGCCTCGACAGATCGGCACTGCACCGTGGCGATGTAGCCGATGATACAGTTATGAAACGAGTGGCCGTGGGTTTGATTTCCGAAACGCGTGGCGTCGCGCTCGGTGTTTTGAGACCCCGCAGGTCTTGAAATCCACAACACGAGGCTTGTATATAATATTATAATATTCCGTAGACCAATGAAAATTTAATTACTATAGTCACAATTTTCACACTGACCGTTGACAGTATGTATGCTATTATAAGTATACACAGTTGTGACCATTATGTGTTAGCTAGAAGTTAAAACTATGAATTAATGATTTCTTATGTTTACGCGAATGTTAGACATTGAAATTAAACTATTATATCGGATTTTATCGCGAATTTTTTCGTAACGTCGGGAGAAAATAAAATAAAAAACCCACGATAAAATCCGATATAATAGTTTAATTTCAATAACTATGAATTTAGTTAGAATAAATTAATAAGCTACTTTGCTTATGTAATGTTGCCTACATTAATAAACAAAGTGGCTTACCTACAACAGAAATAAACTGCGATTAATTGAAATTTACCATTAAAGCTAAATAAAACCTCAAAATACAAAGGAATTTACAGGATAATGTTATGTGAATTACGTAGACACAATAGAGAATCATAAAAAGTAATAAGTAATTCAGAAAAAGTGTTTCAGCATCATATTAATTCTAAACGTATTTTTAGAATCGCTGAATATAAGGGGACCGGTAAAAACGTTATAAGTGTTGCACATTCTGGCTATCGGGTAATGAAGCCCGAGGCTGGTTCTGTGCCGTATACTCAAATGGTGTCGTCGTCAACAGGCACCGCGTTTGTGGCCCGTGGCTCGGCGCAGCGAGGCGGGGGCTTCGACGCGAACGTGAAGTAACGTAATTAAAAGAATTAATGAGGCTGCCACAGGAGGCCGTCTTTTGTGACGCTCAGACTAATGAGTGACATGCGGGTCGCGTACCGCGAGCGGGTAACAAAACATATCTCTCGTTTATACACTGCATGTCTTGTAATATATAAACCAAACTCAATGCTATGTTATAGTAGCGGCATACTACTAGTCTTCCCGTTCGTTAGTTGCTAAAGAAAAGGAAAGTTTCGGCTCGAGCGTTATATATGAGGCATGCGATATTGTCGTCACGGATGCAAACAAACCGGGGAACTGTTCTGTTGCCGGGGAAGTTTCTTTAATATTGGTCACAATACAACGATGATGTCAGACTCTGCGGCGCAACGGACCGTGAGATGGCTGGGAAGCATGAGCTGAGGTCCGGCGGGTGCGTTGGCCGAACTAAGAAGAATTTTACTGTACCCTGGTAAGAATATTTTCATCAGATGTATACTACACAGGTATGTATAGGTGCTGTGGATCTGAATGAGTGCCGTTCATGATACGCATGAACCTCAATCACAAAAAATGTGTATCTATGTATTACGTTGGAGATAAGCTTCTTCGCATTTTATGTAAAAACTCAAGACTTCTTTTTGCTCTATGATTTCCTACCATATTAAATTTTGGAACTTCTGAAGCGCGGAATGCAAGCTAGGCAAGTAGGGATTGATTGGCACACTCACCCCAGCGGGAACAACGGTATGCGTGGCAGCACGTAGTTAGATAAGTAGTGGTGCCACGGCGAAGACGATTGCAAAAGAGGGTCCGCATGACAGTGCACGATTATTTATACGGTGTCCATTCCGACGTACGTCAAACGAATGACAACCTATTGATTAGCCAATACGAACCTATAAGGGTTTCGATTGGTAGTTAAACTAACCGTAAATGGTAGACGTTTACGGAGAGTGTTAACGTTCCATGCAACGTTACAACTGCCAGAGAGATTTTATTAGATGTTTATACTCTACATACTAGGGTACATGCGAAAAGACATTTTCCTTGACCTATTACAATTTGATTCGTTATCGGAACTAATGCGTATAACTACAACGATAACAGTACGCTGTGAAGTTTTATGGTAGCGCTTACGTACTAGGGTGGTGCACAACTTCTTTTATCATTTATCAAAAATGTATGTTATCCAAAATCTAACGGATAAAGAATTTTAATTATCCACTTAATAATAAATAAGTTATACGTTCGTGAGAAAGCATAGCGCGATGTCCCCACCACGCCCCCACTTGTGCACACAATAGTGTTTGTGAATATGTAACTGCTTAATTTTTCAACCAATTGTGATGGAGATTTCATAGAAGAATTTATTTTTATTAGTATTATTTTCTGTTAAATATAAAATATTGTACAAATCAAACACGTGAAACTGCCCTATTACCACTTATTAATTATTTTTCAAATGTAAATTATAAGAAGTTGGAGAGGGATGTTATTAATGTTGCATATCATTAAAATATCCGTAATGAGTGCGAGGTCGCTACACGAGGGTTGGCGCAAGCTCCGCTCTCGCCGGGTGCTCTCAACACCGTAATCATTCAATAATGAGCACGTACTATAATATGTACATAGTTAATATATTTAAACACACACACACACATGCTTACTAAAAACGATTCCCAACACATTGCCCTGCAGTGTCACAATAATTTTGGTAGGTGCCCCTGGCCTCCTCGAAGAGTACAAGAGGGTATGTAAATAATTGGAGTCCCTCAGGGCAGTATCTTAGGACCCACTCTTTTTCTCTGCTACATAAATGATCTTTGCCAACTAAATATAAAAAACTGCAATGTAATGTCATATGCCGATGATACAACTTTAACTTTTTTTGGAAATTCATGGGAAGAAACCTTCAGTGCTGCCCAAAAAGGCTTTAATTATGTAACACATTGGCTTGCTCTTAATAAACTCACACTAAACACTACAAAAACTAAATATATGACATAACATCAAACCAATGCAACTATAACATTTATGCTCACACTTGCAACCAGGTTCTCACACCTTATTGTAACAGTTGTCCTATCATTCTTAAGACTGACTCAATTAAATATTTAGGCATAATAATTGACAAAAACTTATCTTTTAAAGAGTACATTTTACAACTAGTCCAAAAAACTAGAAAACTTACTTATATATTTAAAAATCTCAGGCATTTGGCAAACTGGAAACTGATCAAAACTGTTTATGAGTCCCTCGTTCAATCAATCCTATCCTACGGCATATCCATTTGGGGTGGTTCGAATAAAACAAATATCTTATGTGTGGAACGGGCTCAACGTTTGATCCTTAAAATTGCTCTTTTTAAACCACGCCTCTACTCAACAACCGGTCTCTATAATGATGCAAAAGTATTATCTATCAGGAAACTCTATATATTAGCAACAATTTAAAAAAAACATGACAACATTAACTTTTTGAACATAAAGGACAAGTTAAATACTAGAAGACACTATGATGTCTGTAATACTATCTCAGTAAAGACTTCGTTTGCCAAAAAGTTATTTAGTTTTAATGGAGACAGATTATACAATAAAGCTAATAAATTACTCTCTATTGTTAATTTGTCAAAGATGGAATGTAAAAGGAAAGTTACTGATTGGCTTTTAACACTGGATTATGAAGAAACTGAACAACTACTTACTATATTATGTTAGTATTGCGTTCATTCATTTCTCACAGTGAAACAGACACACTTGTACACGCCCAAACACACACACACACACAAACACACACACACACACACACACACACACATTCACACACACACACACACACACACACACACACACACACACACACACACACACACACACTCTCTCTCTCACACACACACACACACACACACACACACACACACACACACACACATCCTCACACACACACACACACACATACATGCACATACATACTCACACATAAAATTGCACTGTAATATTATGTAGTTTTTTTAACAATATTTTCCTTTCTGTTTTTTGTTTTATTTCCCATAATATTGTATTTAAAAAATAGAATCACCTTTTGCCAAAATTGTATACCTAATTTCCGTGAGGGGGAGCCAGGAGTCTATAGCACAGGGTATCCTAGTTTAGGTTCCTATCTCCCACTATATCCATGCAATATAGGAACCTACTTAATTTTCATGTCTGTTATTTAAGTCTCTGTATCCTAAACTCTGTATAAATCCGTTTATGTGGGAAAAATAAATAAATTATTATTATTATGTTGTATCTTTCCTGCGGGAAATCACGGCACGAAGACCGGTCCTTTTGGAAGGCTTGCGTGGGGATATGGATCCAACACGTAGAGGCCCCTTTAAGATACATTACTCTAGTTGGGATGTGTACGCCTTACGGGTACTCTCTCTGTCTGTACTTAAGGAGGAAATACAGCCAAAGACAGCGCCCGTAAGGCGTAAGGACTATTGCAGAGAAGATGGGAATTATACTGGGTCTATGGATGGGATCTAGATGGACTGGTTGCTGGGCTATTGATTGAGACAACGGGACGCCTGCCAAGTAAAATGTCTCAATCATTTGTATTCAAGGCAGACGGTGACTTGCCCCCCACTAGATGGGCATCCCAAAAAGTGGCGTATGCCAAGGACGCAACATCGGTGTGGGTGGCTAAAGGGTGTCGAGAGGTGTGCACCGATTTCACCATCGCGGGTCGCTAACGCGTCCCGGAGTGGGCTTCCTCGCTATTATGCAGATTGAGCACTTCCACCTTGGAGCTCAGGTTCTTAGCTCTTGCGATTTCCACCCCTAGCCGGCCAGTTAAGGCAAGCCAAGGGTCAGGGGGTCTCATTTAGCCCCCACGGAATCAGGGTAGGCGGTGTCGCCACTCACCGACGGCTCGCCACAAAGCCGCCCCTGCGGGCTTATTATTATTATTATTATTAATTATTATGACAATAAAAATAGAGATTATGAGGAAACGAATATTTAATTGTTATTCCAATATTTCATAATAAATCGGAGAAATTTCAAGAAAAACATCTCGGTGCAAAATTTTTAGCGTTTCAATATAGCCGCTCGCAACACGTCTTTCACAGAGAAAGCCCGACGCGGCAGCCGGCGCACATTTCAAGCCTAAAGTTACCGTGGTTACACGATTTACTATTAGAAGCGTACACCCGCCCAATGTTCAAGCTGCCATATTTTAATTCCAAGTACGCTCATGGGGCGCTGTTCTTTACATACAAAAAGCACTTACACGTAACCATAACCTAACGTATCGCAAAATAACGTAAAAAGTTGTGGTAGCAGTACAGTATTAGGGCTCACGAGTGTACTTACGGAATACATTTGAATATCTTGTTTGTATAATATTGTTATGAAATTTAAATAGTCCTAGCCAGTTTCGGCCACGACGGCCAATCTCAACGGAAATCAGCCAGGTACGCAGAAGTTATTATGGTGCACAAGTGTATGCGCAATACACAGGTGCACTCGCTATTCCTTCACTCTCATAGTCCGGTGAGACGGCAATCCGACATGACCGGAGAGAGATCAGGCGCAGGACCAACGACTTTACGTGCTTTCCGGGGCATGGGGGTATCACACTGCCAGCTTCCTGACTCCGAGCTGCGACTGAGTAATTTTTAAGATGGAAAAACCTAGTCACAGTCTTTCTTGCTCGACCCGGGATTCGAACCCAGGACCTCAGCGCGCAAATCGTACTCGTAACGTGTACGCAATACAACTGCGCCACCGAGGCAGTCAATATCAATAGGCAGCTCTGTTCCCGAGACTCGAGGTACAGTGTACATTGCACTGAATTACCACACATTATACTGTAAGTAATCATTGTGCCGACGAGTGTACCTGTACTTATATTCGTTTGCATAATATAATGTTATTGCTGTGGTTGGTCGGTAGAATTGCTTACGTGTGTAGCGGTTGGCGAGGAGTCGGTCGGGCGCGCTCGTGCGCCCCGGGAGCCGCACTCGTTATCAATTTGCCGGAAGCGGCGTGCACGGCCCGTCCGCCCGGACCACTAGTATGAGACTAATTAAGAAGCGGCGTACGGGGGCACACTCTAACCACCCGCTCATGTATTGTACCATTTTATTCCAAATTTTAAATATAACTGAATTACAGTACAATTTACAAACCCTATGAGTTTCTTCTCTTGAGGTATTGTGTATAGGTATTTTCGCTTTTATTGCAGTTCGTTTCACCACTTGCATCCACTAATTACGCATGCCCCGGTATGTATAGAGCGTGGTGTTTTATGTATTAATCTACAAGCGTATAATTTTATGTTCTTGGGATTTGATTACTTCGAGGCTGTTACATAATAAATGCTATAATAAATTCATGGGCCTTTGTGGGCAGAGACTGAGCCCATTAAAAATAATACAAGCATTTATACTCCCGCGGCCGGATGACGATCACATTTCACATTGTACGGCTGCCGTGCGCGGGTTTTCCTGTTCTATTAGCCATGTATGTATGTAGTACCTACACGTTGTTTTGCATCAGCTTTTTGTGTGGTAAGTTCACATTACAAAGAGTAGTCAGTACATTCCATTCGCGTTATACAGAAACGGTAACGAATTAATAATTAACTACTCAACTTGCGTTGATGCACAAAAAAGCGAGCCCATTTCAGTAATCTTACTGACAGTTTATTTTTATTGTAAACTCTCAATTTAGTAATATGAGACACATGTCTAGGGTAAAATCCACACTTATTACATAAACGAGTGATTTAAACATCACTGCCACCGCTTTATCTAGCTTTTTAACATAAATCTCTCCGTCGTCGCAGAGTGTCTCCCCCCTGGCGTATTCGGTGTGGTGGGGCAGAGGGGAGTGCTGTGAGCCTGGGACGAACCACAGCCCGTCTGAGAATCCATCATTTAAATATATTTATGAATAGCTCATCAAAAGCTATTGATTGCTCGCAGCTACCGACTTTGTTAGACGTTCAGGGAAAATCCAAATCAACACTTTTTTTGAAAATACGCGATCAGAGGCGCCTTTATGTAATATATTATATAGGTACATCAATAATTACATTTCAGACGGAGGAGAATCATCAAGAAACTCAGCTTTTATTCTTCCAAAACATTAATGTGCTGTATTATGTTAGTTCTTACTGGTCCTTCTAGCGAGGGAAATTATTTATAATATAATATTATGACCTGGAGGAGACCTTTACCTTCCACTGAGAAGGGTTCTTGCAATATTATCTACATAAAATTTAATATAATGAATTGCAGTAGTACTTAAACATCAATTAAAAAAATTAATAATAAAAAATATGACAAAATATATTATAGAATAAAAACAATATTTATATTGTACAGTAATTATAAATAACAATATAACATTCATTTACTTCTAAAATAACAATAAGTTTATATTAATGTTAATTACATAATCCTATCCTACTAATATTATAAAGGCGAAAGTTTGTAAGAATGTATGGATGTTTGGATGTTTAGATGTTTGGATGTTTGGATGTAAGAATGTTTGTTCCTCTTTCACGCAAAAACTACTGAACGGATTTCTATGAAATTCGGCACACGGGTAGATCATGTCCCGGATTAACACATAGGCTACTTTTTATCCCGGGAAAATATAAAGCGGGACTTTTATCCCGGAAAAACTTTTTAAAGCGGGCGGAGCCGCGGGCAAAAGCTGGTATAATATAATTTTAACATAATAGTGATAAGTTTCTCTGTTGATTATAATATTATGTATTATATTGATATTGTATTCAATGTTTCAAATATAACTTTTTTAATTTATTTATTAATATTATGAAATCATAAAAAATACGTATCATCTTGAAAAACTATATTTAACTTTATCAAAACCATGAAAGACTTTATTTATCTCGTGCAAATTATTTTTAACCGACTTCAAAGAGGAGGTTCTGTATTCGATCCGTATGTATGTATGTATGTAAATTTGTATGGCCGCGAGTTTCTCAAAAACTACCGATCCGATTTGAACGTGGTTTTCGATATTAAAATGTATATTTCTCAGGGAAGGTTTTAGTATATAATTTATGAAGATCTGATGAAGATCTTTGGAGCTACACAATGGAACACTTCAATAATTAACTGCAGATGACTCGCGAATGCTCCAATTGTGTATATATTATGTATTGTTTACACAATTTCATAATTAACTAACAAAAAAGCAATTAATAAAAAATATTTTTTACCAAAAATAAACCGACTTCAAAACCACTAGAAATCAAAACAAAAAATTAAAATTTGTATTCGCTTAGTATATACGTATATTTGGAATCGGTGCCTATTTTCCTCTTCAAACTTGCCGACTTCTTCTTTTTTGCTGACTAGGGGAGACCGGGGATGGTTGGCGATAGGGGTAGGATGAATAACAGTCAATAACTCGAGCTATTTTAAAGTGTTGCGTCGTCTTGGTATACACGAAAAACCGTTAACTGTTTACGAATCTTCATCGCAAACGCGGCACCGCGGGCACACGTAATCCGGGAGAAAAAACGATTTATCGAAAAATGATACCTATGAGTAATTATTTACCTCTTAATATTATATGTATTGAAGCCATTATACTCAATGTTAATTACTTTCGAGCAATTTAAAGTAAGAGTTTGGTTATTGATGATAATTTTAGTGTATTTTTTTTTATATTTTGCCACGGTTTTGAGGTACTTACACGTGGTTGAAAATTAAAAAAGTTGTTTGGGGCTGGTATACAAATTTTATATTGGGGCTAGTTGACTACCTAGAAAATGTACCACGTAGTAATCCAAATATTCTTCACATGGAATAAAGTGAGTTTTTTTGTCAATTTTAACAAAAGTTTGTTATTCCAAAACCATGTGAATTTACAAGAGAATAACTAATCGAAACAGCCATCCTCTGCTTGTGGCAGGATTTTTATTTCCGCCCTTATAACGAAAATCGTACAAAAAGTGACAAATTATATGTTTATTATGTAAATGTTGGTGATATTTTGTCTCAATTAGACATAATGATAATAGTAAATAAATACTTGTAGTGTTTCCTTTTATTTTATTGCCGTATTTTATACCAATTACTTCGCAGGTCAATTTACCCCTAATGAATAGTCCACCGACCCCAGGCATGGGATAGGTTGACTTAATTTTCTCGTTCCACAAAATGGCTTTTGTACACTATGTTATAAACAATTGCGAGGTTTTTGGTGTTTCTTTCGAAAGCTTATTAGTGCACCTATCGAACCTATAGGTTTTTTTAACGTTATATACTAAAACCATAAAAATATAGGCGTCCAAGCAGAAATTTGGTCAACTATCCCCGGTCTCCCCTACTTGCTGTTTTCTTTCTTGATGTACCGAACTATTTTTATAAATTTAAACTCCTAACATTGAACTCAACTTTCTAAAAAACTAGTTTACTTAAGTACTCCGCGGTTATACCGTGGAGAGCTCTAAGAGGGCTTTCCCTCTTTCTAGGACCTCTTTTTCACTTTCGAATATGCACTTATTTCTGTTTCGCGCCTAACTTAGGTCTATATACGTAAACTATTAGTGTCTTCGCACATAGACACTAAGTGACTCTATATACTAAACATTATAAAACAACCTTATGTGCATTACGAAAAAGTTATTTTGATTTACTTACGCTAAGTTTAACACAAACGATGCACACAAGCAACATTTCTAAAAATAACTACTCGAACTTTAAACACACGTTCATCCCGCTACCGCAGCGGGGCAGGCAAAGTTCTAACCTACACTATGGCACCGAATGAAACACTAAACAGTCCATACCGGATTAGTTATACGTGTTTTAAGTCGTTCGTCATAGCACACTTTTTTTACTAAGTTCATTCACTGTGGTCTATGACGTCATTAAGAGTTAAGAGCTCTGTTACGTAATCGCGCATGCGCGGTATGCACTTTACGTTTTTCTCTCTTCGAGAATGTGCGTCTCAATCAAAAAATCTTTATTTTGATACTATACTCGATTTATTTTAAAAACGTTTTATTATAGATTAGTTTTTGCCGCCAAAAATCCTTAATTTAGATTTTATTTTAATTTTGATATACCCAGTACTTATCACTCTCACGGCTAAGACGAATCAATTGATACATAAAAATACGACAAGCCGTTTTGGGCTCTAGGGCGTGCCAAAGAAATATACATACATACTTACATACACGTAATATAATACACGTAATAGTGATTCATACACTCGAAAAACATAACCCTCCTTCTTTCGCAGTCGGGTAATAACAGCTACCGTTGCTGCGCTACCATCGTCATCCACAATCGAAAAATATATGAATTACGTTAGAAAATATATGAAAAGCATTGTCTCTGCCTATAAAATTTGAGGGTTGTCTTCGATGTCTTTGGGATACCATCATCAGATTCCGACTTGGTGACAGTGGAACTACTTCAGGAGTATGGCCTTTCGAATAAAAAAAAGAATTTTGAAAAGCGGGCCGTAATTCGCGGAGAAATCGGTGAACATACATACAAAAAAATACATATACTTATAATATAAAGCCTTCTACTTTTTGAATTCAGCTAAAAATACTACGTATTTATTAAGTAGAGACGTACAGAAAGTTAACAAAGCGGTTAATCATTATTTATAAGCTAGATTTCTTTCGAAGCACCGGCAAGGAACGTTTTATGTGTAGGTGCGAACAGGCGCGGGTTAATGTCGCCCACCATTAAACGCACTCGTAACACTTTAAACACCCCAAATGTAGGCATCCGTTTAATGTTCCATCGTCGACAGCGCCTATACATGTCGGGATTTTGAAAGCCTAGCGACCCCATGTTCGTTCGGCCCTCTCTCGGCTGGGACGCACCAGGCGGACCAGACCCGCGCGTTATGTTTCATTACTCGACCAGTACCTACGATAAACTGTTTCAGGGATATTTGATTATTACATAACTTTTACGTATATTTTATCGCACGTGTGAATTGTGATAGTAATATCAGCCCTTTTGCAAATAATCTGGCCGCTGGGCACTGCTTTCCTCTGTGATTAATGAGGGTTATATTCCTTATTACTTTAAAATTGATTATGTAGATCTACGGAAAGTTCTTTAGAATGTTTTCATTTACTTCTGAATCTATATGTATTAGTATAATAGTGAATCATATTATATACTCGTCACTTTTGTAAGTTTAAAATTGCAGAAGGTGAGTAAATGGTAGCAATTGTTCGCATCTCGACAGTCCTTTCTCTTCTCGAATGGTGGAAGTCACAAAACATAAATGGAGCAATAATTTTAATTTTATAAATTAATATAGTGCAGCTAAAACCATCATATTGCCACTTGAGAGAGCCCAGCTTGCCGTTTGAAAAACAATTTTTTGTAAACCCTTAAGATTCTCAACAAATGCTTTCTATAAACAAGTAGGCGTTCTTAGAGTTCCGTCAGTTATACATCCATAAAGCCTGTGTTTCGACGCACAAACTAACATTAAATTCTACAGAATATAACTCATTGTTAAAAAAGAGGATTTTAATTCTAAAACTACCTTTAATTAACTCTAGTTTCGCAAAAAGGTTTCATATTATGCTTATCCATCTATTTATAATAAGGTATCTAGATTGTGGCCTATTAAACACTGTTCAACAAAATACTGTTCTAATAAAATTCTGGAATTACTTAAAAATCAAAATTACGAGTGTACAGGAAATATTTTGAGCTCAACAGTCATAAAAATAGGTGCTACTTAAAAAAAAAATGTCGAACTTCATAATTATTTTATTTTATATTTTATTTTTTATTTACTACTAGACTTCTGCTCGCGGCTTCATCCGCGTGAATGAGATTTTCCGGGATAAAAGTCCCGCTTTATATTTCCCCGGGATAACTTATACATATAAACCTTCCTCTTGAATCACTCTACCTATTAAGAAAACCGTATCAAAATCCATTGCATAGTATTAAAGATCTAAGCATACGTAGGGACAGACAGCGGGAAGCGACTTTGTTTTATACTATGTTAAGATTTTAAATTTTTTATTTGTATACAAAAGATGCTGGATGCGGCAAGCTGAAGACAGGGCGCTATGGCGCTCATTAGGGGAGGCCTATGTCCAGCAGTGGACTGATAAAGGCTGATGATGATGATGATACAAAATAAGTTCTTACATTGTTTTGGCACTCTGTTATATGTATTTTCTTCCTTTCACCCAATACTCTGCTAAAGTAGACTCTGTCATGGGTAGCCCAAGATACAGGCTATGCCTAGCTAGGGTACCTTTGGAAATTCTAGTTTTGAGAATCTCATAGTGTTTGTTAATTTTAAGTAGAATTGATTTTCTGTAAGTCTATTTCTTTCAATAAACTATTTTCATTTTATTTCATTTTCAAAGAATGTAAAAAATGTTTTGATTATGTATCAGACGAAAGTCACACTTAATCCAGTCCCGGGCTCAAATCCAGCACGGTTTGTTATACAGTGTACGCGAACATATTGAGGTCATGATGCTGACTTTTGCAAGTTAAGCAGGTGCTGTTTATATCTTTTTTTAACTGTGCGTACTGTTATTATTACTCGAACTGTACTGTTATTATTATTGATCTCTCTCCGGTCATGTCGGATTGCCGTCTCACCGGACTATGAGAGTGAAGGAATAGCGAGTGCCCCTGTGTATTGCGCACACACTTGTGCACTATAATATCTCCTGCGTACCTGGCTGATCTCCGTTGAGATTGGCCGCCGTGGCCGAAACTGGCTAGGAGGATTTCATTCATTTAATTACTCGAAGCGGTGGAGGGAGGTCATACCAACAACGGGTTGTAGCGAATTCGAAACTACCTCGAAATGCTGCTGCGGGTACAAACTCTTACAGCTGAATTAGCGAGTGCAAAAATTGCGATGCACTGAAACGGAAACGCAACCGCGCCACAGGCAACTCGCAGGTGCGTTTATTTTTTTTTACCTGACTACGGACTACGGTGAAGCGAGGAAGGGTGATGATTCCGTTTACGCTTTTCGAACTCAGGGAGTGAGAACGAGACGACACTTCCAATTCATCAGCATCTTATGTCTCTTAATATCGTATAGGCTCGCTTCCTATCACATCATGGGAAGGAATACGCATGGCGAAAAGTGGGTGTACCTACTCTTCCGGAGATAAAAGGCGTGAGTATGCGTATTTCGTATGTGCAATACCTTGAACCTAGCCGAGAAGCCAGGCTATTTTGAACAATTTGTAAAAAAACTTAGCAACTTTATTTATTTTTGCATTCATGTATCAAGTGGACGATAAACTAGCCGGTACCTACGGTCTGACAATGTCCAGAGGTTCAACACTCTATGCACACACCTATGACTTTTCGAAGTTACGTGTGTATTGTTTAGCAATTATCTTTCGCTTTAACAGTGAAGGAAAAATCGTGAGGAATCCTACATACCTAAGAGTTCTCTATAAGAATTTCGAGGGTAAGTGAAGTCTGCCACTGGTGGACGAAGGGCTAACCCCTCTCAGTAGTAGAATAGGCCTGTGCTCAGCAGTGGGCAAGTATAATATAATACAGGGCTGATTGCATTGCAAATTCTCATTAAAATTCTTTTACTTAGAGAATCTGCAGTAATCGGCTTTGAAATAAAAATATTTCAGGTACATTACTGCAGTTTAAATATGTCACATGACACACATAAATATTGTGTTTTGATCAATGGTTTTGATTACTTTATTACCACTTAACGCCGCAAGATGGTAACTAAAACCCATGGTCATAATATATCATGTAAAAATTACGCAGACTAAAACATCCTTCAAACCGGAGCACAACTGCACACCGTGTGGCGACGGGAGTAGCCGGTAGACAAAAGTTGTGATACTTATCCAGTACGCAGATAGACTCAAGGTAACGAATGAACCTAGTCTATCAACGTTCAAACATTCATTGACAATATATAATTAAATTTGTTCGTATTGGCAGATAAAGTTGCGTACATAATATATCCTACATGTACAGTGGCCAGTCATGCAGCGCGGGTTAACGAAGTACAAATTTTCGGACCTTTTCTTGTTACTTTTAATAGCGGCTTTGAATAATAAGCCCGTACATCTTTTTACCCTCTTTGTAAAACATGGGCTCATGAATACGACTAAATCTACGAGGTCAATCCTGAATAGCCCTTGTTTGGGAATTTAGCTTGCGACCTTACTGCCAGGTATTAACATTTATTATTTTACTTATAATAGAATATTAACAGTAAAATAATAAGTTATTAATAAATAAAGAAGCCTATGAACAAGGGTTTTGTTTTATTTACAAAAAAATTAAATTAAAATTTAAATAACCCCCGACACAAAAAATCTCTAAAAAGTAAAATAATAATAGTGTCTTTGTCGTTTAAGTACCTAGTAATATTTTGACCCAACCGTCGTCGCCTCAGGGGACCGCTAAAGAAGAATTTTCATCTCCCTGGTCCGGAGTTCGGTCCCCCGACGTGAGGACGCCTAGGTCAAAATATTACTAGGTACTTAAACGACAAAGACACTATTATTATTTTACTTTTTAGAGATTTTTTGTGTCGGGGGTTATTTAAATTTTAATTTAATTTTTAGTTCAAACTTTTTAAATTACTTTAGTCTCCATTATGGGGCATTGATAATGAACTATCTATCACCTACTCGTTGAGCCCATCCTTATGAGCCCAAACACACTATATCTGCTATAAGTTGCTAAGGAGTTGGGTATCCCGCAGACTACTTGATGCCGCAGCATCAGCTCATGTTTACAAATATATTGAATGTCACAGTACACCAAATTTAAAGTCAATCGGATTTTTTAAGTTGGAAAAGAGCTGATAATCCTCAAACGCCTGAACAGATCTTCACAAATTATAGCTAAGAACCATCGCAGTCACATCAGCTTTCAAACAAAAAAAACCGCGTCCAAATCGGTCCATTCGTTTGAGAGCTACGATGCCACAGACAGACATACAGATACACACCCTAAACTTATAACTCCCCTCTTTTTTGTCGGGGGTTAAAAAAATAAGTATTTTATGTAATACTCCTAGTTTTTGCGGAGTAAATAAATAAAATATGAGAAGCAAGTGGCCTGATTGAGAGGCGTAGGTCCAGCGTAGGGGGATACTGACTAATTAGATCGAAATATATCTACCTAACTAATTGAGTACATGACGGTCTTAAAAAATATGAGGGAAACTAGGGACTCGCCATTGCTGAATAAAATTGTATCAACCAGTCTGGGGTTCGGCAATTGACCCAGGACACACAATTCTCAATAACCAACCTGCGTAAAATATGGTACTAAAATCCCACACAATGGTGGACTTACCTTGCCACGGCTCCGACGCAATTTCTGGGAGCCAGTCCTAGCTCTGTCCGTCCGTCAATTGTATTGGGATTGGGAGAACTCCCGGAAGAAAAGGAGGGGTTTGAAGTCCCTACTACTAAATTTAATACCTATTACAAAGGTACTGGTCAGTCATACGAACTCGGTCGCCAACCAGCTCCCGTCGCGTCGTCTAGTTTTCTCTGGCCTGCGTCACACTATCTGGATGACTTCCGTTTATCTGGTGTCGCACAATCGGCTCTAAGCACGAATAATCATGGGCTCGTGCCGCCGGCTCAAAACTATTGGTTCGCATGCCACGGGTCAAACTCACGGCGCAAACTTCCGGATCGAACTAGTAATAAAAAATAAACCTACTTCCAAAACCATACAAATAAAAAAAAAATTAAAATTTGTATTCGCTTAGTATATACGTATATTTCGAGTCGATGCCTAATTTAAATTGCCATCTAAGCTAAGGAAATACACAAACAAATATACGAAAACATTGTTCAATTTAAATTAGGCACCGACTCCAAATATACGTATATACTAAGCGAATACAAATTTTAATAATTTTTTGATTTGTAGTGGTTTTGAAGTCGGTTTATTTTTTATTAAAATGTTTTTATTTATTCCTTTTTTGTTACTTAATTATAGAATGGTGTAAACAATATATCATAGACATAAGATTGCAGCATTCGCGAGTCATCTGCTGTTAGTTATTGAAGAGTTCCATCATGTATCTCCGAAGATCTTCATCAGATCTTCATAAATTATATACTAAAACCTTCCCTGAGAAATATACATTTGAATATTGAAAACCACGTCCAAATCGGATGAGTAATTTTTAGAAACTCGCGGCCATACAAATTTACATACATACATACGGATCGAATAAAGAACCTCCTTTTTGAAGTCGGCTAAAAAATAATAGCCCGCGCGTGCCCCGAGTGCATGCCTTACTCCCCTCGCACCCCGTACCAACCCCCACGAGCATCCTAGCGAGGAGACCCAATGTTTACCGAACAAAAATATTATGTACCTATAACTCCACTGAAGTTTACGACGAAAGTGAGACTCAAAATGAATATTCGGTGACACTGTGGGACAGATTTTCTCCTGCGAGTATTGTAGCTTCGCAACCCTGCCCTACGTCACGAAATAGACATTTATATTGCAACAGGTCTCATTTAGCGAGATGTATGCCTTTAGTCAACTCCGTAAATAAAATATGTCGACGAAATAAATTACTATTATTGTCGAGTGGTCCAACGCTGCCAGAATGCGAGAAACGGCACTGAGCGCGGGCAGCACCGCAGCACCGGTAAATAATTGTTCAATATTATTAAGAGCGTCGAAGTATATCCTCCGCCCGCGCCTTCCCTAGTCCCTACCCCGGCGACACCGGCGCCGGCTGGAAGCGCCGGAATTGTTGGCAATTGTATAACTCCGGAGCCGGAGAAACGTGCAACTATTGCAACAAGCTGACTTAAAAGGAAATTGAATACTCCGTGATCCCACAGCGCCATATCGGCGGCCACGTTGCTCGCCGCCGCCGTGTCTTGGCTCGGGTCTGCGCTCGCCTCACCTGCTCCCGTCATCGTCTTACCGCGTGAAACTCGAAACTCAGTATTTCTTAGGCTAAACGGGGAAATTTAATCATATGTTTTCCTTTAATTAGTTATTCACAGACTCAAATGTCACATTATATCACGATGACAATAATAGTATCCAAGTACCAAGCGATTTCGAGGTGAATATTGTGGAGTGTGTTTGAACGTGTAGTGAGTGATTTTAATAAGTGTATTGGAGTGTTTAATTATAAGTGTATCTAGTGCAGTGTTTTTGTTAGTTTAGTAGTGTTCTAGTGCTAATAAAGTCCTTTGTGCTTTTATCACAATACCGGCATTTTAATTGTTTATCCCGAACTCCAGCACGTTTTTCGAGCGGATCGTTCTCGACCGCCTAAAAATAGTCGCCCACAATTACAACCTGGATCAGGTTGGAACATTTTGGTTTCCGCGCTAGACACAGTTTCGTGAATTAGGTAATCCGCATCACAGAGCACGTTTACGACTAATTTCGTAACGGCATGCCTGCCGGGAAGACAGGGCGCTGTGGCGCTCATTAGGGGAGGCCTATGTCCAGCAGTGGACTGATAAAGGCTGATGATGATGATGATGATGATGCCTGCCGGTACTCTTTTCTTTGACATTGAAAAAGCATTCGACAGGGTGTGGCACAACGTCTTGCTTTTCAAGCTGTACACTCTCAACGTGCCCACACAACTCGTGCACATCATACGAGACTTTCTGTCAAATCGCGGTTTCAAATATCGCTTGGAGCTCCCTCCACGCGATATTTGAAACCGCAAATCGAGAGAGAGAGTTCCCTCTCTCTTCCCGACACTCCATTACGGCCGGAGTCCTGCAAGGCTCCGCCTTCTCCCCTTTTCTTCTCTCGCTGTATACCAGCGAACGCCCACCTGGCGCTATTCGCGGATGACACGGCAATCTACGCCACACGTAGAGGTCGCGATGATGTGGTGCGCATTTTGCAAGCCGCCGCCAACGAACTCGGCGAGTGGTTCCGCAAATGGGGAATCACCGTCAATCCTACCAAAAGCCAGGCTATCCTTTTCACTAGAAAAAATAAAGTCCCTCACACCTCAGTCCGCATATCCAACCAGGTCGTCCCCTGGATGGACAAAGCCAAGTATGTAGGAGTTGTATCGCAACCTCCACGTGGACACCAACATGCCGACCATCAGGCATTTCATGCATATGGCCAGCAGACGCTACTTCGATCGGGCGATAAATCACTCAAACACGCTAGTCCGTAAAGCGTCCATCTACACTCCATTCGATAGCGCTAAATGAAGTCGGCCGCGTTCCGTATTAACCGATCCAGAGGACGAAATCATTCTGGCCATCCGCCGCGCCGTAAGAACGAGTTCATGAAACTCCACAAGACCGCAGTTTCGTCCTCGTCGTAGAGGACCTCGCCGCGTTTATATCCGAATGGGTAGGTAGAGGCGCAATTAGTGAACTTTTTGCCGCATGTATTCCGCCCGATGGTGTGATATCATAGAAACATTTTGTGTGTTATAAAAACTTTTAAATACCTATTTTGGTTTGGAAACATTGCAGCAAAAAAATATTGTAGATAGGTGTCGAGTAACGAGTTTCGACCCAGCATAAACAATTGTCCGTACCGTGAGCATATGCGTGGGGCGCTATTATCTCACTGAGTGTAGGGGCTCAGAGTGGCTGGAAGATACCGACGCCATTTTGCGACCCACTGAATCGCCCCTCTGTGAAGATATACGCGCCGCGACACGTGTTTTATATAAAACACGATAAGAAAAAAACACTATGTTTTTGAAACCATTCAAGCGCTGACACTAAACTACGTTTAAATTAAAACAAAACATACAACCCGATTGCGTCAAAATCTGCCTGCCATCTTTATAAAATTTATTGAAGTACTGAAAATATAGAAACAAGATTTTAATATGAATATTTTATTTTGATTTCGAATAATCTTAGTTGATAGTGTTCGCAAACGCTGTTGGAGGCATAACACACTCATTTCTCATAATTTGGTTGGTGATATAGGTAAAGCAACAAAATCTCTAAGATAACACATACACACGCACGCACGTACGCTTACTCACACACACACACACACACACACACACACACACACACACACACAAACATACACACTGTCATACACAACTCTTTTTTTATTCTAGGGATGGTACCCGTAAATCAAAACATTCAGCAGTCAATAAGTTGAATTGAATGTAATGATTAATTTTGAAGGAATGTTTAACGATAAATTAATAACCACGCTGTGATATAATAAAACATACTATTATTTTCATAAACTAGGAAAATAAAAAAATAATCAAATAGAAACAAAATCATATATGTTAAAATATGTCTATTTAAATCTAGATATACGTAAATAATGATAGTGATTAATGAAATAGGGATTTGACTAAATATTTTTTTATTTAGTTTTTAATTGAACTTAATTAAATAAACAGTACCCATAATTACTTTTTCTCAATAACTGCATTCAATTCACAGATGATTGAAGTTCGAATTGATTTAATTAATTTAATCAATGCGTTTAAGCAGATCATCTCACTATTTAGGTATAACTGACGTATCTCTGCCTTTTCGCCGAAAATTGTTTGGCAGATTATCACTTGCCAACTAACGTTTCGCCGAATTTTATTCCGTTTTGTTTTATTTCCCAACCTAACAGTTGCCAACTTTACGTTTGGTTTGACTTTCATAATGACACTTTTCAAAAACCCAACTTCAAGTAGCGAATGTTTCAGTTACAGTAATATTCATTTAGTTCCCTGCCGCAGCACGCTCGGCTCGCGCGGGTTTTCAAGAGTCTAACCTTTTTCTTTTTTTGGTTTCGCGGAGAAAGTGCGTTACCACTACCACCCGGCCTTCGTGGGGGGCGACCGAGCGGTTATGTTGGGGTCACCGTGCCTTACGACCCGGCGTTGAGTCGCCCGGAGAGATGGAAAACATCGGACGACCGCCGGGCCGAGTCCCTAACCTATGTACACCGCACGGCATACCAACTAAAACTCTGCGGTGGCCATCTTCGGCGCATTAGGGACGGCAGTGGGTTTCCCAGGACGAAAAGTGTCTCTGACTTATATCTTACGTAAATCCTGACATAGCGCAATATCATTTTAACGTCACTTTGACGTAAACGTGTTCACTGGGACCGACAAAAATCTATGAAATGTTCCATTGTACCTGTTTCTTGCGTCTTTCTGGTATTTTTTCCGAAAATATTTAATGTACAGACATTGAGAATCTTTTATTTTATAATATAAAACTTTATTCATTTGGCACCTTTGAGTTTGGCACATACAATAAATGTTAGAATATACTGCGTGTACTGGTAATTGAAGCGCGTTAAAGAGAAGTCGCATTTATTGTAGATATTTGCTCATGACTGAGAAATTCGCATGTGCTCACCCTTAGCAACACCAACGTGTAACGAATGAAAACTTATTTGATTGTTGTAATTTGCAGCGTTTTATCGCAGCCATCATTAGCTGTGGTTACTGCGGCCGTACCCTCGAAGGTTGATTGTGAATATAAAGTAGTCGAGTTTATTGTTTTGCTCAGATAAAAAGTCGTATTTTCGCGAGTCTAGACTGTCCCCGCGCCTCTCCCGTGCCGGTCCTCCCCATTGCGCTCGGGCCGGCACGCATTTGCTTTTGTGTATCTGCAGGGCAGGCTTTGAATGTTCCTATACAGAATCTAGTGTGACTAAAGAATGCGATACAGTAATATTTTAATTAATAGAGAAGATATGTGACAAGATACTCGATTTATTATTGTGTACCTACCCACTTGAGTAGAGAGCAACCGGGTGAAAAATTGTCCCGATCAGGTGATTTGTGTTTTGGGAGCTGCCAGTGTGCAGATCTTTGCAGGGTGCAAAGCAAGTTGATACACTTTTTGTTTTCGTCATAGGTTGCAACGTCGCTATTGTATTATACAATTTGCATAAAAATATGCGGTGCTGTTAGTTTTTCAAATAGAAAATATTTCGCGCGCCGCCGACACGAAGTGAACGGTTTACGGCACACGAGGCGAGCCGCTGAACTACGGCCGTACAGCATTGTATAATACCGCTGTGAATATGAGCTGATTTTTTATCTTATTAGTTATGGACACGGGGCCGACATATGAGCTGGCAGATCCTCTATAGGCGTGAAATCTATTTTCTTTAACACGCTTTTATTAGCTGCAGACGTATGTATGTATGTAATATGTATCATTGTAACTGACACTTGAACATGATTTTGTCCCCTTCAAAACGTCAGATTAAATCTGAATTTTGCATACTTATCAAGGACCGATTATAATAAAATTCAATATTTTAAACTGAGAACACGCTTTTATAAAATTTTCTACAACAACAGCATTATGGCACTACCTACAAGATGGCAGAAAGCCATCGAACAATATGGCACATATATACTGTAGTTAAATGTACATAAAGTTTGAAAAGAGAAGTCTTGAGCTTTCATATAAAACACGAAGAAACTTTTTCACCAACCTATAGATATATTTATAGAGTAAATTGCGTCAGAGTGTTGCTTAGCATCTAAGTAAGGGGGCGTTCATAAAATACGTGAGATGCTTAAGGGGGGGGGTCGAGTCCAATCTCATCTAATCTTACGTTTGAGAGAGGGGGGGGGGGTCCCGGCAAACATCACGCAATTTTTTTTGTGATTGAAACAAAAAAAAAATACTATTTTGGTCCATTTAATCCAGATTGTACATGGTTATTACACTTATAATTAAACTCTCAGCAATATTGATTACTAGTTTTAATTAGTCGTAAATAAAACACGAAGCAATTATTTTTTCTTTTTAAAATAACAATCCAACGCGTTTACGCAAGAAACCCACATTTTGAAAAACGTCACGTGAGATTGATTGATGGGGAAGGGGTTGAATAAAATCTCATGACATCTCACCAGAGGGGGAGGGAGTTACAGAAAATTTAAAAAAACACCTCACGTAATTTCTGGACGCCACCTAAGAAGTAGTCGTGTACATAGGACATCTACACCGTAATGATATTTATCGCTCAAATCGCTTCTTATTTAACAGTATATTCGAAAACGTTAGCGATATTTCTTTGCAACAGACGCGTAAATGTTTATATCCAAGCTCCATTTTATTGCTGAAAGAAAAATCTTTTATGAATAGACCAATTTTATTTTGCTACTATATAAACACTATGACTATCTGTTGTCACAGTTTTGTAAAAATAGTGTGAATGGCAGGAGTCAGGATGGATCGGAAATTGGTTTGTGAGAATACAGGATGCGTGGCAGAGGACAGAGGGCGGTGATTATGGGGAACACTGGCCAGCGTAAAGGGTACACATTAGAACACCTATTTGTAACAGAATATCTCGTTGTGACGTGTAATTAGCCGCATTCACATCGAACATAACGTTTCTTTGCGTTTTATTTTGACTTTAATTGACTTTCATTACCATTTAGTAGGCCCGTTTCTAATTACTGCTGTAATTGCCGATGGTTTTACTCGGTTGATAATTACAATATGACCGAGAGCTGAGTAGTGCCAGGCTAGACGTCTCGACTCGGCTCCGGTCAAGAGACGCGCGCTCCCGCGGGAGTCGGGACGGGACCCGCTCCACAGGTTCAGTGACGACCTCTGCGCAGAGACTTGGTTCTTAAGCCGATTAAGTGTCAGACGAAAGAAAGAAGCCGCTCAAATATTATAATGTTTCGTTGTTCACACAGTGAGTAGAATCTATGACGGTTTTTGCAAGCGAAATAAAAAGCCCGACTACTTTCGCATTTTTTATTAACCACGAAATAGTAACTGTCTAGCTACCCATTACTTATTAATGAAAGCGTCGACTGGGAACCGAGAGATCGCGGTTCGGTATGTTGTACTTACACGAGACAAAGACTAATTGTGACACCATAACGCTGAATGAATGGTCTGCCCACAGAACTATCAATACAAAAAATAAATTGAGATTGCTTCTGAATTGATAAGTATGTATTTTATTGATAAATTAGGGGAGAGAGCGGCGAGTTATAACATTTTTTCCTTCTTTCCACGGAATGGCTAAACTATTGAGTATTTTAATTGAAAATGGCTTTCAGACGAGTAATCATATATTTGAAAATATATTCACACAATGTTTTTTCCTGAATATATAATTCATTTGTATTTAGCATAGCACTTTTTGTGGAAAGAGTCGCTTGTTACTAATTACCCCGTTTTTGGAGCAAGTTGTAATTATTGTGGGGCAAGTAGTAACGTCATATTAAAACAACAGGTTTCATTATTTAAGGCAAAGAATATGGGAGGAACACTATTGTCTGCGGCGTTCACAGCGCAAACAAGAGTCACAAGCGTTCCTCTTTCAGCAGATGTCATGGCTCCAACCTATTTTTGACCTTGTGCGACTACAATTTTTTTTGGCTTCCAGACGGTGGTTACTCCTGTTTCATATAAATTCCAAATGCGAAAAGCATTCATATTATGATTTTGGAGAATAGACTCATATTTTTGGAAGAAATCACTCACGTTAGTTTGATTGAAATAAGTGCCTCTACTAAGTGCCTCTGGTGCTCTAAGATATAGTCTAGGATTTTTTTCCATAAATTTGTTAAACCAATCAGCTACAGCCGTACTATTCTTGTGCCATGACGCAGGAATGTTTTAACGTCGAAAGCAACTGCACACTGGTGAACTAGTTTTTTCACTTCGGATAGAAGTAATCCAAAATAGATATCTATACCTGGGAAAAAATGGCACTCCTGCTGACAACCGGTCACGGCACCCTCCCGCGCTTTACTGACTGCGCTTACATCGTAGGCCCTATCTTAAAGATTACGTTGAGTTCAAAATCGAAACAAAATATTTGAAACCGGCTGAGTTACTAAGCTGTTACTACCTACCCCCGTTACAACAAGCCCCTCTCTCCCCTACTTCTTATCGAATAGGAAATAATATTGATACATTATATTGTAAGTATCTTCATAATTGGATGTACGCAAGTCTAAAATAAAGTGCGGCTCATGCGTAGGGGTAACTACTACCGGTGTTTCACCGTAAATGTACAATAGGCACTATCCAGTCAGCCGTGTGTGTGCGGCGGCGTGCGGAGCGCGGGGAAGTGCGCTTGTTTCGCTTCCCGCGGGCGCTTAAAACTTTTCGTCGTTAATAGCTTTAACGAGCTCTCTCGCCGAATCAGCTTTAAGTTAAATGAGTTTTTACATTTCCTACAATAATCGCGGTAAATCAGTATGCAGTTAATGTCTCCCGGAGTTGCTCTCTGTGGCTGCACAGTTACCCCTTCCGTTAAAGTTTAAATTGTAATTGCAGAGAGTCAGACTGATATTAATAGACTGTATTAAATCATTTTCATTGCCTCCTTGTTCTACTGTCAGCGTATATGAGTTGTAAGCTAAGAGATTGCTCCATCTCGGACAACAGTCTGGGTTGACGCATGAGGGAATGCTTTCAGTCAATTTTAAACATTCGCAACATACTAAAATAAATTATTGTTTTTGCTATAAAATTGTAGGAACATTGATTCACGAGATGCCAAAAAGTTCGTAAGTACAGCACTAATAAGAATTATACCACCATACCAGTCCTGTATTATATACTGGCCACAGCTGAGCAAGGGCCTCATCTACAACTGAGAGGGTTAAGGCCTTAGTCCACCACGCTGGCCTAATGCCGGTTGGAAGACTTCACATACTTTCGAAATCCTTATAGAAAACTTATCAGGTATGCTGTTATGCTTAGGTCAGGTATGGTTAGGTTTCCTGACGATGTTTTTCCTTCACCGTTAAAGTGAGCGATAATTCACAAAGAATACACACATATTTTCATAGAAATGTGCGCGCCTTTGGTTTTTGAACCTGCAGACATTCGTCACGTCCGTTCCACTCCCAACTAGGCTATCGCCGGTTAAAACTTTTATTATGATCCGTTGAGTATAATAATAATATGATTATACTCAACTGATCAGAACAAAAGCTATGTAATGGTCCGCGGAGCAGTCATCGATGAGAAGTAATATCGATTTTTAGTCTGGTGGATTGAAAGCGCCTAAAATGTTTCTGATTACTAGAAAACAAGTTCTGTGTCTTTGTGAACGGTGAGAACAATATATGTGGCAACTGATTACGGATATAATAATTTGAATCGCTTAAAATATCCATCTAAGTAAACTACTAAATGTACCGTCATTTATTCGTGTGACGATTGAATTTTTTTATTCCTTCTGCCTGTGTACTCGTATGGATGTTAGCCAAATGTTTCATTTAACTTCTCACCATGTTTGTATGACATAGAAGTAGTGCTGTACGCGAAACTTTAACGAAAAATAAATATTAAGCGATAAATAAACCATGAACATTACAAACTTGAGTAGTTTTATTGTGATACCCGCGTGAGCTGCAGCGTGTGCGCCGGTGCGGCGCTGACAGGAGACCGACTCACACGCAACCAAACTTTACTTCTCGTTGTGTACAATTTCTATGAAAATATTATGTACTGTTTATGCACAATATTATAAAGAAACAATATATTTTAGACGGCACCTGTGACGCTATGCGACGGACAAATTCTAAAATTATGGATGTACCTATAAATTGCCTCTCTAATGAACCCATTGTTCCTTATGTAAGTATGTAAAAAGGAAGTTTTATTAAACAGCTGCGCGCCGTGACCACTCAGCATAATGGCGCATAATGGGCCACCACTCCGCTGCCACTCATAGCTGCGATAAAAATAGTTCCGTCACAGAGCGCTTTGCAAAGAATATCGACCGGCGACTCACGTACACCCAGCGAACCCAACTCATTTAATGTTATCTTTATTACGCACATAAAAAAAACTCTACATATTTAATATACATACATATATACATATACACTCACGCCTTTCATCCCCGAGGGGGTACGCAGAGTAACAACTAATACACCCACTTTTCGCCATTATTCCGTCCCATGATGTGATAGGGGGCGACCTTATCACCATACACACACACTCACGCCTGTTATCCCCGAAGGGGTAGGCAGAGGCGCTACTAGTGCGCCCACTTTTCGCCGTTATTCCGTCCCATGATGTGATAGGGGGCGAGCCTATCGCCTATCACCATATCGGGCATAAATCCCAGACTCCGAGCTGATACTGAATAGAAAAACTCAATATCACTTTGCCCGACCCGGGGATCGAACCCGAGACCTCAGCTATGCAGTCGTACCATAATACAACTACGCCACCGAGGCAGTCAACATATTTAATATAGACCGCAACTTTTCACTTTTTATAGCTCTAATGAGATCAACCACAATTTTTCGTTTGTATAAGCCATGCAATAATTACAATTATTATAAGCCGTAGGTACTTACTACATCTACCTCTACTACCTCTTACAAAATAAGTTTTTTTTATTGTTTTGTTAATTATTGTATGAAAATCACTAATCTCAATTACAACTTAAATAAAAACATAAAATATCTATATTATGCATAACTGAATTATAAGCAGAAGCACGACGATTACATTACTCGGTAGAAATAGCTCAGGTGGGAGAGCACTGGCACGGTACGCCGGAGGCCGCGGGTTCAAGTCTTGTTCGAACAGTCGAAAACTGTTCTTTTTCAACGTTTCTATAAAAAAAAAAAATCAAATCATTTATTCAGTAATTAGGCCCCTAAGGGCACTTTTAAACGTCATTATTCACAATGTTGTTTTACTTAAAGATTCTACCAGTGCTTCGGAAAAGCCCACTATAAAAAAATAAAAGCATTGTTCAGGCACTTCATGGCCCTTAACATGTGTAAAAATCATATATGATTACATTACTCAACTACAGGAGCAGGTTTAAGACAACAATTTACCATTTTCCTGTTTTGTTCAAAAAGTTGCCACTCGTGTTTAACAATATTGCTCGGTAAATTTTATTCAAGCTCAAACTATGTACGTTTTTCGCAAAAATCAATAAATAAATTATGAATGGGGTTGTTTATTTTTTACTATGTCAATATCGATCAAAATGTTGCGCATAATCTGAGAGCATAATGAGATCTTGTACAACATTGTCAAATGTGTTGAGTTGTACGTGTTGCACAACATAGATACTCGTTAGAGTATACATATATCAGACATACCTATTTTTATTTTATTACTAGTAGTAGATGCACACCTATGTATTTCTCAGGCTGAATCTCAGGAACGTAGTGTAAACTCCGCGTATCCTACAAAATATTTTCGGTAGTTTATTCCTAGTAGCCCTGTATTTCCGCTTGTCGAACGTAAAAAGAAATATCTTTACAAATATTCTAGTGTTTATTTGCTTGATACATCGTTCGTATTGGGTGCTACAAGTAGAACAAATATTGCTTCAATATTTCCACTTTCGTATCACAGAATCCTAATAGAGTGGCAATTGTATAAAGTAACGTCAACAAAATACTGTCGGAATTCTGTAGCATCGCACTTTTGGCTGATACAATCAATCTGTTATTAGTTTAAGTAGACAGGCGGCTGCGGGGCCTGGGGCCTGACCCATGCCTCTTCGTATCAGTCACGGATTAAAAAAAAAAAAAAATTGAACTGAAGGCGAAATTTTGCATTCAGTGCTTTTTTTTTGTTAATGGCCCTACTGCCAGTAGCCTGACGCGAGTCGGCTTTTCTGGCCACACCGGTCTTTAGGGTGAACGCCGAAATGCATTCAGTGCGTCTTGTGTCATAAATATGAGGAATTCCACGTAATTCACTCACATATAATTACCTATAATAGCTAAGGATATTTAGTATAGCATACAATGACGAGACGGACATACTGTTCAGCTGATGGTAAGCGATAGGACCACCCATGAACAGTAGCAACACCATCCAGCACCTTGAGTTACAAAGTACTTACTGTGAGGCATTCCACTGCGCTCGTCATCCTGAGACATAAGATGTTAAGTCCTATTATGTCCAGTAGTTACACTGGCTACAATGTCCTTCAAACCGAACAGTGAATGCACACTGCTGCTTGGCGGTAGAAATAGAGATATTGCGGTGGTACCCACCCAGACGAACTCTTACATATGAGAGTCCTACCACCAGTAAAATTTCATTCACTATTTTGTTGTAAACAGTGTTCTCCATGCAAAACAGGAAATGAGGTCACTTCTTAATATTAAGTCATCGCCACCGCCTATAAACGCCTTTTTTTTACACGGAAAAAGTGAATTATTACTACCGCCCAGTGTTCAAGGGGAACGACTGAGCGGTTATGTTGGGTTCACCGTGCCTTACGACCCGACGTTGAGCCGCCCGGAGAGATGGAAAACGTCGGGCGACCGCCGGCATACCAACCAAAACTCCGCGGTGGCCATCTTCGGCGCATTAGGGACGGCTGCGGGCTTCCTCCGACTCACGTCTAAGTTGTCGTCCGCAACCGCCCCTGCGCGTATCGCTGCTGCGGTCCGTCCCCTGTTGTTGCGGGGGCTCAGAAGCCCCCGTACACCGAAGGACACCCCCGGCGTCAAAGGCAGCGTGAGGCCTAACCGCCACGCTGCCGTCCATCACGGGGGTCACAAAAGGTGGCTAGACTAATGGGTGGACGGCCCCTTCCGCCCACCCGTGACCCCCGGAGGCCCCTATTAGTCGCCTTTTACAACAGGCAGGGGATACCGTGGTGGAATTCTCGTGGTCGGTCAGTCGTCCACCCGACGCCTCCTACGTCTCGTCTGGCGGCGGGAGGGATCACCACTGCGCTGGCGATCCCTCTCGGCACTCTCCTTCCGCGAGAGGACCACCTCGCAGAAGTGGGCCACCGCCTGCCAGGGCGAAGTCCGCATGGCAATCGCAAAAAGTATATTATTATGTTATAAACCTCTTTTCATTACATAAAGAACGTGCACGAACTATAGAGGGCAGCACAAAAACGACACAAGAGCCACAAGTGGATAAAAAGAGAAACGATAACTAGGACAATAATTTGTTTATATATCCTTTTAATATGACAAAAATCTTAGAACAAAAATGATAAAATGTGTGTTCCGGCCGAATATAATTGATACCCAGCGTGTACAGAATGTGCTTTATTTTAGATAGGAGCTCGTTATTTAAGCTAAATTAGGAGGTTATGTTCCCTTGATTACAGTTTTTTTTATTGAGTTTTATTTTCAAAAAATCTTTATTTTTATAAATCACGTAATGAGACATTTCTAAATGCTTTTGGAACTCATAACTATGATTTTCTACAGCTTTTATTATAATTGTCAATTTTTACATAGGTAATCATGGAATCTAAGTACTTAGGTACAATTTGTGGATACATAAGACAATTTGACTGCCTCAGTGGCGTAGTTGTATTACAGTACGACTGCAAAGCTGAGGTCTCGGGTTCGATTCCCGGGTCGGGCAAAGTGATATTGAGTTTTTCTATTCAGTATCAGCTCGGAGTCTGGAATTTGTGCCCGATATGGCGATAGGATCGCCCCCTATCACATCATGGGACGGAATAATGGCGAAAAGTGGGTGCACTAGTTGTGCCTCTGCCTACCCCTTCGGGGATAACAGGCGTGAGTGTATATGTATATGTATAAGACAATTTCACTGGATTTGGTTTGTTTATTTTTATGTTTTGGAGCATAGCGAGATACACAAAAATACATTATCAACAAATTAAACAATTTTTCATCATTTTAATGAATATTTTACGTCAATGCTAAGTATCGATGTGCTCAATTCGGCAATGCTAATTCTGCTCGTCGATTCCAAAACGTCCTTTTTCCCCTCTTATATAGTAATATAATTAAAATATGTGATATCACAAATAATTCGATTGAGCATGCCAAAATTAGGCTTATCATAGAACAATTTATTACTGTAAAAAATCGGATTGGTTTGAATAAACAAATTAAATTATTTTCGTATACAGAGAAAAGTATTCTGAACTGGGTGTTTGATTTAATAATGTTATTTACAATGCCGTGATTTAGAAGAACAAGAAGATGATGTCCTTTCCATAAGGTACATGGCAGAGAAACATTTTACCAAATCCGAAAAGACTTTTGTGCCTTCGTAAACTTGGAAAAGGATTATGATCGTGTGCCGAGGAATAAGCTGTGGTCAACGTTGTCATTATATTAAGCATTATATCAACATATTTGCTTTTTTTTTATTAAATGAAGTATACAGAAGCGTACGACGTACGTGTACTGGATAGAGAAGTAGGTAACCAAAGCATAGAATATTGACGGTAGTAAAACTGCTGAGCATGAGACTCAATATCTAACTTATGTCTTAGGGATACAGTGCTATGTAATAATATAAGTAGATAATATGGATTATGGTAAATTTCAAAAAAGAACTGTGAAAGACTGCCGGAACATCAAGGATGGTTCAGCCGCCGTGAGCCGTTAAATGTACACGGCGAGTTTTAATAGGAATGCGGTGGTGAGCGACAAAAACTCTCGCGCTGTTGATTTAGCGTCGACACGACCTGTGTTGTGGCTTCACGGGCCACCGACCCAACATTGCTTTTGATTTTAACTCTTTATTTTACTTTTAAAATGTTCTGCGAATGCCCATGACACACATTATACACACAAAACCTTGCCTCTCTTTTGTTTTTATTTCACAAATGTGTTTTTGGATGTTTATCGAGTGTTGGAGAGCGCAATGGGTGTCATTTGACACGAGAGCTTTGTCCGGGAGATGAAAAGCTTTCACGCAGGTGGGTAAACCGACGCGCTGAGCCCCAACATTGCGCGTATTATTAATCTTATACACGTGAGTATTGTTGATGAAAATTATCAAATAGCGCACTTAGAGGATAAACACTGAACAGCTTTTAGGACAAGACACATGGTCGGCGATTATTGACCTTCCTACCAATTAGTCGGCTTCCTTTGCTCTGCCACGCTAAACTCTCAAAGTACTCGCACGAAACCTCACGGCATATTCTAATCATTTGCAGTTGCTTGGATAGTACTGTTCGTGCTCTATTTGTCACAAATGGTTTGCCGCCGGTACCTTTCCTGCGCCGAGGGCAGGGCCTGGGCATCTGTCGCTCACACGCGGCGCATCGTGATAAACGATCTCATTACGGATGGTATGATTGTACAATATGGTATTTATTTAATAACATCGCTGCTACTTTTACTGTTGAATGAACTGATTCATGTAGGTGGTAATAATGTCACAGAAAACATGTGTTAAATTTCTTGAATACAGTGCAAGATGTTTAGATATCATTACAAATTCTCATTATTATACCTTTTAACTTCCCGCTTGCTTGTAACTGTTTTTAAATTGATATATATTTATTAATTAATTACAAATAAATATTATACTGTAACGCAGGGATAACAATAAAATGGAAATTGTATAATTCTATGACCAAAATGCATATATTAGTATTGATGTAATAAGATGTTTCATGCCAAACGTTTAATATTTATACAGCCTGATATTAGATACGAAAAATTTGATCCGTTTTTTGTAGCTACGCTAGCAAAATTGTAGATACTTGATCAATTAGTAATATCATTAGTTATATAAACCCATATTCCATCAAAAAGGTTTCTAGTGCAAGCAAACGTTAATAATGACTTCTTCTATTTACGCGAAAAACGTTAATAAATTACTAGAAACTGCTGGCCGAGCTATAACCACGGAACAAATAAAAGATTAACCGCAGCGACAGAGTCCGCGAGACGCTGCCCTGCCTTTCCCCACACCACCCTCCCCTCTCCTCCCTATACTCTCATCTAGACAAACAATGGTTCTAAATTAAAAAGTTTTATTTTTACATTAAGCGCTCGCAAACGTTGTTAACAAATTTGTTTGCGCGGAAATAAAATGCGCGGCTCGGGACTACTGCCTGTAACATTATGTGTTCAAATGTATATTTTTAATTATACGGTAATTATTGGTATAATTAAGAATCAACATCTTACTTCATTGTTACTGAAGACCCATAACATTATTATTAACAAATTCTATAAAACTACCTAACAAACGCGCTCGCGCTCATACACATAGCGAGCCTTTGTGTGTGTCTGGCGGAATGTTAGACCCCTCCGATTGGTCTGGCTGCTTACAAAACTTATTGAATTAGTTCCCTGTGTAACATGTGTAAAAATCAAGACTAATATTATAAGTAAAGTTGCATTTTTTTTGAAAGCTTTAAAACGTCTGGTAAAAATTACCGCCGTTGAAATGAGTCTGGCAGTATTAATAATTAATTTTTAATAATATTTTCTAAAACAAACATAATAATCAGCACTGAGACTTTAAGAAAAGTAAGTAGTATTTTTACTTACCTTTAGCACCTGGTACCTGTAAATTGGCCGTCGGGACAAGCTAGCAGGTATGCATACACTCATAGTATATACTAACACTACGTTATTCTATACATTTTATTTCTGAGAAAATAAGTAACGTCTGGGGGCCCTAGGATCTTGCTCTATGGATCCCATTGACATTGTTGCGATGGGACATATACCATACACATTGATTGAGTATCTGAAGAATATGTAGGTTAAAAATGTATTACTATGTTATTCACCACTCACCACCCAACTAGTGGTCAATAAATGTTATTTATTTTTTTCTTTCTTAATATAACAGAACAAGAAGATTTGAGACAATTTCGGTATACAATACATAATCATTTTAATAAACGGGACGCATTGAAATTTAATTTAAGGTAAGTCAAACACTATTGATTTTTTCAATGTGCCTCTTGGACATTATGGTGCGGGCGTTATGTTATTACATACTATCTTTTGATCGCGGCTCCGCTCGCGTGTAAGAGTTTTTCAGAGATGAAAGTCCCACTTTATATTTTCCGGGATAAAAAGTAGCCTATGTGTTAATCCAGGACATGGTCTACCCATGTGCCAAATTTCAAATAAATCCGTGCAGCAGTTTCGGAAATGTGCAGTAACAAACCAACAAAAAACACATAGAGAGTCAGACAAAAAAACGTTATAAAAGTGATTATTTGTTTTCCAATACTCTTCTCCAGTCAACTTCTTTCTTTTTTAACACATCTCTTTAAATGTACACACACACACACCGGCTCTACTGATTTATTACTAAATTAATATTAAGGCAGTTAACATAATATTTCAAAATACTTGATTGAGTTTTGGATCCGTCAATGCATAAATCCTTCAGTCAATACCTACAGGTATCATTAAGGTAATATGAGTATTTAATAACACAGCTGTCTTAATTTACGTCTTTTGTTTCTACGTAGTCGCTGTCGCCTCGTCATTATGAGTAAGAACTAGGAAATTGATTATTTGATTCACAATTTGTAGATTTTCCTAACTCCGTTTCGCAAGAATTAGATCCCCAGAGGGTGCCGAAGCGAAGTTTTGAAGAGCTATGCGAAATATTTGTTATAATTTGTGAGAAAATACGCAAAGAGCTGACCACTTAATGGGGTGGAATAGGAGCATGGAAAGAGACTTTGGCAAACGTAATATGTCTGGCTATACATTCGGAAATAAGTTTAGAGTAGCACCTCCATTTTATTTTCCTGTTGTCGGATTATTTGTTAGGATGCTGAATTAACATTTAGATTCACATTCAGTTACTCCGGCCGTTAGCCCCTTAACAAAAAACTAGTAATATTGCAACGTCAGCAAATCTGATTACTGCAGCAATATCATCTACGATGGAGACTGTTCAAAATGGAGTACGTTCACAATTATTGACATAAACCAGGGTTCGGGTAACACTCGCTGTGGAGTTAGTAATAATTAAACACCGAATGTGATACGAACACTTGACGATATTAACGACTAAGTGTGTCGAAAGCCTTTCTTTGATTGATTTATTCTCGGGATCGGATAAAGATTACAATTTGGAACGTTTATAGATATCAGCCCTAAAACAACATTATGAATCTAATTGTTAATTATCACATGCTTTACTGTACAGGATACATTAAATAGTAAGATTGGCGGAGGAAATAGCTCCGACTTCACAATGAGACAATGCATTATGCAATACTGGATACGACATGATAAATCCTACTGCAATCGTACAATGTATTTATAATTTAAATTCTCTATTGTCATAATAAAGTTCGTTTTACTTTTAGTACTACAAGTAGACACGTAACAACATATTCTTAATATGTGTATTTTGGATAGTACTAACAAAGTAGAGATTATTTTCGATAGTTCTAGAAGTTCTCTGCTATATATTGCCGTCTCCTGTATGAACAATGATCCTTATCCTCAATAACAACATTACGTACACATTGTAGTAACGAGTTTAGTGACATCTAAATAACAATGTATTTTGTCTATAACTCACATTATAAGGAGTTAATTCACTTTGTTTTAACGCCACTAATGGGCTCACGGTATCGTGCAGTGAATTTATATTATTAGATGAGTTGTAAACGGGTATCGCAGAATGGACATCGCGGAGAGAGAAAATAGAAAGTAAATTGACAAGTGATTATGCTCCTGAAGGACATAACTGCGTCTAGTATCTCAGTTTGTCACAGAATTGGGACCCCAAACAAAGAACACCATCGGCCAATCTTAGTGAGATTCCTGAACGTCAATCACCGATCTCTGGTCTGGAATGCCAAGTCGAAGTTGAAAGGATCGTCTACAGCGGTTAAGGAATTTCTCACTAGATCCCGGCAGCAAATATTCTCTAAGGCTCGTCTTCACTTCGGCATGCGTGCTTGCTGGACTCAGGATGGGACAATCATCATCAAGGTTTCAGACGGTGTGCGTTATAAGGTAAGATCTCTTGATGAATTGAATCCCTTGATGACCAAGTATCCAAAATCGTCGGACTGTCCTCCCTCGTTGATTAGAAGCGGGGCGAAGTCGACGGACTTGAACTCAAATCCAAAGTTGCATAAGAATATGTAAATGTTGTGTTTGTAGTTCTAATTTTGAATACTAAATGTACAATTTTCGGTACTCCACGGTGTTTAGTCATTCTTTTTCTTTGTTTTTGTAGGATCCTGAATGTTACAGTAATGTATTTACAACATCGTACCCTCTTATAATTTGTTTTTCGTTTGACAGATGTCATTTTGGCAGATACGTAAATGTCATATAACGTTCGTTCCGAAATCGTAATTTCCTTTTTTTTTTTTTTTTTTACTTTTCCTGTTTCGCAATATATTTTGTATGACTTTTTTGCGTACCGAAAGTTTGTTTGTTTTTGTGATTGCTAAATGATGTTGTTTCTCTTTTCTCCTCTTAATAACTAATTGTTATTTTGTAATGAATCTATGTCACGTGTAATCCGTATTCCAGTGTATGTTGATATTATATTGTAACTTATTTCTCAATTTTTATATTCCGAGTGGAAGTCTGCTGGTGGGTGGTGCAGTTACAGTTTCAGTTGTGTAGTGCTGCGCCATAAGACTTGTACTATATTGAATTTTTTTTTTATTACTTTATTTATTTTTATTACTTCTATATATTTATTTATGTTATGTCTGATAATGATTCGTTTTATTCTGCCTTAGATGAGTCTGCATCTCCGTCAGGGGATGATAGTTTCTACTCGGAAACTGTTGAACTTGGTGATCTGTTGCGACAATCTTTTAACACTGCCACTGGACACACCTTTAATGTGTGTCATATCAACGCGCAGAGCTTACCAAGTCATTACAGTGATTTTTATGAAACATTTAACAACTCCAATACCCATGCAGTTCTTGTTTCGGAAAGCTGGCTCAAACCTCATCTTTCATCAGCCACATACCCCCTCCCTGGCTTTATTCTGGTCCGGTGTGACAGAGTTGACAGGAGGGGGGGTGGAGTTGCAATTTACCTTCGCAGCGATTTTCCTTATAAAATTGTTTCATCTTCCTCTTCTCTTGATTCTCCTTCTGCGGAGTTCCTTTTTCTTGAGGTTTGGGTCCAGGGAGCCAAAGCCCTTCTTGGAGTTATCTACTGTCCTCCCTCTCAAGATTACTTCTCCAGTCTCGAATCGATTCTGGAATCTATAGGGTCCGAATATGCCCACCACATCATCATGGGCGACTTAAACACCGACCTCCTCGTCCAGCATTCCTCTCGGTCCCATAGACTCCTTGCTATCCTTGAGTCTGTTGGCCTTCAAGTATTGCCACTGCAAGCCACTCATCATAATGCTGAAGGCAACGACACTTGGCTGGATCTTATCTGCACCTCTACCCCATCCCTTGTTTCCCTACATGGCCAATATCCTGCTCCTGCCTTCTCTCACCATGACCTCATCTACCTTTGCTACTCCCTTAAACCTCCCAAATCCACGGCCAAGGTATTGCGCGTGCGTTGTTTTGGTCGCATTGATGCGAACAGTATTAGTGAGGACGCTGCTAATTTGAAATGGGATGATCTTATGACAGCCTCTACAGTTGACGAAAAGGTCAACATTTTTAATGACAAGGTCCAAGCGCTTTATGATGTCCATGCTCCCTTTAAAAAAATAAAATTGAAGCGTCCTCCCGCTCCTTGGGTAACACGTGGTGTACGAATGGCGATGAGGCGTAGAGATCGGGCTTTTCGTGTCTACAAAAGGGATCGCTCAGAAGCCAACTGGTGTCTGTTTAAGTCTGCGAGAAATCGGTGTAACCAGATGGTGCGTAACGCTAAGCGTCGCCATATTTTCAATAACATTTCCTCATCTTCACCAGCCAATATCTGGAAATTCTTAGGAACTCTCGGTATTGGTAAGGGAAAAGTGTGCGAATTTCCGGGAGCGACCGTTGGTTTGGATAACATCAATCGCCATTTCTCCACTGCAACTACGCTTGATCTCCAAACCAGACGTAGCACCTTGGATTTTCTAGCCAGTCTTCCCAGCCCTAATATTATTCCTTTCAAGTTTTCTTCAGTGTCACAGGTTGAAATCAAAAAGATAATTAAGGCTATAAAATCTAACGCCACCGGCTGCGATGACATTAGTCGTCGTATGCTTATTCCTATCCTGGATTTTGTTCTCCCACCCCTTACCCACATCATTAATGTTTCCCTTAATACAGGTTGTTTCCCGTCCTTGTGGCGGAAAGCTTATGTAATTCCTCTCCCCAAAGTCCCTAATCCCTCGCTTGTGAACCATTTTCGTCCCATTTCTATCCTTCCTTTCCTCTCCAAGGTGCTTGAGGCTTGTGTACACAAGCAGTTGTCAGACCATGTGCATCTAAATAGCCTCTTGAGCCCTATGCAATCTGGCTTCAGACCTGGACACAGCACCGTTTCCGCGCTCCTTAAAGTGACTGGCGATATTAGGGCCGCTATGGAAGATACTAAAGTCACTGTACTGGCTTTAGTTGATTTCTCAAACGCCTTTAATACCGTCAGTCACGACATCCTTCTAGCAATCCTCTCCCATCTTTTGGTTTCTCCTGTGGCACTTGAATGGTTCTCATCTTATCTTCAAGGACGCCAGCAGTCGGTGCGCATTGATGGATCCTCATCTAGTTGGTGCGACATCGGTTGTGGTGTTCCTCAAGGCGGCATACTATCTCCTTTGCTATTTTCTATATTTATTAACCTCATTACCCAAAACCTTCAGTGTGCGTACCATCTATATGCCGATGACCTGCAGATTTATTCTCAGGGCGGAGTCGATTGCCTGTCCGAGGTAATACTTAAGGTGAACAAGGATCTGGCTCATATCAAAAGTTGGTCCGACTCCTTTGGACTCACGGTTAATCCCACTAAATGCCAAGCCATTGTTATAGGCAGCTCGAGGATGATGAACAGAGTGGACCTAACGACTTGTCCAGCAGTCATTTTTAACAGCACCGTCATCCCTTGGTGCACCTCTGTTAAGAACCTTGGCATTCACATCGACTCCAATCTGAGCTGGCAGACCCAGGTAACTTTTGTTAGTCGGAAAGTCACCGGTGCTCTTCGTGCTCTCTACCGCTTTAAAAATTTTCTCCCCATAAAGACTAAGACAATGCTAGTGCAAGCCTTAATCCTTCCGTTATTCGACTATGGTGATGTGTGCTTTTTGGACCTGAATGCAGATCAACTCAATAAACTCGACCGTCTTCTCAATAACTGCATTCGATTCATTTTCAATCTTCGCAAATACGATCACGTGTCTATCTATCGCTCTCAACTGAAGTGGTTACCAATTCGTGAGCGACGGAAGTGGCGTGCACTCTCAACTCTATTTTCGCTTCTCAAGTCTCCTTCACAACCTTCCTATTTATCTCTCCACTTCCAGTACCTTGGTGGTAATTAATCACAATAAGAATCTTCGCTCTTCAAATAGTCTTCTTCTCAAATGTCCTCCACATACCTCTGACTTCATCCACTCTTCTTTCCACGTTCAGGCCATTCTCCTGTGGAACGCGCTCCCTTCCGAAATAAGATCTACCACTACACGGGTTGGTTTTAAAACAAGGGTTCGAAGACTGCTCCTTGATAGTTTGGCAGAATCTTCTCAACACGTCAGCTAATAGCATATGTTTAATATATGTATGTATGTATATATATATATATATATATATATATATATATATATATATATATATATATATATATATATATATATATATAATGACGGATTTACGGTAAATGTTGCTCCAGTGTGAAGTTAGAACAAATGTTGATCCACCTATTTCACGTGTTTGCTCAGGTCCGAGTGTCGCAAACTGATATACTTTGATCCGTGTTTGATGCGCGTGTGACGTCGGTGGATCTGCACTCACAGGTTTTCAACATACTCGTCGACGTTTTGACCAACATTTGTGGATCCATTAACGGTCGAAAAAATGATACTGAATGTGATTACTTTGATCCAGAATATATTTAACTTATATGCTACATTTACTGCGACTAAGTTGATCCGGAGCCAAAATTGACGAATAGGTACTGAAACACAAAGCGGCAAAATCTGTTTTACTGTTTCCTCCTGTTTGTGAAATTATACTTATTTAAGCGCGTTATGAAAAAATTATGGGAGTGAAGTTTTACGATGCGCGCGCATGTGTGACACAAAATTTTCTCACGGGAGAATTATCATAAAGGGCAGATTTAATGTTAGATTTTAAAAAAATGACCACCATTGTGAATTTCTTTGTTTTAAGGCCAACCGACCTCAAAATCGATATCTGGGCATGGCATGGGTTGGGCATGGCAGGTACAAAGGGCAGATTTAATGTTAGATTTAAAAAAATTCGCCGACATTTTGAATTTCTTATTTTTAAGGACAATCGACTTCAAAATCGATATCTGAGTATGGCCTTAGGTACAAAGGGCACATCCAATGTTATAATTGAAAAAAGTGGCCGCCATTTTGAATTTCTTTGTTTTAAGGACAATTAACGTCAAAATCGATACTTGGGCATGCCATTGATAGTAAAAGACAGATCTAATAATAGACTTAAGAGAAGAGGTCGCTATTTTGAACTTCTTAACATTGAGATTTCAGTCTCTTATAAGGTAAAGTTTAGTATAATACTAGGTAACACATTTATAATTAAGCGTTTTCTGTTTTGCAAAAATGTTTTATGAGCATTTACCACATTTTCAAGTCTAAAGCGGATGGGTATTAAAACAACTTAGTGTGATAGAAAGGGGCGACTTTTCTGGGAGACAAAAATGAAACGTCCATTCTCATGCAGCAAATTTGTGAGTCCATTTCCACTGAACAATCATCGAGGTCTATCATCCGGTATCGTCATCATCATTATCAGCCGTATGGCGTCCACTGCTAAACATAGGCCTCCCCCAAAGATTTCCAGATGGATCAATCAAAAGCGGCCTGCATCCAGCGCGTTCCTGCAGCCTTTAACAAGTCATCGGTCCATCTTGCAGATGGACGGCTGAAGCTACGCTTGCCAGTACGTGGTCTCCACTCGAAAACTTTTTTGTCCCATCTGCCGTCAGTTCTTCGAACCATGTGCCCTATCCATTGCCACTTCAACTTGCTTATCCGTTGGGCTATGTCAATGACTTTCGTTCTTCTACGGATCTCCTCATTTTACCCTAGCCCTAGAGGAACACCTAGCAAAGCCCTTTCCATAGCTCGCTGAGTGACCGTGAGCCATCTTAGGCGGCCCATAGTCAGAGGCCACGTCTCAGTGCCGTATGTCATAGTGGTAACACACATTGATTGAAGACTTTCGTCTTCAGGCACTGAGGTATTTTGGACGAGAAGACCTTGCTTAGTTTCCCGAACGCTGCCCATCCGAGCTGGATTCGCCGATTGATCTCTTTCTCAAATTTGGACTTACCGAGTTGGACTACTTGACCTAAATAGACGTACTCGTCTACAACTTCGGGAATTGAGCTCCCAACGATAATCGGGGTTGGCACAACATGAACATTCGACATTATCTCGGTCTTGTCCATGTTCATCCTGAGACCCACCAGTTGAGAAACTCGGTTGAGCATTGTGGTCAGACCCTCCAGCGATAAGGAGGTGGAGGCCATGAGGGTCTCCTTACGGCGAGCCGCTGTGGAGGAGTGGCGTCACAGGCTGGAGGCCCCGTCAGCGGGGCTCAGGGTCGTCGCGGCAGTGCGTCCTGTCTTTGCCGAATGGCTGGACAGACGCCACGGTGCGGCAACGTACCGCTTGACACAGGTGCTCACCGGGCATGGCTGCTTCGGTGAGTACCTGTGGCGGGTAGTGAGGAAGGAGGTGTCGGCCGTGTGTCACCATTGTGACAACTGCCCGCTGGATACGGCCCAGCATACGTTGGAGTTTTGCCCAGCCTGGGATGAGGAGCGCAGCGCTCTCAGAGCAGTCGTCGGAGGAGAGCTCACGCTGCCGGCCGTGGTCGCTTCCATGGTCGATAGCCGGAGGTCTTGGCGTGCGGTGGCGCACTTCTGTGAGATGGTCCTTTTGCAGAAGGAGAGTGCCGAGAGGGATCGGAGGCGCGGTGATCCGTCCCGCCGCCAAACGAGACGTAGGAGGCACCGGGTGGACGACTGACCGGCGTCTTCCGCCCTGTAGATTGGGGCCTTTGGAGAATTCCACCACGGTATCCCCTGCCTGTCGTAAAAGGCGACTAATAGGGGCCACCAGGGGTCGCGGGCGGGCGGCAGGGGGCTGTGCGTCTGTAGTTTTGTGCGTGCTTTTTAGCACATTACTGCGACCCCCGTGATGGACGGCAGTGTGGCAGGTAGGCCTCATGCTGCCGTTGACGCCGAGGGCGTCCTTCGGTGCGCGGGGGCTTCTGAGCCCCCCCCCCCCCCCCTAAACAGGAGACGGGCTGTATTAGACGGCACCGCCCAGAGGCAGCTGCGGACGACAACAAGAGTGTCTAACTCTTAGTCTGGGGAAACCCGCAGCCGTCTCTAATGCGCCGAAGAAGGCCACTGCGGAGTTTTAGTTGGTATGCCGTGCGGTGTACATAGGTTAGGGACTTGGCCCGGCGGCTTAACGCTGGGTCGTAAGGCACGGTGAACCCAACATTACCGCTCAGTCGCCCCCCTTGAAGGCTGGGCGGTAGTAATAAGTCACTTTCTCCGCGAAAACAAAAAAAAAAAAAAAAAAAAAGACCACCAGCGATTCTGCCAGTACACCGATGTCATCGGCAAAACAAAGGTGAGTGATGTATTCGCCATTGATGCCGAGTCCTTTCCAGTCCAAGAGCTTGTAAGCATCTTCCAACGCGGCAGTGAACAGTTTCGGAGAGATAACATCTCCGTCTCACGCCTCTGTGTAGTGGAATAGCTTTCGAACTCTGTTCTTGTACTCGGACCTACATGGTGGCGTTTTATACAAGCACCTCAACACTTCGATGTACCGATGATCAATTTGGCACCGCTGTAGAGACTGCAGCACAGCCCAGGTCTCGATCGAATCTAAGGCTTTCTCATAGTCCATGAACGCTAAGCAAAGTAGCAAGTTATACTCCCCAGTTTTTTGTATAACTTGCCGCAGCGTATGGATGTGGTCTATTGTACTATAATCTTTACGGAATCCGGCTTGTTCGGGAGGCTGGAAGTCATCTAGCCAGCGCTTGAGACGATTCGTGATGACTTTTGAGAACAGCTTGTAAAAATGGCTCTAGAAGATGGGTCTGTAATTCTTAAAAAAGACGTTATCACCGTTATTTTAAGAACAATACCACCACACTCCTGTTCCATGCCTCGGGCGTTGTACCCTGGAGCAGAACGAAGTTGAATACCTTTTGAAGGAATGTAAGAGTCCTGTATCACAGAGTAAAAAATACAGTAAAAAAATATAGATAAATTATCTCTTTCACATGGAGTATAAAACAATCTACGACACTTTAGATAGCATCACTTTTTTGTACTTTGGCTAGTTGCGCTCCGCGGTGTTAGTCGCGGCTTAAATTCCAGCAGGAATACTTTTCGGAATAAAAGTTAGTCTATGTACTAATTCAGGGTGTCAACTACGGCTATATCAAATTTCATCAAAATTGGTCCAGCTGTTTGAGCGTGAAGACGTAACAACATGTACACACATTTTCTGACAAACTTTCGCCATTATAATATTATAATATTAGTGTGATTACAAATTGGGCACAGTGACACCGTATTAGTAACATGTTGATACTATGAATAAAATATAATTAATTGGATGTGTATAAAACGTCGCGGCTGCTCTCAGCCAATCCGATCTGAATCTGACTGTTTGCTGTGCTCTGATTGGCTCATTCAAATCGGATCAACATTTTCCGTAACTATCGCAAGGTGGATTTGTATATCGGATCAACTTCGGCAAACGTTAGCAAGCAGTCCCGTGAGTGTAGATGTTGATCCGGTTGGAGCCACATTAGTTACCAGAAATGCATATTGGATCAACAAAAGGCGCCGGATCAACATAGATTTTTGGATCAACAAAGTGCTCGCGTGAAGTCGCGTCTGATCAACATTTACCGTCAAGAGATCTCTATATATATATATATATATATATATATATATATATATATATATATATATATATATATATATATATATATATATATATATATATATATATATGTATGTATATATGTATGTATGCATGTATGTATATAATACTTATCATATTTATGTTTTGTTGTATTTCTTTTTTCTATTTTTCAGTATGTAATTATGTTATTTTATATCTTATATTTATTAATATGATTAGTTTCTACTATGTTAATGTTTTGTTCACTACCTTCTCGCGTTGTGTACACCTACCTTGTTTTGTCTCTGCACCACCTGAAGGTTGGCTGGTAGAAAATGCCTACGGCATTAAGTCCGCCTTTATACTTGTTGTATAAAAAGTGTAAATAAATAAATAAATAAATAAATATCAACACACTGGTAGTCTATACTAATAAAATAATATTAAAGAGTAGAGAGAGTATTGTTTATCAATTCTCGTTCGCTTTAACGGTGAAGGAAAACATCGTGAGGAAACCTGCATACCTAAGAAGTTCTTCATAAGAATTTCGAAGATAAGTATGTGAAGTCTACCAATTCGCAATAGGCCAACGTGGTGGACTAAGGCCTAAACCCTCTCAGTGGTAGAGGAGGCCCATGCCTAGCAGTGGGACAGTATATAACACGCAGTACTAAATCGCTTTAAGTAATGTTGAAGCCACGCTAAAGTCAGGTGTACGGATAGCAGTTCAGTTGAATAGTCAATGTTCGGATCACGTAATCCTGTGTGTGGTGTATAATTATATATCGATGTATGGCAATAATACTCTAGCGATAAACTTGTGGATGGCATATGTGATTCCCATAATATATTCTTTTTTGTCGTAGATTGCAAAAAGGGCTCTGATCCACATACTTTACAATGTACTCACTATGTCTGTGGTATTGTGTGCGTGGTGAGTGGTAACTACTTTCTGCTCCAACTCTTCCCTACTATAATAGTATAATTACTTTATACGTACAAATGAATTTGATCTAAATTAGTAAATTTTTTTCTGAAGCGAAACAAAAGAAAAACACCCCATGGATTTAAGTTGACTAATAAAATCATAATATAGGTATACAAAAGGTCTAAAACACTTTTTGCGGTTATTTTAAAATGTTTACTTTGTACAAGTTGTTAACAGCGGCAAGGCGAAATCCGAGAAAGGCAATAAATCATGTTTTATGCTAAATTGTTCCATTCTGTTTCTTTTTGAGAAATTTATTGGAACTTAAGTTGGCGAAGATTTACATTGTAACAGCGACCCGTCCTCCGTCCCCCGCTCCACCTCCAACCGCCCCGATTCGAAGCGTCACATGCAAGTTTCTTCATCCCCAATATCTCAAACTCGACATAAAACTTTTTGAATTTGTTCTTGAAAAAATATGAGTTGATCTAGAGGGAGAATAAATTTCGCAGTGCGATTGATTCTCCCTAATTAGTGATTAATTTACAGTAGCCGTAGAAAATTTCCTCATCCAATCACCGGACACGTGCTCTGAATTAATTAACAAAGAAATCTCTACTTTTATGATTTTTCTTAGTTCGTATATTTATTGATTATAATCAATTTTTCTGACTTTCTCCAATGACAACTCATCAACGCATGGGAATTCGGAGTAGGATGATGAATATTTTTTTTCAATGAGTCTATATTTTTCAGTTTATTTAAATGGAAGAAGAAATGGATGAACTTTATTCAGTATAGTCCTAAATACATACAAAAAAGTCTTACAATATGTAACCATACAATAAAATATCCTTCGCTAAATGTATAGCCATAAATCTAGTAAAATACTCGCTTTACATTCCGAAAAAGCTGCAGATACACAAAAGCGAGTCGCGTCTAATGCACTCCATAAATATAGATTTTTATAGGTTACTTAGATTCCTTAAATCTTTATGGGGATTACTGAGCGAAATCTCGGAATGAAATATGTGATGTTAACAATTAGCGACAAGTTATAAAATTCTATGTGTCATTGTCAAGCCTTGTTGTACAGTGGTAGAACAGGGTTTATTTAGAGTTAGGCCTTTCCTTTCCCCGTAGTGGTCTCATATAGGCTAGATAGCTCCCTCCTTCTAATCTTTTTCTTTTAGTTTAAGGTGATCAGTGTTTATGCAGACATACTAAAACTGAAAATATCCGCCGTGAGAATTCACTTTGAGACATTTTTTTTAATTGCATACTTTATCTCATGTACCATGCACGCAGAGAAAACCCTGCATTCCTGACTAGCTTTACGACACAATCACTGATACCACATCCAGACACGCATAGGAGACTAACTAAAACAGTCGATATAGCAACATCACCCCCGCGGGTACAGGCTGCACCACTCCACTCGCCACTCTAGTGCATTTCACATCGACAAGATGAATCACACGCTGCTGCGACCCCTTTGTGTTCCGCTGGTTGCGAACACTAGTAATGCATTGCAGTCACGACTCCACGGAATAGATATTTTTTTACAAGCTTTTATTTAATTTGTAATGTAAGAGGTGGAATCTTGCAAGTCAATTTTGAATCAGTTACCCTCAACCGATTGTGTTGAAATTTTGCATACGTATGCATTCAGTTTGACTGACTATGTATGTATGACTGACATTGTAAGCTACATCATGTAATTCTAAATCCAATATGGAGGACGGCCCAAGAAATGATGGACTAGCTATTTTTTGTGCACCTCCATAATATTGTTACAAATTAAAGGATGTTGCTGAGAAGAATACAAAAAATAAAATGACCTCCCTAAATCCAACATGGTGGATGACCCAAAATAGAGGACTAGTTATTTTCACGGACTCCTATAATATGGGTATCAAATGAAAGGGCTTGCTGAGACTAACTTGAAAAGTTAAAAAATAAATAAAAAGTAAAAACCGATTTTTTAAAACAAGCTTTTATTTAAATGCTCTAAAATAAAAAAAAAACACTTTAAATTGAATCAAACTTTGTTAAATACTAAATAGAGATAAAAGTTTGTGAGATTTAATTGTGTAGATCATACAAAAATTATGTAACTTGATGTTGACAAAAGTAAATCTCGCAACAGGTTCTAGTATTTCTACATAGTATTATCAAAAGTTTGATTCAATTTAAAGTTATTTTTTCTTTTCAGAACATTTAAATAAAAGCTTGTTTAAATAAAAAACACTTTTTATTTATTTAAATCTTAATCGTCTGTACTACCTATTATTTTATTTTTTTGAAAAGGAAATACAAGGAATGCCTTGTCTATATTTACAAACCGAATTAAACAAAACACGGCGATGAGAATCTTTGACGCATCAAGAATTCATTTTTTTTCCTTATAGTGGTTTTTGAAGTCGGTGCTATTTTTTTATTAAATAGTTTTTGTTTTAACTCGTATTCACCCCTAACCCCTCCGGCGTGGTGCCGCTCGGGGAATTGTCGACACATTTCGTGGTTGTTCATAAAGTCAACACAAATTCGATGAACTGGAAAGAAACAGATGCTTTAGTTAAGCCGCAAGATATTCAATAGCCTAGAAAAAGTGCCCGACGTATGCAAGTAGTGAGAGTCATGTGTGACGTCACTAGGCGGCATGTTTGGCGTGTTCGGTGCAATAAGTGTCACACAGTCTCACAAATCAGAGCAATTAGTTACGGATGGCAGGGCGCGTTGGTTCCACTCTTGTTAGCTGTATTCTCGTTTGAAATCGACGGCCCTGCATCTCTTTCAATTATTAAAACCTTCATCTGAATACTAAAGAGAGACTTGTTGAATTTTGTATACATTGTATGGTACTTAATTTGGTCGAGTTAGTTAAGAGAAAAAAAGCCTGATGGTAAGCGGGCTATCGATATAAAAGCAGAAGAAGTGAATTATATGGTAACACTGGGTTTGCCGCGCTAACTTAATACATCAATATACTACATACATATATACATATACACTCACGCCTGTTATCCCCGAAGGGGTAGGCAGAGGCGCAACTAGTGCACCCACTTTTCGCCATTATTCCGTCCCATGATGTGATAGGGGGCGAGCCTATCGACATATCGGGCACAAATTCCAGACTACGAGCTGATACTGTATAGAAAAACTCAATATCACTTTGCCCGACCCGGGGATCGAACCCGAGACCTCAGCTTTGCAGTCGTACTGTAATACAACTACGCCACCGAGGCAGTCAATATACTATGCATCAACATACTATGCATTATAATACCCAGGAATTAGTGAACTATCAATATTACAAACGAATTGTTTGAAGGCAGATATAATATATGGTTGTGAAGCCTATTTTAATGATATTCCGTGTATGAGAGATTTACTAACGTAACAATATCATGTAAATATTGTGGTCCAATCACTGCACTGATTATATTCTCCTTATAAAATCAAATCCATATCTCTTCACTATGCACTATCGCCTATTCCAGGCTAGAGATGTTATTTGAAGCAGAATGACCCACATGCAGTCACTCAGCTAGCCAGGTCGCGAAGCGTGTGCCGTGGATGTAATGATACGCCGACAAAGCGATAGCTGCTGAGTGCCGAGGCGGCCATTGTTCTCGGGGTTATTATGACGCGCATAGAGCGCTGGCGGCGCAGGATCTCTTCTCGAATACATTTTGCAATCACAAGGATGTTTGTGATATGAGAGACGTGTAGGGTTATATACGGTATATTAATATTTTAGTATTAATTTATATTCTTTTTATAGGAGAGAAAAAACTAGATCATCCAATTGGTGCTAAAAATCAGTTTCATAATGTAATGTCAAACACTTTATATATTGTTATCATTGATGTATTAATACATCAATGATTGTTATACATTTTTTATCAACACACTTTCAACTTGAAGGGCAGTCAAATCTGTAGCAAAAGTTTTAATAAAATAATATCAACTCTATCTTGAACTGCTTCACTGTTGGGAACGGACAGCTCTACTATCGAGAGGAGTTATAACTCTTGTGTATCACAATCGCATTTTGAAAGTTTATATCACCAACCTCCGACATACCAGTAGGAAAACTCAAAAAAGATATAAGTTAATCCACCAGCTCAGATTCCACATCCCAACTTAAGTCAAGAATAAGAAACTATTCCACACACAGTGTGTGAGTTTGCGTTCTTCCCGCAGCGCCAAGGAGCCGGTGCGAGGCGCCACTCCCAGCCCCGCTTATAACACCGCATAATATTTTTAAATGTTCACTTTAGAGAAATGCTTTATAGTAACCTCATATTATGCAAGTATGATTTATTTGATAGATTGTTTTGTTACAATGGCTCAAAGTGACTTCATTGCAGGTACAATTGGAAATTATTATTACATATATAGATAACTTCATAGGGAAAACAAGTATATTATACCCATTGATGTATAAAATTTACATATAAATGAATATAGCATTAAATATTTAGGAGAGGCTGCTGAAGATAGCTTCAAGAGTGGAATTTATGGGTTTATTGATGGTGAACACCGTATGTTCCCGAAAAAAATATTTCAACTTCGTGTACATAATCACAGCAAGCATTATAATAATTACATGAGATGGTAACAAAAAAGCAGATATAGTCTAAAATTTAAATAACCTGGCAATCCGCACTGCGTTTCATGGTTGTTTTATGAAACCCTTCAGATCTGGATAATAATATGAACCGATGATTATTTATTTATTTATTTATTCACTTCTTTGCACACTGGTATAACAATTTAAAAAGAATAATAGAATAAAAAGCAGTACAAATGGCGGTCTTATCGCTCTAGGCAATATCTTCCAGACAACCATGGGATGGATATAAGAAGAGGAGATAGAGAGGGCAGTCTAGTGAATAGATAATTGGGTTATAAAATAAAACATAATAACAATAAATAATATGACCAATAATAAACAAAGTAATACGCATATGATATATATACATATATATATACATAATATATATACCTACATACATATAAATATTATTAGGATAAATGTTTAGTAATGATATTTGTAACGGTATCTGAAGCGTGTTGCCAGTTGTAAAAACCAGTCGAGACTTCAAAGTAGTGGTGGAAGTGACAGTTGGGTGTATAAATATGGTGCCGCACTGCCATTTGCATTCATTCGTGTTCAGACTCTCGTGCGCGCTCAGTCTCCCAGTCGATCTCGGTTGAGTAAGTTGAACATTGACTTTCATACTGGTCAGCTAGTTTCAGATATCTTTGTAAATGTATTTGTGATATATGTGCTTATGTAAAATCAGTGACAAGTGTGTTTATTTAAAATAAGTGATAAATCATTATTTTTAATCAAACCCGCTTCTGGTTCCTAATATCAGAAGTGAGATCGGAATCTATGCCCATACGAGTGGATTGTGTGCATTAAATACCTACGCTATGTGCTACTACTGCGTAGATATTTCAGTACCCGTATATAACGCGGAGAACAATAATTAATTGCACGGAAGAATACCAGGGTATGTAATCACAGAAATAGATTGTGCTCACTACATATGTTCGCTATGTGGAATCCATACATGGTACGATCGAGATATTTGACTACCCGCAATTTACGTGAAGAAAAACAAATTGCGCTGAGTAATATCGGGATAAGAATTAGACTGCAATGTGAAATAAAAGTAGTTGTGTGGTGTACAACGTAGCCATCGTATATACGTTTGTGATGACGTCATGTGTATACGACTTCAAATGAACAATATGTGTTTACGAGTACCACGATTGAACTGTTCGTGCTCAAGCGTTGTTTTTGGTGTTGAAACGTTCCTGTTGGCGTGCATACGTTCCTGTTGGTGTGCAAACGTTCCTGTTGGTGTGCAAGTGTTGCGGTGGATGTGCTGCGTATGGTGTCACAGTTGGTGTCCTGGGCAAAGTGACTGCGCGGGTGGCAACTGGCGGTTGAAGCAAACTGCTCCAGCACAGAGAATGTTCATCGGTGACTGTAAAGGAAGTTTGGTATCGTATGACCCATAATCCTTATTTGAAGGTTATGGTTTCCTTTATTATTCTGGTGACCTCTAAAAATGTTGGGGATTTTGTTTACTAGTCATGTAACTAGATTTTGGACGTAATAATCAATTTGTGGATGTAACTCAAGTACCGTATAGTGTAAAAAGAAAAGTATAGCCATTTTCATGTGTAATTCGCATAGTGGATGTGTGTTTGTGGCAATGAGAATGCTGACCAGATATAATGGCAGTGATATTTGACTTTTGAGTTGAATACTTACGGGGTTCAAATATTTTCCGTTAAATGGCAGTTTAACTAAAAAAAAAAATATTGTACATGGACCAATGGGTGAAACTTTTAATTTTAATGGATGATACTAAATAGCTTGAACTACTTAGAACAAAGATTCCTTAAAGGGAAGTCCTACCTTAGTTTAACTTATGTGATTTCTTTTATTTCTTGGTAACTCGTATAAATATTGAGATCATGTTTAACCGGGCATGTGCAGTCATGGATTAAAGAGCAATTCATGGTTATTGTAAGTACAGAGCCGTCCTTAAACTTATGTACCTGTTGTAGTAAACAATGACTGTACATAGCCTTGGTTGAAAAAAAAAACTAGGTGTATAGTGTTCGGTCTGAAAGATTTTTGGCCTTCCTTGGTCATGGCTTCGAAACGCAACACTGCACTGTGTAAAGTTTTGGATTAATAGCGAGACGTGCGGTAATTTCGAGGTTCTCATGCTAAGATGACTACTGAATTCTTGACCAAAGTTTGATGCCAGATATGATTAAAGGCCTAGGTAAAATGAACCGTTTGATGCCGTTGTGATATTTTTTATTGCAGGGACTGATGATCCTTGCAGGGCGAACTTACTCAATGTTTAACACTCCGTAAAGCGTGACTACTGAAGAGCCTCTGTGGGATCCTTTGGAGGACCTGACTTTTCTGCGATGATGGAGGATATTTGGTATCGTATTACCCGTAACCCTTGTATTATTTTTCCGTAACGTTCTCAAATGCTGGGATCTCGTTTTACCACTTGGTATGACTTTTTTTTTTTTTTTTTTTATGGCCATCTTCGGCTCATTAGGGACGGCTGCGGGCTTCCTCTGACTCACGTCTAAGTTGTCGTCCGCAACCGCCCCTGCGCGTACCGCTGTTGCGGTCCTTTTCCGAGGGACGCCTCTGGCGTCCGAGGCAGCGTGAGACACGCTGCCGTCCATCACGGGGGTCACAGAAGTTGGCTAGACTAATGGGTGGGCGGCACGTCCCGCCCACCCGTGACCCCCGGAGACCCCTATTAGTCGCCTTTTACGACAGGCAGGGGATACCGTGGTGGAATTCTCCAAACGCCCCCAATCCACAGGGCGGGAGACGTCGGTCAGTCGTCCACCCAACGCCTCCTACGTCTCGTCTGGCGGCGGGAGGGATCACCACTGCGCTGGCGATCCCTCTCGGCACTCTCCTTCCGCGAGAGGACCGCCTCGCAGAAGTGGGCCACCGCCTGCCAGGCCTCCCGGCCGCCGACCATGGAAGCGACCACGGCCGGCAGCGAGAGGTCTTCTCCGACGACTGTTCTGAGAGCGCTGCGCTCCTCATCCCAGGCTGGACAACACTCCAACGTATGTTGGGCCGTGTCCATTGGGCAGTTGTCACAATAGTGACACACGGCCGACTCCTCTATCCGTACCACCCGAAACAGTAACTCACCGAAGCAGCCATGCCCGGTGAGCACCTGCGTCAGGCGGTATGTTGCCGCTCCGTGGCGCCTGTCCAGCCATTCGGCAAAGACAGGACGCACTGCCTCTACGACCCGGTGCCCCCACGACGGGGCCTCCAGCCTGAGACGCCACTCCTCCACGGCGGCTCGCCGTAAGGCGGCCCTCTTGGCCTCCACCTCCTTCAGGGCCGGACGCTCCCCACGACTGAACGCCTCCTCCCGCCAATGGAATACATCGGCAAGGGATTTGGCGTCCAAGTCCCAGGGCAGAAATCCGGCCAATAGGCAAGCCGCCTCGAAAGAGACCGTGCGGTACGCCCTGACCGCCCGCTGCGCTAAAGCTCTCTGCGGGGCGCGCAGAAGGGCGACGCAGGGGCGGCCCAGGGAGTCAGCCCAAACGGGGCTGCCGTAAAGGGCTATGGACCGCACGACTCCGTGATACAGCCTCCGGCAAGGGAAGCCAGGACCTTCCAGGTTGGGCAGCAGGCCGGAAAAAGCGCCCGCTGCCCGGGACAATTTCGTCCTCAACTCCTTAAAGTGGGTGCGGAATCGCCATCGGCTATCTAGGACTAAACCTAGATACTTCATGCTAGAGCCGATGGGGATCCGCACCCCCCCAACGACGATGCCGGCACCGGCCGGTGGCCCTCTCCGAGGTCCGTGAAAACACACGGCCTCGGTTTTCTCGAGGGCCACCTTCAACCCTAAACGTTGTATTCTAGTAACTACTTGGCCGGTGCCCGCCGCCGCCAGAGTTGCGGCGTCCCGGAAGGTCCCAGCAGTCGCTGTGACTAACGTGTCGTCGGCGTAACAAGTCACGCCGACGCCCCGGAGATTGGAACCACGGAGCACCCAGTCGTACCCGATGTTCCACAGGAGAGGGCCCAAAACCGAGCCCTGTGGAACACCGCACGACATCGCTCTTCGGTGCCACCCATCGGCGCCCGGATACACCACGTGCCTGTCAGACAGGCACGCGTGCACCAGACGCCGGAGATAGGGCGGCACCACGTGGTACCGCAGTGCCTCGTGGATGCAGGGCCAGGGCAGCGAGTTGAATGCGTTGGAGATGTCCAACGACACCGCGATTACAACATCGCCCCCAGCCACTGCATCCTCCGCCTGTGCCTTCACCCGCAGAATCGCGTGGACAGTGGAACGTCCCCTCCTGAATCCAAACTGCTCGTCGGCCAGATTTGGTCCGACCCTCTCAAGATGCTCGACGAGGCGGGTATGGATGATGCGCTCGAAGAGCTTTGCCACCTCGTCGAGCAACACGATGGGCCGGTAGGCCGACGGCGACTCTGCGGGTCGTCCCCCCTTCTTCAGCAGGACGAGCTTCCCGGTTTTCCAACGCACCGGGAAGACGCCCTGCTCCAGGCAGGCGGTGAATAAGCCGCGGAGCCTCGGGCCCAGGTACTCGAGGGCTAGCACCCAGGCTTTCCCGGGGATGCCATCGAGCCCTGGGGCCGTGTTTTTGCTCCGCAGCCGAAGCACTGCCACCCGCATTTCAGCGGGCGAAACCTCCGGGATATCCCTTGCCGGATTCTCACTCGACGATGACGCCACATCCGGTGGCGCCATCGGTGGAGGAGTGAACTCCACGGTGGCCGGGAACAAGGCCGCGACGACGTTGGCCAGTAATTCTGGCCGGAGACTCTGCGACAGCGGGGGCGCCGCTGGGCGAAGCTTCTTCATCACCATACGGTAAGGGCGCCCCCACGGGTCCCTGTCGAGAGTCCCCACGAACGCCTTACGTGCCGCAACCTTGGCCCCGTGAATGGCCACCCGCAGCGCTCTCTTTGCCTCTTTGTAGAGGCCATAGAGCTGCCGCTCCTGGTCTGCGTGATTCTCCTCTCTGAGCCGGCGACGACGATGCCTGGCGTATCGGCGGCGCGCAGCAACGCACGACGCGCGCAACTGCGCTAGCTCCGCCGACCACCAGTACACCCGTCGCACCGGCGAACGGCGGAGAGCTCGGGGCATGCCGGCGTCGCAGACATCCGACATTGCCACCCCGAACCACTCCGCCTCCTGCTCAACCCGTACCGGCCCGTCCGGCACGGGGAGCCACGACATGACCAGAGCGGCCAGCACTAGGGCCTCCCCATCGAGGCGACGAAGCGCCCACCGCGGGCCGTCCTGATTTGGGGCACTCGGTACACCACCGGACTGGACACTCGGGGACGCGGAGACGCCGAACCTGATGTAACGATGGTCCGACAACGTCTCCACGCCCACGAGGACTCTCCAGTCCCGGACACGGCGTGCGACGGCGGCACTCGCCAACGACAGGTCTATAATAGACCCGCCGTTGTGCCGCACGCACGTGTCCACCGACCCCCTGTTCAGGACGACCAGGCCGACAGAGATCGCCCATTCCTCCAGGACCCGACCACGACCGTTCGTCGCCGGCGAACCCCAAGCCACGGACTTGGCGTTGAAGTCGCCGGCGACGACCGCCGGGTGAGGTTGGCCTTGTTCCACCAAGGCCCCCAGCCGAACGAGGAAAGACTCAAATTCGGCGAGGGGTCTGTTGGGAGAAAAGTACACTCCTACTATCCAAATGTCTCCCAACAGAACCGCCACGCATCCCCTGTCCTTCGCTACTTTTTCGAAGGGTGGGGAGCCAGCGGCGCCCCGGCTGATGATGGCCACCAAGCCGTCAAGGTCCCCAGCCCAGTTATCCCGGGGGGGGACAAAATACGGCTCAGCGACCACGGCCACTTGCACCGACCACTGCGCCAGGCTTTGGGACAACAGGTCCTGGGCACTGGCACAGTGGTTGATGTTCGCCTGGAGGAAATTTAATTCCATTATTGGGCGATCTCTACCACGTCCATCGCGGCCCCTTGCGGTGGGCTCGCTGCCTGCGGCTGGGTCGAAGCCCCAGCGGCAGCAGCACTTCGTATCCCGTCGCGACGCCTATCGCGACGGGAGGGGGCGGGGCACGCCTTCCCGCCCACCGGATGTTTGGCGGGCCTCCCTGCGGCCGCGCAGACTGCGCAGTTCGGCGCGGCCTCGCATCCGCGGGCTTTGTGGCCCGGTTTGCCGCAGCGATAACAAAGATCGCTGCGGTCCGGTCCTCCGGTGCAGGTGCTCTGCGTGTGACCGTGCTCAAGGCAACGGAAACACCGCATCGGGCGCGCCCCGAGCACGGTCACCCGGGCCACAGTCCACCCTACCATCAGGCGGCCCGCCTTTATTTTTTGGGCCGCCCTGGTCGGCACCTTGGCCCAAACTGCGCTCAGGCCGGAGCGATCAGGCCGGATTTCTCCGACCTTTACGGCATCAGCTGCGCACTCGCCAGCAACGCTGAGGGCCACTGCGACCGTCTCGGCTGTGGCTGCAGGATCCAGCTCCGACAGCCGCAGCTCCGTGCACTTGGTGGGCCGGGAGATTTGGACATCTTCCGACCCGCCAAAGCATTCCCTCAGCCTTGCGGCGAGGGAATCCGCCTTCTGCTCCGACTCAGCCCCGGGCACCTCATACAGCATGGCACCCGTGGCTGCCACCTTGGGCCTCAGCCTGTCAATGCCGAGGCCGGCGAGGTCCACGCGGTGCTGAGCGTCCGTCAGCACCTTGGCGTAGGTTAGGCCCTTGGCCACCGCCGCCGGCGTCAGCGACAGCACTATGGCCGCCGAGCGTGGCTGACGCAGTTTGGGCTCTTTGCGCCTCTGCCTCCTCTGCTGCGGCTTCGCCGCAGGCGTCGCAGCGGGGCTGGGCTTCCCCCGCTTCTTCTTCCCCACCACCACGGTCCATTCAGCGTCCATGGACGCTGGGGCCGGTGGCAGTGGGCGGGGCTCCTTCGGAGCGGACTTCGCGACGGGGGGAGCAGGAGGACCACGTTTCCCCCTCCCCTTCTGGGGTACCCCAGACGGTCCAGCAACCGCCACGGCAGCAGAGGTGGAGGGCCCGGCCCCGATGGCAGGAGCCTTAAGAGGAGGAGCAGGCTGCACTGCTCCTTTCCCCTTCCCCCTCCCCTTCCCCTTAGAGGAAGGCTGGGGAGCTCCCCCAACGAAACCACCCTGGACGGGGAGTGGTATGTCCCCGGGGGTGGACCGTCTCTCGTGGGCCAGTGGAGGCCTCTGGGCCGGCCCTAGGAGCACCGACTCCATTCTGGCCTGCCACTTGGCCTCCACTGCTGCCAGCTCCTCCAGACGGCGAAGGAGAGAAGCGTTTTCACGCTTCAGCTCCTTCACCGCCTCCTCCAATTTGGCGCATTTATCGCGCCACTTCTTGGCCTCGCCTTTGGGGCGAGCGCTCGGTGCCGGTTCCGCCGCCGCCGCGACAGCCACCTCCTCGGTGGGCACCTTTGGGTTGGCGGAGCGAAGGACCATGCCTTCCCCGCTCTCCACCCTTCTCGCCCTTTGGCGGGCCTCCCTGCGCTTTAGGACGTCGCGCACCCTCTCCCTTGACTTCGGTTCGACGAATCCGTCGACCGAAGCTGGGCCTCCCCTGCCACGTCCAGCAGTCGTCTGCGACTTCGGAGTTGGCTCCTCCGTGTCGCTTGCCAGGGACGACCTGCTGCCCTTGTCCAACTCGGAACGTTTCCTCCAGAGCCTATGGCTCCGAACGGAGGAAACGCTCCCACTCGACTCCGAGTCGACGCCTGTGGACATCTTGTCCGCGCCGACTCTTCGTCCACCATCAACGGGCTTTCGCCCACCAATCTCCGCCTCTCCAGCCGAAACTGGAGTAGGCAACCTCGTCAATGTGATTTTAGGGTTTAAATTTTCCATAATGTATCCCACGAGTATGGGGGAAATAAAGAGTCCACCCAGGCAGTGCCCCCTGTACCTGGGTAAGCCTAGCGTAACCCGCCAAGAGGGTCGGCCGGTACTCTGGCGGGGGTCGCACTAGTGACCGAACTACCCATCGGCCATGCATCCCCTCGCGGTGCGCCGCCGCTTGGGATTCGGGGAACTTTTTATAGAGGTTTTCTCCCTCGTGGTCCGGGCGATTAAGCCAAGACCCTCGGTCCAGCAGGAGCGCGAGACATGTCCACGGACCTCCATACTAGATTACGATCTGCAACGGTGACAGCGGAGAGGAAGGTTCCCCCCCACTGCCTGCTCGGGGCGGTGTTAGCGCACACCGAGCCCGTCGACACCCCCGGATGAACCAGGAGCCGCCCGAATAAACGGGCCCACCATCTAAAGATGCGGCAGCCACCGCAAAAAGCGGCGACTACCGCCAAGACCACTGTTCGTCAGGATATTGGCCGTTGCGCCGATCAACTCGACCGACGCTCCGTTGCCCAGGGTGCACCACGTGGAGGTTTCCTGACTTCGCACCCCCTTGGTATGACTGGAGATTCTCCCCAAACCACTTCGCAGGTGGATTTGTTTGTTGTAGCAATGAGAGGGCTGTTCAGAAAGTTTAACGCCAGATTTTATTTAAGGTCAGAATAGGCCGAACGGTGTGTTTCTGTGTTGGTTTTTCTTTGCTTGCAGAAACATGAGATCTGTGCAGTGGGTGCCCAGTACAGAACAGTGTACTTCAGGCTGTGCAGAGACGCGCGGTCCATGCCGTGCAGGTGCGCGCTTCAGGGAGTGCGCGTACGCGCTCCAGGGCGTGCGGAAACGCTGGCTGCGCAGATGCATACGCATATCAGGCATTGGCCTGACAGATACTCGTATTTAGGAGTGTGGGCTGTTTTAAAGTCGACGCATAAATTTTGTGAATGATTGAAGGCCGGAATTCAGGCAGTCGGAATGCACCTTTCTTTCGTACATTTCTGTTACAATGAATTGGTTCAAAATTATTTTTATGGGGTTACTCGTGAAAGCTCGAGTGCACGCTTGCTTTCGTGAGTCATAAGCTTTTGTCAAAATGTTACTTCACTTTACACGTTAGACGTGCGGAACGGTGCACTCCAGGCTACGCGAATGTTTCGACATCATAATTCTGCCTAACGGGGAGCTATGGTGGGGCTGTATATCGGTTCCGGTAAGGTTCCGTCAGCATTGTGTGTTTCGACTTCATAGTTCTGCCTAACGGGGAGCTATGGTGGTGCTGTATAGCGTTTCCCTCAAGGGTCCGACAGCATCCCGTTTCTTTTTGTTGTTGATTATTTTCAACATGTTTCGGCATGACTGCAGCATGTCTGGACATGAGCATTTAGTTTGTAACTTGGTTCTAACAATATAGGACCGATATATTATTGGAAACAATTCAGTTTAACTGTTTGTTAACATAATTTGTGTGTTGCTGTTGTGATTTTTATGATTGCAGTGTACATGCCCTGTCTTCGCAAAGCGGAGCAGTGCGGAAAGACGCGCTCCAGGATGTACGAGTGCTGTATGTCGCGCTCCTGGCTGCGCAAATGTGGATCACACGGCAGACACACCATGTGTGTACGGACTCTGTCCGGCAGACACGTATTACGTGTAGGGTTTTTACCCGGCAGACGCACTTTGCGTATACGGGCTCTGTCCCGGCAGACACACCATGTGTGTACGGACTCTGTCCGGCAGACACGTAATACGTGTAGGGTTTTTACCTGGCAGACGCACTTTGCGTATACGGGCTCTGTCCCGGCAGACACACCATGTGTGTACGGACTCTGTCCGGCAGACACGTGTAACGTGTAGGGTTTTTACCCGGCAGACGCGCTATGCGTATACGGGCTCTGTCCCGGCAGACACACCATGTGTGTACGGACTCTGTCCGGCAGACGCACTATGTGCGTGTGGACTACGGTCCAGTAGGTTGTACGCGAGGCGATGCGGTGCGCTGCTGAACTGCGCGCTCCTGGCGACGCGGTGCGCTGCTGAACGGCGCGCTCATGGCGAGGCGGAGCGCTGCTGGCTGAACTGCGCGCTCCTGGCGATGAGGTGCGCTGCAGAATTGCGCGCTCGTCGCGCTGCTGAACTACGCGCTACTAGCGATGTGCGCTCGGGTGAGAAGTTTTCATTCTGTCATGTCTTTTTGTTTTGTTGTGATTCGATGAGGTCTTTATAAAGAGTCGATGTTTTTGCGAATTTAGAAAATTGATCAGAGTACAAAATTATTGGCAAACCGTCTATGTAACAATTTTGTCATTATGCCGCCGGTTAAGCGATGAACACATTCGTATAATGATCGATGTGTGTTTTAACAACACCTAATGCAAATTGTAGTTGGACATTGAATTTGGAATGGAAATTAAATTCGAAATTGAAATTAAAGTTAAAATTTTAGTTGAAAGTTTTGAAAAGCGTACCTAACCCTCAAAGTAATTTTCCACCTTACGTCATGAGGGTCAAGAATGGCTGAGCTATAAGATGTACCTGTGTTTCCTTATTTTAACAGGAAGGGAGACTATTGCTAGTTGTAGCACAAGTAACATATTTCAATTCGAAAAACTATCTTCACCGCAGTTATCGAACAGCTTCGATGAAACGATTTCAGCATTTAGTAACTTTTTGACAGCTGTGTCGTTGAATAGTTTGTTACCATCACGTCTTCTCTCTGGTCATGACACTAGGAAGTGATGGCGGAAGGGCATTTTGGGGCGCTGCATATTTTGTAAAACTAAAGTTTTCATGGAAAAGTTTATAAATTCTTAAGGAGTGAAAATGTTTAATGAGAGTTTTATCTTACGGCCTTATGCCAGACATATATCCTGATCGACGAATACACTTCAAGAGCAGTATTGTTTCATGTTATCAGATGCTGCCCTGTAGTACGCTCAGTCACGTGATCCTAGTACATAGGACTTACTTTGGATGTTTGTTTTCTCATATTTTTGGACATGTTTTTGTGCTTTGGATTTTTGTATGCAGATGCAAATGATGAGGCAGATGCTCCTAGCGCCGCACAGTGTCCTGAAAACGAAACACCTGGTGGCTTCGGCGAGCAACCAAGCACGTCCGGGACGCAGAGGTGCATTGAAGAGCCTGCTGCACTATCCAGAGTCATGGCGAGTGAAGACATTTTGGCGACTTCATCGTCAGTTCTGGAGACTGATCTTCAGAGCTAGAAGATGGAGCCCGAGGACGGACTCTTGTCAGGAGAGGCCGTATTAGGATAAATGTTTAGTAATGATATTTGTAACGGTATCTGAAGCGTGTTGCCAGTTGTAAAAACCAGTCGAGACTTCAAAGTAGTGGTGGAAGTGACAGTTGGGTGTATAAATATGGTGCCGCACTGCCATTTGCATTCATTCGTGTTCAGACTCTCGTGCGCGCTCAGTCTCCCAGTCGATCTCGGTTGAGTAAGTTGAACATTGACTTTCATACTGGTCAGCTAGTTTCAGATATCTTTGTAAATGTATTTGTGATATATGTGCTTATGTAAAATCAGTGACAAGTGTGTTTATTTAAAATAAGTGATAAATCATTATTTTTAATCAAACCCGCTTCTGGTTCCTAATAATATATATAAGTTTCTAAATAAGCATACATAATATATAGTAAATTACCAATAGATGTTGGAAATATACATATCAATTAGTCAGTTCAGTGAGAAAGGTAGTGTTCCTTAACAAGTTTTTTGAATGACGTCAATGTTTTCGCCCGCCTCACTATGATTGGAAGGGCGTTCCACAGTCGAACAGCTTCCACAGTGAATGATTTGTCCATAAAAGTGGTGGAGTGCACGGGCATTCTCAACTTTAAGTTCACTGACGATCTCAAGGACTTTGAATGTGAGTCATGTAGAAATATGAACCGATACTTAAGATAAGAAGGGGTGAGAGGATTAAATAAAACATTATACAGAAGAAAAAGAATGTGAGCATTCCGACGAAGCCGTATGGGTAACCACTTGAGCTTAGCACGAAACTCAGACACATGATCATATTTGCGTAAACCAAATATAAATCTGATGCAGAAATTTTGAAGGCGCTCAAGTTTGTTAAGTTGGTCCTCGGTGAGATCTAGATAGCTGACATCAGCATAATCAAGGATGGGGAGAAGGAGTGTTTGCGCAAGTGAGATCTTCGTGGCGACGGGAAGAAAATTTTGCAACCTTCGCAAGGACCTTGCCGAGGCAAAAAGTTTTCTACTAAGCTCTTGAAGCTGCGGACCCCAGGTAAGGGACTTGTCTATATGTAGGCCCAAGTTTTTTAGATTATGAAATATTACAAAACTAAAATCAATTACAACGGAAGATACTCGTAGTATTTTAATAAATGGTAATTGTATTACAATACCCTTTTCTAATAATAATGAATTTTGCGTACACAGTGTAAACATAGCTCATGCAATCTGGATAGCATTGTGCGTATAATTTTCGTCTACGCCGTAGCAATGTGTAGCTCCACGTAACAAACTGGAATTTTGAATCATAATAATATTAATTTTTCACATACACCAATCCCCGCAGATGAAATATTTTGTCGAAGTATAATTGCGTACTGAAACATTGAAATAGGTACCGTGAATAGTATTAAACAATTACGCAGCGAAATCGTAGTGTTCGTTTATAACTGCAGCATATACACAGTTTGCAAGTATTAACAGCGTGAAGGGCTGATTTAATAGCTTCTATTATTATAATCAATGTTAAACGTAATCTTTGTATCTGAAAAGTTAAGATTTACAAAGTATATAGTGTTGTACAATAAAGTTAGTTGGGAGAGGAACAGACTGCCGAGACGAATGTCCGCAGGTTCAAAACCCAAGGGCACACACCTCCCCCGTGATGGACATGTCCGAGGCAGCGTGTCTCACGCTGCCTCGGACACCAAAAAGGTGGACACGGTACGGTGTTTCGGGGGCTTCTGAGCCCCCGCAACAGGAAAAGGACCGCAACAGCGGTACGCGCAGGGGCGGTTGCGGACGAAAACTTAGACGTGAGTCGGAGGAAGCCCGCAGCCGTCCCTAATGAGCCGAAGATGGCCATTTAAAAAAAAAAAAAAAAAAGGGCACACACCTCTGACTTTTCTAAAAAAAATATGTGTGTATTCTGTGTGAATTATCACTCACTTATTACTTACGCGCACACCCGAATATTTGGTATAAATTTCAACTTGATACCTCTGCGCGTTCCTGACAAAGAGGATCTTGACAGCCAGTCGGACAAAAGTGATCCTATAAGAGTCCTTTTTTTCCTTTTGAGGTACGGGGCCCTAAAAATGCAAACTTAAAATTAAACATAGTTTTCTCATATTTATTAATGTATCTATCTACCTTAGCTCGTAATTAGGCACCGACTCCAAATTTAGTTACCACTATGTAAATAATGCTATCGTATATTTATTCATGTATTTATATAGAAATTGTCACGGAATAAACGTAGTGTTAAATTATTTTTTTAGTAGTTTTTGAAGGCGTTCGTTTTTGTTAGTTTTTTTGTTAAAAATGTATGTATTTTTTTTTGCTTTTAACACAAAGGCCGAGTTTTAGTATTAGTAAGAAATATACCGCCTTGATGGCGTAGTTGTATTGCGCACGGGGTACGAATGAATGTTACGCCTCTGCCTACTCTCTGAAAACATAAAAGGCGTGATGTTATTTTATTTGTATGCAAAAACAAGACCGAACAAAATTCAACGCGAAAATGCCAAAGAAAAAGTCACAGAAAAGCAAAGTTCGTAATTTTGTATACTTGGGCGACATATTTTTTCAAGTTATTTTGGTTAAAACCAAACTACTCGACTGAATCTGGCAAAAATTCTATGGGACCAATCTTGGGAAGCATGTTCTATGTAATAAAAGAAGAATTTTCCAAATCAGTTAATAAATAACGGAGTTCTGAGGTAAAAAACATAAAAAATACGCGTTGAATTGAGAACCTCCTCCTTTTTTGTAGTCGGTTAATAAACTAGAAACAACCGCGCGCCGCTAGGCTTGCCAACTGCTCATCAACAGTAGGCTTAATCTAGTTATTTAACCTAGAAATGTAGCCAAATGTAAATGAAGTCAGCGGTGCCGGTTACATTCATAATGTAGCAGATTTAGCGACAAAATCCACAAAGGTATCTCGTGTAGAGCAGCGGACTTTTTGGCACTCAGCTGGATCAGTGTTTATTAAAGCTTTCAAAGACTCGAAGCCTGACTGGATGAGTAGTTACTCTCTGAAAAACATCAGCAATGTTAGGAGCAGAGCCCAGGTGCAGTGTATAGCAAAATACCTTCCATAGAGCTGGAAGTAGAGCCAAAGGTCAGAGTTCATAACGTGTAATTTCTATATATGTTGGTAACCGGAGCTTCGTTATTCATAGTAAGTTCAAAAATTAGATCCCTCGCCCCAACGTGCGACACGAGCTCCGCACGGCTCAGCGGCGAGAGCTCTATCCTCATTACGCACTGACCTTTGCCAGGCGACCGCACCGGCCTTAGGCTTTTTACCCTCTTTATTAATATTTTAAATAATTCCACTCCGTTGGCTCAGTATGCGGTTCAATATTAAATAATCTAAGGTTGCTATCTATAAACAGTAATAACGTCACCTAAAACGTCACTAAAGTACTGGCACATAATTAACTTGAACACTTTAGCATAAACTTCAGTAATTGCAATTGCAAAAAAATCTATCGTATCATAAAAGTAATGCATAATAATTATGATTGTTTGGTCTCCATTAACGATACAATGGTCATTAGCTCAACTGCTTCTTACACAAAGAATTTATTCAATCTTTTCAGATTAAATCATGCTGATTTAACCATATAAAAATAATTATTTTTTTACACCAAATCCCAAAATTGTTGTATAAGTGTGGTGCATGGTTGGTTTTCTAGAAATAATTGGAATATTTGTACGATATAGAGACATGTCTGCTCTCTCTAGTCGTGGAACAGATAATGTTAGCTCTGAAAACATGTATTACTATTTACCGACGCTTTATTGAAATGATATAGAAAAAAAGAAAGAAAGAACGAAAACAAACGAGCATACGGTTCACCTGATGGTAAGTGATCACCACCGCCCGTGGACATCTGCAATACCAGGAGAAATAGAGGTGTGTTACCGGCCTTTTACGTGATACGTTCTTTTTTTTAAGTTCGCCAGGTCGTATTTGTTGTATGTATTTTACAACAATATTTAAAAAAATCGCATTTTTATTAAATGGTTTAGAATCTGAACCTATTAGCACTTCTATGATTGCTTGAATCTTCAGCAATCAGAGTGAGATCACAGTTGTCCCTCCCTCACCCTTACCTACTGCATAATATAATAAAGAAACTGCGACAATTAAATCTAGCGGATGTATTATCCGGCGATACTTTACTCAAACAGACAGTTGAACTAATAAGTTAGCGTGGAAATTTACAACCAGCGCGAGAAGCGACACGAGCCCGCGCGCGCCCCCTCAAGCCGCGTGTGCTTTATATGCACTTCACGTTGAGTAGTTGCTTTGTAATTTATTCGCGGTTAACCACGTTTAATGTTGCGATACGTAAGAGGCATAAAATATAAGGAATGTAAGGCATCATTTTAATGTACCTACTTGGACAGTATAGCGTCTCTATAAAGCATTCAACTGTAAATAGAGCCCGTGAGGCCTCTGTTTCTGACGGATCGACATCCCGCGAGTACGATTTATCCACTACAGTTGTCGACAAACATTGGCGCCACAGCAAAGCCCACACAGAAGCATCGGCTCACGCAGGACGTTACAAGGATGTTTTTTTGGCTGATTGGAACGTGATCTAGTATGAATGTTCGCACTATTGTGAAATAAGCTTTTGATAGATGATTTGATGTAGTTATTAGTACCTTATTCATTAGTTTAATTTTTTACTGTAGTTATATATACGTGCTACCAACTTAATTAGTGTAATTGGTTTATCCGTTCTAATGAAAATAAAATAAATAAATACAATATTAAATACAGGTAGAGATAAAAATATAACAACAATCACACCATCAAAGCGCCCGCGTGTGTATTACGGTAGAGTCCTTTGTGTTTATAATTAATACCCACGACTTATATTGCACCTAAATGTATGGTATCGGCGACTGATGGGGTTCATCTATTACACTGTATAAAAATATTATACGAGCATTACGTGTTAAATATTTCTAAGGTCGGGTAAATGGGTGCCGCTGTTGTTCAGAGCATGAAAAGTGCTTAGCACGTCGGTGGAGCGGTGTTTGGGGGTTTATCGCGTGGCACCATTAATCACCGCGTAACGTGCAAGTCACCACTGGACCATCAGCACAGATAGTACAAGAGTACAGGCGACCTCGTTGCTAGACGGAGCGTTTCGGTACCATCCTAACAAATTGGATTAACAATTAGAAAACATCTCATTAGTCATATGAAATTTACCATTGTGTACAATGCCATAATCAATGAATTATGTCAGTTTTCTGATGCGAAAAACACAATTGTAACCTTTCATTGCAGTAACAACAGCGCTAGGTGGTGTGGGTAGATAATGTCGGTCTATATATTTCTGCTGCCAACTTTGTGCAGCGACGTATTACAACGTCGCACATACAGGTGTTTTATCGATCTAGCTGGCCTAAATTATGTATGGTTTAAATTTGATTGAATACAACTAATTTCATTGATTTATGGTTAAATTTAATATGAAATCTTATTTTCAGTTGAAATATACAACATTGCATAAATGTAACATATAGCTACAGAACAGAGAAAGAGATATACAGCAATAGCATGAAAAATTGTAAAAAAAGTAATACAAGAATTATAATGAAAATTGTGCTTTTACATATTAGTTTTTTTTATTAAATAAAATGTTATTTTATACAATAACATGACCACACATAATTAGTGGCTACTAAATCATAATTAATTTTAATTTTCATCCTCGCAAATTAATAATTGTAGGGTTTAGGGCATGAATGGCTTTTTATTCTTTTTTTCAATTTTTCTGTCTGCTGATATTAAAGGGTCTGATGACAGCAGCAACCTCTGAATAACATCAGTATTGCAATCGATTCTGCTAAATTTCCTTGCGAAATGTTGACGATATTGCCGAAAATGTTTATTCCTCGCTTCTGCTGCCTCCTCTGATAGCTGACCTATGGGCAGCAGAGCATGTTCAATTACTTCCAAACCGTGAATTTGAAATTTTATGCAAAGTCGGAGTCATAGGATGCCTTTTATATAACTTTATGTATAGTTCTGCCGTTTCTTTGGCATAGGTATCAAATCTCTCATTGTTGATTTTGAAACCGCTCGATATACATTCAAGAATAATTTTAAATCTTTTTATGAGTGTTACGTCAATTTTCGTAATGTCTGCTGCCAATTCGGGGTCTTCGAAGAATCTGCGGCTAGTATTTCCGTCATTAGAGTTGCCAAAGCCAGCTTTAGGGTAGTCAACCGTTAGTCCAAGCTTCTTTTTAAATTCATCTTGAATTCGTTCTTTATTTTGTTTTATTAACAATTTATCTGCTTCTGACTTTGCAGGCAAATTCTTAACAGGAAGTTTATGGGCTATGTGCAATATAGTCTCAAATAGCCTAATCCTGGCATGTAGAATGGATAACCCAAATCTCAAAGTTTATTTTTAACTGGTCTTGACACAGAGATGTCATTGAAATTTTTGGATGTAGCATCACAAATGTAGCAACGCATTGTAGATTTGATTCCTGTACCTGCATTACATACTTTCCTATCTACCATTGTGAGCAGCAAGTTACATTTCACTTCATATTCTCTAGAACCTAGTGCCACTGAAGTTGGTTTTAAATTATTTGCCACATTTTCAATATATTGAATTTCTTCATTCGTAACATCAGTAGTTTCTTTAACAAATCTTATATGAATTGGTCGGCAATAATTAGGAGATGACGGAATTGGATTTTGCCACAGGATCTTATTAGTTCCATATGTTATACGCAAAGGCACATATGAACTAAGGAAAATGTGAGTATCTGAGCCACTGTCACTTTCGATTTTTTGTTTAAATTGTGACTGTTGCGAGCTATCACATCCCCATTTACTTATCATATTAAGCGTATTGCACTCTTCGTCTTTCAAGGTATTTAACACTTCTTCCAGATGTTTTAGAAGTCTTTCTGCAGTATGATCAATGATGGCCTGCAACTCAACTTCTGCACAATCTTCAGATACTTGAATTGACCATTTTGGAGGATAACACATATTTTTGTATCTTTGTAGTACCGAATAACATGGAAGGTTTACAGTTGTTTCTCCAATTATTTCATATTGGGAAAATGTTAAATTAGCTTTCACATACATTTTTTTTCGGGAGATTTTTGCGGCGGGACAGTCTTCGGACTTTTAACTGCTTTTACATATTCATGAGCGCGATCCTGATTTTCCGATATCTCCTTTAAGATATTTGCTGCGTCTCTCTGTCCTTTAGTCCTTTTTTTCTCGAGGCGATTTGCAGTTTTCAATTTGTTTGTCAAATTTACTCAACTGTTTGACTGAAGCTTGAGCTGCGCGGGGAGGTGACTCTGCGCGGCCTCGCGAGCGCTCTCACAACGAATGGGATAATTCAATACTTCCTCAAGCCGCCGCGCCGCGCCGTCTTCAACCTGTTTTATTTACCTAGAGCGGGCCCCGTCTTGTTTACATTAAATGAGTTGACTCGTGGAATATATGACATGAAAAGATTGAATATTTAGATTTCTTGCTCTATGTTGCTTTTTATTTTTGCTATGAAAAGAGAAAATTGCTTGTTCTTAGAACGCGTTTTATAAGTGTGACTTAGTATTCAAAGTAGATTACTTTGTGGAAAAATATTAGCCTTTAAACTCACGGCCGTAGATATTAAGGGATACACAGACGTAAAACTGATGCATTCCATAAGTTCACCAGGTTTATCTCCGTCTCATGAACTAATAAAGAAAGAAATTAATACTCAAAAAATTTAATTTTCGTCTTGAGATAATATTTTATGACCTCACCGGTTTCACTAACCTTACACGATCAGGTCAAAGAATATTTAAAATATATACATACATACATATACACTCACGCCTGTTATCCCCGTAGGGGTAGGCAGAGGCGCAACTAGTGCACCCACTTTTCACCATTATTCCGTCCCATGATGTGATAGGGGGCGAGCCTATCGCCATATCGGGCACAAATTCCAGACTCCGAGCTGATACTGAATAGAAAAACTCAATATCACTTTGCCCGACCCGGGGATCGAACCCGAGACCTCAGCTTTGCAGTCGTACCATAATACAACTACGCCACCGAGGCAGTAGTAAAATATATATTATTATATAAAACTCGTAATTAAATGATTTTTTTTTATAAGCATGTGATCATCAAGCAACACTCACTTACAAGAATTTCTAGTAGTTTAAAACGATAATAAACATCAATACCAAGTAAAAGTATGTTTATTTTTACCATTCAAAAGGTTATTCATTGTTCAATGTACCAAATGTGATTGCGAAAAATGTGAAATACCTATGTATTTATACATATTTCACATTTTGCGGGCCATGAGCTCGCGGAGCATCCCGAGCGTTATGAGATAAAGGAAACCCAATTTTGAGCATGAAGCCATCGCTTCGCTACTCTAGACGACTTTACAATACATGAAAAGTTAACTTACTTACCAGCCGGTCGGGCACAAACAAACCAATCGTTTTATACAAACTTTCGTTAAAATATACGTAAATTAGTGTGTAAACTAAACACTATTTTGAAAAAATTGTCTTTTCGATCAAATCATATATTATTAGCGAAAGACGCAGTACTATCAATTACTACAGGTTAATCTTTTATTAGAAAATGAGATGAAAATTAAGTTGATAAACAATTTTTAAGCCTTTCGATACGTTCAGTTACACTCGACTATACTGAACAGGATTCTCATCTGAACACAAATTTTGTAGTAATAACAACGTGTTCAGAATCATACAACATAACCGGTTTCAATGCGTCTCAATTTGTGCGACGAAATAATTTGTGCGCAGTAATTGTCGCTTAACTATAATTCTAACTAATCAATCGACGAGTGGTGCGACGGACGGTGCTCGTCACCAGCAATTAGTTCCATTTTAAATCTCGCTCCATATTTCCGTGCAGGGCCCGGGCAGTTGCAAGGCCCGACCGTGCGCTCTCTATTAATTTTGAGTTAAAGTATCACCCAATTTGTCATGCTTACGGATGTTGGACAAGACTACCACGTTAATCCTACTACTGCTAACTAAATCTATACATGTCTGCCAACTAAGTGTATTACTTGGAAGTTATCTCGATTATTTAAAGTTTTTAGTTAGGAACAAACAATGTAGGCAGCATCACAAATGCGAACTCACGTATATGACTGAAGTTCTACTCTTATATGAGTGAGTTCTCACTATCACTATCTATTATTACTCTTATATAAATTGCCACGGTCCTGTCTCTGTCCGGATCCTGTTGTATGGGACTGAAGTTAACAAGTGCACAACTCTACGAGCAGTGACAGTTTATCTCTTAATGTTGATTTTAATATAATTAGACGCGACTGAAAGGATGAAAACTTGAGCTCATCTTGCAATAAATGATCCACGCGCTGGATTCCAATTGTTATTCCAACTCATTCAAACAAATTTCAACTGTGAATATAAAATAGGCGCGTTCATTTTATTTAGATGATTGGATGCTAATAGGGATGAACTGAGACGGAAATCTTCTTTACAACTACTTGATAAAATTCTTAAAACTAACTAACAAACAACGAATAGCAAAAAACAATAGTTCTTGAAGCGTAATGTTTCGCTCACAAACACCTTGTACAGTCAGCAGCATAAGTCGCTGAACAAAACCAAAATTTCTTCGTTTGAAGTAAAGTAAATCTCTTTTATTTTGTTATTGTGAAGAGAAAAAAAGATTAGTAAGAGCACAAAAGTATGCAAGCAGTTAATTTCATCAAACACGTGGCTATTAAAACATAATGTAATTCGATTTTTTACCCCTATTTCTTTTTCCACAACAAATATCATTGGTCAAAATGGAAGTACCTATTACAGTAAGATAAATAACACAAATAGCAATAGTAATAAATCGGTGGACAACGAGCGGCAACAGACTGGCGCCGCGCCAGTTAATGATGTTTTTTCGTGCTGGAGCGGCCTCTACACCTAACAGAGAATGCAGTGTTAATGTATTATACTAAGTGGGAGTTAGCAGACTGAATGAGAAGATGGTATTGTGATTTGAGGATTTTCATAGGCGGTCTATAAAGTTAAAATTAAAAAGGATAAATTTGACTTTTTGCGCCTCTTCATGGTAGTTAGAATTTGCCGATCAATCTCACTGGGGCAAAATCCACTTCCTGAAATGAAAGTCGAATCGAAGGTAGTTTCACCATACGGATAGTCGAATGTTTACTTATAAACCAAGTGAATTAAAGAAAAGCTGTTTAGATACCATCAAGGCGCCGTTTCAAAACGAAACAATGCCGGCACAATGGCACCTACTGCTCTATTATTCCTCGCCTACAGAGATTATTAATTAAGAGATTAATTTGTCGAGAAATTTTAAGATAACGTCTCGGCCGAGCCAGTAGTGTTTTCATAGAACTGTTAGAAGATTGTTGCTCGCGCCATACCCCGCGTGAGAAGCTTTTCCCGCTACAAACGTCCCCAAGACACAGTACTACGCCAACGCCATTTACTTAACTTAAAAATATCCACAATTTCCCGTGGAAGCTAATTACCGGGACTCAAACTATTTAATACGTTAATCTTCCTAGAACACATGACCTATCCATGTGAATTTTAACCTAATTTGTCCAGTTTCTTCTGTATTTATTTCTACAAACATCCAAACATTTTCACAAACTTTCGCATTTATAATATTAGTAAGATAAGATAAGAAAGAAGATGATCGATCATAATTTTTTTTCAACATGGCAATATCTCTTATCTGCGAGGGGTAGGGAAAGGCGCAACTTTTTTTTTTTATGGCCATCTTCGGCGCATTAGGGACGGCTGCGGGCTTCCTCCGACTCACGTCTAAGTTGTCGTCCGCAAAGGCGCAACTGAATACGCTTATTTATTTATTTTGTTTTAGGTCGATGTTATAAGAAACAAGCCTGTCGCTACACGCGCATATGAAGTCCTAAAAGCATGTAAGTGCTAAAGTTTTCACTTTGCATAATGCCTAACATTATTTGAGTTGGAGATTGATACCGCGACGGTACTATAATTTACAAACTATTCGTTACAGTCAGACATATTTAGCTCAATATAACTATCGTGTAATCGAAGTGTCGTACGGACTACGGTTTATACAAAAGCGTTGTAATATTGTGTTCGGCGTATTGTGCACAATTCATTAACTGATGTACTCTTGTTAGATTGTATACCGCAATGTGGTGTGGAATTTACAGAGTAATATTTATAATGTACTATTTTTGCCAAAGGTATTTGGGCTGTATTACTGAATTGATTAAGATTGCTTTGAGTAGAAATACAATACACTCAAATAGCGGCCGCTAACATAACCGAAATTAGTACACGTTTCCCATTACGGTTTTCAAACACGCTCTATAAGAATCCACGCCGTGCCACCTTCTTTCTATTGATATAGATTTTAACCGGCTCTCTATAAAATAACACGTACCTACACACTCACTCACGCCTTTTATCCCCGAAGGGTTAGGCAGAGACGCAACTAATGCACCTACTTTTCACCGTGCGTATTCCGTTCCATGATGTGATAGAGAGGGAGCCTATCGCCATATCGGGCCCAAATTCCATACTCCGGGCTGATACTGAATAGTAAAATCCAATATCACCTTGCTCGGCCCGGAGATCGAACCCGAGACCACAGCATTGCAGTTGTACGCCTAACTACGCCACCGAGGCAGTTATATAATAACATCGAACTGTATTATGCGATAAATTAAGAACTTCTGTTTTTTTTACCCGACTACTTTTAGATTGTATTTGTCGTTGTTAGCTGGAATAAATTAGTAGGAAAGAACGAACTTACTGAAATATGTGGTAAGAAGCTGTCGTAGTAATTGTAGCGCTTTTGTGCTAATATTTGTGGTCGAGACATAAATAAAACAATGATTATTCAAACACTCTATACTCAGTTAATTAAGAATTATATTTATTATATGATAATTAAGAAAATAATTGTACTACAATGTATGAAAAGTGAAACCACCAGCCTTGTACCAAAAATGTAAAAAAATATATAACAACTTCTCAATTATGAAGTATGTAGCATAACTGCATAACAAACGAATGTCGTAAAAATAATAAACAGGTATTCGTTATTTGTTTCCATAAGAGGGGCGAGAGTGGTGGTTGTTGCAGTTCAGCGCGGCAGAGTGGGCGGCAGCAGGCGCGTGTCGTCGGTGTGGTCGCGCGGCGCGGCGCGGCGGCTGTGGTCACGCGCGGGCGCGGCGCGGCACCACACCGACGCGCGGCACCACGCGCCCACCCCTCCCGCCCCGACCGCCCCGCACCGCACCACCACGCACCCCTCCACCGGTGCGCCGCACCAACTGAACACACGACAAGCTCTCACAGGATGGACTCGAATCATTTCTACAGTATGACTATGTGGCCTTAAAATGCTAGTATCTCTAAATACTATGCGGGGTTAATTTATGGAATAGGGACGCAATGAGAGCTACTTTAACCATTGTAGCTATAAGACCACTTTCCACGGCGACTACTCATTATGTTTTTTTAATTTTAATTTATTTGTTGAGGAAGCAACAGTCATACAACGAAATCTTGATTACATCGGTGAGAAATATTATAATAATAGAAATATTTACAGACCTATTGTACGGTGCAACCGTACATTTTCTTAGGTCAGCAGTTATTCGCTGCGCGTGCGTCCCAATTACTTTAATATAAAGCAGCTTAATTTCATGCCACAGCACAGTCCATACTTACCCATCAAGGGCCGAGTTAACGTTCAGCCAACAAGGGCCGCGCGCGCTAGCTTGTCATATCATCAAACTACCAAGTGTATCATCAAGTTCATTTCATCAAGGTTTTGGACAATACACGTTTTATCAGTATTTAAAGCATTTCAATTATCACACAAATAGTGTATGATTCACCAAGGAACCGTACACCTATAGTTCCCCTTATATAATACATAACAGTAAACAATTCGAAAATCTGTCGAAGTTAGTTAACAGTAAGAGTAAGTAATATTTGAAAACATTAAGATCTGCAGTCACAGATTCAGCAGGAAAATGGGAAAATCATGAAAAAATAAATGATACCAATTGATCCTGTCACTTACAAGAATCAAAAGACTCCGTGGGACCATTAGAGGTTTGAGTACTTTTAAAGACAGAAATTACAAAAAAATATATCTCCATACATTTTTGTAGGAAATGCGACTCCAATTCGCTTTTAAACATAATAACAGGGTTGAATAATCTACGTTAACGCCACTTTCAAGATTAAATTCCATGTTTGGATTCAAATCATTCTGTACTCTGTGTTATTCTACTATCACAAAATGAGCAGGTGAAAGTAATTTCTTATTACAACGCGTTCACAATCCCATTCCCTGATAGCAGTTGAGTCAGCGGGGGCGTGAGATTGTTTTGCTTAGATTCCATTTAATATGATCATTCGGCTCGTCTCACGCGGTAATAAAGCCGTTATTAAATCGCTTGCGTGTGCGTAGCTCTGAAGTTTATTGCGACGGCTCCGTAGAACAAAGTCGTATATGCAAAATGAAGCTTTTCAGTAGAGCGCTTTGAAAGTCTAAGTTAATTGTGAAAATCACAAGTTATAGTGAACAAAACATTATATTCTATAGGGTTCAGTAACATCTTTGAACTTAATGTGTGAAAATAGCACTAATTCGCACATGAATACAAAGTAACGACTTTCAAAGCGCTCTACTGAAAAGCTAACATTTTGCATATACGACTTTGTTCTACGGAGCCGTCGATTGAACAACTCCGAAATACTACGCCGTAGACACGCTACAAACGCGTTCTTACAACGTTACCATTTGTTTGCCATTTCATTTTCCACGTTGTTTGATACAGAGGTCAAGGAATCGAATCCAAAACTTCACCCATTCCACAACAAATTAGTTTGGCACGACTTTGCTGAACATTCGTATGGACATTCACGTCGTATTGCCAGGGTTTGATTCTAAATCTGATTTGGCTGTTCCCCATTTAGAAATCGATGCCAATTAATCTATGCCAAATATATAGTCACAATATTACCTTGATATTACTTCAATTTCTAGTAAAAAAAAATTGTGATAATCAAATCTAGTGAATTTAATCAATAGACATAATATACGATGATTAAGATGAAGTAGATCTATGCCACATTCTGGAGCAGTAGAACAGAGTAATGCTTATATTTTATTTTTACGGGCTATAATATCTTCAAAAGAATATTTTTTTCATATTTAGGGCGATGTATTCCCTAGACGAAGCCCACACAAAGATTACAAGCTAAGTGCCGCAAACCATTTTTCACTCCTTAAGGCATTGTAAAAATTTTGAATGACTTGGCGTATTACTTGACATTTAAATTTATAACTGACGTAAACAACAGATCATTCGCTTGATGGAAGGGAGCCTGTCTGTAAAGAGTACTTACGCCGTGCAAGAAATTGAATTGTTGAATTTCATATGTCAATTAAGTGCATTCGTCCCTCTTATAAGTCCAATTTAAAGACAAAAATGCCCTGTAATTTCAATGGCAAATCAGTACAAAGTATTGACACACTCTTGGCTTTGGAAGAAAACAGACGATAGATACCTGTTACTACTTAGGTAGGTTAGTACGTACACTAAAGGATTCCCATTCCACACCTAAAGTCAATTACCTAGGGCGGTATTAATAAATCAATCTCAAGTTTGAGTTACATCTCAAGTAGACATAATGTATTGAACTTTTCATAAATTATGTCTACTTGAGACGTAACTCAAACTTGAGATTAATTCATTAATACGACCCCTAGACGTAGAGTCAAATTGCAGTATTGAGAACATCTCTCGGCTGGTGTGGTGAGGTGTGTGGTTACCTGGCGGTGTACTGCACGTAGACGTGTTGTGCGCGGCGCGGCGCGAGGCTGAGCGCGCGCGGCCACAGCTCGAACAGGTCGCCGCCCCCCCCTGCGCCCGACCCCGCCCTGTCCGCAACACACTCCGTCACCAGCTCCAGCGTCTCCGTGCCTTACAACACACACCTCATTACTGTTGCTTCATTCACACACACGTGGGTTTTTTAACGTCCAGCACACTAGTTATCATTATTGTCCAAAATGAGGTTTAAGATGGCAAAGTCGACCTCGTCGTTATTTGTGGTAGATTTTTTTTTCATTTTATAATAACGATACCTACGGCCAACAACGCTTCTAGAAACTTTGACTTATAAAGTACTGCGTGAAAAGTGGCATTGGATAGTATTCATATAACGCGCTGTAATTACGATGGCTACAACTTCCTATGTTCTTTAAACCAAAAAACAACAGCAACTGTACAATGCTGCTTGGCGACAGAAGTAGATTAAATAGTGATACCTACCTGGACTGAATCTGGCCTCTGACCGTGGTATAATACGGTATAATTTAATACCACGCGACTAACATCGTATTGTATATTTTACACGCCCCATTTTAGTATTTTACAATGTGTGGGATCTGGAGCGTTAAGCGCGTACTCAATATTCGTGGAAGTGTGGGTTTGACAAAAGGTGGGGAAAGATTTCCTGCATGATTGGATTCGCTGATCTGCAGCTGGTGATGTGCCAACTGGAGAATGAGGGGTTACATTTTAGTTAACAACCGAGTCAAATGTTTTATAATCGGCAAACAATGGTTTGGAATGTGGATATCCTTGGACCATAAAACTTTTCTTCTTAGAACGAGCTGTAATTAGGTTATTATCGGGTCAGAATTGCAAGTATCTGTAACGTGCAATTTTTTAACTGCTATTGATATTTATATTCTAATAAAACATACTTTTCCATGTTCCTAGAGTGATTCCCCCCGTTTGCCTCCCCTACTAAATATTTTACATTACATGACATACTTTACAGTGCAAAGATTGCACCTTAAAGTTATAGTGAAATTTAATTCCACTCGCATCCGCGGCTGTATAGCTTGCGGCGGTAAGTTGTGGAACTAGCGCGGCGCGTGTGCTCGCGGAGACGAGGCACAACTTGTTGCTCACGGGACGGCATAATGAACAGATCTTACAAACAACTGAGTTGGGCACTAATTGTGCCTCTGCCTGACCCTATTGAGGATAAAAGGCGTGTATGTGTGTGTTTGTGCATTTTGTGGAAAACGTACCATTTATTTTACACAGGTAAATTTACAGCTTATGGTATGTTTGCCTGATTTTGCCTGAGCAAATATTGTTGTTTAGTTACTTTATGAACGCTTCATTAAAATGTGAAAGCTTGTAATTAGCAACTCTTTCCTCACATAGAGTAGATATTTTATATATTGTTATTTTGCTGTAAGTTTTTCTTGACTCCTCAAGCCCCGCGACTGACACCGGTGTCCATATATATAGGGTTTTCCCATACATCTATATGTATAAGCGGGGCTTGAAGGGTTAAAAATATTTATTTAATTTATTAATTAAAACGTAAAACAGTATACAATCATGACAATTTTATATAACATGCAGACTTACATTAAAATAAGATCGCATTCCAAAATATGCGCCCTTATATGGATGAATCACAGAAGGTGTGGACTAAGATAGTTTTAAAGCTATGGAGTAAAAAAAAACAGATATATAAAATAAATAAAAAAATAAACGTACAATATAATATTCGTCACAGTCTTTGTTGTATCTTCAATTTGATAAGATTTGTGTTGTTACTTGTTGCTCAACTTGATAGCGTAATATTACAAAGTGTCAGTTTTATTCATTGTGGTGATTAAAATTTATAATTAACATGAACAACCAGACTATACCAATAACTATCAGCTGTCTTCTACGTCAAACGTAAGTCGCAGAACATTTGCCTACATGTGCATGTTTTAAATACAAAGCTGGCAAATAAATACTGGATGACTGATGATAAGTTTTCACTATTAACAAGAAAAACCGATTTCTGAATATGTATACAGTTATACACCATATTTGTTTGTAAAAGAGTTTAGAAGATAACTCACAGCTTGAATGTGTAATAGTGAAGTATGTCTTCCTGGTGTCACCGTCGGTCACGAACCCGAAATCGATCGCATCCGGCTTCACAGACAGCACCGGGAACTCCAGCTCCAGGATCAACGGAATTTGCTGCAAATTAATGTAAACATAAGGCGTGTACTATAAAGCGATCCAATAAGGTTCATACTACGGGTAAACTGCACGGATTCAACCTCAAGCCGAGACGAAAGACGAGAAAATACACAAGAGAATATAAGGACCCGCCAATCGGCACCACGCAACAATAAAGAGAGAAGCCTTTTAGCCCCTATTGAGACAGGGCGGAAATATTGCAGGCTGAACAAAAATACAATACATTTGTCAGTTTTCATATCGATCTTGAAAGTAATGGAAATTGTAGAAATTCTTTTTTTGGGCTGATTTACCTTTAATACCCAATAATGTTTCAAAATTAGTAGTAGTATAATAGTATTCCAGAATTAAGCGCAACGTTGGTCATCCGGCGGCAAGGTGGATAGACGACACTGCAAGGATCGCAGGTCGAACCGTGTAGTGGGACACTACAGGCTATGGATGATTATTCTAGAAATATAATATGGTAAACATAAAAATATAAATTCAGCCAAATAATTTTAATACATCAATAACAATAAATATATATGACCAATCCATTACCTCTGGCGCAAATAGTTACAGACGCTATTTACGCAGTATAGACCGCTCATTAAGATGGATCAATTATTAATAGCAACAATCCTACGCAATGCTAGCAATCGCTTTACCAATGTCTTTCAAGGCTTGTATGTTGCCGATGTCGACACGGGAAACCATTTAAGCAACAACTGCGTACGATTATTGCTTGATCCGTTCAAATGAGACTTAATTGACAACGATAACAGCCTCATACTTTTGCGTAGCATAGTGCTACCGTGCAAACGTCGCTCTCATTAACATGTGCGTCTAACGCCTAAAACTACAGAGAATAAGGAAGAATTAGAGTCATAACTCCATGCTTATATTTCTACATTTCAAAGTCTATTTTAGGAGCGATAAATTCCAAACCTCTGTTATTAGATTGAATTATTTACGAAAAAAACATTTCAGCGCGGCAATGTATTTTAGAAATATTAAGGTCAAATTAATTTATTTGAATGACTTGTGAAAACCAGTGAAATAATATTAATATAACCAATAGTCACTCACACAGTTATTACTCAGATACTAAAATAATCGTGTCGGTGATCAAACTCGCGGTGTCTCGTGTGGCAGTTGTCGCCTGTTGCGCGCAGGTTCATTAGGACCGATTGACAGGTACATTTTGCTTTGGAAATAGAAATATTATAATCTTCTTGGTTGGAAATTATGGAAACGCCATCGACCAATTTTATACACTGTTGCATATTGCGCTAATTAAGAACTATTAGATACTAGCTTTTGCCCGCGGCCCCGTCCGCATTAAAAAGTTTTTCCGGGATAAAAGTCCCGGTTTATATTTTCCTGGGATAAAAAGTAGCCTATGTGTTAATCCAGGATATGATCTATCCGTGTGCCAAATTTCATCGAAATCCGTTCAGTAGTTTTTGCGTGAAAGAGGAACAAACATCCTTACATCCATACATCCAAACATCTAAACATCCATACATTCTTACAAACTTTCGCCTTTATAATATTAGTACGCTAATTTTATTAGTTTAAGCCTCACAATCTGTGGTCGTCCCCATCAGCCATCTTGTCTGTCTGCACTCTGTACCCCTGCCTGAAGCCCATAGTACCTACTGTGCTTAATCCTACTAAATCTAAGCTAGTAATATTATAAACGCGGAATTTTGTAAATATAGATGTAGGGATGTTTGTTACTGTTTCACGCATAAAGTACTGAACGAATTTAGATGAAATTTGTCACACGGGTCAGATCATGTCCTGAATTAACACATAGGCAATTTTTTATCTCGGGAAAATATAAAGGGGGACTTTTATTCCGGATTTTTTTTTAATGCAGGCGGAGCCGCAGGCAATAGATAGTAAATTATAATTCATTAAAAGATTAAACTACTATTCACCACGACCCAGCACCACGACCACGAACTATACAGCTTATTTCATGACGGTGATTGTTGGTATGTGTAGGAACAACCTATAAATGGTGGAGTTCTGATGCGAACAATTTTGTTTGTTATGAATGGCCAGGCACAAGGGTTTTGTTACTATCTCATAAAGCATAATGTGAATGAAATGTTTTGATGTTGCGTTTCCTTTAATATGTTTGCTGGTGGTCTCAAAATCCCATTCCGCATTTAATGTAAAACCGTTGTAATATTCCATTTCATTGCTGATTTTCCAACATACATATATTGTAAAATAATATTTTACGAGTGTCGTGCAAGCTCGGGCGTGAAACATAATAAAAGCGTGTTAGCGCTGCGCCATAACCCGCGTGAAATATGGCGCCACAATGTGCGGCGAGTGATGCGCGCCCGGGGCCGCGCCGGGACAGGGCCGGGTCAGGGCCGGGACAAGCCGAGTGGCACCATGTTTTATAAACTCGCTAATGACACGAAATTTGATTCGAGAACATATAATATATCATGAATAATTATATTATACCATGTATAAGTTCGAATATTTTTTTCTAAGATTTAACTAGATCACCTACTGTATGTGTATTGTAGAAGTCTATACACATACCTATTTTAGTTAAATGAGCTGACGAAGCACTCCGTTCCAAAAACAACACATGAATTCGACTTTCATTTGCGTTGGTATCAATTATAACCAATACTATCATGAATAATTATATTATTCGTGATAGTATTGATTATGTGATCTAGTTAAATCTTAGAAAAAAATATTCGCACTTATACATGGTCATTGGTACAAAAAATATACTCACAAGCAACATGTTGTATTTGTCGTAGAAACGTAGCAGCGTAGCAGTGCGTCGTAGCGGCTCGTAGCCTAGCTTTCTGCATTCCGCCGACTTAGTGTTCCGCGAGACTAAAGGCTCCGCTCCCGCTACCGCTCCCGCCGCCGTCATCGCGTCCGAGCCCGCGTCCGACGTCAGCGGACACGCTTCAGACGCGTGTACTCGCACTTCCACGCACACCTACACGAATAATGAATAATTATAGATAGTTTATATTGTTGACGAAAAAATAGCAGAACTAAAATGGCGAGCAATATATATAGAATATATTATTATTTCTTTATTCAACATGAAAGCTCTAAATACTCTGTTAGAGTTTTGACATCAATTCTTGTAACCAAGTGTAAAAAAATATAAATTAATTGCTTTTACATTAATTAAAATGAAATATAATTAGTATAAAACTACAAATTTATTACTGCTAATAAAGAACAACAAACTATTGCCAACTTTAAACGTTTATACATATATGCGAGTACGCTGTGATATGTTATGTTAGAAAACAAACAGTATAATAATAATATGTAATTTTTAATCTTTTTTGTAGGAAATCTGCGTTGCCCAAAAATTTTTAATGTTTGGAACCACTGTGTGAACAGTTTATTGACATAGTTTTTCCTATCTAAAAATTAAATAAATAATAATTATTTGCATAACAATGTACATTGGTAATTTCCGTATTTATTTACTAATTAATTGCAATGAAAGAAAATTAAATAAACAAACACAAATATTATAAAAGACCGGTCGAGTCTTGTTTGAAATTGCGCCGCTTTTTGAGTCAGCTCCGGCCAACGCGACGTTTTATTTATTTTCTTATAATATTTCCTCTAATGAAGAATGCGAACAAAGGCGCGCGTTTAATATTACGTCTCAAAGAGCCCACGAACTCCTCCGCTGTCGTGCACTCCACTGCTACCGCGCCCGCGCCCGCGCCCGCACCTGTCCCCGCACCTGTCCCCGCGCCCGCACCCGCTGCCGCTCGTCGCTCAGCGGGATGTCTTCGAACAGGTAAATCTACAATCGCTATTAAGTTGCCGCTTTGTCTATTTTCGTATAGAGTCACACCTAAAGCCGAACAAAAAGTACTGCGAAATCGGCAACGTCTTGGATTCAATGTAAACTTTACACGTTTTCATTAAAAGAAACATTAGTTTCAATTTGAAATGATTGATCGCTTTACATGGATGGAAATTGGCGTGCGCACCAAGCGCACCTCCGACTATGCTTCAGATACACAAATATAGTTCAACATTTTATTATCCTATAATTCGTATTTCAGAGAGTAACCGCAGATTGCCGACCCGCCTAATTACTAGTAATACACCGTACATTCTACACATGTATACATTGATGTTCGTTGAATCAGGTCTAATTAATGAAGTACATGCTATTAAGTAATTTTACTAGTGGTAGGTCTCTCATATGTAAGAGTCCGTCTGGGTGTGTACCACCGTAATGGTTATTTCTACCGCCAAGCAGCAGTGTGCATGCACTGTTGCGTTTCGGTTTGAAGGATATTATAGCCAGTATAACTACTGGACATAATGAGACTTAACATATTATGTCTCAGGATGAAGAGCGCAGTGGAATGCCACACAGTACTTTGTAGCTTAAGGTGTTGAATGGTGTTGCTACTGTTTATGCGTGGTCGTATCGCTTACCAACAGGCGAACGGCATGCTCGTCTCGTCAATCAATGCCATAAAAAAAAGTATTATGTTCATCAATGATGTTGTGGTATTTATAGTACGACCACGGACTACAGTTCACTAAATTCATTTTCATCTTTTGATGTCATTCTGCAAAAATACCTTTATTTATCAAAATTCCAATCTCGATAAATTTTACCGAATGGAAATAAACACAATCTCTAACTTTCGATCAAGCGTTCATATAAATATGTTTAATGACACAATGGTGAAGTCCTCATCGATTTTACAGCTTCAGTACCTTACCATATCGAGACACAATCTTATTAATATTATAAATGCGAAAGTTTGTGAAGTGTTTGGATGTTTGTATGTTTGTTAGAAGTAAACGCAGAAAATACTGAACGGGTTGGGGTGGAATTTAGCACACGGGTAGGTCATGACTCATGTTCTGTAATAACAAATCGACAACATTCTATCCTGGTAATTGTCGTCCATTGGAAATAATGGATATTTTTACCTGATTCTTAAAGTAGATGGCGCTGGTGACGTACTGTGTTTTGGGAACTTTTATAGTTGGAAAGAATTTTTATGCGAAGCCGCGAGCTACACCTAGTCTAACAGAAATTAAAATAATAGAAACGTTACGATCCAACGAATAAAAAACATAACGAAGGTCGCGCTTTCAACAAGTCAATCCGTTTTATCTATCCATTACACCACTAATCCCATGAAAGCTTTGAGAGGTGATTTACCTCGTTACAAGAATCATAATTTGGTTTGTTTCTCTCTAATGGGATATTTGGGAATTCAAATTCTCTTATAGTGGAAAATTGTTTATTTTACCTAATAAAATCATTTATACTTTACTCATATTATTATTATACTTTTCTCAAAATGTTATTACTTATTTCTGTGAAATTTATTAGACAATTTATTAATAGGTTGAAATTATTGCACAAGATATAAAGCCGTATAGTTTCGTTTCAACTGACTAACAATATTAGAATAGCGAGCATCCAACACCTATGTGTTTTTTCTATAAAAATCCCGCGTTAGAGACTCGTTCTGGCACGCCGTGTTCCTAGCTCAACTAGTGTAAATCTAAGACTTCGTGGTCAATAGCATTATGATAAAACGTACGTTACATACGATGCAATGAAGTACATTGGTACGCCACGCTAACTCTTCAATTGGGTTAACAGAGGCACATTTTCATCTTGACGTCGGGGTGGTGATGAATGTGTAATGCAGGCATCGATAGAGAGAAAGTAGTTTAAATACTGGTTAGAGTGACCTCAGTTATATGTGGTCAGAGTAAACCTAACTAAAAGTAGAATGACTCGGCAGTGTCCTTGAAATAATTACCTACGGCCGCGCGGTACGTAAACACGCGATAGGGCTGCCCGTTTACAGTATTTTAATTTAATCTAAGATACTTGAGTTTGTTTCTATTTTTGAGATTGTACATACATACACACTCACGACTTTACCCCCAAATGGATAGGCAGAGGCGCTACTAGTGCACCCACTTTTCACCGGGCGTATTTCGTCCCATGATGTGATAGGCGGTGAGCCGAGCGCCATTTCGGGGACAAATTCCAAACTCCGGCTGATACTAAATAGAAATATCCAATACCACTGTGCCTGACCCGGGGATCAAACCCGAGACCTCAGCATTGCATTTGTACCGTAATACAACTTTGCCACCGAGGCAGGCAGTTTTGAGATTGTAAGAGATATTATTATTAAAAAAAAAAGAATTTCTTTCGTAGACTTAATAAAAAGAAAACAGCTTTATAAATTTGAGACTGAAAAATATTTGCGCCTCAACTGAGACGTACGAAAAGCTTTATTGTTAAATTTAATAGTACAAAAAATCACCGTTCGGATAAAAAAAAAAGAAATATACTTTTGGGGCACATGGACAAGAATTAAAACAACCAAAAACACCTCAATATAGACTATAATTGTTCTTTATCGTATTAAGTAAGTATGTGTAATGATTTAATTCAAATGTTCACAAAATGCAGGCTTACTTCTTACAAAACCATCACACTGTTCGTTCGTCACTGCGACGCACTCGCGACTGTTTGTGTACTTAATGTGTACCACCAAACTCGAGGCACGTAGGCATCACTCGCGTTCCGACGGTTTGTATAAATAAATATATCACTACATAGTATAAAACAAAGTCGCTTCCCGCTGTCATCCCTATGTCCCTATGTCTGCTTAGATCGTTAAAACTACGCAATAGATTTTGATGCGGTTTATTTTAATAGATGAGTGATTCAACAGGAAGGTTTTTATGTATAATACATGCATAATATAGTACAGGAACACTGATAATTTTAGACGTTTCTAATGTGATGTCGTAAATGAACACATTTCTTTGCGCCTACATTGCAAACGCTGGCTAAACCCTAGGAGATAGATCAAAATAATGTACTACAGTATTGTACACCTTAAAAAGGTCTATAAAAAAGTCCGCGATGGTATATGTTTATCTCGTAGGGATAACCCACAATAACCATTTTTATTCTTTACTTTTTACGAGAAATAATGGGTTATTTACGAAGCGATTTTATGCAATACAACATTAAACCTTATCCAATTAAATACCTTAAATACATTGTGCAATTAATATACATCAATAGCCAAAATAGTCAAAAGCCCTTTACAGCATGTATATTAAATAAATATTTTCGAAGATATTACAGATTTAAAATGCAAGGACGGCCGGCGGGTGCCTATAAATAGCGCGTCGTAGGCCACGCTTCTCGAAAATATATAGTTTATGCTAATATTATAAAGAGGAAAAATTTGATTGTTTCTTTTTTGTTTTTAATGGATAACCTCCAAAAGTTCTAGACCGATTTTGAAAATTCTTTCACTAATAGGAATTTACATTACTCCTGAGTGCTATAGGCAACTTTTTATCCCGGAAAAATTCAAACCAAGACTTTTATCCCGGTTTTTTTTTCTCGCGCGTGGAGCTTTCATGGCCAGACTATTAAACCAATTTCGATGAAATTTGATAGAGAGATAGTTTAATTTAGGGTCTTAACCCTGGGACGGACCTACGCTACATCTTATTACGGGAAAAAATAAACCGGGACTTTCATTCCGGAAAATCTTTTTCTGCGTGTGAACCTTCACAAGAGAATAAGTAGGTATGGAGATAGTTTGAGATCCAGAGGAGGACATAGGCTACTTTATTCCGGAAGAACATAAACAGGCAAATTTATCTCGGATTTTTTTTCTCGCGACTGTAGCCGTCATGGTCAAACCACTGAACTGATTGCGATAAAATTTGAAAGAGAAATAGGCTAAGACCCTGGGAAAGACCTTTGCTACTTCTTATCTCGGAAGAACATAACCCGAGACTTTTATCCCGGCAAATATTTTCTTGCAGGTGGAACTACGAGAGAATACGTATAAGATAGTTTGAGATCCAGGGAAGGACAGACTATTTTTTATCTTTTTATAAACTCTAAAACTACCGAACGTATTTTCATATGTCTTTCACCAGTTGACAGATTGATTCAAGAAGAAGGTTTATGAGTATATTACATAAATATTTTGTATGAGAGAAAAATAAATTTCGGCATATAATATTATGCTTTGCTACCTGTGCGAAGCCGGGGCGGGCCGCTAGTTCTACTATATAGTAGATATTTATACTGTGCCTCAGTAGAGCTGTAGGGCGGCAGGTGTAGCGCGAGGCTCGTGTCTCCCCCCTCCCGCCCGCAGCCGCACCCCGCGCCGCACGCGCGCTCGTGCGTCCGCGCGCCGCTCTCCACGCACCACGGCGTCTGTGTGCGTGCCGACAACTCCAGCGGACCGTCACCTATGTTCTTTAGCTGGAACCGCTTGCGAACTCTGCTCGAAGATCATACATGCTTATCCAGCTTTTCTTTTATAAATGTTAAAACAATTCACAAAGTTACAAACAAGTTACAAAGTCCTGTGGCACATAGAATGCCGTTCATAGATTTTACTATAGTTCGTACTAGAGCTTTAAAAGGGCCCCTAATTGGAATACCTGAGCAGGTCCCCTAACGGCAGATGCAGTGCGCAGACGCGTACGCTTAGGCGGTCCCGCGAGGCGCGTAGTACGCCTGTACGCGCGCTGTGCCGCAGCACCACGCTCTGCGGCGCTGGCTCCGGACGTTGCCAGGAGACGCTATGCGACATGGGTACAATGTAATCGCGAGCCATGTTCCAAAAATCTACACAAATGTCTAACCCACTTTCCAAATAATTCCACTTTCGAGCTTGTCAATTTGGACTTCCTAATTAAAACTGTCATTTAGCTCACAAAGTTATGTTTGTAACAAAATTACCAAATTTAATTTACACATCACATTGTTATTTTTAACAAACGATTAAATATTTAACTACCTTAAATATGTAACTGATATCAGTTACATGTAAGGTAGAACTTATTGAGTTGAAAGCTATTAATATTGGAGGTAATGATTAATCAGTAAGTGGCACTAACCCTGACTTCTGCACGGGTATGGTCCGCAGCAGCAACCGCGCGGTCGCCGCGCGCTCTTGCCCCGGCGGCGGCTGCAGCCTCACGCGCCACTCCTGCTGTGCGCCCGCCGGCATCACGCACACCTCAGGCTCCACCTGAACAACACAACCCGGATAATGTGTCTTTTGGAAAAATTACATCACGACATGTACGGCATCGATCTGAGGTCCCTTTTTTATCGCGGGGAAAAACGCGTTATCGCTACCAGGTGTGAACGGTAACGGGGGGTGAGTGGAACGGTTATATTGGTTTCACACAGTCTTACGGCCCTAAGCCGACACTCGGGAGTATAGCTTCATCTGAGCAAGCATTGGACCGAGTCTCTAACACTATGTACACCCTACGCCGTTATACCAACCAAAACCCGCTGTGGCTTTCATCGGCGCTTATGGGACGGCCCCGGGTTATCTTGTTGCACGAACATAGCTACACGGAACCGCCCCTGCGTGATGCCGCATTGCGGCCCCTCTCTAAATGACGGGGCTAAGAAGCTCCCAAACTCTAAAGCACGCCTTTGGTGTCTACGACTGCAGGAGACCGACCACCCGCATTGTCGTCCACCTCGTGTTCGCATAAAATGAAGTAGTCGGGCGAGCAGCCCCCCACTGCTCGCCCCGCGAATCTCCCTAACCCCATTTAGTCGCCTCTTACGACAGGCAGGAGATGCCGTGGCGGAATTCTCTAGATGCCCCCGGACCACAGGGCATGAGGCGCCGGTCAGTCGGCCACCCGGAGCCTCCTTCGTCTCTTCTGGCTGCGGGCGGGATCGTTTTGCTCACGATCCCGCTCGGCACTCTCCTTCCACGAGATGACGTACTCGCAGAAGGAGGCCATCGCTCGCCATGACCTCCAGCAGCCGACCATGGCGGACACCACGGCCGGCAGCGAGAGGTCTCCTCCAATGACTGCTCTAAGAGCGCTGCGTTGTAGGTCCCAGGCTGGGCACTCCTCAAGAGTGTGTTTGACTGTGTCCCCGCGGCTGTTGCCACAATGTTGGCACACGCCGGACTCCTCCTTTCCAATCCGACACAGAAAAGAACCGTGGCCCGTCAGCATCTGTGTCAGACGGAATGTGGGCGCACCGTGGCGCCTGTCTAGCTAGCTAAAGAAGACAGGTTGCACTGCCGCGACAGTCCTCTAGCCCGCAGTCGGGCTCTCCAGCCTGGTATGCCACTCCTCTACGGCGGCGCTGCGAATAGAGGCCAACTGGGCCGTTACCTCCTTCGGAGCCAGTCTCCGCCCGAGACGGGATGCCTCCTGATCTGAGGTCCCGGATTTGAATTCTAAGTTGTAATGGAAGTCTTGATAGAGACGTGTAAATGGTTTTAGGTCCTTTATTATACTGTTTAAAATAATAGTTTCAAAATAATAGTATGCCAAAGAGGTATTGAACGCAGCATGCTAAATATAAAAAAAAAGTACAAAAAATAAGACACATAAATATACGAGAATTGTCCAAAACAATTGATGGACTAAGACAAGCTCTATCACTGAAATGGAAGTGGGCTAGACACGTAGCACGTATACAAGATGAGAGGTGGACCAGAAAGGTAACAGTTTGGAAAGGGCCGGCAGGTAAAAGAAGAAAAGGGAGAGACCTTGTCCTAGATGGGAGGACGAGATCAAAAAATTGGTGGGTCCCAATTGGCTCCAAAAAGCACAATCGAGAGCAGACTGGAATTCTTTGGAGGAGGCCTTCACCTATAGAGGGGTCCTTGCAAATACTTAAAATTAAAAAAAAAATAGTATTTAAATGATATAAACATTTACTTTTCCATTACTTAAAATAACTAGAATGTATTAACTGTATAGAAATAAGAAATAAAAGGCTTATTATTATTATTATACTGTTTACAACTGACTTACAATACATCTTACATCTACTTATATACTACACTACAGTCAGACAAAGTCATATTGGGTTTTTCTGCTGGAATCTAGAATTTGTGATCGATATGACGATAGGCTCAGCCCCAATCATATTGTGGTATGGAACACACTTGGCGTATTATAAATTACGCTATGTAATTTAGTTTTATTCATTTAAGAAGGAGATGGGATGACCAGGTGAACCCTTCGTTGTCTTAAATGCGCAGCTGGTCATAAACTTTTATTAAAACCTATGTTATATGCGATCACTGTCATTACATTCTACGATAGTAAAATTAAGCGGTGCTCCACAGAAATTGCGATTTTTGCCGTGTTATTAGGTAAAAAGCGACCTTATATTCAGCCCTGCACGTGTGGATTTTTTTTGTTAAATGTGTGCTATCCGTGTCTACCTCGCCCCCCGTCAGGATTGGCAGAAAAAAATGTTTGCGCATTATTGCCATATGAAAAAAAAAATATTTTAAGAAATATATTTTATTGGTCACAGACACAACTGACATACAATGGTATCAATTATAAACTAAGAAACAATAACACATTAACACATTAAAAAGTATAGGCTATAACGCAAATTTTGTTTATTTCTTAACTTACACACTTACACACAACTACACACCCAAGAATAATATTAACTTGCATGTCGTGTCCATTGGTTAAATAAGAGTGTTAACTATTAGATAAAAGTTAAACACGCATGAACACGTAACTAGAAATTCTTCTATTACAAATTCATGTTCACGCGTTGGATAGTCATGGTTTACATGGACAGACTCATTTGTGACTTTTATTATGTGTGCCCACGTGTACCTATATCGGCCGCCACTGTCTTCCGACACTTATATGTGGACCGTTCCTACATGGCATACCGTTAAAATTACTGCAACAGCAATCTTCTTGCGGCAGTATTTTGCCGAAATCAAGGAACGACTGTGTTGGAACAAGAATCGTGGAGAGTTTTTTACTACGGGTCGTAGCTATCCAGGCGACTGAAAAATAAATTCAGCATCGTCGTGACCTATTCATGATCGATGATCACTTATCAAGCGACGTGTTCGCTTTTAATCTCCTTTAAAATAAAATATTTCTTTTGATACGTAATATAATCCGAATCTCTCGTGGTACACCACTATTGTGCGCGTCACTCCGCGTCATATCACATTGTGTTACCGTTCTTTCGCTTTTGAACGCTATCCGTGACCACAGTATAAATATTTCTATACAGTAGAATATCTTCATACAAACGGTCGGAGAGCGAGTGACGCCTACGTGCCTCGAGTTTGGTACACATTAGGTACACAAACGGTTGCGAGTGTTTTCTAAGCAGTAAGTGTGCATTTTGTAAATATTTGAATTAAATGAAATAAATACCAGTACTTACTTAATATAGTACAGAGGAATTATAGACTACTAGCGACCCGCCCTGGCTTTGGTAGCAAAGCATAATATTATATATCTGCATTTAATTTTCTCTCGTACAAAATATTTATGAATTATAGGCATAAACCTTCCTCTGGAATCACACCGTCCATTGGTGAAAAACGTATGAAAATCCGTTCAGTATTGTTTGAGTTCATCACGTTCAAGAGACTAACAGATGCGATAGGAGACTTTGTTTTATAATAAATAGAGATGTAAGGACATATCTCTAAAAATAAACGAAAAAACTGCGAGAAAAAAATCTGGGATAAAATTCCCAGTTCATATTATTCCGGGATTAGCAGTAGCTTGAATTGAACAATGTTTTTGTAGATTTGTTTGCGTATTTCCTTAGCTTAGTTGGCAATTTAAATTAGGCATCGACTCCACATATACGTATATACTAAGCGAATACAAATTTTAATTATTTTTTATTTGTAGAGGTTTTGAAGTCGGCTTATTTATTTAATGACACACCAGCAGCATATGGATTAGTTAAATTCCTGATAAGACCATTACACATTATACATTCTGATGCACATGCCTATTAAAGGTATACATACAGCATTCATATAACACGAGTAACATTATCATACAATTTTATAAAGCAGGTAGAATAGTTATAAGTTATTTGTAATTTAAAAGCAATTTTTTTTTTTCATTTTCATTGAACACTTCTTATTTCGTTCACAAATGAATTCATTGTCTAAATAATATTGTTTACAATATCAAAACTGCCTGCCTCTGTATTGTAGTTGTATTACGGTACGACTGCAATGCTGAGGTCTCGGGTTCGATCCCCGGGTCGGGACAATGATATTGGACATTTCTATTTAGTATCAGCCCGGAGTCCGGAATTTTAATCTGAAATGGCGATAGACTCGCCCCCTATCACATCATGGGAGGGAATACGCACGCGATGGAAAAAGTAGGTGCACTAGTTGCACCTCTGCTTACCCCTTCGGGGATAAAAGGCGTGAGAGTGTATGTACAATCTCTATGTACAATCTCAAAACTAGAAAGAAACTCAAGTATCTTAGAATTAATTAAAATACTGTAGACGAGCAGCCCTATGGCGTGTTACGTACCGCGCGGCTGTGGGTAATTATTTCAAGGACACGGCCGAGTGAGAGTACTTTTCGTTAGGTTTACTATGACGTGACTTATGTTTTAAGTGACAATGAAATTTATTTCACGGTGGCGCACTCGTGAAGGAGATTCGTATCATTCGTGGTGTCATTACACACACAGACTTTGCGGAGCGTACCGATGAGCTGGGTGTGCTACGCAAGGCCGCGGGTACGATCCCTACAGCGAGACAAATGTTGGTGTGAATTGTAAATATTCGTACAACGTGTGTTTCGCAACCGAGTCTTTATTTTATTTATAGGTCAATATTATTTGTAAATATTAGGTGTATTCAATTCAAAGAGAATTAATTCAGTATTGATTATTGTTTCAGACCCAATTTACTTTCGTTTGCGAATTGTTTGCTTAACTCCGAAACCAGGATTCCGAAATAATATACCAAAAGTGGGTGAGTATGTATAATATAGTCTATATTCGCAAGGAAAATGGCGGATAATAGCGGCCGCTGAGAATTGAAGACAAATTGCATTTCGCAAGCGGAACTGAACATAGAAACCAACGCGCACTGTACACGGAAACAATGAAACAATATATTTGAAACGGGACGTAAGAGACAACAAAGACTCTGAACAAGAATATTTATTGATACCTCCGCTAACCACATAAAGCCAATACCAAAAACTATTATATAGAAAGCTACAAAGTACTTAAGTAACAAAAGCTACTTTTATTACATAACTTTATTCTAAGAAAGGAATATTGGACGAGGAGTTATGAGCAAAGTTGGTCAGATATCATTGGTACTGGTTATTATTTTATTTACTATAACTAACACAACAACTTCATACAATTTTATATGACCGAACTGCTAAGAACCATTCTATTTACTATACTAAATACAGTGACTACACAATACAGTGATATAACTTCTGAGAAAGTGTGCTGGCGATCACCTTGAAGTATGTCTTATGCTGCGGTCCATAGTCTGCGGTGAGGTAGAGTTCGATCGCTGTGTCCATCTCCTCTTCGACGGAGGAGCAGGACGCCTCGCTCGACTCGTCCACCGGGTAGTCCGCTGTGGAACAGAACACGAGCTTGTAGAGGGACGGGTTGGGAAAAAAAGAATACGGAAAAGGTAATTGAAAGTTTAAGTTGATTTTATGTTCTTGATTGGCTTCAATCCATGTCATATGAAGAAACGGAGGAATTCCTGAAGTAACTTTTCAACAGTCCTGGGTGCGCATGGAATAAGCATTTGACTTATTTTTATTATAATTAATATGTCATACATATACAACACACTCACACACACACACACACACTCAATGATACTTTCTTTATACTTGAAATCAATTTTCTCCTGAGGCTTTTGTCATAATCCAGACTTATCAATTGTTCATTGTTCCGGAGGGCTGAAATTCTACTTATCCTAAGCTACATGGATATCATAATCCCTTTTTTAGGAAGTAGTGTTTCATCAATTAAGAGAATAAAATTATGGACATACACTCGTACAATCAATTTTAATGTATTAATGTATTAAGCAGAATCACAAAACCACGATGACATTCTTTTTAAACAAATTTTCATGTTACTGTCACTCACATTACAGTTTTAAACCCCACTAAAAACGTTGTAACGAGACCAACGAGGGGATCCAAAACATCCAAATCATAAATTAACATATTTTGGGAATCACTCATACATTTTACTCAAAACATCAGAATTACTCAGTGTATGGAATCGCGAACCCTTGTTTCACAGCCGTCTCATTATCATCTGTGCTTCGCAATCTGTTAATAAATATTCTATAACGGTAAACACGGCGAGTTTGTCTGTTTGTGTTTACCCTGCTGTTTAAATAGTAATTTTCTCGTCTCCTTCCGCGTATTATAAAAGCGATCCGATTCACCAAGCTTTGCTTAGCTGAACGAGTCACTTTATACTTTATATTTCTCGATAGCTTTTGATACATAAAAATAATCATTGTTCTACGAGCGACTGGCTCGCTTCATCACTCACATAAAGACATAGTAAAGAAATCTACATTCACTTACCAAGCATAACCACATCAAGCATAAACTTACCGAACATTAGAGCAAAGCAAGAATTCATATATCAATATTAAAATACAAAACTTGCTCTAGTTGGCTCACTAGCTTACTCCAAGTTACACTCAAACAGCTGTCCGCGATAATCCCGTAGTTTCGCTGAGCACTAATGCGTTGTAACCAATTTAAAGAGTATAGACCATGAAGAAGTTCACGGAAACGGATATTACACCGTCATATTGGAGTTCTTTAGGCCCTAACATTAATGTAATAAAATGTAATGTGATATACATTGTGAACCATTGTGTAGTCTTAGGGATTGGGGATAAATAATATATTACCCTCATCCATTGCACAGCGGAGATTAGTCGACTTTGAAACGAGAGGCCGCGGTTTCAATTTGCGCAACATGACTATAATGATTTTTGTGTGATCCGCAAATATTATTTTTTGTAGTTTGAGTGCCTACAATACAATACTTATATCATATATGTTATTTAGGGCCGGTATATTTATTTAAATTTAATGTTTGTTTACAATCGTAAGCTTTGAGACAGGGGCAGGAGCGCGGCGGGATGTCGTAGAACCGGAGGTACAGCCTGAACGGCAAGCGGTCTTGAGGGTATTCTGAAAAAAAGTTAAAACTGTAAATATAATTACTGGCCATTATGAGATTCATCATGACGATGACACCGAGTGGGATGACGAGTGCAGTGCAGTTCCATACAACAACACATGAAAGTACATAGTTTAAAGTTGTGGGGCTGTCGATATTGTTTGCGGACAGACGTGTCACGTATTATTCTTTCACATCATTGGTCTCGTAATCCAGTTATATAAAAATAGATTAAAAAAAAAACTATACCAAGCGAATCTTTATCTATCGTTTAAGAAATGGCACTCGCAAATATTTTCGGCAACTTCGTAAATCAATCACAACACAAGACAATAAAAAGTGAAATACTTGTAGCTGATACTGAGACCAATCAATTAACGTCTATTAGGGAATTAATATACTTTCACAACTTTGAAAATTTTAAACGCAAAAAAATATATATTATAAAGAACAATAAAGCTGGCGCGAGATTCAATTAAAAGTTGGGCAAAATTTATCGAGATCACAAGACAAACTTTGTAATTGTACTGTTTTTTTTTATTGCATTGAATGACAAGAAGAGCATGCCGTTCGCCTGATGGTAAGCGATACGACCACTCATAAACAGTAGCCACACCATACAACAGCTTGAAATACAAAGTACTGTGTGGAATTCCACTGCGCTCATCATCCTGAGACATAAGATGTTAAGTCTAATTATGTCCAGTAGTTACACTGGCTACAATGTCCTTCAAAGCGAACACAATAGTGCATGCACACTGCTGCTTGGCGGTAGAAATAGACATTGCAGTGGTACCCACCCACGCGGACCCTTACATATTATGAGAGACCTACCACCGGTAGTAGTGTAAATAGATTTTGAGCATTTTTTTAATTTTTGAAGATAAACACGTATTATCAGAAGTCGCCCGGAAAATGCGTGACTAAATACAATACTAATACAGGGCACAATCATAATAACTGTTACGTAAAATTTTATATTTTTTATTATATTTCTCAGCGTATTTGTGTCAGATTATTAAAAGGAAAGCGTCCATTGTCTTAAGGGATTCTCTACGGCGAGAACGACGAGCCAAATAACGTCTTGTACATATAACTTTATTACGTGAAAATGTCAGGTTAGCGAAGGCGGGGAGCGGTGGAAACTAAAAGGGAGCAGCGGAGAATGGCGGTGACTGACGGATTCCGCAACTAGCTGAACTTAAACAGTGCGACCGCATCGAGTGTTTGCAAAGGAATTGCTTCAGAAATGAGATGTACGGGGATAGAGATTTATAAACAGCATCAGAGCTTTACCCACACACGCATAGGATTCAAATGGCGGGAAAATTTACAATAGAATGCCTTGGAGGTTATGTCTTTTTCATAAGGTTGCTTCTTTACTAAACTATAAATTACGGCTATCATAGACTATTGCTCTCCTCCTCCGCTGAGATATAATCACTGTAAGCTGCTAAGTGCTAGAGTCTTTTAGGTACTTGCACGACCAGGAATCTCAATCTGGCATTTATTTATACGCTACAGCGGGGATGTAACCAGCTCCGATTTTGTTCCGTATTAATTGTAATAATATTGAATATCCCATATTGTAATTTTTCAGTTATCGAAATAAGTATATTTATTTATTTTGTTTCGAAACACCATGAGGTTAAAACACAGTACAACTATCTTAAATAAAATCTTAGGTTAGGTATAGAGCCGTATGCTTGCCTCTTAAAGGTATTTACAACTTACTCCAAAGGAAAATTATGAGGTACTTGGTTGGATATAATATGGTAATAGCTTAATTCTAATATTTGATTTACGATGTATACGTTGGATATTAACTAATATAATTATCAGTTTAAGCTTTCCGGAATATTTAGAGGCGGGATCAGAGAGCCGCGCGGATCCGCGTTGAGACACTTTAATCCCTAGCGTTCCAAGGGGCTATACGAAGCGAACGCTGTTTACACACATAATGGAAGGAGCAGAGGCAGTGGTTAAGACACTGTATTATTCACATACCAGAACATATTATCTATACTTAATATTATAAAGCTGAAGAGTTTGTTTGTTTGAACGCGGTAATCTCAGGAACTACTGAACCGATTTTGAAAATTCTTTCACTAATAGGAAGCTACACAACTCCTGAGTGCTATAGGCTATTTTTTTTTTATCCCAGAAAAATATTTTTGTCCCGGAAAAAATTTTTCACGCGGGCGGAGCCGCGAGCACTACTAGTATATTATGAAGCGGAGCCAAACCCTTTAACTGTAGGTGTCAGTCGATGTCTATCCCGTGACGGATACAGTGAAGCAATGTCAATTCTAAGTTAAATATAATTACATCGTGATGATGTCGGATGTCCTATCAAACAAACATCAAATAAACAGAGTAATAGGTAATAACGCGCCGCGTATCCGAGGGCTGATGATTAATTAGAAACCGTCGAGACGCGTTACACTCACTCGACTTACTTCGGAAATATACGTCACACTTCCAACGTGACGGACGGTAAGGACGCCTCTATAGTGCGAAACTGGGCTAAGAAATATTAACTAATAGCTGTGCGTAAAGCTGACGTAACGTGTATTTATTGACCAATAGGCGTTCACTAATTTGACACCGCGTTGATCTAGTGTGACCTTTTTGCTAACACTAGGTAATAAATCTATAAACAGAATTCGCATGGGTAGTTACTGTCATATTGTTTTTCAGACGTAAAATAGCAGGAAAGATAGACTATGGATCAAACGTCATTACAATTATTACAATATTCATGGTTTCGTGACAATATATTTATACATTTTGGGTATCAATGAAGTAAAAACCTAGACGCCTCAAATGGAAACGCACCTTAACAAGTGGACCAGTGATATCGCGGGCATGAAGACGCGCGAGTCTACATACAGTAAACAGGGCGACCCTTTCATTACAATGTTCATAATATGAGCCGCATTAGTGCCTCCCGCGAGATAACTTTGTTTTAATTACACTGAGAAGGGTACAATACCTCGCAGGTATGGACCTGTCACAAATGAACACTAAACAGGTTACATAATATCATTAGTTACAGCTGAGTGAGTATGTTACATGTTTTAATGACTTGTCTAAATGTTACAGACACGTATATTACCCACCGCAAATAATTATAAAAGGAGTAAATAATATATTATTACCAAGTTTATTTATAATTGAACTACTGAATTGGAAAAAGTCTTCAAAGTTAGATTGTCTATAAAGCGTGTATTTTAGTTTTTTTAAACTGTTATTTATTTTTCATTTTTTAGTTCTGTTCTACTAGTTTAATCGAAGAATAATATGTCACTAAAAATAAACGAAAGAGCCATCTTATAACAAGTAGGCTTTCACAAAAAAACAAATAAACTGTTATTTATTCATTTTATAGTTGGATTTTCTATAAAAGCGTATTTATTAGTATAAAATATTGCCATCAACACGTTACAAGCACGAACAGGATAACACGCTATTTGAAGAAGAAAGAAAAAGCATTTATTTTGTTATAATAATAAAACTAATATGACCACGTCAGTCGCTTAGAGGCATCTGGGGATCTCTGTTTTTTCCATAAATAATCTATTACTTACGTCAGTTAGATGAATGTATTTTATCTAAGTTTGAAGGTTATTTTGAACTCCTTCATTAATTTCGTTGTACGAAAATGGTATTTGATGACAACTTGGCATTGCTGGATTTGAACAAATGTTGTGATGTGAACGTTGATCGTCTGATAAGATCATTACTGTGGTATCAGTGTGATACTTTGCTTAATAACAACTACACTAAAGAAAACATTTGTGCGTCACACAAGGGGTCGTCTCGGTACAAAGACCGAACCCGCGGTGTTTCAGATCAAGATGGCTCACAACATGCTGTCCTATAGACACCGGCGTTAAATATTTATATTTATATTTACAACTTACAATAATATTTACCAGTAAAAGTTGTAAATCAATATTTTAACTAAATCCCCCTTTTCGCTATTCTTTATCCAACAGACTTTTTCGAAGAGACAAAATACAAATTAGGTTATTTATCATTTAAAATGTTCCTACAAATGTATAGGTCTACAGTATAAACTAGTTGGATAATTGTTAAAACAGAGCACCGAACGCTCTCCGAGCAATTATGGAACAAGAAATAAAACGAGACCTCATTTACATTTCAATTTGGTGTTAATAGAGAATTTTTAAAACCCTCAATAGCATCATGGCAGACTCAGATAATTGCGACGGATTTTTGACTCTATTGTCATTAATTTAAGGTTCAGTTTTAGACTTGCAAAGTTTAACGAATAAGGTATTGTCGATTAAGCTCTTCAACTTTTTTTAGGAAAGAGTTAAAATACTTGCAAATTAAATATCTGTATTCGTTATAGACGTAACTGATAGTTTCCATATTTTTTTAAGTAATCAGGTGTCCATTGGGATACCGTAAGTTAGATAACCGAACTGAGGCAAATACGAATTGACTAGAAATTTTATAAGAATGGCTTTGTATGAGATCCTCCTAGCCAGTTTCGGCCACGGCGGCCAATCTCAACGGAGATCAGCCAGGTACACAGGAGATATTATAGTGCACAGTATGTGCGCAATACACAGGCGCACTCGCTATTCCTTCACTTTCATAGTCCGGTGAAACGGCAATCCGAAATGACCGGGGAGAGATCAGGCGCAGGACCAACGGCTTTACGTGCTTTCCGAGGCACGGGGGTATCACACCGCCAATTTCCTGACTCCGAGCTGCGACTGAGTAATTTTTTTAAGATGGAAAAACCCAGCCACAAAGTTTTTTGGCTCGACCCGGCATTCAAACCCAGGACCTCAGCGCGCAAATCGTACTGGTAACGCGAGCGCAATACAACTACGCCACCGAGGCAGTCTTTGTATAGATTTTACGCGAACCCGTTCTTAAATGTATTATTTTTTTTTATATCTAACCTCTCTTCATTCCAATAAAAATAACGAGCGATACAAATAAACCCCTACCGCATGTGCTGTAACATACCTTCAAGAGCCCTTAAAATATAATAAAACCGTGGAGCGAAATCGCAACTAGAACTTGAAACTATACAGTAGATATTAAGAGACAATCCACGGTCGGATGAGCTCTCTCAACTCTGCCAGTACGTGCGGCGCGGGCGACTCTACTCTGTTTATTACGGTCGGAGCGCTGCCGTGTGCTTATTTGGTATTACTTCAGTGTAATATCCCGTTCACGTGATATTGTCGTCCAAATTGCAATACAAAAGGGTTTCGGCTGTTTGTGTAATAGGAATCTCAGATGGGAGGGATATTTTGCTTTATGCTTTGTTATGTTATGATGCTAAATATGTAGGTACTTCAGCTTGTTCTTTAACATCATAACGATAAAGCTTAGTTTCAATATGAATAAATAAATTTGAATCTATGTTCATGATAAAATTGGTTTATATTACACTAGCTTTTGCCCGCGGCTCCACCCGCCTTAAAAAGTATTTCCGGGATAAAAAGAGGCCTATGTGTTAATCAAGGACATGATCTACCCGTGTGCCAAATTTCATCGAAATCCGTTCAGCAGTTTTTGCGTGAAAGAGGAACAAACATTCATACATCCAAACATCCATACATTCTTACAAACTTTCGCCTTTATAATATTAGTAGGATTATCTTGAAAGTCAATGGATTTAAGCCTAAAAGTATAGGGAATGGTGATGCCAAATATTGAAACAGATTTTTTACCAAACCGCCTCTTAAGTTACGTCCTCACCGCAACTGACGTTATAAAGTTTTATACATTGCTAATCCTGAATTCATTGTATACAAGTTACTCGACGTCGTAATTGAGACAGTACCTCAAGGAAACTTTGCCTAGTTATTACTTCATGGGATGACTTTTTGCATTGAATAACGAGACGAGCATGCCGTTAGCCTGATGGTAAGCGATACGACCACTCATAAACAGTAGCAACACCATACAACAGCTTGAAATACAAAGTACTGTGTGGAATTCCACTGCGCTCATCATCCTGAGACATAAGATGTTAAGTCTCATTATATTCCTGTAGTTACACTGGCTACAATGTCCTTCAAACCGAAACACAGCAGTGCATGGACACTGTTGCTTGGCAGTAGATATAGACATTGCGGTGGTACCCACCCAGACGAACTCTTACATATGAGAGACCTACCACTAATACCTATTACCTACGTACCATGTTCGAGTAGTAAGTAAGCCCGCGCAGTGAGGTCTGCGCACGACGTGTTCCGCACCAGCAGCGTGCGCTCAGGATCGGAAGACGACATCCTGGAACAAACTCTACCTTTAATTACAAAATAGAGATGCAATTGAAGGACTAAGCAGCGTTGTAGCTAATTATATTATGTCCACGTAGATGGAATTTGTTTAAATTCAATCTTGGGATACGGGATACTTCATATAACCTTATCATCAAATAAATCGTGATATATCAAACGGAAAATCTTATACGAATTTTGATTGAGCTTGTCGAACTCACGACTGATCTTGACATACATTCATCTGGAGTACATCGCCACTCGTCCAATGAGGTCTTATAACCAACGTTAAGGTACAGTTTCTGAGGAAACTTTTTCGACAAAACAAACACTCGCAGATAGAGTTGTTACCGTGTGGACTATTCTTTACCTTTCACAAAATACCAAATATAAAATACTATTCGGCCAATTCACAGTCAGTGATTGCAACCTTTTGCTGCAATCACGTATGACGGTTCCAGTTTAAAGGTTGCAGTAAATCGTAGATAGTGAAATGAATGACATTTAATGTTTCAGGATGGCGACCGCTCTGTATCTCGAAAGTATCACTCAGAGGTTTGTTATTAAACATTTAATGTGTTGCTACAATTTTAACGGTAATCATTGCAGTTGCAATTTTTCTACCATAAAAAAAGTTTAGCATCGGGGTATATGGTCTTCAGTCTGGTATCGGATAGCCCCTTTAGCTGTATTATGTGACTTTCTTATTATAGTTTTGCATCCTAAACTTGACTGACTGAATATATTTCCAGTTGAGATTGTACGCGTTATATATGCATGAGCGTGACGAGTGGAGTGTAGACGCCAGTTTCATATTCATGAGCCCGATCTCGAGGCAAACAAACGTTGCATTTATAATGCACTTATCATAGATAAATATAGTCGGTTGAGAAAGCGGATCAGCCGGCGACTACTTTCAAAATGTCAGTCAATCATCATGTCAATTTACGGGCGGGTTGTTTGTTAGTAATCGTTTGATACCCAATTCGATGTAACACTAACCTTGTATTATAGGTATACTGCCCACTGGTGAGCACAAGCCTCCTCCACTGCTGAGGGTTTCAGGTCTTTTCATTTAGTTCGATGTAATTGGACACATTAATAATGCAGTGGTGAAATGAACTACTAACATAAAAGTTAACATATTGTAACATCACTAAAAATATTTAAAGTTAATGTTTACAGCACAAGGAAGGCAGCGGTCACGTGGCTCATAATGGGCATGTTATCGTAAGTGATGTCATTGCCCTCGATTACCCACATACATAAGGAGATTTTGAGAATACTTGGCCCATATTAAAGAAGGAAAATGGGAAGAATTAAAGGATTGATTAAGCGTCTTTGAATTCCACACACCATATTGTATAACTTCGGAGTGATAATATTTTGCTTTTACGTGACATTATCGGATTATTGCGACCTACTTCGACTACCTGAGAAAATCTCTGAATTTCAAAGAAAAGGGAAAGTCTGCCAACACACACTAGGCCAGCGTGGTGGACTACGGCCTTAACTCTCCCAGTTGGAGAGGAGGCACGCACTCAGCAGTGGGCGGTATATAATACAGGGCTGGATTTCAGCAACAAATAAAAGTCCATAATTCCTTTTGAATGTATAGGTTCACATTTATGAGAATGTAGGGATCAAGTGCTCGAGACTGGGGCTTAACGCGACGCTGACATCGGACATGAACGAAATAAGCGAAAAAGCCGAAATAGTAGAGCGGATTAATATGCGCATCTCAGGTGCCGGTAGGGGAAGTGCTGGGGAGGGCGAGGGAGGGGGGGGGGATCTGTGGGTAATTATTACGTGAGCTGACCCTTTATTGTCTATCTTTCAGATACCACACGGAGTTTTTGGAGCGTAAAAACAATGTCAATACTCAATATAATATATCAAACAATAAATTATTGTCACATTTCGAAAATAACAAAGAAATACACGTAGTATAATGGGAATTTAGCCCAAGATTCTGTTTATTATGATTATTGCTCTACAAGTTTCTAGGTAACCGTGAGATTATTGTCCTAGTTTTTGAATACCATACACTGTTGTCTGTCTGAGTTGTGTTCCAATTTAGAGGCCATTTTACCCAGCGTAATTACTAGAAGTTAATAATTGACATGTAATGTAATATATTAAAAAAATAGTGAAAATGAAACATAACAATCTTGTTTACTCAGGGAGGACCTTTCTACTAATGGAATAATATTTTTTATTATAGGTTCAATACATGTCACCTACGAAATAACGTATAAACTTTACCTCTTAATAAGAATATTCACAAGTGTACAATATACTTTGAGCGATTCTTATTATCTTCTACGAGCTTCGGGCGACAAAACACTCGAATAAAGAGTTCATGCTCCGAATAATATCTGAGTATGAAACAAATAAGGCCGTTAACGATACAATCAAATAAGTACTGAACTCGCACGAATTACGTCGAGTTCCTAGATTTATTGGATTTTTCTGTAGCAATTGCCGAATGAAATACTTTGGTGAAATATGACTTAATTACGGGATTTCATGTGAAATACACATGTTTATTTGCAATCAGCCTTGTATTATATACTGCCAACTATTAAGCACGGGCCTCCTCTACTACTTAGAGGGGTTAGACCTTAGTCCACTCCGCTGGCCTAGTGCGGGTTGGTAGACTTCACATACCCTCGAGATTCTTATGGAGAATTCTCAGGTATGTAGGTGTCCTCGGAATGTTTTCCTTCACCGTTAAAGTGAAGAATAATTGATGTCAATACACACGTAGTTTTGAAAAACCAGAGGTGTGTGCCTTGGGTTTTGAACCTCCGGACATTGTCTCGGCAGACCGTTCCGTTTCCAACTAGGCTATTGTCGCTTTCTTTTGTTTATTTGAAGTTTAAGGGCCGCCTATACCCGAATGACGTCACGCGTTCGCTTCCCCTCAAGACTAGTCGTCACTACACTCTCCTCATATCTCCACATCTAATATTACGTCAAATTTGACCGCCATCTAGTGAAAATTAGGAAACAACTTTCAGCGACTATAGCGATTTCACACCATGAACCTAAGAATATTAGATGCGGCATAATATTTCATTTTTCATTTTAATTATATACAAAATCAGAATGAATCGTTAATAACCTGATTTGATTGTTTAATTACTTGTGATTATTACATGATCTTTTTATTTGCGAATTCGACCTTGCTTAGGCGAAAAATATTGTTAACTTCATTTCCAGCATTATAAAATATTTTTAGCGCCACCTGTACTTTGTCACTCTAATTACAATACTGTTGCGATGGTGCCTTATTATATATGGACATGTCAGAAATAGTGTTTTTCAGGAGAGTGAAATAAGATTCAAATCAATGTACAAGAAAATATATTTACTTATTAAAATTGCGAACGTTTACGAACTGTAAATGGAAGTACAAAACCGACACAAGAGCCACATGTGGATAAAAAAGAAAACTTTTACAACCTATAATTTAATTAGTTATAATATGGTAAAAAATATAAAATATGGCTTCCAGTCGTTTATTTTTTAAATCAGCGTGGCAGAATATGCTTTATTTTTAGATGATATTTGGAGTTTTTGTATATAATTGAAGCAAAGTTATGAGGTTATGTTCCCTGAATTTTATATTTGTTTATATTGAATATTAACTTCAAACCTTGTTTAATTTTATAAATTATTCAATGAGACATTTCTAAGTTCTTTTGGACCTTATACTTATGTGTGTTTTTATAGCTAGCACAAAAATGTTGCGTTACATTACTATTTTGAATAATCATAAAATGGTTTTGTAAGAATACTTTCTTCTTCTTCTTTTTAAAAATGGCTTCACCGTTTCATTTAGTATTGCATGAGAGATGTCAAGTGGCGTCGTGTACAAAATGTATGAGAACTTAAATTATCTTCATAATTTTTACTTTCGTGAACTCTTCAAATCTTTTATAGTTATTCTGCTATTTGGGACTTAGACAAGTTATAAAGGGTTTAACTAACACGACTTTGTCATATCCTTACACTAGTTTTTTCCCGCGGCTTCGCCCGCATTAAAGAGGTTTACTGTATAAAAATCACTTTATATACAAAAACTATAATTTTTTTAACAGTATTCGTTACACATACAGATCGAGAGATCTTGCAATATGAAATGAAATGAAATCCTCCTAGCCAGTTTCGGCCACGGCGGCCAATCTCAACGAAGATCAGCCAGGTACGCAGGAGATATTATAGTGCACAAGTGTGTGCGCAATACACAGGTGCACTCGCTATTCCTTCACTCTCATAGTCCGGTGAGACGGCAATCCGACATGACCGGAGAGAGATCAGGCGCAGGACCAACGGCTTTACGTGCTTTCCGAGGCATGGGGGTATCACACCGCCAACTTCCTGACTCCGAGCTGCGACTGAGTAAATTTTAAGATGGAAAAACCCAGTCACAATTTTTTTGGCTCGACCCGGGATTCGAACCCAGGACCTCAGCGCGCAAATCGTACTCGTAATGCGTACGCAATACCACTACGCCACCGAGGCAGTCTTGCAATATAGTCGGTCAGCGACACTTTGGTACGAAACGCCTTTCCGTCTAGTATAAGTAGTTCCCCGACTTTTGTCAGAAAGGCACTCGCGGTCACAATAGAACATACAAATTATTTCTCTACTATATTATGCATGTATTATACATATAAACCTTCCTCTGGAATCACTCTATATATTAAAAAAAACGCATGAAAATCCGTTACGTAATTTTAAAGACCTAAGCATACATAGGGGCATAGGTGTTACAAATATTAATATTGTGTAAACTAAACGTAATTTTAAATGTCATTGTCAAATGTGCCGTTTCTCTCTCTCTGTTCTGCCTCTTTCCCCGTCAACATGCAACGTTGGATATTTAATTGTTTTTTCTAATATAAGCAAGTTAAATCCTCTGTGGCCGTAATTATTTCACCAACATAACCTACAATAGGGATAGACAGAGGAAAGCGACTTTGTTTTATACTGTTAAGATATTATAAAATAAAGTCCCCCGTCACACACTAAACTGTAACCCCCGATTTTATAACATTAGTTTTTGAATCGTCTTCCATTACGGAAAAAAAATTAAATACGAATTTACATGAAAAATAAAATATTTTGAAAACCGATAAAATAATTTTCCTGCATAGCCTTGTAAAGTATAGTAAAGGGGCTAAATATTAAATAAAAATAAGCGATAAAATAACTGAATAGTCACCTAATAATATGGTATTACGATGAGGGGAAAGAAAAAAATATAGCAAGGTGACTCCTACTATGCGGCTACTTACACTTAAAGCAATATTTGAAATGTTAATTATTCCATATTTTTTTAAACAATTTTGATATTTTCACAGAAGAATTTATTTAATTTGCTGTTTGTCGCCACATGCCACTTCTTAAATATCTTTGCAAAATAAAGCTCCGATATAGTCATTGAATTGAATGAACATTGATTATGGCCGTATTTTGAAGTTCTAAAATTTATGCCTATTACCTACTACAGTTTGTGGCCAGTCATGCCCAGCGGTTTTTCATTTTGAAGCCCTTAAAACGAGCAAAATCTAAGTCGTAGCAGCTTTGTTATTTTTTAACATTGGATATAACTTATGTACACAAAACAGTGTCCAGATATCAAATTTGAGGTCAATTTGACTTAAAACAAGGAAATTAAAAATCGCAGCCACTTTTTCCATTCTGACATTAGTTCAGTCTTTTATAACCAAAGTTATCCCAGATGTCGATTTTGAGGTCAATTGGCCTTAAAACAAAGAAATTCTAGATGGCGGCCACCTTTTTAAATTCTGACATTGGTTCAGTCTTAGACAACTTAAGTTATATCCAGATATCTATTTTAATGTCAATTGAGCTTATAACGAAGAAAGTCAAAATGGCGGCTACTTTTAAAATTCTAACATTACCTGCGTCAAGATCTTGTAATCAACGGCAAGCCTAAAGTAGCGAAAGAAAAACAATCTGTAAATGTTCAGTTTTCACACATTTTGCAGAAATAGGCCCGAGCTATTTTAGGTATGCACACTCTTGGCAGAGTATGAACACTTTTTTGAACGTACATGTACGCTCCTTGCACGCGAGAGCGTAAATGACAAATGAAATAATTACTCTTTTAATAAATCGTGTTTTTTTTTTAAGAATATGCGGACTCAATACTCATTTGCCGCATCCATTATGTCATAGAGCCCAGACAGCGAAAACAGGAATTTCGTGGCATGACAACATGTCAATGTAAAACTAACTATAATTATTACTTATTATTCTACAAATAACCGAGAGAATCAATGTGGCAAAAATGTGGATAATATTATTTTAATACTTATTTCAGTCATTATTTTGTTCAAATAGAATATTTTATTGACGTAAACACGACAAAAAATTGCGTACGTCCATTCCTTGGAACGGCGCTCGCCGTACTCCCCCTGTCGCCCGGCAGAGACCCGCTTCAATAGTCCGAGCGGAAACTCGAAAAATGTAAATAAATGACTTAAAATTATCGTAAATCAAAAAAACATTTCTGCAATATCGACAATAAATGTGTTCTCTATTAATAAATGTAAGTTTTATATTCATAAATACATTGATGGAAAAGTTGATACCCAATTTAAGTGAAAGTACTAGTTTTTTATTTCGTTTATATTTTTCTTAACAAATGATAAATAGAAAATCTAATTCTGCAAAATGAAAGTTAATGAATCAAATTATTATATATATTTTCCATGTTATGTTGTTCAGTCATTTTAAGGTAGTAGTTAGGAATTGTAAAACATGTATTTTCGCAGATTTGGAACGGGTGCCCCTTAATAAGAGCTGTGAATTTAAGAGGAATAACCGAGTGGCGAACTGTATTTTGGTATTTGTGTATTCATGACTGCCTCGGTGACCTAATTGTATTACGATACGACTGTAATGCTGAGGTCTCGGGTTTGATCCCCGGGTCTGGCAAAGCAATATTGGGTTTTTCTACTCAGTATCAGCCCGGAGTCTGCAATTTGTGTCCGATATGGTGATAGGCTCGCCCCCTATGACCTGTCACATCACAGGTCGGTGCACGGTGAAAAGCGGGTGCACTAGTAGTGCCTCTGCCTACCTCTTTGGGTATAAAAGGTGTGAGTGAGTATGTGTAACATAAATATGCAGTTCATCGAAAAGAAAAATATAAACCATTTCTAAGAACGTTCATGTTGAAATACCGAGTAAAAACTTTGTTTATATTGTTCGAGACTTCTATTAAAAATACTCTGACTAACTGAAATAGTTTTCCAACTCTCATACATCGTCCATAGCACGAGATTCATGAAACATCAATTAAAAAGTCATCAACATATTTTAATAAGTCTAAAGCATCAAAATTAAAAGCGGAGATTTGTAAATAATGAGCGGCCCCGAAACTGCTTTATTATCTGAAAGATAGAAAAGCCAGCTTGATCAAAGGCTCTTAATGAGTTTGGGTGTTTGGAGTAACCTTTGGGACCGTTGAACTAATTTTCAAAATGGTTTACTAATAATATATAATATAATACTACTGTGCCTGAGGGAAAATGCTTTTTGAAGTAATGCGGGCAGTCGCTGCTAGTGCAAGGATAATGCTCCTTAAGGGAGCTACATACAATAACTTTATTGTAATGTATGAGCCCGGGGGAAGAGAAGCCCTACGAGGGGGATGTGAATGGGAGGATGGAGGAGGCACATAAAAATTGTTTTTATTTTCGTGTCAGATAATACAAAAAAGCCTGTCAGCTCGGTTACATCATTTAGTGAAATAATATGTCCAGATTTGTGTTTATTGTTGTTATAGGTGGTGGAGCCGCGCTATAAACACTTCGTTCTACTGGATGACCTTCTCGACCGCGCCACTGTTTCATGAAACCAACGTACGATGGAATCTTTGTTATTGCGTTTCACGTTCAACGTGCGTTTTCAAAAGTACAACACTCCAATCTCAATTCAAAGTGAATTTGCTCGTCCTACTATAACTTCTAAAGTTGTCATTTATAGTGTTTCTGCAGAGGTGAGGCGCTGTCATCCTGCCGGATCTTCTCATAAGTCTAACTCTAAGTTGGTAAATTAGCACTTCAAATAATTTATTACAAAAATCTGCTTTCGCGCTCCATATATTCTAGCACGGAACTAATTGCCCTAGATAGTCAAATTCCTGTCTAATGCAGCGTGAACGCGCAGTATTTGCTCTCACTCGTCGCAGTGGAGCGCAATATGGCGGAATGGCTTCTAGGCGGAACACAGTCGGCGGTCTGCGGCGTCTGTTGTTCTGTAAGTCAGTGTACACAGCGTGAAACCGACCTTCTACCACTAAAGGCGATTAACGATATGGGTTTTATTTGGACACAAAATAAGAACAGTGCTTGCTTATACCGCCGCATAATGTGTTTAGAGAGTTGTTATGGATGTAACTGGTTTAATTGTATTTCCAGTATACTATTGATCCATGTTTAAATATTCAAAATAATGTAAATAGTGAAAAAACTGTCGATGAGACACCAATGATGGCGATTAAAGCAATTGAAAATATTTTTTTACGATTTGCAGAATAATTTACCAATGAATGTATGTATTTTATAACATTTTTACCCCGAAAAAAGACTAACGCGAACATAGATGAGCAAAACGTACTTCACTAACAATAATAGCATGTACTAGCGTGACACAATAATATGTGTCTATTGACATGAAACAAAGGGCATCATAAAATTTTACACTGAAATAGCAAAGTTCGTGCAAAAGGCGGAAAATCCAATTTTCTTAGAATTTGTGATGTAAATTTCAATCAACCAGCTAAGCAGTGTTACAAGTTAGCACCATAGCACAGCATCAGCTGGCGGGTCCTGCTCGCCGCTGATCGCGAAGTGAAGTGGCGCGCCGACCGCTTGTACCCACACGTCCAGCACCACTGGCGCCACGCCCTCCACCTGCAACAATCACTCCAACTTAGTACCTATAGATGTTCAGCGTAGCTCCGTGAACGCAGGTATCAGTAACAAAATTTCCACCTCTGTCCTGTGAAGTATCTTGCCCTACATACCTTGTCTCAACATTTTTCGGGATTCCCAGCAGTCGGATCTTAAATTCATCGAGGTTTCTAAAGCTCGGGGGTCTAGTTTCAATAATACGGCTGATACTGCGGTAGCTACCCACGCCCCTGCCTGTGCCGCTTAGCAAGGAACTTTTAAGATTTGTTAAATTTCGGTTTAAGGGGTAACTAATGTAAGTAATGGAAATTATCAGTAATATCGAATGTCTCGTAAAGTCGTGCACCGGGCAGAACCATGACGTGCTTTGTAATTTGAAATTCTTGCAATCTTTCAATCATTTGCCATATGAACCCTGTATTATATACTACCCACTGCTGAGCACGATCCTCCTCTATAACTGAGAGGATTTAGGCTTTAGTCCACCACACTGGCCTAGTGCGGGTTAGCGGACTTCACATACCTCCGAAATTCTTATAGAGAACTTCTCAAATATGCAAGTTTCCTCACGATGTTTTCCTTCACCGTTAAAGCGAGCGATAATTATTTAGTCACAAAGTATACACATAATCCATTATATAAAAATGAATCCCATTTTCCTTGGTCACGGCATCACGCGTGAACGGCTGGACTGATTTCGTTATTTCTTTTTTTGATGTGTTTATTATTGTCAGGAGAAGGTTCTTATGAAAGAAAATTTTAAGAAAATTGCGCGGAAAAACGGCTGGACCGATTTTAATGAAATTTTTTTGTGCGTCTTCAGGTGGATCGGTAGGTAGCGCTGTACTCGGGTTCTAGGATTGTATTTCCTTTTTAGGGCAGGACAACGTCTGTCGGGGCCGCTAGTCTATTATATAAAAATGAATCCCTATTTTCTTGGTCACGGCATCACGCATGAACGGCTGGGCCGATTTCCTTATTATTATTTTTTATGTGTTTATTATTGTCAGGAGAAGGTTCTTATGAAAGAAAAAATTAAGAAAATTGCGCGGAAAAACGGCTGGACCGATTTTAATGAATTTTTTTTTGTGTGTCTTCAGGTGGATCGGTAGGTAGCGCTGTACTCGGGTTCTAGGATTTTATTTCCTTTTTAGGGCAGGACAACGTCTGTCGGGGCCGCTAGTTTTTTATAAAAGTCAGAGGTGCGTGCCCTTGGGTTTTGAACCTGCGGACATTCGTCTCGACAGTCCGTTCCACTCCACTTCTAACTATGGCCGCAGTCATTTATTCAAGTAAGAATAGCAGCAAGTTACAAAATCTATAAATGCCAAAGGCATTTAATTTATCCATAGGATTACCAATCTATGGAATTCTGTTTCAAATCAATCAAGTGGAATCAATATATTTTCACGTAACAAAGAGAAAAATATCTCAGAAACAATACAATAAGTTTATCACACAGCAGTTGATATTTACCGATATGTACCGAAACCACAAACATATTACAATGTCGGCGTAGGGGGAGGCGGGGTTGAGCGGGGTCGTCGCCACAAATCCCTGTGTATTCTTACGAAATAGATTTATTACGTATTGTACTGTGTTCGTTACGCATACGTCTAGGACAGCGAAAAACGGGAGTAAAACATTATAATACGTATCTCCACATTACATAATGTTGAAATTATAACTAACCTAAATCTCTATTTTGATATAGAGGTCGAAGAGAACTTAAATTGCAAACCCTAAAGTTCAGGATGTTTTCGAGCACGGGCAATCAAAACTGTGCCAATAATTTTAAAAATGAAACATTTCAATCGGATGACATTAAAATTGTTGATCTTTGAAGCTTTGCGTATTTGCGCCCGAGATCCCCTTGTGACGTACCGGAGACATACGGCGTCGCTACTTGTATCTGCGTAACGAGCGCTATTGTGCCGTGAGTGACGACCACTCCGCCACGGCTCGCTGCGTAAACAATATCTCATGAGCATGAACATTTTCGTGAAACTCATTTGGGTTTCACGACCTGATAACTCTCAATACTCGATACTCTGGAATAATAAATGAAATGCTTCTAAGGATAACGATTTTTAGGAAATATGTTTTTCATACAAACTTCCTAATGTACATATATATACACTCACGCCTTTTATCCCCGAAGGGGTAGGCAGAGGCGCAGCTAGTGCACCCACTTTTCGCCACTATTCCGTCCCACGATGTGATAGGGGGCGAGCCTATCGCCATATCGGGCACAAATTCCAGACTCCGGACTGATACTGAATAGAAAAATTCAATATCACTTTGCCCGACCCGGGAATCGAACCCGAGACCTCAGCATTGCAGTCGTACCATAATACAACTACGCCACCGAGGCAGCTGACTAACTAAACTTCCTTATGTGGACGTGCTTTACTTTACCCTCCATCGCCCCTCGTTTGTTCTTTAAAAATATAACGTGGACGCGGCTCGTGGCCACCTGGCAATTGTGTTTGATATTTTCTCAAACTAAAATATGATTCGACGATAACGTTACCCTGGGCAAAGGACACACTGCACCATAAACAGTAGCGATACCACTCACACTTTTATACCATTATGACCGTCATCCTACTGGGCCATTATACACTAATAGGTTTTGAATATTATATTTCACATTTTCCTCTACATCTCGTGATCCAATTGCAGTTTAAGAAGCCCAAGATTCCGTAAGTACTATAGTAATAAACCACGCGCTTCGCCGAGCATCTAAAATCGTATCGCAATATCGGTATCTCTTCCATTATTATTTTTATCTCTAAAGTATTTTTTGTTGAAAATGTACCAGATCCCGGCGCAGTTTAGCTACGTAATCGCAGTTTGAGTAGTTTAAAGTCTCAGTGAAGCCGTTTCGTTAAGGCGGCGGTGTATCGCTGAACGATAATATTCGCAATATTATGTGCAAAGGTCGCGGCAAATCTTACGATATACTTTAAACGTGACAAAATACGATACGGGCACTTATGTGTATAATAAAGCCTTATGTGTATTTCCCAGAGGAAATGTTTCGTGGTGGAAATTTGTCTATAATGTATAATGGAGTCGAGAGAGAGGGGTGGTTAAGGAGCTAATAATATTATGTGACACACACACAAACACACATATTTCTATATTTCTTATAGCTTCTGTATAACGAGTCGAGCATGCCGCTCGCCTGATTGTAAAGAATACGACCGCCCGTAAACAGAAGCAACAACATAAAGAGCTTTTGATTACAAAGTACTGCATTGAAATTAAACTATTTTAACGGATTTTATCGCGGTTTTTTATTTTATTCTTCTCCCGACGTTAATAGTTTAATTTCAATGTCTAACATTCGCGTAAACATAAGGAATCATTATACAAAGTACTGCGTTGGTCACCTTAAGACATTAGAATTTAGATGCTAAGAGCCTACGCAAACCGGGACGGCATGGCATGGCAAGGGATTTAAATTTTTACTAATGGACATTCAAACGTATTAATATAGAAATACAACATGAATTATATGCTATGCTTTAAAATGATGCCGTGGCAGTGGCATCGAAAGGGATTTCATTGCACGGCATTGAAATTCGCGCCGGGCATACTGCGGTAGGCAACATCATGCCAAGGACTCCGGCGCTCGTTGTTACATACCGCGGGTGAGGTGTGCTTTGTCATTTCTCGGCATGCCGTGGCAAAGCGCTGGAATGCCACGGAATCTAAGCAGCTAGTGTGCGCTGACTGACTGCAAAATCCTTTGCCATGCCGTCCCGGTCTGCGTAGGGCGTAGGCCCTAAGTCTCACAATGCCCAGTACACTGGCTACAATGTCATTTAAACCGGAACACAACAGCGCATGATCACTGCTGCTTGGCGGTAGAAATAGACATAGTGGTAGTACCTACCCAGGCTGCTCCTCGCATACATGAGACCTACCACCATTACACCAACGCGTGACACGAGCGATAAAAATAATTAGAATTTTCATTAAAGCACACTGAATTATAATGAACTACCGCTTTATTTGCTTTAAATATACTAAGAGCGCAGATAAGATGCAGAGACGAATACACATTATAACTGTTGTTTCACCGTGTTCGCACCGCAGTGGCGCGCGTGGGTTATGCAGCGGCATATCGGACGCGTTGTCTGCCGTCCCACGTACAGCATTTAGTTCCCATATAAACCTCTCAAGTTCCTGAACGCCTAGTAATGTTTGATTAATCCCATCCTTATCTGGTGTCTGATTGTAATAGGAGCCACGTTTCAATTTAATCTTTGCACGTTTTGGCATTTCATGCATGTAGTTAGTATTGACAAGCAAACCAACAAAAAAACGAGAAGTTTCATCGTTAAGTGCGTGTCCCTCCCGTTATAACTTAATGATATGCATTATGGGTGGTCATTTTCTCGTATGCCAGAATCCACGGAAATTATATGGGAAGGTATTCTTACTTTTTTACCGTAATAAATTTGTAGGCGATATTGTGTTCCAGTTTAAAAATATATAGAATTAGCGTAATTACCGGCCATCATGATAATTAATACACTATATCTAAATAAATTGTCGCCCTGAAGATTACGACCGTCAAATAATAATACTTCGAAATAAAAAAAATCAGAAACAGTCACTGGCCGAGTTGAAACTTGATTGTATTACAACACCATTTCTACCGAAACAGATAACAGACTATTCAATAGAATGAGTGAATTAACATTATTTTACTCACACATTTCTTTGAAACTCAAAATAAGTATACTGGTGCTAGGTCTCATATGTTAGAGTCCTTCTGGGTGGGTACCACCGCAATGTCTATTTCTACCGCCCAGCAGCAGTGTGCATGCACTGTCGTGTTTCGATTTGAAAGAAATTGAAGCCAGTGTAACTACTGGACATAACGAAACTTCACATCTTATTTCTCAGGATGACGAGAGCATTACTTACGTGGAATTTCAAACAGTACTTGTAACTCAAGGTGCTGGATGGTGTTACCACTGTTTAGGGTGGTCGTATCGCTTACCATCAGGCGAACGGCATGCTCGTCTCGTCATTCAATGCAAAAAAAAACCCTTTCGTATAGCAAGCGTTTCTTTAGAAAGCAAATAATTCTTTCAACTGCTCGTAGAAGTGTTTGCTACCATTATTAACCTCGTTAGAATTGTCCTCCTTCTCCCGAACCTATTATGTTAAACAAATAATGTTCTCGTAGATTGTAATGTCTACTGTTTGCGTAGCCTTTTCGATGCCAACGTCTTCTAAAGCTCCCAGAAAAGAGTGTGAAATGAGGTTTGCCCGGATTTATCATCACGACAACACTATATCTCGGTACAGAGTATTTCAAAACGGACTTTATTTTTGTGACATACGGTAGATTATAGAAGTCATTGTCAATTTACTTGTTTCATGATGAAAATGATGAATCGGCATTTTGATTAATTAAAATTCTAAGGTCCTTTTTTCAATACACTCTAATTTGGATACTTAATAAGTGAATCTATTGAACATTTTAATTAAAATCTGATGTGCCATAATGAGTAGTGATATAGACAAATACAGAAAAACGTAATTTCATGCGTGTCATAAATATTGTTTTGGAGAATAGCCTGCTTGTCCTCTCGTTTAGTTTTACAGAAAGTCAAAAGCTCCAAATCGGCCGGCGATGTTCGTCCGTGAGGGTCACATTTTGAACATTCCACCTTTGTTCTCTTTATCCGCCACGGTTCAAAGGCTCGATATACCTTTCCCGGAATGTTTAGCATTCGACGAATGAACGTTTCACTGAATTTGTGAATAGTCGAGGTCGAAGATAAGTAATAACTTGGAGTAATTAAAATGAATGTTTAGCAAATGTTTGACGAATCCCTTTCCTCGAAAGCCAGCGAATGAATTTACACAGTTGGTACTGTTTTACACCTTTTATGTACCTATATGGTTAATTTATACTCACCTCAATTCGAAAGTAACTATCCTTAATCAACTGTGATGCCAAGTTTGTAGATAAGCAGTACCTACATTAACTACACATATTTTGATTCCCCGAAGTATTTTGTTGGAGTTTGAATACACTCGCAGTGCACTCCTGATTCTTTTCGGCCCCATATATTTAAAGCGACACATACATTATCTATTACTAGGTTAAACTCGGGTGAAATGTTTTTCGGGGATAAAATGTAGCTTCCGATTAGTGAAAGAATTTTCAAAATCGGTTTAGAGTTTTCTGAGATTAGCGCGTTTAGCCAAACAACAAAGAAAAATCTCTTCAACTTTATAATATTAGTATACTGTATAGATATGTGTAGGCCAGCGTGGTGGACTAAGGCCTAACCTCTCTCAGCAGTAGAGGAGTCACATGTTTAGCAGTGGGCAGTACATAATACAGGGCTGATTGCATAGATAAGTGTAGATTATCACTATACAGCGCCATATGTTTTTTTTAAATCGAGACGCCTACCTGAGGGTTAAATCGTGACCACATTTCAAAGCCGAAGTGCGCTTATACCAAGTGGAATCTAGAATACATAATATTTAAGTAAATCCGATGTATGCTAGATATCAATGGTCGACTTATCCCGTGCAAGTGGAGCAGAAGACATTGGCATTTGGGAACTTACTAAGATGGTTCAACTCGTATGTCACAAATCGAACACAGCGAGTCGTCTTACATGGCTATTCCTCTGACGATGTATGTGTGTCGTCTGGCGTACCACAGGGCTCTATTCTCGGTCCGCTTCTTTTCATTCTATTCATAAATGATATTAATTTGTGTTTTGTAAACACACACTTCTTATTGTATGCAGACGATCTTAAAATTTTTCGGACTATTAAAAGTACTGATGACTGTGATAAACTTCAACAGGACTTAGACCGTCTGTCGAATTATTGTCAAATAAATAAACTACAATTAAATATTACAAAATGCAAATCTATAACCATCTCAAAAAAGAAATACAATATCCAATATACTTATAACCTCTGCAATTCTCCTTTAGAATCCTTTTCACTTATTAAGGATCTTGGCATTACCTTTGATTCATGTCTTCACTTTGCCGTGCATGTCACCAATATTACTAATAAAGCATTTCAGATGTATGGCTTTGTTATGAGAACTTGTAAGGCTTTCAAAAAACCCACCTCTTATTTAGCTCTCTATAAAACACTTATAAGACCTCAATTGGAGTACGCTACGCAAGTATGGAACCCTATTTACCTTAAGTACATTGATCAACTGGAGTCAGTTCAAAAAAAGTACCTTCGCTCTGTCAATTATAGATGCCATCGCTCCTGGTCTTCGTATCATAATCTTCTGAGTAAATTCTCCTTGTCTAGCTTAATTAATAGACGTGTATTGTTAGATACTATATTTCTTTATAAGATCTGTAGGAACTATATTGACTGCAATCAACTGACTAATCATATTTATCTACGTATTCCTAGCAGCTCTCAACGCATTCGTGATGCGTACACACACCGAACATTTGCTCCAAAGCCATGCAGAACCAAAGCTGGAGAACGAGCTCCCTTGCGCCGTATTATGCAGAGCTATAATGATCACCTCTCCGATATGGACCTATTTATTATGTCTTTGTACAAATTTAAAAAAGCTGTTCTTAATAAGTTATGTGTAGACTACAATAATTCATCTTCCCACTAATATCTTCGAAAGTTTGTGAAATGTTTGGATGTTGTAATTACAATTACCTACCGAATCATTTCTTATCCAATTTTAATGCTGTTTTTCAAAGTTATGATGAGTGATGTAAACTTCTCGTAGTTATTTTCTTATTTTTCCTTGTATAGTAAATTTATAACCGCTCTTATTTACTCTGTACCACTTTCTAAATATTACTCGGTGGATAATGGTGTTGGTTATGTAATTATTATGTTACCTATACCTACTATTGTTATTAGTTTAAGTCTTATTACATAATTGTTTATTATCCCAAATAAAATAAAATAAAATTTCCTACAGGTATGATATGAGAATTCTCAGACTCGGCTCAGGCGATGCCGGATCATCCGTACAAACATTAAATTCTATAATATTTTGTTTTGTTCACAACGAAACATTTATTGTAATAGTTTTTGACACTAGTTTCAGTCATAGCGCGTGATAAAATGGGCAATAACCGCGAAGAGACAAGATGTCGCGATTTTATTAACATGCATTGATACACAATAAAAAATAATACATATTGAAAGATACGCATACGCATACTCACGTCTATAAATCCCCGAAGGGGTAGGCAGAGGCGTAACTAGTCCACCCACTTTTCGCCGTACGTACCTATTCCGTCCCAAGATGTGATACGGGGCGACCCTATCGCCATATCGGTCACAAATTTCACACTCCGAGCTGATACTGAATAGAAAAATCCAATATCACTTTGAAAATATAATACTAAGAGATATTCAAGCTTACATGATAAAATAATCGCGCCCGAGTGAATACTACGGTCTACGTATTTCATAAAAATACAAATCGGTAAGTAGCCTCTAGTGACACGTTAGAATGTCACAAAGACTTAGCGACCTGTAGGTAATAAGATATAAATATACTATTCCCTCAAATTAGACGGAAACCGGTCACGATAATATTCGATCTCAGGTATATTTAGGTGTGATGGACGTCAGCGTGGCAATTAGGCCTCACGCTGCCGTTGACGCCGAGGGCGTCTTTCAGTGCGCGCGGGCTTCTGACCCCCCTCCCCCCCCAACAACAGGAGACGGACCGCAATAGCAGCACGCGCAGGGGCGGTTGCGGACGACAACTTAGACGTGAGCCGGAGGAAGTCCGCAGCCGTCCCTAATGCGCCGAAGATGGCCACCGCGGAGTCTTGGTTGGTATGCCGTGCGGTGTACATGGGTTAGGGACTCGGCCCGGCGGTCGCCTGACGTTTTCCATCTCTCCGGGCGGCTCAACGGCACGGTTTACCCAATATAACCGCTCAGTCGTTCCCCTTGAACACTCGGCGGTAGTAATAATTAACTTCCTCCGCGTAAAAAAAAAGGTATATTTAGGTACTCGCGGTTAGAGCTTTCACAAACAATTTGAGTGATATCGTTTTAGGAAAGACCTTCGTGTAAGCAGTTAAAACCGTAATAATGGTCATTGAAGTTTGGTAGACTATTCACGATTATTGAGGCAAATTTGCAATATCAGAAAGGATTTCAAGTCCTCAAGAATATAGCGATTATAATTGATGTGATTCTGAAACACACAGCGTAGGTTCAGTTATACATTATTTTCTTAACAAAGCAAAACAAAGGTTTTCTGTTATTTAGAGTAGACTTTATTACTTCGCCTGACGTCGAATAAAAATTATGTAGCGATCAAAGTTCTTTTAAAGTTTACCCAGAATTTACACTAGAAAAGCCAAAACACGGGTAGAGCCTTCTTGACTGTCCCTGCTACGTGCATGCATACATGATTACCTTTCAAACGACCCACTCTGGTCTCGCGGTACATTTCGGAGTTACGTTTGTCCATAGTCCGTCTAATGAGGGTGAATATTAAGAGTGACAGAACGTGAGGATATTCAAGTGTATATTGTTTTGTTTATCGCATATTATCATGCTTGATAATGCGCCCGCGTTTGTCTAATCATATAAAAGTGCTTCTGTATATATTTTAGGGATAAAAGGTACTTATTCTATCTGTGTGTCAGGTTTTATTAAAATACATAGAAGAGTTTATGCATGACTGTAGAACCAAAATCCCACCACGTCATAATTACATTTATATGTAATACTTAGTAGGATTATCATCGACAAACGATTTCTGGGAGAGTGTTGATAATAGCCGTCATCGTATTGAAATTATATTTATTTGTATAGAGTATCATTAACTCCAGCGTTTGGGAAATAGTAGGTATCGAAACTCTCATGTGTGTTGTCAGATACTCCCAGAGTCAATACACAGTGGGAGGACGGTAGCAAACAAACACCGCACCCATCGTTACACAAATACAATCAACAGTTCGCATTACCAATATATCACTGATGTTTGAACGAGAAATATACCTAATATTATTATAAATATTGTGTAGGTTTTCCAAGGGAATCAACACAGAACGGTGACATTAACATATAGGTCACATTTGCGAGGCATATATAGTACTTATTATAAGTCCTTGATTATCATTTAGGTTACGTTTTACACTAAAGCCTCCCTTAGCCGGATCAATTATTGCTAGCAATTATTGCATATAAAGATAACACGTCTGAAAATCCGCAATGGCTAAGCAATTCTCACCCGTATTAACGTATATAAGTCTGCGACAGATATTTCTTAGTCGGTAATTGCTAGCAATAATTTCTCCATCTAAATAAGGCTTAAAGAAAGAAATTAAAACCACTTTCAACGTCCAGTAGTTACATCTGCTATAATACTTGTCAAAATAGAACGCCACGTAATATACAAATCCGACGTGATGAGAGGATCGCTCAGCTGGTGGTTTAAGTTTATTGTCAATGTCTACTGTATGTGTGTACACACGCTGCAAGTAACTCGGTCTGTTACGGTTTAGAGGGAATCGATATCTGATACCTTATGTCGAGCTTTTGATGGATAACATTAAATAATGGTGGAAGATCAATCAGGCGGTGTTGGGGGTTTAGTTTTGGATACTTGGTGAGCTTAAAGTAGTATACACCACGCTGCTGATATAAGTTATTACACATAGCATAAAGGCTTGTAATCGTACACTTTTTTAAAAGTAAACAATAGCTGAGACCAGGCATTAAATTTGTTTATGTGACAAATTTGTATGATCCCACTATTGCTCAAATGGAAATATCTGAAGAGGCACGGCACAGCTCCGTGGCATGGTGGCATGACAGTAATTTGATATACCGAGTAATATGTATAAAACCGCTTCAACATCTACAATTACATAAAAGTGGCAATGCCTTTAGCTATGAATTATTATTTTTTTTCTCCTCTTTAATAAGTAATAACATATTTATTTAATTTTACAGTAAAAGTCTACAGCGCAAATAAACCCAGGCGGTATACTTTGTCTATCAATAAAACATTTCATCAGCTTTGTTCAAGAACTTTAACTAATAATTATCAAGGAAAGAAGTCTTTCTAGCATAAAAGTGGAATCAATTAGTTGAAAGGCGTCCCCGGGGAGCGCTGCGTCTTTGTTCCTCGAAGTGAGGAATTAGATAAAAGGCTCTTGGTCATTGTGTCGAGCGCGAAAGCGGGATTTCTACAACTTGTAGTTAATCAGTAATCGCTTTACTGTTAATAACAGTAAGTCGGTCGGTAAGTTTAGAAGCTTGTAGGAGTTTTATCTTAAAGAATAAAATTTTGTGTGAGAAGAATAAATAAAATGTATGAGACGTTATGATATATTACAAACTGTGTCACTTGGACCAGGCCAAGACTACTGTCGTGCATTTATTGAACGTCGTGCTAAGGGGCCCAGGTACTGTGGTTCATTGATGTCTGACACATGACTCTTTCAATCTTTTTACTGGTGGTAGGTCTCTTGTATGCGAGGGGCGGCCTGGGTACCTACCCACCTACCACCTAGGAGTGGTACCTACCACCGCAATGTCTATTTCTACTACCAAACAGTAGTGCGTGCACCGTTGTGTTCCAGCTTGAAAGACATTGTAGCCAGCGTAATTACTGGGCATTTTGAGACTTAACATCAAACGTCTTACGGTGACGAGCGCAGTGGAATGCAACGCAGTAGGAACTATGTATTTCAAAGTTATGGTGTTGCAACTGTTTATGAGCGGTCGTGTCGCGTACCATCAGGCGAACGGCTAGCTCGTCTAGTTATTTAATTGCAAAACAAAAAAATATCTTTCCACACCTGTCAGGAAGTTCTTCAGTGATTGTTAACCGGCAGGTGACTCTGTTGTACCTTATTCTATCTGTATATGTTTTACAAGCTTTTGCTCATTGCTTTGCCCGAGTAAAAGTTTTGCCGGAATAAAAAGTAATATGTCCTACTTAGAGTCTTAAACTATCTTCATCTCAAATTATATACGTCGACAACTCTTAATTTTTATATTTATCACGTTCAGACAGACGCGGTGCGGGACTTTGTTTTAACATATTATTATATAAGGATCCTCTTTTAAACAAATCTTATTCTTCTCATACGGGTATACAGACGTATGGTTATATTAAACTTATATTGATAATGTATCATATAATCTTCAGATACAACCAGACTCCAATCAATTGAAATATTAATATTTGACTCGACTAATGGAAGTTTACCTCGACGTTTGATTTACCAACTTATAATTACGCAAGTTTCAGATATAAAATAATTTTGAAAGCGCCTCATGAACTTCGATTTATTGATATTCGATTGACTGTTAGGGTGTAGGCGGGAGAAAATACAATAGATTGACTTCAGCAGATGATTAATCTCCGTTTCCAATTAATGACTCGCCTCGGTTGACTGCATCGGTGGTGTATTTGTATTAGGATATAGCTGCAGTTCTGAGGTGTCAGGTCCCCGCGTCGAGTAAAGTGATATTAGATTTTCTATTGAGTATCAGTCTAGAGTCTGGAATTTGTGCTCGATATGGCGATAGGCTCGATCACATTAGTCGAGTGACTTATTTTCTTACTCAAGTGTATTTAAACAAAAGCCATTGGAATACTAGGAGCATTTATAAAACAAAAATATCCACAATAATTATAATGAACCTTTGAGTTTCTATATTATACAATTACCAGTATTTCCCAGTGGAATTACTTTTTATATTAAACGAGTAGAGAATAATGAGTTGTAAATACACCCACCGGATTAGTCGGCGCAACAACCGACCTATCGGTTAATGATCACTTATGCCGGTGCACGCCGGGGAAATGTTACGAAGTGGCCGGCTCGCATGCATTCTGATTATCGAGTTGAGTTGGGTCTCATCTATTATAATGTACATTGTTTCTATGGCACTACGGGTCAAGGTTTCAAGGTAAATTGTGACTTATTTAAATATGGAAATCTTACAGTTATACTTGTTAGGAATTACAACAATGGTGTTAAAAAGCTCAACAAGTTCTTACTTATAGAAATAAATTATGGGTAAGTTATTTTAGAACGAACATAACCTTTCGACACAAAATTAAGTTCATAATATAATATGAAAAAATTTACAAAAAATAAAACCGACTCCAAATCCCTTACAAACCAAATTAAAAAATAATTTATCTTTATATAGATACGTATGTTTGGAGTCAGTGCGTAATTTAAATTGATCATTTCTTTAAGAGCCTATGTCAGGAAGTTTAAGGACTTTTAAATTCAATTTTCTCGTAAACTACTAAGATCAGAAGTTCGATTTTTGGATATGTGTAAATTGAACATATAACTCAATGATAAGTCAAAGCTAAAACACAATTGCTACAAATTTTCTCGATCGAAAAAAAATTCAAAGTTACCTCTGATATTTTCTTTAAACACGCTTTATCTCTAAATGGTGGAATATATACATTCGTAACTTGATTTAAATACAATAAATCAATATTTTCGAAGTTTTATCAATACACAATTAAAATGAATTAAATAGTATAATCACAATTAAAAGAAAATTGTATTGGCGCTTACGCCATTTCATTTCGGCATACGCGTGCGCCTCCCGTCACTTTCTCTCATCCGCGACGTCCAAATACGCCATCGCTGTTATGGGAGTGGCCCGTGCCGGCTTCAGTCGTCCGGAATCTTTACTGACGACGGACGTGCGCTCAAAATTTTCGGACGCCTTCAAAGTTCGAATTGGCCGTCTAGTGTAGGGATTGGTCCGCGCTACCGCGCGGCAAATTTGAAGGTGCCCTGGAAATTCTGTTTTATAGTGTATCCAGCTCACGTCCGTGTATCAATATAAAATTATAGGCTCTATTAGGTCTATAAGATAGGCAGCAAGCGTAATTATTACATCCTTTCACCTTTGTAAATTGTTTCTAGTCGGAGACCTGCTTTACTTATATTTCGTGATCGGTACGACTACCGCGCTGAAGTGCCGGATTCGAATCCCTGATTGAAAAACAATAGTCACTGCTTTTTTTTTGTTATTTATACTGCCTCAGTGGTGTAGTTGTATTACGTTATGACTGCAATGCTGAGGTCTCGGGTTCGATCCCCGGGTCGGGCAGAGTGATATTGGATTTTTTTCTTTTCAGCCCGAATTCTGGATTTTGAGCCCGAAATGGCGATAGGCTCGCCCCCTATCACATCATAGGACGGAATACGCACGACTGAAAGTGAGTGCACTAGTTGCGCCTCTGCCTACCTTTTCGGGGATAAAAGATGTGAGAGTCTATGTATGTATTATTTATATTGCGTAATCCATAGCTAGGGACGCCCTGGAATGCCGGCCCAATTTTGCGTAAATGACGCTTGCGTGCCGCTCATACATTTGAAAAATTTGTGTTTTGCATGTAGAGGCTGTTCAAATGTTTACACCATAAAATTATTTTAGTATGAATTTTTGTAGTACTCATTTATTTATACATTATGAATCAATAATCACTAAAATGTTAAGAGCCAATGTTAGAATTGGTATACATGGCCGCCATTTTGAATTTCTTTGTTTTAAGGCCAATCGACCTCAAAATCGATATCTGGGCAGGCCTTTAGGTATAAAAGACGGATCCAATGTTAGACTTGAAAAAAGTGGCCGCCATTTTGAATTTCCTTGTTTTAAGGCTAATCGACCTCAAAATCGATATCTGTGCAGGCCCCTAGGTACAAAAGACGGATCCAATGTTAGAATTAAAAAAAGTGACCGCCATTTTGAATATCTTTGTTTTAAGGCCATTCGACCTCAAAATCTATATCTGGGCAAGCCTGTAGGTACAAAAGACGGATCCAATGTTAGAATTGAAAAAAGTGGCCGCCATTTTGAATTTCTTTGTTTTAAGGCCAGTCGACCTCAAAATCTATATCTGGGCAAGCCTGTAGGTACAAAAGACGGATCCAATGTAAGAATTGAAAAAAGTGGCCGCCATTTTGAATTTCTTTGTTTTAAGGCCATTCGACCTCAAAATCTATATCTGGGCAAGCCTGTAGGTACAAAAGACGGATCCAATGTTAGAATTGAAAAAAGTGGCCGCCATTTTGAATTTCTTTGTTTTAAGGCCAATCGACCTCAAAATCGATATCTAGGCAGGCCTGTAGGTACAAAAGACGGATCCAATGTCAGATCTGAAAAAAGTGGCCGCCATTTTGAATTTCTTTATTTTAAGGTCAATTGACCTCAAAATCGGTATCTGAGCACCACTTTAGTTAGTAAAGGCAGATCCACTGTCAGAACTGAAAAAAGAAGCCGCCATTTTGAATTTCTTGGTTTTAAGGCTAATCGACCGCAAAATCGATATCTGGGTGTAACATTATTTACAAAAGAGTGATCCAATGTCAGAATTGAAAAAAGTAGCCGCCATTTTGAAGTTTTTTGTATTAAGGCCAATCGAACTCAAAATCGATATCTGGACATTGTTTTGTGCACAAAAGGCAGATGTAATGTTAGAATTTAAAATTTTATTCTTATATACAAAACTAAAAGTAGTGATATCTAGTTTAAGTTTTAGAAGAGCGGTGTCTCCTAATACAGGCACTTATGCTTAAAAGGAGGCTCCAGCGACCACATATTGTAAACGCCAAAACTTTGTTATGATAAATAAACTTATTATTATTAAGTTGTATCTTTCCTGCGGGAAATCACGGCACGAAGACCGGTCCTTTTGGAAGGCTTGCGTGGGGATATGGATCCAACACGTAGAGGCCCCTTTAAGATACATTACTCTAGTTGGGATGTGTACGCCTTACGGGTACTCTCTCTGTCTTTACTTAAGGAGGAAATACAGCCAAAGACAGCGCCCGTAAGGCGTAAGGACTATTGCAGAGAAGATGGGAATTATACTGGGTCTATGGATGGGATCTAGATGGAATATTTTTATTATTAATATTATTATTATTAACACGAATTTAGTAGTATCGATTTAAAACTTATTTAGTCTTGGAATTTTTCTTCCATTATGTATTTTATCATCGTTTATGTCACATACCAACTTAGAACGTTGGTTACATACTCAAAGAATACCAAGCATGTATAACAAGAATAATATTGACATAATATTGGCATATTATTAATAATTCTTTGGGGAAGATCTATGTTCAATAGTAGCCTTTAAAGGCTGAAAAATAATAAGAATTAATAACTATAGGTATTTTAGAAATTAAACTAAAAAGACATTTTCACTTTTTGGGATATTTAATATTGGTCGATATTATTTTATTTTACTGGCAACTTTGTTCAGCGCTCCCGACGTAATGTCAAATTGAAATACATTAATGACTCACTAACACTCTAGCTTTGCACCTCGCCTCGTGGCTCGTATTGTGTTCGGCTCACCACTCGCGCGAGAGTGTAAATGAGCCATTATATATTTATATCAGTCCTCGTCGATTCCATGTGATATGTTCAATTCTGGTTATTGTCTAAGCTAGCTCTGTTCACTATTCAATAGGGCAATCCAATGGGCAATGGTTAGGTACTGTGAACATCTTATGTCTTCAGGTAAAAAAAGTTATTCACCGAAAAATGATTTAGAAGCTCTACTCTACAGCGGTTATTTCTTTACTCCCATTCGACAGACAGATTTTTCTTTCTTATTTGGAAATAGTTCTAATATAAGTATAAAATAATGCATAAATTATCTCTGTAACACTAAGCCCAAAGTTCTATGAAGTTTTGCCCGTCTCCTTTTAAAATATGGCCATCATTATTTTTCATTCAGTTCAATAAGGATATCGGAGCTTTGTTATATTGCACAACAAAAAAAAAATGCCTTGGAATTGAAGAAGTAGCTGTGGCAGCAAACAGCAGTCAATTCTTCTGTAGAAAATATCAAAAATATTTTAAAAATTGTAAGTAATTAATATTTCAAATTTTCTATAAGCATAAGTACCCGCGTAGTAAGAATGACCTTGCTATATTTTTCTTACCCCACATTACATACAGTTCAAATTAAAAATTATAAAAATGATCTAGTTAGATAGCGGCAGCCTTCAACATTTCTAACATTTATATCCTATATAGTGACTATTGAACCATAATAATGTAATCAATCTTCATATCAAACTATGTAATTTTATTGTGCATAAATTTCGAACATCCTTTACATACAAAATTCGATTTTTCAATTGTATGGTGGCACTAGAGTGAAGCATCATTTACGTAAAATATACCTGACATTCCAGGGAAGAAGCTTTATCGTGAATGACTTGCCGAAACTACCGTGATGTCGCAACTCGTAGTTGTATTACGTGCCCGGTACGGCTTCCACGCTGAGGTCTCGGGTTCGAATCCCGGGTCGGGCAAATACTATTTTTTCTGTCCAGTATCAACTCGGACTGTTGAATTGGGCCCGGTATGTGGCAATAAGCTCGTCCCCTATTTCACAAGACCTAAAATAGCTAACGAAATGTGAGGAGAAAAGGTGTGATGCTATGTTTGACTACCTCCAAGGCGTAGTTGCACACAAGATACGCCTATTGCGCTGAGGTCCCGGGTTGGAATCCCGAGTCGGGCCGAAAAATTGTTACTGCATTTATTGTCTTATTATTTATTTTGTGTCCACCAAAGTTAGGAAGGTCCACAAGAAATCAAAGCAAAGCAAAATATAATTTAAAACATATTATAGAAGTTTCATACTGCTTTGCTTTTTATATACAGACCTACGTGGTGGTGTAGGTCTCAGACCTACCACCACACCAAATTTTATCTTGTCAACAAAAGTCAACTATAAGTGAATAATACTTTCGATGAGTTTAGATAACTTACAATGTCATTTTACATAATGTTCAAGTAATTAGGTAGTTAATAGTGACATAATAATGGTTCTATAAACGAATTAAAATAAATTATATGTTTTATAAGTTATAAATTGATTAGAAATTATAATAACTATAATATTTACAACGCAGACATGCATTTGCAATGACGATCTTTTCGCGGGCTTGAGTGCAACGACCTGTCGCAACGACGCGATGCGACGAGGGCCGAGGCGCGCGATCTATCGCAACGGGGCCGTGCGGCGCTTCGCATTTGAAATACGCTAAGTCACGCCCATCACGATTCCATATGTTTTTCACATAGGCTCTTAATGTAAGTAATTATTATTTGTTCGTGTATTGTTTAGCTTAGCTGGCAATTTAAATTAGGCACTGATTCCAAATATAGGATATAAATTTAAATTCTTTTTTTTTTGTTTTTAGTGGTTTTGAAGTCGGTTTTATTTTTTGTTAAAAAGTTTTTGTTTATCGTTTTTTAGTTAATAATGGAATGGTGTAAACAATACATCATAGAAATACGATTGCAGTATTCGTGGGTCATCTGCTGTTAGTTATTGAAGAGTTCCGTTATCTATCCCAGAAGATCTTTATCAGATTCTAATTAGGTAAATACAAAAAATCTTTTCTTAAAAATATGTATTTCAACAACGAAAACCCCACCCAAATCGGATCAGCAATATTTTGAGAAAATCGCAGCCTTACAAAGATCGATATACATACAGGTCGAATATAGGACCTCTTTTTTTGAAGTGGGTTAAAAATAGAATATCGAAGCAACAAGGCCGATGTTTTTATATGCGCACTATTTTATGACATGATCAGCTTAATGGTAAGCCAATTGCCTCGAGAACAGCTAGCACTTAGCCTAAGACTTTATGATATTATGAAGAGCGTAATGAATAAAGATCTTTGATAGTGAGAATCACGATACATTTTCATAAAGCTCAAAATTTGAACTGACAAAATAATTCTCCATAACACAAATATAGTGCTTGTACAATACTCTGAGGCGGCTGTAATGGATAGAGCGATGTTGTCTGACGGGTATTTCCTCAAGAAAAATCCTTTTTTGTTTATTTAAGAGAAGACAAACGAGCAAATGCGTGTTAAGCGTAATTGATCACCGCCGTCCTAAACACCCGTATACTGCAATACTTGGTAATAATACCAGTCTTTAAGGTAATCTAAAACGGTTTAAGCTGATTTCAAAAGTATAAGTTACACATAACTATAAATTACATTTGGGCGTAATTTTTTTAAACTATAATTTTTGATTTAACTCGTCAAGCCCCGCGACGGACGCCGGCGTCCATATATATTACTCTAGTAAACAAGTTCAAAAACGTGAAAAATAATAAAGGGCCTAAAAATATGAGCGATGGCTCATTCGATTCGTAATCACCTCTAGAAAAATGTTTTTGAAGGATTTTGGTGCCGGCAAAAATTTCAATTTTTATTAACAAAATAAGATGAAAAAATAATGATATTTTGTTTTTTGTTAATAACTCGAAAAATATTTACATTTAAGCAATTTTGGAAAAAGGTCGTTAAAGAAGAGGAAAATTCCAATGAAAAAGCCCTAACTCCCAGAATTCTATCTCCATTATTTATAATTTTAATTAGACGTTGAAAGTAGGACTCCGCGCGGCAATTACGGCATGCGCGCGCTGCCGCCAAAAGTGAGTTCAGCAATAAAAATAATTTATTTATAACATAAAATGTAAATTTAAATTTTTTTAAAAAATCCATTAACTTCTAAACACTTGAAAGAATCGAGCCCTGAAGAAAAAAAAGTTAAATCACTATTTTTCAAAAAGTTATTCAATTGTTAACTAACCAATTTTTTCCCAATCTCCATTGGCATAAACAATGTGATGAAAGGTATAAATAATTGGCCTATAAATTTTAAACTTCGTGGAGCCCTTTTGATATATGTACTTTATAAGATCCTGCGGTAAATTTTCATTAAAGTTTATTAATTTGTTAATTCATGGCCACGGCACGGACTCCAAGATCCAGGGGCGTGACCACGAAGTAATGCAAAGTCTTCGAAACGTCGGGAGAAAAATAAAATAAAAAACCGCGATAAAATCCGTTATAGTAGTTTAATATTATTTAACGGTGATGTGTGTGCATTAGCTTATATAACTAATCTGACTTTGTATGCAAAAGACTTGGAAAAAATATATATAAAGATTCAATGGACAATTGATGACAACAAATTAATCCCGGAGTTTCTTTCTGCCTTTCTTCTTCGGGTAGTCATCGCTTAGGTAGCAAGTGAAAGGCTGGTAGGTTAGCTAGGCTAGGGCCTGTAGTGTCCTCATCGGTGAGGATTGCGACGCGTGCCTCCCATTAATTTTAATAAAAAATATTCTTGTTTTTTATCTCTTTCCTGCCAGCCCGAGTTTGGCTTCTTTATATTTAGTTTACAATGATTTTGCTCCCTTTAAATATGTCTTTAGGCATATAAGTGACTATTTGTAATAATAATTATTAATTGAATGTATCTTGACATATCATAAGTGCAACTATGTTCGCTTACGTGATGAATAAAGTATTTTATTTTATTATTTTATTTTAATTTCAACATAAGTATGTGGTTTTATTTAACCTTGTATAAGGTTCAATAACATTTTAGCCTGTGATGGTTTCCTAAGTCAACTATTTTTTGTTAAAAAGTTTTGATCTTATAGTTTGTTTTGAATAGTGAAACACTTCAAGCTTCCAATCATCACGTCATTATAGGTATTATGAACTACGGTTTAGAATATCTGTATAGTATGAACCTGTATGAGAATCTGGTCGCGGTAGAGTCCCCAGCAGGCGGCGTACACGCTGACCAGCACCGCGGCAGTGGAGCGCGGAGCGAGCGCGCCGCCCGCCGGAGAGCACTGCAGCGACACGCCCGGCGCGCGCACGGCACCCGCCCACTGGTCTGCACACACAAAATAGCGTAGTGTGTAATCCTCCTAGCTAGTTTCGGCCACAGCGACCACTCTCAACGGAGATCAGCCAGGTACGCAAGAGATATTATAGTGCACAAGACACAAGGGTGTGCGCAATACACAGGTGCACTCGCTATTCCTTCACTTTCATAGTCCGGTGAGACGGCAATTCGACATGACCGCAGAAAGATCTTAGCGTAGTGTAGATTCATCATCCACCACATGGAGTCGAGTGCTGAGTATAGGTCTCCCCTAATAATTCCAGACGGACCTGTTTTGTAGGTAGGAATTTTTAAAGTAGTGGTTATTTTTTTTTGCTGTGTAATTTATTGATGTGGGTCTTTGAAATATGATGTCCACTGCTGACCATAGTCTTCACGTAAAGATTTCCAGACAGACCTGACAGGTCTGTCTGGAAAGTGGCCTGCATCTTGCGAATAATATTACGATTATGCGTGAATTATTGCTAAGGGAACTGTCCATTATAATCAAAAGTCGTATGTCCTGGACTTGGAAATACTGTCTGTCCCCGATTCACATCCCAGGGTTGAATCTCATACCGACAAGTGGTCTTTGTCACACTATATTCCTACCTTGACCATCAAAGGTATTATTCCAAGTGTTTAACTGATCCAGTAGAAATGGAAATTAATGTGTGATGATAATTAAGTACTGTAGTAATCTCAGTAGCTACAAAAAAAACCGTCTACAGACTTACCTATTTTTATAATAATTTACACTATTCATTTATCTTTGCTCATCTTATGGAAATATATTCTATGGAAACAATTCTAATCCTTAAGAGATTAAAGCCCAAAATTGCTGTTCAATAAATGGTAAATTAACTAATTACTGAAGCCACTAATTGAATCTCGCTCTAGTGGTTTAACGGCGTCATGTGTTTAATCGCTCGTCAAACGGTAAATCCGCTCACGTCGCCTCATGTGAAAGCGAGCGTGGAAATCACAGCTTGTCTTCAGCGTAACGCGGCTCCCCGCCGTCACCCCGCCGTCACCCCGCTGTCACCCATCGTCACCCACAAACGCTAACACGACACTTCACGCAATTTTACAACTAACTGAGAGAGTTCGTATTCTATTTTTAACTTTGACACGATCTCTGAATACTAAACGAGTGCTTATTTTTTCGTAGAAGGTACTGAACGCTCCTTACTTAACGCTTAAATGAATATTATGGCAGTATCCAACTAGACAGATTTTTCTTACGAGAGATCAAGCATAATGGGGGGCCTATTGCAGTTTTTGAAATAGCACATTAACCCTTAAATTGTTTCTGTCCTTTTTATGTGACGTGTTGTAAAAACGCACACAAGTGTGATTTGAGGTGACGCTTGCGTCTGTCACGTAGTACGTCGTGTTTAATAGGCTATTCTTTTCGATCTCGCGCATTTGAATCTCTATCTCGATCGATAGATGCGTTGTATCGATCATTTGAAATATTGCAACGGCGGACTAAGTTTGCACTCGTTAAAAATATTGTTATTACGTAAGTATTTCTTTGTATTATATCCTTTTTAAGTTTAATTTAGGTATAATAATGATAAATCAATAGTGTTCAATTGTTTTTATTACCGTAGTATTCGTATTTTTTGTGCGATATCTAAATAAATCTTAATGTCACTTGAAACTGACATCGCCAATTAGGTATCACAGGGAGTGACTTTCATGTTTGTCACTTATAACGGACTTTGCCTAAAAGTCCTACGAAGTGTGGTTGTCATTTTTAACGGACATTGCCAGTTAGTTACTAGTAGAATTTAAGATATATTTACGTTATATCATATGTAATATAGATATATATCACATTTTTACAGTATAAGATTAAGAATTGACGATATTCATTTCAGTAATATGGCGAGGAAAGGTCTAAGCAAATTCTTGCGCTATTATCTCCTTCCTATTCTGAACATTCGGAGATTGATTCTGAAGATGATGAAAAAAAGATAAATATTAACGCGTGAGCACTTCATAAATAACTACACTGGCTCTCATACTTCTTCACTAGTGAGAAGTATTTCGCTTGCTATTTATGACCTAATTCAGGATCACAGTGACTTTGAATAACCAGCAATGTCAGATTTAGGGGATTTACATTAGAGAACCACGTAAACCAAAACGAAACACCGCCTATGACATCAACACCATCTTCATTAGTAGCTAGACCTCAATTTCTACCAGCTTGCGTCGTACCGGAAACACCATCTACAACTTCCATAAGATCTCCACTGACACCAAGTTAGTCTACCACGCTGGCCTAGTGTGGATTGGTAGAATTCACATACCCTCGAAATTCCTATGGAGAATTCTCAGGCATGTAGGTTTCCTCACGATGTTTTCCTTCACCGTCAAAGCGAACGATAATTGATAAACAATATACGCATAACTTCGAAAAGTCAGAGGTGTGTGCCATGGGTTTGAACCTCCGGACATTGTCACGGCAGACCGTTCCATTCCCAACTAGGCTATCGTCCACTTAATTGTATGTAACATTTATATATTCCATAGTTCCTAAAATGTAACTTGATCTCAAAATTAGTTATAAGCCGAATGTTTTTTAATAATTTCATATTACTTTGTATTATTTTATTAACTAGCCAAACTGGCAATGTACTTTTTATGTGACATATATGCTGCGCTCAATTGTGTAGACTAGTTGGCAATGTCACTTATAAGTGACATTAAAAAAACCTGTCAAGATATAATATATTAGTTTAATTTTCATACATATTATCTTTATTTATCCCTAACAACACACATAATTTTAAAAAAGTCTGAAAAAATCATCGGGATAAGGTACTGCCAATTTAAGGGTTAAGGAAATCACATTTTGACCGAGGAGCATAGAGTGTGACTTTTGTATTTGGTCGGCTTGTATTTGAGTGACGAATATCGTTTATCAGCAAGCGGTGATATCGGCCCTGAGTATATTCAGTCTATGTACAAAAGCGGTTTGAAATTGTGAATTTGTTTAGGTGCTTGTGTGGCTGCCTGTACAAGAAGCGTATTTATTCGCTGACCACAGTCCCGCCTAATTAACTGTTTCCGCTCAGCTTAGAGGCATTGTCATTTGTAATAAGAAGCATGTCAGTCGGAAGGCAGTAACGCGTAATGGCGCGGCAACGGGCGAGATAACGTATGGAGATTGCTCGGCCGCGGGGGACCCCCGGAGCTGCCAACTATTCACTACATGCAAATATTTCCATAATCTGAATTTCCATAAATGTACCTTTTAAGTTTTAAGATTTAAGGAAGTCAGAGTAAATCCTGAGACGAAGACCTTCATAATATCAGAATCATGATTGTAGGCTACGTATGTACGGTAAGGAACGTTGAGCAACAGCGTATGGAGCGATTAGCTCCATATTTCGATTTCAACAAATTCAAAGGTCGTTGCAATGGGCTTTGATATAATAATAATAATATAATGGGCACTGATAAACGTTAATAATATATTATTGGACATACAGGACCGCCGTGTAGTACTTTTTAATTTAATAGACAGGAGATGCGGCTCTGAGACTGCTCGCTTGGTCATTAAGCTGCATAAAATTATCTAAGCACAGTGTTAAAAAGTAAAACCGGCTGATTACTGTTTGCTTTAGTGAAGAAAAACGCGAGGTGATTACGTGATTCAGCCGTATTAGTATGCGCGGTGTGATTGTAACGAAATTTCGTTATCCGTGCGCCGCCTACCACACCTAGACATTATTTTTATTAACGGATGGCTAGGCCGAGAATGGAAACGAAATTTAAAAGAAAAACGTAATTCGAATTATATCTCATTATTGATAAATAAATAAATAAATAAATAAATCTCAAATCGAATCAAAATCAAATCAAAGCTGTACCTACAATAGTAATGTAATAATATAGGAATTATAAACACCTGTATTGAGATTATCATTGAAATAAAGCCGAAAGAGTGTCATGGTGGTAGGACACCGTACATGTAAAACCGCCATAGTGGAATTAAACATATTACGTTGGCTATGCCACTTGTCACGAATATTGGTGTTTGGTTATTATTCATCACAGAGAATTATATTTAAATTTTTTATTTCCATCTATTGTCCTAATCCAATATCAGATTAGTAAAATAGATTTTATCAGGCATGTTGCAAGAAGGATAAAACTTAATTTTTCAGGCCAGCCACCTACCGCCCAGTGTTCAAGGGGAACGACTTATGCGGTTATGTTGGGTTCACCGTGCCTTACGACCCGACGTTGAGCCGCCCGGAGAGATCGAAAACGTCGGGCGACCGCCGGGCCGAGTCCCTAACCTATGTACACCGCACGGCATACTAACCAAAACTTCGTGGTGGCCATCTTCGGCGCATTAGTGACGGCTGCGGGCTTCCTCTGACTCACGTCTAAGTTGTCGTCCGCAACCGCCCCTGCGCGTACCGCTATTGCGGTCCGTCTCCTGTTGTTGGGGGGGCTCAGAAGCCCCCGTACACCGAAGGACGCCCTCTGCGTCAAAGGCAGCGTGAGGCCTAACCGCCACGCTGCCGTCCATCACGGGGGTCACAAAAGTTGGCTAGACTAGACTCACATAATAACAACGCCATCCACCAAGATTTCCAACCACTGCACAATAAACACGGAATAGGTAAACCTACAAAAAAAGTATAAAATAAGGTAGCTATAAAAATATTTCTCCATTAATACCATCTCATTACCCGATAACATACGTGGGGGCTTGGGAGGCGCATATAGGGAGCAAAAGCGTCCCAAATGTTATTCTGATGACTTGGGAATTATATTTTAACCTTCGGGACTTCGAGTGGATGTTGATTACCGCTTGTGAAGTGTGAGCCTACTTACTGAGTGTCAGTACCTATGGTATATTTTTAGGGAAGTACAAACAAAATGTTTGTAAGAGTGAGTTTTGTTTTCCAGCGAACATGCCCATCTTTAAAAGCCTAACCATGCTATAAATGCGAAAGTAACTCTGTCTGTTTGGTACCCTTTCATGGCTCACTGAAGTGATATTGAGGAAATTTTGTATGGAGATAGTTTAAGACCTTGGGAAGGTAAAAAGTTTTTACCGCTGTAAAACATAAAGAGGGTTTATCCCAGAAAAAAAGTCATGCAGGCGGTATCGCGAGCAAAATGTATTGTATATATACTAAGTCGCTTACCATAACGAGAGCGACTCACATGTCATGTGAAAAAACAAAATCGTATAAAAACAGCAAAGTGAAATCTCTTTTTCTAAAATTAAAATTTCCAGAAAGGTTCAACGTGCTTTTACTTTGGCCTGAAGACCGCCCACGCATGTACGAGTCTACAGTATTGTGGAAAGAGGCGAGTTTGCTCGTTCACTATTATCCTAAACAAATAGAGTGGATGTTTGTGCACTATTTGTAACAGAAATTAAACTAATATCGTTATTTATTTTATTTACTTATTAATATTAGGACATCCAGTAGTACAATATCTTAGGTCTAAGAATACAAAAATAGTAAGAAACATGAATTGACAATATTTTAAGATGCATGCATTGAAAATAGCAATATATACATACATGTACCCTCACACCTTTTATCCCCGAAGGGGTAGGCAGAGGCGCAACTAATGCACCCACTTTTCACCATTATTCCGTCCCATGATGTGATAGGGGGCGAGCCTATCGCCACATCGGGCAAAAATTCCAGACTCCGAGCTGATACTGATTAGAAAAGACTCAATATCACTTTTCCCGACGCGGGAATCGAACCCGAGACCTCAGCATTGTAATCGTACTATAATACAACTACGCCATCGAGGCAGTAAATAGGAACACCAGTTATAAATCAGCGTAACACTGATAAGTCACCTTCTTAAGTCTGTGCAATAAAGTCCTAGCGACGCGACGGGCACTTATGCAATAGGACTGTGCCAGTTGCAATTTAATTTATTGCATTCCCCGTTACTAGTCATTTGAATGGAATTATATCTGTAATCTGTATGTACCTTAAGTCATCATCGTTCATCATGTTCATGAAAATCAAGTTTTGTTTATGTTGTGATCTTAACATACAATCACTACAGATTGTTGTTTATATCTATTTTTTTCACGTATTGCGCAAAAACATGTTTATACAACATTAGACTTTCGCTCGCGGCGCCGCCCGCATGAATGAGTTTCTCTGGGATAAAAGTCCCGCTTTATATTTTTCCGGAACAAAAAGTAGCCTATGATATTCACTGATAACATACCGTTAATTGGTAAAAGAAATTATAAAATCGGTCCAGTAGTTTTAGAGTTTATTCTTTACAAACACAAATCTCTTCTCTTTAAATTATTTGTGTAGATAGGCTATGTTTACTTTCAAGGAATTTTTAGTCTGTAAAATGATACACAAGTATAGATGTGAACTATAACTATCAGTATTTAAAAATAGAATATTAAATCGATGGACGAAGTAAAACAAAAAGAATAATATGTAATAACCGGTCAAAATTTTAATGTTTTTAAATTGTATGGACCCCGCTCCCGCCCCACACCCTGCACCCCTCGCTCCGCCCCTCACACGTCCATATTGAGTCCCGTTCAAACGAAGCGAAAGCTTTTGAGTCCGTTTTGTTCCCACTTCCCAGCCCGTGAATATTAATAGCTAATTAAATTAAGGCGTTTGTTTAAAGTTTGTAAAGCACTATCATCTCCCAGATATAATTAAGCCAAAGTTTTCAACGTCTGGAATAACGTACTGAAATGAGTTCATTCAAATCGAAGTGTAGGGACAATGTAAGTATGAATGATGTTGTGTCTTTATATCCCGAGATAATTCAAACCGGGACATTCTCGCGAGTCGTTACGGCTAAATCAATAAACCGATTTTGATGTAATTTGTAAGACAGTCTTAGTTTGGTCGTCGTTCAGTGCTCAACTAGTTATTCGCCACGTTTTATTGGCCCCTGTGAAATCCTCGGCATATATAAATACGGCATTACAAATGCTATGTCAAAAGTCCCCATCGATCCCGCTTGTGCGTTGTTTTTTATTCGAGATTAAAGGTGCCTAATTTTACTTTTTTGCGTATATCTCTAAAATGGTGAGAGCTTTCGGAAAATGAATTAGAAAACGTTTGTAGATCGTAAAATTCTCTACAAAAAGGTATTAGTACTTTTTTCTTACAAAGCACCGTTCTCAAGTTATCGCGATTTCAGACCGTAGGAAAGTCGTATTTTCATTTTTGTGCACATATTCCTACACCACCTCTAAGGTAGTGTACTCGGCGCTTTTATAACTTGGTTTCCCCAGTAGGAACACTCCCCAATATATAATACGAACGAGGAAACTTAATAGGACAATATCTACCCATATATAAACAAAATAATGGCTGTTCGCTAGCCTCGCTCAAAACTCTAAAACGGCGGGAGCGATTTAAATAATTCTTTGATTGTTTTCGAAACCTAAAAAATCGGAAAATTCAAAATAAAGAAAGAAAGAAAAACCATTTATTAGTCACAGTCGCGACGCAAACATACAGGTGACATAAAATAACAATTAATAATAACAGTGGCTAGTCGTGGCTGTGACGGGAAGGTGACCACTCAGCATAATGTTGTGCTGTGGTGCAAACCACAACACAACGCTGATTTTCAGTGGTCACCTTAAGCGACGTACGGGCGTCAAACCGCCTAACTGATAATAAAAATAAAATAAATAAAACAAAATAGAAAAACGGACCTGTGACCACGCGTACACAGCTGCGTAAATAATTAGTATTTAGTACTTTAGGTACTCAGTTGCGTCGCGCAAGCCGTCGCAGGCGCACGCTGTTCAGTATTCAGTGCAGCGGCCCAAATCTGTGCAGAGCTCTGTGTCGCGGGCATAATAATATTGGCAGTAATAAGAAATTACAATCCACTTATACCGGGTGGAAGGGAAACGCTCTCGGAAACTAATACAGGTGATAGTATTGGTGATTCCTGACGTGATGGCACTAAAAAAATTGCGATTGCATTGTTACAATTTTAGTAGGATTTTTTCAAATTTCTGTACAGCTTCACGTATGGATAGATAAATCAAACTATTATTCTTAAAAACATAGTAAAAAAGGTCAATATTTCAAAAAAATCGTAATGAAACACGTACATCAGCTGACGGGTTAACGACCGCGGGCCGGTGCCGGCCCAGCGCGGCGGCCGCCCAGTTTTTTGTACGCTTTACATTGCGCGCGCATGAATTACGGAAATACTAAAATCGTAAGTATTATCGCTTAGCTTTGCAAATGAATATAGTTTTTCGTTAATGTTATGGTTCTTCTCTCTTACCGTTCCGGTATAGAGAGCGTTTCCCTTCCACCCGGTATATAACATTAAATTATGCTGCATCGTGAAATTTAAAAATAAACAAATATATATGTGGGAAACTACGCAACGCAGGATATAGATAATGTCATGACATGGAATACTTAGTAAATATTCGCTGCCAGCTGCTTGGAAGTATTAAATTAGCCTATCCATAGGTCATAAAACATGTGTAAGTCCTGTTTAAATTTACTTGTAAAACTTGTCTTAATTTTTTTGTTCGATTAATAAATGTTTCTTGTAATTTAATTTGAACGTTTCTATTGTTTTTGGGGATCTAATATTTGGAGGCAATAAAACATTCCAGCAGTGACTGGCCGCGAACTTGAAGCATCCCTTAAAGGCAGCAGTTGTATGTTGAGGCGTCGAGAGCTGATAAGATGTCGAACGAGCAGAGTAGCTATAAGTGTCATATCTCCAACTTAACTTATTGTACAGGTATGCCGGTTTGCGTGTCTTTACCAGACCAAATAATAAGCTCGCAAAATGTAGTTTACGACGAGCAGCCATTTTTAGTACATTATTTTGATTTGACTGCCTCGGTGGCGTAGTTGTATTACAGTACGACTGCAAAACTGAGGTCTCGGTTTCGATTCCCGGGTCGGGCAAAGTGATATTGAGTTTTTCTATTCAGTATCAGCTCGAAGTCTGGTATTTGTGCCCGATATGGCGATAGGCTCGCCCCCTATCATATCATGGGACGGAATAATGGCAAAAAGTGGGTGCACTAGTTGCGCCTCTGCCTACCCCTTCGGGGATAACAGGCGTGAGTGTATATGTATGTATTTTAATTTAGGTATAGCGTGATGTGGTTTGTTCTGGACACGCTGGATTAAGCGTTCTGTACGAGATAAGAGGCACGGGCTGTAAACAATGTCGCAATAACTTAATTTTCATAGAATCAAGCAATCTACCAATCTCTTTCTCATGGTAACACTAATAAAATCTCTTATCCTATACAAAACTTTCAATCTGTAAAAACAATTTTTAACAACGCCATTGATGTGATCCTCAAACCGCAGCCCCGGGTCCATGACAAGACCCAAGTTACGAGCAGTCTCCACGCGATCTACCCTTTTTCTCATAAACCTACCCGGAACTGTCTCGAACAAAACTGTTCGCCTCGATGTTTCTGGAAATGATAGATTAGTTTCATCAGAAATTCAGAATTCAGGAGATCGGATGTCATTGATAATATTGTAATATCGGTAACAATTGTCTACATTAAATGAAGTTTACCCTAGCCAGTGGATTGTCGCATTACTTCTTTTATAAGCAATGATAGATTATAGTCACTTATTCTATAAGCAATAGAAGATCTAACTTATTATGTACCTGTCTGGAGCGTCCTGGTGTGTACTCTGGGCCAGCGGCGCACGGCGGTGCTCCAGCGCGCGCTCGCCGACGACTCGTTGCGGATTACCAGCCGCCGGGAACGCACTGACACACACACATAACAAATATATTACTTTCGATGAACAACTGGTGGTACTTACTGGTGGTAGGACTTTCATATGTAAGAGTCCTTCTGGGTGGGTACCACCGCAATGTTTATTTCTACCGTCAATCAGCAGTGTGCATGCACTGTTGTGTTTCGCTTTGAACGGCATTGTAGCCAGTGTAACTACAGGATATAATGAGACTTAACATCTTATGTCTCAGGATGACGAGCGCAGTGGAATGCCACACAGTACTTTGTAAATCAAGGTTCTGGATGGTATTTCTACTTTTTATGGGTGGTCCAATCGCTTACCATCAGGCGAACGGCATGCTCGTCTCGTCATTCAATGCTATTAAAAAAAATCCTAACATATATTTCCAGTTTCATAAGGTAACTTATGACGTTCAAAACTTTTATGGTAAGCTTAATGCAGCCATTTTTATCTATGTATACAGAGTTTTACTCAAGGTTAGTTAAAAAAAGCACAATGTCATCATACATACATACATATTACATATACATCCACGCCTTTTATCCCCGAAGGGGTAGGCAGAGGCGTAACTAGTGCACCAACTTTTCGCTGTTATTCCGTCCTATGATGTGATAGGGGGCGAGCCTATCGCCATATCGGGCACATATTCCAGATTTCGAGCTGATACTGAATAGAAAAACTCAATATCACTGCCCAACCTGGGAATCGAACCCGAGACCTCAGTATTGCCGTCGTACTATAATACAACTACGCCACCGAGTCCTGTCAATACAATGTCATCATCCAAGATAACGCACCTTTAGGATAACAACGACACAATTCAAAAAGATAGAAAATTGAGTTATCGTCATAAAATTACTTAAAACGAAGTTCTCAATACAATAATAGTTCAAACACAGCCATATTCAAGCAGGAAAAGGACAAAACTGTTATATCGGTCCCTTTTTATTATATTCTTATAAATAAGGGACTAGTTTATAGTCATTTAAAAATGACAACTCAGTTTTCTATTTTTTGAATTGTGTCGTTTTCGTTCTAAAGGTGCGATAAAAATAGAAAAAGATTTTTAGTTCATATCCCCAAGCTTTCTTGCAATACTTCTAATTGCTTCAGAGTCAAATTACGCAAATACCGAAGATCCAAATTATTCCGCCGTGGATTCCGAGCAAGACAAAATGCGGTGCATCGTGGTTTAGGTCTCTACGTACTGATTCATGTAATTAAACTATCTCAATCGATATCTGCAAATAGATCCCGAAGTCGACTAATCAAAATCCTAATATTATGCGATTTGGGAAAAAGTTTGAATGTATGTTTAAACACTAAATGCAAAAACCACTGAACAGATTTGGATGAAATTGACGCGAAATTAAAATAAGCGTTTAAATAAAGCGTAAAAATAAAAAAAATAAAGTGTTTTAGTTTCAGTTTCAGTCGTGATGCTGTGTCATCGCCTCACATTCCCGTGGCGACTTCGCGTCGCTCTCTTGCGTCTCGGTTGTTATCTCCATCGTGTAGTCCCGGGAACAGTGACAGGTTCATTAACGCGGTAGTTGACAGTAATCCTTCGGGACAGATACGAACAGTGAAACGGAAGATGTCTGTGATTAATAGTGCGAGCTTACAACGTGTTATGTGCCAGTGGAAATCCCTGGTAAGATTACGGACTTAGATTTCTGACTTGATATAAAGGAGTGTTCTCTACAAATATATTCTGGCATAGAATATCAGAATGATAAATTAATTTTTGCGTGTAATTTTTTTTTTGTTATATTAAATTATCGACGCCGGGGCTCCAAGCATCAGACGTTAAGTAAAGAGGAACAAAAATCCTGTCGACCAGAAAAAGATAAACACAACTTTGGACGGTCGGCACAGTTACGCAGGGCGATATTATTTTTTTGCTGTGTAAAAACGCGTTATGCCTACCGCCACTGGAGGGTGGGTGGGAGGGTTATGTTCGCGTCACCAGTCTTAGGGCCTAGTAAAGTTATGCCGGCATGCCTTATTGCTTCTTCACGTTCCGCTTGAAAAAAACGTATATTACACGCATGTAAAACTACTTGATGGTAAGTGAAAATATGGTTAAAAATAAATAACGCTCGATTTAATAGCCGATGATTTAAAACAATCCAAAATGTACATTCTGTTTCTACTACTTCAAAAAATTGTATTTGTAAGACGAATACATTTTTACTGTACATATACGAACAAAACATGGAGCATTATTTAAGGTATGATATGTTGTTTGCGCCCAATGAAACCCGCGGGAACTCCTTATTACAATATTTACTCCCTCAGAATTCCCAGGGATAATGTCTGAATTACAATAAAATCTCTCTCCCTGAGGATGGACCAATTACAGCCGCATTTTTACAAGATGTTTCTTTCTTAAAGCACCTTAATGAAGAAACACGAGATTAGAAGTATTGCTTGAGGTCTGCTGGGTCTCATTTGTGTGGAGGAGGTAGAGTGCTTGTTGACGTGCAGCCTGGCGCAGCCTAGAATAGACTTTTTATTATTTACTGGAAGTGGCAAACGGATATCACGATCATTACGCAGTTATTTGGAGAAGAAAAGTTTAATGCTCTCAATCCAGTTGACATTACGAGACTTAACACCTGATATCTCAGGATGTAGGGCCTGATGCTTTGCAGTATTTTATAATAAAAAGTTCTGAGTAACATTACAAACATTTGGGCAGGTGTGGTGAGCTCATTTATTTTGTCTTGTAATAAATATTGTGTCAAATACAGTTGTTTTAAAACTACACGATATTTAGTTTTATAATAATAAAGAAAGCCTTTTGTAACTTTTCCATTGTGCAAAAGGTTTTGCCGTTGATAAAATAATATAATTTTCTCTCTTTTATTCAAAATTAATTTTGACGTAAATAATATCATTAAGCGGCGTTCGTAGTTTAACACCCATTTGTAAATACATATTTTATTTTCTTTATGAAAAGATTTTTTTCTAGTAGCTTTACTTTCATTTTGCGTTTACGAGGTTTAGAAATGGGAATATTCATTTGACAATATTCCAAAGTGGTGGAGGCAGCATAAATAGGCTCGACCGCGACCGTACCATTGCGTTATAGAAAACCTGCCTGAAGTGGCTCTAGGCTGACACTACTATTAAACCTGGTAAGGTCAGTAAGCTTTCCACGTGTCTGAGATATCTATTTTACTTTCCTAAAATTTGTTTCTTTTAAGAAAAGTTACTCTTACAAGTCTTCTGGAAGTATGATTGTCTACGATTGGTGAAGATCATATACCATCACGTGACCTACCTTTCATTTATACTATAATATGGGAAAACTGGCCCCACTGCCTCTTATGGTAAGTGAAGTATGGTCCAGATAAACTCACGACAGATGATTACTCCTTCCTTCCCAAACGACATAATTATGCCAGCCTGTTGAAAATCAGATACACACAAGACTGATCCCAAAACGTTACACATTTTCATGGGCTGCTACCCTACCACAGCAAACCTGCTCTGTGGCCTGTTTTGTTCTGTGCAGGAGTAATATATTAATAAATGGTCAATTTAGAACGACGACCGTTTATTGCAAGTACAATTGACACACTCTTTATAACATCACAATAATCGATTACCAATAGGAAAAAATTCATAGAGTAAATAAGATGGAGGGGCGAAATACATTTACATACGTCATAGATTGCATAATGCAATTATTGTTGAAGCTATGTGCCTACGGCACAATTCTATAAAAGGAGCTATGTGCCTACGGCACAATTCTATAAAATATATTTACAAGGATGAAGTTCAAGTACTACCAATCCGTATAAATAATATCCCAATTACGTCCAAGTTTAATAAGGTTAAATTATATTATTGCAACTTTTACGCTTAATGCCTAATAAATTATTAAGTGTTACAAACAGTTACTAGTAATAACTGTTTGTAATATCGGAAATTAGATCATTGTACAATCAGCAGTGATTCAAGGCGTTTCCTTTTTTATATCATTGCTTGAGCGTTATTATATCAGTCCATCATCTATTATTATCTATCGTTAATCATATCACCAATCTAAGGGAAGAATATACTCGTACATTGTTATGGTCCTTCGAGCCACATGATATCCGCTTCCTCTGCGTATAGTGCTTCATGTACGTGATTGTTGGACATCATGACCGTAAATTGGTCTTGAATGGCATACTATTTGTGTGTTGACAAAACAATACCTGTTCTGAGTGGCAGGTCCATGAACTGCAGACAGATCGGCTCGTGGTGTTCGGGCAGCAGCGGCTTGGTGGAGTGGCAGCACGGGCACACCCTCGTCAGTGCCGGTGGCTCCTCCACTGGTCATCAGAATATCACATCAAAGTAAGTATAGAAATTGGGAGTCTATTGTAATTCTAAAATAGAATTTTAGTGACTTCGGTCGTGAAATTTACTCTGAATCCTAAAGTCTCATAGACTCTGTTGATCCTTTAAATTGAAAAGATTGAACAAACCTAATTTTGCCATAATTTGTAAATGCCGGTGAAATTGTCTTCAAAATTATGATCAGTTTCCTTACAACATTTACATTATTAACAACTACAGCAGGCAAGATAGCTGCCTTTACGAAACCGAAAACCCACCTAATAGAGAAGCAATCAATGTCTCCCGGACAATATTATATTTTGAGCATAATTCTGTCACGTCGAAGATTTAGGGGTCACATAACAGATAACATCAGATTTACTGTCGCATAAAATGGGGTCTACTATTTTCGTTTCCTTTTCTGCGGTTATAACTTGTAATTAGATCTATCAGTTCTATGGGTCTTTTATTACAATTTTTTATTTTATCGTAGTACAGGAAACAAACAGTAGAATATACACAAACAAATTAATACAAACTAACTTAACACAGAATACCAAAAAGGTTTCCAACATCTAAATAAGCAGTTACAAGTCTCGCTGGCAGAAAAGTAGTATTATTTTGTCAGAAGATTATCAACACAAATGAATTATGGGGGTTAAATACTACACAACCATTAGTTCAATTAGTTGACACTAAAGACAAATAAATACATAATAACTATAGTAGGCATCTGCCTATCACAGCGACAACTTTGAGTGCTGGAAAAATTAAGCATCTAAACTTATTTAAATTCTCATGAAAAATATCGATAATGTTGAAATTCTAGTTGTAGTAATTGCAGACCCGTACAGTAAATCTATTTTTGTTATGCATGTTATTAACTGTCCCTGTGTACCTTGATTGCCCCATTGGTTTAAAAGAAGTGCTTATGGTTACTCAGGCTGTAAACCGGCAGAGTCTTAGGATATTTTCCGAGAGAGGAAAATTTCAAATAAATCGGTACGCAGGCGGGGGGAACGCCGCGCCATTTTAAACCTATTCAATCACATTCGAAAGGGATTCAGCGTGGCTATTCCGAAAATCGAAACAATAATTTATTTTTGTGTGCGTGCAATGGGTATTCATTGAGTGTAACGAGCCAGACATAGAGTACGTGTACACTGAAAGTACAACACATTTTTAAATGAATGTTTTTGACTGCCTCGGTTGCGTAGTTGTATTATGGTACGATTGCAAAGCTGAGGTCTCGGGTTCGATCACCTGGTCGGGCAAAATATTGAGTTTTTCTATTCAGTATTAGCTCGGAGTCTGGAATTTGTGCCCAATATAGCGATAGGTTCGCCGCTATCATATCATATGGGACGGAATAATGGCGAAAAGTGGGTGCACTAGTTGCGCCTTTGCCTATCTCTTCGGGGTTAAAAGGCATGAGTGTACTTATATATGTAATATATATTGTGTATGTATAATTGAAATGCTGTAGACGGGCAGCCCTGTGGCGTATTTACGTATCGCGTGGCTGTGGGTAGTTATTTCAAGGACACGGCCAAGTGAGAGTACTTTAAGTTAGGTTTACTATGGCTAAAGGCTCGCCCCCATCACATCAAGGGACGGAATATGCATGGCGAAAAGTGGGTGCACTATTTGCGCCTTCGCCTACCCCTTCGGGCATAAAAGGCGTGAGTACTGAATGTATATTATGCATGTATCACTACATAGTATAAAACAAAGTCGCTTCCCGCTGTGTGTTCCTATGTCCCTATGTATGCTTAGATCTTTAAAACTACGCAACGAATTTTGATGCGGTTTTTTAATAGATAGAGTGAATTAAGAGGAAGGTTTATAAATATAATTTATCCCGGGGAAATATAAAACGGGACTTTTATCCCGGAAAAACTCATTCACGCGGGCGAAGCCGCAAGGAGAAGTCTAGTATTTTATAAATGTTTGTTGCATTTTGCACACTGTGTAATAATGGGTGTCTCAAAAGAAAGTTCACATTTGTTTTGGTTATTGCGTGAACGCAACTATTTTGAGGGGCGCGGTCTTCGAGAACGAATCTTGGACGCCCGGATTTTCGTTTCTCCAGTGTTGAACCGGTCTCTTGAAACTTTTTGACCCATCTTGCAATGATTCGGGTGAATGGCGCATCATTCAAGTGACGAATATGTCGAATGCAGAATTTTCTACGCGCTACAGTCGCTGAATTACCGTTTTTATAAAACTCGCGTACGCACAACGCACGGTCCGTTCCCGAAAAATGCTCCATAGCGATTAAATTCCCAAGAGCCAGACTACCGATTAACACTCCCCCCGCGCCCTTCAAAACAGTTGCGTTCACCAATAACCAAAACAAATGTGAACTTTCTTTTGAGACAACCAGTATATTTACCTTGTCACTTACTTAGCATGACACTGTTTACCCACTGCTTCATCACTTGATTTACTTTGTATGAATTGTGCAGATTAGATTCAAAGCGCTGAAGTTCTTCTTTATCTGTTGCACCTTTCTACAGATGAGTCTATGATAGTAACTTGAGTATATGCTAGCAATACTCTTTCTAAAACTGAACTTACTCATTTCGTTTTTCGGTATAGCCATCCATCAATAGTGACTGACGGTGAACGCAATCCAGGGCCATTTGTACGCGGCCCGAGCGCCGCTTTGACGGCTGATTCATGTAAATAGGATTCGGCGCGTCTCCGGCGCTATTATATTTTATAATTACGTGCCAGCTGCCGTGGTCCGGTTGTTTAATTCTGTTTCTTGGATTTGAAGAATGCCTTGCGCGGTGTTTTTCTTATTTATTAACGAATTCATTTGTTTGGAATTAGTAGACCATACCTGATACTTATAGTTATTGACCAGTGTAAGCTACTGCGTGTTACACAGAGTACACGCACTCTGCTTATCAGCAAGCAGTATGTTCTCAAGCAGTCAGGTCACTTAAAACAGTTTATCCTTGGACGAGGGTCCGGGGATAAAATTTTATAATTTACCGAGTAATTCTCCTATTACACAGCCATTCATGATGTCACCACTCCCGACTCTCAAATTGGGCCATCATGAGCAGTCGTGATTACTTGAGTTACTCACATAATTATTGTTGATTTCATAGCGCTGTGCAATCTCAGACCTGTGTTGCTAATGTTCAATTACAATTCAAATAGAAATATTACACCGTTGACTCGGTTTCGTTCAAAATGTTCGGGATATAAATAATATGCAAGCGCAGGCACGCGACAAACTCGGTTGAGCTTGGGGGAATACGTTGTTGTAGGAAAATCACGTTAAACTTTGGTTCTCTACCTTGTAAGGATGTAGTCAGTAAAGTCTATAACTTGAAGTGAACCTCTTGCTATCGAGATGGCGCTATTATTTTACAGAAAACATCTGTTGTTGTCGAGATTTCAGTGTCATGAGCGTTCCCGTTTCGGGTGCAGTTCGTTACGTGGTTTGAAAGGAAACATTGTGACGATGTGTGGCGGCAAATTTCGCCCTCAATTGCTCAGCTAGAAACCTGATGGTCTTTCCATACCATATCATGCCAGCCCTGTATTATCTACTGCCCCATGCTGAGCTCGGCCCTCCTCTACAACTAAAATGGTTTAGTCCACCACGCTGGCCTAGTGCGGGTTGGCAGACTTCACATTACGTTCGAGATTCCGAGAAAGGTATGCAGGTTTCCTTCACCGTTAAAGCAAGCGATAATTCACAAAGAATCTTACTAATATTATAAACGCGAAAGTTTGTGAGTATGTATGGATGTCTGGATGTATGGATGTTTGTTACTCTTTCACGCGAAAACTACTGAACGGATTTTGATGAAATTTGGGATACGGGTAGATCATGTCCTGGATTAAAACATAGGCTACATTTTGTCCCGGGAAAATAAAAAACGGGACTTTTATCCCGAAAAAACTTTTTAACGCGGGCGGAGCCGCGGGCAAAGTCAAGTACACACATACTTTTTTAGAAAAGTCAGAGATGTGTGCCCTCGGGTTTGAACCTGTGGACATTCGTCTCAGCCGTCTGTTCCACTCCCAACTAGGCTATCGCCGCTCTTTGATGTACGTTCCGATGGTAATCTGTACAAGTTTGTGACAATATACATCAACCAGTATAATAGTATAATCAAAACCAATTCTTTGGAAGAAACCATGCATGCCTACAAACTACCAACTAAACATCACAACTGCTTGGGGATTCTTGAGACTGCCTCATTTTGCTTTGTATTTTAATTCCGATCTAAAAAATTGGACGGATAAGGGACGGTGTGCAGCGAGGCGTGGGGGAGGGGGTCGATTGAAAAATTTTAGATGGGAAAAGTTGGGAGCTAATATTTAATTTTATTCATGTTGCGTCCACTACAAGATTTCTTTTATATAAATATTTATTAATTTTAAATTAATTTTGTTACCGTATTGGCTATTGAGTAGAAACAAGTGTGTGTGAATTAATTTACACACGTATGATGTGTTAGGCCTCTGCCTACCCCTACGGGGATAAACGGTGTGAGCATGCGTATGTATAAGACGGCGCCGTGACGGTCCAAAGTGACAGAAAATGTGACGATATTCGTGTGAAGATTTTTTTTAACATAGATTTCTCCCGTACGTCGGTAAAGAAGTTTCAGTTCAAAAATAAATTTTGACTATATTCAAGTTTCACGTGTTCGTCTAGAGGCTAAGCCAAATGGTTTAATATGTATACAACCCTCGAGACAAACCTTATTTCTCTGACCTCAAGCTCAAGTACTATAAGGACACGGAGATGGTGATTTGCGTTTGTCTCGTATTTTTTGATTATTGGAATTCCAAATTGTAGCGTATTCTTCTTCTTGGTCGTAACACTCTTGGCAGAGTGGTCGTGGTCGTCATGTAGTGTTTTTCGGAGCAGATGCAATGCGTCTTACGATCTCTCGCCACACTTCTCTGTTAGAGGTTTTCCTGGCGCACTCATGTACGGGACGGTCTACGGCAGATTTGACCTGATCGGTCCAGCGCATGGGTGTCCTTCCCCGCGGTCGAGTGCCTTCAACCTTGCCCTGGACGACAAGTCGTTCTATGGACTGGTCGCCTCGCCTGGAAATGTGTCCGAAGAAAGCAAGTATGCGGGACTGTACTAAGGCGGATAGACGCTGCATGATGCCGAGTTCTTGAAGTATCGAAGCGTTTGTGCGAAACTCGGTCCACGATACCCCAAGCATTTTTCTCCAACACCACATCTCTAGAGCATCTATCTTCTTTTTCTCAATCTCTCGCAGCGTCCATGTTTCTGCAGCGTAAAGGAATATGGGCAAAATTAGAGTTTGTACGAGCCTGATCTTTGTGGCTTTGGTGATGTTTCTATTTCGCCATACTCTCTTCATTTTGTCCATTGCTGTCCTAGTAATTCCCATACGCCTCTTTATTTCCTCCATGCATCCACCATTGTTTGTGACCAAAGCGCCAAGATATATGTAAGACTGTTCTACTTTACAGTTCGCAATCTCAGTAACTTCTGGCGAATTATTCTTAGCTCGGTCCACAATCATCATTTTGGTCTTGCTGCGATTTATGTGTAATCCGAACTGAAGGCTTACTTGCTCCATTTTGTAAAGTAGCTCTTCCATATGGTGCGCACTAGTCGCAAAAAGAGTGGTATCGTCTGCGTAGCGCAAATTCGCAATTTTATAGCCACCAACTGTAACCCCATCCGTCCAATTCTCCAAAGTGATACGCATTATAATTTCGGTGTATATGTTGGACAAGAGTGGTGATATTATACACCCTTGGCGAACGCCAGCACTGGGATGAAAGTTGCTGGACAAGGTGTTATCTGTCCGTACTGACGCAGTTCCTTCCTCGTACAGGCGCCTTAGAAGGTGTACAAGATGTTTCGGCGTGCCCATTTCCAGCAGTGTTCGCCATAGAATTGGCCATTTCACCGAGTCAAATGCTTTGAGAAATCTACAAAGCAGATGTATGTTGGCTTGTTGAATTCTCGAGCCTTCTCGATGATTTGGCGAACAATCAGAATTTGTTCTCGGGTGCCCTTGCCTTTCACAAATCCGGCTTGTTCTGGTGCAATTTCCTTGGATAAATATGCCTTCAGTCTCTCATTCAGAATATGTAACAAAATTTTGCTAGCGTGTGATATTAGAGCAATAAGGCGGTAGTTGCTACATTTCTTCGTGGACCCTTTTTTATGTAGGGGTGTAAAAACTGTGTGAGTCCACTCCGTCGGCCATATTCCTGTACTCCAAACTTTGTTGCAAATGGCATGAAAGATGTGGTCACCGCGTCCCCCTAAAGCCTTTATAGTTTCAATGGGGATTCGATCTCTACCCGTGGCTTTTCTTGTTTTTAGATGATTTATAGCGGCTCTCACTTCAGACAGAAGAATATTTGGTTCCAGTTCTTCATTGCTCGGATCTGTCTTTGGAAAATAACTTGACTGCGGATCCTGAAACAGTGACTGACAGTATCTCTTCCACGTTTCTGAGATTTGATCTAACTCCGTTATCACTTCGTCATTCTCGTTCTCAATGGCCCAGGTTTTAGAGGGTATAGTTCTTGTAATAACACGAATTTTACGATATAGATCTCTGGATTCATGTTTTCCTGCATGTTTTTCGACCTCGTCACATATTTTACGAAGGTATGAATTGTGATCTCGTCTACAGTTAGCCTGTATTTGGGCGGACAGCTTGTTAAGTTCTCTAATGTCTACTCCCTTGGCTTTTTTCTGTCGTCGGTCCTCAACTAAAACAAGAGTACTATCTGTCATCCAGTGTTGCCGTTTATGCGATTCAGTCGGCGGCTTAGACTCTGCGATTGCTTTTTTGATAAGCTGTTTCGTCTGGTTCCATAGCATTTCTGATGTTGCTTCATTATGATTTGCATTTACCCACTACTAGCGTATTAATAACGTTTATATGCTACAAATTTGAATTTCAGTTTCGGAATATAAAGAACTTTTTTAATTTCGGTTTTCAATTAAACAGTAGCACCACTACATTCAAACCAACATAACGATAAGCGCGCGTGGCACTACCCATACAAAAATCAATACGCAAAGAGAAACAAATCAAAAACACACAAAGCGCCGCAATGACTTCGAATTTATGTGACGCAAACTAAGCCTACAGATAAAAAGAAAACTCCGTAAAAGGTTGGCTCGGGACCAGCCTAGTTAGAAAACCAATGGCGAGCCGCTTCAATGGTACAAAGCGTTCGCTAATTTTCCTCTTCCTTGCTTCCAACTAGTGAATTCCTACGATGGATCGCTCGGGTCTTCGTAATCACTTGCTCATAAACAGTAGCCTATGTACTGTGTGTACCTATACATAACCAAGCACTTTTTGATTCGCATAATTTAATTTATCAATACATGTATTGTCACAGTTTATATTTGAAATAATCTTTACTGCAAAATACTGTTATTATAATAGGCACAACAATTTTACTGAAAACAATAAGCAAATAATCAACTCTGCGTCAGATTAACATTTAAATTTAGGCAACTATCATGTACAAAAGCATTCTAATAAAATAAAACATTGACGTTTCATTGCAGCCATTTTGTTATTGAGGCAATAAATTAAGAACGTTTGCGAAATTCCTGTTACATATATATGTGTCTACCATACCACCATACCAGCCCTGTATTATATACTGCCCACTGCTGAGCACGGGCCTCCTCTACAACTAAAAGGGTTAAAGCCTTAATCCATCCATTCCACCACGCTGACCTAGTGCGGGTTGACAGAATTCACATACCTTCGAAATTCAGAGAACTTCTCAGGTATGCTGGTTTACTCACGATGTTTGTTGATTGATATCTGTGTCTACTGGCTATCATTTCGGGTTAGCTTCTTATTGTTACAGATGACATACCAATCTGGACGGGTGGCGTGTAGTCTTCCGGCGGCGGCGGCTCAGGCTTCTTCACCGGCGGGACGTACACCATCTCGAATGGACATTGACATCTGCTTTCTGGAACAAGAACAACAATTTCACATATTATACCAATAATATAAAACGATAGATCAGTATTTTTCTTTTTTGTATGTTTGTTAGGAAAAAAATCAACATCTACTGGATTGATTTTAAACATTTTCACCAATATAAAGCTACATTATTAGCGAGTAGCATAGGCTACTTTTTATCAGTGGAAAATATAATGCTGGACGTTTATGTCGGCAAAACTCATTCGCATGGGCGAAGCCACGAGCAAAAGTCTAGCTTTTTACATTTTGAAAGGAACTTACGAGGTGTATGCGATTGGAATTTTTTGGATAATATTATTAAGTTATGCAAATACGGAAACGAGCAGTGGTACGGGTAACGGGAATGAACCGTCCCAATCATAAGATACACAATGTATTTACAACTTAGCTTTACAACTTTCAATTATGAAATGGAAATATGATTTACAGTTGGTTCGATCCGTGAAATCTAAAATGTATTTCTGGCGCATAAAGTCAGTAGTTTATTGTGTTCTAATAGAACTCGCCTGAAATACAATCTATTGAATCTTCCAGTTATAAGAAAAACACAGTTACTTTATGGCGAGAAACTGAAAGCATGCCAAATTGGGTCGCATCGTAATGAATGGGCCGGGATGGCTGGTGAATATCAATGGGCTGTTTCATACTCCAGCTACATTAGGCCTTATACGCCATAGTTAGTCTTTAGGCACCAGCTTTGTCTAGTGTTATATTAGTGGTGTTATTACTGTACATAGCATGACGTCTACCATCAAGCAAGGCTGTAGATCAGGGATGAATGAACTGATACTTCTCATTGCCTCTCAAATTGCTGTATTCAGATAGATTACTATCGGCCAATATCTGAAAATATCTATGGCAAAATCAATTGACATATCTCCATGGGTCACCTACCATTAAGAGCCAGGTTCGATCTCCGGTACAGTCCCACTGTTGGGCACAGTAACAGTGGGACAGTAAGGATGATTTACATACATCTAAATGGTTGCCAACGCAATCAAAACTGCTTGTCTCCGTCCTTCCTTACGTTAGATAGTGTAAAACAGCCACCCGCCGCCTCTGTATGCGATAAAGTCAAAAACTACCGAACAAATTTCGATGAAATTTATTGTTAAGATATTTTGAGACCCTGAGAAGGCTTTAGGCTACTCTTTATCCAGGGAAAATATATAGCGGGACTTCTATCTTGGAAAAATTCTTTCACGCGGGCGAAATCGTGAGCAAAAGCTAGTATAGTACAAGCCAAAGTCAATTACCGACAGTCTACAGTGCTACACGAACCAGGTATAACCCAACAACATCCACAAATAAAGTACCCGCAGTAACTACAGTCAGATATCATGAATAATGTGGTAGATTTGTGGTGCAGTGGTGTTGAATCATGTAGCAACCGACCCATCGTCCGCGCGTGAATATTAATGCACCCTGTTCACAGCCGTTTCTATATTTCCTTCTAACGTGATTTGCGCCGGTGTCGTGTATGGCAATAAAGACGAGAAGTTACAAGCAACGCCAGTAATAGAGATTTTTTGTTAGTTTGGATGTTACAATTTTTGAAGCCACTATTCCGATTCTGAAAATTATTACATTACTGGTATTACTGATTAGGATAGGTAGTATCGTTGAGTGCAATGGCAATAATTTTTCCCCTTAAACTGACTTGATTCATGCAAAGACTTCTCTTTGCTCCTCAACAAACTTAGTATGTAATTAATCAGTCATATAGGTTATTGATGATATCGTAGTCATCGCAGAATCACTACGGGAAGTTCAAGAAATGTTGCACAACCTAAATGAAGCCTCTCAACGTATTGGTCTTCGGATGAACCTGGACAAAACAAAGGTTATGTTTAATAACCCCGTCGTTCCGGGACCAGTAATCATCGATGGCATTACTACTCGAAGTTGTCAAATAATATTATGTTTTTTTTTTTTTTAGGCACAGAAACAATGTACGAAGATTCTTAATCATCTAATATACAATATACATAATAACATTGTTTAAATTTGTACACCGATAATACCCATGTTTAGCTTGGGCAACGCAAGCAACTTTGAAAAGGAAGCCGATAGGAGAATTCAATTGGGCTGGGCAGCGTTTAGGAAGTTGTACCACATATTTTCGTTGGATACACCACAGGGCTTGAAGACAAAAGTGTTAACCAGTGTATTAGTTAAAGTTAACATTAATTTAACCAGTGCGTCCTTCCCGTAATGAGGTTCGGAGCCGAGACGTGGATACTGACTGTAGGGCTACTACATTCCACCGGTGCAGTGCTTAAATTTTCGATATAGGTACTACAATTATATTCCGTGCATATTGACTGACAACAAAACCAAATTCTTAAATCATTTCAAAACTTATAGAAAAACGGCAATAGTTTGAAAGCAAATGTGTAAAACATTATCAAACGCAAACAAGGAACTGTCTTGAGAGCAGTTAAGAAACGGTTTCGTTCCCGTGCGTTGCGTGCCGGTACGTGACGTCACGGGCTCCTGATCGTCATCTCTACGGGGAGACTCATTGTGTAATTACGGACATGGCAGCCCGGGGCATACATTTATTAATGTAGTTAATATGATAACAGCATATCAAGTATACTTACAGATAAGGCTCAAGGGATGAATGGAATGGAAACTTAAATTGACAAATAAATAAAGTACTTAATTAATTGGCTTATTTGTCTAATGGTAGAGAAGTTGAGTTGTGATATGTTCATTTTATTTTATTTTATTTTATTTTATTTTATTTTATTTTATTTTATTCATTGTAATTCGGTTTGTGAAATATTTTCATTTTTATTTAGAATTTATACTTTTTTTAAAACCTGAAGCTGTTTCATTAGTATTACTTGTACTTGTATTTGTTTTTTGTTTTAATTGCGATAAGTTTTATCTTGCACATATTCTTTTTTATTCTTTTTTTTATCACAAATAGTGCATGTTGTGACTGCCTTGAAAAGGTGTTACTCTTATATCTTATAATATTGTTTTTCTTTTATTTAGTGTAAGCAACATTGTAACAACTACTGGCGGTCCTAAATAATAAATAAATAAATTATAGGAATCTGAATCTAGAAGAAAATTTGTAACAAAAGAACATGAAAGTTCTATTTTTAACGGAGCCCCATTATGTGTTGGTTTGCGGCTGCTGCTGCCTGTAGGACTATGCTAGTGCCAAAGTCTAAATATTGTTATATTTTTTTTATAGTTTTAGGCGATACATTGAAAAACCTAGGGTACTGTTGCCTTTTCAACTATCTTCTCTTCTAGATAGAAATGTGAAGATAAGGAACAATGGTGCACAATCACTATTCAAGATCGCCTGAAGGAATTTGAACACTACGACAAAAATGACCCCGACGGAATTAGATTTTTTACATTTTTTTATGTTAATCCTGATTCCTACGTTATTTTAAAAAATACAACCCAGGAGTGGTAAAAAGTTGAATAACTAAGAAAAAAATATTATTATGATTTTAAGCAAATTGCCTTACAATATAGTGCAACGTGTGGCGTCTCAAATGCGTAATAAATGCTTAATTAACACTTTGTCCAATTATATTATTTAATCCAGTCAAGTTATATAAAAAACGTGCTGAGCTTGCATTAATTCCTAACAAGCTGAATTTTTGCACAGACCTTAAATACAAGTTCTGTACAAAAATCCAGTTTGTTTGGAATTAATGTAAACTCGAATGTTTATCTTGAGCGGACTAATTGTTGTCATCGCGATTCGTAATACCATTATGTCGCCACGCTTTCTATCTTGAAGCAAATTCTCTTTATCTCCTTTGTGTTCGGTTTGACTCGTCTCCTTTATCAAAATATGATTTATGAGAGCGCCACAATCCGTTTTGATAATTTGATTATTTCCACTTATAAAGGACGACATTAAATCTGCGTGAGTCGTCTTAGTCGCAAAACTGAACGCCTCCACTTTTTTATTTTGCTTATATTTAACAGCAAAGTGATAAAATTTTGATTTGGGCATATTAAAATAAAACGACATGTTGCCGATGAAAACGCTAGATTTTAATTAAATTTAATTAGACATTACAATATTGGAATACTTAATTATCTCTAACACAGTGTGTGCAAAGTCAGCTTTTCAATGTATAAAGGATGCTTCGGGACGTTGCATAACTAACTACTAATCCTACTAATATTATAAAGGCGAAATTTTGTTAAAATGTATGGATGTTTGGATGTATGGATGTTTGTTACTCTTTCACGTAAAAACTACTGAACAGATTTCGATGAAATTACGGGTAGATCATGTCCTGGATTAACACATAGGCTACCGATTACTAGATTTTTATTCCAGGAAATCATAAAGTGGAACTTTTATCCCGAAAAAAAAACTTTTTAACGCGGGCGGAGCCGCGGGCAAAAGCTAGTACTATATTTACAATTTCATAAATAATATTTTCCTTAGCTTTGGCAAACTACCGTTCATCTTTCCCCATTTCCAGTACGAGCCTGCATATGTGGAAGGAAGCAAGGCAAGGCACTTATTTCTGGTTCTTCAGTGACATCCGCGAACGCTTCGATTGTAGAAGTATACCAGATGTAGCAAATAAGTCATTCTGCATTCCCGCTTCGTGTACCTACATTATAGAGGACAATGAACGAGAAAATGGAACAAACTAATTTGACAAAATATACAAATAAATGGCTGATCCTCGCGTAAATATACACGACGCTTGGGAATATACGACAATGCTTTGTACATTTATAGTCATTTAGAATGTTTGTATAAACAGCGGGATTAACCCAGTTCAGCGGCGGTCAATACGAATCGGAAAGCCCGATTATATTTAATATACCCCGGCAAAAAGGAAGTATAGGTATTGTCTTCACAGTTTATGTTCATTGTTTCTTTGTTGATACTTAACATCGATACTTCCAAAGTTCCATTGGATACTATAATTGCAAAGTCCATTATAATTGAGAAACGCACTGAACGCAATTTGGTGTAGGTTTGGACCGGCGCAGCCGACCGCCACAACCGGTTTATCTTGCATCAACGGCTTACTCGATACTTCTATTTTTTTTGAAAATTATGGTGCATAGCAACGTTCGCACGTCATTTTAAATACATCTCAAAAATTTTATATAGGTACTCACACCATCAAGAATATCGGTTTATTAAAGTAGACGCTCCCAAAGCACTATCGATAAAAATTGTAGGTAATCCCAGCCGTTTTTATATATCGATGTGTGTGAAGATATATAGGTGTAATATGGCCGTGCGGCCGTGCGGCCGCGCTGGCCCCCTGCGCCGGCCCGCCGCCCGGCACGTGCCGGTATATCATTGTTAGGCGATAGAGTGGCACATCACTCTTTATAAATCTCGATAAATCCGCATATTACACACGAATAGATGGACTGGTTAAAATATTTGAGGGGTGGGCTTGTTATATCCGGTTTGGTAGCGACTAGACACGGCTAAAACCCGTCATAGCAACTCATCGGCATGAGCCCGGGTGCATGTTAATAAAGTAAGACAAAACGGTACACTTCCGGCAATCGTCGAGAGTTGCAGTAACTTTCGTTTGTTTACATTATACTTAGGCTGTATTTATCTAATTATTAGGTGACTACTTTACAATATAAAAAGGATACAAAAAACTACCAGTAGAATCCCATCTAGACGTTGGTAATTCACAGTCCTACATAGAATTTAAGTTATTCCATCTATGTATCTTAACTGTTCTATCTTGCGTATGTAAAGCCAAGACATAAAACAAGCAAGTGACATTAGTATAAAAAGTATCACGTCCAAGCGACTCGGGTATCTAGACGTGTAAACTGCGGTAAAATGTAAAACACTTTCAGGCGAAATCAGATACGAGGATCTCGGTAGCGGGATGATGCATATTTTTACTGGTCGATATAAATCCTTCCCTGAAAAGTGGAATCTACAATCGTTTGGTAACAGCGATTTATCACCGGGTTTTTACGTATTAGGTATAGCTCCCAAAGTGATAAAATGTTTGAAATAAATTTTCATTTTCCAATTCGTATAGTTGTCACTTAGTCGACGACCTTGACGGGTTGGAAAGGTTTTTATAAATGAAAATTCTTTAAATTTTTAGCAGGTAACCTAATTAACATGTTATTTAGCTTAAATTTGTTTATACTACGTAATACATATTATATTATACCGATGCGCAAAAGCATTAATTTAAATGTGCCATTAAATCCGTAAATTATGTTGTTTTTGGATCGTACGTTATAAATTATCATAGATTAAAGTCCCGAGGCTTCCAGACTCAACTTATTTTCAGAGACTTTTGTGTGTTGTTATTATATTATAGGTACACAACCACTCCTGGTGGTAGGATATATGTTGTATCCGCCCGGACCGAGCACGGTACATAAGGTGCTAAAACCTGCCATAATTGCCCTGGTGTGCGGCGTTCCGTGATCAGTCTCTGTATATTCGGGTTAAACAGGATAGCATAGCAGTGTCGACTGTCGAAGGTGTTGACAATTTGAAGCGGCGACGGCAAAGGAATACATCGTGAGGAAACTTGCTCACCTGAGAAGTTCTCTGAATTTCATAGGAATGTAAAGTATGCCAACCTGCACTAGACCAGCGGTTGGACTAAGGCCTAAAACCCTCTCATTTGCAGAGGAGGTCCGTGATCAGCTGCAGTGGGCAGCATATAGAGTCCCTAATAGAACTCCTAGATATAAGATAACTGCTCTATCGCCTCCACTGCGAAGATATGTGCTTGGTTGCAACTCTCCAGTTTTTAGACTTTGCAAGTTTTTGAATTGCTACAGTGAATCTGTCGACATTCATGCAGATTCATTATACAGTTTTTGAAAAGCGTTACGCTCTCGTAAGCTGATAATTTTATGACGTCACTGTTATCATTTTTTCCGTTTTTTTTCCGGTTTGTGACAGTTGTGTATTTGAATTACTTTCGTAATGTCAAAATATTTACCAACCTAATATAACTTATATTATGTAACTTTAGTGAGTATGTATTATGTCTACTTCTTAACAATCATGTACTTAGAATTAGTTTATTTGATATAAATAAGATATAATAATATAAATAATAAATAATATAGCTGGTATGGTATGTTCGAGGGATAATCATCGCTTGTCAGTCGACACTCTATCTTGTAGTATGTACAAGATAGAGTGTCGACTACATATTATTGTAATATTTTTTTTTCTATACGTCAGTTATGATTATAGTCAGATACAACCACTATACAGGTTTTTCAAATATTAAGTTTTATATTTAAATAAAATAATTGTGTAACATTATTTTATTTTTTTCTTTTCGGGGAAGGTGTAGTATGTATAAATCAATAGGTGTATTGTATCCACTATTATAAATATCAATGTTATATTCTAATAAAGGGCAGTTACTATCCAGCAGTCAGAGCGTATCATTTCTCATCATAACACCCAACCTTACAATCTGGACCCCTCTCCGTTTATCATCAGCTGCAGTGAGGTCACTGTCCCGGGCCCGTATAAAAAAACCTAATAATGCCATATCTTATATATTTCGAATCTCAGAAATTGAATAAAGTCTGGCGGCTTTAAAATCTCCATCATAACTTTTTCGACGCTTTATCCATGTGAAAGATCTTTCTTGGACTATAAGTCCCAGGATGTTCTTTGCCGGGCCCAGCAATTACCTATAATTTCCTCTAAGCTCGGTAACATTACCGTGAAGTACAAAATAAAATATGTCTGTTGTATATATAGACTTTTATTAATTTATCCCGCAGGCAAAATCCGTCTTTTAGATACTTATCCTAAGCCTGGGGAGGGGAAGAATAGTTTTATCAGACTCACCGGCCTTACGGCCCAGGTGCCACCTAAATGATCTTTGGAACGGGTCCCTTAAATTATGTCGGCATACTGACTAAACCCACGGTGGCCTGCTTCTGCGCATGTGCGACGGTTCCAGGGAGTCGTGAATGCATCCGGATTCTCCGGACCCGCTTAATACCGCTTCGTGGCTCGCCTCTTTGGGCTTAGAGGTCCCATTCTTTAATGGCAGCACTATAATTCCGTTCTGCCGTCGACTTGGGACTGCGAATTCTTATTATTTTAGTCTTACGACAGGTAGGGAATACCTTGGCGGAAATTGAATAGAGACTAGCGAAGTTTGGAAATACCGGCCAAATCATTTTCCACGGAATTACGTTTAAAATAAGCAGCTTATTTTTATTTAATAAAGCCAACGAATTTCCAATAATAGTTATTGTAAAGGACAAATCATTTTATTTATATTCGTGTTAGAGCAAAAATATTTTTTGTGAGGGTATTAATGACATGATCTATAATGTTTGCTATAAAAGCATAGAACGTTTGACAGTTCGAGTCAGTTGATCATTGACTTTCGTGCCGGTCGTTCGCTTGGTGATATTTTTTTTTGTGAAAGTATTTCTGTATAGTCAGTGGTACATATTTTTATTTAAATCAAAACCGTTGCAGTTTCTAATATTCGTTTATATTCGATTAAATAAATCCAAATTCGCTGTTGACATAGCGAAGTAACTGGAGCGCGCCTGATCACGTTTCGTGTTCATTCTGCGAGCGTTGTTAGTCCACTATGCATACACATTCATAATAATATGTTAATCAAATACTCCAACTAGTTATCGAAATCAGTGTGCTCTTCATACTTTGTGGTTTATGATTTATTGTGGATTTGGACATGACTCTAATTTGTATCGAAGTGCTTGGATGAAGTTAAGCCTAGCTAACTCTCGGATAGGACTTCCATTGCTTGATTGATTACTTCTATTAAAATTAACATTAAATATAATCTTCACTCGGGTAGAATCGTCGCCAAAAGCTAGTTACATAGGTAATCATCTTCCAAATAAACAAACTTCTCCAATTCTTGAATTATACCTAATACATTACTGAATGAAGGCCTAACCGCAAGAGATTAGTTTCAGTCCGAAGTGATTTGTTTGTATGTAGTGTCCCCCCCGCGTACCACATGGGGCTCACCCCGCTCCTTTCCTCAGGATCCCAGGATTGTTTACATTAATTTCATTTATACTCCCAACATGCTCCGAATAGAAAGTTCATCTTCTATACCAACTTAGAGTGGAGTTTACTTAGGTCGACTTAGGGCAATTTCCACTAACAAACAATAGCACACATACACACACACTTACGCCTGTTATCCCCGAAGGGGTAGGCAGAGGCGCAATTAGTGCACCCACTTTTCGCCGTTATTCCGTCCCATGATGTGATAGGGGGCGAAGCCTATCGCCATATCGGGCACAAATTCCAGAGTCCGGGCTGATACTGAATAGAATAACTCAATATCACTTTGCCTGACCCGGGGATCGAACCCGAGACCTCAGCTGTGCAGTCGTACTGTAATACAACTACGCCACCGAGGCAGTCAACAAACAATAGCTTTTTTATGTAATACCAATGCCACTGAGAAGCGAGTAGCAAGTTAGCTGATAAGCCGCCTTACGTTTCCTTAAACAGTAAAAACACCAACCAAAACTTTTCCCAAATTCCAGCGTGTTACCGAAATTCTTTCGTCATCCTGTGAAGATTCACTTCACATTTTTTAAATGATCTGAATATGTCCAATAATAATAACTACAACAACACATTCCCTGCACGCTCACGTCGTTGTTGCATGTTTCCTCTTTAGTTGAGACCACAGTCTTAAAGCTTATACTACATAGTTCAGCACGCGACTATAAGGATCTAACCAGATACAATCATTGAACAAATAGCCATACCTTTTTATCAGTCTAGTGGTCTAGTAGGATATCCAGTACTGTATTCAGACATCGAATTTACACAAATCGATAAGCAGATACGATGAAAGGAAATATGTACAAAGAACGCTAAGAAGCGCCGATACATTGAACACGGCGCTGGTGTGATGCACCGGCGCTGCGTATGAAAACTTGCATCAGAGGGGAATTTCTAAAGAAACATAGTACATACACACTATACGAAACCTAGCTTTTGCCCGTGAATGTGCCCGCGTGAAGGAGGTTCGCTGAGATGAAAGTGCCGCTTTTATTTTCTCGGTATAAAAAGGTCCATGTTCTTCCCAAAGTCTCAAACTATCTCCATACCAAAGTTACATCGAAATCCGTTCGGTGGTTTTTGAGTTTATCGCGGTCATATAGCCAGATGCAGCTTTGTTTTATAATGTGTAAAGATATATCTCCCCACTTCTACAGAGTGAATTACGATACCATACCAGCCCTGTTTTATATACTGTCTACTGCTGAGCATAAACCCCCTCTACCATTGAGAGGGATAAGTATTACTTATTCCTGAACTACCTTATCCTCGCAGCATCATCTCTCGGGATCAGCTTAACTGAATCACTTACAACCATTAGATAACGCAGCAAATGGAACTAATATAACTGGAAATATTTTGTAGGATTTTTCGTTTATGATTTGCGCCATGCCCATTCATCTAATGAGAGTATCGTGTTCGGAGGACATTAGCTATGAAGGCTTCTTTTGTATGAATGTGAATACCTTGAAATATAAGTATCCACTTATCTTTCTTCTTTTAATATTGCTGTTATTTATGAACAGTAGAAATATCAAAGTAATAGTAAAGTACGTAGGTATATACAGGGCCATTTTTACATTATGCTACTAAATTAAACCACATATTCATCTATACCTCTGCTAACATTGTGCCAAAAATGATCAATGAACAACGAATACTTTCGCCAAAAATCTCGGTTGTAGTATTCCAATTTTTTGACCATTTTGTAGTTTAGTGCGAATGAAATGAATGAAATCCTCCTAGCCAGTTTCGGCCACGGCGGCCAATCTCAACGGAGATCAGCCAGGTACGCAGGAGATATTATAGTGCACAAGTGTGTGCGCAATACACAGGTGCACTCGCTATTCGTTCACTCTCATAGTCCGGTGAGACGGCAATCCGACATGACCGGGGAGAGATCAGGCGCAGGACCAACGGCTTTACGTGCTTCCCGAGGCACGGGGGTATCATCACACCGCCAACTTCCTGACTCCGAGCTGCGACTGAGTAAATTTTAAGATGGAAAAACCCAGTCACAATTTTTTGGCTCGACCCGGGATTCGAACCCAGGACCTCAGCGCGCAAATCGTACTCGTAATGCGTACGCAATACCCCTACGCCACCGAGGCAGTCAAAGTTAGTGCGAATATAGTGTGTTTGTAAGTATATTTCTGACTGAAAGTGTAATGTTGCTGCTGCGACGAATTCTCCTAGAGCAGTCATAGTGGCATTAGTGCGTGTAAAGTTTAAGTTACTTTTTATTGATATTTATTTTATTTGAAACTTACACATTTTTATTTTACATCTATGGTTAAAATAATTTAATGGAAAACGTTATTTTCAAGGAGATAAGTATGTGGTTTCATTTATTAACGCAATGTTAAAATGACCCTGTATAACTTATGTAACCAATTAGCTTACCGCTGTTTAGTACGTAAATCTTATTTTGAATAGTTTTTCTATCACCAAGACTACTTCGGACACTAAATAATAATAAAATAATATCAGCTCTGTATTACATTATACTGCCGATTGTTCAACACAGGCCTCTACTACTACTCTTCATACACTAAATTACAGTATATTACTAAGGTAACTGTGAATGATTGAATACAAAACTCCTTATGGCGCGGCGTCCGTGTGACTGAATACTTCAGAATGCGAGCGTAAATTCCAATACGTCCAGTAAATATTAATGACGCAGAGAACTGATAATAAATTGAAACCGTAACGAAAGTCCATAATGCTGGGAGCAGGTATGACCAAAGCAACTGTGGTGTTTGTACGAATTCCAGTCAGACACAGACCTGCTACTTAGTTTTACAGCCAATATTCGCTGTTATTAACGCTATTATGTCATATCTAGATCCCTTTACAGTAATTACACTGACTACATTAAACTTTAGAACATAATACCTACTAAAAGTCTGTACAGACAGCGTGTTTTATACGCGCCGACACCGCGCTACAAACGCAACGAAACTATTGTTTGTTTGTTTTCATTAAAATCTGTTTAGCGATTAAGTTTAATCTACAGAAACATTTCTAGCATTAATATTATGTTAAAGAAGTAACATTACAAGAGAGCGCACTCGCGTGGCATGCGAGAGTAGGTACTTCAACTTTCAAGGGAAGACAAACAAAACAACTTCCTCCATTGAATCGACATTACACTTGGCTCGGTGGGTAGCAAACTATTTATATCAGTTTTGTCACTTTGCTAGTATGATCCATGGTTCTTCTACAAGTTTTATTATAGAAAGAGCTTTTTTCACGACCGGAGACGGTAAGAACTGCAAGTATTTTTTTTGTATAACTTTTTACATATTTACAAGCTGTCGTTTTTATTTTTCTATCAACAAGTAACGAAATAGTAAAACTGACATGACTGCCTCGGTATGCACAGCGAAAAATTGGTACACTGATTTCGCCTGTGCCTGTCTGTTCGGGGATTTTAGTGTGTGTGTGTGTGTGTGTGTGTGTGTGTGTGCGTGTGCGTGTGCGTGTGTGTGTGTGTGTGTGTGTGTGTGTGTGTGTGTGCGTGTGTGTGTGTGCCGTACCGTGTATACTGTAAAAAAAGCTGCTTCCCGCTGAGCTCGATCACATTAAAAACACATTGATGTATGTGACCCTTTTGTACAGGTCTCAGTCTGGCTTTAAAACGTGGCAGACCGTAAACCCTCTTAAAAGGGACCCTCTTTGTATCATATTTATCATTCAAATTGAATTTCTTTCAAACCTTTGATATAATATTCATGCTAATAACTGTTAAAATTGGTTTTAGCCAGCTCTAACTACACAACCATAACACTGCCTGGATTGGAACTCGGGGCTTTTCAGAGCCGATAGACGCTGCCATCAGGTCAAAGAGACGAGCAAGTCGTCAGTACGAGCCGACATGCGAATGGAAGAGACTAAAACAACTCATGTTTTAGTCCCTTCCATTCGCATATTCACTAATGCTAAAAACACCATGCGGGAATACTCGATCGATGGAATAAATGAATGCATTATGAATACGCGAATACTTTAATGTACAATTTGCGTTGAACTTGCCTCGTGACCTATATTATTGACCGCTTTGTATCGTGAATGCTTATTGAATGAAATATTTGGTACAGTACAGCACGGGCTAGACGTAGAAGAACAGCAATGGCTCTCCATTGCTGTCAATTTCCCTTGATTTGTAACATAATAATTTATTCATGAGAATCACTCACTTTGGTTTCGTAGTACAAGTTGAATGAAAGAAAATTTACCACACTCAATGAAATAGCAGCAGATAAAAGTAAATACATTCCGGGACACATACGAGTGTTGGAGCTAATAACGATTAGTGTCTGCGTGAAGTGTGAGTTACCTTTCTGCTCGTCCCTGCGGCGGTCCTCCTGCGAGAATATGTCGGCGGGCGTGAGGGACGTCGCTCCCGACGTCTCCCCGGGGCAACCCTCTCTCTGCAATGAAAACACATGTTTACAAGTCGACGTTGATTATGGTAGACAATTTAACCAAGGCTTTCTGTAACTTAATATTTTTTTTCTCGGTGCAAACTAATTCTGCCTAAATCCAATATGCGTGAATATTCATGTCTCCCTCAAAACCCATTAACGACGCCACTTATCACTTCCACCGCGCAGTGTACACGCGGCGGCGCAAGTTAATCACTGTTCATAACAGGTGTATTTCATCACGCGCCGCGCCCCGATGAAACTTCGCTAAAAGCTTGCGAGTCGCGCTTCGTGTCATATCATAACTCTTCATTAGTTCATTGGTGGATTTGCCATCACGACCATCTAAAAACCTAATATTTGTGTAGTCAAATGTAGGATGAATTTGGCAGACATTTTTTATTGTAAAAGTCGATAAGCTAGGTAGCTGGGTTATCTGATAGTGGTCTCCACGGTGCGTAGACACTCGCAGTGAAGGATAGTCCGAGTATGGCTATTCATGTTAATCACAAATATACTTTAAGTTTCTTTAAAAAAAATCTACTTGAATTACATACGTTGTATACTTTTTCGAAAAACAAAGCTTGGGCTGATATGTTAATGTATATTTCTGTTCTAGTCACCCCTGCTAAACTGCGTATATGCACATTAATCAGTGAGCACAGTTGCGGCGGCGACGGCTCATCAGCTGATACCCACCCGACATTGTTCAAAAGGGACGCATCCCCGGGTCTGGAGCGCTGGAATTTACCCTTGCGGTCGATTCCCGGTCCGATTAGTGTAAGGTTGTTTACTATTTCTATAACATTTACTATCTACCAAACATGTTTTTACAAATGTTAGATTACAATTTAAAAGTCAAAATCCGTTCAGAAATTTCTTTAATCTACGGATAACATATGAATAAACTACCATTTCTTACGTTTATTACACATAACATCGTTGGTAATTGATTTTACAACGCAATTTGATTTCCTATAAAAATGTAGTTTTTCATTCATGACTAAAAGCGCACAGCTCAATAACAGCGCTCGCTATCAAAAAGTATAAATAATACGTAATGGGAAATGTGCTGTGAAAAATTGAAGGTAAGTGAAATGCCTGCTTCACGTAACGGTTCGTACGGTTAGTGAAATTCTGAGCCAAAAAATATCTTTCTTTCCGGATACCTTTTCTCAAAGTTCGACAGTGCACTTACATTTTTTCTAGTTATGGGAGTGTTGATGGTTGGCGATGATCACCTATCAACAGATGACAGTTAACTTGTTTCTTTAATAAAAAAAATTGTAACAGACTGGTGCCTGTTACGATGATTTCATTCAAAACATTTTTTTCAGGTGATATGTTAATTTGTTTTACAATTATTTTCTTTAAACTCCAGCTTAGACACATAATACAAAAACGACAACTCTACATCACTTAGGTGTAAGAAAATAAAAAAAAACTTGTAGACTCAAACAAAAAGTCCTAAACTTCAAATCGAATTTAGCATTAATTGTTTGAAGCACTCCCGTGAGGCGCAGTGGACTCAATTCTATCGAATAGAGTACTAGAAACAAAATAAAAAAGCCTCACGTTAGTCACACACCGTCGTGCAGTGCCGTGCGCTATCACGTACAAAAACGTCGCATATACTTTTAATGAAGCCGTCATACACGCTTGCGTTGCTCAAAGCTTTGAAAGCCATTCAGTCGAAAGTTACCTGTCCCTTCATAGATTAGCTAATCATCCATGGCTCCTGTGATATTACAAGTGAATAGGTATATCGCACCTTTAGGATGAAAAAGACTTAACTCAAAAAGCAACTTTTTGGGAAATGGCAAAACAAATTTATTTAGATACCTTTGATAGCTGAATGTTTTATTTTTAATTTGGTGTATACATAATCACTGACGTAAATAATCACGAAATAATAGACGAAACATAGGACGTGTATCATAATTTTTTAACTTGTTTTGCTATTTCCCAATAAGTTTTACTGGTGGTAGGACTCTCATATGTAAGAGTCCGTCTGGGTGGGTACCACCGCAATGTTTATTTCTACCGCCAAGCAGCAGTGTGCATGCACTGTTGTGTTTCGGTTTGAAGGGCATTGTAGCCAGTGTAACTACAGGACATAATGAGACATAACATCTTACGTCTCAGGATGACGAGCGCAGTGGAATGCCATATAGTACTTTGTAACTCAAGGTGCTGGATGGTGTTTCTACTGTTTATGGGTGGTCGTATCGCTTACCATCAGGTGAACGGCATGCTCGTCTCGTCATTCGATGCAATAAAAAAATAAAAAAATAAGTTACTTTTTTGAGTTACGTCGTTTCGCCCTAAAGGTGCGATATGCGGTGGTCATTTCTCGTGCGATTTCTGCTATTAGCACTCGTGTGTATAAGCCTTAAAACATGACAATATATCGTTCTCGTATCGAGGTGTCACTAGAACGTCACATAGTTGAGGCGGTAACATTTCCGCCAGGACCCTGCACGGTTGCGTGGGCAAAGCTTTGAACACCAATATTTATCGGTTTTCGAGTGTAGTTGATTGGTTCGTGGGTACATATTGGAACATAGAGGACTCGGTGGCTAACCTCAATTCACTTCCACTAACGGGTGCAATGAAGACGACAGATTTTCGTCAGCGTCCGATTTATATCTGACTTAAACCGGTTGCAATCGGTACCTGATCTGAAGACAATGCGGTGATGTCTATTTTGGCGCTAGTTACATCCGCTCGTATAACCTTTAAATATAAATCTGATCAATTGACCAACTTGAATATTTGAATGGGTTCTTCTGTTAGGTTTGTATTACATTCTTGAATGCTCCGTATTTAACGTGAGTCGATTTTTACGTACCGATATTATTAGAGGTCGTACCTGTCACCTAGACCTCTCGGCGTTATTAGATGAAATATAATCAAATCTCCGCTTTAAATTGAGTCTCTCTCTGAATGTATGTGAATTATTAACACGTCAACGTGGAAATTCACCTTGAATACATTGAAATATAACTTGAATTGGAATTGACTTTCATTGCCAATAGCTATTGAAGATTTACTCAATAATGTGTTATTGAAATGCTTATAATTTTTAGGAATCCATATGTTTCTACAATATTTGGGTGATTTTATTTCTGGACTGACTGCCTCTGTGGCGTAGTTGTATTGTGGTACGACTGCAATGCTTAGGTCTCGGGTTTTGTTTCCCGGGTCGGGCAAAGTGATAGAGGTTTTCTATTCCGTATCAGCCCGGAGTCTGGAATTTGTGCCCGATATGGCGATAGGCTCGCCCCTATCACATCATGGGATGGAATAATGGTGAAATATGGGTCCACTAGTTGCGCCTCTGCCTACCCGGGTCTTCGAGGATAAAAGGCGTGAGTGTATATTTTTTTTTCTATTGCCATTAATATCACGTGGTTTCCCTAGCAGTTGTTGGTGGCCGTAGTCGTTCCCACACCCATATTAAAGTGTGGAGACATTGCTAATTATAAGTTATTGAAAGAATCATTTTCGAAAACAAACAAATAGAGCAATAATAATTATTATTCACCTGCATAAAAATCGTTAAAATATTCCTCCACACGTAAATCCATAGTGAAATGTCAAATCAGGGATAGCACACGTGACGCTCGTGACGTCACGGCGACATGTCCCCCGCCCCGCACCCCTCCGCACGGCACCCGCGCAAATTGGGGAAAATTGACAGGAAATGTTCCAATGTAGCGTGAGGTACGGCGCACACATTGCCACTATAGCACAATTCCATATCTAGATCGATTGTGAGATCAGTGTTTTTGTACAAATGAATGGTAGGATGAGAAATGAGCATATTTGTTTGCAGATATCATACAAGTATTTCAACCTCGTTCTGCAATTAATACAACTGACTAGGTACAATAGCTATATTTTGCACGTGGCTTTGTTTTAACATGTTAAAATTTCCCTGCACTTGTCACTTTGATCGCGTCTCTCATGCAATAATATTTATTATGAAAGTATCCCAAAAAATGTTGTTTGATTACATCGCGTTCAAAACCTCACGTATTTTTTATTTCAGTGACGGAATAACACGCGTGTGGAGATGAGAGCAAAACGGATATAAATATATCCACCGCATCGCATCAGAACTCGATGCTATCCATACCAGTGTGCGCTACAGTTTAACTCCGTTGACTTGTGGAGCAATCTTACAAGCCCATTTGGCTCGGCTCACGGTGATTCCCGCCATCGTTTGAACAAATAACATTTCTTTCACATGTCTCCCGGATTTTGTGTCGTTTTATTTCGAGATTGCTGAAGAACCCTTTTTCAATACAATACCATATGGAGCGCCAGGTTTGCCGCCTCCTGTTGATTGACATTGTACATTATGGATTGACTGTCTCAGTGGCTTAGTTGTATTGCGTACGCGTTACGAGTACGATTTGCGCGCTGAGATCCTGGGTTTGAATCCCGGGTCGAGAAAAAACATTGTGCCTATGTTTTCCATCCTAAAAATTACTCAGGAAGTCAGTCAGAAGGGAGTCAGAAAGTTGGCAGTGTGATGCCCCCGTGCCTCGGAAAGCACGTAAAGCCGTTGGTCTTGCACCTGATCTCTCTCCGGTCATGTCAGATTAACATCTCACCGAACCATGAGAGTAAGGGAATAGCGCGTGCACCTGTGTATTGCGAAGACACTTGTGCATCATAATATCTCCTGCGTACCTACGTGGTTGATCTCAGTTGATATTGGCCGCCGAGCTGTGGCCGAAATTGGCTAGGAGGATTTCATTTCCTAATGTTCATGTTACGGACTACTGCATTTTCATCAATTTTAGGTCTAACATAAGTTCTTTGCTATAAAAACAGGTGGTGCGACTCTGTCTGTGTCAGAATTCTTAATATAAAAAGTAGCCCAAGTATTAATTCAGGGCTTACTCTGTGTTTCAAATTTCTTCAAAATCTTTTTGCAGTGAAACTAACATCCAAAAGATTTCTAAACATAAATTACCTTCTCCAGCCTTCATGTTTATTATATTAATAAAATGGCAGGTTATCATTATATAAGAAAAACTTTAATTATTTACTGCTTTAGGTACACGAAAATAAATACTACAAACCCAGCAGACTCAAGTTAAACATGAACACATAATAGAGTACGCACTCTTACTAGTGCGCGCAGCACGAGCAGGTAATCTCATCTCCGTAAGCCAAGAGCAGTGGCTTCCCGCCGAATTCAAACTAAACAAGTGGCGGGATTTTAACTGAATCGCGCACGCTCTACTTCGTTGGATGTTGTTCGTAATTCTTAATTAAAAAGCGCTTACACACAAGCTTTATACACGCAGCACAATAAATGACCTTGTGAGTGCTCGTATTTTTTGCGTAGTAATGAAATGAAATAAATTTATTCGAACCCATAAAATGTTATACATTATTTAGATTCAGTCAATATTAACTCGACCACCAGTTCGGAAAACAGTTCTCACTAGAGAAGAACGGGCAAGAAACTCTAGTGTTGCTCTTTTCAAAATCAGTTCAAGGTATAAAATACAATAAAAAAAATAATTAATAAAATAACATGATATAGATATATTTGTTATTTTTGTTTAGAGCAGTTCATTTATATACTCGCAAAAAAGGTAATAAATTTTAAAATCCCATACGAGTGCATAACCCTCTCAGGAATCATGTAATACTCTCAGAAAGTAACTACTCTCAGAAAGTCGCGTTTATTACCCAAAATTATAAAATTTATGTCCGTTCATATTAAATTTAAAATATTTAGTTTAAAACAATCAAAAATAAAAATAAAATGTCTCAGAGGCTTAAATTAATTTATCAAAACGTGCGCGGTCTTAGGACTAAAACCGAAAAGTTTAGGCATAATATCACGTCTTCTGATTATGATTTGTTACTAATCACTGAAACGTGGTTGACTGATGGCTTTTATAAAGGGGAATTGTGCGATGATAGGTACGACATATTTCGGTCTGATCGAACTACTAACTCCTCAAATAAGAAATTAGGAGGAGGGGTTATGATATGTGCGAAACGTCCGCTTCAAGGTTATGAAAGATTAGAGTGGCATATTGATAGTATTGAATGTGTTTGGATAACTATACCTGCTAGATCACTTGGTTCTCGAAATAATCGTAATTTAAATATAGGTATTATTTATATTCCACCGGATCAAATGCAGCATTCTAGACTGTTAACTTTTATTACATTGTTAGGCAGAATAACCGCTACAAATAAAAATGATTATTTTCTAATCGCAGGTGACTTTAACCTACCTAATATCAAATGGACAACATCTGGGCCCATTTACCTTAAGAGCGGCTCAACAGAACTACAAAATGCTGCCAGAGATCTCGTGGACACGTGTTTTCTTCTCGAGCTTACTCAATTTAATTTAATTCACAACTCTAAAGATAATATACTCGATCTAGTTTTCAGCAACTTTCATATTGATGTAAAACATAGTGGCAATGCTCTAGTTGACGAAGATATTTATCATCCCACTTTACAAATAGATGCTTCGGACTTAATGATTCCTAATTTCCGTAACACAATTAAAATGAAAAAAAAATTTCATCAGGCTAATTATGAAAAAATAAATTATTTATTATCACAAGTAAGTTGGGAATCTGTTTTAATAAGTGATAGTATTGACAATGTTGTTGACAACTTTTACAACGTTTTGAATAATTTAATTAATTTGTATGTGCCCATTAAATGTGTTTCTAGTCATGTATTTCCTGTTTGGTATTCTAGGCCTCTAATGCATATTACCAGAGAAAAAATGCGTGCTCACGAAAAATGGATAAAATATAAAAACCCTCGTGATTATGATGAATTTTCATTGTTACGCAAAAGACAAAAAATTGTTCAATATAAATGTTATAATGATTACATAAACAAAATAGAAGAATTACTCAAAACTAGCCCGAAATGCTTGTGGTCTTATTTAAAGTCAGTCAGAAACAGTGATTCGGGATACCCTAGCACATTAAGATACGGAAATGATGAATATAAAACTGATCTAGAAGCTTGTAATGGATTTAATATTTTCTTTGAAAGTGTTTTTCAAAAACCTGCCACATCTTACCCGAAACTGGGGATGATACCAAGTTCTTCTGAAATCATTAATAAAGTAGCTATATCAAAACTTGAAGTAATGAAAATTCTAAAAAAAATTAACATTCATAAAGGTCCCGGGAGTGATGGTATACCATCAGTATTTTTACAAAGATGTGCTGAACAGCTTGCAGTACCCTTAACATCGATATTCAATCAGTCTGTTAACAAATATAACTCTTTTCCTACCTTATGGAAGGAAGCACTTATAGTACCGGTGCATAAGAAGGGTTCTAAAAGTGACATACAAAACTATAGGCCAATATCTATTTTAAATTCTTTTGCTAAAGTTTTTGAGAAAATTATACACAACATCATTAGTCCCCTTATATATAAACAGATTCCGAATCAACAACACGGATTTATGAAAAAACGATCAACAGTCTCTAATTTAGCGATATTTACAAATTATGTTTTAAAATCAATGGATAAGAGGCAACAGGTAGATGTGATCTACACGGACTTTGAAAAAGCATTTGATCGTGTAGATCACATTATCCTAATGCAAAAAATTTTGGCTCTTGGTATCCGGGGTGATCTGTACAGGTGGCTGTTTTCGTATATAACGAACCGAAAGCAAGCAGTAAAAATAGGCAATGTAAAGAGCCAGTATATGTATATACCCTCTGGCGTACCCCAAGGTTCTATATTGGGTCCATTGCTCTATAATGGTTATCTATATGATATTGATTGCTGCTTCAATCATTCCCGTTATCTTATGTTTGCAGACGATACTAAAATATATCTTTCTATTAGACAAAAAGAAGATTGTTATAAATTACAAGATGATCTAAATAGACTAGCAGCCTATTATGAAAAAAATAGAATAACCGTAAATACAAATAAATGTGCACTTATAAGTTTCACAAGAAAGAATAATTTTATCAAATATGACTATAATATAAATAACAAAAGTATACAAAGAGAGGAGTCAATTAGAGATCTGGGAGTCAGATTAGACTATAAAATGACAATGATAGAACATATAGATATAATAACAAATAAAGCTTACAAACAACTAGGATTCATTAAAAGGGTGTGTAGGTCTTTCAAAAATATTGACTGCATAAAATCGTTATACTTTGCATATGTACGTAGCATACTCGAGTATTCATCTAGCATTTGGTGCCCCCAGTATGTAGTGCATATAAATAGAATTGAACGTATTCAAAAGCATTTCATAACATTTCTAAATTATAAGGATCACAGAATATTTGAGTCCTATCATGAAGCTTGCATACACTACAAAATTGATACTCTGGAACTGCGACGTCGTCAATGCGACGTGATGTTTCTTCATGCTATTTTAAACCAATTGATTGACTGCGATGAATTGCTATCGGCTATTTCATTATGGGTACCTAAATACCGTGTGCGACACACTAAATTATTAGATGTACCGCAAGTAAATAGTAATTATGCACAGAACTCAATAATTTGTAGGATATCGCGAGTTTTTAATAAATATTATGCAAATCTAGACTTATTTCATTTAAACAAAATTAAAATTAAGAAGGAAATCATTAATATTCATCGAAACACTTAAACACACAACACATACACACACCCACACACACACACACGCACACACACACACGCATTTAATTGTCTAGCCAATAATTAATTACTTTTTAATAATGCATGTAACATGGCAACTAAGTTTATACATAAAAATACGGTGTAATCCTGTAATTGGCTGAATATGTAGCTATTATTTAGTTAAAATAATATGTATATGTAAAATGCTGTTGGATTACCAAATAAATAAATAAAAATAATAAATAAATAAAAAAATAATTTGGTCTGAAATTCATCAAGATGTCGTTATTAATCTAAGTTCAATATATACCCCTAATACTTAGATGTACTAAGCGAAAAGGGCAGACCAGTCCACACAAGCAGGAAGGAATAATGAATCGGGGGAAGACTTTAAAATTGTTAAGCATATGTACCGTAACTTTATTCTTACGCATGCTTCGGTTGTATTTACGTATGTTCTTAAACTATAACGAAATTACATCATAGAATTTGAATTATCATGGTACATAGCGTGATGCGTCAATACATCGCAAAATCGCGCAGTGTGCAGCGGCTCTAAAACACTTTGTTTTTATTGCTTAATATCCAGAGCCATTTTATAAGATTAGTGGATACTGCCCATTACAGAGTCCGCTGGTGTCGTATAAAAATTAAAATTCCAAAAAATCCAAATACGCAAAAGAATAATTTAAAATTCCCAGAGATTTATGCCCCGCATAAATAATGCCGCATATTAAGAATGCTTTTTATATTGTAGTTAAAATATATACTTTATACGTACACCTATATACAGTGTTAATAGAGATTAACACATAACAATAATATACAGAAACAGTAATCCTCGGTTCACCCATCACCAAAAATAAAGAACAATTTTGATGTATTAAGTTACGCAAAACTTCAGTAAAAATATGAACTAAAAGTATGATAAGGGGTAGGTAAAAATGCAGAAAGTTCATGCAACATCTCTCGTAGAGCGATTTAGAGGCATTCAATTTGAACTACATGATACCATTCATCGACCAATACCATCAAATCCAAAATAATCCCAATTCAGGCAGGTTATTAAAATGCCTTGTTGCATTTCCAACTCTCGCCAACATTCCACCGACTCTCCTGCAAAATCAATACTCGGGTAAATAAAACAATATTTTATTCGGGTCGACATCGCGCAGTGAACATAAAACACTCCCATTGTTTTCCGATGTACGGTGCGTGTAAACGTTAAAAGGCGTCCTGCCATCCGACCGTCCTGTCATTATGCTATATTTCTGTCGAGGCAATAAAATATCGCTCCATCGTTACCCGGTTTACGGAGCGTGTGAACGTTGCAGGACGTCCTGCTATCCTGCCACCCGCCGGATATGTGTTAATACCTGCACGGGCGGAATAAAAAATAACCTTTTAGAATGGAAGTGTCACGATGCGTTACAGGGTGTATCTTTCTTGACTTGCTTCATACATGGATAAATACTATTAATATTATAAACTAGCTTTTGCCCGCGGCTCCGCCCGCATTAAAAAGTTTTTCCGGGATAAAAGTCCCGGTTTATATTTTCCCGGGATAAAAAGTAGCCTATGTGTTAATCCAGGACATGATCTACCCGTGTGCCAAATTTCATCGAAATCCGTTTAGTAGTTTTTGCGTGAAAGAGGAACAAACATCCTTACATCCATACATCCATACATCCAAACATCCATACATTCTTACAAACTTTCGCCTTCATAATATTAGTAGGATATTAAAGTTTGTTAAAATGTTTAGATTTTGAATGTTTCGCTTAAGTAAAACCACTGAACAAATTCCGATGAGACACAAATACACAACATGTCCTAGACATGCTACTTTCTATCCCGACAATAGAAACAGACACATAGACCGTGGGCCAGTTCAAAATTTCGTCAGTCATTTTCTCCCGAACGATAATTGGTGAGATGCATCAGAGGCGTGTATCATAAAGCCTCGTGAACGTCAGCTTCGGCTCCGTGGGTGCCATGAGCGGTGGTAGCCTCCCAAAGATGTAGAAAAAAAAATATTATTCAGTCATTTCCTCCCAACTAAGAATCATTTTAAATTGTAGCTAACCCGATACCTTGAAGAAAAAAAAAATCAGCTGACTGTAACTTGGGGCATTATGCGTCAGCTGGTCAATCAAACACGTAAAAAAAATATATAATTTCAGTGATTTCCTCTCAAATATAAATTTACCTGATGATAGCTTATACGCAACTATGAATAAATATATATGTCAGCTGGCTGTATGCCGGGGCAAAAACCGTCAGCTGATGCCTTGAAAGTTATAACGCAGGTGTTAGGCGAGAGCTTCTATTACATAATTACATGCATCAGCTGACAATGTTTCCCTCGAATTAATGATAGTAGATTCTCTTTATTAATTACAGCATTGTATTATCAATCTATACATGTAAAATGCGTTGTCCTGAGTGACTGACTGACGGTTAAACGCACAGCCTAAACCTCTGACCGTAGAGACCTGAAACTTGCAAGATGTGTTCTTTGTATGCCATAGGCATCTAATGAGATTGAATTTTCCGAAAGTCTACCCCTAAGAGGGTGAAAAAGGGGGGCAAAGTTTGTATGGGCCAACGTGATTCCTTGGTCCAACCTACTTCAAATATTGCTTAAACTTATTTTTAACAGAACTGATAGAAGACGTGTTTCGTGTTTTATTGAAATTCATCCCGTAATATATAATATGTATAAAAACGAAAGGTCATTAACTCACTCATCACGAAATCTGAGAAACTACACGTGCTAGGAGTCTCAAATTTTGTGGGGGTTCCTTTTAGGACGTTGGAGCTCACTAAGACGGGATTTTGAGAAATTGAACCCCTAATGGGGTAAAAAGATTGTACGCGATAAACTCAAAGACTATCAAACGGATTTTGATTAAATTTGGTATGAAGTTAATTCGAGCATCTGGGAAACTGGAAAGTTTTAGGCTACTTCTTATCCCGTGAAAATGTATAAGTGGGACCTTTATAAAAAAAAAACTCTTTCGTACGACCGAGGCTGCGGGCAAAAGCTAGTCAGCTTATAAATTTTCATCTGGGAAGATATAATGTATCTTAAATGTTTTTTACGCTCAGATATGAGTTTTCCGATAAAATGTAAAAATACTTTACGACTAATACGTATATAATTAAATAACTGAAGAAATATTAAGAAGAGTGATTATGAATTTATAGTTTATTGTACTCTCCGGAGTAAAATAAAGTGGTCAGCAGAAGACTTTTCAGATTAACACAACCTACTGCAGGTACCAACCTTTGCAACACGTTTCTAATCTAAGGGTTAGAAAAGTGTTGCATGCCTACATCGCGTCATACAAGGAACACACCCAGCAAGTTTCAGATCTCTACGGTCAGAGGTTTGGGCTGTGCGTTTAACTGTCAGTCAGTCATTCAGGACAAAGCATTTTACATGTATAGATTGATAATACAATGCTGTAATTAATAAAGAGCATCTACTATCATTAATTCGAGGGAAACATTGTCAGCTGATGCATGTAATTATGTAATAGAAGCTCTCGCCTAACACCTGCGTTATAACTTCAGTCAGCTCCGAACTCTTGTCGAAGGTGGTAGTGCACGACGTTATTTGCAAATATTTGATTAATTTTATCATACGAAATTCGATTTTAATAGTTTCGCATTAGTGTTGCTAATTAGTTGTATTTCAAATACAAGGTGTGAGGAAAAATCACAGTGCGTCTCATTCTCGCGTCGCTTGGTGTGGTCGTAGCAGCGGGGTGCCCGCGTCTCATCCCCCCTGCAATATAGTACGGAGATATATTTTTGTCTCGTTCCAACTTGCGGCCAACGGGATGGATACCGACGGCGAAAGCGGTCACAGTACTCGTCGCAAACGCAATCAACCAAAACAAAAAATGGGCTCGGAAAACTTAGCAGATTTTCAAGCGGTGCGAAATGATAACTTGAGCGATCTCATACATCATAGTGTAACGGCGGCGGTAAATGCCGCTATAGCCAATGAATTGTCAAAAATTCATTCTACGCTTTTTGACATTAACAAGAACTTTTTGGCTCTTAAGGAGGACAATGCCAATTTCAGCAAGGGTTTGCATGAAGCCAACGCCAAAATTAATGAAATTGAAAACCGGTTCTCTGTCTTAGAGGACACAATGATTTCGTCGGAAAAAAATCTTGAAAGCTGTAAAAAGCTGCAGTCTGATCTCAATGCGATGTCGGCAATCATTTCTACCCTACAGTACGAGAACGAGAATCGCGATCAATATGCCAGGATGAACAATGTTGAAATTGCAGGCCTGCCAGCCTCTAAACATGAAAATCTAATTTCTGTTCTCCGCAACATTTTTACAGCAGTTGGTTTACAACTTGACGAAAATATTGTCGACAACATTCATCGTGTGCGTCGTTTTCAGGGTGGCAACGGAGCTAATACCGTGACTGATAACGGTGCACAGTCAAACGTGCGCGTACCGGCAGTTATTGTGAAGTTTACTCGTCGTATATATAAAGATCAGCTGTTGTCTGCTTTCCGTTCGCGCAGAGGGCTCACTACCGCTAATATAGGATTAGCTGGCCCTGCCATTGATTTGTTCCTGAGTGACCACCTGACTCCAGCTAATAAAATGTTACTCAGGCAGGCCCGACAACTCAAGAAAGAAAATAAGATTGCCTATCTATGGATACGTGATTGCAAGATTTTAGCACGTAAAACAGTTAACTCAAAAGTTATGCTAATTACCAGCAAATTCAACTTTAATAGTATTAAGTGACTGTTAACCTTTATTTTGTTATTGGTATTTTTTACGTTACATTTACAATTTAAACATGTCAATAGCTATCACGCATTTTGTCGGTGTTATCTATGTTACACTAGCATGCTACTTTTATCGGGTGCACTTGTTACCCACTTTTATATAAAAAAAAGGTATGCACTTAATACTATTTGCAGAAAAGGTGTTTTGTTCTGTTATCTTTTGTATGAGCGGTTTTGGAATTATGTAAGAATTAGTCCTGTCGTAAGTATAATAATTACTTTACTAATGCTATATACTACAGCATCATATTATATTATGTATAACATTGATGAATCGCTCATGTCCCTTAGTTTGTTCTATATTATGTTTCACTTGCTATTTTATATGTTCTACATGCTTATAAAGTACTATAGGTTTGTTATATTGCGTGGACACATTTATTGTCTGTACTTATGGCTTTTCATACATTAAATGGTTACTACCAAAATGTCAGGGGCCTCCGCACTAAATCACATAGCTTTCTTTCGGCAGTTTCACAGTCAAATTTTGATTTTATTTGTATTACTGAAAGTTGGTTGACATCGAATTTTTATGACCGAGAGTTTTTTGATAAGAAATATATTGTCTATCGTAATGACCGATGTGCATTGGCACACGGTGCGGGAGAGGTGCGGGGCGGAGGGGTGGCAGTAGCTGTGCGTCACGAGCTGCAGCCCGTGCGCCGAGACTGGCCGAGCCCCCTCCCAGCCGCCGCAGAGTGTATTTGGATTTCTGTACCACTATTACATCACAAATTAAGTAAAGATGTAAAATTTTTAAATATCGGTTGTATTTATATTCCACGCGGTCCGTTATACAAGGATGCCATAACAAGTTTTTTCGATATCTGTGGTCAAATCTTAATTGAAAATCCACATGATGAATTTTTGATAACCGGTGATTTTAATATTCCCGAAGCTCAGTGGTCGGTCGCTGACAACTTAAATGGATTACTTTGTAATAGTAATTGCTACTTTTCTAAATTAACACGTGAATTTTTGTCTTTTTCTAACCTTAAACAATATAATTCAATAGCTAACATGAATGATCGTATTTTGGATTTAGTTTTTAGTAGTGTTAATTGTAACGTACTTGCTAGTGACTATCCGTTAACAACGGAAGACCCTCACCATAAAGCTTTGGAAATAGAACTTAAATTACATTATTTGCCCACACTTAAACCTGCACCCATTTCTGTGTATTGTTTTCATGAGGCAAATTATATTGAAATCAACTCCTAGTTGTCTAAAATTGACTGGTATGAATTGTTTAATGGTCTTTCGATAGAACGATGTATTGATGAATTTTATAGTATTCTCAATGGATTAATGGAAAAATTTGTACCTCGACGCCCTCAGCGCACAACGAAATCTAAACCTCCTTGGCACACTCGACCATTGAGAAGGATACTTAATGAAAAATTAAAGTATCATAAGTTGTGGAAAACGTATCGAAATCCTTTAGATTATGATAGTTTTAAATTTTTAAGAAAAAGAGCTGTCAAATTAGAAAACGATTGCTATAATAACTATATGAATTTCTCTGAGGCTCAAATAAAAAAAAATGCTAAATTCTTTTGGACATACATAAAATCAATACTTTCTAAAAATGGCCTTCCACAGCGTATGTACTACAAGGGAATATCTACCACTGACGGTGAACAAATCTGTAATTTATTCAATGAACACTTCCACTCCGTTTTCGAAGTGTCCACTAAAGGTTCTGCTGATTTATTTAATTTTCCATTAATTACTGACTCAGTTTGTGATATAAACAGTATTTCCATCACAAATGAGCTTGTGCATAAATATCTTAAATTAGTAAAAATTCACAAAGGGGCGGGACCTGATGGTGTTCATCCCATGCTGATCAACAGATGTGCATCTGCATTATCTGTACCCCTTTCTATACTTTTTAGAATGTCATTAAAAGAAGGATATGTGCCTTCCATTTGGAAAAGGGCTTTGATAACCCCTATACCAAAAGGTGATATTAGCCAAGACATAGAGAGGTACCGTCCTATCTCTAAACTCTGTCAGTTTAGTAAAGTGTTAGAGAAGATAGTTACAGATCAAATATCTGTAAATTTTCGTCGTCATATAATTTCTAGCCAGCATGGTTTTTTTAAGGGTCGTAGTGTTGATACAAATCTTTTATCCTTTAATGAATTTATCTTAAATGCTTTAGATAGTAATGCTCAAGTAGATGCGGTTTATACGGATTTTGCCAAGGCCTTTGATAAAATCTGTCATAATACATTATTATTAAAGCTCTGGCGGCTAGGTATACATGGTGATCTTTTCCGTTGGATAAAATCATACGTTGAAAAACGTTCCCAAGCTGTAGTATGTGGTGGTTATATTTCCCAATATAAAATAATTAGCTCTGGAGTACCGCAGGGGTCTCACTTAGGGCCTCTGTTATTTATTTTGTATATAAATGACATAACCAAAAATATGGCTAACTCAAATCAATTATTGTATGCTGACGATACAAAAATTTTTCGAATTGTTAGAAATCCGGATGATTGTAATTTGTTACAATATGATCTAAAGGTGTTTGAGGCGTTTTGTGAAACTAGCAATCTATTCTTAAATCCAGATAAATGTTTTGTTATTAGTTTCAGCAGGAAAAAATCAATCACAAACTATACGTACAAACTTTGTAATACAGTACTTACTCGAGTAACACAGATCCGTGATCTCGGCGTTATAATGGATGAAAAACTTACCTTCATTCCACATATTGATAAAATTCTAAATAGGGCTTATAAACAATTAGGTTTTATCTTACGTGTTAGTAAACCTTTTCGAAATATATTAACTTATAAAATATTATATAATAGTTTCGTACGTAGTCATTTAGAATTCGCGAGCTCTGTTTGGCATCCCTTTTACAATAACCATATTGATAGAATCGAGGTAGTTCAAAAAAAATTCTTAAAGGCTCTTGATTACCGTGCTGGCTATAGTTATATTGATTACGACTCTTCGTTACAAAGATATAATATGTCACGTTTGTGTCACCGTCGAGATTTGACTGATGCCATGCACGTTTATAAAATCTTAAATAATAGTGCGGATGCTCCTGCATTACTGCAAGCACTTAACTTTAGAGTACCACGCAAGCGTGAGCGAGATTGTCGTAAAAAACAGTTATTTGTTATATCTAGGAGTAGAACTAAATATGCTAATAATAGTTTTATTAGAAGGACTTGTAGACTATATAATGATAAACTTACAAATGTTGATATTTTTAATGAGAACTTACGTATGTTCAAGAAAAGTGCTTTAAATTGTATTTCAGGGCGTGATATGAAGTGATAGCACAATTACCTTGTAACTAAGTTATACTGTTGTACTCAATTTGTTATCTACATGTGAATTACTATTATAATAAACATTGTAACATATACCTGTACAATGTGAAATTATATGTAGGTATGTACTTACACTTATTGTTAACCACCCTCGACAGATTTTCGATTTGTTATCTGTTATGTATTATATAAAGGGAACTATAGGTCTATAATATAATATTCCTCACTGATGTAAGCATAATTTCGTTGTATGACTGTTTGTTCCTTAATAAATAAATAAATAAATAAATAAATAAATAAATAACTTTCAAGGCATCAGCTGACGGTTTTTGCCCCGGCATACAGCCAGCTGACATATATATTTATTCATAGTTGCGTATAAGCTATCATCAGGTAAATTTATAGTTGAGAGGAAATCTCTGAAATTTTATATATTTTTTTACATGTTTGATTGACCAGCTGACGCATAATGCCCCAAGTTACAGTCAGCTGATTATTTTTTTTCTTCAAGGTATCGGGTTAGCTACCATTTAAAATGATTCTTAGTTGGGAGGAAATGACTGAATAATATTTTTTTTTCTACAACTTTGGGAGGCTACCACCGCTCATGGCACCCACGGAGCCGAAGCTGACGTTCACGTGGCTTTATGATACACGTCTCTGATGCGTCTCACCAATTATCGTTTGAGAGAAACTTGGTCATCGACATCTGTCACTGGCCCACGGACCAACAGTATTATATTCAGAAAGGTTTTTGATACTGGTGGAGCTCGAATAACCACTCTCTACCTATCCATTAAACTAAAAACATAACGATCTCTATCATGTCTGTTATAGAAACAACTCACAATATTAAGAGAACTTTAGCACTTCCTGCAACTTTATCCCAGATCTGTAGTTATTCCGTCGGTTTACGAGACCGTTTAAAAACATCATAAAACGAGACAGTTAACCAGTGAACTTCGGTTAAACTGTCTGCTATTTCGGCGATAGGATTGCGGTCACAGAGCTAAAGCTTGCGAGCGTTTATGTACCGCTATAATCTTCTATGCACAACAATTTCTAGTTTGCTCTATTAAAAATTACTTGAAAATCAACTGTTAAGAAATTTTAACCGGTTATTTTCAGGGGTGAAAATTCGACCCAGCTACGATTTTCTATTAGAAAATGTAATTCTTTGAGAGTTTTATGAGCATCGACGTGAATGCTTATCTAACACAGATACTATTGCGTATGAGTAGGTAACGTAATCTTTTAGATTTTTTCTGCAGCCACATAACTACGTAGCATGTATAGCTCTTTGGGGTTTCATTTGAAGGATATTGAAACGAGTGTGATTTAATGAGAGACTCTTAACAGCCAATCTCAAGGTGAAAAACACAGTCCACTTGTCACTTAAAGTTTTATAACTGAATAGTACTGTTGTTACGTTCCCTGTTTCATTCACACCTTCCCCTACAGATAGGACGGTAAGTGAAAAACAGAGCGTGTTAGAAAATTTATTTTTTAGGACGAATAGGTAAAACAGGGTCAGGGTACGGTTGCATCCAGGAGCCGAAGAGCCTTACACGACCGCTTAGGACACTGGCCTTGTAATCCCCGCGCGTAGGGTCCGCAGGGTGTTCTGGTAGAACCGCAGCTGGAGTAGTCAGGCACCAGGTGATGTTTCGGGATGGTAAGTAGCAAGGCGGCTCGACTGAGGCCCAAGCAAGAGACAGGTAGGCAGGAAACAAGCTGTGCGGGTGAACCCTGAAATCCCAATTACCGGGCGTGTCACATAATGACCAACTTATGAAATTGACTGTCGCATAAGCGCACTTGCGCATACCGGGACCAAGTACCTAACGGTGTCCCAGCAACGAATAGCGTCTTAGATGAGGCAGTCAATGTGTACAGTTACATTAAAACCTATAACACAAGGCTAGGCTACGCTTGCAGTGCAAGTACAAATGCAATTTGGAATTACAGCTATCTAGGTACATTCAAATAAGTCTAAAATAATTATACTACGCGTAGGCTATATTGGTAGGCGTTAAAAAAGGTAAAAGGCCGCCGGTAAAAACTAATTAATGCCAGCAACAAGACGTATCGTTTTAATAGTGCAAATAACCGTTAAACATATTTGAATGTACTCACGTCATACACCAGATAGAAGCAGGAATACAATTTATATATTAGCACTCACCCAATTCGGGGTAACACAAGGCACTTTCGAGGAGTTAAAATGCAACGACACTTATTTTGCGTTCGTTACAACCGAAGTTTAAAATGCAGAGACGTGCGTGCGCGTTCGCTCAGAGTCCGGCGGCAGCTGGCAGTTAGCCGTTTAAAAAATACAAGTAACAACCGTTAGTCGATTGCCCCCGCACCGCCGACGCGGGTCATTGGCCGGTACACCCAACGTTACAGCTACGTTTGCAAAGACAGCTGAGGCATGATTCTCTATGAAATTGTTAACTCGTAACGCGGCCGCGTCACGTTCACTTCGTGTAATGTGCGTAAAATGGTATTCTGTATGCCAATTTCCATAGTGATAAACGCGGTGAGTTACGTTACGCGCTTGTTACGAGCGGAGAAAATAACGCGTGTCATAGAGAATAAGGGGGCTGATCGATTAATAAGTTAAGTACGTAATAGTATTAATGTGTTAATTAATAATTATTAATGATTTATGATTTTATAGTAATAATTGTGTACAGGAAATATATAATAGAATTTAAGGTTTTAGTTATAGCGCAATTTAAAAAAATACAAAACGGTGTATGTAGTAACCGTTACACTGTGGGTTTTGAAGTTATACTTCTTAAGGCGCGTTATGAAAAAATGATGAGAGTGAAATTTTAAGATGCGCGGAAATACTGCAACAAGAAAGTCACAGGTTATGCGCGCGCATCACTGTAATTTAGTTTCAATACTATTCGTCGACTTCAATAAAGTAGGTCAGTTAATAGTACAGCGGGTGTGGGGGTGTGGCACCACCACATCCCCTTGACCCCTCTGACCCCCCAAACCAAATTTGACCCCCAACGCAATTTGACCCCCTTGACCCCCCAAAGCCATTTTGACCCCCTTGACCCCCACACACACTTTGACCCCCTTTATTAGTATAAGTATCAAAATACTCTTTATCTAGAATGTTACCAAACCTCTATGTATACCATAAAGTAATAAAAAGGTCTACTTTTGTCTATGTCGTTGAAGTGACTAAGCGTTTCATTTAACAGGTTATGGGCCCAGACCCATTTTATATTTGCATATTTTGCTATTTTAAAGTTATAATAATCAAAGTAGCAAATAAGAATATCCAAGAATCAGTTAATAGTTTGTGAACTGTTTGTGTCGGCGAAATCCGTTCAGATAAACGTTTTTGTGTTACGACTGTTTTTGAACAAGATGGCCGGCAACTATATTGTTAACGTACCGAAGCTCAAGGGCCGAGAAAATTACGACGAGTGGGCATTCGCCGCGGAGAATTTTCTAATTATTGAAGGAGTGGACATAAATAAAATGGATCCTGCTGGAGTTCCTGATGCATCTAAATCTGCACATGTAGATTACCTAAAAGCAAAGGCCAAACTCATCATGACGATAGATTCATCACTTTATGTCCATATCAAGGACGAGAAAACTATCCAGGATGTATGGCAACGCCTGAAATCTCTTTTCGACGATTCCGGATTTCAAAGAAAAATCAGTTTACTACGGCATCTTATCTCGATTCGATTAGAAGATTGCGAAACAATGACTTTGTACGTTACACAAATAGTAGATACAGCTCAAAAATTACGTGGAACTGGTTTTGCTATTACTGATGAGTGGGTTGGATGTTTATTATTGGCTGGATTGACGGATAAATTTTCCCCGATGATTATGGCTATAGAGCATTCGGGAATGATAATAAGCACAGACGCCATTAAATCCAAATTATTGGATATGAGTTCTGAAGTTAGCAGTACTGGAACAGATAGCGCGTTTTTATCGAAAGGTTGGCAGCAGCGCAGAAAGCAGGTTGGCAGCACTGCAGAAATGTCAAAGACAAAAACGTCATCGTTGAAACCTAAAAAAACAATACGCTGTTATAAATGCAAACAACTTGGGCACTATAAAAACCAGTGTAACATTAATAAAGAAAAAGAAAGTACAGTGTTCAGCGTGTTTTTCTTAAATTCAACGTACAAAAAAACTGACTGGTATATTGATTCCGGTGCCAGCGCGCATATGATTTCCGACAAAGAACGTCTATTTGATATATCATACGATCCGGTCATAAAGCAGATTATAGTAGCCAATGAAACGACAATACCAGTGCTATGCTCAGGAAATACAAAGTTGACAACAGTGGTAGCAGGTTCAGAGTTCGACATTACTGTAAAAAATGTTTTATGTATTCCTAACCTCACTACGAATCTTCTATCAGTTAGTGAGTTAATACGAAATGGAAACAAAGTTATTTTTGAGGAAAATGTCTGTAAGATATTTAACAGAAAAAATATACTTGTTGGAAAAGCAGTATTAATGAATGGAGTATATAAATTAGACATAAAACAAACATGTCTATTGGCAGGCTCAGCAATGCAAGAAACCAGTATGTTATGGCATAGAAGGTTGGGCCATATTAACAGTAAGGACCTGAACAATATGAAGAATGGCGCTGTGAAAGGTATTACTTACCCCGACAAGGCTGAAATTGACAAGTCCCATTGTGTCACATGTTGTGAAGGGAAATTAGCAAGACTGCCTTTCTCACATAAAGGCTCAAGATGTGAGAGTTTGCTAGAGGTGGTACATGCTGATCTTTGCGGTCCCATGGAGACAGTTTCAATAGGAATGTCAAGGTATTTTCTCCTATTTGTCGACGATTACAGCAGAATGGCATTCGTCTACTTTCTAAAGTCAAAGAGCGAAGTGTTGATGTACTTCAAAGAGTTTAAAGTCAGAGTAGAAAAGCAAACAGGAAAGTACATCAAGGTATTGAGGACAGACAATGGTGGGGAATTTTGTTCCTCTGAAATGGAGAGTTTTTTGAAGAAAGCCGGGATAGTGCATCAAAAAACGAATCCATATACACCAGAACAAAATGGCATGTGTGAGCGCCTAAATAGAACTGTGGTGGAAAGGGCTCGGTGCTTATTATTTGATGCTAACCTAGACAAAACTTTTTGGGGTGAGGCAGTTAATACCACTGTGTACCTGCGAAATAGAACGTTAGGATCAGGTTTAAAAGTAACACCATATGAGCTATGGACGGGCAGGAAGCCAGACGTCAGCCACATCCGGATATTTGGAAGTGCTGCCATGGTTCATGTCCCTAAAATTAAAAGAACGAAATGGGACAAAAAGGCAGAGAAACATATACTTCTGGGATATGCTGAAAATACTAAGGGTTATAGGTTATATAATCCAAGATCTAAAAGCATCACCACCAGCAGAGATGTGATAATAATGGAAGTAAACTGTAATTCAAACTCAGACACAACAACAGCAGTGGTGGAGGACAAAATAATAGAAGATGAAAGAAAACAATCTGATATACCGACGATAGATTCACCTGATGATAAAACATATGTACCAGATGAAGACTCATCTTCAGCAAGCTCCTGCAGTTCTACAGATTACAACACCGTATCAGAGGAAGAAGTAAAAGATCTTGAATCTGACGCTAATCCAGGTGCACAGAAGCGTATAAGCGTATTTGGGTATAGTAATGTATGCGTGCCCATCCATGAAGACACTGGAGAAGAAAATCTTACCTATGAAGATGCCATGTGTGGTGCAGAAAAGAAACAATGGTGTGAAGCTATGAATGAAGAGTTGCATTCATTTCATGAAAATGAAGCTTGGGAACTTGTGGAGAAACCAAATGATGTGAAAGTAGTGCAGTGCAAGTGGGTGTACAAAAAGAAGTTAAATAGTGACAACTCAGTGAGATATAGGGCTAGATTAGTGGCAAAAGGATTTACCCAAAAGGAAGGTATTGACTATAAAGAGACCTTTTCACCTGTGCTAAAATATTCCACTTTAAAATTGTTGTTTGCTATTAGTGTTAACTTAGAATTAACCATCACCCATTTAGATGTCACTACAGCATTTTTGAATGGCCATTTAGATGAAAATGTGTATATGCAATTACCAGAGAATTTAAAAAGTGAAAATAATAAAAATAAAGTTTTAAAATTAAGAAAGGCCATTTATGGATTAAAACAATCAGCAAGGGCATGGTATAAAAAGGTAGAATTATGTCTACATGATTTAAGTTATAGAAAGTCTGATTATGAACCTTGTTTATTTTTAAAAAAGACAGGAAATGAGAAGACTTTTATTGCCTTATTTGTCGATGACTTTTTTATATTTTCAAATTGTAATAAAGAAGTAGATTACCTAAAAAGGCAATTAAATAACTGTTTTAAATTGAAAGACTTAGGTCAACTTAAAAAATGCTTAGGTATGAATGTTCAGATTGAAAAAGGTAGGATTTGTGTAGATCAGAAACAATTTATAGACCATTTGCTATGTAAATTTAAGATGGTATCTTGTAGAGGTGTAAAAACTCCAATGGAAGTTAATTTGAAACTTGAAAAGGGCAAAAATGAAACTAGTGATTGTCCTTATAGACAGCTTATAGGGAGCCTAATGTACCTCTCAGTTCTAACAAGGCCTGACATATCTTTTTGCATTAGTTACTTAAGCCAATTTAATAATTGTAACAGTCAAACACATTGGATACATGCCAAGCGAGTTTTAAAATATTTAAATTATACAAAATCTTTTGGTTTGATGTATGTCAAAGATAAGTCAGATATATTTGCATATGTAGATGCTGATTGGGCCTCAGATTTAGTGGACAGAAAATCTTATACAGGATATTGTTTTATATACTCTGGATGTGTAGTTTCTCATGAGTGTAGAAAGCAGCAGACAGTTGCATTATCAAGCACAGAAGCCGAATATATGGCTATATGCGAGGCTAGTAAAGAGGCTATTTTTCTAAAAAATCTTTTATGTGAACTTGTTAATAGAAACAATTTGCCTATTTTGTTATATAATGATAATCAGAGTGCCAAGAAACTTTCTGAAAACTGTATGTACCATAGACGAAGTAAACATATAGATGTGAGATTTCATTTCATTAGAGAAGCTGTTCAAAATAAATTAATAGAGATTTCTTATTTAAGTACTAAAGAAATGCCGGCTGATATGCTTACTAAAAGTTTGTGTGCAGTTAAACATACTGAGTTCATGAAAAAATTGGGCATTGTCAATTTAGAGTAACATAGTATTGTATAGTGCCGTACCTTTGGATTATTTTGCTAAGTGGTGGTATTAGTATAAGTATCAAAATACTCTTTATCTAGAATGTTACCAAACCTCTATGTATACCATAAAGTAATAAAAAGGTCTACTTTTGTCTATGTCGTTGAAGTGACTAAGCGTTTCATTTAACACCCTTGACACCCAACCCAAATTGACACCCATTTTTGACCCTTGACCCTCCTAGTTTAACATAATTAATTCTACTAATCCTACTAATATTATAAACGCGAAAGTTTGTAAGTATGTATGGATGTCTGAATGTTTGGATGTATGGATGTTTGTTACTCTTTCACGTAAAAACTACTGAACAGATTTCGATGAAATGTGGCACACGGGTAGAATATCTCCTGGATTAACACATAGGCGGTTTATCGCGGTAAAATAAAAAGTGGGACTTTTATCCCGGAAAAACTTTTTAACGCGGTCGGAGCCACGGGCAAATGTTAGTATATAATAATAATAAATAAAATATAAAATAATAATATTTTTTTTATTTGGTGTATGGATACATAATATGTGTTTAGAAGATTTTTTATTTGGTGTTATTGTTTTGATTTGCTTCTTTATTTATTTGACACGTTTAAAATTATTATTACATTTGCATGTAATTAATTTATCGTTATTGTTGTATTGATTAGTGTAAACGGTTTATTACAATCGTTCTAATCGAATAAACAAACAAACACGAGCATTTCTTTCTTCACTTACATGATCCAAACCTGGCAACAAACAAGAACAGCGACGGCATCACATCGCCCGAAGGTAATCGGGTTACACACAATCCGATACTAATGTTATTAGACAATGTTAAGTGGCACGTGTCGCCCGGAGTGCTCCCGAGCCGAGCCCACGACCAAAATCTAGCTGATGAGCTCATTGTCTATGGAATGCTAATCAGATAGAAATGAAAGAAAGCGTATCATAGTATTATGTAAATGAATTCTATAAGATGATTTGTTAATTCGTACAACTTGGTTTTAATTTGTTTGCACTTCACTTTGTAAAGAAAAACGCCCTTACAACGAAATTAATGGATATTTAATTGCATTAGTGATCATTTGCCATGCAATGGGTGCAGCATTAGTGTGGTGTGCATTTGTAGTGTAACAAGAGTGGAACATTAGTGTATTGCCATAGTAGTTCTGTTTCAAAACATATATTTATTTATTTATACCACATACTGACTGCCTCGGTGGCGTAGTTGTATTACAGTACGACTGCAAAGCTGAGGTCTCGGGTTCGATCCCCGGGTCGGGCAAAGTGGTGTTGAGTTTTTCTATTCAGTATCAGCTCGGAGTCTGGAATTTGTGTCCGATATGGCGATAGGCTCGCCCCCTATCACATCATGGGACGGAATAATGGCGAAAAGTAGGTGCACTGGTTGCGCCTCTGCCTACCCCTTCGGGGATAACAGGCGTGAGTGTATATGTATATGTTATTCCACATACTGCTAATTACAGGTTACACCCAATACATTCGTGTAGGATACATTCAGAATTATATTGAATACAACCAACAATTTATTACATTAAATTAAGTATTACTAACTAAGATACAAGCGGCCTCTGTGAACTCCGTCAGTGAGCACGAAAATATTATATCAACCCAACTATTTATATTGTATCAACTGCGGCCACAGATTCGTTGAGCAAATGACGACAGGAAAACTCAATCGTTTAAAACCGACTTCAATACCATTACAAATCAATAAATAATTAAAATTTGTATTCGCTTAGTATAGGTATACATATATTTGACGTCGATGCCTAATTTAAATTGCCAGCTAAGCTAAGGAAATACACAAACAAATATACGTAAACATTGTTCAATTTAAATTAGGCACCGACTCCAAATATACGTATATACTAAGCGAATACAAAGTTTAATTACTTTTTGATTTGTAATGGTTTTGAAGTTGGTTTATTTTTTGTTAAAAGTTTTTATTTTTTTAAGTTAATTATGGAATGATGTAAACAATACATCATAGATATACGATATGTATGTATGTATTTATCAAAATTATTTGGTGAGAATGTAGCAAGTTGTCTGGTTCCCGTAGGGACCCGAGATAGCGCTCAATGTTGAAAATCAATAGAGTAACGATTACAACCCTAAAGGCCTACTCTAACTAACAATAATATTCCACATTTAAACTATTACTTTACTTTCTAATTCTAATTTTGAAAAATAAACTTGTAATAATGTACTTTAACCCCAAGTATTCAATAATAGAGTCCAACGTGTTCATCGTTGGGTCACCAGAGAGCCATAAAGTACATACAGCTCGGCCGTCATCCCCCGGGCTGAATCGATTGTAGATCAACAAGAAACTAATGTCATACGGTCCCTTGTAGACTCGTTAGTTATGAATCGACCCGAGATTATCATGAGAACTGGTTTTATTGAAGTTATGATACGTAGGCAATCTGATGACCGTCGCGGCCCCGCGGGACGTCGGCTCTCGTTGATCGAAATTACATTTCTACTTAGCACTGCCTCAGTGGCGTAGTTGTATTTCATGCGCGATACCAAACCACTCTGAGTTCCCTGATTTATATCCCTGGTCGGGGATATAAGGATTTCTGGTCAGTAACAGTGCGGAGTCTGGAATTTGTACCCGATATGAAGATAGGCTTGACACCTATTATATCATGGCGGAACACACTTTGCGAAAAGTGGGTGCACCTCTGCCTACCTCTGGGGACAAAGGCGTGATGTGTGTGCATGTATATCAATTGCACTCCTACTTATTTTCAAACGTACGTTACGCTATAAGAATTTAAAGTGTCCTTTTGGGCATATACTTAAGGCAGAAATAATTCTCGAGAATGCCCCAAACGCCTCTTACATGACTGTTACGGTATATTGAGACCTTTACAATACCTTAGAGCGGTTTCAGAGTTCTAAGAAGGTCTATATAGTTAGGTCCTTTGTTACCTATCTGTTATTTCTAAAATATCTAAGATACCTGGCTTGTCTAGGATTGGGATTTTAGATGATATTAGCTTCGCAAAAATAATCACAGGGAAAATAACATAAGGGGTGCAGGGAAGAGGGAAAATTGAATGAAAAATATCAATGTTCCTGATATACTGTTATGCACGATGACGCAGTTTCACTAATTTCTCTAATCGCTTATAATGCAAGTTCGCAACCTTATGCTTGTGTTTTAGTTCTGTAAATACATACCAAATATCCGAATGCACAATAAATCCGAATCACAGCCTTCCACAATCTATTTTACAAGCATACAAGGTTTCCCAATCTGGAGTCTGAATACCACCGGGGGTCCGTGAACCTATTCTCAAGGTACGCGCACAATAACAAAATAATAATTTCGAAACCAATTATAAAAGTATATTTAATTCTTGGATTGAAAATATAAAACACGATATGTTAAGTTCGATAAAAACAAACTGATTTCTAATAGTTTTCCTATTGAGGTGTCCGTGACGATAGCAGTAGAATCTTATAGGGGTGTGAACTGTGAAGTAAAAAAAGTTTGAGAATATCTGCGCTAGAACATCGTTAAATGTGTCTAATTTGGATCTTTGTGTGCAAATTACTCGGTAATATTCATCGTGTTTAATAAGCGAGTGGGCGCGTGCACAAAATGTCATCCATTTCGAGCAGCATTGTGCGTAATGACGCACAATGTTGTCTGAAATGGATTCGGTAATTAGCTATGGGTATAGTTCGTACCATTGTGCTTATTAGCTTCATAATTTAGTACTGAATTTGCATAAATCACGCGTTCCACTGCATCGCTGATTTCAAATGCTTTTTGCTTCTATATTGCTAGTGAACTAACATTATATTTACTTACAACTTGGCGCATCTGATGGTAGGCGCCACGTTTTCAGCAGTAATCTCTTATTTATCGTATTTAGACATTGGGATCAGTATTATCTCGAGAAATAATGCTACTTTTTATCTTATAGAACTAAAATACAACGCTGTCATTTATAAATAAATGGTGGTGTTTTTGTTTATGACTATAGGGCTTATCAGACCTGCCTGCTTGGGTCAACAACAAATAGTATATTACTAGAATTGCTTCCAAAGTTCACGACGCAATAAATAATATACGTACACTTCAATACATCGTCGAAACTATTTTGCGAACATAACATTCAATTTGGGAGTAATTTCTAGCGACTAACCTCCCGCTGAATGCAAATGACCTAGTTTCAAATTGGCAAGTTTTACTAGCGCTGGAGTTGATTTGGCCATAATGCATTTAATTGAGCATTATGCGGGATTTGGTGTTCTATGTGATTGCTATGTGTATTTGTGAATGATTTCTAGACAAAGCAATTCAGTCGCTTATTTGGTAATGGATGACATAAGCAATAAGTAGTACACACGAAGAAAAGAAGCGTGGTAGTACACCTAAATTTTTTATCAGATAACCTACAATGCATTCATATTATTAAATATCAGCTATTCATTTACTTAATTAATGTCGCCTCGATGGCGTAGTTGTATTATGGTACGACTGCAATACTGAGGTCTCGGGTTCGATTCCCGGGTCGGGCAAAGTGATATTGAGTTTTTCTATTCAGTATCAGCTCGGAGTCTGGAATCTGTGCCCGATATGGCGATAGGCTCGCCCCCTATCACATCATGGGACGGAATAATGGCGAAAAGTGGGTGCACTAGTTGCGCCTCTGCCTACCCCTTCGGCGAAAGTGTATATGTATGTAATTAATGTCGCATCAGTAGTATTCATACTTGGTCTGAAATTAATTAGTATTAATTTATTTATTTTCTGTCGGCTCGACAATCCATACTCCATACTAATATTATAAATGCGAAAGTAACTCTGTCTGTCTGTTAAGCTTTCACGCCAAAACTACTGAACCGATTTAAATGAAATTTGGTACACAGATAGTCTAGAGCCTGAAAAAGGACATAGGCAACTTTTTATTCCGGGAAAATATAATGCGGGACTTTTATCCCGGATTTTATGTTCTCGCGAGTGGACCCACCACAGCCATACCTCTGAACCGATTTCGATGCAATTTGGTAACGAGATAGTTTAAGACCCTGGGAGGGATCTAGGGTAGTTCTTATCCCGGGAAAATATAAGCCGGGACTTTAATCCCGGAAAATAGTTTTCTGCGAGTGGAACCACAAAAAAATTAGTATGGAGATAGTTTGAGAGCCAGAGAAGGACAAAGGCTACTTTTTACCCGGAAAAACATTACCCGGGAATTTTATCCCGGAATTTATGTTCTCGCGAGTGGACCCACCACAGCCATACCACTGAACCGATTTCGATGCAATTTGGTAAAGAGATAGTTTAAGACACTGGGAGGGATCTAGGGTACTTTTTATCCCGGGAAAATATAAGCCGTGACTTTAATCTCGGAAAATAGTTTTCTGTGACTGGAACCACAAGAAAAAAAGTATGTAGATAGTTTGAGATCCAGAGAAGGACATAGGCTACTTTTATCCCGAAAAAACTTTTTAACGCGGGCGGAGCCGCAGGCAAAAGCTAGTATATTATATGGTGCGACATTTTATGTCCATTTATTTTTTCTTTATTTTTAAATATAACATTAATAATAATACCAGTTCTGTATTATACATTGTCCATTATTGAGCACAAACTTCTTGTAGTACTGAATGAGTTTAGAGTTTAGGTCTACGTTGGCCTTGTGCTGGTTGGAAGCCTTCGAATTATTAGGTTTTCCCACGAAGTTTCCCTTCACCGTTAAAGCGCAGAATAATTGATAAATATAAAAGAGCATAAACATACAAATTGCTTATAAATAAAACATTGGAATTGTACGATAGCCTAGTTGAGAATGGAACGGCCTGCCGAGAAAAAGTTAGCGAAGATGAGTTCATTAACTTTGTAGTCCCCTAAGGTGGCGTCCTCGGATCTACCTTGTTCTACGTAAACAATCTACATAAATGATCGTTACTAAGTTATAAAATTGTAGTGTATGCTGATGACGCAGTTCTACTCATACATGGTAAAAATTGGTCTGAAGCTCTGTTACGTGCCGAAAAAACACTATCTGTTGTTATGAACTGGCTAGCGCATAAACTATTAAATAAATAAATAAAATTTATTTATTTATTTGTTTATTTACCAACTGATACTACTTACAGTATTATTATCCCAATGCTGTAGTATCGACAATCTATTAACAAAGAAGTTGTATAATTATTGTTTAGTGTTATAACATATTTTCCATGTTGCTATCCTTATGAATTCACTCATAGTACAATTAAATATATCGGCCTCCATAGCCACGAGGTTGAGAGTGCGAAGCGCGCGCGTCAGAGGTGCCTCTTTTAATAAGTTGGTACTGGCGCGCGGGATAGCCTGCAACGCAGGCTTCCGCCGCCTCCACACATACCTGTCCGGAACAAACAGGCCCACTCGCTCTAAAACATCCCCATTATATATCTTTAAAAATAAAATACTTTATTCATCACGTAGGTGAACATGGTTGCACTTATGATAAGTCATACATTAAATTGATTGTAATAATTATTATTGATACAAAAGGTCACTTATATAACTACCGACAATTTTATTGAGATTAAAAACAATGATGAAAATTAAAAATTAAAAAGCCAGCTCGGGCTGGCAGGAAAGGGGATTAAAAAATAAAAGATCATTATTATTACAAAAATTATGGGAGGAACGCGTCGCGATCCTCACCGGTGAGGACACTACAGGCCCTAGCCTAGCTAACCTACCAGCCTTTCACTAGCTACCTAAGCGATGACTACCCGAAGAAGAAAGGCAGAAAGAAACTCCGGGCTTACTTTTTTGTCATCATTTGTCCATTGAATCTTTACATATTTTTTTTTTCAAGTCTTTTGCTTACAAAGTCAGATCAGTTACATAAGCTAATGCACACACATCACCGTAAAATAGGGATTAATTGACCCTTAATGTCAATAATTTGTTCTTCATTAAAGTCCTCTTCTATCCTTCCCACATCTTTTACACTTATTGCACATACGTCATGAAATTCATTGGAAAATTGCGCTTGCCTATGAATTACTGAAACAACAAAAATAACATACCTTGGAATAGTAATTGAAAATCGCTTAACACGGAGTGAAAACATAATTTTAATAAAAATAAGGATATATACTTAACTATAAATAAACTTATATATATAGTAGCTTTTGGCCGCGGCTCCGCCCGCGTGAATGAGTTTTCCCGGGACAAAAGTCCCGCTTTATAATTTCCCGGGATAAAAAGTAGCCTATGTGTTAATCCGGAACATAATCTACCCGTATGCCAAATTTCATTGAAATCCGTTCATTAGTTTTTGCGTGAAAGAGTAACAAACATCCATACATCCAGACATCCATACATTCTTACAAACTTTCGCCTTTATAATATACTAGCTTTTGCCCGCGGCTCCGCCCGCATTAAAAAGTTTTTCCGGGATAAAAGTCCCGCTTTATATTTTCCCGGGATAAAAAGTAGCCTATGTCATCCAGGACATGATCTACCCGTGTGCCAAATTTCATCGAAATCCGTTCAATAGTTTTTGCGTGAAAGAGGAACAAACATCCTTACATCCATACATCCAAACATCCAAACATCCAAACATCCAAACATCCATACATTCTTACAAACTTTCGCCTTTATAATATTAGTAGGATAAGTAGGAAGTAGGATTTAAAAATCTCAGATCTGTACGTGACCAAAAAACTTTGAAAATTGTCTACTGCTCACTAGCACAATCTTTCATAACTTACTGCATTACTGCCTGGGGCGGTTGTGGTGTATCAAAAATGTTAACCCTTGAAAGGGCTCAAAGGGCAGTGTTAAAGGTCATGTTTTATAAAACAATATTGTAAACGACTTCTGAAATATATACTCTGGCCAAAGTTCATTCTGTAAGATAACATTTTATCCTTCAGACTTTTCATCAACACTCACAGCTGCCTTTTACTCCTAGTTTTAAAAAACGAAAAAGGGATCTAGTATGTCAGAGTGGCTCCTAGAACTGCTTTATCTAGTCAAAACTTTATGTTTTCGGTCCCTGATAATATAAAAAAGCCATAAATTTTCTTAACTCATATTCCCTAACTTTACGTGAATGTAAATTAAAAAACAACGAAATAGCTGTTAACCATTTCATATGAGGAGATACTGAATTATTCATAAAAGTACTTAGATAATGGGACTCAAAAACATGTACACACACATACATACACACGCGCGCGCACACCCTAACACACACACACACACACACGAAACACGCTAATACACATACACGCACACATATTTACACACACGCACATAATTTTCTTTTTTATTGAAGTACCTTCAGAATGTTTTTTCGTTTTTTTGTACCTTTTTATAGTAAAGAATAAGAACTGTCACCTTCTATCTACGGATGTGGGCGTCAATATCTTCGACACAGTATCTATCTAATGCAGATTTTATCGAACATTCCCGAATAAAAAATGTACTATTATTATATAGAGAGCTATAAAATCTAGTTTGAAATAAAGAGTTATTTCAAACTGGATTTTGGCCGCGGCTCCGCCCTCGTTAAAAAGTTTTTCGGGGATAAAAATCCCACTTTTTATTTTCCCCAGATAAAATGTATGCCAAATTTCATCGAAATCCGTTAAGTAGTTTTTGCGTGAAAGAGTAACAAACATCCATAATTACTTACAAGCTTTCGCCTTTGTAATAATAGTAGGATAGTGCTTATTTTTATATTTTTATATAAACAAAAAAAAGAGTACCGAGTTATTATTATTATTGCATCTTTCCTGTGGAAAATCACGGCACGAAGGCCGGTCCTTCTGGAAAGCTTGCGTGGGGATAGAGATCCAACACGTAGAGGCCTCTTAAAGATGCTTTAATATAGTTGGGATATGTACACCATGCAGGTACTATCTCTATCTACATTTATGGGAGAAATACGACCAAAGGCAGCGCCTGCAAGGTGTAAGGACTATTGTAGAGTTGATGGAAATTAATTGGGTCTATAGATGGTATGCAAAATGTCAGCCAAGTAAAATGTCTTAATCTTTTATATTCGAGGCAGACGGTGACTTGCCCCCCGCTAGATGGGCATCCCAAAAGTGGCGTATGCGAAGGAGCCAACATCGGTGTGGGTGGCTATAGGGTATTGAGAGGTGTGCACCGATTTCACCATCGCGGGTCGCTAGTACGACCCGGAGAGGGTTTCCTGGCTATTACGCAGATTGGTCACTTCTACTCTGGAGCTCAGATTCTTAGCTCTTACGACTTCCACCCCTAGCCGACCAGTTAAGGCAAGCCAAGGAACAGGGGGTCTCATTTATCCCGTTGGCTTGCCACAAAGCCGCCCTAGGCCCACTAGGCCAGCGTGGTGGACTAATGCCTAAATCCTCTTAGTTATAGAGGAGGCCCGTGCACAGCGTGAGGAGTATAACATTGCAATAAGGCCATTTTATTTAAAATCAGTTCCATAGAGTACACTCACCGTAGTGCTTTTTGAAATTTTATTTGATTTTAAAAATAAAGATATATCGGAACTACCATTTTGGTAATAAATAATCAACTTAAATATAGTTAGTCTGCAGCAGCCAGGAGTTGTTTGCAACTTTATTTACATGACATTTCACAGCTGATTGCAGCCATTTCCTATAAAAATGTTTATCCATAAGTCAGGTCAGGTGAAGCGTTCAGTTTAATATAGCGTCGTAGCGAGCATTGTCGCTACGCTAAGTGCTACGTGCTACACGGAACTGGCTACGAACATTATAATACTTCATTGTATTTAATTATTACATTAGATAAATTGAAATTAATATTGTTCACCCTTAGTTTTTGTAACATAGTATAAACATAGTAAAAACAATATTTCAAGCACAGGTATACCAACATTAGTCGACATTGTGAATAACATAAATTGTCCAATACTTACGGACACACGGATTTTAGTAACTGACCAGTTTAAATTAAATAGTAAATAAAAATCATAACTCGCTACGCAGTTTAAACGACTTTACAACACAAATAGCTACAATAAAAAGAGCATTTAAAAGAGCACAAGGTCCTTTTACAAGTGTTGTAAACAGTGTAAAACTAGCGAAGGGGCCATAACGGTCCACGTTATACCAGTCGTATGGCAAAAGTTTCAGTTACTCTAATGGAGTACAGTGTAACTGAACGTCAACCACACGGCACCCGCTTGCACAAACAACTTTTATCTATACATATAAATAAAATTGGAGCTGTCTGTCTGTCTGGTTGTTCCAGCTGATCTCTGTAATGGCTGAACCGATTTGGACTGGACTTTTATTGGCAGGCAGCTGATGTAATAAGGAGTAACTTAGGCTACGTTTTATCATGAGAAAATATAAAGCGGGACTTTTATCCCGGAAAAACTTTTAACGAGGGCGGAGCCGCGGGCAACAGCTAGTTATCTACATAATGGAATAGGAGAGTCGAGGAGTTAATGTCGTGCAGCAAGTGAAACTATTTATGCAGGTATTACAATGGATTAAATTACTGCCTCGGTGGCGTAGTTGTAATATGGTACGGCTGCAATGCTAAGGTCTCGGGTTCGATCGCCCGCATTAGGCAAAGTAATATTGAGTTTTTCTATTCAGTATCAGCTCGGAGTCTGGAATTTGTGCTCGATATGGCGATAGGCTCGCCCCCCATCACATCATGGGACGGAATAACGGCGAAAAGTGGGTGCAGTAGTTGCGCCTCTGCCTACCCCTTCGGGGATAAAAGGCGTGAGTGTGCGTGCGTGTGGGTGTGTCTGTGTGTGTGTGTGTGCGGATTAAATTATTATAAATTAGACTGTCGCTATACTTTTTAACATTAAATAGATAAATAAAAATTAAAATCAGTGTTGTTCTAATTTTCGTTTTGCCATTTACTTAGGTACTAAGTTTCGATGAAAAAAATTACTCACTGATTCACGTACACATACAGTACAAATAAATTCTGATCTGATTAATAAAGAAACTATATGAAAATACGAGAGGCGAGAAATACCGTAAATCAGTTTCAAGGCAAGTAAAATACTGGCGCATTTAATACAGTGAACAAAATACATAAGCGACAAGCGTGTGACCCTTGTACCGGGACGTTTAATATCTTCACCAAATGGTGCGGTAAATGAGAAGTGAATTGGCGTGTATTACCCTCATTTAATAAAGAATTGCGGAGATAATGACCGCGTTGAAGATGGCTCTTACTGTGTACCTCACAGACATATGCACCTTAATTAAATTAATGTCTCCGTGATTTCGGAATAATAGCGTTTTCATAGTACTACGCACATACAAGGTGTCACTACATTACATACGTATATATGGAGGGAATTTATCAGCCAGAAGCACTTTATTTTTTAAAAGATAAACACTTAAGCAACAATATTTTCCTCTTAAACAACTTTATTTTTGACGCCCCTGGCAGCTAATAAATTAAAAGGGTTGCAAGGATAACAACAAACATGAATCTTTTTTAAAAATCTACTACTTTCTACTAATTATTCAGATATATTCATACATATACACTCACACCTTTTATCCCCGAAGGGGTAGACAGAGGCACAACTAGTGCACCCACTTTTCGCCATGCATATTCCAACCCATGTTGTGATACGGGCGAGCCTATCGGTATATCGGGCACAAAATCCATACTCCGGGCTGATACAGAGGAGAAAAACCCAATATCACTGCCCGACCCGGGGATCGAACCTGAGACCTTAACACTGCAGTCGTACCGTAGTACAACTACACCACCAAGCCAGTCTAAATAATAGGAACTAAATAATAACTAAAATAAACAATATTCTTAGTTATTTATTATTTTAATAATTATCATTAAGACCTAAAAATTTTGTGATTTCATTTTATAATTACTTTTAGGATTACTGACCACTAGCCCTACCCCTGTGTGAAATTAAAGTCGTATTGTCGGCGCCATCCTGTACATAAAATAGGTTCCCAATACATCGTCAATACATTCCATTTCATCAGCAAAAATAAAGAGAGTGAAACCGGACAATACTTTCGCGAGGACAGGCTCACTAGTATCAGCTAGTCTCAACTTTATAGCTGTATTAATTTAATGGTGATCGAAATTTATTTTACGTCCATCTTTATCGTCACGGGTTGCTTATGGAACATAAATATTTATGATATCGCCATTAAATATATTAAACTTTATTCACACACTGCCGTGTATGGTCAGGACAGTGGCGTACAACAATGATAACTCTTTCACTCGCAACACAAAAGCTCTCGTAGTTGATTACGAGACGAAAAATTTGGTCGCCTAACGACATACATAATTAAAAACCACTGCGTATTAAATTACACAGCGCTCATCTTATAATGCCTAGACATTATTATAAGATAACATTACTTCTTTGGCTAGATAAGGTTACTATGTTGAACTCGCAAGCTCTTAACATTTTAATTGTTGACAATTTTTTTTTATTCTCAATTCCTAGCATCACATTGCTTCGTCACGGCCTAGACACTGAACGGCCGAGTAAAACCTTGCAAAGTACGCAATAAATACAAACGGGAATATGTTACAATAGCTTTTAACATTAATTATTCATTCGATTTCTGCAAACATTTTCGAGCGAAGGTTGATAGTTTTACCGATAAAGCTTTTACGACAAAAAGCCGAACATTAAACACATCAGAGCGTAATGAGAGCTAAAAGCTGTTCAATAAACGTGAAACAGTTTTTACAAGCGGCAGTCGAGCGGCTGGTAAATGAGTATCGATCTGACGTAAATAAATAAGTAAAGGTTTGGTTACATCACGGGTTACACCGTGCGAGTGGCTCGACTGACAGTGGTGAGTTACTGCTATCGACAACACCCAGAGTCCACCCAGTCTCTCGATTCAAACTAAATTTATGACTTCTGTTATTTAGCTGACGCAGCTCTCGATCTATTTTTTGGTTAATATGGCAATATCGTTTAATCCACTGTCAGTTTCAGGGACATTATGATCGTTGACGATATTTTTACTAATGAGGCCGTAAAAATTGGCATTCAAAACCAATTACGTTAGCGCGCGTGACATAGCGTTATTATTTAAATCCTATAATATGAAATTGTTTAAATTGAACAGTGACGTACCTGCGTGCGTCGGAGCGCCACGGTCGCGTCGGCGTGCAGCCCGCCGCCGATGGGCACCTCGCACACCATCTCCAAACCCTGGAGACATTACAAGAGTACTATACAAACTGACATATAAACTAACACTATTTTGTAAGAATAAGATCACAGAAGGCAAGTTCTCATATTTTATGTTTCATACTATATCTTACAAAAAATATTAGAATTAAGATACTTTGCCTATGCTGCGCCGCTTCAGTGGTATCACTTTAAAAGAAACCACTAACTAAAGATCGAAGTAATAGCTCTTTGTATAAAATAAAAATGAAATAATTTCTGAGCATTATGATACTTAACGACTACTAACTTAACTTATGACGTGGACGATAGCCTAGTTGGGAATGGAACGGTCTGCCGACACAATGTCCGGAGGTTCCAAACCCAAGGCACACACCTCTGACTTTTCAAAGTTACGTGTGTATTGTTTATCAATTATCGTTCACTTTAACGGTTAAGGAAAACATCGTGAGGAAACCTACATACCGGAGAATGCTCCATAAGAATGTCGAGGGTGTGTGAAGTCTGCCAACCCGCACTTGGCCAGCGTGGTGGACTAAGGCCTTAAACCCTCTCAGTAGTAGAGGAGGCCCGTGCTCAGCAGTGAGCAGTATATAATACAGGGTTGGTATTATATTATATTATTATTATTATGATATTTAACATCTAATCTCGGTGTAATGGATGAAGTTATATGTAAGCAGTACCAGACATCGGGTGATCTTCGGACCGGGGTTTTTTTATACACGTTACCGTAATAGATGTGTGAGATGACATAGACCAAGAGCCAAGGAGTGATACGTTTGAGAAAAATACATGCTATATAGTACAGACTAGATCTGTCGTATGTGAAAGAATTTAAATGATACTCTTGTATTATATACTAATTAAGACCTCACTCCATCTTTAAGAAAAGGATCAGAAGCGTCAGTAAATTAAGTAGGCTGTCTACGGACGCTACATTGGCGAAAACGTTATATACCTACTTAGTATACAAATTACAACACACTTGACAGCAAAATAGGAAACAAAATAATATGTAATTGAAATAAAACAGAAAAATTGGAGCTTTCAACAAACATTTTTTTTGATATTACAGTCACATTTGAGTGAGACGTAATTGTGAGTTGACGTCACGGCCGATGTTATTTTAATTTCCGTACTGACAGCTGACGGATGGTTACGACAAACGAAATGACGGAATAATTCCACTCTGTTTTCTTTAGCTCAGCAGGATTAAGATTGACTGCCAAACATTCGAAATTATTACGCAATTTATAAAAGCGGCTACTTAGTTTATTTTGTTATTGTTTTTACAGTAAATAACACATAGATTTAATTTATTTTATAAAGTATTTATTGTAGTAGAGTATCTCTATATTAGGTAAAGACGTGTCCTAAAACTGTTGCTCGCGGCAGTGCAGTATGACGCATTACCGATTTCCACTCTTATGTAAGGAAATAAATAGGACACTTACGATTAAGGTAGCAGTGTTTAATTTCTCTTATCCTTTTTATAGTTTGCAAAAACGCATTTGTGTACCTAGCTGATCTCAGTTGAGATTGGCCGCCGTTGCCGATATTAATTAGAAAGATATTATATAGATTGCAAAAACAAACATTATGTAATACGACAGGACACCCAACTGATAGGCTATCGAGAGGAAATTGTGTGTCACGAGATCAGGTGTGAGCCTCGAGATGTATGATGATGGATGGCGGGGTAAAAGGCTCGGGAGAGAGGAGGTGGCAGGGGTCACTTACGAGCCGTACGTGATGCACGAAAATGGATTTTTAACTACGCGTACGGACATTATCTGCCCTCGTTGAGTGTGTGAAGAATAAAAATATGTTTATTTTTGATAACGTATTCTTTTGTTTTCCAGATGAGATCAGTTTTTTTTTACATGTAATATGTATTTTTATAATGGGGAATACTGTGCTATAAGAGCAAGACTCTCATTTTTTTCCGATTTTTAAGAACATGTCGGTGCATGAATAGTTTTTTTTTTGTATCTCGTATTGTCATGATATCGCTGACACCGAGCTATTTTTGTCCCAACATAGTGCGACACAGCAAGTTTATACCTGGAAAAGTGTATATACAGGAAATTTACTAAGAAATTTAGGTCCTAAAAATTCAAATAATTTGTTGATTTTCTGATATTGACACCGAACCCAGCTCCTAATTTATCTTCACAATATTGAAAAACGCGTTGTCTCTGAACCAACGCCATATGTAAAACAAAATCATATTTTGCGTACACAAAGTTAGCACGAGGAAACACACGCCGCGCATACATCTCATACATATTAAATTACAGAACAAACTCCTAACATCCAACAATCTTTAATAAAACAAAATTAACGGCTTAAGGTGCTTTCCACCGAAACTGAACTAAGATGAATAAATTATTTATAAATAGATGTGCATTAAACACACATTTCCACTATTTAGAGCCATTATTCCGTCCCATGATGTGATAGGAGGCGAGCCTATAGCCATATCGGGCACAAATACCAGACTCCGGGCTGACACTGAATAGAAAAACTCAATATCACTTTGGCCGACTCGGGGATCGAACCAGAGACTTCAGCTTTGCAGTCGTACCATAATACAACTACGCCACCGAGGCAGTCTAGCTACTAATAAATTGTAATCAGCTCTTGCTTCCTATTTTAAAAATATGTTTATAAATATTTACACTTCCTTACACCCTCATTGCTGAACAAACCTCTAACTTTAGAAAAGTAATGGATTTTTTATTACAAAGTTAACCTCTAGCAAAGAAATTTGATTAATAAATTAAATAACACAAGCGGATCAACTCCTCCCGATGCTGTTCAAAATAGTTGCACGCGAGAGGAACCTTGTGTCATTCTGCGGTTTTTCTTGTATAAGATTTCACACATGATTTGCTTGCATGTATTAGCGTAGAATATAAGATTATGAATTATAAAATGTGATTATTTGTGAAAATAATTGTAGACAAACTCACTAAGGTAGCTATAATATTGAATAGTAAATATTAATCTAAAAAGTCAATAGTATTAAAGTGTTTTTGACGTTTGGAATGGTATAAATACCCGTCGCTCGATGGAGGACGGCACATTCGGACATTCTATCGTGAGCCGCCCAGCTGAGCAGTACTAGGAGACTGGCAAGTTAAGTAATTTATTTTATTTGATCCTTAGTATACCAACCATTTAAAATATTAAGTATTTGTATAAATAAACATTTAATTTAGGATCATGTGATTTAGAAGTGGTAACTATGATAAGGTACATAATTGTTATATACACAAGTATGTGAAATTGATGATAGAGCTATGATTATAGGATTATAGTATCTAATAAATCTAATAAATATATTATGTAAAGAATATAGTGGTTCTTGTATCTTACCAAACTCATCCGCCCTTCCACCCTTAAAACATACTATTTGCTAGTATCCTGATGGTATACAGCATTTTGATGTATTAATACATAATTATATCCTATTAAATGTAATTTGCTTATATAAGCGATTGCTGTAAAACATATATATTAATATACATATGTAATAAAATCTAACACATGCAGTTATTTATTACAAAAGCTAATAAATTATAATCGATTAGAATTTTAATATTAACATGCGACAAATTAAAGTGATCTTTTGTTAAATTCCAGTTAATTCAAAATCGATATCTGGAAATCTACAAAGAATCTACTAAATTGTAATTCAATGTTGGAAAAGCGATTTAGCACTTTGTCTCGTTTTAAAAGTAAACAGACTTCACGATACATTAATAGTATTTACAACTTTCCTTGTAGCTACAAAATATAGATTTACCCGTATCAAAATCAGCTTTGTTCATCTTATTTTAACTAAGCGGGCTTACCGAGACTGTTTATTCAATCCGGGAACTTAGCGGCACTTCCCTTGCCTATTTATTTTTCAGAGCAGAAGGCTGCGACGCGGGCCTGGCCCCTCCAATTTAAGTTCACCGCTTGCAAGTCTTTAATATTTATATTAACGCAAATGTCTGTTATCGTGCCCGCCAAACAAAACTAAGTGTTATCTCTTTTTAAAATTTTCAACACTTTTTGATATAAAATAAAGAGCATTTCATTTTCATATAAATGGAATTTGTGGTAATTCTTGCGGCCAATAAAATAATATGCCAATAAAACGGATTCACGATCATAAATTGCGTTTCAGATTTTTCTTCCAATCTTAAATTATGGATGTCAATTTGTAATTTGAGAGAAATATCATGATGTCTTGTATTTTCGGATACGATGTTACAGTATGACAATAATAAACTTAATATAGTCGAATGTGCGTTTCTGTAAATGGGGGAAACCACAAGATAAACCTAGTATTATGGTGTGTACTTATAGTACTGCAAGAGATTCGAATAAATAAATATAAGATTGCTGTAGTTTGTTTTGCAAAATTTACACCAAATATTTGCACGTCGTAAATTAAACGGACGCCTTATCACCCCAGCTCCGCTTTTTAAATATAAACAAATTGAAGATTTATTGCCAAAAAACTGCTAACGCCTCGGCACTCGTCGGTAATCGGCGAACATCGCAATCCTAATCATCTCGCGGGAATTTTCCAATAACGCGATAAACCTGTACCAAAACCATACAGTACGTCATGACACATGGAAAGAGAACAAAATTATAGATATGACATTGTGCGGTGCTACCAGCAGATGATGGGTATTTTTCGAATGTCGCCTCTCAATTTAATGGCGAAGTAAAATATCATCTGAAACCTGCATGTGTTAGAGTTCTCCATAAGAATTTCACGAGTGAATCCATATTTATCTAAGACTCTTCTTCCTATAGAATTCATTCCCAGCTACTTATATAGCCTCTTGATACTAATTTTTATATCTGAGGTTTGAGGAAACGGAGTACTGCATTACGATTGGCCCTGCCAACATCAATGCGTTTAACATAGCCATAGAAACACTATTTTTATTGGTTGCGTCACGTGTCTTGTAATGCTAAACAACTAAGCAATAGAGGTAGCGTAAAATGCACTAAATCAGATAGAAATGCAAATGTATTTTGACGGTAACGGGCCTCAATGCTAAAATTTTAAATACATAATGGCCAGATAAGATGAATTTCGATAATTTTTAAAAGTGAATTGTAGCAGTCAAACCAGTCAAATCATTGCAGTTTCTACGCGTTGTCTACGATACTCGTTGAATCTGGGCGGACACAAATATATTACGACCCACATCAACTTCAGACCGTAAGTTTTACTTTAATGAATAACAAACGCGATTCCGTACTATATTTTTATACTTTGCTAATACCATAAGTTCCCGCTAAATGTGCGGAAAGCATGATGAATGGACGTGTAAATGTAGCGATATGGGCGTGTCGGTTTGTACGACAGACGACTTCACCCTAATATTTATGTGGGGAGGATGAGGTGGGTAGCATCGGCGCGAATGGTACGCCATGAATAAGAATTTAATTATGAGAGGTGAGTTATTAGATATTTCTATAAATGAGTATAAGTAGCAGTAATCGAGTGCTAGGGTGTAATTATTTGTTTATAGCAAACGTTTAGAGGCGAGCTATTAAAACATCTAAAAGTCTTTAGTACTCAATGTTCACAATTCCAGATAAATTGACGATGCATAGTAGAACGGTAGGAATGAGAATTGTGAAACGAAAGTGGGTTTACACGAGCAAACTGTACACGCAACAGCAAAACAAATGACGTACGGTGATTTTGAATTCAGCAAACCATGATTCATCTTTTTGACCTCCTTGGGTAATAAACACTTGCAATCGGGTTGTTTATAAAATAACATAAAGTAGAATGACCGAATCCATATTTTTTCCATATTTTTTGTGTGGTAATACCATACCACGATTTTTCTTAGTTCTTATTTTATTCAATTTTATAACATATACAGTCACGTCATTTTATCCCAGAAGGGGTAGACAGAGGTGTAGCTAGTGCACCCACTTTTCGCTGTGCGTATTCCGTCCCATGATGTGATAGGGGGCGAATATACAGTCACGTCCTTTTATCCCGGAAGGGGTAGACAGAGGTGTAACTAGTACACCCAGTATTCACCTTGCGTATTTTGTCCCATGATGTAATAGATGGCTTGCATATCGCTATATCGGGCACAAATTCCAGACTCCCGAGACCTCAACATTGGAGTCGTACCGTAATAAACTACGTCACCGAGACAGTCCGCATCGAGTATGTGTGTATGTTTTATAATATGTAGTGATATGTTGCAGTTTAGATAAAGGTTTTAATTATTTGTTCATGAAACGAATGCATGAGATTTTTAATATTAAATGGGCTTTCAAAGGTGCTGATATTTGGTTATATGCAATATTGAATAATATACGTACCGTGATTTTATTTTCAACGGAAACATTGAAAAAGATACAGTCGAAAGCAGGATTTGAACCCGCGACCTCCAGCGTAGCGTGCCGGTGCTCTGCCAGCTGAGCTATTCTCGACCTTACCTTCGTCTGTTCAATTTCAAGTTCCCTATTTTTATCTCTTTAAAGGAGATGCCTAGTGATCATTGTCCAGGCACTACATGGCCCTTAACATGTATATATAAAAGTCATAATATATGAATATACGTACCGCAATAGCCGCGTCTATGAGGAGGTAGAGCGGCTTGTAGGCGTTCTCGACGAGCGCTCGATACACGAACACGCGCCGCCTGCACACCTTCAGGGCCTCCAGGACCACCTGTGCCAATATACATCAATCACCATCGGTTACATACAGACGATTTTTCAAAGTCCCTTGTATGTGAGACTATTTCAGGATAGGTATAATCATTTATTTTTTACGCCGATAAACGGTATATTGGCATCAGAAGTTCAGTTTAATACTTTACTATCAATGTAATATGTTATTATCAGATTTAATATAGGATGAATTGAGGTGAAAAACATGAGGCATGAAGTCAGAGTTCAAAATTCAAAACCAAACTTGCATCTTTTCAAATAAATAAACATAATAAAGTATGATACTTTAAACAAATAATTTTACACAAAAAAATATATTATCTTATCTTCAAACCCAAATTGCGTTGTTTTTAAAAGAAAGAAAAGCTTGTGTTTATTAAATCGCGAACTTCAAGATACATTTAATAATACCAGCCCTGTATTATATACTGCTCACTGCTGAGCACGGGCCTCCTCTACAACTGAGAGGGTTTAAGGCCTTAGTCCACTACGCTGGTCTAGTGCGGGTTGGCAGACTTCACACACCCTCAAAATTCTTATGGAGCATTCTCAGGTATGTAGGTTTCCTCACGATGTTTTCCTTCACCGTTAAAGTGAACGATAATTGATAAACAATACACACGTCACTTTGATAAGTCAGAAGTGTGTGCCTTAGGTTTCGAACCTCCGGACATTTTCTCGGCAGACCGTTCCATTCCCAACTAGGCTATCGTCCACTTCAAGATACATTTAATTAATAATTATTATGATTATAAAAGATCACATATATATTAGTTACCGAGTACCTATACTACCATTATACGAAACAGGTGATTAATGATGTCAACATAACAGAAAACGTCTTTAGGAGCTCGAAGATCAAAGGACACACGAGACACGCCGTTTACACACGCCTCGAAAGGAATATAATAACAGAATTCACGGTATCATTATAAATCAAAGAGAAACGGTAAATCGATCTCTAGTCTAAGACAAAATGACCTTTCAATTACTAGTTCATAATTCCCTACTATAGTAAAATTTGCCATCAAGTTTGTTGAACAGATTCGGGTGAACTTTGGTACACGTATAAAAAATTTTGTTGTTTAACATAATAATATAGGTTTTTTATCCCGTTAATATGCTTCGATAGAAGTTATTAATTTTTAATGACGCTATGTATTGCTACAGTGATTTAGACTCTTGAAGCAGAAAATCCTTCTCACGGGAGCGAAGTCGAGAGCAACATCTAGTTGTCTATGTTTGTGATGAAGAATGTAGCACAATTATAAAGCTCTAAATGATATTGCTGTTCTGGGCTTATACCACTAAGTGTGAAGCACAATGTGAAGCAGCGATCAATAAGTGGAAGTAACGAGGGGGCGTCTTCCGCCTCTAAACATACAATGAACGAACGGTCCCGCGTCCGAGGAGAGTAATCTGACAAGTATGAGTACCACAAGTCTTGAGGGTTTCGTAGTGTTACAAATTTTGATTACCGGTATCTAGGTGGTTAATCTTACTAAACTATAAATGCGAAAGTTTGTATGGATGCATGTTACTCACTCACGCCAGAGACTTTGAACGGAAAAGGATCGAATAAAATTTAGCACAGAGATAAATTATAGTCTGGAATAGCATATAGGCTACTTTTTATTTCTGAATATATATAGTGAGACTTATAGGATTCGCAACGAATACATCCGACAGAGAACCAAAGTTATCGACATAGCTGAAAGAATTAGCAAGCTGAAGTGGCAGTGGGCTGGCCATATCTCGCGAAGACCGCGACTGGGCAAACGTAGTGTAGGACGCCCTCCGGCCAGGTGGGATGACGATATGCGAAAGACTGCAGGTAGATGCTGGATGCGGCAAGCTGAAGACAGGGCGCTATGGCGCTCATTAGGGGAGGCCTATGTCCAGCAGTGGACTGATAAAGGTTGATGATGATGATGATGATAGTGGGACTTTTATCCTGGGAATTTACTCGTGCGGGGGGAGCCAAGAGCATAAGCTTGTCATAATATAAGTGCTTTCTAAAATTGTTTGCCAGTTTACTGGCTTGTTTAAACCGGTCCTATGATTTTCATGAAATTTAGTATGCACGGGGTTTCGAGGAGGATAAATCGATCTAGCTAGGATTCATTTGTAGAAAATCTCCTTTTATCCGTGTTTTCAGTATTCAACCTTAAACATAACCTGAAAATTATGACTCTTCTTGATATCTAGTGGCGAGTAAAAGTACTATTTTTTTATTGCAAAACTACACAACACACTACAAAGCAATACTAAGCCAATGAGTGTTTGGTTTGAGGTTCGATCAAGGAAATCAATCGTTTACTTACAAAAAAAAATATTCACATTTCATCAGTATGTAATTGGTATTTTAATATAATTTCAAAAAAACACAATTTACAAAAAAATAAAATCTACCAAGGTTCGGTCATCCAGGTACTATTATATTATTATAAGACCATGTCCTTGGGGACCGCAGTACTCAATGCAATATAGTGTTAGTATTTCATAATCCAAAACTAGGTGATCTTAGTTCTTTTATAGCAGGCATAGAACTCATCAAACGAGAAACTTTCTCATCTCATACCAAATATATTTAAAAAGACAACGGTGAAGGAAAACTACATACCTGACAATTCTCCATAAGAATTTTGAAGATATGTGAAGTCTGCCAACCCGCACTAACCTAAACTAAAGCCTAACACTTCAGTAGTAGAGGAGGCTCGTGCTCAGTAGTGGTTTTTCATTATAAGATGCGGAACCATAAAAGCTGGGTCCGTTTACTTAGCGACGATCGAGAAGTTACAATAAAAGGAACTTTCTATGTGCTAAAGGAATTAATGTGCGCTCCAAAGTCGACACAGCGAATCAGTTTGCCGTTTTTTTATTTGTTATGCATTTTAAATCTCCTTTTTTGATAGGATTTATTCGCCGTTTTTCTTCTTCCGAGATGTTGCTAAGTTGCCAGTGACACAGATTGTTTTAAGTGCAGTAGTATCTAATTGTTGAATAAATTTATATACGAGGTTGGACTAGTGTTCATATACATACATAAATACATGCATACATACACACTCACGTCTTTTATCCCCGTCGGGGTAGGCAGAGGCGCAACTGGTGCACCCACTTTTCGCCGTGCATATTCCGTCCCATGATGTGATAAGGGGCGAGACTATCGCTACAAATTTCAGAATCCGGGCTAATATTGAGTAGAAAAACCCAATATCACTTTGCCCGACCCAGAGATCGCACCCGAGACCTCAGCATTATAGTCGTACCGTAATACAACTACGCCACCGTGGCAGTCTAGTATTTTTCTCATTAAAACTCTCACAAATTTAGATTACCGACCTGGAGATTGAATCCTGGTCCAGTTTAAGCTAAAATACGGTGTCACTAAATCGAAAAAGTTCCACCATAATTTTCAGGATGCCAACTATCTATTCTGACTACAATATAAGAGTCTCTACAATGCTACTTAGTAGCAAAAAAAAATAGAAATAGCAGTGGTATCTATCCAAATAAACAACTACTAAGTACTTACTAACTACTACCCACATAGTATATTGAAAGTGATAACCCTGAGTAAAGACCTATTATATTAACATCAATTCAGTATTTCGGTCACGCTTCAGCAATAAAAGAGTTTAATCCGAATGTTTTCTCTACGATATTGAATAATATTTCAGCTCCAACTGGTATAACCAAAAAGTCGATAAGTCTGCTAAAAGTTAAGCCTCATGGGCGATAATTATGAGATATTTACACCCTTCAAAAACATTATTTATGAAAAGCGACCTAATATATGTATCCTTCATAATTGACTGATGCTATGAGCTGATATGAGAAAGTTGTGAGATTAATTATTGAAACCCTTGATATGGCGCATAATATTTTAATAATATGTTTTCTTTGACATAATTATCTATTACAATATATTATTCTAGTGAACATCGTTAGCTAGAGCGGTCACGGCCTTAATGTATCAGTGACTTGTAGTGAAAATTATAATAATTAATTTGTTCCATAACATTTTTGGAAAAATATATACCCTGTATCTGTATCCATCGCACAGTAAACTCTGATCAATAGCCACCTCACAAAATATCACAATTTCTTCAACAGTAAAGACGACAGAGTGGAACATAGTGTCAAACTCATTAACCGTTTCATGCTTCGCCGCAGTTAGGTAAAAAATAAATATTGTGATTGGTATGTAAAGCTCTGTTAAATACTTACTGTAACGTCATTCAAACAAAAACAATAAGAATAATTTGTCAGAAACAAAGTGATAGCAGCCCACACCGACCATCGTAAAAAACGCCGTGATATAGTAACATCTCCAGAAGCATTACACCGCAATGTTGAACAGATGAACTCACCCGTACTTCTACCTCTCCGTAGCTGGCTATTTCCACTTGGTTCGGTGTGAACGTTACCTTCAAAGTATCACCTCCTTCTGTTCGAAAAATATTTAATTATTAAATTGATATAGGCAATTTTTCATTTTTTATCACACATTTTATTTGTTTGATTCAGTATTTTTTTTTATTTAAGCATAGAATCAAAGGAACTAGTACGTAAGCAAGGGGAATGTAATAAAATCCATATATCTCTATTGGAGTAAGCAGAAAATTTGTGATGCTTCGAAATTATAAATGTCCCAAACATTGAATTTCGGAGTGACCGCTATCGTTACCGGCCTCAACATGTTCAGCCACATGAAATCCACTACTGAAGATTGTCCTCCCCTAAAGTTTTCGAGACGTATGTGTCAAAAACACCATACACCCAGCGTGTTCCTGCGGCCTTTATGAAGACGTCTGACATTGCCGGCGGACGTCCAATAATATCATAAACCACACACACACACACACTCCCGCCTGTTATCCCCGAAGGGGTAGGCAGAGGCGCAACTAGTGCACCCACTTTTCGCAGTTATTCCGTCCCATTATGTGATAGGGGGCGAGCCTATCGCCATATCGGGCACAAATTCCAGACTCCGGGCTGATATTGAACAGAAAAACTCAATATCACTTTGCCCACCCCGGGGATCGAACCCGAGACCTCAGCATTGCAGTCATACTGTGATACAACTACGCCACCGAGGCAGTCTTAACATGCATAAACCAACGTCCTTAAAATTATAATTTCATATATACAAAAGTCAAATATAATCAGTAATACCCAGAGCCGGTTCCCAGCGTATAGCAGTGGGTAGCGGCGTGATATTAATGAGCCGCAGCCGGTAGCACGAGCGGCGCGCGAGAACGAGCGCCCGCCGCGGCCGCAGCGTCGCCGTGCCGCGCTTGCTGCACAACTCACCCGGGTCCAGCTTGCAACCCTCACCTTAGTACAAAATACCATATCTTGTGGATGAATGATGTGACCAACAAATCTCTTGGTTCTTGAATGTCTATGAGGTTACAACACGTCCAGAATGTTGGCCTAAGTAACAAGTACCTATTTAATAACAATATGTTCCGCTTTTTATGCAAATTTTAAATTATCAATAAAAGTTGCAAGTATACTGCATAGTCTTCGTCATCTGGAGCAAAACACGGTAAGTTAACATTTACAATCTATAATGCTTGCGGCGAGTCGCATGTGTAATATGAATGCCTATAATTATCAGTTACAACACTGTCAATAATTTTGAATCACAAGTACTTCATGATATAGGCATACTGCGCTTCGAATACTGATTACCTTACTACATACATGTATTGTGGAGTAGCTTCAAGATATTTAAGTAGGATCGCGAAACGTAATACATAAAACACATTTATCACAATTAAAAACTTATAATCAAATTGTAAAGCCTTACCTTTCAGTTTACCGCCATAATCTGCCATGTTGCGAGTCCGTGGTTTTTAATTAGTGATAAGCTAAGGAAACAAAAACATTGAGCCTACTATCTACATGTTACTCACAGCGCGTATCATTCGCCCGGCACGGCAGCACGCGCAACAGGACTGTAGGCGCGAGCACGCGGTACGCGAGCGCGGCGCCGCGAGCCGAGCACGCGCCCGCGCCGGAGTGTGTCCCGCCCGCCTCGCCTGCAGCATGCGCGCGCACCACCGTGCACACGCACCCGTCTCGCTAAACGAATACCAACATTGTTTTTTTTTTCATCCTGTTTGTCATATCGTCGGCTAAGAATGCTGATCTGCTAACTCCATAGTGGACACTATGGAGTTAGCAGATCAGAATTCTTAGCCGACGATATATATTTACACAGTACGCAGTGTTAATGTGTGCGAAGTTAATAAAAAAAGTTTACAAGCTACTGAAAGTATACAAGCCGATGAAAGTAAGATGTCCGAATTATATAGGTTCGATTATTTAGGCGAGACAGTAAGGCTAATCGATTGACTTATACGGCACCCGAAGTATATAACCCACCAGATATAGAAAGCGTCAGAATTATATAAGACATCTGAAGTGTATAAGGCGCCTAAAGATACATGCTCTATATTCCGGATAAATGGTCTAGATGAGTGGCAAATTTGATCCAAGTCTTTAGCATTTCATAAAAATCTTCACAAACTTTCGTACTTATAATATTAGTCAAATGCATTGAAATGGGTTTTTGTTATTACTACATTACGCAGGATTAATTTAATAAAGTAACAGAATAGATAACAATCATGATACTGTCCCGCTCGGCAGCGTGCCAACGTGGCCCTTATCGTGAATCGTGACGAAGACCAAATAAGTGTACAATGGCGGCGACGACTAATCTTTGTGGAATACATAAACAACATAAACTATTGACTTTATGCTGCATTACTATTCTATTTTAAAAATGTTTAAATATAAAATAAAGTTTCCACATAAATTTGCAAAAACAGATCACGATTATCTATTTTTTTTTTTGTTAATTTGCTACCGCTACCTTGATAGAGCTGTTGGTAGCATATTATATTTTGTATCCGCCCGGATAGCGACCGCCGACTGCCATACATAAGGTTAAGCGTTAGCGGCCCACGTAAGTGTGCTGCGTTCGGGATCAGACGATGTATATCCGATTCGACAGGACGGCATAATTGAGTCGAGACTCTATCTGGACCTCTCTTCGCTTAATATCAGATGTACTGGAGTCACTTTGCCGAGCACGTATAAAAAAATTTATGGTCAAGTTGTTTGCCAACTGTTCTATAAGATAGCAGACCTCGGGCGCGTTGACGTCGTACAGCACAGTGTCGTGGCCCCCGTGCGGCGCGCGGCCCGCCCGGCGCGGCAGCAGCGCGCACGAGCACGCGCGCTCGAGGCAGCGTGCGCACGGCGCGCGCCGCCGGCACACCGCGCGGGGCACGTTCTCACCCACCCAGCGGTACGCGCTGCACCGCCAATCCAGCTGCACATACACAGTACCAACCATATTTTTTCGTAGGTATAAGCGCGTTATTGGTTACTGCAACGGTTCTATTGGTTTCACTGATCTTAAAACCTAAAGTCGACCCACGGGAGTATAGCATCATCCTAATACTCTACACCGGCATACCAACCACAATCCACGATGACCTTTTTCGGCGCATACGAGATGAGCACGTGGTATCTTGTTGCTCTGACATAGTACCAACCCTGTATTATACACTACCACTGCTAGGAACGAACCTACTCTACTATAGATAGTTTAGGCTTTAGTCCACTAAGCTGAACTAGTGCGACATAAATAATTAAACATTATTAGGTTTTCATTTATGGTTTCATGTGGAATGAAACCTACATAATTATAGTTAATTTTCTAAAATTAGAAATAAACACAGAAATACAGAAACATTAAGTTACTATGCGTTTTGTAATATTACAGCGTCTCTACATTTAATAATCAATACAAATGTCATCTCCCAGATCACCTCTTTTATTGGAAACCCACAACATAGCTATTGTTTGGAAAAATACATAAATATCGCAACAACCTCTTGATAAGTATCATTGTAAATATCCAGGGTAGCGCTCATATGAGTTCCAGGCGGTACGATCCCGAGCCAGTGGAACACAGGCCGTAGAGACAGGTGCCGGGCCGCGCACTGCCGCGTGATCATACACTGGGACTTCCATTCATCATTTGCTGCCACCAACCTTTAGGTTATACAAGTACTAAAAATATTACTGTTTTATAATATGCCTAACCGAGGAGACGAGCAAACCGCTTGCCTGTTGGTGAATGACGTACAAAAACAAAATAACGTAAAATACACTTGGACTTAAGCAACAAACATGTAATCGAGAACATCTAATTACTTAGCTTAGCATGGCGCTGCACCGAGCTCATCACTCTAAACTGTTCGATATAGTTTTTATTTTGTCAATAATAAATTTATATTATATTATATAATATAATATTTAGTTTACATGTGAATTTATCTGGTAAATCCAAAACTAAGAACATGGAAATATTTACAAATTTTATAAAATTAACACCATTTTAAATAGAATGTCATAATATAAAATATATTACAATATTTGAAATGTCTCGTGCTTTGAACGTTTTGCCCTCGTCTCGAATATATAGCGCTCATAAAACTGCGCTCAGTACGTGCGGCGTCTGTGCGACAGCTCCAAGCGATCAAATGCTATTTATTGCATTTTATATGAAGAGGTGACGTTCACTGTGCTATTTTTGTCGAAGTGTAATTATTAATGTGGAACGCATAACGAAAATAATAACTATGTTGATAAAGTTTTTAGTTGTCGCATGCTATCGGAGTTCTGTTTGGATTTTTTGAGTGGAGTATGATATGGTACGATGGCATACCTTTTTGTGGTATGGCCGTACCAAATCTCATCCTCTGTGGATACTATTAGTGAGAAGGCAGGTATGATTGGCGTAGCAATGTCTCGTTTGAAAAGCTTTAGAAGCAAAATGCACTTCAGTATATAAAGAATAAAAAAAAAACAAAAGATATAATATCAAATATCCAGTGTTGGAGAGAGCCGGTCAAAAAACAGCTAAAATCGCTGACCTCGCGAGTAAATGTCTGTAAATAACAAGTTCATTTCGACTGAAAAAACTTGTTTGATCAAAGATTAACTTTATGGCTCTCCGATCACTATGAATCATTATTAAAGATCCAAAAAAAATAACTTTCGGAGTTTTATAAGCCATTTAAAACTTCAAACCGTAATAATGCTTTAGTAATGCAGAAAAAATCGGGAAAAATTTAGAATTTTAATAAATCGTGGTTGCTTTACGCTTTTATTGTGAATAAGTTAATCTTTAAAAAGAAGACCTTGTGGTAACTTACTTGCTAATGATTTTGTATTACCTACAACAGTTTTCCGATTCCTTGGTGACTCGAATGCGTTAGACGCGACATCGTCATCAGTCACATGATGTCCACTGCTGAACAGAGATCTCTCAAAATTAGTTACACTTATGTCTATTTTGTTACTAAGCAGCAGTATACAAATATTGTCAGCACTGTTTTTTCTGATTCAAAACGTATTGATCGTAGGTATTTAAAATTATGAGGTCTAAGTTAAGTTTTAGGTTCCTCCATTTACGATTCGTCATATTATTATCCTTTAGCCTCAACCTGCTCGTCTCGTCAATGAGTGGTATAAAACATACGTGATGACATCAGTCTCCACTTTCTGGTCGGGTATGGGCGGCAATGTGAGCGGCATCATCGTGGCGCAGGAGTTGGCCGGCGTCAGGCGAGGCGCCGGGGGCGCGGGGAAGGCGGCGGAGGGCGAGCGAGATGGCATGTTCCACGTGCCGCGCACTCCCTCGCACCCGAACAGTTGTGTCGCGCGGATCAGCACGTCCACATGTTGCACCCTACGAAACAAGAAGTACCAACTTTTGCTCATGGCTGAGCTGCTGTTCCTGGAATAAGAGTAATTTGCCGGCAAACAGGTAGTTACTGGATACAAAAACCTCTTTCACAACCCATCATAGTAAAACCATTCATGGTGGATATCCATTCACCATAGCGACGAACTTGCTTATTTAATTTATCCGCTAAAAAAATCTCCCTCTTACATTATACGACATTATCATCTTACATTATTAAATCCTTCACGTTAAATAAACAAAACAAGATGGAGTAAATAGAATAGGAGAAATAGTAAAGAGTAAACACAGTAATCTTCAAGCATGCAGAAAATTATTAAAATTACACAAACACTCGCTCGTGTTGACTTAAGTTATTATGTGGTGAAAATATAAATTACAACGGTAATACAAATATTAAGTATAAACCCTGTAAAAGCTCACACGCTCATTTAAGCATAAGCGATTCATTTCCACTTTAATCACGAGATGAAAGTTAGCAGGAAGAGATATTTTGTAATGTAATGTACATTGGAGTTGTAATTAACAGAACAATGAAAACTGTATAAAAACCCATTTAACCATTTTAAGCAGAACAAGGTCATGAAAGATCTAATTCTACCGTAGCGACCGTCGACGAAGGCAAGCCTCTCGTTGGTTAAAATTTTACTTAGACTACATTACTTTCACCTGGAGTGAGGAAACCTACATACGTGAGAAGTCCTGTATAAGAATTTCCAAGGCATGTGAAGTCTGCCAACCCGCACTAGGCCAGCGTGGTGGACTAAGGCCTAAACCCTCTCAGTAGTAGAGGAAGCCCGTGCTCAGCAATTGTCAGGGCTAATTATATTCGTGCTGGTATCATCGTACCTCTTGGAGTGATACATGGGCAGCACTGGAGGATCCAGCACGAACCGCAGCGGCGCCACCTCCCACCACACCTCCAGTTGGCAGCACACCACGTCGCACACCTCGCGCTTCCAACGCTACCAACATATTAGCATAAACTACCATTTGTATTGATAACAATGAGGTGTCGCCTGCTTGGTTTATCCCGCCTACTTGGTTCAGTGGTAGCATAAAATATGGGTTAAGCATTAAGAGGTTTGAATTTGGATTTTCAAATGGGGCTACGCTTAGGAATTTTCTAAGACGTTTTACTCGGAAATGAATCCCCCTCAAGATATAGGACTTAGACATAAGGGAACTGATTTTAAGTAATAAAAAAAAATATAATCGGAGCATTAGTTTCAGAGATTATAGATTATAGTGTTCAATGAAAAGTATAAACAGGCATTGTAACATTACTCGACGGCCTCGGTGGCGTAGTTGTATTACAGTACGGCTGCAAAGCTGAGGTCTCGGGTTCGATCCCCGGATCGGGCAAATTGAGATATTGAGTTTTTCTATTCAGTATCAGCCCGGAGTGTAGAATCTGTGCCCGATATGGCGATAGGCTCGCCCCCTATCACATCATGGGACGGAATGACGGCGAAAAGTGGGTGCACTAGTTGCACCTCTGCCTACCCCTTCGGGGATAACAGGCGTGAGTGTATGTGTGTGCGTGTTTAACATTACTATCTAGGTAAAATATTTGCGTGGCGAACTAACATTATATCTTTGTAATTTCTGTGAAAAAATTCTCAGCGCTGCAGTAATAAAGACCAAATTGACACAAATGTAATTCTATTTGGAACAAAATTAAATTCATAAACATCTGGCCAAGCTATTAGCTGTGCTAATGCACAGCTAATAGCTAGTTAATACTAATTTGCATTTTAGCCACGTTAACAGGAGCAAACTAAATTGTTTAATAGTTTCTTTATAGTATAAACAAATTAGACTAAAACACGGTTTAATGGTACATGATTTTATAGCAGAAATTGATAAATGGGTGGTGGAAACCAATTATTCTAACTATAAAGTTAAATACCTATGAGACAGATAATATGATGGGTTTGCTATGTGATGTTTACCTCTCAAATATCATAAGGAAAATAATAGGGCTCGAGGAGATACGATGGTTGATGTTTCGAAAATCTTATTGTATGGTATGCAAAAGCAAAGTAATAAGTTAATGGTAGGATACTTCAAGACCATTTCCGGTGTACGGTTCATTCATGCGACTGAATTCTGTTCTAATTTACTTTCCTTTTACTAGTAACTGTACAAAATGACTATTTTACAGAAGTTATGCAGTTACCCGGAATCCAGGTATAGGCTCCGAGTCCAAGGTCTTACTGCTGATCACCATCGGATCGTAGTCCGGCGGAAAACTCTCCTTCGGGATACCTTTCAGCACTAGCCTGAATTTTAAAATGTAAGTCTCGTGATAATTAAGTTGAATTATTGTTGATCTTATCTATCACTCCAGCTCTATCTATTCTCAGTATACTATAGCAGTTACTAACATAAGCACAGCGCGTTGAGTCCCCAGCTCGGTGCCGACGTCCGGCGTAGCGACATGCAAGGTTCTCGAGGAGCGCGGCGCGGCCGCCCCGCCCGCCGGCTCCACGCGCACGCGTCGCGCCCACACGCACCCAGGGTCGTCGAGGCTATCCTACACATACATCAAGCAAGCAATAATAATGCAATAAGCATGATGCAAAACGAATCCTGCTGGCTTCCTGCTAGCTGGTGCTAGGATAATATTTGTATTCACACACAGGCGTAGCGACCACCGTGTCTTAGGTGTAAAACCCGTCGAAAGTAAGCGTATCGCGTTCTTGTATCAGTCTTTATGTATTTCAAACAGGTTGGTATAATACTGTCGACTGGAGAAGGGTAGTCAGCTCTTGTCATTCGATACTCTATCTGAATTTTTCTCCGCTTACCATTGGCTGCAGGGGGGTCACATTGCCGTGCCCGTATAAAAAATAGGTTTATTCTTGGAGAGGTAAAATGAAGATACCTATTATGGTTTCCACTCATGGTTTACTGGGCTTCTTATGGAGCACATGTTCATAGTCGTAGTAGAAAAACATTCTAATATTTTTGTTCATATAAATCGTAACTTACAAACTTGATAAAAATTTGTTGTATTATTTTTAAGCATATTATAACTAAATAGCTGACAAACAAATAACTGTAATAAATCTTACAGTTGCGGCGTTATCTTGCGCTCGTGCCTCGTGAGCCCCGACACAGAGCCGTTCGCTATCTTCGTCAGCGTCTCCGGAATGGTCCCCCCTCTCCTCTTCCCAGCAGGAGCACACGCCCCACGGACGGACCGTCCAGTAGTATGTGTACAGCACTGGACTAAATTACAATTCATATAGGATTCATATTTAGGGTTAGACTGTAGACAGTTTTGTTCAAAGTATGAACCGGTTAGATATACGTGACACTGCTTTGCTTTGCATGATTACCGCTTTTATATTCTTATTATTTCAATAAATTAGCGCCTCATTCCATATCCTTATTATTATTCTATAAGGGACAGGTATGCACTCACAACTCCTCAGTAATTTGGCAGTAGCAATGAAGTAGCATATACTATTGAGTGAAAGTAAATTACCTGTGGTTCACCAAAAGGACAGTAGCAGTGAGTGACCTTTCGGGAAAGGCGGTGCCCAAGTGGACGAAGTACTCGCAAGCTGGGTCATCCTCACTGCAAATGTCGTAGTCTTTCTCTTGCGCCTGTAGTAATACAATCTCTTCACTATTCATCTGACCCTAGTCCTTAGTATATATACATATACTTACATATACACTCACGCCTTGTATCCCCGAAGGGGTAGGCAGAGGCGCAACTAGTGCACCCACTTTTCGAAGTTATTCCGTCCCATGTTGTGATAGGGGGCGAGCCTATCGCCATATCGGGCACAAATTCCAGACTCCGGGCTGATACTAAATAGTAAAACTCAATCTCACTTTGCCCGATCCGGGGATCGAACCCGAGACCTCATCTTTGCAGCCGTACTGTAATACAACTACGCCACCGTGGCCGTCGAGTAATGTTACAATGCCTGTTTATACTTTTCATTGAACACTATAATCTCTAAAACTAATGCTCCGATTATATTTTTTTTTATTACTTAAAATCAGTTACCTTATGTAGACATAAGGTAACTGATTTTAAGTAATAAGATATAGGACTAAGAAGTCCTATATCTTGAGGGGGATTCATTTCCGAGTAAAACGTCTTAGAAAATCCCTAAGCGTAGCCCCATTTGAAAATCCAAATTCAAACCTCCAAATGCTTAACCCATATTTTATGCTACCACTGAACCAAGTACTGAGCTAATACTGAATAAAAAAACTCAATATCGCTTTGCCCGACCCGGGAGTCGAACCCAAGACCTCAGCAGTGCAGTCGTACCATAATACAACTACGCCACCGAGGCAGTCGATCGATTACGAATGTTGCAACTACTCATAGGCAGACTTCACCTATATTTAAACACACTTTTTCTGTAATTTTCAGCCCTTATTACCGAAATGTACTTTCTTTTTTTTTTTTTTTTTGTGGCCATCTTCGGCGCATTAGGGACGGCTGCGGGCTTCCTCCGACTCACGTCTAAGTTGTCGTCCGCAACCGCCCCTGCGCGTACCGCTGATGCGGTCCTTCTCCTGCTGCTGCGGGGGCTCAGAAGCCCCCGCACACCGAAGGACGCCCCCGGCGTCCGAGGCAGCGTGAGACACGCTGCCGTCCATCACGGGGGTCACAGAAGTTGGCTAGACTAATAGGTGGACGGCCCCTCCCGCCCACCCGTGACCCCCGGACCGAAATGTACTTAGAACCATTTAAAAGTTGGAATGACAGACAGCTGGAACTTACAAATACATTTCCATTGGCATGCTCTAACACAGACTGAGAAATACAAAAAAATACAAATACACGAATTGAGAACCTCCTCCTTTTTTGAAAGTCGGTTAAAAATGTAAATTAATATAAATTTGAACAGTGAACTATGCGCACTTTAGGATTAGTACGATGGCAGCAATTCGTTTCGCTCTATCTAGTCTGATGCTGTTTTGGCATCAGCAAATGGATGGATATTTTTTTTTTTTTTTTTTTTTTTTTTTTTTTTAACATGGCCATCTTCGGCTCATTAGGGACGGCTGCGGGCTTCCTCCGACTCACGTCTAAGTTGTCGTCCGCAACCGCCCCTGCGCGTACCGCGTTTTTGCGGTCCTTTTTTCCCCCTGTTGCGGGGGCTCAGAAGCCCCCGAAACACCGTATCGTGTCCGCTTTTTGGTGTCCGAGGCAGCGTGAGACACGCTGCCTTGGACATGTCCATCACGGGGGTCACAGAAGTTGGCTAGACTAATGGGTGGGCGGCACGTCCCGCCCACCCGTGACCCCCGGAGGCCCCTATTAGTCGCCTTTTACGACAGGCAGGGGATACCGTGGTGGAATTCTCCAAACGCCCCCAATCCACAGGGCGGGAGACGTCGGTCAGTCGTCCACCCGACGCCTCCTACGTCTCGTCTGGCGGCGGGAGGGATCACCACTGCGCTGGCGATCCCTCTCGGCACTCTCCTTCCGCGAGAGGACCGCCTCGCAGAAGTGGGCCACCGCCTGCCAGGCCTCCCGGCCGCCGACCATGGAAGCGACCACGGCCGGCAGCGAGAGGTCTTCTCCGACGACTGTTTTGAGAGCGCTGCGCTCCTCATCCCAGGCTGGACAACACTCCAACGTATGTTGGGCCGTGTCCATTGGGCAGTTGTCACAATAGTGACACACGGCCGACTCCTCTACACCTACCACCCGAAACAGGAACTCACCGAAGCAGCCATGCCCGGTGAGCACCTGCGTCAGGCGGTATGTTGCCGCTCCGTGGCGCCTGTCCAGCCATTCGGCAAAGACAGGACGCACTGCCTCTACGACCCGGTGCCCCCACGACGGGGCCTCCAGCCTGAGACGCCACTCCTCCACGGCGGCTCGCCGTAAGGCGGCCCTCTTGGCCTCCACCTCCTTCAGGGCCGGACGCTCCCCGCGACTGAACGCCTCCTCCCGCCAATGGAATACATCGGCAAGGGATTTGGCGTCCAGGTCCCAGGGCAGAAATCCGGCCAATAGGCAAGCCGCCTCGAAAGAGACCGTGCGGTACGCCCTGACCGCCCGCTGCGCTAAAGCTCTCTGCGGGGCGCGCAGAAGGGCGACGCAGGGGCGGCCCAGGGAGTCAGCCCAAACGGGGCTGCCATAAAGGGCTATGGACCGCACGACTCCGTGATACAGCCTCCGGCAAGGGAAGCCAGGACCTTCCAGGTTGGGCAGCAGGCGGGAAAGAGCGCCCGCTGCCCGGGACAATTTCGTCCTCAACTCCTTAAAGTGGGTGCGGAATCGCCATCGGCTATCTAGGACTAAACCTAGATACCTCATGCTAGAGCCGATGGGGATCCGCACCCCCCCAACGACGATGCCGGCACCGGCCGGTGGCCCTCTCCGAGGTCCGTGAAAACACACGGCCTCGGTTTTCTCGAGGGCCACCTTCAACCCTAAACGTTGGATTCTCCCAACTACTTGGCCGGTGCCCGCCGCCGCCAGAGTTGCGGCGTCCCGGAAGGTCCCAGCAGTCGCTGTGACTAACGTATCGTCGGCGTAACAAGTCACGCCGACGCCCCGGAGATTGGAACCACGGAGCACCCAGTCGTACCCGATGTTCCACAGGAGAGGGCCCAAAACCGAGCCCTGTGGAACACCGCACGACATCGCTCTTCGGTGCCACCCATCGGCGCCCGGATACACCACGTGCCTGTCAGACAGGTACGCGTGCACCAAACGCCGGAGATAGGGCGGCACCACGTGGTACCGCAGTGCCTCGTGGATGCAGGGCCAGGGCAGCGAGTTGAAAGCATTGGATATATCCAATGATACAGCTATCACTACACTGCCTCTGGCCACTGCATCCTCCGCCTGTGCCTTCACCCGCAGAATCGCGTGGACAGTGGAACGTCCCCTCCTAAATCCAAACTGCTCGTCGGCCAGATTTGGTCCGACCCTCTCAAGATGCTCGACGAGGCGGGTATGGATGATGCGCTCGAAGAGCTTTGCCACCTCGTCGAGCAACACGATGGGCCGGTAGGCCGACGGCGACTCTGCGGGTCGTCCCCCCTTCTTCAGCAGGACGAGCTTCCCGGTTTTCCAACGCACCGGGAAGACGCCCTGCTCCAGGCAGGCGGTGAATAAGCTGCGGAGCCTCGGGCCCAGGTACTCGAGGGCTAGCACCCAGGCTTTCCCGGGGATGCAAATGGATGGATATACGTCCATCGCTTTTCATAGACCCCACAATATTATAATGAGTGAGCTCTATTATTCAAAACGTTTATTGCTTATTCAAGATCGTTTTGAGACTAACGCTTGCCGCACACGTTCGGTTTCCTTATTAGGTTTCCTGATCAGGAATTCAGATTCGGAATTCCGAGTGACTAGCGCAAACGTCCGGTTTTTTGTACCAACACGTTAGGTTTCCTAATCAGGTTTCCTGATCAGGAATTCAAATTCAGGAACGTGTGCGCGTTGTTGAACATTTTCTATGTAAGCGGAGCATTAAGTTTTCCGAATCTCAATTCCTGATCAGGAAACCTAATTAGGAAACTGAACGTGTGCGGCAAGCGTAAGATCCCGTACGTATGACATTCAGATCGATATCACTCTCAAATGCATCTATCAATAACGCGCGATACAGCAAAAGGCCTGTGGGGCTAGGACGTGAAAAAAAAACACGATGCGTCTCCGCTTCACCTTATTGTGATTGGTTGTGTCGGTCTCTCGATCAATCACAAACTTTAAAATACCGATACGTCAGTCTCTCAACCAATCACAATAAAACGAAGCGGAGACGCATCGTGTTTTTTTTTTCACGTCCTAGCCCCACTGATCGCTGAGGCTGAATTTGTAGTGAAGTACTAAGTAGTCAATCTTTTTATACCGGAAATAGTTAACGAATATTTTGTTAATTAATCGTTAATTTTAAAATTATTTTTTATCAATTACATATAAATAAACTAAATATCAAGAAAATCACTATTTGTTGTTTTAATAGTAGTAGCAACAGTCTTCATTTATCTAATATCTTTCCCAATCTAACTCTACACGGAGAATTTATAACAACAAAATACAAAATTGACAGACATTGTCTTTTCTCTGCTAATTTGTTTTTGAAACATTCTACAACTTCTAATTTACCAAATTGCCACTTTTGGAAGACGAATTTCTGAATCTCTTAATTTAATTATATCAAAGTTCTCGACTCGCTTTCGTGTTGTGTTTCATTGTGAATTTACAAAGCAAAGTGATAAACAAAGGGTGGAATGAACTGAATAAACAAAATAGAATCGTGAAGGCACATGTTCAGGTGGTTTGGGAAAGTGTTTAAGTGCCTGCTAAAGGTTGTCACACACATATTGTAACCAGCGAAACACACTGATATTGTTCCAACTGATGCTATGCAGAGGTTTTTGTATGGAATATTGTTACTCCAAAAACCAGAACTCTTAATTAATTAATTAATTCTTTGACTGTATACGATTGATATAACTAACATTTTGTTCCTGTCAACTGGTGGTAGAACTCACATATGTAAGAGTCCGTCTGGGTGGGTACCACCGCAATTTCTATTTCTACCGCCAAGCAGCATTGTGCCTGCACTGTTGTGTTTCGGTTTGAAGGACATTGTAGCCAGTGTGATTACTGGACATAATGAGGCTTAACAACTTATGTCTCAGGATGACGAGCGCAGTGGAATGCCACACAGTACTTTGTAACTCAAGGTGCTGGATGGTGTTTATGTACTGTTTATGGTTGGTCGTATCCTTTACCATCAAGCGAACGGCATGCTCGTCTCATCAATTAATGCAATATTAAAAAAAAATCGTTATTGACTACAAAGAATTACCTATCCAGTAATATAAGTGTGTGTCTTCCCTAAACTTGTCGAAGTAGGGAAGGCGGCTGCTCAGCAAAGTGCGGTGCTTTCATGAATATTTTAATATCCGAGATACGTAAACCATAAAATGAAGAAAAAACAGCTGTTTGAAGCATCAAAAGAGAAGTTACTTTGGCGAGCAAATGCACCGGTGATTTTGTTTGTACACTCCGAATTTGCAACATTATTTCAATGTAAGAAAAAAATTGTTGCAAATACTGACTTTATTTGAATATTTAGATGCCATCTGGTTTTTGTATTTTATATTTATTTACTGATTAAAAACTGCTTACAAAAATGGTTAATGAAATATGCAAAGAAATTGTCTATGATTTTTTTCTGCCATTTTCGTAACGGTCAGCATAACATATTATGTTGATATTGCATTTTATTCGCAGTAGGTATGAATTCACTCAAGATCTGCTTAGATTTTTGTTTTTTCTTGTGTCATAAACATCGAAATAATGGCTACAAAATCCATATTACATTAGATACATAGAATGCAATATTCAAAAATATGCTGATCTTATAAAATAATACCATTTTACTTGTAACAACTGCATCACACCTGGTAAGGTGTAAGGATAGTGGTGAATGCAGATTTCAATATCGTCAATAAATTTGGAAGTCTCCTAAATAAGTTTTAGTGTTACTACAAGGTACTTGGTCTTACTGGCTCATTTCTAAAATCAACACTGTATACAGGTGATTTTATGGAATTATGCTAACACCAGCAGTCTAGTAATAAACTGCTGGTGTTAGCATAGTCGCGATCATTGATTAACTGTAACAGGTAATCATTTTGAGGGCAATGTAACAGTTAAATATAGAGGCTCGAGTTGTGAGCATACTCGTGATTGGTAGGTTTGACGTCCACGCGGCGATGTATTGTGGATTCAATTTGTAAATACGCTCGTCCACCCCGATCACTATTCGTATGTGTTCATGCCTCGCGCCATTAACAGTACCTGTATAGTGATATGTGTCGTGGCGAACACGAGCGCGTCGGCGAGCAGGTGCAGCGGGCGCGCGACGGCGGTGGAGGCGAGCAGCCGCAGCGGCGCCGCGTGCAGCCCGGCCGCGAGCGCGCGACACGCCGCCACCGCGCGCACCGCGCCGCCGCCCGCCCAGCGCGCCGGCCACCACGAGAACCCACCCGACACAACGCTGCCGTCCACGCTCAGGTCCTATACCACACAATATACATAACACCATCGCTATTTTGCAACAAGCTCAGAGATAGGAAATCAGATTTTTATGGCATCGAATGACACGAGACGAGCACGCTATTCGCCTGATGGTAAGCGATACGAAAATAAACAGTAGAAATACTAGCTAGCAACTTGAGTCACAAGGTACTGTGTGGCATTCCACTGCGCTCGTCATCCTGAGACATAAGATGTTAAGTCTCATTATGTTCTGTAGTTACACTGGGTACAATGCCCTTCAAACCGAAACACAACAGTGCATGCACACTGCTGCTTGGCGGTAGAAATAGGCATTGGGATGGTACCCACCCAAACGGACTCTTACATATGAGAGTCCTACCAGCAGTAAACTGTCAAAGCACGGAAATAAAAAGTTAAAGAGAAATAAAAAGTCAATGGTTAGAGATCTGAGATCAATGATTTCAAGTCACAGAATATAAAATGTCAAAGTTAAAGCCGATGTCTCTCAGATGCCGTTAAACAATGGTCCGATGTCAGATACCAAGAATCCAGAGATAAGAAGTCACAGGTTAAATGTTAAAAAAAAATCACATCCAAACAGAAGGAGAGCCAGTCGTTTTCTGTGAGCACGAACAGCTCGGCGTGTTCAGCGTCGCAGTGTAGGAGCATCCTGACGCAGTGCACGTCGCCAAGGAGCCGCGCGCCCAGCTCCAGCACGTCGCTGCCACGCGACATCATCTCACACGTCTCTATGTCGCCCGGCGTGCACGTCAGCATGGATGACGTTATGCTTGGTACTAAGACTGAAGCAAAATACTTGTTCTATTACATCGGACCTTACACAATTGGTGAACTGTTAGTGTGCTAACTTGAAAAGAGATGAATATGTGAGTTATGGTAACAATAAAAGTCTTACTCTCAAGAATAGGTGGCTGCATAAAGCAAGCTATTGGCACCGCGAAGTCTTTTCCAGCCGATACTCTGACTAGCAGCTGGTCTCTAACCACGCGCACGTCACGTGGCCTGAAGTGCACGCGGATCTCAGCAGCAGCTCCTGACGTCACCGTCAGTCCTCGAGTGCCACCCAGCTCTATGTCCAACACTTTGCGCGCGGGAGGACGGATAGATAAGCGTATTTCGAACTTGGAGACGTTGATGAGGCGAATGACTTGCTGATGAGGAGTAAATTGAATAACAATGTTATAGACTTAAGAAACCTACTAAAAGATTTCTTCCACAATTATTACTCTTTAAAGAAAACTTTAAAAAATACCGTATGCAATTGCCCGATAGTGAAATTAATAAAGTCCAGTCGAGGAGGCACGCATAGAATGTACTCTGGCTGAGGTATTTCTGGCTGAGGAGGGGTTGGTGGGGCGGGGTGATGCTCGTATACTTCGCCTATGCTACAACAGAATAATAAAGCAAATTGGAACCAAAAAAGCTTTCATGAACACAATAGCTTAATTTATATAAATCTGTAGAAGTTACCTCACAGACTGCAGAGTTAACTCATCCGGCGGTTGGAGTTGCAAGGGAGGGCGGACACGTGAACTTAGTATTGTCACAGAGCTCACTTCGCATGAGCTTTTGTTCAGGATATTCTTAATCCAGAGACTTGCGGAACCTGTTGCAAATAGACCATACAGGTAAAATACATCAGCATGCCTACATCTCTGAAAGGATGGACAGCGGTACTTGGAGTAAACTCACTGATTCTGTACCAGTTTCTCACAAGTTAATTAATTGCCACAGCAGGAGCACATTCATTCACCAAGTATTTCAGCCTTCTTGCATCGATAAGCTTACAAAATTTTCATTATGCAAGCTAGGGTTGCAATCTGATCTACAATTTTATATTTTCACTCTGACACTTACAAAAAATGAAGGCATTATCATCAGCGTTTATGCATCAGTTAAATTCAATTCTCATTTTAAACAATAATATTCAAGAGCTGTTCGTTAAAATCTTTATCAAATATGGTTTACCAAATCCGCGTTAAAGCTATTTTACGTAGGAACCTAGTTTTATAATCTCTCGTAATGCGAGGTATTACCGAAACTCACGCCAGTTAAACCGGCAGGCCTTTATTTCAACTACGACATGATTACATTAGTCTTGATTTTTTTACTTTGAGTACCATTGGGAGCATTTTTATCCTTCTATAGAAAAGTGAAACTACGGAATTCAGTACAGATTTCTGTACAGGCTGGCAAATAAGCAAGTTAGTCATCTGGTTCTGTGATCTCCAAGTCTTAAACATTTTCTTCATTAAAAAATGCAAAATGTATTATATTATGTACTCACGCCCAGCATTTTGCTCGATGGAGGGCATCAGATCGCTCCTCTCCAGTATTCCATGCCTCTTTTTCCAATCGGCATTATCATTTCCTCTTCTCGGTGTGTGCAATTTGTATATATTAGGCAGTGGTCTCCTGGACATGGTCATCGCTCGATGCTGTTTCAACTCCCCCTCCCTCTGCCAGATCTGTTTACATCCCGACTTGTATTTGTCTACCTGAAATAACTTCCTTATAAAACTGTGAGGAAAGTAAACTTCCTAAGAAAATATTTTCGACGCTAACTTTAGTTTGATTTATATAATATTTTAATAAGACCTTTTTTGGGAACATGTTTTGATAACGAGCTTACTTTCTTCAGCAACGACTTCTTTATTTAATTTTGGGCAAAAACATCTATTCTTCATGAGCTTATTAGTACCGTTGCTGCGGTAAGATTCTCGCGAAACAATCATAGTATATGAAATACTAGTATTTGCTTTGTAAACTTCCTTCAATTGGATTTTATCCTTATTTAACGGTGATGTGTGTGCATTAGCTTATATAACTAATCTGACTTTGTATGCAAAAGACTTGGAAAAAAAAAGAAAAAAAATTATATGAAGATTCAATGGACAATTGATGGCAAAAAAATAAGCCCGGAGTTTGTTTTTTTCTGCCTTTCTTCTTCGGGTAGTCATCGCTTAGGTAGCTAGTGAAAGGCTGGTAGGTTAGCTAGGCTAGGGCTTGTAGTGTCCTCACCGGTGAGGATCGCGACGCGTGCCTCCCATTAATTTTAATAAAAAATATTCTTTTTTTTTATCTCTTTCCTGCCAGCCTGAGCTTGGCTTCTTTATATTTAGTTTTCATTGATTTTGCCCCCTTTAAAAATGTTTTTAGTTATATAAGTGACTATTTGTAATAATAATTATTAATTACTCAGACCGAATTGGACGCCCTGGATCGAAAGGTCCGGACCCTAATGACTGCACATCGTATGCATCACCCACGATCGTCAGTGATGAGATTGTACATCCCGCGGAGATGCGGGGGCCGAGGCTTACTTAATGCTAAGGACTTGCATAACCGCGAGGTATGCAATCTCAGGGATTATTTCCTCCTCAGCGAAGTGGGCATGCATAAGGTTGTAGTCATGGTGGATAAAGGATTTACCCCGCTTTCCTTGGCGAATGAGAACTGGCGAATACCTATGGCGATGGGCATTAAGGAACGCGAGGAGATATGGAAGAGCAAAGAACTACACGGTCGGTTCTATCGAGCCCTTCACGGGCCTGATGTGGACCAGCTTGCATCCGTATCTTAGCTACGTTTTGGTAACCTTTTTGGGGAAACTGAAGGTTTTGTCTTTGCAATTATGGACGAAGTTATGAAGACGAACAATTATAGGAAGTACATCATGAAGGACGGTACGGTCGACATCTGTCAGGCATGCCACCGTCCTGGTGAGTCAATCAGGCATGTGATTTCCGGTTATTCATATCTTGCTAACGACGAGTACTTACATAGACACAACCTAGTAGCCAAGATCATACAACAGCAAGTTGCTCTTCGATATGGTCTTGTGGCTCCTGAAGTGCCATATTACCAGTATGTGCCTCAATGAGTTCTCGAAAATGATCATGCAATGCTGTACTGGGATCGATCTATTATCACGGACAGGACTATTGTTGCCAATAAGCCTGATATTGTAATAGTAGATCGATTGGCGCGCCGGGCAATACTTGTTGATGTCACCATTCCGCATGGCGATAACCTTGTTAAGGCCTAAAAGGACAATATGTCTAAATATTTAGACCTGGCACATGAGGTTACTGACATGTGAGATGTGGACTCTACAATTATGGTTCCGATTGTCGTTTCTGGGTTGATACCGAGGGGTCTCGACCACACCTCGAGAGGCTCTCAATTGGTCGTTGGGTCAAGAGCCAGATGCAGAAAGCAGTACTTCTGGACACGGCATGCATTGTGAGAAGATTCCTCACTTTGAATCCCTGACCACCGGTGATTGGGTCTTGAGCCTCGCCATCGATGGGTGATTAACTTTTTTTAAATTTTTGTATGTTATAATGTTTTTTTATATATAAAAATTAAAAAAAAAAGAAAAATTTGAAATAAAGAGACATAATAATTATTAATTGAATGTATCTTGACATATCATAAGTGCAACTATGTTCGCCTACGTGATGAATAAAGTATTTTATTTTATAGGTAGATTTCACTATAAGGTCTCGTTTACGGAGCGTCGCGCGTCGCTTTTGGCGTGGTGTCTTGGGGCGCGTCGAACGGATTTTCCGTTTACAGTGCGGCGGCCATTGATGTAGGGTTTTTTAATACATCAATGGCGGCGGCGCGTCTAGCGACTTGCGTAATCGCATGCCTAAACACGAGGCGTGAAGAGTGGCGGTGCTCGCCGCTACACCCGAGGCGTTTCCTCTGGCGTAAAGCGTAGCACGCGGCAGGCGTCGCTATGGCTCATACGGCGGGCACCGAATTTGGGCGCAGTGGTTGGACTTGCAACGCCAGTGACACTAGAACGGAGAACTGCCACTGCGTGTGCCGCTGTAATAAACACCGTGTAAGACGCAACGTTGTCATCCGCGGGCTCCGCCGCGAATAACGCTGCATTTCAAGCAATCGCGTGTAAAGTTATTTCCCCTTAAACTCACTCATAAAACGCCATAGTGTTATGTTTCCGTAGTATTATAATGCTCTTTGGTGTTATGTTTTAATTCAGTTGGCGCCGTGCCGCGCAACGTAACGCACGACTCGCCGCATCTCCGTAAATGAGAACTAACGGATGTCATCGGCTGAATACGGGTTTCTAGATCTCAAAAGTTCCATCTGACCGCAAGCCACAGTTTGTTACGTTCCTAAACCCACGCCCTAGCAAAATTAATTTCTATGAAAAGTATATTATTTTCTACGAGAATCGGTCTGTGAGGGTCCAATCGCAATATCTCCTTCTACCGCTAAGAAGCATTGTGTTGCATTTTGTGCTCAAATATGAAAATATTCTAACGCTCTTAATTAGAAAATATGAGAGGCTACATTTGCGCACTGTACCGCCCCTGCTTTGTAATTCACAGTTTCAGGTTGTTTGGATACTGTTTACGTGTTACCATACATAAGTCACGACGCTAAGACGGTAATTTTGGTATAAAATTATAAAGCATGTTGAATATACCCAATCATCTACTCTAGGTAGAGAAACATCAGCGTCGTCCTCCACGTGATATTTCTCTCTCTCTTCTGTTGCTAAGGGGGGAAGGTAGTCCAGCTCGCGGAACACCTCTCGAAGCACCGGCCGCACATCCGCACACACGCCTCTGTTAAACGAAATTGTGGGTATATGGGTGAACCATCAGCATTATAACGCCTTTCAATCCTACTTCCTACTAATCCTACTTAATATTATAAAGGCGAAAGTTTGTAAGAATGTATGGATGTTTGGATGTTTGGATGTATGGATGTAAGGATGTTTGTTCCTCTTTCACGCAAAAACTACTGAACGGATTTCGATGAAATTTGGCACAAGGGTAGATCATGTTCTGGATTAACACATAGGCTACTTTTTATCCCGAGAAAATATAAACCGGGTCTTTTATCCCGGAAAAACTTTATAAAGCGGGCGGAGCCGCGGGCGAAAGCTAGTATTAATATATATCCTACTAATATTATAAAGGCGAAAGTTTGTAAGTATGTATGGATGTCTGGATGTATGGATGTTTGTTACTCTTTCACGCAAAAACTACAGAACGGATTTTGATGAAATTTGGCACATGGGTAGACCATGTCCTGGATTAACACATAGGCTACATTTTATCCCGGGAAATCAAAAAGCGGGACTTTTATCTTTCTATCTTTAAAAATCCAGAAATCCAGTTAGAAATATTGTAAGTAAAACGTACTTAGATTTGTGTCATACCCAGCCATAGAATTATTTCGTTTTCTCTACAGCTCTGATAAGATTATATTATGGATACATTATACTACTGGATATGCACTCGAAAGAAGCAACGTACTGTTAATCGCTATATAATTCTTTTTTTAGAATGAAATGACCCATCAATAAATTGTAATCAAATAAGTTGATCTCAAACTTCAATAATTCAAAGCGAAAAGTTGCCAACTGAACGGCAACATCTGGACAGCATCGTTATTAAGAATTGCCAATTTGAGGCTTCCCATCGACTTTTCTGCTTGTTGTTCTATGTACAAATTTATTAGATAAGGTCTTTAATAAAATATTAGCCTGAGGAGGCTGGCCTTATTTTGAACTTTAAAGGATGGTACTGGGAGGTCACCTTTTTTTTAGTGGACCGCTGAAGCTATAAATCATTGCTTACCCTCGGGATTAGCAAACGGAAATAGTCCTAGAGAAAAAAATGGGGAAGAAAGAAGAGAAGAAAGTGAAAGATTCCGAGAATGAAGAAACAATATTAGCCAGCGCCTCTAGGCCCGAGTAATGTTCATATTATATTCAATAATATTCAAAAAACACAAACTTTCGGTAACACAATTCCCAAATTCCAAAAAAGACATTTCCCTAACTAAATCTAACTATTCAGACAAGCCTCTTCAATTTGATAACGAACCTGAACGAAGCCCAACAAATTGCCACGTAATGCATTTGTACCCAGTTACAAACTTAGCGTAGGGTTTGTGTTATAGGGTACTGTGAAACTTTTCTTGTTGCTCACTCTTACGATAATCAAAAAGTTATGTATGTTATTGTGTACATTTTGAAGCCTTTTTATAACAAACTAGCTTTTGCCCGCGGCTCCGCCCGCTTTAAAAAGTTTTTCCGGGATAAAAGTACCGGTTTATATTTTCCCGGGATAAAAAGTAGCCTATGTGTTAATCCAGGACATGATCTACCCGTGTGCCAAATTTCATCGAAATCCGTTCAGTAGTTTTTGCGTGAAAGAGGAACAAACATCCTTACATCCAAACATCCAAACATCCATACATTCTTACAAACTTTCGCCTTTATAATATTAGTAGGATAAGTAGGATCAATGGATGTAATTTTATTGGTTACTAGTGGTATTCAGTTGCTATCGAGCAGATTTATACTTTCTTGTTCTTCGTATAATGACATAAGCAGAAAATTATAAGCAGACTTGTTTCCTCGTCGGTGAGAATAAAACGAAAACAAAAACTCACTGTTTATCAGGTATTAAGGGAAGATTGTCAACCATCTTAATAAATACTCAATACGAATAATTGATTTAAAATTAAATCACAAATAGACATTTATAAAAGTAATTTCGTATTTATTGACAAACTAATGAATAGTTTCGGTGATTGTACTGTCATTATTATTGACAATAGTGTGATAAGTACTAAAAATCTATGGTACAGAAAAAAGATTTATGTGCATAATAATTATAATCAGCGATGCTACTTATTTCCGCAAAAAGGTATCAATATCACTGATGTAGATGGAATACGTGTTCTAATCCAGCTGTAAATCAACCTCGGGCGGGAAATTGTGATAGAGCTGACGACCAGCCTGCTCCTGATATCAACTCTTTTTCGGATTCAGTCCCAAAAAATTGTATTCGGAAAACTCCCACAAAAGGTTACCCGACATGGGAATCATACTCGTGGTGGCCTCAGTCTAATCTTAAAGCCGCCTATACACGTTGGCCGAGCGTTGCCGAGCGATGGCCAACGCCATCATGTAGACAGCTTATTGGCCTTGACTCGTCATCGCTCGGTATCGCTCGCCTAGTTGGCCCATAGAAGCCAAGCACCAACGTGTGTAGAGACCATTTGGCGCAACATGTGTTCACTCGCCGTCACTCGTGATCGGTTTTTGTGCACAAATCAAAGGCGCTCGTCTGCGCTCGGCCAACAGCATCCACACATTTGTCTACCCGCCATTACACGGTTGACATCTGTCGCTGTCAGATCAGTCTGATATTATAAGATAAGCAGTATTCAGATACTGCTGCATAATGAATACTGACATTGGCCAACGTGTGGATAGCTCTACAAACTCTCGTCTACGTTGGCCGCTTGCATTGTCATTCAACGAACTTGTCGAACGTATGGACGTTAGAACTTGCCTTGTACATATTTGCCGCCGCTCGCGTTGGCTTACGCTCGGCTAACATGTATAGACGGCTTTATTGCCTAAACTGCCTTTCTAGTTGTATTTATGTTCTATTATAATATCTTAAATTGCTTTCAACTGCAATTTTTTGGTAACAGCTTTATATTTAAATGCATTCATATTGTGTTCTTTAAAGATATTCAACAGTATAGTTGAAGTGCTGAAGAGTTCCTTGATCAGTCTCGTAACTGTAACACAAAAATAACAGGTAAATCCATTGATGTAGGGTTTTTTAAAACATCAATGGGTAAAGCACATAATTTACACCTTCTCAGTGACACAGATAATGTAAATAAAGATAATATAAGTACTTAGCTTTTTTTTTTTTATGGCCATCTTCGGCGCATTAGGGACGGCTGCGGGCTTCCTCCGACTCACGTCTAAGTTGTCGTCCGCAAAGTACTTAGCATGCGACTATAAAAAATGATACTTTTGACACTGTTTATTCCATAGCAACTTATACATTTTATAGTGCTATTTGGTAGGATCCTATTTAAGGAAATAAAGTGCACTTCTATTACAGAAGGAGCTTTCAAAGCTCAAGCCGTCGCGCGGGCTCAATTACGTTCAAACGAAGCTTTAATGAAAAGCTCCTATCCACAGTCCCGCAATCTGCAGCCGCTACGAAGCTAACTTATTTTTAAGGTTCTGTTGATAGGATCCAAGGGGTGACTAATTGTTTGTTTTCAATTGAATCGTTCGACATGAAAAAGAAACAAGAGGTCATAATATATTAATAACCGCATGCAATAATTTAATTCAGGCCGTGAGAATAAGGGTCACCATTTCATTTTTGGCTACTGAGACGGGATCACGTGATAGTGGTAGATTGATTCTTTATACATACATATACACTCACGCCTGTTATCCCCGAAGGGGTAGGCAGAGGCGCAGCTAGTGCACCCACTTTTCGCCGTCTTTCCGTCCCATGATGTGATAGGGGGCGAGCCTATCGCCATTTCGGGCACAAATTCCAGACTCCGGGCTGATACTGAATAGAAAAACTCAATACCACTTTTGCTCGACCCGGGGATGGAACCTGAGACCTCAGCTTTGCAGTCGTACCTACTGTAATACAACTACGCCACTGAGGCAGTTTTTCACATTGATTCTTTACTTTTAATTTTATAGCGACACCTTAAATAATAGGAGAATATACGATACCGATATCAGTGTCATCGAAGAGTATGTCAGAGCATTACAATCTACTTATACAGTCATCTGTTAAATTTAAAATTATTTACTGGCGACATCTGAGTGGTGGTGGTAATAATGAATATAATCTACTTATTTAAACAATCTAATCATACTGCGTCAAGTAGGTAATACTTTAAAAAAACGTATAAATTTAAGCACGTCTAAAATAGACGTTATAAGTTTTATGCTGGAAATATATTATATTTAATTATTGATAATCCTAAATTCACACATTTTAAGGGACGAATGAGTTCTAAAAATATTGTTTATTTTTCATTTCATCTAGATTTCACCGTTAGAATGCTAAATGAGCTAAAGTGATGCTCACCGACAACATAATAGAGCGGCAAAACTATTTTCATATAAAATAAATTCAATCTTGTTTTCATTATCTTCGAATTTGTATTCTCTTGATACTGTTATACTCTAGCAGCCGTAATTTCATTTAAAATACGCGCAGCTATGCTAATGAAATAGGGACATTAAAATCATTAATATAAAGTTCAAATATAGTACCTACAGACATGGACTTGCATTCACTGTGTATCTCTCGCTAAATTATTTAAATGCTTTAAAAAGAAAAAAAAATAACTTTAAATCGAATCAAACGTTGTTTAATACTATGTAGAGATAAAAGCTTGTCGCGAGATTTATTTTTGTCAATATCAAGTTTCATAACTATTGTAATATCTACAAATACATACATTGCAAGTTAAATAAAATCTTTTAAAAATCGTCTAGATTACCTATTTTTAAATTATATAAATTTAATTTTACGACTGCAATGCTGAGGTCTCTGGTTCGATCCCTGGGTCCAACAAAGTCATATTGGGTTTTTCTACTCCGTATCAGCACGGAGTCTGAAAGTCGTGCCCGGTATGGCGATAAGTTCGCCCCTGTCACATTATGGGACGGAACAAGCACGGCGAAAAATAGGTGCACTAGTTGCGCACCTGCCTACCTTTTCGGGGATAATAGGCGTGAATGTGTGTGTGTGTGTGTGTGTGTGTGTGTGTGTGTGTGTGTGCGTGTGTGTGTGTGTGTGTGTGCGTGCGTGCGTGCGTGCGTGTGTGTGTCTCTCTCCCTCTCTCTCTCTCTCTGTGTGTGTGTGTGTATATATGTACTAAGGATTCACGGAATAAAAAGTATAATAAATTGAAACAACAACTCAAATTCTGATCTATTTATTAATTCTCTGTATGTCGATAAACAACTTTTTTTATGTTTGTTTTATTTCAGTCCCAACCCATGCAGTCAGTGAACTCAAGCGGCGCGGCGTTAGGTTTTTAGAAAACATTCCCAATGTAGAAGTCTTTATTTAAACTAGTATAAATTTTAAGAACTGCATGAAGATATTAATATAATTTTGAGGATCTTACTTTTTCAAATTATTTACGTACGGTAGAAACGATGAGCCTTATCCTTTATAGCTTAAGGCTGAAACACGTATCTATGATGGATCGCTGTTGTAATGGGATCTATTAATATAGCGATTATGTTTTCTCACTGTCGCCACCAATTAATATAAAATTTAAATTTCACGCTATCTCTATAATACCTTTTCATACAATGTAATACAGGCGCAGTTTTCTTGGCCCCGCCAATACTTATTGTATTTCTTACCACTATGTTATATGTATGCATGGTTTTTGTGGGCAGTGATTACACGTCCCTCTTGCTCGCTTTATAATTTTGGCAATAAATCTGTAAATAAAAGCCGAGCATTATCCAGAACCACGCTCTTTGAATAAATTCTCCCTTGGCTTCTGTTATCTACGTGAAAGATGAAGGCGGCTTAGACTAATGAGCTCGCTTCAGGGATACTATTTCTTGCGTTGAACGCAGACGGCCGCTTTTATAAAACACTACATTACATCTAATGTTAAGAACAGTTCAAATATCTTTGGTTTAAGGGAAATTATTATCACACACACACACACACATTTCACAATTATGCTGAACTTTTTTTTTTTATACATACATATACATATACACTCACGCCTGTTATCCTCGAAGAGGTAGGCAGAGGCGCAACTAGTGCACCCACTTTTCGCCATTATTCCGTCCCATGATGTGATAGGGGGCGAGCCTATCGCCATATCGGGCACAAATTCCAGACTCCGAGCTGATACTGAATAGAAAAACTCAATATCACTTTGCCCGACCCGGGGATCGAACCCGAGACCTCAGCTTTGCAGTCGTTTTTTATATTTTTTTATATTCATTGAATGACGAGATGAGCATGCCGTTTGCCTGATGGTAAGCTGCACGACCACCCATAAACAGTAGCAACACCATCCAGCACTTTGAGTTACAATGTACTGTGTGGCATTCCACTGCGCTCGTCATCCTGAGACATAAGAACAACATTATAGTAGTTACACTGACTACTATTTCCTTCAATCCGAAATTCAAAAGTGCATGCACACTGCTGCTTGGCGGTAGAAATAGACATTGCGGTGGTACCCACCCAGACGGACTCTTACATATGAGAGACCTACCAGTAAATTACATATATATTACTTAGTTGATCCCTGGATAAAATTACATTATCAGAACGAGCCTGTATGATGGAGATTTTATTAGTCAGTATGAATGCTTATCAGGCGAGTGCAATCTTCGCCAAGCGATAATCTTTATGAGGGTGCAAATGGTCGAGCGGCTCTCTCAAGGGTAAGTGATCTGTCTGGAAACATCCACAATGTTAAAAGAATTATCTCTATCTAGGTGTCTCTACATTGAAAGAAATATGATAAAAAAAAGAAAGGGAATGACTAAAGAAGAGTAATGGAAAACAAATCATCGATGTTTATAATTCTTTTCTGTCTGTCTGCTTGTATGTTATTGCACATCTCCGAAACTACTGCACGGATTTGGATGAAATTATGATATGGAAATAGTTTGAGATCCTAGAAAGAACACAGGCTACTCTTTATCCCGGGAAAATATAAAGCCGGACTTTTATCCCTAAAATTCACGCGTGCGGAGCCGCAAGAAAAAGTAAGTCTTATATAAACTAATTTTTATACGAATATCGTAATATCGTATAGTTGTCGACATTATCTCGTAAGACTATGACTGGTTGACTAATCGATAAGCTCTCTTTGACCACCCGCTCCCCGACTCGAATGGGTTTTTTAAAGTATACCTTAAGAGTTAAGACTTAAGATTTTACAGCCAAGTCAGTTCTTTTAATTAAAACGGTGACTTTATTGTCTTTCCTAATGTGTGATCTTTAAAGGCTCTTAGTTAATTGACTTATGTTTATCGTTCCAATTTTATTACTTATAAGTCACAGATCAATGCTGTTAGATTCAACAGTAATGGTCTTTACACATCTTTACTTTGAAACTGAAGAGACTGGTAGTTTAAAATTTTTGATATCAATATCTGAGATGAAAGCTGATGTTGAGGCAGACATTTTTAATGATGTGGTACCATTAGTGCGCCCCTTTAATAAAATATGATGAAGTTATAGACTTATTTTGTAGAGTAGGTAGCGAAAGAGATACAGCATGTCTCAGTAACAGAAATTTTACTCAGATTCGTGACGAGATAAATATAGCGAGAAAAATTACAGTCAAATACAAACACGCCATTTATAAACAATCTTGAGTGAATACATTCTGTTTAATATCGTAAATCAAAAAGAAAGTTTGTTCCATTTAAAGTTCAAAAGATCCCTTCGGTATAAGAAATTGGATACATCGTGCGAAACAAAATGAAATATCTGTCAACAATATAAGCGTGCACGAATAGTTCTGAGGATGACTTGCGAAAGCACGTTTCCAATAACATCCAAAAGTAATGTGTAACTCAGAACGCATTTTGAACACTTTTGGTGTTACCAATGAAACAGACAAGACTATGGGATTTTCTTAAGTAAGGAGGCCAATGACAAAGAGTTTGAAGATGCTAAACGGTGCCGCCTATAAATATAGCAAATAATGTATGAGGTTGTAATAACTATGCTGTTTAATACTTGTATTAGCGGTATATTACCTGTAATATACCGCCGGCAAAAAATAATTCAAATAAGGTCCCTGAGTGCAGTAATCTTTAAATTAATACACAATCTTAAATAACCCAAGGTGTTATTGAAGATGTTACAATTACTCCTTAAATTTAGTTCCTCAAAGTATGTGAAATCTTTCCATCTGTGCTCTGCCTTGCGACTTCCTCGTCTCGGAAAGAAATGACAGTCACAGCAAGGGGTTCGCTTGACCCAACTTACGCCATATATCACCGACTTACCCGACGGGGGATTGCACGCCGTTTGACATTGTTTCTTCAACTTTACTCTCCAATATAGTTTGAAGAACGAAACATTTCGTACACTTGTTTAGAAATAAGTTTCTGTTTAGAAATTTCAAAGTCTATTTCTACCGCCAAACAGCAGTGTGCATGCACTGTTGTGCTTCGATCTGAAGGAAATTGTAGCCAGTAGAACTTCTGGACATAATGAGACATAACATCTTATGTTTCAGGATGACGAGCGAAATGGAATGCCAAACAGTACTTTGGGACTCAAGGTGCTGCGTGGTGTTACTACTGTTTGTGGTGTTCGTATCGCTTACCATCAGGCAATGCTCGTCTCGTCATTCAACGCAATAAAAAAGTAGGGGTAGAATTATGTTTAGACTAAACCAATCACAACCGTTCACAAACTGATAAACCGTTAGAATTAATATTGTACCAGTTTTTATTACATTTTTTACGTATCGGGAATCAGTAAGTATTATCCAATTCAACAAATCTTTATATGGCTGTAGTTGTAAACAAACCTCATAAGCAAGTCACACATTATTAATTATACACGGGACAGTTCCCAGTGAAGCGAAATAGATACTCAAAGAGCATTATAATACTACGGAAATAGATACTCCATTATAGCTCGCGGACAAAGACTTATACCCTTACTTATTGTCGGCATATATCACGGAGTGAAGAGAACTGTCTGTGGCATACATCCATAGAATAAAGACTAGTCCTTATTCTGAGCATACATCATAAAGGATTTATAAATATAGACCCGTCGACAGTTTCAGATATCAAAATGAACTTAGAAATAGGCCGTCGTTCGACAGAGGTGAACTTCAAATTACTCGCACTTTCAAATCCACCTACGCTTTTTAACCATAAAACGGTGTAGGTTCTCAAGTCAACGTGTATATTTTATATTCTTTTTTTATGTATAACCATGCATAACTTTTTACAGAATTGTCCGAATCCGAATTTTAATAACTCTTTTTTATTTTAACCTCGAAATTGGTCCTATGTAAATTTGGAAAAAAAATCTTTACCCTAAGGGTGGGAAAAAGGGGTGACTTATTGTTTACTCACGGGTTGTAATGCCAAGTTGTGTATTTTATATTATTAATGTTAAATTTAAATTAGGTATCGACTCCAAATATAAGTATATTACGGTTAAATGAAAAATATTTCTTATGATTTCGTTTCAGTTTTTTCGGTGGTTTAATTTTTTTGTTAAAATGCAATTGATATACAGTTACACAAAAAAAAACATGAACGTCAATATAAATGATCTCTTATTATATTGTGAATACAGAAATATTTCATCCACATTATGTTTCCACTGTGCGCTGTTATCTCGCGCTTAATCTCGTCTCTGCTCAATAAGCTCCTTCACTTAGACGGTAAGTAACTAGTATCTTAGGATCAAAGTGTATTTAGTGGATAAAGCCCTTAAAATATATGAAACATAAATCTATACATAATACATATTATGACGTCATTTATTAGGTATAGGACAGTTATAACATGTACAAAAAGTTTGTAATTCGTTAATATTAAGATTAGAATAAGGAAAAATTTGTTATAGTTTTTGCAACGTATGCCTGTTTAAGACTCTACATTTTATTTGAAAGAAGTATATCTATTGTATAATACTTGGAATTCCGTAGCATACAAATAAAATATACATATCTGCCAAAAAAAAATTGTGTAGATAAGTTTATAAGGATATGTGGCAACCCAGACATAGATGATAATATAAGCCAAATTATGTTTGAAAAAAATATTGAATACCGTATGTATGAATTCCTACGTGAAAAATAGAGGGGCAGGCGAGGGGGGTCTTCGTATATACTACGGATGGTCATCATGGGGAGGGAGGAGGTTTACTTGACCGTGTTCACGGCCGGGCCCGTTTGCGCTCCCCACTGTAAATTGCATGCCCGCCGCACTATTTGCTTACAAAACGCGAAACTTAGATTGAATGAATTCAGTTTAACCAATGACCCACGCATTTGGTTACGAATTCGACAAATTAAATTTTCAATCAGCAACTTTGTATGAAGCATTGAAGTTGCCTATTAGCGACCACATGGATCACTGGCTTGTCAATCACAGGCTTGTCATTCACTAATTAATTTATCTACATTTATCACAACCGGTACTTAAACTACATAGTTATAATTTATTGCCGCAGGTGGTCGGGCTTTCAATTCATCGCGCTTTTGGTCTAAGTCAGCGCAACTTTTATTTTCGTATTCATAGACTTTGAATTGGACCGTAGATCTCCATTCTGGTCTATCCGCAGCCTGAGACTCCCACAGCGATGAGTCTATATTGCACTTTTTTAAATGGCGTTTGAGCATATCTTTGTACCTAAGGAGTTGTCCGCCATTCTTTCGCTTGCCCTCCTACAGTTTCGAGTAAAAGATGCGCTTAGCCACTCTCTGTTCACCCATACGCGAAACGTGGCCGCACCACCGTAGATGCCTCCGCATCAAGTAGGCTTCCATTCCACACACATTTGCTCTACGCAGCACTCAGTGTTGTGCACGCGGCTTGACCACCGGATGTTCAAAATTTTCCTTAAGCACCTGTGGTGAAACTGATCAAGCATACGGATGTGGCGGCGGTATACTGCCCAGATTTCGGCTGAGTACAGAATATTTGGCAGTACCACTGCCATGTATATCGAAACCTTTGTAGTCTGTTTAAGGTCATGTGAGCTGAAGGACTTTGCGTTAAGATTTCCAAAGGCAGAAGCAGCTACTGCGATCCTGCTGTTCACCTCAGCATCAAGGTCGCACTTAGATGTTAACGTGCTTCCAAGATACCGGAATTTGTCGACCTGCTTCAGCTCGTCCTCTCCGAGTCTGATATGATAGTCAGTGTTTCACGACCTTGAATGTCTAAGGACATCACCTCCATCTTTTTGACACTGATCTTCAGGCCGAATTTTCGGCATGACTCGTGGAAGCTGGATATGAGCTGTTGCAGGCCATCTGACGTCTCCGCTACAAAACATAAATCATCAGCATATATAATCTCAGTGATCATAGCATGTGAGACTTTGGTGAGGGCCTTAAGTCTGGCTAGGTTGAAAACATTACCATTCGTGCGGAATCGGATGCGAACATCACCAGAAGCAGTTTGCAAGATCTCCTGGACTACGGCTGCAAAGTACAACGTGAACAATGTGTTAACTGTACCTAACAACCTTGAAAAAGGTTAAACTTAACAGAGGCTATGCACATTACTGGCGCAGTGGTTTTAAAGACATGAATGTAGTGCAGGAATATCTTGTACAATTTAAATAAAAATCCAGAACGATACTTGAGAAAATTTAACGTTGTTAAAACTAGTAGACAGATGTATTTTGTCATAAAAAAAAAAAATCACAAAGATATGTATAAAAAACATACACAAAACAGCAACCGCAAATGTTTGAAGCTCTTAGAGTTCCGTTAAAGATATAGAAAATATTACAATTCCATGTTAATAATAAAAAGTACAGCATAAAGCTTTTATAGGGAAAAGTTCAGCAGGAAGTAACAGCAAAGTTTCAGCGACATGGCTCTGGTGTGCGAACTAGCTACCGTGAGTTTTGCTGCAACAATGCAATCGGATTTCATTGAAGAGATTGCATGGTGTTTATAATATGTATGAATAGGATCTTCTATTCTGTTTAGTCAGACAGGCGTATAAGGACTGTGGACGGGAAACACCTGGATTAATTTCCTACGTCACGACTTGCCTGGGGCTATATAAAAAAATATAACAAAAAATAGTGAATAAAATGTCATAGAACTAAGCTGAATACCTACTGCAATAATTTGAAAAGTATACGCTGACCTCGCATTGTAGGATGAAAGAAATTTTTAAGATTTTACTTGTCTCATTTGTCTCAAAACAATTGAATTACCAGACAAGCAAACTGCTCGTTTGTGATAATTGCCATGATTGCACAGCACTAGCAATACTAACAAAAGCATTGAATTACAAAGCTCGTCACAATAAACTGAGCTCATTATCCTCAAACATCAGATATTTATTCCCATTCCTACGGAAAGAGCAAGTTTAAGTACCAATATTAAGTTACAAAACTTAATGCGGTTAAAATGAAGGTTTTCAACGTTCGTCCAATTTATTCAAAGTAGTTACAGAGAGAAGTTACATTTGAATCCACTGTTCATTAACAGGATAAAACCAATAAGCTATAGTTGAGTCGAGAACCATGAAGTATTTTATCACCAAGTGCAACTTCACGTTAGGCAACTTGTTTGAGCTCCATTCAAGTATAATGAGTTGCTCTCATATTTGAGATATTCACTCTAATCACGGTGCGAATATTAGCAATGTGCTGTTGTTGCATTTCTGCACATGGCGGTCTCTTCCTCTCCGATCTGACATAGAAACGAGATGGAATGTAGGCGTACCGTGGCGCGTCTCAAGCCAGCTTGAGAAGACAGGTAGCACTGCCGCGGCGGTCCTCAAGCCCGCACTCGGGCTTTCCAACCTGAAATGCCACACCTCTACATAACTCCAATTAAAATAACATTTAGGAAACCAGTAGACCATGTCTTTAGATTACGATTTATCCTGGTAATATGAATGAGTTTTGTAGGGAGATACTTTTCACGTCGGTGAAGCTGCGAGCAACAGTTCTGTAGTACAGAACATCGAAAGCATGGTCATTTCCTCATTCTTCACAACACTGGTGCGTTAGACTTATGAAATAAACTACTGTTTGCAAACGGTACTCATCTCAGAATTAGGTACCTATGCCGAGGATTGAATAAAAATAACAATTACCGAAAACTGAGTATTTTTTTAGTAAGCGATCAAAGTAATATTGCATTAATATAAATATTTACCACTTCCGACTACATGTATATCATATCAGCCCGGTATTATATACTGCCTAATGCTGAGCACGTGCCTCCTCTACAACTGAGAGGGTGTAGGCTAAGCCACGCTGGCCTAGGCTAGTGCGGATTAGTAGACTTCACATTCCTTTGAAATTCCTATAGAGAACTTCACAGGTATGCAAGTTTTCTAACGATGTTTTTCCTTCACCGTTAAAGCAAGCGATAATTCACAAAGAATACACACATATCCTTTTAGAAAAGTCAGAGGTACGTGCCCTTGGGATTTGAACCTGCGAACATTCGTCTTGGCAGTCCGTTCGACTTGACTACCTAGCACATTTATGTGCTACTGTATATTATATACCCTTAGAACCGTGCACTCATCCATGAAAGATATTAGCTCTGTGTTTTCCAATTAAATGCGGCTGATTAACTTACAAGCATTTGAGTACTCCAACTGACCGTATAATCTTTTGTTACTCCACCTTCAGATTGATTAGCTTTCTGTAATATTTCGGACTTTTGACCTTTGACCTCCGAATTGTGAGGCATCGTAGGTACATACGATGTTTCGAGTGGAGACCTCGTACTGGCAAGCGGACCTGCAAGGTCGACCGACGACATGATAAAGCGCGCAGGAACACGCTGGATGCGGGCCGCTTTTGACAGGTCCGTCTGGAAATCTTTAGGGGAGGCCTATGTTCAGCAGTGGACATAATGTGGCTGATGTTGATGATGGTGATGTACATACGATGTCTGAACTGAACACACCATCAGTATATATATACAAGAACTTATCACTTAATGTATTATGTACGACTGCAGTGCTGAGGTATCGGGTTCGATTCCCGGGTCGGGCAAAGTGATATTGAGTTTTTCAATTCAGTATTAGCTCGGAGTCTGGAATTTGTGCCCGATATGGCGATAGACTCGCCCCCTATCACATCATGGGGCGGAATAACGGCGAAAAGTGGGTGCACTAGTTGCGCCTCTGCCTACTCCTTCGGGGATAAAAGGCGTGAGTGTTTGTGTATAAATTATCGTTATTTTTACTAAAAATATATTTTTTACTTGCCACACTTTTGATATAACTTATAAGATGAAATGGTGTTATTATATCGATTCTTAGCGAAGCTGTTATTAGAGAACGGTTTGATAAATGGTCTGTTAATAACAACTAAGATGATTTGTAAGACTTCTGACGTCATAAATCTTCGCATGGGTCAAGCTGTAAGTCATTCCTCATCATAGGATTGCAAGCCCCGCGCATCATAGATGATGAATGACCTTTGATGTTAAATGCTCCAAGATCGTCACACATCACGTAATAGTTAAGTTTGAAAGAATACATATTTGTTCCATAATTATTTCATTTTAACAATTTCAAATATGCCATGTTTTATTTAAATCTCCACGTTTTGATGCCATTGTACCGTATACTATTTTTTTATTTGCGGGGAATATGTACCGTCTACCTAGTACTCTCGACTTTAATCAAATTCATAAATCAATCAAATTACGTGCTAGGTAACAGCAGTTCTTTTTATTAACCGACTTCAAAAAGGAGGTTCTGTATTCGATCCGTATATATGTATGTATGTATATATGTATGTATGTAAATTTGTTTATGGCCGCGTGGTTCTCAAAAACTACTGATCCTATTTGGATGTGATTTTCTATATTGAAATGTATATATTTCAGGGAAGGTTTTAGTATATAATTTATGAAGATTTGATGAAGATCTTCGGAGATACACAATGGAACTCTTCAATAACTAGCAGCAGATGACTCGCGAATGCTGCAATCGTATATCTACGATGTATTATTTTCAACATTATATAATTAACTAACAAAAAAGCAATAAAAATAAAAACTTTTTTATTAAAAAGTTTAAAATTTTTTTTATTAAAAAGTTTTTATTAGTTATTATAAACTTTTTTACTAAAAAGTTTTTATTTAATAATAAAAAATTACGACAGCAAAGCTGAGGTCTCTGGTTCGATCCCCGGGTTGGGCAAAGTGATATTGAATTTTTCTATTCAGTATCAGCCCGGAGTCTGGAATTTGTGCCCGATATGGCGATGGGCTCGCCCCCTATCACATTATGGGACGGAATAACGGCGAAAGGTGGGTGCACTAGTTGCGCCTCTGCCTACCCCTTCTGGGATAACAGGCGTGAGTGTGTGTGTATGTGGGTGTTTTAATAAAAAATAAACCGGCTTCAAAACCACTACAAATAAAAAAATAATTAAAATTTGTTTTCGCTTAGTATATTTGGAGTCGGTGCCTAATTTAAATTGAACAATGTTTTCGTATATTTCTTTGTGTATTTCCTTAGCTTAGCTGGCAATTAAGGCAAGGCAATTAATTAAGCAATATATTGCTTTATAATTTACTGCTTTTTTGTTAGTTATGTATAGAATAATGTAAACAATACATCATAGATATGCGATTCCAGCATTTGCGAGTCATCTGCTGATAGTTATTGAAGAGTTCCATTGTGTATATCCGAAGATCTTAATCAGATCTTCATAAATTATATACTAAAACCTTCCCTGAAAACTATACATTTGAATATCGAAAACCACATCCAAATCGGATCAGTAGTTTTTTGAGAAACGCGCTACTATACAAATTTACATACATACACACAAACATACATATATACGGATCGAATACAGAACCTACTTTTTGAAGTCGGTTAAATAGTATGGTATAGTAAGGAAATAAAATATAATTACGACCTCAGCACCGTAACTCAAAATAACAAATTGATTGTTTATGTTTACGCGGATGTTTGACATTGAAATAGATTTGCTTATATTTGTATCCGCCCGCACCGACCACCGTACATAAGGTGTTAAATCCCGCCATAATGGCCGACGTAAGTGTGCCGCGTTCCGGGATCAATCTCTGTATACCCGGTTCAAACAGGCCGGCATAATAATTATATCGACTGACGAGGGATAGTCAGCGCTCGTCAGACGACGCCACGAAGAAAAGAAGAAGAGGTCGACTTTCCGTAGTATTATAATGCTCTTTGAGGTCGACACTCTATCCGGGCCGCTATACGCTAACCATTAAGTTCAGGGGGTTACTTTGACGTGACCGTATAAAATTTATTAAAATTATTTCTTTTTTTCTCTTCTTTCTATAAATAACGAACAAATCCGTTAAGTAGCAATAATATTTGTAAAATATACCTACATAGGTTTATTTAAATCAAAAAAGCTCATTAAAATTTGAAGAAAAAATAACACGATAATATTACGAATATACTACAAAATAAAATTAAGAAACAATGATAGAAAGGGGTCTGATTTGAATCTTAACTAATTAATTTAGATTTTATGAAACTAAAAACCATGTATATTTTTAATCTACAACGAAAGTTCAGAAAAATGCTGCCATCTAATTATGTTGGACGAAACAAATTCGTGGCAGAAAGGCTTTATAGAAAATATATTTTGTAAAACCTTTACAGGACACTTGGGGCTGACGTTCTACTTCCAGTACATTTTCATAGATGTCGCTTTTCAGAATTTTCTAATTTAACGTAGCGTAAGCCGTAGCCTATCAAGCCCTATATAACCTATATTGTATATCAATTGTAAACCAATGGCAACATGAGTCAACGCCGAAATAATTCTTAGCCTAAGATGCTCAAATATGTGTACTGAGGCTTAGTCGAGTACCGGGATAAGATGGCTAGTGGGTACCTTTGAACGCGAATAACACGGCATCTTTTAAAGTACCAGTCAGCTGAGGTACTTCAGTAAAGCAAAGCGGTATAATCATGTTGACCGCCGGGAACGTAATATCTACGTCATATTAGGTACCTACGCCAGAATATCTACAAAACTCCACGCGAAGGCTACTTTTTTAGATGCTTTTGGTAAGTTATCCAATGTATTCTAGGCCTCTATCGAAATTCTTCTCAATAGTCTGTCTTATTATCAAGCAATGGTTGCTTATAATGTGGTACAAACAATTTGTTCCTTAAAATCATGCCTGACTTCATAGTATTATGAAGTAATGAACAAAATAATGGTGATAATCAAGCAGTGGACAAGCTCGCGGTTGCAAGTGTGATGTGTTAACACACACTTGATGCTTGATTATCCTACCATGCCAAGTAAAATATCCCCATTTTGCCAATTTTCATATATCGTTTTTTTGTATTATTTAGTTACATTAAGACATAAATAATTTGAATTATTAATACAGAATGGTTTCCGACTCTCTATTATGAGTTATTAAGCGTCGGACAACATTAACCCCCATGGCCTCAGCGGACGAAAACACGAAAATCCGTTACACAGGGCCGCGTGGTCACGTTGTCGCCCAACCCCGCCCGCGACTCGCGCCGGCGTTTATTTATTTTTTATAGCATTGTTTGAGTACGTTTTAAAAACAGTTATTATTGCTATAATAATTTGAATTATTTTATTATTAATTCTAGAAACCATAACAATGATTTGTAAATTTTACAATAGCATCCCAAAAATATACCCATTCTTTCTAAGTCAAAGTGGTCAAAGTCTGATAAAAGAACCAAACTATATAGAATAATTTATAGGGCCGCGCGGGTCAGTTAGTAAGCGAACTACCTTGGTACCGCCGCCCGTCGGTTCAACAGAGAGTTTTGAACACAAGTCTAAATCGTGGTCAGCGTTGTCAGAGACGCTTTAACGGAAAACTTCAATGTCACCCTACATTGTCCCCCATGGCCCAAATGGAAAATGCACGTTTTTTATGGGAAGTTAACGTGTTAAATAACACCCATTACCCGTTAGAACCCGACCGCAAGGCTAATGGCGCTCAGGGACAGGAGCGGGCCCAGGGACAGGAGCGGGCCCAGGGACAGGAGCGGGCCCAGGGAAAGGAGCAGGGGCAATGGTTGTGTACACGTGTTTGTCTGTCTGTTTGTGTTGGGTAATCCCAAAAAAAATAACGGTGTAATACCCGCTATAATAGCTCACGTAAGTGTGCCGCGTTCCGGGATCAGTATAGCAAGTTAAAACAGCCCGGCATAAATGTTTCAACTGACGAGGGATATTCATCGCTCGTCAGTCGACTCTCTATCTGGACTCCTTCCCACTCACTACCAGGTGGCCAGTCCAGTACCAGGCAGTCATTTTGACCTGCTCAAGTGAAGAAAGAAAACACTTGAACCGATTTGATGACTATGAACTACTCTTTTCTTTTTGCAGGCAAATACAGTTGTGCCAGCGAAGCAACGTGGAATAATTCGTTTTTATCTATATTTTAAACCAAGTGTTGTGCTAGTTACGCCATACTTATAATTATTAAAACGAATGAAACTTTATAAAGGAAGCTTTTCTTTTAACTTCACATCACCTTTAGTTCTTATAAATATGAAAGAAAAACGCCCCCTAGCATTAACTTTTGCAGTTTACCTTGCATTTATAATTTAATTCATTCTAGCCATTTATGTATTGGGTTTTTTAATACATCAATGATTCTAACCTGAAGTTTGAGTCCTTCTCTCCAATGGACATCTTCTCAGAACGGACCGTGGGATACATTCACCAGATGTAAATACTTTGTAAACGCATTCAGTTCTTTCCATATTTTGGCAGGAACTTTATATATATTACATTTTTTGTTAAATCTAAACGTTGTCGTTGCCAGAGTTGAGAAGTCTGCGCCTACCCAGTAAAGGCGTGATTTGTCAGTAATAATTCTTTCAGCAGGGGGTCATGTACCCCAACTCCGGTCCTGCCGATTGAAATTGGCACGTGCAGCGTAATACCACTCACAGTTCAGAACAGCACTTGCAGTAATCGCGTAGCCCCTTGGAGTTTAAAGTGGATTCTCGCGAGATATCGCGACTCAAGGCGTTTGAGTGGTTTCAACGGTTCAGTAGTGGCCTTTGGTGAATTATTGTGAGTATAGCTTGTATCTATTCCATAATATACGGTATTTCATATTGTATAATGTGATAATTTTTATGGAGATTCAAAAGCGGCGGGACCCTATCCGCGAAGTGCCTAGCCAAGGGGAAACAGTGGACCCAAATTTTTGCTGAATTTATATGTTTCAAGTCACGATAATTATGATGTAGAGCGAACATATCACGATATATGTCACAACTCCGACCCTAGATAACTCTCTATATACTATAAGGATGGTAAAACTCAAGTGTAGCTGGGAATCGAACCCCAACACGAGGACTGTATTACTAAACTTATATTAATGGATAATTATTAAAAAAATGAGATAAGTACGAAAGAAACAGTATCAATTTAAGAGGTTCATATAAGTAGGTAAGCATTTATAATGAAATAGGGACAAATACATAATTATTAGAATTTCTAATTAAACTTAATTTATGACAAGAAACGTTTTGATTAGAATTATTATACAGAGAAACTTGTAGACAACTGACGAAATTGCTGTTCTTTGATACAATTTAATGATAGATTTTAGATTCTGGTGGAAGGGTATCGAATATCTGGTACTAGCTTTTGCCCACGGCTGCGCCCGCGTTAAAAAGTTTTTCCGCGAAAGTCCCGCGAAAATGTGTTTATTACTTCACATTAGAAACCTCTAAATTATCAGTGTATCTCTAATATATTATTATGCATATGTTATACATATAAACCTTCCTCTTGAGTAAAAAAAAACATTAACATTACAGTATTTAATTTAAAAAAAACACATGAAAATCGGTTGGGTAGTTTTAAAGATCTAAGCATATAGATAGTGACAGACCGGCGGGAAGCGACTTTGTTTTATACTATGTAGTGATATTATTCCCTGATAAGCTTCTTTTTACGTCAATGCTGGAATCGTTCAGCGTGAACCCAACAGCATATTACATTAATAATTTTCTACTAACTGTTGAGGAATGCAAAGTTCCTTGATTGCGATTGTATTTGAACTATACTGTAGTCCATCATGGTATCTGTAGTTAGATTTTAGTCTCGTAATTCCCAATAGTAGACTGCCTCAGTGGTTTATTACGGTTCGACTGCAATGCTGAGATCTCGGGTTCGATGCCCAGGTCAGGCAAAATGATATTGGGTTTTTCTACTCTGTATCAGCCCGGAGTATAAAATTTGTGCTCGATAGGGCGATAGGTTCGCCCGCTATCACATCATGGGACGAAATACGCACGGCGAAAAGTGGGTGCACTAGTTGCACCTCTGCCTACCCCAGTAATTACTACGAACACTAGTGTAGTAGTTAATTTTCCATCAACGTGTAGCACAACTGTTTGTTTTGGAAACTATCTAGATGAACTTTCGTATACCTACAAAAAACCCACCTATAAACTTTCTACCATAAAATCTGGCGCAAACCTAATTAAAGAAAATACGGAACTATTTCAAATAATGAAGGGGTATGCAAAAATCTTCATTATTACAAAAATAAGTCCCGGCTACGAGGAACGAGAAGTATAAACATGAAATTAATGTCCGGGGAATAAAAACGGGATATCGCTGAAAGTTCCCGCGGGACCGGTGAGGCCTTCTTTCAACTCGCAGCTAAGTTTTAATTGAATTATGGTTTCAATTTGCTTGACTGGAATCTGCGTTCGCAATGGCCGGCGTTATTTGTAATTTTGCCAAACTTCGGTTTCAATTGGCGGAATGTTGATAAAATAATATTAATTGTGTATATAATACCTATGAACTTATTTTGATTAATGTATTTTTTTGAGCATTTTAAATAAGTTTACAAGTCCTTAAATTCAACTTCCAAATTACAGACGAGAATGCCCTGATCTGCAAGTTGCCATGCCACATCTGTCTGTCTGAACGTGTTAAACTCAAAAACTGCCGGACGGATTACAATGAAATTGGGTATGGAGTTAGTTTGAGACCCTGGCAAGGACACGGTCAGCTTTGTATCCCGGGAAAATATATAACGAGGCTTCCCGGAAAATATCGATTGAGCTGTAGCACTTAATAATTTCCTAAGTAAAAGAAAATTACTAGCAGGCTTAAAATTATTCCATAATTTAAACTCTTCATTCGGAAGTTAAACTTCACCCGTTGTCCGTACTCGTAAAAGCGAGGTATGCAAAACGGCATTATCATTTTAAATATTCCACTCATGAGAAGGCTGTTTATTGTAACTAGCTCCGAACGCGACTCTGTCCGTTTTCAGTTATATGTTTATTACTAGCTTTTGCCCGCGGCTCCGCGTTATAAAGTTTTTCCGGGATATAAGTCCCGCTTTATATTTTCCCGGGGTAAAAAGTAGCCTATGTGTTAATCCAGAACATGTTCTATCCGCGTGCCAAATTTCATCGAAATCTGTTCAGTAGTTTTTGCGTGAAATAGTAACAACCATCCATACATCCATACATTCTTACAAACTTTCGCGTTTATAATATTAGTAGGATTCACGCTGTCAGTGTCCACATAATTTAAATATTTATTCGCCGAAGTTTCGTTTTTACGCCTGTTTGACGTTTGTCTATAATCATAATGTTAATAAAAACGTTGGTCAGTGGGCCACGGAAGAAGAAGTCCTAAGTTTAATCGCAAGTTAGGCAAGACTGTGGAGGTTTTACTAATATTAAGATTAATTATTGTCCGATACAAAATATTGTAAAAGATTATTGATTACAGGAAGCGGAATACTAGGCAAACCGGTAGGACTAGGAGGATCACCTTGTAATCCTCCTAGCCAGTTTTGGCCATTTGTGGGTCACCTTATAAGTATCACAAGTAAGTAACTAATCAGTTATGTATATTATTAATATTTACACATCACAGGGCATTCCCTGGCAACGCACTACATTTGGTGCGTTGCCAACAAACAAGAAAATACGCTTCCAAAATATACTTCTTTTTGTTATATAGTAAACCAATGATAAATGTAGTTCAAATCGTAATTGCTTGGACAGACAAACATTGTATATACGTAGCAACATATTAATATAAATGTAGGTAGTTGGTTCATCGGTATGAGCCACTGACTTCTATTATACTAATAATAGACGTCAGTGGTATGAGCCAACTACCCCAGCTTGCGATTTGTAATTATCTGGCATTCTGTGATTAAATAGTGAACGTTACGGCTGTCTTTCATTTACCGAACATCGTAATACATACTACTTTTAAGTAACTGACTTCCAAAAATGCGGGGGTTCTCAATTCGTGTGTTTTTTTTTCATGTATGTACACTGATTATTCAAAAAAATATAAGCCTATTTCCGTGATTCTTCTTTTTCTATTAAAGTTGCATCGAAATGCATTCAGCCGTTATTACCTACAATACGCGCCAATAGATATCAAATTTATTATATTAGATACAGTCACCAGCCTAAGTATCTGAAGAAATTCTAATTTTCAAATTGCCTACATAGTTTTGTGTTCTAAATTATCTTTGTTTTTCTCTTCAGAAAAACTTTTTAACAAAAATAAATCGACTTCAAAAACATTACAAATCAAAATATAATTAAAATTTGTATTCGCTTAGTGTATACGTATATTAGGAGTCGATGCCTAATTTAAATTGCCAGCTAAGCTAAGGATATACACAAACAAATATACGAAAACATTGTTCAATTTAAATTAGGCACCGCCTCCAAATATACGTATATACTTAGCGAAAACAAATTTAATTATTTTTTTTTATTTGTAGTGGTTTTAATGTCGGTTTATTTTTTATTAAAAAGTTTTTATTTGATTTGTTGTGGTTTTTTGTATAACTGAATGACGAGACGAGTAGGCCGATCGCCAGAAGGTAAGAGCGTGAACAGCCTACAATTTTATTTTCGATGCTACATCAACTTATTACTATCAACCGGGATAAAAATATAATGTTATGTGAAATCCCTGTTTTCAAACATAAAATTAATAATTAACCTGTCATAAATATTTTACCACCAAAATTCCACGTTCAAATACTTTAAAATGTAACTAATTACCCAAAAAAGTTAATTAGATTACATTGGTTTTAATTTCTATCTCCAAGAGAGCGTAAACTTTGGCCTGACTGAAACAGACTCATTTTAAATCTTCACAAACTCCTACCAAGTGAGTTGGTGTAGCGCAATGTAATTAGCGCGGCACCTCGGGTTGAACTCTCCTAATTGGTACCGCGAATGATTTTCAATTTATTCGTCGTAATTTCATTAGGTTTTTATTATATTTTGGCAAGTTTCGTAGCAAAATATAACATGGTAGACTTGGCGTGGAGATTTAATGTCTCAAGGTGAGGGCAGTGCATTGCGACACGGTGAAATGGTGGTATTTAATATGGACAGTGAGCAGATGTGGGCCAGTGGCACATTCATGCATACATGATGACTGCCTCGGTAGCGTAGAGGTATTGCGTACGCATTACGAGTACGATTTGCGCGCTGAGGTCCTGGGTTCGAATCCCGGGTCGAGCCAAAAAAATTGTGACTGGGTTTTTCCATCTTAAAACTTACTCAGTCGCAGCTCGGAGTCAGGAAGTTGGCGGTGTGATACCCCCGTGCCTCGGAAAGCACATAAAGCCGTTGGTCCTGCGCCTGATCTCTCTCCGGTCATGTCGGATTGCCGTCTCACCGGACTATGAGAGTGAAGGAATAGCGAGTGCACCTGTGTATTGCGCACACACTTGTGCACTATAATATCTCCTGCGTACCTGGCTGATCTCCGTTGAGATTGGCCGCCGTGACCGAAACTGGCTAGGAGGATTTCATGCATACATACATCATAATAGCGTTGGTCTCGTCATTCTGTTCTATTAAAAATCGTGAATTTCCAGAGTTACAAGTCACCCTTAATACAGCAATAGATCAACAAGTATCAATATTACGTGCCGAATTACGAACCGAAGTGGAGCGTGGTACAAATCTACCTACCCATACAGGCAACAGGCATGCGTTCCCTATTCGTACTTTGTTTTAATCACCATACATTAATTGAATCAAGTTTCATTTTAATTACAGTATCATATTCTCGAATGAGTTCGTAATAATAACGAACAAGGTAAGAGCTTTCTCTGCAAATTATTATATTTATTTGCCTTTGAAAGACCCTAAACTTAGGCCATACATTTGAAATTTTATTTTCAAGGACGCTAATAAAAACAGCAATTACCTAAACTGGGTTAGATAATGCGTTTCAGATCCCTTCGATAATCAAGTAAATAAAGTAAGTAGTGACCAATCTTCCGCTACAAACAATGAGGACATTCGAACCGTAAATTTTTACAAGTGGGCCCCCATTACTGGGGCGACCCTTCGTCGATTTAATACCGCTGTGCGACATATTATCCCGGCCATTTACTGCAAATGTCCGTGAATGATGTGTGGACACCTTCGCGTGCCCTGGACTGACGTAATGGGGCATTGTGGAGAATTAATACATTCCGAATGTGGCGTATTTGATACTGTGTTATGGGCAACGTTGGTGTAGACAGATCTTGCTTTCTCATTTCACTTATTCATGGTTTTTTATATAGATTATGTTACGATAGAGTGTTCAACAAAGGGTAGGCTTATTAAAATTACATTCTTTGTGGACTTGAGGCATTTGAGGCAAAAAGAACAACTTTCGATTTTCGATCTTCCTCGATTCGAATACATTTTAGGAATGTTGCCTCTCTACTACTCCAACTAAATATGGAAGGCTAATTTTCCATGAATGCAAGTAGTTTTTAAAATAGGTTTTAGAAAAAAATATCAATTAATTTTTATTCCAGAGACCTTTAAAGTTTGAGGAAGAGTATGAAATTTGTAAATATTCGTAAAGATTATTGTTTATTTCGAAATTCATAAAAATCTGATACGAAATATTACGGTTATTGGAAAGGTTAACTACAGATAGTGTCGACTCGCGATAGATGGTTACCTTCTCCAGTCGATATTATTATGCCGGTTTCTTTTGATGTATGTACTTTTATATGGTTTGCAAAAGTGATCTTTGAGATCATCTGATAAGAGAAAAGAGACCAAAGCTTGAGCAGTGGGTAGCACAGACAAAGTCCGCAGAAGAAGAAAAAACAAGCTTCACAACACCCAAAACAATAAAAAAATAAAGTCTGAGTTTGTTGTTGTATTTTACAAATTTCTATTTTAAGCACTTTTGTAAATTGCTAAAAAGAAAAATGCTTTCATTTCTAATGCCATGATGTACTATTTTGTTAGCTCCATTAGACAGAATTCCATTTTGTTTTATTTCAACATCCAAAACAATTAAGAAATAAAGTCTGAGTTTGTTATTGTATTTTACAGTTTTTGTTTTTTTTAGTACGATTGTAAATTGCCAAAAAGAAAAATTCCTATATTTCTAATGTCATAATGTACTATTTTGTTAGCTCCATTAGACAGAATTCCATTTACAAAATTATATTTAGTATTCAGCTTTTTTTTACTTTTCTACAAACTTTTGTTTCTTTTACAGCTATTGAGTGCAGACAAATAACTTGCTTCGACTCATATTACAAGGCTAGTAAGGTCGTCAAGATTAGGTCTTAGGGTTACAGATTTTGCCTTACTGTATTAGTTACGTACTTTTTACAAGAATTAATCACTATTTTTCTAATTTAAACTCAACAATGTATATAACAAGGCACCGGCAAGGCAAAGCAATTATAATGCAGCTGAATATTTGTTTCGTTTAGAGGCACGGCAAAATGACTCCAATGCACAATATGATGGAAAACTGATTGGGGTTCAAGAATAATGTTGCCTGACAAGTCATGATTACTGCTTGCTAGTTAACACAATTATGCCGGCTTGATTGACCATCTATCAATGTCTGCGGTGCTTAATAGTTGCCAAAGTTATATCGGTTTATCTTGCTAAATTCAATGAGAACATTTTATTGTTCCCTAAAAACCAATGCCCTTATACCAGCCCCTAAGAAATCTCGTATACATAATGTTTTGAACAATCCCGAGACACGTATGACATTATTTAACTGTTGGGTTTATGTTGAAACGCAGATGTACTGATTGAAGAAGTGTTATTTCTTCCCTCTGCTGATCCTACCCATATTCTCGTTGCTACTTGCTACTCCGTTTTGTGTTCTTACTCTAACATAATTTTATATGACTACTGGCTTTTGCCCGCGGCTCCGTCCGCTTGAATGAGTTATTCCGGTATAAAAATCCCGCTTTATATTTTCCGGGATAAAAAGTAGCCTATGTGTTAATCCAGGACATGACCTACCCGTGTACAAAATTTCATCGACATTCGTTCAGTAGTTTTTGCGTGAAAGAGTAACAAACATCCATACATCCATACTCACCAACTTTCGTGTTTATAATTATTTGCAGGATGATTGTATAACTAGCTTTTGCCTACGGCTCCGCCCGCGTGATTTGTTTTTTCCGGGATAAAAGTCATGCTTTATATTTTCCCGGGATGAAAAGTAGCCTATGTGTTAATCCAGTACATGATCTACCCGTGTGCCAAATTTCATCAAAATCCGTTTGATGCACTAGTTTTGCCTCTGCTTACCTCTTCGGGGACAAAAGGCGGGATTACATTACACACATTTTACAGTACACATAATATGTAATTTTACATACATTTGTATGAATCTTTTTGTTTCAGAGATCTGTATACCGGATCGCATCATAATTATTTAGTAGGTCTTTGCTCCTCAAGCTCTATATAATTATAAAGTGAAAAATAAACCTCCTCATGTTCTTCTATTTTACTAAATCCAACACCCCTTTAACCAGCTTAGCCGTTTAATCGTGAAAAGCAGACAGTTTAGGCCTATATTATTTAACTGGGCCATGAATTGGACTATTATGTGTTACCGTTAGAGGTTTATGTATGTTTAAGATACTTTTTTTTAGTTTTGTCCCTGACTATACTCTTTCTAGCCTGACGAGGGTCGGCTTATGAAAGCACACCGGTCTTTTGGGTGAGTGCAGAAGGCGCTCGCAACGCTTAAATTTAAGCGACCACGCTGAGGGCGACAATGAATGGTTTAAGTTACTGTACGCACACAAATATAAAATTTTCTCACAGTCTCTTCCACGTCCCTTACATCTGCGTAGTACATATGAGTCACAAGTTCTCTCGCACGTCGTTTACTGCCGAAGTTCTGTGTTATCATTGTTAATACACCTGCCTCCGCCGAGCGTCTCTTAAATTTATTTCTTTAAGTGTTACATAATTGCTTGAAGCGATTAAAGTGATTAATGTTTCTTGCTATTCATGTTTTGAAAGGTGAAGACATGAACATTTATCGTGAAATACTACTGAGATAGTTTAGGTATTAAAATTATTATTCAAGGGTGGTTGTTCCTAATTCTACTTATAATACTAAAATTTGTTATGTTTTTTTTTTGTTTGGATCTGGTACCTTTGTCATGAATAAAGATTAGTCTATTTAAAATTTTATTAAAACATGAAAATAATATTATACTTCAAGTTTAAATATTGTCAGACGTCAATTCTTAATTAATTATCATATTATCACATACATACACACTAACAGTTTTTATCCTCGGAGCGTTAGGCAGAAGCGCAGCTAGTGCACCCACTTCTCACCGTGCGTATTCGGGGTTCCAAGATGGGACTATACCTATCACCATATACCGCACAAATTCCAGATTCCGGGCTGATACTGAGTAGACAAACCCAACATGACTTTGCTCGACCCGGGCATCAAAGCACTGCACCGGCACCATGATACAACTACGCCACCGAAGCAGTCATATAACACATTATTTTGTGAATATAAGTAGATATTATTCGTATGTGATTGTTAACTATAAACTTATTACACATCCTCGCTTATTCATACTCTACGCGATATAAATTAATACGCGTGCGATATTAAACCAGATAGCGTAGCTAATAGGGTTCTAAATCATCCTAGCTTGATAAATAGCGGAGATACGCTTTGAGTAATATAGCTTAGTTCTTACGAGTTGTGGGACTTTAGGATAAAACAGATTAAGTTTTTTTACTCTGGCCTGGTAATTGTAGGTTCTAGACCAAAACGGAATATTAGCAGCTCATTGCCGCAATTTTGTATCAAAGCAACAAGAGTCAGCATTTGCGAGATGCCTAATAGTAACCTACGTGTTATCCCATTAAGAAAATTCCAAACAACAGTAAAGACGCTAAAATAATAAGGAAACTTGCCAGACCTTCAAAGTTCCTGGTAAAGTTGACTTGAGATTTCGGAGTTTCACGTTTAGCTTTCTGTACTAAAAGAGTGTTCGGAGTTTTTACAACACCCTCCATTATTAACGCGAACTGTTTTAATACAAAGTTTTTTATTACGAAAATTTTAGAGTTCAGACTTTACGGAGCCTATGTATAGAAATAAATTGATGGGAAGATGCTCAAGTTTGGCTTTGAGGTTTCTAGTTTCGAATTAAAATTAAAGAACACATTTGCTGCTATACATAATTTTTACTTCTTGTCTATACTATAATAAAGCAGTGGAGCCCGTTGTGTCTGTACATTGAAAGATGTGATAAAAATGAAAGGGTGTAAAATATGAGTAATGATTCAAAACTCTGCGATTTTATAATTCTTTTATGTCTGTCTTTTTTCAATACTAAATGGGCTCACGTTTGTGCACTATCCGCCTGTTAAGCGATGACGCGGCCTAAGGTGAAGCTCGCTTGCCCGGAAGAAACCGATTCACCAACGACTTGAAAAGCCCCAAATTGTATCTATATGGAAATAGACTCAACGGTAGTGAATTCTACAATTTGGCTGTCCACACAATAAAGGTGGAAGCTAACCACTTAGTGCGAGATCTTTGAACTTCGACCACGTAACAATGACGCTTCACCATATATCTACTGGTCCTGTTTTCTGTTTATTTCTTAATGCCATACTACCATATCATACCAGCCCTGTATTATATACTGTCCATTGCTGAACACCTCCTCTAAAACTGAGAGGGTTTAAGGCCTTATTCTACCACCATAGCCTAGTAACTAAATTGGAAAGAGCGAGAAGTAACAAACCCTACGATAAGTGTAAACCAGTAGTGAACGTTCTAAGTAAAACACTTGATATATGTGCGTTGCAGATTTTTCAATGATTTAGTAAATGAATGAGATCACTGGTATTTTAGTTCGTCACTCGACATGGTAGGCCTCTCGTATGCTAGAGGCCGTCTGGGTAGGTTCTACTTCTACCACCAAGCAGCAGTGTGCATACACGATTATATTCCAGTTTAAAGGATATTGTAGCCAGCGTAATTACTAGGTATTATGAGACAACATCTAGTGTCCCGGGGTGTAATTCAAAGTTTTGTATGGTGTTGGTACTGTTTATAAGCGGTCGTATCACTTGGCGGTTCGCACACTGAACCGCATTACGCATCGTAGCGCGAGAAGGCGTGTTCTTATGTTGCTTGTAAGTATCTCTCTTCCGGTGTCACCTTGGTTGAACCGAGCCATTAATTTATTTATGCTCTAGAGACCTTTTTTTTTTTTTTTTTTTTTACCGGCCATCTTCGGCGCATTAGGGACGGCTGCGGGCTTCCTCCGACTCACGTCTAAGTTGTCGTCCGCAACCGCCCCTGCACGTACCGCTGTTGCGGTCCTTTTCCTGTTGCGGGGGCTCAGAAGCCCCCGAAACACCGTACCGTGTCCTCCTTTTGGTGTACGAGGCAGCGTGAGACACGCTGCCTCGGACATGTCCATCACGGGGGTCACAAAAGTTGGCTAGACTAATGGGTGGGCGGCACGTCCCGCCCACGCGTGACCCCCGGAGGCCCCTATTAGTCGCCTTTTACGACAGGCAGGGGATACCGTGGTGGAATTCTCCAAACGCCCCCAATCCACAGGGCGGGAGACGTCGGTCAGTCGTCCACCCGACGCCTCCTACGTCTCGTCTGGCGGCGGGAGGGATCACCACTGCGCTGGCGATCCCTCTCGGCACTCTCCTTCCGCGAGAGGACCGCCTCGCAGAAGTGGGCCACCGCCTGCCAGGCCTCTCGGCCGCAGACCATGGAAGCGACCACGGCCGGCAGCGAGAGGTCTTCTCCGACGACTGTTCTGAGAGCGCTGCGCTCCTCATCCCAGGCTGGACAACACTCCAACGTATGTTGGGCCGTGTCCATTGGGCAGTTGTCACAATAGTGACACACGGCCGACTCCTCTACACCTACCACCCGAAACAGGAACTCACCGAAGCAGCCATGCCCGGTGAGCACCTGCGTCAGGCGGTATGTTGCCGCTCCGTGGCGCCTGTCCAGCCATTCGGCAAAGACAGGACGCACTGCCTCTACGACCCGGTGCCCCCACGACGGGGCCTCCAGCCTGAGACGCCACTCCTCCACGGCGGCTCGCCGTAAGGCGGCCCTCTTGGCCTCCACCTCCTTCAGGGCCGGACGCTCCCCGCGACTGAACGCCTCCTCCCGCCAATGGAATACATCGGCAAGGGATTTGGCGTCCAGGTCCCAGGGCAGAAATCCGGCCAATAGGCAAGCCGCCTCGAAAGAGACCGTGCGGTACGCCCTGACCGCCCGCTGCGCTAAAGCTCTCTGCGGGGCGCGCAGAAGGGCGACGCAGGGGCGGCCCAGGGAGTCAGCCCAAACGGGGCTGCCATAAAGGGCTATGGACCGCACGACTCCGTGATACAGCCTCCGGCAAGGGAAGCCAGGACCTTCCAGGTTGGGCAGCAGGCGGGAAAGAGCGCCCGCTGCCCGGGACAATTTCGTCCTCAACTCCTTAAAGTGGGTGCGGAATCGCCATCGGCTATCTAGGACTAAACCTAGATACCTCATGCTAGAGCCGATGGGGATCCGCACCCCCCCAACGACGATGCCGGCACCGGCCGGTGGCCCTCTCCGAGGTCCGTGAAAACACACGGCCTCGGTTTTCTCGAGGGCCACCTTCAACCCTAAACGTTGGATTCTTCCAACTACTTGGCCGGTGCCCGCCGCCGCCAGAGTTGCGGCGTCCCGGAAGGTCCCAGCAGTCGCTGTGACTAACGTATCGTCGGCGTAACATGTCACGCCGACGCCCCGGAGATTGAAACCACGGAGCACCCAGTCGTACCCGATGTTCCACAGGAGAGGGCCCAAAACCGAGCCCTGTGGAACACCGCACGACATCGCTCTTCGGTGCCACCCATCGGCGCCCGGATACACCACGTGCCTGTCAGACAGGTACGCGTGCACCAGACGCCGGAGATAGGGCGGCACCACGTGGTACCGCAGTGCCTCGTGGATGCAGGGCCAGGGCAGCGAGTTGAATGCGTTGGATATGTCCAACGACACTGCTATCACTACACTGCCTCTGGCCACTGCATCCTCCGCCTGTGCCTTCACCCGCAGAATCGCGTGGACAGTGGAACGTCCCCTCCTGAATCCATACTGTTCGTCGGCCAAATTCGGACCGACCCTTTCAAGGTGCTCGACGAGGCGGGTATGAATGATGCGCTCGAAGAGCTTTGCCACCTCGTCGAGCAACACGATGGGCCGGTAGGCCGACGGCGACTCTGCGGGTCGTCCCCCCTTCTTCAGCAGGACGAGCTTCCCGGTTTTCCAACGCACCGGGAAGACGCCCTGCTCCAGGCAGGCGGTGAATAAGCTGCGGAGCCTCGGGCCCAGGTACTCGAGGGCTAGCACCCAGGCTTTCCCGGGGATGCCATCGAGCCCTGGGGCCGTGTTTTTGCTCCGCAGCCGAAGCACTGCCGCCCGCATTTCAGCGGGCGAAACCTCCGGGATATCCCTTGCCGGATTCTCATTCGACGATGACGCCACATCCGGTGGCGCCATCGGTGGAGGAGTGAACTCCTCGGTGGCCGGGAACAAGGCCGCGACTACGTTGGCCAGTAATTCTGGCCGGAGACTCTGCGACAGCGGGGGCGCCGCTGGGCGAAGCTTCTTCATCACCACACGGTAAGGGCGCCCCCACGGGTCCCTGTCGAGAGTCCCCAAGAACGCCTTACGTGCCGCGACCTTGGCCCCATGAATGGCCACCCGCAGCGCTCTCTTTGCCTCTTTGTAGAGGCCATAGAGCTGCCGCTCCTGGTCTGCGTGATTCTCGTCTCTTAGCCGGCGACGACGATGCCTGGCGTATCGACGGCGCGCAGCAACGCACGACGCACGCACTGCGATAGCTCCGCCGACCACCAGTACACCTGTCGCACCGGCGAACGGCGGAGAGCTCGGGGCATGCCGGCGACGCAGACATCCGACATTGCCACCCCGAACCACTCCGCCTCCTGCTCAACCCGTACCGGCCCGTCCGGCACGGGGAGCCACGACATGACCAGAGCGGCCAGCACTAGGGCCTCCCCATCGAGGCGACGAAGCGCCCACCGCGGGCCGTCCTGATTTGGGGCACTCGGTACACCACCGGACTGGACACTCGGGGACGCGGAGACGCCGAACCTGATGTAACGATGGTCCGACAACGTCTCCACGCCCACGAGGACTCTCCAGTCCCGGACACGGCGTGCGACGGCGGCACTCGCCAACGACAGGTCTATAATAGACCCGCCGTTGTGCCGCACGCACGTGTCCACCGACCCCCTGTTCAGGACGACCAGGCCGACAGAGATCGCCCATTCCTCCAGGACCCGACCACGACCGTTCGTCGCCGGCGAACCCCAAGCCACGGACTTGGCGTTGAAGTCGCCGGCGACGACCGCCGGGTGAGGTTGGCCTTGTTCCACCAAGGCCCCCAGCCGAACGAGGAAAGACTCAAATTCGGCGAGGGGTCTGTTGGGAGAAAAGTACACTCCTACTATCCAAATGTCTCCCAACAGAACCGCCACGCATCCCCTGTCCTTCGCTACTTTTTCGAAGGGTGGGGAGCCAGCGGCGCCCCGGCTGATGATAGCCACCAAGCCGTCAAGGTCCCCAGCCCAGTTATCCCGGGGGGGGACAAAGTACGGCTCAGCGACCACGGCCACTTGCACCGACCACTGCGCCAGGCTTTGGGACAACAGGTCCTGGGCACTGGCACAGTGGTTGATGTTCGCCTGGAGGAAATTTAATTCCATTATTGGGCGATCTCTACCACATCCATCGCGGCCCCTTGCGGTAGGCTCGCTGACTGCGGCTGGGTCGAGGCCCCAGCGGCAGCAGCACTTCGTGTCCCGTCGCGGCGCCTATCGCGACGGGAGGGGGCGGGACACGCCTTCCCGCCCACCGGATGCTTGGCGGGCCTCCCTGCGGCCGCGCAGACTGCGCAGTTCGGCGCGGCCTCGCATCCGCGGGCTTTGTGGCCCGGTTTGCCGCAGCGATAACAGAGATAGCTGCGGTCCGGTCCTCCGGTGCAGGTGCTCTGCGTGTGTCCGTGCTCAAGGCAACGGAAACAGCGCATAGGGCGCGCCCCTAGCACCGTCACCCGGGCCACTGTCCACCCCACCATCAGGCGGCCCGCCTTTATTTTTTGTGCCACTTTTGTTGGCACCTTGGCCCAAACTGCGCCCAGGCCGGAGCGGTCAGGCCGGATCTGTCCGACCTTGACAGCGTCGACTGCGCACTCGCCAGCAACGCTGAGTGCCGCTGCGACCGTCTCGGAAGTGGCTGCCGGATCCAACTCCGACAGCCGCAGCTCCGTGCACTTGGTGGGCCGGGAGATTTGGACATCCTCCGACCCGCCAAAGCATTCCCTCAGCCTTGCGGCGAGGGAGTCCGCCTTCCGCTCCGACTCAGCCCCGGGCACCTCGTAGAGCATGGCACCCGTGGCTGCCACCTTGGGCCTCAGCCTATCAATGCCGAGGCCGGCGAGGTCCACGCGGTGCTGAGCGTCCGTCAGCACCTTCGCGTAGGTCAGCCCCTTGGCCACCGCCGCCGGCGTCAGCGACAGCACTATGGCCGCCGAGCGTGGCTGACGCAGTTTGGGCTCTTTGCGCCTCTGCCTCCTCTGTTGCGTCTGCGGTATAACTGCGGGCGCTGCGGCGGGGTTCTTCCCCCGCTTCTTCTTTCCCACCACCACCGTCCATTCAGTGTCCATGGACGCTGGGGCTGGTGGTAGCGGGCGAGGCTCCCTTGGAGCAGTCCTCGCGACGACGGGGGCAGCGGGGGTGGCGACTTTCCCCCTCCCTTTTTTGGGCACCCCAGACGGTCCAGCGACCGCCACGGCAGCTGAGGTGGAGGGCCCGGCCACGATGGCAGGAGCCTTGAAAGGAGCAGGCTGCACTGCTCCTTTCCCCTTCCCCCTCCCCTTCCCCTTAGAGGAAGGCTGGGGAGCTCCCCCAACGAAACCACCCTGGACGGGGAGTGGTATGTCCCCGGGGGTGGACCTTCTTTCATGGGCCAGCGGAGGCCTCTGGGCCGGCCCTAAGAGCACCGACTCCATCCTGGCCTGCCACTTGGCCTCCACTGCTGCCAGCTCCTCCAGACGGCGAAGGAGAGAAGCGTTTTCACGCTTCAGCTCCTTCACCGCCTCCTCTAGTTTGGCGCATTTATCGCGCCACTTCTTGGCCTCGCCTTTAGGGCGAGCACTCGGTGCCGGTTCCGCCGCCGCCGCGACAGCCACCTCCTCGGCGGGCACCTTTGGGTCGGCGGAGCGAAGGACCATGCCTTCCCCGCTCTCCACCCTTCTCGCCCTTTGGCGGGCCTCCCTGCGCTTTATGAGGTCGCGCACCCTCTCCCTTGGCTTCGGTTCGACGAATACGTCGACCGAAGCTGGGCCTCCCCTGCCACGTCCAGCAGTCGTCTGCGACTTCGGAGTTGGCTCCTCCGTGTCGCTTCCCAGGGACGACCTGCTGCCCTTGTCCAACTCGGAACGTTTCCTCCAGAGCCTATGGCTCCGAACGGAGGAAACGCTCCCACTCGACTCCGAGTCGACGCCTGTGGACATCTTGTCCGCGCCGACTCTTCGTCCGCCATCAACGGGCTTTCGCCCACCAATCTCCGCCTCTCCAGCCGAAACTGGAGTAGGCACCCTCGTCAAAATAATTTTTGGTTCTAGTTTATCCATGACTAATCCCACGAGCATGGGGGAAATAAGAGTCCGCCCAGGCAGTGCCCCCTGTACCTGGGTAAGCCTAGCGTAACCCGCCAAGAGGGTCGGCCGGTACTCTGGCGGGGGTCGCACTAGTGACCGAACTACCCATCGGCCATGCATCCCCTCGCGGTGCGCCGCCGCTTGGGATTCGGGGAACTTTTTATAGAGGTTTTCTCCCTCGTGGTCCGGGCGATTAAGCCAAGACCCTCGGTCCAGCAGGAGCGCGAGACATGTCCACGGACCTCCATACTGGATTACGATCTGCAACGGTGACAGCGGAGAGGAAAATTCCCCCCCACTGCCTGCTCGGGGCGGTGTTAGCGCACACCGAGCCCGTCGACACCCCCGGATGAACCAGGAGCCGCCCGAATAAACGGGCCCACCATCTAAAGATGCGGCAGCCACCGCAAAAAGCGGCGACTACCGCCAAGACCACTGTTCGTCAGGATATTGGCCGTAGCGCCGATCAACTCGACCGACGCTCCGTTGCCCAGGGTGCACCACGTGGAAGTTTCCTGACTTTGCACCCCGGTTTCCTGACTTTGCACCCCTGCTCTAGAGACCTTGCCATCTATCTGTTATCCTTGCTAAATTGTTACAAAAATGTGTAATACAAATTCCATCTAAGAATTATCTCGGTATTTAGATAGGTACTTATAAATAATGTAAATAAAATACACTAAATTGATTTACATAGTGAAAATACTTTTTTAAAAATTTGCAACATTTCTTTTTTACATTAATGCTTACATTAGTATTCTTGAGACGAGTCATTCAAAAATGCTTAAATAATAAACGATCGGAATCCAAGATTCAATAAGTCATATTATACAACTTGAAGTATTTCAAGAAAAAATACATAGAAATCAATTTATCGCTACATTTTCAAGAATTGCTAAAAGCAATTTGAATTTTTATATTTTGAAGAGATGTTATTGTTTGATCTAGCTTTATTTCGGTATTGTACGTAAGTGGTCCTTACGGCGAGCCGCCGTGGAGGAGTGGCGTCTCAGGCTGGAGACCCCGTCGTGGGGGCACAGGGTCGTAGAGGCAGTGCGTCTTGTCTTTGCCGAATGGCTAGACAGGCGCCACGGAGCGGCAAAATACCGCCTGACGCAGGTGCTCACCGGGCATGGCTGCTTCGGTGAGTTCCTGTTTCGGGTGGTGGGGATAGAGGAGACGGCCGTGTGTCACTATTGTGACAACTGCCCAATGGACACGGCCCAACACACGTTGGAGTTTTGCCCAGCCTGGGATGAAGAACGCAGCGCTCTCAGAGCAGTCGTCTGAGAAGACCTCTCGCTGCCGGCCGTGGTCGCTTCCATGGTCGGCGGCCGGGAGGCCTGGCAGGCGGTGGCCCACTTCTGCGAGGTGGTCCTCTCGCGGAAGGAGAGTGCCGAGAGGGATCGCCAGCGCAGTGGTGATCCCTCCCGCCGCCAGACGAGACGTAGGAGGCGTCGGGTGGACGACTGACGGACGTCTCCCGCCCTGTGTATTGGGGGCGTTTGGAGAATTCCACCACGGTATCCCCTGCCTGTCGTAAAAGGCGACTAATAGGGGCCTCCGGGGGTCACGGGTGGGCGGGAGGTGCCGTCCACCTATCAGTCTAGCCAACTTTTGTGACCCCCGTGATGGACGGCAGCGTGCCTCACGCTGCCTCTGACGCCAAGGGCTTCCTTCGGTGTACGGGGGCTTCTGAGCCCTCGCAACAATAGGAGACGGACCGCAATAGCGATACGCAGGGGCGGTTGCGGATGACAACTTAGATGTGAGTCGGAGGAAGCCCGCAGCCGTCCTTAATACGCCGAAGATGGCCACCGCGAAGTTTTGGTTGGTATGCCGTGCGGTGTACATAGGTTAGGGACTCGGCCCGGCGGTCGCCCGACGTTTTCCATCTCTCCGGGCGGCTCAACGTCGGGTCGTAAGGCACGGTGAACCCAACATAACCGCTCAGTCGTTCCCCTTGAACACTGGGCGGTAGTAATAAGTCACTTTCTCCGCGTCAACAAAAAAAAAAAAGTTATTCGTAAGTGGCATTGACACCATTGTCCTGACGTTCTCAAAATATGCTTAAAAATATTTAAACTGACAGCACTCTGATTAATTTCAATATTTATTTTTATCAAGCAACGGTATATAAGAATCTTGTTATTTCGGTTTACACAGTGAATTTTGAAGAGTAATTATTATAAGACTTAACATTTTTGTTTTTAAGGCTCAAACATTACTATCGGTACGAGCCACTATAGTTTTAAGTCATGAAGAGTTACTATTGGTGATTTATTTAATTTCTGATATCAGCCATAATGAGGCTGTAAGCTACCCCTACATTACATACACACATCCACGCATACATATTACATTCAGACATAATTATATACACACATAGTACGTATATACATATAATATACAGACACACATAATACACATCCTTACATACACATATAATTCATACAAACACATATTCTTTCACCTGTCGCTACCACGAGGGATAAAGCCGGTCGCTTTCGAGATCGCACGAAAACACAATACGCACTGCGACAAACGGTACGCCCGAGTCCGTGTAACATCGGCACCTATCCGAGTGTGCCCGAACACCCCCCGGAACTCAAAGGCGCCCGATGCACGGATATAAGTCGCGGCACGAAACTCTAGCGGTGACCGTTATTGCGCAGAAGTAAAAAATAAGGTGTCTTGGCGGGGTACAGGGGTGAAGGGCGAGCGTGCGTTGCGCCGATTGGCTCTCCAGTCGTACTCCGTCCCCCGTGCCGATACGACGCTCCGCGCACTTCCAGTGTACAGTCGCGTTCTGAATTGTTTTGTTGTCATCGTTAATTTTTGTTGTTGTTTTTTGTTAAGTTTGTTTTGTTGATTTGTTTGTTGTGTTTGATTTGGTTCTTATGTAATTCGGACTTAATATAAAAATTATTATTATTTGGTATTTAATATAAAAATTTACAAATCCGATAGTGTATTTATTTTTCTACTCCCCATAAACTTGTTAAAAATTATATTGTAGGTAACATGAAGTAATATTACTTAAGTAATATTTGCGTGCGTGACAGTACCCATACGCAGTTAAGTTCCACATTTTGTTCACCGCTAGACTTACTATTTGACTTTACATTAAAACATTATTTTGCTGTTTTTAATTAAGCAATTAAATTACTAATTTGTATTGCGTGCGCGACGGTACCCATGCGCAGCTATCCCCTCCACGTTTCGCTCAGCGCTAGAGTTTCGTGCCGGGACATATAACTGCCAGCGGGCTGCGGCCATCGCCGGTCGCCCGTACACCGCGCTCAGTCGGTAGTTCGGTACACAGTATCGCCCGTGAAACCCGTGTCGTCCTCTACCGCACCGCTAACCTTACAATCGCTTACCAGCTGTTCTCTGCTATACGATTCGGTATCTGTTACTCTCCTTCTATTTCCACGGCACTGTACTGTGTGTGAACTATTTCTACTGTGTGACGTGAATAAACTATGACTTCTATACCTCATTTATTCTTTCGTACTTCATTCACATCTACACTACCTATAAGGCTATAAAACATTATCCCTGTCAATAGCATTTAATACAAATACGCAATATTTATAATATTTTATACGCCACCTATACTGTACTCGGCTTACAAAAACGGCTCATTATCCCAACCATAGTTATATTAATATTACAATAACAAACTATAATATGACACGTGACAGTATTACAACATATAATAATTCTCATTACTATCATATAGAAAAATTTATGGAACATTCTTTAGACGTCTAACTTCAATACATTCTGCCACGAAACCAAAGAGCATTAGGTATAATACTACGTAAACACAAAACTAATGGTCCGTGGGCCAGTGACAGATTTCGATGACCAAGTTTCTCTCAAACGATAATTGGTGAGACGCATCAGAGACGTGTATCATAAAGCCTCGTGAACGTCAGCTTCGGCTCCGTGGGTGCCATGAGCGGTGGTAGCCTCCCAAAGATGTAGAAAAAAAATTATTATTCAGTCATTTCCTCCCAACTAAGAATCATTTTAAATTGTAGCTAACCCGATACCTTGAAGAAAAAAAATAATCAGCTGACTGTAACTTGGGGCATTATGCGTCAGCTGGTCAATCAAACATGTAAAAAAATATATTATTTCAGTGATTTCCTCTCAACTACAAATTTACCTGATGATAGCTTACACGCAACTATGAATAAATATATATGTCAGCTGGCTGTATGCCGGGGCAAAAACCGTCAGCTGATGCCTTGAAAGTTATAACGCAGGTGTTAGGCGAGAGCTTCTATTACATAATTACATGCATCAGCTGACAATGTGTCCCTCCAGTTACTGATAGTAGATTCTCTTTATTAATTACAGCATTGTATTATCAATCTATACATGTATAATGCTTTGTCCTGAATGACTGACTGACGGTTAAACGCACAGCCCAAACCTCTGACGGTAGAGATCTGAAACTTGCAGGGTGTGTTCCTTGTATGACGCGATGTAGGCATGCAACACTTTTCTAACCCTTAGATTAGAAACGTGTTGCAAAGGTGGTAGCTGCAGTAGGTTGTGTTAATCTGAAAAGTCTTCTGCTGACCACTTTATCTTACTCCGGAGAGTACAATAAACTATAAATTCATAATCACTGTTCTTAATATTTCTTCAGTTATTTAAATATATACGTATTAGTCGTAAAGTATTTATACATTTCATCGGAAAACTCATATCTGAGCGTAAAGTCAAACATTTAAGATACATTATATCTTCCCAGATGAAAATTTATAAGCTGACTAGCTTTTGCCCGCAGTCGCAGTCGTACGAAAGAGTTTTTTTTTTATAAAGGTCCCACTACTATTTTCACGGGATAAGAAGTAGCCTAAAACTTTCCAGTTTCCCAGATGCTCGAATTATCTCCATACCAAATTTAATCAAAATCCGTTTAATAGTCTTTGAGTTTATCGCGTACAATCTTTTTACCCCATTAGGGGTTGAATTTAGCAAAATCACGTCTTAGTGAGCTCCAACATCCTAAAAGGAACCTCCACAAAATTTGAGACTCCTAGCACGTGTAGCTTCTCAGATTTCGTGATGAGTGAGTTAATGACCTTTCGTTTTTATACATATTATATATTACGGGATGAATTTCAATAAAACATGAAACACGTCTTCTATCAGTTCTGTTAAAAATAAGTTTAAGCAATATTTGAAGTAAGTTGGACCAAGGAATCACGTTGGCCCATACAAACTTTGCCCCCCTTTTTCACCCTCTTAGGGGTAGACTTTCGGAAAATTCAATCTCATTAGATGCCTATGGCATACAAAGAACACACTCTGCAAGTTTCAGGTCTCTACGGTCAGAGGTTTAGGCTGTGCGTCAGTCAGTCATTCAGGACAAAGCATTTTATATGTATAGATTGATAATACAATGCTGTAATTAATAAAGAGAATCTACTATCATTAATTCGAGGGAAACATTGTCAGCTGATGCATGTAATTATGTAATAGAAGCTCTCGCCTAACACCTGCGTTATAACTTTCAAGGCATCAGCTGACGGTTTTTGCCCCGGCATACAGCCAGCTGACATATATATTTATTCATAGTTGCGTATAAAAAAATAAAATAAAAATAAAATCATTTATTGGTCAAATAGGCTTATAAAAAAGCACTTATGACAGGTCATGACATAAAGGTAGACACAATAACAAAGGCTATATAAGCTAATAAGGCTAATATAAGCTATCATCAGGTAAATTTGTAGTTGAGAGGAAATCACTGAAATGATATATTTTTTTTACATGTTTGATTGACCAGCTGACGCATAATGCCCCAAGTTACAGTCAGCTGATTATTTTTTTTCTTTAAGGTATCGGGTTAGCTACAATTTAAAATGATTCTTAGTTGGGAGGAAATGACTGAATAATATTTTTTTTTCTACATCTTTGGGAGGCTACCACCGCTCATGGCACCCACGGAGCCGAAGCTGACGTTCACGAGGCTTTATGATACACGTCTCTGATGCATCTCACCAATTATCGTTCGGGAGAAAATGACTGACGAAATTTTGCACTGGCCCACGGTCTATAAAGCCGATTGTGCTAATTAGCTCAATTTCATTGTGCTTTTTTCAAACTATTTATAATGCATCTACAGCTTTTTCTTTGAACATCATTGATCCCTGCAGTAGTTGAGAATTATGGCGTGCTACGCTCTAGTAGGCATAATGAAGGAGATTTAATTCCGGTAACAGGAAAAAAGTTGTTATAATTCATCATCAATCATTGCAACGAATCAAAAGCGTCAGCGTTTATGAATGCGATTCGATGCGATTTCTTACATAGAATAAAGACTAAATCAAGTCTTTATTCTGAGATTTCTTAGCTTAAGCAAATGTCAAATTAGACAGCCCGCTCCATGAAAGCTAGCGTTCAAAAGTGCTGATTAAAACATTAACGAAACGCATCAGGGATGCATTAAAATCAGCTGTCATAGGACCAATTTGGAGTGCTTATATAAAAAAACTGCTATAAAATCCGTAAATAATAAACTCGTATCTATAAAATGCAATAGCAGCTACTTCTACTTAATGTAAAAGCTACTTAATGCATCCTAAATTCATGATGAATATTATATTACATCCTTATCGTCAAAGGATTAGCTAAAAACGCAATCGGTGCAATCATATTACACAAAGCTATATTATTTAAGGGACATGCCCTTTGCCATATTAGACATAAATTATTCCTACCCAGGCTATTTACGAGTGCTTGTCCAAAGAAATCACACAAATAGTTGCCTTGAAACGAAATCTAGAGCTACAGCTCACAAGCCAAGGACGATTCCACTACTGACGAAATTACCCAAGTTGTTTAATGTTGCTCGTTTCCCCGAATCTTCATTATCCAAATTATCCCGCGTGTAAATCCTCCTACGGTTAACTTTGATTTATTCAGCGCGTGCGAGCTGCCGACGTGTTACGGGATTACGTATTGCGACACACGCGAATCACGCCTTTGTAGATCACGTCATGTTTACAATTCGCGTCATATTGCCCTGTAGATTGTCACGAACGGCGTGATACCTAATATTATATATATGGATCGCGCCTTTCCTATTTTCAGTGGTAGGCAGAGTTTTAACATCCACATTTAGCCACATTTTACAACCAGGTAATAGAGGCCAGCATATTCTCATTTACCGGGCATCATTTAAACTTCAGGCTAATGCTGAGCAGGAAAACCGAATATCACATTACCGAACCTGCAGCAGAATGGGACTTCATGTGGCTTATGATGATAGCATTCATATAGTTTAGGTAAGGTTCTCATTTTATTACCAGAGCATAGATTAGAGTGACTTTTATATTTGGCCAGCTTAAACATTTAAGTGACGAATAGCATTTATCAGCAAGCGGTGAAATTGGCCCTCAGTGTAGTGTACCCTCTATGTGCCTATAGTGTGTGTGTGCAGTATAGGGTGTTAAGTTTGAATAAAGAACCTGGATTTGAAGTGCTGTGGTTGACTAACAAAGATATGAAGGTATTGTGCTGTTCATTTTTATTTCATCTAATTTTATACTTGTAGGTACCTAGTAAACGATAGCCTAGTTGGGCCTGGAACAGTTTTGGACTGACGAGACGGATGTCCGCAGGTTCAAAACCCACACAGCTCTGATTTTTCGAAGCAATCTGTATATTGTTTATCAATTATCGTTTGCTTTAACGGTAAAGGAAAACAAACAGGTGGTAGGTCTTATATATGAGAATTAAGAGGCCGTCTGTGTGGGCACCACCGCAATGTTTATTTCTACCGTCAAGCAGCAATGCAAGTGTGCATGCACTGTTGTGTTTCGGTTTGAAGGACATTGTAGCCAGTGTAACTACTGGATATAATGAAACTTAACATTTTATGTCTCAGGATGACGAGCGCAGTGGAATGTCACACAGTACTTGTAACTCATAGTGCTGGATGGTGTTGCTACTGTTTATGGATGGTCGTATCGCTTACCATCATTCGAACGGCATGCTCGTCTCGTCATTCAGTGCCATAAAAAAAACATCGTGAGAAAACTTACATACCCGAGAATTCCCTAAAAATAATTTCTAAAGTATATGAAGTCTGCTAATCCGCACTAGGTCAGCGTGTTGGACTAAGGCCTATCTAAGGACTAAGTCTCTCAGTACATGCCCGTGCTCAGCAGTGGGCAATATATAACACAGGGCTGGTATGGTAGATACCTACCGGGCAGCTTTCTTTAACGTTTTTGATGTTTTTATTTATGCTGATAAAAGAATGAATACTTAAAGCCCACGTGTTTTTAATTATGCTGGCAAATAAGGAAAATAATGTACTTTTTATAAATAAAATGTTTTACCGAATTATTGATTTCTACAACAATAGTGAATCCCATTATAGACAGCGTGTTGCGTAGGTATAAATATCTTTAAAGTACCTTGATATTTTTATTGCTACGTAGTTACTTACATACCTTTATATTTTATTCTTTTTATTTTATACAAGCCATAAATAGGTATTTTTTGTTTCATACGGGCACGGCATTGTGACCCCAGTAATTTGTTAAGGTACTTACGTGACCTGCATCCGATCATGTACCTGAACCCTCCATTTATATTTAGAGTTATCTAACAGGTAGTCAGGAATTTGTGCTTGTTAGTAGTACCGAAAACAACTTCTTAAATAAAAAAATCCCATGCAATTTTTATAATCACATTATCGTTTTTTTACGTCAAATTAATATTATAAAAAGACAAACATCTATGAAAAATATTTCGAATACAGTGGTGTAAGGAAGCGCTCCAACGAGTTACGGCTCCCAATAAACAATACGATTTCTCAAGTTTATGGTTTTTCTAGTCGGGTTTGCAGCGCTCGCAGCAGTTGAACAAACATCTTTCTGGAAGGAACTTGAATTTGTATAAATTCAAAGATTTAGGGTTTTCGGTTACAATATACCGATGAGCTGAATTTTCAAATCTATACTTATATCTATACCTATTGGAATAAAGCAGCAGAACCGGTGTGTCTGTACATTTGAAGAAATTTTATAAAAAAGAAAGGGGGTGACTAAAGATGAGTAATAGACAACAAATCAGCGACTTTTATAACTATTTTCTGTCGGTCTGTTTTTATTTTGTGTGTTACTGCATATCTCCATAATTACTGAACGGATTTCGATGGAATTTGGCACACGGATAGATCATGTCCTAAATTACTACTTTTTATCCCGGGAAAATGTAAAGCGGACATACCCTGGAAAGGACACCGGTTACGTTTTATCCCTGAAGAATATATAGGGGACCTTATACGTCCGAAAAATTACTCAACACGCGCGAAGTCTAAAGCAAAAGCTAGTGTTTTGTACAAGCAGAATGATTAATCGGTTAGGTATTGTTTTTTGACATGAGTTCTCTTAGACGAACTTGCCAGACAGCCGGCACCTAATTTTAAAGTAACATTTACTTGTAAGTTTGACAAGTTGAGTTTGCAATTATTGTAACCAAACAATTCAATAACCCAAACTCGGTACTTGCCTCGCATTTCTGAGTTCCATTCTACGTCACATTGAATACAAAATAGATGTACCGGCTGCTACCAAAAAATGTTATACGGTACGCGTCTCGAATCCATCTCGGAGGAGTATTTCTTGAATTTTTTACTAGTTTAGGATTTGCTATCATCTATGCTTGTAGGCTTAGGGTTAAGTCCCTTGGGGATAAATTGAAGGTTTCAGAGAATTTGCAAGCTTTTTCTACAAACGTCACAGATGCAGATCATTTGGCTGATGGCATGCCTGCCCATAAGTAGGAATAAACTACCCACTAATTTTAATTACATAGTAAGTATTAGAATATTCATTGCATTACTCATTATAACTACACTCGTTACAACTTTATTCTTTTAAAACATTTTTGATAAGTGAATTTCCTTACAAACTGTATTCGTTTGCAAAATATTAAATACTAGTAGTGCTCGCGGCTCCGCTCGCGTGAAAAAGTTTTTCCGAGACAAAAATATTTTCCCGGGATGAAAAGTAGCCTATAGCACTCAGGAGTTATGTAGCTTCCTATTAGTGAAAGAATTTTCAAAATCGGTTCAGTAGTTCCTGAGATTAGCGCGTTCAAACAAACAACACAAACAAACTCTTCCGCTTTATAATATTCGTATAGATATAAAATACTTCGATGGCGTAATTGTATTACGGTACGACTGCAATATTAAGGTCTTTGGTCGGTCCCCGGGTCGGGTTAAAGTGATATTGGGTTTCTATAATCAGTATCATCCCGGAGTCTGGAATTTATGCTCGATATGGCGATAGGCTCTCCTCCTATCACATCATGGGACGGAATACGCACGACTAAAAGTGGGTGCACCAGTTGCATCTCTGGCTATCCATACAGCCCTGTATTATATAGTGCCCACTCCTGAGCACGTACCTCCTCTACAACTGAGAGGGTGTAGGCTTTAGTCCACCACGCTGGCCTATGCGGGTTGGCAGACTTCATACACGAAATTCTTATAGAGAGAGCACTTCTCAGGTATGCAGGTTTCTTCACGATGTTTTCCTTCACTATAATTCACAAAGAATACACACATAATTTTTTGAAAAGTCAGAGGTGTGTGCCCTTGGGTTTTGAACCTGTGGACATTCGTCACGGCAGTCCGTTCCGCTCTCAACTAGGCTATCGCCGCTTTTTGCGGTAACTCTGCCTACACTTTGGCTAAAACACAACATTATGCTGAGTGGTCACCTTCCCGTCACAGCCACGACTAGCCACTGTTATTATTAATTGTTATTTTATGTCAACTGTATGTTTGCGTCGCGACTGTGACTAATAAATGGTTTTTCTTTCTTTCTTTCTTTCTAAAAGGCGTGAGTATGTGTGTATTATTCACTTGACAGTTGCTACAAATAAATTGATTAGTTTACGCATTTAGTGTTTTGCGTTTTATGCAACACGTTGATAGCGTCGGCGTGGCGTTGCTATTATAATAACAATTAATAATGCTTGCAACCGTAAAGAAGGTCTATACCCAGCAAGGTCATTAAAAGCAGTACAGAGTACTATTATTATTATTGGCGACCGACGGGTATAGAAACGATCTCGTAGCGAATATTGATTGTTGACAATAAAATTCCAACAATTTACTCAGTAACAAAATAAAAATAAACAAATCCAGTATATTTTATGACAGGCGTGTAAAGCTTCACGTGAAGTATCAAAATGTTTGATGTAATCCACCCTCATTTTGTGTTTGTAAATATCTAGGAATTCAAGTTGAAGTGCGTGAGAGCAGCAGGCGGGTAATGGACTCGTAATGGACTCTACTAACACAATGAAATAGTAAACGTTTCGACATACGCCTGTAATCTTCACTTTGTTATTGTGTATGTGGGGCATATAGTCTAATCTCGGTTAAATTAAAAACATATAGCACCACGAACTTTCCTAGTTTTTTGGGGTAGACAGATGTGTATCACGCTCACAATTCCGAAGTTACGTTACATTTAACGATTTCATTATCCATTCCAAATTTCTAAATTCCAGAATCACATTAAGCATATATTTTTCTTAAAACTTGCTCATATTTTGATCAGTGGCGTTATTGTGTGGCGTGCGCAGTACGACCACGGCTCTGAATAACTCATAAGTTCCCGCAGTTCCTTCAAGATTGATTGCTATGAAATAACAATATCTATGATTAGACGTACATAGATACACACTCACGCCTTTTATCCCCGAAGGGGTAGGCAGAGGCGCCATTAGTGCACCCACTTTTTGCCGTGCGTATTCCGTCCCATAATGTAATTGGCGGCGAGCCTATCACCATTCTAACACAAATTCCAGACTCCGGGCTTAGAAGTAGTTTCGAAAAATAGGTGCCTTAACATGCATCCTTTGTTACCAACCCCATTAGGCTTCCGTGTTTCTCCACAGCTCATAACAAGTATATACATTGGAAAATTTAAACCATTAGCAATTAAATATCAATCATAATGTAATCCCAATTTATTGCTCCATGTTTGGCTACATGTGGTGTGATTTATGTCCGCCTCGTGTCATCTGCGGTTTCATGGATTTGGACATACTAACGACAAATCCCGGCTTTATACTTAATAATAAATAATTTATATTTTTTATATAACGCGTAACTTACTGTTCTATGACTAAAAATTTAAACTTGGTGACAAGTTTCGTTTAGCAGCACGCAGTGTTTTATTATTTATAGTTTAAGGTATTTATTGTTCGTGGACTAGTTATAGAGCTCAGTCGTTTTGGCAATGTAATATGACTAGGTGTCGCTCCCGAGTTCGCGCGCTTGAAGAGCCAAATTACCGGGATAAAAAGTAGTCTGTGTAAATGACACATACTTCTACTGCGAGACATGATCTACCCGTGTGCCAAAATTCATCAAAATCCGTTCAGATGTCTCTTTATATACTTCTAACACACATCCAAACATTTTCACAACCTTTGCATTTATAATATTACTAAGAAGGTAAGCTGTATAGAAAAAAACTAATCTAATTCTCAAATCTTGGATTAACGTCTTATCCAAAATTTGTGAGATGTACAAAATTAATAAAGGATGGCATTAAAATATTTATAACTTTATATTCCATGGAAATAATTCTCTGAGTAGTTATTAAAGAATTTTTTAAATTATTTATAGAGCTTTCAAACAAGAAACTATTCTTACATCTCGAGTATTAACATAAAAGGGAGATAAATTGAATGAAATTTTAAACGGATAACATCTAACTCAAAATTGTTTCAAAGATGGAAAATGTATTTTGTATTTTGAAGGAATATTTACAAAGGCGGTATTAGGCAAATAGATTGCGATATTTTTTTTTAATACTGACGAGTGCTGGTTACCCTCTTCTTCTTTTCTTCGTGTGGTTACCAATTCATCTATTTCGGTCAAGCGTGACAACTTTCCTTTATGATGTTTCTGTTTTCAACTAGATAAATAACAGAAACATGTCATGTTAACTCAGCAATAGACAATTTTAGGTCATTTTTACAAAGCTACTCGAAAACTTTATTTGTGTGGGAAGTACGCCCAGATTAGTTAAGCGAAAGGACGACTAGAGACGACTTCTACAAAGCCTTTAATAAAACCGTAAAGAAACCCACGCAGAATTCTCTAGAAGTCCCTCGCGTTTCAAACACCAATTTATGGTTCTCGCTCACTCAGATGTAGTTCGATAGTAAAGTGTTTTTTTTTATGGCATCGACTGACGAGACGAGCATGCCGTTCGCCTGGGTGTCGACTCTCAAAAGCGATATTCGATATATCGCGACATTTGTCGTGTCGAAGCCTACTCTCAGTTACATCGTTTTTACTATCTAAACGATCAACGAACGAACGAAACATATTTGCCAATGTCGTCTGTAAACCTACTCTAAATGGCAACTGTCAGTGACGAACATTTGATTTTGACATCGACTCAAAAATACTTACTAAATAAATATATTTAAATATATTATACCGTCGTTTAAATATATTATAATTTCAAGAAACTTTTAAATTAACGCGCTGTCTCTAACGTAGTGTTTATATTCTCCTTGGCGCTGTCTGCCAACTAATTTAGTGTTGGGTAGGACATACAAGAGGCGGCACATTTGTCCCGTACATGAAACAAAATGTAAGAGCGGCTCAACATTTTTTATTGTACTACTTCATATTTCATGTCGCGGTAGTCGCGAATTCGTCGTACGCACTATCTATCTCAGAAAAACTATAAGACGGGGTCAGAGAGGGAGCGAAAGGCATGCTACAAATTACAATAGTACGTTATTTTTCAATGAAAATCCTACTAATATTATAAAGGCGAAAGTTTGTAAGAATGTATGGATGTATGGATGTTTAGATGTTTGGATGTCTGGATGTTTGTTCCTCTTTCACGCAAAAACTACTGAACGGATTTCGATACAATTCGGCACACGGGTAGATCATGTTCTGGATTAACACATAGAGTACTTTTTATCCCGGGAAAGTATAAAGCGGGATTTTTATCCCGGAAAAACTTTATAAAGCGGGCGGAGCCGCGAGCAAAAGCTAGTATGTCATATATGTACTCGTTACTTCAAATGTATCACCGAGCTTCATTACGCCTCGCCTCATTTGAAGTGGGACATTGTACTGGCTTAGAAAAAGAGGCTAGTCTTACAAACTCTTTTTTTTGTGTCGTGTCCTACCCAACTATGAGTATGCGGTATGCCTATCTGTGTGTGTTTTTTTTAATAATTTTCCCTTGTAGGGAAGGCAAAGGGTTCACACCCATACAGCCTCGTCTTAAGTGATATTTTTCGTTGGGTTTTTTTTTACCTACGTACTATGTCGTAGTTAAGCAGTGACTAACCAAGACTTTATCATGAAGTTTTGTCGGCAACGAGAAAGCACTTGATTGGCACAGTTGTTTCAATTCACTTCATTTGAGCACTTTCATAGAACTATATTGGATGATATACCACCATAATTATGCAATATAACACCAAATATCACCAAAATGATGAATTAAAACAAGAGCACCTCATGAAACTTCCACGTTCCCGCCAAAACTCCGCCTATCTGTGACTATAACAAGTTTGTCTTTTTTTATTATTTATTTAAATATTACGGCTCTAGATACTAGTCCATTGAGCCCGTCTTTAATAAATTGTTATCCTTAGTCCTAACTACTATTTCGAAGTAAAGCAGTGGCTACTTTACCAAGACATTATTGAACAGTTTTGGAAGCGACAAAAATAAATACTTGATTGTCACAGTTATTTCAATTCACTTCATTTGAGCCCTATAGAACTATATTGGATAATATAACACCATAATCTTACTATAATATTATAAAGGCGAAAGTTTGTAAGTATGTATGGATGTATGGATGTCTGGATGTATGGATGTTTGTTACTCTTTCACGCAAAAACTACTGAACGGATTTCGATGAAATTTGGCACACGGGTAGATCATGTCCTGGATTAACGCATAGGCTACTTTTTATCCCGGGAAAATATAAACCAGGACTTTTATCCCGGAAAAACTTTTTGATGCGGGCGGAGCCGCGGGCAAAAGCTAGTTACGCAATATAACAGTAAGTATTACCAAAATAATGAATTAAAACAAGAGCGCCTCATGACACTTCCAAGTTCCCGCCAAAACTCCCAAGTTTGTCATAACTCCAGTGCTGCCAGATATATGATGGTTGAAGTCGCAAAAACTTCATCGTGAAGTAGCCTAAAGTCGCCGCATTGCATATGGAGAGACAAAGAAGCAAAAAAAAGTCTTTAATACCAGATGAATGCTGGCCCAACTCGCCAAAAATTGGCAGTAGCCTAAAGTCGTCCAATTGCGTGGGGATGCGAAGAGCTATTAAAAAGCTCCCCAATTTTACATGTATCGTGTGTAAGGTGATCTGAGTACATATTTTGTACTATCAAAGTTAAAAATATTAAAAACAAACAATTAAAACAATTAAAAAAAGAAATATTAACATTTAACTTGGACTGGCTGGGTTGCGCAATACATAAGACAAATGTCTGTGTTTTTTTTTAAACTAATTCTAAGATTACACATATACAATTGGTGTAAAATAATTAACAAAATATTAAGGGGGGATATTGAAGAAAAGTATGTATTAAAAATGAGCGGTCCTCTAATAATGGCATATAATAAATGTAAATCACATAAGCTGAGGAATACAAATAAATAATTGTTAATCTTTGTTTCATTTTGGACCAAACTCCCTTAATAAGAATTAACAAAAATAATAGTAGTTGGTACAAACACCTATAGGTGCCTACCTACCTATCCTTACATCTGCAACACTAGCGCCGTACGGAGATAGTGCCAAACTTTTTGCCCAACCCTAGTGTCCTATCTGTCTCTAACTAATATTCAGTTATGACAAACTTGGGAGTTTTGGTGGGAACTTCGAAAGTGTCATGAGGTGCTCTTGTTTTAATTCATTATTTTGGTAATACTTAGTATTATATTGCATAATTATGGTGGTATATTATCCAATATAGTTCTTTGAAAGGGCTCAAATTAAGTGAATTGAAATAACTGTGATAATCAAGTATTTATTTTTGTTGCTTCTAAAACGCTTCGATAATGTCTTGGTAAAGTAGCCACTGCTTTACTTCGACATAGTAGTTAGGACTTAAGAGTTAGGACTAACGATAAAAATTTATGAAAGACGGGCTCAATGGACTAGTATCCAGAGCTGTAATATTCAAATAAATAAAAAAAGACAACTTGTTATAGTCAGTCCAGTGCTGCCAGATTAGGCGACTTTTCGCCATTTAGGCTATCTTGAAGAGTGTTGGGGTGACCAAAAATTGCGAATGGCGACTGGTCGCCGTTTAGGCTACGCGAATCGTGATTAGTCGCCAATTTAGGCTACTTCGGAAAGTTTGTGTTTTATGCATTGTTTTTGTCGAATTTGAGGATATTTATATAGCTTTGAGGGTACCCCCTTACACACAATCATTGAAAACTGGGGACCTTATTTTTTTTTTGCTCTCCGCGTCCCCACACAAGTGGGCGACTACGGCTACTTCGAATTTTCGCCACGATGGACCAGTAGGAATTAGAAATTGGGGAGGTTTTTTTTTTGCTCCTTCACCTCTCCATATACAAAGAGGCGACTTTTGGGCTACTTCACAATGAATTTTCGGCGACTTCAACCGTCAAACATCTGGCAACACTGTAATTTATAGTTATCTGTGTCAATAACGATACGACACTGCTCCGAAAGTATCGCAAACAGCCTACTCTAACAAATATACGGATACTTTATCGTTTATCGTAACTATAGACTAAGTTTATGTCTTTTATTTCGTTAATCGGAGTGAATGATATTGTGCAAAACTTACAAAAATAAAAATTATCCTTTATGGAGTCACTGTCAAATACGCTGTGAAGTTGACAAGAGTTAATAAATATCAAATAATCAAACTTGTAAACAATATCCTTATTCAAAAGTCGAAATACAACAATTTACTGTATCGTAAGTATCAATTTGTTTGATTGTGTTGTTTTATGTGACTATCATATACATGTAAAAATAATTATTCTTGTGTTGTTGTAGACTACTAACATCGTTAAAACATCAAGTCATTACGCCAGTTGAAAAAAAAGGATTAGTAAATCAATATAACATCTCATACAACAAGAGTCAATCGCCTTCGTTGGTCTTCTCCCACCAACCAAAGTCTCCAATGTAAAAACATTCAACAAACTTTGCAATCTGCAACAACAACAACAACGTGATATTGGCGGAATAGCTTCATAATCATGCATGTCGCCAGTAACCAAAAAAGAAGAAGAACAGTTACGGTACGTTTCATATATTTAACATTAGGAAATTGCAAAGTTTCCTACAATTTATCATAGCATGATGTGATTTTTTTCTCATACATATTTTATGTTTTTAGTATGTGTCTCAATCATCATCAGTACCAACCAATTATATGTCTCATTCAATTTCCTTCACGAGCATAAAGACATAGCAAAAAGTATACTTTGGATAATTGATGGGAATGCTCAAGCACAGTGGTTGTGGGAGGAAGTTGCTTAGCTTTGAACTGTTTGGATGGCAGAATAAAGTTGAGGCTAAAGGTAATTAATGTTTTATTGGTACATTACTTTTATTTCCATGTTGTGCAAATTTATGATAAATTACATTCGAATGTAGACTGACAAGAAATATCTTGCAATATAATTAGCTGTCCGCAGAGACCATATAGAATCTAATGGTGGTTTGAATCACGTAGAGGACAACTGAATATTCTAAACCCTTAAAGATGTCTGGCCTGGCGTTACAACAATGAAACACATGAGAGTTTATTATAATACATTTAAGATAATTTTACATATTATATTGTCTCTCATATATACATATTTTAATTACAATACTGAATTATTTTGTTTAGGTCCTACCGGGTGCTTAATGGGACTGCGGCCAACTCAAGTTCAAAGAAGCACTGTCCAAAAACAATTGTTCCACGTGTAAAGTGAAATAAACAATTTGCATAGAATTATGTGATATTAATGAGAATCTGGAAATCTATAATACTAAATTAATAAAACTTGGTTTGGGTCTGTTAAATTTCTAATTATGTATATTGGTACTTGTGTTCTTAATTTATATAAATTATTTATAATACTTTAAAATTGTCAATATTCTGCTATATTTTTTCTACATTTCAATGCGTACTAGGCATTTATAGATAAAGCATTTAACATAATATTGTAAGTTTTTTACCATAATGTAGATAGATAAGTTTTAATGTAATTACTACTGGTTGTCCTAAAACAATAAGTGAATTGTAATAAATCTAGTACAGCTTTTTTAATCCTTTACAGGGAACAATAAATGTTACTTAGTTAACTTTTATTTTTACTTATTTAGCTAATAATACAAAAAATATAAACAGTTAATTAAAATAACAGATGTCTTTTAAAAGTAGAAAGTTTACCCGTATTGTTTAAAAAAAGAATCTTTCGATTACCCTTACCGAAAATTAAAACTTCTTTTGGACGTAGATTTGGGGAGTTCGTTAGAGCTCACACTTATAACTCAGTGCTAAGACACTGCAACTTAAAAAGCCTTTCATTACATGAAGCAAATGATGTGATGAGATGACAAAGTGGCTTCTATCTCTGAGCTATTTAGAAACAGAAAATATTTTAAGCTGAATAAACTCACCTATAGGTAATGATCTCAAACAAGACTGATATTACTTCACATTAATTATGGTTGAATAAAATTTATGTTATTTTATGTTCCTTTTATTCTTGTCATATGCCTAGTTTTGTTATTGTTTAACATATAATATATATATAAATAAATTAGTATTAAAGTCAGAACTTAAACAAATATTTAGTTATATAATATAAGAGTTTTGTGGAAATATAAAACAAAAATTAAATACATATTGAAATGAAATGAAATAAATTTATTCGAACCCATAAAATGTTATACATTATTTAGATTCAGTCAATATTAATTCTACCACCAGTTCGGAAAGCAGTTCTCACTAGAGAAGAGCGGGCAAGAAACTCTAGTGTTTCTCTTTTCAAAATCACTTCAAGGTAAAAAATACAATTCATAATAAAAAAAAAATAACATGATATAAATCTATTTGTTATTTTTGTTTAGAGCAGTCCATTTATATACTCTCAAAAAAGGTAATAAATTTTAAAATCCTATACGAGTGTATAACCCTCTTAGGAATCATGTAATAATTTGGTCTGAAATTCTTCAAGATGTCGTTATTAATCTAAGTTTATCCCTAATCCCTAAGTTTATCCGTAATACTTAGATGTAGTAAGCGAAAACGGCAGACCAGTCCACACAAGCAGCACCCGTTCACGAGTATGACGCATGTGCCAGCCATCGGCCTCCTCTACCATGTTGCAGGGAAGTGACCGACCTGGCACACGACGCCGCCGCAGGCACAGACAGTTAAGGAGTGTATTATATATAATGTATAGACTCATATTATGGTCCCCAAGATACAGGCACTGCCTAGTTTGGGGCCCCCTGCCAAATGTAGTGTTTAATTTGAAACATAATTCTTAGAATTCTATGTACTTAATTACTGATGTTCCTACTTCTTTGTCAAAATTGTTTGTGCCAAATAAAATTGTTATTATTATTATTATTTATTATAATTATACATATACTTATACACTCACGCCTGTTATCCCCGAAGGGGTAGGCAGAGGCGCAACTAGTGCACCCACTTTTCGCCGTTATTCCGTCCCATGATGTGATAGGGGGCGAGCCTATCGCCATATCGGGCACAAATTCCAGACTCCGGGCTGATACTGAATAGAAAAACTCAATATCACTTTGCCCGACCCGGGGATCGAAACCGAGACCTCAGCTTTGCAATCGTACTGTAATACAACTACGCCACAGGGGCAGTTATTATAATTATATTCTTGTTTAATTTTTTTCTTTTTTATTCTTGCTTTACTACAAAGTATTATACCTTATAGAAAATTTAATCATTTTAATTAGATACATCCTCAGCAAACGTAACTAACATTTAAAACAATAAAATCGCTGATATGAACTTATTTGCTGCTTTCTTCTTTGATGGAAGGCTACATTTTCATCCCTGTGAACTTTAAAGAAAATCTTGTGATTGTCTCAAAGCATATAACATCAATTGTGATAATTATTGTTGCTACAAGGTATATGATCTAAGATTGTTTTATTGTACACCAAATTTCGAGAGAATTTACTCGAAAATCACAAACATAACACGTAACGATAATGCTGACGACGCCCTAAAAGGTCTCGTTGCGATTATCGCAAAAATGACGTTTGAGGCGATGTCAAAATCAAATGTTCGTCACTGACGATTACCATTTAGAGTAGGTTCATAGACGACATTGGCAAATAATGATTCGTTCATTCGTTGATCGTTCAGATAGTGGTAGTTTACGATAAAAGATAATGAATCCGAACAATTGTTAGAGTAGGGTATTTGCGATACTTTCGGAGCAGTAGCGTATCGTTTCCGATATATCGTTGTCGATTATTAGAGTAGACCTTCTGATGGTAAGCGATACGACGAACCATAAACAGTAGAAACACCATCCAGCACCTTGAGTTACGAAGTACTGTGTGGCATTCCACTGCACTCGTCATCCTGAGACATAAGATGTTAAGTAACATGGTTGAGGAGGCCGATGGCTGGCACATGCGTCATACTCGTGAACGGGTGCTGCTTGTGTGGACTGGTCTGCTCTGTTTGATGGTTGACTTAATTTTTTTAACTTAAAATTAAACATGTAGGTGGTTGTTTCACTTAGGTACTCTCCGTTAATTTTCGCACTTAATATCCATCTTTAAAATTGAAGTAATATTGTGATTTGTAAATTGTAAAATATATTATTAGCATACTCTTTTTATATAGAACTTCTTTGAAGAGATAATGTTTAATTATGGAACGATGTACGTAAATGACAGACTAGAAGAATGTCTTGAATTGTGTCATTCATAATTATATTCTTGTATCGATAGCAATGTAATATGGCTGATATTCGTTTTGTAATATGTAACTGTGGAAAAGGTATGCCGACGGTCGAAGCGACTTGTGTGGACATCTGATTTGTTAACGTATGGTGACTTATTTGATTGCATTATTATTAAATCATTGTATGGCAGTTAATTCTGTGTCTTCTTTGATGATTTCCTACCACTTCTGAATTTTAATTCTAACTATATATATTTAAAAAATATTACAAAAGACCTACGCTGAGTTTCTTGGTGCTTCTTCTCAGGTCAGTGGGCTTTTCCGAAGCACTAGTAGAATTTTTAAGTAAAACAACATTGTGAAAAATGACGTGTAAAAGTGCTCTTAGGGGCCTAATTACTGAATAAATGATTTGAATTTGAAATAAGTCTCATTATGTCCTATAGTTATACTGGCTGCAATGCCCTTCAAACCGAAATACGACAGTGCATGCACACTGCTGCTTGGCGGTAGAAATAGACATTGCGGTGGTACCCACCCAGACGGACTCTTACATATGAGAGTCCTACCACCAGTAAATAACTAACAATTATTAACAATTTCAGAACAATTTAATACAAATCTGATATTACATTGTCGGTTCTTCAAACGCTCATTCAATCCCACGTAATCGCCATCAATTTCTAACTTCAGTAGTTTAGTTTGTAGTTTGAAAACTTCCATCGGGTCACTGCAGATGTGACCTTCAACCGTGACCTTTACATGAAGTTCCAACTTTACTACATAACTATAAATTTTAAGGTTTACAGAGATTTCATGTAATGACTGAATCGATGTTGAAATTCTCTAAAGTATGTGAATTTGGTTTCGAAATGTATGCTTCATTAAGATATAAAGCTGAATTTGCATTGTTTTTGTTTTGTTTAGACGTGCTTAACTTTGGAATCTTACTAATATTATAATCGCGAAAGTTTGTAAGTATGGATGAATGGATGTTTGTTACTCTTTCACGCAAAGACTACTGAACGGTTTTCGATTAAATTTGGCACACGGGCAGATCATGTCCTGGATAAACTCATAGACTACTTTTATCCAGGTGTATTGCAGCCATAGGAAATAATGTCTTTTATATGACTTATAAAACACATTATTTCCCATAGCAGAAGTCCAGTCGATAATAATTATAATAATATTAGATGTTGCTTGGAGCTTCGGCCGCGTGAAAAGCTCTTCCTGCTTAAAACATAAGTCTTATAATATAATAATAATAATAATAATAATATCAGCTCCTGTATTATTATACTCCCCACTGCTGAGCACGGGCCTCCTCTACTGAGGGGGTTTAGGCCTTAGTCCACCCGCTGGCCAAGTGCGGGTTGGTAGACTTCAAATACCTTCGAAATTCTTATAAGGAACTTCTTAGGTATGCAGGTTTCCTCGCGATGTTTTCCTTCACCGTTAAAGCGAACGATAATTGATAAACAATACACACGTAACTTCGAAAAGTCAGAGGTGTGTGCCTTGGGTTTGAACCTCCGGACATTGTCTCGGCAGACTGTTCCATTCCCAACTAGGCTATCGTCTATTTTCTAATAATTATAGACCCTTTAAATTGATTCTGCATTTCCCTCGTTATCATAAGAGAGACTTCACCTATATACAGTAATATTTATACAAAATCTTCCAAACCGGTAGGTACAATACCTACACACATTAAAATGCTTACATACTACTTGCTTAGCTGAATCGAGCCTCTCCAAGCAGTTTTCTTTGCGGATTTCTAAAGTATTATGCAGAAATTGGTCGATCGAAAATGCGTGCAGTAAAATCAGAATGGAAAATACTTGAATCCGGTTGAAGGAGCAATATTATAAATGGGGAAAGGGTCGCTGAGAGCTACGCAATAGCTCTTGAAACAGTTTATACACACGGCTCCGTCCGTATGAAAATAATACAGGAGCTGATTGTGATTTTTACTCGGGACAAAGAGTAACAAGGGTGTGTGTATGTATGTTTGTCAGTGGCATCGTAGCTCTCAAACGAATGGACCAATTCGGACGCGTTTTTTTTGTTGTTTAAAAGCTGATGTGATCGTGATGGTTCTTAGCTATAACTTATGAAGATCTGTCCAGGTGTTTGAAGATTATCATCTCATTTACAACTTTCATATTTTTTAAATTTTCAACTAGGTGTACTGTGACAATATTTGTCACAGTACACAATTGGCAATATTTTTAAGACACGTTAACCTTGAGCTTATGCTGCAGATTCAACTAGTCTGCGGGAAACCCAACTCTTAGCAACTTATAGCAAATATAGCGTGTGTGTGCTCATAAGAATAGTCTAAACGAGTAGATGTTAGATAGGTGATTATCAAGGACCCATGATGGAGAATATAGTAATTTAAAAAGCTTCAAATGAAAAACAAAAAAAAGGACCAGACTTATATGACCTATCTTGGTTGGTATTTTCGGCCGGTTTATGGACATGTCCTTTGAGTTTGTTGTAGGAGTATGATCTATGGTATTACTGTACGGAATCTAAGTAGGAATCTTCCTTCTTCACGGCGGGTTATAAAGTAAGAATATCAGTAACTAAAATAGGCTCTATGTTATATACGCATGCAAGTGGAACCACGAAAAACTAAGATTTTTAGATCTATTCTAATAATATTATTACGCGGTAGTTTTTGTATAGTTTATCGAGCTATTCTCAGGAACTATTCTCCCAACTCCGAAAATCTTTCTCTAATAGGAAGCTATATGCTTCCTTTAGGCTACAGGCTACGTCTAGCCTAAACAGACTTATGGGTATACAGTCGGGGCCAGTCAAGCAAACTATAATAGTGTCAGGTTTGTTCTAACATCAAACTGATTAATTTGGTGCTGAAAGCAACGAAATTGAGTTAAATCATTCAATCAATGTCTAGGGGATTATTACGTTACGAGACGTCCCCGGGTGTAAATTTCGGGTAATTGTCGGTCATTGGATGTCAGTGGGGACATTATGTCTTCAGATTCGTGGTCATCGACATAACCGCTTTGAGGTGGTTGGGTAAAAGACGAGATTACTGATTATTATAATTATAACTTCATGACTTTATTGACAAAGGGGTAGGCAAGGATGTATCTAGTGAAGCCATCCGCCGACGTCATTATCAGACATGATGAATATAGTATGACGTTCTTACGCCGTACCGGGCAGATAGGCCAACCGTGGGTAAAATGGAAGAATATTTTTTAATAGGAGCTACTTACTCGTTCATGTCAATTATTCAAATAATTATAATCAATAGACTGCATCTTGACTAAGTGCTATATAAGTGTAACTATGTTCGCCTACGTGATGAATAAAGTATTTTATTTTATTTTATGTGAAAAATATTTCCGAGATCTTTCCGGTAGTTAAATCTCCAATATAGTACATTGGTTATATAGGTTCAGAGATATAACTGTGAAACCTTTAAATACATTTGTACCCGTTACCCTACCCAATAAAACTAACACAAAACATAATGAACCCTGAGGCTTATCCCAAGTACGTTCAATTAAGGGAGTTAAAGTTTTGTTTAGAGTTGTGCAGTAGGATAGCATTGAAATCAGCCCAGCCATTTTGATGTTATGCGTGAACAAATTAACGGTCAAAAAGCAGATTAGGTACTGTTTTATTAAAAGTTACTACTCGACTGCCTCGGTGGCGTAGTTGTATTATGGTACGACTGCAATGCTGAGGTCTCGGGTTAGATCCCCGGGTCGGGAAAGTGATATTGAGTTTTTCTATTCAGTATCAGCTCGGAGTCTGGAATTTGTGCCCGATATGGCGATAGTCTCGCCCCCCTATCACATCATGGGACGGAATAACGGCGAAAAGTGGGTGCACTTGTTGCTCCTCTGCCTACCCCTTCTGGGGTAAAAGGCGTGAGTGTGTGTGTGTGTGTGTGTGCGTTAAAAGTTAATAAGAACTATTTTTTCAATCACAATAAAAGGTTTCCAACCAAATCGTAATTATAATTTACACACACGCTCACACCTTTTATCCCCGAATGAGAGGTGCAACTAATGCACTCACTTTTCGTTGTGCGTATTCCGTCCCATGATGTGATAGCGGGCGAGCCTATCGCCATATCGGGCACGAAGTCCAACCTCCAGGCTGTACTGATAAGAAGCACCCAATGTTACTTTGCTCGACCTAGGGATCGAACAAGAGTCATCACACAGTCACACTGTAATACAACTACGCCACCGAAGCGTACGTACATATTATCTTATTTCCACAACTGCAATTTAATTTGCTCGCATTTTATATTTTAGTCCTATAAAGTTACTTAAAATTACTAATAATAATATTATGTTTGTGAAGTAAATATACTCACATATCATTAACACGTTTATTTACACATTCGACGCGATTTCACAATAAATATTATTTACATTAACCGAATAAATACATTTAAGGCACAATGGATCACAATCTGCTCGAATAATGTCTTTGGTTTTGTCTAGTAACAAAGAAATGTTGGCAGAGATTTTCATATTAATATAACAGAGTGCAATTTCGAATAAGGTATTGCATAACTGCTTTATATCTCCTCGTCGGGGGTACCTAACGTTACGGGACCCTAAAGTGATTTACAAAATTAATATCCACAGAAAATACTTCATTTTCCAAAAAAAAAATTGTTGCACTTTTAAAACATTTCAGAGTGACAATAGTCTGACTGAAGCTAAAGTTGGCTATCACAACATCGCTAAATCTAGCTTCTTTAAATCCAAAAAGTATTTATAGATTCATCTTTTGTTGGAATTTTTATTATGTATTTACCAAAAAATCTATTTTTTTATCATTAAAATCGATTTCGTAATTTCGCTTTGGTACCTTTGTACTAAACTTGGCCTAAGCGCTTATTTCGCTACATCTCAGTAAACGTTCGTCAAATTAATTTAAAAATTAATAATTAGATAAGTAATCAACTCCCACAATTAATTGGTTACAGTCAGTCACATACGTGTTTGAACAAATTCCAAATATTCAATCGCCTATACGTGTACAATTTACATTAAAAAAAAGATGTTTGAAGTAAAGTAAATCTCTTTTGTTTTATTTTTCTAAAGGTAGAAAGATAATTCGTAAGAAAATAAAAGTGTGCAGACGTTTTGAAGTTTTGAATTTGTTCAGCTACTTATTTCACTGACTGTACATTCTTTAGTTATTGCATGGAATGACGAGATGAGCATGCCGTTCGCCTGATGGTAAGCGATACGACCACCCATAAACCGTAGAAACACCATCCAGCACCTTGAGTTACAAAGTACTATGTGGCATTCCACTGCGCTCGTCATCCTGAGACATAAGATGTTAAATCTCATTATGTCCAGTAGTTACATACTCCTGGAAAGATGTGTTTGAATAAATATTTTCTTCTGTAGCTGTGTAATGCTACTTATCGATTGAAGTTTACTGAGTCATTGTGAAACAAACCCTTACTATTATCACTGATAACATTAATATACAATTATGACTAGGTTACAACATAAATGTCTTAATCGTTATCAAAACTTGTGTTCTCCCGTGCTCTTTTTTCTTGAGTCATTATGTTCTTCTTTTTTGTTCTTGACTCCTTCTTCTGCAACAAATTATGTTTTACTACATTTTTGTATTCTACACATGACAGTATCTAAAACAACTGTAATCGCTATTTCACTAGAATATCAAAAAAGGAGTCAAATTTTCTAGGCGATTCCTGTTTTTCAGTGTTTAGTATAATATATAATGTCTTACTTATATCTTCGAGACCTAAGTTAATTGTTCTTGCGCATATTTTTTTTATGCGCGGAAAAAATACTTCATATCTGTTGGCAAGTAATAGCTATCAAAATATATTATTAGACGCGTGACGAGCTGTCATCGCTGAACCGGGTGATAACATTGTCGAAGTAACTGTTCATAAGAAATTAAAGAGGATAACCAGCACTAGGACTTTATAACCTAATAGAATGGTCAAAAATATAATAAACTTTATCACGCGAAAAATGGCAAGAAGTTGCAAATGTAGCAGAAATATACGTAAAAAGTGTATCGTTTCGTTTTACGATTTGTTTACGGAGACGGTTTATGTCAAAGCTTACGACACAAATTATCTGTGTACGGCCCAATAATGCGAAGCATATAAGCCGGGCAATATCTTCATGAGGTTATTGCGTTTTCTTAAGGAATATATCAAACACGTTTGTAAAATCTATACTAATATTACAAAGAGAAAAAATTGTGAGTCTGTTTGTAGGTTTATAGGGTCAAATCTGTGGAACTACTGAACCAATTTAAATAATTCTTTCACTAATAAGATGCTACATTATTTCTGAGTGAAAACATTTATCTCGGGAAAACGGTTTCAAGCTGGCGGAGTCGTGGGCAAAAGCTAATATCCAATAAAGACACAATAGGCAAAATATTTAGTTTAGGAAAACTATTTATTCATTTCTTAATATACTTGCTTTAGAATTCTTTAAACTTGTATAGAAATGAAACTGAATCATTGTTGTCTTAAAGATTGATTTTGGATGTTTTAGTAATGGGCCATGTTTGCTGATATTTTGTAATAGTTTCGTTATTAAATATGAATACAAACCGATAGGCGCTGGTCTCGGCTCGTTCCATTTTTGGATGTGGCCAGATATGAACAGCAAGTAGAACAGATTGCTCAGGAAGTAGAACGCTATGGAAATGAAGAAAACTTTCCGCCACTCTGAAGCTTCTCCCTGGAATTGAATTGAAATTATAAGTCTAATTTTATATCTGACACCTTACCATTCTGTTTTGAAGTTAGCTAATAAAAATTAAATTTAAATTAAAATAAGCCCTGACACAAGAAGTCTCTAAAACTTTAGTTTTACCGTATTATTATTTACTGATCTCATAGAAATAGTCCAACTTTACATAAATTACTATTATTTTCCTTCACATTATCATTGTCAGCGAATTCTGTATTATTACTATTAATTCTAATAGAATAATGAATTACCTGATCTTTAACAACAATGCTGACGCTCAAAGGAGCCATGATGGAGAATATTGCGCTAATGCCGTTCGTGATACCCATCAGGGTGCTAGCGTGGTTCGGAGACAGGTCGATATGAGAGAGCTGGAATAGACAGAAAAAAATTCAACATTTAATATATTGTCAAATAAGTTTAAAGCTGTAATCAGAGATTTTATGTAAATACTTTGAAGCAAAGATTAATAAAATTGTGTCTCGGATCATCCACTCGGAGAAATAAACGTTGGGTTACATTACAATTAATAATATGGTTAATCTAGTGATCTAGCTAGCAATTTGAGGCTTTATTACGTTCATATAGCAACGCAGCCACCACACAATAGATGGTAAGAGCTTTGAAGTCATATTATGTTAGTCAATGCATGTACATCGCGATCGTCAGAAATTTGACCTTCCGTGAAAATTATAATTGAGTCTTTATAATATTCTCTAATAATATGAATTCAACAAAATGTTTCTTAGTAAAGTTAGCTAGATAAAACTTAAATGGCTCCTCAATTATTTAAACTTTTCAGTTAAAGCTAGCCCTGGAATTCCTATAACCAGGATAGTTAATTGCTCAGCTGGGTAAACCGTTTAGCGCTCGCTCTAACGATGCCGTGTTAATCCCCGGGGCCGTGAGATTTATAGAAATTTTTATTTAAGGATTTGTACTTTTCTCATTACTGCTTGTAATCTTTTAATTAAATTTGAACTGTCGATATCGATCGTAAGCTACTCATCTAACTTGTTGTAGTTCTTGGCGTATTCATTAATGTCGTTCGTTTTTGCTATGATTAAGAATTTCCAATACGAGCTAGGTAAAAATCCACAGGTCAGTATAGAAATTTTCTATTTCCTCGTAATACAGCAAGTATTCTACAGTATACATTTACTTAATGTAATAGTAATGTAATAATCTTAGTAATGAATTTGAATGTTATGTAAGTACTTACCATAAAACCCACGTAATGAGCCCCGTTGAGTCCCACTGTAAGGGTGAGGATAACGACCGCGAGGGTCAGGTGACCAGGCGGGAGGTACGACAGGCCAAGCAAAGCTACTGCAGGACCCCAGTGCGCTGTAAAGACACGTTTAATCCTTATATTAATACGTAAAGATACCCTTTGTCCCCTTTTTAAGCACATAATGCGCACGGTAGATTTTGTGATTTGGCAACATTAAAGTTCATACAGTGAAGGAGTGTAGTAAAATAAATTTATGAATTTAAATCAAAATTCGAGCAGTTGGGCACTACTAGTATCTATTGATAAGGATTTAGACGTTCAGGTTTTTTTTTATCAATACCTATAATGGAAACGATTACCGAGATTCATTATTTAATCGTATATTTGACTACGTAGTTACTAAATGATAATAAAATGCAATAAATTGTTAAGTTTTAGCCAAAACCAGCGTTATATCAAGTGAAACATTAAGAAAAATAAATAGGTATGACATGAACAAAGTCTGGTGTAATTTACAGTAAAACCTAATTAACCTTCTGCTAACAAATTAATTGGCATTCGCGTGTACAAATTATAAATTCCTTTGTAAATGTGAAAGCAATTCATTAACGGCGCAAGTACCAAAGTGACTTATTAAAATTAATGTCTACGTTGTTTATAAGCGCTTGTGCTACGTAAAGTTATAAAATTTTACCAGACTGAAGAGGGTAGTTATACTAGAAGTAGGTTTAAAATGGTTTTGATAAATGAAGTAAATGTTTTTTTTTTAAATTACTTCCCATATAAGTTTAGGAAAAGTAAACACAAAGGCTTGGAAATGTCAACATTTTTATGTAAATTATAAAGCACCTAATAATATACCCTAATATTTGCTATTATTTTTGTGTCAAGATATAAAACACAAGATTAAAAATGAACAAATAGACATCCATACCAATAGTATTGAAGATTTTTCTGGAAGTGACGAGTTGTACAATGTTCCTGTTTACTAAGAAGTCAGCGGTCCAACTGAACACGAAGCTGAGGATGTACATGGCCACGTATGGAAGAGCTGATAGCTTGCCGTTCTGTTGAAATTATGTACGAGTTGATTAAAGTAATCACCTAGGCTTATATTCTTAGCATTAAGAAGGTAGAACTAAACAACGAGGTAGAATACAAGAATGCTTTTTCGTTTGAAGATGAGATATTACATGAAAACTATTGCACAAAAATAGGTAATTGTGAATTGTAAAAGCAGCAGAATTTGAGATATTCATTAAAAAGACTGATCAAAGGAATCCTGTGCGTTATATCGAAATAATCTATGCTAATCTATACTAATATTATAAAGATTAAATATTTGATTGTTTGTTTGTAATGGATAAACTCAAAAACTACTGAACCGATTTTTCTAATTCTTTCACTAATAGGAAGCTACATTACACCTGCGTGCTATAGACTACTTTTTATCCCGAGAGAATAATTTTATCCTGGAAAAACTTTTTCACGTGGGCGGAACCGCGAGCAGAAGTCTAGTATTTATTAAAAACGCGCAACGAGATGCAAACATTAATCAACTATTTATCGAAAAAAATTGCTTTCCTCATAAGCTATCTACGCTTTGACGTAAAAGATCGTGTTTGATGAAATATTCCAAAAGCACTTACGCCTCCAGCTGCCATCGAAGGTTTTAATCAAGAAATGAAACTGCACGGCAATATATCTTAGTATAACTTCGATATTTATAAGACTTCAACTTATGCTCGCGAATTCATTTGCATTAAAGTTGATATAGAGAAATAAAAAACCCACAGTACATTTCGTGGAACCTAAAATCATTTCCTCCGGTAAGGAATATCATCTTTTAGGATCCTGCCCTGCATGGGATTAATCACTTTATTTACTTATTTTTATAAATTATCTGATGATATATGAAAAAAACTCGTTAAGCACTGCTCAGTAATGTTTACTTAAAAGACCAAACACATAATATAAGATGACGACATTGAGAGAAACGAAATATTATAAATACTCCACATTAGAGATACGAAAACAACTTATGAATAGAAAACAGTATAATTAGTAAACATAGGTATATAAACATGTTTAAAAAGACTTACATGTGAATACATTCACAAAATAAATATTTCGACATATTTGGTTGCTGAAAAAATACCACTGTAATTTTATTTACTCATATATCTACTATCATAGGCGCGTCGAAAATATTATTTTGTTTAGTTGAAACTCTTAAATGAGGGGTTTTTCAACTGTAGTTGGGGTAATCCTCGGTGTTATTAAGCTGGACGCGCTCGCAGCACCTCTCGAGCTCTACGAGCGCGTTCAGCTTAATAACACCCTGACAAAAAGATAACGACAGGTGAAAAAACGGGGCCTTAGGGGGTAAAACGTAGACTTTGGATTACTAATGAAATATGTGAAATGGTCTATTACATTCACAATTCATCATAATCATCGACTCGAAAGAAAATAAATTCTAATCATTTTATGACAGTTTTTTATTGTTTTAGCAGGCAAACGACCAAGCGGTTCCCTCGATAGCAAGGATCTGCCGCCGTCCAAAGACTAGCAATGTCAGAGGTACAACCAAGCTGCAACCCACAGAAAGTTAACATTTACTGGTAGTAGGTCCCTCGTATGCTAGGGACCGTCTGGGTAGGTACCACCACAATGTCTTTCTACCGGCAAGCAGTAGTGTATATGCACTGTTGTGTTCCAGTTTGAAAGATATTGTAGCCACCGTAAATGTCTCAGGGTGTCTAGCGCAGTGAAGTGCTACGCAGTACTTGGTGGTTAAAAGTTTTGTATTGTTTTACTACTGATTGTGGGCGGTCACATTACGCACCATCGGGCGAGCGGCACCCTCATTCAGTAGCAATAAAATAATACTTAGTCGAAAGTAAATAAATACATACGTCCTTAATGTCGACATGGAGTACGTTCTTCATGTAAGAAGGCAATTCGGTGAGCAGCATCCAGAAGCCGAGGTTCTGTCCGCAGTGGGCCAGCAGGATCGCATAGAACGGCAACGAAGTCAGGATACTGCGCCAAGGGGTCGGCATTTTCTATCAGCCAAAAACACAGCACATTTACATTCAGACCTTAAGTCCACCTCGTGGCCATGAAGGCTGCAGTCTTCGGAACGTCGGAAGTAAAAATTAAACAAATAATCGCGTAAAAATCCGTAAAAGTAATTTAGTTTTATATCAATATCGATTATTTTATTTTGATAAAAAAAATAATTTTTATTCGTCGGCTCATCAGTTTTGTGCCCAGGTTAATTTTTAAATCACTTAATTGATTTGACCAGATTTTCATTGGATCATCGATATAGGTACATATTATATGCAAAGAGTATTTTATGGTGCATTTTATCCCGCAAAAGTTCGTTGTACGATTAAATAACACGATACTTGAACAAGTGAGTTTGGGAAATCTTCAATAATATTGACAATTATTTATCTTTAATAAACAATTATATACTATTTGTTATCAATAAATTATCCGTGTAAATCAAAGAAAACACTTAAAGCCATTATCAACTACATGTTCAGCGTAGATCATTTCTTCAAAGTTGATATTGCATTGTGTAATCAGTTTGTTATTTATATTGGGCGATATGAAGATACCTACAGCTATTATCTACAGAAGAGTTTATGCGCTCTGGAAATTCAATGAAGTTGATACTGTGAACGTCTTATGATTAACTTAAGAAAGAACAAACAGTACGCGTATGTGAACAGTATTTCTTATAGTGATTAAAATTAGCAAGTCACAATTGCGAGTGCTTTATGATACTTGTCTACACCAGTAGCAAATAGTCAATAATCAAGGTTCTGGATGGTATTTCTACTGTTTATGGGTGGTCGTATCGCTTACCATCAAGCGAACGGCATGCTCGTCTTGTCATTCAATGGTATAAAAAAAAAAAGTTTAAATTAGGCGAGATGTCCGTTGTGTCCTGCATTTATCCATAATATCTTATACTCATTGACAGCTCGCGATAGGAGCCCTCAATCTTATCAGTGATGCTTCACATCTGACTTTTCCAGTGTAATTATTGTCACTGCACTTGCTAATTGTTTCTTTGGTTAATTATTTTGTCTTCTGATGTTTTTCATAGTAAAGGGTACAAAAATTATAACGGAATGGGTCACCTAATTCTTATTAATCACCGCCACTTATACCGGGTGGAAGGGAAACGCTCTCTATACCGGAACGGTAAGAGAGAAGAACCATAACATTAACGAAACACTATACCGTCAGCTGATGTACGTGTTTCATTACGATTTTTTTGAAATATTGATCTTTTTTACTATGTTATTCAGAATAATAGTTTGATTTATCTATCCATACGTGAAGCTTTACAGAAATTTGAGAAAATCCTACTAAAATTGTAACAATGCGATCGCGATTTTTTTAGTGCCATCACGTCAGAAATCACCAATACTATCACCTGTATTCGTTTCCGAGAGCGTTTTCCTTCCACCCGGTCGGTATACATCGATAATATCAGAAGAATAATCAGCATTTGAAGGAAACATTTATTGCGAGAAGTGTCTCATTCAGTTATAATATAAAGCAAAAATAACCACTTTGCCAAAATACTTACAGTATGCCCAATATCATCAGAGCCAGCATTCGTCTCGATATACTTGCGCTCCTCCTTGGATATCCATCTGCTGGTTCCAGGAGTAGAGGCTCCGAGCACGAGCCACAGCGCCGACCACACCAGGCACGTGATGCCGGCCACGTAGAACACGGAGGGCCAGCCCCAGGAGCTCGCGGAGAGCATGCCGGAGGTCATCAGCTCAATTATCGTGCCTAGTTGAGCGCCTGATGACATAGGTGTAATGAGTTAATCAGAGACACATGTTCCCGCTTTCAACTTTAAAGGGTTAAATAGCGCTACCATACCATACGATTTCGTGCGCTTATATCTGGCCTATTATTTTATTAGAAGTCGGGAAGAATTCTATTACCATTTTGGGTACAATTTCCATAAAGAGGCAACTTCAGTGTGCATCAAGACGAATAAAAATGTGTATTCTGATAATTGAATCTAGAAAGTCAAGGTTCGCATGCGCTAACACTAAGAAGATGAAAAAAAAAAGAGAAAAAACATAAAAGTTTAAAAAACGCAGACGTAACGTAACGTAAAAATAAAAATAGATTAGGATTTTAAAAATAGTAAACAAATTTCTCTAAGGCGACATCAAGAATTTCAGAACCGAGGCACTGATATTTTTAGTGGAATATTTTCTTCACGACATCTAATGGGATATGAAGCCACGAGGCATTTGCATTCATTGTAAATACCAACCGATTCTCAAGTGGTTTTCGTTGCTATTATGTTAAGCTGGTTAGACTAAAGTTACTCAGATGCGTAGGGTAGATCTAAAGGATTTTTTGTAAATTCAAACCCTAAGGGGGTAAAATATGGTACGCATACTAAGTAATTCGGCATGGCTTAGAGTCCTGGACCGAGGTCCGTATGTCCACGTTGATTCCTTAGTTACCTGAGATAAGTAACACCATTTTTGTTTGTAATACGTGTCAAATGTATTAACAATTATGCGTACAATAAAATTATTGTGTGTATATTTTTTTTTTCAGTACTAGGTATTCGTGGCTCCCTTTGCTCGAGACTTTTTATAAAAGTCCCATTGCAAACTTTTCGATACGGAAAGTACTAAAACACTTTCACTTTTAATAGTAATAAAGAAAGATAATATTATGCATACCTTCGCTAATTAACAAATGATAATGACATCAAACCCATTCCGTTGAACGCGAATATTCCTAAAACCTATCAGACCTCATTCAAGAATCATTTGAGCTATGTACGTTAGTAGTTCTTTAGAAAATAGGATGCACTACCAAAGACATCTTTATGCAACGCTTATCGAGATGAAATTCCACACTGAGCTTATCTTGTATAAAACATCCAATTTAACTGCAAGAAAATTGGATTGCAAGGTAGCTCTGGAGATTATTTTAGGAATTTGTTACCGAAATTTAAAAAATGTTTTGATAACAAGAGGTATCATCATTAAAATCAATTGAAATATTACATCTTGTTGAAATTGTTTTTCCACTTTGAGTACATTTCTACCCTTTAGTTGCACTGGTGATTAACATTTTATCGCGTCCGATATAGTATAAAAGCGGCGATAGCCTAAGTGGGAGTGGAACAGACTGTCGAGACGAATGTCCGCAGTTTCAAAAACTCAAGGGCTTGCACCTCTGACTTTTCTAAAAAGTTATGTGTGTATGCTTTGTGAATTATCGTTCGCTTACACGGTGAAGGAAAATCATCGTGAGAAAACCTGCATACCTGAGAATTTATCTATAAGAATTTCGAATGTATGTGAAGTCTGCCATCCGCACTAGGCCAGCGTGGTGGACTAAGGCCTAACCCCTCTTAGTTGTAGAGGAAGCCCATGCTCAGCAGTGGGCCGTAGCCGTACAGGGCTGGTATGGTATAGATATAGTGACAGTTTTACAAACACTATTATGGGAGGTAAACACCGATTACGCACTTAGGTTGCACCCGTTGCAGTCACTCGACGAGAAATTTATGAAGTTATACCTGAAAATTGGTTACCCATTTATTCAAACGATTTACCTACACGATATAATCCTCACGACTTACTGCCTGGAGGGTAAGATAGAGGCGCAAATCCATTAAATATCCCGTCGCATGATAGAGAGCAAGATTACCAGGGTATTTATCTGATAAAAAACGCATAAAAAGTTACCTGACAAAGGAATCGAACTTCATAGAACATAACGCTGCCACAAAACCAACAACAATCCAAACAACTTCTGAATTATAGCTGTGCAGTCATTACAAAGTTCTGGTATTCGTAATTAGCCTCTGCTTGGGAGACCGACACTTCAAAACAATCGGCGTCGTTGTAAGGCTATTGCGGACGAGCACTCGTCTGTGCGATCACCGCAACATGATTGTTTCCGATTGAGTTATCCTCAGTTTGCGTGCTCAAGGCACTGAATTCAAAGCGCGAGAAGTCTAAAGGAATAGAGGTTCGACTTTATAAATACAAATTTTGAAACCTTCTAAAAAGTATTGGCGTTCATGTACTGTTTCAATCATTAATTGTACAATTTAAACGCTATATAAAACTATTCTCGTTTTCGACGCGTGATTCACTAGTTGTTTTGATTAGGTCGTGTCGTGTATGATGTTTAAATTTTGTGAGTTATGATCTCACATAACAATGGGATAACGTTAGGTGTGTTACCAGCATAGACGAAGGTTCCAAGTCGACTCCTCTCCGCCACGGGCGCCCAGTGACCCAACAGTCCGTGCAAGCTGGGGTACAGCAGGCCTTGCGTCAACCCCATTGCGATACGACACGCGCATACCGCGATCCAGTCTCCCTGAAATAATACATTATTTAAAATATTGGATAAAAGGCAGGGCGTCAAAACCAAAAACACATACATTTGGCACGTTTTAGGAAGAACGCTGTAGCCACCATTTTGTCCGTTTTGCCTTTCTTCTTTGAGACTTTTTTCTTTATTTATTCTAAAATATTTGTGTCATACTTGAAGTGTTTTTACAGAATGATTATTTTTTTAACTAAACATTGCAAATATACCATACTTAAATATTTTAGATTTAATAATTATAAATTTTGAAAATTGAATTCGTTAGATATCTCTGGATGGGCGTATTCGTTAGATATCTCTTTTTTTATACAAAAGGTACCTAGCAATTGAGTCGGTAGTTAATTTGATTAAATGGTATTACGTTAATTCTCCCTAGCCGTTATAACACAAAAACATAACTTCTTTTTCCCTGAGAAGATAGTACTATTCCATTATTCTAGCACATTTGTGCACAAATATATCACCAGACTGACATTCACTAACATTAAAAAGATATTTTATGTGAACGGTTTTTATTTCAGAAAACTTAAACGTAATAGCCAGACAGAATCATTATCAAGGACCCGCAATGCTGACAAACCCTTTTCTAAAACAAATCTTAGTCCGTCCGACATCTTAAACCAATAAACGCCAGAGTATGACCTCTAAATCCGTTTTAGTCTCCAACAAAGAACACAAGTAATGAGAGTAATTCTAGACTAACGGGATATATCGAATAAAACCGTATTTCTTCTATTCACCATATTGTAAGAGAGATTTGTCTGTACTAAGTGTACGGCAACAAATATGTGTATCGCACGAATCATATCATAATATTATGTGCCAATTATCTTATTCATGTCTCCGTCAATGATTAATGTTTCAGACGCCAGACATATACAGGGTCATTTTGACATTGCGTTAATATATGAAACCGTATACTTATACATACATACATATACATATACAGTCACGCCTGTTATCCCCGAAGGGGTAGGCAGAGGCGCAACTAGTGCACCCACTTTTCGTCATTATTCCGTCCCATGGTGTGATAGGGGGCGAGCCTATCGCCATATCGGGCACAAATTCCAGACTCCGAGCTGATACTGAATAGAAAAACTCAATATCACTTTGCCCGACCCGGGGATCGAACCTGAGACCTCACACTTATCTCACCACATACTTATCTCGTTGAAAATAACATTTTCCATTAAGTTATTTTAACCATAGATGTAAAATTAAAAGTTTCGAACAAAATAAATATCAATAAAAATTAACTATAAGGTTACATGCCCTAATGCCACTACTACTAGTCTAAGAGGATAAGTCGCAGCGGCAACATCATACTTTCAGTCAGAAAAATACTCACGCACACGCCATATTCGCACTAAACTTAAAAATGATAAAAAAATCAGGAAAGTAAATTTGAGATTTCTGGTGAAAATATTCGTTTCTCATGGATGATTTTTGGCATAATGTTAGCGGAGGCAAAGACGAGTATGTGGTTTCATTTATTAACGCAATGTCAAAATGACCCTGTATAGAAATAATATTCCGTCAAAGTGTCATATTCAAGTGATTTACACTAGCTACTGTGTCTTCTGTGGGTGGGCAGACGACTTGATAAAGGACGCAAGAACATGCTGGATGCAAGCTGCAATTGACAGGTATGTGGGAAAATATTTACAGGTGGCCTATAATCAGCAGTGGAATTCATGCGGCTGATGATAATGATAACTATACCCTTCAAACCATAACAGCTAAGCAATATAGCCAACTAGCTTTTGCCCGCGGCTCCGCCCGCGTTAAAAAGTTTTTCCGGGACAAAAGTCCCGCTTTAAATTTTTCCGGGATAAAAAGTAGCCTATGTGTTAATCCAGGACATGATCTACCTGTGTGCCATTTTCATCGAAATCCGTTCAGTAGTTTTTGCGTGAAAGAGGAACAAACGTCCAGACATTCTTACAAACTTTCGCCTTTATAATATTAGTAGGATATTGCTTAGCGATTGAAATACCACACCAAGGGAGTAATCACCGAGAAAATTGATGCGTAATATACGAAGACCCGTACAAAACACGGTTTCAAATATACTCTACATTTCATCCCACATATAGCTTACCACAGATTTTTTTTGTATACTTTCATAAATTAGAATATGTGATTGCACCCGCGGGAGACAAACGCCTCGACAATAAAGTATCCTGATGGCCCATAAACCACCGCTGTTAAGGCACAAACGTAAATTATACAAGTTTTATTTGTTCTACTAAATACCGTTTCTTGTTGGCTAGTAAATGAGCAGCAGTTATATTTATTGTGTTAGTTAGAAACTGTACATGTAGTAAAAAATGTTGGAGCCTGTTGTATCTTGTTCTAAGTTGGGTTTCGAAGTCCATCGTTTTTACCCGACTGCGAATGTGATTACGAATATATATACAACTTGTATTCTTTATTGTAGTTTGGAATAGGAAATACTAATAAATCACATCACAATTCACACTAATAGTATAAATGCGAAGTTTGTGTTAGTTTGTTACTTCTTCACGGTAAAACGGCTTGACGGGTTTGGCTGAAATTTGTCACACAGGTAGTTTAAAAAAAGAAAACTAAAAAGATGGAAATACAAAGAAACATTAAAAAAAAAAACACAAAACCCGACTGCGAAATAAAATATTCAAATTGAAATCTTGTGTCTAGATTTTCAGTTCTCCAATGGCAGATATTGGTACAGTCCGGTTTTTTGTTATTTTTTTAAATATTTTTTGTTATAGCAAATATAGTTCTCGCGGCCATTGAGGGTCATGTATCTCAATAGTATATTTGGACTACCTACCTTGTAAACTAAAAATGGGTCCAGTGTGGTCCTTATGACCACAAATAACTGAAATTACGTGGATTGAAGTTTTAATACTATTGGGATATTAGCGAAGCGCTAAGCTTTAGTCGAGCTACTTTCATGTCATTAAGTTGTAAAAATACTTTATCTAGTCTTCATTAAAAAAAGTAAACATTGAATGCAAAGTAACCAATCCATTAACAATAACAAAAGGACACCATTCCTGTCCAACAGCCCATTAGCCTATATTCCAACACAAAGCTTCGCAATTATACATAGAATTAGTAACGCGTCGCCTTAATGCCAACAAATGATACCATTTTGTTTTCATCGCCCGCACTCCGCAGTGCGGAGGCAAAAATCCTGCGTCGATATGTCGATACCGTGTCTAATGTTAGAAGATTTATTACCGGTGAAAATAGGACTATCAGAGAATTAGCATTTCAATCGTATTCAATCTTTCAATTCTTGAAACGTTTTAGGCAGACGGGTCGTTCTTTTATATTACTTTGGGTGAAAGGCGTATCACGGCGAAGCCGCGAGCAACGCCTAGTGTGTTTTAATAAATTTTCCATCCTAATTTCCTCGTTATATTCTAACTTTATTTTTCTAATTTTCTAAAAAGGAACTGGAAGTTATTGTATAAGGTAAACTAAGCGTGCTCTCAATAACTGTTCTTAGAGTAAATGAGGAAGTTTAACAGCATTCTGTCTAATTACTACAACCGGCCATCGATGATTGCGAATGATAAAATAACTTAATCAATTCAGAATAAAACATACTATAGAATTTTAAATTTGTTCACTAATGAAACTAAAATATTATGTGATTTCCACACACTTATTGTGATACGTAAATATTTCTTATGTGGGTGTTTTAGGAACATAAGTATACGACAAATCTATACCCGCCGCGCAAGATCTTATATTATAATCTTCTCTTTTTTCATAATTCATTCATCATCAGCCACATGACGTCCACTGCTGAACATAGGCCTTCCCCAAAGATTTCCAGAGTTTTTCTTTACATCTTCTCTTTACTCCGTGATAATTATTATGTACTACTGTGGCATCAATGTAGCATAAACCGCTGCACGGATATGAATGAAATTTGGCCCACACGTAGACATATAAATGTTGTTTGAATAATTTACTTCTTTTAATCTCTGTAATTTGCTCCCGTAGGAATGATTAGATTTTTATTACTTTTTCGTTTGTTGCAATTTTATCATTTCAAACTGTAGCACGAAACTATTAAAACTTCAAGTATATTTTTTTTTATTACATTTTACCTCAACAAAAGGCACCAAAATTACAAAAAGACAATAAATTACACGCTAGCAGAAAACCGGTTTAATTTATAAAGTTGTGGCGTCACATGCCGGTAATATAGTGGCCCAAGTTCCCATCATATCGTTATGTTACGAGAAATGAACTCGCTCGGACAAAATAAATCACTCGGTGGAAATTTCGTAAGTTTTCCGACTGCTAGGATTCAGCAGAAAAAAAAGGGGTAAAAAAGTGGGTTGCCAAGTTGCGTACATTTTTTCTGCCACGTAAAATGGAGCGAACAAAACCATAGACTGATGTTATTAGTTTTCATTCAAGGAACTGTTACAAGAGTTTTGCACAGAAAATTAAGCAAAGTTAATCTAGCTTAGCTCGCAAAGCTAATAAATTTACACACAGCACACATCACATTGCTTTTTTTATAGTTTGTAAGAAAGAAAACATTTACCCGTATAATATACGAGGGACGCACATTTACAAAGAACAAAAATAATACAAAAGAAGGAATCCAGCAACTTGGATCCCATGATAATGCCGAAAAATCTGGTCTGTACTTTGTGTACAAACATCTCAGCTTTGCGAGCTAAGCTAGACTAAAATAACTTAGTTCTTGATGTGTCCCCAGCATTATTCAAAATAAGGGCTGCACATAAAATCTATTTACGACTATATCGTAGCGCCGCCCTACAAGCAACAACCAGAAGACCCTAATAAAAAAATCTCCATTATACTCACATGAACAGCAGCGAGAGGTACCAGTAGATTAACGATTCCAGTGGACGCCATGGAGGCGAATATGAGGAACTTGCCGCCGAATCGTCCCGCCAGCATACCAGCCGGCACCTGCAGTATCACGTACCCCCAGAAGAACGATGACAGTATTGTATCTTGGGTGCTCCGGTCCCAGTCGAATACCTGGATGAAACATTTGGTTATGAATAATGCTAAATAAGAGAGGATCCGTGTGTAGTAGGTTTTAGTTGTCTGTGAATGTGTAATGTCGTGGGATGGATTCTTATAACTTTTTAATTCCCATTCTTCTTTCTAGCGTAAAATTGTTTCGACTGTGATCATAATCTATTATCAAGAGACCTACCTCATTTACCTACGTTTGGTAGTTACATAAATAGGAACGTTAGTTCTACTTCTATTCCAGTAGAGAGCCTTATTTAAATGAAATAGCTGATAAAACTAACAGTAATCGCAATGAAGCTGATGATAATCGTAACAAGAAAAGTCCAAATCACACCTCAAAAGAAAGACATCAAAGAAAACGCTTACGTGAACTGCAATTGCTTGTTCGATTAAGATCTGATAAAAACTAGATCTTACGCTAGGGAAATATTAACGGGAAGGTGTTTAAAGAAACTAATCTTGAATTAAAAGCTTATGTAGCGCGTGGGAATACTTAGTAATAGAAGTAAATTGTTCGCCTAATGGCAAGTATTACGCCTGCTTTAAACGATGTTGTATTGATGTGTTATGATGAAGTAAAGTAGAATTAATTGGGACATAACAAAAAACTATTTTTTTATAATTAGTTTAGTGTAGGACTCCCTGCTGCATTATGGACCGACGCGATGACTTGAAAAAGGCGGCGGGTAGCAGATGGATGCGGGGTGCTCAAGACCGGGATGGTTAGCGCTCACTCGGGGAGGCCTTTATTCAGCAGTGGATGGCGACAGGTGATTTATTGACTGAATGGAAAACTGGTACACACCATTGCACGCATATTGCTACTTTACAAATATAGTTAAGAGGCTGTACCTAACCAGACGAATACTCATACGTGATCCTTAAGATCGATTATCTTGTACTCAAAATACAGACAGCGCTGATGGTACGTTTATACTCAACACTCGATCACTACACTTCAGATTTCCATTTCGAAGCAAATCACACGTTACATCTAAAGGCGTCGCGCGTACAAAAACACGACTTCATTTGGGCTGAATGATCGTTTTTCGAATAGTTTTGTTGCGTCGCAGAAATCTGGACGATTCTTTGATAGTTTATTCTGTTTCAGGACCCTAATGGTTCTACTTAATGGGATATAAAACGAGAATCTCTAGAGATGTGTTTTCGAGGGTTGACTTTTGTAGAACTTAATGATGAGATGAGAAAAATTCTCGCTTGATGGTAAGGGTAACTCCTGCCTATAAATAGAAGCGACACCGCCTGTACTTTTGACTATGGTACTAGCACACGAGTGATAATATGGTCCTTGCTTGTCTATAAGAAAAGAATATTGGGGTATCATAAATGTACATCAATCTCTTAGTAATTCAAAAATATTTAAGCTATCATCCTGGACGAGTTGCTACATTTAAGCTTGGAAAGTTCAGATAATTCTTTAGAGTCTCGAAGTTAGAATAATAGTCAAAAACTCATACATAAAACAACATTATCTCTACAAATGGGCAATAATTCAGGCATCGTAGTAATAAACTGGGAGTGTTGTGCTCGTTACCGGAATGACAACATCGAAATAGATGAGCTGTCGTTTGTATAATGCTGTATTGGAAACATTGAATAGATATGTCGTGGCCTATTTGAGAGAGATAAGCTAAAAAGAGTTTTCATGGAAAACACAAGATAATGTATGTTTAAATATTTAGTGCCTATTTCACAAATTTTGAGTACCTAAATATTATTAGGTAGTAATAGATAATGTAATCATTTTATAAGCATTTATTTGGGAGCATGGATTAGAGTCTGGACTATTGTATTTTGCCGACTTATACATTTATATGACGAGTAACATTTACTCAGATGAAACAGGCCCATAGAATGTCCATTGAAGAAATAAATTTAAATAATGTATGTCTAATAAAGATTTTAGACTGCCTCGGTGGCGTAGTTGTATAACAGTACGACTATAAAGTTGAGGTCTCGGGTTCGATCCCCGGGTCGGGCATAGTGATATTGAGTTTTTCTATTCAGTATCAGCTCGGAGTCTGGAATTTGTGCCCGATATGGCGATAGGCTCGCCGCCTATCACATCATGGGACGGAATAATGGCGAAAAGTGGGTGCACTAGTTGCGCCTCTGCCTACCCCTTCGGGGATAACAGGCGTGAGTATATGTATATATGTATGTAATAAAGATTTTGGAAATCCGTGTAGTGGGTATTTATCTCTGTGTTGTAACAAATTAAATTATAATATTGTGTCAATGTAGTAATTAACACTTTACTGTAAATTGGCAATTAAAAGAGCAACAGTTATTTAACTTACTGATGGCAACTACTTTATAAATTGATTGTTAAGTGTGTTTTTATTCTTTAATTTAGAATAAAATAAAATACTTTATTCATCATATTTTACAAAAGTTCACTTATATAACTACAGTCATTTTAATTGGGAGTATAAACATGAAGTTAAGCTCAATAATACTCAGTAGTAGCATTGAAGTATAAAAGAATTAAGAAAGATGTCCTCTATTAATTTGTTGCATAGTTTTTGCAACAAAGGGCAGATTCGTATCCGACATCGGCTCTTTGATTAATGAAGGCCTGTGAGGATGAATTCTCGCTCCACGCCAACTTTATCCCTCTAATTTATTACCTCCCTCGTGCTTCTAACCCTTAGGCTTATTAATAAGCTTTTACTTAACGATCTTACACTGCACCATTTTTTTATCTTTCTAAGAAATGGGGTTAAATTAAGTACGGATAAATAAATGGCCGTAGCTCTACCCCTATTTATGTATATCGGTTTCGACGCGGCTTCGAACCGTGAAAAGCGTTTTCTGCTACTAAAGTCGTAAGTCACTGTAGCTATCCATACTACCTGTGCGATGCCATCAGTTTAAAAATCAGATAAAAAAAACAATTATTTACTCCGGGAGCATAATATTACCGGGATAAAAAGCCGAAGATATTAATCGAGGTCATGGTCTATCCATGTGCCTATTTTTCTTCGAATCCGTTCAATAATTTCTGAGTTTACTTTTAAGAAACATCCAAACATTTTCTCAATCTTTCGCATTTATAATATTCACAAGATAAAAACAAGTATTGAAAGTTAGAGGTGCAAATTTTAAATAACGAATCTTGGTCTCGACAGTCCGCTCCAAGCCTGACTAGGCAATCACCGCCTCTTTTGGCGATGAATTTGCTCTCACTGCTATCCCATCGTCAAAAATGTAAGTTAAACGTCAACACTGAAGTCTTTATTGGGAATTTTCGGAAAGGCAATCTTTTAATAAACGGAAAGCTAATACAAAAATAATAATATTCAAATTTTCCCCGAACTAATCAATTTTCAGGAAAGTAAAAGTAAAGAAACAGTCAAATATTTGATTTGGAACAACTTTTATTTCTTTTAATATGGGATCGGTTCGATTTTACGAGCATTCATAAAACGACGTTATTTGTCAGTTTATGAGATAACAGTTAATGTTCTTTTAGGGGATATTTGATTAGATATTTTCGAATAAGAATCGAGTAGAATAACGCCTTTTTGGCCAAACTTTCATTTACTAAGAACCATTTTCGGCGCAATGAGAAATTTAGGAATTTTGTTCCAGGCAGTAGACATGACAAAAATTCCGGTGACGAACTATAAATTATAATTTGTTCTTATAAAACAATATTTACCTGGCCATTGTTTCAACTAAGTTGACTAATCTGGGGCAATAATCTGACAGCGTCGGCTGGCGCTTGACCTGTGGCTAGACGGATGCAGTACCAACACAACCTATATTGTAATTAAAATTTCTCACTGAAAATACTACAAACTAAAAAACCACTGCTTTAAAACAAAATGCAATATATTTTATTTCAATGCACTTGAGGGAACGGTAGTTATATTAAAGCAGAGAGCTACAGTAACTAGGTTATGTAAAAACATGAGAGCACGGAGCACTCATACAGTGTGCGAAGTCATGTCATTAAAACTCCTCATTCTCGTAAAGAATGAAATTTAGTGCGCTGTGCTGGGGCTCAATTCCATTACTTTTGAGATGTTAGGAGTTGTTTGTGGGATGAATTGAATTAACTTTATGATGAATGACATGGAAGCATAAAGTGAAGCAGACTAAGGAATGTTGCATGGCACTCAGCCAACAATTATGTCAAGTAAGAGTAAAGATTTATGTTATTATCTTTTCATAATAAAAGGGAATGTTAGAAAAACGTATACAAAGTTTAAAACGAGCTGGGATCCGAATCCAGATGGTTTCGATCAACACATACTTAATATATGCTGCCCGAACACCAAGCAGGTATTAAACATTTGAATGGGAAGTACTGACAAAGATCCCCAGAAGTATGTAGATAATTACAAATTGGTTCGCATTGTGAATCTGGTTACATACCGCATATCCGTGCGAGTTGTTGGAGGTCATGGCGACGATGCCGACGCTCATGCTGACGCGAGTCGCGTACGAGACCGTGGTGCCTAGGAACATGAGGCACACCATGAGGTGCCGCATGCCGATAGAGCTCTCTGCAACAAATAAACAGCACTTGATACACCAGAAAATCACAGAGGTTTTTGCATCTACAGACAAATAGGCAAGTCGGTCACTTGATGTTAGGTAAAGAGATAATAGGACGATACAACTTAAGGATAAGACAACTATCGTGTCCAAGCTTTGACAATTTCGACCGTCCAGCAGCTATTGCGATTTTAAAATTTAGGAGCCTATATGAATTTAAATGTATTGACGTCGTATAATTTATTTAGTGGAAAGATGGTAAGGGCATTTAATTTAGTACTGTAGGTGGTTTTGCTACTATTTAGGAGATGAGTGGCGCTTAGTATCAGACAAGCGCCATGTCCATTGTTGTATAGTAAACAAGGATTGAAACAATATATAATTCAAGCAGCGTACGTTACGAATGTTTTCAGTTTTGTTGTGGTGCACGGTTGATTAAAGGAAGAAATCGCTTAGTATACCATACGCCGTACATGCTGGGTTGCTGGCCTTGACCGAGAACTAATCGAAGGTTTATATTAGATTCGACTAAGTTGATAACAATAATATTACATTTTTTCAACTATGCTATGTTAGGCCACCCACTGGGTTTTAATTAGATAGATATACATTATGTTGCGATTGTTAGACAATCGAAATTTTGTTTTTGAATACGCACTAATGTGTTATGATTGGTCATGGCGCTTATTAAGCGGTAATAGCATTTATCGCTTACTATCAGACACATTCTCTCATTCACATAAAAAAGAAAGGGTACGCATTTGTAGTTAAAGTAGCAATCCCCAGGGCATCTCGGATGTCGGCATCGAGTTCCGAAATGTTCACGAATGTTGATATTTTATTCACCAGTAGAGCCACTAGCAGATATCGCGTACTTATTACTACAATTTGTATTCATGTTCTGTATTCCAAAGTTTTGTTTTGTTCCCTTCTAACTATACAGTGAAAATTCTACGAATAACTAAAAATAGGCTTTGTTTTATATGACGATATGACTATGAATATATGACTGACAATAGATGATTACTCGTCACCGATCAAATTATGTTGGTTTATTTGAAACAAGATATACACAGGCTGATGCTATAATGCGACACACTTACGTAGGATACTGTGTAAAATAAATGTAGATCATTTTAGCATCCTTTTTAATCTATTGGCTTTGCTAGTCGACTATCGTTATACCTCTGTCAAGCAGCATTAGATACCATTCTAATTGTTATGGTTAGTGATATTGTAGTAGGTCTCAATGTCCCTACTACTTCGCAATACCAAATACCTGTTTTCTAGAGTCGATTTTATATTGGAAACATAGAATCAATAAAATATCTTAATAGTAGTATCAGGGCGAATCTTTATGTGGATAGTATTCATTTTATTACTACTTATTTGGATAAAATATGATATGTATTATATTTTGCACATTTGTGTGACGAGTATCATTTACTCAGACTAGACGTTGTAAAATATTAAAATATTTTAGTGCAGCAGTGTACAAATATTTATTAGAGTCTTCGTTACCTAGAAAATTAAAGTTTACAAAAACTAAAAAAAAACAATTGCATTTAAAAATTTATTGCTAAAAATTTAATTTCATTTTCCATAATGACTTAAAAGCACTTGCACAATTTCACAAAGTAAAATATTGTTAAAGCTGCATGCTTGCATGCTGCAAGCTTTTAATAAGTGTTATGGAGTTTCGCGTGCTTGTTTCCAAAGCACGCGAAACTCCATAACACTTATTAAAACTACATTGTCACCAACACTTAAATATAATTAATTCCACAGTTGTGAAGAAATCCTACAATACTCACTAATGCAATACATAGGGTGGGTACAATAGAAATTAGAACTTATAGTTGGCCCTTCCAACTGGAACTGTGCTTGCATACTGCTAAATAAAATGAATGATATTCCAGCAAGGTTGTGAAGAGAACTCCAGAACTTTACAATTTTTTGTTATTCTTTCATTAATTCAAAGCTCCAGTATTTTTGAGTGACTTTTACCACTAATATTATGTAAAGTGTTGCTTGCGGCTTCGCCCGCGTGAAAAAGACCGTAAATTACTGTAGCGATCCATAGCGCTACCTATACGACGATGCCAGTACCATAAAAAATTTTATGGCAGCAAATTACTAGGATAGAATGTAGCCTGTATATTTTTCTACGACATGGTCTATCCGTGTGTCAAATTTCATTCAAATACGTTCAGCGGTTTTTGCATCAACTTCTAACAAAATCCAAACATACAAACATTCGCATTTTTTTATACCAGTAAGATAGTTTTGAATTTATAACTTTCATTAGGAAGATTCACACGAGGAGAGACGCCAAACAAATTTTGTGAAAAATAAATAATATTATATGTTCTCGCCTTTGTCAGAGTACGCTAGAACACAAAGTTTCGTCGTATAAGAAAGCTGTATGAAATGAAATGTCTCCTGTACTGCACGGAATATGTTTACCTTAAAACAAGTCGAGATAAATAAATTCTAGTCGTGCTTTTATTAAGAGAACGCAAACACGGTCTAGTATGAAATGATAGGTGATAACCACCCCTTTAGATATTTTTTTTGTACATAACCTTGTACTGTGATCATAAAATTGCGAAATAAAGTGATTCAGTGTCATAGTAATTGAATGAAAATGTAATGAGAACACGGTGCAACCAAACTGTGCCGTATGTGTAACAGATAATGCCGTCTACGTTACACCTTAGAACTAAACAATAGATACCCTCCTCGTTGTATAGTTATCTAGAAACATCGGTATAGTTCTTTATCTTTAAGTCCTAAATCCGCAGCCACAAATACAAATATTAATCTGTGTACGCGGAGAATAAATTTTCATCGCGTTATAATTTACAAGTTAGCGCGACGCGAATGGGTTATAAAATATATCTAGAAACTCATTTTATAACTGTCGGCTTCAACGCAGACAGTCTCGTTTATATCCCCTACCATGCGACACAAAATCAGTATAACAACCGTTTTATAACGAAAGTCGCGGTATAAGGATTTTCTTTGCACGAATTTAAGCTAAGATATAAAAAGATACAAAAGCGGCGATAGCCTAGTTGGGAGTGGAACAGACTGCTGAAACGAATGTCCACAGATTCAAACCTAAGGGCACACACCTCGGACTTTTCTAAAAAAATATGTGAGGAAACCTGCATACCTGAGAAGCTCTCTGAATTTCGAAGAACTTGGCAGATATGTGAAGTCTGCCAACCCCCACTAGGCCAGCGTGGTGGACTAAAGCTTTAACCCTCCCAGTGGTAGAGGAGGACCGTGCTCAGCAGTGTGCAATATATAATATAGGGCTGGTATGATTATGATGATAAAAAGATTTGGAATCGATTTTAAACAATACATGTATTTCTCTTGTACCCGAAATTCCGGGTAAATACTGCGGCTTTGTCTATCTTTGATTCAGACAGTGTTCAAACACAGTCGTACCCTTGTTAGCTGTTTACAGCTACATTAATTTTTTATTTGTATAAGAGTTCACTATTATTGTATAAATGATGAGTGGAGTGCGGTGTCACGACATATCATTATATACAATAGTATTTTTAAGTGGTATATCACATATTGATAAGTGCGACCAAACGAACTTCACTGTATAACAATCACCGTTCACATGGCGAAAAACTCACTATTGAGGATAAATGACATAGAGTCTGACATTTTAAATGGTCAAACAAACCGTGGAACGTCTAAACATTAAACAGAGTTAATACAGGAATCTGCTTAAAACATCAAAGTACTGGCAACCCTAGCAAATTTTCACCAGTAACGCACTGCATAAATATAATGTCTGGAAGTAAAATTAATTCCATAATACAATTTAACTGAATGAAAATTGTGTCCCAAATTACTGCTTAGTATATTTTGTTATGTAAGCGAATAAAGAGACGAAGCTCGTTTTATGTTAAAAGTAAATTCACCCAGGATATAATAAAGTTATATGAAAAAAAAAAACGATTAAAACTCTTGGTTCTTATATGTTTGATTTGTAACGATGGAGTGTTTAACTGCCTTTATCGGCCAAATTAAGAAATCTGTAATTATTGTTGGAATTTGATACTATATAATCGTCGCCTGTGATCGCATCCATTGATAACATGATAAACTCGTTCGTATATGAATTTGGCAAAGCAAAGCGTTCAGACGGAATAATCCATAAGTCCCTTCGGGCACCTTTCATCGTGAGTATATTATAACCATATCATGTTATTTATCAGTAACAACACACGTGGTATTAACTAAGTTCAGGTGTTAAGGATTTCTTACACCTGTTAAAGATAAACTTTGATTACAATTTTGGCTTAGCACTTAAGACTTTAATACCTCTCAAACGAAACTTGTGCCTACTGTCTAACAATTAAGACTTAATTTGAGAATTCGGTATTTACAATAAACAATTTTAATTACTGATCTATTCTCCACAAGACCGCCGTACCGTCCTCGCCGTCGAGGACCTCGTCGCGTTCCCCGTCACCCTGACCTCTATTAAAGGTTCCGGCCCGCGTGCCGAAGACTACTAGGTACGATACCACTAAATAGGTTAGGTTAAAAACCATCTTCCCCAAACGCTGATGTCTTATCCTCTCAGTGGCCGCCCTGAGCCGAGGTTCGTGACCCGTTAGTGGGTCGCCCTCAGCGTGGTCGCTTAAATTTTAAGGGTTGCGAGCGCCTTCTACACTCACCCAAAAGACCGGCGTTCTTTCATAAGCCGACCCTCGTCAGGCTAGAAAGAGTAACGTCAGGGACAAAAAAAAACTGATCTATTCTATCGTATCTAGTCGTGAAACTGCTGAAGCTCCGACTTCGATTCTAAAGTGGGAGGAAAAAAGCTAAAATTGTTTTTTTCTTTAAACATACAAGGGATTATCTGCTGCTTTATAAGTATTACATCTTCAAGTAAAATTAAGTTGAACGAATAGTGGTGTTAATAACTGCGGCTCTGTCTACACCTTTAGTATATTGGCATGAGCTTATGCACGTTCTTTACCGTATAATAACATAGTAGTTACGTTTACAACCAAAAGTATAACTTGAAATTTATTTGAATGAACTGTATTCTCGCTCTCACAACCTACTTTATTTGATCTTTCATACCTTAAACGTTGCATTTAGACATTAACAAAAAAAAATTGTTCCATAAAACGCGGCATATGAGCTATTCACTGACTTACGAAGCAACAAATTAGCATTATGCAATACCGGTGTCTAGTAGTAGAACAGAATCGAATGACGAATTTCCGTATATCGGAGATGGAAAAATTAATATTATTGTTTTGTTTAGGCCGACAAAGAAATAATTATGGCGAGCACTTCATCATTACCATCAGCCACATAGAGTCCACTGCTGATCACAGGGCTCCCCTAAATTTTAAGTTATAATATATACGTCACATTCGCAATACCAGAAAAACTGTGGATGTGCTGCGATATTTCAAGGTTTGGCATTGAGATTAGATGATGGTTTGGGTAGAAAAAATATACGGTCGCTGTTCAACTGATTAAATTTTTTAAGTTGCGGCTTATTGATCGCGAAATTTATAAATGTAATACAGAATCTGAATGCAGAACGCTTCAGATCTTATTTTGGCGTTACCTCACACACTGTCATTTTAGTGATCTGTGAGTATCTGATTCTTATTAATTTATCAGATTGATGTAAATAAATACGAAAGTGTTCTGAATTCAGACCCGAAATTTATTAAGCCTCACTCGGTTTATATTAAAATCGATTATAGGTGCATGTTTATTTCACTAATAAAGAATTTTAATAAATATTAACGTTTTCACTCATTTGTTTGATCCCGAAGTTATTCAGTTAAAATTTTAATTTTAATTCTCTTTATGTTCAAAAACTATGTTAAAAAGAACATTATAGTTTTATAGTATTTTATTAGTAATACAAGTAAAAAAATAACTTCTGTGACTAATTTCACCTCTACCATTTTTTACTGAAAATCTACAAATGTTAGTCATTGTTCTCGTTTGATAATGTCATGTATAATTTTGTTTAATTTTTAAACCAGTTACTTCCTCGAACCTTCGCTATTAAAGATTTGTACCTACATTTACAACAAAACGAATAACATGTAAAGCTTATCCAAAATATTTCCTGAGACGTATTGAAAACGTAAATTTCAAGTCACTGCGTTTAATTGTACGGCTAATGACTGCATCTAGTACGTGACCCGCCTCGCTACAGCGGCTAAATTTCATTTTGACGCACAATCAACCAGCAATAACAACACACAATGGGACATAATTGTTTCTTTTTTTAGTCAGCGCTCAAAATTGTTGAAGCGGCAGTGCGGTATTCCGCAGTACAGGTGTGAGTTGAAATCACATAGAGACTGGACTGTCTGATGGATTTATGGGCTGTAGTATGTTTGCAGCCATCAAGTGAATGTTGGAAGTGGAATTAATAATAAATCCAGCGGCCGTCTCCAGCTCCATGCGTACAATTCAAACTGAGTTCAACTAGATCTTATCATAAGAGACTAATGATACAATTAACAACCAATAACTCTTTCAATCTTCAATGCCATCAATCGTCAGACATATTGTTTCCAATTTGTCTAGAGCCAATGCCGGGGACAGTTGGCATTGCCTTTACTTTGTGACGTAACTGCAAACGAATTTATGTCGAATGTTAACCACCGATTGGGCTATTGATTTTTATCGTCTGGTAGAATAACTTTTTTCCTGGATTTAAAGTCCAGTCCTATTTGGCATGTACCCTAAAGCAATATATATGTTCTGAAGACTTATCTATGTCCTGAAATGAAAGGGACATAGATATTTAGCATATCTGTGTCCCTTTCAAATCCATTTAGCGCTTTTGGTTTCGTACACGATGGCTTAGGGAACCAGACGCCTGACACAAAAATGGTATCGTGCTATGAAAGTGAAACACATATTTCAGAGATGTAAGTTTTATAACGAATAAACATAATTTAGGATAGATTTTAGCCATTACAACTGAAACCACAAACTGTGCCATATTTCTATTCTGTCGTCTGCGTTCCTTGTTGCAGGGAAATTAAAATTTAATCGGAAGCGAATGCAGCATCTATCGTCTGAAGATGCAGACCCTAACAGAATTAAAATACAGTAATTATAATAAAATTATAATTTGTTTAATTTTTACTCCCAACAGTATAACATGAAGCGATAATCTGAAACTAAATTATGATAATATTATGGCCTTTTCCATCGCTCAATAATGAATAGCATAGTGCTGAACCTTTTGTTTGAACGTGTTAATATCAAGTATTTCTGTTATAATTCTTACTAATTCATTATTATAAAGGATTAGCTTATGCCCGCGGCCTAGCCCGCGTGAAAAAGATTTTCCTGGATAAAAGTCCCCATAAACAATTTCCCAAGATAAAAAGTAGCCTAAGACCTTCCAAGAGACTCGAGCTATCTAGATAACAAATTTTCATCGAAATCCGTAAGGTAATTTTTTAATTTATCACGTACTATACGATACAAACTTTGCCAGCCCTTTTTACCCCCTTAGGAGATGAATTCAAATCAAAATCCCGTCTTAGTGAGCACCCACGTCCTACAAGGAACCCCCACGCAAAATTTGAGACTTGACTTGACTTGCACTTGTAGTTTCTAAGATTTCGTGATGAGTGAGTGAGTGACCTTACGCTTTTATATATATCGCACTCTTAATAAAACAATGACCTAATCCAAAATCGTTTACTTGTGGGAATCGTCAGCTATTTTTAGTTGGGCGAGGAACGAACGTAAATCCAAACAATTTTGATCCTATTCCTAATGTTGAAAAGACGCATGTTTTTCTTAGTCGATGCAGCTTGCCCTTTAGAGTCCATATTTTGCTAAAACTTATCTAGCCATGAATTTTGATTATCTCATTGTTTTATTAAGAGTGCTATGTATAGATTTATATTATTTTATCCCTGAACATACATATAGAATGTATGTTCAGGAATAGGTCTACTCGCCCGTAAGATGGTGCAATATAATTAAGTCTGGTCAGAAGACTTTGTTTAGTGCATTGATATTTTATACCTAGTCTGAAATTGTGTTAAAACTGTAGTCATATCAACCCGTCAAGCCCCGCTTATATATATAGATATATAGAAAAACCCTATATATATGGACACCGGTGTCCGTCGCGGGGCTTGACAGACTACATGACTCCTTCCTAACATAAAATAATTTGACGATCTGAGACCAAATTATTGAGCCATATCACTTTCAACTCTGCCTACTCATAATGGTTTATGTAAACAGTTACAATATCTAAGGTCTTCACTACACCCAAAATATTCCCCTTGAACGGTGAAAGCAATAACAAATTCCGCAAGTCATTCACATTTATTATAACAGAAATCCAATAATGTTTCGTAAAATCTGTGTGTACTTGCTACATATCAAAATATTTGCGTTTGACGTGTAATAACATCTGAACAAATGGTTTAGATATCAATTTATGTGTGAAATAAACTTCCAATAGGGCCTATTTTTGCATAACTTAAAACATTATTCTATCTCCAAGGTAGGCAGAAAGTTAAGTCGATTCCAATTCCTCATTCCCTTCCCTATACTGTAAGTATACTTATTTCTGTTTATTTAATTCCGTCCATGGGGAAAATGTACTTAGTTAAAAACATTTCCATGCTTTACCGTACCTACTAAATGAGATTCTATTTATGTTTATTTATTTATTTACACTTTCTATACAACGAGTATAAAGGCGGACTTAATGCCGAAGGCAACTTCTACCAGCCAACCTTCAGGTGGTGCAGAGACAAAACAAGGTAGGTGTGAAATCCTCCTAGCCAGTATCGGCTACGGCGGCCAATCTCAACGGAGATCAGCCAGGTACGCAGGAGATATTGTGCACAAGTGTGTGCGCAATACACAGGTGCACTCGCTATTCCTTCACTCTCATAGTCCGGTGAGACGGTAATCCGACATGACCGGAGAGAGGTCAGGCGCAGGACCAACGGCTTTACGTGCTTTCCGAGGCACGGGGGTATCACACCGCCAACTTCCTGACTCCGAGCTGCGACTGAGTAATTTTTTTAAGATGGAAAAACTCAGTCACACATTTTTTGGCCCCACCCAGGATCGAAAGGTAGGTGTACACAACGCGAGAAGGTAGTAGGCAAAATATTAAGATAATAGAGAGATGTTTACCTTTTAAACGAACATGATCATGTTTATCTTGCCGCCGTTATTACCATCTCATAATACAATTCCACAAGACGTCAATAGCTTGACAGAATTCCAACAAAAACTTTTTTAATCAATAAATGTTTAGTGAAACTCAAATATCAACCAACTTGTTAATCAGCTTTTCTGTGTCTTAAACCAATTCGGTATGGTTAAACAAACGTTATTGTATTAAGTTTTGGATAATCCCGATTTCGGCGGAGCTTAGTAGCGAAGAGCAGTCAAATGGTCCGCGGATTAGTCGCAGTTGTTCCAAAATATAAATCGATGCAGTGATAACTTAGGGTTGCCAACCGTCCTGTTTTCACTCGAAATGTCCTAGTTTTTGTAGTGTCCTGCGATTTCCTCGATAGTTTTTAAGCAGCGACTTCGGTTTAGCATATTTATGTAACTATTTCTACTCATCTATTTTATTTTTATTTATTTATTTTACACTTTGTACAAATGTAAATTATAGGCGGACTTGATGCCTAAGGGCATTTTCTTCCAGTTGACCTTAAGGTGGTGCAGAAAGACGGAGGCAGGTGTATAATAAAAATCTTAGTTTTTGAAATTTGGTGTTGGGAATCTTGTGATAACTTAGCTAATTTACTTATTAGTTTGTGTATTCAAGAGGAAAGCTATGGATGAATTATAGGATAACATAGGAAGTCTCAAATAAGACCAATTTATTTTAGTTGGAAATGTTTCGTAATATTGGTTTTTGTAGACATTAGATGAATAGTGATGAAATTAGACCAATTTCTGAATTAATATTATACAGAACATCTTTGCCACAAATTACATACACAGTGGGGCTTTAATTTCGAGCAAAAAACTGTCTGAAAAAAAATCCGCGAGCTAAATATGCTAGCAAAATTAGATTTGAGGCTAAACATAGATTCCACACGTGCCAAATTGTAAGATGCTCTTAGGCACCTAGTTAAGGTCTGAAGCATGCCTATAACTATGTTATAATATACTATTGTTACATTTTTATACAATTTTAATCGTTTATTAAATCAGTAAAGTAGATCCTTTGAGTTGTCTTCGAGTTAGCATCAGCAGTTTCAAATGTAGAACTTGTACACGTAAGTACCTATGCTGCAGACCACGATGTCCTCGATATATTAGCTAGGTCGGGCAAAACTAAGTATTTTTAAGACGGTTTGTCAGATACTGGATTAAGATGAGGTGGATCCTTTTTGCACAGAGACAAACTGAATGCAGGCCGCTTTCAAGAGATCCGTCTGGAAATGTTTAGGAGATGCCAATGTTCAGCAGTAGCCTTAATGTGGCTGATGATGATGGTGGAGCCTATGCAACGTGTATGAAGAGCTGCTGCACATGCGCCAAATTGGATTGTGATAACAGTAAATGGAAGAATGAAGTGGGTTTTACTTTGGTCTTATCAAATGCTTACATTTGACACAATTGTTCTATTACGAGTCACTTGAAAAATTGCAGTCATTGATAAAATACAAGGGCAATTTAAGTATTTATATTTATTTGGTGGTTCAGTATTAGGCGGCTTTTTTAACAATTCAATTGAAAAACTCGTCAAAGAATTTAATGTTGGTTAATGACTAATTTAGCAATTTTTTTGCAGACTATATTGAGAGCTTTGTCTGGTTTGACGTTTGTTAGTGTGTGCTCAAAGAAAATAACATTAATTATTAGTAGTTCGTATTCGGAGGGTCAATAAAAAAGTCTTGTTAGCTATGCTCTATCCATTGACGGAAGTATCATTCAAGATTATCTGTCTTAATCTGTAGTAAAAACGGTAAACTAAACGGGGAATGGCTGTAACATTAATGAGAACAAAAGCAATTGAAAAAGTCCCGACAAAACATTTATCATAAATGAGTAATAAAGTTGGTTAGAAAATAAGATCATGTTTTTGCTTAACAGAGCCAATTCCACCAAAATAATTTATTAAAATTCCTTGTTTTAAAATTCTATCTCCATTATAAAAAGCAGATTACATCTCACTCCCATCGCGTATTCAAAACGCATTTCATCAAATCAGTTTTTCAAAAAGCTTCATGTATTTTTGACGACCATAATCCTTGAAGCATCAATACAAATATTACACTTTTTACGAATCGAGTTCATATTTAGCTTAACATAGAAAGATAAAAATAATTTGTACACGAGTATGCACTCGACTTTGAAGCCATGACTATGAATACTATTGGTACGTTTACCATTTTGAACATCTAGAATTTAACTGGTTTTTACCTTTACGACGCGACGGGGAATGCATATGAGAGGGGGGAGGGGTTTGTTAAATATCCACTCACAGACTGTATGAAAAGCTAATTTTTTTAGAAGATTTCACAGTCCTTCCTGCTATCAGTATTTTAACATGGTTACTATTGTGATATACCAGTTAATTATATTAATAAAGATCAAGAAGAGGGTTTTTTAATCGGAAAATTATAAGATTGCGCTGTACTATTCGCCGTGCGTATTTGATACCATGATGTGATAGGGGGCACAAATTCCAGACTACCAGCTGATACTGAATTGAAAAACCAATATCACTTACCGGATCGAAGATCGAATACGAAACCTCGGCATTGCAGCATACCGTAATACGACTACGCCACTGAGGCAGTCTGGAAGATCTACTCCTGGGAAAATCGTGTTTAAACCCAAAAAGCGTTTCCTAAAATTCCTAGGATTCAACTAAGTGTTGCTATAAAGCTTAGGTATATTAAATTTGTTTTAGAAGTGAACGCCATTGTTTGCGGACAGTGAGCTGAGACAATCGCGTTTTAAGGTCCCTAAAAACTGGTTCTACTGAACTCATACTGACAAAACAGTTTATATTTGTTTTTGTACAACTAAACTAGCTTTTACTCGCAGCTTCACCCACGTGAAAGAGTTATTCCGGGATAAAAAGTAGCCTATGTCCTTTCCACGGCCAAATTGCACCAAGTTCGGTATTTTTTTTGTGTTTATTGCGTTCATGCAGGCAGACAGACGCGGCGGGGTACTTTGTTTTATAAAATGTAGGGATTATGAGATGAGTATTGACCATTCACTAGCTGAATGTCTACTGCTAATTAAAAAGTTATTGGAATTAAAAGTTTATTGCACTAAGCTCATCAACCTAAGATATTATAGTTCGATTCGTAAATGCCTAGTAATTACACTAACTGATTTAGATATTATGTGCCCAAAGTTCAAACCTTCACAGATAGGACTCCGCGAATGGTAAGAAATTCATGATAATTAACAAGAAAATAAAAGCCTCAAGATTAAGTAAGGAAGTATCTAAGCAGTACTACTGCAGAGCCTTTATCGGAGCATGTAGCAGTGAGTTCAAGGCTATGATTAAAAAATAATAACGATTGTAGATAAAACTTGGGCACGTTTATTGCTTCATATGTACATGCAGCATTGAATTGTTTCGGCAATACTTAAGTACCGTGTCGCGGGTATTGAATACAAGTTATTTACAACACCTAGAGCGAAAACGACTATTTGCGAATCATACAAATAGTCGTTCTCTTTTATATTCGCTGCAAAGGCGTAATCACCACTATCTATCCATGAGGGTGACTCGGCGATTATATTGGGGTCAGCAGTTATAGGACCAACGTTAAGTGCTACGATGAGATGGAAAATATATTGAAAAAAAAATACACAAAGTTAACATTATAGTCGTTAAACTTATCATCGTTTAAGGGTTCTTCAATAATATCTGGAGTGGTTTGTACAGAGGGAACGCAAGTGACGTCAAAGAGACGATTATCATGTTTACAGCATTGACCCACATCAACATACTTCAGTGTAGTACCTTAACTACTGTTGGTAAGGTTTAGGATTGTACCGAACTGGATACAGACCACCGTACGTATAAGCTCTTGTGTTTATACCTGCTAGGGTAACCATTTAATTTATAAATGGAGTTTCTTGGGTTTGCGATAGAGTATATAGTCGCATCGCGCATTTAAGCTACTTACAAACATACATAGGATCATGCCTCTATCCCATAGGGGTAGACAGAGACTATGAGCTATGACTATCAGCCCGTTCTGGTTGTTCGTTGTTTAATGCAGGTAGTTTAATTTATTTTATTGGTATATATACCTTTGTAAATTTGTTATTGTAAACCTACTTGTTTAATAAATGTATTTTTTTTTTATTTATTTATGGATTGCCCTTTTGCTCGATTCTGGCACACTTTTTTCGCTTCACCTTGAACAAACTTTTTATATTCCCGCCGATTCAGGGTACTTTTGAATCCTGGCCTTTATCCACAAATCACAATGTCAGATATCTGACATTAAGCTACAGAAATTGTTATTTTTATAATATTCAATTTACTATTATTTTACCTACACATTGATATTTTAAATTTTTCGCGATATGACCAATCCTTACTATTATATCTGATAATTATTTCCTCGCGTTGACTCGACAACCGGCAAAAAGCAGCGCCTACCGATGCGGAACAAATTATACAATGTGCTTCGCAAACGAATTTGGAATTGCAATCTGAGATTTTTTTGGTTCTGTTCATTTTGGCACGTTTATTTGGCAATAAAGACTATAGTTGCATGCCATTGATAATTATCATTTTTACAATTATATAATTTTATCTGTTTTAAACTGTTGCAACGAATTGTACACGTAGGTACTATTGGGGCGTTTTTGAGAAAATTTCAAACTCATAAAAGTAATTTGATATTTGGTATTTATTAAATCTTTAATTACTATTCCGAGTACTTTCTATCAGGTAATAGACAAAATTTTAAAAACTCCCAATACGGATCATAAAACTGTGAATCCTATTAATATTATAAAGGCGAAAGTTTGTAAGTATGTATGAATGTCTGGATGTATGAATGTTTGTAACTCTTTCACGTAAAAACTACTGAACGGATTTCGATGAAATTTGGCACACGGGTAGATCATGTCCTGGATTAACACATAGGCTACTTTTTATCCCGGGAAAATATACAGCGGGACTTTTATACCGGAAAAACTTTTTAACGCGGGCGGAGCCGCAGGCAAAAGCTCGTAAGAAATAATATGAAAAAAGTAAGTACCTACCTACTGCATAAAAAATATCAATTACCCAACTATTAGTATTCGTTACATTTCCTCAATATTATTTACTTTAAAACAGGTTTGTTTACCGAAATCATTGTATAGCGATTATTGAGGTCAATAACCTCACAGCCTCCGCGGGAGTTAAAAGTCACGGTCGAAGAAATGCGATTTAAATTATTCTAAAGAAGTAAAATCCACGACCAGTATGTTCACGACGTTTTTGGAAATAAGTTAACCTTAAAAATTTACTAGTTTGAATAACAGTGATTCAGCATATTAGTCAATTGAAGAACGTGACGAGCAATCTACTCGCCTGCAAAGCACCAGAACTGATTGGAAACAGTAATCGTTACTTCAGTAAGCCTTATCCAATATTTATAGTAGTAATTTTCTAAACTAGTTAAAATTACATGATTAAGTATAATAATATACTACACGTTCGCTTATGCGACTTATATTTTTTAAAGTTTTTTTAAGATTAAACCAAATACACATATTTTTAAACCTTGAGAGTGAATGCTGATACCTATTTGTTAAATTTTAGCATCAATATCTACTTATAAAAGGCTTTATCCAATATTTATAGTAGTAATTTTCTAAACTAGTTAAACTTACATGATTAAGTATAATAATATACTACACGTTCGCTTATGCGACTTATATTTTTTAAAGTTTTTTTAAGATTAAACCAAATACACATATTTTTAAACCTTGAAAGTGAATGCTGATACCTACTTGGTAAATTTTAGCATCAATATCTACTTATAAAAGGCTTTATCCTGAACGACTGACGGATCAACGCAAAGCCTAAACCGCTGATCGTAGAGACTTGAAACTTGGAGAGTGTGTCCTTTGTATGCCATAGGTGTCCGATAAGGAAGAACTTTCTTAGATTCTACCCCTAAGGGGATGAAAAAGGAGGACAAAGTTTGTATGGGTCAACGTGATTTCCTGCTCCAATCTACTTCAAATTTTGCATAAACCTTTTTAACCAAATTTATGGAAGACGTGTTTCGTATTTTATTGAAATTCATTCCCTAAGGGGATAAAAAGGGGTGGCGAAGTTTGTACGAGATAAACTCAAAAACTACCTAATGAATTTGATATGGAGATCGTTGGAGACCCTGAGAGGCTACTGCGAAAAACGAAATCCGTAGTTTCGGGTGACGGATCGCACGTATTCTTACTACGAAGTGTTACGGATCCTTCTTTATGAAGAGTTGTTGCGTGACGAAAGTGTTGAGCGAAGTCGGAAGCGTCGCAAACTGCGTGAAACCTTCGTTCAACGGTGACGGATCCGAAGTAATTTGGTAGTAGGGTTAAATCCGAAGTTCGTCGTTTCTTCGTTTCGGACCGACGTTTCGGATTTCGTTTTTCGCAGTAGCCTCTCTGGTAACATTTTAAGCTACTTTTTATACCGGGAAAATATATAGCGGGACTTGTATCCAAAAAAAACTTTTTCGTACGGGGGAAGCCGCAGGTAAAAGCTATTAAGGTATAAAATTCATAATCAAAATGATCGTTTAGAGAAATACACACAGATTTTAAGGATAAAAAAATTAAATGCTTTTTATAAATGGTTCCTTTGTATTTGGTAGGGAGAAAAAAATAATTTAAGTACTGTAAAATTTAACTGAATCTAACTAATGTTTACAATTTTCGAATTCAAAAATATAATATTACATTTAAAGTACCAAAAATGATTGTTCTGCTTAAAAACTTTTTTAATCAAACATTTTAAAATATACAAACCTGAATCTAGGAGAGACAAGATCTTGTTCCGGAACTTGATGTTTTAAAAGATAAAATGTCAATTATCTTTCTTAGACACTGAAACAAAAGCTCCCGACCTTGCCAGCTTTTTAAGTTTAAAAGAAACTTCTTTCGTTCAAAGGGTTTTAATTAAACCCCTAACGACATGTTTCGAGCTTCTTCATTATTAAAATTTTGAAAAAAATAAATGAAAATATGCTTTTAAAATAAGATTTTAGTGTGAAAGTGAGGGCCTCGGTGGCATAGTTGTATTGCTTGCGCGGTACTACAACGTTCTAATGTCTCTGGCTCATCTAGAGTTGCGCAAAGAGATATAATTGGGTTCTTTTATTCAGTCTACCCGGAATCTGGAGTATGCGCCTTATGTGGTAATAGGTTCCTCCCCTATGACATAATGGGATGGAACACACTTGGCGAAAAGTGGGTGCTCTAGTTACACCACTGCCTACCTCTTCGGCGATGAAGGCGTATTCTGCGTGAAAAGATAATATGACCTTGGACTTGAAAGTTATTTTTGACACTAAAAAAACACTATTAGCCGCGCCATTGTAATACAAAGGAAGTGCCGATTAACAAAAACAGTTCCGGTTGGACGGGTACAAACTAGTTTGTCACATACCGCTTACGATTATGAGATTTATGTTAAGTACGTAGAGTACTTATTTATTTGTACAGTTCCCTGCATAGCATTATAAAATGAAGGCTTACTGCTATGGGATTTACTTTTAGTAGAGTAATTTGGAAAGAGTAAGGGTTCCGTAGGAATTTTAATAAATAATTGATTCATTACGAAACATTGAAGTAACGAGACATTTTATTCTTAAGTAATAAGAATAAAATGTCTCGTTACTTCGTTATAGGGTTTCACAATATTATGCAACCTTTTATTGACAGTAATAACAGAGAGAATGTGGAAAGTACTCATTGAAAATTATTTCTCGAGAGCATAGTAATTAATAGCATTACTTTTATGTCTGATCTTGTTAGTATTTGACGTGTAACACTGACTCAGACGTGGTAAATGTAGGAGACTGTATCATAGTAGTAACGTTAGTTGTGAAGCGAAAGCCCCACGATGGCGGAGGGCCCTTAATGTACCACGCCTCTAGATTTGCAATGTGGAGAGTATATAATTATGTCGCAATTGGTATTAATTGTGATACACACACATCCATGCCTTTTATTCTCGAAGGGATAGGCAGAGGCGCAACTAGTGCAACCACTTTTCGCCGTGCGTATTTGATGATTGCCATGATGCGTTAGATTAGACGAGCCTATCGCCATTTCAGGCACTAACTTCAGACTCCGAGCTGATTGGTACTGAGTAGAAAGACTTATCACTTTTCTCGACCCGGGGATCGAGCCCGACACCTCAGTACTGCAGTCGTACCATATTGTATAAATAATAAACTATAATAAAATTTGAAACTGTATTTGAACCCCATAACCAAAATTCACAATGTAAACAAATAAGACTACACACAACAAGATTAAATTTCATAGTGCCGACCGGAAACCGTGTAACGTCCGGAAATTGTGATTTAATTTGGTTCCTTATTTACGTGCTTTTAATTATGAAAATAGTGATAGTGAAATAACGATCTTCCTGTCTACATCCTATGACGTCAGTTTGATCGAAATATTCTTATGATAAGTACGCGATAAAATAAATAAAGTTTACCGTTACTAAATAAGTCGTCACTATTATTCAAGTGTATTTCAAGCTGCTTTTATTGTCATAGATAGTATAGGACAAAGATATTGCAATAAATGTGATATGCGTAAGTGGACAAAATAAACAAAAAAAAACAAGAATATAAATCCCTTTTGCAGGTCTTTCTCAGCTCTTAATATCAGAACGTATTTTGGTCATGAAGTTCGATCTCACATCTTTCACTCACTATAGAATTCCCGTGGATTTTCTCCAAACCCATCTGAACCCCACTGCGCGTGCGCACGCACGTGGCACCAGCCAATGTCCTGCACGTGCATTCAAATGACATTTCATTGTTTCTTTCCATGTAATGATACTTTTATTGGTTCCCATAGATGACGTCATTCGTCGCGTGCATATTGTTTTATTATATTTTCGTAATTACGTGTATTTGCAATTAGAAAAACGTGCTTGCGTTACTATCTTCTTAGAGGTAGACAGAGTTCAATATAGTGCAAGTTTCAAGCAGTGTTCTGTTCAGTGATGTGATAGTGGGCAAGTCTTTGTTAAATTAGGCTTACAGTCCGCAGCCAACCATGTGTTTTTGGATAGAAAACACACCAAAATGTTAGTTGTCTGATCTAAGAATCGAACTAAGAACTATGTGCTACTCAACTCACAAGAGCTCCCAGATTAATATTAAAATAAACAGATGAATAATTTATGTAAATACTTCTTCTCAATTAAACAATTTGCATTCATTCATATTAATTAAGAATGTAATAGCGCAGCAATTACGTTACTCCTTTACGAGATTTCAACTCGAAGTGCACGTCATGAACTCGATGAGATAGCATATTATCCTGAAACATTAATTATACTTCATTAGCTTTTGCCCGCGGCTCCGCCCGTGTTTAAAGTTTTTCCGGGATGAAAGTTCCGCTTTTCATTTTCCCGGGACAAGTAGCCTATGTGTTAATCCAGGACATGATCTACCCCCGCCCTGTGGATTGGGGGCGTTTGGAGAATTCCACCACGGTATCCCCTGCCTGTCGTAAAAGGCGACTAATTGGGCTCAACGCTGGGTCGTAAGGCACGGTGAACCCAACATCACCGCTCAGTCGCCCCCCTTGAAAGCTGGGCGGTAGTAATAAGTCACTTTCTCCGCGAAAACAAAAAAAAAAGGACATGATCCACCCGTGTGCCAAATTTCATCGAAATCCGTTCAGTAGTTTTTGCGATGAAAGAGTAACAAACATCCATACATCCAGACATACATACATCCAAACATCCATACATACTTACAAACTGTCGCCTTTATAGTATTAGTAGGATGTTATGGTTTTTTTGTCCCCACACGCTCACGTCTTTTATACCTGAAAGGCTTATAGTCAGAGGGACACGTGGACCCACTTTTCGCAATTTATGTTTGGTTCCATGATAGAGGACCAGTTTATAGCCATAATCAGCACAAATTCCAAATATCACTGACCCGAGATTCAAACCCAATGCTCACGGTAGAAGTAGTACCTACCTACCGTGCACTAAATGTAACTACACCACCGAGGCAGTCAAATTAAATGGTAGTCGCAATGTCTATAATACAGTCCAAAAATAGCTCAAAGGTCTAGGAAGTGTTTGCTTCGTGCGCTAGACGTGAGGTAATTGAATGTTTTTGTTCCGCGTGTTATTACAAATAGTATATTATAAATACTTGATTGTAAACGAGTGTTTCGATATTAATTAATTAAAAATAATGCCTAGAAAAAAAAAACAATTGTCCAAAGAACAATTTAAAATTACCTATACTGATTACCAATTTTGAAGTCTGTGTCTAATTAAAGTAAAATAATGTATCGTATACTTGTTCACCATAGATGTATAAGGGGTTTTAATACATCAATGTTGTTCACGCATTAATTTAACTTAGCTAGTATTTTTTATTATTTTAAAAAGGGATGTGGAAGAACCCTTCAAGGTACCCTGAAACGCGTCTCCTGTACAGAAAACTGGCACAGTCTTACTTCCCATACCAATGGACACAATATTATGCCAGGAATGTTTTACCATTTGAACAATGTAGCCAATTTTGGTAGTAATAAAGAGACATGATTATCTAAGTATGCCGAGGGTTGCATATACGGGCATAGCAGACTGCACCCGATGGTAACCGACTAGAGTCCAGGTAGTGACTGACCACAGACGTTTGTCTCGCGCCAGTCGACACGTGGCGACCTGTTTGAAGTAGTAGTAGTTTATTAATGTTCTGGATAGGTATCTGCTATTGATCAATGTAAATGGCACATTCTATCAGGCGAGTAGGTTTAAAAAATCATGTCTAAATTTAATTGATTTTAATTCCACCATCCGTCCATTGAACTATACGGTTTTAAAACGACCGACATACACCCGTACGATCTATATAAATGTAAACAGTCAGTTTGAACTTTCATTTGTCACATTCTTGTTTCGACCTTCATCAGCTGATCTGTCCGCTTTCGACCGTTGCCTCTAGGTCATTCGCTTTGCAGTAATGTTTACAAAAATCTTTGATAGAGATATGAGTTGCGTAATTTATGAACCGGGTGATGTATACAGTTAAATCACTAGCATAGTACTTTCAAGTGAAGAATTAACATTATGGACGCTAATTAGAGGCTGCTAAGCTGTTCCCCTTTAAACGTAGTAAGAATTTTTGCCCTGTCACGCGTAAAATTCCATTTCCAAGATATAAGTACACTATATCAATGAAGGATGCAATGATGTTTGTAGTTTTTCGTTACTGACAGAGATTTTTAGAACAGTAGTAGGTAATACCAGAGATTGGAGAGTGAAAATAAAGTCCATAGCTTTATAATATTGGTAAGTATATTAAATAATAACTTACGATGTCCTACCAGCAAATGGTATGTTGAACGATTTATTCACATAACAATTACAGATGAAGATGTCTATCAATTTATCAAAATGTATATAAATTATGTCAAGCGTTTACATTTGAATCTCAAATAATTAAGGAAATCTACAAGAATGTCGGATAATGCCTGGTTTGATGGTGCGTGGGCATGCCTGATGCATTCTGATGCAGCAGTAATTTCCATTAACTCTTGGACCTTATTATAATACAAGCATCAGCGTGTATCCGCCCACTGCCATCATACCAAAAAATCTATTTGAAAAATGTTTACCTAGATTTGGAATTCCTATTAACTTTTACCCAAAATTATCCTCACACCTATGTTACTGGGAAATTTCTCGTATTTAGATGTCATTGCTCAATTCTCATTCAATTATTTAAAAATGCAAATAGAATTGCGTGATTATCACATGCGGAATAGAAATCAAACTGATTGCTTTTTTTTGGAATTCTAATATGCCTCGATCTTTCTTTTTTGTTTGTTTCCGAACTAGGCAGCCGAAAATAAGAACAAGATTAGGAACATTTGCCATTCAATGACCCGAGATAAGCGAAGGTAAATGCATCAGATGTGACGGTTGCACGCGGAGATTAGGCTGTGGTAAAGGATATGTACAAAAATGGGCCTGAAAATCTAAACAAATTAGTTTATATATATTTGGATAGAACTCCTGAAAACTAGCCTTTTGCAATGAATAATTTAATTTTAAAGACCCCTCGATTTTGAAATACGGGTTGTTTGGCTTGAAAACTGCGTTTAATATGAATGTTATCAAAAAACTTGGTTATGAATGGAGGGGTCTAAAAATATTTTATTAATGGATCTCAGTTCCATATGTTACCCCTTAAATATCTCTAAAGTTTGAGCCTGTTTAGATTTTGAGGCCTAGCACCCATACAAAAAATGAACATCTCCTTTTTCAACACATCCTATACTAGATCATCTTTTACTTTCAGTTTATCCTTGCCTGATCCATTAGAGGCAGCTCCTTGTGCCTCTAACGGGAAGTGTCTAGTTTCTTTCTTTATTAGCTTAATGTTTGCTTCGGACCCCGCAACACCCAAACACAAAATGTTTGCGGAAATTATACTGGAAATTATTTATACAAATTTAGGATTATTTTTAAAGCTCACGAATTGAGAACAAAACTACCATGCTAGGTGATTGACCGCTGATTAACAAAAACAACAGTGATATTGATTTCGAACGCATTAATGTGATTCTCAATCCCTCAAATAAGTCTAATAAATCTTTGATTAGCATGATAAGCTCTTAAATTCAATCTTTATTACAAACAAGGAAATATAATAAATAACTCGCAATAAATTTGTTTTTACACTAATTGATTTTAAAAACAACACAAATGTGGTTAGTTTAGCGGATTACGTTATTTTAATTATACAAATGTACAGTTTAGGTTTTCTCGACATAAAAGTGAAATTCAAAGTGTAATTATATAATAATGACATTCTTTACATATTACCATACTGAGCCAGACTGCCTTGGTGGCATAGTTGGCTTCAAGAGAGTCGTGGGGCGAGCAGCGGGGGGCTGCTCAGTCCAATTTCAGCGACTCCGAGGTGGACGACAATGCGGGTGGTCGGTCTCCCGTTGTCGTAGACGCCAAAGGCGTCCTTTAGAGTGTGGGGGCATCTTAGCCCCCCTTGTATAGAGAAGGGCCGCAACGGCATCACGCAGGGACGGTCCCGTGCAGCTATCTTAGTGCAACAAGATACCCCGGGGCCGTCTCGTATGCGCCGAAGAAGGCCACCGCGGGTTTTGGTTGGTATGCCAGTGTAGTGTGTACATAGTGTTAGGGACTCGGTCCAATGCTCGCTCGGATGATGCTATACTCCCGAGTGTCGACATTGGGCTGTAAGACTGTGTGAAACCAACATAACCGATCCACTCACCCCCCAGTGGTGGTAGCGATAACGCGTTTTTCCCCGCGAAAAAAAAAAAAAAAAATAGTTGTATTACGGTATGACTGCAATGCTGAGGTCTTGGGTTCGATTCCCGGGTCGGGCGAAGTGACATTCGGTTTTTGAAATTCAGTATCAGCCCGGAGTTTGGAATTTATGCCCGATATGGCGATTAGGCTCGCTCTCTATGACATTATGAGGCGGAATACGCTCAGCGAAGAGTGGGTGCACTAGTCGCACCTCTGCCTACTCCTTCGCGGATAAAAATCGTGAGTGTGTGTGTGTGTGTGTGTGTGTGTGTGTGTGTTTATTACCAGTATAACGTAATACATTTTGTCGAACGTAGAAAACATAACGACTAACGCGAATTTTGCATAAAATATTTAGGTACAGAAAATACAATAAATAATAGCTTCATATAAATATGATAATTACATATTGTCTTTTACTCATTTATAGGCGTTTCAAAACTTATCTAGTAACCTTCGTATTAATTATTCAAACATTATAACTTAATTAATTGCTTCTTAAAAACCTTTGCAATTTGCGAGCGACTTGTAAGAATTGCCTCCAAATTCTTCAAAATGAGCATCAACTTACAGTAATTAAAAAAAGCTGAGCGTAGAAACAAGGCCCATTTTTGTAACAAAAGACAGATTTTGTAACTTTTAAGGTCGTTTAACGAGACCAAATTAAGGGCTACAAAGACGATTTTTTGTAATTGAGAAACTTAAAGCAGGCTTTAGTAAGTGCATTGAAGTGTTGTTTCTGCTTCTAATGAGACACATTAGGACAGACTAGGATGTTGTGTGTTTAAAATATGGCTCTATATGCCTCTTTGGTTTTTTTTTTAACAGTGAATCATACACGGTAGTAAATATTAGATAATAGTTTTCAAAAGCGTTCAATAGAATTCCTAGAACGTGATCTGTGTTACTCAAATTTTAGACTTTTCACTGATTTGCTGATTCTCTTCCTATAACTTGTGTATTTACCGCCGAGTCCTTTCTGATACTTTAATATTTTAGGGTATAATATAATATTAGTACAATAGAGTTCCCATATTTACTAAGTCCGCCTCACTTGGATATGGCATCTAAGAGGATCGGGAGGTAACCAATCAAAATTAGACCAGCATGGTGATATTACGGTCGAAGCCGGAATTATTTAGAGGAAGGCCTATCTCTAACAAAGACACAGCAAGGTTGACTAAGTTATGCTCTATAATAGCATTCTTATGTTTATTTTATGGGCAGGTAGTCTATTTCATATGACTAACGAAATAAGTCAATATTGATTCAAAATTGTTCGTTTCAAGGAGTGTGCGCAAACAACAGACCATATTAGAGTAAGTGTAATATTACTTTAAAACTATTTAATAGTTGGTAATAAAAATAAATAATAAGACAGAGTTCATAACTAATATTGGTTTTTGAGGAACTGAACGTTATAATTAAATGGATCACCGGAATATTGTGATCCGTAATTTACTCAGTATATATTTCAATTTTAACAGTTATTCGGTAGAATTTTTACACCCTAATTAATAATGTAAGTATTACACGATTACATTTTGAGATACGTACAGAATTATAATTAAGTACGTATAGAGTCTTGATGCTTAACGACTGGAATAGACACAGCGATGGAGGCTAGTCATCAGCTATCCATAATATTATTTATTAAACTATAAGCAAATCTTATATCAGGCTTAAGATCATCAGCCCTCGAAAATACAAATGTACACACACACATACGCATAATAGAACATAAAAAAGTTCTGTTTCTATCTGTAATGTTCAATCCATTTAGTATCTACTGTACCTGAAACGCGATACAAATATTTTTATGCGTTTAGCATTTTATATCCCTATGAAATTCGTAAGCCATTTTTATTGTAGAAACATCAGCTTATTGATTTTAGGGTTAATAACTTGGGTATTCTCTTTTCACTATAACTTTATATATTTGCTGACTTTGACTGCCTCGGTGGCGTAGTGGTATTGCGTACGCATTACGAGTACGATTTGCGCGCTGAGGTCCTGGGTTCGAATCCCGGGTCGAGCCAAAAAAAAAAAATTGTGACTGGGTATTTTCATCTTAAAATTTACTCAGTCGCAGCTCGGAGTCAGGAAGTTGGCGGTGTGATACCCCCGTGCCTCGGAAAGCACGTAAAGCCGTTGGTCCTGCGCCTGATCTCTCTCCGGTCATGTCGGATTGCCGTCTCACCGGACTATGAGAGTGAAGGAATAGCGAGTGCACCTGTGTATTGCGCACACACTTGTGCACTATAATATCTCCTGCGTACCAGGCTGATCTCCGTTGAGATTGGCCGCCGTGGCCGAAACTGGCTAGGAGGATTTCATTCATATATTTGCTAGTAGAACTGCAAATTATAATACGAGACTAAGGGCCTGTTACACAACGTTTGAGTATTTTTTTATTGGCATTGAATGACGAGACAAGCATGCCTTTTGCCTGATGGTAAGCGATACAATCGCCCATGAACAGTAGCAACACCATCCAGCACCTTTAAGTTACAAAGTATTGTGTGGTATGCCACTGCGCTCGTCATTCTGAGACATAAGATGTTAAGTCTTATAATGTACAGTAGTTACACTGGCTACAATGTCCTTCCAACGGAAATACAACAGTGCATGCACACTGCTGCTTGGCGGTTGAAATAGTAATTGCTGTGGTACGCACCCAGACGGACTCTTACATACGACAGACCTACCACCAGTAAAAATACTAAATACTACTCGTCACATAAATATACTTATAAGTCGGTCAAAAGTCGCACTCTATGCTCTGAAATATACGTAAGTAGGTATCAATACCCCCTCCCCTATGCTCTTAATAAAGGCAATAATGTTTTCAATAATAATAATAATTGTGATATTGAAATTGTGAAAAATATACCAGGTTTAAAAAATACATTAATGACAATTATTAGTTACATTTCTTATTTTTGCGTCGAATATTAAGTATTTAAAGGGTTACCTATAATGTCAATACATAATTATTAAAGTGTAATGTTAATATTATGAGCTGCTTTGTACATGTTGTATCTCACTTTTGATGTTGATGAAATTGATTGTAAATAAAAAATAAATAAATAAAATACTTTATTCATCACGTAGGCGAACATAGTTGCACTTATGATATGTCAAGATACCGCAACTTTAGGATGAAAACGACACAATTCAAAAAATAGAAAATTGAGTTGTCATTTTTAAATGCCCTAAAACTAGTCCCTTGTTTATAAAAATATAATAAAAAAGGGACTGATATAACAGTTTTGTCCTTTTCCCACTCGAATATGGCTGTGTTTGAACTATTTATTAATTTATTTTATTTAATGACACACCAGCAGCAATATGCATTAATACAATTCCTGATAACACATTATACAAAAATAAAAAAATTCTGATGCACATGCCTATTAAAGGTGTGTACAGCATTCACATAACACGAGTATTATACAATTTTACACAATTAGAAAGAAATGAAAATAAAACTAATAAACTAAGAGAAAAAAATTACATACAATAACAATAATAAAATATAAATTAAATTATTGTATCGAGAACTTTGTTTTAAGTAATTTTATGACGATAACTCAATTTTCTATCTTTTTGAATTGTGCCGTTTTCATCCTAAAGGTGCGATACATCCAATGAATAAATTATTACAAATAGTCACTTATATAACTAAAGACATTTTTAAAGGGAGCAAAATCAATGAAAAATAAATATAAAGTAGACAATGTCGGGCTGGCAGGAAAGAGGTAAAAAGAAGAATATTTTTTATTAAAATTAATGGAAGGCACGCGTCGCGATCCTCACCGGTGAGGATAGTACAGATCCTAACCTAGCTAACCTACCATGATATAATGATTTATATAGTGTTGAACTTATATTTAATTTTGAAGCATACATCTAAATGTTTAAATTATTGTCCACATAATGTTAAAACTTTGTTAGTATGTATAATGTTTATACATAATATTGTTTAATGTTGAATCTATGACTTGCTATGTCTATGTAGTTACTGAATTCTTAATGTTGATAAACATAATTGTGAATAATTTAAACAGTGTTGAACTTACCTGTAATTTAGAATACTGCATTTTGATTTTCTTATCCTTAAAGAATAAGCATCCCGTCAAGGTTTTCCTTTAATGTTAAAGTAAGTGATAAGTATTTATACAGGTAAACAAACCCTCGAAAAGTCACTAGCACATGAATTTAGATTAAATCCGAAACTTTCGACTTCGCAGACTAACCTAGGCTATTGTATCAATTCTATTTTACTGGTGTAAAAAGTTTTTAGAAGGTATTTAGATGTTTCAATGTTAGAAGTTTAAGCGTAGACCGCTGAATTGATTTAACGTAATTTGTAACGAAACAAATCCCAAGATTAACATAATAAAGGTTTTACGCCGCAGATTGCACAGTTGACGTTTGATTAAATTAATTTTAAGATATTCACTCACAGTATTAGTAAGTTATAATACTTATAGCTGTATTAGTACGTACAGTCAGGAAAGTAAGCAGAAAAATAAAACCTTAAGGTTCTAAAGTAGCTTGCTCGTAATTGGCTACCATTACGCAACTTACAACTGAAGTAGTCAAGAAGATTTATCTGCTGTTTCTTTTGTGCATCTCTTTTGGAAAATATGAAAAGTTGTGTTATCTTGGGAAAATGCACTAGCACCAAATTGGGTGATTACATAAATTAATACATAACATTACAAAGTGCCTGGTTGAGAATGGACGGGCTGCCGAGACAATGTTCGGAGGTTCGAAACCCAAGGCACACACCTCTGACTTTTCAAAGATACGTGTGTAGGTATTGTTTATCAATTATCGTCCACTTAAACGGTGAAGGAAAACATCGCGAGGAAACCTGAGAATTCTCCATAAGAATTTCGAGGGTGTGTGAAGTCTGCCAACCCGCACTAGGCCAGCGTGGTGGACTAAGGCATTAAACCCTCTCAGTAGCAGAGGAGGCCCGTGCTCAGCAGTGAGCAGTATACAGGGCTGGTATTATATTATAATTATATTACAACGGGCGATTCACTAACCAGTTGAACGACCGTCTTGTGCAGCTTAAACCAGCGTCACAATAAATCTAACTATAATAATTCCGAGAAAGGATTCTCGCGGACGGATCAAGCAAAATGTAGTAAAAAATAATTGCCCGATAATAAGACAATGCGTGGGACAGTTATCATCCTACGTAACACGGTATGATAAATTATATTTATTGCTATGATTTAATAAAGAGAACTGGTATGATAGCGTGTCTCTAAACAATGCACGCGGCTTTGCACAAAGTATTAGTTGAAAAAATTTGTATTTTGTTTGACAAAGTGACTTGATACTGATCCCATCGCTAGCCAATTTAAATTTTAAATTACAAAACAATACTAGGGTCTTGCATGGCGGCAGAATTAGACAATGCACTGATACCTGTTTACACTTTTATGATTTATTTGAGCGTAATAAAATAAACGATGATATTACATATCCTACTAATATTATAAAGGCGAAAGTGTGTAAGTATGTATGGATGTCTGGATGTATGGATGTTTGTTACTCTTTCACGTAAAAACTACTCAACGGATTTCAATGAAATTTGGCACACAGGTAGATCATGTCCTGGATTAACACATAGGCTACATTTTATCCCGGGAAAATAAAAAGCGGGACTTTTATCCCGGAAAAACTTTTAAACGCGGGCGGAGCCGCGAGCAAAATCTAGTTCAACCATATAGGAGTGTTATTATTAATTATTATAACAAAGTGATGAATTTTAAACAATCTATTGTAATCATGTCAAACGAAATAAACATAAAAAGTATTAATATGTCCGACTGATAAATATTTTATAGCAATAAAGGAATAAAATTATCGGTGTTAGCGTCATGTCAAGTGGAGGTTTTTTTGTAAAAAAAATCCCATAATATCCGAATAAAAACGAAATAACAAATGCGAATAAACAACTCGTCTGTATCAAAGCAAAATTCCACGCATGCCGTAAATAAACTGTTTAATATCCAATACTTCAAACAAAAAATGTAAATATCGGCTACCTAGCGATAAGTAAACAAAAACAAAAAAATAGATACCTCACTTTTGAGGAATTGGCGTTGAATGGAAAAGTATAAACTCCGTTTCATCTGAGAAAATCCTCAATGATGCTTTCATTAAACAAATGTTAGTTATAGGTATCTTAGGTTTAACTCGTTGAAATATTTTTCTTTTCACTCTATATTATTTAAGATAGAATTATAAAACTAAGTCTAAGCGTCTTATTAAGTTTAGACGGGCTTAAAAGATTTCGCTTATTTACGCAGCTCTTACCGAAATATCTCAGTAAATATTTATACTTGTTAATGACTTACGTTTGTAACAATCTATCAAATCAAAACTTATATATTTAGTAATGTATTCGATTATGAAGTGAAAATAATAATGTTTTTTTTTATTAATGTATTTTTTTGTTATAAAATTAAAAATGAGATTATCTTATTGTTCTTTTTTTTATATTAATGAATTTAAAATCTGGTATTCTGAAAAGAATTATAATTAAGTTTTACCATTTAATTAAAAATTAACAGAGATTTCTTAAAAATTCTAATTGCTCCAATATTCTATCACAAAATAAATCACTTCGGTAAATTGAGAACTATTAGTACTTTTACGTAAAAGTATGCTATTACTTTATCCTAGGTATATAATTAACACCGATGCTTCGGAAATGCCCCGAGAATTATCACCACTCAGAAAGTGGTAGATGTTTTGTAATTTAGGTCTTAATAAATAAAAACAAAATAAATAAATTTACTACTGTTCGATTAATACGCGCTTGAATTAAATAAACAACACTGCTGGCATAATTTTGAGAACCGCCAAGAAGCAACCTTTTCAGACATTAGAATTATTATTTTAGTCCACTTTCAGGATAAAAGTAACTAAACAATTTCTTTTAATCAACTTCTTTCTCCTTCAGATACGTACCTGGCTTCGGGGCAGGGACATCGTTAATTTCCATTTCCATTTTGTCACTAATCACAGCACTCGGATTCGGTCGCGGTCGCGGTTGCTATATCGGCCTCACGGTACAGGAAGTGTGCGGCGCACGCGCAACTCACCTGTGCAGCGACACGCCAGCGGCAACTCTTTATAAATCTTTGATTGTTATAGTTGCGCACGCGACGATGCTTGTGTCTAAATGTTTTGATAAGAGAATCATGTGTTGAATGCTTAATTTTGAGCACAGACGTCTTAACTTGTTTATAAGATTTTATCATTTAAGCATTCAAAAGGCAAAACCTACAAAAATAACCATGGAAGATGGTAGAGTTTCTAACATACGACAAAAATGGAATTGGCACCAGCATAGAGCTTGCTTTCTTTCAAATAGGACATGAAATAACCAAATTTGAGTTTCTGCCCTCTCCTGAAAACGGAATAGTCGTGATGCTGTGTAAATTGGAAAAAGGTATAGGGCATCTAGATTAGTCGCCATCTATATACAATCAATGGCTTACCATTACAGGGGAAATAAGGAATTTTAGACATCTAACCTCTTTTTTTTAAGAGTTTGATAGTTTTGTGCCAGAGACAGACAAAATTAGCAGACAATTCCTATATTGCCTTAAAACGGCCAAATAAATTGCGTGCTTTTGCTTTAAAAAAAGCTCTGCATCAGTGCCACCATCTATAAAAATATAATTTACAAGTATTTTTTTTTTACAATTTATAACCCTATTCATTTAGAACATACACTCACGCTTTTTATCTCTGAAGAGGTAGGCAGAGTGCAACTCGTGCACTCCTAATTTTCCACGCTGGTGACGAACTCATTGTAGGATCAGGCACAAATTCCACTGAGGGCACCTGATCTCGGGATAATCCTACTAATATTATAAAGGCGAAAGTTTGTAAGAATGTATGGATGTATGGATGCTTGTTCCTCTTTCACGCAAAAACTACTGAACGGATTTCGATGAAATTTGACACACGGGTAGTTCATGTCCTGGATTAACACATAGGCTACTTTTTATCCCGGGAAAATATTAACCGGGACTTTCATCCCGGAAAAACTTTTTAATGCGGGCGGAGCCGCGGGCAAAAGCTAGTCTTAACTAATTATAAACATATATTTATTTAACTTATACTATAAACCCACGCAATAGTCGTTGTGTTCTAAAACAACCAATTTGACCGCAGTGACTCCACTGTGTAGTGGAAAGTCTAAACCAAACGGCATTTTTTTTAGTAATAGGCAGGTACGTACTGTGAGAATTCCCAAAGACTTGAATTCCCAATTATTTTCCTTAAAATGTTAACATGTATAAATTTCTCAAGCATTATTTTTATATGTATACAAAAAGCATTGTAATTCTTAAATGGTCATATTTACCTATCATCCGTTGACCGAACTAGTCATCAAAGAATGACGAGCAAACACACAAGCTGATTTGTTACTACGATTAGTTATTTCCTACGCGTGACATTGAGTACGTTGCGTCGGCCCATTGTTATCAGATAAAGTGCTGGATTGTAAACTGTCCACTCGCTCCGATAATATTGTTCTAATTCCTATTGATTGGTGAAAGTTTTTATGAATGTAGGGTCTTTTCTATTTTAAGATTTTATTAGGATTATAGAATTGGCCAACACAAAGAAATATTTTAGTGCGATATGGGGCGCATACACGAAGAAAAGAAGAAGAGGGCGCATACCAACGGTTAGGTTAGGTTTTTTGCAAACAGAAATAATTACTCAGGTAGCAAAAATTTTATTGAACATGTCTTACAATTTACATTTTTGATTACAAACAATCCGTATATTATTTATTACTAATATTGCTGCAGATATATATTTAATTACATACGAAACCAATATTAGAGTTTCCCAATGCCATATTATTTACGGATCAATTATGTGATTCGTACTGGCAGTAACGACGCAATTCATCATATTTGCTGACGGACAACAATTTGGAGCTGCCCAAAATCACAACAATTTGTTGACTATTGGCATCATAGCCATTTCTAAATTCGATTAATTTATTTAAATCAATATATTACGTCATCGCTTAGTGACATGTGCATGAACTCTAGACCGGGAGATGTTCCAATTTCTAGAACTGACAACAATTTGTGCAGGATTTAGACAACGATTTTCCAGGGGTTGGATCCCTGAGGGTAAGTTGGGGCCATGTAGGCAGTTGCTCTATGAAATAAGCTGAATCACTATAGAATAAAATCATTATTTTTATATTAATACGTTAAGAAAAAACTTCACCCCTTTTTAGCACAATGTGCGCACGGAGCAGTGTGAGATTTGACATAAATAATTTCACGTAGAAAAAGAGTGCAGCAAAATAAAATTTATGAATTGCTTTCGAATTTAATAACTTACTGTAGATCTGTAGCAATGTTGCAGATTCCTTTCATTTATTTAAATATTACAAATGGTCCCTATCAGTCTGCCTAACCCACCAAGGTCGATGCTTTGTTGTTGAAATAAAGAAAGTGCTCAAGAATCCGCATATCCCAATAGCTTCCTGTGACAACCATATTCTACGCAATAGACTTAATAAGATGGTTACACTTTGGCACTGTTCTCCTTTTAAGATTCATAAAGAAGGTTGTAAGACTAGACTTGGCGCCCGTATTGTTACACCTGTGGCTAAGTAAAGTTAAAGGTCTTTTTACACTGGACGAGCGCACAACGTCTTCGTCTTGCTGTGATTTCGCTTACAGTTCGCCAGTGTGATGAGAGCCATAACTTTATCTGACTATCTGAGTTGGGTTAATTTGTGTTCATGGAGATGAAGACGAACGGTGAAGGAAAACATCGTGAGGAAACTTGTCGACCTGAGAAGTTCTTTAAAAGAATTTCGAAGGTGTATGAAGTCTACCGACCCGCACTAGTCCAGCGTGGTGGATTAAGGCCTAAACCCTCTCAGCAGTAGAGGCCCGTGCTCAGCAGTGGGCAGTATATAATGCAGGGCTGGTAGTAATAGTGTTCATGAAGTGGTTCTAAGTACCATCATTTGGGGTTATAATTTGTTAATCGACTGATACAATGATAATTCTTATGCTAGATAAACGCGAGTCGGGATTTCATTTATTTTAGAGCAATATTTAACGCCCTAAGTCTATAAATAAATAGAATGTTGTGTTGATTATGACAGCAACTCTCCTCGCGTGGTATCTAAAGTGTTAGGTATATACTGTAGGCGCAGTCTTTACATGATTAGGCTGATACGACCGTATCACTGACTCACAGGAAACAAAAATGAAGTTACAGCTTTTTTCGTTTCGTTGTTGAATGAAATATTTAGGGGACCAAAATATAATTCTGATTCCTCATTCTATTATTTTTAAAGTCGGCGATACGTATATGGTTATTCTGTTCTTACATATACATATACACTCACGCCTGTTATACCCGAAGGGGTAGGCAGAGGCGCAGCTAGTGCACCCACTTTTCGCCGTTTTTCCGTCCCATGATGTGATAGGGGGCGAGCCTATCGCCATGTCGGGCACAAATTACAGACTCCGGGCAGATACTGAATAGAAAAACTCAATACCACTTTGCCCGACCCGGGGCTCGAACCCGAGACCTCAGCTTTGCAGTCGTACTGTAATACAACTACGCCACGGAGGCAGTCACAGTTAACAGCAGACGCAATTGTTTTTATACCAACTATTATTATTAGTTCATCATTTTTATCAATAGTTCATCTCTCGTCAGTCGACACTCTATCAGGATCATGCTCCTGTAACCATCAGGTCCAGTATAAAAAGTTATCCGTATCACTCTCTTGTTTGATTTTCAAATAATAATTATGAGTTTCAAAAAGTAGTTTTATTTGCAGAAACCTCGAATGAGTAAAATGGAGGACCCCTTATTTCATTTTCCAAAATGCTCCGCAAAATATTTTGGGACACCATGAAATTTTTAATGGATGTTATTAGCCATATTTTAGTTACGGAAATAAAAATCATCTGCACTACACGTGTCACACTCTTTAGAGGGAAAATGCAAGAGGAAATTAAGTAGAATGCAGATGGAATTACAAATTATAACGTGTTTTCCTCAATTGATCATGGAGCATTGAGTTTCGTTAGACTCACTAAGATTTTTAGAGATATGGCAAACAAGCGAGTGGATTCCTTAGTGAGTGGAGATAAATAGTCCCCAGAAATACTGACTACAGAATTCTGCTAATTCTTGTTAACCATTACAAGTAATTTACGAGATTAATGGTATGCTCCAAAATTAACTATAAAAAAATACGTAATATTACATCATTATCATCACTACATAGTATAAAACAAAGTCGCTTCCCGCTGTCTGTCCCTGTGTATGCTTAGATCTTTAAAACTACGCAACCGATTTTGATCCAGTTTTTTTAATAGATAGAGTGATTCAAGAGGAAGGTTTGTATATATAATTTATCCCAGGGAAATATAAAGCGGGACTTTAATCCCGGAAAAAGTCATTCACGCGGGCGAAGCCGCGAACAGAAGTCTAGTACATAATAAAACATATTATTCACATTACCACCCCTGTTCCCATAAGAGATGGGCACTAGGAAAACTAGGTTGTCATATTGCATAAACTTGACATACTATTTTCGCATCAATTAACTTTATGTTACATGTCAGATTTTACATTCATCGATTCGGTGTAGTCGACTCCTTCTCCCATTAAAACTACACTATTGTTATCCCGATGCATAAGATATTGAATCTCATAATGCCCTATAGTTATTATGACTAAAACATACTTCACACAGGAACATCACCTGTTGCTTGGCTGCAAAATTAGAAAATGCGCTCGCATATGAGAGACCTGCCACAGAGTATCAGGTTACTTTAGGAACAGCAAATGGGGATTTGCAGCATTTTATTTGTAAGACGACCTTTGATTTTTACGACGCAATCTAGAAAAGTTTATAGAGGCCAATACGATTGCAGACACAATTAATAATGAAATATTAATCATAAATGTAGTAATAATGAACTGGGAACTCATAATTATTTATCGAATTGATTGTAGTGTCTTCTTGTGAAGGCATCTAGTAAATAAATTAAATGATAATGTTTTAATGTCATTTTATATATATTTCGTGGATGTACTCTGTGACCACTTCAAAAAGAAGTTTCTGTTCGAAAATAACGGACCAACACTTTTTTTTTTCGCGGGGAAAAACGCGTTATCGCTACCACCACTGGGAGGTGAGTGGAACGGTTATGTTGGTTTCACACGGTCTTACGGTCCAATGTCGACACTTGGGAGTATAGCTTCATCCGAGCGAGCATTGGACCGAGTCCCTAACACTATGTACACCCTACACCGGCATACCAACCAAAACCCGCGGTGGCCTTCTTCGGCGCCTACGGGACGGCCCCGGGGTATCTTGTAGCACAGTGATAGCTGCACGGAACCGCCCCTGCGCGATGCTGCATTGCGGCCCCTCTCTAAATGAGGAGGCTGAGAAGCCTCCGACCTCAAAAGCACGCTTTGCGTTTACGACTGCAGGAAACCGACCACCCGCATTGTCGTCCACCTCGTAGTCGCTTACATAAGAGTAGTTGAGCGAGCAGACCCCCACTGCTCGCCCCGCGACTCTCGCTTACCCCATTTAGTCGCCTCTTACGACAGGCAGGGGACACTCAAATGTTGCTCTTTTTGATACTAGCTTACAAAGTTTGGTTGTAATATCAACAAAAAAGTTATCTGGTAAGATAGAAAGAAAGAAATGCGTTTATTGCGATGACTCACACTAAAGATAGCTTACAAGTAGAAATTATACCTAATGATAGTCATTTAAATTTTGTACATAAAATAAAACAAAAGGACACTGATAGTCTAACGGGTATACCAAGCAATGCGTACCGAACCCATTGAACAGCCGTGTGAGTCTGCAAAGGGTCCCATCTCAGCTTAAAATGCTGCAACATGAAAGCGTTGCAGCGCTGGTTTTCAGATGGTAACCCTAAGTGATGTGATCAGCACCACTTCTCAATAAAAATACATATAATTAAATTTATATAAATATAGGTACAGTATATTCATGGTATATGTAAAAGAAGGACAAAATGATATCCCAAATATTAAATGTTTCAATACATTAAAAATAATAAAACAGAGAAATTTACGAAGCGAAATCTATAAAACATAAATGGAGCAATAATATTGATTGGATAAATAATTAATAGATGTAAAAAAATCGTTTCAATTTGGTATGAGATTTTTGTAAGGTAAGTAGGTGTTGCTTATATTTTTTGTAAAATGTGCGTTACTGTGCTTATTTCTCGAAGCGGTGGTGGGAGGTCATTCCAATAACGGGTAGCAGCGAATTTAAAACTACCTCGAAATGCTGCTGTCCTATGTCTACCCGTTACCATGAGATACTTCGATGCTCTAGTATTATGTTTATTGTAATGACATGATACATTTTATTACCTAAATGTTATATTTTCGTTTATTGCTTATAGATAATATTTTTATTAGACTTATACAATCAAAATGAGTCACTGTTATAATAGAAATAAAGAAAATAAGTTTTGTTTGTAGGCTTTCTGAAATAGACATCCTTTATTGCAAAATATAGGTACTTAATATACAGGTGGTTATTAAACATAAATAAATGTTCCAATACATTCTACGGGGATAGATACCGGTGTACAATACTATTAAAATACATATTACTACTACTCGACTGTGTCGGTGGCGTAGTTGTATTATGATACGACTGCAATGCTGAGGTCTCGAGTTCAATCCCAGGGGCAAAGTGGTATTAAATTGTTTCTATTCAGTATCAGCCCGGAGTCTTGAATTTGTGTCCGATATGGCGATAGACTCGCCTCTTATCACATCATAGGACGGAATACGCACGGCCAACAGTGGGTGCACTAGTTGCGCCTTTGGCTACCCCTTCAGAGATAAAAGGCGTGTGTGTGTGGTTGTGTGTGTGCGTGTGTGTGTATGTGTGTGTGTGTGTGTGTATATTACTACCACTCGTACATTGTTTTTTAAAAAACATAATTGTCGAATAAATATCCATTCAGCAACCGAGGCGTATTTATAATATGACGCCTTTCCTTCGGACGCAGTTCCATAATGAAAAAATATTCCATTATAATTCGTAAATGAAATGTAATTTCGCGACAAAACGAGGAAATATTCATCCCAGAAGACTGTTAATTAATCACCAGAGTTGGTCTCTTGAATTTTTGTGTAAAAATTTTTGAAGACGGATGTTTTTTTTTCGTTTCGTTGGACATAAATATAATAAATCAAAGCTGATTAAAATAAATAATGTTTGACAAGTAGGAAGGTTCTTTTGTAAAAGATTTATTAGCTATCACAATTTTATATGAAAATAGCTCAACGCAGTTCCATACTTATTTACATGTTTCTAACATATTTAAGACAAAAATTACCAGAATAGGTGCAATACATAATAATACCGCTTTCTCTCTTTCTGTCTCAAATCAATGAGGTAACACTACTGCTGGTTCTTACACATTACAGTTAGTTAAATCACTTGTCAGAAACATTCAATTCCTCAGGAGAAACATTGAAGTACTATGTCATTAATAGGTACTCTGTGTTACGAAGTACTATAATTTTGATTATTAACAGCAGTTCCAGCGCTTATTATCAGTGAGCTTAGAATGTGGTATAAAACACACGACTCCGTTTCTTTTTAATGGGATTGATTGAGAGACTAACATGTGACTAACGTATTGATCTCTCGATAAACAGAAACATCAAAATTAAACGACATCGCCTTACGAATTGCGTTTTTTAGCAATGTGGCAAACCCACTGAGTAGTGAATCTTCTTCACCACTCAGATACACAAAAGATATAGTTAATCTATAATTTCGTTCGAATCATATCTGTTCGCATTCATGCAAACTATATAAAGAAAAAATAAGCTTGGCAATTTTACAATTTATTCCAACTGAATATTTAGGTCTTCTCATTTTTCATTTTATTTTATGAGAGCTCGCGCAAGTCCTTTGAGTCAGTACAAAAGACTCAAAAATGCAAACAAAAATGTGTCGAGACAAGGCCACTTCATTTACTTGAAAGCAAAATTTATCTCAGACTAGCTTTTATCCCCGACTCCACACGCGTTAAAGGTTTTCAGGGACAAAAGTTCCGCTTTATATATTCCCGGTATAAAAAGTAGCCTAGGACTAGGAGTTAATCTAGGACATGATGTACCAAAATTCATCGAAATCCGTTTAGTAGTTTTTGCGTGAAAGAGTAACAAACATACATCCGTACATTCTTACAAACTTTCGCGTTTATAACATTAGTAGGACATTTCTAATTTTTTGAAGTTATCCTGAGTTGACTGCCTCGGTGTGTGTTTTTTTTGCTTGTAGGAATAATAAATGAAAATAAGGTGACATTTAAATTCTTCAAAAGTTCTAATTTATTGGCTTCGCCCTTGTCCTCAAGTTTCGCACGCCAAAGAGCTATTACACCAAAACTTGGAGCAATTAGAGTTCATCTCATTAATTCAAATCATTAGGCAAACGTAGGATACCAGCCGATTAAGTTTCCGCGGATATCCTACTAATATTATAAAGGCGAAAGTTTGTAAGAATGTATGGATGTCTGGATGTATGGATGTTTGTTCCTCTTTCACGGAAAAACTACTGAACGGATTTCGATGAAATTTGGCACACGGATAGATCATATCCTGGATTAACACATGGGCTACTTTTCATCCCTGGAAAGTTTAAAACGGGACTTTTATCCCGGAAAAACTCATTCAAGCGGGCGGAGCCGCGGGCAAAAGCTAGTTTATAATATAAAAAGTCGAGGTTGTTTAAAAAAATAACTTAACGATAAAAAAATATGTTATCCAAATTAAAAATATTCTTGATTAAAATGTATAGGAACATGTTTAGTAGTTTTGACCAGCTTTTAAATATAGATGTAATTAATAAATAATTCTGATATTCATAGCTGCGATGATATTATAGACCATCAGTAAACGTACCGTCTAACTACGGATTGCGGAGTTTAGCCGGGGGCCCAACGTGTATGTGAATTTAACGGAATATACAAAACATTGATCTGAATCTTTGTTAAATAGTCAACAGAAGCTATTAACTTCATGGTCAAATTCTGCTTTATTTGTCCACTATTGCTTTAAATCACGGTGAGCCTACATCCATAGTGACCTTTACCATTACTGCGAGGGACTGTCCCCTGCTACCATCAGGTTCGAGATACCACTGATTTATCCTAAAAAAGCCGTTCGGTTGATCTAGTAATGTGATGAATTTAAAATACTTGAACTTTGTCAATTGATTGGTTTAATGATTTTTGCTAAATTTCGAAGGATTGCGTAGTTATTGTGATTTTACTGGTGATTTTAATCTGTAATAACAAACTAGAGAAAAAGAGACATAGAGAAGAAAACGAGCAAATGGGTCACTCGATGATAAGCTATCTTCAGCGTTCAATCATACTTGAGGTTGCATGGGAGACCTTGAAGAAAGGAAAGAATTTGGGCAAAGGGCGGTGATCCTTTTGTTCAGACATCTTGGCGACTTAAACAAAATACAACCAACTGACTTAATCCAATGCACAACTCAGACAAGTTTTACTGATACCCATCATAAGGGACTATACACAGAGTGCCGAAATTTAAAACTATATCGGTACGAAAAACCTCTTAATCTGCGTCTTGCATCAGCCAGTAAGTCTTGCAGCAAAGACGCTCAAATTCAGGGAAGCTCAACCTTGGGTGAGGTCAATAAATCGTAACAAAGATGAGTAAAAGGAAAACGTCATTTGAATAGAATGAAGCATGAATATTAATATGTTCCGCGATCAGCGCTAGGCGGTCACGTACGCCATAAATAGGTCATAGAATATCAACTATTTTATTCTGGACTCAGATACATAAGTCCAGATATTATCATTGGAAAGTGTTATCATTAAAATGAATGTCACTCAAGCAGTGTATATAGGTAGGTACCTATAGCACTGTACCCTTAGCACAAGTTTACGCATTCTCATATAGTACGTAGAACGTAATGGAATATTTATATGGAAATTTGAACAGCGCCCCGGTGAGTGTATTTGGAACTAAAATACGACACCGTAAATACTGCGCGCGTGTAAACTTCGAATAGTAAATAGAGTAACCATAGACAAGGATGTGTCAAAATGTCTAAAAAAATAGCAGCACGTGTCTCTTTTTAACACGCTTTTATTAACTTCATACGTAGGTTAGTATGTATGTTATATTGTGTGTATGTAAAAGAAACTTTGAACATGATTTTGACCCCCTTCAAAACGTCGGATTAAATCGAAATTTGTCACACTTGTCAAGGACCGATAACAATTCAATATTTTAAACTATAAATACGCTCCAACTAAAAAATTTAAAATAAATAACACATACATATATATACACTCACGCCTTTTATCCCCGAAGGGGTAGGCAGAGGCGCAACTAGTGCACCCACTCTTCGCCATTATTCCGTCCCATGATGTGATAGGGGGCGAGCCTATCGCCATACCGGGCACAAATTCCAGACTCCGTGCTGATACTGAATAGAAAAATCCAATATCACTTTGCCCGACCCGGGAATCGAACCCGAGACCTCAGCATTGCAGTCGTACCGTAATACTACTACGCCACCGAGGCAGAAAAATAAATAATAGTTTAAATAAACTAAAGCGTTTTTATATAAAGCCAACTAAAAATAGAAACGAAAATTTTAATAAAGAATGATGGCAAGTTCCATACAACGTTTTACCTAATATCAATTTGGCGCGTCTTGGAATGAAAAAATGTTAGAACGATAGAATATACTTATCCTGAACCCAATCAAAAAGATTTATTTTATTTGGAGGCCACAAAAAAAAGTTATAAGTTATTTAACATTTTCATAGAGAGTTTTGGCGGGAACTTTAAAGTGTCATGAGGTGCTCTTGTTTTAATTCATTATTTTGGTGATACTTAGTATTATATTGCATAATTATGGAGGTATATTATCCAATATAATTCTATTAAATGGCTCAAATGAAATGAATTGAATTAACTGTGCCAATCAAGTGTTTTTTCGTTCCCGCCAAAACTGTTCGATAAAGTCTTGGTAAGGTAGCCACTGCTTTACTACGACATAGTACATAGAAAAAAAAAAAACAAAAATATCACATATGACGAGGCTGTATGGGTTTGAACCTTTTCATCATCATCAGCCTGTTGCAGTCCACCGCTGGACATAGGCCTCTCCCAAGATACGCCACAGAGCCGGGTCTGCTGCTTTATACATCCAGTTGCTTGAACTCTTTGCCTTCCCAATAAAAAGGGAAAATTAAAACAAAAGTCATAGTTAAAGGTTATCACTTATCTGTCAATGAGATATGATAGCAGATAAAGGCTGTATTTGTGCATCAGTGCCACTGATGTAAATAAACCGAATTCAAAATGTCATAATAAGACGCTCACTGTCATCGGCTGGGTTGCTACTACTTCTTTTATAATTACTTTCTAGCGTGAGAAATGGAACAATCTTTTACGCCAACTTAACACTGAATGGGAAAAAATCCATTCGGTGTTTATTTTAATACAGTATTAGTATTCAAGAATAATCGTTACATATTATTATCACTTCTTTGATATAAAAATATAATGTAATATCTACCGTGTTCTGCCACTTTTATTCTTAGGTGGCAACACTTTTTATATGGCACTATAGATCAGAAGTAACGAAACCGGAAGTACAATTGATTTACTTTTAATTATAAACATAATTTTGTGGCTTTTAACAGTAAAACTAAAACTGTGGAAAATATTATACATTTAAATTATATTTGTTTTTGCATATCTACTCTTAGACGCTAACTGAAACACTCAGGTAAAAACTTGCCATGATTCTTTCAATTAAGAATGTGCAAATAAGAAAAAAAAAAGTTGTATAACGAGGTACACACGCAGCGCCCCGGCTGAATAGGTACATCGCGAGCGCATCGTTTTCCCCGCACCTCGCCAATGCTTCCCCTACGACGCCGTGCCGTCCGCCACCGGCCCGCGCCAGTCGAGCGGGAACTCTCATGCGCGCGCTCACGTCGCTTTGCCACCGCGGCTCGCGCGCATCCCGATATTGTACCTATTACGTATTAATGAGTATTGTACGTGCCCATGTTTTTTAAAGAATATACGTGTATGTGTATATCGTACGCGTTTTCTTCATCTCCATACTTACCTAACCGAAATCTACGAGTTAAAGTTGTAAAAAAACTGTAGTTTGATTCACCGATATACGTCACCTTATGGCGCTAGAGTAGATCTCACTGCGCTTTCAGAAATGAGTCTGATAATGAGTGCTTATAACAATAACATTTCTAATACCTCTTTATATTTTGTGCTGACCACGATCCTTGTCTAATAATAAATGACTTTGTATCACCAAAGAGCTTCAGCCACCAGCTCCAGAGGTTCTCAATTGGCCGTTGGGTCAAGAGCCAGATGCAGAAAGCAATACTGCTGGACAGAGTGCATTGTGAGGAGATTCCTCACTTTAAATGCCTGACCACCGGTGGCTTGGGTCTTGAACCTCGCCATCGGAGGGTAATGAACTTTTTTATGTGTTTTTATTTTTTAGTAGTATATATAAAAATGTAAAATAGGGACATTCAAAATAAAGGAAATAATGGCTTGGTGTCATAAAAGAACTTCTTTAATATTGTTATTTTAATAACAGACAGTACTAATATACAATTCCACTAAGTAAAGATTACAGTTCTGTAAATTCGCACTGGTGCTCAGTGTTTACATTATTCGATTTAAATAAATACTGCACGTATACATATTTGCAGTGGGCACCGAGATACTTCATAAATGTTATTTATGGCAAAATGATTCGTGTCATATACATACTGAAATATTTTCAGTGTTCATTGGTTATTATTTTTCTGGGAATATCAAAATAAACACAATAAATAAACTCATGTTTCTGTGAAGGGGTAAATAGGGGTGTATATATTATACAGTGAAATAGTACTTTATGGCACGAATTCTAATACCAGGAATATGAGATTCCGATCAAACAATAATGCGAACATTTTAATTTCCCGACCCTGGTGTATGTATAAACACACACACACACACACTCACACCGAAGATGCACCTGCAGAGGCGCAACTAGTTCATCCACTTTTCACCGTGCGTATGCCGTCCCATGATGTGATAAGGGGTGAGCCTATCGCTATATCGGGCACAAATTCCAGACTCCGGACTGAAACTGAATTCAAAACCCAGTATCACTTTGCTCGACCCGGGAATTAAACCCGAGACCTCAGCATTGCAGTCATACTGTAATACAACTACGCCAACCAGGCAGTCGTGTATAAATGGCTCTTTTAAATTACCATATTATTATTGCTTCTCACTTCAAACTGGTTTGTTGATGTTTGTCGTTGTCCTATTATCAAAACTCGTTGGTCCAATTGTCCCTCGTAATGTGTGCGATCAATCTGTGTTGCTCTGCTCCCGACGTCATCGTATAATGGAAGGGCCTGTAATGGTTTTGTGTGATGAGAGTATGTGTGCCCATTAACCATGAAAAACAAATTACAACTGAACAAGAGAAAGAACTTCGCTCAGATATGTACGTTCAGTAAATTTTTATAGCACTAAGTGTAGGTACTGTGTTAATTTTGGATAAGCGTAGCGTATCGTATTTACTGCCTCGGTGGCATAGTTGTATTAGTGCGACTGCAATGCTGAGCTCTCGGGTTCGATCCCCGGATCGGGCAAAGTGACATTGGATTTTTCTAATCAGTATCAGCTCGGAGTCTGGAATTTGTGCCATATATGGCGATAGGCTCGCCCGCTATCTCATCATGGGACGGAATACGTACGGCGAAAAGTGGGTGCACTAGTTACGTCTCTGCCTACCCCCTACCTATTACCTCCGGGCTGATACTGAGTAGAATACCTCGAAATCGAACCCGGCACCTGAGCACTGTAGTCTTCCCATAATACGTGGACGCCACCACAGGGCACGGCAGTCATAGAAGTAAAAAAGTTGAGTTATATGAGCTAGGTAAGTTAGCTTAGTTTTCCATCTGAATCACGCATAAAGGCAAGTTTTCAATAGTCAAGGATATTTAGTTTCTAACATGCAACAAGCTACGAGCAGTTTAACGAATCGCCTAGCGAGGTACCTGCTATGTCTAGCATAATGATATTAGTGAAAACCATTGAACGAAAACTGAAATCGACTGACGCGTCCTTAAGTCCATACACAATTTGCTAAATAAATGTAAATGAATTATGTTTCCATCACGCCGCTTACAGACTACAGACGAAAATACGTAAGTATTAAAGCTGTTTATCATAACTTGGAATCTTTGAATTTAAGTAATGTTTAACATTTTATGGATTTGAATAAATTGCTTAATTTAATTAAACCTAGCTCCATGTAGACTGTAATGGATGTAATGTAACTGTAACCAGCTTTTAGTCGCAGCTCCCGTGTATGAATCCGTTTCCAAGGTAAGAAATATTTTACGGTACTCGGTGTGATTCAGGTGTTACTTATTAGTAAGAATTTTCTTAATAAGAGCCATCCCTTCAAAGATTAGCACGTAATGAAAAACAAACTTTAATTTTATATGAATAACGATTATTTTGATAATTACATATTATAATCACTTATCTAAAGATATGTTTAGTCCAATTGTAAATACGCAAATCACGGGGAATCCCTGTGTATATTATGATGAAGCACTGTAAAATTTACAATATTCATGGTTTATCGTCATTAATACCTACTAAATGTTCAAACATTTTTGCTACCTACATTGGAAGGAAATAAGCTTTACAGATATCAACTAACATGATTTCCTCGTGAATTGGATCCATGTGGAAATCATGTCAATTGATATCCAGGACTAATATTTTTATTTAGGAAAAAAATCCGTACTTGGGACCACGTCCTGTACAGCAGGAGCACCGTGTATCATTAAATGAAAATAAACTGTTGAAATATAAAACTGTTTATTTCTTCGAGTATGTATATAAGATTAGGTATTCCCATCGCCATAAGTTTAGTACAATATTTTCCTATTAGAATTAATAGTTTTACAAGTGTTAACCTTAGCAGTTTAAAAATACGCACATGCTTACAAACAACATTAGAAATCGTTTTCCCGGAAATAAGGAATACTACCGGAGCCATGAGAAAACATGTTAATCGAGATGGAAAGGAAAATTTTGCATTATCCACATTTGCATAGTCACATTGAGGTATTTTTGAAACTTGTAGAGAATACTTAGTATTAGATCTCTGATGTCTGATATATCAACAGCTAGCTTTTAATCGCGGCTTCGTCTGTATGAAAGTTGGAGGAATATAAAAATAAATTGTGTCCTTTCTTGAGGTTCAAATTTTATTATCATCATCATCAATATAAGCCACATGAAGTCCAGCATTGAATATAGCCCTCATCTAAGTGTTTCAGCTAAAATTTAGCGAGCTCCTGCTACCTGTATCTAAGTACACATTTATTCTGTATTAAAAAAAATCGACGTGGCTTAAATAGACATCGTTTTGGAAATGGGCCATGTTCATCATGCCTCTTCCTTTACCTCATTAATTTGAGGTCGGCGAAACGCATTACGCATGTATCAAAATAGATTTCCTTTAAATACCTAGCGCTACTTGCAATTATTACGTCCTTTTTCTATTTGACAAATTGTACTAGCACTGGTAGAATCATATAGTTTAAAAAAAAACATTGTTAAAAATGGCGTGTAAAAGTGTCCCTAGGGGCCTAATTACATAATAAATTATTTGAGTTTGAGTTTGTATTTATAAGCCGTATAGTATATCCGCATTTTGGTCCGACATAAATAGATTCTAAGACCTCCTAATCCAGTTATTACAACTAAACCAGGGTCAGCAAAACATGCCTCGAAAAATATCTAAATGTAGTAAAGATTTACATCGACTTCTTAGAAGCAGAAGCGGACTTGCTAGTGGCTATAAATTTAAAAGTAGCTATTAACTGTCCATTTCCTCAGTTTATGGTGGTTTAAGGTTGTAAAGGATATCGATAAGCATCGTCGATTTACAAATATTTAGCTGGAATAAACTATTACATCACGTTTTTTGAAACCAAATAGTAAATAATGCACTGGCACTTTGTTGCTCTAAAATCGTTCCCTAGCCCTAACCCCAACGCCAATGTCCAATTTTATAGCGTAGTTACGTTAAATTGTTTAATTGAATTGTATGTATTTTTGTAATTTTTATTTTATTCTCTGCCTTTTCATGACTTGTCATAAGTGCTTATTATAATATGCTTACAAGACTAATAAATTATTTAATTCATTTATTTTATTATTGTTTATGTTCTTGTTTCCAATCCCAAGATCGAACAATCTAAAGATTTTTGATTTTGGGAATCGAATTCGAAATATTTTGATGGACTGTAATATTCTAATTTCTTAAAATTCCTCTCATTTTACATCGAAAGTTAATTAATTTCCCGTACCTGCTGACCAACTAAATAACAATGGAAATCGTTGGCATGTGGCTTTAGAAGCGCGAAAATATTCACACCGGTACATAATGTAAGTTATAAAGGCTATTTGGAACATTATATTGTAGAGTCCAAAGATGTAAACCAAATTGGAGATACGGCTAGTCAAGTTTTTACTCTGGGTGCGGACTTTATTTAGGTGGGGCGATGAGCAGAATAAAAACATGTTATATGGTATATATTTTTTTATTTTATTTTCCATCATTTGACTTTGATAACGTCGGAATCTATGACGTCCTCACAAATCACGTACAATTTTATAATAACTTTGTTTACATGACGTCAGAATCTATGACGTCCCGACTCCGAAGCTCAAACCAATCACGTACACATCTATTTATTACCAAAATTCGAATTCCGAATCGATCCAAAAGTCCCTAATATTGACGTGTTTGTCGCACTACGTGGCGGTAAATACGACACTGGTTTAATTCTAAACACCTTATGGCAAAAACACCTACTTTGTATGTAGAGATGTGGATTACTTACGCACATGTTCTTATTATAGGGTGACCATTGTTTAGAAAACATAAAGACGACATGAATTCGATAGTGAAATGAAAAATTGGTGAAGAATAATCCGTCATAGGAGCTTCAATTGGTTTTATTTTGGGATGTCTCTTGATGGTTGATGTTATATTTGGATTAACCCGTACCTACTTCTCGCCTTGTATAGTTACTGCGCTGTCAGGTCAAAATTAAGTCGATATTGTGTACCTTAATATTGAAATCCTCCTAGCCAGTTTCGGCCACGGCGGCCAATCTCAACGGAGATCAGCCAGGTACGCAGGAGATATTATAGTGCACAAGTGTGTGCGCAATACATAGGTGCACTCGCTGTTCCTTCACTCTCATAGTCCGGTGAGACGGCAATCCGACATGACCGGAGAGAGATCAGGCGCAGGACCAACGGCTTTACGTGCTTTCCGAGGCACGGGGTTATCACACCGCCAACTTCCTGACTCCGAGCTGCGACTGAGTAAATTTTAAGATGAAAATACCCAGTCACGATTTTTTTGGCTCGACCCGGGATTCGAACCCAGGACCTCAGTGCGCAAATCGTACTCGTAATGCGTACGCAATACCACTACGCCACCGAGGCAGTCGCACCTTAATATTATAGATGTGACAAACCAACTAATTTGACGTGGGGTCACTCTACCTTACCTAGTCTTATCGGATGACAATCACGTCTTCATGGTGTTGCGGTTACATTACCATAGAATGATGTCAATAGAGTTTATTACATTCGTCGCACCGCAAACCCATGCATTTATTTACTTCATTTTGTTTAATTTTGAGGAATGACTTGTTATTTATTTTTTGTTGCTTTATTTGGATTCAGTTTAAATACGCACGGACACATTCACGCCTTTTACCCACGGTGAGGTAGGTAGAGGCGCAACTAGTGCACCCACTTTTCGCCGTACGTATTCCGACCCATGATGTGACAGGGGGCGAGCCATATCAGGCACAAATTCCAGACTCCGAGCTGATTACTGATTAGAAAAATCCAATATCAAAACCTCAGCATCGCAGTTGTACCATAGTACAACTACGCCACCGAGGCAGTCATAAAAAAATTAGTTTAAAATATTTTATAATATTTAAAGAACTATCATTTTTATGTAGGTGTTGGGTATTTTTCAGTCAATGTATTCATTTTAATTATGATTATTCAAGATTTAGACGCTAAACCATTTTTGTCTTATTGAATGTTCCTTTTCTTAAAAATCAATATTGAGTACGTAAGTCGTGTAGCGACTGGCACTATGATTTCATACAGTATATTTTATTAATGCATGTATGCTGTGCTCTTGAACACGACTTGCTAATACAAACCATTACGTTTAGTTTTTCATAATATATCTTAGTAAAACCTACTGTTCATTAAAAGTCCATAATATGCACAAAAATGTCATCAAATGTCCATATTATTATTCTTAGCTTATCTTGCTTAGGTAGGTACTTTCTGCCATCATAAATATGGGATAATTCTACACCCCACCTTGTAGTCATAATTATATTTCGTTTTCATTCATCCCACGCTTTCTATTGTATTTATCAATCCGGTAGTGCCAACCTTCACGACGTAATTAACAGGTCACCACCAGGATAAAGTGGACGCGACAGGCGTGCCAACATTACAGAAAACGCTTCCGCAGGCGCGTGATCTAAAACGTGTTCGGGAATTGGAATGAGTGTGGTGAAATTTCAATATTCCTTAATGGGAGTTAGATCAGAAAGTTTTCGTATTACTGGATTGTATAGAATTGAAATACTTAGCTTCCTGTTTTTTAGATTTTATGCTTAAAAAGATATTTCCCATAGTAGTATATGGAGTTAGGAAAAAAAGAAGCAATTATAGGTTCGATTCAATAGGCAATGGCGATAGATTTACCCCTAAAGTATGTTACGACAAAATAAGCGTGGAACTGCAGATGCACAGGTTGCACTACCTTCTGCCTCTATCAATAAACTGCCGAAATAAGAAAACAATTTAAGTAGCTGATCTATTCAGATCGGTCCCAAATAAAACCAATTAAAATAATACATACACACACACTCACTCACGCCTATTATCCCTGAAGGGGTAGGCAGAGGCGCTACTAGTGCACCCACTTTTCGCTGTTATTCCGTCCCATGATGTGATAGGGGGCGAGCCTATCGCCATCTCGGTCACAAATTCCAGACTCCGAGTTGACATTGAATAGAAAAACTCAATATCACTTTACCCGACCCGGGAACCGAACCCGAGACCTCAGAATTGCAGTCACACCATAATACAACTACGCCACCGAGGCAGGTATTGCGATTAAACTTTATACTAATTGATCGACTGTATGTTACTCGCGGCTTCGCCTACATGAAAAGCCTTTCCCGTTGCAAAGTCCCTATACTTTGTAAAGTTTAGGATGATAATTTTGACAGGTCACACTAAGGATGAGGGCAGTGTATTATACCTAATCCCTAATGAACGTATTCGATTATCGATTACTATTCTTATATAGCTTGATATCGATAGCGGCATAATTTTTTGTTTACAAATAAATGTGATAGATAATTGCAAATAACATATATTTACAACAAATCAAATAATTTAACAAATATTTCTATCGATTTATTTTACTTTAAATCGATTTTCAAAAGTCCGTAGTTGTTCGTTATGAGTAGCACTTCACTAAGGGGGCGGTACCCATCCATAAAATATGATATTATCGGAAGTACACTTTACCAAAAAAAAATACGAAACTTCATGTGCGTGAGCTGTCAAAATTATTATTATACCTATATTTAACAAGGTATAAAACACGGTACGATGCCAGCACCATCTATTTAAAGAATCAGATTACTAATATCCATTATTTCCCTTTGGAGCAAATTACCGGTATAAAAAGTAGCCTATATGCTAATCCAGGACATGATCTACCATTGTGCCAAATTTTATTCAAATCCGTTCAGTAGTTTCTACGTTCATTTTTAACAAACATCCAAACACTTTTCGCTATCAATACAAAATCATCTGAGGAAACCATCGATGTAGCTTTTTTTTATTTCGGCTTATAGCAACGAGTTTACATTGTATTCTAATAATGAATTATAATTTCGACAAAAACGCAAGTAATTTCACCACCTAGCAATTACGAAGAGTTGCCGCTTCAGTTCTCTTATTACTCCGAATGTGCGCAGAAGGTAAATATCCCATAGACTTAACCTCTAACCTTTGAGAATACTGCGTCATATATATGATAATTGTGACTAAGCTACGTGTATTTCTATATATGCCATTAGAAGAAGGTGTTTAAATTTTAATTATTATATTTTTGTTGGTGAAGAGAACATTCTATTTAAAACCGACTTTATCAGTAATATTAGTCTCATTATGATTTCTATTCGCCCCAAACCTTCAATTCACGCCGTTCTACCTTATTTCCTTGAACTAAAGCTATGAAGCTAATGTCTACCCCAGCCGTATATTTAGATTGGCTGCTAATTGAGCGATGACACTGTCGGAGGCAGAGGCAACTATACTCGGTCTGCAGCTGTCGTAGTTGCTTGAATGATCACTTGATAAGTCATACATCGAGGTAAGTTATTGTCGAGCTTTGGAAAAATATATACCTCTTGCACGAAAAATATCAGTTATTTTTTTCAAGTGGCATTCTTGATTAAATAATAATAATTATAGCCATATCGAGTACGAACTACAAACGCATACCATACCATACCAGCCCTGTATTGTATAGTGCCCACTGCTGAGAGGGCTCGGGTTCGATCCCCGGGTCGGGCAAAGTGATATTGAGTTTTTCTATTCAGTATCGGCTCGGAGTCTGGAATTTGTGCCCGATATGGCGATAGGCTCGCCCCCTATCACATCATGGGACGGAATAATGGCGGAAAATGGGTGCACTAGTTGCGCCTCTGCCTACTCCTACGGGGATAACAGGCGTGAGTGTATATGTATATGTATGTATCACAAATATTTTTTGTCCGGATTTGAAGTAAAAGTGGACGATAGCCTAGTTGGGAATGGAACAGTCTGCCGAGACCATGTCCGGAGGTTCGAAACCCACGGCACACACCTCTTACTTTGCGAAGTTATGTATGTATTGTTTATCAATTATCGTTCGCTTTCAGGGTGAAGGAAAATATCGTGAGGAAACCTACATGCCTGAGAATTCTTCATAAAAATTTCGAGGGTATGTGAAGTCTGCCAATTCGCACTTGGCCGTCGTGGTGGACTAAGGCCTAAAACCCTCTCAGTTGTAGAGGAGGCCCGTGCTCAGCAGTGGGCAGTGTATAATACAGGGCTGGTATTATTATATATATTTGAAGGAAACACGTCACCACTAGATACGTACTAGACTATACTCACGCGGCGATAACATGCAAAAGGCTGTTGTTATACTGATAAATATACTCATCGTATAATACCTCGTTTTTGAAGATGGTTAAAAATATCCCTCTCCGTTAACCCTCTCAGTTGTGGAGGAGGCCCGTGCTCAGCAGTGGGCAGTATAATACAGGGCTGTTATGGTATGGTATGGTAAAAATATGCTCCAAAAATCCAGAAGGAGCAATACGCCGCCATAGTGGCCTACGCTAATGTCACGTTCCGGGATCAGGCTGTGTACATCCGGTTCAAACAGGCCGGCATAATGGTGGTGACTGACGAGAAATAATCATCGCCCGGTAGTCGACATTCTTATTGAACTCCACTCCGCTTACCGCCAAGTGCAGTGAGGACTCATTGCCGAGTGAGCATAAAAAAATGCTTCAATAATCTACATAAAGTAATGTCTGTGCATCTGCATCGTGAGGCCTCGAACCCACTTCCCTGCCGCCGCTCACCGCCGCCTGCGCCGACCTCATAACACTGATGTCATCAACGCTGCTCTCGATCCGTGAACTCTCAGTTCCCGTGCAAAATCCAGCTTAATGTTTAACATCTCGAATTTATAACTTAACGATAATATAGTTATATACGTAAGCGTTAAAATTACCCATTGCTAGAGGAAAAATATTAAAAATCATAAAAATAAAGTAACGTCTGCATCATCCTTTAATTGTAGCAGGATGGCGCCTTCGAAGTGCACATGTATAAATAAAAAGTCTTGCTCACTAGAATCCTCCCAGTCTACCCACCTACTATTTCTATTTCTCTAGCAATAAATTTGGAATAAAGTCACGAAACACTAATAAAATGTAAATGCTAATAGATTGAACCCTGGACGTAAATCACATTTTCTGTTTTTACTTTTTACGAATTCCCATAACGCATACCCTTTTTGCAATATCACATTTACTATAAAAACCATAACGTGATACAAGCCCAGTAACCGTGCACGCTATACTCCATTGCATAAATCATTAAAGGGTTAAACACAATCTGCCCCAAGAAAAATTCCCGAGATATATGGGTATGTTGTACGAGGGTTAACACTCCACGCAGAGGATTATAATTCAAATTACGGGTTGGGTACAATTTCACTTAAGTAGATTTGTGGGTATTATATGGATGTAATTGTATAAATTATTTAAGGAACTTGAGACTATGATAGATCTTGGTGGGGTTAAGTTGAAGATGGAGACTTAGTTACTACATCTATGGCATTGTATTGCGTACCCGGTAAAACCGCTGTCTTGGGTGTCAGGTTTGATTCCAAAGTCAGATAAAGATATCTAATACCTTCTCAGTATCTACCTTGAGTTGAAATGTAAATAACATCACAATTTCTATCATTAATGATCAAATCATGGTAGTTCAACATTTTGTACAGGTTTTTAGAAAATCAAAATTAAGAGCTGGCCACGGTTATATTGCTCATATTTTTAAAAAGAATTTCGTTACAATTATTTTGAGTTATCCAACGCTCCTACCAGGAATTTGAAGCCGCAGCATGTTGCAATAACAACTTGATGAATAGTTTGTCAGCTTTTGGCAACAAACCAAACAGTCCAAATTGAATCCGAACTTATGGTCCACTTAAATTAAATTGATAGCGGAGATACCATAATACTTGTTAACGTTTTAGACGTCTACGTAGAGGTAAAATTAATAAACGATTTGGTTCAAAATCTTCGAATCGATCGAGAAAATTGAACAGCTTTTTTCTTAGCTTACTGCTGGATAAATCGTTTCGATATTTCGCTGGCTCACTATTACAAGGTCCTATGTTAATTTTAATTACGTTCTGAAAATGAGATTTCAAATTCTCATATTGGTAAAAATGAGAGAAGACAATTAAGGCACTGTTCCCCCTTTACTTATCTTTCAGAATTATTGGAAATGTTTACTAAAAAGACACAGAATCATGTGATATATACAATTCAATTTGTGCAAAAAATATGACATAGAACCTTGTAATAGTGAACCAGCGATTTGTTGAGAACTAAAGGCAGTAACCGCTGAGCGGATTTGGATGAAATTAGCAACAAAAACCCGCTGTATATGTTAATCCAGGTAATGACGTGGATTTAAATATAGGGTCCCTTATTTAGGTAATTTGTTCCCGAGAAATATTCGCTTATGTAACTAGGTTGCACTTGTCGGATAAAATATAGATGGGGCTATGGATCACTACAGTAATTCATGAATTTCTGTAGCAACAAAGGCTTTTCACGAGGGCGAAGGCGCGAACAATACCTCTAGTCTAACATAGACCGTAATCGAAACACTTACATGTTTCTGGTTCATCAACAATCTGGAATTATTTGGTTTGTTTTGTTTGGTTCTTTGGAGTTAATAATGAGCGACACTCACAATTAATTTGTTTTAATATGGTTGGTACTAGTGGTAGACGAAGGGTCCAAACTATATCCTTTGTATGAAAGAAAAGATTGCAGGATATATTAAATGCCTTCAAATAGGAGTAGAATATGTAACGAAGTAAAATTTGTGAGAAGCTTGGGACTTGTTTGGAGTTGTTATATTAATTTTGAATTTTATGGAACTCTGCTAATATAGTACCAAATTTTTTGGCTGCTAGATTACATTACCCGTAACTGTCCATCCAAAGTTAGAATAATAGCTTCACGAGATCCTAACACTCGTGATTTAGTGAATCTATATCAGAAGCTAAGGCTGATAAATTTCTCTGCTATAGAATACATCCCAACAATTTTCTTCGATGTAGGCACTGCCATACCCGCAGCTGCACAGAATCTATTTCTTAATGTAATAAGTAGGTAATGATGAAATCTGTAGAAATTTGCAACATAGACTTGTAAAATGCGTAACTAGATATCTTACATTTATAATAGGGAAAATACGCCTATTCCACAGAATCATACTTTATTACTACTAGTGTGCCATAATGTCTATCCCTTTCATCCATATTCTACATAAGGCCGGATATCCACGACCATCGTGATCCACTTAATAATGTGCTCATTTGCCGGCCTTTGCATTGAAGAAACGGGATATTTTAAATAGCAATAATAAGCTCCATCATATAAAACTGATGAATTACAACTCATCCAAAATATCAGCCGCATCTGTGAAAGCTCGGATTACACCTAATTACATGCTGCCATTGCTGCGCATGCAAATGGATTCGCTGAGCCGAATATAATTGAATTGTGTCGGATGCCGGTCAGAATTGAAATTGGTAATAGGTCAAAAATAAGTTACCAATAGTAATGGAGAGTACCTTAAGTAAGCATTAGTGCGATTATGAAACACCAAGTACGGATTATTAAATGTTTTAATCCTGGAAAAAATGGTTGTACTAGTACATTTTTGTTTTTCGAGGAGAAAGTGTATTTACCACTAGTGTTCTAACTTGGGATAACTGAGCGGTTATAATAGAGTCCTCAGTTTTACGTCTCGTTGAGAAGAGACGCGTGGTCAAAATATCCTTCAGACTAGCCGTGCTGAACCATTTTTTGACGCGGGCCACAAAGACGTCTTCGTTGAGGTGCCTCGGGCCACATAATGCTGAACTACTTAAGTGTCTAAATATTTTTTTTTGTTTTGAATGACGAGATGAGCATGCCGTTCGCCTGATGGTAAGCGATACGAGCACCCATAAATAGTAGAAACACCATTCAGTACCTTGAGCTACAAAGTACTGTGTGGCATGCTACTGCGCTCGTCATCCTGAGACATAAGATGTTAAGTCCCATTATGTCCAGTAATTACACTGGCTACAATACCTATCCTTCCAACCGAAACACAACAGTGCATGCACACTGCTGCTTGGCGGTAGAAATAGACATTGCGGTGGTACCCACTCGGACGGACTCTTAGATATGAGAGACTTACCACCAGTAATAAAATGTAAAGTTTTATTTATTTTAATCAAAAGTTTTCACAATTAATTGTTGATTTTATTCTAATAGGGATAGTATACAGCTGAAGCGATCTTGGGATACATTTTTTAGTTTTAGTGAGATTTTTTAATTCAGTCGAGACATTTTGAGTCTTTACGGGCTGCATGCAAAGGCTCGGCGGGCTGTAGGTTGATTATCGCTGCTTTAAGCAAAGGAGGCTTCACACACACACACACACGCACACGCACACGCACACGCACACGCACACGCACACGCACACGCACACGCACACGCACACGCACACGCACACGCACACGCACACGCACACGCACACGCACACCCACACGCACACGCACACGCACACGCACACGCACACGCACACGCACACGCACACGCACACGCACACGCACACGCACACGCACACGCACACGCACACGCACACGCACACGCACACGCACACGCACACACACACACACACACACACACACACACACACACACACACACACACAAACACACACACACACACACACACACACACACACACACACACACACAGTTTATTCCCATGATGTGATAGGGGCCGAGCCTATCGCCATATCGGGCACAAATTTCAGACTCCAAGCTGATACAGAATAGAAAAACTTAATATCAGTTTGCTCGACCCGGGAATCGAACCCGAGACCTCAGTTTTGCAGTCGTACCAACTACGCCATCGAGGCAGTCTTGTCAAAGTCAGTCAGTCAAAGGAGGCTTCTTGCTAGAATAAAATAATCGTACCTGAAAACATTGCTTAAAACAAGTACGCTGACGGAAGGCCTGGGGCTATACCATTAGCAAATCGATATTGTTGTGCAATCCACAAAGCACTACCAAAAGCAGGTTACTGCTAAAATGGACTAGCTAGTCCGACATAATAATGCATCTATATGCAGCTTAAGAGAATCAATATCCCTCGGCCGATATTTCAAATACGAATCCAATAATGCATCGCTTCCGATATTCCCCTTGCTTAATATGATATCGGCTCAGCATTCAGCAGAAATCGGCAAATATCAAAAGCGTTGCATCATTCATACAATTCATATTGAACCATCGGTGGACGACAGAGGTTCTGGGTTCATTACAAATCTAATTGCGATTTGTGTCATTTAAATTGGTAATGAAACTTAATTAGAACTTATAATGAATCGATGGAATTGGTTGGTTTGATTAACTTTTAATGAGATACATCTGGACACATTGTCTAGATTCTGGAATCAAATGTAATACTCATTTGCGAATAGAACTTGATATTGCTGGTGCATATTCGACGAAGCAAGAGATTATTTACTTATTTACGGTAAACAAATAAGTATATTGATAAAACTTGTAATATTACGCTTGTATTTCATGAGGGTAGGCAAAGAATATGGTAGACAGAGGATATTTAATTCCTAATATGTTTTATGTAAATCTTTACTCATCGCCTCTTATTAATCTTTTGCTCCATTATTATCAACTTAGTCGGTTGGACACTATTGACATGTTAAATATAATCATAGTCTAAAATAGAGCAACTTGGCAAACAATCCCAAGGTACTTTCCTCGTTACTACGCAGTAATCTTTCACAAGCTGCAACTTGCTGTGTATTTGCGTGCATGGCCTTCGGAACAAGAGACGCAATCCATGACCTGGGACTTGATAGTACATAGAAAATACACGGAAATAATGCAATCATGAGGCATTACTTCTGTCTGAGGTATTGCTAGGATCATTGGGAAAGTCCGATATCTATTTACGAAGAGACTGTTTGCTGACTCCGGCAAGAATTTGCATAATGTCGCAAAAGATTGTTCTGAAGATTCCCGTATAGTTTCCCGTATATTTTAGACTTTTTTTTATATATATCCAGCCGGGAATGCAGTCAGAATGCATTTATTTGCTACACTATTACAATGCAAACTATTTACTTGCTCTTAATAACGTCCCACATTGATACGGAATGGACAAAATAAACTAAAAGCGTGTTGCAAAGAGGATTTGGGTAAGTATTGCCTAAAGTCCTGTATGGTGTTGCTACTGATTACGGGCGGTCGTGTTTACAACTAGGCGAGCGAGAGGCTCGTCTCATTTAATTGTAGTATAAAAAAGTGTAGCCGGCTGGCCGACGTCTCCCCAGAGAGATAAAATGCTTTCATTGCAGTTTCATGGAATCTAGAATATAATAAGTATTTTAAATTCAAACTAAGCATGTCGTCGTCTTCACAAATCCTCTTCGAGGCTACCTTGTTTACGGCCATTCCTAAGAAGCGGTGAGTTCAGGGTTCGAGTCCGTGCCATTTGGCGGAGAGCGCAGCGCGCGTGGCTTGGCCGAATGTACATCAATACGATACGCGTGGTGAATCTATGATTATCTGAGCCACAGTGTAACGTCCAGTGAGGCAAGTCTGTTTCGTAAATGTGATAAAAGTATAAGAATGTATAAGGAAACACTGCCTTAATAAGTATACTATATGAAAGTCATTTATGATTAAAAAAACTATATACGATTCACTATGTCATTTTGCACTATTAATGAACTGTAAACTTAATCGGTTGAAGCCAAGAAATATTTAATACGAAACTAATGTAGTGTATTGTCGCAGTAATCAAAGCCTTGCCTTTTCCCATACCTGCTTTAGAATTTAAAAGTAGCAATCCATAGTCTCTGCCTAGCCCTATGGGATAGAGGCGTGATCCTGTGTATGTATTAGAATATAAATTGTACAATAGAGGTTTTAATGTTTGTAATGGTATTTGTGTTCGGTTACATTTAAAAAAGAAAGTTTTGTTGATGTTGTACTCACAACATCAAACAAGCAAACTACTCAGTTTGGGGCTTAGAATGTAACAAAAAACAGGTTTCAACTCCGTTTCGTTTTATTGGGATCGGTTAAAAGACTAACACGTGACTGACATATTGGTCTCTCGATCATTCACAAACATCAAAATTAAACGATATCGTCTTACGAGTTGCGTCTTTATGCCACATTCCAAGCCCGCTGATTTGTTTTCTCTGTGAAATACCATCGTATTTAACGACCGTATTCCTTTTGTTCCATTGTTAAAATATAAAAATCTTATTCAAACCTAATTCATTCGAAATCTGTAGCCCAATAGTGTGTATGTATAAACTAGTTGTTTTCGATATAAATGCTTTCTCTCTCTCATATTACGTAGAGAACTTACTTAAGCATTATCGATTTGATGCCTATAGGAAGCTGTCATTACAACTAATTTTATTCCTCCATTCTACACTTTACATTTGCACAATTTGTTTATATCATTATAATATCTACATACAGAATTTCATCGAAATCGGTTCTGTAATTCCAGAAATTACTTGCTACAAACAAACTCACATACTTTACCTCTTTATACTATTAGTGTAGAAAAACACTTTAATATATCTCCTAACCTACTGTTTCTCATCAAGTTGTCACACACGTGGAACAAGGTCGGAGCGGATGCACCGACACTGCGGATCTTCGGACGTGCGCCGCTGTTCCGGACACATTAGCAGTCACTGAGCACGCGCCGGTCGCTTATTAACACCACATTACCAGAAGGAAAAACACTTTCCTCGACACGATGGCAATTTAAGGTCGATATGCCTATTCTATACAATATTATATGGCTATAGAAGACATAGCTCAGCTGATCAGCAAGTTAAAATGGCAGTGGGCAGGGCGCATGGTTTGCAGAAATTATGGCAGATGGGGAAAAACGTTCTCGAGTGGGGACTACGTAGCGGGTAAGCGCAGCGTCTGACGTCCACATACAAGGTGGAAGGATGACTTGATACGGGTCGCAGAGACACGCTGGATGGAGGCGGCTTTCAACAGATCCATCTGGAAATCTTTAGAGGAGGCCTATGTTCAGCATAGGACTTCATGTGGCTGATGATGATTATGATGATAGAAGAGATTGTTAGAGGTGCCAGTATCCTAGATCTATCATAATATTAATATTAGCAGGTTGAGGATGAAATAATGACATCTCTGGCTTTTAAAAATAATTAATATTAGTATGTTAAGGGCCATGGTTTCATCCTTGGTCAAGTTAATAGTCATATTACGCAGGACGATTACTGCCAAGCAGCAGTGTGTATGCACTGTTGTGTTTCAGTTTGAAGGACATTGTAGCCAGTGTACTGGACATAATGAGACTTAACATCTTCTCAGGATGACGAGTGCAATGGAATGCCACACAGTACCTACTTTGTAAGTCAAGATGCTGGATGGTATTGCTACTCTTTAAGGGTGGTCGTATAGATTGCCATCAGGCGAACGGCATGCTCGTCTCGTCATTCAATGCAATAAAAAATAATTAAAAAATAACTTGGCCACAAATGAAACAACGGCCTTTTAATGGCGCATTCATAATTTACTATAACTTTCACATATACACAGGCGGTTAAATATTATATAATCCCATCGATTTCTATATGTAAGTGCTTGCTCCAATATTTTTACCCTTACCTTGTCATTAATTGTATGGCCAATTGACAGCCGATCACTTTTTAATCATCCGAACGCGCCAACTACAAGGGTTTTTTAAATAGCTATAAATTAATGGCTATTCATAAATTAACTTTTATTTTAATGTAGGTAATGCAGATTATAAAACTACATGTACTATGTAGTTTGTATTGTAAAACACTACTAAAGTTAAAAATATAAAATAATAATATAGATATACTCCTACAGGATAGAGCTGCATTATAAGCAATTTGATCATCTGTTCCTGACTTTCCCTCTTTATAACTTTCGCTACATCGGACTTCGGCAGTTTAAAGTGGTACAGTAAGTCCCTTATAACGGCCAAGGCGGTTTTTTTAATGCATTTGAAACTTTCAGCAGCTTGCACACAAACTTATCTGTCCGATGAGATAGAGAGGAGCAGTAGACGTATGGAACTTGATTATGACTATTTTAGAATCTGTGGGCATTCGGCGTAAAAGAAAAAGTTATTAGTACTAGACATACTGCCCCGGTGACGTAGTTGTATTACGGTGCGACTGCAATGGTGAGCTCTCGGGTTTGTTCCTTGGGTTGGGCAAAGTGATATTGTGCTTTTTTTTATTTAGCCCAGAGCCTGGAATTTGTGCTCAATATGGCGATACGCTCACCTTTTATCACATCATGGGACGCGATAATGGCGTAAAGTAGGTGCACAAATCTCTGCATACCCCTTCGAGGATAAAAGGCGTGAATATCTGTGTAGATAATTTATTGACATGAAATTACCCAGGTTTATTTATAAGTCAAATTTACTTGAAGATAAAAAACACAATAATGAAAGGGCCGTTTAGATGAAGCCAGTGAACTTGTAAGGCTACGTTATTGTGTTTTGCACGACGGTGAAATTGCTAAAAAAGAACCATTAGGCGTCATATTAGTTTTTACGATGCGGTGGTGCCAAATGGCAGAAAACTGTACATTAATTTGTAAGGAGTAGGTATTTTAGGCATTAAAAAACCAAATCCGTAAAGTCGCCTACGACGATGTAATCTAAAGTAATTTTCATGGACTTAATACATTGTATATTGCTTACAAACGCAGACAAGCTGATGTATGGATGACAATATGTCTTCATTCTTATACAATATTATGATAACTATCTTTATTAAATATTTTTTTAAACTCTTCAAAAGTTAACAAATAATTGTTCTCCCCGTCGACAATTGTAACTGTTATCGTTCATTAGTATCGGCTATACGAAACTAATCACGAGTCGCTAGTTGCCGCAAAATAGTTTCTGGACCTTGTGCTTCTTTGTCTTATGAAGTTCGTTCTGTCTAATGAGGGATGTATCGGCGATTGGTAAATATTTAACACTGTTACTTTTCCAATCAACCTTAAGACTATGTCTGGGGAGAGACGGAACGAAACTCGATTGGTAGGAGCGATAGTGAGAGCGACAATAGAGTGTACTACTTTTTTAATACATTTATCATAACTTGTATGTCACCCAAAATCTAACGGAACAAATTATTAAAATTGGAGGGACAGTACATACATATACATATACACTCACGCCTGTTGTCCTCGAAGGGGTAGGCAGAGGCGCATCTAGTGCACCCACTTTTCGCCATTATTCCGTCCCATGATGTGATAGGGGGCGAGCTTACCGCCATATCGGGCACGAATTCCCGACTCCGAGCTAATATTGAATAGAAAAACTCAATATCACTTTGCCCGGCCCGGGGATCGAACCCGAGACCGCAGCTTTGCAGTCGTACTGTATTACAACTACGCCACCGAGGCAGCCAGTTGGAGGGACAGATGCATATTATATGAAATAAAACATTATGCTATATTTTTGAATTCGGTGCTAAGTACACAATGCGTGTTAAGACAAGCGACGTTTGTCTCACAGACTACACACTGGTAACTTGCTAGTGTGTTGTACTATGTGGCAACTGTCGGTGATCGACCTGTAGAGTCAAGCGATCTTCTTCTTCAGCCCTTGGTAGTCCGCTGTAGTACATTGGCCTCCCCCAAAGATTCCCAGACCAACCTATTAGAAGCGGCCTGCACCCAGCGGCCTAAACGATCACTTAATGGTTAATCATTAGCACCATTTAGAATTACGAGTAGATGGTGTTTTGTGTCCTACTATTCTTTGGGCACAACCAACGTTTTAGCTACTTTTGACGCTAAGAGGCATGCTATGAGACGTAATGTACCTAACAATGCAGAGTGCTGCGATACGCAACGCCTTGTATTCAATGTTTCTGGCGGTCTTATTTATCAGTTACTGTTTTTTGGCCAACACAGTCCCCAGTCATCGTCAGTGACTTGCCAGTCTCGTTTAAAAGTAGGAGCAAATCGCTCTTCCCAACACCTCGCCATCGCTCCCGCTGTACTTATTACACAGCGTTTCTATAAACCACTTGACTTTAAATGTAGTAGTCATTTTATTAATGTGGCTCGGAATTGCACTTTCCAGCAGATAAATAATTTCCTTGTAGCCTTGGCGTAGACCTTAACGATTTTAGTGAAATGTTTGCGGGTAAATTTCAATTATAAACGTACCAAAGATTCAGATACAATATTGAACTAAAGCTACGTGCCTTTTACGTTGTAACCATAAAGCACCATACAGTCGTTGTTTGACTTGATGCTGCAATTCGGACAACTACCAGTTTCATAGTAGTTTAGTGTCTCGACGATAAGGAGATAGCGTCTGCCTAAAGAACTATGACGAATTATAGTCTTGAATATATACCCTGTTTAATAAGATCCCATTGCTTGTCACTCACTGGCTGCACGCGGCTCATTCACATTCACGCGAGGTCATAGTCGACAAAGAAAAACAACATTAAATTTTATCATTTATTTAACAGTATAGTAACTCAGGTACGAAAATAAATATTTTTACACATTATTTAATATTTGGCACCCACAGGTGCGGGCTTCACGGACGCAGGCTTTTTGGATGCTTTAATTTCTGTAAAAAATATATTTATATAAGCTTTTATGGCAATTTTGGGGGTTAATCACATGCAAATCCTTTTAAACCTGAACTTTTTTGGGAGTGAGTTATTTTAGTATTACATTACGAGATAAAATTAAATTTTATTTGTATATGCCGGTATTATAGCGACATTGTAGATTCCGCGCGGAATTTTCATAGAACAAAAAACAGCAACATAACCTTTTCAGCAGTCTCTAAAACATAAACTCAATAAATTTTAAGCACACCATTAGACATCTAATACATTTTTTTATAAAATTATTGAATTTAAAGCTAAACAGGTTTGTATGAATTTAGGTACACGGATAGATCATAAACCGTGTCATGGATTAACATATCGGATACTTTTTATCACAGTAATTTGCTGTGGAAAATATTAAGATTTTTTACCTAATTTTTAACTAGATTAAATTGACGTCGTACAGATGGCGCTTTGTATCGCTAGAGTGGATGAGGGATTTTTGTAGTGGAGAAGGCTTTTGGTATTATTAAAGATTTTTCACGAGGGTGAAATAGCGAGCAACACTGAGTCGTAAATAATTAAGAAATTACTGTCATTCGGAATTAATAAGTAATCGCAACAATAGCCGTTTGGATTATAACACTATGTCCACGCAAGCTTTTAGGTTTTTAATAAGAAACAAAACCGAGGTTGGTGTATACATCTCACGAATATTCCACGGGGAATCTTAATTGTTCAGAATACAGGTTCCAAAGAGATGAGCTGAATAAATTTTTATATTCGTACACATTACAGTTTATGTGTCTAAATTACACAAATTGTTCCAATTGGCCAAATGTTTGAAACAATTTTTGTACATACAAATGACTGCTTTAATTTTAAAACTGTTTAGTTTTACTGTTAAACGAGAAAACTACTTTAGCTATCAGTCAAGTTCAAACTTGCAACTATTTGTGAAAGTTTTTATGAATTTTCCAATTAATAATAATTATTAACAGAAAATACATTTAGAATTTTGAAGGCATGGTGATTTAAGCTGAATTTTTTTGCTTTGAAGAAGCATTAATAAGCTTGGAGTTTAAAGCTCAACATTTTTAGGAGACACTCGTAATGGATCACTTTAATAGCAATCTACAACTAGATGATGTACCACTAAGAATTTACCAGGGTATGTGTACTGACTACTCTATTTCTAGCACCCAAGTGCGAGGCAAATAATTTTTCTTCAGGTTTAAAAGATATTGCAGCCAAGGAAAATACTAGGCATCAAGAGCATAGCAAAAGAAGCATGATAATTTTACGGTACCACAAGGTCTTCTTGCATCAAAGTTTTAAAAGGCATTGCTGACGTTTACCAGCAAGCACATCATCATATGGACGATAGTTTGATATCACTCACCAACGTCATCAATTTCTTTAGGCTCGTTCCAAGGTTGTCTCTCAGAAGTACCGAAGAGGATAAAAAATAAGTTCGTGAAGAAGTACACACCAGAAGCGACGAAGAACACTTTACGCCACTCCATTGGCTCCGTCTGTAGATGATTAATTTGTAAATAAATAAGAAGTTGAATTTACAATAATTGATAAGTTTGCGAAGATTTTATGTTTTATGAATGCATAATTATATTGATATAAGGGGGAAATTTAGATGATAAAAAATGTCGTATGTTATATAACGTAACCCCTCTTTGTAACAGGAACCAAAATCAATTTATATGAGATAAATAAAGTTATGGTACAGTTACTGACCTCGTCCTGTATAATGAGCCCGCAGACGAGCGGCGCGATGATGGAGATGATGTTGGCCAAGAAGTTGCTGATGCCCATCAGAGACGCGCTGAAGTTTGGCGACATGTCGATGTGCACCAACTGCAAACGCAAGACTTATATGCTACTAATTTGTATTCGTATACTTGAAGGTCATCGAGTAATAAGTTTAACGAGATGAAAACGCAGAGGAGAGGGGCTCACAGAAAACTCACGAGGTGTACTGACTTCACTCTTAATCTCTGGCGATGCTCATTAAATCACATTGGCAACATGGTGATTATCTCGTCTGGTGACGCACATTTCAATTGCCTAACTTCTGCACATATCAGCCTAACGCCGACCACAGCTGACCGTAGGCCTTCCCAAGTGAGCGCCAACCATCCGCTAGTTGCCGCCTTTTTAAGGCACACACTATTACTTTATTATGTTTATCGTAGAAAAAGTTAAATTAACCACTTGTAATCAGATAACTGGTCTGCCTTGGTGGCGTGGTTGTATTGCGGCACGACTGTAATGCTGAGGTCTCGGGTTCAATCCCCGGGTCGGGCAAAGGGATATTGGTCTGATCTATATCAGCCCGGAGTCTGGAATTTGTGCCCGATATGGCGATAGGCTTGCCCCCTATCAAATCATGGGCGGAATGCGCACGGCGAAAAGTGGGTGCATTTGCGTCATGCTATTTGCTCCTCTGCCTACATCATCATCATTATCAGGCACAGGCTGAACATAGGCCTTCCCTTAAGATTTCCAGATGGACCTGTCAAAAGCGGCCTGCGTCCAGCGTGTTCCTGCGGCCTTTAACAAGTCATCGGTCCATCTTGCAGGTGGACGGCCAACGCAGCGCTTGCTAGTATGTGGTCTCCACTCGAGAACTTTTTGCCCCATCTGCCGTCAGTTCTTCGAACTAAGTGCCCTGCCCATTGCCATTTCAGCTTGTTTATCCGTTGGGCTATGTCAGTGACTTTTGTTCTTCTACGGATCTCCTCATTTCTGATTCGATCGCGTAAAGAAACATCTAGAATCACCTATGCCTACATATACGGGAATAAAGGCCGTGTGTGTGTGTGTGCGTGTGCGTGTGTGTGTGTAAATAAAGAACCTGCTTACCAAATATCCAGTGTAGGTTCCAGCGTTGACGCCGACTGCCACAGTGAGCATCACCACAGCCGCCTCCATGTTCCCAACGGGGCAGTATGATAATCCTATCAGAGCTATCGCTGGTCCCCATAAACCTGCAGTTTGAAATTAGATATTGAAAGGATATTCCTATACCAGGACAGTTACGTGTTAATTGTGGCTAGAACGTCGAGATATCTTCGGTTTCATAATGGTTAGAGCCAATTTAAACAATTGCGGCCCACACGCATGTATATATATTAGGGTTGAATTCATGACATTGCAAATGGTATTAAAATCCTACAATAATTAAAACCCTTAGTAGTAACAACATATTTTAAACATAATCAAATAATAATAAAAATGTATTATGCACAGTCTCAAGGGACGATAAAGAATTTAAGATGCAAGGATTAACACGAATTAATTAACAGATTGATCATACCAATAGTATTACAGAGTTTCCTTGTGTGGGAGACGCTGAGCCATTTTTTCCTAATGATCAAGTCCGTCATGGCGCCCATGGGGAAGCTTAGCAAGTACATAGACAAGTACGGCAGGGATGATAGGACTCCGTTCTAAAAATGAGACATTGGGCTAGTCAAAATTGAATAATAGTGGCTTTAAAAATATTTGTGATTAATCATAAAAAGGTAAATATAAACCAAATTCCAGAGGGAAATATTTTTCTTAGATAAAATCCGACGGAGGTCTTTGAGATACAAGCGAAGCGTTGGTCTACATAAATAAAGACAAGAGAGCGGCTTCCTTTAAATTTTATAATTTCCACTTAGAAATATGTTCATTGAAACACAACGATGCTCGTATGCTGCTCTTCAGCAAGAATAGACAAAGCGAAACTCTTCAGGCGGACTATAGCGTAAAGGAGAACTTGTAGGTAACACTAAAATAATATAAAACACTTACGTTTTTAAGATTAACATTAAGAACTTTAGCCATGTACGTAGGCATCTCCGTCATGAGAGTGAAGAAGCCCCAATTTTGACCACAGTGGGCAACGATCACCGCCCAGAATGGAAGTGAAGTCAGAATTCTGCGCCACGGAGCAGGGTATCTCTGGAAGTACTTTAAAGGTGAGTGACCCTATTTAAGTTATTTCTTAATTCCAAATTTATATTTTGTACGTTTTGTCATTAATAATCCTACTATCCTACTAATATTATAAAGGCGAAAGTTTGTAAGAATGTATGGATGTTTGGATGTTTGGATGTTTAGATGTTTGGATGTATGGATGTAAGGATGTTTGTTCCTCTTTCACGCAAAAACTACTGAACGGATTTCGTTGAAATTTGGCATACGGGTAGATTATATCCTGGATTAGCACATAGGCTACTTTTTATCCCGGGAAAATATAAACCGGGACTTTTATCCCGGAAAAACTTTTTAATGCGGGCGGAGCCGCGGGCAAAAGCTAGTCTAATATATTTGTTCTCCTTTTAGGCGTTTATAAAAAACATAATAATGTAAATGGATTATGAATTCTATACTTTCTGTTCTCCAACTCTGCCCAACGACGTTTGAATGTATTTAACTTCATCTTGAGTAATATATTTGGATCTCTCAGGAGAATCCGAGCCCAGGAACAGGTAGGCTACCGTCCAAATCGCGCCGAGCGTCCCGTTCACGTAGAATATGGCTTGCCAACCCCATGCCGTTGCTATAAAACCTGATGTTATCAATTGAAGTGCGATACCAAGTTGACCACCTGCAAAATAAAAGAATATGTTGTTATTGTTTGTTTGGAGTTTTCAGGGAGTTAAGTGCCATGAAGAAAACTGAATTATCACCATCAGCCACATCAAGTGCACTGAAAAGAAAGAAAGTAGGAAAGAAAAAAAATTTTTGGCAACCATTAAATGGTAACAATTTTTTTTTACAATAATAACATACATATAGAGATATAGAAAGAAAAAAAGACAAACTAAAAAAAAAAACAGAAAATTCAATTTTAATACTAACATTTACCAAGTGTGGACGATATATGTCCCACCACAAGAGTGCCAAGGAGATCTAGATCAGCATAATGTCAAACAGTGAATTGCTTGGCTCTGGTTTTACAACAAAATATTACTTACCAGCATATATGATAGTGGCCAAGAGCCCTTTCTCCTCAAGCGGGATCCACTGACTGATCAGATGGTGCATGCAAGGATAGATGAAGGCTTGTGTGAAACCTTGAAGTATTCGACAGGCGCATACCACTTGCCATCCTCCCTGCAGATTCATATTGATTAAATATTACCATTTTAGAATATGAGCTCTCTATAAACAAAACTATCGTGACAAATGCATGGAAATTCATGCATTCTAGAGTCATGGGTATAAACATCCAGTGATAAAACGACATTATTTTGGCAATTTCACATTGTCTTTCGTCTGTTTTGTCAGTTAGGCCAGGATACTATTTTAAGCCGTTTGTGGGATCTTACTTTTTCTAAGCATCTTGCTTAGAAAAAGACACCTACGACTATCTGTCTTTTAATATCAGTTGTCGATTACTTGAAATCTATTACGGATAGAAGAATTGAATTCTTTCTTTTTGTTGAATTAAATAAAAATAGGAAGTAAAAAGTGAGTCTGAAAATACGTGGCGGTTCAGTTTACTTACTATAGCAGCACCAATTGGCAGGATCAGTGAGATCAATGAGTTAATGGCTATAGATATGGTGACTAGAGGCTTCCCGCCAAACTTCCTGGCCAGCTCGCCGGCTGGCACCTGCAGGATTATATAGCCCCAGAAGAAGGAAGACAGGATGATTGACTGTACGGTGTACGACCATTCGAAGTGCTGAAATAAATGGAACATTCGTGATTCAGAATCATGATTTTCAGTGGTGTCGTAACATCCTCATCTTTACTGGTATTCAAAAGCCAATAATTTTGTTTACTTAGACGGGTGGATCTTTGAAACTACTACTGTTCTACTACGGAGATTCTGAAAACTATTTTTGAAATGCTATTGGCCATAACTTGTCATGGGAGGAAATTTTAACGTAGACATCTTAAAAAGTTAAGATTTTATTATAATGCGAACGTTTGTCTGTCATTGTAAGACAATCAAAGAAGAACATAATTGTACACCAGTACGAACATAATCATTAGAAATCTAAGTTATTTTTATATTTATTTTAACCCCTGATGCAAAAAGAGGGCTGTTATAAGTTTAGGAAGTGTATCTGTGTATCTTTATATCTGTGAATCATGATTTTCAGTGGTGTCGTGATCTTTATACATAAAGATGTCTGTCTGTGACATCATAGTTCTCTGCTCTCAAACAAATGGACGGATTATGACGCAGTTTTTTACTCTTATATGCTACGCAAACGTTTCAAATTACTAGAAGAGATATTGGGACTACTGCTGTGTGCTAAATTGCTATTAATTGAGTTAAGTAATTAGTTTTGTATTATTAACTTAAAATCAAATGTGGCCAGTTTATTGCGTATTTTATATTTTATATTCAGTGTATTTGATGTATCGTAGATCAAGTTGATCGTTTTCAGGGCCTCTTAAACCAAAGTTTTGATCATCGATGATACAGACAAGTTTGGAAATTCACAACTAGTGTACCCTCTTTTCGTCGTTATTTCGTACCAGGATGTGATAGGGGGCGAGCATATCGCCATATTGGGCATACATTCCAGACTCCGAGCTGATACTGAATAGAAAAACTCAATATCACTTTGCCCGACTCGGGGATTAAACCCGAGACCTCAGCATTGCAGTCGTAACATAATACAACTACGCTACCCAGGCATTCTGTCTGAAATTTCACTGCTTCGGTAGCGGCAATGAACCGCAGTATCACTGGTATGCGGATATCTCGGGATCGATCGTTTTTTTCTCCAGTATCATCAACTCGGAGTCTGAAATTTGTGTCCGATATGGTGATCGGCTTCCCTCACTATAATGTAGGACAGAGGACACTGGGCGAAAAGCAGGTGTAATGGTTGCTCCTGCGCCTACAACATTGGGAAAAAGGCGTAATCGTGTGCATTCTGCTTGTATAATTATCTCTAGCCATTATCAGGACCTTTGATTTCAGGTCGCGGTGCCATTCAGGTTTTTATTGCACTTGGGGTTATCGCTCGACCTCAAGCGAACAAACTTATGAACGGAATGTTTTACATCATTAATTTATCATGAAGACTTTGCAGCTAAATACGTCTGTAGTTAATACATCACAGCGATTGAGTAGCTTAAGTTTAAAAGCCAATCGTATTAGTCCTTATTTTATAAATATATATTTTCCAGGGATAAAATATATCCCGCTATACAGCGGGACTTACATCCCGGAAAAACTCTTTCAAAGAGGCGAAGCCGCGAGCCAAAGCTAGTAAACTATATTTAAGTGAAAGACATACTGCACAACAGTATGTAAAAGAGGAAAGATTTTTAATATATATTTAAGGAACTGTCATAAGAATACTTTTTAAAACTGTTTATTTACGTTTTTTATAAAACTGCGTGATGAGATAAACCGATAGCTTGATATTAAGAATCAAACGCTTGCGTAAACGTAGCACGTCACTTAAGACTGTGAATTACAAAGATCTGCGTCGTACTTCTCTCGTCATCAGTAAGAAAAAAAAAGGAGGTGACTAAAGAAGAAAGGCAAATCAGAAATTTTTATAATCCTTTTCTGTCATTTTTTTGTTTTTTTTTTTTGTTAGCGATCTTCTCTGATACTACCTACGGAACGGATTTTCAGGTTTTTTTTTTAAATAGGTTTACATTTACGAGACAATGGTTTACAATATATTTCCAACCAACATACCAGCCCAGTATTATATACTGGCCACTGCTGAGCACGGGCCTCCTCTACTACTAAGAGGCTTAAGGCCTTAGTCCACCACGCTGTCTGGCAGACCTCACATACCTTCGAAATTCATGTAGATAACTTCTCAGTTATGCAGGTCTCCTCACGATAATTTTCCTTCACCGTTAACGCGAGCGATAATTCACAAAGCATACACACATAACTTTTTAGTAAAGTCAAAGGTGTGTGCCCTTGCGTTTTGAACCTGTGGGCATTCGTCTCGGCAGTCCATTCCAGTCCCAACTAGGCTATCAGCGCTCCAATATCTTTCAAGTTGGTACAATAGAACGGTCGTTGGGCCGAGTTCCTTCATCCTGACCCAACTCCACTGGTATTTAATTCTACATCGTTCTCTCAGTCTTCCGAACATAAGTTTGAATTATTAACTATCAATAATGGAAATTTTGCAGTGTCAGTCGGTCAGTCTCTAGTCTCTGATATCAAGAACCCCGCCTTCAAGATAACGAATATTTACGTACTTCAATACATAACACTTGCACACTGTACTTGGTGATTCTGGAGTTCGTTACGTAGATTGTGGGCGTGATCCAGTTTATTCAGCCTTCGTGGTGATGCCACGCAGGGAGATACGATTTACGAAAAATATGTCTTTCTTTTCTAGGTGTTGTAAAATGAACAGCCATTCGTAAATGATTATACATTCTCAAATTATATTTTGACGCGATCAGGAATAATATGTACTTACACAGTGTATGTGACTATTGCGTATATAACTTTCTATTTGTTTTACTTCCACTTATAAAGTCTATTACAAGTGGTTAAAGATTATGCCATATAAATGATACCTACTAGTAGAATTTTGCAGAGAAATGAATCCTTATTGTTTGTTCTAGATAAACACAAGTGTTTGTTAAAACGATAAAAATGTATCAATATTACAAATACAAATCTTATCAAATAAATGACGTATTTTTAGTATGTTACGGATTTTTATTCCCAAATAAAAAAAGTATACCAATAAGTTAGTTTACTGGTGGTAGGTTTCCCATATGTAAGAGTCCGTCTGGGTGGGTACCACCGCAATGTCTATTTCTACCACCAAGCAGCAGTGGGCATGCACTATTGTGTTTCGGTTTGAAGGACATTGTAGCCAGAATAACTACTGGACATTATGAGACTTACCATCTTATGTCTCAGGATGACGAGCTCAGTACAATGCCACACAGTACTTTGTAAGTCAAGGTGCTGGATGGTATTGCTACTGTTTATGGGTGATCGTATCGCTTACCATCAGGCGAACGGTATGCTGGTTAAATTTTAAGGCCCAGCACACACAAAAAGCGGACATTTCCTTTGATATCTTGATTATGTAAGTCTAATCTCCGGTTATCTCTGATTAGTCGTTGAAGCCGGTTAAAAAGGAAAACACATCTTCAAATTTTTGACAAACACTCTACGTTAATCCATTTTATTGTTATACCGCTAAGTACTGGTTGATAAGTTGATATGACATATGGAAACCTAACATAGCTGATGGAGTCTGGGTTTATATATTTCGGAGTTGGAGTATAGTCACTCCGACATATAAATATCTGTCTGCCCACGAAGGAATAAAAGGGATGATGCTATGTTTATATAGGTACACACCCCCTTTTATCCCAGAAGGGGTACACTACACTCAAATGACAAATACTAGCTGTCGTTTTGTTCGTACTGGTTTAAATACGTCATCCGTCGTCTCTATCACATGCGTACTGTCAAAAATGCTTGCGGAACACTTTTTATCCGACTGGGAAAGAATTCTTTCGCAGTCGGGTAAAAGACAGCGTTTGTGAACACTGTCAACTAAGATTATAAAAAACCAAAATAAAATATTCAAATTAAAATCTTGTTTCCATTTTTCAGTTCTTCAATGAATTTAATAAAGATGGCAGATATTGACGCTGACAGGTTTTTTTTTACTTTTAGTAATTTTTTTTTCGTTTTATTTGTTAAGGTATAGCGTATCTATACTTTTGAAAATCATAGTTTATATTTTTATATTTGAAATATATCGCTACCTTCACCGTATGTCAAAAAATTTAATGTGAAACATTCGTTTTTTTTTTAGTCGTAAGACTACTTCATAGCTTTTGTGTGATTGATTTGGCGACAGTAATGTGCAATATCGAATCTAGTTAAGTAATCGGCCTCGACGGGGACCTTATATCAAGTTTATCAAGGTAGAGGTGAGGAAATGTTCTAAACAATGTATTAATAATACATTTATTACACACAGCTGCTTACGTTGGGCCTTGGAGTCAACGGCTAAGTTCATACACACGTGTCTTATTGTAAATAGGCACTGTGTCTTTACACGATTATAACATCTAACTACTTTTGAAACATATTTTGTAGATATTCGCGGTCTACGCGCTACTTTTGATCTTAGAGATTTATGAAGATTGTCAGAATACTTATTGGTTCTCATCATTTCAGTTGCTTTTTTGCTCTTACAGAGAGCAAATTTAGATAGTAAACGAAAAGCTACATATGACTACACCAAGTAAAACTCTGCGGTGGCCATCTTCGGCGCTTTGGCGACGGCTGCGGGTGCCTCTAAAATCGGGTAAAATAAATCGAATGGAAATAATTATTTAAAAGTAATGATTATGTACGTATACATACAAGCGGCGATAGCCTAGTTGGGAGTGGAAGTGACAGCCGAGACGAATGTCCACAAGTTCAAAACCCAAGGGCACGAACCTCTGTCTTTTCTAAAAAAAAAAATATGTGTGTATTCTTTGTGAATTATCGCTCGCTTTAACGGTGAAGGAAAAAATCGTGAGGAAACCTGCATACCTCAGAAATTCTCTGAATTTCAAAGGAATGTGAAGTCTGCCAACCCGCACTAGGCCAGCGTGGTGGACTAAGGCCTTACTCCTCTGATCTCTCAGCTGTAGAGGAGGCCCGTGCTCAGCAGTGAGCCGTATATAATACAGGGCTGGTATTGTATGGTATGTTAATGATTATGTATACCTTGAAACCCTATTTAACGATTAATAAAATACAACGTATAACTTTTAGTTATTTCTTAATATAAGTTAGGTACTTAATTATGAACTCAAATATTTTTAATCGATACAAATTGTAACAATGATCGATTTTATTATCTATTTTTAACATGTTCCCAGCTCCAGATAAACTTCGACAGCTGTCACAGAGTAAAGCTAAGTTTTACAATGTATAGTTGCCACTTACGGAAAAAAAAAACAAAATGTAGTTGTTCATTTTACATATTGTTACGTATTTATCTATTTGATGGATAACTTTTATCTAATGATTGAAGAATCAGCCCTACATTTTATAAAACATTTCCCGCAATATTTCCTGCTGCCTATCACAATGCTAAAATTATTCAATCGATAAGTTATCTCGCGGCTGGAAAAAGGTTCTAAGCGGCAAATGCATACTTTTTTGTTATCATAGAGTCAAAACACAGTGATGCGGACCCTGCTAGTGACCTCTGGTATTCACAAATTGTCCTTATCTATAATACAGCTGTCATAATACGAATTATATTGTTTACATTCTTTTGATAAAGTTACAGGGGTCGCGAAGTTCGTTGATTAAATTAACGATCTATTATATTTGCTTAGGGTATTTACGCAGTTATAACTTATTATAATAAAAAATAAATCTCTGTACATTTATTACATTGTTTATCGTGCGGTCGTTCAAGGGAGCCGTGATAGCGGTAAAGTCCTAGGAACAAGCATTTTTATAGCAAAAGGAAAGCTAACGTAACAAGGTTAAATGAGCGATAGGTTATAGGAATAGTAATTAATTAATAATAGTAATATCATATTATAGTAATTAACCGACTGCCTCGGTGGCGTAGTTGTATTGCATACGAATGTACTGCTGAGGTCCCGGTTTCGATCCTCGGGTCGGGCAAAGTGGTATTGGATTTTCAGTATTTTTCCAGACTCCGCGCTGATGCACACCTCTGCCCACCTCTTCGGGTATAAAAGGCGTGCTGTGTGTGAGTGTGTGTGCATGTGCGTGTGTGTAATTAATAAACCAGTTATGTGACTTTTAAATTTATAAGATTTTAAAACCCCGCAGTGATTTGCTCACTCCCTTATAATATAAGTGATACATAGGCAACAACTACAACTCCAACCCTGTTGCGCTTCGACCTTGCTTCATGAGTGTGATTGTATTACTTTGATTCCATATTTGTACGTTTAGAAATAGTTTGAGAAAGAATTATAAAGAAAGCATTCTTTATGATTCTTTCTCAAATACACTCGTCAATAGTTTTGACTTCATTTAGGTACTCAACATGGGTTTCCGCAAAGTGTTTCTATAGAGGGGAAGGTTAGCTTACCCCTTCCTTGTTTGTGTCTATCATATCGACGATAGCCAAACTGATGTTGACCCTCATGGTGAACGCCAGTAGCATGGCCAAGAATAGCAGGAGTGTCTGCACATGCCGGATGCCGAAACCCTCTGCAAATAAATACAAATTTAATACTTTTAGCAAGCAGTACATCGAGGCTAACCCATCACAACCACCACTGCAACTCCTATAAACCAGGATCGGCAGAGCCACGCATTTTATGATACCTAGCGGTGAAGCTCGGCGAGTCTTAGAACACTAAACCCGTGATGCTTCATCCGCGTTGATTTAACGTTCTTATTACACTGGACGCGCGCTTTGCAATTCACCAGTGTGATGCCTTAATTTTGACCACGGATGAAACAATTCGGCCTAAGTCTTAACCCGCAATAGATCACTTAAAAAGATAAGGATTTGGAAATACATTTATCTACTTTTCATCAAATGCTAAAATTTAAATATAATAACTTACTTTATCGATTTATATCTTCATCATAATCATCGCGAAAAAATCCGTAAAGTAGTTTTATTTCAATATCAAACATTTGCGTAAATATAAGAAATCATTATCAAAATGTAGTTGTAGGTATCAAATTATGCAATTTGAAATCTTCTCAAGCGGAGTAATATGAATGTCAGAAAACTCATGTGAAGATACATTTATATTTCTTCCATATAGTAAAGCCAAACTCTATAGATTGAATGACTCGTCTCGACTGGTGTATTGACTGTTTCATAAAAACAACATTTGAAGTGTTACTACGTTTCGAGATAGATTTCCCGAACACATTCCGGGCTTTTTTATTCCTATGCAGATGTCAAAACAGCCAAATGGAAAATATCTGCAGCTTATTACTGGTACTAAGAAACAACGCATTATTTAAATAATGTATTACTTGTATGATACCGTTTGTTTTGGACTTAGTTTTATGCGGAATTTTGGTCTACAGATGTTATCTATGTTTAAAAAGTTTTTACACAATTAAGTTGTTGAGTGAATTTGGTAAATATGGATGCGTTAATTCACTGTTTACTTCCCCGATATTTTAAATATGATTTAAAGATTAATACAATTATAAAATGTAAAAAGAAGAATTTATTTTTTATCCTGGCTTGGAAAAGTGACTACTTACAGTGCTCCTTACGGTGCATAATGTGTAGCCCAAATGGATTGTAGACAGTCAAGCGATCTTTGTTTATTAAAGGACATGTCCAAAAATGGGCCCGAAAATCTTAACAAGACAGTGTATATATATTTGGATAGAACCCCTGAAAACTAGCCTTTTGCAATAAATCGTTTAATTTTAAAGGCCTCCAATTTTAAGACGCATGTAATTTTGTTTAGCTTGAAAACTACACTTAATATGAATGTTATCAAAAAACTTGGTTATGAATGGAGGGGTCTAAAAATATTTTATTAATGGATCTAAGTTCCATATGTAACCCCTTTAATATCCCTAAAGTTTGAGCCTGTTTAGAATTTGAGGCCCAGCCCCCTTACAAAAAACGGACATCTCCTTTGTCAGTTATTTAATCATAGGTAGGTAATAACTTACTCACTAAACAGCAATGAGTAAAATGAATGACATTAAATAATCGATAATGCTAATGTATCCCGATATGTCAGATGTGATCGACCGGTCGGACCTTGCACCGAGCAATATAAAATATTTCCCACTAGGTTCCTGAGGTAAAATTCCTTGTGGTTGATAAACAGGGCAAACTTGTATACATTTAGGTGCCACGCACATGCTGTGAACTTACTACATCAAATTCAAAGCAACGGGCTTTCAACGGACAACTGATTTTTATACATTTTTATATGAAATCAGGAGTTACTTGAAATATTGACCACTCGTTGTTGCTGTTTTGTCTGGTGCGTCGATTGAAACGCTTGCAGATACCTTGGATGTTTAGGAAATGTGACTATTGTGTGATAAATTGTGATAATGTTATTCATGTGGTAACAATAGGGATAATATGTAAGTGTTAGTCTGTTAAATTAGTAGGCGTAATGATAAATAACATTACTTATAATGTGGGCAAGCGATGAGCTCATTGCAAAATCTCTTAACATTTAACTCAAAATTCGCATGAATGTTTATAGACGCTTTCTAACAGACGAGCAACTTGCTGGTCAGTGGTATGCGTAAAGTCGCGGCAAAAACTGGACGCGTCAAACCGAAGACAGGGAAAAATGGCGAGTATTGAAGGTCTGTGTCCAGCAGTGGACTACTAAAGGCCGACGATGATGAGGATGACGTTGCAAATATGTGAAAATTATGGAATCGTCAGGAGCAATTGTTAAATATGATATATGCGAATGAATAATTTGTTTTACCAGCTACTTGGTGGTTCACAGCCCGCTACAAATATTCCATACATTATCCAAATTATGCGGGAAACCACAGTTTCCATTAGTCAATCCTGGATTTATATTCTATGTTTAGTGGTAAAGCGGCCTCTGAAGTTGTTTTAAAATATTATGATCGATCTTATATCGGACTGCCTCGGTGGCATACTTGTATTAAGGTACGACTGCAATGCTGAGGTCTCGGGTTCGATCCCCGGGTCAAGCACAGTAATACTGGATTTTTCTAATCAGTATCAGCTCGTAGTCTGAAACTTGTTCCCAATATGGCAAAAGGTTCACCCCTTAACAAATCATGGGACTGAAGACACACGGCGAAAAAGGGGTGCACTAGTTGCGCCTCTGCCTACCTCTCCGGGTATATAAGGCGTGAATATAAGTTTTTTATGATCGGTCGATGATCTTTTTAAAAATCGGAGTATTCCACTCAATTAATTAATATGTGGTTGTGTGATAAAAGTTTTTTTTTCCTTTCAAATATACTTATGAAAATCTTTACAATACGAAATTCAAAAGTTTTTTTTTTGTAATATTATAATTTTAGTTTGATTTTCACAATACACTATTATAATTAAAAAATGAAATAAATAATTATAAAAAATAGTATTTTAAGTTGCAAAAAACGTCGCAAATCCGTATTTCACAGCTGAACAACAAAAAATACAGAAAACCATCGAGCCACTATTTTCAATCACAATACTAACTTGGCTTAACATTTTGCACTTCGCTCACGACACCCATTTTTGTTTATTTTTTTTTACGTAGAGTCCGTACACTGTGCTGTCATGTCACCACGGTCAGTCCACGTCCACAGATCGTTGTTAAATGGAACTGTAATAATCTTTGCGAACGCGAAATACTCTATTAAATGACCCGGAAACCGTAGAGTCGTTAAACATTTTCTTTTTTTTTATAATATAGGAAAATAACTTTTATAACGGTTTGTCATCCAGAGTGGTTATTTTATACTTAGATATGATTTACTTTATTTTTCTTATTCGGATATTAAAATAAAAATATACTATGCCATCATAATAAGCTATTTGAAACTGCCACAAGTTTGCCAACGTATTTAAATACTTTAAATAGTTTTATGCTGGCTTCTTATCACTTTCCGTGTAACAGTAACATACGATCGTTGCCATTAACATCGAATAAACGAACACGTGAATCACCGCACAACTCAAATTTAAACTAGTTGTAAAAATGCATGCAGTCTTGCGTATTTTTAGTGGTGTTTCGAAACTCGGCCTTGGTGTCTGTTTGAATTTTTTATGTCTAGTATGAAGTTTGAAACGTCTTCTATGCCTTATGTACAGACGTCTTATCGCTTTCTTTTGTTACCCGACTCGACTGCGAAAAAAGGAGGGTTATGTTTTTCGAGTGTATGTATGTATGCATGTATATTTCTTTAGCACGCCCTAGAGCCTAAACAGCTTGTCGTATTTTTATGTGAGTGGTGTCAATAGATTTGTCTTAGCCGAGAGAGAGACACTGGAGTTATTTTTTGGAGTTTGGAATAGGAAATGCTAAGAAAGGTGCCAGAAAACTAAAAATCTAAAAAATATCTGCCATGTTTATAACATTCATTGAAGAACTGAAAAGATAGAAACAAGATTTTAATTTGAACAATTTAGTTTGATTTTGAGTAATCTTAGTTGACAGTGTTCACAAACACAGTCGGAGGCATCTGCTCACTCCGAGATTTTGTTGCTTTACCTATATCACCAACCAAATTATGAGAAGTGAGCGTGTTATGCCTTCTACAGCGTTTGTGAACACTGTCAACTAAGATTACTCAAAACCAAAATAAATTTTTTAAATTAAAATCTTGTTTCTATCTTTTGAGTTCTTCAATTAATTTAATAATTATTTTAACTATTCCTAAATGTCAGCCTTATTAAAAAGGTAGCACCGTTTTGATTATAAAGAATACATACCTACTGCCCCAGCAATGTGCCAGCTCTGTTTTAATGAAAATTTAGCTAAATTACTGGTCATTATGAGATGTAGGTTTGTAGTTTTTTTTTTATGCTGGTTCTTATAGGCGCAGTTTTAACATCAGGCAACATACCTCTTCTACTAGTATAAAAATAATTTCAACATCTATGTTTTCCTTTGATATAGTCAATGTGTTAAGTAAGATTGCATTTCAATAAATATAATTGATAAAAGCATTACATTTAAAATACCTTGCAAAAGTTTTATATTTATGACTTGGACTGGGCTCACTCACTCACTCAACCATACTCTCACTGATAACTTACGTGTCATTGTGCAAACAATTAAATTACCGTTAGCCATAAAGTTATCGGCCTACCAATCCCATATTTTTGTAATCTACGACTCTGAAATTATTGATATTCAAAAGCAGGTAGTCCATCTAGTGGCATAGTGAATTCTTAATTATAAATAATACATTAAAAAAAGAACAGCTACTCCACTAAATGTAGCGTAACATAGTATGCAAAGGAAAAAAAAAACAATATTATTATGTATACAAAAAACCGGTCTGAGTTTAAATTATCGAAACAGTGTTTTAGATGTTTGTCCTCGTTCTTTAGCTACATTTATCCGGTTGAAAGTTTATACTAGAAATAAAAATTGTGTGTGACTGTCTCGGTGGCGTAGTTGTATTACGGTACGACTGCAATGCTGAGGTCCCGGGCTCGATCCCACACAATGTGATCTTGGATTTTCTATTTAGTATCAGCCCGGAGTCTGGAATTTGTGCCCGATATAGTGATAAAAGTGGACGATAGCCTAGTTGGGAATTGAACGGTCTGCCGAAACAATGTCCGGAGGTTCGAAACCCAAGGCACACACCTCTGACTTTTCAAAGTTACGTGTGTATTGTTTATCAATTTTATTATCGTTCACTTTAACGGTAAAGAAAAACATCGTGAGGAAACCTACATACCTGAGAATTCTCCATAATAATTTCGAGGGTGTGTGAAGTCTGCCAACCCGCACTAGGCCAGCGTGGTGGACTAAGGCCTTAAACCCTCTCAATAGTAGAGGAGGCTCGTGCTCAGCAGTGAGCAGTATATAATGCAGGGCTGGTATTATATTATTATTATTATTTATTCGAATGTTGCAGAATTATTATTATTTATTCGAATGTATTCGAATGCTCGTTTTGTTAAATTGTCTTTGATATGGTTTGTGGCTAAGACCTGTATAATTTATCTATATTTAATACGTATAGATAACTTCGCGTTTATTTAGATTGTTGTGGCGTTCTATTTTCGTTGTTACGCGTAAATTAGAAAAATAATAACGATTAAAAAGTCTATGTTTACTAAGTTAAAAAAATCTAGACTAAACTATAAAAGTGTACATTATTAAGTTTATATATTTATTCTTTTTTTTCTTTATTTATGATATACACCTGTCTCCGTCTCTCTGCACCACCTTAAAGTTGACTGGGAGAAAATGTTCTTAGGCATTAAGTCTGCCTGAACTTTACATTTGTACAAAGTGCTAAATAAATAAAAAAAGGATTACGCCCTTCAGTAGAGTTTTAGCTGTAAAATTGCAAAGGTTTTGGATTCGGCCCCTGAGGATCTTAGCTAATAAAGTGAATAAAATACTTATTTGTCTAGTATTGAAATTGTGCTCAATACAGAAAATAGACTCCGAATGAAAACGACTCTTCTAAAGTTAAATAATATAACTATAAGCTCCTTAACATCTATTTAGGTTGCACAACAAAGTTAATGAAAACCGACCCAAATTTACCGAAGGTCAGACGCCTCTTGTGCTCGTCTTGTTTCGCACTTTAGCAATATATACGCTACAGCCTCGAAAACCAGTTTATAATCGAACGATATTAAGTACATTAAGTCTCGTGTGTCATACTCTAAACTCCGAATTACGTTTTAAATATGTTTTAAACAACATTTTTAATGTTCCGTCATTGTTCTTGGATTCATTGGATCGGGACGTCGTAGGTTCGTAATGCTTTGTGATTTTCGAACACGATTTGCTGCGGAATGGATTATTCATAGGCTTGAAGTCAGTTCAACGGCTAGGTGTGAGAATGAAATCAAATTCATAATTTCTGATTCTGTTGCCTGCAGTGTTGACCTTTACCGATAATTGTAAGATCTGCTTGTCTACTAGTCTATGTATAAACCAAATAGTTATTCGCCCAATAATATGTACTAGTGGTCGCCCACTGGTCGTAATTCGACTGCAATTAAAAAAAAAATCTGTACCTACTCCTTCATATGAACTTCGAAATGTGCCTAATCTCAGTATTCTATTTGTGCAGAATTTGCTTAAAAGTGGTACAAAGGGTTTTTCTTCGCGTATTAATTTAATTTTATACTCATTTGCTTAAATCCGTTTTTGACATAGTAAAATTAATTTATGGCCCAATAATTTTCCAACACAAACAACTGCTCAAACGATTTCTATATGCCGAAATTCGGCATATTCTGCAACGCAGATAAACAATATCTTAGGTTATCAGTTTGTAGGGGCGATTCTTATCGCAATTCATGTTAAGATATTTAAAAAATAAACCTTACCGCTTTCGTTTTAAGAACTACACGAAGAATAAGTTAAAATCTGTTAAGGTCTATATTTGAAAACTTACAGAATTTCATTGGCAATGCATGATGATATCGTGATGTACGTATAATCGAAGTAAGATATGGGCATAGACCTGAAAGGATAGTGCAACATATTGTTACGTGCTGGGGTTCGAAATAAACAATTAAAATACCGTTATTGCGATAAACAGCAATTAGGACTTTATTAGTACTAGAACACTATTAAACAGCAAACACACTGTACTAATTACGACTATTGATTAAACACTCCAATACATTTATCAAAACCACTCACTACACGTTTAAACACAATCCACAATATTCGGCTCGAAATCGCTTGGAGTTATTGCTCGTAGTCCGCTTCTCGCTCGATTTTGTAACCAAGACTGAATGCCTTCTATACCCGAACGCAGGTATAGTCGTAGTTTGTGGAAAGTTCTCGGAGGCTCCAGAACAGTCGGGAACTCTCTCGCAAATTAGGTTCGATGATTGCGTTTCCACGACATTCTGGAGACATCGAGACCCTTCGAGAACTTTCCGTCGCCGAACCTTTCACAGTCAGATAGTCCGCTTCTCGCCAATAGATGGCGCTGTTTATCGGTGATTACTAGCGCGCGTAACAATATTTTGTACCCTTTTCCACAGGAATTAGCAATAATTCTGAAGAAATGTCCCTTACCGTGGAATGAAGAGTCAAGTTCAAAAGTTATTTGACACACATCCAATAACGCTGGCAATGTGCGGGTGAGTACTGAGAGACGCAGCTTTACTTTAGTTTTGAAGGCTTTGAAGTATACTATCCTCACCAACGAATCCAATGTTATTCTTCCACTAAAAGAAGATATACAAAAGAAGATATATATAATGGGTCCCCCATTGAAAACCAGCGCTGCAGTGTCAGTCAGGCTGACGCTGCAGCACGAAGCTGAATGGGGGTTCCCGTTGTTGGCACAATATTTATAATTATGTTATAATTTCTTTGTATTTAGTTCTTTTTTTTTTTGTGCCAATAATAAATATTCCTTTCTTTCTTTTCTTTCTATATAAATATAATGAACATACACCTTATAAGTTCTGTTATATCTGTCCCGTACGCGAGCCAACACACAATTCCAATTTGTTTGGTAAAAAAAGGTAGATAAAGGAATACAATTTTATTATGTCACATGAAGTGCTGAACTTTTGGTATTATAATCACATTGATAATTGTGAAAAACCCAAGATGCACAGTTCCCTGCAAATGAGTCATCAATTAGTGTCATCGATAAATCATACTAATAAATGAAACAAAAAATTAGAAGTTTTGAATAAGTAGGTAAACACAAATTTGATTTTACGCCTAGCACCTAAAGTTGTTTCCTCGTAACGCAAGATTTGTCTTAATTTTTATAAATATCACAATTGCAATGCCCTTCAATATAACAAAAGTTCCATAGAGTCGAATCGTTTTACTATTTATTTTATATAATACTCGCTTTTGCCCGCGGCTCCGCCCGCGTGAATGAGTTTTCCCGGGATAAAAGTCCCGCTTTATACTGTCCCGGGATAAAATGTAGCCTATATGTTAATCCAGAACATGATCTACCCGTGTGCCAAATTTCATCGAAATCCGTTCAGTAGTTTTTGCGTGAAAGAGTAACAAACATCCATACATCCAAACATCCATACATTCTTACAAACTTTCGCCTTTATAATATTAGTAGGATATTGATTTAACCCGCTTTAAAAAACTTCATATCCCATTTGAGTGACGATTAATGTTCATTCTTCACGTCAAATTAGATCACGAGGAAAACTAAAACATTATAAAATGATGTTGAATAAGTCACCATGATTGCAAATAAAATAATTCATACATTTCGATAGTTACCCAAGATTTATACAAGACGAGCTGATACTGATTACCATAGGTACTACCTACTGTAGGTACTAACTAACCTATAGTAGAAAGAAATATCCATCCTTCCTACTAATATTATAGACGCGAAAGTTTGTAAGTAGATTTATATGGATGTATGGATGTCTGGATGTATTACTTTCTGTATGTGTGGATGTTTGTTACTCTTTCACGCAAAAACTGCTGAATGGATCTCGATGAAACTTGGCACACGGGTAGATCATGTTCCTTTTATTTATTTATTTTGCACTTTATACACTAATGTACAAGCGGACTTAATGCTGTAGGCATTCTCTACCAGTCAACCTTAAGGTGGTGCAGAGATAATCATGGTAGGTGCATTCAAGTTATAATATACTAGCTTTTGCCCGCGGCTCCGCCCGCTTTATAAAGTTTTTCCGGGATAAAAGTCCCGCTTTATATTTTCCCGGGATAAAAAGTAGCCTATGTGTTAATCCAGGACATGATCTACCCGTGTACCAAATTTCATCGAAATCCGTTCAGTAGTTTTTGCGTGAAAGAGGAACAAACATCCTTACATCCAAACATCCAAACATCCAAACCTCCCAACATCCAAACATCCATACATTCTTACAAACTTTCGCCTTTATAATATTAGTAGGAAGTAGGATTGGTAGGATTAAAAAGTATTCAAGTTCATAGATAACATACATAAACATAAATACACGACAAATACACAATCAATAATACATAATAAGTATAATTAATATAGGTACACATATAAGAAATAAAAACAAATAAGTATATAAAATAAATATATTAAAAAAAACATATAGTATTATTAGAAACTGCAACGGTTTTGATTTAAATAAAAATATGTACCACTGACTTTACAGAAATACTTTCACAAAAAATACCACCAAGCGAACGACTGGCACGAAGGCAATGACCAACTGACTGGAACTGTCAAATGTTCTATGCTTTTATAGCAAAAATTGTAGATCATGTCATTAATACCCGCACAAAAAATATTTTTGCCCTAACACGGCCTTTCCTGACAATGTGATCGTCCTCGATCACATACTTTTTTTTTTAGTCTCTCCAACGGCACAGCTATCAAAAAAATTACTAAACTGTGTACAATCCAAACGATTCTCAATAAACCGAGGCGAATGATGAGCCTCGTGACGGCAGCAGTAAATAAGGACTGCAGCGCCCACGAGAGTTCCTTCAGGGGCGGATTGACTCATCACCCAAAAAATTTTAACTTTAGTTACCCATTGTAACACAATCAAGCAATTTCGAATCAGCAATGGTTGAGTTATGGAACCCAATCATTTCTGAAACAAGAACGTCTTCCAACCACTAGCAGGGTCTCAGAGAACAGCAGCAATATCATAAACAGTGCCACATTCGGAGTACGAGATAGCCACAATGTCGGGACTATAAAAAAATCGTACTACCACAAACTAGAGAGTGCCACAATGTCGGGGCACAAGATAGCCACAATGTCGGGGCTACGAAAATCGTACTGCCACAAACCACAATGTCGTGACAGAGCGCCACAATGTCGGGGCACGAGATAGCCACAATGTCGGGGCACGAGATAGCCACAATGTCGGGGCTATGATAAGGCTACTCCAACTGCGCACCGTTTCGTAGTGCCAAAGCGCACCGTTCCGTAGCGCCAAAAGCGCACCGTTCTTAGCGCCAAAAGCGCACCGTTCTTAGCGCCAAAAGCGCACCGTTCTTAGCGCCAAAAGCGCACCGTTCCATAGCGCAAAAGCGCAAACAACTCCGCAAGCAAAAAATTCCGCAGCGCAAAAGCGCTAACAATTCCGCAGCGTAAGAAGCGCATAATTCCGCAGCGCATAGAGCGCATAATTCCGCAGAGCAAAAGCGCAAACAATTCCGCAGCGCAAAAGCGCAAACAATTCCGCAGCGCAAGAAGCGCATAATTCCGCAGCGCATAGAGCGCATAATTCCGCAGCGCAAAAGCGTAAACAATTCCGCAGCGCAAAAGCGCAAACAATTACGCAGCGCAAAAGCGCAAACAATTCCGCAGCGCAAGAAGCGCATAATTCCGCAGCGCTTGAATGCACTGTTCCGTGGTGCATAGAAGGCAGTTACGTGCCGCCTAGCCTGTCTGATCGGACCGCGTCTGTTCGCAGTTTGAACAGCACGTATCTACGCATCATAGTGCGCTACTCTGCACCGGGCACACACCAAACGGATCTCCGGTTCCAGTAAGCACAGAAAAACAGTAACACACCGTTCGGCCTATTCTGACCTTTGATTAAGACTCGTACCAAACTCTCTGAATAGCCATTAATCTTCATCGCTACAACAAAAACTCCATTCGCGAAGTGGTCTGGACATTACGTCCAGTAGCCACCATATGGCAAAACGAGATACCAACATTTGCGGGTATCACGGAGAAATAAAGGAAAACATAACCCTCAAGCAAGAAATATGAGTCATACGATACCACACTTCATATAAAGTCCCCGATCCTCTGCAATGGAGCCGCTAGCATCTAGCGCTAGTTGACACACGCGCAGTCATCCTGTCCGGGTCACCTCGGAACAGCATCCAAGTTATACGCGGCACGCGTACAGAAACATTTGAGCACCGATAGTTCGATCACGGTGCCCGTAAACACTTCTTCATTCGAAGTCACACACAAGTACACATAACGTTCTCCACAGTAGCATTGGTATTTAGCATACCCCATAGCATAGCTATGTAATGAACACAATCCACATGTATGGGCATCGATTACACATCCCAATTCTGATATTAGAAACTGCAACGGTTTTGATTTAAATAAAAATATGTACCACTGACTTTACAGAAATACTTTCACAAAAAATATCACCAAGCGAACGACCGGCACGATTTCAATGACCAACTAACTCGAACTGTCAAATGTTCTATGCTTTTAACAATATTGTTAGGGCAAAAATATTTTTTGTGCGGGTATTAATGACATGACCTACAATTTTTGCTATAAAAGCATAGAACATTTGACAGTTCGAGTTAGTTGGTCATTGAAATCGTGCCGGTCGTTCGCTTGGTGATATTTTTTGTGAAAGTATTTCTGTAAAGTCAGTGGTACATATTTTTATTTAAATCAAAACCGTTGCAGTTTCTAATATCAGAATTGGGATGTGTAATCGATGCCCATACATGTGGATTGTGTTCATTACATAGCTATGCTATTTTTTTTTTTTTTTTTTTTTTTTTTTTTTATTTAGTAATAAGAACGGTTTTACATTACCAATTACACTTATTACAAGTTATACAAAGCAAGAAATTATAATAAAATTCATAATATCATAATATAGACAAATATACAAAAAAAAATTACATTAGCACACATTTTCACAAAATTTCAAACAGGCAGCCATGAGAGGTTTCCAATCATCTAAAAATATGTCTACGTGAGGATTATCGTCCAAGAGTGCGTTGAGGTTGCGCAGTGACCGACACAGGGGGGACTCAGCCCGCGCTACTGTGTTACAAATAGGGATAGCAAATAATTTAATATGTCTTCGAGAACTTAGACGGGTATAGTTATCCGGAACATACAGTCTACAGACAGAGCCAAGCAAATCAGGAGAGTCGATAACGCCTCTCAAGATTTTGCAACATGTAGTAAGCTGATGATATAACCTTCTTGTTTCAAGAGAGTTGTATCCAAGGTGACCGAGCAAAAACTTAGTGGGATACAAATATGGGTAATAACCGTAAAATTTGTTATACAAGAATCGCAAAAAAGTTTTTTGAACTTTTTCCAACACTAGTGCATAGGAAACATGGTAAGTGTTCCAGACAGAATCACTCGACTCGAGTTTGCTCCGGACCAGTGCATTATATAAGATTCGTATAACCTGGGGATTTTTAAACTCCTTGGTATTCCGTAGGATGAAGCCCAAAAGCCGGAATGATTCACGGGCAAGGTTTGAGATATGATCATGAAACATTAGGCGGCGGTCAAATGTCACTCCCAAGTCCCTCATACTATTGGCTCTGACGATACTTTCACCATCTAAACAATAATTAAAATGTATTGGATTTCGCTTGCGATCAAATGTAACAACGCAGCATTTATCTGAATTAAATAGCATCTTGTTTGTTACACTCCATTGAAATATTGAATTGATATTTTCTTGTAATACTAAACAATCCTTTTGTGATTTAATACCATAGAAAAGTTTCAGATCGTCAGCATATAAAAGACATTTAGCAGTATGCACCACTTTGGGGAGATCATGGATCATAATTAAAAATAAGAGTGGTCCAAGTACCGATCCCTGACTCACCCCAGATTGAGTGTTATATGGTTTTGATGTATATAATCCGTGTCTCACATATTGGCGGCGGTCCCTTAGATAATCTGCAAAGAAATAAAGGAGACGCGAAGTAAATCCTATGGCAGACAACTTTTGCAGTAGAATATCATTGTCAATCTGGTCGAAAGCCTTTTGAAAATCCAAGTATACAACATCTACTTGAAAACCCTGATCCAAGGCGCCTGAAATGTATTCCACTAGCTGCAAAAGATTTGTATCCACCGATCGTCCCGGCCTAAAACCATGTTGCTCATTGCCGATGTAATCTTTGATTTGCCTATAAATTTCCTTGTGTAAGATATTTTCAAACACCTTTGCGGGGGAACACAAAATTGCTATAGGTCGGTGTTCCTCTACTGTGGTTCTATATTTATTTTTGGGAATAGGCGTCACTCTAGATAGTTTCCACTGACTAGGATATATACCGTCCCTGAGTGAGATATTATAAATATGATGAAGAGGAGCAACTATATGTCTTATATTAGACTTTAAAACAAAACTAGGAAGATGATCGGGACCGTGCGAATTACTTGACTTAAGTTTAACCAGGCCGCGTAGGACGTCCGTCCTGGACAAAAATGGAACGTCTACATATCTATTTTGTGTAGTCTGTTGACCAGCTTGTTTTGGATTAAGTAAAGGTGCTTTACTTAAAAAAACACTAGAAAAATAATTTGCGAACGCCTCAGCGGCGTCAACTCCCGTGTGCGACTGACCTTTGTAAGTAACACATGGTTCAAAACCACCTTTGGATTTTAGGCTGTTTATATGGTGCCAAAGTTGCCGAGGACGGTATTTCAAACTACTTTCAATGCAAGAAATATGAGCGCGATATGCCTCACATATACGCGTTTTCAGATCAGTTCGTAACCGAGAATACTGTTTGTATATGACCTTACACTGCGAGACCTTCCAGGCCCTATGCAATTTGGTTTTCCGTTTTATATCATATAAAATACGGTTATCGAACCAGACAGGGTATCTATTACGCACGACCGATTTTCTATTCTTTTTAGGTGTGGTCATGTCAAATAAATGGTAAAGCAAATTATAAAAAGCGTCTGTTGCGGCACACACATCGTCACATTCAATGACGGAGGCCCACGAAGTTTCCGCCAATAAAGACTGGAAATGAATTAGATCCATTTTACTAAAATTCCAATCATAAGATTCATCAATGTTACTCGGTTGTGAATATTTTAATTTCTTATTGAATGACGCAAGATTTACTGTTATGTCGAGCGGGGGATGGAATGCATCGGGCGGGACGAGGCCGTCGGTGGAAATAACACTCACCTGCGACATCTGACTCTCAGCGCACTCCCGTACTAACACAACGTCTAGTTTACCTCCGTGACAATTCACAATATTGTTATGGTCGGTAAAATTACAATAACTCAAAAAATAACAATAATATTTTTTTATATTATCGGTTGCACTATTCATATTTAAGTCACCTAGAATAATGACTTTACACTTTGCATGACTAACTATTGATTCAATTTTACAAAAAAACTCCATATAAGTATTATCAGTCGCACTGGGTTTTATATATACCACATATACAATAATACACACTCCGCAATGCACTAGAGAGGTGCACAAGTCCTCACCATCCGTCGTTTCGAAGTCCCGTTTCCGCTTTAGGTTAATACCTGGTCCGGCAGCGAGCAAAACTCCTCCACATGGCGTGAGACGGTCCCGGCGTATCACAGACCATTCCTGGGGTACAACCTCAGCATCTTCGACGGAGCTGTCAAGGAATGTTTCCGTCGCGGCAACAAGCGAGTAATCTGACAACATAATGTTTAAATTCCATGTCCTGAGTTTTGTTTTTATACCACGGACATTTTGATATAAAATAGTTAGTCGTTTAACCGAATTACTGACCCTCACTTTGTCCTCGAAAAAATGACGATTGTTGTTTCATTTTATTTACTTCTTTATTTTTGAAGTTTATCCATTTCTTAACTTTTGCATTAATAGGCCAAACATCGACCGAGAAACAATTGTCATAGCATTCCTCCGGGACTCCAATTTTGTATGATTTGTAATTGTTTTTATTTTTCAGTTCCTCAACGGTGCACAATTTTTGTGGACAAAGTTTGTTCAAATACTGTTTGATTTCGTCAGGTCCCGAGATCATATTCCACAAATGAAAATATTTCCTTGATTCGACGGCTTTCAATGAAGTCACATTAGGGCCAGCAAGGCAACGCATTGAGACAATTTTACGAGGCTTAGCATGGCGTGCTCGGCTCGGCGCGTTGTTATTATTATTTTTTGTTTCCAACAACACGGTATGGTTATCAATATTGTGGTCAGTATAATCTACTAATTTGTCCGTTGATGAATTAGTTAAAGTACAGACAGAGTCCAGAGTAGATGATTCTTTCGGGCTAGTATTTGGCGAGTATATAAGTATCTTATTTCGGTGACTACGACGTTGGAGTAGAATCTTCCTTTGGGGGCTCGAAATAAATTCGGTATCTTCATTTATGCTCATCGCTGGAGGCTGCGATAGGGTTTGGTGAAATGTTCTAGTTTCATCGTTATACCGGCAGGACGAATTCGCATTTTTTATTTCTTCATTGTTATCCGTATGCACAGCAATATGTGATTGGCTCAATAATTTGTCATCATTTGCGCCGGTAGTTAGTAATTTCTCGTGTACGACCAGTTGATCTAGTAGATATTGTTTGAGGTATTTTATTTCATTTTCTAATCCTTCGACGCGTTTTACTATATTTGAAAGTAACTCAGATGAGGTTTGAAGTGGTTGGACTAACGGCATTTTGAATAAAGCCGAGTTGCAGTTACTACAATAAGACGTCGGTAACTAATACACATGCGTACACGACAGGCGCGCGCGACTGACTATGCTATGGGGTATGCTAAATACCAATGCTACTGTGGAGAACGTTATGTGTACTTGTGTGTGACTTCGAATGAAGAAGTGTTTACGGGCACCGTGATCGAACTATCGGTGCTCAAATGTTTCTGTACGCGTGCCGCGTATAACTTGGATGCTGTTCCGAGGTGACCCGGACAGGATGACTGCGCGTGTGTCAACTAGCGCTAGATGCTAGCGGCTCCATTGCAGAGGATCGGGGACTTTATATGAAGTGTGGTATCGTATGACTCATATTTCTTGCTTGAGGGTTATGTTTTCCTTTATTTCTCCGTGATACCCGCAAATGTTGGTATCTCGTTTTGCCATATGGTGGCTACTGGACGTAATGTCCAGACCACTTCGCGAATGGAGTTTTTGTTGTAGCGATGAAGATTAATGGCTATTCGGAGAGTTTGGTACGAGTCTTAATCAAAGGTCAGAATAGGCCGAACGGTGTGTTACTGTTTTTCTGTGCTTACTGGAACCGGAGATCCGTTTGGTGTGTGCCCGGTGCAGAGTAGCGCACTATGATGCGTAGATACGTGCTGTTCAAACTGCGAACAGACGCGGTCCGATCAGACAGGCTAGGCGGCACGTAACTGCGTTCTATGCACCACGGAACAGTGCATTCAAGCGCTGCGGAATTATGCGCTTCTTGCGCTGCGGAATTGTTTGCGCTTTTGCGCTGCGTAATTGTTTGCGCTTTTGACGATACGAAACGGTGCGCTTTTGGCGCTAAGGAACGGTGCGCTTTTGACGATACGAAACGGTGCGCTTTTGGCGCTAAGGAACGGTGTGCTTTTGACGATACGAAACGGTGCGCTTTTGGCGCTAAGGAACGGTGCGCTTTTGACGATACGAAACGGTGCGCTTTAAGCGCTGCGGAATGGCGCTCTCCAGTTGGAGTAGCCTTGTCATAGCCCCGACATTGTGGCTATCTCGTGCCCCGACATTGTGGCACTCTGTCACGACATTGTGGTTTGTGGCAGTACGATTTTCACAGCCCCGACATTGTGGCTATCTTGTGCCCCGACATTGTGGCACTCTCTAGTTTGTGGTAGTACGATTTTCTTATAGTCCCGACATTGTGGCTATCTCGTGCTCCGAATGTGGCACTGTTTATGATATTGTTGCTGTTCTCTGGGACCCTGCTAGTGGTTGCTAGACGTTCTTGTTTCAGAAATGATTGGGTTCCATAACTCAACCATTACTGATTCGAAATTGCTTGATTGTGTTACAATGGGTAACTAAAGTTAAAATGTTTTGGGTCAATCCGCCCGTGAAGGAACTCTCGTGGGCGCTGCAGTCCTTATTTACTGCTGCCGTCACGAGGCTCATCATTCATCTCGGTTTATTGAGAATCGTTTGGATTGTACACAGTTTAGTAATTTTTTTGATAGCTGTGCCGTTGGAGAGACCAAAAAAAAAAGTATGTGATCGAGGACGATCACATTGTCAGGAAAGGCCGTGTTAGGGCAAAAATATTTTTTGTGCGGGTATTAATGACATGACCTACAATTTTTGCTATAAAAGCATAGAACATTTGACAGTTCGAGTTAGTTGGTCATTGAAATCGTGCCGGTCGTTCGCTTGGTGATATTTTTTGTGAAAGTATTTCTGTAAAGTCAGTGGTACATATTTTTATTTAAATCAAAACCGTTGCAGTTTCTAATAATATATTATAATTAAAGTGGTGATTCTACCGCTTCATTTAGAAGTAATTGCAGAACTCTCACTTTGAACGCTAGCCGTGTATTAGACGTCCTGGTTTCGAGAGGGAGTGAACTCCATAGAAGGATAGATTAGATAGCGAAAGAGGAATGAGTGAAGTCAGAGCTATGAGGGGGACATGTAAGAAGATGATTATTGGATGAGCGAAGGTTTCTATTGAAAATGAATGAAATCCTCCTAGCCAGTTTCGGCCACGGCGGCCAATCTCAACGGAGATCAGCCAGGTACGCAGGAGATATTATAGTGCACAAGTGTGTGCGCAATACACAGGTGCACTCGCTATTCCTTCACTCTCATAGTCCGGTGAGACGGCAATCCGACATGACCGGAGAGAGATCAGGCGCAGGACCAACGGCTTTACGTGCTTTCCGAGGCACGGGGGTATCACACCGCCAACTTCCTGACTCCGAGCTGCGACTGAGTAAATTTTAAGATGAAAAAACCCAGTCACAATTTTTTTTTTTTGGCTCGACCCGGGATTCGAACCCAGGACCTCAGCGCGCAAATCGTACTCGTAATGCGTACGCAATACCACTACGCCACCGAGGCAGTCAGGTTTCTATTATGGTTATCACAAAGAAATTTAAAGTTAGAAGATAAGTAAGTAGGAGCGGTAGGGGACATAATCAGAGAGAAAAGGGTAGTAAGTGCACGCAAAGAGCGACGCTGGCGTATAGGTAGCCATTTTAATTGCAAACGATGGGTGGAAATGTGGTCATATTTACGAAGATTAAACACGAATCGAATGCAGTTATTAAGAAGTCGGTCCAGTTTGTTGAGTTCATCTGCATTCAGATCAAAATAGCACACATCATCATAGTCAATAACAGGAAGGATTAAGGTTTGTACAAGCATAGTCTTGGTCTTAAGTGGTAGAAAATTTTTCAAGCGGTACAGAGCACGAAGAGTACCAGTGACTGCTGCAATGTGTGACGCGAATGCTGCAATCGTATATCTATGATGTAATGTTTACACCATTTCATAATTAACTAACAAAAAAGCAATAAATAAAAACTTTTTAACAAAAATAAACCGACTTCAAAACCGCTACAAAATAATTCAACTTTATATTCGCTTAGTATATACGTATATTTAGAGTCGATGCCTAATTTAAATTGCCAGCTAAGCCAAGAAAATACACAAACAAATATACGCACACCTTGTTCAATTTAAATTAGGCACCGACTCCAAATATACTAAGCGAATATAAAATTGAATTATTTTTTATTTTGTAGTGGTTTTGAAGTCGGTTTATTTTTGTTAAAAAGTTTTTATTTATTGCTTTTTTGTTAGTTAATTATGAAATGGTGTAAACATTACATCATAGATATACGATTGCAGCATTTGCGAGTCATCTGCTGTTAGTTATTGAAGAGTTCCATTGTGTATCTCCGAAGATCTTCATCAGATCTTCATAAATTATACACTAAAACCTTCACTGAAAAATATACATTTCAATATCGAAAACCACATCCATATCGGATCAGTAGTTTTTGAGAAACTCTCGGCCATACAAATTTACATACATACATACGGATCGAATACAGAACCTCCTTTTTGAAGTCGGTTAAATAGTGCAAAGGTATAAATCACGGAATATCGGTGTACTACAAATATTTAAAAAAAAATCTTCCAATTGATAACCTCTTTTGGGAGTAAGCAATGAGTATTATAATTGTACATTGGAAAATGGGTTCGTCAAAACTATGCATAATTTAAAATAATAAATGAAACGTAAAATGATAAAGTTTAGCAACTTATCAATTTTAAATAGTGAAAAAAATTAAATCCTCCTAGCCAGTTTCGGCCACGGCGGCCAATCTCAACGGAGATCAGCCAGGTACGCAAGAAAATATTATAGTGCACAAGTGTGTGCGCAATACACAGGTGCACTCGCTATTCCTTCACTCTCATAGTCCGGTGAGACGGCAATCCGACATGACCGGAGAGAGATCAGGCGCAGGACCAACGGCTTTACGTGCTTTCCGAGGCACGGGGGTATCACACCGCCAACTTCCTGACTCCGAGCTGCGACTGAGTAATTTTTAAGATGGAAAAACCCAGTCACAATATTTTTTGGCTCGACCCGGGAATCGAACCCAGGACCTCAGCGCGCAAATCGTACTCGTAAACCGTACGCAATACGACTACGCCACCGAGGCAGTCGGTTAAATAATATTTGTATTATAAAATCGACTCCATTTCAAACAAAAACTTTTCGATAAACTCTTTTACGTATTGGAGGGACGATATCCCATTCTTTTTTAATTTTCTGAAGGTACAATTTTAAGAAGAATATTTTCGCATGTTTTTCGTCCGTGCAGTGACACGAGCGACGCGATACTAATTGAAATGAGTGCACATTTTGTTTTTGAGAAGCTGATGTGCATCTTAGGTCTTTTCACACATCAAATTCAAATTCAAATCATCCATTCAGTAATTAGGCCGCTAAGGGCATTTTTACACGTCTTTTTTTAACAATGTTTTTTTTATTAACTAAAGGATTCAACCAGTGCTTTGGAAAAGCCCACTGACCTGAGAAGAAGCACCAATGTATAATCATAACCCTTTTATTCAATTTGATTAACAATTCCGTTTATTTCTAACAAACGTGAGCGATATGCGTCATGGACCAACGAATACGTTTCTTTTTTGTATATTTATTTTATGTGGTCGAGGTTTTCTTTTATTTCTATCTAACACAAAGGACGGGACAGCATGGTGACCTAAAATGGAAAATGGAAATAAAACTGAATGCGTTGAATGTAATAATACCTATGTTGATTCCGCGCTATTTTCTCTACCATGAGTTCAGTAAGTAGTTTTTACTTTAAAAAGTTGGCATAAAATAGCTATGTCAGGTGGTCTTAGTTAAGGAATGGAACATTTTATAAAAGGAATTTCAAAATCTCCGTTTTATCTCCCAGCATTTCTTATTAAAACACTATGAATACCGAGCTTATTATAATGTTAATTAAGAGCACTATTTAGAGCATATCCGTGTTAATTAATTTATGAACACCTCGTGTAATAATTTGTCTTGGAGCTAGTTGCACGACACCTAGCCCGCGGGACTTTGCTTGCAAGCTTTGTTCTTTATAATATTATTTTAATTAACAAAAAAATATAGCAGTGGCAAAATACCTAACCCTTGTCTAGTGTTGGATTGAATATTTTTTTTTACAATGAAGGGGGAATTGCTTGGGATATAAATATGTTATTTATATGGTGAGTATAAAGTAATGTTTTGAAAGTAAAGTTAGCTGGCTATTTGTGTTATTAGTCCTCAGTCTATATATTATGATTGAGGTTTATATTCCACTACTAGTCTATCGTGCAGGGTGAACGTAACGCAGATTTTAATGCTTCGCTGGATGTAGTGAGAAAACTGAATTTTGTTTTCGATATTTTTTCCCAGCCTGGTTCTAGGATACAAAAAACCTAAGAGTAAAATTACTACTATGGTACCTATAAATTTGTACAACTAGCCATTCCAAGTTTTTTAATAATTGTTTTTTGTTAAGGTTCGACCCCTACCAAAACGGAGCGCTAACCGTATTTATAGAAACTATTTATTCGAAATGTATAATACATATTATAAAAAAACAATTACATCATAATCTCTTCTTTGGTACTTTATTTTTATTATGGTTGTTTCTAATTTTTTGAATGCAGATATTATTTGATTAATTTCATAGTGAAAATGCCATGAAAATTGTTGATTACGTGCATCTCCTCCTAAAGTACTCATTATTTTAATATGCACCCAACATTATTAGATAGACAATTATATTGTTAGTTTAAAATTTTCAAAACGACCTAAAATTTATTTTAAAGAAATAATTAGTACATATTTCCGCCCGTAACTCGTGCGACGTAAATGTATTGACGATAGCTAAAAGCTGTTGGCTCGGGGTGGGCCTTAACGTAGTATTCATTATAATATTATATTGGAAAATAAAGTAGATCATTATCGATTGCGCATGTTGATATGTTTACATATCTGATGTAATAATCATTGAACAACTGTCATCAACTGCGCATCATGCACTGATAACAGTGTCGTCACTGATGTCGACTCGTGTGTTTGTGTTCTTAAGATGCAACGTAGGACGAAGGCTCAATATAGCAATCTTTTCTACAAAACATGAGTAAATAAAGTGCCTTGATGTTAAAATATAACTAAACGGGTTTTCTCGCGATAAATTTGTTTAAGTTGTATTATGGTAGGTAGTAGTCCGTACCATGACTAGGAAAATGCAGTCCTCAAAGTGAGGGAGTAAAAATTAAATTTGAATAAATTTATCACGAGAAATCTGTTAATCAGTTTTATTTCAATGTCGAGTATTCCCGTAAACTTAAGATTACATCAGTAACTTGATATCGTATTTTAATATATTGTCTTTAACAACAAATAACAATCTAAATTATTATAAAATATTGTACACTTACAGGTTTGGCACATATTTTTTTTTCTTCGTTTAGCATATGTAGATACTTTATTCAAGATAACAAATATTGAGACTGATTTTATTGAGATTTTATTTCCAGAAAAATGAAGCACAAAACCGTTAAATGATTTTATTTATGTTAATTTCTGCAAAAATGACTAAATATACAAGCCATAAATAATATAATAGATTGGACATTGATAAAATATTCAACTCAAGGAAAACATTTTTTTATGGTATAGGGGGCAAACGACGGCAGCGTGGCGGTTAGGCCTCACGCTGCCTTTGACGCCGAGGGCGTCCTTCGGTGTACGGGGGCTTCTGAGCCCCCCCAACAACAGGAGACGGACCGCAATAGCGGTACGCGCAGGGGTGGTTGCGGACGACAACTTAGACGTGAGTCGGAGGAAGCCCGCAGCCGTCCCTAATGCGCCGAAGATGGCCACCGCGGAGTTTTGGTTGGTATGCCGTGCGGTGTACATAGGTTAGGGACTCGGCCCGGCGGTTGCCCGACGTTTTCCATCTCTCCGGGCGGCTCAACGGCGGGTCGTAAGGCACGGTGAACCCAACATAACCGCTCAGTCGTTCCCCTTGAACACTGGGTGGTAGTAATAATTCACTTTCTCGGCGTAAATAAAAAAAAAAGTAGGGGGCAAACGAGCATGTGGTTTACCTGATGGTAAGTGATCACCGCCGCCCGTGAACATCTGCAATACTAGGGGACATAGAAATGCGACGCCGAACTTTTAGGTGGGAATACACTCTTCTTTCAATTTAGCGGTTCAATTATGCGTTAAAATTAAAACCAAAATACCAACTATCATATTAAAAAGCAGGTTTTCCTTGAACCAAGTATGTTTTTTTACGATCTAAAGAAAATATCGAGTTTTATTATGTTATTATCACAGGCTGCCTCGGTGGCGTAGTTGTATTACAGTACGACTGCAAAGCTGAGGTCTCGGGTTCGATCCCCGGGTCGGTCAGTGTTATTGATTTTTTCTATTCAGTATCAGTCCGAAGTCTGGAATTTGTGCCCGATATGGCGATAGGTTCGCCCCTATCACATTATGGGACGGAATTCCGGCGAAAAGTGGGTGCACTGGTTGCACCTCTGCCTACCCCTTCGGGGATAACAGGTGTGAGTGTATGTGTATTATCACAGCTTATTATTATCGCAATACCGAGCAAATTTAATTGACCCCTACCACGGTTCCTAATATTACATGAAGCTATTTACAACGACGATAACGTTTGACATGGTAGATAATAATTAACGAAACAAAAACGTATGTCATTGTCTTCCTTATTTTTTATACTGCCGAATAAAGATATATCAACCGTTTTCTGGTGAGCAACACAACTGCTGCAGCAACACCATTCAGTTTGAAAAGTTGATTTAACGATAAAAAGTGGTTACGTAGGTATTGCTTAAATAACTGTCAAAATTAAACATCGCCTCATCGTTAGTTTAAACTTACTTATTTATTAGTTTTTCGCGGGGAAAAAACGCGTTATCGCTACCGCCACCGGGGGGTGAGTGGAAAGGGCACCCGAGAGTACAGCATCATCCGACCAAGTCCCTTACACTATATACACCCTACACCGGTATACCAACCAAAACCCGCGGTGGCCTACTTCGGCGCATACGGCCGCGCGAGACGGCCCCAGGGTATCTTGTTGCTTGTTGCACTAAAATAGTTACACGGGACCGTCTCTGCGCGATGTCGTTGCAGCCCTTCTCTGTACAAGGGGGCTAAGATGCGCCCACACTTTAAAAGACGCCTTTGGTGTCAACAACAACGGGAGACCGACCATCCGTATTGTCGTTTACCTCGGAGTCGCTTAAATTGGAATGAGCAGCCCCCCTTAATTATTCTAAAATCAAGCTGTAACAGGTTACAGTGGGGATGCTAATATAATGAATGCTCGAAGGATGCAATAGAGCTGCAGTGGGTTTGTGTATACCAGTTCAGAATTTATAACTTTGCATCTAATAATACAGGCATAATTCTGCTATGTAAAGCCTGTTACCTACCAGTTACACCAGGCCTATACTTTTAAACAGGCCTGCATAATTGTGTCGACTGGCGAGGAATAATCATCTTTTCAGTGGACATTGTCCACTTCGCTTGCCATCGCGTGCTGAGGGTTCACTTGGCCATGCTCGTATAAAAAATAATAGATGTATAGTGAGCGTTTCGTGTTATGATAAAAAAGAATAAACCCATGTTATCCTCAAAAGAATAGTAGTGATTCAAAAAACAGCTACAGATGGATGATTACATTTCCTATAACATGACAGCTGCCCTGTCGGAGGAAGATAGTAATCTAAAAATAATATATTTTGGATAATAGAGGACGCAAATTCAATCTTGTCTGTCAGTCAGTTTTATAAACGTGCACAACATAGCGTTTCTCCTATTCCGATATATCACACCTATAATTTCGTCAGTCTACGTAAAATTCTATTTCATAAGAGCGAGCATATTGGAACTTACTAGGTAAAAAATCAGGCTCCAAGCTGGTACTGGACAAAAATTATCCTTTTACTGACCAGGGGATTGAACCAGAGACCTTTCCATGGCCATCGTATTACATGAATATAATTAAACATAGCCTAGTGGACGATAGCCTAGTTGGGAATGGAACGGTCTGCCGAGACAATATCCGGAGGTTCAAAACCCAAGGCACACACCACTAACATTTTGAAGTTACGTGTGTATTGTTTATCAATTACCGTTCACTTTAACGGTGAAGGAAAACATCGTGAGGAAACCTACATGCCTGACAATTCTCCATAAGAATTTCGAGGGTATGTGAAGTGTGCTAATCCGCACTAGGCTAGCGTGGTAGACTAAGGCCTAAAATCCTCTCAGTAGTAGAGGAGGCCCGTGCCCAGCAGTGAACAGTATACAATACAGGGCTGGTATTATTATTATTTATAATTAAACACAAAAAGAAGTACAAAACATACGAATTGAGAACCTCCTCTTTTTTTGGAAATTAGTTAAAACAAACATCAATAACAGTTAGTTACACACATACATACATACATACCATAGCATTACGCTTTTTTCCCTTTTCAGGGATAGGCAGAAATGTATCACACCTACACTACGCCAGCTATGTGTTTAGTGGTCGGGTTACGGCTCTTAATAATGAACACTTTGGAATCTGGATGAACTGTTCTTTATTTAATATTCTTATAATACTGTACTACGTGCTACGACAGACATGGTTAGGAACGGAACAGGATTGACGGTCCTCGCGACCATAGAGTAACCATAGACAAGTGTTGCTATATGTAATACTATGATAGGTCCCAAGTGATAGGGGGCGAACCTATTGCCATTCACCAGGCACATTTCCAGACTCCAGGCTGATACTGAGTGGAAAATTCCAATACAAGTAGATACTAGTCAGTTATAATAAGGTTTTGAAATTAGTAATGACCATCCATTGGTTCTCGACCAAATTTTGATGTAGTACTTTACTGACCGCTAATTAGAGTTATAAGTTAAGTATATAATTAAATACCATTCAAACGGCCATGATGGTTATCTAAACTAATAAATAGATGAAGTTTGCGTCTTATTGGTTATTTCGAATAGTCTGTTCACATTTCTGAACTAATAAAATGTTTTTATTAATTGAAACTATGAATTTAACTGACAAACGTGTAATGTCTTTATTTTGAAGAGGTGGGCTGAGGTGCAACTAGGGCACCCACTTTTTCCCTTGCGTGTTACATCCCATGATGTGATAGGGGTGAGCCTATCGCCATATCGGGGATAAATTCTAGACTTTGGGCTGATACTGAGAAGAAAAACTCAATATCTCATTGTCGGACCTAGGATTCGAACCCGAGACCATAAGACAAAACGTGCACGCCATACAACTACGTAACTGAGGTAGTACTAGACTAAAATGTTTCCAATTATACAAATTACAAACACTTGTCGAAGGGCGGGGGACCAATTCGTTAAGTCTCGTTTCTAAGCCCGCTCTCAGCCTATTATACTACTCTAATAAAAACAATAACGAATAAGCTACTGCAGATCAATTTACATTCCACTACTTCAGATGAGTTTTCTTCATTAAAAAAATATAAACAAAACTGAGTCTGAATCACGAGACTATAAAGTGCACTTTTGATTAAACCGTGTTTATACTAAGTAATTTATTCTGAACAGATTGAAATGGATATGGATATGGGATAAGTAACCGATGCTCATACACGTGGATTGTGTTTACCACATAGCTACGTCATGGGGTACGATCGAAATGTTGGAGCTCAAGCGTTTCTATACGCATGCCGTATATAATAGATTGGAAGCTGTTCTGGAGGTGTCCCGGGGCTCAAAATGTATGAAAATGACATATTATGCTCCAGACAAGTCACATGACTGGCATATATCATTTCCATATATTTTCACCTTTCCGTAACCGTAACTGTAAACGCTAACAGAAAAGGGATTTTGTTTAGACCCCCCGGACCGAATGACTGCGGACGCACGCGAAGTGCGAAGGCGTGCTTCAGGCGACACGTTACGGTGCGCTCTATGCGCTACTGAACGGTGCGCTTTTGGCGCTGCGGAACGACGTGCTCCAGTTGGAGTGGCCTTGTCATAGCCCCGACATTGTAGCTATCTCGTCCCCCGACTTTGTGGCACTCTGTAGTTTGAAGTAGTACAATTTTTTATAGCCCCGAGATAGTGGCTATCACGTGCCCCGACAGTGGCACTGCTGGTTTATGTTGTTGCTGCTGTTCTCTGGAACCCTGCTAGGGTTGCCAGATGTTCTTGTTTCAGAAATGATTGGGTTTAAAAACTCAACCATTGCTGGTAGAAAATTGCTCGATTACAATTGTTACAATGCGTAATTAAAGTTAAAATGTTTTGGGCGATGAGTCAATCCGCCCCGAAGGAACTCTCGTGGGCGCTGCAGTCCTTATTTTCTACTGCCGTCACGAGGCTCTGAGAGTTCTATACGGTGAGTGCTGTGCATATGGCGCCGTATTCAGCAATATTTCTGTGGCCAGTGGTAAATATATTTTTTTAAATCAATACCGTTGCAGTTCTATTAGTATAATATTACTAGCTTTTGCCCGCGGCTCCAACCGCGTTAAAAAGTTTTCGGGGACAAAAGTCCCGGTTTGTATTTTCCCGGGATAAGAAGTAGCCTAAGACCTTCCCAGGGACTTAAACTATCTCCTTACTACATTTCATTGAAATAGATTCATTGATTTAGTCGTTACGGCAGTAACGGCGAGATTAAAAAGTCCGGGATAAAATTCCCGATGTATGTGTTTCCGGGATAAAAGTAGCCTATGTCCTTCTCTGGATCTCAAACTATACCCGTACTTATTTTCTTGCGGTTCCACTCGCAGAAGACGATTTTCTGGGATAAAAGTCCATTTATATTTTCCCGGGATAAGAAGTACTCGAGGTCCTTCCCAGGGTCTTAAACTATCTCTATACCAAATTTCATCGAAATCGGTCGGTGTTTTAGCCGTAACGACTCGCGAAGAAAAAAAATCCGGGATAAAAGTCCCGCTTTACATTCTCCCGGGATAAGCCTATGTGTTAATCCAGGACATGATTTACTCGTGTGCCAAATTTCATCGAAATCCGTTCAGTAGTTTTTGCGTGAAAGAGTAACAAACATCCATACGTCAATACATCCATTCTTACAAACTTTCGCATTTATAATATTAGTAGGATAAACTGGCCGTTATTGAACTAAATTGCAAAATAAATAAATTTAGCCGAAGCAGTGGTCAACTAATCAATGTTAGATACTTAAAGAATAATATGTTTTTTATGGTAGACGTTAGATATGCAAGTAGGATGCGTTATATAGTATTAATTAATTATAACAACCAGTCATACTTACAAAACTATGAAAAAAACTAAATAAGTTTCTGACTAAAGAAACACCCGGGAATTCAGAAGAAAGAAATTCTGAATTCCCAACTTCAACTGTAAGAAACGGTACAACAAAACTACTGCTTCGCACTTTTAAAACAGTAACAATGCTCGAGCCAATGCACATTGAAGGCAACTCTACAGCGTGGACTTACTAATATTATAAATATGAGAGGTTGTTGTATAAATATGACTGCCTTGGTGGCGTAGTTGTATTACAGTATGACTGCAAAGCTGAGGTCTCGGGTTCGATCCCCGGGTCGGGCAAAGTGATATTGAGTTTTTCTATTCAGTATCAGCCCGGAGGCTGGAATATGTGCCCGATATGGCGATAGGCTCGCCCCCTATCACATCATGGGACGGAATGACGGCGAAAAGTGGGTGCAATAGTTGCGCCTCTGCCTACCTCTTCGGGGATAACAGGCGTGAGTGTATATGTATATGTATGTATGAGAGGTTGCTTAAGATAGGAAGTTTGGATATTTGAATTCCTTGAATGGGTTTGGATAAAATTTTACTAAAATAAACCATAATATTATTAAAACTTACGCGAGACATATCAGATTAATAAATACTTAATAAATAACAAATCGGTTTCACTCATGTATTCTTAGTCAGAATCGCCGACCAGACTCGCCTGTAAACATGACCTACTTAATGGGTCGAAACTGGTGATTGAAACCGTTTTGTTATCTCGTAATAAGATAAACCATTTCTTAGGTTAAGACACAAGCTACTTTTTAAAGCACAAAGGCATTCATGTGAACGCAGCCTTACAACAATACAAACAGTTCCTTCTAAGATGCTTTACATCTCCTTGATTAACTCCAGGGTTCTAGAGGAAACTTAATGCAAAACTAAATTCCGTGTATAATTAAATTCAATGAGCGTGGCCTAATTGAAATGGAGATCAAATTGATATTCTCATAAAGCTGTTAATCTGTCGTTAACTGGTTGAGAATTCCTACCAAGGAGAACGTTCGTTGGTACCACAGTTTAAAACACTGCAGTGTCATCAGTTTCGTGCCAGTTCCGTAATCCAGTAACCCTTAAAACATTTTATTTTTTATTTTCGCCCTTTTTTTTTATTTGTGTAAATAAATTGCAAGTTCATCATAATACACGTTAAATCACATACAATAAGTGACCACATTTTCCCTGCTTTAGTTTTATTCATATTTATTAGTTAAAACGTCTTATCATTCTTTAATATATAGTATGACAAGGCATGCAAGCCGTTCGCCTGGTGTTAAAAATCAATGGTCTTAAAATGTGGCAAAAAACGCAATTCGTAAGACGATATGGTTTAATTTAAATGTTTGTGATTGATCGAGAGACCAATACGTCGGTCACGTGTTAGTCTCTCAACCATCCCAGTAAATTATTTTTTTAACAAAAAACAAACCGACTTCAAAACCACTGCAAACCAAAGAATAATTCAACTTTATATTCGCTTAGTATATACGTATATTTGGAGTCGATGCCTAATTTAAATTGCCAGCTAAGCCAAGAAAATACTAGATCAAATATACGAAAAATTATTAAATTTTTTATTTATTACTTTTTTGTTAGTTAATTATAGAATGGTGTACACAATACATCATAGATATATATCGATTGCAGCATTCGCGAGTCATCTGCTGTTAGTTATTGAAGAGTTCAGTTGTGTATCTCCGAAGATCTTCATAAATTATATACTAAAACCTTTCCTGAAAGCTATACATTTGAACATGGAAAACCACATCCAAATAGGATCAGTAGTTTTTGAGAAACTCGCGGCCATACAAATTTACGTACATACATACGGATCGAATATATAACCTCCTTTTTGAAGTCGGTTAAAAGAAATGGAGTCGTGTCTTCTTGTTTTGCAACCTTCTAAGCCCACGGATTAGTTTAAATTTCGTCCAAGTCTTTTCGTTTTTAATAATGGTAAGCAACGGACTATATTTTTTTTATTTTATTAATGCATATAGCGATTGCGGACAAAGAGGTCCAACATATTTATGATCCAAATTAACATTGCCCGCCCGTGGCACACTGCCAACTAACAGACAATGCAATGGTGACCCACATCAGATCAGCGTGGTAAGATTATCTTTTAGGTCCATTAAGTGATCCATGTTCTATGTTAACCAAAATGTATTAAAAGTAACCTTTTTGAAGTCTGTATCTATTTATCATAACTGTAGATTTACCCACGTGTGTGTCCATTTATTTTGTGTTCATCCATTTGTATTAAGTATATTTCTGGCGCTTCATAATATGGTTTCAGCGCCTTAATATTATTCACGGCAGATTCAGGATTGCGACTATTATGGTTAAGTTAAATTGTGTTACTGTCTTCTTCAGCTACTATGAAGGAACGAGTACGAACTTTAAGCCCAAAGTGTATTCATTTGATTATTTGATCAGCTGCCTTAATCCAAGATTTATATATGGTTTATAATTCATGCGTAATGTGGTATTTACTACGCAACGCCATTTATTACACTAATTCAAAGAGATAAGAGCTTAATGGTATAGTTGTTATAGTTGTACGTTTATTGTTTAATTGGCAATTTTACAAATTATCTAGTAAGATTATTACGCGCACAATTGTGAAATTTCGAAGGCAAGTTGAACAAAGTCTCATGTTATTATTTCTATAACCTTGTTCTGTTACTCGTATAGATATGAACAAAACTAATAAGTTACATGGCTTGTCAAAATGTATCCGGAAATCTTTAGTTTAGCAGTGGACTTCATGTGGCCGATGATGATGGTTTGTTGATAGTTCAAAATTAACTCCGGATTTCCATACATTTGCATGAAGTTAAATAAATGAAAAAGATAGCATGAGCTATGAATCTTAGTAAAGAAGATGCCTAAAATCGGCTGCAATGAAACTATTAATGCAAGTAGACGGTTCTTAAAACTAGATTGGGATAAGTCCAAGTTGAAAGACAAAACTCGCAGCGCCTTCATAATGATAGAAGCAATTTTAGGCATAGTGAACGCTACACATAGAATAGTTTGGAATATCATTGAGGGCTCGTTTTGCGATTTCTAAATAAACGCTAATCGTCGACTAAAATATAAAGCACCCAAATACGAATGGCAAGCTCCCAAATAAATGGTAAACAAAAGAGTGCATTTAGCCTTAACTGTCTTATTCGTATACGAGCAGATGAAAGGACATGTCCAAAAAACGGGCCAGAAATTCTAATTCTTTTCTTTCTTTCTTTTTTCTTTCTTTCTATATTTGGATTTAACTCCTGAAACTAGCCTTTTACAATAAATCATTTAATTTGAAGTCCTCCGATTCTGAGATTTATGTAATTTTATTTAGCTTAGATACTACACTTAATGTGAACACACACATACACACACAAACACACACAGACCACACACTCAGGCCTCACGCAATTAATATGAACGTTTTAAAAAAGTTAGTTATGAATGGAGGGGTCGAAAAAATTTTTGTTAATGGATCCAAGTTACATATTTTGTCCCATTAATATCCCCTAAAACTTCAACCTTGTTACATTTTGAGGCCCAACACCCATACAAAAGCGTACATCTCCTTTACTTGAAGATTATGGAAGGTCGTATCTGCTTTAAAACACGCGAAAACGCGCTGAAGCGGCGTTGTTGCCCGCGAACGTTACGAATACCAGAAATTTATTAAACCATTCGAGGCGTTTTATAAAATAGCGTATTATACACATTCCCGGCCGCATTATAATTACGTCAACAAGGACGTCGTGCTTGTCTCGGGCTTGAATAAAATGAATTACAAAGGAAGGGAAAAGTCACTCGGTCGGTAAAATATCAGAATTATATAAAAAAATTTGGAATTAAATGACGAGACGAGCGTGCCTCTCGCCGTGATCGTAAACGAAATGACCGCCCATAAACAGTTGCAACGCCATACACAACTCGGAATCAAAAGTTACAACTTAGAGCTCTACTGCGTTCGTCCCTCTGAGACATAAAATGTCTCATAATGTCCAGTAATTACGCTAGCTACAATTTTCTTTAAATCGAAACACATTAGTGCTTACACACTGCTAGTACCTACCTATCCAGGCGGCCCTGGTATATGAGAGACTTAACAAATATTGACAATAATTATGAGTTATACCTAATGATGTAAATTATTATATTATGATTATTTATACTTGTCAATGGCCATGTAGTGCCTGGTTAATGATTTTATATTTTTATAGAATCCTGAAAAGAAACAGTCGAAGGCGTCGTTTCGGTTACTTACTCCTGTAAAGGAGTAATGCTGAGTTAGTAGTTGTAATAACTGTTAACAGATGTCGCTGGTCATCTCCTTTAAGAGAATTAAATACGAATCCTGAAATTAGCAATCGATGGCGAGAGTCGAGGTGGCTCAATTGGAAGAGCACCGGCACGGTACGCCGGAGGTCGTGGGTTCGAGTCCCGCCTTCGACTGTTTCTCTTTCAGGATTCTATAAAAATATAAAATCATTATTATTTCTTTCTTAATTCCTGAGAGGGTTGCGCATTCGTATAGAAATTTTGAATTTATTACCTGTATTGCGTATATAAATAAACTACTCTAAACAAAATGAAGAAGTACTTAGTTGTATTATTTTCTGTATCATCCATTGTATTTGATAACTAGAACTTATTTTGAAAATAGCAACACTAGAGTTTCTTGCCCGTTATTCTCAGGTGAAAACCGCTTTCCGAACTGGTGGTAGAGTTCATATTGACGGAATCTAAATAATGTACAACATTTCATGGATTTGAATAACTTATTTCATTTATCTATGGTAGCGTATACGAGGTTTCATCTCAAGACAATATCTGTAGCTTTTAATGTATCTATTCATGATATTTCAAACGAATCCGCAGAATGAAATGCAAATACGGTTAATGCCTCCACATTTCTAACAATTCTCGCAAGTACGCCTCCTAATCAAATTGACATCATTTTACAAAAAAACCCCAGAGGGATCTCCTCCAGTCTCATTATTTGCTCAATCATTTCGCTCCATGATACCATCCGTATTCCCTAAATCCCGACATTTTGTTCGCGTTCAACGGAGCGTAACGTAAAAGAGGGTTTGAATAAATTTCCAACAACTGCCGATCTGACTGCAGGCTTTATTTAGGAGTACGCCTATGATATTTATATTACTCTTCAGAAATTGTTTTAGCGGAACGTATGTATGTTTTTCAGCGAACAAAATTCCTCATTTTGTCATACGGTAAAGATCAGTAGTTTCAATTATTGCTCACACGATTTATTTCCTATTGAATAAAAAGTAAATGTCCCAGTAATCTCGATTCACATGAACCAAATCCAAAAACTCCAAGTTATGTAAACTACTCGGAATTATAAGTATTAGCGTAATTTTAGTGAGTCCTAGTGGTTCAAATAATACTAAAATTTTTAGACAAATAAAATGATTTAAGCAAGGAGCTGAAGTAAAGAGAAGAGAGACGTAGGTAATCGAGAAGAAAATAACAATTCTATAACGTTCTTTTTCAGCTTCAATACTTTCTATCATTCTAGCACAATTTTATACTTAAGTACAAAGAAAATACGACGATGAAGTCTATTTTATCAAAACCCAGACTGCCGCTAAAGTCTCATTAAATATAGATATAAACAAAACTGGAGAGTAAAGAAGTCCGATCGCAAAATAATCGAATTTTGAACAGTTGGAGTAAACTTTCAAACAGTACTTTGGTAACAATTTAGCAGGAAAGATTGTTTTGGAAATGTTTAGGAAACGTCAGAAATTAAACTACAATCATGTTACAAGTAAAATTTTTGAATTTCAATTATCACTCAACATTATTTAAACTAGTTGATGAAGCAAACAGCGCAGCGTTGAATGTCTTCCTAGAAGGTGGGCACCTAGTTAAGGTCACTGGAACGCGCTGGATGCACACCGCTTCTAACGGGTTGGTTTGGATATCTTTGGAGGTTTTCTAAAAGAAAAAAAATGAAGATCAACTACTGTGGCGGGTTTTTCACCACTGGTGCCGTGATTGCTAATTGGCGCAAACATCAGAATATAATTCAATTCAAATTTTTGTAGTGAAATAAATAATGTAATATAATTTGATACGATTATTTTGATAGTTCTCCGGCGATTCTTTTATTTAATGGGTCTACTTACTCCCAGTACCTCAGTGCGACGAATAAAGACACGTAAACATCGTCTATGATGGATATTATTTCTGAAACCGTATATGGCAATACTAATCACAAAAGTAATCGTTCAAGGAGTGCGTTCAGAAATCTATACTAATATTATAAAGCTGAAGAGTTTGTTTGTTTGTTTGAACGCGCTAATCTCAGGAACTACTGGTTCGAATTGAAAAATTCTTTTTGTGTTGAATAGACCATTTATCGAGGAAGGCTTTAGGCTATATAACATCACGATGCAACTATTAGGAGCTAAGAAATAATGGAAGATGTGAAAAAGCGGGGAAAATTATTCATCCGTGAGGGCTTCCATTGCGTGCGCTGCGAAAACGGTTCAAGATACCAAAAATATATTGTATGAAAGAATTATTCCTCTTAAAATTATCTAAAAAATTGTCCGCGACAGTATATGTCTATCTTTTAAGATTAACTCACTAGAACCGTTTTTATAGTAATGAAATTTGGTCGAAATTAATGCATTATTTGTTAAGAGTTGTATCAACGTCATAATATTAATCTTTATCCGAACAAATGTGTTGGATAGAGTGATTCAACGGGAAGGTTTTTATGTACTTTTAGCCCGGAAAAACTTATTAACGCGGGCGAAGCCGTAGGCAAAAGCTAGTTTAATTATAAGAATAAAAATAAAAGTGATTTTCTGTTTCCATTTCGTCGATATATCCTACTAATATTATAAAGGCGAAAGTTTGTAAGAATGTATGGATGTTTGGATGTTTAGATGTTTGGATGTATGGATGTAAGGATGTTTGTTCCTCTTTCACGCAAAAACTACTTAACGGATTTCGATGAAATTTGGCACACGGGTAGATAATGTCCTGGATTAACATATAGGCTACTTTTTATCCTGGGAAAATATAAACCGGGACTTTTATCCCGGAAAAACTTTTTAATGCGGGCGGAGCCGCGGGCAAAAGCTAGTAATTAATATAATTATTTCTCAAACTAAACAATTGAGATTGTTATGAGTTTTATTCAGTATTATGAAAATTTAAATGTAATTTCTCATGAATTTAACATGTCGATCGTATTGCTACCGTTAATTCTATTTGTTCAACTTATATTCGTCCACTTAAAATATCCTTTTACGAATTTTAAATCTCACTACGCACTTATCAAGACTGAAAGGTAGACTGTATGTTTTAATAGAGGGTTCGCTTTATCTGTGTGCCAGAATTCAGTTAAATCTAATCCAAGATTATTTCATTACTTCTAAGATTTGCATTTTATAGTATTTTAGGATAAAGGTCTGTTTCAAAAGTTTTCAATTAAATTTTATTTCACAGTTTTCATCCGAAGCAAATAATGTATATAGTACTCATAGTACCATATTTTATTTTGTAACATAGAGAATAGCATGACTTTTATATTTGGTTGCCTTATCCATTTATGTGACGAGTAGGATTTTCACAAGTTTTGAAACAGACCCTAGGTCACTATCTTCTTTTAGCAGTATCTGTCAGATAATATCGGTAAGAACTTCGAAGAGCAACCGCTAATTAGCAAGTCTCATTAACGAGCAACGAGCTTCTTGATTTTATTACAAACAGCTTCCACGGGATCATGGTGCTTAACGATACTTTTTGTTTGTTCTTTATTGCAGTTTTAAGGCACCGTATTTGTGCGAGTTCTAAACCGCCTTTGTTACTATTTGTTTCATTAGTTAATTATTTTTATCTTAGCGCGGCATATTTACTGTAATGAGCTTGATGTAAGTTTTATAGAAATACAAAATGTTATATACATACATATTACACATTTCAAATTCAAATAATTTATTAAGTAATTAGGTCCCTTTTACACGTCACTTTTAACAACGTTTTTTATACACTAAAAGATTCTACCAGTGCTTCGGATGCACTCACACCTTTCATATTCGGAGGGGCAAACAGAACGGCTCTAATTTTATAAATCAATTTTTCTGTACTACATCTAGCGTGGATGGAATAAGATTTAGATGTTACATACATAGTTCTTTAGACTATCTTCAGTATTCATCGGCAGGACGAGTGATGAACATTTCCAAAATAAGTTTCCCTATTTGCTTAATTAAAAGTAGAAAATAACTTAAGCGCTACGAAAACATTTTTTTTTTCAAAGTAACCCGAATTTTCTCACGTTTTCCATTAGTAAAGGATAATACACCTTTATAACAAAAGCCACTAACAATGGTCTTACAGTAAATGCCCGTATTAGGCGATAAAAGAATTATCTTTTGAGCGTTTATTTCGCTACAAGTCGGCCATTGTCTAACATCACGGTAATGCGAAATACTGGAAAATGTATAAATAGCTGTTATGCTACATTTTGTATTTTCTCTAGTATGTTTAGGGTCTACTGGTGGTAGGTCTCCCGTATGTGAGAGCCGTCTGTGTAGGTAGCATCTTAATGTTTATTTCTACCGCCAAGCAATAGTGTGTATGTATTGTGTTCTGGTTTGACAGACATTGCAACCAGCGTAATTACTGGGAGTTATGAGACTTAACATCAACTCTCAGGGGGACTTCAGGGGGAGTGGCGTGCCACGTAGTACTTTATAATTTAAAGTTCTGTATGTTGCTACTATTTATGAGCGTTCGTATCGCTTACAATCAGACAAGCGACATGCTCGTCTCATTATTGAACTGCATAAAAAAAAACGTTTTTCTTAATTAAAGTTCCTGTAGTCCTTCAATTCTTTCAACAAACCTACATCCACTGCAACGTAAGTGCAACACAATTTCCACACTCATTGCAGAAACAATTTGGATCCAAATCGTTTACTTAGTTAAGACAGTCTGACAATCCTAGTAAGTCCAATCTCCAAACAAATCATGTTGGAAAAACAAAGAGTAGAAGTGATGGACGAGGGATAATGATCACTCCTGAGTCAATATTCTATTTAGATACAATTTAGGAGCAGGTATAGTTGATTCATTATTTCCAAAATTAAAACAACGGTTCGCGGACTAATTGACTTAAGCGACATGTTTTTGTGACATTGAGTTTTATGCATATTTGGAATCAGCTCATTGTCCTCTGTCTTTGAACATAGTTTAAATTTTCCGAAAAAAAAATCCGCTTGTCAATTAGCCTGACAACCGTCGATAGTATAAAGAACTAGCTTTTGCCCGCGGCTCCGCCCGCGTTAATAAGTTTTTCCGGGATAAAAGTTCCACTTTTTATTTTCCCGGGATAAAATGTAGCGTATTAATATAGGACATGATCTACCCGTGTGCTAAATTTCATCGAAATCAATTCAGTGGTTTTCGCTTGAAAGAGTAACAAACATTCATACATCCATACATACTTACAAACTTTCGCCTTTACAATATTAGTAACATTCGTCGGTAGCTACAGATGGAGTTTCGTCTACGTATACCTTTCTATTTACTGGAATTATTTATACACTAAATGTCATAAAACTTCTACTTATTAATTCGACACAATTCCTGAACATTTTGCCAACGAAATAAAATCCCTACGCAATTTTATACCATAATACCAGTGGTATTGTGGTAATTTTTCAAAGAATATACCTCATAAAGTAAATGTGAATTACCGTGAATAACGGGTGCTTACTGAACATAATTTAGGCTTTCTACATAGTATAGAGAAGTCGGTATGTCAACTTCACAAACGTTGAAGGTAGTGATGTTGTATGTAATGTCGTAGATGCAGTATTATTACTCTAATATTAAAATTTGAGATGCAAGAGAGACGATTTGTATATTTCGTGGACGTACTTGATGCGTACAAGTTTTTGAAATTGGAAAGTTTGTTTATTTGAGTTTTATATGAGAAAGAATGGATGAGAGAAATAACTTAAGGTGATAAAAGTGGGCCTAAATACTAACCAAACAGTTTATATTATAAAGATATGTTTACAATTTATGTTATTGATATAAAGTCTATTAATATTATAAGTGAGCACACTCACACACACTCAAGCCCGTTATCCTCGAAGGTGCAGGCAGAGGTGCAACTAGTGCATCCACTTTTCGCCGTGCGTATTTCGTCCCATGATATGATAAGGACGAGCCTACAGGGCATAAATTCCAGACTCCGAGCTGATATTGGGTGGAAAAACCCAATATCACTTTGCTTGAGCCGGGGATCGAACCCGAGACCTCAGAATTGCAGTCATACCGTAATATAACTACGCCACCGAGGCAGTCTTAGCTTAAGGTGACGTTGTAATTATTTTGCCTCGTAAGGCATTTTGAAAGTTGGCCGGAAAATGAAAGAGAATAATAAACCTTTGTTTTATGTAGAATAAAAGTTCATAGCAGTGAATAATGATATACTAAACTGATACACCATTGCTGTCCAAAGGCTTCCCTTCCTTAATGAGAAACAAAAAATATTTTTGTATAAAAAAAAAGTTTAGAACACTTGGTGATATTTTTTTTTATTTTGATACACTTGTATTTACAGAAGCGTTATTTCCAGGATAAATATCACTTTCGAGACTCACTCACTATACTATAAATCTTTACCTAACATAATGTTATTCAGATACTATTATGCAACATACTTGAAAATACTCATTGCGTCTAAAAATCCGCTCGTATGTGCCGCGTCAGACTGTCTGACTCAGACAGTGACCCACACCGTCGATCACGACTCCAATCTGTTTATTGCTTTACTTTTGTGTTGAAATGTCGACCTTTCCAAAAATACGGAACGTGGCAAAGTTTGTTCAATTGATCTTTCGATACCAGGCAATTGCTTTTCCATGGCCCATAAATACAATATCAGAGAGGATTGTACGTTGTTTCTCGTTTTAGTGGAAAGGAATGTGTGCAGGAAAAAGGGAGGAGTGATTGGGTTTCCGAAAATTCCTGTATGTGTTTTCATTAAGAGCACCATTTGCTCGGTTTGAAGAATTGAACTGGAAATAAAACAGTTGTTAATGTTTTCGGATATTGCCTATATATTTTTTTATCGATGGCTCGACAAAGTGGCTTCACTGCATCTGGTGGTAAATGAAGTGAAGCCCAAAAATAATGTCGACCGGCAAGAGATAAACATCCCTGGTCGGTCGGCACAGTTATGTCTGCATGATTGGTTCTTCACGCTCCGCTTGATGGACCTTAAGTCGTAGGAAGGAGGGAACACGTACGCTGACAAACTGTTCAACAGCTGAGTGGTGCGGCAAATATGAAAACCGAACCTTTTGGTTCGAGCCGAGATGGAAGAGACCACTAAGCTGTGGTTCCGCAAGCCAGCACGCGTAGTTAATTATGATTGATGAATAAAATATTTTTTGTGATGTTAGAGCTGCTATTTCAGCGGTGATGACTTTTTTTATATTAATTATAATATGTAACTGCCTCGGTGGCGTAGTCGTATTACAGTAAGACTGCAAAACTGAGGTCTCGGGTTCGATCCCCGGGTCGGGCAAAGTGATATTGAATTTTTCTATTCATTATCAGCTCGGAGTCTGGAATTTGTGCCTGATATGGCGATAGGCTCGCCCCCTATCACATCATGGGACGGAATAACGGCGAAAAGTGGGTGCACTAGTTGCGGCTCTGCCTACCCCTTCGGGGATAACAGGCGTGAGTATATATGTATATATATGTATGATATAATATTTAATTATTATTGCAGTTTTCTTATTTTGTTGGTAATAGTAACAACGAAATAAGAGTATACATCCAAACATTTTTACAAACATTTGCATTCATTTTAGTATTCCCAACGATCAACAAATGCAATTAAAAAGTTCGAATCGCAAAAATATTCCATTATAATGTATTTAATTATTGTATCGCCGCTGCATTACTTGTGTATATTATGATATAATGTATATTTTTGTTGGTGTACAATAAAGATGTTAAGTAAATAAATACAATTAGCCAAACCCAAGTAAGAAACCCAATATTAAACTGATCTTTGAACGGGCTCAATTTATTCAACGAAAAGGAATGTTTAAAATATTCCAATAAAAGGATGAATGCGTCGCTCGGGCAAACAAAGCTCGCGGCAATAACCCTAGGAAACTTCCACGCGGGACGCTTTTCCAAGATCTTTGTATTTTTAGACATCGTATAGAAGATTTTTTCAACAAGTTTTAGACCTTACTAACTTTTGCTCACGCTTCCACTTGCGTCAGACTCTTTCCGGTATAAAGAGGGTTTTCATTTCCTCATCGGTCAAACAGGCCGGCATAATTGTGTCGACCAGCGAAGGATGATCATTTCGCGTTATTATCTGGACCCAACTCCACTTACGATCAGGTGCAGTGTGGTCACTTGGCGCATGTAAAAAAGTATCAATATACCTTTGTCCCAAAACGAAGCTTCAACATCCAGAACATGTAAATAATGTATCTTTCTTCCAAAAATGTTCACCTGTTTCTGAGTCTAATTTATGTTTTAGGTTTACATTTACTAACGAGATGGATATAATATCCTCTGTAATTGAATGCAGTCCCTGCCTATACGTCTAACCGTCCGCGAATTTACGTATTTGTATTTCTTATCGGTGTCATCTCATCGATTTTTAACGTTTTGGGTTGAAAGACTCAAGCAACTCATATATTTTTAATTATTTCCGTAGCTTCAAGATGTTTTCCTTTCGTCAATCTCGTTCCCTTTGTGACGCCACAAGGCAGTATTACGATGTCACAATATCACAAAGCCTCGACAACGTTATCAAAAATGATTCCCAAAACGTGCCTTTTTATGTGATGTATCCGCTTTGAAAGAACACAAAAATGTTTAATTTCCTCAACTTCAAATTATTTATGTCAAAGTGTCATTTGCTTTGATTCAAGTTCTGTGAAATGTGTATCATAGTGGTGTGGCGAGTAACAGTGAACTGAGATGTTTGAAGTTTAATCCCTGAACCGGCCCTGGTGTTAGCGATGTTTTTATACATCATACACACTACATACACTCGTGGTAGGTCTCTCGTATGTGAGGAACCGTAGGGGTAGGTAACACCGTAATTTAATTTTATTTCTACGGCCAAGCAGCAGTGTAAATGCACTGGTGTGTTCCGGTTTGAAGGAAGTTGTAGCCATCGTATTAACTAGGCATTATGAGACTTAACATCTAATGTATAAGGGCAACATGCGCAGTGGAGTGCCCCGCAATACTTTGTAATTAAAAGTTCTGTATGGTGTTGCTACTATTTATGGGTGGTCGGATTGCTTAGCATCAGGCGAATGGCATGCTTGTCTCATCATTCAGTAGCAAAGAATAAAACTTTTTAATAAAAAATAAACCGACTTCAAAACCACTACAAATAAAAAAATAATTAAATTTTGTATTCGCTTAGTATATACGTATATTTGGAGTCGATGTCTAATTTAAATTGCCAGCTAAGCTAAGGAAATACACAAGCAAATATACGAAAATATTGTTCAATTTAAATTAGGCACCGACTTCAAATATACCTACGTGTATACTAAGCGAATACAAATTTTAATAATTTTTTTATTGATTTGTAGTGGCTTTGAAGTGGGTTTATTTTTTATTCAAAAGTTTTTATTTATTGCTTTTTTGTTAGTTAATTATGAAATGGTGTAAACATTACATCATAGATATACGATTGCAGCATTTGCGAGTCATCTGCTGTTAGTTATTGAAGAGTTCCATTGTGTATCTCCGAAGATCTTCATCAGATCTTCATAAATTATACACTAAAACCTTCACTGAAAAATATACATTTCAATATCGAAAACCACATCCATATCGGATCAGTAGTTTTTGAGAAACTATCGGCCATACAAATTTACATACATACATACATACATACATACATATATACATACAAACATACATACATACATATATACGGATCGAATACGGAACCTCCTTTTTGAAGTCGGTTAAAAAACAGCAATACATGTGTAAAATAAATTTGTACATTTTACCTCTGACCCTAAATGTATGTTACAGAAACATGATAATTTGTTAAGGAAGCGTATGAAAAGACACAAAGAAACGTAACAAAAGAAGTCGTACGAAAAAACACTGAGTGAAATAGAAACATTATTAGAGAAAATCATGTGTGTGACAAAAGCGTAGAGGGCTGTTTGTGCGAACATTATTGTGTTTTATTGTATTTCTAATACATTAGAGAGAGTACTAGCTAAAAAAAAAACAGAAAAATACTATTTAATATTGATTTCTTATATTTACGCGAATGTTAGACATTGAAATAAAACTATTTTACGGATTTTATCGTGGTTTTTTCATTTGATTATATTCACCGTTCAGGTATTCATCTGTATGGGTCTTTTTAAGATACACAGTGTGGCGTACGGACTGATCGGGATTACGGATGACCAAAACATCTAAGAAGACAAGAGATTCATTGTGTTCTAATTCAATAGTAAATTGGATTTTGTTGTTAATGGATTTAAGGTGATTCTTCTTAAGGTTTGTTGAAACTAGAGGTTATGCTGGCCACGGATCCTATGTGGCGATTGTATTAGATGTAATCTTTTAAAATTTCTAACAACTGCCGAGTTATATGCCGACGGAATATGAACGGCGAAAAGTTGGTGTACTAGTTACGCCTCTGCCTACCCCATCGGGATATAAAGCGTGAGTGCGTATGTATGTATGGAATAGGCACAATACATATGGTGAACTAGCTTTTGCCCGCGGCACCGCCCGCTTTAAAAAGTTTTTCCGGGATAAAAGTCCCGCTTTATATTTTCCCGGGATAAAAAGTAGCCTATGTGTTAATCCAGGACATGATCTACCCGTGTGCCAAATTTCATACATACATACATAAGGAATGAATACAGAACCTCCTTTTTGAAGTCGGTTAATAAAGTCCCCGACCGCGTCTATCTGTTTGTCTGAAAGCGATAAACTCAAAAACTACACTACGATTTTTGTTGAAAATTGGGGATAGTTTAGGCCCTAGGGAAATGATTTATAATACTTTTTATCCCGGAAGAACATAGCGAGGTTTCTGTCCCGGACAATCGTTTCACGCGTGCGGAGTTGTCACCGACAAACCACTGAACCAATTTCGATTAAATTTGGCATGGAAATAGTTTGAAGTCCCGGGACGAACATAGGCTACGACTACATACGGCTTTTTATGCCAGGAAAATATAATCCTATACTTTCACCTCAAAAAAATAAAATGTTCTTCGTTGAAACCGCGAGCAATTTATTATGGAGATAGTATGAGGCCCTGGGAAGGACGTAAACTACTTTTTATCCCGGAATAACATATCGGGATTTTTTTTCGGAAAATCGTTTTTGCAAATAACACCTAGTGGAAATACGTATGCAAATAGTTTGAGACCCAGGGAATGACATAGGCTATTTCTTATCCTGGAAAAACTTTCACTAGGGCGGAGCAGCGCGTAATTTCGTATGGTCATAGTGTGAGGTCCTAGGAAGGTCATAGACTACTTCTTATTCCGGGAAATTATATAGCGAAACTCTTATCCCGGATAATGAAGTGCGCTAAAATATAGGTACACTATGGCAAAATAGAAATGAATATATACCATGTTCTGCTACCGAAGCGAAGCTGGGACGGGTCGCTAGTAACTATTACAATTAGATTTAAAATGATGTTTCATGTAGAAGTTTAATGAACGTCCCTGTGGGTATCAGAATTAATTAAACAGATAATGTGTGTAAATGTCAATTTCAATGTAATCATGTTTCATGCTAGGATTAGAAGAATGATCATCATCAGCAACATGACATCCACTGCTAAACACAGGCCTCCCGTAAAGATTTCAAGACGGACCTGTCAAAAGCGGCCTGCATCCAGCGTGTTCCTGCGAGCTTTATCAAGTCATCTGTCCACTTCGCAGGTGGACGGCCGACGCTACGCTTACCAGTACATGGCTTCCACTCGAGAACTTTTTGTCCCATCTGTCGTCAGTTCTTCGAACTATATGCCCTGCTCACTGCAACTTTAGTTTGCTAATTCGCTGAGATATGTCATTGACTTTCGTTCTTCTACGGATCACCTCATTTCTGATTATATCGCGTAAAGAATCATCTAGCATAGCCATAGCTCGCTGAGTGACCGTGAGCCGTCTTAGGCAGCCCATAGTCAGAGGCGATGTCTCGGTGCCGTATATCACCACTGGTAACACACATTGATTGAAGACTTTGGTCTTCAGGCACTGAGGTATTTCGGACGAGAAGACCTTGCTTAGATTCGAAGAATGCAATAGAATAATTATTTTAGGAACTCCCCATTGCCTTTAGTGGTTTTGAAGGGTTGAAGCTTGATTTATATGAAGTGACTGTATGGTTTTTTGATGTATTAAATTTGTAACTCTTGTTATATACACCGCTTTGCAAACTTGCCATACATTTGGTATGAGAAATTACTTTAGATTGTATCTTAAATAGCTTACCTCATTCATATTAATTTATAAACATTATTATGCAAAATGTGCCGGCAGACTGAAGCATGTGGCTTTTTTACATAGGAATTACAGGAACCATTGTTTAGTTTATAATTATGTATTTTTTTGTTACTACTCGCGCAAGTCTTGTAAAATTAAAAATATAAACTATTATCGTTAACTTTCCATGTGTAACCTATACTAATGTTATAAAGAGAAACGTGCGTGACAACGAGAAACGACTACCTCGGTGGGATAGTTTTATTTATTATGGTACGACTGCAATGCTGAGGTCTCGGGTTCGATCACCGGGTCGGGCAAAGTGATATTGAGTTTTTCTATTCAGTATCAGCTCGGAGTCTAGAATTTTGTGCCCGATATGGCGATAGGCTCGCCCCCTGTCACATCATGGGACGGAATAACGGCTTAAAGTGGATGCACTAGTTGCGCCTCTGCCTACCCCTTCGGGGATAAAAGGCGTGAGTGTATGTGTATGTGTATATGTGTGTGTGAGTTTGTTTGCAGATTTGTAGGGGTTAATCTCTGAAACTACAGATTTTGAAAATTATGTCAGTAAGAGGAAGCTACATTACTCCTAAGTGCTATGCTATGCCATACCAGCCCTGTATTATATACTGCCCATTACTGAGCACTGGCCTCCTCTACGACTCAAAGAGGTTAGGCCTTAGTCCACCACGCTGGTCTAGTGCGGGTTGGCAGACTTCACATACCCTCGAAATTTTTATGGAGAATTCTCAGGTATGTAGGTTTCCTCACGATGTTTTTCCTTCACCGTTACAGCAACCGATTATTCTCAAAGAATACATACATAACTTTTTGGAAAAGTCAGAGGTGTGTGCCCTTGGGTTTTGAACCTGCGGACATTTATCCTGGCAGTCCGTTCCACCCCAACTAGGCTATTGCCGCTTTTAGATACAATATATGACGGATTTTAACAGCTAAGTTTTGTTTGTCTACCAGCGCTCACTCAGCTGAGAACAAGCTGTTGAATAGCTTAGCTCTTGGTTTATTAAATAGTTCAATACATCAAATGTCTACTTGAGATTTTACTCAAACGTGAGATTCATTTATCAATACCGCCTATGTTTACATCGTCTCACTTAAATCTCAAACTCATTCAGCAACTTCACTTTAACATTGTCTGCATGATTTTGTACTAGCTTTTGCCCGCGGCTCCGCCTGCGTTAAAAAGTTTTTCCGGGATAAAAATCCCGCTTTATGGTTTCCCGGGATAAAAAGTAGCCTATGTGTTAATCCAGGACATGATGTACCCGTGTGCCAAATTTCACCGAAATCCGTTCAGTAGTTTTTGCGTGAAAGAGGAACAAACATCCATACATCCAAACATCCATACATTCTTACAAACTTTCGCCTTTATAATATTAGTAGGATAATGGTCAAGACGTTTCAACATAAATTTGGATAAAACTGAGTCCAGATTCGGTTAAAAACGCTACACCTTCGTAAGATATGTCCGAAGGTCAAGTTTGGCTTAGGTAAGGGATAAACCGTTTGGCGTATTTCCACTGATATACGGCGAGGGATCAGGTGCCCAGCGCTTCGTAAGCACTTGTAAGGAATTGTATACACTACTTTGTTTCAAATAAAAGATTTAGACGAGGGACATTGGTGATGGTTTAAATTGCCTCGGTGGTGTAGTTGTATAGCGTTAAGGTCTCGAGTTTTAAGTCCGTGCTCAGCAAAGTGATATTAGGTTTTCCCACTCAGTATCAGCTCGGAGTCTGAAGACATGCAACGGTATATGGTAAGCCCCCCATTATATGGTACTTCACATAGCTGGTAAATGGTGGCTATGTAACACCTCTACCTGCCCCTGAAAAAAGCGTAATGCTATATGTATTTGTTTATTGTAATTATGTATGTTAATTGTATGTTTGTTGTTGATTGCTTAGTTAATGTGGTACTTGGACTGTGAACCTGCCATATGTGGAATTTTTCATAGAGGTGCACATAAATTGTCCGGGAGTCTGACATGCTGACTGTGAGTCATGAATCGGTTTTAGTTTGGTTTAAAGAGGAAGATAGCTGCAATCTAAAACGATAACAAAGTTTATTTATTTACTAGTCCAAAGCATGTTCGAAGTTTATATTACAAGATGTCCTATCGGTTGCATTTCTCCCTACTAACATAAAGTTCCATATTACTGTATTTAAAAATGTACCTTCCACACAAATAACAATTTTCTTTAGAATGTCTTTGTACTTCTATCATTAAAAATCAATTAAATATCGAATTGCAAGTAAGGTATTGTCGAATTATACCGAGTGTTATCTGTAAGTCTTAGGTAAGAATTTTATTAGTGGTGGTATTTATCAATATACGTCTCATACTCAGTAAAAGCTTACAAAAAAATATTCATCCATAACCTCCATCCTAAACGCACCTTAAACCAACCCTTCAATCCAAGAAAGCAGTTCGTCAAGAAATAATTTCCCATATCTCCGAATATTCTCCAATACTCGTTCACGCACGGTTCAATAAAACGTAACGACATTGTGTAGAGGGCATCCCACAGCTGGGATAGAGTGGAGGGGGGGTCCATTAGGCGGCTAACTTCGCACACACGTTCGCCATTCACACATCACGTGGTCGCAAAGGTATACGCACTGGATGCGGAAACGCGGCGGTGTTTTGTAGCGTTTTTGAAATGAATCTTATGTCTATGAGAAAGGCGGTTGAATCCTACTAATCCTACTAATATTGTAAAGGCGAATGTTTGTATGAATGTATGGATGTTTGTTAGTCTTTCACGATAAAACTACTGAACGGATTTCGTTAAAATTTGGCATACGGCTAGATCATGTTCTGGATTAACACATAGGCTACTTTTTATCCCGGGAAAATATAAACTGGGACTTTTATCCTGGAAAAACTTTTTAATGTGGGCGGAGCCGCGGGCAAAAGCTAGTAATTAATAAGCTTTGTAAACAAAAAGGAAAAAGTAGGTACATTTATTCGAAATCTTAATCAAGAGAGAGCCTCGAGAAAGACCGGGCAGTACTTCCACCTATGTTGCTACGTCTTAACATTATTTGAATAGTAAAACAACGGAATAAAAAAATTCACTGCAAACTAATTCATCATAAATATTATTTTTGAAACAAAAAAGCACACTTTAACAGTAACCATTTGCAAGGGCTATTAGATTAACTGAAATTTGTTAATTTCGCTTAGAATGCATGATCTGGTAATTTTAACTACGTTGAGTAGTTGGTCCGTACATACTTTAAAACAAACATAAATAAATCATGATGAAGAACCCCAACCGGCATGATACAAGAATCAAGAGTGACTCTCTACTTGGTGATTAATTAAACCCCACAATTCGATTGTAGTTTAGAGAATAAATAGGCGATTTTTATTTACTAGCAGTGTTATATATTTATGCGGAAACAACAGTCAAGGGACACTGGATAAAAATAAAGGACTTACTGCGGCGCGGTGACCTACCTGTTCCAGATGCTTCCCCGTATTGGTTACGCGACGGCAGGCAGATGGCAAGTGTGTAAAATAGAATTGATATACATAATTAACCATGGACAATAGAAATTATTTATATCCTTGGTTTATTTTTAAAATTCGTGCCAGTGCCCGTTCCATATCCAAACACACACATCAAGCTTGAGTGGATAAGGGTAGGGAAAAGGAGTTGCGTTGTTTAGCATAATACACACAATTCCCAATGCGTTAACAAAAACCACCGCGTTTTTTTATCTCAATTCGATCACCACTAAAAGCTTCTATCATGTACATTGTTTGCAAAATTAGACAGTTCGCCCATTAACCTCTTACCAATGTTAATATTAGTTTTGCGGCTTCTCGTGAAAAATGGAATGGGATACAAACTTCCCTATTGTTGTTGTAATAGTAGTCAGAATCAGGATATTACACAATATGGTTCGCTTTGCAAATGTTTATTCGGTGTTTGGTATTTTTGGCGAAATTTAATATAGAAAAATGGCAGTGATGAAGAGTGAAAATTTATAGAATGGGTATAGAAATTATTACCGCTTTTTGCTCGACTTCGCTTTATATCTAAATCAAGAAGGATAAAGAAGGACACGTCTCTACAAATACTAAATATTTCTGTAGTTTATCGCGAGACTGCTAAAAACTTGAGCTAATCAATTTAAAGTCTACTTAGCACCCTACATTTCAAAAGGATAATTAACTTGGCGCTTGATTAATAAAGTTTTATCAAAAGGAAGTAAAATTACTTGCGCAAGACTAACTCTGTCAAAATTTTTCATTGAGGATTCTCTCAGGATCAAAATTATAACTTGAATGATTCTAGACTCATTCGTAGTCTTAAGTGTATCAAGCATTTGTAATAGCAAAAATGATGATATTTTTGATTGTGATTGAAACAAAAGTGCCAACATAATTTACGTGAATATTATTTTAATATTGGTACATTAAAGTAAATTAAGTATTGTAATGCTACAGATTTTGTGGCTGTATACGGTCGCCAGAATATCGTTCTCTATAGCTTAAAATACACTGAGTAGTCTCGAAAAGATACTGTGACCGATTATTTTCTCTGCGTATGGTGGTTAGACTGATCACAGGCGTGCATCTTAGCGCATAACGCTCATGAGTAGGACTGCCACCTTCTTTAAAAAGTAGATCCTGACACCTTTTTTGGTTAGATAGCTTGATCTCTTTTAACGTGCTTTTATTAGCTACAGACGTATGTATGTATGTCTGTATGTGTGTATGTATCTATGTAACTGACACTTTGAACATGATTTTGAACCCACATTTTATTGCATCGAATGACGAGACGAGCATGCCATTCGCCTGATGGTAAGCGATACGAACGCCCATAAACAGTAGCAACACCATCCAGCACCTTGAGATACAAAGTACTGTGTGGCACTTCACTACGCTCGTCATCCTGAGACATAAGATGTTAAGTCTTATTATGTCGAGTAGTTACCTACACTGGCTACAATGTCCTTCAAACCGAAACAAATCGTGCATGCATACTACTGCTTCGCGGTAGAAATAGACATTGCGGTGGTACCCACCCAAACGGACTCTCATATATGAGAGTCCTACCACCAGTACCTAGCTAACGCTAGAGCTATGCTACTACTACTATATACCAGCCCTGCAATACTGCCCACTGCTGAGCACGGGCCTCCTCTGCAACTGAGAGGGTTAACGCTAGAGCACGACCTCTAATTTAATTTCGCCGAAAATATTGGTTTTACACAAATAAAAGCGTAGATTTTTAGCACTTAAACACCCTGAAAAATATTTTAACAGCATATTTTGCACTATACTCTTCTTATCGTGTTTCATTCTGTGAATATTTTACCACATGAAAAATAAACAAAGCTAGTAATTTTGTGCGCTGTAAATAGAAACAGCAGTATACTATGTTTAAATATATGCAAAATGTGGCTTGAACTTTAAAGTTATGCCTCGATAACGCGAGGGTCGCCAACCTCTGAAAAGTGGAGCTTGGTATTAAATTGAGAGAATATTAATTGAAAGTCTGATGTGTAAGAGTCTTATGGTGGTGATTTATAGTAACACAACCAACAGAACATGCCATCACGCCTATATTCCCAAAGGGAGGGGTGCAACCAGAGCACTCACTTTTTGCCTGTGTGTTCCATGCCATGATGTGATAAGGGGAGAGCCTAACGTCATATCGACAACTAATAGACTCCCGGATTCTGATCAGAAAAACTCAATATCAATTTGCAAGTCCCGGGATCTCAGAACAGTGCTTGGACCCCACTCGAAATACAACTATGCCGCCAAGGTAGTTCACGATTTATAATAACGCTTTACATTTGAATGAGCAGAATCGATAATCAATAAACGGATATCGGATACACAAGACTTGTGAAGTCGTAATTTCGTTGACAGATTTTAAAGAAAATAATTTAGCTTTGAGCCTTCGCACCCACGAACCATGTTATATTCAATAGCAAAGTTGCATCCTTTGCAAGATTAGAATCCACTATATTCATACTAACTTTGTAGAACGTTCTCTAACTTACACTAGAAAAGCGGAAACTGCAGTATATTTAGGCAAGCAACAGTCGTTCTGAATGTCAGCACCTGTGCATTACGCAACAAACAACACAATATTGTTGGAACTACAAGCTTGAATTTTTTAAGTTACTCCGTAAAAGCTGCAATAGCTTTGCGTGGAATTAATGCACAGCTGTGAGAGAAGTCGACGACTCGGTTTTTCTTCCAAGAATACAAATTCACTGAAAATGTTAAAGTACAAATTTTTGCATGAACCTGAATAACGATCGTCACCATGAGACGTTTATTGTTATGTTTCATCTTTTTTAATTTACTACGTGTTGCTCGTGGCTTCACTCGGAAAAAGTTGTTTCAGCTACTAATTCCTAAATCTCTGTAGCGATCCACAGCACCATTTGTATCATGGTAGCGCCATCTACTTAAATAATCATATTAAAATTCATATATTTTCATTATGATTATTTAAGTAGATTTAGATAGTCAACAAAAGAACTATTAATCCAGGACATAGTCTATTCGAGTGTAAAACTTCATCTAAATTCTTTCAGCGGTTCCTACGTCTACTCTTAAAATATATACATACAATTTCGCAATCATTCGAATTAACAATAAGATCACTGAATTTATCGTCATTTTGGCCTGTTACTGTAAGTGGTTCCACTTTGTATTGTTTTTTCTAATAGGCTTTTTTTATTGCATTAAATGACGAGACGAGCATTCCGTTCGTCTGATGGTAAGCGATACGACCACCCTTAAACAGTAGCAACATCCAGCGCCTTGACTTCAAAGTAGGTACTGTGCGCCATTCCACCGCGCTCATAATCCTGAGACATTTTCTCGAATTATATCCTCCAGAGATTTTTGCTGTCGAGTAACCGAGCCGCTTGTAAAAAAATTGCCAAAGCCTTCCGTCAACAAAAGTAGTAAACCAAGCTGTGACAGCCGGACTCCACACTGGAGCGAAATACCTGATGAAGATGATCCAGAATATTTACATCTGCAATAGTCGCATCTTAGGGCCGTATTAATAGACAAAGTAACTCAGCTTTATTCTGAAGTGTGATATCAGCAGTCACGATGTAAAGTTAAAGATCGCCTCTTAAGATCATCACGTTTTAATAAACTGGTATCAACAACGTGTTAAATGACCTCTTATATCACAGCATTGCACGCATTTTATTTGTTAAATAGCTGAAAAAAAGAGCTCAAGTGCGAACTCAAGACTCCTTTGTTAAGCAGATGAACCTTAATTGTTTGCTTAAGATCCTACTCAACGGTGAGATTGGTTTATTACCGGCCCTTAGACTAATTTATATTAATATTTTTCTAATTACAAAGCCAGCTTGTAATTACTTGAGCGCGGATCTACTCAGAATCCTCATTTGTTTCATTATAATTACTTGGAACAAATGGATTAACGATATCAAATTACGCCATAGGCGGAGTTTGTAACACGATGTCTGAGTTTGTATGATCCGCAGTAATATCTCATTCAATTATGGAATTGGATGTATGGTACAAAACACCGAGAGGGGCGACATGAGACCGAAAATTCATCAAATTTTTCACGCCATACGAAAGACCTCTTATCGAGTAAACTTTCTAATGTTCTACAAGATTCACAGTTGATTGAAGACACATCTTTATTGTTATCGTCGCTACGGTCTATGCGATTGCCAGAGATCCAATACGTATTACTCAAAAACGATTTGTTCGAGTAGCAATGGCGTTGTGTTTATGAACATGTCTTTTTAGAGTAACTATTCACTCGATTACATGATATTTAAAAATGTCTTTCTTTTCCCTTCTGCCCAGAAGTTCAGTAAAATAATTCGTACACCTAAATTCTTTCACTTCTTCTCTTGCACTTAGTATTCGTTACCCCACTTGCTCGTTCGCTTTCTTGAGCTATCCAAAATGCTTGTCATAGTAATACATTCTTATACCTAAATCAAAATTGTGACCTAAATCTAATTAGCCGTTACTCATTGCCCATTACTATCGCTGATAAAATAAATGGTTCGTTTCAAGTAATTTACGCGCTAATTACGTTTTGTGTCTGGGATTTTAATGGCTAAAGTTAGGTGATATTGTGTTTTCTCTAACGATTGATTATTTTCAATTACCTTTATCGCATATTTCTTATTAATTCCAATTACCTATAATTTCTCTATTTCTTTCCTTAATATTTTTTGAAGTTAAGAGGCTAACTACGCTTTTTCATACATGTATCGTAACATCGCTTCTTATGTGCATTTATGTGAAAATAAAATACATTTGTTAAACATTTTAAAAAGTCTGGTTGTTCCTACTTGTTCCAATATCTTCCAGTTCACAGTTCGTATACTTTATCACTAAACCAAGAAAGCGTCCACAAACGTTTAAAATTCAATGAATATAGCTAAAGATTTCTGTGCTAACTGCTATCTAAGCACCCCGCTCTCCTCTTGCACCCCATATCCTTTACCATTTATGAAATGTCGGCAGCTGAAAGTTTATCCGTGTTGTACGAATATTCTAATTACCTGATGACTTGTCTTACACGCAGGATGTCTTTATTTGGTTATAATGAGGTGTACCTCGAACTATCAGTACCTAATCAGTATGATCATTTGTCTAATGGAATTACGCTCTATATATTTTTTACCAGAATATCCCGAGCAGTTGTTGTTGTTGATTAATTATAAGTGGGACTAGTAGTGCTCGCGGCTCCGCCCGCGTGAAAAAGTTTTTCCGGGACAAAAATATTTTTCCGGGATAAATAGTAACCTATAGCACTCAGGAGTTATGTAGCTTCCTATTAGTGAAAGAATTTTCACTAATAGGAAGCTACATATCTCCTGAGTAGAAGTATTGATCCATACTAATATTATAAAGCTGAAGAGTTTGTTTGTTTGAACGCGCTAATCTCAGGAACTGCTGAACCGATTTTGAAAATTCTTTCACTAATAGTAAGCCACATAACTCCTGAGTGCTATAGGCTTTTTATCCCTGGAAAATATTTTTGTCCCGGAAAAACTTTGTCACGCGGGCGGAGCCGCGGGCACTACTAGTTAATTATAAGGAGTTAATAAGCTCAGGTCGTTCAGTGTTTTTTATTTTTATGGAAACATTGTTCAGACACTACATAGCATTAACCTTAACATGTATAAAAATCATTATCAATACCCTTATTGACGTATGAAAATAACAATCATTATCATCAGCCGTAATATGACGTCCACTGCTGAATATAGGCCTCGCCTAAAGATTGCCAGACGGACCTGTCAATAGGTCAAAATGGGAATGGCACTCAATAATATAACATTTATAATAATACATATATTACATGTATATTTGTAAAGGATATGGGCTGAATTGAATCTATATCTATTGCAATCAACTTTTATTTATTTTTTACTATCATGGTACACCAAAATAAAATTTCTTTCAATAAAGATGCGTCTTTGCTTTGTGACGTACTATGACCCTTAAATACCTTCAATTAATAATTTCTCTTCAATCGAAACTATCTGCTGCAGTGAGGCCACTATGCCATGCCACTAAAAAAAAAGAAGGCTGATTGAAATAATTAGTCACTCACATGAATCGACCGATTGCGTTAAAACTTAAGCTAAAAGGCGGGTTTAACCTGCTGGGCATTATGTTCTATTTTATTACACGAATAATTAATTTGATATGAATATTGTATGTTTTACGATGAAAATGTCATGGCTTATACTCACAGCAAAATAGGTGACCAAGCAGCAGAGATTTACCACTGTTGTATTCCGGTTTTTAGGAATTGCCCCGGGTAATATTTAATTGCAATCTTTTATTGTTTATTATCTTACTTAATTAAATTCAAAAATTTGCTTGCTTGTTAGAAGTAAGTGCAGAAACCACTGAAAGAATTTGGTTAAAATGTGTGGGACGGATAGACCACAGGCTAACATATAGGCTACTTTTTATTTCGGTAATTTTCTACCGTGAGAAATATTTGAATGTGTAATCTGTATGTAAATATTAAAGGGAAACACCCTGATTTCACGTGGAATGAGACACTGAATTTAGGGCTACAGCATGTTTTTAACTTATTTGTGTGCCTTCTGCCTGGATCATTCTGTATACAAACTTCTGCAAGATTTATGTGAATCAGAGTTCTGGTGCTTTATACATGGTGTATAAGATTCTTGACTAGTACATATTTAACATATTATGCTCAAAATGTATAGAATGAAGCTTGTGTTTTTTCCAATACATGATAATATATCCACCTAAATATTATGAAACATGTTGAACCTAATAATACAATGAACATACCTTGGTTTTGATGTTACTCATAATTAATGAATGTAGGTACATAAGTTTAGTGATGTTTGTTGTGGAAGAGTACAAATATATTGTACCGTACTGAATTATACACAAATCATGATAAAAAATACGCCATAATGGCACGTACTAGTGAATCATTTTCCGGAGATAGTCGAGTATTTATTATAACAATTGACATAATGCTGGCGACCATAGAGAAGTAGTGTCTCGCGTTGGAAACCTCAGATGTAATGGTCACTTAATTTCAGTTTAAAACAACACACACACACTCTCATGTATATATCCCCAAAGGGATAGGCATAAGGCAGAGGAGGCATCCGCTTTTCGCTATTTGCATTCCGTCCCATAATATGATAAGGGGCGAGCCTATCGCCATGTAGGCGAAAATTCCAGAATCCGTGTTGATATTGAGCCGAAACCCCCAATAACACTGCCTCATCAGGGATTCGAACCCAGGACATCAGAGAGGTGTCGTATAACGTACGCAATGCAACTGCGCCAACGAGGCAGTTCAAAACTACCAGTATAATTGAACGTTCAGTTTAAGTACCTATATTGCTGGTGATTTATCGTCGTTCTGTTGTTTTTCCTGGCGACATGAGTTATCTCGGCGATCGTGCACAATACGAATGCAGTCGACGTCTAGCGTTCCTACTACGGGGGCTACCCGACGTTCATTTAACTATTTATCACGATTTTTACCCCCACTGCACTACTGCATGTTTATAAAATGTTATTGAGGGAAATGTTCCGAATTTTTAATACTTTATTTCTAAACTAGGTGGTGTACCTACTACAGGTGATGTAACTATAGGACATAATGAGACTCAACATCTTATGTCTCAGGATGACGAGCGCAGTGGAATGCCTCACGTTACTTTGTAATTCAAGGTGCTGGGTGGTATTTCTACTGTTTATGGGTGGTAGTATTGCTTACCATCAGGCGAACGGCATGCTCGTCTCGTCATTCGATGCCATAAAAAAAATGCACGTGACTTTGCCCGCCTTGAAAGGCTTTCCCGAGCTCTTACATATGAGTCCTACCACCAGTAAATTCTATACTTTATATTCTACATACTCTCGACTATAAATAGATACAGTAAAAAATACATAAAATGCTTCCATAGATATATAAAAAACCAATACTTCTCAATACATTACTAACCAAATATCAAATTCGAATTCCGAACGCGTCAGTCAATATAAACTTTCACAAAGTGACAATAAAAATGTCGACTCTCTTATTATGGTAATGAGGTATTCGCGATAATCTCGACATTAGCATAGAAAAGCCTGAGCGCGTTTAGAGTTCCGCCTGCCGTCGACTGTAATTCCACTTTTAGCGATACGTTGGTGTCATTGAAAAACCCATTTTGAATATATATACATATACCCATTGATGTATTAAAAATGCATATACCATTTTGAAAGACAGAAAAAATCGAAGAATAGATTTTGTTACTATCAATTTGCAAGAAAATAAGTTATGTTAAAAAATTAAACCTTTCGAAACCACTACATTAAAAAAAGAACCTTGAATGGGGATTAATAATAAATTATTAAAACACTAGCACTGTTCTATGTTCTCTTCTTTCAGTTCGTGTTTTTATGTTTATGTATGCACATTGGATATTTATGGAGTCGGTGCCTAATATAAAATGAACATTGTTTGTTACTAAGCTTAGCTGGCAATTAAAGTTAGGCACTGACTTTTTTTTACCCATCAAAATTTGTGCGAGTTCTAGGATTCGAAAGTCATAAGATACCTTATGCCGTCACCACCTTCTAATTTAAAATCCGTTCCTGGAATAAAAATTAGTCTGTGGCATTCAAAACTTCAGCTTTAGTCTACATCATTCTTGAGGGAAATGTAGTTTAGTTTCTCAATTCGTGAAATTTCTGAAATAGTTCACTAACTACAAACTACACCGCTTTTTAATATAGCTTTTCCAGTCAACTTTAATAACATACTCAAAAGCTAATAGTAATATTTGGACTCAAATATATACCAGAATCTAAGTAAATCCATCGCAACTCCGCAAGTCTTCACACTGCGCTTCAGTAACTTTAGCTTTCGTCAGCATTCAAGGAGGAACTCTGCGCAAGCTGTTAGTCGCGACGTTCGTTTTATTTTGCATCAGCGGACTTAGCTTCATGTAATCTGTTTCACGTTGATTCAAAGAAAATTGAGGTTTTGAATTTCTGTATACACATTTCAAGTTGGAGGTTGAATATTTTGAGAGTGTGCAGTATATTGCGCAACTTCCAGACTTGTTCAGACTATCGGTAACATTTCAATAGTTCGAGATCTCCAACTTGATGCAAGTTCTACATGCTTATAATTTCTTAGAAGTTGACGTTTCCTAGTTCTTAAAACGGTAAACATCGTTGGTGTAAATCAACATCTGCAAGTTTTCTTGCTAATCTGAATTTCGCTTTTACGGTTATAAGTCGACCATCATTAGTAACGCTATAGCTCGTATAAAAATTCTCAATTTTCAGTGTTTACTTGCTTCTATTCTGCTTCAATGTGGGGTGGATAAAATATTTCAAGTACAGGAAAGTTGCCAAAAAATAACAGGTCATATCACGAATCCAAATCTTTTCTACAACGGGCATAAAAGCACCTGATGCGCCGAACCTAGATTGTCGTCAGGAAAGAATTTTATGATTAGTTCTTTTATATTTATAAATAAAACCCAAAATATGAATTGCCAGCCCCTTAATATTTCTTCCGTTTCAAAAGATAAATTCTATTACCACCCCAAAAAAGTCAATACAATAGCTCTTGTATTCCGAAAAAAATGTTCTTAAGTATGCTTTACAATCGTTCCTTAAGTCTACTTAGGAAATTGTAATTTTACTTGATGTAGCAGGTAATATAAAAAAAAAAAAACTCTACTACAGAATTATTAAAAAAGCTAAAAATATAAATTCAGAACTTGTAATAAGAACTGTGGTGTCTCCGCTATAATGTAATCATCGTTACATGTCGCTGTAAAAACTTACTTATATTTCTTTCCATTCAAATAAATAACAAGACAGGCAAGCCACTCGCCAGAATGCAAGTCTCTTGCTTGCCCATAACTTAGCCACTCCATAAAACACTTTTTATTATATGGCTCCGCGTGACAGAGTTGCTGGATGAGTTACTTAAACTCCTTAGTTTAAGTTTAGTTTGGTAAGACTCCTTAATGTTCATTCACAATTATACGGTATTGTAATAAATAATGGTGGTCTATGGGTGCACCCAAATTTGGCATAAGAAAGCTCAATTGAGAATTAATTGTAGGAAGTTGCAAAAATTCAACTAAAATAACAATAGCATGGGCATACAAAATGTTTGTAGCTGCTCCTCCCTGTCTCTGATTACGTCAGTCAGTAGTCATTTGGACTATACCCTATACCTATGTATTTATTAACGTACGGAACCTTATTAATATTCAAGTCTCGCTCCTTTCTGATCTAATTGGCTTACTGATCCTCGCATCGAGAATCTGTCGTCTGATGTAACTTAGCTCAGCGACGCTCCATTATTTTACAAATTATGTAATAATAATATTCAAATTGGATTGTACGAGAAAAATGTTTATAGAAGAATATGTTTGTCACCTCGTGATACGGATTCAATTGTTATAAATAGCATCAGTAAGGAAAACCTGCTACCTGAAATATGAATTGTTAACGCTTTGTATTAGCAAATTACTTATTAGACAGCCCAATGTTATCATTATAAGTCTGTTCTCAGTGCTTTCGGCATGACAGACTTCGCAGTGCATAGGCATAGGGGCGTTGTGATTGGATAATATTAAAATACAATTTTTCGTCAATTGGTTGTCAGATAAAAAATCTGAACAAGGCCAAAGAAAACTATGAAGTTGCCGGCACTATGTATTCGGGTGCGCTATGCGTCCTCACAGTGTTGTTTGTGAATACGTGTGTGAGTTTCATCATAAATTTAATCGTGACTAGCGCTTTGGTTACAATGTCTGTCAAAATAAGCAAGTTCAGTGCTTACACTACTTAGAGAAAAAGACCGGAATCCGACATATCAGAGACTAGTGTCATACAGACGGCACTATGGATCGGTACACTGATGTAGATACTTTTGTAGCCGAAAGGATTGTCACGCGTGAGAGACCGCGAGCAACATCTGATTACTCTAAATAATATTATGCTTGTCATTAATTTCTAACTCAGTATCATTTCTCAAACACTCTCAGAAGTTCAGAATCTTCACACAGCACTGAATGAACATTTCCAATAAGAAAGCAGAAAGGTTTTTTCGGAATTTATTATAAAGAAGATAAGTTTGGAAAACTGGCTCTTGTGTTGTAACTTCTAACTTAACTCATTATAACTTTATTTGAGTTCAAACAATGTTAGATTGATAGATACTTGTTGATACTTAGCGTAAACAAAAAAGGTGATTGAAAGAGATTTGTTACGTAGAATAAGACTTATAAGAAAGTTTCTACTTACGTTTTCCAGTTACAGTAAATGCTGACCTGGTGAGACTGCGTAACTCATAACCCTAGCTACAATGGACTGAAATACGACTGTGTTTGGCCACTTGTCCACATGAATAGATACTGTAATAGAACCTATCCGAACTTCCGAATCAGCGAGACCTACCACCTATTCATGTCTATTTATTCTGTAGACAAATGTATCTACAGAAATAATGTACTAGTATAGAACTTTGAAAGAAGTACTTTAGCAACTAGCAAATGCTTATTTTGCTATAGGAGACCAGGCGAGTGATTTTCATAATTCAACTTGATAAATTTAGCGTAATTTCCCACATATCTGCTCAAAATAAAACGAGACACTCATAGATTTGGTGAAATAGGTTTACGCCTACTCTATATACTCCGACGCATTTTTATACAAGTTCCTGTGAGCTTTACGTATCTCCGATAATGTTCATTTTGGTAGAACGATTATAAAAAGTTCATCTTAGGTTAACAATGGGCATCGATTTATTTCTCAAAAAGCCAGACGTAAGCTCGACAGTCCCAGATTTTAGATTTCATTTTTTTTTTTGTAAAACATCTACGTCTATACATCTCATGTTATGCAAACAAACATTGGTTCCCGTCTTCATCCATAAAGGAAAGACAGAGTGGCAATTATTAACAGCAGCTCTATAGCGCTACAAGTGTCAACTATAATTATATAATAATACCAGCCCTGTATTATATACCGCTCACTGCTGAGCACGGGCCTTCTTTGCTACTGGGAGGGTTAAAGGCCTTAGTCCACCACACTGGCCTAGTGCGGGTTGGCAGACTTCACACACCCTCGAAATTCTTATGGAGAATTCTCAGGTTTCCTCACGATGTTTTCCTTCACCGTTAAAGTGAACGATAATTGATAAACAATACACACGTAACTTTGAAAATTCAGAGGTGTGTGCCTTGGGTTTCGAACCTCCGGACATTGTCTCGGCAGACCGTTCCATTCCCAACTAGGTTATCGTCCACAAGAGTCAACTATGACACCCAAAATTGAAAAATGATTTATTTTCTCAATCCGAACCAAAAGTCCCAAATAATTTTATAAAACAAGGCCTCTCTAAATCACATGAACCTATGAACCCATATAAATGTCTGTAGTAGTAATGATAAATCAAAGAACGTTCACCACATTTTAAGGAGTCTGGTTATAAATACAGCGAGCCCCAGTCAACGGACGATGGATGAGGTACCATTTTTTACGTCCCAGATTGCACACGTTTCGCCTTTTCTTCAATTGGAGTAAGTTATAGGAGTTTGGACTAAATTTTCGTAATAGTTTAATTTTTGAGACGTAGGCAGAGATTTTTCTACGATTAAACGACTAACTACTTCACTACTATTTTTATACATCTTAGCTTCATCACAGGTTATATACAAAGTTCCCTCAGAGACTCACCCAGTCTCAATTAGTCTGTTGCCATCCACTGCTGAACGTAGGCCTTCCTAAGCGAGCGCCAACCATCCCGGTGCTGAGCAGCCCGCATCTATCGGCTACGCGCTGACTTTTTCAAGTCATCGGTCCAACGTGCAGCAGTGCTTGGTGTTATCAAAATGTCATCATCGATCCTAGTTAACTGGTTTCCTCAGTTGGGATGGTATTTGGTATGATCAATAATCAAAATCTTATGAAGATGTTTCAAAAACATAAGTGATTTGATTTCTAATTGGATTTAGACAATATTTGATACCGAAGACCAAGTTCTAAATTAGCACTTATTGGGTACCTTTTTTTTTTTTTTTTTTTTTTTATAGGGGCTATCTTCGGCGCATTAGGGACGGCTGCGGGCTTCCTCCGACTCACGTCTAAGTTTTCGTCCGCAACCGCCCCTGCGCGTACCGCTGTTGCGGTCCTTTTCCTGTTGCGGGGGCTCAGAAGCCCCCGAAACACCGTACCGTGTCCGCGTTTTGGTGTCCGACGCAGCGTGAGACACGCTGCCTCGGACACATGGATGGACATGTCCATCACGGGGGACTTATTGGGTACCTAGCTTTTATCCAATTAGAAAACATCGTACGATCAAATTCTGGGAAAAGATTGGCTTAAAAGCTAGCAGTAAAAACCATCACGTATCTAAAGAGAAATTTTCTTAGACCAAATATGGAGTTTTATGATAAAATGATAAAAAATAAAACGTCGTCCGTCGAATCGGGTACAATCCTATTCAATTACTGCACAAATGGAGACTTATTGGTAGTATCCGCGCTCTTTTGTAGTTGAGAAATGAGACGGTTTAACTGATTTCTAAAGGTACGCATTCTGCATTAGCATTTATTATTATAGGAAAATCAATTTCTTTAATAATTTCTTTTATCGTGAACTTTTTCATATTTTTATAGTTATTCTGCTATTCGAATGCAAATAAAAAAAAATCAAAGAATATTATAATCGGTTCGTCCGCTCTCGAGTTATAAATGGTGTAACTAACTCAACTCTCTTTTATATATACAATAGATTAATTGCAAGTTAACAAAGAACAATATCTACCTGAATATAAATAAATTATAGTGGACGTTAACTTAGTTGGGAATGGAACGGTCTGCCGAGACATTGTCCGGAGGTTCGAAACCCAAGGCACACACCTCTGACTTTTCAAAGTTACGTGTGTATTGTTTATCAATTATCCTTCACTTTAACGGTGAAGGAAAACATCGTGAGGAAACCTGAGAATTCTCCATAAGAATTTCGAGGGTGTGTGAAGTCTGCCAACCCGCACTAGGCCAGCGTGGTAGACTAAGGCCTTAAACCCTCTCACTAGTATAGGAGGCCCGTGCTCAGCAGTGGGCAGTATATAATACAGGGCTGGTATTATTATTTATTATTTATTATATACATATATAAATTATTGATAACATAGTTTCTCCCTCTCTTAAAATTTTGCCGTGCCCGAAATGGTCCACGATTATGTCACGCAACTATTTAATAGTGACATCTTTATGTACAGAATTGTTGTGGAGTGTAATAAACTTTGAATTTGAATTCTTGAATTTATAGGAGATATTTGTAGAACCCTAAAGTTACATGAAATTTTTACAATTAGCTATACGCCTTTATTACACCCAGCGCAAAGTCCCCACTTTTGGCGCACATTTCCCCTTCGCGTTTATTTTTCTCTATTGTAAATGTACATATTTAAATATGTATTCCTCCCTCAGGCATATTACTCGCTTATTTTTGCTGTCGTAAAAACTGTTTTGAATGCGATGAAAAGCATGTTTGTTGTCGTTAAAAATAGGAAAGGCTCCTGGGAAATAATACCTATAAATTAAAGTTAATTTTAGTCATAGAAAAAAATAAATAAGCACTTATTTATTATTCGGTAGGCAGATATTTCATGAAGCAGTGTATTTAGATAGATATGTACTAACGCTTTATGAATTTCTACCGCAAGCAGTAGTCTGCAAACATATCAGCGTAGCAGTTTGAAGAATATTATAAAACTTATCTGATGTCTGAAGAATACTTGGGATTTACGATGTCACATTTATTACCAATCGAACCTACTCTTCAATTCAGGATAAATAACGTAATACTACATGAAGACAAAGCGCCGTTAGACGTGCTGTGCCTATTCCTTTGTTCCTTCCCCGAGCGAGGCACAAAGCCCACTAGCTAATAGCGAGTGGACAAAGACTAAGTTGAAAGGGTTGCTGCGGGAGCGGCGCATAATCACCTCCCCTCGGGAGATCCATATCAAAGAGACTACTAAAATACATTTGATTTGTAAGGCCTTAATGTATGTGTTGTGAAGAGGAAACATTATCACTTATATTATAGTAGTAAAGGTTTGTGATTTTGTTTGTAGGTTTGAAAAGTCCATATTAATCAAACTAAACTAATCTCACATTACCTATCCATCATGGGACGGAATAATGGCGAAAAGTGGGTGCATTAGTTGCGCCTCTGCCTACCCCTTCGGGGATAAAAGGCGTGAGTGTATATGTATGTATATGTAACTAATCTCACATTTAAATAGATCTTAAATAGACACTTCAGGTCATATTGTATTTACAAAGCTTTAGTTGTAATTGAAGCGCCTGTTGTCAGCTGAGACCAAAAAAATTATAGATAAAGGTGGAGGCAACACTCTGAATACCTAAATAAAGGCCACTGTGGTTGGATACTCTCTTTTTGAATACATACATAAGACAAAGATAATACACATCACTATCTCGTTCTTATGTGTGTATTTAGAATGAGAGTGTTCGACAACAGTCGTCTTAACTTAGGTATTTAGAGTGTTGCCTCCACCTTTATCTATAAGCTTTTTGGCTGATTCGGAACTATTGACCTGTCAAATCCGTCACATATTATGCCTTAAGACGTAATATAAATGGACTTTGGACTGCTTTTTATTATATGTGTTTATTAAATAGCTACCATCTCAAGATGCTGACTTAAACTTAGCAGTGTGCCAGCTACTGCCGTACTTCAGATCGAAAATGAGTCGAATTTATTAATACGATCTAAGTAACAAGAAAGGTGGCGATGCTCAGGTGCATAACTAGGGTTGTGATGAGACATATATTTCTAAAAATAAAATAATCAAATGTCCCTACCCTCATATGAATATCTAACTATTTCATGATCGTCTCTAATTTGCATATAAATTCGGGGACATTTACATACTGATTCTGACAGTGGAACTGCTCTTCAGCACGGGATTAGTCTCTTGGGATACTTCTGATAAGACTTAACACTTTGGCTATTGGTACACTTGACAAATTTAAACGAAGTGCAGGGTATAATATAATGTAACATAATATGTTAAGCACGGTTATAATAATGCATAAACACTGACAGGTTTCGGAAGAAATTCGTTACAAGTGAAGCTCTGATTAAGCTTGTCATAGCTTACTTTTAAAGAAGTTTTCATTGATTTGACTGCCTCGGTGGCGTAGTTGTATTACGTTACGACTGCGATGCTCAGGTCTCGGGTTCGTAACGCGGGTCGGGCAAAGTGACATTGAATTTTTCAACTCAGTATCAGCCCGGAGTTTGGAATTTGTGTCTGATATGGCAATAAGATCGCCTCTTATCACATCATGCGATGGAATACGCATGGCGAAAAGTGGATGCAGTAGTTACGCTTCTGGCTACGCCTTCGGGGATAAAAGCATGACTATATGTATGTATAATTTGACAAAAGCAAGAACAATTTCAATACCGTCAAACATGTATTCATGACTCACTAATCACTAGACACTATTAGACGTGTCGTGAAACAATCGCAGTCTCCATTAATTACGATCTGGCATTTTAACTACGGAGAAATTAATAATGACTCGAGACGCGAGGCTGCTAAATTTGTTTTCGCACGTAATTTGCGACGTCTACTGTAGATATCACAGCTTTAAATCTATATTCTACAGCGGGTATCATTTCTATCGCGAAACAGTATCTAGTGTGAATATTGATATTTTAGTTTAAGGGTATTATTTAGACGTGACGTATTTTTTTTTACCGTGCTTATTTCAGGTAGCGGTGGAGCGGCCCAGCGGGCAAGAGAAGCCGAGGGAGACCACTAATCAGATGGGAAGACGACCTCAGACGGACAGCTGGCTCAAACTGGATAGACGTAGCACAGGACAAAGACGCATGGGCATCTTTGGAGGAGGCCTATACCCGATCCGGGGTTCTTGCTGACTAATCTTAGTAACAATTAGGTTTTTATTTTATTTTATTTTATTTACTGTTTAGATATAAAAAAAAAAAAAATGTAAAAGCAAGAAATAAATGGCTTATTTATTTATTTATTTATTTATTTATTTCAGGTAGGAATATTTTTCTGTTTCATATTTTTAAAGGTTAAAGCCAGACACAAATTCGACGATAAATTCTGCAGACTCATATACGAAAGTCGGGATGGTCGAAAAAGCCCATCCGTTCACAAACAAATTTAATAAATGCTCACATATTAGAACCATTACTCATAATTTAGCCGGCGGCCATCGATCACGAAGACAGCTACAATTCCTGGCGTTGGACGCGAATTGTTTGACTTGCAGGATTACTGAAGAATCGTTATATTGATCTAGCAGCGGGATTAAATTTTGATATTGATGTGGTTCTGACTTCGAGTTGTAGCTTTCTTTAAAATAAGCCTTGATTTTACACAATTAAGCTGAGACATTTTGAGGAGATGAGCTGTTTTTGATAATAAAAAACCAATCAAATCTTTTCTTCAACATGCTTATGTAGCATGTTTATGTAGCATTGTTTGTTTGTTTGATTGAACGCACTAATCTCAGGAACTACTGAACCGATTTTGAAAATTCTTACACCAATAGGAAGCTACATAACTCCTGAGTGCTATAGGCTACTTTTTATCCCGGGAAAATATTTTGTCCCGGAAAAACTTTTTCACGCGGGCGGAGCCGCGAGCACTACTAGTGTTATTTATGCATATCCACATTGTCACATCCATGCGTAACCCAAAGGCTCTATGCCAAAAATAGTATCACAACAACGTGATTTGCCTAACATGTTACATAAACAGATCCAATCAGAAACAGAGACGAATCGACACTCACCGAGATATCTGCTCGTAAACGAACCCTCGGCCCAAACTTTACACCTTGGACGTGTCTCCAATACTATTTCTTATGCTTCACTCTTCATATAAATAGGATGGGTAAGAATATTTTATGTTGTTTTTTGTTTAGTCTATGTTTCGAGAGCTCGGTAAAGTGGCTTAACTATCTCTTCTTCTTAATCGTTCTCTTCATTCCTGAAGCTCATGTCCGTCCGCAAATATTTGGATAGCGTTGATGACAAGCCGCCTCCATGCCCCGCCATCTTCGGCTATTCTCAGGGCAGTGGCAATACGAAGTTCTGTTGTGGCTTTTATTTGGTCAAACCAGCAGGGTGGTAATCACCCACGTGGTGTTTTTTCTTCTAATTTCCCTTTACTTTGTCCGGCATAAGTGTGCCGACCGCCCAGAGAGGCATTTCTTATCGCCTTGCCAGAAATGAATAACCTCTCTGGGCGGTGGTACAGTTATGACGGCCTTCCTTATTGCTTCTTCACGCTCCATTAGGAGAAATGACATGACGTCTACTGGTGAACATAGGCCTCCCCCAAAGATTTCCAGGTGTACCTGTCAAAAGCGGCCCGCATACAGCGCGTTCCTGTGGCCTTTACTAAGTCATCGGTCCACCTTGCAGGTGGACGGCCGACGCTGCGCTTGCCAGTACGTGGTCTTCACTCGAGAACTTTTTTGCCCCATCTGCCGTCAGTTCTTCGATCTATGTGCCCTGCCCACCGCCACTCCAGCTTGCTTATCCGTTGGGCTATGTCAGTGACTTTCGTTCTTCTACGGATCTCCTCATTCGATCGCGTAGAGAAACACTTAGCATAGCCCTTTCCATAGCTCTCTGAGTGACAGTGAGCCGTCTTAGGCGGCCCACAGTCACAGCATAATGGTACATCAAAATTGAGTTACTGAACTTGTTTGGACATTTTAGTCAGTATAAAAAGAAAAACACTATGCTTGCAGCTCTATTCCTAAGTTTTTCACGATGTCTTCTTCTACTTCGTCGTTAATACGAACTATAGTTGACATGTCTCTACATGAAGACATTGGCAAAATCACCGCTGTAACGGTGGAGCCATAAACCTAAAATAAGAAAAAGAAGAATAGTTGACATGTTAGTGAATATATTGGAGCATCGATTAGAGCGTGTCTTTTGTATTTGATCGATTTATATATTTATGTGATGAATAGCGTCTATCAGCAAGCGGTGAAATCGGGTCCTAATCTATTACGCGAGCAACCCACTTTTTTTTTATTGATACTGAATGACGAGGTGAGCATGCCGTTCGCCGTAGGACTGTCCGTGAAAAGTAGCAATACCATACACCATACAAATGTTTAAGTAGTACGTGCTGGGTGGCTCTCGACTGCGCTCGTCTCTCTGTGAAATTAGAAGTTAAATCTCATGATGTCCAGTAATAACACTGACTACAAAGTCCTTCAAACCGGAACGCAACAGTGTATGCCCACTGCTGCTTAGCAGTAGAAATAGACATTACGGTAGTACATACCCAGACGGACCCTCGCATACGAAAGATTTACCGCCAGTACTTCCCCTCATTCAGTTTTATAAAAGATTTTGTGTTATCTTAAGCTCTATTCACGAATATTGACCTTATGTCTAGACCCTCAATGTTACATCCATGCTTAATTGCTTATTATGTACTGTTAATAGCTGAGAGAACTTAACGCCACCTGCTTTGAATTTTTCTCGTGGGCTTTCTCAATTATTCAAGAAGTTTCAACGTAAGTAAGGGTATCGGTTCCCTTCGAAGTTGTATTATTAAAACTGCTAAATTTTCAACTTGGGTTTGCGATTATGAATATTTCAAAGACGGAAAGCGAAGTTACCGAGGTTTGAGTTTGAATTTTAAGTAGACTCGCGTGCATTGAATTTGAATTTACGTAATATCACACAACATTATTTCACCATTCAAAGTAAACATTAATTGGCGTGGGTATGAAGATATACCACTTTAATAATAATATAATAATAATACCAGCCATGTATTATAATATACTGCCCACTGCTGAGCACGGGAGGTTTAGGCCATAGTATACCACGCTGGCCTAGTGCGGATTGGCATACTTCACATACCCTCGAAATTGTTCTACATTCGGTATAGTCGGTATAATGATTCTATGACGTTTACGCGAATGTGAGACAATTAAATTAACTACTATAACGGATCTCGGTTTTTTATTTTATTTTTCTTCCAACGTTTCGAAGGTTTTGCAGCATTTCGTGGTCACGGGGTGGACTACGGTCCGATAAATTCCGTTCATCATCAACATCATCATCAGTCACATGACGTCCACTGGTGAACATAGGCCTCCCCCAAAATTTCCAGATGGCCTTTACCAAGTCATCGGTGCACCTTGCAGGTGGACGGCCGAAAAAAAATCCGTTATAGTAGTTAAATTTAAATATCTAGTAGTCGGCTTGTTCTCTAAATCTAAAGGATACCTGTTAGTGTGGAAACATCTGAGACTAGCTAGGCTTAATAATCTCTTGTCAATCGACACTCCAGGCATATCTGGACCCCTCTCCGCCTACCAGGTAGCACCTGGTATCATACCAGGTGCAGTAGGGTCACTTTACTGTTTTTTTTTATAGCATTCAATGACGAGATTTTAAGTGTACGATAGCCTAGTTGGGAATGGAACGGTCTGCCGAGACAATGTCCGGAGGTTCGAAACCCAAGGCACACACACACCTCTGACTTTTCGAAGTTACGTGTGTATTGTTTATTAATTATCGTTCGCTTTAACGGTGAAGGAAAACATCGTGAGGAAACCTGCATACATAAGAAGTTCCATATAAGAATTTCGAAGGTATGTGAAGTCTACCAACCCGCACTAGGCCAGCGTGGTGGACTAAGGCCTAAACCCCCTCAGTAGAGGAGGCCTGTGCTCAGTTATGTATCTCTGCACCACCCTAAGGTTGACTGGGAGAGAATGCCTTTGGCATTAAGTCCGCCAATATACAATTGTATATAAAGTGCAAATAAATAAATAAATAAAAACAGCTATATTTCCATTTCATTACCAAGCACACATATTTTCGGAATGAATAAAATAAAAGTGTTTCCTCGACACTTGACGTGTTACTCTAAATTATTGTAAACGTTCGTATTGTGTGTCAATTCTAAGGGAAATGTCCTAATTTCCCTGGGGGCACATTAACCGATTTTCACCATTGTAAAAAAACAAATGAATGTCATCCGTTCCTCGTCGTTTAAATTACCTCTATAGGACTTGTTTCTATTTCATTTGGGCAAGGTTACCTTGTTATAGTAGATGATAGTCTAGTTGGGAATGGAACGGTCTGTCGAGACAATGTCTGTAGGTTCAAAACCCAAGGCATACACCTCTGACTTTTCGAAGTTACGTGTGTATTGTTTATCAATTATCGTTCGCTTTAACGGTGAAGGAAAACATCGTGAGGAAACCTGCATACCTAAGAAGTTCTTTAGAAGAATTTCGAAGGTATGTGAAGTCTGCCAACCCGCACTAGGCCAGCGTGGTGGACTAAGGCCTAAACTCTCTCAGTAGTAGAGGAGGCCCATGCTCAGCAGTGGGCAGTATACGGGGTGGAAGGGAAACGCTCTCTATACCGGAACGGTAAGAGAGAAGAACCATAACATTAACGAAAAACGATATTCATTTGCAAAGCTAAGTGATAATACTTACGATTTTAGTATTTCCGTAATTCATGCGCGCGCAATGTAAAGCGTACAAAAAACTGGGTAGGGTACAAACTACAAAGCAAACGCCGACAAGGCGGCGCGGCGGCCACGCGGTCGTTAACCCGTCAGCTGATGTACGTGTTTCATTACGATTTTTTTGAAATATTGACCGTTTTTACTATTATTTTTCAGAATAATAGTTTGATTTATTTATCCATACGTGAAGCTGTATAGAAATTTGAGAAAATCCTACTAAAATTGTAACAATGCGATCGCGATTTTTTTAGTGCCATCACGTCAGGAATCACCAATACTATCACCTGTATTCGTTTCCGAGAGCGTTTCCCTTCCACCCGGTATAATACAGGGCTGATTGCATTGCATTGCATTGCAACCTTGTCATTCCATTTAGGCAATGTCCGAGCGTTTTTAAAGTTGGTTTCATTAATTTAAAGTGGATTTTTTAATGTATTTGCTTTGGTATGGCTCAATATGTCTGCTATTAAAGGTGTACGTTCTTTTAGCCATTTTTTAATGTACCAGTAATGTGTGAAAATGCAAATTATTTTGTTTTATTCAATGCAACGTGCCTCTCTCTCATCTCTAAGGAGTGACTTAGCGTAGTAAATCAGGTAACACCGAGTAGTGGCTGTCTAGACTGAAAGTTACGAGATCCCCGAGGTTTTCCGGGCTTAACGTCTACCAACGAAAATACCCAAACGCTTTAGATTTATATACTTAGTTTAATTGAACAAGCTTTTATCAACGTTAAATAATCACTTTATCCATTAATGTATTAAAAACCCTAATACATCAATGACTTTATCGTATTCTTCCGGAGAAATATGTATCAGAAAAAAAATATTTTTAAGCCTTTCTAAGGATAATATGGGTTCCAACTATGTTTTGTTCTTTATACTAACCCCACATACCCCTTGAGTTATGTGACATACGTTCTGTATCTACCGATCATGACATTTAAGAACAGAGTGCTTTCCAAACACTTTTATTGATGGTAGGTCTCTCATGTGTAAGAGTCCGTCTGGTTGGGTACCAATGCAATGTCTGTTTCTACCGCCAAGCAGCAGTTTGCATGCACTGCTGGGTTTCGGTTTGAAGGACATGGTAGCCAGTGTAACTACTGTACATAATGAGATTTAACATTGTATGTCTCAGAATGACAAGCGCAATGGAATGCCACGCTGTATTTTGTAACTCAAGGTGCTGGATGATGATGCTACTATTTATGGGTGGTCGTATCGCTTACCATTAGGCGAGCGGCATGCTTATCTCGCCATTCAGTGTCATAAAAAAACTTATTTCGGTTGCCCGCTCTAGAAGTCAAACCTATAGCTTCACAATTCCCAGCTCAATTTTGCTGTCATTAAACCAATGAAAAGAACAAGAATATAACAATTATATTATTTTCTCCGCAAACTGCCAAATAACACTCAAAGAAACTTTGACTTCCGCGTCCCAAGTTTTAATGTGCCTTCATTCTTATTGCTACCGTTTCGTTACATTACAGACCGCTCGTTCCAACACATTGCCCTACTTCTCTTCCAAATTAAAGACCCTAAACTTTTGTAATAATAGTTCATTGGTACTTCTCGATAAATAAATCTAAATGGTATCATTATTTTTAATACCTTTTAAAACTTCATTACTATTGAACATTTAAGTTAACACTATTGACTTAACTACACACACACACGCACGCACACACACGACTCTTATCCCCGAAGAGGTAGATAGAGGTACGACAAATGCACCCGCTTTTCGCTATTAAAATTCCGTCCCACGACGTGATTGTAGGCGAGCCTATCGCCATATCGGGCACAAATGCCTAACTCCAGGCTGATACTGAGCAGAAAAGTCACCAATTTGACGGACCTGGGAGTCAAACCCAGGACCTCAGAGGGTTATCGTACAGTGCACGCAATACAACTACACCTAGGCAGTCATTTGTGAAGTCATGAAAAGCAATACTTCCGAAATCAAACTTGCGAAATAAACTAGTATGCTACAAGTTGCTAGCTTGAATCAAAACGGCACTTACGCGCCAAAACTAGAGAGCAGTATAATCCTACTAATATTATAAAGGCGAAAGTTTGTAAGAATGTATGGATGTTTGGATGTTTGGATGTTTGAATGTTTGAATGTTTGGATGTTTGGATGTATGGATGTTTGTTCCTCTTTCACGCAAAAACTACTGATCGGATTTCGATGATGATTTAGCACACAGGTAGATCATGTTCTGGATTAACACATAGGCTACTTTTTATCCCGGTAAAATATAAACCGGGACTATTATACCGGAAAACTTTCTAACGCGGGCGGAGCCGCTGGCAGAAACTAATTGCTGTATAATGCGATCTCGCCAAGTTCCCAAAACTAATGTGCATGTTCATTACTCCTACTGGTATTATTTTACCAACTTAATGTTAGGATTTCCAATGTATTGTAACTTTAACTGGGGCTTTTGTTTGTTTGTTTGATATCGATTTATAGTTGTGGGAAAGTGTAATGAGGTACCGATGGAGTTTATATCCACTATATCGCCTTTAGGAAGAATTTTGTAGCTAGCTGTTGCCTGCGGCTCCGCCCGCGTTAAAAAGTTTTTCCGGGGAAAAGTCCCGCTTTATACTTTTCTAGGATAAAACGGAGCCTAAATTACTCCTTATTACATCAGCTACCTCCCAATAAAAGTCCCGTCAAAATCGGTCCAGCCATTTCAGAGATTAGCCGGAACAGACAGACAAAAATTGAAAAAAAAAAATATTTTGGTGTATGTATTTTATAGTATTTTAGTCACTCCGACATACCGTATATATATTCATTGGATAAAGATTAATATTATTACGTTGATAAAACTCTTAACAAATAATGCATTAATTTCGACCAAATTTGATTACCATTAAAACGGTTCTAGTGAGTTAATCTTAAAAGATAGACATATACTGTCGCGGACATTTTTTTAGATCATTTCAAGAGGAATAATTCTTTCATACATATATTTTTAATAATAATAATAATAATAAAAACATTTATTGCACACAATACACACAGTTACACGGAAAAGAAAAAAAAACAATCAAAACGGGAACATAATAATAAATTAACTTATATACTATAACTATTATTGAGTGCATTGTTCCGAATGGCGTGGTGTCCGTGTGTGCGTGTGCAAGCGGACCTATTCAGCATGGGGCCGCGGGGAAGCCGCGGTGCGCTGATCTTCCATAGGCCCGTTGTGTTGAGCGCGCACGGTCGTGTTCATTCATGTAATATGGTATTCCGATTTAAATAATAAAATTAACAATAACAATATAAGTGTAACAATATAATATATTAAAATACATAATATAGAAATAAATAATATAAATGAATGTAGTCATGACAAAAGAATAAAGCGAATAACAACAAAAATGAAATCGGCGATGATAATTGAGTACATTCATTTCGCTGCATCCCACGGACAAATGACGACGATATAAGTAGACCGCCATGCCATAAGTCTACAACAATGAGGTATGATTTTTTATATTTTATTGGGATTTTTGCATTTTTAATAGTATTTCTTTGAACCTAGATTTAAAAATTGTGATTGTTTGTAGACTACGCAGAGGCGGTAATAAGACGTTCCAGCATCGGGACGCAGCAAACTTGAAACTGCCTCGGAACGAAACAACTCGAGCACGCGGCACCACCAGCGCCCAGCTAGATGCTCGGGTGTGATGCACGCCGCACGCGTCGCTCTGCCACTGCAGTTTGTCGACAAGATATGGGGGAGTGCGGTATTTTTGGTATCTTGAACCGTTTTCGCAACGCACGCAATGGAAGCCCTCAAGGATGAATAATTTTTCCCGGTTTTTTTCACATTTTCCATTATTTCTTCGCTCCTAATAGTTGCATCGTGATGTTATATAGCCTAAAGGCTTCCTCGATAAATGGTCTTCTTCTTGGTCGTAACACTCTTGGCGGAGTGGTCGTGGTCGTCATGTAGTGTTTTTCGGAGCAGATGCAATGCGTCTTACGATCTCTCACCACACTTCTCTGTTAGAGGTTTTTCTGGCGCACTCATGTACGGGACGGTCTACGGCAGATTTGACCTGATCGGTCCAGCGCATGGGTGTCCTTCCCCGCGGTCGAGTGCCTTGAACCTTGCCCTGGACGACAAGACGTTCTATGGACTGGTCGCCTCGCCTGGAAATGTGTCCGAAGAAAGCAAGTATGCGGGACTGTACTAAGGCGGATAGACGCTGCATGATGCCGAGTTCTTGAAGTATCGAAGCGTTTGTGCGAAACTCGGTCCACGATACCCCAAGCATTTTTTTATTTTTTTTATAAATGGTCTATTTAACACAAAAAGATTTTTTCAATTCGAACCAGTAGTTCCTGAGATTAGCGCGTTCAAACAAACAAAGAAACAAACTCTTCAGCTTTATAATATTAGTATAGATTATTTTTATAAACTAGTTATTTTCATACCTAAATACTGTAAATATACCAATAATTTAGATTTAAAATATCAAATAGCTTTAGGACACATGATTATGTATTTTTCTGTCACATCTGCATCACCCTTAAACCTGCTTGGCCTAAGGATAAACGAAGTTCATCCCAACATCTAAAATATTAGGATTACCCCGTGAAATATTGCAGAAATATTTACTAAGGAGTTATGCAGTCTCAACACGCATGTAACATTACTTGCGTGATTAATACTTGTGCTCCTACGATTTATTATTAAGAACTAAAGTAATTAACTTTAAGGCCTCCGTTAATTAGTTACTTTACTTCTTTAAACATCGCTGCAAAAACATCTAGTACTGTTAATACATACACACGCACACACACACACACACACACACACATACACACACATACATTTACACACACATATACACACTAAACCCTGTCTTTGTACTAATTTTAAGTGTTTTGAGATATTCTATAAAACTGACTGCCTCGTTGGCGTAGTTGTATTACAGTACGACTGCAAAGCTGAGGTCTCGGATTCGATCCCCGGGTCGAGCAAAGTGATATTGAGTTTTTCTATTCAGTATCAGCTCGGAGTCTGGAATTTGTGCCCGATATGGCGATAGGCTCGCCCCCTATCACATCATGGGACGGAACAATGGCGAAAAGTGGGTGCACTAGTAGCGCCTCTGCCTACCCTTTCGGGGATAACAGGCGTGAGTGTATATGTACATACATACATATATAGACACTTACGCCTGTTATCCCCGAAGGTTATTAAATAAATAAATATCGGGCACAAATTCCAGACTTCGGGCTGATACTGAATAGAAAAACTCAATATCACTTTACCCGACCCGGGGATTGAACCCGAGACCTCAGCATTGCAGTCGTACGTCGTGAGTGTATATGTATATGTATGTATATGTCTATAAAATTTAAGTTACTGTAAGCCGTCTATTCTTGTTTTGTTTATTTTAAAATAAAACTAAATTTTACGTCAATGTTTTCCCTCCCATAGGGCAGGCTTAGCTTAGTTTGGGAGTCAAGTTAAAATAATGGCATTATTAATGGTTCCATATTTTAAATAAATTTCTCTCTTCCTTTCTAATACTTCACTGCATAGAGATCACAATGGTAGTAAAAAAGTAATGTGCCACGTTCACATATCTCGCCTTCTTGATTCAGTATGTCGTCGGTGGAATTATTGTTCTAGAATGGGCAATTCTGACAGCCTCCAGTCATCACGATAATGTTTTGTTTTCTCCTACTGACTATTCATCATGTTTTATTTGGCATGACAGCAGGGATCATTTTCTACCGTACGTAACTCATTTGCAAAAAATCTATAATCGCATCTCTTTAAATACTAATGTAATTCCATAAATTTCCTTATCAGCAGTTTGCCGAAACAAAACATTATACAGATGTAATAAAACATTAATAACCCATTTGCGACGTATCCAATTATTGAGTTAGGAACCGCGGGAGCGAATTATATTACACAACTGTGTTGTTCGAAATGCGCATAATATTACAGACGGGAGCTGTGCAAACAAGCCTGCCTTACTGCAACATATTGTAATATTAGGCATCACTAGTTCAGTTATTCTATTTACAAAAGAGCAATGCCCATTATAGACCCGTGCGCGGACATAACTTTAGAAAAAAATAAGTTATTCATTAATTTTATGAAATATACTATTTTGACATACACTTTGAAAGGCGCCAATATTATTATCTCTCTCTTCTTCTTCTTCTTAGTCGTTTCCTCAAGGCTGAGGGTCGTGACCACTATTAACAACTCCCGCCACCAGTGTTCTCCAGGCCGCTCTGTTCTCCGCGTGGCGCATGGCTGCTTGGATGTTCAATCGGGTGCGTTCCCTGATAGTGTCTGTCCATCGGGCAGGTGCTCTTCCCCTGTTCCGTTTCCCGTTATCTACATTTTGTAAAAATAATTTAGCATCATTTGACTACACTCCGTCATACCGGAAAAATATACACACTCACGCCTGTTATCCCCGAAGGGGTAGGTAGAGGCGCAACTAGTGCGCCCACTTTTCGCCGTCATTCCGTCCCATGATGTGATAGGGGGCGAGCCTATCGCCATATCGGGCACAAATTCCAGACTCCGGGCTGATACTGAATAGAAAAACTCAATATCACTTTGCCCGACCCGGGGATCGTACCCGAGACCTCAGCTTTGCAGTCGTACTGTAATACAACTATGCCACCGAGGCAGTCGGATACCGGAAAAAACAAAGCTATATAGCATCTACTGTGCAATTTCTAGGCGATATTCTGATGTTGTTTGAAAATGGAAATATAGAAGATGACTAAAAATAATTTGTTGTTACCTTCCAAGAATATACCATATCGAAGCCGACAAAAAATAAAATGTAAATAAATATTTGCCCGCTTTTCCGTTTCCTCTATTGTTGTCTGTGCAATTGATAAATCGTAACAAGATTTATCTAAAGAGTACTTGTATATTTTTGTTTACATTTTATTTTTCCTTTCGTGAATATGACTAGCTTTTATCAGCGCCTTCGCTCGCACGAAAGAGTTTTTCCTGGATGTCCAGCTATACATTTTCCCTGAATAAAAAGTAGGCTTAAACCTTCCGTAAATCCGTTCGGTAGTTTTTGAGTTTATCGCGTACTAACGCGGCGGACGACTTTATACTTTACTTTGCCACCCCTTTTTACTACCATAGGATTTGAATTTCGCAAAATCCAATCTTAGTGAGCACCTGCGTCCTAAAAAGAACCCCCACGCAAAATTTGAAACTACTAGCACTTGTAGTTTCTGAGATTTCAAGATGAATGAGTGAGTAATCTTTCGCATTTACTCGCTTATTATAGATTTATAATTAGCGAGTAAATATATATTATCCGTGATAAATAAGTGTGAAGTGATTCTTAGAACTGATATCTTCATTTTCGTTTGGTTTTAATAACCTCAAAGCAAAAGTTTAATTTTCGTTTTTGTACCTTTAACAAAGCAATGGCAGCCTTTTAAATATATTTTTCTGATAGTAGGTAAAACCCTGATACTGAAATAAATAATTATAATTTCAAATGTTCATTCCCAGACCCAACACACTATGGACTATGGGCATTCATTCCCCTTTAACTTCTGATAGAAGACGGTGAATTTGTTTTATAGATATCTCTTTTGCCAGCGACTGTAACAACATTATTTTCATTGGAGTAACCCCGTTCACCCTCTATTCGTTCTGCCACCCTTTATTATCTGAATTCAATAACTGTTATGGCGCACGTGACATTTTCAGCCCAGAGAAAAATATTGCGACTTTCTATGTACATAGTGTTTTGGCACGTCCAACCATTAAACTGATGGACGATATTATAGTCAATAAAATATCGTATATAATAATACTTCGAATAGTTAATCGATAACAGATACCAATAAAAACTAACTAAATAAAAAGCACTACGAAAACTTCTGAACAAAAAATTACACCATTCTTTTCTTGAACGAACGATTTAATTTATTACCTCATTCCGCTCACTGAACCAATTCAGTTCATTCATTACTCATTCGTTAATACGTTTAAAGTGCTCACAGTGTTTTTTTTTTTTTTTTTTTTTTTATTCGGGCACGGCAAAGTGACTGCACCTCACCTGATGGTAAGCGCGATGCAGTCCAGATAGAGTATCGAATGGCAGCAGATAGTTATCTCATGCCATTCGACACAATCATGCCGGCCTACTGAGCTGCTTCTTCACGCTACGGCGGAAGGACCCAGGATTATAGGAAGGAGGGAACACGTGCGCCGGCAAACTATTCCAAAGCTTGATGGTGCGGCAAATAAAAGAATTGGCGAACCTATTGGTTCGGGCCGAGATGGTTTTAACCATCAAGCTGTGGCTTCGGTTGCCGGCACGCGTGGTTCTGCTGAGGAAAGGAGAGGAGGGGATCAGATTAAACAACTCTTCAGAGCATTCGCCATGATACAGACGGTAGAACACGCTTAGAGAAGCGACATCCCTCCGCAATTGTAGCGACTCCAAGTTGCTCGTCACGTCTGCATCATCCACAATGCGGATGGCCCGCCGCTGCAATCCATCCAAGGCATCGAGCAAGTATTGGGCGGAACCGTCCCAGAGGTGCGAACAGTATTCCATACCCGGCCGTACCTGTGCTTTATACAAGCGGAAGATTTGACCGGGCGTGAAGAACCGACGCACCTTGTTCAGGATTCCAACCCTGCGTGATGTGGCAGATATAACGCCTTCGATGTGATTCCTTGGATTCAGATCACAGCGGATATCCATACCAAGGATATTCAGGTCATTCCGCATTAAGAGTGGAACACCCTGAAGATTGGGGAGAGGAGAAAACGGGGATTTTTTGCACGTGAACGCACACACCTGCGTTTTCTTGGCATTGAACTCAACCAGGTTCATGGAACCCCACGTGGAAATGAGATCCAGAGTCCGGTTGAGCTCAATGACAAGATCATTGCGCCTCCTCACAGTGTCCACCCGCAAACCAGGGGGCTCATGGTAGTATCGCCCGTGAACCGTGCTGTCGTCTGCATAACAATTTATTTATTTATTTATTTAAACTCTTTATTGTACATCAAAGCATAAAGTATATATATAGGTACAATAGAGACAACACTAAAACAAGAAGTACAAATGGCGGTCTTATCGCAATCGGCGATTTCTTCCAGACAACCCTTGGATGGATTTAGTTAACTAGGAAAAAGGGAGCGGGCGGTCATTAACATGAGTTAAAAGGGGATGGAAATCTGATGTACATAAGTATTCAAATATATAATATAGTACATATAGTATAAAAATAACTAATCAATATATAAAATATAAAATAACTACATATAAAATAAAAAATAACTACATATTATAATACATAAACTATACAGAAAAAAAAAACGATAAATACATAAAATCCAGCAATATACCGAAAAATAAAGGAGAAAAACAATATCACAGTGATAAGTAGTGATGCTTGACAAGCCTTTTAAAAATCGGAAGAGATTTAGCTCTTCTTACCGACACAGGTAAGTCGTTCCACAAGCGTGCAGCCTGAACAGTAAATGACTTGTCGAGGAAATTAGTTGCATGCTTGGGAATCTCTAGTTCCAGACTCTCAGATGATCGTAAACAACTAGCATGGATGCTACACAGGAAATGAAAACGATTTTTAAGGTAAGAAGGTGAAGAGGGAAGGAATAGAACACTATATAATAACGATAAAATCCGAGTATTCCGGCGAAGGCGTATGGGTAGCCACTTGAGTTTAGTACGAAAATCAGATATGTGGTCAAACTTACGTAGCCCGAATATGAAGCGAATGCAAAAATTCTGAAGGCGCTCAAGTTTATCGAATTGGGCTTCGGAAAGATCGAGATAGCTGGCGTCAGCATAGTCAAGGAGAGGAAAAAGAAGAGACTGCACAAGAGCAATTTTAGTGGGTATAGGAAGGAAGTTACGTAGACGACGCAAAGACCCGGCGGCAGAAAATATTTTGCGACTCAGTTCCCTCAATTGGGGTGCCCAGGATAAGTTTTTGTCAAGAAGAATACCTAAGTTCTTGACCTGGTCACTATAAGGGATAGTACAGCCATCAAAGAGAACTTGAGGAAGTGTACTGAAGTCAACTTTGGAAACCATCCTGGAACTGCCAACAACAATGACCTGGGTTTTAACAGGATTCACTGTAAGACCAAATTTCGCAGCCCATTCACCAATTCTAGAAAGATCTTTATTAATTGAAGCAATAGCTTCAACCAGATGATCTGCTGGCGCGGAGTAATATATTTGTAGATCGTCTGCGTAAAGATGGTAGGAAGAAATAAGACAGTCCGTGATAGAGTTAATGAATAACGAGAAGAGTAAAGGAGATAAAACGCCACCCTGAGGGACACCGACAGATATATCACACCAAGAAGAACAAATATCATCAAGGCGAATACGCTGCCGACGACCCATCAGGTAATTACGAAACCAGTCAATTACTGTCGGAGATATGTTAATAGAGCATAATATCCCCAGCAGGACATCGTAGTCAACTGTATTAAAAGCATTGCTGAAGTCTAACAGTGCCAGTACAGTCAACTTGCCATTCTCCATGGCAGCCCTGATGTCGTCAGTAATATGTACCAATGCAGTGGTGGTACTATGACCAGGACGAAAACCGGATTGATAGGGATTAAGTAGGCTATTTTTGGACAGGAAAAGGCTCAGCTGGTGATGGATTAAGCTTTCAAGGACTTTAGAGAGAAAAGGAAGGACAGAAATCGGACGATACTCGGAAAAAGAAGCTGGGTTACGACGTTTAGGTAGAGGAATTACTTCAGCACTTTTCCACAATGTGGGAAAGACGCCATTAGAAATGGAGAAATTAAGGATGTGACTGAGAATAGGAAGACATTCGTCAAGGATAGGAGTGATCATATTGCGGCTAACACAATCATTCCCAACAGCGTTAGAGACAATTGCTAATATGCTCTTCTTAACATCACGATCAGTAAATTGACTAAAAAGAAAATGAGGAAAGTTAGGAGTTGGAAGTGTAGAAAGATAATTCATAGTTTTAGTTTTAATAGCCCTATCAAAATTGGGCGACGTAGTGAAATGATTATTTAAGAGATCAACGTTTAGACTATTAGGATTAGTAACATTAGATGTTTTCCCAACTCCCATAGATCTCAGAAATTTCCAAACTCTTGCTGGATCGCTGTTTTCTACGGAGCTATGGACATATTGGCGTTGTGCTTTCCTACACATCTTATTGCAATGGATACGTATAGCTACAACAACAATGAATGCTGCCAAGCGATAACAAATCATTGATATGCAGAAGAAACAGGGTGGGCGACAGCACCGAGCCCTGTGGAACCCCGGCATTTACTGACATGAGCTTCGAAGCGTGCCCATCAACGACGACACGTATTCTACGCTCATGCAGAAAGCCAGAAATCCACGCACACAGGTTGTCGGGCAAACCATATGCCGGAAGCTTGGAAAGGAGACCACGGTGCCAGACCCTATCAAAAGCCTTAGCTATGTCGAGGCTCACAGCTAGAGCCTCGCCATGCCTATCAATCGCCTCCCCCCAGCGATGCATGACGTACGCTAGAAGGTCACCCGTTGATTGGTTCTGACGAAATCCGTATTGTCTGTCGCCGATCAACGAGTGATTCTCCAGGTAGCGGGTCAAGTGCGAGTTTATTAGCCGCTCCATGACTTTGCATAGCACTGAGGTTATAGCGATTGGGCGGTAATTGGTAGGGTCTGTCCGATCACCTTTTTTGGGGATCGGTTGCACATTGGCCTCCCTCCAAGATTCAGGCACTATACCTGAGAGGTAGGACGCACGGTAGAGGCGTGTCAGTGCAGGAGACAACTCCGCTGCACATCTTCTCAATACCACCGCCGGTATACCGTCCGGACCACTGGCTTTCCGAACGTCGAGAGACCGCAGCTCACGCCGCACATCGCACTGTCTGATGCGAATATCAGGCATTGTGAATCCGCAATCAGACAGCGCCGGCGGCGGCTGTGAGCCACAGTCTTCGAGCCGGGAGTTAGCCGCAAAGAGATTTGCCAATAGGGTGGCTTTCTCCTGCGGCTTGTGTGCCAGCGATCCATCTGGATACCTTAGCGGCGGCAGTGAGGGACGGCAGAAGTTAGACTGGACGGCCTTGGCCAGACTCCAATAAGCACGGCTGCTCGTCGGATGGTTGGCCAAAGCACGCCCAATCCTACATATCCGCGCGGCATCCGATCTAACATAGGCCTTCTTGCAGGCCTTGGCGGCACGGTTATAAGCTGCTTTGAGGGAATCAATATTAGGATCCTTCATTGCGCGACCCCTGATCCAAGCGCGATACGCCGCCTGTTTTTGACCAACAGCATCGGCGCAAGCGCGATTAAACCAGGAGCGTCCACGGCCCTTACTAGCGACCTCAGAGGAAGGAATGTAATATTCCATTCCTAACCTGACCTCGTCAGCAATAGCGTCGGCACTCGCCGAAGGATCTTTTCCCTCGAAACAACGCTGCCGCCAAGGGATGGATGCGAAATATTCTCGCATACCATCCCAATCTGCCGACGAGTAATGCCAGACCCTTCGTTTAACCTGCACAGGACGTGGAGGCGAAGCGAAAGGTATTGACGTCCCAACCAGGCAGTGATCAGAAGTGCCCAGAGGGGCACTAACGGTCACTCGATACCCGGTCGGGTGACTCGTCAGCAGAAGGTCCAGCAGTGAAGGCGCATGACTCGCCACATCCGGGATCCTGGTAGGCTGGCTCACCAGTTGTGTCAAGTCATGTGTCAGAGCGAATGCATGGGCAGCTCTGCCAGCATGATCAGTCCTGGAGGATCCCAGCCACAACTCATGGTGCGCGTTGAAATCCCCCAAAACCACCATCTCCGCTGACGGAAACTGCACCTGCGCGTCATCCGCCGCCAGGCTGAGGTACCTGAACAGCCGAGTCGTCTCATCGTCCCCGTGGTGAGACCTGTAAAGGCACACGTAGATACGGCTCAAGGAGCCAAAATCCACGTGCACCCACAAAGTGGAAAAGGAAGGGTCCTCCATGCAGCGCAGACGGCGACAACAGACGTCCGATCGAACATACAAACATACCCCGGCCTTTGGCTTGAAGTTTTCTTCAAGCGAATAGCCGGGGTACAGCAGGTATGAATTATCGTCCGGACGGCGAATCTGTGTGTCCGTCAAGAAGAGCAAAGCAGGCCGGGCCGTCTCAAGATGGTGGTGGACGGCATTGAGGTTGGTATGGAGTCCGCGGATGTTGGCGAACTCCATAGTGAAAGCGGTGGTGGGGTTGTGCACCGCTGTAGGACCTGCTTTCTTTGTAGGCACTGTCATGAAGTGTTGATACTTCTAGTCGACAGCGTGTCCACATCCTAGCACCTACTCTTTGAATTTATACTTCTGTTATTCGATACCAATCACATTCCTATATTATAAATTTTGACTATTTAGTTCTATTCATATACTGTCTTTAAGCCAACTAAGGTAAATTTGTTCTGCAACATGCTTGAAGTAAGTAACGCTGGTTTCACAGTTATTTATTCATTAGGTACTAGCTTTTGCCCACGGCTCCAACCGCGTTAAAAAGTTTTCCAGGATAAAAAGTTGCCTATATGTTAATCCAGGACATGATCTACCAGTGTGCCAAATTTCATGGAAATCCGTTCAGTAGTTTTTGCGTGAAAGAGTAACAAACATTACATCCATGAAACAGAACATCCATGCATACATTCTTACACACTTTCGTGTTTATAACATTAGTAGGATAAGAGAAGGATGAAGGCAGGTCAATTAATTACTCTTACTATTAAACTAGTAGCATGATCGCAGCTAATATCCTCAATTGCAACACTTAATGAGTATTCCAGTTCCTCAATGGCATGCAACTATTGCTGAACACTGCGTGCAGTTACGACATAGACTGCAACTGGTTTCATCCGGCTACGAGTTACTACGGATGCCATAAAAATATTTTTATTACAGTCGAATAAGGATGAGCATGGTGTTCGCCTGATGGTAAGCGGTACGACCGCACATATACATAAACAACACAATATAAAACTCTAAATTAGAAAGCACTGCGTGGAACTCTACTGCGTTCGTCAATCTGAGAAATAAGGCGTTAAGTCTTATGTATTATACTACGTTTTAAGAATTTTTAAATTCCCTTACTGAATACGCCCTACTGAATTAATTTCTTATTAGGGTATTATACCATATTTAAATTAACTCTATTTAAATTAACTTACCCGCCTTCTACACATTGATTGAGCAGATTCCCAGCCCTGCTAGTAAGCAATCGCTTTTATTTATTTATTTATTTATTTATTACACTTTGTACAAAATATGGTATCCCGGTGGACCTAATGCCATTTACATTCTCTCCCAGTCAATCTTAGGGTGATGTTGAGAGGGACGGAAGCAAGTGAAAAAAATTTAGTAAGGAGTAATAAAACAAATGTATGACAAAACTGTATTACATATTAAGCTCAGAACTATATAAAAAGATATATAAACAATTATAGGGTATACAACAAAATATTATGCTCTAAAAGTTCTTATTCTTAAACACATTCAGAAGTATATCATTCGTGAGAGGACTTCGTAGTAAGTATCGTTTTATTTACCGGCAACACAAGTATCTACTACTGTATTACGATACTGTAGTACTATACTTACTATATATAGAACTTTTTGGTCTAATAAATCTATTGTAGATGATTTAAAGCGTCAACTATTGGAGGTTCTTCTAAGAAGGCTGAAGGCTTTCTTTGATGGCTGTAAAGATCAACAGTGTTGGTTTCCACCCAGCTTAGAAGCTATGGTGGGTGAAGTGTCCTCTCCACAATTGGACGCTGAATCGCCTGGGACGTGATTTAGGTAGCGCAGGCATGCTCAGAAGCAGGTGCTCACTGGGCATGGCTGCTTCGGTGAGTTCCTGTTTCGGGTGGTGGGCATAGAGGAGTCGGCCGTGTGTCACTATTGTGACAACTGCCCAACGGACATGGCCCAACACACGTTGGAGTTTTGCCCAGCCTGGGATGAAGAACGCAGCGTTCTTAGAGCAGTCGTCGGAGGAGACCTCTCGCTGCCGGCCGTGGTCGCTTCCATGGTCGGCGGTCGGGAGGCCTGGCAGGCGGTGGCCCACTTCTGCGAGGCGGTCCTCTCGCGGAAGGAGAGTGCCGAGAGGGATCGCCAGCGCAGTGGTGTTCCCTCCCGCCGCCAGACGAGACGTAGGAGGCGTCGGGTGGACGACTGACCGACGTCTCCCGCCCTGTGGATTGGGGGCATTTGGAGAATTCCACCACGGTATCCCCTGCCTGTCGTAAAAGGCGACTAATAGGGGCCTCCGGGGGTCACGGGTGGGCGGAAGGGCCCGTCCACCTATTAGTCTAGCCAACTTCTGTGACCCCCGTGATAAACGGCAGCGTGTCTCACGCTGCCTCGGACGCCAAAGGCGTCCTTCGGTGTACGGGGGCTTCTGAGCCCCCGCAACAACAGGAGAAGGACCGCAACAGCGGTACGCGCAGGGGCGGTTGCGAACGACAACTTCGACGTGAGTCGGAGGAAGCCCGCAGCCGTCCCTAATGCGCCGAAGATGGCCACCGCGGAGTTTTAGTTGGTATGCCGTGCGGTGTACATAGGTTAGGGACTCGGCCCGGCGGTCGCCCGACGTTTTCCATCCGGGCGGCTCAACGTCGGGTCGTAAGGCACGGTGAACCCAACCTAACCGCTTGAACACTGGGCGGTAGTAATAAGTCACTTTCTCCGCGTTAACAAAAAAAAAAAAAAAGGCATGCTCAGAACCTACGCCACCCTTTCGACCTATCCGGCAGTACCCACAGGATCGACTCGTCGATACGTGTGGTGCCGGGTCGGTTGCAGGATCTGACTCGTGCCTTGCGGAGATACCGTTCCGGGTTTGTGTCAAGTTTTCCTCCTCTAAGAACTTATTATGAGCAGATGAAGTTGCCGTGCTGCCTATTACCTCAGTCGCCTCTTACGACTCCTTGGTAAGAAGAGGGGGGGCTATTCTACTCTGCCGGCACACACCACGGCTGATATAAATATAGAACTATACCGTAATATACTGTACTGTATAGTATATACTACACCTAGTACAGTATACTACGTTATACTAGTGTATGCGTTTCCAGAACTAGGTGGAAGGCAAATGTTGGTATAGTTATTATTAATAACACAATGCGAACACGCTAACAAGATAATGCTGAATGTGATTGCAATGGCTATTTGCTGAGCTAATTCTGTTATTTGTGCGACAATGTTAACGGATAATGTACAGGGTGGATCGAGAAAAGGATATTTTTAGTTGGAATTGGGGGAGAATTTTAATATTCATAGATCTAATACCTAGTTTCATTACGGTATGACTGCATTGCCGAGGTCTCGGGTTCGATCCCAGGGTAGGGCAAATGATATTAGGTTTTAAATTCACTATCAACCCGGAGTCTGGAATTTGTGCCCGATATGGCGATAGACTCGCCCACTATCACATCATGGAACGGAAGACGCATGGCGAAAAGTGGGTACAGTAGTTGCGCCTCTGCCTACCCCATCGGGGATAAAAGGCATGATTGTTTGTGTGTGTAGTGTCTATTTATATACTTTCGAGATCTGATAAGCATAGAATAATATCCCTTGTCTGGTGCTTATCGATTTGTAAGCTAATATTTTTATATTATGAATTTAATCCCAATAGTAGAATGAAGATAAAAACATAACCCTGCATCTAATTTGTAACCACGCGCATTCAATTGACAAGCTTGTTTTTTTTTATTGCATTGAATGGCGAGACGAGCATGCCGTTCGCCTGATGGTAAGCGATACGACCACCCATAAACAGTAGCAGCACCATCCAGCACCTTGAGTTACAAAGTACTCTGTGGCATTCCTCTGCGCTCGTCATCCTAAGACACAAAATATTAAGTCTCATTATGTCAAATAGTTACACTGGCTGAAATGAAATCTCTTCCTAGCCAGTTTCGGCCACGGCGGCCAATCTCAACGGAGATCAGCCAGGTACGCAGGAGATATTATAGTGCACAAGTGTGTGCGCAATACACAGGTGCACTCGCTATTCCTTCACTCTCATAGTCCGGTGAGACGGCAATCCGACATGACCGGAGAGAGATCAGGCGCAGGACCAACGGCTTTACGTGCTTTCCGAGGCACGGGGGTATCACACCGCCAACTTCCTGACTCCGAGCTGCGACTGAGTTAATTTTAAGATAGAAAAACCCAGTCACAATTTTTTTTGGCCCGACCCGGGATTCGAACCCAGGACCTCAGCGCGCAAATCGTACTAGTAATGCGTACGCAATACCACTACGCCACCGAGGCAGTCACTGGCTACAATGTCCTTTAAACCGAAACACAACAGTGCATGTACACTGCCGCCTGGCGGTAGAAATAGACATCATGTATGTTTGGTCTAAAGGCTTATGTTTAGTCCATCTTTTTCTCAAGTTCCAAGTTTTTCTACACTCCGATGTTGAATGCACAATGCACATAATATGGCATAGTGCTAATGTCTCGGCACAATGCTCGTTCGAATAATGTTATACTCTGTAAGACTGGATAAACCCACAAAAGAGTTCCATTCACCCCCAGTGGTGATAGCGATAGTGTGTTTTTTCCCGAGAATAAAAATGTTCAAGCTGTCTCCTTATACTTAGGGTATCATTATTACAAATAGAATAAGAATTTAACCTAAATTGTAAACTAGATAATATCGTTTTTCTTGCGACAGTAATCTAAATGGAAAACGAATTAATGTTTATTTATCAATCGTAAAGAGCGTGAAGATTTTTTTTCAGGACACCTTGTTTAAGCTAATAGCATTTCGGGCTTCAGGATGTATTGACTGTACACATACTCGGGGTGTTATTGTATTTGTGCAGCATTAAATTTTAACTGGATCCTTATAGAACCTATTGTTTCATCGTGATAAATTAACTAGTATTTAATTTTTATACTTACTAAGTTAGGCATTTTTCCTTTTGAAAGACGATGACTATTCTAGACTGTTTTTCACCAGCAAGTCATTATATCCGTAACATAATCAAATTACCACTTGGAGACAAGTTTTTTTTGCTTTGAATGGCGAGACGACCACGCCGTTCGCGTGATCGTTACTGATTCGACCGCCCATAAACAATAGCAACACCATCCAGCACCTTGAGCTACAAAATGCTGTGTGGCATTCCACTGCGCTCGTCATCCTGAGACATAAGATGTTAAGTCTCATTACGCTCTATAGTTACATTGCCTACAATGTCCTTCAGATCGAAACACAACAGTGCATGCACACTGCTGCTTGGCGGTAGAAAGAGACATTCCAGTGGTACCCACCCAGACGGACTCTTACACATAAGAGACCTACTACTAGTAGAACGAAGAAGTTTTCCCAAAAGTGGAGCTTTTGAAGGATAATTTTGAATTTAATATATGCATATTGATTATTATTTCAAAGTGAATTGTGTTTGCTCTATTACTTTGCAATAGTTTTCAGAAAATCTGTTGTAAGATGCAGAGTTTAATTCTAGCTCAGTAGGTTATGAATACGATATTCCGTCAGTAGGTAGGTATAAGTAGGTAGGTGGTAGCAATGTCTATTTCTACCGCCAAGTAGCAGTGTACATACATTGTTGTGTTCCGCTTTGAAGGACATTGTAGTTAGCGTAATTACTGGGTATTATGAGACTTAGGGTCAAATTAATAGATACAACTCAGTTTCACTCTGAAGTGCGATATCAGCTGAGATGTTCTCAGATTAAGGTGGGCATCTTAAGATAATCGCTATTTAATAAACCCGCATTAACAGCAGCTCAAGTGATATCTCAAGTGACAATATGTGACGTATTTTCAAAGATGAGTTTTGTTTATGTAACAGCGCCGACTCAGATACTGGTGGTAGGACTTTCATATGTAAGAGTCCGTCTGGGTGGGTACCATCGCAATCTTTAATTATACCGCCAAGCAGCAGTGTGCATGCACTGTTGTTTCGGTTTGAAGGGCATTGTAGCCAGTGTAACTACAGGACATAATGAGACTAACATCTTATGTCTCAGGATGATGAGCGCAGTGGAATGCCACACGGTACTTTGTAAATCAAGGTTCTGGATGGTATTTCTACTGTTTATGGGAGGTCGTATCGCTTACCAGCAGGCGAACGCCATGCTCGTCTCGTCATTCAATGCTACAAAAAAAAAGTTGAAAGCAAGCTCTTAAATGACAGCTTAAGCTTGGTTTATTGCGTAGTTTAATACATTAATTGTCTACTTGAGATTTCACTCTAAGTCTCAATTGACTTCAAGGCCTGCTTATATATATAGATGTATGAGAAAACCCTATGTATATGGACACCGGTGTCCGTCGCGGGCCTTGACAGACTACTACGGTTTATAATATCTAATGTCTCAGGGTGGCGAGCGCACTCAAGCGCCATGTACTATTTTGTAATTCAAAGTTCTGTATGATGTTATATTACATTTTTTTTTTATATTACAGGGACCACGCAGCACTATACATTTATCACAGTTTATGTTCCAGAACAACTTACTTTGTTACCACCTAGTAGTACTAGAAAGTGCTTAGTAATCGTCGGTAAGTTCTCTCTAACTTTATATTCAATTCCTCAGGGAGATTAGTGCAGTGCAGAACCATTCCTTGTAATTATAAGTACAAGGCGTTATTTATGTACAGTCTTAGCGCTTTATCTATACTAATATTATAAAGCTGAAGAGTTTGTTTGTTTGTTTGAACGCGCTAATCTCAGGAACTACTGGTTCTAATTGAAAAATTATTTTTGTGTTGAATAGACCATTTATCGAGGAAGGCTTTAGGCTATATAACATCACGATGCAACTATTAGGAGCGAAGAAATAATGGAAAATGTAAAAAAAACGGGGAAAATTATTCATCCTTGAGGGCTTCCATTGCGTGCGCTGCGAAAACGGTTCAAGATACCAAAAATATATGTATGGAAGAATTATTCCTCTTGAAATGATCTAAAAAAATGTCGGCAACAGTATGTGTCTATCTTTTAAGTTTAACTCACTAGAACCGTTTTTATGGTAATCAAATTTTGTCGAAATTAATGCATTATTTATTAAGAGTTGTATCAACGTCATAGTCATAAAGTGATTCAACGGGAAGGTTTTTATGTACTTTTAGCCCGGAAAAACTTATTAACGCGGGCAAAGCCGTGGGCATAAGCTAGTATTATATATATGTCTTATCGATTTATGAGAATCATAGTCGTTAAATCATTTAATTAATTAAAAAATAATTAAGTATTGTAGTTTGACTCATTATGAGACCCCATTATACTCTACTAGCTGTTTCCTGCGGCTCCACCCGCGTTAAAAAGTTTTTCCGGGGAAAAGTCCCGCTTTATACTTTTCCGGAATAAAACGTAGCCTAAGTTACTCCTTATTACATCAGCTACCTCCCAATAAAAGTCCCGTCAAAATCGGTCCAGCCATTTCAGAGATTAGCCGGAACAGACAAAAATTGAAAGAAACACAATGGAAGCCCTCAAGGATGAATAATTTTCCCCGTTTTTTTTACATTTTCCATTATTTCTTCGCTCCTAATAGTTGCATCGTGATGTTATATAGCCTAAAGCCTTCCTCGATAAATGGTCTATTCAACACAAAAATAATTTTTCAATTAGAACCAGTAGTTCCTGAGATTAGCGCGTTCAAACAAACAAACAAACTCTTCAGCTTTATAATATTAGTATAGATATAGTATAGATGACAACTGTTAACTCGTAACCCAGCTGCGTCACTTTCATTTCATATAATTAGCGTAAAATGATATCCTGTATGCCTATTTCCACAGTGATAAACGCGAGTTACGGTACGCGCTTGTTACGAGCGGTGAAAATAACGTGTCATATGGAATAAGGGGGCTGATTGGTTTTTATTTATGCATAAAATTTTCCTTATCCAAATAATACCAAACACTAGCTCCATTCTAAATTGAAATGTAAATACAAAGCGGCAAGCTCCGTTTTTGTAGTACTCCAAATACAAACGAAACTGTATTTATACCCAACCCAATACGAAAGGTCCAAGGCATTAAACCCTCTATTTTATATGACCATACTTAATTTGTTTATGATTCCATAAGGAAGGAAGTGCTGCTTACAATTTGGTTCGGAGGTTTGTTTGTTGTTAGATCACTTTGTATTTGAACAGCTTTCTTTACAAAAAAAAAAATTACATTATACTGCGCTAAACAAAGAAGAAAGAAAGACATTTATGCATCGATCACGTCATACGAGAAGATCATATTTTTTTTAAATATCTATTTTTTAAGGGTTAAATGCTTGGTTAAATGCTACTATTGTATACACCAACGGGCTTATTCATAAATATATTATAAACCTACTTTACGTATCGAATTTTTTCAAATCAAATCATTTTATTTGCTGAATACAGGTTACATGCATGTTACAGTTGTTATGTAATAATAAAAAGTCTCACCGTATTCAACCCTTACTGGGCATGCAAAGGAGCTAGAGATATTTAATACATTCATTAGGTACCTATAGTCTATTAAGAAAGTGATACATCATACAATTCCATTATAATTTTGCTTGTGTATTGCGCAGTACTTACATACAATATTTTAAAATTAAAATGTCAAAATGTTAAAAATGACAATTTTGTCTTCTTCGAACGAATTTTGAATTGAGTTTGAAGGAAGACCAAACATTCAATAACTGAAGTAGGTTTATAACCTGTTTATGATAAAGTCGTAAGACTCAATGTGACACTAAACATAACAATACACAATTTTTCTCTCCGAGCGGAGTCTCGGGTAAGAGCTAGAGATCAATAAATTTCACTTTCATCTCAGTACCACATGTGTTGAGCACATTTTATTGCCCATTGTTTGCGTAGGTTTCTGTAAATTCAAATATTCAATTAATTTCCATTTTAATTTGTTTCTGTATGAGTTGGTTTCATAATAAATTTTGTTTAAATGTTACGTAGGTACATACGAGATTTGTTGATATTTCATCTTTCTGTATTTTATATGTTCTCGTGTTTACAAATAAATATTATTTAGTTAGGGGTTATGTAGACCATATTATACGCACAACGCTATTTTTCGTCTTTTCAGTGCGCATTTATTTTTCATGTAAAACTAAAACCTTCTTGTCTACATCGCATTTACTGTACATTCAAGTTGTGTTTGAAGAATTAAGTCTTTAATAAAAAAGAATAAACAGAAAAAAAAGATAGTCTGACTCCAGAGAATTCTTGAGATGGGTTGAAGTAAACGAGATGTGACATTTAAGTAAGAAATAATTCTTTTTAAGGAGAAATTGGGAAGTTGATCCATCAACACCCTCGCTGACAGGAGTGTGTGAACACATTGCTTAAATAAGAACGAGGGGTAAAAATTGGCAAGCGTGACGAGGAGAATGTATTCTTAACGCAACCTGCTGCGTCACTCCGGGTTTCTATAAGACATTAAACAGTGGTACAACTCCAGTCAATGTGTACGTGTTTTGATTGACTACAGGATGGATTTGCCACTTGTTCATGAAAACCACCAGCACTTATATCGCTCTCAACTGAAGTGGTTACCCATTCGTGAGCGACGGAAATGGCGTGCACTCTCAACACTATTTTCGCTTCTCAAGTCTCCGTCTCAACCGTCCTATCTATCTCTCCACTTCCAGTACTTTGTTGGTAATCACAATAAGAATCTTCGCTCTTCAAATAATCTTCTTCTCAAATGTCCTCCACATACCTCTGACTTCATCCACTCTTTTTTCCACGTTCAGGCCATTCTCCTGTGGAACGCGCTCCCTTCCGAAATAAGATCTACAGCTACACGGGTTGGTTTTAAAACAAGGGTTCGAAGACTGCTCCTTGATAGTTTGGCAGAATCTTCTCAACACGTCAGCTAATATCATATGTTTAATATATGTATGTAGGTATGTTTCTATGTATGTATGCATGTATTTATATAATACTTATCTATATTTATGTTTTGTTGTATTCCTTTTTCTATTTTTCAGTATGAAATTGTGTTATTTTATGTCTTATATTTATTAATATGATTAGTCTTTACTATGTTAATGTTTTGTTCACTACCTTCTCGCGTTGTGTACACCTTCCTTGTTTTGTCTCTGCACCACCTGAAGGTTGGCTGGTAGAAAATGCCTACGGCATTAAGTCCGCCTTAATACTTGTTGTATAAAAAGTGTAAATAAAATAAATAAATATATAAGCCGTTAAAAATTTACAACCACATTTTTGGTACTTATGTTTATTTTTAATATAAAAACACTCTTCTAAACGGACATATTGTTTTTTTTTAATCAAAACGCTTGATAAATTTTTCAGCAATACAACATAATATAATAACAGCCTTTATTCATATTCATTTTTAATACAATTTACTTAATCTAATCTTTAGCATTTGACGTATCTGTTTGCCTTTTGGCAAAGGCTTCTCCCAACTTTCCTCACAAGATTCTATTTCTAGCTGTTCTAGTCCACAAGTTGCCTGCTATTAACTTGATCTCGTCAGCCCAGCGTTCGGATGGTCTATCTCATTTACTTTACCTTCTGTAAAGATACCAATGAGTGACGATGTTACTCCATTTGTCGTTACCTCCAATTATGTGTACTACCCATTTCCACTTTAGCTTTCTGACTGTTATTGTAACATCCTTTAATTTGGTAATGCCACAGAGACTTCGTAAATATTGAACATTTTATTAGAGCGCCTAATTACGTTTTATAGCATATTTTGTACATTCGCCAACTTAGCAGACAAATAATAAAACCAATTTCTTAGCATAAGGCTAAGAGAAGGAAGGTCAACAAATAGTAAGTGATTAACACCTTAAGTCAAAGTGCTAGAATTGTGATTACGTTGACATCATGAGGAAATAAATAGATATTTTACTTTTTGGGCGCCTAGCTATTTTACAGCATCTGTAGCGTATCAAGCGATAAGCCAATAATAAAACAAGAGGCGTTGGGTTAGAGAAGAGGGTCGAGTACACTTAAAAAAATATCGTCATGGTAATGGATCCTACAATCTCCCGGCTTAGATATTTAGAAATAAGATATCATTGTAGATAGTATCGCAATGAAATAAATAATACTGGCTGTCTCCATCTTGAAACACCGTCAAAGACAAAAGTAATTTAAAAAAGAAGAGGTTGCGCGTAATCCCAGATTTTCCTTAAAAAGTTCAATGCAATTTCTCTGTGCAATCTGTACTTGTACAAACACCTGGTTTGTTTCAAATGTTTTCACAACTATTCCTTGGAGACGATGAGATAGCGATGGCCTTAAAGGCTTTTCTCTTTGCAGGATGGAATAAACTTACCTTGTAATAGTAATTGGATTTGTTCTCTTTTTTATAGGGTATTTGGTAGGTTATTCGAATATCTTGTTTAATAGAGTCAAGAGATGTAAAATGGATACAAATAGGATAGCTGTTAGGGCAACACTTTGTGTTTTTCATGTTTATTCAGGATTATAACTTTCGATTTTAGATAGGTGGAGAGCAACGATTGCTGTTTTCCTGATATTTAGCGGGTACGTATTCATATTGTGTTCATTGTTTATTTTGAGTTTGTTAAATAAATAAAAAATATAATTTTGGCGGTATGTGAAATCAACTACATGGCCGCTGAAAGACATTTTCCTTTCAAAATGAAACGATGCCCGAGCTCAATGGTGATTGCTTTTTTTCTTCAAATATGATAAATTTAAATTAGACTCTGCCATTAACATACTCTAGGTCAAATGAATCATCACTTTTTTTGTATTCATTACACCGTTTTAGGGCGAATCAAAAAACTCATTAATCATACCTTCGTATTTTACCCCAAAAATAACGTTAGATCATTTTTATGATCATTTTCGTTTGTATTTTTACGCTTAGGATTAAAAAAGCAATTAGTCTGAGTATGTAATATGTTATTCAACTTTTCTTTGTATATTTACGGATGCAAAATTGAAGTAATGTTATTACGTTCAATTAATAAGTTCATTTCAATAGCGATGGTGATGGTTAGTCAACCATGATCCATGACGATGACGATGACGATGATAATTTTTATTTGCTTATTCGTTAAAAATAATAATAAATATATTCCAAAAATTGAAAAATAGGTCGTCAAGCCCCGCTTATATATAGATGTATGCGGAAACCCTATATACTCGGACGCCGGCATCCGTCGCGGGGCTTGACGACTCAAGTAATTGAATATATTTGAAAATAAATTAAAAGTATGTGAAGGACCAACTCTTATCTCATTATTGGCAAATATATTTATCGTACAAGCTTAATATAATATAGTTGATTGAAGTGAGAAGTAATATGCAGTTTATGTCATCTCTAATAAATTAATCCTTATAAAACATTTTTATGATGTTTGAAGAAATTCAGGCCAATTTTCCTATTTATTATACCTGTCTATTTAGTATGTATTGTTGACTACATCCAAATGTTCCTCACGAATAAATCTACCCCAGTCAACTCCACAATTAAAAACGGGTCTAAAACATTTTTATGGAATCACCATTTCCACAATCACACCAACAATTAAAGCTGTGCTGTCAGTCTGTATTAAGATATTTTTAACAATAGTAGTAAAGTAATAATCATCTTAACGAGAATTTAGGTCTCCTGTTTTCATGGAACAAAGTAAATGCAACATCCCACATATGAATAAGTAACAGATAATACCCGACCGTGCATGTAAGACGAGCTCCATAGTGCCGTTTGAAATTTCACCACTGATAATAATTTCAAAAGTTGGTTTGGCAACAGCTGGCAATGTCAGTTAGCATTTAATGTGCACTTTATTGTCTGATGTGGACTAGTGTAGAGTTAGCGGTGAGATGCTAGTTGTTATATAGAGTAATTAGGACTTTAAATTTGGTAATATAATAGAATTACTGATACGGATTAAGAGCGGTAAGGAGCGTTGTTTCGTCCCAACATATTTTTTGTTTATTTTTATATTGCTTATCCTTGCATAATTTTTGTTGGAACAATTTGTCACTTTGTGTCTACTTATACGTACCTTACAAGGTACCTACTGGAAATTATATGATGATCCCAGAGACTTTTAATCTTAAACAGAGCATGCTTTATTTCAAAAGTCAGGAAAATAATGAGAATGCTCTTAGGTACTCAGCGTTCTCATTATTACTGCTGTCATTGTACTAAGTTTTGTTAGGGTCTTTCATAACTTCTATATTCTTAAGACCTGGTCTTTTATTCTTAGAATGAGCATTTTTATCCTCAAAAGCGAAATAATGATTCGGGTAATATTGTAAAGACCTTAGAAATCGGTACCCTGAAAATCAGACTTGTATATTGGTGTGGGATGAATATGTATAGTTACTTATTTACTTTTGAAATTAAACAATTATCACGGATTTTATCGCGGTTTTTTTTTTATTTTATTTTATTTTCTCCCGACGTTTCGAAGGCTTTTCAGCACTTCGTGGTCACGGGGCGGACTGAGGTGTAGGTGGTCCGAAAAGTTGATGTTACAAATCTACCTTCAATTTATAATTATACAATATTAAGGTGTTAGTACATTGTTTGCGGTCCGGTCTACGCAGTAAGAGCTCACAATGTCTTGAGGTCTGGCAGTAGGTCGTATGGGCCCCGATTTGATTAGATGTATTACCGGGTCCCAGGCTTGTGCAACGTCGGGATAAAATAAAATAAAAAAAAAAAAACCCGTGATAAAATCCGTGATAATTGTTTAATTTCAATGTCTAACATTTGCGTAAACATAAGGAATCATTATTTACTTTTATTCACAAATTTTTAGTTCCTTCAGTCCAAAGCGATGTTAAGAATTCCACTGAAGATTATTTTATTCAATAATGTTTTAATTAACCATAAATATATACAAATTACATTAATCCTTAAACTACCTTCTCGTTTTTTTCCTCTAAAACTGTATCTGAAAAGGAATACCAAATGTGAATTTCAAGAGCTAGTTTGGTGAAGACCATGAGGATCAATAATATACAGTAAGTGACATTTGATTAAAAAAAAAGAAAGACAAAATATTTTAAAATGATATACAAAAATGAATCATAAAACCTACGGTAAAATAATTTAGTCTTGTGATTGTCCTTACCAGAATCAATGTCGGGATCGTTCCATTTCTGCTTTTCACTGCTGCCAAATATTATGAAGAACGTGTTGCAAGCAACGTATATCGCTGATGACAGGTAGAACACTTTGAGCCAGTCCTTAGGGTTCGTCTGTAAATATATTAACATCAGCCTTTCTGGTCTTATTGATGTGTTTGTGAGGAAGCAATGAAGAAGACCGGTATAAACGTGGCGACAACCAAAATATAATGTCTTTTAATTCTTCAATTCTTTGCTGTTGCAAAGAATCATTAATGCGTAAACTAGCAGTACTCACATCCTCTCGCCAATTAATTTTATTCAGCATCTTTCCGCCAAAGTAGGTTACCGTTGCTTAACCAATGCGTATGAGTGATGTGGTAATATTAATTTTACTTACCTCATCTTGTAAGATGGCGCCAGCAGCAAGAGGTGCTATGATGGAGATAAAGTTGGCGATGCAGTTGGTGATGCCCATCATCGTACCCGCGAAGTTTGGGGCCATGTCGATGTGCACCAACTGTGACAAACATTGTTGTTATACCACCGTTTATTAATAGACCTTGACTTATATTGTTATAAAAAATTTAAGTAGGTATATATTTTTGTTACAAGTTACATGTATCCTTTATAAGTTTGCAGAGAAGCAACAACTATTACTTGCTAAACAAATGAGCTCGTCTTTTACGTGATACTAGGCAACGAGCTTATCGATGTCATGTTTGCGCACAGAAACAAACCTATGTATATTTTCTACTAACACTACTCAACCCGCAACAAAGCTAGCGCGGTAGACTAAGGTCTAAACCCTCTCAGTAGTAGAGGAGACCTGTGCTCAGCTGTGGGCAGTATATAATACAGGGCTGATATGGATGTCATAGTACCTACTGCCAGATACGAAATTAGATATTACGCCTTTATACGCAGTGGCATAATTAGTTAAGTATGGAATAGGGGGCGGAACTTTTCCTAGAATTGCTTGAACTAGAAATTTATACTTTTAACTTACCAAATATCCTGTATAATGTCCTGCATTAAGCGCGACGACGATGGTAAGCAGGACGACAGCGACCGTCACGTTACCGGCCGGGGAGTACGACAACCCGATCAACGCTATAGCCGGACCGAAGTGACCTGAAATACGGGTTAACTTGATGTAGCTTATATTTTTTTAATGAACCTTTGAAGGAAGGCACACACATACGCACACATACACACAGACACACACACACACACACACACACACACACACACACACACAACACGCACACGCACGCACACGCACGAAAGAAGTTAGCAGTAGACGTGAAGATTTAAGGAAATTAGTAACATTCTTTTCAAGGTTCATCACTCGAATTCTGATTTATACCCTTTCTTGAAGTTCAAGTTATCCTTATAAAAATCTATTTATTCGATTTACCATAAAAAACAGTCAGATAAATAGACCTATCGCATTTATATTATGTATTAAAGATAGATTGTACAAGCTCTGAATAAAAGGAAGAACTAAAGTAAACTCACCAATAGAGTTACTGATCTTCCTGCACGCTGTGATGCTGAGCCATTTCTTCTTCAAAGTATAGTCTGATATGAACCCGAGTGGGAAACTGAGTAGATACATAGCCATGTACGGGAGAGCTGACATAAGACCATTCTGGGAACAATTATTAGTTCAAATTAGAGAATAGGTAATCATTGCCATCATAACGCCTTAATTCTTGAAGGGGTAACTGAGGTGCAACCTGGGCATCCACTATTCGAAATGTGTTTTCCAACCTATTGTGTGATACGGCGCGTGTCATTCGCCGTATCGCGCTCCAATTCCAGATTCCGGGCTTGCAAAAACACTCAATATGACTTTGCCCGACACGGGATTCGAACCGAGAATCTCAGAGACTATTTTACCGCACACGCAATACAAGCCATCGATGCAGTCAGATAGAAATTGCATCATGTGGGTTGGAAATGTTATTAGAACATTGTTAGCAAAGCAGATTAAGGAAATATTTTATTCTACAGTTACAGCCTGTTTCGCTGGATGCGCCGCTCTACTGCGCAAGCCGTAGCGTTTAGTGACGCAGCAACTCATGAGGGGCTACCGCACAATCTCCCACGAGGCGGCCTCCATCTTGGCCGGTATTTTGCAAGTCAACATCTCAACAGTATTTTTCGTGCGAGAGGAGGGAGCCCGTCTCGGGCGAAGACTGGCTCTGAGGGAGGTCACAGCCTAACTGGCCTCCACCTGCAGGAAGCGCAGGTCTCCAGCTCTCACCAGGCTGGAGAGCTTGAGTGCGGGCTTGAGGATCATCTCGGCAGTGCGACCTGTGTTCTCAAGATGGCTTGACAGACGCCACAGCGCGCCGACATTCCGTCTGTCACAGGTGCTGACGGGCCACGGGTGTTTTGGCTTGTTTCAGTGTCGGATCGGAAAAGAACAGTCTGCCGTGTGCCACTATCATGGCAACAGGCACGAAGACTCGCGTCTCATCTCGCGGAAGGAGAACGCTGAGCGGGATCGTTAGCAGAACGATCCCGCCCACAGACAGAGGAGACGGCGGAGGCACCGGGTGGACGACTGACCGATGTCTCATGCCTTGTGGTCCGGGGGTATCTAGAAAATTCCGCCACGGCATCCCCTGCCTGTCGTAAGAGGTGCCTAAATGGGGCTTGGAAGAAGTGGCTGGGCGAGCAGTGGGGGACTTTCTCTTTCTCTCTTCCAAGCTATACATCCCATATGGTAGTGGGGTCAGCCAGTGGGGGACTGCTCACTCCAATTTAAATGACTTCGAGGCGGACGACAATGCGGGTGGTCGGTCTCCCGCTGTCGTAGACGCCATCGGCGTCTTTTAGAGTTCGGGGGCATCTGAGCCTCCTGATTAGATAGGCGCCGCAATGCGGCATTACGCAGGGGCAGTCCCGTGCAGTTATTTTAGTGCAACAAGATACCCCGGGGCTGTCCCGTAGGCGCCTAAGAATGCCACTGCGGGTTTTGGTTGGTATGCCGGTGTAGGGTGTTCATAGGGTGAGGGACTCGGTCCAATGCTCGCTCGGATGATGCCATACTATTTGTTGTTTATATCTTACCAGGACTTATTACATGTTAACTGTATCACGAATATTTAATTTATAATGCAGTGTTGCCTCTTTATTGAAAAATACTTTCAACCTATCCAGATGTTAATCAAAAGTCGTATTACTTACCGCTTTAATATCAACGCCTAATACGAGCTTCATATACGACGGCATCTCGGTCATTAGAGTCCAGAATCCCCAGTTTTGTCCGCAGTGAGCCACGATTAGCGATATGAACGGTAATGAGGTCCAAATTGCTTTCCATGGCGTTGGCAATCTCTGAAAATAAGATATTTTCACAATTATTAATTTTGGAAACGAAATCGATGAAGGCATATTGTGATGGTGGGTTAAACCTGTGCCCTTGAATGGGTGGGCGAAGTTGCAATAATTGTTTATTAAAGTAGCAGCAGTTATTTTGGTTCCTAACTAGGTTATTGCCACTTTGTGAATATCGCTTTAACGGTGAAGGAAAAACATCGTGAGAAAATTTACATACCTGAGAAGTTCTCTATAAGAATTGGGAAGGTATGTGAAGTCTGCCGACCCGCACTAGGCCAGCGTGGTGGACTAAGGGCTAAACCCTCTCAGTAGTAGAGGAGGCGCGTGCTCAATAGTGGGCAGTATATAATACAGAGCTGGTGTGGTATGGTATTTTATTGCCATGTTGTGATAGAAAGCGAGTTACAGGTATAAAGATTCACCTGCGAGAATTAATGTTCTTATATTATTGACTGGCAGAGATTTTGTAATTGTAATTTGTAATTTTGTATAACAGGCATGAATGTGTGTGTGTCTCTCTCTGTGTGTATGCGTGCGTTCGTGTGTGTGTGTGTGTGTGAGATAATATTATAAGGTCATCTAACTAATACATAAATTATAATCTTCATAAAAAACTTTCAGTATACCTTCTGTTCACCAACTTGACCCAAAGACGTCTGGATGTAAGACCGTTCAGCTTCGCCAATCATTCTGGACTTTTGCGGGGAATCAGATCCTAGAAATACGTAACCCACAGTCCAGATGGCTCCAAGGGTCCCGTTCACGTAGAAGATAGACGGCCAGCCCCAGTAGTCTGCTATGAACCCTGACACTAGCAGCTGAAGGGCTGTCCCGAGCTGGGCTCCTGTGATGTACATTATTATAGTGTCAATTATAATTGATTTCATATAATATGACATGAATTTGAAGTTTGAGTGAACTTTGTTGTACTTTATCAGCTTTTATAAAAAAAATTAGCGGATTGACTAGGTAATTTCCTTTTATAAAGTCGGTTAAAAATGTAAAAAAACATATACTGAATATTTTAGAAGCAAATTGAATAATACAAAACCGGTTTTAATCCATTCGTAAATAATTTCTTTTGTTTGAAAATTAGACATTACCAAAGTAAGTAATGATAATACTCACTTACATCATACATACATATTACATTTTATGCGAATTCTAATGGATAACAAGTTTCTTAGGCGATTAAAGAGGTTTGTAATGTAATGTATATATATAATATGGAATATAATTGTGAGAAAGTATAGAAAATAACAATATCATAACCTAAGAACCACATCGTAGGTAAGCCAGTAATCTTCAAATTCAAAACATTGTCTTTACGTTACGATCGCATAATATTTTATTGAGTATTGTGATGGCTAAAAGTTATTATCTCTAGTTCTCGTGCTATCAATAAAATATATTATTATATAGTTAAACGTGAGCATACTTCAAAATACACATGTTATTTTAATACTATATGTGTCGTTTCTTGGGAGTTTCAAGTAGAGATAAATCGTTTTATAGTTTTTAATACAATTGCATGGCAACAATTTCAGATGCAAATTGTAGATAATGTCATTCACAATGACGCAGGCTACCAAATTTTGAGCCGAGATTTCGTGGGTTTACAGAACTTTGATTATTTATCGTAGTATACGTGTGCACTTATAGTTATTTTGTGCGTATTTATAGAACTAAAACACAAGAAGAAGGTTACAAACTGCGGCTGTAAGCGATTACAGAAATTAGTGAGGCATGTCATCGTGTATCCATATCTATAGCAAGTATGAAATACTGGCTATAGCTCGCGACTCCAGTCGCGTGAGAAAGTTTTTCGGGGTTTAAATTCCCACTATGTATTTTCCCTGGATAAAAATAAGCCAGTGGCGTGCCTAGTGTTTTGCATGAGGGCAAGCCCAAGCAGCCTTAAAAAAAATCGCATTTTCGATTCATATAAAATGTGCACCTATAGGTAAGAAATAAAATCAATATCTAAAAATAAAATAAAAAACCACAATTTATACCGGGACTCGAACATGGGCTTCGAAAGCTACATTCAGACCGCGCACAATACAACTACGCCACGGAGGCGATTACTCACTCTTTTGAAATTAGGTACCTTTATTTAAAAACCATTTTGACCCATTGCAACTTCTTATAAGTATTTGTCCTAAAGATAAACTAAGTACTTAAATTACACCTGTATCATATAATGTAAGAAGAAGTAAAAACACTACAATAATTAAATAATTTTACAAGATTCTACTTACCCATTCCAAACACTTGTTTCGTTCGAAAAAAATATGCAAGACCAACAATACAACTTGATACATAGTCATATTACGTATTAGAGCATCCAATAAGATTTTGTATACTGATCTTAATACTTTTTATGTTTCTTCAAATACATTCGTGCCTTTCGCAAACTAGTTGAAAGTTGTTCATTGTTGTTTTCCATCATAATCTAACAAATTTACCATATTCTTGTCGATCAAACCTTTCCCGCACTATATAAACTATTACAAGAGATAATTTAACTCATATTTATTGCACCTTAAATGCTTAAAATAACTCAAAAACCACTTAATAAACACAAATACTTCCAAAAGTATCATTCACAACTCTCAGAACAAATAACTGGTGTTGCCAGGTCCGAGTCAAAATTATACCATGGAATTAATACTGAGAATGTGACGAAAACTTATTGATAAATAAAATTATAGCGCAATACCTTAAAAATTATAATTAGATATGTAATTATAATTATATTAATACTAAAATTCCTACATAGTCATGATAAATTAAAAAATACGCATTTACATTAGGAATATAATGCAGAATAAAAGAAACCATATTAGAGGTAACTCTTTCAATTGGCAACCCGAGGCATTAAGCCTGGATTAATGTCCAGTACTGATTGCTATAGAAACTTACTATAGCTATACATTTGTGGTAGTAGTTGATGCGTATTCTATCAATAAGTGCGAATGAGGCAGAAATATAGCGGCAAAAAGCCAGGTAAAACCCAACGAGAGAGAGAGTGATGAGTATATTTTGTGCGTATTTAGCTGTTTTGTATTAAATATTAAATGCGTGTACGGCGTGTGTGTGGTGGTGTGTGTGGGTATAGTAGTGTGTCAGTGCGCTCGAGAGGTGAACTGGTTCAGCGAACCGTAGCGCGGGAATTTTAAGGATGTACAGAAAATTATTTCGAAGCGTTTTGACCGTAAAATGTTGGTTATTTTTACACATTTGGTTTTGAGTACTTAGGTAAATTATTTTAGGGCAAGCCGGGCTTTTCGGCTTCTATGGAAGGACCGCCACTGAAATAAGCCTAAACGTTATCCCTGACTATCTATAATCTATCTCTGTGTAAAATTTCATTCAACTTCGTTTAGCCTGACGTGATTAATAAACATCCATCCGAATTTTCGCATTAATAGTAGCAAAATTATCTTAGCTTTGCAGGTTAATGTTATTAATACACTTAGCACATGGTTCACCGTCGACTTTGATTACGCATCAAAAATAGGTTTAAACATGCTGCCAAAACAATGCAGTGGTTATCAATTACTTACCAACTCTTTCACGTTTTAGGGGTAGACAGTGATGTAGGTATTACACCAAAACCTTCATCAATGTAAAGAGAGTGCCTCATCATTTTCAACCTAGTGCATATGAATCGGCCTTGCTTAAAAATGTCCGTTATTCTTCTGTGTTGTCAATACAGTATGCTCATAATTTAGTTGAGCGTCAGCTATTTAACTTCGTTTACTTTATCGTGAGGTCTCTCGTAACGTTATCCCTCTTGACGGTACAAAATAACATAAAAATCTATGGGAAGGATCGTTATCACGTTTTTATCCTAATACCGCAAAGTACACTCAATCTAATAGGAAGTTAACATACTAAGTTGAAATAGTACAGACATAAAGTAACTCTACAGTCAGACCAGGTATAACAAGTTTTTAGCATTTTCGTATTCGTGACTGCCTCGGTGGCGTAGTTGTATTACAGTACGATTGCAGTGCTGAGGTATCGGGTTCGATCCCCGGGTCGGGCAAAGTGATATTGAGTTTTTCTATTCAGTATCAGCTCGGAGTCAGGAATTTGTGCCCGATATGGCGATAGGCTCGCCCCCTATCACATCATGGGACCGAATAATGGCGAAAAGTGGGTGCACTAGTTGCGCCTCTGCCTACCCCTACGGGGATAAAAGGCGTGAATGTATATGTATGTATCGTACTCGTTTTATTACCAATTATTTGTGAGCTAGATTAGAGTGTCGCTTTTGTATTTAGTTTTATGTGACGAGTAGCATTTACTCCGAAGTTGTGGAACAGGCCATTAGTGTCATAAGGGGTCTGGTATTACAAATGTATGTCCTTTCCCGTTATAACGGCATATTTAATTATCATAATGTATACATAACAATAGTTATAGGACGAAGACTATCTTCAGTTATAATATGTATTCTTCTTCAAGTTTTATTAAAATGTTTGTTTATGTGTCTATTAGGAAAAAAAATTATTAAGTAATCAACTATTAGTATCCATATTATTGCCATAATAATTCGGAAATTGCGTTTCCAATGGTAGTGTAATATTATATTATAATTACAAAATTATTATTATTAAAAAAGTACAAAAATATCCTGGGAAGAAATGGCAAGCTAGCATAAGTTGATATTAACCCTTATTAAAATAAGAGGAAATTATTTCCTAAATGCTCTTGAAAACAAAAACTACTTATATTTTATCAATAGCAAGACCAAATGCTACCAATGTAAAAGAATAATAAAAACTGAATTCAAAACCACTACAAATAAAAAAATAATTAAAATTTGGGTTCGAATTCGTTTAGAATATCGATGCCTAATTTAAATTGCCCAGCTAAGCTAAGGAAATACACAAACAAATATACGAAAACATTGTTCAATTTAAATTAGGCACCGACTCCAAATATACGTATATACTAAGCGAACACAAATTTTAATTATTTTTTGATTTGTAGTGGTTTTGAAGTCGGTTATATTTTTAACAAAACGTTTTCAGACTGCAATTCAGACGACGATCCTTGCTATGATGCTTGTATCGTTTCTCTAGCTGAAAGCTACCTAAATATTTTCTATAATATACCACAAATAAAAAAAAACTGACTACCTCGGTGGCGTAGTTGTATTATGGTACGACTGCAAAGCTGAGGTCTCGGGTTCGATCTCTGGGTCGGGCAAAGTGATATCGGGTTTTTCTACTCAGTACTTATGCCCGATAGTCTGAAATTTATGCCGGATATGACGATAGGCTCGTCCCCTATCACATCATGGAATACGCACGGGGTAAGTGGATGTACTAGTTGCGCCTCTGTCTACCCTTTCGGGCATAACGGGAGTGAGTGTGATTGTGTGTGTGTGTTTGTGTAAAAAAAACCTATGAAACTATACTAATGCGAATACGAATTTTCTACTACGGTAATGAATAAGGGGAAATTATTTCGTTTCCTTAAAAACCCTTACCCCTTTTTGAAATCTACGAACCAAAATAACTTAAAAACCACTTTCATTGTTATTTTTCTGTCAAAAAGTTTTTCGTTTGATTAAGGGTTAAATATGTTTTTCTTACCGCCGTAAATAATCGTGCCCAGGGAGCTTTTCTCTTCTATAGGCACCCATTTTCCGATCAAGTTGTGCACGGAGGGGTACAGGAATCCTTGAGACAGACCCTGGATGACACGGCACCCACAGATCAGTTGCCAGCCTCCCTTGAAAGACCAAATCGTTAGGCCAAGTGTGTCTTAAATTAAAATAATTAAATTTAAAATTGATACCATTGAAATTCAAGCTTAGTATTTAACATTTATTGATAGTAATATACCACTTCAATTATTTTAGTTCAGTGTATAAAGGAAAATATCCTGACTTATTTGTTCGTGTAGTTTTTAATGTGTTATATTCACATATCAAAATATGCATATCCTACAAAATAAATAGTAAAATATAAACAATCAACTTTAATTAGTTTTTAAGTAAATAAAAAGTAACAGTTAATTTATTTGTGAAAACAAGAACGTAAAAATACATGTTTTTTTTTTTGTAAAATTTATGGAATCTTCTCGATATTACTCGATGTTTTATGACGTAAATAGTCATGCCGTTGATTATATTTCCCAAAATATTTTATTTTCTGTTAACAGATGTCCTTAATCAGTAATTAATTTTATCACTTTCTTCCTTAGGGACTACAAACTACATGAAAGAGATATAATAATATGTACATGGTTACCCAAATAACTAACACTTACATACCATACCATATCAGTCCTGTATTATATACTGCCCACTGCTGAGCACGGGCCTCTTCTACAACTGCGAGGGTTAAAGCCTTAGTCCACCACGCTGGCCTAGTGTGGGTTGGCAGACTTCACATATCTTCGAAATTCAGAGAACTTCTCAGGTATGCAGATTTCGTCACGATGTTTTCCTTCACCGTTAAAGCTAGCGATAATTCACAAAGAACACTCACATAATAACCACCAATAGGTATCAATAGAGACACAGCAGCATTAATAGCCACGCACAGGGTAATGAGTACCATGCCCCCGAACCTGGCCGCCAGCTCTCCGCCAGGGATCTGCAGCACCACATACCCCCAGAAGAATGACGACAGGATCACACTCTGAGTCTGGACGCTCCAATCGAAAGACTAGAAAAGATAGACATAATGTATTACTGGATGTCTTATAGTGATTTATGACTATTCAGTATCAGCCCTAAGTCTGGACTTGTGCCCGATATAGGGATATGCTCGCCTCCTATCACATCATGGGACGAAATACTCACGGCGAAAAGTTCCTTAGTTGTACTTGTGCCCACTTAGTGGATAAAGGCATGCTGTGTGTGATTTTTTTGTTCTTGTCTGGTATTGATCTCTAGGGTTACCGTGAATCTGAGCAAAATATGCCATATATGTAAATCGCTCAAAGTACAATCGTTTCTTGCATTTCCTTGGAATGTGTAAGGAGTTTGACGTTGGTTTTGGCTTCTTAACAAAATGTTATCAGTATTTGATGGAGTGCATTATTCGGCATATCTTAGCCGCAGAGAAGTAAGCAAAATCCTATTAATATTATAAACGCAAAAGTTTGTAAGAATGTGTGTACGGATGAATGTTTGTTACTCTTTCAAGCAAAAACTGCTAAATGGATTTCTATTCTAATTTGGTACACGGGTAGATCATGTCCTAGATTAGCACGTGACTACTTTTTTATGTCGGGAAAATATAAAGTGGGACTTTAATCCTGGAAAACCTTTGTAACGCGGGCGGAGTAGTGGGCAAAAGCTTATATAATAATAATATAAGAATCCATTCTCTATAGTGTTGTCTAAGATACTTTTCCGTATCTTTTGATGACTTATCGACATCTCAGGACAAGGTCTAACCTATAAGACATTATCAATTGATAATATTTTCATACTGGAAATTGAAAGATATTCGTAAACGTATTGCGTTTTACTTTTCTTTTAGCCTTCGTACGTGGTGATATTTCACTTTGTACGCATACTTTTCCGAGTGACATGACAGGAGCACGTAGTATGTTAAATAAAGATATGGGTTATCTGCGTAATAATCAAATCATTTCAAGGGTCTCTGCGATTACTAATTTTATTTTATGGCATTGAATGACGAGACCTGCATGCCAATCACCCGATGGTAAGCGATACGACGCCTATATACAGTAGCAACACCATTCAGCACCTTGAGATGCAAAGTACTGTGCGGCATTCCACTGCGCTCGTCATACTGAGACATAAGATGTTATGTCTCATTATGTCCAGTAGTTACACTGGCTACAATGTCCTTTAAACCGAAACACAACAGTGCATGCACACTGCTGCTTGGTGGTAGAAACAGACATTGCGGTGCTACCAACCCAGACGGACTCTTACATATGAGAGACCTACAACCAGTAATATTACTTCTAACGTCGATCACATTTTTTCACACGAGCATGGTACTGTACCTGATGATAAGTGCAGTGGAGTCGATATAGAGTGTCGACTAACGAATGATTATTACTCTTCACAAGTCGACACAATTCTGCCAGCCTCTTTGAACTAGATAGACACAGAAGGATCCAATAAAGCAACACTTATGTAGGCCATCGTGGCAGGTTTTAACACCTTCTGTACGATGATCGCTACCGGGGCGAATTTTCTACCACCAGCAATTTATAATATTAGTAAGTTTCTATAACCTCTTCTGCACTAACTCGTCACCCCCTTGGAGACGATAGATAACAGGCCACGACATATAACATGTCAAACATCATAGTTTTGTAAACGTTGCCTCTTTAGAAAGATACACACACACTCACGCTCTTTATCTCCGAAGGGGTAGGCAGAGGCGCAACTAGTGCACCCACTTTTCATAGACTTTCGGCTGATACAGAATAGATAAACCCCATATCACTTTGCGCGACCCGGGGATCGAACCCGAGACCTCAGCTTTGCAGTCGTACCGTAATACAACTACGCTACGGAGGCAGTTTAGAAAGATATCTCAAGTATTTGTACTTGTCTGAAACGTTCCTGACGAAATTGAGATTGGTAATTTACGTAAACCGCTTCGAGTGTTTTTTTTGTATTATCTCTGTCTAGATCAGCTCATGGTCACGTTTCGTAATCAGTAAGAAGACCATATGGAACTTTGTTAAAATTTACTGTCCTGCAATTATCACTCTATAATATCTAGTCTGAATCCAGCCATATGATTTCCACTGTTGTAAATAGGCCTCCCCTAAAGATTTCCAGACGGACGAACGAATCTATACGAATTTCTAAGTAGGTGGTAGTATATTAGGCCAATATGGACAAGTAGGTATAAGTGTATTTAAAGGGGGCGCCGGGCTGGCCGTGCCCATCCCAGAATTGGCTGGAGTCCACCCACAGAATTTTGAAGCGTCTTACTGCTACTATAATTTTTAAAACGACAAAAATGATCGAAACACTGTTTTTTTTCGAAACACAACGAAAATTAATATAGCTACGCCCATGTGGATGAAAGGCTCTCTTTAGGTGAAAACTGAAGAAGTATATATTCAGCACTAGCCTTATTATTATAAAGTGTAATTTTTAATGTCATATTATGCTTATACTGATGAGTGATAACATACTTGTGCAATAGTATTTTGTAAAATTAATATTTTGACATCAGTGATAGTTTTCATTCTTATCATATTGTGTAGTAATCTAATCCGATTGCGTCAGAATTTATGTAACTAAGAATGATCATGAAGAAAAATATTTACTCGTAATCAATAAATACCTGAGGCTTTGTGTGTACGTTTGTAATCAATATCCCAAGGAATCGAGTTCAAAACGAGATGCCATGGGTACTCACCAAGACTAAGAATGGGTATTGTAATATCCAAGAATATTAGTTTTAAGTCTGGGTATCGAGGAACCGAAAAAAATTAGTAAGTCCTAATTCTTAAAACAAAAGATTTGAACCTTACTGTGAGTTCTATGTACGAGTGTTGAATGTATTTTACTTTGACTCTTCCTTGTTGTGCACTCTTTAGATCAACACACATATGTCAGTTGCAGAAACAAATTGACTTAGTTGTACAAGTAATAGTGTCAATATATACCTACTAATATACAAAAAAAATCAATTCAAAAGTCAAAGTAGAGATTACGAGGATTACAAAAACTGCAGTTATGGGCAATACACGTTATCAACTGAAGTGTGCGCTGAGGAATTTTAATTACCTCGGGCTTGGTTTTGTTCTAAGGTTCATGAGTTTAATTAGCCTTCGGAGCTATTGACTATGACAACTTCATAGTCGAACAATTAACGTCAATCACGAATAGGTTATATAGAAAGCTATGCGTTACTCGCGACTTCACTCGTGAGAAATCCTTGCCCTCTACAAGTTTTTAAAAGATGCCAGCGCTATATATTGAAAAACATTTTTTCCTATAGGATCATTACCGAGATAAAAAGTACCATATGCATTAATCCAGGATATTGTCTACCCGTGTCCCAAATTTCATACAAATCCATTCATACAAATATCCAAACATGTTCACAAACTTCCGCAATAATTGTATCACTAAGAATGCAGACTTTTAATCTCACAGGAGTGGAACACACTGTCGAAAATACAGAACCTCATTTTCTGAAGTTGGTTAAAAAGGGTTCTCAGTTATTTCTTTTGGGCTGAATCCGATCTGCGCCTGAGTATTTTTACATGACAGATAAATTTCGTCACATATTTATATTTGGTCCGAGCCGGGATTCGAACTTGGGACTTCAGCGTGGTAGTCGCTTTGCTGGCGGATATATTTGTATCGCCCGGATATCGACTAAGACGAGATATCGACTACGTAAGGTGTCAAATCCCGCCATAATAGCCGACGTAAGTGCGCCGCGTTCCAGGATCAGCCTGTGTAATCCAGTCAAAACAGGCCGGCATAATTATGTCATTTGACGTCGTCACGTGACACTATCTGGACCTCTCTCCACTTACCTTCAGGTGCAGTAAGGTTTCTTGCCATGCCCCTATAAAAAATCGTACTGCATACGCAACCGGCAGAAAAAATAAAGTAGCTTTTACCTTAAACCTAAATAATGTAATACAGTGCCTAACCACAAATCTATGACTGCTGGAAAATACGTTGTAGTCATATCCCGGAAATTTCGAACGCGAAGTCCGTACGAAATTGACATCTTTCCCGTTTTTGCTTAAGGAAAATTTTTGTACCAAAGAGTTAGTCCGTCACGTCTAAGTTTCTTGTTCAAGGGTTGAAGGAAAAATTATAAAATTGATCCTTTACAAGACAGTGATTACGTACGACGCGTTTATGACATGAATGCGTTTGAGAATCTTGATTTCGTTATTTGTACGAGTGGCTAACTTTGATCATGTTTAGATAATATATTATGATCATTTTTTGCAGTTATATTACGACACTAGTTTGCCGCTCGGCTCGACCGCCCACAAACAGTGGCAACTCCGCACAGAACTCTGAACTACAAAGTACTGCGTGGTAGTCCACTGCGCTCGTCACACTGAGACATAAGATGTTAATTACATTTACATATTTTTTTGTATATTTCCCTTAAGTCTCGTTAGTATAAGTTTTATTGTAACCACTACTGGCTGTCCTTAAAAATAAGTAAATAAATAAAGTCTCATAATGCCCAGGATTACGCTGATTACATTGTTCTCCAAACCGGCACACAACAGTGCATGCACACTGCTACTTGGCGGTAGAAATAGACATTGCGGTGGTACGTATCTAGACGCCACACACATACGAGACTTACTACCAGTACATGTAGTTAATTGAGTAATCGAAACACTTTTACGGCAAAATTATGGTTTAAAAGATCATTTTGTTTTATAGAAATGAGAAGTTGATAGAACTAGATCAAACTTTCTGAATTACATGCTGTATTTTGTGCTGTAAGAACAAACAATATAGTATTTTCAACACGCTTTTATTAGCTTCACACGTATGTATGTATGTCTGTATCTATGTAACTTATACTTTGAACATGATTTTCATCCACTTCAAAACGTCGGATTAAATCGAAATTTGGCATACTTATCAAGGACCGATGGAAATACAATATTTTAAACTAAAAAATACGTTTATATAGAAATTCAACTAAATAAATAATATTTATTAAGCGTGGGGTGCTTTTTAAGATATTATCAGAATGATAATCCTTCTACTCATATTATCTGTCCATAAAATATTTATAACTATTGACACCATGCACCCCACGCTTTTTTTTACAATTAAATATATATTTTTCTTATTTACACTATTCTCAAGTCAAGTTTATTAAAAATTATTTTCTATCCTTACTTAGATTTTTGTAAAGCGTATTTTTTATAGCTAAAGTAACAAAAGCAAAGGATCATGACATGTTGGTATGTAATTTCCATTTTTTACCCGACAGCGAAAAAAGGAAGGTTATGTTTTTCGAGTGTATGTATGTATGTATATTTTTTTGGCACGCCCTAGAGCTTAAACGGCTTGTCGTATTTTTATGTGAGTGGTATCAATAGATTCGTCTTAGCCGTGAGAGTGACAGTGGGTACATGAAAATTTGAAAAAACAAAATTGAGGATTTTAGGCGGCAAAAAGTAATCTAAAAAATAATGTATACATACATACATATACACTCACGCCTATTATCCCCGAAGGGGTAGGCAGAGGCGCAACTAGTACACCCACTTTTCGCCATTATTCCGTCCCATGATGTGATAGGGGGCGAGCCTATCGCCATACTGGGCACAAATTCCAGACTCCGAGCTGATACTGAATAGAAAAACTCAATATCACTTTGCCCGACCCGGGGATCGAACCCGAGACCTCACGCTTTGCAGTCGTACTGTAATACAACTACGCCACAGAGGCAGTCTGTAAAAAATAATGTATGTTTTCAAAATACATCGAGTGTGATATCAAAATAAAGGATTTTGTAACGTGATTACGAACATATATATATACAAGTCATATGTTTTGTTGGAGTTTGGAATAAGAAATGCTAATAAATCACATCACACTCGCACTAGCCACTAATAGTATAAATGCTAAGTTTGTATTAGTTTGTTACTTCTTCATCGTAAAACGGCTTGACTGGTTTGGCTGAAATTTGGCACAGTCTATTAAAAAAAGAAAACTAAAAAGATGGAAAAAAAACTATTATAAAAACAAACAAAAAACTCGACTTGTCAACATCTGCCATCTTTATTAGATTAACTTAAGAACTGAAAAGATAGACACAAGATTTAATTTGAATATTTTATTTTGGTTTCGAATAATCTTAGTTGACAGTGTTCACAAACGCAGTCGGAGGCGTCTGCTCACTCCAAGATTTTGTTGATCTGCCTATATCACTAACTTATTTATGAGATATGAGCTTGTTATGCCGGGTAGATCATGTCCTGGATTAACACATAGGCTACTTTTTATCCTGGGAAAAGCGGGACTTTTATACCGGAAAATCTTATTAACGCGGGCGAAGCCGCGGGCAAATGCTAGTTAAGATATAAAACTTTTTATTGCAATTCTGTAAGAAGCAGCTACGCATTAGAAATAAACACACAAAATACTGCAAGAACACTAGCAAGGTAATATGACTTTAGTTTTCTGGAAACTACTACAAGGCCATAAAATTATTTCGTATTTCATCTTCAACAGGAACAATATTTTTACACACGTTTTTTGTTACTCGCGTCGAACTCCAGTCAGATCCCGTGGGAAATAAGAGGATCCAAATAAAAAGTTGTGTATTACAGAATGTTCCTGTTGAAGCTTTATCGTTAGTAAACCATTATAATTTGTCTCTATGGCAATTCTTTAAGTTTTGAATTTTAAAAAGGTTCAGGCTTCGAGACCTAGTTTCTTGTATACAAGAGTCTATTACTGTGTTTATTAACATTATTGTGTTTTAGAATGAAGGACATTCTATCTAGATTTTAATCCAATAATCGGGCGTTATGACCTTAGGTTATGACACAACTCAGGGTGCACAAATAATTCTAAAACATCAATGAATTGTAGAAGCATACAGGCCTGCTTTTCACAAAAATAACGTATCATGTTATAATTTTGTAAGATACACTCATGAATGTAATACGTAACGAATATCAAAAGTCCAAAGTCTGTAAAATGGAAAAACTCTGGAGAATTAGCATAAGTGGTTTGATCGCGGTTAAAACCTTAGAGTTCAAAAATCCAGGTCACCATGCGCTAGCCTACTACTAATAGATTTTTTTCTATTGAAGTCGGTATGAGAAGCCCCTTTGTGTACATACATATATACATGCGTATGAAGCTAACAAAAACGTGTCAAAAAAGCGGCCAATTTCTGTCTCCAATGGTGCGGACGATGAAAAGAAATGAGTGGAGCCTGCGATTATACTGGGATTAAAGTAATTTATCTCGATAATAGCACCGGCTCAACTCGATATTTAATCTTATTGATTATAGAATTAACTAGTTTGATCGTCGCTGGCTTTTCCATTGCGACACCTTATTTTAATATAGCAACATATTCAGTTTCTCTAGCATTATGTATAGTACCACTAAACTTCACTAACACGTCTGCCAGCGTTCTATTTTACTAGGCTAGCAGATGAGCAAGGATATTACTTACATTGGGATCTTTCTCGTCTGTCATGGCGACGATGGCCATGCTCATGTTCACCCTCATGCTGTAAGTCAACACCATGGCTGTGAACAGCATGAACACCTGTATATGCCGGACGCCGAAGGTCGACACTGCAAGATAAACATATTGTTATAAATGTAGAGTCCTTTAATTGATAATTAATTAATTAAGTTTATTACACACTTTTACTTTACAATTTGAGATTAACCATAGCAAGAATGAATGTTTTAGCAGTAGATTGTATAAGTTAAGCCAAGTATCTCCCAGAACATGTTTGAGCAATTGTCTTGACCCCAAATTGAAGTGGGGTGAGGGCAGCTATAAGAAAAAGATGCGCAAGATTTTCAATGATAACCAGAGAATAATTAATAACCAATATCCAAAAGTTTATCTACCTACTCATGATATTAGAGGTCGATGACCATCGTGAACTAACATTTCGATAATTGAACGAATTCCTCCGCGATAATTCTGCAAGTGGTAAATAACATTCTCCAAACACTGTTGTAATTCCTAACATTGTTGTATTTAGTATTGTAAATGAAGTTGTCGGAACCTCAAAGATTCTCCCTTCTTTTCTCACAACCTTCCTTGATTCTTATGCTATTGTGGATCCTTATAGATCACTTTTTGATGACCCATTTACTCGAGTACGGACTTATACTATTACATAAATAATGACAATAATTGTTCATCAAATTGAGTTGATATGTAAACATACAATCATTAAGTGTATTTTAATTAACTTCTAAGCCTTAGGTATGAGGAAAACGAACAAGAAATACGATTTTGCTAATCAAGTCTCGCAAAAGGCATTTCATAACCAGTTCTTATATTTTATAGAGGAAAATCTGAATCATAATCAGAAATTCTAATGAGGAAATATATTGTATAATTAGATGTAGGGCATAGATCTATATTAAGAAGTTGTTATTTTCTCTTCCTAATAAACGGAGTTGTTGGCCTTATAGGTCTTAGTTTAGCTAGCTATAGCTTGTAGGTCTTTGCTTAAGGCGGAGTTAAAAATATAGTTATCTGAAAGCATTTTATTTTATTGGTACCGTTTTTAACAGGGGTGCGGGGGGAGCGGGGCGCGGTATTCTGAGCCCAATTTTTATAACACAAAAAACGAAATATAGGAGTCATTCTTTTTAGAATGATGTAAGATTTGCAAGCTCACATCGCAAACTATGATAAACTATACATTATTATGCTTTTGCCTACCATTTTGTTAATGAGGGCGTGATATTGGGTACGATAAGTAACTTTATGGTGGAAAGAACAATCACACCGCAGAGTTGTGATGAAGGTCGATGATATTAAACTTCCGCTTGTTATTACTATGAGAATCATTTCCGATTCCTCATGTGTATATAAATTCTTAGATACATTTTATACGATAGAACAGACATATCGTAAAAAAAATATGTCACGTTCGTCACTACACTTATGTTCGACTAGACACTAAATAAATAAATTAAGGGGGAATACATAAAGACTGACTTCTATTGTAAACCAACTTCAAAAAAAGCGTTTGAGCAATTGCTTTCCATTCTTATTGTGGAACCTGCAAGATTGCTGGTTTTTGGTAAGATACTAATATCTTTCGTATTTCTAACCATGCCTGCCCTGCATTGTAGATTGAAGCGATGGCATATACCAACCAATAGAATCTCATTGAAATGTTTGCACAAAACCTTTCCTTTTAAGAGATAAAGTGCCTTTAACCTTAGAAGGATATTAATATGTAACTAGCACTTAGAATATCATTACGTAGGTATAATAAAATATAGAGAGCATCAATACAACATTAGTATTTCTCTCTCACTTGCACTTATGGGTCTCCGAAATGAGTGAGCAATAAGGCACGATTCCGTGAACCCTAACATCGAAGGCCTCATTACCTATATTTAAGGACTAATCGAGATTTGTAAACAATATTCTGTAATGGCATATTGATTACTTGTTTATTAATCTAATGACGAAATTTATGAGTGTCATTTAAATACGACGCGTGGGGTAAACGAACTGTATGAGAAGTGGAAGCTGTGGTCTACTATATGAATCGGAAAAGTATCAAATAATCACAAACACATCCCGAGACGAGCAAGCTGCTCGTCTGATATCGAAAGAGCTGCCCAATAGGTAGTAGTAAAACCACTCGAACATTGAATTACATAGCATTACATTGCACTGTGTTCATAGGTTTCAGTGCACCCTGATATTGGAGAGGTAAATTTAAAGCTATAGATATACATCTGTCTGGGACACAACGATGCCAGTACAATATTAGAGCAGTAGAGTTTGTAATCATTTTTATATAACTTTCACAAAAAAATACTGTATGTATTTTGATGTTAATTTCATTATTATAATTAGAACTCCAGTAAACACATAACTATGAAACTAAAGAATATTTTATGATAACAAGGGAACAAACATTCAAATACGATTGATTCTGGGTGTATATTGCTGACTAGGCAGATGACTTTACCCATTTGCTTGTCAGACTTTAACGGAAAATTGTGGAATGCAACACAGTGGTTTGACTAGTTGGTGAATTCGGAATTAAGTGCCTGATGTGACCACATAATTTAATGGTATTTAGAGGTTCCTAGCTATTGTTTTCCGTGAGAAACTAAAATTGATCACAATGTGTGATAAAAATAATCATGCATTAACTACGCTTGATGGCAAAATATCAACATAATAGCGATGTATTTATTTTTGTGACAAAAAAGTAGCCGACCTTTATTATCGAAAACATTTGAATTTTAATAACACCCCTCTTTTTCGCTCAGGGGTTAATAATGTGTGTCATCGACCGCACATTAGGCCGTCAAAGGTCACTTGGCAGATAAACTTTATTTTTATAGATTTGGGTGATGATTCATTACAGGTAAAATTGCAAACTAAATCTTAATTCAGATAAATAAACGAAATTGAAAGAAGTATGCCGAGGTGGTTTGGGCACGTGGAGAGGATGGATGAAAGACGGATCACAAAAGGTATTTATCGAGCGAATGTGGATGGTACGGCTGGAAGGGGACGCCCGAGGAGAACATTTTCTGACCAAATAAATGATCTTCTCAGAAAAGGGCAGGTCAGGAGTACCCGTAACAGACGAAAATGTATGAAAAGAAGTATGAATGTGGAAGAGGCGAAAGAGGTTTGTCAAGATCGTAGCATGTGGCGCTCAATAGTCTCTGCCTACCCCTATGGGATAAGGGCGTGAGTGTGTATGTATGTATGTATAAATAAACGATACTGTTATATAGGCAAGTTAACTACGTTATCGCTTTAAGTATCTTAATCTTTAAATATAATGACAACGATTGTTATTATAAATTCATTATAATATCCTAGCCATTGTAAGAATGCCATAAATTCTACATCTTTCACGTATATAAACAGATCAAGGTGAAAATGCATTATCTATAATGATACCGATAGTTGAATCTGTGGTTTATTGTTGTAACATTGATAGCTGATGGGATTGGACCGCGGAGAGCACGTGCTCAATTCACCTCAGAATCACTTCTACCGTTCGAAATTGCGTGTAAAATATTATAATAATACTAGCTCCGTATACTGTCTCCTGCTGAACACGGGTTACCTATACTACTGAGATGGTTTTAGGCTTTAGTACACCACGCGGGCCTAGTGCGAGTTGGCAGATTTAGCATACCTTCAAAATTCTTTTTCGAGAATTCTCAAGTGAGTATACCTACAGGTTTCCTCACAATATTTTACTTGGCCGTAAAGCGCACGATAATTGATAAACAATACAAACATAACTTCGAAAATTCAGAAGTGTGTGCCTTTGGCTTCGTACTTGCGGATATCGTCTCGGCAGATAGTTTCATACTCAACTACGGCATCGTGCACTAAAATGTGTGTTCTCCGCCGTATTTATCGCCCGATTACCTCATGCTGAAGGAAAATATGCTGCAGTAACCTTACTTTTCCTTCAAAATTTCAAAGTGAGTGAACTACTAAAACTGGACCAGCATGCTGACCTATGATCTACGGCCAAAAAATCATAGGTAAAGCCTTTGCAAACCAATGAATAAATTATTTGTACATCTTCAATATAATACGGTTAAAGTCCAGAAGCGAAAGATATATTGAAAATTACTAACCGAATCTATGAGGTAAATAAGATGATTAATGCTTCCTAGTCATTGCTTAAATGCATTATAATTTGCTAATTCGCATACCGAACCGGAAAATAACGATAGATTCATCTAAACTGGTCTGCACTCATTCTCATCGTTTGAAAACTCCTAAAATGTAAATAAAAGACCACAGAAAATTAAGTTCGACCTCTCACGCGGATTACTCTGATGTCTAGTCTATTACTGTCCCAAAACATTAGGGTGCAAAATGTTAGATTTGTCAATAGACCGTATAGGCAGCGGCCTAAGGACGACAGTGGTCTAGGAGGCGACAGATTTGAAAAGGTAGGCATTCTGAAAATTGAATGGGCATTTTGTGTCAGGTAGGGTTACCAGAGGACCTTTTTATTTGCTTCCGCACAATAGGCAGCCGGCAACAAAACATGTGGGGCAACACAAACCGAACCGGACTTTTACTTAAGGAAAGTATAAATCTGGAGCTGAGCGTTCACGCGGGAAAATATATTCCTTCTATGTCATGTATTAGCTCAGTTGAGGTCGGTATAATTCTTGCAACTATGACGTCACCAGAATTACAAAGTTATGCACATTGAGATGTCTCTAGATGTTGAAATTATATTTGGATTTCACTGTATTAGCTCTGATACAGTGAATTCCAAGATTCCATGATAGCCTTGATGCCATCATTATTCTATTGTGATAAAGAAATTAACACACACACGTACGCCTGTCATCCCCGAAGGAGTAGCCAGAGGCGCAACTAGTGCACCCACTTTTCGCTATTATTACGTCGTATGATGTGATAGGGGGCGAGCCTATCGCCATATCGGGCACAAATTTCGGATTGCGGGCTGATACTGAATAGAAAAACCCAATATCACTTTGTCCAATCTGGGAATCGAACCCGATAACTCAGCTTTGCAGTCGTATCGCAAAACTACGCCACTAAAGCACCCATAAAGAACTTAACTTGTGTCTAATTTTAATTATTCAAATGTATTTACCTATTATAATGCATGTTTAATGTTCATCTTCAATATTATCATCAATATGTGACCGTATCTACAGTTCATTATGGTAGATACCCAGTGTTAGTAACGAAATGAATTAGTTATTTTTTAAACAATATTCATATTCCATTGGTCTCATAATACGTTTCATAATATAAACTCTTAAAACTCAAATGAATGTCAGTAGTTTCTCTAGTTGTTGTAATGTTAACTGGATGAATCGTTTTACAGCAAATTGGCAAATGAGTGGTATAGATAATTTCATCGACGATGACGCGCACTACCAATTTTTGAGCTGGAATTCGCGTTTCAAGAAGACTTTGATTATTTAACGTTAATGATTCTAGAAACCTTCATGTCTATGGCCCCAGGACTACGTAAGTGCGTGGTATTTATTTATAGTTTTAATCCTAACAATTGAAGGTGCCTCCACTGACTAATAAACAACATCTTCTTTAGAAAGAGTTGCCATATTTTATTTGTTTGGTATTATTTCTGCAAAATAAGCAATGTGAAATGACACCTAAGCAAACAATATATTATAATTAAACTTGTTGGTCTGGAGGAGATAAGTACACCTTTAATTTTTATGGAGATATATTCTTGGGTTTCAGTTTGATGGTTATAACAATATTAGTCTTTTATTTTTAATTTATTTATGTGGCCTAACAAGCAACACTGTTGAGTTTTGATCAAAGTCAACATTGACCAGTATATTTTAGGCATATTTTATTAGTAATTGTTTGTGAAGATTTTAGCAAAATCGTAAGCTTAATGGTATCTCGATTTCACTGATAGCTGATAAATGCTTCTCGTCACATAAATGTACAAACCAAATAGAACTGTCCTACTCTAATCTATGCTCCCAAATGAAGGGTTATAATATGAGTACAACTTAAGTTAGCTATTTAATACATCATCATTATTATCATTAGCATTATTAGGTAGTATCGATGAGGTTAAATATCTAGGTGGGTAGTATACATAATGTTCACTACTGAACATAGGCCTTGCCCTAAAGATTTCTAGACGGAGCTGTTAATACGATAAAAGTTAAATAAATTTCGTTAAAATCTGAGAGACAATATGACCTTAAAGGCTTCGGACATATTAGGTTGGTATAAACTATTGGAATTTATCGACTATCTCTCGCCTAGGTATTAGCTGACTCTCAGCTTTAAATTAAATCAAATCCATAGAAATATAGCGTATTCGCAGCCAAATTGAATTGCGCGGGAATTTTGCTGCACTGATGATAATGGAATAAGTCGGCAAGCGATATGCCCCCGACTGCCTACAGTACGTAGAGGTTTAATGCTTCATCCAAACTAAACAACACAATCAGCAGCGAACTATTTGCCTTAAGGCTCCACAGACTAAATTCATAATATGAAGCTTATAAACTTTTCAGATGAAATAAAGTGATTATAAATAAGCATGTATACCACAGTATGCAAACCTAGGTTCAGAATTTTTCACCGATACGACATGTTATGCTCATTTTATATGAGATGAGCATAAGCTCGACAAACTCTCAAACTCGGATAAACTGATTACAAGTAAATCCTTTAGTTACGCATTTGAAATTATTTTGCGATTAATATTGTTTTATGGTAACAATATTTTAAAGTAACATGTAACGCATTTACGGAATAAAACCTAAAATTATGTTAAGTGGTTTTGGCTCTCAGACTGGTTTTGTAACTAACAAATTGAGGAAAATATGCGAGGTCAATGGAAGATAAAAATTGAAAATATGATCTTATTCATAATATTGCAATGCAATGCGACAGTCTTTTATTATATTATACTGCCCACTGTTGAGCGCGGGTCTAGTCTACTACTGAGGGGGATAAGGCCTTAGTCCACGACGCTGGCCTAGTGCAGGTTGGCAGACTTCACATACCCTCGAAATTCTTATGGAGAATTCTCAGGTATGTAGGTTTCCTCACGAGGTTTTCCTCCACGGTTAAAGCGAAGGATAATTGAGAAACAGTACACACGTCAGTTTAAAAAGTCAGAGGTGTATGCCTTCAATCATAATTGATCATAATATTATAATACAACAATGTCAGCCCTGTATAAATTAAACCCTCAAATATTAGACAGATTAAGTAATTAATGATTTCCTAGTAATTATTCGTCTAAATTATTCTAGTTCTAGTCTATGAGGCAGACTTATCCTGAGGTCTAATTTCGCCTGCTGTTATTTAGTTACTTTAATAACCTGTCAACTGTCTTAACGGATTGTTAAGGTTTTTGAGTGTCCCACCAAACCATAACCCGTGATTATTTTAATTAATTAGGCGTTGTTTTATGGAATGCGCGATACTGTAGCATTCGAGTTAATTTTAATGGCCATTAATAAGAAATTGGTGAAATTGGACCTCAGTATTAAATCAACATTTTAATCGCCGTCTCGGTTATGAATTGCAAATCGTTAAAAATATTACATCTAGCGTCACCTATTGTCTATAGTTATGACTATTATATGCTTGGAATCTTAAACCCAATATTAAAAATTATTTCTACGCAGAATTCAGCAATTTTTGATGTGAAAATAAAATACAATGATGAGAACCTGCGCGCCTGACGAAAATAGGGCCTCTATTACATAAAATAAATTAAGTAATTTCGTGTTGATATAACGAGAACAAAAAATATTTTTTATTAATTCATAATACGATAGAATGGAAACATTTACTTACCTGGCTTTTTTTCTTCGACATTATCTTCGATGCCCATTTTAGAATTACCTCAGTCCTTCAACACTTTCGTTTTTTATTTTATCTGGATTTGCAACCAGCCAGTTTTATTTGCAGTTGGTATTTTTTCCTTTTTTTATGAGCCGCTACTCATTTTTAAATTTTGTTTTAGTTGACAGCACGTTCGTTAGATAGCCAGTACGAAATTAAATAAATATATATTTTTTTTACGTGCGCTCGCGCCGCGATCTGTTCTCGCAGTATCGGCTTTGCTCGATACATTTTTTCACAACCGAAGGTCGGCAATGGAAACATTGTATTGTTCTTAGCAAAGTCACGGCCCAAATTGTCACACAAGTTGTTACTATTTTCATTATATTAACTAAATCATGCTGCTTTGTTTATATTAACAAAAAAAGTACTGTTGTATTTATGTTGCTCATATTATAATACATAGCTTGGTAGCAACAGTTAATTCAGCCATTTACACGGTAACCTCCAAACTTATTTTTTGTTGGTTTAATTCTTCCCTTAATCTGGGTAATAGCAATTCAATGTTTGTATAATATTATGTAAATCATATTTGTTTTATTTTAATTTATTTATTTTACTTATTTTAATATATTTTATAAAATGTGCAACTGTTAAAAACTTAATTGTAAATTGTAACAACTTTAATTTTAGTGTTAATAATATTATTTTTGATATGTATTATATCTCAAATCAAAAACTATATTTTAATTTAACTTGAACTTTTATAAACATCATTCAGTACCTAGTAATAATTTAAATAATGTACATTTCATATACAGTGGCTTAACAAATTGCTGATGCTGATGTTATTAATTAAATCAACTATATAGGAACTTAATATCAAAGGTTTTAATACAAATCATTGGCAGTTACAACAAGCATATTACTGAATATTTCTCGGTACATTTTCAATACATTACAATTTTATTGTTTACTGATAATTAATCTCTTTAGTACTTAGAATATAATAAAATATTATTTAGGTTAAACGAGCGAGTAAATAAGTGATCATTATGCATGGTATGTACAGTCTTTGGGCAAAAGAAATTACAACCTTCGAAGAAGTGAAAAGAAGAGAATTTATTTTGTCCAAGGAATTCTCGCTAAAAGTCTAAACACAACAAAACCGTTTTTGCCTGACGTCGATTTTGCTCGAGCTTCTCTGTTTTAGATGGACTAATAATCTTTTTACTTAAGAATAGATAATTTCAATTTCAATTTTTGAGTCGCGATTTCGTGTGTTAAGAGTACTTTGATTATATAACGTAGTACGCGTGTGCACTCTTAGATATTTAGTGTATAATTACAAAATTAAAACAAGCAAAAGTAATTATTACTCACTTGGACTTTATGGGACTAAAATTTTTAGTAAGGCGTGTCATCGTGGATGACATTATCTATACTATTATATTAATTTAGGCGTGTAGTTGGCTTTCCACTTAGTATTCGATATCACACGTAGATACCTATATAGTTTGTCTATTTCTATCGCCAATCAGTAGCACTGTTACGGGTTAAAGTAGCTAGTTTTATTACTAGGCAGAAGTCTGCGAACGTAAAAACTATTGCTTATGGCAGTATTGGTACTTTCTAAATTACTTCAAAAAAAGAAGTTTCTGTATTTGTCTCGTATATATGTATGTAAGTTTGTATGGCTGCGATTTTCTCAAGAACTACTCGGTTTTCGTTATTAAAATGTGTATTTTTTCAAGAAAGGTTTTAGTATACATATAATTTACGAGGATCTGATGAAGATCTTCGGTGATAGACTATGGAACTCTTAAATAACTAACAGCAGATGACGCGCGAATACTGCAATCGTATATCTATGATGTATTGTTTACACCATTTGATAATGAACTAAAAAAAAGCAATAAATATTTTATTTTTAACAAAAAATAAAACCGATTTCAAGACCACTACCAACAAAAAAAACTTTATATACGTATACCAACGTGGCACTGTGGTTTCCTTTCCAAGCTTCCGGCATACGGTTCGCCCAACAACTTGTGTGCGTGGATTTTTGGCTTTCTGCATAGGGGTAGAATGCATGTCATCGTTGATGGGCACACTTTAAGCTCATGACAGTAACTGATAATCATCTGCTGTCATTCGATACTCTATCTGGACGGCATCGCGCTTACCATCAGGTGAGGTGCAATCACTGTGTCGTGCTCGAATGAAAGAAAAATCGTATATTTGGAGTCGATGCCTAATTTAAATTGGCAGCTAAGCAGAGCAAATACACGAACAAACAATGTTAAATTTAAGTTAGCACCGACCCCAAATATACGTGTATATAATGTTATTTTTTTTTGTTTGTAGTGGTTTTGAAGTAAGTTTTATTTTTTGTTAATCATTTTAAAACTCTAGTCATTTTGATTAAACTCTTACTCGCAAGCCAATGTCCGGATCATCTATTCATTTAGCGGTATAAATGTCTTGTAGGAGCAGTAAAAATTGTTTTATGACAATAAAAGGATGGATCCAAATTATCAAGTTTATTAATAAGGTTTATTCATAAGGTTTATACAGCTTTTTCTTCCTTCCCCTGGACCTCTTGATCTGAAAAAATAATAATTATTATTTACTGCTTTATTATAAAACTAGCTTTTGCTCACGGCTTGAGTAAAAAAATCATTCCGGGATAAAAGTCCGGCTTTATATTTTCCCAGGATGAATTGGAGCCTATATTTTGAGCTAGACATTGAGAGTGAAAACGGCATTGAATTCCATGAAATTGGTTTGGCGTGATATGTGTTCAAAAATTCAGACAGATAGACAAACATACAGAACGATATCTGTATGTCCTTTTTATAAGTACACTGATATGTACTAGGTAGGTACTTATACAAAAAAACATACAGTCACACGAATTGAGAACCTCCTCCTTTTTCATAAGTCGGTTATAAATGCTAATAAAGACGCAGCAAACTGGTTTTTCTTCAACATCTATAATGTACAGACATCGGTCTGTTTTATTTCTTATTTTTTTTTTCGCGGAGAAAGTGACTTATTACTACCGCCCAGCGTTCAAGGGGAATTACTGAGCGGTTATGTTGGGTTCACCGTGCCTTACGACCCGACGTTGAGCCGCCCGGAGAGATGGAAAACGTCGGGCGACCGCCAGACCGAGTCCCTAACCGAGTGGGGCCGAACCTAACCGAGTCCCTGACCGAGTGGGCCCGTCACTGTCACGCCAAGCTGATTGCGACGAAATTTGGAAGGGACATAGCTTAAGACCCTGGGAAGGACCTAGACTAATTCTTATCCCGGTAAAACTTGACCAATGGATGGAGTGTTTCAAGAGGAAGGCTTATGTGTATATTACATAAATATTTTGTATGACAAAAAACTAATTTCAGCATGTAATATGCTTTGCTACCTGAGCGAAGCCAGGGCGGGCCGCTAGTAATATTATAAATGCGAAAGTTTGTGAAAATGTTTGGATGTTTGTTAGAAGTTAGCTCAGAAAATAGCTGAACAGATTTGGATGAAATTTGGCAAACGAGTAGACTATGTCCTGAATAAACGCATAGGCTACTTTTTATCCCTGAAATTTGCCTCCATGGGAAATAATGTTTTTTTTGTCGTTACAATGTTTTGGGTCCTTTTGTAGCGGGAAAGGCCCTTCACGCGGGGAAAGCCGCGAGCTACACGTAGCTAATAATAATAATATTGCACGGTACAAAATGTACTGACTCTCAGTTAAATACGAAGTAAGAAATATACCTATCGATATATCCACGGGGTCATTCCACTTTTGCTTTTCACTGGTTCCGAAGATCAGGAAAATTGTGTTGCCTATAATGTACACCGCTGACGCTATGTAGAACACGTTACGCCATTGATCTGCATCAGTCTGTGGGAATAATAATTGCTTCATTCCTAACGATCTTGACCGCAACTGGTGGGTCTGTAGGGAAATGGACCAATGGTTGCTGGTTGGTATTTGGTATCCACTCAGATAGCAACGTACAAAAGGTGGTAAAACCTGCCATGCTGGCCCGCGTAAGTGTGCCGCGGTCTGGGATCAGCCTGTGTAATCCGGTTCAAACTGGCTGAAATAATTGTGTCGACTGTCTAGGGATAATCATCGCTCGTCAACACTCTATTTGCAATCCACTGCACTTACTATCAAGTACAATGGGGTAACTATGCCGAGCCAGTATAAAAAAGACAATTACATGCCCTTTCATAGGAAAGAAACAACGGGCTGGGTCCCGGCGCCAGAGTTTTTAACTTTGATTCACACCCAGTAACTTTGTGAGTACCAACTGGTCTCTCAGCAACCACCAGCTACAGTGATTTAAGAGAGGCTACTGCGAAAAACGAAATCCGTAGTTTCGGGTGACGGATAGCACGTTTTCTTACTACGAAGTGTTACGGATCCTTCTTTACGAAGAGTTGTTGCGTGACGAAAGTGTTGTGCGAAGTCGGAAGCGTCGCAAACTGCGTGAAACCTTCGTTCAACGGTGACGGATCCGAAGTAATTTGGTAGTAAGGTAAAATCCGAAGTTCGTCGTTTCTTCGTTTCGGACCGACGTTTCGGATTTCGTTTTTCGCAGTAGCCACTCTGGACCACTCTGGCCAAACCACGAGCAACATTGACTTCTAAATATTTTTTCAAGACTAAGAGTAACAAAAGGTAAATCTATATGTTAATGCATTTGTTACCTCATCCTTGAGTATCGCTCCAGCAACAAGCGGCGCTATGATGGATGTGATGTTTGCGCTGCAGTTGGTGATGCCCAGGAGAGTGCCCGCGAAGTTTGGAGCCATGTCCAGGTTGACCAGCTGTGAACAATTAATTACACTTGACAGTAAATATTGCAATATTCGGCAGTGAATACATATATACATACATATACATATACACTCACGCCTATTATCCCCGAAGGGGTAGGCAGAGGCGCAACTAGTACACCCACTTTTCGCCATTATTCCGTCCCATGATGTGATAGGGGGCGAGCCTATCGCCATACTGGGCACAAATTCCAGACTCCGAGCTGATACTGAATAGAAAAACTCAATATCACTTTGCCCGACCCGGGGATCGTACCCGAGACCACACGCTTTGCAGTCGTACTGTAATACAACTACGCCACAGGTGCAGTGAATACTGGCTTTAAAAAAAGACAACCAGTGCTTCGACTACGTAGAGCGTCGTCTCTATCATTCACAGGGTCATAGTCTAGATACTTTTCTACAAGCGTTATTAACGCTAACAGAAAACTAAAAATGTTTGCGAATCCTCAAATCTAATCGATAAGTCTTTCGCAAGGATACGTCATTAAAATACTTTTTTTGTTATCTATTGGCGTTAAAACTAAAACTTGTAGAACAGCATCTACATCATCAGTATTGGTTAGACCGCACTGTAGTAAGGAGCTGAATGGTCCTATTTTTGGTACAATATTGTACTGTATTTTTTTTTTAACCCCCGACAGAGAATGTTTTGTTTTTTACCCACTACCGGGAAGCCAGGATGGGTAATGAGTTTAACACTCTATGTATGTATGCAGGTATATTCCTAGAGCGTTTTTCATAAAATTCGTGCAGTCATGGAGAATTGGTCTTCCAAATTGCGTTTCCTCGATGGCGGGTTTTTAGGATCTTGTGTACTATGGTCGTATATGGGCAGATACAAAATATAACCTACCACCACCTAATGGATCGGCCCTTTGCTTTATTCGGCTATAATACATTGATTTTACAGTTGAGAATACCTGGTGATTCAGTAAAAGCCATTATCTTTTCGAAGCACACTACGTACCACAAAACCAGTGATGTGTCCCACATTGAGTCCCACCACGATGGTGAGGAGAGTTACTCCCATTACCACGTTGCCCGCAGGAGTATACGAGAGGAAGATTAATGCAATTGCTGGACCGAAGAATCCTGTAAATCAATGGTGCACAACTTAATGTATGTGAAGATATAATAGCAGTACAATGTATAGGTATACAAGGTATAGGTGTAATGGCAGCACCAGGTAATGGTGCTAGTACAAGATATACAGACCGTAACACACTAAAACATACTCACGCCTTTCATCCCAGGAGGGCTTGGCAGAGACGCGACTAGTGCATCCACTTTTCGTAGTGGATATTCTGTCCCACGATGTGATAGGGGGCGAGCCTATCGCCATATTCCGTAATATACACGGTGGAAATTCCATCATAGTCACTTTCTAGTGAATCGCCTTCCAGGGTTTGCTCACAGTACTGTTAAATCCAGTAAATCGCAAGGAAAATATTTTTCTGCAATGGATTTTGTACATATTTATTCAGTAGTTTCTGTACCCTTAGGACGAGTTCACGCACCATCGTATAGTTAACGAGTCTCTTTTTTGACGCATTGTCGGTATCGCCTAGCGAATACTAAATATGTTAATTTACTTCATACGAATACTGTACGATAGAGGTACAGTATTTACTTCTAACAAACATCCAAATGTCTTCATAAGCTTGCGCATTTGTAATGTCACCATTATTGCACATTATAGCCTTAACAACTAAATCAAGACGTAGATGATAAGTACCAACTGATAAATCCATCAAACAATCATATCGAAGGCCGATCTGTGCATCTCTATCATCTTGAAGAGCTGATAGTTGCGGCATTTTTTGAAATTAAATTATCAGATTGTTTTCATAAAATGATACTGCCTGCCCTACTTGTATTACGACACGACAGCAATGCTGAGGTCTCGGGTTCGATCCCGGGATGGTCAAAATGATACTGGGTTTTTCTAATCAGTATCCGCCGGAAGTACGTAATTTGTGACCAATATGGCGATAGGCTCGCCCCCTATCACATCATGGGACGGAATACGCACGGCGAATTAATGTGGGTGCACTAGTTGCGCATCTGCCTACCCCTTCGGGGATAAAAGGCGTGAGTATGTGTGTGCGTATTTTTATACGGATATGGCAAGGTGAGCCCACTGAACCTGATGGTAAGGAAGTGAGATCTAGATGGAGTGACGATTGATGAGAGATGATTATCCTTTGCTATTCGACACAAATATCCCGTCTGACATCTGATATACGATGGCTGATCACAGAACGCGACCCACTCACGTATTCCACTATATCGGGTTTTAGACCCTGTGTAAGGTGGTCGCCATCCGGGTGTTTACGGATATTCCACCAGCTTATTACAGTTGATTAAAAATCTAGATAAGCCTTCTATATTTCTATGTTAAGAGTATTTTCTATGCCTATTCCGTAGAATAGGCATACCCTTAAGACGTAGTATTATATATTTGATCTTACCAATAGAATTTGATAGTTTTCTAGTGGCAGTGACGCTGAGCCATTTCTTTTTCGGAATGTAATCGGCGAGGATGCCAAATGGATAACTCAGGAGAAATATCGCCATGTATGGCAGCGCTGACATCAGTCCGTTCTGAGAATTGGAAATTATAAAACAGAAATCTTAAACTTAAGAACTGTGAAGATTTATTGACAGAAATATAATTAATTGATATTTAATGTTGTTAAGGCCGTGTTTAACAAGTTTCAAGTAATTTTTAATTCATTTTAATACTAATTATTTGGGATGAGACTAGAGTGTTACTTTAGTATTTGGTCGACGAGCATTTATGTGTCGATTAGCATTACTCTCGAGTTGAGAAACAGGCCCTTAGTAAAATTTAATTTAATTGAATTCAAGACGTTCTATTCCAATTCATATAGTACTATTTTTTGCATAGAAAATATCGATATGGAATAGATGTATATACACAATCCTTACCGATTTAATATCAACTCCCAGAACCTGCTTCATGTAAGAAGGCATCTCGGTCATGAGCGTCCACAATCCCCAGTTCTGTCCGCAATGGACAAATATCAATGAAATGAACGGCATCGATGTCCATATTGCTTTCCATGGAGTTTTTGGTCTCTACAATAGGATTAGCAATTAGTATTCAGTGAAAATGTAGTCAAATATAGATACATTAGACTTTTTTAATGCAATGATATTCCGAAGTATACTATAATGTATTCAACATAGCCACATTTTGCCGACCTTGTATTGTACCGAGGTGTGATATTAATGCCAATTTATTTATCTTTTACATTAGATTCCACTACATAATCTTATCTTTTTAAACTTAATCTTAGACTTGAATCTAATCTCATCTCAGTTTCATAAACTTTAAATTGAAGTTGCAATTTTTTATTTGATCGACACTCTAGATTTCTATAATTTTTTTGCATTACATAATTTTACACATTAATATGAATTATATTTTTCTGTAAGTTAATATTACTATGAAATCCTCCTAGCCAGTTTCGGCCACGGCGGCCAATCTCAACGGAGATCAGCCAGGTACGCAGGAGATATTATAGTGCACAAGTGTGTGCGCAATACACAGGTGCACTCGCTATTCCTTCACTCTCATAGTCCGGTGAGACGGCAATCCGACATGACCGGAGAGAGATCAGGCGCAGGACCAACGGCTTTACGTGCTTTCCGAGGCACGGGGGTATCACACCGCCAACTTCCTGACTCCGAGCTGCGACTGAGTAAATTTTAAGATGGAAAAACCCAGTCACAATTTTTTTGGCTCGACCCGGGATTCGAACCCAGGACCTCAGCGCGCAAATCGTACTCGTAATGCGTACGCAATACCACTACGCCACCAAGGCAGTATTACTATATTTAATATATGGAACACTTACAATATTTATGTGTTCTTTCCTCTAGTATACGATACCACATGTAATATTAATCTATCAAACCTTCTGATGTACAACTTGTCCCAAAGAGCTCTGTATGTACAATCTCTCCTCTTGACTGATTATCTTGGAATGTTGAGGGGAGTCTGAGCCCAGGTAGATGTAGATGATAGTCCAAATCAGCCCCACAGCACCGTTTGCGTAGAAAATTGCTGGCCAGTCCCAGGTATTTGCAATATACCCAGCACCTACGAACTGGATTGCGTTACCCAGAAAAGGGCCTAAAATATCAAATAGATATTTTAAAATACAATGTGTAATAGAAAATCAATTTTGTAATGGTTACAATAATTCATGACATTCCACAGTACTTTTTACATTAACCCCTTATTAACCCCCTGCCAGTAGCCAATAGAAACTTAGACGATTTCTACTATAGTTAAAAAAGGCTAGATTATTGTGATTCGGATTAGGAATACATGACTAGTGAACAACTAATTACCATCATGCAAATCACTTTATGTTATTTATTACGTAAAACAATAGCTACTTTTGTCCGTTTTTATGTATATAGACCCTGGATCCTGGTAATGAATATATTAAAATTCAAAGATGATGTTACCTGAATGAACCATGGCAGCAAGCCGACCCTTTTCTTCCACTGGAGCCCACTTGGCAATCATGCTTTGTATTGAAGGAACAAGAAATCCTTGGGATAAACCTTGAAATACTCTGCATGCACACAACAATTTCCAACCACCCTTAAAAGAAATGTGAGATTAATATTGAGTTACTAATATTAAACAAAAGCACCCGCGGAAATTTTATTAGCATGTACCACTTAAATCTGGTAACACCTGTATTCTATGCAAATATAATTTGCTAGTTTGCCACTTTTAAAATCGTTGTGGACTATAAAGTCAATTTCCCGATTCTTGCAGTTGCGTCATTGTAATACTAGAAGTGCGATATGTTTGTTTGGTTTATGTAGGCAAGAGTCAATTTTAATAAATACCACGGCTTTTTCTATTCGTACTAATAACAATTAATAATGATTTTGCTCCCTTTAAAAATGTCTGTAGTTATATAAGTGACTATTTGTAATAATTATTATTAATTGAATGTATCTTGACATATCATAAGTGCAACTATGTTCACCTACGTATTATTTTATTTTAATATATCAGGATGATAAATAATATGCACCTTGCACTACTTGATAATTCTACATTTTAAATGGTGTTCCGTGTTGCTACTTCTTATCATGCAAAAGTCTTGCGATATTATTCTCATCTGCCAGTTCAATTTATTTGTATCATAAATTATCAACATGCTTACATAATAAACACCAAGTGGTATCAGCATGCATACAATAGTATTGAGTGCTATACTGAGTACGATGAGTTTGGAACCCCCAAACCTGGCTGCCATCTCTCCACCAGGAACCTGTAGGATTACGTAGCCCCAGAAGAATGAGGACAGAATCACACTCTGTATCTGCATGCTCCAGTCGTATGACTAAAATGGAAGTGTTAGTTATCATTTTCATTGATTTTACACTCATTAAAAATGTCTATAGTTATATGAGTGGCTATTAAGTTACTCATATAACTATAAAAGTTACATTACAATTATGTAATAATAATTCATAATATAATGTATCTGGACTTATCATAACAGCAGCTATGTTCGCCTACGTGATGAATAAAGATTTTTTTTCTTTTTTATTAATCATTTCAATCAGCTTGTTTCCTTAATAAGTTGATATTCCTTCTACGTAAAGTTTTTCTTTCTTGTGCACTGCGTTTGAACCAATCTATATTAGACTTGTAAAACTTAAACTAAATTGATTAGTAACAGCATCTACGTGATGCCTTGTTATAGTAACCGCAACTACCTACAAAACTGATCTATTATAGTATCTGCTTACATCTTCCAAGTCCTTGTCAGTCATGGCTACGATGGCTATGCTCATGTTCACTCTCATGCCGTACGCTAGCACCAGCGCGAAGAACATCAGAATCGCTTGCAAATGTCGAACACCAAAGCGAGCCTCTGAAAGAAAGTATTTTATTTGTAATAAAGGAATGACACATTTTTTTAAAGGAGATGCCTAGTGATATTGGTTAGCAATTATTATAATTGCAAACTCAGCGTTTCTCCTTTACAGGCGTAAATGCACTAAAACGATAAATGTATATATATAAATGTATGGGGAAACCCTATATACTCGGACGCCGGCGTCCGTAGCGGGGCTTGACCAGTAAAACTGCCAGCTAAGCTAAGTAACAATGAAGTATATCAAAAAAATGTCCTATTTAAAGTAGGCGTCGACTCCAAAAAAATATTTTATATATAAAAAGGTTAATTTGAAAAATTACCATGATTGGGCTTAGTAATTTGTTACTACCTAACTAAATTACATATTATACATATTACATATACACTCACGCCTTTTATCCCCGAAGGGGTAGGCAGAGGCACAACTAGTGCACCCACTTTTCGCCATTATTCCGTCCCATGATGTGATAGGGGGCGAGCCTATCGCCATATCGGGCACAAATTCCAGACTCCGAGCTGATACTGAATAGAAAAACTTAATATCACTTTGCCCGACCCGGGAAGCGAACCCGAGACCTCAGCATTGCAGTCGTACCGTAATACAACTACGCCACTGAGGCAGTCTAACTAAATTAAAATAATTTTTATTCTAGTTTTTGAACAATGTTTATGGGGTAAGCGTGAGGGTTAGTTTACTTGTTTTCAGGATACATCTTTGGAACCATTGAACTGAACAATACGCAAAATTCGTTTACAAAATATAATGACTTAATAATGAGCCATCGCTTAGTAATATGGACTCCATTAGAATTTTAAAACAAATTTTCAACTTTAAAAATTCGACGCAAAGAAAAATATTATTTAAAAAAACACTCACTCGGTTTTTCAACAACAATTGTTTTATCCTCACTCATTTTAAATATACGTTTTATTGAAGTATAATATAAATATCTTATAATATATATTTAAATCACCAGATTTTATTTAAATGGAGCTAGTCGTACGTGTTAGCCCTTTAAATATCAGAAAATAAATCTTATCCGCGTCCGGAAATCAAGACGATAATAAAATCAAATGTGCTTCTTCATCACATGCAAAAGACACGATAAAAAAGTTAGCGAACTTTTGGAATAATACTTCACGTATTTAAGTAGCCAGCTATACAGGAAGTTGATGCGATTTATACAGATTTCCGTAGTATATTTGATAAGGCCAGTCATCCAATTCTTTTAGCAAAGCTTCATTACTATGGTATAAGATGGATTTTTACTTAAGTGGTTTTCGTCATACCTTGCAAATCGTCCTCAATTTGTCTCAGTTAATTATTTCTCTTCTTAGACATACTTTATCAGCTCAGGAGTACCGCAATGATTCCATCTTGGGCATATCTTATTTCTAGCATTCACATCTGAGAGAAAGAATTGTGAATGTCTGCTCTATGCGGATGATTTGAAAATGTATAGGAAAGTGATTGAACCATCAGACTGTATTTTTATTCAAAACGACTTACACAGACACGAAAGTTGGTGCGCCTAATTGTAAATAAGTGTCACCAAATCAGATTTTCACGAAAAAAGCGGCCGATATCGACCTCTTATACACTTAACAATACATTACTGACAAAGTGAAATAAAACACGTGATCTCGGTGATGTTCGACGCCATTCGACCGCGCCAAATAGAGACGGCCGCGTTCCGTATTAACCGATCCAGAGGACGAAATCACTCTGGCCATCCGCCGTAAGAAATCCTCCTAGCCGGTTTTTCGGCCACGGCGGCCAATCTCAACGGAGATCAGCCAGGTACGCAGGAGATATTATAGTGCACAAGTGTGTGCGCAATACACAGGTGCACTCCTATTCCTTCACTCTCATAGTCCGGTGAGATGGCAATCCGACTTGACCGGAGAGAGTTCAGGCGCAGGACCAACGGCTTTACGTGCTTTCCGAGGCACGGGGGTATCACACCGCCAACTTCCTGACTCCGAGCTGCGACTGAGTAATTTTTAAGATGAAAAAACCCAGTCACAATGTTTTTGGCCCGACCCGGGATTCGAACCCAGGACCTCAGCGCGCAAATTGTACTCGTAATGTTAATGTTTTACTAAAAGATCTGCTCAAATGTTAGGTTTCATCAAACGTCAGACTCGAGAATTTAGGTGGCCCGAAACTAAAATAATAATTATTTTTAATGGTTCGGAGTTATCTAGAATACACAAGTGTCACATGGAAAATATTTATTTATTGCTAGCGGCCCTGACAGACGTTGCCCTGCCCTAAAAATAATATCCTAGAATCCGAGTACAGCGGCACCTACGCTAATTGGAGCGCATGCAGCTTAATAACACCCCGACAAAAAGATAACTACAGTTGAAAAAACGGGGGCTAAATATTCTTAAATTTTCTAATTTTCTTAATTATTTCTTTCATAAGAACATTCTCTCGAAAATAAGAAAAACACAAAAAATGGATATCGGTCCAGCCGTTCAGGGGTGATGCCGTGACCAAGGAAAATAGGGATTCGTTTTTAAAAGAAACAGTTTCACAACATGTATTTGATCTAATAAAAAAGTTAATGCCACAAATAATAAATGTGCAACCCACAACGTTATCCTCAAATTAGTTTTGCGCAAATTGACGATTGATAACTTTTTAAAAACGATTGCGAATGGTTCTTAGTATAATTCAATATTAATGAAAATCCTCCTAGCCAGTGTCGGCCACGGCGGCCAATCTCAACGGAGATCAGCCAGGTACGCAGGAGATATTATAGTGCACAAGTGTGTGCGCAATACACAGGTGCACTCGCTATTCCTTCACTCTCATAGTCCGGTGAGACGGCAATCCGACATGACCGGAGAGAGATCAGGCGCAGGACCAACGGCTTTACGTGCTTTCTGAGGCACGGGGGTATCACACCACCAACTTCCTGACTCCGAGCTGCGACTGAGGAATTTTTTTAAGATGGAAAAACCCAGTCACAAAGTTTTTTGGCCCGACCCGGGATTCGAACCCAGGACCTCAGCGCGCAAATCGTACTCGTAACGCGTACGCAATACAACTACGCCACCGAGGCAGTCAATATTAATATGATGTAACCATAGTAAAATTATAATTTAGTTGTGTTGACTATTTGAGTCTAAAGTGGTGAAATTTTTAAATTTCCCATAATTGAGCTTTTCAAATGATAAGCATTGTCAAGAAAAATATCGACATCTAAAACATGTTTGTTATAAAATGTGCGGATTCTATAAATCGGTACGCGGAGACCAGCGTTTGTGCGGGAGAACCCTAAAGCAAACAACTGGCCTGCACGCACGTGATACGCACCTCCCTTCGATGCAATGCCCTTGGAACTATATACCAAAGTTTATTTTGCAAATCTGGGCAGTCAAATTTATTGTGACAGATGATAACACCATGACTTACAGAACAGTTTTGTGTCAATCAGCAAGATTTGCCGATAAACAAAACAAGAAGCATGATTTTCAGATTTGTTCGAGATAATTCAGTATTGATCTGGGCTATATATTAGATAGCGTAATGTGGGTATAGAATGACATAATTAAGACACAATTATTGAGAAAACAATGGAAAACTAAGTTACAATAATAATTAAGAAATTTAAATTTAATCTGATGCCTTATTAAGGTCAATTGTAAAAATGTAAATATTCATAAGAATATCTAATATTAGTATTGTGGCATATTTAATCCAAACATACTTGTAATTACATTTTTTTGCAGCCTCACGCACATCTCGAAACAAATTTTTGGCTTATAGATAGACAAAACAAATAATTCCGGGAAGCCAAGCGCCATAATTTTATAGATAATAATATATCCAGCTCAGATGGGCATAATCTCATGTACAATGTTCAATGTTTTCGAGCAAGGTCCGCGCTTGTAGCTTGAGGAATTACATATTAAGGTTCATAATCGCTTACTTATATGAATTGCTCAATGCTTTGGAGCAAGGTTTGCGCTTGTAGGCTAGCGAATTAAATATAAAGTTTCATAATCGCTTATATATTAACGAATTATAATGTCCTTTAAACCATACAAATAGCCATTGCATTACTCCTAAGCGAGATAAATTGATAAAGCTATAAGTATCTACTTAAAGAGGCTTACAGACGAGACCGATCTGACTTCGTAGAAGTATTACTAAAAGAAAGAAGCCCGGTTATAGGCAAGGACTTTGTCCGGTTCGCCAATCCCATAATGGATGCCGAGGACTTAGGGGGACACCATAGAATCTGGCTAGAATGTCATCATCGAATTTATGCTATTGGCTGCAAGGATACAGTTGCGGTCCAAAAAAGGGAGAAAAAACATTACGATGGGTCCACCCAAACAACCAAAGCGGGCTCTGACAAGAAGATTAGCGTAAAGTGACGTAGGCAGTTCGGTATTGCATTTATTTGTTCAGAGATTTCTGGTCTTCTAACCTATCACTGTAAGCTTAGTAGAAAATTGCTTAAATGTAGCTCAACTTCACTTTACATAGAACCACGTACTTCACTTTCAGAATCGGCTCGTGGTCTCTCAGCTCAAGTTCCCTCATGTTTATTTTTTCCGCATTAGCTATATAACAATTTCATGCACACGTTTTTCTGAATGCAATATTTGTTGTAAGTGAAATGTGAAGATGCATTAGATTGCCAATAATGCTGGTGCTTCACTAAGTTTTATTTCTACGTCAATTATTGAACAGTGAACACACACATTTTTATCTCCGAAAGGGTAGGTAGAGGCGCAATTAATACGCCCAATTTTCGCCGTGCATATTCCGTCCCATGATGCGATAAGGGGCAAGCTTATCGCCTTGCAATCAAAAATATAATGCAATCAGCCCTGTATTATATACTGTCCACTGCTAAGCACGGGCCTCGTCTTCTATTGAAAGGGGTTAGGCGTTATTAGCTTATCGCCATATCGGGCACAAATTTCAGACTCCGGGTTGATATTGAATAGAAAAATCCACATCACTACGCCCGACCCGTGGATCGAACCCTCGACCTCAGCATACGACTGCGTACCGTAATGCAAATATGCCAGCGAGGCAGCCAGGCGATTATCGCATTGTATTATTAAGGGTATGTTCTGAGTATGTGGTCGTGCCTTTTTACCCATCCTTACCCTATGCATTGTGATGTTGGCGAGACGAAATACTCGAAATCGTCTGTCTGACACCAATTACCTCTTCATATCCACTTTGACTCAGAAGTTGTGTTACAATAACAAAAAAAAACTTTCCGTAACTGGGAATCGAACCCTAGACTTTCCGTCTCAAGTCGGTTTTTTATTTCGTTTTAATGATTATATCAGCATGCTACTGGCCTGACGGTAAGCGATACGCCCACCTATAAGTAGTAGTAACACCATACAGAACTTTAAATTACAATATAGATAACGTGCACGTCGTTAGCACTGACATCTGGTAGCCCAATCTGACTATGTTTCAGCACATCGATACTTGACATTGACATAAAATATTCATTAAAAGTAAGAAAAATAACATTTTATTTGTTGATAATATATTGTAGTGAATCTAGATGCTCCAAAACATAAAAATAAACAAACCAAATGATGTGAAATTGTATATTGTGCCCAAAAATAATACCTAAGTACTTACATTCCATGGTTATGTGAAAATCGACAAAAATAATATAAAAGCTGTATAAAACTATAGTTATGAGTTCCAAAATGATTTAGGTCTCATTACGGAATTTATAAAAATAAAGATGTAACTGCCTCGGTGGCGTAGTTGTATTTTGGAGCGACTGCAATGCTGAGGTCTCAGGTTCGATCACCGGGTCGGGCAGTGTTATTGAGTTTTTATATTCAGTATGCTCGGGGTCTGGAATTTGTGCCCGATATGGCGATAGGCTTGCCCCCTATCACATCATGGGACAGAATAACGGCGAAAAGTGGGTGCACTTGTTGCGCCTCTGCCTACCCCTTCGGGGATAAAAGGCGTGAGTGTGTGTGTGTGTGTTGAAGATAATATTCAATACAAAAAAACTGTAACTAAGCAAACATAACCATTTAGCACAAACTAATTTAGCTTAAATAACTAGCTCCCATCTAAAAAAAGCATATTCTGGACACGCTGGGTATTTATAACATTCGGCCGGAATACGCATTTTATCGTTTTTGTTACGTTAAAAGAATATAAATAAACAAATTATTGTTCTAGTTATCGTTTCTTTTTTTAATCCATCTGTGGCTCTTGTGACGATTTTGTGCTGCCCTCTATAGTTCGTACATGTTCCTCATACTGCGTAGATGTTAAATCTCACAATGCCCAGTAATTACCGCTGGCTACAATGTCCTTCAAACCGGAAAACAACAGTGCTTGCACTCTGTTACTTGGCGGTAAAAATAGACTTAGTGGCGGTACCTAACCAGACCGTTCTGGCATATAAGAGACCTACCAGTTCATACACGTTGCCAGACTAATCAAACGATACATGTATCAGCGTATAAATAAATAAACCCAGCAATTAGAGGATTAATTACAATAATCAACTATAATTTATGCTCGAATATGCATAATGAAACTCAGATAGCGAAGATTAATTGGATCAACGACCATACAGCGTCTGGTCGCTGAATTGGATTGACTAATTATTACTTTCGTATAATATTATGCTAATGTTTGATACCAATGTATTATTATTTCGGAAAATTATATCTGAAATTCGAGGCTAATGAATGTTGCAGAGATCATTAAATAATGTTGCGTAGCAGGCAGCAACATAACTAAATAGCTTACTTACAATGGTTACTACATCTAACATGAAATCCTTGATTAATTAGAAGCAAATTAATATAAAGGATAAGATCATTACATCGAAAAAACTAAATGTTGAATTTAGAATCTCTTCCTCTTTTTGAAGTCGATTCAAAATATTGAAAGATTATTTCAGCCACCAATTGGTGTTGACATTATTACTAATAATAATAATAGTAATTCTCCTAGCCAGTTTCGGCCACGGCGGCCAATCTCAACGGAGATCAGCCAGGTACGCAGGAGATATTATAGTGCACAAGTGTGTGCGTAATACACAGGTGCACTCGCTATTTCCTTCACTCTCATAGTCCGGTGAGACGGCAATCCGACATGACCGGAGAGAGATCAGGCGCAGGACCAACGGCTTTACGTGCTTTCCGAGGCACGGGAGTATTACACCGCCAACTTCCTGACTCCGAGCTGCGACTGAGTAAATTTTAAGATGGAAAAACCCAGTCACAATGTTTCTGGCTCGACCCGGTAATCGAACCCAGGACCTCAGCGCGCAAATCGTACTCGTAATGCATACGCAATACAACTACGCCACCGAGGCAGTCATTGATATTATTACTATTGCTGCAACAACCATTGTTATTGTTCAGTATGCCAGTCACACTTAATTGTGATAGTTGCCAAGAATTCGAGTTGAATTAATTGGAGTGTATTCTAGTTCATAGTATTAATTTTATTACTTAAGTGAATGAGTTTTCAACAAGAAACAAAACAATTTTATGATAACAAGAATATTTTATGCTAATTCTATAATTTTATTTTCATTCTATTTATTTATTGACACAAGTGTATCGTATTTTTTTAGATTGCCCTCAGGCTGGCAAATTTTATGAACGCACCAATATTTGTACACTACATCGTGTCACATTATTATATTCTTTAAGGTTGAGGGGACAAAAAAGTACAAATAATTTTATTGGTGGTATGTTTCTAGTACGCGATTGTTCATCTGGGTAGGTGGTACTTAATGTATATATTTCTACTGCCAATTAGACTTACCATCTTAGGGGACGTAAAATAAATAAAGAGGAAGGCTCTATGAATCAAAGGTATACTACTAGATGTTCTTTCGCTCACTCTTTTGGAGATAGAGGTGAGTTTATGCTACGCAAATAGCGTCGTAACCATTGATTATGGTAACCAATAATAAGTTTTTGAAACACAAATCCACCATTCAAGCCGTACAGTTAGTGCTGTACAAAAGTATGCAAGATCTGTTTAAACATCGAGCTAAATAATTTAACCAATAAAACGACAAAATAGCTTTAATTTTTTAATATCAGGCTTTCTTCTTCTTCTTCTTTTCGTTTTGTGGCTTCCACCGTTTATCAGTGATTTCGCCAATGTCAAGTGTCAGACTTTCCAGTTTCCGTTGCAATAATTGTTATGAAAATCGAAGGAAAAATATCAGGCGTTATTCAACATTTTCTTCCTTTCGCTGTATTTCTTCATCTGAAAAGAAGACATGTTTGTTTTAGGTTATTGATTAGGCCACATATATAAATGAAAATGTCCATGTCGTTGTCATGTTGATAACAACATGACAACGACATGGTCATTGTTTAGTTAGGTTTAAATTTATTGGTAAAATTTCCTTTTCTTTGTGGCCGAACTCGTTTTTACCTTTCTTCCGGAATTATTTATTTATGTTAGGTATCACTGGCCAGACTATAATAGATGGAGAAGAAGACGAATTAAGAAGAATTTAAGCTTACCTATGGAAGTATCTTCATCTAAATCATTCCAATTCTGCTTCTCACTGGTTCCAAAGATCAAGTAAATTGTGTTTGTTATAATGTACACCGCTGAAGATATGTAGAATACTTTGCGCCAATCATAAGGATCCGTCTGCAATATTACATTGTTTAGGTGTTCGGTCTTTTATATAAGTCAGTAACGATTGGTAACAGTATCTAAATAACTATAAAGCACACTGTATCATAAAGCTTTTGGAACGCGGCGATAGCCTAGTTAGGAGTGGAACGGACTGCCGAGACGAATGTCCACAGATTCAAAACCTAAGGGCACACACCTCGGACTTTTCTAAAAATGTATGTGTTCTCTGTGAATTATCGCTCGCTTTAACAGTGAAGGAAAACGTCGTGAGGAAACCTGCATACCTGAGAATTTCTCTGAACTTCGAAGGTATGTGAAGTCTGCCAACACGCACTAGGCCGGTTTGGTTGACCTTAACCGTCTCAGTTGTAGAGGAGACCCGTGGTCAGCAGTGGGCAGTATATAATACAGGGCTGGTATGGTAGGGGCGGTTGCGGACGACAACTTACAGCCCTTTCGCACGGCAACATCCCGTTTTTTGCAGGTACAGTTTTTTGCAGGATCCTGTTTAGTAGTGTACGTGTTTCAATACCAGCAGTCACACGAGTATCCTGTCTACAGTATCCAGCAAAAAAACCGATCAGTCCGAATTTGGCATTTGGTTTTGCCACTACAAACTGGATGACAATGTCCAGTAAAAAGCAGGATCCAGTTTAATTACATTATAGTTTAATAGAAATGTTCCCACCAGCTTCCTGCATACCGTTTTTTGCTGGATGAGGTGCGGGGAGCAGGGAGAATTTTTGGTTTAATCTGGCCTCTGAATAGCATCTGAATTTTTGTTTTAATCTGGCCAATCTATACCGCTCGTGGCTCTACCGCAAAAAACAGGATGCAAACTACTGTGTGGGAACACAGCAGTGGTTTTTGCGGGATTCAGTAAAAAAACCGTTCCCGCAGAACTGGATGCCGTAGGAAAGGGCTGTTAGACGTGATTCGGAGGAAACCCGCAGCCGTCCCTAATGCGCCGAAGATGGCCACCGCGGAGTTGTTTGGTATGCCGTGCGTTGTATATAGGTTAGGGACTCGGCCCGGCGGTCGCACGACGTTTTCCATCTCTCCGGGGAATTTTGTGTCACACATGCGCGCGCATCGTAAAATTTCACTCCCATAAATTTTTCATAACGTGCCTAAAGAAGTATAACTTTAAAAAAAGAGCTGGTATGGTTGGACATCAGAGAGATGCCGGCTGATTAAGACCGGGATGGTTGGCGCTCACTTGGGGAAGCCTACGTTCATCAGTGGACGGCGATAGGATGATTGATTGAATGAATCTATATACCTCATCCTTGAGCACTACTCCCGCAACAATAGGTGCTATTATGGATATGATGTTGGCACTGCAATTAGTGATTCCCAGAAGAGTGCCCGCGAAGTTCGGAGCCAAGTCCAAGTGGACCAACTGAGGACAATAAAATATTTTTAATGGTATACCATTGATACAATATAAAAAAACCTTATATATCAATGTGGTATACGCTATAAAACAAAGCAACTAATGTAACAGCAAGTATGTCATCAGATGATGGTATGCTTCATCATTATAGTGGTTAAAACAACAAATAACACACTGAAAGTCGGGTCATATACTTTCGAACTGATAGCTTGACTTATTTTAAAAAGTGATTTAAAATATTATACCATAAGTCCAGTGATGTGTCCCACGTTGAGCCCCACCACTATAGTGAGCAAGACGACCGCTACCATCACGTTTCCCGCAGGAGTATAAGAAAGGCCGATCAATGCTATTGCTGGTCCGAAAAACCCTGTACATGAACAGAACATGATTAATTGAAGTCCAAAGATGAGATAGGTAGAGATCATCTTACTGGTAGGGTACTTTCTGTACATTTTTTTATATGTAACAGAAAATAATACGAAAAAGAAATTATTTTGTGAAATCATCATCAAAATTGGTTGAAAAGTAAAGAAGTATTTAAAAGATTGTTGCGAGCTAAAGTGGGTACGTGGTAGGAATTTCACGCTATCTCTTTCTCACGCACGCAGCGTTATGGCCGGTGACGCTCAATGAAGTCACAGTCTCATATTACTGTAATTTCACGGCTACCCCTTCCACCTAATTTCAAAACTTTATAACTTATAGGTATATTATTGTGTAAGTTTAGAAAATTCTTTTGCCGTTACATTTAGGACGACATATAATTTTGATGTAATACAAAAAACAAATGTCAACTACCCTATTTGACCTTCTCGCAATTTGTAGAAAATGAAAATTTATCATGATATTTTTGGGAATGTTTGACGCAAATGCATAAATTACTCAATGACCAAATTTTGACATTCGAACTGTTTCTTAAATTATTTTTTACGCTGTTTTTATCATAAGAACAGAAAAATTAACAAGATCAATATTACTCCGAGAAAAGATCTTGAAGTAAAGCCGCGACCACAAATTATATAAACTGGAACCAGGTGAATGCAACGTGTTGTGTTCTATTATTTGAACTTACCAATAGAATTGGACAGCTTTCTAACAGCAGTGACGCTGAGCCATCCCTTATTCGGCAGGTAATCTGCGAGAAAAGCGAACGGGAAACTTAGAAGATACATGGCAAAGTACGGTAGCGCCGACATCACTCCGTTCTGAAATGGGAACACCTCTTATTATATTCTCTTATACGGCAGTAACTAAAAAGCATTTAAAATGTTATTATTTGATTAGTTATAATTATGTTTAACATCAGTAATTTACTCCGTATTTATCCCCAGCATCACAACCGTATTTTCAACGGCCATTAATAATACGGTTAAATAAGGATTTAAGAATTTTAAACTCACGGCTTTAATGTCGACTCCTAAAATCTGTTTCATGTAAGAAGGCATCTCAGTCATGAGAGTCCAGAATCCCCAGTTCTGTCCGCAGTGGAGGATGATCAGTGAAATGAACGGCACGGATGTCCATATTGATTTCCAAGGAGTTTTAGGATTCTGTCAATTAAATTTGGCATTTATTAAAAATAGAATATTCCCCCCTGAGAATCTCTTCTATATTAAAAAAAATGACAAGTCCACATAATACTTGTTACTATTTTGTACATCACATAATTTCGTTTTAAAGGTATGGCGGTACAACATTTCCTAAGATAATATGTTGAATAAATAACCTTCTGTTTTCCCACTTGTCCTAAAGAGCTTTGTATGTACAATCGTTCCTTTTCACTGATCATCCTAGACTTTTGAGGAGAATCTGAGCCCAGCAAGATGTAGATGATAGTCCAAACCAGGCCCACAGCTCCGTTTGCGTAGAATATTGCTGGCCAGCCCCATGCGCTAGCAATGAAGCCAGCAGCCACCAACTGAATTGCGTTCCCGAGTTGAGAACCTGAAATTAATGATATTAACTTTGAAATTACATTGAAATCAAAATATTTGATGAAAAGATTTGCAAAATATGTAACTTATATAAAGAAATAATAATTAAAGAATTGTATGCACTTATTAAATTAAAAAGGTAAAGCGTAGATCTTTCAGACCAAGCCGTACTTGAAGCAACAGTGATAACATTTCACGCTAGCTGAAAATGGAAAAGCTCGCACCCAGTAAACCTGGCCCACCATAAAAATAATCACAAATACATCCGTAAAGAAATTATAAAAATGTATCGGCGTCTTAGGCTAAATTAATGCAAGGATCATGTTACCAGAATGTACCAAAGCACCCAGCCGACTCTTCTCTTCCACGGGCGCCCACTTGCCAATCAAGCTGTGTATTGATGGAACAATAAATCCCTGGGTCAGACCTTGGAATACTCTGCATGCGCACACAAACTTCCAACCACCCTGGAACGTGAAAACATTACAGAATTCCCGTCAAGCCCCGCTTATATATACCGGGTGGAAGGGAAACGCTCTCGGAAACGAATACAGGTGATAGTATTGGTGATTCCTGACGTGATGGCACTAAAAAAATCGCGAAAAAACCCTATATATATGGACACCGGTGTCCGTCGCGGGGCTTGACGAAGTGTTTTATTTAAAAAAAAATGCAGTCAAGATAATGAAAAGAAAAATATATTTAATCCGGGTTAAAAATTGTCGCTAGTGTCAATTTCTTTGAGTTTCCCTTCCCAAAGCAATTGAAATGCATTACTTATGCTACCGCCTGTCATGTCGTACTCTTAAGTGGAAATAGATTTATGCACACCTCTCTTATACTACTAGTTTACCCTGTAATAGCGTATTATACGTTTTTTACCCGACTGCGAAAGAAGGAGGGTTATGTTTTTCGACTGTGTATGTATGTATGTATATTTCTTGGGCACGCCCTAGAGCCAAAACGGCTTATCGTATTTTTATGTGAGTGGTACCAATAATTGGCGGCAAAATGATACAAAAAAAAATAATGTTTTCAAAATACATCGAGTGTGGTATCTTAGTTGCCAGTGTTCACAAACGCAGTCGGAGGCATCTGCTTACTCCGAGATTTTGTTGCTCTACCTATATCACACACACACACACACACACACACACACACACACTCACGCCTGTTATCCCCGAAGGGGTAGGCAGAGGCGCAACTAGTGCACCCACTTTTCGCCATTTTTCCGTCCCATGATGTGATAGGGGGCGAGCCTATCGCCATATCATTCATTTTTCTTTTTTTTATGAGAAACGGCAAACCCTTCATAGAATTTCTCATATTCCGTAACTCGGTAACACAAAAATCGTGATTTATGGCAAATAAATTTTCCAGTACCAAACAGAATATTATTCTTGATACGTTTTTGCTTTCTTTGTTAATAAAACCATTTTCTATAATTATATATATTCTATAATTATTTATATTATTTTCATTATATTTATTAAAATATATAAATGCACTTGAATGCGATTTTAAGTCTATTTCTGTCAAGTTTGCGACATAATACCATGATGGCATCCGTTTCGCATATTTGTATAACATAAAAAAATGAAAACGTGAAATTATTATTTTTTTCATAATTTTATGATCTACAACTAATATTCCTTATTGTCTAAACTATCTTTATGTTGTATTTTTGAAGAAAGATATCCTGTTCACCAGAACTATCAGCTATTTGGCTAGCTACGACCTAGACTAGTAATCTGTTAACAAATCCTTTTTATCGATGCTGTTGAAATTAATTGATACTTACATAATACGCGCTCCATGGAATCAACATGGACACTACAGCATTTATTCCGATGCACACAGTGACGAGGATGGATCCTCCAACCCTGTTTGCGAGCTCACCCGCAGGGATCTGAAGAATGATGTAGCCCCAGAAGAATGATGACAGGATTACACTCTGTGTCTGGATGCTCCAGTCGAAAGACTGAAATGGAATATATAATGCTGCAATACTTTGTTTTCGCTATATTTATCGCCTTCTCGGTGTGACAGAGTATTGAGAAGATTCTAAGATAGATTTCGAAGCCAGTATTTTTTTTTGTTCAATTTATAATAGATCTGCCTGAGAAGGAGTTCACGCCAATCAGGCAGTTGGCCGTAAAAATTAACCCAAATTGTTTTTGCAATTTGCATGAAAAAGCTTAAAGCGCTTACCGCTCATTTTAGTAGAATAAGGGCAAAAGAGTTGAGTTATACCACGACCGACCACTTTCATTCATGAGACACAAAACGCGCTTATTTTATATCTACTTACGTCTTCCAAATCCCTGTCTGTCATTGCAACGATGGCTATGCCCATGTTCACTCTCATGCCATACGCTAGTACCAGCGCAAATAACAACAGAACCGCTTGTAAATGGCGAATACCTAACGTGCCATCTGGAAGATAGATTTTAAAAAATTGAGAATATGCTAAAGAATATGGCGATCGGCTTGATCTGGTTCATGATAACCTCGAATGAATGGGAATGAAGCGTCGAACTGTATTTATAAACGCATTGGAATTAATTCCCTTGCTAGTATGAAAATCCTAGAATTAAGAGAACCCCGAAATAGCGAGACCAGTCAGTAACTCAACTGCTGTCATTTTTAGTAAAATATCTATTACACGCAGCTCTGTCCATTTTATAGTAAACATCATTCCCGAAATAGAAGTTTAATTGTGCACTTTTCCTCCATTATCTTTTATTAGTAGTAATTTTCCCATTTTACTTTTGAACATATAAGAAAAAAAATACTAACTTGGCTTTTTATCTGCGTTGTTTTCTTCGTCAGCCATTTTATCACAACGTGGTTTCAGGTGCACGTGTCCACAGTACTTTAAATATCAACTAACAAATTGATAGTGATCTATTTACTGTCAGAAAACGTTCTCACATAATCGAAATGATGATAAGATCACAGGGAGAAACGATAAGTTATACAGATGTTTTTAAGATTCCGTAAAGTTAATATACTTACCAGCAGAACCATTATTAATGTTTTATACGAACAGCTACCCTGAGAAATCTTGATAAAATGCCATCCTCTGATAACTGAATTTGTATTTTTCTTAGATCTTAGTATTTTCATTCATAATAAATTGGTAGCATGCGTATTATTGCTAATATAACATGTTAAAAAAAAGACCATACCTTACACATTGTATTACTACTAAATTATTATGTGAATTGCTTCTTTGGTTTTATAATAATTGGTCAGCTTCAACGTCAATTAGTCGGAAAAATTACATGTATGGCAGAGATGACACTAAAACTCGGAGCTAACCGATTACCTCTTTCTAATACTTAATATTTACTGCCGAATATTGTACCCCTTTGTATACGTTGTGTAATATTTACCGCCGAGTACCTACTCTACGTCTCGTTGGCATTCGTTCCTTTTATTTATCTTATGCAGAGTAGAAATAAAACTACCTCGACTCTTTCTATGATTTTTCTCAAAAGCTAAAACAAACTTGAAATGTGAAATTGGCTAGGTATGTTGCACTCTGGAATATTTTTAAAATATGGAATCTTTTGAGTGAATTCGAGCGCAAATTGAAAGGGTTTGCAGGATTGTGGAATTTCTTTCGTAAAATATGGTAGTTGCGGACACTAACGTCTCTTGGAGTACCGGCCAGGAAAACATTCTGATGCTTTTATGTTTTATTATTGGTTTTATTTTACGCTGCGGCTACGAATTGGTCTCTATAAATTGACGATAATTTCCTAATGAAAGACTTTCTATTGAATGAGACTATAACAAAATTAATGAATTTATTCAAGTGATAAAGAAAGAGGTGACCGAGAAATACAGAGCAAAGGAAAGAAAAAAGATAGAAGCAGGAAAAATGTTAGAAAACTTCTTTGTACCATGTGGGCCTTCTACCAAACAAGAAAAAAAATCGTAGAAATGTTAAATCAAAGTCGCTTCTGTTTCTAACAATAATTTATTGTAAAATTTATAACTATCAGGTACATAAAATAACGAATTCTTTTGTTGGTCAAGGCGTACGCTTCTTCAATAAATTTCCTGTGCATACTGTTAATCTTCCAATAAAAAAATGTAAAACTGTCAAAAATGTTATTACAGTATATATAAAGATAAAAGATACATGCTTGTGATTAGGTTGCTCAGATTTACATATGTTTTATAATTAAATTGTATCTATGACAATGTTGGAAAAAATATACATAATATTATTTTGACAGATTATGTTGCTGAGGGAGTTTCGTGCGCCGCTTCTTCTTCACAGCGATGATACGTTCAGAAGCGGTGGTAGATCCATGACGATTCAAAAGAACTTGTGAAAGACTATTAATTGAATAAAAAAATGAGTTTGACTTTACAAAAATCATAAAACATTATCATCGGACACATTTAAATCGCTTTTTCTGTCTTCGATTCTGGAGGTGCCTCTGAAACAGAAAAAACAAATACTATACACAGACACAAATACGCCTTTTATCCCCGAAAGAGTAAGCAAAAACGCAACTAGTGCACCCACTTTTCACTGTGGGTATTCTGTCTCATGATGTCATAAGAAGCGAGCCTATCGCCATATCGAGCACAAATTTCATACTACTGGCTGATACTGAAGTTAAAACCCAATATCCCTTCGCTTGATCCGGGAATCGACCCAAGACCTCAACATTACGATTATACCGAAATACAACTACGCCACCGAGACAGTTAAAAATTGCAAATATTGTATTTAATAAATAGGTTTTTTCAACATTGTGAGTTTGTTTACTAACTCTACCAATTATAATTTTCCAAGAAAAATCGAAACGCCTAGTAATTATTTATATAGCAAAAAGTTCTTTAAATTGAAAAAGTATCAGACTTTTTCATATTGTTACTTTCTTTAAAGACATACTGAGCTCTCTTTTGAAATGCTCTCGTAAATTTTCACTTTGTGCTCTGCAATTTATTTGATAAGAAATACAAAGGAAGTAATTGTTTTGAAAACAAACTTATCATAATAAATGTTCTGGGGCTGGATGATAAGAAACTTCTTGTCTTCGAGGAGCCTATCGTTAAGAATCTACTACAAGGGTTGTTGTATACAACAATATTATCTAGGCAAATACTCAGACGCACATAAGAGAAAGTCTGTGAACGATACTGACATTGAGCAAGAAAGAGGACACTTTTACATCTTCGAACTCAAAAATGTTAACACTGAGAGCAAAAAGTGTCAAAAATTTGCCCGCAAATGGTATGTGATTGAGTGAGCTAAAGACGTTCTTTTCGCGACTTCACTGTACTCGTGCAGTTTATGTGTGAAGTACTCTTTTGAGTCTTATAATTTACTAACTTTGAATTATAAATCTCCGTATTACACTGAATAGCGCGCATCGCTTTGAGAAAGATCCTTAGTACCCACAATGTCAGGTAAAACATTGTGTACAATGATTTGAAAGGAACGAAATAAAACTTGTGCACTAAAATTTACAACAGAAGTATCTAATTCCTACAAAAGACCTAAATGACTCAATGCCTTACCGATAGATTCGCTACTGCTGACCTCATCGTTCCATTTCTGCCTCTCGCTGGTTCCACAAATGAGGAAGAACGTGTTGCCAACTATATAGAGAGCTGATGCTACATAGAACACTTTCCTCCATTCATCGGCGTCCGACTGTAACACGAAAATTTATGATTTTATAGTTTCTTTCGCGAAGCTTTGTACGAGCATTTTATATTCTGATCGGCCCCCTTAGAGTGTTTCCAAATTACACAATTCGTAAGTCGGTGTTGTTCAATTTTGATGTTTTTTGTCATTCAAGTTATTATGATGTTCCTACGTAGTAGTCATTCTTACCTTTTGTCATTCAAGTTATTATGACGTAGTAGTGATTCTTACCATAATCTGAGCAGCTTGCTCGCCTGATCGTTTAGTTGAAAACGCTACTAATTATGATTATATTATTCAAAAAGAACTAATTCAAAGTAAATTTATTTTTCCAGACATGGTCTGTTAGTAATATTACTGTGTATTTTTGAGCTATTTCACTATCATTGTTGCACAGGTGTCTTTAGGTCAATGACTTAACCATCTCGTTATTGAATATTTCAAGTACACTCAAACATTACTAGAGTATGAGTATGGTACAATATAAACAATATTAAAAAGTACTGTTCAGATGGTAATGTTTGCTATAAGAGTATTGACAACATTTCAAAATCTAAACGTGCCTAAAACAAAAATACCGTTTCTCAATTATTCAATTGTGAATAAGACTACATTTTTAAATATTTTTTTAATAGGTAATTTTGGAGAAAAAAAAAACGAAAAATGGTTGATGACGTCACACATACGGTCGAATGAAGTAGTGTCATACTATTTACGTACATATGTATGTATTGAGTAGTGGGTATATCGTAATTCGCCAACTAGATGACAGATTACAGAAGCTAATGTGGTTGAGCCATGAAGAAAAGAAGAATAGCGGAGGTGCCGCAAGGCATATAGGTCATGTCACCATCAATTTGGGCCATGACGTCACAGTAGGCGGGGCCTAAAACCGTAGTTCTGAGTGAATCGTCAGTGCGTTCGGTTCGGCCTCATCTGACGTTTAAATACGTATTAAATTCTTTTAACCATGAAATGTGATATTGATGAGAGTAGAAGTTGCTCAGGATCAAAAATCAAACAAGATGGCATAACATTTTATGTGTAAGCCGTTTAAATTTATGTTTATTTGCATTTTGAAACATATTTTCTTGTTGCATTACCAAGAGACATCTATCGTCGAAAAGTTGCATTCTACATATTTCTCACCGATATCTTGATTTTAACATTATAAACGCATATTACAATAATTTTTCGGCAGAAATAAGTAAACTTAGTTAATTTTGCCTCTAAATATATTCATTATTCAATCATTTATTATTTAGTTACAGGAAATGTGAAAAAATATATTAAAAAATGTAGTGACATCTGTGGGTAAGTATTCGGAAATAACGGATAGCGAAAAATATGTGCGTCATGCCAGCGACATCCAACATCGAATATAATTCGACGCTTGAAAGGCAATAATATCTAAACGACAGATATACCGAAAATGAGTTATATACATATTTGAAATCGCCAATTTTTTCTGCGTCGATTGATCCGGGTTTCGTAGCTCTAGGACAATTTTTTTGGCGGTTAGATATTAGATGATTCCGATAAATTTCACATTTTTTTTTCTCATTTACCGACAAAAAATTTACGACTTTTCGGATTTATAGTAGTTGGTACACTTAAGGAAATTGATTTTGAACTTATCGTGTTTTACTTGAAATCGTGATATTACTGTTTTGCATTAATATATGTTTACTTGAAATAAAAACAATGCTCACTCTTTAATTAATTGTTTATTACCTACACAACAAAATTATAGCATTGGCGTAGATATATATTTGCCTGGACCCATACTCACCATATTGATGTGCTAAGATATTTTCAGCTTAATAAAATATATTGTTAATAGTACATATATACAACTTTACATAAAACGAAATAAAAAGAGAGTAATCGGTTAGATAATTTTACCTGAATAATACAAGTTCTATTTTTTATTTTGGTGGTTATACTTATTGTTAAGAGATATTCACCTGTTCGCAATAAAGAAAATACACCCGCTTGCGAACCTAGTATTTTGAAAGTGTCGTTGGCTATTCTCATCTAGCCATGTATTTTTCTTATATTCCATGGCCTCTTTTACATCGTCCCACTTTCTTTCTCGTGTTTGCAAAGTACTATGAAAATCTTTTGTGGAAAACGTATGTCAAAATCGTAGAATGTGGTGCTCCATAGTCTCTGACTACCCCGTATGGGATAAAGGCGTGAGTTTGTATGTGTGTGCTTTCAGCAAAAATAAAATTTGAGTGAAAATTACGAGTTTCCAACACAATGAATAAATCCTACTAATATTATAAAGGCGAAAGTTTGTAAGAATGTATGGATGTTTGGATGTTTAGATGTTTGGATGTAAGGATGTTTGTTCCTCTTTCACGCAAAAACTACTGTACGGATTTCGATGAAATTTGGCACACGGGTAGATCATGTCCCGGATTAACACATAGGCTACTTTTTATCCCGGGAAAATATAAAGCGGGACTTTTATCCCGGAAAAACTTTTTTAAAGCGGGCGGAGCCGCGGGCTAAAGCTAGTGATAATATTATTGTTTTCTAGTTCTGCTTGAGGCGAGAACCTCCTTCCAGCGAATTTGTTAACTATTATCAAATTATATATCAATATGCCATATTTTGGATGTATGTATGTTTATCTAACAATAAAATTTGATTTTCATTAAAGTTTGCTGCTTATTAAATAGTTTAATGTTGGTGGGAATAACAATATTTACAATATTGGGCACGTATTTATGTTTTTCTACATTCGTGCGACCCAATAATTTAGCTATAGATATTTATTAAATTTATTAATATATTTAGTTATCCTTATACGTACGATTCTTACCAACTGCGCATTTTTAAATATTTGATATTTCTTACCAACTGCGCATTTTTAAATATTTGATATTTCTTTAAATTTACTTGTTACGGTATCCATAAAATTATCCATTTAGATGATTTTACATGTTTGTAAATTAAGGTAATTTTTAACTAAGCGACGGTAACTTTTTAATTTATAATCGTCAAGGCTGTTGATTTAAGTCAAAAAATGTCAAACATTAAGAAGTTCCTAAAACAGTTACAATTATTTTTGTGCAGAGAATAGTTTAGTTATGTTTTTTTTTTGTCAAAATCAAAACTTTAAAACGCTCTACTGAAAAAAAATGCTGAATATCGCTTAGATATGATTGCCTTTCAAGCGTCGATATTATTTTTATTAATTTCGTTGTATTTGTAAGTTTTTTTCGTGTTATTGATTTATTTGTTATCATTTTAGATTCCCCATTTTTTTTTGTTTTTTGCGGAGAAAGTGACTTATTACTACCGATGCTGTAAATACAGACATTAGAAATGCATGAATACGTGTTATGATTAGGCGCAACAACTGGACGCCAACAAAATATTCGAAAACATAAAAAAAAATGGTTGGAATATAGTAAAAACAATAATTTCGCTTTTCCTTAGAAAATATTCCTACCTCTCAAACATTTGATGTTCGCCCGTCGTTTAGAAATCAATTATATTTACAAGTTAAAATATCATTAAAAGTGGAGTTTTATTCTTCTTGTTTTGGTTTTGAATGTCAAACGTTTAATATTCGTCCCATCGTTTAGAAATCAAATTAAATTTAAAAGAGTACTTTAGTTTTTTTTTAAATTGACAACCAACAATTTCTGATCGCAACTATAATATTTTACGGACTTTGGCGGGAACCTGGGCGTAAAGGTTGCGTTGTTTCGGTTGAATTTGATTTTTATGTGCATGATGCGGTTTGTTTAGTGGCCAATAAGGAATACATTCATTTTTATCATAATACTAGGTGTTTCTTGCGGCTTCATACGCGTGTAATGCCTTTCCGCTAAAAAAAAGTCCCTATGAAGAGATTAAAAATATGCATTACTTCCATGGGGCTAAATTACTGGGATAACAAGTAGACTATGTGTTTATCTAAGACATGATCTACTCGCGTGCCATTTCATCTAAATCCGTTTTGTTGTTTCGTGTTTACTTCTAACACACATGTAAATATCCAAATATTTTTATGAACTTTCGCATTAATAATATTATCACAGGATACTGAAGTAGATATTAGTAAGATTATCATTATTAATTTTAATCAATAAAGATTTTTTATCAACAACTTTAACAACTTCTTTTATTTTGTTTTATTCCTTAATTTTCCTGTATGTATGTGTCACCTATGTAATGTATATGCTGAAAAACGGCTAAGCGCCAGTAGATTAATAAATAATGTGGTCCCACCATACTAACGCACATAGAATCGTCTGGAACAAAACACTATTGCTTGTTACGCCATAGGGGTGAAAAGACGAACTAAATTATTGACAACTTAGCTCTGTTACGCTGTAATAATGCCATTCACCGCTAGATGGATTTTGATTGGGGGGTGGAGCTATCGTTATATTTCATCCCCCGACCCCCCGCATTTAGCGACGCTACGTTCTAAAGAGATTTTGGCTTGACACACCTCCGCTATTCTTCTTTTCTTCGTGGGTTGAGCTATCACTTGTCGTTTTTTGTATTGCAAAGCAAAGGCTATTACGTCTCGCGCCGTATATATGACGTCATTTGGTGCTTAAGACGTTTTAGAATAAAACAAATTTCAAAGTGTAAATCATGAATGAAAATATCTGAATTATGAATGAAAAAAGAAAAAATATGGATCTCATAATTTTAGATCAAGTATCATATAGTATAAACATTTGAGTATGTTGAAAAAATGAAATGTTGTCAAATTACTGATGATGGGTCTGTAATACGTAAGAATACGTCTGGGTGGGTCCTACCGCAATGTCGTGGTAAACATAGTTCTACCGACAAGCAGCAGAGTGCATGCACTGTTGTGTTTCGTTTTGAAGGACATTGTAGCCAGTGTAACTAATGGACATAATGAGACTTAACATCTTATGTCTCAGGTTGACGAGTATAGTGGAATGCCACTCAGTACATTTTAACTCAAGGTGCTGGATGGTGTTTCTACTATTTATGGGTGGTCGTATTGCTTACCATCAGGTGAACGGCATACTCGTCTCGTCATTCCATGCCATAAAAAATAATAATTACAAGAGCTAATTAGTAACAAGGATAAGTGCCGTAAGCCAAAAAAAAGTTCTCTACTCACGTCCAAACTGCGACTTAAGGCTGATATATTAAATAAATAAAAATACGTTCAATAAAATTTGACCTGATTAAACAATATATGGGTAAGTAAACAGTTAAAGTATTTGATTCATATGTATTTAGTAATATGTTTACATTGTATTTTATCTTAAGAATTACTTTAACCTATATTTGTACTAACTAACAGACAACACACAGGTTGAACACAGGGGGTTTTGGAAACTAATCCGTATCATGGTTAATGAAGGTAAGATTCAGCCTACCTCGTCTTTTAAAATGGCGCCGGCAGCGAGCGGCGCGATGATGGAGACAATGTTGGCTAAGCAGTTGGTGATGCCCATCAGAGTCCCCGCGAAATTAGGAGCCATGTCAATGTGGACCAACTGTGGATAACAAGTGTTTTAACTGGCCAGAAGGAGGAGATTTAACAAGGCGTGTCCTCTTGTTTCTCAACTTCTATTAATTATAATACCAGCCCTGTACTTTATACTGTCCCACTGCAAGGCACAGGCTTCCTCTACTACTAAGAGGGCTCGTACATTACTTCTGTTTAAATGTCGATAATGTATTTAAGGTTTTTTATATTATGATTATTTTTATACATGTTAATGGCCATGTAGTGTCTGGTTAATGATTTTATATTTTTATAGAATCTTGAAAAAGAAACAGTCGAAGGCGGGACTCGAACCCACGACCTCCGGCGTACCGTGCCGGTGCTCATCCAATTGAGCTACCTCGACTTCCGCCATCGATTGCTAATTTCAGGATCCGTATTTAATTCTCCTAAAGGAGATGACCAGCGACATCTGTTAACAGTTATTACAACTACTAACTCAGTATTACTCCTTTACAGGAGTAAGTAACCGAAACGAGTCGTTAAACTTTTTTCTAATTTTATATTATGATTTTTTTATACATGTTAATGGCCATGTAGTGCCTGGTTAACGATTTTATGTTTTTATAGAATCCTGAAAAAGAAACAGTCGAAGGCGGGACTCGAACCCACGACCTCCGGCGTACCGTGCCGGTGCTCTTCCAATTAAGCTACTCCGACCCTCGCCATAGATTGCTAACTTCAGGATCCGTATTTAATTCTCTTAAAGGAGAGTCTTGGGTTCGAGTCCCGCCTTCGACTGTTTCTTTTTCAGGATTCTATAAAAATATAAAATCAGTATTTAAGGTTCTTCTGTTTGAGTGTTTAGCTTAGTATTTCTTTAGTAAAGAAGCCTTAATAGAAACATACACATTGAGCTATACCACTACCACTGCCATACCAGGCCTGTATTATACACTGCCCACTGCTGAGCACGGTCTCCTCTACAACTGAGAGGGTTTCAGGCTTTCAGCTATGCAATAACATAATTGAAATTACCCGATTTTTCACTTTGAGGATACAAGTCTTTAAACAATCAATCTCAAACGGTTAAATTCAAATTCCTATAGGATATTTAAAGTTTGGAATTGATCAACTTGCAGTTTATTTAGGATCAAGCGTATCAAAGAATACTCACCATGAAACCAGTAAGATGACCAGCATTCAATCCCACCACGATAGTGAGCAGCGCGACAGCGACGGTTACGTTACCAGCAGGTGAATATGATAGACCAACTAGAGCTATTGCAGGACCGAAGAGACCTGAGAAAGTTTGATGAAACTCTTAGCCAGTCTTGTTTCATCTGTGGTCAAATTAAGTTAAGGGTCTTAATATACTGGACGTGTGTCTTTGCCTCGCTGTGAAATTGCTTGCAATGCGCCAGAGTAACGAGAACCTTCACTGTATCTACCTGTCCACGGATAAAACAACCTGGCCTGAATAACTGGTTTTAGCTCGCGACTGTCCGCGCCTTTCAGTACTTTATAATCTAAGCCCCGTATTATAAGCACTGTTCTACTTGGTGGCGTAATTGTATTACGGTACTACTGCAAAACTGAGGTCTCGGAGTTCGATTTCCGGGTCGGGTAAAATGATATGGGGATTTCTATCCAGTATCGGCCCGGAGTCTGGAATTAGTCCCTGATATGGCGATAGGCTCGCCCCCTATCACATTATGGGACAGAATATGCACGGCGAAAAGTGGGTGTATTAGTTGCGGTTCTGTCTGCGCCTTCGGGGATAAAGGGCGTGTGTGCTATACACTGTCCCACTACTGGCACGGGCCGTCTCTTCTATTAAGATGTTTGGGCCTTAGTCCACGCTGGCTTAATACGGATCGACTGACTTCACATACCTTCGAAATGAATTTAGGTATGCTTCCGTGATAAAAATAGCCATGACGCTTTGGTCTTATTTGGGCTCCTATTTAATTAGCAAAAGATTTTTCATGAACTACCAAAATTGTAAACTTGACACCTTCGTGGATTTAGCCACAATGTGACCCGAGATTTCTGATGTTTTTGAGTAGATGTTTTCTATGATCTGACTGTCTCTTCATTTAATTCGTTACAAATATGCACTTTAACGCGGGAATATTATGAAAAACTGGTAGTGCTCGCGACTCCGCCCGCGTGAAAAAGTTTTTCCGGGACAAAATATTTTCCCGAGATAAAAAGTAGCCTATAGCACTCAAGAGTTATGTAGCTTCCTATTAGTGAAAGAATTTTCAAAATCGGTTCAGTAGTTCCTGAGATTAGCGCGTTCAAACAAACACACAAACAAACTCTTCAGCTTTACAATATTAGTATAGATGTGTTTTGATATAAATTTCTTTACCTATAGAATTGTTTAGTTTTCTGGTAGTCGTAATGGTGAGGTAGTTCTTCTTAAGAACGTAGTCTGAGAAGAATCCGAATGGGAAACTAAGCAAGTACATTGCCAAGTATGGCATTGCTGACATCACACCGTTCTGAAAACATATCCGAGGTCATTCATACGGTCGTTATCAAGATTATAAGTAAATAATTAGATAAATAGAAACATTTTTGAAAACCTCTTATATTCGATTAAGTATTAAAGATACACAACAGTCACATTAGTCCTAACTCTATAATGTGTAAATCTTGTATTGCGACTTACAGATTTGATATCAACTCCCAGAACTTTGCTGAGGTATGAAGGCATTTCAGTCATGAGGGTCCAGAAGCCCCATCCCTGGCAGCAGTGCACGAAGATCAGCGACAAGAACGGCAGCGAAGTGAAGATCGATTTCCATGGTGTTTTTAATTTCTTAAACGGAAAATTTGAAGAGTTTATGATTTTCCGGATGGGAATATCCAAATTTGTGCGGTTATCAGAATATGTATATGTAGTAATGTAGTGAGAGGGTTTAAGGCCTTAGTCCACTACGCTGGCCTAGTGCGGGTTGGCAGACTTCACACACCCTCGCAATTCTTATGGAGAATTCTCAGGTATGCAGGTTTCCTCACGATGTTTTCCTTTACCGTTAAAGTGAACGATAATTGATAAAGAAAACACACGTAACTTTGAAAAGTCAGAGGTGTGTGCCTTGGGTTTCGAACCTCCGGACATTGACTCGGCAGACCGTTCTATTCCCAAATAGGCTATCGTCCACTTCACCATTAAATTATTGTCCCTGAGTAAATAGCGATCAGAACATTATAATTTCCACAATAAAAAACCCGGCAAAGCAGATGGCCTGCGTTCGGAACCTATTAAGATTTGATTTAATAAGCAATGTTTAATTATTGGGCCAGTAAATTAACTTTACCTACTAGGATTTAACAGTACTTACCTTTGCTTTACCAACATGGCCTAAGGAAGTCTGGATGTACAACTTCTCTTCAGCGCTGATCATGCTCGAAGTTTCAGGTGAAGCAGATCCCAGGAACACATAGAATGCTGTCCAGATAGCTCCGAGGGCTCCGTTGACATAGAATATGACTGGCCAGCCCCAGTATTGAGCTATATATCCTGATACTATCAGTTGCAACGCAGTACCCAACTGACCACCTAAAAGATTTTATGGGTTTGCTTTAGAAAGGGCACATTAGCTCTTTTCTATATTTTTTTTATAGTTGAATGACGTTATGAGCAAATTTGTCGCTTATGCCAAGACTACAACACAAACTATTAATTCGAATTTCAAAGAGCTGACTGTGCTTGTATGTCTGAGATATTTGTTGGTAAACCCCCTATGCCCCAGTAATTTCACTGATTAAGTGTAGGTCATTATTGTTTTAAAAGACAATGGCAAGCTGAACGCGAAAGCAGACTAAGGCAGGAGGATTAACCATTGATAGGAGGTTCTATGAGTAATTGGTATTTCACCAATATTTTCCTGATAAAACTAGTTCACACTTTACGTGTGTATTATTTTTTCTTTTCTTTTTTTCTCTTTATTTGGGTCAACAAACAGTAACACAGAGGAATGAATAATACAGTTTTGAAATAATAAAAATACATAGCTGTGGAACCAAACATCGTTAACCACTGATAAGTTATAGGAACTAAGTGTACAGTATTACCTACAAAAAGAGGCAGCAATATTATAAGTTTGCGTTACTATTTAAATGTATCTACAGTTTTAGATTAGCAGAAACAATTTTTTTAAAGCTGTAAACAGAGGTGGAATACAAGTCAGTCTCATTATGTTTTTCATTGTACGTATGAACTAAGCGATATAGTGGTGAACGCTTGCCTGCGTTGGTTCGGCATGTTGTAGTAGCGAACAACTTATGTATATGCGACCGGCGCATGTGAGAACGGAATGGAACTTTATAGCTAACTAGCTGACCCGGCAAACGTTGTTTTGCCATATAAATAATTTCCTAGCAATTTCTAGAAACTAAAATGGCTATTAAAAAATAAGGGTTGATCGTAGAGGGGTGAAAATTTAGGGTTGTAGGTATTTTTGTATGCTGTATCATAAAAAAATTAAAACAAAAAATTTTGTCTGAAAAATAAAAAAAAAAATTTAGGGGTGGTCCACCCTTAACATTTGGGGGGATGAAAAATAGATGTTGGCCGATTCTCATAGATACCGGATAAGCACAAAAAATTTCATCAAAATCGGTCAAGCCGTTTCGGAGGAGTATGGCAACGAAAACTGTGACACGAGAATTTTATATATATAGATTTTGCGGGTTAAATCTGTGCAATCAAACTTATTGTTACATATGCTATACAATAACATAATTTCGAGCAATTCCCTTATGGCTCTTAGATCTAAAATACTATATTTTTCCAAAAGGCGCACATATGGGAGATTAGTCTTAGTACATCTATAGTGCATACAACCTAGAAATTTATTTTGCACCATTTCAAGAATTTCTATGTATTTCTGCTAGAAAGGATTCCACATAGCTTACGGCGTATTCTAGTTGCGAACGAATCAGACTTTTATATAAGTACAAGTATGTTGAAATATTTCTAAATGAAGTACTAGTACGCATAACATAGCCATATAATCTGTAAGCTTTATTTATTATATTGTTGATGTGTGCATCGAGATTTATTTTATTATCCAACGTAACTCCTAAGTCTTTAATCCTGTTAATTTTACCGAGGTCAGTACCACAGAGTGAGTAAGTATAATTGCTTGGGTGTCTTTTTCTCGTAAAAGATATGTATTTTCATTTAACAACATTTTCAATTTTCATTTTGTTTACGAGAAAATATGTTGACAAACGGTCTAAGTCACTTTGGAGATCTATATGGTCTCTTAGGGTTTTAATAGGACGAACTTTTTTTTATTTTTTTATTATTTTTATTTTCTGAAGAAAAATTACATTCGAGAATCATAATTTCCTCCTTGTTCTATACTAGGAACAACGTATGTGGGGTGTAAACATTAAGTCCCAGAGTCATTCCCAGGACATTAACATTTAATGTAGGTTTTCTTACACATTTTTCTTGGAACAAAACGGGTTTGATGTCAAAAGCGAACAAATTGGATGGTAGAAACATTTTCTTGAGACTTACTAGAAAAATGATTGCACCAAATCAACGATAACATTTGATTAATATAACTTAATAGCCTGTACAAACCAGCGTATATTATGGTTCCTAATCTGCTCTTCTCTTCTATCGGCACCCACTTCCCAATCAGGTTATGTAGTGATGGATAGACGAAGCCTTGCGATAAACCTTGAAGTACGCGGCAGGCGCAGACAGCTTGCCAGCCACCCTGTAAAATAAAAAAAAATGAAACAAAGGTAGATCTACTGTTTAAAAAAAAAAGCTGTGTAGATAATGAATGTACATAAATACCAAAAATATCCTTTCCTCCAAATCCTAATTCCTTAAACGCAGTATGGAATGAAAGCTAAATGCTAGAGATAGTTTATATCCTTTTGCATTATAAAAAGGGTTATAAATAACACCACACAATTTTAAACTCTGTGGAATATAATGTGAGCCCAATATGAAATGTGACGATTCGAAAGAGCTTGTGAAAGACTACTTGAATAAAGAAAATTATGAGTTTAAGTATGGGAATACTTCACGCATTACCATTTTTATGGCGGCGTTTGTCGTTAATTGAATCCTTTTAAGCTGGTCTGATACATACAAGTACACGCACGTACGTCACGTACGTGGTGAACCTTTTGTTATTACTACTTATTTACCTTCTTAAAAGTAAATGAACCACCCCTGACCATATGTTAACATATTTTGTAGTAATATTATTGTGATAATTATTTTGTAGTAACTCGTATTTATTTTCAAGGTTCTAGATATTCCCAATCCTCATACCATTCGATATAATGGGAATTACAGTTCTTTCTCCCCTCTTTTAATTCCCTTAGTTAAGGGCTAATATAAAAAAATAACACCCCATGTTTATTTTCCTGGTTCAAGATATCTCCATACCAAATTTTATTGCAATCGGCTTAGCGGTTTAATTTCTCCCTCTTTTTAGCATCATAATAATATAATAACAATACCAGCCCTGTATTATATGCTGTCCCACTGCTGGGCACGGGCCTCCTCTACCACTGAGAGGGTTTAGGCCTTAGTCCACCACGCTGGCCCAGTGGGGGTTGGTAGACTTCATATACCTTCGAAATCCTTATAAAGAACTTCTTGGGTATGCAGGTTTCCTCACGATGTTTTCCTTCACCGTTAAAGCGAACGATTATTGATAAACAATATACAAGTCAGAGGTGTGCGCCTTGGGTTTGAACCTCCGGACATTGTCTCGGCAGACCGTTCCATTCCCAAGTAGGCTATCGTCCACTTTTACCATCATAATTAAATAAATAAAAAATATCTACATTTGGAGGCGAGCCTATTGCCATAAAGCGCAGAAATTCCAGACTCCAGGCTGATACTAGATAAAAAATGCAATATCACTTTGCCCGATCTGGGGTCGAACCCGAAACCTCAGCATTGTAGTTGTACCGTGACACAACTACGCCACCAAGGCAGTACTATTTTATAGAAAAAATCTGGTAAATTAATCTCATAAGATGCCGCAACTCGTCAAAATGACAGAGATGCCTTTGATATGATTATTTGATAGGTTTATCAGTTCTTACTTATCATCTACGACTTGATTTATTGGTTAAGCCTATAACTGTGCTATAATGCTAACATTATAAGTGCGCAAGCTTATCAAGATAAAAAGAATTTACGTAGTATAGTATAGTTTTCGTATCGTGTTTGTCAGCTAAACTAGGAAATATACAAAGAAATATACGAAAACATTGTTCAATTTTAATTAGGCACCGACTCCAAATATACGTTTATATTAAGCGAAGACAAATTTTAATTATTTTTGATTTGTAGTGGTTTTGAAGTCGGTTTATTTTTTATTAAAAAGTTTCTATTTATTGCTTTATTGTTAGTTAATTATAGAATGGTGTAAACAATACATCATAGTTATACGATTGCAGCATTCGCGAGTCATCTGCTGTTAGTTATTGAAGAGTTCCATTGTGTATCTCCGAAGATGTTCATCAGATCTTCATAAATTATATACTAAAACCTTCCCTGAAAAATATACTTTTCAATATCGAAAACCACATACCAATCGGATCAGTAGTTTTTGAGAAACACGCGGCCATACAAATTTACATACATACATACAAACATACATACATACATACATACATACATATAAACATACATACATACAAACATACATACATACGGATCGAATACAGAACCTCCTTTTTGAAGTCGGTTAAAAAATACTTACATAATGAGCGGCGATGGGTATACAGAGGGACACGATGGAGTTAATCGCGATGGATATTGTGATCAGGATCTTTCCGCCGAACCTGGCAGCCATCTCTCCCCCAGGAACCTGGAGTATCACATACCCCCAGAAGAACGAGGACAGAATCACGCTCTGTATCTGCATGCTCCAGTCGAACGGCTGAAGAAGTAAATATAAACATAGTATATTTATTTATGTATATTGTTATGTATAAATATATAAGTATATATTCATTACGTTTTATAATTATTACATTGTTTGGTTTATCTTTATTGTGGCCATTCTTTTTTATTATGGACCTTGCTCCATCTCTATCTCTTCATCATCATCTCATCTCTAATCTCATCATTGGATTGGCGGTACTTCAAGAAAGTCATAGTGCTGTTCGCTCTTTACATTACCAGTGTTAATAATTTAATAAGTTCATTAATTCACTCAGCTTAGCGATTCACTGATAAAATAGACTATCGAGAACAAGTGACAGTGTTCGTAGATCGGTGTGCGACGGATTTTTGCCTCAAAAGTTGAAATAAATACTTGAATCAGTGCGACAACGGAGTTCACATCTGTACTGTGTGGGTAGCTATTAACTAATACCTACATTGATCACCGGACAGCATTCCACATTCCAAATTATTTGTAAACAGTAAAGGTTCAACTATTTCGTCAAGATTGGAATAGCATCGACAGCCTAGTTCATTACTGGTAGCGGAGTCGCTGCAATAAAGGTCGCCGGTTCGAATCCTAGTCTAAAAGCATAAGTTTGGATTTTTTAAATTTTATATAATATTATTTAACATGATTTGCTCAGCTTGCAAATTGACACTATTGGTAACGCATAAACGAATTAAATGTAGTGTGGGCAAATGTGCACTTCAATACCACATGGAATGTGTTAATTACGACGAGTCGATAACTGCGCGCTCCAAATGGATTTGTCCTACCTGTACGGTTGGTCGGCCGAAATGTGGTAATAGTAGCACCCCTGTTCACAGTCATAGTTCAAAGTCCATTGATCAATCACCACTATCTACGCAGAGTCAAGAAGCATGCTCTCAACTAAATCAAGACACAATTCTTAACGAAATTAAAAATCTGCGAAATGAGATGAGAGATCAATTCAATACACAGCAAGAGTCATTAAAGAGATTTGAGAGTACTTTATCTACAGTTCAAAGAGATATTCAGGACCTACGTTCGAAATTCACAACCGTGCAAGAGAATGTAGACGAACTCACGAGAGCGGTGCAATTTCTATCAGATGCTCACGATACTCAGATTGCTTTAAACGAAAAAAACAGATCCGTAATTACTGAAATAACCAACATAAATATGGAGTTATCTGAACGACTCAATGATTTACAAAATAAAATCCAGCGAGCTGAACAGCAAGCGCGCGAGAGCAATATAGAAATCCAATGTGTTCCGGAATACAAAAATGAAAATTTACTTACCACGGTTAAACAGATTGGCAAAGTTGTTGGATATGTATTGGACGAAAATAACATTCAATCGTACCACAGAGTAGCCAAAGCAAATCCTGACTCAAAACGACCGCGCAGTATCGTTGTCAAATTGGCTAATCCACGTACTCGTGACTATTTTCTGGCAGCGGTAAAGATTTTCAACAAAAACAAGAACTCAATCGAAAAGCTGAATACTTCTCACCTAGGAATAGGGGGTGATAAACAATCCATCTTCGTCTCAGAACACCTATCTCCATCGAACAAACGGCTGCATGCAATAACTAGAATTACAGCGAAAGATAAGAAATATGAATTTGTGTGGATACGTAACGGAAATATTTTTATAAGAAAGAATACTGCTTCAAAATCATTACTAGTGAAAAATGAAGACTTCCTAAAGTCGTTGCAGTAGGAATATTACTTATTATTTCTACATAGGAATGTGTTGTCACAACATACAATTCTAATAAATTCACTTTTAAAATATATTACCAAAATGTAAGAGGCCTCCGAACCAAGACTGAAGATTTTTATTTGTCTAACTTAAACCACGAATACGATTTTATTATATTAACTGAAACTTGGCTGAATGATACTTTATTGGACCACGAATTTATTGATAATAGATATAGAGTTTTTCGTCGCGACAGGGTTAGTACTGTATCGTCACTTTTTAAAAAAGATGGAGGGGGAATAGCTGTCGCTGCCTTACAAAAATTTGACATCATAAGGAGATGGGAGTGGGAGTCCCACTGTGAGGAGTTATGGATCACTCTTAAGTGCGCCAGTGGTGTTGATATTAATATTTGTGTATTGTATATTCCTCCGCCTATTTCATCTTCATACTTAGATACACTACTCAACAACATTACAAAAGTTATAAATAATAAGGTAAAAAATAAATCCATAAATTTAGTAATGGGTGATTTTAACATGGGTAATATACGTTGGGAATATGATACTAACAAAATCAGTTTACACCCAAAGGATGCCAAAAGTAATTTAGAGACAGAATTTCTAGACATCATTACATTCAATAATCTTCAGCAATTTAATAATGTTGTGAATGCTTCAGGACGAATTCTTGATCTTATTTTCTGTGACAATTCCTTGAGTGACATCGCTGTCACTCAAGTCAACACTCCTCTTGTGGCTATTGACTCCCACCATCCAGCTTTAATAGTAACGCTTTCAACTAAACTTTTTTGCCCAATATTGCACAGTAAAGTGTCTAAATTAAATTATTATTTATGTAACTACGATAAGGTCAATAATGAATTGTCTAAAATAGAATGGGATACTATATGGAAAGGCGAAACTAATGTCAATGTGATGGTAGAAAAAATTTATGATGTCCTTATGCCTATAATAAAAAAGTTTACCCCTATTACCAAACTAAAAAACGAAAACTATCCAGTCTGGTACAGTCACTCTTTATTAAAGGTTATAAAGGAAAAAGCTAAGTACCATAGTTTGTATAAGAGGTATCGAAATCCAAGGGATAAAATTGTATTTGAGGAGCTTAGGTTGCGCTGCAATAAAATGAGAGATGAATGTTATGCTAAATTTAAAAATAATATTAAATCACATTTGCAACATAATCCTAGACACTTTTGGAAATATCTAAAAAACAAAAATACCGGAAATATTTCAATACCTCACGAAATGCACTTGAATAATGTTAAATACGCTGTAGGAGGTCAAGAGTTGTGCAACCTATTTTCTGAGCATTTCCAATCAATTTACACTGGTAACTCCACGACATTGAAACGACTTTCTCAAAATTTTAGTTGTATTGAATTTAGCAACTGTATAATCAGCACCAAGGAAATACTTAACTGCCTATCTTCTCTAAATTGCCATAAAAGCGCAGGACCAGATGCAATCCCTCCACTGTTTCTTAACAAATGCGCAAAAAATCTAGCGGTACCACTCGCAGCACTTTATAACTTTTCCTTATCCTCAGGCACATTTCCGGAACAATGGAAAATAGCGCATGTGACTCCAATTTTCAAATCTGGCAGTATCGACAACGTAGTTAACTATCGACCAATATCCATTCTCTCGTCTTTTGGTAAAGTTATGGAGTCATTAGTACAATCCAAAATGTATTATCATTTTGATCGTTTCCTTAATGATAATCAGCACGGATTCCGTCCAAAGAAATCAACAAATAGTAACTTAGTTGAGTACATATCTGACATATCGATAGCTTTGGATGCTAATCACGAAGTTCACTCTATATACACTGACTTCAGGAAGGCGTTTGATTTGGTGGATCATGATATACTCCTAAATAAGTTAGCTATCATGGGAATACACGGTTCATTATTGCGGTGGTGCGAGTCATACTTAAGGAATCGTTCACAATTAGTAGCTATAAGAGGGTTCACTTCCACCCAATTCACAGTACCGTCAGGAGTGCCTCAGGGTTCCCATTTGGGTCCCTTATTTTTCCTAGTCTTTATAAACGATATATGTGATAATATTGATTCCAAATGTAAATTGTTTGCAGACGACTTAAAATTATATCGTACAATAAAAACCGCAGCTGACATCAGAACACTTCAATCTGATATAGACAAAATATTTGGGTGGTGTCAAGAAAATTGCATGCTCTTGAACTATGATAAATGTCATTTTATTAAATTTAGTCGGAAAAAAATAACTTATACACCGCATTATGTCATACACAATAATCCTCTCTCTGAAGTTGCTAATATTAAAGACCTAGGCGTAATATTTGATAACAAATTAAGTTTTAGAAATCACTTTGACCATATTATTTGCAAATCCTCTAAATTATCTGGCTTTATAGTCCGTGAAATGAAAATATTTAAGGAACCTCAAACAACAATATGTGTTTACAATAGCATCATTAGGAGTATTTTAGAATATTGTAGCCCTGTCTGGAATCCATTTTACCAAGTGCACTCTAACAGAATAGAGATGGTCCAAAAGAGATTTTTATATCACTTATGCTACTCAGACAATAAATGCCGCATTTTAAATTCATACGCTGATAGACTGGATCATTATAAGATGACCACTCTCAACGCTCGACGAAAAATCTCTGATCTCATGTTTTTATATAAATTACTACATAATAAAATTGATTCACCCCAACTACTACAATCAATAAATATAAGCATTCCGCGTCCCTGTAGTCGCCTACGCAACCGAAAAACATTTGTATCTCCAAGTTGCCGGACAAATTTAGGTTCAAACTCACCATTATGCAGAATACTTGATTTAGCAAATTCTATACGCAATGATCTCGACATTTTTATTGGTTCGATGGCCTTCATTAGGAAAAATTTAAAAACGTTGTTAAAATAATTTTTTTGTTTTCTTATTATTATGCTTGAAATTATTGTTATCTTCTACCATAACTATGACTTTTTATTAAGTACCGTAAAATAATATAGCACTGTAATATACGCTAGCTGTATTCACATCAAGTAGATGTCAATAATTGACAAGTAGTCTTAAGAAGGATATTTTTCATATTTGTTTTATATAAAATTGTACATCAGTTTTGTGAATCATAATAAAAAAAAAAAAAAAAAAAAATCTCTCTGCAGTTGCACCACCCTAAGGTTGACTGTAGACAATGCCCGCCTATAGACCTTGTGTACGAAGTGTATTAAATAAATAAATAACAAACACAGGCGTTTATCTCTGAAGGGGTAGGCAGATGCGCAACTAATGCACTTACTTTTCGCCGTGCGTATTCCGACCCATGATGTGATAGAGGCGAGCCTATCATAATAATTGCCACATTAAAATAGCTTTGCTTATCATCGCTGGTGGTAGGATATTTGTATCTGTTAGGATAACGACCACCGCACACAATATATCATAGTGACCCAGGTAAATGTGTCGCGTGCCTGCATTGCCCGGGTGCCCTGATTTCAAACAGTTAGACATAATTGTTACATGGCGAGGCGCAGTCATCAATCTTCAATTGACATTCTATCTGGACTTAGCATCAGATCTACATGTCAGATTGCCGTCCCCGTATAAAATTTATCTTTGAACATTGAATAATCTTAAGATATGTAAACTGTAATATATTAAGCTGCAGATTATGTTGCTACTTTCGTGATTCAGCAAGAATGTCATAATATAGGACATCTGCAATATCTAATCGTTTACATTGCTGCACGTGAATTTTCGTCAAGTGGATCCTTGGCTCAGAATAGTGGTAGGTCTCTTATATGTAAGAGTCCGTCTGGGTGGATACCACCGCAATGTCTACTTCTACCGCCAAGCAACAGTGGGCATCTTATGTTTCGGTTTGAAGGAAATTGTAGCCAGTGTAACTACAGGACATAATGAGACTTAACATCTTATGTCTCAGGATGACGAGCGCAGTAGAATGCCACACAGTACTTTGTAACTCAAGGTGTTGGATGGTATTTCTACTGTTTATGGGTGGTCATATCGCTTACCATCAGGCGAACGGCATGCTCGTCTCGTCATGCAATGCCATAAAAAAAAATCTCTGAAGAAATTATCTTATTAGTTTAGCCATTCACAAAATTATATCTTATACTATTACTGACTATTTCGATTCATACCTAAGGCGTAATCAACAGACTTATGTAGCTATAAGTATTGTAACTTACTAATACTATGGGTGAATATCCTGAAATAAATGCAATTTTATTTAATTATACCAGAAATATAACTAAACAACTAACCGTTATTCAGAACACTTATATATAGAACCTGAATTCTGCCCTCTGAACGATTGGTATATTTTGCGATCGATCCCGATTTATAAATTGACGTTAATAAATGTTATATTTTAAAAAACAACATTCTGTAGATAGAGATTTGACCTTATATTAAGGAAAGCCTCGCTTTACAATTTATTTAACAACTTGAAGACGAAACATTAAGGTAATTTACTTGAGGAAAGTTTAAACGGCACGCGAGGAAATTAAAATGCTTTCCTCCTGTTCTAACAAGGAAAACTGCAGTAGCTGGTAGGTCGTATACGAAGATCCATCCATAAGTTAGAACATTTAAAAAAAATGTGTATTATGAGTATACCCATAATAGGTGCACAGATTAATCTAGGAGAGATTTTGCATGGAAAATTAAGGTTTGCCGTCTAATGGTACAATACTTGATGTATCATGTAAGCACTACCTTAAACGATCAGTAGCGAAGAAGAAGACTGAATAGTTAATAGTTATACCTTAAATAATTATTTTTGCTCACATTGATAATAGTATTCATATAAATATTTATTTAGATTACCTAGATTGCTTAAATATTTAGACAATTACGGTTTTGATTACAGTATTGTCTATTATTAAGATATCTATATGTATAAATGTAAGGCAGATGGTAGAAACCGTACAGGATTTCTAGATGAAAAATACCTATATTGTTCCCTTAAACACTAATGTGCTACCAATAATTCTTTGCTGTAAAAAAAGGTTTTGAATTCGAGACATTTCCTAGTAAACTCACATCCTCATTGGATTTATCTGTCATGGCCACAATCGCCATGCTGATATTGACCCTCATGCCGTACACCAGCACCATGGCGATGAACAGCATCAGGGTCTGCAGGTGCCTGATGCCGAGGAGTGCATCTGTTGACAACAGGAATACTATAGTAGTTGACGAGCAAGCTAGCAAATGCGTAATCTGATATTAAATCATGGAAAAGAGGATCGTTTATAGTAAGAGGCCAGTTAAAGAATGAGTCACCTGGTGGTAGTTCAATGCTTCATGTTCACATCGATAATTAATAGGTCGGTGAGTTACAGAAAATTAAAAAAGAATTGAGTTTTGTCAATTATGTAAGTTATGGTGAGACGTCAAGAAGATGCCGTCAAGATACATGGGACGAGCTGTTTACATTTCGTTCACATACTATTTGTGTTACTGATAATTGCTTGGTAAATTGTAAAACTAATCAACAGTTACTCCAATTCATTACAATAACATATAAAAATTTACACACACACTCACGTCCTTTATCCCCGAAGGGGTAGGCAGAGGCGCAACTAATGCATCCACTTTTCGCCGTGCCTACCCTAGCATATCGCCATATAGGGCACAAATTCGAGACTTCATGCTGATACTGTAAAGAGAAATCCAATATCACTTTGCTCGACCCGGGGATCGAACCCGAGACCTCAGCTTTGCAGTCGTACTGTAATACAACTACGCCACCGAGGCAGTACAATTTTATTAAAAAAATCTGGTGAGGTAATCTCATAAGATGCCGCAACTATCAGCTCTTCAAGATGATAGAGATGCACAGATCGGCCTTCGATATGATTGTTTGATAGATTTATCAGTTGGTACTTATCATCCACTTACCATCAGATCTTATCACGTAATCGAGGATAAGACTGCGTGAAAACAACAAAGAAAGAGCTGTGATGATTCTACAATAATTGGCACCCTTTCTTGACATGTCGGTTACCAAAAATAACGTCATTGGACAGGATTTTTGTTGACAAATAAATGTTTTGACAAGAAAAATTCATTGTAAGCCACACCGTTTGCTCATAAATATCATCAACTTCTTAGGAATTATCTAAGTTCTTAAAGCACCGTTTAGGTTACCAAATGAATTTGTAATGAAATATGCAAATATTTAAATATAATTATAATGAAAAAATTACAGTTTTATATGAAAACGGAAACTGACTGCTCGGTGCAACTATTTTCTGGGGTTTTTCTGTTGAAACAGGTTCATAGTATCTGCGTTGTGTAGGTGCCCGTTATTTCTATTTTAGATAGCAGTGGGTATACCATGCTGTGTTCCAGATTAAAGATCGTCATAACTGATTAATACCTGTGCATTATGATATTAAATATCTCATGTCTCAGAGGGGCGAGTGCGGGGCACAGTCTTTTTTTTATATCCCGACTGGCTGGCCCAGCTTACCTACTTCGTATCGCTTTAGAATCAATCTCGTAAAGATATTTGGATGTTTGTTAGTGAAGAAAAAAAATTCATAAAGGATTTAAAAAATATTTAGCACACAGTCCATGTCCATGTCATCATATGCATCAAGTATTTGTTGCAGAATTATATCAGTGTGCTTTCATTCAAAATTATTTCAAGCGTAGTTTAGAATAAAAGGCTATGAACAAATCTCTACAATTCATATTGTACGAAATGTACAGTGCTATTATTGTAAACATCGAGGTCTTTTATTTATTCAACCGTGTTGAGCGGAGCAAGCCTCGCCTGTTGATGAGAGCTATAAGCTACACAACAGCAGCTACTCCAAATTATGGTTGGCTACAATTAGCGTATTTGCCAAAACATTTGACCATTTTTGGCAAAGTAATATAGACTTTGTGTTTTTTATGTACGTTAATGTTGGATTGATAACGCAAATATTCACTCAAACACGGCAACTCTGATGCCGACGTTGCATATTAGGTAGCATAAAACACAGAACAGTGAGTGCTGCGTAATATCACATTTAAGTAAACGTTACCCCACGACCACAGCTATTAAGATCTGGGTAATGAACATTATTTAGAATGACCTTCGAATTAGAACACAATAGTACACAAGGTGCTGATATTTATTCAGACGGTTACTGACTTACGAGACATCTAAGGAGAAAGTGTACAAGGCCATTAAACTATAGTGGTACTCGGTACACTGATCTCTCTCCGGTTATGACGGATTGCCGTCTCACCGGACTATGAGAGTGAAGGAATAGCGAGTGCACCTGTGTATTGCGCATACACTTGTGCACTATAATATCTCCTGCGTACCTGGCTGATGTCGTTGAGATTCGCCGCCGTGGCCGAAACTGGTTAGGAGGATTATCTACGTTTCCACTTTTTTTTTAATCGGTACATACACTTATATTATGAATATGAAAGTAACACTGTCGTTAATTTAATGTACGTACATAAAAACATAGAAAACTTTCCGAAAGTTTGCGATGTCCATGGCTTAAATACTAGAAGCAAAAATAATCTAGGTAGTCACAAAACCAGGCTCCAAAAAATCAGCAAATCTTTTAAGGGGTACTGTACACTACACTACGCTTTTGCAATAAAGTTCCCACTGAAATTAAGTGTTGAAGCATTAGCAAATTCCAAAAAACTATTAAGCTTAAGTTATGTAATAAAGTTTATTACTAGAGTATACATAGAGGTTAAAAAGGTCTGGGATTATGTATATATGTATGCATTAACCTATGTATTAATCATACTGTAAAATATATATTTAAAAAAAAATGCAGTATATCATGACAATTGATGACGAAAAAATTAAGCCCGGAGTTTCTTTCTGCCTTTCTTCTTCGGGTCGTCATCGCTTAGGTAGCTAGTGAAAGGCTGGTAGGTTAGCTAGGCTAGGACCTTTTTATCCTCGCCGGCGAGGACCGTGGCGCTTCCTTTCCTCGCAATGTAAAGATTCTCCTTCCCTTTCTTTTATATCAGCTCCACTTCTCCTTTCCCTAGCCCTATTCCCGTCCCTAATGTCCGTGTCCTCTGTACCTATCAGCCCGTACTGGTTGTTCGATATTTAACTTAAATTACTTCATTGGTTTATTATGTACCTTTGTTATTGTGTCTACCTTTATGTCATGACCTGTCATAAGTGCTTTTTTATAAGCCTATTTGACCAATAAATGAAATGATTTAAAATGAAATGATTTAAATGATTAAATCAAATATTTTGATGTGATTTTCTTTAGAGTCATGTCTTTCGTTTCAATAAAGTTTCTTTAGTTTTCAATCTGTTAGTGGCTTGGGTATGACATACTCCTGGACTGTCTGTACCTGCGGCGGCGTCGTGTGCCGGGTCGGCCAATTCCCTGTAATTTGGTTAAGAAGGCTGATGGCTGGCATATGCGTCACACTCGTGACCGGGTGCTGCTTGTGGGGACTAGTGTGCCCTTTTCTCTTACTTTATCTAATTAGTATATCTTGAACTTAGATTAATAACGACATCTTGAGGAAGTTCAGATCAAATTATTACATGATTCTTGACAGGGTTGTGCACTCGTCATGGAGTTTAAAATTTATTACCTATTTTGCGAGTATATAAATGAACTGCTATAAAAGAAATAAACAAATACTAAATTGTTTTTATTTTTCTCTCTATCATGCATTGTATTGTACATCTTGAACTCATTTGAAAAGAGCAACACTAGTGTTTCTTGAACTGCTTTCCAAACTAGTGGTAGAGTTAATATTGACAGAATCTAAATAATGTATACCCATGAAGAAAAGAAGAATAGCGGAGGTGCCGCAAGGCATATAGGTCATGTCACCATCAATTTGGGCCATGACGTCACAGTAGGCGGGGCCTAAAACCGTAGTTCTGAGTGAATCGTCAGTGCGTTCGGTTCGGCCTCATCTGACGTTTAAATACGTATTAAATTCTTTTAACCATGAAATGTGATATTGATGAGAGTAGAAGTTGCTCAGGATCAAAAATCAAACAAGATGGCATAACATTTTATGTGTAAGCCGTTTAAATTTATGTTTATTTGCATTTTGAAACATATTTTCTTGTTGCATTACCAAGAGACATCTATCGTCGAAAAGTTGCATTCTACATATTTCTCACCGATATCTTGATTTTAACATTATAAACGCATATTACAATAATTTTTCGGCAGAAATAAGTAAACTTAGTTAATTTTGCCTCTAAATATATTCATTATTCAATCATTTATTATTTAGTTACAGGAAATGTGAAAAAATATATTAAAAAATGTAGTGACATCTGTGGGTAAGTATTCGGAAATAACGGATAGCGAAAAATATGTGCGTCATGCCAGCGACATCCAACATCGAATATAATTCGACGCTTGAAAGGCAATAATATCTAAACGACAGATATACCGAAAATGAGTTATATACATATTTGAAATCGCCAATTTTTTCTGCGTCGATTGATCCGGGTTTCGTAGCTCTAGGACAATTTTTTTGGCGGTTAGATATTAGATGATTCCGATAAATTTCACATTTTTTTTTCTCATTTACCGACAAAAAATTTACGACTTTTCGGATTTATAGTAGTTGGTACACTTAAGGAAATTGATTTTGAACTTATCGTGTTTTACTTGAAATCGTGATATTACTGTTTTGCATTAATATATGTTTACTTGAAATAAAAACAATGCTCACTCTTTAATTAATTGTTTATTACCTACACAACAAAATTATAGCATTGGCGTAGATATATATTTGCCTGGACCCATACTCACCATATTGATGTGCTAAGATATTTTCAGCTTAATAAAATATATTGTTAATAGTACATATATACAACTTTACATAAAACGAAATAAAAAGAGAGTAATCGGTTAGATAATTTTACCTGAATAATACAAGTTCTATTTTTTATTTTGGTGGTTATACTTATTGTTAAGAGATATTCACCTGTTCGCAATAAAGAAAATACACCCGCTTGCGAACCTAGTATTTTGAAAGTGTCGTTGGCTATTCTCATCTAGCCATGTATTTTTCTTATATTCCATGGCCTCTTTTACATCGTCCCACTTTCTTTCTCGTGTTTGCAAAGTACTATGAAAATCTTTTGTGGAAAACGTATGTCAAAATCGTAGAATGTGGTGCTCCATAGTCTCTGACTACCCCGTATGGGATAAAGGCGTGAGTTTGTATGTGTGTGCTTTCAGCAAAAATAAAATTTGAGTGAAAATTACGAGTTCCCAACACAATGAATAAATCCTACTAATATTATAAAGGCGAAAGTTTGTAAGAATGTATGGATGTTTGGATGTTTAGATGTTTGGATGTAAGGATGTTTGTTCCTCTTTCACGCAAAAACTACTGTACGGATTTCGATGAAATTTGGCACACGGGTAGATCATGTCCCGGATTAACACATAGGCTACTTTTTATCCCGGGAAAATATAAAGCGGGACTTTTATCCCGGAAAAACTTTTTTAAAGCGGGCGGAGCCGCGGGCTAAAGCTAGTGATAATATTATTGTTTTCTAGTTCTGCTTGAGGCGAGAACCTCCTTCCAGCGAATTTGTTAACTATTATCAAATTATATATCAATATGCCATATTTTGGATGTATGTATGTTTATCTAACAATAAAATTTGATTTTCATTAAAGTTTGCTGCTTATTAAATAGTTTAATGTTGGTGGGAATAACAATATTTACAATATTGGGCACGTATTTATGTTTTTCTACATTCGTGCGACCCAATAATTTAGCTATAGATATTTATTAAATTTATTAATATATTTAGTTATCCTTATACGATTCTTACCAACTGCGCATTTTTAAATATTTGATATTTCTTTAAATTTACTTGTTACGGTATCCATAAAATTATCCATTTAGATGATTTTACATGTTTGTAAATTAAGGTAATTTTTAACTAAGCGACGGTAACTTTTTAATTTATAATCGTCAAGGCTGTTGATTTAAGTCAAAAAATGTCAAACATTAAGAAGTTCCTAAAACAGTTACAATTATTTTTGTGCAGAGAATAGTTTAGTTATGTTTTTTTTTTGTCAAAATCAAAACTTTAAAACGCTCTACTGAAAAAAAATGCTGAATATCGCTTAGATATGATTGCCTTTCAAGCGTCGATATTATTTTTATTAATTTCGTTGTATTTGTAAGTTTTTTTCGTGTTATTGATTTATTTGTTATCATTTTAGATTCCCCATTTTTTTTTGTTTTTTGCGGAGAAAGTGACTTATTACTACCGATGCTGTAAATACAGACATTAGAAATGCATGAATACGTGTTATGATTAGGCGCAACAACTGGACGCCAACAAAATATTCGAAAACATAAAAAAAAATGGTTGGAATATAGTAAAAACAATAATTTCGCTTTTCCTTAGAAAATATTCCTACCTCTCAAACATTTGATGTTCGCCCGTCGTTTAGAAATCAATTATATTTACAAGTTAAAATATCATTAAAAGTGGAGTTTTATTCTTCTTGTTTTGGTTTTGAATGTCAAACGTTTAATATTCGTCCCATCGTTTAGAAATCAAATTAAATTTAAAAGAGTACTTTAGTTTTTTTTTAAATTGACAACCAACAATTTCTGATCGCAACTATAATATTTTACGGACTTTGGCGGGAACCTGGGCGTAAAGGTTGCGTTGTTTCGGTTGAATTTGATTTTTATGTGCATGATGCGGTTTGTTTAGTGGCCAATAAGGAATACATTCATTTTTATCATAATACTAGGTGTTTCTTGCGGCTTCATACGCGTGTAATGCCTTTCCGCTAAAAAAAAGTCCCTATGAAGAGATTAAAAATATGCATTACTTCCATGGGGCTAAATTACTGGGATAACAAGTAGACTATGTGTTTATCTAAGACATGATCTACTCGCGTGCCATTTCATCTAAATCCGTTTTGTTGTTTCGTGTTTACTTCTAACACACATGTAAATATCCAAATATTTTTATGAACTTTCGCATTAATAATATTATCACAGGATACTGAAGTAGATATTAGTAAGATTATCATTATTAATTTTAATCAATAAAGATTTTTTATCAACAACTTTAACAACTTCTTTTATTTTGTTTTATTCCTTAATTTTCCTGTATGTATGTGTCACCTATGTAATGTATATGCTGAAAAACGGCTAAGCGCCAGTAGATTAATAAATAATGTGGTCCCACCATACTAACGCACATAGAATCGTCTGGAACAAAACACTATTGCTTGTTACGCCATAGGGGTGAAAAGACGAACTAAATTATTGACAACTTAGCTCTGTTACGCTGTAATAATGCCATTCACCGCTAGATGGATTTTGATTGGGGGGTGGAGCTATCGTTATATTTCATCCCCCGACCCCCCGCATTTAGCGACGCTACGTTCTAAAGAGATTTTGGCTTGACACACCTCCGCTATTCTTCTTTTCTTCGTGTGTATACCTAACATTTTATGGGTTCCAATAAATTGATTTCATTTCATTTTAAATATAAATAATAAAAGCGTCTAAATCTAAGTAAAATAAATTTTAGTGTAATACTCACCGGGCTTTTTCGCAGTCAGTTTTTCTGATAAACTCATTTTTTTATCACTTACTCAAATTTAAACTTATTCCCCAACACTTCGACCGCTCAGAACGGCTGCAAATTATAGATTTATCACGATTTGGATATTTCAGGCTTATACTACGCCAGTTTCCGCGGTAAGCTGTTCACAAAACTGCGTTTTGGTGGCGTTTTTCTACCTGCTAGAACGACAATCTCCAACGAATACTGGCTAGTTAATACATTGAATGCTATTCACTTAAAGCAATAAAGGTCATACATTGATTTGAACGGAGAAATTTTGAATGTCCTTGTCGGTAGTAGCGTATAATTGAACGAAGTTTTGTAATACTGATTATTTCAATATCAGAAATAAATACTAGAGTTTATTCAATACCCGATTTTGCTTATGTCTGCCTGTGTATATATTAATAGTTTTATACATTAGGCAGAGGCGAAATATTTTTACGACTAAAATATTTTTTCAAACTATACCATCATTTATAAAAAACGCGGCATATAAACGAGCCTTATTTCGAAAGATGACACGAGAAATCTCATCTGCCGATAAGAAGCCTTAAGATTATCAGATTTAATGATAAAAAATGCTAAGTTGTTGTACTAATCTCTTCTAATTATTGTAAAACATTTTATGATGGGATTTTCAGATTACACGTGGCGTCTGGTGACAAAAAATAAACTGTTTTTGATATTTTGTGATAATACAATGACTGTAAAATAAACAGTTCTGCAATTAAATTGTCATACAAATTAATTTAAGTGCGGTTGACAGAATCTCCATGATGCCTTTGTTTATTTTATATGAATGAGTTTTTAATCTTTGTTATACTTGGTAGTCTGAGTAATTTTTTATTTGATGCGAATATTATAGAAGGCAAATACAGTTAGTAGCAGGTATATAAGAGCGCACTATGTACACAAACATTTTTACGCTCCTAAGAAAACCAAAAACTTTTACACATCAAAAGTAATCAAAATATTGTTATTGTATTGCGACTAAATGGGGTTAGGGAGATTCGCGGGGCGAGCAGTGGGGGGCTGCTTGCCCGACTACTTCAATTTAAGTGAACGCTAGGTGGACGACAATGGATGGTCGGTCTCCTGCAGTCGTAGACGACGCGACGACGCGACATCGCGCAGGGGCGGTCCCGTGCAGCTATATTCGTGCAACAAGATAACCCGGGGCCGTCCCGTAAGCGTCGACGAAGGCCACTGCGGGTTTTAGTTGGTATGGCGGTGTAGGTTGTACATAGTGTTAGCGACTCGGTCCCATGCTCGATCGGATGAAGCTATACTCCTGAGTGTCGACATTGGATCGTAAGACTGTGTGAAACCAACATAACCGTTTCACTCACCCTCCGGTGGTGGTAGCGATAACGCGTCTTTATCTGGGATAAAAAAAGTCCGTTCCACTCCCAACGAGGCTATTGCCGCTTTTAACCAACCTGTACCCTTGGCGAATTCTGGGGGTGGTGAAAAATATCGTGGAAAAATAAATGGTCACCATACCAACTTGAAAGAGTTATAACTTGACAAGGATCATCTACCCTTGCAATTATGCAAAAAAAAATAGCAAGCAAACAAACACACATCACCAGTTCATCTCTAAAAGGATTGAAAGAGATGCAACCAGAGCACGTACTTTTCGCCATACGTGTTCCGTCCCATGATGTGATAGAGTCGCAACCTATCGCCATAATGGGCATACATTCTGAACTCCAGTGCCCAGTTTATCAAACGTTACAAACCTTGTATTACAAGCGTTTTCTCTTACAAATTAGTCAATTTTACAAAAATCTTTAACATGCAACTTTTGAGCTTGTAGACTTGTAACGTTTGATAAACAGGGCACAGGTTGTAATGAGCAGAAATAACCAAAAATCACTTTGTCTGACCCGGGATCTCAGAGCGGTGTCGTTTCGTAATACAAACATGTCACCGAGCCAGTCAGTCAGTACCTAATGCAATAACAATAACAAGTGTTCAAAAGAAGTGAATAAGATACTACAACCGTATAAAGAATACGGTTGTAGTATCTTCGTAACATCTATCTTCTAAGTTTATCTATTCCTTAATCGGTCATGTTATACAAGTGACGTCAGCGTTTTTTTATTTTCTCACACACAGTCATAACAAAAATTTGTGAAGGCGACAATGCAGGGTAACTGATAGTAATCTAAAACTAAAAAAACAATTATAAAACCAAAAAACAATCAAAAACATTATGAAATCATAGAACAAGCTGTAGATACTGATACTGCTGCTTTATTGTTAGCTGTAGATACCTTCAAAAGGTAAACATACGCCTTTATACTAGATTGCTTTATGTTATAAAAAGTACTGTATGTATTATCTAATGGTATCTCTAATAAATAAAATAAAATAAAAATAAACAAACATAAAATAATAAATCAAATTATTAGGTATTATAACATGAAATACATAACAACATATTTTCTTGGCCATCTGCTCTAAGGACCGTAATAATAAATCAATCAGACCTTTGAGTAAAATTCAAGAAGACATTTAATAGGTATATCAAATTATTATATAATAAACCAAGCTTAAGCTGTCAATTAAAAACTTGTTCTCAGCTGAGTCGGCGCTGCCACATAAACAAAACTCAGCTGTCAAAATCCATCACATATTGCGACTTGAGCGGCTGTTAACATTAAATAGCGACTATCTTAATATGTCGACCTTAATTTGAGAGCGTCTTACTTGATATCGCACTTCAGAGCGAAACTGCTTTTATCAATACGGTCTTAAGGCTTGCGTTTTTATCGCCTACCTATTAGTCTAGCCAACTTCTGTGACCCCCGTGATGGACGGCAGCGTGTCTCACGCTGCCTCGGACGCCAAGGGCGTCCCTCGATGTACGGGGGCTTCTGAGCCCTCGCAACAACAGGAGAAGGACCGCAATAGTGGTACGCGCAGGGGCGGTTGCGGACGACAACTTAGACGTGAGTCGGAGGAAGCCCGCAGCCGTCTCTAATACGCCGAGGATGGCCATTAAAAAAAAAAAAAACCGTACACTGTCCAATTTATTTCTGATTCATGATAAATCTTAACAGATTTTCAGGTCATAATCATCTTGCTATTCTTATTTTATAGTGGCCCACTTGAGTGCACCACAGCCTGGAATCAGCCTGTGTGTAACCGTTTCAAAAGGACAGCATAATTGTGTCGACTGACGAAAGACCGATCTACCTCTGGTGGTAGGTCTCTCATATCTAAGAGTCCGTCTGGGTGGGTACCGCCGCAATTTCTATTTCTACCGCCAAGCAGCAGTGTGCGTGTCCTGTTTTTCGGATTGAAGGACATTATAGCCAGTGTAACTACTGAATGAGACTTAACATCATATGTCTCAGGATGACGAGCGCAGTGGAATGCCACACGGTACTTTGTTACTCAAGGTGCGGAATGGTGTTCCCACTGTTTATGGGTGGTCGTATTGCTTACCATTAGGCGAATGCCATGCTCGTCTCGTAATTCAATGCAATAAAAAAAATCTCTCGTCGTCACTCTATCTGGACCTCTCTCCACATACCATCAGGAGCAGTGGGGTCACCTTACCGTGCAGATATAAAAAAGCGTTTTTTTTTGTCCCTGACATTACTCTTTCTAGCCTGACGAGGGTCGGCTTATGAAATAACACCGGTCTTTTGGGTGAGTGCAGAAGGCGCTCGCAACCCTTAAAATAAAAAAAAGCGGAACAAAAATGATTATACATAGTATTTTACAGTCGATTTTGCTTTACAACAGGCCCCATGCGAGGCCTCTCGGAATGTCTCATATTTGCTGAGTTGGAGCCCTTTTGTAACAAATAGAGTTTAATTAGTGTTTTATGTCTGTTTTATTGTATTGTGTACCTATTTTGTTGCAAATAAATTTAATTTCTTTCTTTCTCTTTCTTTCTCAAAACATAGCGTTAGCTTAAAGATTGGTGGTAACTAGTGACCTAACCAGAATTGCCAAGCATGACAGGCCGATAAGATGCTATCATAAGTTGGTCGAAACAACCTTGTCATACTAACTTATCGGTACGACATTAGGATTGACAGACTACGTCCAGCTGCGCAAGGATCATGTGATATGCAAAAAGTTATGCATTTATATATCTTATTGGTATTATGAATGCGAAAGTTGGTGAAGATGTTTGGAAAAACTCTAAAACCCTTGTCCCTTGAACGCATTTAGATTAAATTTGTTACAAATTGACCATGGATTAATATAGTATAAGCAATTGCTACTCCTGGACAAGTATATTTTTAGTGTGTAATTATTATTCCCCAAAAGGACTGTCACTCGCGAAAATCCGCGAGCAAAACTTAATTAATTCGGACTTATCACGGCGCTGTCATCCAAGACCTTTATCTTTAATCCGTGTCAGTAGAAGACTACTCAGATACCGGTGTCCAATGAAACTCAAGATTAGAACATTCCCCGCGTAGGTTCTTCAAAACCGTAGACGGGTCAAAAGTGTCATTCTATGTGACGTTCATGTTTTGTTTGTAAAACAATCGTAACCAGTAAACTTCAATCCCATCAAAAACATAAATGTGAAATGTGGAAGCCAAGTCTAATATTAAGAATATGCGTGCTGGTCGACTTCGCGGACAAAAGAATTGAAATCTTAATGGTTGCCAAGCCTTGCAGATAATCCTGAAAAATATTTATAAGAACATAATCCATTTTAAAATAAATTTAAACTAATATTTCTTTGTTTTTCTGCTACGACAATGTGATATTTAAAATATAATTTCTTAAATTTGAATAGTCGAATTATTTACACAAAGCAGATAACTTAGTATAAATTTAAGCTCAAGATTTGACTTGGCTAGTCTTCACATACAATTTTTCTTATATTTGGCTAATAAACTTATCTTTTTGTTACTGTTTTCATGTTGTAAAGTCAACATATCCTACTCTTCGAAAAAAAAAATGATTTCTGATAAAACTAGCCAAGACAAATGTTGAGCTTAAATTTATACTAAGTTATCTGCTTTGTGTAAATAATTCGACTATTCAAATTTAAGAAATTATATTTTAAATATCACATTGTCGTAGCAGAAAAACAAAGAAATATTAGTTTAAATTTATTTTAAAATGGATTATGTTCTTATAAATATTTTTCAGGGTTATCTGCAAGGCTTGGCAACCATTAAGATTTCAATTCTTTTGTCCGCGAAGTCGACCAGCACGCATATTCTTAATATTAGACTTGGCTTCCACATTTCACATTTATGTTTTTGATGGGATATCATTACTTTTTGTAAAGATATTATTTATTAAAATATTGAGTTAAGTAATTAAAACAATTACGTAAGAAATTACCTTTGCGCAATATTTATGAAGTTACTTATTTTAGAAAGAAAATAAACAATGTATTAAAAGCCGTAAACCGCTTCATCGTTCTGCTATGTGCACGCGATGAAGTCCTCTTGGTATAAAAACCTCTATTTAATAATTACTTAAACTCTATGATTCGCAAGTATTATGATCATTTTGATAGAACGTCCAATGTCATCTCATGTCAAAATAATAAACGTCTTAAGATGTAAATAAACATTGTAGAAATCATAATTTCTTCATTTGAGCTCGAAACAGAAGTAAATATAATATAATATAAAAGACTGAAGAGTGGGCACGAGTTGCTGATGCCTATAACGTATCTATATGAACCTACCGCCGTATCCCACAACAGCTCTATCTAAAGACGGAAAATTTATAGAAAAATTCAAGAAAAAGTAGTCCCCTAATACGCAGGGAACGTAATTAATGGATCAAGGTAAATAGTGGACGTGTACGCCTAAACGTCCATTATTCTAAAGATAATTTATAGATAGTATGCAGATTTTCCGATTGCTTGGAAAATGTTTCAAATCTTAAAAATACACTGTTTTCAGATTTTTTCCTTTGTATACACACAATTACCTATCTGGACACCAAATTTCAACTTTCTAGGTCATCTGGAAGTGGGTTAGGTTTTTGATCTATATGTCAGTCAGTGATAAAAATGCCGATTTTTAGATGTTAGTATCTCAATGTCCGTTTGAGCTATATTTATGAAATTTGGGATTCTAGTTAACTTGAGGGGGTTTAATACATAAACCAAATCTCAAGTATTTACGTTAAATAGATTTTGAGTTATAGAGGCGTCAAAAGTCGCTCCAAATGGTTCGGGTGAAACTACACTAGGCAGCTTCGACTTTTTTTTTTTTGCTTGGCTTGACACGCTGCCGCGTGTCTCGATTCATGTATTTATTTTTTATAAAATCTGTGCATTGTTTATACTTCGTTTGTACACAATATGCATACGCATTGATACATTTTTTATCCGTGGTAAGTTATTGTCATTAGATATGACTCGTCAGTAAGTATATCTTTAGTAAAACAGTACTAGAGATGAATAGGATGATAATATGGAATATGCTCAAATTTTTTTCATTTACATTATCTTATCTGTCAACTGTCTTGTCTGTGTGTATCAGTGTCGGCGTTTACTTTTCCTATTATTGCGAATCTACTAGATACTATCGTCTTCATCTCTTCATATTTTTGTTTGAGGTTGAAATAAATAAACATTTTGGTATTAATTTTAGCGATCAGTGATCACTACCATCCACCACTTACTCATTTATCAAGAATACTGCACAAACGAATAAAAACATAGTTCACTTTTACATGTTCCTATTTTTTATCTGTATAAAATCTATTTTCTTTGCCTCTTAATCAACGTAGACGCCTTTTAAGTCTAATATATGTGGTAGCGTTCAATTGAACATCTTCCGAGAACACAACGTAATGAAATTCTCTGTGGCGTGAACGCTAATTACGATAGAAACGTTAGATCTTTCTACATAATTTCTCAATAGTATATAATAAAATGATTTTATATAAATTAAACTTTTAGTCCACTGTTTGAATATTGAAATTCCTGGTAGAGAATATACATTATCTTGTATTCCAGATTAAGACTATCGGGTGTGATGTCCACCATCTTGCCTTTGCCAAAATCCAATATCGTGTGGCTCACCATGCTTCAAGCGTACTATAACAACGAAATAAACATTTTCATCTAATGTCCACCTACCGTCAACTTTTCTCAGACATCTGTCCAAGTGTTTTACAAAAGCCACACAAAGTATTGCTCGTCCGTAGCGTTAAACGTTGAATCTAAGATCTCCAGAACCACTGTATGTAGTTTATATCGACGGTGCAAATATCAAACGTCGTAAGGCTAATATTTTCGTAAGTAGGTACACTGTTTATGCCATTACTTTGAACTAGGAGGAACTTAGGAACTTTTAATCTCCTTCGATCTGAATATTTAAAACTTAGTCTAAGTTAAAACTTTAATGTCTCTTAAAATGAAGAAACTTCGAACAATTGATTTTTTAGTAAATGACATAGTTGGAAAATTTCAAGTCGTACAGGACATGTTCTGCATTCAACTTTAAAACTTGATTTGACTTTTCTATATATTCGTGAATTTTAAAAGTATTTATCTAGAAAGAATCTTTACAGAGAAAAAGAGGTTGAGAAATATATATATTTTTTGCTTTCCTGTAAAGTAGATGTTTGGAATTTCCACGGTCGATATAAGTCGCTCTTTGTATACTTAGAGTTAGATGTAAATATTATGTTGTTTTCATTGTTCATATTGTTCTTACCAAATGCTTATCACAAAGGTCAATAAAACTTTATCATCTTAATCTGCCACTCAACTGAAGAGTCAGTCAATCCCAGTAAAGCCCGAGATTAGCACAAAGTGATATACAAATACCACTTTGCTTTTACTACAGACATTTTCTGTTCAGTTTTGTCTACCATATGGCTGGCAGCTTGTACGATATCACAGACATCCAAAATAAAGTCACAGCTCTGTTGTTTGAGTAGTAAGTCTTTATGGGCAGTTTAATACCTCCTACCATGGTGAAGCATGCAGAACTTGAAAAGGCAAGCTGACATTTTTACATATTATTTAATATTGCACGCGGTACCGCCGTCGTGAAAAACCTTTCTCGCTACAAACATCCCTAAATTACTGTAGACTACCCATAGCACCATCTTTACAACGCCAGCGTCATGTACTTAAAAATCAGATTAAAATAAAAATATTTCACACGGGAGCAAATTCCCTGGATAAAAAGTAACCTAAAAGATCCATACCACACCATACCAGCCCTGTATTAATTAATGCCCACTGCTGAGCACGGGCCTCCTCTACAACTGAGGAGTTTAAGGCCTTAGTCCACCACGTTGCGCTTGTGCGGTCTGTCAGAGAACTTCTCAGGTGTGCAGGTTTCCTCACGATGCACGATGTTTTCCTTCACCACTAAAGCGTGTAAGGTGTATGCCCATGTGTTCTGAACCTGTGGACATTCCTCTCGGCAGTCCATTCCACTCCCTATTAGGCTATCGCCGCTTTATAAGATCAATGTATAATAACTCATAGTGCCTATTGTTTGCTTGTTTAAAGGTTTACCAGACTAAAAGCCTCAATTTGTAGTTCTCCAGAATATAAAGTCTTTATGTTAATACAGGCTTTATTTTTTATTTATTTATTTAAGGAACCAACAAACTGTTACACATTGCGCATTACAAATTAACATTTCTTACATTAATACAAATGAGCAACTCACAGCGTTGTCCACGACATATTATTTAGTGATGAGTGATTGCGAGTGGGAGCGATAGACAATGACATTAAACTATTAACTAATCAGACTTACCTATTAAAAATTTGAAGAATTTATTATTCGAACAAGTGTTTTTCTATAATTACTAGTAGACATAGCAAATAGATTTATTCCGTAAAAAATGTTGTAATTTGCACTGAGATGACGCAGAGGTGCACGCAATCCAGCGTTACTACGACAGGATGATACGGCAAAAAAGCGTGCACGCACCTCTCGTCTTACAATAGTTCTAGGAACAACATAACTTAATTTACTAATTTCGCTACAATTATATCTATGATTGCACACATCAAAGAGAAACATAATTTCTAGATACAATCGTCTAGTTTTTTAACTCCTTTTTCAACTTTAGTATTTCCTTGTGCTAGATTTCATCCATTTACTGGTTTAGATACTTTTAGGATTCAGGATATACACTCACGCAAGGTTATGAATGCAATAATTTTGTAACTATTCATAATTCCGACTTAAAATATTTCTCTTTGGGTTGATGTTTTTTTTAAAAACTAAATTGAATCTTAGCTTCGCTTTATATCTAGATACTTTTGGTAAATCAAACGCAAAAGTATCAGCCAGAAGACTATTCGCAATTATTTCCGTAAGAGTGGGCGTGAGCTTACAATAATCAAAAACAAATTAAATTCCCAAAGCAAGGAAAATCTTCAATATTCTTTGACGAACGAAGAGATAAATCAACAGGATTTTTTTTCAATTAACTAGCATTCTTTCATTGCTCAAATGTATTTTTCCACTGCTTGAACAAATTTGGGATTCTCTTTAAATTAGATTTGATAAATTTGTTTAGTTTGTAGAGGTTACAATCTCTTACTAGAAGATATTATTATTTGAGTTAAAAGTTCCTGTCGTGATAGTAGTAGCAAAATACTCAAACATAAAACTTTACTGAACTAGATGACTTTACGACTAAGTCATTACCGCATGTTATCTCTACGTACACGCCGTTCTATATATGACATTACTTTTCTCCACAAATTATTTAATGGTACTTCCGAATGCAGAAGTTTACTGGAACAAATCTCTATTATTGTTCCTCACAATCTCCCCAGACACCCACTAACCAAAATCCTTCAAGGCCCTCCGTACAGATCCAATTTAGGACTCCATTCACCAGTTAACAGGATAATATGCAATAATTATAGTATGATGTGCACAAAATTTGAAAAACAAGATAGCTGTATTGCCCTCGGTCATACTGATTTCCATAAAACAGAGGTATTCGACTTTAATATTTCAGAAAAACAAGTATTTAAAAAACTAAAAAGACTTGAAATTCATCAAAGCGCTGGGCCCGATAATATACCCCCATTTTTTTTGTTTAAATGTGCTCGTTCCTTATGCAGACCACTGTCAATTATATATAACACTTCGTTAAAATTAGAATATTTCCCAAATAATTGGAAGCAAGCAAGAATAGTCCCAGTATTTAAAAGTGGTAAACAGGACCATACCTCCAACTATCGTCCTATTTCTATATTGTGCACAATGTCTAAGGTTTTCGAGACGTTGGTTTATCCTCTAATCTTTGATTACGCCAAGAATTATATGTCACAATATCAGCATGTTTTTTTGAATAATAAGTCCACTACAACTAATCTGATCTGTTTTATTTCTGATGTGATAAATTCCGTAGATAGTAATATACAAGTTGACGCCATCTATACTGATTTCTCGAAGGCTTTTGACAAAGTTAATCATGCGATATTAATCGACAAGCTTAACCTTCTTGGTTTGTCTGATCCATTACTTTCTTGGTGTAAATCGTATCTAAACAATCGTAAGTCTATCGTAACTATAAACAGCAGCCATTCTGATCCATTTGTGTCGACCTCTGGTGTCCCCCAGGGCTCTAATCTTGGACCCCTACTTTTTAACATTTTTATCAATGACCTACCCGATGTCTTTCAATTTTCAAAAGTGTATTTATACGCAGATGATTTGAAAATTATCAAAAATATTAAAAACCCTGCAGATACAATTCTTTTACAAGAGGATTTAAATCAATTGACTGAATGGTGTAATAAAAACAAAATGTTTCTTAATGCCTCAAAATGTCTTCATATCAAATTCACAAGGAAACGAGATGTAATAGGTAGCTCGTACGTAATATCCAATACGCTGCTAAAAGAAGTTTCCACGATTCGGGACCTCGGTTTATTGATTGATAGTAAATTACAATTTAAGATGCATATTGAGAATATTGTTACTTCGGCTTATAGGTCTCTGGGTTTCGTACTTAGGCAAGCTAAAGATTTCAAACAAATTTCAACTATCCTGTTGTTGTACAACGCTTATGTTAGGAGCAAATTGGAATATTGTTGTCAGGTCTGGTCACCAGAATACCGAGTTCATAGTAATCGCATTGAAAGAATCCAAAAAAGACTTGTGAGATATCTGGCCTATCGATTTCATATACCAAAAGATGTTAATTCCTACTCCGATCGACTAATTTATCTTAAAATGAAACCACTGTATACTAGAAGGATTATGTTAGATCTTAAATTTCTATATAAAGTTTTTCATAATCATATTGATAACCCAGAGATTTTAAATAAATTTAACTTTAACGTACCTCGTAGACCTCCACGTCATCCAGCTCCACTATTTAGTATCAAAAAATATAGAACAAACTTAGGTAGAAATGCTCCTATTGCACGCATAAGTAAATTATATAATAAGTATGCGAGTAAACTGGTGGACTTGGACTTAATAACTAATAGTTCTCGCACATTCTCTAAACACCTTAATAAAATAATTTAATATGTTAATTTTTTAATGTTTTATGACTGTAATATCTGTTATATTGCTTTTTAATTGTTTTTTTTTATTACTCAGATTACAAACACTTTTGTTTTTTCTTTTTTAATTTTGGATTTTGTCATGATTTGAAGTGATATAATTATGATTTGAATTTTATATCACTTTGGACACTTTACTAAAATTATTGTATAACTCATGTTGTGTCCATCTGTTATTAGATATACAATGATAACGTAACCATAATAGTTAATAGCATATAAACCAATGTAACTTTTATTGTAATCTCTGTTGATGGTCCTAAATAAATAAATAAATAAATTACCTGACCTAGACATATTCTCAGATGCCTTAAAATTATGCAAAAACAAAATGTTAAAATTATTTTTCTCTGAACCCATAACAGATACGGATTAGTTATACATTTCGATTTGAATACATGGAATAATATTGGACTGCCTCGGTGGCGTAGTTGTATTATGGTACGACTGCAAAGCTGAGGTCTCGGGTTCGATTCCTGGGTCGGGCAAAGTGAAATTGAGTTTTTCTATTCAATTTCAGATCGGAGTCTAGAATTTGTGCCCGACATGGCGATAGGCTCGCCCCCTATCACATCATGGGACGGAATAACGGCGAAAAGTGGGTGCACTAGTTGCGCCTCTGCCTACCCCTTCGGGGATAATAGGCGTAAGTGTGTGTGTGTGTGTGTGTGTGGAATAATATTTATAGTATATATGGTGTTATTAAAGTAGTTTTAGGTATGTTTTATTGCAATTTAAATACATAGTCCTTGTAAATTAATTGTATGTTATTTCTATTATAGTTTATATTAATGTTCTAACCTAAGATAACAAAAAGTTTATAGCTGTTTGTTCCTGAAAGTATAAAATTGTGAATGTTGGTACATCTTTATTTGGTAAGCACATAAGAATAGTACCTTTATAATAAGTAAACTGTAGCAATGTTTGTTATGTGTAAACTGTTGATGATCCTATGAATAAGAAATAAATAAATAGATGCGTATTTTTCTTCTTAGTCGATTCCTCAAGGCTGAAGGTCGTGACCACTATTAACAACTCCCACCACTAGTGCCCTCCAGGCCGCTCTGTTCAATCAGGTGCGTTCCCTGATAGTGTCCGTCCATCGAGCAGGTGCTCTACCTCTGTTCCGTTTCCCGTTCATGCGGCCAACTAGTATGAGCTTTTCTAAGTTATCGGGCTTCCGGCGTGCCACATGACCGAAGAAAGTGAGCACTCTCTGAATGCAAATAGTGGAATGGCGGGTGGCAATCTTTAGCTCATCCAGTATTGATGCGTTAGTACGACGTGCAGTCCAAGAGATACCCAACATTTTGCGCCAGCACCACATTTCGAACGCATCAATCCTGTTTAAGGTGCGAGCTTTAACGAGTCTTCAAGAGGCAAGTCACAAAATAATAGCAATAAAGATTTTAATATCCATACGTGATCACCTTTCACTTGGTTAGAAGACAGGTGCTTTGTCTGCCCTCAAAGGCCACCATGTATAATCATTCATCTTCTTAAACCGTTCATAAGTTTTCTTTTTATAGTAAATAATAATAATACCAGCCCTGTACTATATATGCCCCCTGCTGAGAACGGACCTCCTCTACTGAGAGGGTTTTAGGCCTTAGTCTACCACGCTGGCCTAGTGCAGATTGACAGACTTCACACACCCTTGAAATTCTTATGGAGAATTCTCAGGTATACAGGTTTCCTCACGATGTTTTCCTTCACCGTTAAAGCGAACGATAATTGAGAAACAATACACACATAACTTAGAACAGTCAGAGGTGTGTGACTTGGGTTTCGAACCTCCGGACATTGTCTCGGCAGACCGTTCCATTCTCAACTAGGCAATCGTCCACTTCATTTCTTCTTTTTATAGAATAAGATGTAAATAAAAATCTTAGTGAACTTTAGTCCTGTGCATATCCGGTTCAAACTGACCAGCATAATTGTATCGACTGGCGAGCGATAATCACCTCTCGTCAGGTGACTTTCTATCTGGACCCCTCTCTGCTTACTATCAGATACAGACTACAGTGGGGTTACTTTGCCATGTTAGTATATTAAAAAAGTTCAGTCAACAGGTGACTGGATTTTATCGCGATTTTTAAAAAACCGCGATAAAATCCGTAATAATAGTTTAATTTCAATCTCTAACATTCGCGTAAACGTAAGGAATCGTTAGGTGACTGGAATTATTGCTCAAGAACTTTTTATAAGCGGCATTTGGCAGCTAGTCGCAATGGTTTCGGAAATGGTTTTAACGTCTTAGTTTAAAACTTCTGTAAACTAAGTTTCACCGTGTGTGTTTGGATTGAAAAAGTTTCGCAAATTTTTATTAGGTTACGTCACGACTTGGGACTTTTTTTTATAGAAAACATGACGAAATGAGCAAACTGCTCGCCTGAAGGTAAGCAACATAGCGTCCTTTAAATGAGCAACAGAGTTTTAACCCTTCAAGCCCCGCTTATATGTATAGATGTATGGGAAAACCCTATATATATATGGACACCCGTGTCCGTCGCGGGGCTTGAGGAGTCAAATTACTAAGCATTGCATGATACTGCACCGGGCTAGTGACCTTCAGACTAATAAGATTTTAAGGAATTATTTCAAAACCTCGGGGAAACGATACTCCAAATACAAAAGTCACATTTTACTCTATACACCCAAAAATGGTAATAAACATATGTAGTACTATATTTGCTGTTTAATAGAATAGCTGTCAAATAAAATTTACTCGAACCCATAAAATGTTATTATACATTATTTAGATTCAGTCAATATTAACTCTACCACCAGTTCGGAAAGCAGTTCTCACTAGAGAAGAGCGGGCAAGAAACTCTAGTGTTGCTCTTTTCAAAATCAGTTCTAGGTATAAAATACAATTAATAATAAAAAAAATAACATGATATAGATATATTTGTTATTTTTGTTTAGAGCAGTTCATTTATATACTCGCAAAAAAGGTAATAATTTTTTTAATCTTATACGAGTGCATAACCCTCTCAGGAATCATGTAATAATTTGGTCTTAAATTCATCAAGATGTCGTTATTAATCTAAGTTCAATATATACCCCTAATACTTAGATGTAGTAAGCAAAGCTAAATCATACAATACACATTTACAATTGCATAATATTAGGGTTAAGCAAAAATATAAATATACATGCCTCTCGAGTAGTCTTGATATAAATAAGTCTTAGGTTAGGTTGTTTCAGTGGTCAGGTAAACTTAAAAGTCTTATTACACTGGACGAGCACGCAGGTCTTCGATTCGTTGAGACTTCGCCAGTGTGATGAGACCCTTAACTTTACTTGACCACCGATGAAACAACTCGGCTTTAGAGATGACTTTGGTATAACTACCGATTTAAACCGGCATGTAGGGCTTTACGTATGCTAACATATGGGAATACTACCGACCCAGATGGACTTTCATACATGTAAGATCTACTTCCTACTAAAATATACGAGAAAATTCATTTCATGGTTGTGTTCATTGACGTCACAATTCAAGAAATGCGAGATTTAGTGTGTCGCTCACGATGAGAGGTACTAAGACAAATCAAATTTAAACAAAACATTATCGCTCATCACTTATTTGAACATGATAGTAGACATAAAAATGTATATAAAATAACTAACAAATAACAGTTTGTCTGTCTTACTAAATTAAGTACATTAAAGTGAATAGCGTACAATAGCGATTGGGAAAGCGATGTTAGAGCTACCAGAAATCTCACTCTTCATGCGATAGGTAGTCTTCACGATGATTTTCTGTTAGTACTATTCCCGTCAAGCTGGCCAATTCAACAAAACATTTAGAATTTAAACAGGTGAAACAGTGGGCAGCATTTATACTATGTAGGAATTTTATAATATACTTAATGTTGACTCTCATATTTTCTCATTTAACAATTACATTACTTACCTCTTTACATGTGTTTTTCAATATTAACAGTATTAGTTACTATTCAGTTGCGGCTTCCAGAATTTCGTTTCCATTTCCAATACCTATGTGTTCCTATTATCAAGAAATTTGTAATCCAAATTTAGTGATTTAATATGGAAAAAACTGCAAATGATTATTCCAAAGTACCAACAACGGAGCAATTAAAAGATCCTGGTAAGTAACAAATAGAGTTCACAAGGCACATACTTCGTAGTAAACCTTTCGTGTGCCAGAGTCTTGGGTAGATAACACTGCGTTGTTTATTTCTACTGCCGGCCAGCATACAGTTATGTGACTTAACATGTACTATTTCGGAGTGACATGAGTAGTTTTGTAGCTTATAATGAAAAAAGCCGTGAAGATGTTGCTATTCTCTATAAGCAGTGATCCAGTCATTAGCAATCGTTATTTTCCACGTGTTGAAGTCGGTTAAATCTCTCTCTATTTAGTATTCTAAGCCTTGTTGAGGTACCTCAATGGTTTTCGAATTACCAACGAAGTTATGAACCCCGCTTTAGTAACTAAAATAGGCCAAACAGATGCCGCGAGATTTATCATGACCCTACTCATTAATCATTCAAGGCGCCCAGCCGTAACGGATAGAAGTGTTGAGAAACAAGAATTAACTAGTTCGATCCTCGAACCGCAGCATGGCCATGGACTGGCTTATGAGGAATTTGGCTCTCTGACGTGATATCTGCGTGCTATCAGTCATCAAGGAAAGTAATTATGGTTAGGTATTAGAGGTGCAAAGGTCTCCATAATTACGTTGTTTTGAAATTTACTCTTCTAAATTATATTATGCATGAGAAATAAGTGTTTGAGTTATTCCTATAAAAGTTTAGTAATGTGTTTTAGTATCCATTACATCATTACTTAAGTTAGCGTCGCATGCACTGTGTAGAATATAATAAAATCATAAATATTTTAATACTCCCACTAGGCTTTATATTTTTTGTTCATTATGTAGGTACAGTTTTAGTTTAAAATATTTTACGTAAATTCAATTACTTCGATATCGTAACGATGCCACTATGGATTGTCTTGTCACTTGTAAAATAAGTGGATTTAATATAAAATCATGTAAAACTAACAACTAACTGCCTCGGTGGCGTAGTTGTATTACTGTACAACTGCAATGCTGAGGTCTCGGGTTCGATCCCCGGGTCGGGCAAAGCGAAATTGGATTTTGAATTCAGTATCAGCCAGGAGTTTGAAATTTGTGCCCGATATGTCGATAGGCTCGCCCCCTATGACATCATGGGACGGAATACGCACGGCGAATTGTGGGTGCACTTGCGCCTCTGCTTACCCCTTCGGGGATAAAAGGCGTGAGTGAGTGTGTGCGGGTGTGCACAACAGTTCATCACCCAAAAATCGCAGATGATATACATAATGTAACTCGGATCGCAAAACTTAATAAGGACAGCGACAGCCCACAAGGAATTTTTGTGAAACTACGTTCTCCACGACATCGGGATAACCATATACCAACACCTGTTGCTCAATTGAACAAGAATAACTCTAACTACAAACTAAATTCGCAACATTTAGGCGTTGGAGGAACCCGCAGGCCTATGTTCGTCTCTGAGCCGGCATGCTACAGCCAGATGGAAGGCAAATGAGCTATCTTATAAATTTATCTGGACCCATAATGGGCGTATATACATGTGTAAGGATGAACAAAATCAAGCGATATTAATAAGAAACCTTGATACAATGAAAAAATGGTATAATGTATTATTATTTATATTTGTTATTGTGCGGGGCTCGGACTGGGCCAACACCCCGCAATGTGTTGTGTGTGTGCTGGATTGCGTGAGTGGGAATATGGCGATACCAGTGACAAAGTAACAAAGGCGTAAAATCGGGAAATAGCGTTTATTTCACACACTGAATCGAAAGTTACAAAGTTCAGCCACAACGGTAGCCAAATTCTCCCGGCGTTAATATTCGGCGCGTAGTCTCTCGTTGCTACGCCGTAGCTATGCGACGTAGCTGGAAGTCGTCCTCGTAGCACCGTGCCACAGCTGATGAGGAAGGATGGTCCACTCTGCATAAGCGCCTGTTTCCTCTTCAAACTTGCAGACTTCTTCTTTCTTGCCGACTACTTGCTGTTTTCTTGATGTCCCGAACTATTTCTATTAAACAAAAAACTCCTAACACGTTTTAACTCAACTATACAAAAAAACAAATTAGCTTAAGTACTCCGCGGCTATACCGTACGGAGCACTAAGAGGGCCTTCCCTCTTTCTAGGACCTCTTTTTCACTTTCAAGATTACACTTATTTTCAATTCGCGCCTAAGTTAAATCTATATGCCTAAACTATAAGTGTCTTGGTACATAGACACTAAGTGGCTCTATATACTAAACATCATAAAACAACCTTATGTGCATTACAAAGAAAGTTATCGTGATTTACTTACTCTAAGTTTAGCACAAACGATGCACACAAGCAACATTTCTAAAAATAACTATTTAAACTTTATACATACGTTCATCCCGCCGCCGCAGCGGGGTAGGCAAAGTTCTAACCTACACTATGACACCGAATGAAACACTACACAGTTCATACCGGGTGAGTTATAAGCGTTCAATGACCCTAACGATAACACGATTTTTTTCACTAAGATCACTGACTAAAGTCTATGACGTCACTAAGAGGTCCGAGTTCTATTACGAAATCGCGCATGCGCGGCATGCACTCTACGTTGTTCTCTCTTCGAGAATATGCGTCCTGCACATTCTCCCGCCGTGCATCACCCAGCGTCCAGGGGGTGATGCAGTCACGCTGTCGGGCAGGATGCATCCGCCGCTGGCTGCGGCGCGGCGCTCTCGGTCCTTGTGTCGTCAGCTTGGTGTATGACGACGATCCTCTTCACGGGTCGTCGCAGGACACCTCCGCGGGTGGTGATGTCCACTGTGCGCACCACTCCATCTGGGCCGGGATACATGGCGCAAATGCGCCCCCGCGGCCATGTGTTGCGCGGGAGCGTGCCGTCTATGATGCGGACGACATCACCTATTTGCAGTTCGGGGCCCCGGCTGTGGGCCTCCCGCCGGTTTCTTAGCTCGGGGAGGTACTCCCGGAGCCAACGCGTCCAGAATGCGTCGGCGAGCTGCTGTGTGGCTTTGAGGTCGGCGTGCGCGCCGAAGTCGTGGTCGGCCGGGAAGTTCGGCACCGACCACGGGCCCCGACCGCCCAACAAAAAGTGGTTAGGCGTCAGGGCTTCCGGATCCTCAGGGTTCACCGACACGTGGGTCAATGGTCGGCTATTGACTGTTAGTTCGACCTCGGCGAGTAACGTTGCCAACGTCTCTTCTCGAGGGCTCCTCTCGTGGAGCACCGTTTTTAGTGCGGTTTTCACAGTCCGCACCAGTCTCTCCCAGGCGCCGCCCATGAATGGCGCGCCCGGGGGAATGAAGCGCCATCGGATCGCCCTCCGCGACGCCTCTTCTTCGGCGCCCGCGAGGAGGGTGTTGCGCAGCTCTCGTTCCGCGCCGTGGAAGTTGGTCGCATTGTCGGACCACAGCTCGACGGGGCTCCCACGACGCGCTGTCATGCGCCTGAGTGCCATGATTGCACCCTGCGCACTTAATGAGTGCACCACCTCTAGATGCACCGCTCGAACTGTCAAACATGTAAAGAGAGCTACATAGCGCTTTTGATTGCTGCGGCCCACGGTTACGGTGAGCGGACCGAAGTAATCAAGACCGGTATAGGTAAATGGTCTGTGATGATGAGCCAGCCGACAGGCAGGTAAGTCGCCCGTCACCGGCTGCGGCGGGGTCGCCGCCCTCTGGCGGCACTTCAAGCAGCTCCTCAGTGTAGTCTTGACCGTCGGGCGTAGTCTCAGGATCCATCTCTGTTGGCGGCAGCAGTTGACCACGCTCTCGACGCTGGCGTGATGCAGCTCTGCGTGGACGTGCTCGATCCACAGCCGTGTTGCCCGATGCTCGCCGTCGACGACCGGAGGGTGCTTCATTTTTTCTGTGATTCCCGTGGTAGCTGAAATCCGACTATTTAAACATATCAAATTATTAATTAGTACAATACTCAAAGGATACAGGCGGCTATCCCGTGATACGGGTTTTCCTTGTGCGAGTGCACGTATTTCTTCGGCAAACACTTTTTCTTGACTCATTTTTATAATGAGGTATTCCGCCCGTTCTAACAGCTCAGCTGGGAGGGTCATGAATGTTATGTCCTCCGATTTTCGCGCGCTCCTCTTCAACGGTTTTTTCGACGTTTGAGCGCGTTTCCAATCCGGGTCCTTTTGCGGAGCGGCCTTTGTTCGCTTGTGATTAACGTAATCACACCGTCGCCGGAACATGCGCACTGCCTGCAGAGTGCGAGCTGTAGCTCTCAAGTATCGGGTCCAACTCGAGAACCGATTCACGTCGGGTAGGGCCTCTGAGAGCTGTGGCTCTCGATGTCCTGAGGTGACGGCGCCTACTCTTTCTTCACCGGTCGTGGTGATGATGCCCCTTTCTTCCGTGGGCCATAAGTCGGGTGGATTTCGGAGAAATTCCGGCCCATTGAACCATCGATGTCGCTCATCGAAGTTGTCCGGCACGTCGCGTGTGGCATCGTCAGCGGCATTGTGGCGCGTCGGCACCCATCTCCATTCGCTCGTTTGTGAATGTTCCTCTATTGCCGCGACGCGATGAGCGACGTATGGTTTGTATGATCTGGATCCTGTTCTGATCCAGCTCAGCGTTGTCCGACTGTCTGTCCAGTAGGTCGTTGACTCGGGTTGTCTTCCGTGTTCGCGCTTCACCGCGGCTGCCATCCGTGTGCCGAGTACTGCTGCCTGTAATTCTAGACGGGGAATGGACGTTAGTTTCAGCGGCGCAACTTTCGCTTTCGCTGTTATAAGCGAAACCGTGACCCGTCCGTCTTCATCTTCGGCTCGCCAGTATAGTGCGGTCGCGTAGGCGGACTCGCTGGCATCGGTGAACACGTGCAGCTGCAATCTTCTAGCTCGAGTATAGCCTAGGTAGCAGCGTGGCACGGACACGTGACCCAATCTTCTCAGCTGTGTGACCCAATCCGCCCATCCGGCGGATATGTCGCCGTCAAGCGGATCGTCCCATGCAGTGCCGCGTCTCCAGACCTCCTGCAACAGCTGCTTGGCCCTTACCGTCACTGGGGATGCAAGACCTAGAGGATCAAACAGGGACATTACTATTTTAAGCGCTTCTCGTTTCGTGGGCGCTTCTCTGATTAACAAGTTTGGCGGTATGCGCGCCAAATCCAAATTGAAGGCGAGTCTGTCTTCCGTTGGTCTCCAAATGAGGCCCAAGACTCTCTCCGCCTTTTCTAAGTCCACCTCTTCGCGGTGGGGACTTGCCGATTCGCCGAGTGCTTCAAGTACCTCAGGCGAATTACTCGTCCATTTTTTCAATATAAAATGCGCCTCACCGTGAATGTCGCGCACTTGCCGCGCAATCGTTGTCGCGCTTTCTATGTCCGGATAGCTGTCAAGGTAATCGTCCATATAATGTTTTCTCCTTATCGCGTCGACAGCTTCCGGATGCGTCGATCGAAATCTGTCCGCGTTGCGATTCATGACATAAATCGCCGTCGCGGGAGAGCTAGATGCACCGAAAATGAGTACCTTCATCCTGTATATTTCCGGCGGTTCGTTATCTCGGCGATCCGCTCGCCAGAGATATCTGAGGGCGTCGCGATCTTCCTCGCGCAATCTCACCTGCATAAACATCTCCGTGATATCCGCGGTGACTGCAATGGGATGTTCCCGAAATCGCATCAGGACGGCGGGAAGAGGCTGCAACAAGTCTGGACCTGTTAATAAGTTATCATTCAAAGTGGTACCCTTTGTCTTGGCCGCCGCGTCGTGCACAACTCGCAGCTTGTCCGGTTTCAAAGCATTAAAAACTGCGAAGTGCGGCAAATACCATGTCCTTGTTGCATGGGAGGTCGCGGGGGCTGGCTCGGCGTAATCCTTCTCGATCAGCGCCTCCATCTGTTGGTTATATCTGACCTTGAGTTCGGGGTTCCTATCCAGCTTGTTTTCTATGTTGTGCAGCCTTTTCAAAGTGTTCTCGTAATTGTTCGGGAGCTCGACATTTTCTTTTTTCCACAGGAGAGACGTGGTATATCTTCCGCAGGGTTCTCTCGTGGTGTTGTCCTCCAGGATTCTCAGCGCCTTTTCTCCGGGGTCGCTCTTCGGCCTGCGGGGATCTACAAACAGATTATCAAGCAAAATAAATTCTTTTACGAGCTCCTCAGTTAGGTCGTCGGTTGCTGTCTGGCCGACGAAATTCACCCTGTGTCCTAGGGCTCTGGTCCGGCTCCCGTGTACCACCCATCCTAGTGGTGTGAGCGAGGCGACCGGTTGGTTCCTCCTCCCGGACCGTGTCTTGCTAGATATAAGCAAATGCCAATTATCCTGGCCTATAAGAAGTCGGGGTTTCGCTTCTTGCGTTTGTGATGCAGGCAGGAGGCCCTTCAAATGGGTACAGTCTCGCAGCGCCTCTTCAGGAATACGCTGCGCCGCCAATCTCAAGTTGTCGACGGTGCGGGCTTCTATCTGCTGCCGTCCCCGACTTCCCCTTATCTGAAACTTAACACGACATGAATTATTCCGTGTAGTTTTCTCTCCATCGTACGTGATTATGTGGAGCGGTTCATCCGGTCCCTCCGCGCCGATGTCCTTGGCCAGCTGATGGTCGATCAAACTGACCGTCGACCCGTCATCAAGTAGCGCGAAAGTGTGAGCCTCTCCCGCCGGTCCTGAAATGCATACCGGAGCTATTTTCAAAAATGACATTTGCGACGTCCATGCCGAATTTACCACCTCTTCATTGGTGGCCTCGTCGGTACTCTTACTCCTCCGGTCCGAGTGCAGCATCCTATGGTGATGTCGTTCACACCCGTCCGTGTCGCATTTTCGAGGCTTGCATGTGTGTTGCTTCGATCGAAATTTCAGGCACCTGAAACATAGCCTATGTTTTTTTGCTAAGTCCCACCGCGCGTCAACCGCGGCATCCCGAAATCGTGCACATTCGCCCATCGAATGTACCTCCTGGTTGCATACACAGCATGCGGGCTTCTGTTTGTCGGCGACGGTATGTATTCGTTGCCGGCGTGGTTGTTCGCCGCCGCTAGCCTTCACCGGGGCCTTGTCCGCGATGATCTCTGGCACGGCGAACGGACTGCATATCTCCGCTTCCCTGGCAATGAATCGGCTAAATTTTAATAAGTCGGGCTCACCTCTATGTTGTGCGGCGGCGAACTCATACCATTGCCTTCTCAGCGTCGGAGTCAATTTTTCCATCACCGCCTTCGTAACCTCCGGATTATACAGGTAGAAGGCACAATCGAGCGCTTGCAGGGTTCCCACGACATTTTCTATTTTCGTACTGAAAGTGCAAATATCTCGCGGCGAATCAGTGAGGCGGGGTAGCGCCCGGAGTCGCTCGATCTCGGCCAATGCGATCGAGTCCGGACGCCCAAACCGCGTCTCGAGAGTCCTCAGCACAGCGTTCGGTTCGGCGTTGGTGATGAGCAGCCCTTGTACTGCTTCCTTTGCTGTGCCCCGTAAGCTGCGGCGCAATCGGGACATATTCTCCAACGCTGTAAAATAACTTGCGGATTCATTATAAGCGGCTCTATAAGTTAGCCAATCTTGATGCGCACCGTTGAAAATGGGCAACTCCGTATACTTCAACGGCTGTCTATGTTGTGCAGCTTGCACAGCTTGCGTTATGGCACACGCAAGTTCACTATAATCGGAGTTCGGTCGCGCTGCGACCAATTCCCCGCCCCGCACTTGACGCGGGGTAGGCGGGGGCTGCGGCGGCGGCGGCTGTTGCGAAGCTTCATTTTCTCTTAACCAGGCTGCTACTACAGGCGGCGGTTGCTTCGCAGGCAGCGGCTGCACATTCGGGTTCGATGCCGCAGGGTTACCTGAAAATGTTATGAAATCGAGCGGATTATTTGATGCATCATTTGCCACTGGGTGACACGTTGGCGGGGGCACGGCACTGGCTCCCGCCGGTGCAGACGCCGGGATGTCCCAGGATGCGGCGGTGATCACTGGGTCTATGGGTTCGGGTGGCGGCTGCACACGGGATTGCGCATCTTGCACTTCGTGAGGTCGGTTATCAATCGCGAGCAGCTGACTGGTATGTAACCAGCTGTGAACGCGTTGATCCTGCTCGACCTCGGTGATGACGGAGTTAAGGTCATCCTCGCTATCTTCCGCTTCGATTTCTGCTAGCTTTGCGGTCGCTAGCTCTATCTTGAGTTTTGTGAGTTCGGCCCTGGCCTGTGCCAGGCGACGTGCTTTCGTTGAACGCCTTGAAGAAGTGGCTGGTCGACTTCGGGGCCGCTGTGGCTTCCTCTCTTCCGGTGCGGCGGCTTGAAGCTCCTCCGCAGCGGTGCCGGCAGCGGTATCCCTATCGGTGGTGAAACACGTTTGAACGGTGTCGGCGATGGTGGTCTCGGTGGCCTCAGTCGCAGACGTTGCTGTAGCAGACGTCGCGGTCGCGGACGTCCCCGTTGCGGACGTCGCGGTGCATGACGTGACCGTCGTTGACGCTTCCGTGGCCGACGCCGTTCGTTTCCCGATTGACCTTGTCACTGGCATTTTCCACACTCACGTAGATCCGGCTCGCGAAGGACCAGAAAATGTGCGGGGCTCGGACTGGGCCAACACCCCGCAATGTGTTGTGTGTGTGCTGGATTGCGTGAGTGGGAATATGGCGATACCAGTGACAAAGTAACAAAGGCGTAAAATCGGGAAATAGCGTTTATTTCACACACTGAATCGAAAGTTACAAAGTTCAGCCACAACGGTAGCCAAATTCTCCCGGCGTTAATATTCGGCGCGTAGTCTCTCGTTGCTACGCCGTAGCTATGCGACGTAGCTGGAAGTCGTCCTCGTAGCACCGTGCCACAGCTGATGAGGAAGGATGGTCCACTCTGCATAAGCGCCTGTTTCCTCTTCAAACTTGCAGACTTCTTCTTTCTTGCCGACTACTTGCTGTTTTCTTGATGTCCCGAACTATTTCTATTAAACAAAAAACTCCTAACACGTTTTAACTCAACTATACAAAAAAACAAATTAGCTTAAGTACTCCGCGGCTATACCGTACGGAGCACTAAGAGGGCCTTCCCTCTTTCTAGGACCTCTTTTTCACTTTCAAGATTACACTTATTTTCAATTCGCGCCTAAGTTAAATCTATATGCCTAAACTATAAGTGTCTTGGTACATAGACACTAAGTGGCTCTATATACTAAACATCATAAAACAACCTTATGTGCATTACAAAGAAAGTTATCGTGATTTACTTACTCTAAGTTTAGCACAAACGATGCACACAAGCAACATTTCTAAAAATAACTATTTAAACTTTATACATACGTTCATCCCGCCGCCGCAGCGGGGTAGGCAAAGTTCTAACCTACACTATGACACCGAATGAAACACTACACAGTTCATACCGGGTGAGTTATAAGCGTTCAATGACCCTAACGATAACACGATTTTTTTCACTAAGATCACTGACTAAAGTCTATGACGTCACTAAGAGGTCCGAGTTCTATTACGAAATCGCGCATGCGCGGCATGCACTCTACGTTGTTCTCTCTTCGAGAATATGCGTCCTGCACAGTTATCAAACGTCATGCAAAGAAACTATGAAGTAATTGTATTCACAGAAACATGGTAAAATACTAACATCTCCGATAATGAATTATTTGATTCACGTTACTCCGTTTATCGTAAAGACAAGTGTTTCTATCACAACATAAAAAAGGATAGAGGTGGGGCCCTTGTCGCTGTTTTGCGTGACATCTCTTCATCTCGAGTTTTATGTGGGAAACACCTGACGAAAACTTTTGGGTTCTGTTACGGATTACCATTAATCATATTGTCAAAAATGTAGCATATTTGCCACCACCGGTCAAGATAGAAGAAAATAATAAATAAATAAAATAAAATAATGTATTCATCAAGTAGGCTTCGAAAAAGCATTTATGGCAGGTCATGACAAGGTCGGCAATAACAAATTTACAAAGTGTACCTATACCAATTAAGTAATTTAAAGTACCTACATTAAATAACTAACAACCAACACGGGTTGATAGGTACAGGGGACTTGGACATTGGGGATGGCAATATGGCTAGGGAAGGAGAAGTGGAGCTGATATAAAAGAAACGGAGGAATACCTTAACATTACGAGGAAAGGAAACGCTACGGTCCTCGCCGGTGAGGACAAAAATGTCCTATCCTAGCTAAACTACCAGCCTTTCACTAGCTAATCCTTAAACTGTTCTTAGAGTCCTTAGAATCTGTACTCCATCATACTCAAGATATTATAATATTAATATATTTTAAACTTGGATTCATCAAATAGACTAAAGGAAATGATTATATATAAGTAATGCTATCGTATATTTACTCACTATTGAATTATTTTTGACTGCCTCTGTGGCGTAGTTGTATTACAGTACGACTGCAAAGCTGAGGTCTCGGGTTCGATCCCCGGGTCGGGCAAAGTGATATTGAGTATTTCTATTCAGTATCAGCTCGGAGTCTGAAATTTGTGCCCGATATGGCGATAGGCTCGCCCCCTATCACATCATGGGACGGAAAAATGGCGAAAAGTGGGTGCACTAGTTGCGCCTCTGCCTACCCCTTCGGGGATAACAGGCGTGAGTGTATATGTATATGTATGTATGAATTATTTTTAGGCTTTTAGTTTTTTTTGTCTTTTTTGAAGGCGGTTTAATTTTTTGTTAAAACCTTTTTTTTTAAATTTCTGGATTGTAGTTCAAATTACTCTGTGAATTTCCATAGGAAACAAGCTGTTTCCGCGCATAGTCTGTACAAACAGACAGATACAATAATTTCAATGAATGTTTACACTCGGCTAGACCTCGTAAATATATAGTTATATCTATTTGTTGATAAAAACCCAGTATAAACTTACAGTGAAAGTATACCTAAACTCTATGATAATCTATATACAGTATAATATAGCAATAGAACTCGGCGTTTCTCTAAATTGAAAGAAATGTTATAAAAAATAAAGGGGTGACTGAAGAAGATTCTGTCTGATCTGTCTGTCTGTTTTTTGTTACTAGATACACATCTCCAAAACTACTAAACGGATTTCGATGAAATTTAGTATGGAGATAGTTTGAGACCCTGAAAACCTGGACATAAACTACATTTTATCCCGGGAAAATATTAAGCGCAACTTTTATCTCGGAAATACTTCATCGCGTAGTCGAAGCCGCGAGCAAAAGCTAGAAATTTATATTACAAGAATAGCAAAGACTATTAAGTGGTTGCAGGTAGACTACTCACTATAGTTCGTATGACTTTTAAACATATACATATTTATATTAATAGTATAAACTCCATCAGTACAAATAGTATATAACGTTTGTTTATTGCCCTATATTTGTAGTAATATATTTGATGTGTAAACTTACATGATTCTTCATTCCAGATGCAAAAGTTCCACCCACATATGGTTACGGAGTGAGACACATCCAGCTTGTCATATTCACCATATGTCTTAGCACAAACTTTTTAGCTAGGGGTCATTTAGGGGTGTCCATCGTTGCTATGGCACATTCCCCTGAAATTAAGAACACACACCACGCTAATTTAAGTGGAGTTGTGCAAGGATATAATAGAAATTCCGTTTTGGGAAACGTTAGTGAAAATATGAATGAATCCCATGTAAAAAGTATTGAATTAAATTATACCGGAATGGCTATGAAGACCAGTGACACTAATCAATGGAGTATTTATAGAGTAAGTGTATTGTGAGTTAACAATTACTTTGACAATAAAGGAAATATCGCGATTAAACCTACATACCTGAGAATTTCTCATGCGAATACCTGAGAATTTTCCTTAATAATTTTGAAGATCATGTCAAGTCTGCCAACCCACCCTAGGTCAGCGTAATTGACTAAGGCCTAAACCCTGAACAGGGCCAATATGTTATACAAATCATAATCATTATTAATATGCTATGTGGAGTTGATGACAATAAGATTATTTAATTAATGAAAAAAATATAAACCAGACTCTTAGGAGGACCAATATTTTTAGCGAACACAATAACGTTTAAATAGAAATTCCATCCAGATCTATAAATTACAATGCAGCTCATTAATTGTGACATTTTTTTCAGACCTATAACTGGTCAAAACCAATCCAGGAGATGATCTTGGGGTCCTTCTTCCTGGGCTACAGCATCATGATGTTCCCGATGGGAATGGTGTGTCAGCGTTGGGGAGGGAAGATTCCATTTCAAATAGCCTTGTTTATCAATGGAATTGTGTCTTTTGCAACACCTTGGCTAGCGATGTGGGTAAGGCGTACATAATATGTTTATATATTTCAAAAAGAAATGCGCTAGAAACAGTTCACTGTGTCTCCAAAATGATTTGGTCACTCGATGTTGTAGTGGGTTTCTTATTATTCCATAGGAAATTTAATTTCTTGGTCTAAATATTGAATTCAGGATTCTACCTGTTTCGCATATTAGGTATACTATCTAGCATAACAAATTGCACATTGATATCTTGAATTCAGATGATAATATGAACACAGTATAATACATCTGTTAACTCTGTAGGTAAAATGTTATCATTTATTTATTTATTTGATAAGCACACTAGCAGCTCTAAACAGCTGATGCGTGTGTGTCATACTGATTAATATTCCTATCCAGTCTATTTTTGAAAGCATTCAGTGAAGGTGCCATAACAACAGTTTCTGGGAGTTTGTTCCAACCAGTAACTACACGGTTGGTCAAAAAATGCTTCATTGGGTTTCCTTTAGAAGACACTCCAGATAGCTTTAGGGGATGTCCTCGCAGATGGGTATTCTCATTTCGTCGGAAGATATCTTGTAAACCAGGCACGTCGTAATAACCAGAGATAATTTTGTATGTCTCTATCAAGTTGGCTCTTTTCCTCCGATTTCCAAGCGTTGTGAGACCTAGACATCTTAGACGTTCATTATAGGATTTATTGCGGAGAGTAGCAACCAATTTCGTAGCTCTCCGTTGGACATTTTCCAATAAGTTAATATCTTTTTTAAAATATGGATGCCAGATAACATAGGCATACTCCAGTAGTGGTCTTACATAAGATTTATACAATTTAACAAAAGTCTTTTGTGTGAGACAGGTAAAAGCTTTACGGATGATATACAAGATAGAATTAGCTTTCTTCAATACACAAGAGATATGCGCTTCCCATTTTAGATTACTGGTTATAGTAACACCAAGATTCTTTTGTGTGTCAACCGATGCCAGTATTTGATTTTCCAGGAGATATTTCTTGCGTGGATTATTTCGACCTATGTGTAGTACTGAGCACTTGTTCGCATTCAAAGATAGTAGCCAGTCTTTCGTCCAATTAAATATAGCATCAAGATCGTCCTGGATATCCTGCCACTGCGTGAGTGGATTACCAAAGAACTTTGTGTCATCAGCAAAAAGTGAGAATGGTAGTTTAAGTATTGATTTTAGATCAGTCAGATATAGTATAAAAACCAGTGGACCAAGAACTGATCCTTGCGGGACGCCACTTGTAACTGGACGTGGTTTTGATAATATATCACCAATTCGCACACAAAAAGTTCTTTCAGAAAGAAAATCACTTAGGTATCCATGATAGAAATTTCCCACGAATGCCAAGATGATCTAACTTGTATATTAAACGTCGTACAGGGACGCGATCGAATGCCTTTTCGTAATCTAAATATATTACGTCGGTCGCTTGCCCGTCATTTATGTTCTTAACCCATTCATACACACACTTTAACAAGTTTGTTGTTACCGAACGCCTTGGAACAAATCCATGTTGTTCATCGATGATTATGTGCTCTTGATCCAAGAATTCTCTAATTTTTCCAGCTATTATTTTTTCCATTGTTTTGCAAATAACACTGGTTAGACTAATGGGGCGATAGTTAGCGGGTACGAGTTTGTTACCTTTTTTTATATATAAGAACAATATTTGCGGTTTTCCAATCTATTGGTATGCGGCCTTCCTCAAAAGATTTATTCATAATCATGGCTAGTTTATCGGACAAACTATGAGAGCACTTTTTTAGAAAGAGAACTGACATACCATCATATTATCTGTTTTTATGTGGTAGGTCTGGCCTTTGACCATTTACAGCAAATTTTTTTGATAGAGCAAGTGACTCACTCTATATTAAGTAAACATAACTGCCAATAAGAATAACTAAATCTGCCCATCATCTTGAGGTATTTGACCATATTAACATATTTTCATTTTTTAACACGCTTTTATTAGCTTCACACGTATATATGTATGTATGTAGGTAGGTAACAGAAACTTTGAACATGATTTTGACCCCCTTCGAAACGTCGGAAAATAAACGAAATTATCGAAATTTGGCATGCTTATCAAGGACCGATGACAATTCAATATTTTAAACTAAAAAATGAAAAATAAATAATAGTAAAAAAAACACCCCACGCTTTTTTTACAATAACATAATTTTTTTTCTTCTTTATACTATTCTTAATTCAAATTTATTAAAAAATATTTTCTATTTTCATTAGTTGGATTTTCTATAAAGCGTGTTTTTTTAAACTATTATTTATTATAGTTAAGGTAAGCGAATAAGCAAGTAGCTCACTTGATACTATCTGAAAAGTATCGCCCATGATACACACATGATACAAATCATTAAATTTGGTAAATTTTACAATAAGGATAGACGGGCATTGGGAAAAGATAGAATTATTGGACTTCCGACTTTGTGACGGACTACAAATGGATTTAATTATTATAGGGTGGGTGGAAAGCCGTATGCTGTTGCCGAATTATCCAGGGTCTATCCCAATCTGGCACATATCCTAGTGCTCAGACGTTACTTGCTAAATGGGTCTCTAGTAGCGAACGGGCATCTTTGAGCAGTTATATGTATACGGGTAAGTAAACATGTGTAATATAAATAACATTTTGGTAAAGACTGCCTCGGTCGCGTCGTTGTTTTACGGTGCGATTGCAATCCTGAGGTCTCAGGTTTGATCCCCGGGTCGGGTATGGTAATATTGGATTTTTCTAGGATTCAGTATCCGCCCAGAGTCTGGAAATTGTGCCCGATATGGCGATAGACTCGCCCCCTATCACCTCATGGGACGGAATACGCACGACGAAAAGTGAGTGCACTAAGGTGCGTCTCTGGCTACCCATTCGAGGATAAAAAGGCGTGAGTGTGTATGTGTGTTTTGGTAAAGCAATAATTCTTTACAGGGTTTTTGGATAGTAGGTATGTTTGTATCTTCGGCAGTATCAAATATTATCAATTATCAAAAGCAAAGTCGTCGACTTTCTGTAATGCTTCAATACTAATGTATACGAAATTGGCTACAACTTAGTTCTATCACACAGGCTATTTTAGCAATTCTACCGCAGAGTCAAATCTTTTTATGCTACATAAGTCTTTGTTACGGCCACTTGCGTTAACATGAGCCTGAATAAATACCTCCACGATAAGGCCTCCAAAAATATACACCGAATATAAACATTGATAAGTATATAAATATTTTATGTAAAAGATAAATTGAACTACGCAGAAAATACACGAACTGTTTAATTGATCTTATTATTGTAAATGTAAACGTTTGCCCAGATGCATGCATGTTTGTTAAAAGCAAAGGCGGATTCAGATTCAAATTCGTTCAGTGATCTGAACGAATTTGAACTAAAATTGGCCCGCTGATATTATTATTAATAAACTAGTTTTCATCCCGACACATTGATGTATTATTTTTAATACATCAATGTCCCGACAGCTTAATCTGTCAAGGCCCGCGACGAATACCGGCTTGGATACCGGTGTCCAAATACACTCATTTGCAAAAAAAAACGGGCGGTTTGGATTTTAATTCTTTTTTAAAAAAATACGGTACCAAAATTATTTCAATCTCTTGTACATGTTACTGGCCGGTTTTAAAAATGCCGTGGTGTTTAAAACACTACGTTCTAAATTAAAATTTTCGTTTGATGCTCGTTTTTACAGGAAACCACTTTTTATCCTACATTTTTGGCGCGAAGTTCCAAAAGATAATATCGGTTTTCATAACTTTTAGTCAATTTTTATGAATTTATTTCATATTCTTAATTGTCAAAGCTTCATTTATTGCTGTTTAGCTGTCTCAATAATGTTAGAGAAAGTGGTAAAAGCCACAAAAATTATTGCGCTGCTCGAAGAGGGCTGCAGCCAATGCTTCGTGGCTCAGAGGCTAAGTGTGAGTCGCTCGACGGTTCAAAGGACCTGGCAGCGGTATCAAGACACCGGTTCCATCGAGAGAAGGCCTGGTTCTGGAAGAAAACCATGTACCCAACCACGGGATGATCGTTTTCTTGTGAGTCGCGCATTGAGAAATCGCAAGTCTTCGTATGTGGACCTTAAGAACAACCTCGAGGAAGTAAGAAATGTGCTAAAGTCTATGGACGGTCAGGAGGAGGCTGCTCGCGGCCAATATACGCAGTCATCGCCCGGCCCGCGGCCCTAAGTTACTCCGTGAGCACAGAGTTGCCAGGCTTAGGTTTGCTCGAAATTGTGAGTCATGGACTCAAGAAGACTGGAATAGGGTATTGTTCTCCGATGAAGCCAGGATATCTCTGTTCGGTGAAGATCGACATCGGCGAGTGCTACGAAGACCAGGAGAACGCTTTGCAGAGGCTTGTTTTGAAGAAATCACACCTTATGGTGGGGGCTCTATTATGTTTTGGGCAGGAATAAATTCAATGGATCGTACAGAGTTAGTCTTCATTGAAAACGGCTCACTGACTGGACATCGCTACATAACGGAAGTTCTTATTCCGACGACAACGCTCGCGCCCACCGGTCTGGCGATGTGGAAGCGTATGTGCAAGAGGTCGGCATTCGTCGTTTGGATTGGCCAGCTCGAAGTACCGACCTCAATCCTATAGAGCATGTCTGTACCGTTCTGAAACGACGCGTGAGATCAGTACAACCGGCTCCGCACACCATCAGAGAGCTGAAGAATATGATTACCGCGGAGTGGGAACGTATTCCGCAAGCAAGTATCCGGGATATCCTCGCTAGCATACCCAGACGAATTCAAGCTGTGATTTCAGCTAGAGGGGGTCACACTCGATACTAAACATTTATCTGCTTTTACTTTATTAAAGAAAAAACAAACAAAAATCTTTGTTAACTTTTACTTCACGAGCATATGCACTACTAGCGAGCATACACTACTAGTGAACTTTAGCATTAAAACCCACAAATTTTATCAAAATTTTATGATAATACTGACGAAAACGATTATTTGCTTATTAATTTACAAAATTGTGAAAGTAAAACTACCTATAATTATCAAACAAACCAATAGTAACATTTGAAATGGTTCATTGCTTAGATGTCCGTTTTTTTGCAAATGTGTTTATATAGGGTTTTTTCATACATCTATATACATATATATATAAGCGGGGCTTGACGGGTTACTGTGGGACTTACATTTTGGGAAAGGTCTTAGCTAGGATATAGAAAAGTATTGGATAAGAATAAACTTCGGTATCATCATTCCAGGTACTACTATAGGAACCGTCATAGCCTTCCAAATAGCAGGCATCTTGGCTGAAAGCAGATGGGGCTGGCCTTCCACCTTTTGGACGGTTGGGGCAGCATGCTTCGTATCCTTCACTCTACTCACTCTGTTTGGTGCCGCTACTCCTAAGCAGCATACAACAATCTCTGAGGAAGAGACGAATTATATTTTGGGAAGTTTTAACGATGGAGCTATAAAAGTAATACTTCTTGCATAATTAGTAACATATTTCAAGACTCATTTGTTCCTAAACGGTTGCACTTTAATTTATAATTGCTTTTTAAAGAACAATCCATGCTACATTATTCGGACGAAGCCGCAAAAAAAATGTTGTCCCTAAACACATTCTATATTTTCAGAGACCAAGAGTTCCATGGAAGGCTTTGCTTACATCGAAGCCTGTTTGGGCCTCATTTGCTACCCACGTGGGTAGCGGCGTCGCTTATGCGTTCTTCTTCACACAAGTTCCATCATATATCCATTACATTCTCGGAATCAATGTTAAAAGCGTAAGTGACTTGAAAGTTTTACCTAATTATAATGAACGAAAATAAAATTTTGAAGATTTAATAAAAAAATATAATCTCTAACATAATATAAACATAGCCACTAAAACTCTTCATAACGTCCTTATTAGTTTACAAGGAAAAAAATATTTTTAATGTTCTGCCGGTATTTCTAATGGAATATCCTGTGCTATAACTATAAGTACCTATGTATGGCTATTGTATACGTGAGATGTACTGTGTTTTTGTATTTTGCGTTGTTATTAAAAATATAATCGAAGCTGCATAATTCAGAACGTCCTATATCAAAGAACTGTTACGCTGTAGTTACCTTTAATTATTCCCAGACGCAAAGCTCAAAATAATATAAAATGGCACATAAACCTGCTTTTTTAAAGATATTAATAAAAACACCTGTCTATAGAATTATCATTGTAAACGAGATACACCTTGTGGATAGCGATTTAATTGTAAATACATTTAATAATTTCAGAGTGGTCTTCTATCTTCGTTACCCTATATGGCGAGTCTCTTCGCGAGCGTTGGTTTTGGAATAGTATCAGATTACTGCACGAATAAAAACTTGATCAGTGTGAAAAGTATAAGAAGAATCAACAATTCAATTTGTAAGATATAAAAAATCAATCCTATGTATAATATTAGTTATAATGGTATGTTTTAGAAATCTGCATAAGGCCATCGTGCCAAAAGCCTAAAAGAAGTCTATTTACTCATTTCATCAATCGCTGTCGTCGTTGTAGATAAGCGACGCACACGTAATAAGGGCTTGATCCACACTCGAAATCACGTCATCGACACCAAGCACGGGCGGTCAGTAGTTTAATTTAGCGTTACATGTGCGTTTTATGCGAGTTATGCACAAAATCAAAGCGGATCAGCCAATTATTCGACAACCATTACTACGGCTGTGGCGGCGGCGTGGATGGAAGTGAGTATGGCACTCGCGCAGCTAGTTCGGCGCGGTGCGCGAGAGACACAAATAGGGTAGGCGTGCAAGAGTGAGAGAGAAAGTTGCGGAGAGAAGAACTAAGGACGAGGATTTTTAAATGTTATGATTATTAAATATGGAATCATTATGGTGGAACCAATCTTAATTATGTTAGTTGAGGCAACTGTCAAAATGTGATTGAATATAATAGAATTGCTTTAATTGTATTATTAGAAACTGTAACGGTTTTGATTTAAATAAAAGTATGTACCACTGACTTTACAGAAAAACTTTCACAAAAAATATCACCAAGCGAACGACCGGCACGAAGGCAATGACCAACTAACTCGAACTGTCAAACGTTCTATGCTTTTATAGCAAAAATTGTAGATCATGTCATTAATACCCGCACAAAAAATATTTTTGCCCTAACAGTATTGTTTTTGTTATGTCATATCATCGATTTTAGTAGCACCGAAATATTTCAAATGTATTCATATTTATGCTATAGGTATAAATTTTAGGCTCGATTCCCACATCAATTATTAATGGTTCAAGACAAATGAAATGTATGGGATTCAAATTTATTCCCAAAATAAACTCGCACTAGTATTTATGTGCCTACATCTTCGGAGATGAAGACGACGACTAATTGACTCCTCAAGCCCCGTCACGGACACCGGTGTCCACTTAGGGTGTCCATATATATAGGGTTTTCCCATACATCTATATATATAAGCGGGGCTTGAATGTTAATTATAATATTTTTCTCCTGCAGCTCAAGTCGGTATAGCCATATCGCTAATCCTGGCATCCTTTGCGACCAACACTGCGCTAGCCATCGCATGCCTCGTGATCGCGATGTTTTGTCACATGGGGGTCCACACCGGTTGGATGGTAAATAACAAATTAAAATGTTTAAATCTAAAAATATTTACAAAATGATCTTAAATATTATACTTGTACCATTAATTATCGAAAAATTGTTACATTACATTTTGTTCAATATTAATAATCAACTTGGTCACTTCTACTGTCATTTATTTAATAGGTATCTTTGTAGCATGTATTCTTAAAATATGAAAGCTTGGCTGAGTTATAAAGAGATTTGTAAATAGCTAGAATTAGTACAAAATGAAAACTTCGAAAAAAGTCTATACTTAAAAATTGATCAACCAGCCAATCGATTTGAGCCAACATAAAAGTCCATTCAGGGTTATTTTTAGAATCATCTAAGATATTTACATAAACTTACACATATTAGATAGGTTATAATTTGTTAGTTATAATTATTACGCTGTTAGTAGTAGAGGAGGCGCAGCAGTGAGCAGTATATAATACACATATATAATTAGTTATAATTACATATCATTACCTTTCAAGGTGAACCACATCGACATGGCTCCGAACTTCACCGGCACCATCATGTCCATCGGGAACACTTTGATGAACATCTGCGTGCTGCTGATCCCAGTGCTCGTCTCGTACATAGTCACCGACGTGGTACGTTTGTATTTTGGTACAGACGTGGTTACTTCTGCAAGATCATCTAATCAAGGGTCATACAATAGGTGTCCTAGCCAGACTCTCCAGACCTAACATCAACCCTTTTTAGTTTTCTCCAGTTTCGCTGGGTGAGATCAAAAAGGTAATCTTTTCCATTAAATCTAACGCGACTGGTTGCGATAGCATCAGTTGTCGTATGATAATCCCTTATCCTGGGCCACCTACATCCAGTTATTTGACATATCATTAACAGCTCTCTAGCTCTGGTATATTTCCGTCTCTATGGCGGAAAGCTATTGTGAACCATCTTCCCAAAATCCCTAACCCTTCTCACGTGAAACATTTCCGTCATATATCCATTCTTCCTCCTTTCCTCTCCAAAGCGCTCGAGGCTTACACGATAAGTAACTGTCTAAGCTTGTGCACCTAAACAAACTGCTGTGTTCGTTGAGTTTCAGGCCTGGTCACAGCACCTCTACGGCGCTACTCAACGTGACTGGTGATATTAGGGCGGGCATGGAAGACATCAAAGTCACGATTTTAGCTTTGGTAGATTTGAGATGGGTAGTACGATCAATCACATCATTCTTCTAGCCATCCTCTGATCTCTGTTGTGGCACTGGATTGGTTCTCGTCTTAACTTCAGGGACGAATATTTAACGGTACTCACATTCCTTGGAGCACAATTATTAGGTATCTTGGTCTGCTCATCAACTCCACCCTGAGCCAGCCCTAGGTAACCTCTGTCTGTCAAAGAGTCACCTGCAAGGTGGACGGCCGACGCTGCATTTGCCAGTACGTGGCCTCCACTCGAGAACTTTTCTGCCCCATCTACCGTTAGTTCTTCAAACTATGTGCCCTGCTCATTGCCACTTCAGCTTGCTAATCCGCTGAGCTACGTCAGTGATTTTCGTTCTTCTACGGATCTCCTCATTTTTGATTATATCGTGTAGAGAAACGCCTAGCATAGCCCTCTCCATAGCTCGCTGAGTGACCGTGAGCCGTCTTAAGCAGCTTATAGTCAAAGGGCGGCGGAGTCTGAGACGTAGTCTCAGTGCCATATGTCATCACTGGTAACACACATTGATTGAAGACTTTTGTCTTCAGGCACTGAGGTATTTTGGACGAGTAGACCTTGCTTAGTTTCTCGAACGCTACCCATCCGAGCTGGAGTCTCGATATAAATGTACTATATTATACAGTTTATATAAGCGAAGTGTATTATTGTATTTCCACTTTTTTTTAACATAACATGACCACTTAAAAAACAAACGATGCGACGTTTTTTTTATTGCAGAGAGACCCTCACCAGTGGCGTGTGGTATTTGGGATAGTTGGTGGCCTTGCTATAGTCACCAATATTATCTTCGTGATATTTTTAAGTACCGAAAGACAACCCTGGAATAGTGAAGGTAACTGCTTATTTTTTAATCATAACGTATTATACTTTCTTTTCGTAAATATGGTCGAGTCTCTTTTTCCACAGTTCGTATCCCATTCGAATGTAGGATTGACGCAAGACTGGTTCTAGGGACGGTATTAATAAATGAATATCAAGTTTGAGTTACATCTCAAGTAGACATAATGTATGAAGAGTTCAATACATTATGTCTACTTGAGATGTAACTCAAACTTGAGATTCATTTATTAATACCGGCCTAGGTCTCTCATATGTAAGAGTCCGTCTGGGTGGGTACCAGCGCAATGTCTATTTCTACCGCCAAGCAGCAGTGTGCATGTACTGTTGTGTTTCGGTTTGTAGGATATTGTAGCCAGTGTAACTACGGGACACAATGAAACTTAACATCTAATGTCTCAGGATGACGAGCGCAGAAGAATGCCACACATACTTTGTAACTCAAGGTGCTGGATGGTGTTGTTACTGTTTATGGGTGGTCGTATCGCTGATGGTCAAGCGAACGGCATGCTCGTCTCGTCATACAATGCAATAAAAAAGCACTTAATGAAGCATGATGTAGAATTAAATTAGCTTAGTATTTGCGACTAGTTGCCAATTTGGCATCAATCTTCTCTGAAGAAAATCATATTAGATATGCCTAACCGAAGATTCCTGAGCCTCAGGGTCAGGAAATCGGATTCTATTCATTAGTAAGTAGACTAATACCAATAACCTCATTTTAATGTTATTTATCAAGTAATAAATTATGTATTTTCATTTACAGGCTACGATGCGGTAAACGACAAGGAACGTGAAGAAAAGGAAGAGAAAATTGGAAAATAATATTATCACTCTATTGTGTACTTAAAATGTATATAAATAAAGTATAAATAAGCATACCTCTGCCTTTTTTTTATGCTTTCTAAGCGTTGCTCACCGCTTCGCCCACGTGAAAAGCCTTTTTAAATACAAAAGTCTCAAATCACTGTTACCGATCCATAGCGCCATCAGAACCACGCCAGCGCCAGCAACTTAAAAATCATAATTATTTCTTATGGGAAATTCACATAACTTTCTTACTTTTTAAAATACTTTGCTTCTTAAAATACTTTATTCTTAAGTCCGCAGTTTAGATTTTCCAAGCACTTAACGCACTTGAAATAGTAGATTATCGGTGCCGTGCGAGCGCAAAATCATTATTGGTAATTAATTATCATAGAAATAAAGGTGCCTAATATTTATTCGGTCACTATAAATGTTGCTACTATGTTTTAAATGCGATCCCGCAACTTTTTTTAGAACTGAAAAAACTATTACGAGACGTCATATTTTGCATTTTATGATATTGATGGGGTTTGATTTTCAAATATCTCATTTAGGATGAATTTATAAAGTTGGACACAACAAATAATAATCGTTTAAAAACCAATCGAGATATCAAACTAGTAGTGGAAGTGACAATAGTATAAAATTGATGCCAAATCATATGATATAACTAATTAGGTTCAGTTAAATTTTTTTTTGTTTAACAATTGGTTATAATTACATATAATATCAGCTATTTGTTTTCACAAAAAGGTGTCAGAGGGGGGCGAAAATCCTCTATTTGATACGTAGTTCACCCCCCTCCAATAAATCAATTAGATCGATAACATAATAAAAATAGTGATATTCTAAAATAGCAGAAAAAAATAAATAAAATAAAAATTAAATAATAACATCACCAAAACTAACACACGACAAAAGTTTACAATTTTTTTTTTTTTTTTTTTTTTTTTTTTTTTTTTTTTTTTTTTTTTTTTTTTTTTTTTTTTGGCGGTTTGAGTTTGAAATAAGACGTATATTTAACAGCTCCCAAATTTTATTTTAAATTAATAATAGATAACCAGTTTAATGCAACATTATATTAAATAAGACACCGTCTACCACCTGTGCATTAATCCTATATCACATCACTGCAGAATAAACGAAGATTATCACGTAATTGTGCACTTATAACGGTCACTATGGATCCCACTGTCTTCAAGCAATCACTGGATGACCTGATGTCAATGTTCCACAAGCGGATGGACAGTTTTGAGGGTAAGCTTCAGAAATCCTCTACCACAACCACAACAGAATCACTAGCAGGTGAATATGCCACATTTAAGAACTTTGTCATAACTTCTATGAAGGCACTTCAGGGACAGATTGAATGTCTTGCCAAGGGAATGGATCAGTTGGAGATGCGTAGCAGGCGTAAAATATTACTCTTCCACGGTATACCGGAAGATCCCAAAGAAGTCACGACAGAGGTTGCTGCTCAGTTGGTTGTTCAGAAACTGAAGCACAATAACTTCGCTGTTGGTGATATCAGCCGATGTCACAGGATGGGACGTATAGGGAGCTCCCATAAGCCTCGGCCCATTCTGTGCAAGTTCCGAGATGTTGGTGTCCGGGATAGAATTTGGTCATCCAAGACTACCCTTAAGGGCTCCGGGGTGACCATATCAGAATTTTTGACGAAGGCTCGGCATAGCGTCTTCATGGCTGCGCGTGAGCGGTTCGGCGTTGCGAAGTGTTGGACAAGAGAAGGAGCCGTCTTCGTTCTTAGCCCCGATGGAACACGACATCGTCTTAGCTGCCAAGGTGACCTCGACGCAATCCCGCAAAAGGTAGTGCCAAAGCCCTCTTCGCTGACAAAGGATACAACGGTGCAAACCAGGGCGAAACGCGTTATCCGGAAGTAATTATTTCCCTGGGTTCGCATTTATTAGTAATAAGTTCCGACCATAATAGGTTGTGTTAAAAAACTAACTGTTGAATGACATTAGTATGTCCATTTTAAGTTAAAACTACCTTCTAAATGTTTTTTTTTTTCCGCTTATGTGTTATGTCTCATTTTTTCTTCTGTGCAATGTTGCGGATCATTCGTTAATGCACGTTTTGTTATTGCATATTATTAATCCGCTATGTATTTTTTTTTTCTTTTTAATTTTATAAAATATTTTTGTCAGCCGGTAAAATATTTATCATTATTTGTTTTAATGTTGATGTAAGATTGACTAAAACATTACAATGTCATAATACGCACAGCTGGTAGATGGATAGAAATTGTAAAGTTTTTTTTTTTTTTCTGTTATTGTAGTATATATTTTGTATAATTTAATATATAATATTATTATATTTATATAATTTGTTATAAGAAATCAATATTACGTACTTTTGTGTGCTATAAAATATTTTTGACATGGATAGCGATAATAGCGATATAGATGAGTTCGTTTCCGTTTGTTCCTCTAACAGCAGTCTTGATAGTTTTCACAGCATTCCAGGTCTGGAAAATTTAATTGACTCTTTCCTATGTGATGTTCCAAAAAATTTTAATGTCCTCCACATAAATGCTCAAAGCATTCCGGCTCACTTTACTGATATGGTGGCGTCATTTGAGCATAGTAATATTCATGCTTTACTCGTTTCGGAGTCATGGCTAAAACCCTGTCTTAAGTCTACTATGTACACATTACCGGGCTTCCAACTAGTACGGAACGACCGCATTGGATGTGGCGGTGGAGGTGTTGCCATATATCTCCGAACACATATTCCTTTCACTGTGGTGAGTATGTCAACCCAGCCGCCCCCTTCCAATGCTGGTGAACATCTATTCATTGAAGTAACACTCTCACACACTAAGGTTTTACTCGGCGTATACTATTGCCCCTCCCTTCGTGTTAACTTCTTTTCAGCATTTGAAAATCTATTAGAAGATTTATCCCCTTTATATAAACATACGATCATTATGGGTGATTTTAATACTTGCCTACTTAAACAAGACTCTCGTTCATGCACTTTTCAATCTATAATTAAATCTAATAACCTGACCATCCTCCCACTAAATGCTACGCACAATTTCCCCAATTCTATACCTTCTCTTCTCGACTTAATTCTTGTATCTTCGTTTTCTAATGTCGCTAAGCACGGTCAATGTGCGGCTGACGCTTTCTCCTTTCATGATCTAATCTATCTTTCTTACAAAATTCGACCACCTAAATTAAAGGCCAAAATCCTTCTGCAGCGCAATTTTGGTGGCATTAATATAGAGAACCTTCAAAAGGATGCTCGTGATCTAGACTGGTCCGACGTTATCCATACATCAACTATCGACGGGAAAGTGAATAGTTTCAATGCCATAATAACTAAGTTATACGATAAACATGCGCCACTAAGACCAGTTAAAATGAAACATCTGCCGGCGCCTTGGCTTACAACTGATATAAGGGTGATGAGAAACAGAAAGCTCTCTGCCAAGGCGAGGTACAAATGTAAGCCAAACGAGTATAACAAACGTAGGTACATTGAGTTAAGAAATCAATGTAATAAGGTGTGTAGGGACGCACAACGCCGACATATTCATAATTCCTTAGAAAATGAAGATCCTTCTAAAGTTTGGAAGTTTCTAAGGTCATTGGGTGTTGGGAAATCTCGCCAAGACAATCTCCCTAATGATATAAATATTAATAATTTAAACCAGCACTTCTCTTCTTCTGCCAACTTCGATGGCCCAGCTAAAGCTGCCACGTTAAACTATCTTTCATTGATTCCCAAACCTGACCATCCCGCTTTTGTATTTAATCAGTTTTCCGATCGTGATGTTAAGAAGAACATAGAAGCCATACCATCAAACGCAGTTGGTAGTGACTGCATTAGCCGTAAAATGATTATACTCATTACTGATGAAATTATGCCTATCCTCCAACACATCCTCAACACTTCTATCAGTAGTAGTATGTTTCCATCTATTTGGAAGGAAGCGCAAATAATTCCTCTTCCAAAAAAAACTAATCCTTCTGCATTTTCAGATTTTCGTCCCATCTCTATTCTTCCTTTCCTTTCAAAACTCCTTGAACGTCTTATTCATCAACAATTTACCACCTTCCTCATCAGTAATAACTTGTTTAACTCTTTTCAATCTGGTTTTCGTCCCGGTCATAGTACTGTTACAGCGCTTGTGAACATTACAGATGACATTCGACTTGGGATGGAAAACGGCAAGGTAACGGTGTTGTCTCTGCTAGACTTTAGTAATGCGTTCAACAATGTGGATTTTGATGTTTTGATTGGGCTTCTGAGTTCTCTTAACATATCTCCGACGGTGATTGATTGGTTTCGTAGTTACCTGTATGGTCGCCGGCAGCGTGTCCGCATTGACGAGAATTTCTCATCGTGGTGTGTTACAACTGCCGGTGTACCTCAGGGCGGCGTTTTATCTCCTCTCTTATTTTCAATTTTCATAAATTCAATCTCCCAAGAACTTACTTCTTCCTACCACCTTTATGCTGACGACCTACAAATCTATACGCAGTCCTCGATAGATCATCTATCTGAGGCCATAAAGATTACTAATAATGATTTAACTAAAATTGCTGACTGGAGTAAATCTTTTGGTCTTAGAATCAACCCAGTGAAAACACAAACCATCGTAATGGGTAGCTCAAGAATGATATCCAAAATTGACTGGTCCCAACTGCCACAAATAATTTTTGATGGAACGTACATTCCAATCAGTGAAACCGTCAAGAATCTTGGTGTAATATTTGACCGAAAAATGTCTTGGACTCCGCAAGTAACCGAAATGAGCCGCAAGATATATGCATCCGCTCACTCCATCAAAAGACTACAAAACTTTCTGCCTACCTCCACCAAAATCGCACTCGCACAATCCCTCTTGCTCCCAATTCTAGACTATGCGGACGCCTCATATACAGATTTAACCGAGGAACAGCTCAATAAACTTGAACGTCTTCAGAATTTCTGTATCAGATTCATCTTTGGTCTTCGCAAATATGATCATGTTTCCGAATATCGAAAGAAGCTGAAATGGTTACCCATCCGCTTTCGCCGAAATGCGCACATCCTTTCCCTGTTGTACAATATCCTCTTTAATCCAACTACTCCTTATTACCTCAAGAGTCGCTTTGAATTTTTACACCACACACATTCCCGTTCCTTGCGCTCCTCCCAGACTCTCCAACTCAAAACACCTTCCCATACGTCTCAATATTACAGTTTGTCTTTTACCGTACAAGCTGTCCGGCTCTGGAATGCACTACCTTTAACAATCAGACGGGCAAAATCACTACCATCGTTCAAGAAAATGATAAAGCATCACTTCCTTTCATTGTGACAATTGCTTTGTGCTTTATTAATATGTATTGGTATATATGGTATATATATATATATATTTATATATATTTCTTCATAATATATATTGTATTATGTATTTTATATTAAATAATTTAAGTATTTTTTATTCTCTCCCTTTTTCTCTTTATTGTACACCGCCATCTATATTTTACATCAGTTTCTATCCATCCAAAGGTTGTCTGGAAGAAATCGCTTTTAGCGATAAGACCGCCCATTGTAGAACCATGTCTCGCATTTTCCTTTTTTTTATTTTTCTAAATGTTATTTCTGTATGTTTATTGGTTATACAATAAAGAGTATTATTATTATTATTATTATTATAATATAAAAGACAATTGCGTTAATCACAGAAAAGGCAAAGTGCAGCGACAAGCAGCTACGAGTTGGTGCTGCTGTCATTATTATTAAATTGATTAAGTTTGCCCAGGGTGGAGTTAGCTAATTCAGTTCAATATTAGCCAGTGTTTTTGTATCCATGGTCAAGTTAACGGTTTTAGATCAGCGCGTAATTCACCAGTTTGATAAGAGCTTTAACTTTACCTGACTAGGAATGAAACATGTATTTCATATTGGTTAGTGCCTAGTTAAGCGGTCACCAGATTAATTTAGATTTAATCTCGAGATTACATCACGTCTTGGTACTCGTCGATGATAGAGGACTCTGTGAACACAAAATTATGTTATAAATGCGGTTTATGTACTTCAAGTGCTTTATTTACACTGTTGGTGCATTATATAGTGCCAGCGCCTTATATGAGTAGTTCCAGTGCCTTATTTACTTCATGTACGTTATAGGTATTCTTAGCTCAGGTAGCTCATAGTTCATTGACAATTTATATTAGCTATGGTGCGAGGATTTATAACTTATTATAAATGGTTAGTCAGCCAGTTTATATACTATGAAATATCGAAGGCTTTTACTACGCTTGGCCATCTTTGGTGTAATAAAATATTTTTTGAAGTATATTCGATTCGAGTAATATTGGGTGTAAAACCGGTGTTCTCCTTTACAAATCAGCGCTTGCACTCTCTTGTTTACTTATCTGTTCAAACACACTTTTTCATACTTACTATAATTTTACTACCTAGTACGTGTTGAGGAGAAAACATATTTTACTGTCGTACCTATATATTATGCAAGAAACGTATGAGTTGAACGAGTGGAGCTATGGAGAGAGCTACGCTCGGAGTTTCTCTGAAGGATATGATTCGCAACGAATACATCCGACAGAGAACCAAAGTTATCGACATAGCTCAAAGAATTAGCAAGCTGAAGTGGCAGTGGGCTGGCCATATCTCACGAAGAACCGACAACCGCTGGGGTAAACGTGTTCTTGAGTGGAGACCGCGACTGGGCAAACGTAGTGTAGGACGCCCTGCGGCCAGGTGGGATGACGATCTGCGAAAGACTGCAGGCAGATGTTGGATGCGGCAAGCTGAAGACAGGGTGCTATGGCGCTCATTAGGGGAGGCCTATGTCCAGCAGTGGACTGATAAAGGCTGATGATGATGATGATGAATGAGTGTGAACGTCATAAGCGATTGTGTATCACACTGAGACAAAATCAAATTTAAACAAAATTACTTTTATCACTGATCCCTTTATTGTACGTGATAACGTTAGACATAACAATGTATACATAAAATTATACATATGAAATAATAAAAAAATTGTCCGTTTTCATTGAAGTGAAAGGATTAGTTTTAACCCCTGACAGAAAAAGAGGGATGCTATAAGTTTAGGGTGTCTATCTGTATGTCTATGGCATTGTAGCTCTCAAATGAATTGACCAATTTTGACGCGTTTCTTTTTTTGTTTGAAAGCTGATGTGATCGAGATAGTTTTTAACTATAATTTATGAAAATCTGTTCAGGCGTTTAAAGCTTATTAGCTCATTTCCAGCATTCACAAGTCCGAATGACTTTAATTTGGTGTACTGTGACTTCGGCAATATTTTTAAGACATGGTAACCTTGAGCTGATGCTGCAGCTTCAAGTAGTCTGCAGGATACCCAACTCTTTGGCAACTTGTAGCATATATAGCGTGTGGGCTCATTAGAAAGGTCTCAACGAGTAAATAGTAGTAGTTATCGGAGGACCGACCTCCGAACCAGGGAGATGAAAATACCTCTTTAGCGGTCCTCCGGACCACGAGGACGCTTGGGCCAAAATATTAATAGGTCCTTAAACTCGTGGGTTATTTACATTTTAATATAATTTTAATATTTTTATTGCTACTGAAGGACAAGACGAGCGTACCGCTCCCCTGATGGTAATCCATACTACCGCCCATAAACAGTAGCAACACCATCCAGAACTTTTAAGTACCGCGTGGCAATACACTGTGCTCGTCATCCTGAGACTTTAAATGTTAAGTCTCGTAATGCCCAGTAATTAAAATGGCTACAATGTCTTTTAAACGGGAACACAACAGTGCATGCTGCTGCGGCTTGACGGTAGAAATGAACATTGCACTGGTACCTACCCAGACGGCTCCTCGCGTATGAGACACCTACAAGTCAATTGATGATTGTAGTGATTACGTAAGGTACTGGGGTGCTTCGTCCTGGAGAAATTGCAATCACGGTACGAAACCCTATATAATGCGCGCCAGATAACGTGGCAATAATGCACATTGACCTTTATTCGTTTAGTCCGGTATGAGAAACCTTTGGCACAGGGTAGAAAATAAGCATTGTGTTTATTTATAGACACATTTTAAAAGGAAGGTTACAATTGACAATTGATTGGTGCAACTGTCGGAGTCAACTATCGTAAAAATGTTCATGATTGTTTAATTTTATCACATATACACAAACATAAAGTCCTGTCACCAAAATGAAGTCATTATACACAGAAATAACAATATCGGAAACAATAACAAAAATGATACAAATGTAATACTTAAAATTTAATGTAAAATCAAAATTCAACTAATCACCCAAGAACGTACACACACAAGGGCTATCTGAACACGAATAAAGGAACACAACATTAAAATGATCATTAGCTCGGTGTGTCGTTTGATATAGGCCTCCTCCAACTGCTTCTATTGCTCTGAATCTGCCGGGACTCTTGTCCAGTACGGTCCCAGGATCAGGCGAAGATCGTCTTCCCATCTTCTTAGTGTTCGTTTCCGCTCTTTTTCACCATCCCTTGGATACCATAACGTGACCTGTTGGCTCCACTTGTTTGCTGTGCACAGTAGCATATGTCCGTCCAGCCCCATTTTAGGAGGTCGATTCGGATGAGTATGCCAGGAACTCTAGATTTCTGTCGTATCTCTGTGGAGGTGATTTTGTCACTGAGGATTATTCCCAACATACTCCTTTCTCCTTTCCATTGAACGTTGGCACTTGGCAAGGTTTTCACGTTGGCTTAGGGTGAGTTACAATTATATTGAAACTGTACTGCACTTATCATCAGGTACTGAGTAGCCAATTTTCGATACTGAAATAAAAAAAAAACATACAAATAGATAGGAAGGCATTCGCCTTCCACCTGGATAGTGTCCCTGTATAAAAGGGACCTTTCCGTCTAATAAGAGGGACGACCTCTTATGCTTGCGAGTAAGCTGCGCATATAATCAACTTTTATTGTAAGAAACATGACTATAAAGGTTCGGCGCCGTCATATGTAGTTTTCAATTACTAAACTGCTAGTTTGGTTAGTAGTCGTATCGTGTAATCTGCACTTTGGCAAAGTATTAACTTTATTTTAAATTGCTAATTTGTACTTTACCATCAAATATAAAACTTAGCTGTTAAAGCACTGTTAATTTTTACCGTAAGTGGACAAATTTTTGTGAAGTCAAATGACGAAAGCAAATATAAATTCTGCGTAGTACTTTATACTTAATAGTAGTAGTAATTAATCACATGGGACGTAATATGGAAATAAATGTAATTAAAACCGCAGGCAGCATATATAGTAGATAGGAATTTCATATATTGACTGTTGATTTTGTCATAATATTTCCTCATATAATCAAAACCATTTTCTTTACACGTGCTTTATACATTTTGTGTTACAGACATTTGAATTCAATTGCGGTATCTAAAATTTTGTCACCTAAACAACACCCGTATAATATTGTTCTATAAATTTATCAAGTGCACATGTAATCCAAAGTTATTGTGATTTAAAAATGGAAAAAACTGCAAATGATTATTCTAAAGTACCAACCAAGGAGTTATTGAAAGATCTAGGTAAGTTGAACGGTATTTTACTTCTTTATGGCACTTTCTTAGAATTCTTTACCTGAGGGAGACGAGCGCAGTTCGGTGCCATGAAAAGCTTAGAAATTAAATTATTTTTGTATTAAAAAATCTTGGCGGCATTGCTACCATTTTTGGGCAGTCATGAATTTTATCGTCAAGTAAGTGATTTACTCGTCAGTCTATTTAGTTGAATATAATTTGCGATAAGCTTATCACCTGTATGTTTACAGGTGACAGGCTTTTCCTCCGTCTTACATAGAACGAATATAAATCTTAATTGCGCCTCTATTCGCCATCTTATCGCATCATTATGATTCGTGTCAGGATATCCTAATATCCTAATGATTTTAAGTGACGCTTAATACAATCCGGATTATTATTAAGTGTATACCAATCCCATTGTATTTTATTCTAGATGCGGAAGTCCCATCAGCCTATGGCTACGGCATGAGACATATCCAACTCGTGATATTTACCATTTGTCTCTGCACGAGCTTCATAGCTAGAGGTCATTTAGGGGTCTCCATAGTTGCTATGACACGCACCCCTGATCTCAAAGAGACACACTTAGCTAACTTAAGTGTTGTTATTCAAAGTCAAATTAAAAACCTCCTTATAGAAAATGTGGATGAAAATATTACTGAATCGAATATAAATAGTATTGAAGGAAATTATACAAAAATGGAAATGGACATCAATGATACTAACCAGTGGAATATTAAAGTGGGTATGATAACAGTAAGCTTTATGATTAAATAATTAATGCACTTAAAATGCAAACTATAGTATTTTTGTCTTATTATTTGATAGCAAAAATAAGTCGACGCTATCGTATCCAATTCACAGCATGTCACGAAATAACTGACAACTAACTTAGGCCGGCATAACTGTGCCGACCGACCAGGGATGTTTATCTCTTGCCGGTCAACATTACGTTTTGGGCTTCACTTCATTTACCATCAGATGCAGTGACGCCACTTTGTCGAGCCTTCGATAAAAAAAAATAGCTTATTGAAAATAAGAATTTCAATGCATTTTTCTTTCAGACATACAACTGGTCGAAACCTGTCCAAGAGATGGTGTTGGGATCCTTCTTCCTCGGCGAGTCAATCATGATGTTTCCCATGGGAATGGTGTGTCAAAGATGGGGAGGGAAGCTTCCGTTTCAAATATCTTTGTTAACTAACGGGATTATATCTTTTGTAACGCCTTGGATGACTATGTGGGTAAGAAATACTTAGGGTAATAAAATGCCCAAAGAAGCAAGCAACGGTGTAATTAACGAATTTTTAATCCCGATGATTTTGTCTTGCGATGCTATAGACGATTATATAACATTTAAGAAACTGATTTTAATGCTTATACATGGAAACCAAAATCCCTCTGGTTCCATACTATCACAAGCTATCTGGGAACATCCTAGTAGCATAACAATAAGTATTTTGTAATCAATATTATAGTCCCATAATAGCACGTTGATAATAAAACCTACCTAATGAGTTATGGTAATCGACCAAGTTAAATAAATTTTACTTTTTTATAGCAAACGAAATCCGCACTAGACCAACGAGGTCAAATAAAACCTTAACACTCTCAATATTAGAAGAGGCATGTGCTCAGCAGTATATAATATAGGGCTGGTATATTATTGAAGACATATAGCTAAGGTAGTCGAATAAGCATGACAATGCACATAATACTGACTAAAGACCACCGCTGATAAATACACACACAACCAGAATAGGTGGCAGAATTTTAATGAGGAGAAACAGAAATTGGTGAGAGGGCGTAGATTATCTGGTTCTCCAATTATGTTTTTTGTACGTATAATGCAAACAAACTTTACATAATATATTTTATAGGGCGGATGGAAAGCTGTTTGCTGTTGCCGAATTATCCAGGGCCTGTCCCAAGCTGGTACATATCCCAGTGTACAGATATTACTTGCTAACTGGGTCTCTAGTAGTGAACGAGCGACTTTGAGCAGCTACTTGTATACCGGTAAGTACACAATAGTTTGTATGTAAAGCATATAGCAGAAGAGAATAATGAGAAAAGAGGTCAATGGCACCATTGTTACCCTTGATCATCCATAATATAATATAATTATGAGTGCATTGCTACTCCTAAGGAGTTAGAAGTTTTGTACCTATATTGCCAAGGAAACGCAGAGTTGGCGTCTTCAGTAAATTTGTTGATCCTATCAAAACCAACGACGGCTTTTGTAAAACTGCGATACTACCAACTGAGCTGGCACCACAGTTGTATCATAAAATACGTTTGTTTAATCTAATTATATCATAGAGTTAAGTCCTTCAACGTTAAATAAGTTTTCACTACTAGCGCGTGTGTCTAACATAGAGCTGAATAAATATCTTTTAGATAAGGCCACGAGAAAATAAACAGGCACAATTTTGACAATGATGCGCATTTAAATATTTTACGTAAAAGATAAATCATAGAGTCTGTAGAAATAAAATACATGAGAAGTGATAGTCTTACTGTGTTAATTAAATTATCCTACTAATCCTACTTCCAACTAATAAAGGCGAAAGTTTGTAAGAATGTATGGATGTTTGGATGTATGGATGTTTGTTACTCTTTCACGCAAAAACTACTGAACGGATTTCGATGAAATTTGGTACACGGGTAGATCGTGTTCTGGATTAACACATAGGCTACTTTTTATTCCGGGAAAATATAAAGAGGGACTTTTATCCTGGAAAAACTGATTCACGCGGGCGGAGCCGCGGGCAAAAGCTAGAATAACTATAATATTGTAGTAGGAAAAAGCCTTCATAACATTTTCTCTCCAGGTACGACCATAGGGAACGTTATAGCGTTCCAAATAGGAGGCATCCTAGCTGAAAGCAGGTGGGGCTGGCCTTCTACCTTCTGGACGGTTGGGGTAGCATGCTTGGTATCCTTTATTCTGCTCACTGTTTTTGGTGCAGCTACTCCTAAGCAGCATAAATCGATATCTCAGGAAGAGAAGTATTATATTTTAGGAAGAATTAGCGACGAAGTTGTTCGGGTGAGTACTTAAGTAATCTGTGGCTTTATTAGTAAATAGTATCACATAAGATTACTTTATGATTTTCTGATCTGTGAACTGTGAAATTTAGTTTTTCAAATTCCTAAACGGCTGTACTGATTTTAATTTTAAATTGCCTCTAGAAAATAATCCAGCTTACATACATTCCATAAAAGGACTAAGGTAAAAAAAGATTCCTACTTCTTACGAACATATATTATAAATGCGAAAGTTAGTGATGATATTTGAATATTTGTAACAAGCAAATGCATAAATTCCGTACGGATATAAATAAAACCTGACACACAGATAAAGCAAGCCCTGTATTACCATTATTTCATATACAAAAGGGTACAGCTGGATTTTTATTCTAGAAAATAGCGAGGCTAGGAGCATAGTCTGGTTTTTAATCAAAAGCTCTATTTACAGAACCCAAGAGTCCCATGGAAGGCGATACTAACGTCAAGGCCAGTTTGGGCCTCATTCACGACCCACGTAGGTAGCGGAGTGGCCTTTGTTTTCTTCTTTACTCAAGTGCCTTCTTACGTTCATTATATTCTAGGGATCGACGTTAAAAGCGTAAGTAGTAATACAAAGTCCGTAATAACTTAATAATATTCCAATGTCGATTCAATCTAACCGTTTGTGACAGATAAAATTAAAAATTAGGAAAAAAATTGCCAAGTGACCTTTTCAATCTCAGAAATAATCCAAATTAGTTTACAAGGAAAGATCAACCTGTGCCATAAACACTAGCAAAGCATCCGTAAGGAGTAATGGCGCTTTCCATAGATTGTATTGTTGTTAAAAAGCTAAATGAGATTACTTTGAGATTTGTACACACACACTCAGGCCCGTTATTCCAGAAAGGGTAGGCAGAGGCGCAACCAGTGCACCCACTTTTCGCCGTGCGTATTCTGTCCCATGATGTGATAGGGGGCGAGCCTATCGCCATATCGGGCACAAATTCAAGACTCCGTGTTGATACTGAGTAGAAAAACCAATATCAATTTACCCGGCCCGGGAATTGAACCCGAGACCTCAGCATTGCAGTCGTACCGTAATACAACTACGCCACCGAGGCAGTCTTCAGTACTTTGAGATTTGTATTATCTCATTGTTCCCAAACACCAGTATAAAAAAGTATTTTGAAAACTAAGCATGACCATAGAATACAACGTTAATACCTGTAGAATTATTCTTGCAAGCAAGAGATTCAACTCGTGAATGGCAATTTAATTATTGAGTACTTTTTTTTTCAGAGTGGTCTTCTATCTTCTTTACCTTACGCGGTCAGTTTCTTTACAAGCGTTGGTTTTGGTGTAGTATCAGATTACTGCACAAACAGAAATTTAGTCAGCGTGAAAAATGCTAGAAGAATTAACAACTCAATTGGTAAGAATTAATTTTAGATACAATAGTATAACTTTCTAATAGTAAATCAATACATTCATACACAGAATCGCGCCTTATATCCCTTCTAAGGGTAGGCAGAAGAGTAATACACCCACATTTCGCCAACTATGTTAGGTCTCATATAATAGGCAGCGGTCCTATTGTATTTACTGGACATATTATTTAACGCACTGCGCAGACGCTGTCAACTTATTGTCCCAGATACACGGAACGAAATGAGGCAACAAGCAATATTTTTGTTTTCATACAATAACCAGCGACTAATCAACAGTTTATTTACTTAAACTCATTAGTTTATAAGGTAATTATTATAGCGAGTACTCCTTTGCCCGAAATAAGCTTTCAAACCTTTGTGCCCTGGCTATCTTTTTGGCTATTCCTTCAAGGATAACAAATTATTTCTCTTACAGCACAGATTGGTATAGCCGTATCACTGATGCTGGCATCCTTTGCGACCAGCATTACGGGAGCCATCTCATGCCTTGTGCTCGCGATGGCGTGTCAGATGGGAATCCATGCTGGATGGATGGTAACTATTCGACTGACATTTATATATGTCAAACACATTTTGATAAAATGTTTCATGTTTCACTGCCTCGGTGGGGTAGTTGTATTACAGTACGACTGCAAAGCTGAGGTCTCGGGTTCGATCCCCGGGTCGGGCAAAGTGATATTAAGTTTTTCTATTCAGTATCAGTCCGGAGTCTGGAATCTGTACCCGATATGGCGATAGGCTCGCCCCCTATCACATCATGGGACGGAATGTCGGCGAAAAGTGGGTGCACTAGTTGCGCCTCTGCCTACCCCTTCGGGGATAACAGGCGTGAGTTTATATGTATATGTATGTATGTTTCATGTTTTTGTACTATTAATCAATGCATTACGTACGTACGTATTGTTTTTAAAACTATTATCATTGCAATCATGTCAAATATTTACGTTTTTCACAATACTCTTAATTAGAAATAAAAAACTTTAGATTTAGATAATAAAAATTGATTAAGCGTCTAAATATTACATCCGTACTTATAAAATCGCCCATTTTTTTGTTAGTAGGACTGTTAAACTTTTTCCTTTCAAGGTAAACCATATTGATCTGGCTCCGAACTTCACCGGCACCATCATGTCCCTGGGGAACATTCTGATGAACATCTTCGTTCTGCTGATTCCCGTCTTCGTCTCGCACGTTGTCACTGACGTGGTACGTACATAGAAAGGTTACAAAGCGTATCTCATCCGTCAGTGAACCAAAGTGATCGACATAGCTCTGAGAGTTAGTAGGTTAAAGTGGCAATGGGCTGGCCACATATGTCGCAGAACAGATAACCGCTGGAGTAAGCGTGTTCTGGAGTGGAGACCGCGTCTTGGTAAACGTAGCTTGGGACGCCCTTTAGCCAGATGGCGGGATGACTTGCACAAGAGGGCCGGCAGCAACTGGATGCATAAAGCAGCAGACCGGGCTCTGTGGCGTATCTTGGGAGAGGCCTATGTCCAGCAGTGGACTGCAATGGGCTGATGATGATGATGAAAGCGTATCTCAAGAAGTGGTGGAGGTCGACCCAATCTATAATGAGCTGTAAGATCAGTCATTGTAGCGAATTTATCGATACAAAAAACATAAAAATTTTAATGATGGAAAATAATGATGAAATGTTACACACATTCACGCCCTTTATTCCCGAAGGGGTATGCAGAGGCGCAACTAGTGCACCCACTTTTCGCCGTTATTTCGTCCCATGATGTGATAGGGGGCGAGCCTATCGCCATATCGGGCACTAATTCAAGACTTCGTCTTGATACATAGTAGAAAAAAACAATATCATTTTAGTCAAACCGGAGATCGAATCCGAGACCTCAGCATTGCAGTCGTACAATAATACAACTACGCCACCGAGGCAGTCACACGACACGACATGAAAATGTTAGTTCTTGTTATAAACATAAAATTAATTATTAAGTACTTATTATTGTTTACCTATTGACAATGTAATTCATTATGATAAGTAATTCATGATTATTATTGCAAATAGCAATAAGTTTTACGTCATTCTTTTTAATTTCTGTAACAATAAAGTCATTCACAAAGAACTAATATAGTTAATGCCTGATAAAATCTTTTTTCCGTTCCCTTGTAACGATGACAAAAAACACATTGATCGTTCGACGGCCCTAAATTTTTTTAATACCGGTTGAGACAAAGGAAGAGGAAAACAAAAGCCTTCATTGAGTGGAACGTGGGGTATTGTCTATCCTCGGGGAAATAAACTTGATTGATTTCTGCCTATCCCTACATCTGTGCGTTGGGAAATATCCAGTATGGGCTGGCAGTTTTTAGTTTAGTCGTTACTCGCGGATTATTCGAAAAGTATTTATAGTGGTGTTACGTTTTAGTTGCCATTAATGCTATGGGAAAACTATACGTCGAAATATATAACATTTAAGAAGCACAAATCTCAGTAGAAACATAACGTTTATAATACTGCCTAATGCTTATATCGAAGACGTTTAGTCAGAGGCGCTACCAGTGCAGACTTCATTGAGCTCATATTGAGAGAGTGTTTTCCGATAAAAAAATCCGATAAAAAAAAATCCTACAATCATAATGAGTGTTTTCCGATAAAAAAACTAACATGATGAACTCAACCAGTACTTCAGTATTTACCCGAAATTTGTTTCTACTTGACCAATGAGTGCAGGATTTTAAATGTTTTTTTATTGCAGAGAGACCCACATCAGTGGCGCGTGATGTTTGGGATAGTTGGTGCACTAGCAATAATCTGCAACACTATATTCGTGATATTCTTAAGCACTGAGAGACAACCCTGGAATAGTGAAGGTATGTTTCAATAAAAGGAGGATAAAAATAATTGTACTTACATAAGTTTACCTATTTTTTTAAGTGATGTGTTTTTTAGGAGAGAACTTCATCAAATAGGTATAATAAAAAAAAAATATGTTAATATTAGTGTCGATCTCCTGAAGCGACAGACATGAATAACAATGAACTATTTTAATTTAAAAAAAGTGGTACCATCTATTAACAAATATACTTATAGGAGGTAGCTAGTACCTACAATACACACACACCCAAGCCTTTTTTCCTGAAGGGGTGGACAGAGGCACAACTAGTACATCCACTTTTCGCCGTGCGTATTTCGTCCAATGATGTGATAGGGGGCAAGTCTATCGTTTGTAACGTGGATCGAACCCGAGACATTGCAATCGTACCGTAATACAACTACGCCACCGAGGCAGTCCTACCTACAATATACTAAAATAATTTCTAAGTAGTTTTTTTTGCTATTTATGGGTACGCGACTTGATTTCATGATTATTATATTATACATAGACTGTACATTATTGAGTGACAAATTATACATCAACTGATTTAAATTTTCAGATTACAATGCGATAAACGATAAGGAACGCCATGAAAAGGAAGTGAAGAATGCTAAATAAATTTATAGTTATGTTACATTTTGTACTTCATGTCAATAATTTAAATATATGTTTTATATTGTACTACATTTATTTTTATTCCCTGAAGTTTCACTACAGTTTCTTTTAAGAATTTAATGCATCTGGCGTAGAAGAAATAAAATCAAAAGGCATGATATATTATGCTATACAAAACAATGGTTTCATTTTGTCAATTTAGCATAGGAAGGACCGCAATAGCGGTACGCGCAGGGGCGGTTGCGGACGACAACTTAGACGTGAGCCGGAGGAAGCCCGCAGCCGTCCCTAATGCGCCGAAGATGGCCATACAAAAAAAAAGCATAGATGGTAGGATATTAATTATTCGCCACTACAACGAAAGTAGGAGGGAGTATAATATTATAATATGTCATCAAATTGCTCAGTGGTATACTAAAATAAAAGTATGTAACTTTTTGATTTATTGCTATCAGACAAGAAAAATCTCAATAAAATATTGGCCCACTGATATACTATTACATAAAAGATCTTATGATAGATTTCGAGGCATTTTACATACAAATATCAAAAAAGCAAAAGCGAAAATGTACCACATTGTTATTCAAATTGAAATGACACGCTTTTGTAATGTAAATTTGACAACGAATGGTAATTTGAAATGGCCCAATAAAATTGGAAATAAACAGTTTTTGAACTATTCCATTTGCACTCGATTCTAATTGTATGAATATGAACGAGAATGGTAATTGATCGAACGCAGGTTTGAATTACACCTCTTGAATGGTTAACGATATCTTTTAGAACACGATTCGTCTCTTATAAGTCATTAGAATTAGCTTAAGCGCGTATTAGAGGTAAAATAGCCTTCGGTGAAGTTGCCACCGCGAGGCTTGCGTCGAGGTATGCGCTTATTTACACATTTATTTGGCAGTTGCACTTTTGCTTTTATCGTTATATTCGACGCTTAGTGTTTACTCAGACATCGTAAAGCAGACACCAAAACCCATAGGACATTCCTTACCACTCAACCTATATTATGATTCCAAACATTTCCACAAATAAGCTGTTAACGGACTCGTTGCAGTGAACAGATAATGTCCTGAAGACAGCTGCGTAATTTGTGTTTGTAAGAGATAACATTGATAAGGTGTTACACAGCAAATAGTTACATTGCTTTCAACTTGAATAAATTATTATTTAAATCAAAGCATAAAGAAGTCTCTATTTGAAAAAAAGGATAAATGCCGAGTGTATCTAGGAGGACAATAAATTAATGACGTTTTTTAACGATTTTCTCACGCGTGTATTTAAAAGCGCAATCTATGGATGACTTCAGGTGATATTTGAATTTGGGGTTTTTTTTTGTTGCTTTGAATGAGCATGCCGTTCGCCTGATGGTAAGCGATACGACCACCCATAAACAGTAACACCTTTTGTTTTCGCGGGGAAATAAACGCGTTATTGCTGGTCACTACCACCACTGAGGGGGTCAGTGGAACGGTTATGTTGGTTTCACCGGTCTTACAGTCCAATGTCGACACTCGGGAGTATAGCATCATCCAAGCGAGCATTGAACCGAGTCCCTAACACTATGTACACCCTACGCCGGCATACCAATCACAACCCGCGGTGGCCTTCTTCGGCGCATACGGGACGGCCCCGGGGTATCTTGTTGCATTAAGATAAAATAGCTGCACGGGACCGCCCCTGCGCGATACCGCACCGCGGCCCCTCTCCATACAAGAGGGCTCAGATGCCCCCGAACTCTAAAGGACGCTTATGGCGCCTACCACAGCGGGAGACCGTCCACCCGCATTGTCGTCCACCTCGAAGTCACTTGAATTGGAGTGAGCAGCCCCTCACTGCTCGCCCCGTGACTTTCTGTAAACGCTATTTTTTTTAAATTATAGAAGCTACCAAGACATATTCAGCTAATGAGATACCAATAGATTTGTCTTAACCCACAAAATATAGTTCTAGGATTATAACTATTAGAGACTTTTTGAAAATTATATCTGTCTCGTTCATGGCTCCGCCCGTGATTACTAGCTCAAGCTCAACTATTAAGGTATACACATAATAATCAGATTTATTATTTAAATCGTCATAGATTAGTAACTCACTTAAATAACACCCGATTTATCCATTCATTAGCAGAATAGAAAATAATTGTATGTAAGTATTTTTGCGTTATAATGATCTATGTTTATGAATTTTAAATATTTTTAATATCCTCATAATGTAATAGTCCTCATAAACAATTTCCCGACAAATGCCTTTTCTTTAAAGTTCTCTTAGACCTGCTTCTCTTAAGTCTCATTCATGTAGCAACACACGTTATCATCATAATATATTATAGTTTTATGGAAGGACGTTTTTACGTTGAATCTACAGATTTATTTAGTGTATAATAAATCTTAGATTCCAAGGAATCTTACTTACTACTCATATAATAAATACGAGAGCTAGTTAAGATGTTTTTGCATCTGAAAAATAATGGCTTGATAGATTTGGATGGAATTTACCATATCATCGTCATCAGCCTTTGGAAGTCCATTGAATATAGGTGTCCCCTAAAGATTTCCAGACGGATCTGTCATAAGTGGCCTGCATCCAACGTGTTCCTGCGACCTTTACCGTATAGATAGACCAAATTTTATCTTGACAGAAGCCACTTTTTATTATGAAAAATACATAAATGTATGAATTTTATTCTGGAAAAGGACATGCACGCACCTGAAGCCGCGATCAAAAGCTTGTACCTCAATTGCACTATTTTTGTTTTCATTTTCGTTTAAGCAAATACAGTAAATTCTTTATGTGATATGGGATTTTTTTATTACATTATCAACTAAATTCATAATTCCAGTTTCCTGTCTACAGTCAATTACTCTTTAGGAGAGATAAATTTAACATAAAGTGCGAATGATCTGAGTGTGACAGCGAGAATACTCAGCATCATGAAATCCGAGAAAGAAAGTAGTGAAAAATGTGACCAAGAAGAGAGCGAATTTAAAGGTGACTATAATCTTTTAACATGTCTCTTGACCTATTTTACAGTAATCACTTATAAATAATGAGATGTTATTTATCGATAAGAACCCAAACAAAACTTTTTTTTACTGTTAATATGAACGGGGATTGAGAAGTTCTTCTGTGAGATCAATGCGTTATTAATGTTTATAATCATTGCGATTGCTATTACTTACGTTAGGGAAAGACGATTTGCTTGCGTCTGGATCCCATATTATGTCAAATTGTGTTTCCTATATGTTCTGAAATATTGTTAAGCCGGTCCGTCTTACCTTTAAATGGAATATGAACCAACGGAAGAAAGGGTTTGGTTATCTACTTCAGCTTTATAGACTTCTGTGTAAAGAGCGCCAATATCCTAACCAATAACTATGCATTTTCTTACTTTCACTATAGTTGGAAAGTTTAAACCTTGAGTCTATTAAAATTTCACAAAAATATCTTTTGAGATACGTCAATAATTTAAATGCGGTATTGTTGATCGAAGTGTTAAGAAATATATCGCTATCAATCTGTTCATCTCTCTTTTGGCCATTGTTTTTTAATTTAATTATACTTACATTGACTGAGCCCCTTCTAAATTGTTTGCTTAGTTGTCCATTTAGGACACTTACGATTTCATTATTGGAGTATTATTTAGTTTATCATGTGTTATAAATTATACTGGCACTCCTTACCTCCAACACTGATTTCTAAGTAAAATGAAATTGCCGATTGTATGGTACTTTAATTTTCCGTTAGTTATTTAGCCATTTGTAGTAGTGATAAAATTTCCAATATAATAATATTTGTTATTTTAACTACTTTAAATTTTTATGGTTCACAATAGAATGATACCTAAATTTCTAGTTATTAGATATCTTTGGTGCTCGTATGCTTTTGGTCACGATTCTCGTACGACTTTTTATGTAAGAGTGGAAAGGTTTTCTTATCTCTTTAACTAGCTACTTTATCTTTGTAAACTTATTTAATTTTGCTGTTGTCATTTTGGTTACTTATTATTTGAGCAATAATGATAACGAAAGCCACGCTAATGCAATAGTCTATAGCGCACCCCTGGGGCATTGTGGATGGTTATGGACTGCTGTGATCATCTACTATCAACACCATTATTTTATATTCTATCTATTTTTGTTTTTTCTACACGCGAGGCAGATTATATATATTGTACCTTTTATTCATGATGCTGAGCATAGGCTCAGCAATGGACGTCATGTGGCTGATACAGGTGCCGGTCCTGTCAAAAGCAGCCTGGATCCAGCGAATTGCTGCGATCTTTATCAAGTCGTCTGTCCACGTGGCAGGTGGCGGCCGACGCTGTGTTTGCCAGTATGTGGCTTCCACTCGAGAACTTTTTTGCCCCATCTGCCGTCAGTTCTTCGAACTATGTGCTCTGTCCACTGCCACTTCAGCTTGCTAATCCGCTGGGCTATTTATTTTTATTTATTTATTCATTTTTAATACATGCTATGCCAGTGACTTTCGTTGTTCTACGGATCTCATCATTTCATTTATCTATTGCTGACAATAAAATGACGGTATAGGCTAGTTTAGATACTAAAACAAGTTGTTTTCATACAATATTCAGAAAAACAACTTATTAGTATAACGTTGCTTCTATTAATAACATTGGAAGCAATAAACAAGCCTTAAAGTCTATTTTAGGGTAAACGCCCTAGGGCGTACGCCTATTATTAAAAGGCAGGCAGATAATAATTATGTCTCATCAAACTTTTTTAGCTCCATGATGTAGAGAAAACCTACGCTCTTTTATCGTTTCATACTATCAAGGCAGAATTTAATTATCAGATTCGGACACTCATCGTTCTGATACTTTAATTACTTTGTATCTACTAAGACCAATGAAACCTATAGACTATTGGGAATATGCAATAACTCTGTGTTCTAGACTCAGCCTGGGGTTATAGACATCAACAATGCATTATCCTATTCTTCGCTCTTACCATCGCCTACAGTATGAGGTCCTGCATGGGCGTATCTCTAGTCGCCATGACAGTCCACGATTACCAAGCGAAAGAAAATACCACGTTTAATAGTACGGCAGGCGAAAATGCTGACGAATTTAGGCTGGAAGGTGTACTTAATATTTTGATGCTGGCGCCTCCGGTAAGTGTAAAAGTTATTTGCATTCGTAAAAATAAAAAATTAAAACTGCGGCTGTCCCCCCCCCCCCCGCCTCCCTCAAATTGAAGCCACAACTTATACAGTGAAAACAGGAAATGTTTGTACAACCATAAAGGAAAAAAAAAAAAAAAAAACTTCGGCTGTCGCCTAACACTTTTAACAACGTAAAATTATTATATTCTCCTGTTTCATTTAGTCTAATTCGAATAGAAGTGATGATCATTTTATTGATGCTATAATAAAATACAAGATTGGCGTATACAACTATTTTTTTTTTATGGCATCGAATGACGAGACGAGCATGCCGTTCACCTGATGGTAAGCGATTCGACCACCCCTTAACAGTAGAAATGCATCCAGCACCTTGAGTTACAAAGTACTGTATGGCATTCCACTGCGCTCGTCATCCTGAGACATAAGATGTTAAGTCTCACTATGTCCTATAGGTACACTGACTACAATGCCCTTCAAACCGAAACACAACAGTGCATGCACACTGCTGCTTGGCGGTAGAAATAAACATTGCGGTGGTACCCTCCCCGACGGACTCTTACATATGAAAATCCTACCACCAGTTAAAACAATTAAAACTTTCTCTGATTAAAATACTACTAATTGTTTGCTGAGGAGCCTGAGGGCGTTTCTTGCGCCGCTTCTTCTTCACAGCGGTAACATATTCCGAAGCGGTGGTAGATGCATAACGATTCAAAAGAGCTTGTGAAAGACTATTTGAATAAAGAAAATTTCGAGTTTGAGTTTGATACCATGAATGCTACACGAGACAATTATATTCCACTATAGTGACTTGTACTGTATGCCATACTAAATACCTCTCGTTAGCCATCTTTATATTAAGACTGTATAATTATAGTACCAAGTGCAACGCCTTATTACGAAAATTTATTAAAAAGAAAATTTCAGTATCCAAAATTCAAGTGGAACAAGAAAATTCAGGACGCCGTAATAGCGTCATTTCTTTGGGGCTACATGAGCATCCAAATTCCCGCCGGGCAGCTGGCTCATAGATTTGGCACCCGATATCTTCTCGTTGGTGCCATGATGATCAATTGCGTTGCGTCTGTTCTCTTTCCCATGGGAGCTTATTATGTAAGTACAAATATTGATATTGCTTCAAAAGTCCTGAAGCTCACCTACGTTCTAAATAACTTGTGTTTAACACTATAAGTTTCGTAACCTACCGGCGGAAGCTGTGAATATTTCATCTGTACTAATGGTAAGTAGAAAATTGAGGAGTATTTGTACATTGGAAATAACAATGACGGTTCCGAATTTTGTTTACAATAGGTACAGCAGAGTAATATTGCAAAAATTTTATGCCCAGGGTGGTTGGATCAGTACTGTAATTATCAGAATAATCCAAGGCCTTAGTCAAGCGTGCATTTTTCCTGGTCTGCATACTTTCTTTGGGAGATGGGCGCCTTTGAATGAACGTGGCAGACTTACAGCCTTAACTTACGGAGGTAAGGATATTAATTTTGAGTTTAGACGCTCCTAACTATAATATGCACTATACTTAAATAAACATATTTACGAAGCTGCCATATTAAATGTCAAACCTATAACTGAAGTAGAATTATCAGAAAGAAAATACTAGCTAGAGTTCATAAAGAAAAAATGGCTGCCTTAGTGAACTGCGATAATTTAGTAATAGCAACTGACTGACCAAAAACATTCACAATATCAATCAGAATAGATGTGTTGTTAAAATTTAAGTGAAGGAAAATAAATTGGAAATGGCCGACAAATAATTGAAAGTTGGTAATGTAACAGTCGAGTTACTATCGATTTTCTATAGGGCAAGGAAACCACTCCAGCTTACATTATCACCTAACTTAATGTTTTTAGGTCAAGCATTAGGAACAGTTCTTGGTCTACTTATGACAGGATTCATAGCATCATCTCCTCTGGGATGGCCTGGTCTATTCAGGTTTTATGGTATCCTGTCAGGTATTATTGGTGGAATATTGTGGTGGTTGATAGCCGATACTCCAAGTAAACACCCAAAAATATCTGCTGCAGAGCGAAAATACATAGAAGATGGACTTAGACGGAAAGAAGGATATGAAAATGTAAGTAACAAATATAATGTATTAGCTATTGCCCGCGGCTCCGCCCGCGTTAAAAAGTTTTTCCGGGATAAAAGTCCCGCTTTATGTTTTCTCGGGATAAAAAGTAGCCTTTGTGTTAATCCAGGACATGATGTACCCGTGTGCCAAATTTAATCGAAATCCGTTCAGTAGTTTTTGCGTGAAAGAGGAACAAACATCCTTACATCCAAACATCCATACATTCTTACAAACTTTCGCCTTTATAGTATTAATAGGATAGAGCGTACGAGGCAGAAGCATATGGGATTATGTTGTATCAAATTCGCCGTCTCTGGGGTAGTCATTGCTGTGACAAAACAATATTTGAAGTCAGAAAGAAGAATTTTTACAAGTAAACTTTGAAGCGATAATGCTTATATACTACTTCAGCACCGATACCTTTATCTTAAGCTGTTATTGTTTAAAAAAATATATATTAAGTATCAAACATACTGTACGAACTGTATTTGCAGAAAAGAATGCCTGTTCCTTGGTCGAAAATTCTTCGCTACCAAGGAGTTTATGCAATCATAGTGGCACATCTAGGGCACTCGTGGGGTCAACAAATCCTGTTCTCCGAAGTACCAGCCTTCATGGACAAAGTCATGGGAGTTAATATTAAAGCGGTGAGATAATTTATTGTACAGCCATTTTGATACGAGTTGACATATCAGTGGGGTTAGGACGTGAAACGAAAAACACGATGTGTCTCCGCTGCGTTTTATTGTGATTGGTTGAGTGACTGACGTATCGGTATTTTGATGTTTGTAATTGATCGAGACACCGATACGTCAGTCTCTCAACCAATCCCAATAAAACGAAACGGAGACGCATCGTGTTTTTTTTCACGTCCTAGCCTCACTGGTCTTGATCAGTTTATGTCATGTCCAATAAAAAATAAGCTCTATTAGAATAAGGGACAAAATTAATAAATTTGAAACCCGTTTTCTAAAAACTGTAAATTTCTATTTTTGTTCGACTATCTACTTATGTGTATTAAAATTGAAAAAAAGATAGCATTGTTAAATAATTTCAATTAAAATTATTTTAACGTTTATATATCCTTCCTCTATTTCATTAAAAATGAATGAGAAGTCTTGGGTTCGGTCTATTTAGAAGTTACTTAATCTAATTTAAAGTTTGTCGTAGATCCACAACAAAAAAATTATTAGAATTATTGTCACTTAATACTATGAAATCAGCTTTGTATGTTTTTATTTGTGGTTTATTTAGATTTTTGGGTTTATTACTTTACTTTTCTAGAATGGTTTGCTGACTGCGCTTCCCTTTATGGTGATGTGGCTTACCAACTTCTTCTACAGCTGGTGGACTGATATGCTTATTGTGAAGAAGATACTTAGCGTTACTAATACTCGAAAACTTGCCAACACCATTGGTATAGTTTCATTATGATTTTTTGAAGTTTGATTATAAATTGATATTAACATTATATAATCCACCTTTTCAGGCAGTGTCCCGGTCGGCATAGGACTGATAATTCTGGCGTATGTTCCCAAAAATATATACGTGGTGGAAACACTGCTAATATTGATTTGCAGTCTCAAAGTCGCAGGTCACCTGGGGTTCCAGGTACCAAAAATATATCCATTGTACTCTTACAAAGTAATCCTGTTTTAGTTGGTATGGCCATGAATGCTGGGCGGTAGTCGTAGACCACTTTCTCCATGAATCTAAAAAAAATGTGAAATAAACATACGAAAGATATGTTGCAATTTGCAGTAAGTATATAAAAAAAAATCATAAAATAATAATTCTTTCAGGTGAACCATATCGATATATCTCCGAACTTCGCCGGTACGTTGATGAGTTTGAGCAACTTTATTGCGAATATGATCAGCTCTACAGCACCCATCGTTGCAGGTTTTATTCTTACTGACGTGGTAAGCTATAACAGTAGTCATTGCAATTATGATATCTATTAGAACATTTGAAAGATTTATTGTATAAAAGACAAGGTCCTATGGATTCCTGATTGTAAGAGATCAAAATACGAGAGACAATGCGGATGAACTAAAGAGTTAGAAGAAAGGAATTGGAAATGGTGAGAGAAGGTGACCTCACTTACATATAACATTATATAATAATTATTATAAAACTTGTCTTTATGAGGCGCGATTATTATAGTTAATTCTCACATGGCCTGGGTGATTGAACTGTTTTCGGCTATGATTACAATAGGTAAAATTAATTAAGAATGCAAAATTCGTATTCTCAACACAATTATTAGTAATTGATTGATTATTTTTTTATTTCGTAGACAAGCGAGTACCTCTGGCGACAATTGTTCTTCGTGGCTGCCGGACTATACTTCACCACTGCCACCTTCTATCTCATATTTGGGACTGCAGAAAGAGCTGAATGGAATGATCCTATTAATGATAATCCGAATGCCGTAGAAGGATTGCCTATGTTGAAGACAATAGAAAATTGATAAATTAGCATTATTTTCATTGAGATAGGTAGGTGATGTACAGCTACCTAGCTCTGCCCCTTTTACTGGTGGTAGATCTCTCATATGTAAGAGTCCATCAGGTTGGGTACCATCGCAATGTCTATTTCTACCGCCAAGCAGCAGTGTCCATGCATTGTTGTGCTTGAAGGACATTGCAGCCAGTGTAACTACGGTACATAATGAGACTTAACATCTTGTGTATCAGGATGACGAGCGCAGTGGAATGCCACACAGTACTACTTTGTAACTCAAACTGCTGAATAGTGTTGCTGCTCTTTATGGCTGGTCGTATCGCTTACCATCAGGCGAACGGTTTGTTCATCACGTCGTTCAAGGTCATAAAAAAAATTAGGAAAGCATTAGCAAGTAGCTGAATGAGGGTGTCGTTATTTTGTGTTCCTATGTTTATTTTTATTTTGTTGTAACAACAAAAAACTTCTCATATATATTCCGCAACGATCCATTACAAGTTGTATTCTAAAATGTTCATTGCTGAAAGCATTTGTACGTATTTAAATACCTAAGTAAGTAATAGAGCCAGTTATCTCTTTAAACTCGTTTTTGCGATTGTGTCGTTGGTTTGTTTTTATTTGGTATCATTAAGTCTGTCCAGGTGGACAGACGACCTTGAAGCCCGTTGGATGCAGGCCGTTTCTGTCAGGTTTGTCTGGAAATCTTTGGAGGAAGCCTACGTTCAGCAGTGGACTTTTAAAGGTTGAAGAAGACGAAGAAGAACATCACTGTGTTACGAGACAAACATCTTCACCCTATCTATTGCCTATTCATAATAAATAGCATCCACTATGTAGAACGTTGTAATTCTAGCACAGTACTGTGCTTTCCATCCTTGAGACATTCAATATTAAGCCTACCCTATGGTAGGCTTAATATTGGGCCCTTGCCACCCATAGCCACTCGGCCATTCAAGTGGCTATGGGTGGCAAGTGCCCAATCTAGAACGCGATAAAATCCGTTATAGTAGTTTAATTTCAACACTATGTTGTCATCATTATTCAAACTTGAACACAACAGCCTTAGCCAAAAAAAGAAAAAACATCAATTCGAAATTGCTAACAAGCAATAAAGTTTTAATCGACATTTTGAATAATACTTTTAATAAATCGTACGTTTCAAAATATTCTCCTACCTTCCACAAAATACAATTCGATTGCTCTCGTAGCAGATATCAAATACAATTCTTTCATTTACAATCGCAGAATAAGTTATTTTGTATCGACAACTGTTACGTAAGGGTTCAAAGGTACGTGCCCTGTGGTCCGGGGGCATCTAAAGAGTTTCGCCACGGCATCCCCTGCCTGTCGTAAGAGGCGATTAAATGGGGTAAGTGAGAGTCGCGGGGCGAGCAGTGGGGATCTGCTTGCTCAACTACTCCAATGTAAGTGACTATGAAGTGGATGACAATGCAAGTGGTCGTGCTCTAGAGTTCGGAGGCTTCTCAGCCTCTTCATTGCGAGAAGGACCACAATGCGGCATCGTGCAGGGGCGGTTCCATGCAGCTATCTTCGTGCAAGAAGATACCCCGGGGCCGTGCCGTAGGCGCCGATGAAGGCCACGGCGGGTTTTGGTTGGTATGCCGGTGTAGGTTGTATATAGTGTTAGGGACTCGGACCAATGCTCGCTCGGACGCTGCTATACTTCTGAGTGTCGACGTTGGGCCGTAAGACTGTGTGAAACCAACGTAACCGTTCCACTCACCCCCCAGTCTATAATAATACCAGCCCCGTATTATATACTGCTCACTGCTGAGCCCGGGCCTCCTCTACTGCTGAGAGGGGTTAGGCCTTAGTCCACCACGCTGGCCTAGTGCGGGTTGACAGACTTCACACACCCTCGAAATTCTTTTGGAGAATTCTCAGGTATGTAGGTTTCCTCACGATGTTTTCCTTCACCGTTAAAGTGAACGATAATTGATAAACAATACACACGTAACTGAAAAGTTACGTGTGTATTGTTTATCAATTAGTACACGTAACTAGCAAACTCCTCCTAAAATGTCCTCCGCATCGCTCTGATTTTGTTCACTCTTCCTTCGCTATCCAATCTACCCTTCTTTGGAACGCACTCCCGCTTGAAATCAGGTCGTCCTCAACACGCCTGGCCTTTAAATTGAGAGTTCGGCAATTATTGCTGGCTGAAGTAGCAGTTTCTCCTCGTTAGCTTATTAGTGTATTTATATATTTATGTATACATAATTATATTATATGTATAATATATATTTTTTTTCTTTAGATATATATATAGTATATAGTTTTAAAAATGGTATGTAACATATTTATTTCATACATTTGTTATATTATTACCCTTACTTTATATACATCGTATATTTATTTATTATTAGTATTTATTGTGTTTCTTTTTTTTTTTTTTGCACCTGCCTCCGTCCCTCTACACCATCCTAAGGTTGACTGGTAGAGAATGCCTATGGCATTAAGTCCGCCTGTATACCATGTGTACAAAGTGTAAATAAATAAATAAAAGTCAGAGGTGTGTGCTTTGGGTTTTGAACCTCCGGACATTGTCTCGGCAGACCGTTCTATTCCCAACTAGGCTATCGTCCACCCCCCAGTGGTGGTAGCGATAACGCGTTCTTCCCCGCGATATAAGAAAAGGTTCAAAGGCACACTTTTATTATTTTAATAATAGCAAGAGTGAAGGTATTATGAAAACTCAACATCAAATATCTCGAACGTCATGCCATGTACTGTCTTGTAATTTTAGGAAAGAGACACGGAGATAGGGTATTTTTACAGTTACATGCGTCTTTTCTCCAAAGAAAGTTAAAGAAATATTAGATTCTTAAAAATTCATCATTAGATCTTTTGTTTCTAGCAAAAACTCCAAATTGAAAGTACTAGGTATAACCAAAAATGTAAATTCAAAAAAAACTCAATCAGCTCGTTATCAAGTACCGATTGATTCCATTCAGTGGTTTGAAATAAAAAATGTATTCGCATGAAAAGTCTGCAGAGTCGCTGAATCGTGAATAATATTTGATTTCGAGCCTTTCTACTGTGAAGCGCCCGGGTGGTGTCCCGGCCGTAATTATTCATTGATCGTTTATGACACAAAAGAACAAAAATATTATATGTAAAGAAAAAAACCCTATTCCAAAGAACTGAAAAGCATAAAACAATTAACACGTTCCTATTAGACTGCCTCGGTGGCGTCGTTGTATTACAGTACGACTGCAAAGCTGAGGTCTCGGGTTCGATCCCCGTGTAGGGTAGTTAGTTTCCTATGATTGATTTTGTACTTTATTTTATATGTACAAGAAAATAATACGAAAGATAAATTCATCTGTAAAATCAAACCTAAAATTAGTTGACAACTAAAGCAGTTATCCATTTTTGAAATATTGTTTTGAGCAAAAGTGGGGGCGCAGTGGGGATACCACTTCATCTCTTTCGCACGCACGCAGCGTTATGGCTGACATGGTGACGGCGACAGATGGTGACGTCATATTCTGCTGTTTCTGTTATCTGACGAATGCCCAAGTCAAACCTTTAATGGTTGAATTTTAAAAATTCATTTTCATTGCGATGTATGATATTTTTTGTATAAATATAATTTAGAAATGTAGTCAACTACCCTATCGCCAACATCATGTAGTAAATACATACATAGTATAACGTCTCTGTCCCAAAGGGGTAGGCAGAGACTATGGATTGCCACTTTATGTATGAGAATGAAATTTCCTAGCGATAAAGTTATCGATAACATAATATGTCATTCTGATACATACATTTCCAGCCCCCGTTCGTATAAAAGGGTCGGTCCCACCACTGACACTGCACTTCCATGTATGTCCAAAGATTCCGGTTTGTTAACGCGAAATACACAAAATTTATTTGTGAGTGGAGAAAGTGCTAAGAATCCATTGAAGTGTCAGCGAGCTTAAGCCTTGTTAGGCATAAAGAAATACAAATAAAAGATTATTGCGAAAACTTTGGTAATTGCACAAAAATTACAATATTTGAAGGATTTTATATACACAGTATCACGTCTATATCCCACAGGGGTAGACAGAGACTATGGATTGCCACTTTGCTCGATTCTGGCGCACTCCTTTCGCTTCCTCCACCTTCAATATTTTCATGCACTCCCGCTAGTTCAGGGTACTTTAGACCTGACCTTTACACAGAATGTTAGATATGTGATATTCTATTGTTGGAAGGGTTTAAAATTTACTTTATTTTTAAATTACGATAGCCTAGTGAATAGAAGTTGACGATAGCCTAGTTGGGAATGGAACGCTCTGCCGAGACAATGTCCACAGGTTCAAAACCTAAGGTACACACCTCTGACTTTTCAAAGTTAGCGGTGAACTAGACCTATATCCTCTCAGTAGTAGAGGAGGCCCATGCCCAGCAGCTTAATTATGCCATAAAGCTTGTGAAGTCAAAAGTATTTTAATTACCACGAAGGCATTTGACGCCGGCATAATTGTGGTAAGCCCACAAGTGCCAATAAACAAAAAGAAAAACACAATCGTGGCAACAGATTTTGTTGTTTTATCATGGTACGCCAGGATTTATTTACCAGAGCAAATTAAGGCATGCGGCCGATGGTAAAACTTTCAGTCCTTATTTCTTCCATTTTTTTCAGCAATCCAGCAATTTCTGGAATAAGTTTCCAAAAATTGCTGAATTGTACGATAGAAAATGGGGCACTTGAACCCAGAATTTTACCTAACGGAGTGAAAGCCACTGGTGCAATTAGCTAACACATTCATGCTCTAATCTAAATTTCTCTATCAATTGTGAACTTAGAACGTATATCAAGGCAGCGTAATTTATTATCACAATGTGCGTTCTCTTTTAATGTATCTGCTTTCAAATGCCTTCTGAACGAATTTTCCGGATAAAGGCAAATGTAAATTTATCTCGTTCCCGTTTATCTGAAATGAGATCGCATTTGGGTATTGTTTGTTTATAGTTCAGTAAAAACGTATGCGTGTTCGGTTTTTTATTTCCGAAAAGCGTATATACTTCAATCTTTTTCTATCTCTTAACGACTCTGCTCGGATCCGAATCATGAAAGGCTTTTATATTTTAGGCAATTTAGAAAAGGCATGTTCTACGTATGCTTTGTATTTCTTTGCCTGTTACTCACTCCCAATTTGGATGTATACATGTTGTAGCATACATATAATACATAGCTTTCTAAATTTTCCTACTTTGGTGACAAAGTTGTATTACAGTACGACTTCAATGCTGAGGTCTCGGGTTCGATCCCCGGGTCGGGCAGAATGTTATTGGGTTTTTCTAATTAGTATCAGCCCGGAGTCGGGAATTTGTGTCCGATATTGCGATAGACTTGCCCTCTATCACATCATGGGACGGAATACGCCCGGCGAAAATTGGGTGCAGTAGATGTGTCTATGCCTACTCCTTCGAGGATAAAAAGTGTGAGTGTTTAATTTTTTTTTTCAATATCATTAACAACATATTATTTTGATTAAGTCCCTTTTTTTTTTTGTTTTCGCGGAGAAAGTGTGTTACCACTACCGCCCGGCCTTCGTGGGGGGCGACCGAGCGGTTATGTTGGGGTCACCGTGCCTTACGACCCGGCGTTGAGCCGCCCGGAGAGATGGAAAACATCGGGGGACCGCCGGGCCGAGTCCCTAACCTATGTACACCGCACGGCATACCAACTAAAACTCCGCGGTGGCCTTCTTCGGCGCATTAGGGACGGCTGCGGGTTTCCCAGGACGAAAAGTGTCTTAGTTATCGTCCGCAACCGCCCCTGCGCGGTGCCGCCTGGTGCGGCCCGTCTCCTGTTATGGGGGGGGCTCAGACGCCCCCGCGCACCGAAGGACGCTTTCAGCGTCTACGGCAGCGTGAGGCCAACCAGCCACGCTGCCGTCCATCACGGGGGTCACAACAGTATTGTGTAATGACGGACAGCCCCCTGCTGCCCGCCCGTGACCCCCGGTGGCCCCTATTAGTCGCCTTTTACGACAGGCAGGGGATACCGTGGTGGAATTCTCCAAACGCCCCCAATCCACAGGGCGGGAGACGCCGGTCAGTCGTCCACCCGGCGCCTCCTTCGTCTCCTCTGGCGGCGGGAGGGATCTTCACGCTCCCGATCCCTCTCGGCACTCTCCTTCTGCGAGAGGACCACCTCGCAGAAGTGGGCCACCGCACGCCAGGCCTCCCGACTGCCGACCATGGAAGCGACCACGGCTGGCAGCGAGAGGTCTCCTCCGACGACTGCTCTGAGGGCGCTGCGCTCCTCGTCCCAGGCTGGGCAAAACTCCAGTGTGTGCTGGGCCGTATCCAGCGGGCAGTTATCACAATGGTGACACACGGCCGACACCTCCGTGCCAACTATTCGACACAGATACTCACCGAAGCAACCATGTCCGGTGAGCATCTGTGTCAATCGAAATGTATTGATTAAGTCCCTTAGTCAACTTATGACAACTTAAATTTTTATAGTAATGTTCACAGGATCAAAGTACGAAGGAGAAAGAACCAGTCTCAAATATAATATAAATATTTACTACCGAATAAATAAACTGAGCGAGAATTATGGGTATTTAAATATTCATTAGAACAAAAAACCTAATGGCATTAAGATACTCGTAATATATAAATACAAGAGTTCACAAATATAGAAAATATAAAGTTACAAAATACAGAGAAATTAAATAGCTTTAGTTAATATGTTCGTAACTTAGATTAGTTTAGACAGAATCAGATTAAGGCAAATAAAATAGTACGAGTAAACGGGTTTGGCAATAGAGACTGCATGTATAGCAGACGATCTTGAAGCAAAGAGCAACAACCTTGAAGGGAGAATTGGCAAGTTTTGGCTGTAAAATAAAAAAAAAACTATACCGTGTCCAAATTTTTAAAAGAAAATGTTGAGGAGAAAAATCACTGAGCTTATTAGCGGTAAGATATTTTTTATCCATCTAGATAGGGACCGTACACACGAAACCCGTCATAGTAGCTCACGTAATGTCGCGTTCCGGCAGCATTGTATTTCTTAACATCAAAAGTTTCGATTTTTTTCAGTAATCGGTTACGTTTGGTTGCAAAATGCTTTAAAACTGCTCAAATTTAAAAAAATGTTCATAAAATGCATGATAATTCACAAATAATACACACATATTAAAAAAAAATCAGAGATATGTGCCTTTGGGTTTTGAGCCTGCGCACATTCGTCTCGGCAGTCCGTGCCCTGTGGATTGGGGGCGTTTGGAGAATTCCACCACGGTATCCTCTGCCAGTCGTAAAAGGCGACTAATAGGGGCCACCGGGGGTCGCGGGTGGGCGGAAGGGGCTGTACACCTATTAGCTTAGCCAACTTCTGTGACCCCCGTGATGGACGGCGTGAGGCCTATTTGCCACGCTGCCGAGGGCGTCCTTAGGTGCCCGGTGCTTCTGAGCCCCCCCCCCCCCCCCCCACAACAGGAGACGGACCGCACTAGCGGTACGCGCAGGGGCGGTTGCGGACGACAACTTAGACGTGAGTCTCGAGGAAGCCCGTAGCCGTCCCTAATGCGCCGAAGATGGCCACTGCGGAGCTTAGGTTGGTATGCCGTGCGTTGTAGATAGGTTAGGGACTCGGCCCGGCGATCGCCCGATGGTTCCATCTCTCCGGGCGGCTCAACGTCGGGTCGTAAGGTACGGTGAACCCAACATAACCGCTCAGTCTTCCCCTGAAAGGCTGGGCGGTAGTAATAAGTCACTTTCTCCACGTTAAAAAAAAAGACGTGTGGCATTCGGAGACTGCCGCAGTAAAGTTATTGCATAAATTATAATATTTATAACCTCTTTGAACAGATATAAAATAAAATATTCATCGATAGATGGCAAAAATAAAAAAAATATGAAAGCCGGCTCAATGGACTAGTATCCAGAGCCGTAATATTTAAATAATAACTTCTTTGAACAGATATAAAATAAAAGAACTGGCCGTAAAAGTGAAATTCGAAATTTAAATAAAACATCAACTGCGCGCGTTTGACATTTCGATACGTTTCACTGACTGGAACAATTTTTAAATACACGGTAATTTCGACCTTTTATCGTTTAACATTCAGCTCATATCCTCTTACATATTGTATTCTTACAAGACAGCGATATTAAATTTACTTATGGAATTTTACACTCTGCATGGTTGTGATAGAGTTGAAAATAGTGAGGCGTGTTAGGTTATTTCGTTACGGAATTTCTGGATTCGGTCTCCACGCTCAAGGCCCGCGATAGAAGCTATACAATAGCTTAAAAAATAAAGAAAAGTCCGTTTAATAATAATCTAATAATTGACATACGATAATAAACTTCTTGAATAAAAAATCGATTGCATTTAAGAATCGGCTATTTGGAGCAACTGATATTTTGTTCTCTTTCCTACACATAGTATTCCGTGAAGTGTCAATAAATTGTCATACCGGCCAATTTAGTTTGCTTCAACTATAGTAGGAGGATTTGAATGTGTTACATGACATGATCATCATCATTATCATCAGCCACGTAAATTCCACTAGTGAACGTAGAGCTGCCTTAAAAATATCCACACGGGCCTGCCGAAGTTATTGGACTCTCTCCAGCGTATTTCTGCGACCTTTATCAAGTCGTCAAAGGTGTCCTATTTATCCCAAAATGCTGTCTCGTATACTTAGCAATGCTGTATTCTTAGTACGCCTTATCACATTTTTACTTAAAATTCTAGACAATTACTATAATCCACAGCTTCTGAACTTATTTATTAACAACACTTGCTCGCGGGTTTGCTTTTAAAACTTTTTTCCATGATTTTAAAATAATAATTTTATCAAAATAAAATGAGAGGGTCGTTGAAAAATTAGAGTGATACATCCTACTAATCCTACTATCCTACTTCCTACTAATATTATAAAGGCGAAAGTTTGTAAGAATGTATGGATGTTTGGATGTTTAGATGTTTGGATGTATGGATGTAAGGATGTTTGTTCCTCTTTCACGCAAAAACTACTGAACGGATTTCGATGAAATTTGGCACACGGGTAGATCATGTCCTGGATTAACACATAGGCTACTTTTTACCCCGGGAAAATATAAACCGGGACTTTTATCCCGGAAAAACTTTTTAATGCGGGCGGAGCCGCGGGCAAAAGCTAGTTATTTTAATATGTTGTTTAACGGTTTACCCCCTACAAGAAATAGGTACAAATTTACAAACTTGTTCCTACATTAGAATGTAATCAAATTACACTTTTCTATCCTACTAATATTATAAAGGCGAAAGTTTGTAAGAATGTATGGATGTTTGGATGTTTGGATGTATGGATGTTTGTTCCTCTTTCACGCAAAAACTACTGAACGGATTTCGATGAAATTTGGCACACGGGTAGATCATGTTCTGGATTAACACATAGGCTACTTTTTATCCCGGGAAAACATAAAGCGGGACTTTTATCCCGGAAGAACTTTTTAACGCGGGCGGAGCCGCGGGCAAAAGCTAGTATAATATAATAATAATAATACCAGCCCTGTATTATATACTGCTCACTACTGAGCACGGGCCTCCTCTTCTACTGAGAGGGTTTTAGGCCTTAGTCCACCACGCTGGCCTAGTGCGGGTTGGCAGACTTCACACACCCTCGAAATTCTTATGGAGAATTTTCAGGTATGTATGTTTCCTCACGATGTTTTCCTTCACCGTTAAAGTGAACGATAATTGATAAACAATACACACGTAACTTTGAAAAGTCAGAGGTGTGTTCCTTAGGGTTTGAACCTCCGGACATTGTCTCGGCAGACCGTTCCATTCCCAACTAGGCTATCGACCACTTATACTATACACTTTTATATAATACTTTAATATAGTCACCGGAGATCCAAGATTGCATTTATATTTATATTTTAATTAAGGACAAACACACTCACAATCTCTTTATATCAGTGTAGATAGAAAATAATCTCAATTTCAATCTCTTAGCACAAAGTCGGCTCGCTATAAATTTCTTTATTGATCCTAATATGCTAATATTTTAGTAATTCTTTAGATGATTCGTGACTAGATTTAAGATAATGCTTTAATTTTATTTTAGTGTTGCAATAATTATAATTTAATGAATGTTTGTTTGTTTAGCCGTAATTTTAAAGGCATCCATGATTTGTCTATAATATAGGCACACACACTCGCGCGCACGCCCTATATTCCAGAAGGGGTAGGCAGAGGCGCAAGTAGTGCACCCACTTTTCGACGTGCGTATTCCGTCACATGACGTGATAGGGACGAGCCTATCGTCATATAGGGCAAAAATTTCAGACTTCGGGCTCACACTGAGTAGCAAAACCTAATATCACTTTGCCCGACCCGAGAGGCGAACTCGAAATCCCAGCATTGCACTCGCATCGTAATACAACTACGCCACCGATACAGCCTTAGTCTCAATTTATTCTAAGGACAATAAGTACTTATTATGGAGAAAATTACCGACTTCAAGCACTTTCGCATTATAGCATGGTATAAAGGTATGTAAAACATCCGTACTAAATTTAAATTTAAACCGAGTATAGTCACCGGTTTGCATTGCACCATTCCCCGCTGTTAATTAAACTTTTTTATTTAACTTTCAAAGTTATTCTTCTACCGCGGAACACTGTTAAGAATTGCGCAATATAAATACAAAGTTATATTTAGTACTTTGGTCGGATTGTTTCATCCGTGGTCAGGAAAAGTTAAGGCTCTTACCACACTGGTCAATTGCAAGAGAATTCCCAGCGAGACGGAGGCGCCGCGCACTCGTCCAGTATAATAGGGCTGTTGAATCTACCTGACTATGGATAAAACAACGGCACCTAAGACGCGGTTAAGGTGCCAGCGTTTATAATATTTAACAATGTTTTAAGTACTATTTAGCAAAAGGAGTTGTCGTAATTTTTTATAAGTAAATGTATTTTTGAGGATAATTGATGACGTATTGCCAAAAGTTTTAAACTTGAAAAAACAGAAATGGATGTTGAGTAATGCTGAGGGCGCATCCTAGTAATTTGATTTTTATATGTGGTTCGCCAAAATGACCCTACTGCATCTTGTGATAAGCGGAGATGTCCAGATGGAGTGCTGACTGACGAGAGATGGATATTCCTAGCCATTCAATACAATTATGCCGGCTTGTTTGTACCGTATATACACTGACTAAAAGACACGCGAGACACATGGGCCACTATAGCGCTTTTGAGCACCTTGTGTCGCTATCTGAAAAAGACAGCTTAGTATTGCGTTTCAAATGGTGACTTATTTAAGGAGGCCAAGACATCCACTTCCGTGCGCTATAGTATTCTGTCGCTTCAAATCGCGCATATATTGCCAGTATTGCAAATGTATGAAGATGTAATTTTCGAATATGAACCAACTTTGTCGTATAAACTTCGGTCGCTTGCAGGACAACCGATTCCCCATAATCATAAAAGTATGCACCGCTCTCCTAGTAGAACATAGTAAGAGGAAATGTAGTGAATTTATTGTGGTTAATTCTCGACGCTAGCACAAAGACATTTTGGATTTAACTTTTAACGGTTACGCTTCGTGGAAATTGTATTTTCACTTCCACACCTCATCTGGAAGTGTACGAATCACTAAGTAATTTAAGTTTTGCAGTGACTAAATTCCGAGCAGTGCTGCGGCACACATTTTGGTGCTCATGGGGTAGGAATGCACCGTGACCGGCATTTTTCATCCGTAAACAGGTAAAGTTAAGAGACTTATTGCACTGGACGAGCGCAGCACCTTTGCCTCTCTGTGAATATCCTGTAAATTCGCCAGTATGATAAGAGCCTTAACTTTATTTGACTTTACAATTTGCGAGAAGGATTTGCCTTCGTGTGTTATGACTAGGTACCTGCCTCCCATCCTGGTGAAATCTTGTTGAAAATTTGAAACAAAGTGTTCCCGCCGCCTAACTTCGGATTTTAACCCATTACTCGCCTATGCACAGTCAACGCTACAACACTAAAGATAAAAATCTGATACAAGAGTAAACATTTAATGCATTGAATTCGGTGGCTAGAAAATTCTTCCAAATTCATATTTATAAGTGGGAGCGTCGGGTGCTTCGAAATAATTATTAATTGTAGTCCAGAATCAGTCGAGATTTCAAATTGTTAGTGGTAGTGACAATTGCGAGTATACAAAGACCGCCTCGCCATGTGAAGTAGTTCTGTCTTATTTTAGTCATACTTCAGTTGAGTTTAGTTTTCAATCACTTATCATTAATTTGTTATTTTCTTTCAATAAATGTTTTAAAGTTTTCTGCACGCAGCAAGACTAATATAGTCTGGCATATTATATTAACTTATTGCGTGAACGCCTCCATATTATATTACGATATTGTTTGTTTAATTCGCTGCTCTTGAAATTATATTACAATATATGCATGTTGAGTTTTCCTAACTTGGACTTACTTCAAAGCTATAAGTTATAATATTTAATTTACTGTTATCGTAGTGTTAAGCCTGCTAGAAAACCTAATAAATAAAATTAACTAAATAATACCGTCATTTTTTAAACCTGGAGAATTGATTGATACTCAACGAGTCGTGAGAAGAGATGGTGTTCAATTATGACTATTGCTAATTATTTGCTACGCACGGTCTCCGTGTATATGTCATACTAGTATCGCTCGCGGCTCCGCCCGTGTGAAAAGTTTTTCCGGGATAAAAATATTATCCTGTAATAAAAAGTGCCTATAGCACTCAGTTGTAATGTAGCTTCCTATTACTGAAAGAACTTTCAATAGGTTCAGTAGTTCCTGAGATTGGCGCAATCAATCATACCAACACACAAACAAACTATTCAGCTTTATAATATTAGTATAGATGTGGCTGGTATAAATATGGATTATTATGTTCACAAATTTATAAATATTCATAAATATTTCAATCAAATTCGATAGATGCATATATCATATGAATTTTGAATACTCGCATATTTTAATTAAAACGTGTTTGTTTGTACTCTTTCCCAATTTGTTGATTTGTTACATGCGGCATTGACAGTTTTATTTATACATGAGAACTGCAAAGAGTTCACCCCTAAGATTTTCGGCAACAAATTTATTTGGGCAAAGTCGTAAGCAAAAGCTAGATGCAAATATTAAATAAAACACGATAATTGTAGTTTTAGCTACATTCATTGAAATGTCTGTGACTATATTAGTCTGTTTTTGACATAAATAAACAACTACTGAGAATTGTTAGAACATTGAAGTTTAATTATGACGCCATTTATTTCATTAAACAATTTCTTTTAGTTACATTTTTTTATCGATAATACGGTAACATTGAGAACCACTAAGTCGGGCAAGGTGTACCGAGCGCTCATTTTCAGTTGAAAACCAGCTTCAAGCACAACTTGCCTGGCATCTGTGTATAACTAGAACCTACTCGACAGCATCATGGGATACAGGTTAACTGAGTCCTTTATACAAATATTATAATTAGGAAACATTTGATTGTTTGTTTGTAATGAATAAACTCAAAAACTACTGGACCGATAATGAAAATTCTACATTACTTCTGAGTGCTATAGGCTATTTTTTATCCCGGGAAAATATTTTTATCCCTGAAAATTTTTTTCATGCGGGTGGAGATGCCAGCAGAAGTCTAGTTTGTATTATTATTGTACCTTGTTCATAAATGCTGTGTGTGTCCCTTGTATTATACGAGTAAATGTTTTATTTCTCGCAAAGTGGTGTCATTGCACCACTTCATACCAGAAGTGAGGTAAAGCCCAAAGAAAATGTCAGCCCGCAAGAGATAAAACCATCCCTAGACGGTCGGCACTGTTATGCCGGCGTACGTAATTGCTTCTCTACGCTCCAATAGGGTAGTTCACTACTTTATTTTAAATACAATTATGAAAAATGCTCTTTTAAATATAGTGGAAAAATAATTTTCGCGATGCATTAAAAAACGATTGGGATCGTTTACTGTGAACGGATGGTGAATCAGAATCGCAAACGAAGGATCCACAACTTAGTAAAAATAACCTTTTCTCTAAGAAAAAGTGCCAATATGAACCTTTACATACGCTAAGGGTAAAAAATTTCTTTACGCCTTAGTAACTGGCGCCGTGGCTTAGTTGGTTAAAGCGCCTGTCTAGTAAACAGGAGATCGCGAGTTCGAATCTCGCCGGGGCCTAGTTTTATTACTTTACTTTTACGGTGAAGTTTTATTTTTAGTGTACCACTTACATTTTTAGTGTACAGATATCTACTGTAAAGTGGAAGGCAAGTACAGTCATACGTGAGTCCCCAATCAGATCTATATTTTATCACACACATCACAGAGGAAAAATTCTAAGTTTAGTAGCATTTTGAAGCTACACGCAACCCAACACAAAAACAATCATGATCATCTTAATCTTATTCAATTTTGAGGAGTTCGGCTCTGCAAATTTGACGGCCACTGTAGAATCCCACACAAAATAAACGATAATGAGACTATTCCGCAGCTATTCGAAATACAAAGCAAAAATAGTTATTTAAATTGAACCACATTTTAAAAAATTATCCCAGACCATACCACCATACCAGGCCCTGTATTGAGCCCAGCCTTTAACCTCGGATAAAAAACAACACATAAGCGGGATCGATGGCGACTTTTGACATACCATTTGTATTGACTAGGGCTGCCATCCGTCCGGATTTCCCCGGATTTGTCCTAGTTTGAAGGGCGTCCGGGGGCCGTCAGGCAGGAGTTTTACAAAGTGTCCGGGTGAAACCCGGACACTTGTCAGGGGAAATCATTTTTTTATAGATAAGCGATAAATTGAAATAAATCTTAGTTAAAAATTCATTCATAATAACCCGCATCTAGATGGCACGGCAAAATATTTTTTCAGAGGTGTCCGGGGAAAAACCTATATTTCGCCGAAATGTCCTGGATTTTTGCCGTGTATATCCGGCGTCGGCAATTTAAGTGATGGCAGCCCTAGGATTGACGTATTTAAGGTCTGTACAAAAAATCTGTTTTTTGGGAATTCCTGCAAAGCGGAATGTCTATTTTGCAGTCAATATACTCCAGTGAGTATGACTAGTTCTTAGAGTTAATCGAAATTGTTAAATATTTCAGCCAGAACCTGTGGCTAATTTATTCGAATAATAAATTATTTAAATGTGAGTTCGCTGTAACAACTTTCGTTCAAGCTTGCAGAATTTCATAATAAATTTTATGTCTATCAAAATAAATTAATTATCAAAATGTAATTACGGAATGAGCCGTATAAATAAAATTAAAATGATGTCGAAAACAAGTTTGGATTCACGAAATCGGATTACGGAAATATTTTAGATTAGAGGCAGCCCTAATGAGCCACGAAATGGGCTATGATTCATTGTCGTGGTCGGGAAAAAATAAAATACTAACTTTTTAGCGTAACTCTGCCACTGTGGAAGGCTTTCCCCAGTCCAAAAATGAACGATCCGGGGCTTGGTCAATCTGTGTGCTTCTTCTTAGTCGTTTCACTCTTGGCAGAGTGGTCGTGGTCGTCACGTCAGGGTTTGTGGCTCTCTTGACATTTCTGCGCCACTCCTCTCTATTTGCTGTTTTCCTGGTGCACGTATATGGTGAACCATCCAGTACCGCTTTGACCTGGTCCGTCCATCGCATCGCCGCTCTCCCTAGCGCCCGCGTGCCCTCGACCTTCCCCTGCACCACAAGGCGCTCGATGGACATTTCTCCACGCCGCGACACGTGTCCGAAAAACGTGAGGATGCGAGACTGCACCATAGAATACAACCGCTCCTTGATGCTGAGTTCTTGGAGTATGGACTGGTTGGTGCGAAACTCTGTCCATGAAACTCCAAGCATTCTTCTCCGGCACTACATCTCAAGAGCGTCTATCCTCTTCTTCTCGCTTTCTCGGAGGGTCCACGTCTCCGCGGCGTATAAAAATATGGGGAATATTAGCGCTCTATCGAGGCGGGTTTTGGTGGCCTTCGTAATATTATGAGTGTGTACTTAATCTCATCAAAATCGATATAAAGCAGATATTTCTTAAGAGCACGTCCCTAATGTATAATGTAACTCTGCAAAAATTCACACCTGCTTTAAATTATTTCTCTTGACTCTCCTTTTGCTATAATTCTCAACATTTTAGCCTTTCAACAATCCCTTAGAGTGTAAACATGTACAGATGTTCGTTAAATTTCAAGTATTCAGGCCCAAACTGTTGAGTCTTGGCATGGCCTCTCTATTTCTATTTTGACGAATTTCGCTCATTTTATTACTTATTCTCTTGACAATGGACCCTCATATTATAAAATATGTAGATTTGTCTCTCTTATATTCCTGTGTTATGAGAAGTTAGACTCTAAGATATGGTGACAAAATAATGGACGCAAAATTAATAAAACCCAGATTTTTGTATTCATTTTGATACCTAAAAACAAACCCATATAAGTTAAAACTACATTTCGTAGGTGACAGTAAAACTGCTCTAGACAAGTATCATGAAGTTACTCCCGCTGCAGGTCCTTCAGCTGAAACGAAGTGTATCGTTAGGAGCTACGATCTTTAGGTTTCAGTGTCACTCATGACTGAAATTAATAAAAATATAGTACGGGAGATACGAACTGAAAATATATTTTAATTATTTAAATTTTAGATTGGGTACAGTTTTTGTGATTCGTAAATGATTCGTTGAGAATTGGATGCCTTAAATAAGTTAACGACAGACAGGCGATGCGAACGCTAAGCCAAACCACAACTTGTTTGACAATGTGAATTGCGCCGACCGTAGGTAAGTGTGGGATATTTAAGTGCAAGTGAGACAATACCCAGTACCCAGGTACCTAATTACATACATACATAGCTTACCGCCTTTATCCCTTTCAAGGGTGGGCAAAAGTGTAACAATACCTACATTTCGCTATTTATAATATGGGCGGACCTATTTCATTTACTGGACACGTTAGACTACAGCCCTACAGGCGTTAGACTGCCTCGGTGGCGTAGTTGTATCACAGTACGACTGCAATGCTGAGGTCTCGGGTTCGATCCCCGGGTCGGGTAAAGAGATATTGAGTTTTTCTATTCAGTATCATCCCGGAGTCTGGAATCTGTGCCCGATATGGCGATAGGCTCGCCCCCTATCACATCATGGGACGGAATAACGGCGAAAAGTGGGTGCACTAGTTGCGCCTCTGCCTACCGCTTCGGGGATAACAGGCGTGAGTGTGTGTGTGTGTGTGTGTGTGTGTGTGTGTTAGACTACAGGCTGATACTGAGTAGAAAACCCAATATCACTTTGCTCAACCCGGGTTACGAAGTCGAGACCTCAGCGCGATAGTTGTACTGTACACGCAATACACCGCCGAGGCAATGCAGGTACCTTATTATTAATCTCAATGTCCTCAAAGCTATACTATTGTCCAGTAATTCGTCTGTCTGCATCCTCATTTAGAAACACTATTAAATCTACCAGATTATTACTAAGTTTTTGTAGGAATGTAACTAAACACATACAAAAGAAATTAGAATACATCCTATATTGTCCCTAAAAAGGATAAGTATATTTAATTATCAACTGTAAGAAACCGAGAATTTTCGCTGTAATTTTTTAAGCCACGAAATACTGAGCACATGCAAGAAGCATTCTTTTCAAAATAATCACAAACATTTAAGTTATTTTTTTAATGTATAAAGCGTGTGCGTTGGTAAATGCGCGATCACGCGGTATGCACTCAAAACCGCTCACCTCTATAATATTTAAACTCTTTGACATATTTGTTTACGCATACTCACGACTTTTATCCCCGGAGGGGTGGGCAGATGCGCCACTAGTACACTCAGTTTTGCCGTGCGTATTCCGTCCCATGATGTGATAGGTTGCGAGCCTATCATCATATCGGGACAAACTCCAGACTCCGAGCCGATACTGACCAGAAAAATTCAATATCACTTTGCCCGACTCGGGGATCGAACCGGAGACCTCAGCATTGCAATCTTACTGTAAAACAACTACACAACCGGAACAGTCTATATTAAATTATTAACCGACTTCAAAAAGGAGGTTCTGTATTCGATCCGTATGTATGTATGTATGTTTGTATGTATGTTTGTATGTATGTATGTAAATTTGTATGGCCGCAAGTTTCTCAAAAACTACTAATCCGATTTGGATGCGGTTTTCGATATTCAAATGTATATTTTGCAGGGAAGGTTTTAGTATATAATTTATGAATCTGAATCTGATATAGATCTGATGAAGATCTTCGGAGATACACAATGGAACTCTTCAATAACTAACAGCAGATGACTCGCGAATGCTGCAATCGTATATCTATGATGTATTGTTTACAACATTCCATAATTAACTAACGACTGCCTCGGTGGCGTAGTTGTATTGCGTATGCGTTACGAGTACGATTTGCGCGCTGAGGTCCTGGGTTCGAATCCCGGGTCGAGCCAAAAATATTATGACTGAATTTTCCATCTTTAAAATTACTCAGTCGCAGCTCGGAGTCAGGAAGTGGGCGGTGTGATACCCCCGTGCCTCGGAAAGCACGTAAAGCCGTTGGTCCTGCGCCTAATCTCTCTCCGGTCATGTCGGATTGCCGTCTCATCGGACTATGAGAGTGAAGGAATAGCGAGTGCACCTGTGTATTGCGCATACCCTTGTGCACTATAATATCTCCTGCGTACCTGGCTGATATCCGTTGAGATTGGCCGCCGTGGCCGAAACAATAAAATAATAAAATAAAATACTTTATTTATCACGTAGGCGAACATAGTTGCACTTATGATATGTCAAGATACATTCAATTAATAATTATTATTACAAATAGTCACTTATATAACTAAAGACATATTTAAAGGGACATTTTAACTGGCTAGGAACTAACAAAAAAGCAATAAATAAAAACTTTTTAATAAAAAGTAAACTGACTTCAAAACCACTACAAATCAAAAAAAGAATTAAAATATTTTGTATTTGCTTAGTATATATGTATACCGGGTGGAAGGGAAACGCTCTCTATACCGGAACGGTAAGAGAGAAGAACCATAACATTAACGAAAAACTATATTCATTTGCAAAGCTAAGCGATAATACTTACGATTTTAGTATTTCCGTAATTCATGCGCGCGCAATGTAAAGCGTACAAAAAACTGGGTAGAAGTAAAAGGCGGCGGCCGCCGCGCTGCGCGGGCACCGGCCGTGCGTCCGCGGTCGTTGACCCGTCAGCTGGTGTACGTGTTTCATTACGATTTTTTTTAAATATTGACCTTTTTTACTATGTTTTTCAGAATAATAGTTTGATTTATCTATCCATACGTGAAGCTGTACAGAAATTTGAGAAAATCCTACTAAAATTGTAACAATGCGATCGCGATTTTTTTAGTGCCATCACGTCAGGAATCACCAATACTATCACCTGTATACGTTTCCGAGAGCGTTTCCCTTCCACCCGGTATTTGGAGTCGGTGCCTAATTTAAATTGAATATTGCTTTCGTATATTTGTTCATGTATTTGCTTAGATTAGCTGGCAATTCAAATTAGGCACCGACTCCAAATATACGTATATACTAAGCGAATACAAAATATTCTAATTATTTTTTTGATTTGTAGTGGTTTTGAAGTCGGTTTATTTTTTTGTTATAGTCATGTCTCTTCAAGCCGTAAAAATAATTATGAGAGACATTCGGGCGTACGAAACCCAGAACTAAAATAATAAAGTATACACACACTTAGGAATCCTGGCTGAACTATTAATGCAGCTCATTTTGTTATCTTTTTTTTAATCTCCACTGTAACCGAAATATTAATAAATTGCGTAATACCTTTTCAAGCCCCAGAGGTTGTCTAAATAAAGATTGTACTTAGTCTATACAAGAGCTGTATTTGAAAATATTTTGAATGGTCGTAGAGTATTTTTAATTTGCGATAAACCTATTATAATGTTCTATCTTAGTAATGTGCGTGAAATATGTCGATACCTATACTAGGATGATAATAACCTATATTATTAAATCCATATTAGTTAGTGAGCATTTTCGGAATAAATGGACTTCATTAAAAAAAATGTATAAAGTATCAATATTATAATAGATTTTAATCTTTATTTTACAAATAGTCTTCCCACTAATCTTAATTACAAAAATTCATATGAAATAAAAATCTAATAAACACCCACTTTGTCACGCGAAAATTGATAAAACGAATTAAAAAGGAAATAACAGTGTTTCATTTAAAATAAAACGTGTCGTAAAGCTTTAAGCTCGTTCCGAGAACTTCGTTGCGCCGTGCCGAAGACGTAATTTGGTTTGCCGCTGAGGAGTTGCTTTCCATTAAGGCATTTAATATAATAAAGGTTGATTTAAGAGCGTACAAATAAAATATGTGTAGGCTCTGTGTGATTTAGTTAAGGAATTTTCATAAAGGTGCTGTCCAAAAGGAATTTTCCTTTAACGGTAACGTTTCATTTGGCTTTGTACGCGTTTAGTACCCGGTATTTTATAATAGAGGTAACACGATAAAATCTTCCATAGGATCTGTTTTAAGGTCATCTAAAGCCGTACAGATGCTGTAAATTTGTTGCTTTACTTTGACATTACTTTGAAACGTACATTTGCTTCAGTGTGCGTCAGTCTTAAATTGGATATACAAAGCATTTGAAAAGGATAAATTCTTGAAAAATGTTGATATAGAAGACATGATAAAATAATCAAAAGTGGCACTAAGTGGTTCGTGTACACTCGTCGCTGGCTAGCCAGTTCCTTTGCTTGAACTTGGCTATATATGAACCTTCTTGACATAGTATGAAACAAAGTTGCTTCCCGCTGTCTGTCCCTATGCTACTCAGATCTTTAAATCTACGCAACGTATTTTGATGCAGTTTTTTTTTGAATAGACAAAGTGATTTAAGAAGAAGTTTTATATGTATAATACATGCATAATATAGTAGAGAAACACTGATAATTTTAGAGCATTCTTATCTTTATAGGGGCCGGTGGCGTGTGCCTATAAATAGCGCGTCGAAGGCCACGCTTCGCCCTATAGCTGCACTTTATGTTTTTGTGTGTATTAAGGTGGATTCGAAAATGGTTCAGATTTACAATTCGATCCGGGAAAATGTATAGTTTGTATATAATGTGACTTTTATACAGGAAAAGCTAGTTATTTTATAAAGAACTGTAAAGTTTTTTTTTTTTTTTTTTTTGAGTAGGTAAAAGAGATAGTCGTATAAATACTGGGGATGTATCTCTTCCGAGCAAAGTTGACCCAGGAGAAGAATTTAGTTTATATTGATTTAAAAAAATATTGAACTTGTAATATGCGAGATGTGATTTTTTCGAACCTACGTATTCAATTGTTCTGGGGGGTGCTTTTTTATATCTAGCAGTAATTATTTTGCACAAGATGAATGTTGTAATAAGTAGACAATGGCCTAGTTGGTAATGGTAGTACCATAACGGTACAGTCTCTCGAAACAATGACCGGAGGTTCAAAAGCCAAGGCGCACACCTCTGCCTTTTAAAGTTTCGTTTGTATTGTTTATCAATTGTCGTTCGCTTTAACGGTGAAGGAAAACATCGCAAAGAAACCTAGATACCTGAGATTTATCCATAAGAATCCCGAAGGTATGTGAAGCCTGCAAACCTGCATTAGGCCAGTGTGGTGGATTAAAACATGAGGGGGGTTCGGCGTTAGTAGTAGTAGTACAGGAGGCCCGTGCTCAGCAGTGGACAGTATATAATACAGGGCTGATTGCATTGTAAATGTTGTAAAATACCAGAAAATATAGACTACCATGAGACACTACATCCCTCGATGGACAGTACAATCATGCCGGCGTGCTTTTTCACATTCCTACATGTTCCAAACATAAAGCCTCCATTCATTTCCTATCTAATATTAGGATATTTTTTATCTATAAAACACGTCGAAACACAAACATGGAGAACACGAAACGTATGAAATAACACGGAAACGCCACAAAGACAAAGCTCATATGTTTGAAGACAAAGAAATATCCGCGTGTACCTTCGCTGAATTTAATATACCATTTGTTTCGCAGACACGAGCTTACCAGTACTTGAATTTTCACGAGCAGAGCATAGATAAAAATATACAACAGCATCACACCTTTTTATTCCTTTTTAGCAGTCACACATATCGCCAGGTGAGTTAGGTCTTATGTGATGGGTGTGAGATTTTCGTCATTTATCGATGAAAATACAGATTGAAATACTGAGCAGATAAATGTTATGACTCTATTATACTTGCCCAAGGAACGAACCTACGAATCTAACACTAGCTACTATACTATACTATACCACTACGCCACTACGAATAAAATTAGAAAGAGCCTTTGATTAGCGGAAAAAATCAGAATATCACAAAACTGGATATAAATCTACTGCGAACCCAATACCTGACCAGTTATTTTCCGTTCAATAATAAACTTAAACTAGGTGCTACAAGGTCGTTATTCCCTTGGCATTGAAATCGATACCATAGAGCACAAAAACTGTGACGTATCCAAAGTGACGTGTGACGAATGTCGTGACGACGTGTTATTGCCTCGGCAGCGTGTTACGGAACGGGAATAAAAAAAGGAACGATGAAACGAGCTTGCCGACTGCATTTTTTCTGCTGGATTGGGATATAAAAATAAAACACAATAGCAAATTGTCACTTTACGTCAGTTTTGATAATTTTATTTTTCCAGCCTTAAAAATGATTGCCATTTTATTTTAGACTGTCTGTTATTCTCATTCTCTATGTTCCCTAGAATTTTTAACCGACTTCAAAAAGGAGGTTCTGTATTCGATCCGTATGTATGTATGTTTGTATGTATGTATGTATATTTGTATGGCCGCGTGTTTCTCAAAAACTTTTCGATATTGAAATGTGTATTTTTTAGGAAAGGTTTTAGTATATAATTTATGAAGATCTAATGAAGATCTTCGGAGATACGCAATGGAACTCTTCAATAACTAACAGCAGATGACTCGCGAATGCTGCAATCGTATATCTATGGTGTATTGTTTACACCATTCTATAATTAACTAACAAAAAAGCAATAAATTAAAACTTTTTAACAAAAAATAAACCGCCTTCAAAACCACTACAAACCAAAAAATAATTAAAATTTGTATTCACTTAGTATATACGTATATTTGGTGTCGGTGCCTAATTTAAATTGAACATTGTTTTCGTATATTTTTTTGTGAATTTCCTTAGCTTAGCTGGCAATTTAAATTAGGCATCGACTCCAAATATACGTATATACTAAGTGAATACAAATTATATTATTTTTTGATTTGTAGTGGTTTTGAAGACGGTTTATTTTTTGTTAAAAAGTTTTTTTACCGTACTAAATAACTGCTATTACTAAAGCCATTATATAAAGAGAAGAAAAAATTCATTCGCTCGATACTTAGCAGTTTTGTTGGCGGGAATGTGTATTATCACGGTCTATCTTATGCGTAAACTGTGCTACTGTACTGTCTATGCCAATAGTGATACACAATCACGACTTTACCCCGAGGGGTAACCAGAGACGAAACCAGTGCACACCTTTGTATATTCCATACCATGTTGTGATAGTTGCCGAGACTCTCGCCATAATATATGGGCGCGAATTCCAGGCTGACATTGAGAAGAAAACCACGATATCAGTTTGCCCAAAACAGGGATCGAAAGACTACAAAGCGGAATTTGTACCGCGCTCCCAATACAACTACGCCACCGGGCCATTCAGTAACAATTGCGATACTATCCCAATATGTCATCTATAGAAAGATGATTACAGCGCGGCTTAATTTTTTTTTAAGCCAGGTCTAAACTAGGCTCAATTATACAAAGTGGCCTTATCAAATTGCGTAAAGCCATCTTGTTTAAATTATCTAATCAGACGAATCCGAAGCAAGAATTTATTAATTGCCGTAATAAATATAAAGACATCTCAGACCAAGACGGATTAGGCGCCCGCTGACAACCTAACTTTATCTACGGCTATGAATTAGTCTTAAAGTTCACAGGATTTATTGGGTTAGAAAGTAATAAATTGTTAACATTTCTGACTTTGGATTATTTGATAGACAATTAGATTATTGTTGAAGTGGACGATAGCCTAGTTGGGAATGAGACGGTCTGACGAGATGGGTGTCCGCAGGTCAAAAACTTAAGGCACACACCTCTGATTTTTCGAAGTTAGGAGTGTATTGTTTATCAATTATAATCCGCTTCAACGGTCAAGGAAAACATCGTGAGGGAAACCTACATACATGAGAACCCCCCCCCCCCTCCCCTCCTCGTAAATAAAAGTTTCGAAGGTAGCTACGTGAATTCTGTCAACCCTCACCTCGTGAAATAAGGTCTAATGCTCTGTTGTAGAGGAGGCCCGTGCTCAGCAGTGGACAGTAAATAATACAGGGCTGGTATGGTTTGTAAATTAATTACTGTTTACTATGTAATGTGCGCGGTTTGGCCAGCGTATAGTTTCTCGCGTTAAAAATCAATATTTCAATGAATAAGAGACTCATTGTATCAGTGTGCAAAATCTCTAGAACCGAGCGACATGTTCTGCATGTACTTCTGACAAAATCAAAAATATTAGTAAGAGTTACCTATTTTAATTTTAACTAATAGCTACTTTGTAGGGCCTAATCTCTGACTGCAGAACTGATTTTGAAAATTGTTTCACCAATAAAAAGCCGCATTACTCCTGAGTGCTATTAGCTACTTTTTATCCCAGGAAATATAAAGCGGCAGGTTTATCGCAGAAAAGCTCTTTTAGGCGGGCGGGGCCTTGGGAAAAAACAAGTCTATAAATAAAGAATTGGTTCACGGGATCATTATTTTTATATGCCAGAGAAATTACGTTTTATAAAGAGGTGTAGGTTTTGGCAAAGGAAGGGGGATTAATGGGCATATGGTAATTCCTATCATCACAATAGGTACGACGAACGTAGACGGTCGTTAACAGTCGGTCTGCAAGGTCCGAATAAAATAAATCAACTCTTTCAATAATTATAGTCATTAATTAAATAGGTCATCGATTCTTACTTATTTACGTTTATGGTACGACTTTAAATTAATTGCTTGGTAAAAATTAAACGCTTACAGCAATCACTAACAATTATCTGTAATGACCTAACTTTTGGCGAATAACTTGACAAATAAATATTATTATAAAGTATGAGTAATGAATACACCCACTAAGCTGTTTCCACACTCGTATTCGGGACTATTCGTTTGTACTCGGCAAGTATCTAAATCAGAGGGTTAAATATAAAATAGTTAGCAAGTTTTGCCGACAATGTGACAATTCCAAAACGTTAAATCGGTTAACGATATCACTTAATATCACCGACGTTTATCGTATTGCAATCGGTTGGCTAAAAACTTGTCGGTGTAGCGTCAGTCAAGTCATCCTAATCTACTCCCAATGACATCTAGTGTTTTTAAAATTATTTGCTCTCGTGGAACAGAAAAAACATTTACTTAAAACGGATAAGGGACGTTTGATACGAAGTTATATATAACAAAGAATAATGAACTTCAACAGCACGACCCATCTTTATTCAATTTAGACTCGAATGGAACCTTGGCATAAAGCTCACATAAAAGGGCAAAAATAATACGAAATTCCTCAAAACCAAGTGGAAGGTTCTCGGAATACTTCACGTTATTTTCATATTTAGATTAGCGTATTACTGCGTACCTTATGTTTTGAAATCTAATAGGATTGCCGATGTGAAATTCCCACCAAGTATATTTATAGAGCGACTTGGTCTACTAAAGTGAAAATATAATAAACATAGAAAGGTATATTTAATCCACACTATATCATTTTAAAAAAGAAATATGCAAAAATTATTGTAATAAAATAAAAAAGTCAAATGTAGAACATACAACCCAATTTTCGGTATTCTTGACATCGGCAAAACAATGATTTCAGTGTCCTAAACTTGACTCCGGCATTTCCGTGTCCGCTCGGCGTTATATCAAAGGCTTTTCCGATAAAAGTGACGATAAAAGGGCCGGAACCTTTTGTTCTTCACAGATAAAGCTTTGCTTACACCCAAGCAGTATCTGGGTCCAGTGGGTCTCTTTAATATTTAATGAACCAACTGATAGGACCTCTGTTGACTAACAAAAGTTGTAACGTATGAAACGTGATAATTCCTTTATTTAAGAATTATAAATAACTAGCTTTTGCCCGCGGCTCCGCCCGCATTAAAAAGTTTTTCCGGGATAAAAGTCCCGGTTTATATTTTCCCAGGATAAATAGTAGCCTATGTGTTAATCCAGAACATGATCTACCCGTGTGCCAAATTTCTTCAAAATCCGTTCAGTAGTTTTTGCGTGAAAGAGGAACAAACATCCTTACATCCATACATCCATACATCCAAACATCCATACATTCTTACAAACTTTCGCCTTTATAATATTAGTAGGATTTCGCCTTTATAATATTAGTAGGATTTACTGCTTGACACATTGCAGGACACATTCACTTAAAACACTAGAGGGTAAGTAATTACTATGAAAATAATGTACCTATTTTAAGCCGGAGTACAATTTTAGAAAGGTGTGAGCAAGATTTAGCTTCTAGAAATAAGCAGAAGAGTTTTTTTCTCAGACAGACATTGCTATACTAATAAGCTAGATGTTTGAAGGGGTAGAATTACAATTTACCTACTGATGACTGATATAATATGCAACTATATTTGCTAATACTGACCTGCTTTATAATGATTTTGCTTCCGTGAACATGATCCTCCAGACTCTGTACGTCACGTCTGTGTGTCCACAGCTTTAGCCTGCGCAGAGATATCGCAACAAAACCCTGATGGATTATGACTTCAAAGAACGACTGCAAGCGTGCGATAAGCGTCTACAACTTTTTGAAATTGGAATTTCAGTGATCTTGATGGTATGCCCTTTGAAGCGTTATAAGCCGACCAAGTGATGATTTTTTTTTATACAGCGATGGGGCTCACTACAACGCTGCAACGGATGGAAAGTGAAATAAGATCCAGATAGAGCGTCAACTGATGAGCGTCGTCAGTCGTTACAATTATGCCGGCCTGTTGGAAACCGGACGCATACAGGCTAATCTCAAAACGTGGCTCACTTACGTGGGACACTATGGCATATTGTTCAAAGTTGATATTATCTAGATTGTAGAAGTGACGTCATCGTGTCAGAAAGATGTAAATTAAATAATGGAAATGAGCTTCAGTCGTTAATAATAATTATTATCATGTTGTGAAGTAGCGTTGAACGTCCTGCAAGGTAGATAGAGAACCTAATAAAGGTCACAGGATGTTGCTGCCATTAGCTCGGTCTGGCAATCTTTGAGGCAGGCCTATGGTCATTATGTGGCTGGTCAAAATATCGATTTTAACAATAATTCAATATTAACACAGACACACTTACGACTTTTATCCCCGAAGGGGTAGTCAGAGGTGCAATTAGTGCACCCACTTTTCGCCGTTATTCCGTCTCATGATGTGATAGGGGGCGAGCCTATCGCCATATCGGGCACAAATTCCAGACTCCGAGCTCATACTGTATAGAAAAACTCAATATCACTTTGCCCGACCCGGGGATCGAACCCGACCCTCAGCATTGCAGTCGTACCATAATACAACTACGCCACCGAGGCAGTCTATATTAAAAACTCAATTCTATATTAATTATTGCACAATATGTAAAAGATAGATACCTAAAGATACTACACTTTATTATCAAATGTATTCTTACGAAATATTGTATAGATTGATAATTAGCCTTGGCCTTAGCGACCACACTGAATATCTGTTTGTTAAAGTGAAGTGAATGTACTCTGCTGTACATATATCAACAGATTTTATTGGTTATTAACACGATTATGGTCTTTATTGGTCAGGAGTCTAATTTTTAAAGTCTGGTTTCACGTATACTCTACAGCACTTATACCTATACTTTTGCATATAGCTGTGATAAAGGCTCTGGAGTCGGGACTTTAAATAATATTTATTAATATTAATTTTATATTCAACGCGAAATATTTATACTGCACAAATATCGAAAAAGGCATATCTGGAGTATCGAATCTGAGAACTCATTTAAATATAGCTATTTTACGGATTTTTACACGATGAATTTGCTTAGTTTTTACCCCAGACGTTTCTGAGAACTCTCGTTTCAAAGCATACTCTACGGCACCAGCAGGAACTGTAAACCATACAATAAATCAAAAGGCTGCATATCATTAAAATCCCCTAATAAAAGCTTTTAAAAACAAAAATCAATACAACCTTACTATTTGCAAAGTACAACTAAATAAAATAGGTGCATTATAATATTGACCGAGTAAACTGCGTTAGAGATAGTAATTTATCTCTTTTAAACAGTTTTATCTTCAAAAGAAAAGAGCACTTGCAGTTTATTGGTCTTTGAAAGTTTCCATGCAGATTTGCATTGTACTGATAATATTTTCGTCGAACGCAGGCTACCGTAGATATCGTAAAATGGAAAAGAACTGAGTGATAATTCATTATCAGTGTTGTGAATAACAATTTGGGCCTTAACCATAACTGATAGGGTGTGCTAGGGCTCATAAATTTCTTTCCAATGTCAAGGTGCTATCGATTTTCTTTTCGTTTTTTTCTTTATTATTATTTTTGTGTTGCTACTGAATGAAGAGACAAGTATGCCGCTCGCCTGATGGTAAGCGATACGACAGCCGATAAACAGTAGCAACATTATACAGAACTTCTAAGTGGAAAGCCTACTGCGTGGCACCCCACTGCGCACGTCGCCCTGACCCGTCAAAAGCGGCCTGCATCCAGCGCGTTCCTGCGACCTTTATCAAATCGTCTGTCCACGTCGCAGGTGGACGGCCGACGCTGCCCTTGCCAGTACGTGGTCTCCACTCGAGAAATTTTTTGTCCCATCTGCCGTCAGTTCTTCGAACTATGTACCTGCCCATTGCCACTTCAGCTTGCTAATGCGCTGGGCTATGTCCGTGACTTTCGTTCTTCTACGGATCTCCTCTTTTGTGATTCGATCGCGTAGATAAACACCTAGCATAGCCCTGAAAAAAATGAAGGGATGACGCAAAAGGCGTACATAACTACCGGACATAATAAGACTTAAAAACTTATGTCTCAGGATGACGAGCGCAGTGCAATGCCACACCGTGCTATGTAACTCAAGGTGCCGTATGATGTTACTACTATTTTTGGGCGGTCGTATCGTTTACCATCAGCCGAACGGCATGCTCATCTCGTCATTCAATGCCATAAAAAAATATATACCTATATATAATCCCACTTCTCTATAAAACCTTGATAGTTTTAATGGCATCATAATATTATAATGGGGTTTTTCGATAGATAACAGTTTGATTTACTACATAGCAATAAACACATTTAAACTTATCAGAAATGTCATAAAATTCGTAGACAAAAGACTCAAAGCAGCTGGTTGAGAGGTTTCAAGGAAATTTAATTTAATAGTAATGGTATTAAGCGGCGATAGCCTAGTACGGAGTGGAACAGACTGCCGAGACGAATGTCCGCAGGTTCAAAACCCAAGGGCATGCACATCTGACTTTTATAAAAAGTTATGTGTATACTTTGTGACTAATTAATTATCGCTCGCTTTAACGGTGAAGGAAAACATCATGAAACCTGCATACCTGAAAAGTTCTCTATAAGAATTTCGAAGATATGTGAAATCTGCCTACCCACACTAGGCCAGCGTGGTGGACTAAGGCCTAAACGTTCTCAGTTGTCGAGGAGGCCCGTGCTCAGCAGTGGGCAGTACATAATATAGGGCTGGTACGGTATGGTATTGTAGTCCGCCTTGTGGTTTGGGGACGTTTGGAGAATTCCACCACGGTATCCCCTGCCTGTCGTAAGAGGCGACTAATGGGGACCAGGGGGAGTGGGGTCGAGGCGGCCGGCATGGGTGTTGTCTGTCGCAAGATAATATGTATGCGCCCCACAAGAGGAGACGGGCAGGATTAAGCGGCACCGCGCAGGGGCGGTTCTGGACAACTTAAAAATTTCAGGCAGAAGAAGCCTGCAGCCGTCCCTAATGCGCCGAAGATGAAAAAAAAATGGTATGGTAAAGAGCTAACGTAAATAGTGCTCAACTTATTTGGGAGCATAGATTAGTGTAACATTTATATTTGGTTGGCTTATACATTTATGTTGCGTGTAGCATTTATCAGCTTGCGGTGAAATGTGCCCTTAAGGAAAGGTAACGTCAAGGGAAGTGCAAAAAGCGTAACTAGCACTGGTAAATAACGCGTGGCGAAAAAGTTTAATTTAAATTGATACGACAATTAACTTATGATTGATAATACTATAATTTGTTTTTACTTACGCGGTGTTTACCATTGATAATGACGCGGTATTGCACTATCCCCGTTGATACCTCGAATACTATTCAGCTGTTTACTCGACGCACAAATATTTTTATGTATTAACTAATTTATGTATTTAAGGCATGTTGCAGAGCATAAAACACTAAAAACTGTTTATTATGGTCTTTGTCAATCTTTGATAGAGTACTGTATTTCTTCTTGGGGAGGTGCATCTAAGAGTTATCTTATACGAATCGAACGTGCACAATGAGCAGTACTAAAGGTTTCTAATTTAAATCCTTTTCGTTACCCTACAAAGGATCTTTATGAACTCCTTAAGGTCTTAACAGTACGTCAGCTCTTTATTCTACAGGTCATACTAAAGCAACATTCGAACCTCACAAAAACAAGCCAATCTAGATCCTCCACTCTACAGCTTCCTTCTCGAAGACATAAACTCCTAATGACTACCATTCATAAAACTTGCTTTAGTCAAAGATTATTTTGTTTCCTTGGACGTTTTATTTACAACAAAATTAATAAGGTTGCTATAGCCAACAAAAGTAAATACGAATGTAAAACGATAGTAACTGAATGGCTCTAAAAATTATCCTATGAAGATACGGAGAAACTTCTTCATCCAATATCATAACTGTATCAATCTCTCTCACACACACACGCACACACATGCACATACAGACACACACACAAACTTTCATTAATAACTATTAGTTAATTATTAAATAACTTGCCTTGTTCTGTGACTATTGTAGAGTTTGCCATTGTTTGAGTCTCTTATTTAGTTATAAGATGAAAAATTTAAAATATTAAGATGAATTGACTGCCTCGGTGGCGTAGTTGTATTACAGTACGACTGCAAAGCTGAGGTCCCGGGTTCGATTCCCGGGTCGGGCAAAGTGATATTGAGTTTTTCTATTCAGTATTAGCTCGGAGTCTGGAATTTGTGCCCGATATGGCGATAGGCTCGCCCCCTATCACATCATGGGACGGAATAATGGCGAAAAGTGGGTGTACTAGTTGCGCCTCTGCCTACCCCTTCGGGGATAACAGGCGTGAGTGTATATGTATATGTATGTATGTATTAAGATGAATATTTGCAAAAAAAAATAAATATTATGATAAATTATTGCACATCGTTGAAACTTTGTTTAATACAAGTACATTAACTGAGTCATTGGAAGGTTGCTGGTACTTATAGCTCAGGTTTTCCTATTTTAAGTACCAGCCGAACATAAAAAATATTTAATATACTTGTATTTTGAAATATTTGTAATACTTTTATCAGAAATAAATTATATTATTATTTGTATAGACGGACTAATATTTAATTATATTTTACTAATATACATGGAAAAGTTTGTGAAGGTGTTCGTATGTTCGTAAACGCATAAATTGCTGAATTGGTTGAGATAAATGCCACAGGTACTTGTTAGTTGTAGCCAGTGTAACTACTGGACGTAATGAGACTTAACATCTTATGTCTCAGGATGATGAGCGCAGTGAAATGCCACACAGTACTTTAACTCAAGGTTCTGTATGGTGTTGCTACTGTTTATGGGCGGTCGTATCACTTACCATCAGGTGAACCACATGCTCGTCTTGTCATACAATGCCATAAAAAAATTGTTCAAGTCCTGGAACATAATGGTTACCTTTAAACCCCACCAAAGTGTACAGTAGTATATTGTTGTAGGAAAGCGGAGCCGAGATCAACATGTAGTGTAGAAAAGGTCCAAGAATTCACTAAACACATTTTAATCTAATACATATTATACACATAACATTGCACGTTTGTCAAGCTGGACAGTAACATTAATGTTGATTAAAACTTTCCCAACAGAACTCATGTGGTAATTTAATCAATCGAGTTTTCTCACATTGCCATTAGAAACCTACTTTGTGTTCTTGTTGACTTCATAGGCGTAACATAGTAAACTTTAATTATTTTATGTACTAAGTGCGTAATACACGCAGTTGGTACTAACTGGGGGCTTAAGTTGGTCGCGATGATTGTAATATGAGTCTTCCTCGGTATTTCAGGATACGTTGTTGATAGCCATTTGGAACATAAACACGTAACGGATTTCAGAAATTCTTTCGATACTAATCTATACGCGAGTGTATTGGACGAGGAAAAGTGTTTTAAGCAACTGGGGCTCCTGAGGAATCACTCTTTGGGGTTACGCTGTAAGTATTGATTGCTGGCAAGATATAAGACAATATCTTAACTATACATAGGTATGTGAGAGAGAGAGAGTGAAAACCAACCATACTATCTCACGAAAGTATAAGATCATCTCATACTCACACTCATCTCATGTATAAGATCAACCTGCCATCTGTAAATACATACATAATTGTTTCAAAGTATATTGTTTTCATATATTTGTTCGTGTATTTGCTTAGATTAGCTAGCCATTTAAAGTAGACATCGACTCCAAATATACGTATATAAAATTATTATATTTTTGTTTGTAGTGGTTTTGAAGTCGGTTTTATTTTTATTAAAAAGTTTTTATTTATTGCTTTTTTGGTTAATAACTAGATTTTGCCCGCGGCTCCGCCTGCGTTAAAAAGTTTTTACGGGATAAAAGTCCCGCTTTATGTTTTCCCGGGATAAAAAGTAGCCTATGTGTTAATCCAGAACATGATCTACCCGTGTACCGAATTTCATCGAAATCCGTTCTGTAGTTTTTGCGTGAAAGAGGAACAAACATCCATACATCCAAACATCCATACATTCTTACAAAGTTTCGCCTTTATAATATTAGTAGGATGGAACAGAGTAAACAATACATCATAGATATACGATTGCGGCATTCGCGGGACATCTGCTGTTAGTTATTGTAGAATTCCATAGTCTATCTCTGAAGACCTTCATCAGATCCTTATAAATTATATACTAAAACCTTCTCTGAAAAATATACATAAACGAAAACCCCATCCAAATCGGTTAAGCAGTTTTTGAAAAAATCGCGGCTGTACAAACTTACAGCTGCAGAAAGAAGAATCCTCTTAAAGTTTACAGAATGCAGATGAAAGATTTTGTGTCCACGTCTAAAATTGAAAAAAAAATAGTAAACAGAAAAACATTTATTTTGAAAGAAAAAGTGAATTGGCTAAAGACAAAAGAAATTTGTATTAAAAATAATTTGAAGCATTCTATTTTTATAAAAATAGATGGAGTGATTAAAGAGCTCTACATTGAAAAAAAAAGTTAGAGGTAAAGCTTTAGATATTTCTAAGGATGATTTCAGTTTTCTTTGGCCTGATGACAAAGAAATTGCACAGGCAAAATTGGACGATTTAACATCAATGTTTCATCTTATCCTTAAAGACTGTCTGGACTTTTACCAAGTCGTTAAAAGAAAAGGAATCTGAGGAAGATTTGAATGGGTTCGGCGCGGAACCAAATTTCGAGGTGGAGCCGGAGCTGAGTAATGATGAGGGAGAATAGAAATTTGATTTTAAGAACATTATATTTTTGGATATATACGTAATTTGCTAAATAATAAATATATTTTATTTAAATATCTGTTTACAATTTTTTGTTACTTGGATCTTTTTTAAGAAATTAAAAGAAACACTTCCTAATGTTAAAATCAATTTAGCAGAAACGACTCAAACCAATTTTTTTCCAAATAACTCGAAATGAGTTGTTCTATGTTATTATAACTTGACTCATAAATTATATATTTTGCCCTTAAGTAATTATATCTCAAAACATTCCATTAAGTATAAAAATATGGTTTTGTGTTGCCAAATGAAAATTTATAAAAAAATAATACCTTTTTGAGCTGTGTATTCACTGTCAAACACCAAATAATCAATTAAAAAAAAAAAAAATTAGCTGGCCATTTTAGCTGAATACAAAATCGGCTTGTTTCTTCGAAAAACAATTTATCAGAAATGATCCACACAGTTTGAGTCCCTTTCGTTGAATAAAAAATGTACTTGCTTCTGTGAAGGTATTTTAACTGAAACGATTCAAGTATTTTGGGACAATTCTGTTATATAAAATATAGACCTGCTTCTTTCGAGTTGGATTTATTAAAAACCACCGACACAGTTTGGGTTAGTACAGTGGTTTGTAGAAAAATACCCGTCCCTATGTGGGTTGGTTCGCGTCATTAAAAAAAACATCCTTATGCTAGTATTATCACGGATCTTTTTTGCTGAGTGAAAGAACCAACCTTTAGGACCTCTTTGACATATATAACTCATTTTTGACCATAATGTGGGTTGAGTCCTTTCTGCTAAACTACGTCCAATTATCTCTTAGGTCTATGGGCTACTTTTATTCAGAAGCGGTCCTTAATGCGGACGCCGTGGCAAGCAAAAGCTACACGAAAGAATTATACCCGCTAGTAATCTAGAAATCTATCACCCGCTAGGAATCTCAAAGTATTTTGGAGAAAGTTTGACACCTTTTCTCATTAAACCTGAAGAGACTATTAAGTCAATGTAAGACGCAAACATATTTAAATGACAAGGGAAAATACGCAAAAATTTGGAATAAACATTAATCATTATGAAAACAAGTATTCCTTTGATAAAGTATAACAATTTGAGAGTCGGGACGTTACAAAGAGCAAAGTATAATGTTCAACTTTTATAATTATGTCAGAAACTTGATCCGTCTTTAAGCATTGTGTTATAGATGTGTGCTATGTATGTTTTTATTCATTTCTATTTTGCCTGGTTTAGTGGTAGCGAAATCTGAATTTTGTGAAAAATTTTGGATGTTTATTAGAAGTAAACATCGAAACAGCTAAACATTGAAATCCTCCTAGCCAGTTTCGGCCACGGCGGCCAATCTCAACGGAGATCAGCCAGGTACGCAGGAGATATTATAGTGCACAAGTGTGTGCGCAATACACAGGTGCACTCGCTATTCCTTCACTCTCATAGTCCGGTGAGACGGCAATCCGACATGACCGGAGAGAGATCAGGCGCAGGACCAACGGCTTTACGTGCTTAGACAGCTAAACAGATTAGAATCAAATATGTCACAAATATACCATGTTTGCATTGTTTTACCAGAAAACCTCTTTCATGCGGGTGGAGCCACCAGCAACACATTTTATTTCTTACTATCTTCCTAATATTATAAATGCGAATGTTTGTGAAAATGTTTGGATGTTTCTAGAAGTAAATGCAGAAGAAACTGAACGAATTTCGGTTACACTTGACACACGGGTAGACCATATGTAATGATAATTTTGGATAAAAACCGTGTGATTACTGATTTCAATACCTGGAGCTGAGTACTTGTTGAGTTCATTGGATATTAATTATGCACCTTTCATCTGCAATTAAACTTAAAATCTATAGCGATCTTATAGACCAAAGGTTTCGTTTGGATGTAGGAAATATCTTATAATAATAATAACAATAATAATAAAACATTTATTGCACACAGAACACCACATACACAATTACAAAGAAGGAAAAAGATAAAAAGAATGGAGAGACAATATAACAATTAAAACAAAAAAAAACACTAAATAAGCTGCATTCATCTGCCACAGCCGTGCCGCTCTCCGACTAAAACACCGCAGTGCCGAGTGACACGGAGCACCTCAATGGCAGGCAGATGCATGCCGCTCATTGCTATTATTTTTTTTTTATATATTAGAGCAAAATATAATATTATGTGCATTGCCGGAATGTCGTGATGTGTGTGCAAGCGGACCTATTCAGCATGGGGCCGCGGGGTCCGTGGGGGCCGCGGCGCGCTGGTCTTCCATATGGCCCGTTTCATCGAGCGCACACGGTCGTACAACGTTAAGTGGTCCGATTAAAAATCAATTACTACTAATAGCACATTATTAAAATCTTAAGTAACTATTGTGAAGTATTGTATAAATTAGTGGAATAAACTAAATAAAAATAACATTACAATTGCAACTAATAATGAGAATAATTATATTAAAGAAAATATTATATACTACCCAAGTGAAAGTAAAAGGGTACCTATATTATTCGCCGCATTATATCTGAAGCTGCTGCTCCAATTCTGGTCAACTTACAGATATTGATAGCTACCTTATCACTAAATCCTTAATTACTATCATCCTGGGAGTCCATTTTAATAATGTGCACGTCATTTAGCGTGAACGGAAGCCGCGAGCAAAAACTTACATTGAATAGTATTTACATTGCATTGGAATGTACTTATGAACCGGACTAATTCTGATAAAGTCATACTAATCTAACATTTTACAGTTCTAGACGCCACAGGCAAAATCCCAAGTGGTATGATGGAAGGAAACTTCAACTCTCTAGGAGACTTCTTCGAATGTTTGGTCATCGACGAGCTCATCAACAACCTGGACTTTCAGGGAAATACTGTTCTCTGAACATCCCTATCCATCAACAACTTTTTGTCAGCACAGAGGCGCCTGCCTGGTCAGATATGGTCAGCCTGCTTAGCATCATTGGTCTTCCTATAGACCAATATGTCGATATGTTAAGAGGGATCTCTGATGAAACTTTCATCAACTTAAAGAGGGACATTGATGATCGAACTGGATTTGGAAATAGATTCAGTATCAGGTAAGTACAGATTTCTTATGTTCTAACTTCTTAAAGTCCAAAAAAACGTAATTGAACATTGCTTAGATTAATTGTTTTAGGCTTTTCTGCCTTACATAAATAAACCTGTCAGTAGTTTTTCAGCTTTGAATGTTTCGAAATCGACCACGCGCGTTCCTTGACAAGTTATAGCTCCCCAAATATATGGATTTTTGCGATGTGGCAGTGAGATCAGCTGCCATAACCGCTGTAGCTTTAATAATACTTTTTTTTCTTAAATTTGGTAAGATCTCTATTTACAGATTTAAAATAATGATACAGTCCACACGAAAAGGAGTAGCAGCTCTCAGTGCCCCATCTCAAAAATCCTCCCCATCTATTTTATATTCCCGAAGAAATATCTACCAACATATTTAATTTTAGTTCTAGAAACTGTAAATTAAAATTACATGCGATTTTCTTTAATAGATATGGTAACAGTGGAGGGATGATTAATTAAATTTTTGCGGTAAACATGAAAACTCACACCTCCCTTTCAACATTACTGTGGGGGTGTGTATCCCCCACGCATGTAACACGAACCAAGTTGTAGACTATTTAACTACAAAATACGCTCCGTTATTAAACTTGACCTACTCCGAATTATTCTGCCGTCTGCCAAAGGATAAGCCGTTCACTGCAGCTGATTACACAGCGATATAAGTAATCGTTTAATAATAACTAACATACGTGATTATCACGTATGTTAGTTTAGAAGCATTTTTTGATGTCAACAACTTCGTAATCATATTATACTTATTTTAAAACTTACGTAACTTCTGTAAGTGAAACTTATAAACATAACGCCCGCCTCATAGTCTATTTATGTTTTGGAGGGTAATATTTTAATATAAATGTAAATTAGATGCCGAATGATATATGATGCCCGGATTTCTAGTTTCTTCCGGATACAACGATAGGCCTCCCCCGTCATCCAAATCGGGCGTTTACCTTGGCAAAGTGGGGATGCATTAGACGTGTGTGACAAAAAAATTATCCTAAATTATTATTTTTATAATAGAGGACATGTTCGAAAACGTGGTAAAAACTCTAACCAAGACATTTTACATAATATATTGGGATAGTGCTCCCGATATCCAGGCCATTGTAATAAATCGCATAAGTTTAAAGTCCCCTAATCTTGAGATTTATGTAATTTTTTTTAAGCCTCTTATGTGTCCCACTGCTGAGCAAAGGCCTCCCCCTTTTTCTTCCAATTCCTTCGATCTTCCGCTAACTCTTTCCAGTCTGGTTCGAATGCGTCTAGGTCGTCTCTCCATCGCTTCCTTGGTCGTCCACGTTTTCTGCGACCATTTGTTGGGATCCAATCTGTAGTTATCTTGGCCCAGCGTTCCGAATTCATTCGAACTACGTGACCCGCCCAGTTCCACTTTAGTGTCGCGGCCTTTTTCCCTACATCTACTACTCGAGTTTTGGAGCGCAACTCTGTGTTTCTGACACGATCCATCCGTTTGACGTTGAGGATGATGCGCTCCATCGCTCGTTGACAAACCTTAAGTTTCAGCTTCTGGGACTCGGTTAACGACCAGGTTTGGGCGCCATAAGTTAAGACGGGCAAGATACACATGTCGACGAGTTTGCATTTGATAGAGAGTGGAAGATCACCTCTTAGAAATTCTTTCAAGGACCAGAAGCTCTTCCAAGAATTTTCAATCCTTCTTGTAATTTCCAGGTCCTGTCTATTCTTGAAAGATACTATCTGGCCCAATTATGGATATTCGTCGACATATCCGATCTCTTGTCCAACTATTTCTACCCGATGTCTATTGCAGTTGGTCATTAATTTTGTTTTTGTCCCGTTCATACGAAGCCCGACCTTAAGGCTTGCAATGCTTAGTTCTTGTAGCATTTCTTGAAGTTCCGCAGGTTACGAGGCGAAGTGAACTATGTCGTCGGCGTAACGAAGATTTGACAATCGTTAGTCGCCAACCACGATACCCCCGTTAGCCCATGAGGTCGCCAAGGTCTTAAATACTTCCTGCAGAGTGCTCGTAAAAAGTTTAGGAGAAAGCGGATCTCCTTGCTTTACTCCTCTCCGTACGTCAAATGTTGGTCCTGAGTCGGATATATTTATTTTGAGATTAGCGGTACTATTTTGGTAGATTTTACTTAAAATATGAACATATTTGGGATGTACTTCCTGATTTTCGAGCGCTTTAAATATAGCTGAATGTCTGATGCTATCAAAGGCTTTTGTGTAGTCAATGAACGCCATATATAAGGGTATGTAAAATTCGTTATATTTTTCTATTATTTGATTTGAAGTGTGTAGATGGTCGGTGGTGGAGAAACCCGTACGAAAACCTGCCGGTTCTGGAGATTGATAGCTATCAAGTTGTCTCTCAATTCTATTTTGTAAGACTGTAATGAAAGTTTTGTAGATATGAGATGCCAAGCTGATAGGTTGGTAATTACTTAATTCTTTTTATTTTTAAACACGCTTTTTTAAGATTATAATAGTTGTAAAATAAGTATAGTAATGGTTGTGCGGTGCTCCATCTCACTCGGCACTGTGGCGTTTTAGGTTGGAGGAGATCAGCCGGAGCGCGGCACGGTTTAATATTATTTTTTTTTTGTATTTTTATTTCGTTTTAACTTGTTGTATTGTCCCTGTTCATTTTTTTTTCTTCGTCTTCTGTACTTGTGTATGTGGTGTTTTGTGTGCAATAAATGCAGGCCTGGATCGTTTTTACGTAGTATTAGAAAACTAAGTAGTATATAGGTAGTACAATTAGTTTCCATATAAATTTTGTTTATACAACTCACTTAAGTAAAAGCAGATGTAAACTTTGTAAAGTTAGGTAGTTAATTGTTTTTGTAGATTTCACTTCCGCTGATAATTTCAATTAGGGCATAGGTCTAAGGAAGGCAATCTAGACTTAATATTAGTATGACTTAATATTAGTTTAGTGCTTAAGTTTTAATGATTGAAATTGTATTCTGTATTATGCCTTTTGTTTAATAAAAATAAAAATAAAATAAATGTTTTATTATTATGTTGTATCTTTCCTGCCGGAAATCACGGCACGAAGACCGGTCCTTTTGGAAGGCTTGCGTGGGGATATGGATCCAACACGTAGAGGCCCCTTTAAGATACATTACTCTAGTTGGGATGTGTACACCTAACAGGGACTCTCTCTGTCTGTACTTAAGGAGGAAATACAGGCAAAGACAGTGCCCGTAAGGCGTAAGGACTATTGCAGAGAAGATGGGAGTTATACTGGGTTTATGGATGGGATCTAGCTGGACTGGTTGCTGGGCTATTGATTGAGACAACGGGACGCCTGCCAAGTAAAATGTCTCAATTATTTGTATTCAAGGCAGACGGTGACTTGCCCCCCACTAGATGGGCATCCTAAAAAAGTGGCGCATGCCATGGACGCAACATCGGTGTAGGTAGCTAAAGGGTGTCGAGAGGTGTGCACCGATTTCACCATCGCGGGGCGCTAACGCGTCCCGGAGTAGGTTTCCTCGCTATTACGCAGCTTGAGCACTTCCACCCTGGAGCTCAGGTTCTTAGCTCTTGCGATTTCCACCCCTAGTCGGCCAGTTAAGGCAAGCCAAGGGTCAGGGGGTCTCATTTAGTCCCACGGAATTGGGGTACGCGGTGTCGCCACTCACCGTCAGCCCGCCAGGCCCGCGCGGTCACATGCGACCGGGACAGCTCCTGTCCCACTGCTAGGCACAGGCCTACTCTACTACTGAAAGGGTTTAGGCTTTAGTTTACCACGCTGGCCTAGTGCGGGTTGGTAGACTTCACATATTATCTTCCGAGTTCTCATAAATAACTTTTTAGGTATGCAGGTTTCCTCACGATGGTTTCCTTCACCGTTAAAGCAAACTATAACTTATTAAAAATACACACGTAACAAGTGAAACACGTGAAAAGTCACAGGTGAGCTTAGGGTTTCGAACCTCAGGACATTGTCTCGGCAGGACGTTCCATTCCCAACTAGGCTATCGTTCACTCAAACAGAATAACAGAATATAAACTCATTTGCAAAAAAACGGGCACCTAAGCAATGAACCATTTCAAATGTTACTATTGGTTTGTTTGATAATTATAGGTAGTTTTACTTTCACAATTTTGTAAATTAATAAGCAAATAATCGTTTTCGTCAGTATTATGGTAGCTTTTACCACTTTCTCTAACATTATTGAGACAGCTAAACAGCAATAAATGAAGCTTGGACAATTAAGAATATGAAATAAATTCATAAAAATTGACTAAAAGTTATGAAAACCGATATTATCTTTTGGAACTTCGCACCAAAAATGTAGGATAAAAAGTGGTTTTCTGTAAAAACGAGCATCAAACGAAAATTTTAATTTAGAACGTACTGTTTTAAACACCACGGCATTTTTAAAACCGGCCAGTAACATGTACAAATGATTGAAATCATTTTGGTACCGCATTTTTTTAAAAAAGAATTAAAATCCAAACCGCCCGTTTTTTTTGCAAATGAGTGTAGAACTAAATGATGAAATAAGAGGGATCTGTAACTCACTACGGTTGACGTACATAACAACACCAAATTTAAAATAACTGGAATTGCCCTACGATCAGCGCATTTAGGTTCATGTCGTCGCTCGTCACACTTATATTACTAAGATTCATAATGCCAGTAATTATTCTGAATTTTTCTTTGTTCTGGCTTTTCCAACCGCAATAAAACACCAAAATATGTACAGATTCAAGAAACGTATGAAATCAACATCGATTCGATAAATTGAGCATTTATGCTATCGACCTCATGCGGGTGCTACCACCATTTATAAAACATTAGCGAACCGCACCAGCTTCGTACCATACCATACCATACCATAACAACCATGTATTATATACCGCATTGAGATGGTTAAGGCCTTAGATAGATTGGCAGACTTCACATACCTTCGAAATTCACAGAACTTCTCAGCTATGAAGGTTTCCTCACGATGTTTTCCTTCACCGTTAAATCGACCGATAATTCACAAAGAATATACACATTAATTTTTTGAAAAGTGAGAGGTATGTGCCGTTGGGTATTGACGAATGTCCGTAGACATTCGTCTTGGCAGTCCGTTCCACTCCCAATTAGGCAACCGCGGCTTACCGACTTCGCACGCGTAGCACTAGTCATCTATATCCAGCTGACTCTTGATGGTCCGATCGCTACCAAACTTCACGCTGGGCTAATCTGAAGATTTCTTAATGGCTCCAATAAAATTGCTCCAGCCGTTTTGGGCACCAAACGGAACATACATATTTACATCTATTTTTAAAATAGATATGGCACTTTTCGGTACGATTGTAATGGGGTTTCGAGTTCGATTCTCGGGTCGCGCAAAGTAATATAGGGTTTTTCTATTCAGTGTCAGCCAGGAGTCTGAATTTTTGTGACCGATATGGCGATAGGCGCGCCCCATCATACCATGAAGGTTGAAGATGCGCCTCTTTCCTTCGGGAATAAAAAGGGTAGGTGTGTATGTATGTGTGTGAAATTTATAATATAACGCATTGCTTGAAGACAAAAGTTACTACTAGTACTTTCCTCTTAGACGCAACATGCAATTTGAAGACTACATAACTTATTACTACAAAAACACTCCGGTGAGAGCGTCGCCGTTTATCGTCGGAATGGCGTTCGGTTATTTGATGCATTTGTATAGGGGTAAGAGACCTAACATTTCTAAGGTAAGTTTGCAGCAAAGTATATGGTTAAACATCCAGTTCAGCAAAAATGCACCAGATCATGGAACGTACTTGTTCATAGAGCGCCATAACACTTTAGTAGATTTAACTAAAAAAATTAGACATTCCTGAATAAAAACTTCTTAACATTTACAACTGTTGTTTCAAAGTATATTCTACGGCATCAACAGTTAGTGTAGTATACAAACAAGTGTAACGTTGCATGGAACGTTGACACTCTCCGTAAACTGTTTATGGTTTACGGGAGTTTTAACTACCAATCAAAAAGATAATTAATAAGTTGTCATTCGTTTGACGTACGTCGGAATGGCGACCGTATAAATAAGCGTGCACTGTCATGCGGACCCTTTGTTGCAATCGTCTTCGCCGTGGCACCACTACATTGTCTAACTGCGTGCTGCCACGCATACCGTTGTTCCCGCTTGGGTGAGTGTGCCAATTAATCCCTACTAACCGCTACCAGTGTATTCTGTGTACCTGGGCTCGTGAGCCAGCCACGTACATCAGCGTCGTGCCGTTCGCCTGAATCGGAGTCCCCGCAGGCCAGTGACTCGTTTGCGTACCATCAGCCAACCGTACCGAGTGTAACGCGGAGGTGCAAAATAAAGCTCGTACCACGAACCTAAACCCTGAGTTCTTTTCTTACTCTCTCTACACTACCACTATGTGCGACTGACGCCGCACAACACCATAACTCCAAAGTCACTGACGACCATTCTAGGGCTGAATATAATTCAAAATCTCAAAAATTAGAACCTACCCCGTTTACTCATAGCTCATACTATTGCATGAGCTTAGAGCATTCTGTCATGTTTTAACACTGTAGGTCAGATCAGTGAACTTTGTATTCGCATAGTCACGTGAAAATTTATGTCAGTAACATGTAGGTATAAGGCAAGCGCTTTAGTAATTAAGTCCGTCTCTGTAACCCTCTAGTAACAAAGGTTCATCAATAAATCGTCCCTTCACGAACCCTGGACTTCTCATTCGGCAACCCGAACATAGCCTTACACCGACATATGGACACGCATATCTCGGCACATCAAGATACCTAAAAACAAAAATCAATATATCCTTACTATTTATAAAGTAAAACTAAATAAGATAAGTCCATTACATTTTTGACTGAGTAAACTGCGTAAGAGATAGTATTTTATCTCTTTTAAACAGATATTATGTCTTTGGTACATACATTCTGTAGCACTTATACCTATTTTTTTACATATTATAGTAACGTACTTTGGCTGTCAAATTAGCTTCAGAGTCTGGACTTACAATGTTTAATTTTATATTCAGCACAAACATCGAAAAAGCATATCTGTAGCATCGAATCTGTGAGGTCGACAGGCGACTTTTGACAGGTCCGTCTGCAAAGTCGTAGGGGAGGCCTTCAGCAGTGGACGTCATGTGGGTGATGATGATGATGAAACAGATATTATATCATCAAAAGAAAACAGCACTTTCACTTTCTTGTTTTTTGAAAATCTCTGTTCAAATTTTTTATGTACTGATAATATTTTCGTTAAACGCAGACAAATAAATATCCTTAAATTGACAGGAATATGAGTAATATAGAATTCTCAGTTTTGTGAATAACAAATTGGCCCGTAGCCTTAACTAGTATTATGAAGTGAAGGATATGCAAGGGCTAATGAATCTCTTTGCAACGATAATGGTGTTATCGATTTTCCTTTCTCTTTTTACATTTCTTGATACAGGGTGTAGTTAGAAGACTTGGTCATCTACTAATACTTCCCTAATTGGTTCAGTAACAATTATCATCGACGCTCCTATATCAGTAACTTATTACAATGCAAATAACTTTTTTACAGCTGTATATCAAGACTAGCAAGTTTTTGCTGATGGTAAATGTCAGAACGACCTAACAATAATTAATCATCAATTTGAACCACTGCACTGGTAAGCGAAGAGGGGTCCAACTAGAGTGTCAACTGACGATCGGTGGTTATTAATCGTCAATCGACACAAATATGCCGGCCTGATGAAAACGGATATGCACAGGCTGATTTCGGGACGCAGCTAATTTACGTGGGCTACTATGGCGGGCGTCTTTCATAATATTATGCCACAGAAAGTAATTCAAATATAATTTCAATCGGTCAACGATACTAATCAGTTGTCTACGCGTGAATTTACTCTGCATAATCAGATTTGCTCTTTGATGCGTTTTAGTTGTGGAAGAGTTCGTTTTTCTTTTACAAATAGTTCCTTCAAACATTTTTCTTTGTTATGTTTTTAAATATGTATACTAGGTATCCATTTCAAACTATATAGTTATTTAATATTAGTAGATTAGTCATAAAACACAATAGTACATTCTTACTAATGTGAAGTCACATTACCTATTAGCCTCATAATACTTAGTCACATAATAATTTGCAATTGCTTATTTTGGTCTTCTGGTACTCCAAACTGATGTTTCTTTGCTAATCACACGACAAATACTTAAATTATCCAATATTTTCATCATTTGCCAAACTCAAACATGACTCCAGGACATGCCAACAATTAGCGCTTTACAAATTTATTCAGGTTTAAAATTTATTTAAGTTGTAATTTGTATAAACAGTTGTACGAATATGGCGTATCGTATACAAACACCTTCATGCATAATTAAACAAAGGGATCTGTTAATATAATTTTGATTGTGAATTTTATATTTATAGTTGGATCAGTTATTCCTAGCAGTCAGGATAATATTATAGCATCATACTATTCAATCGCAAGCGATTATCTCATGAATCGCTCGAGCCACTTTGTCGCCCGCTAAGGGCTGTTTACACGATGACATTTTTTTCTCGAAGGTTGGAATATCATAACTTTTTTGAATATCTATAAAAGACTCATATACGATTCTTGTTTAGGCGATTATTGTCTATCAACCCAAGCGAGAATTGCCACACCATTGCCATTGCAAGCAATAATTGTTCCGTCTTAATGAGGCTTTAAAACTAAATAGTGTCTTTATGATAAGCGACACTTGCAACTAAACGAGAGTAATGTAACATGACCTGGAATTAAACACAGGATTTTATGTGCATTTGCCACTTTGTGGATAGCATCGAGGAGGCGACGTTACATTACATTATACGAAACATTAGTATGTGCTACCAAAGTTTTAGCAATGAGTGGATGACGCAACAAAACAAATAAAATTCCTTGTCTCTATAAAACTGGTAAAGATAAATACGATAGGGCATTTTTATTTCATGATAGTTTAATGACATCAACGTTATTGGTAGAAAACAGTGTTAACTACCACATAGCAATTAACACATTTGAACTTATCAGATATATCATAAAATTAAATATGATTCACTGTATCGGCGCAGCCCCAACAGCATTCTAAACGCATTATTTTACACTAGCTGTTGCCCGCGGCTCCGCCCGCGTTAAAAAGTTTTTTCGGGATAAAAGTAGCCTATGTCCTTCTCTGGATCTCAAACAATCTCCATACTTTTTTCTTGTAGTTCCACTCGCAGAAAACTATTTTCCGGGATTAAAGTCCCGGCTTATATTTTCCCGGGATAATAAGTACCCTAGGGCCCTCCCAGGGTCTTAAACTATCTCCCTTCCAAATTGCATCGAAATCGGTTCAGTGGTATAGCTGTGGTGACTCCACTCGCGAGAACATAAATTCCGGGATAAAATTTCCGGGTAATGTTTTTCCGAGATAAAAGTAGCCTATGTCCTTCTCTGGCTCTCAAACTATCTCCACACTCATTTTCTTGTGGTTCTACTGGCAGAAAACTATTTTCCGGGATTAAAGTCCCGGCTTATATTTTCCCGGGATAATAAGTACCCTAGGGCCCTCCCAGGATCTTAAACTATCTCCCTACCAAATTGCATCAAAATCGCTTCAGTGGTTTGGCTGTGGCGGCTCCACTCGCAAGAACATAAAATCCAGGATAAAAGTCCCGCATTATATTTTCCCGGGATAAAAAGTAGCCTATGTCCTTTCTCAGGCTCTAGACTATCTGTGTACCAAATTTCATTTAAATCAGTTTAGTAGTTTTGGCGTGAAAGCTTAACAGACAGACTGACAGACAGAGTTACTTTCGTATTTATAATATTAATTATAGTATCGATTGTACACGAAGTAAGTTGTAGTGTAATAATGTAGATAGTACTTACTTTATTTAGGAGAATAGATTGGCGTGACTTTTAAATTTAATTGGCGTATACATTTATGTGCTCAGAGCATTTATCAGCAGGAGTAAGTCCGTCTGGGTGAGTAACACTGCAATGTCTATTTTTACCGCCAAGTAGCAGTGTGCATGCATTATTGAGTTTCCGTTTGAAGGACATTGTAGCCATCTACGGAACATAATGAGACTTAACATGTCTCAGAGTGACCAGCGCAGTAGAATGCCACACAGAACTTTGAAACTTAAGGTGCTGGAAGGTGTTGCTACTGTTTATGGGTTGTCGCATCGCTTACCAACTGTACTTTACTGTTTATTATTGTACTGAAAACCAGCGTTGTGTTCTGGGTTTGCACCAAATCTCAAATTTATGCTGAGTGGTCATCTACCTGTCACAGCCACGACCAGCCAGGGCAAAATTCAATAGGCTACCTAATTTATTATTAGTATTGTTTTTATTATTTATTTTTTAGTACTTTTTAGTGTTGTTTGTGTTTATTTATATTATTTTTTTGCTAATTGTTTTGTTACGTTGTGGCTGTGACTAATATATCATTTTTCGTTGTTCTTTCTTTCTATCTTACCATCAGGCGAACGGGATGCTCGTCTTCAATTCAATGCAATAAAATAAAGCAGAAAGCTGCCCTTAAGGAATGATAATTCGAATACCATTCAGGTGTTTACTTTACAATAATTTGTACAAGCAGACTATAATTAACTGTATCTTATTAATATGAATGGCACAAGTTGTGATGATGTCCACCCAGTAAGTGGATGGCTGAAGCTAGCCAGTATGTGCTCTTCACTTGATAACTTTTTGCTTCGTCTGCCGTCAGTTCTTCGAGCTGTGTTTCCTGCCCACTGTCACTTCAGCTTGCTAATCCGCTGGGGTATGACAGTGACTTTCGGATCTACGGATTCTTCTACGGATAGTTCTATTCTACGGATCTCCTGTTGTTGATGATGTTCGGATGTAGATAAATAACGTAGGGTAAGTTGTAAAAATAAAGGTTACCTTTTATCTCAGCAAAGTGCACATTGGTACTTTTATTCCAGGAAGGCGAAGCCGAGAGCAAAACGAAGTGAAGAAAAGAATCCAAGTATTCACTAAATACTAATCTTACTTAGATACAAAATATTGCACGTTCATCAACCTGGACAGTAACATTGACAACTCGACAGACACACGTAGTAATATATTCAATCAAATTTACTCAAATTGACATTAGACACGTGCTTTGTGTTTGTATAAATTTCAGAGTTGTTATATAGTAAACATTAGTTATATTACGTAGTTAAGTACGTATACACGCAGTTGTTGATAACTGGGGGCTTAAGTTGGTCGCGATGATCGTACTATGGGTATTCCTCGGTACTATAGGACAAGTGGTTGGTGCCTTTTCGGATGCTAAATACCTGGAATACTTCAGAAATTCGTTCGATACTGATCTATACGCGAGTGTGTTGGACGAGGAAAAGTGTTTTAAGCAGCTGGGGGTACTGAGTAAACACTCTTTGGGGCTGCGATGTAAGTATCACATAAGGCCCAAAATGTTGCTTATTGAAGAGTTAGTTTGAACAATGAAACCATATTAAATACAAATAGAATCTTCCCATGGACGCGAGTTTACACGTTAGTTATGCATTGGAATAGAATGATAATTTTGGATAGAAACCGCGTAATTACTGATTTGAATATCTGGAGCTGCGTACTTGTTGAGTTCATTGGATATGAATTATACACCTTTCATCTGCAATTACATTTTAAATCTATAGCGATCTTATAGAGCAAAGATTTCTTTGGAAGTAGGAAATATCTGAAGCTGCTGCTCCAATTCTGGTCAACTTACAGATATTGATAGCTACCTTATCAGTAAATCCTTAATTACTTTCATCCTGGAAGTGCATTTTAATCATGTGCACATCATTTAGCGTGAACGGAAGCCGCGAGCAAAAACTTACATTGAATAGTATTTACATTGCACTGGAATGTACTTCTAAACTGGACTAATCCTGATAAAGTCATACTAATCTAACATTTCACAGTTTTAGATGCCACAGGCAAAATCCCAAGTGGTATGATGGAAGGAAACTTCAACTTTCTAGGAGACTTCTACGAATGTTTGGCCATCGACGAGGTCATCAACAACCTGGACTTTCAGGGGAAATACTGTTCTCTGAACATCCCTATCCATCAACAGCTTTTTGTCAGCACAGAGGCGCCTGCCTGGTCAGATATGGTCAGTCTGCTTAGCATCATTGGTCTTCCTATAGACCAATATGTCGATATGTTAAGAGGGATCTCTGATGAAACTTTCATCAACTTAAAGAGGGACATTGATGATGGAACTGGATTTGGAAATAGATTCAATATCAGGTAAGTACAGATTTTTTATGTTTATTTTCCATGCTTCACATTACTTTTCTCCACAAATTATTTAATGGTACTTCCTAATACAGAAGTTTACTGGAACAAATCTCTATTATAGTTCCTCACCATCTCCCTAGACACCCACTAACCAAAATCCTTCAAGGCCCTTCGTACAGATCTAATTTCGGACTCCATTCACCAGTAAACAGGATAATATGCAATAATTATAGTATGATGTGCACAAAATTACCTTACCTAGACATATTCTCAGATTCCTTAAAATTATGCAAAAACAAAATGTTAAAACTATTTTTCTCTGAACCCATAACAGATACGGACTAGTTATACATTTCGATTTGAATACATAGAATAATATTTATAGTATATATTATGGTGTTATTAAAGTAGTTTTAGGTATGTTTTATTGCAATTTAAAAACTTAGTCTTTGTAAATTATTTGTATGTTATTTCTATTATAGTTTATATTAATGTTTAAATCTTAGATAACAAAAAGTTTATAGCTATTTGTTCTTGAAAGTATAAAATTGTGAAATATGGTACATCTTTATTTGGTAAGCACATAAAAATAGTACCTTTATAATAAGTGAACTGTAGCAATGTTTGTTATGTGTAAACTGTTGACGTTCCTATGAATCCTACTAATATTATACAGGCGAAAGTTTGTAAGAATGTATGGATGTTTGGATGTATGGATGTAAGGATGTTTGTTCCTCTTTCACGCAAAAACTACTGAACGGATTTCGATGAAATTTGGCACACGGGTAGATCATGTCCTGGATTAACACATAGGCTACTTTTTATCCCGGGAAAATATAAACCGGGACTTTTATCCCGGAAAAACTTTTTAATGCGGGCGGAGCCGCGGGCAAAAGCTAGTAATAAATAAACAAATGAATATCTTCTTAAAGTCCAAAAACGTTATTAAGCATTGTTTAGATTAACTGTTTTAGGCTTTTCTGTCTTACATAAATAAACCTGTCAGTAGTTTTTCCAGCTTTGAATGTTGTAAAGCTCTTCAAATATATGGATTTTTGCGATGAGGCAGTGAGATCAGCTGCCGTAACCGCTGTAGCTTTAAGAAAACATTTTGCTTAAATTTAGTAAGATCTCTATTTACATATCCTATTAATCCTATCCTACTAATATTATAAAGGCGAAAGTTTGGATGTTTGGATGTATGGATGTATGTTCCTCTTTCACGCAAAAACTACTGAACGGATTTCGATGAAATTTGGCACACGGGTACATCATGTCCTGGATTAACACATAGGCTACTTTTTATCCCGGGAAAACATAAAGCGGGACTTTTATCCCGGAAAAACTTTTTAACGCGGGCGGAGCCGCGGGCAAAAGCTAGTTTAAAATAATGATGCAATCAACACGAAAAAGGGTAGCAGCCCTCAGTGACCCATCTCAAAAATCCCCCCCATCTATTATATATTTGCTGAAGAAATATCTACCAACATTTTTAAATTCCATTCTAGAAACTGTTAATTAAAATTATAATGCGATCTTCTGGAGGGATTATTAAATAAACTTTTGCAGTAAACAACTCCCTTTCAACATTACGGTTGGGGTGTGTATACCCCACGCATGTACCACGAACCAAGTTGTAGACTATTTCATCACAAAATACGCTCCGTTACTAAACTTGACCTATTCCGAATTATTCTGCCGCCTGCCAAACGATAAGCCGTTCACTGCAGCCGATTACACAGCGATGTAAGTAATCATTTTGTTTTTTAGTTCGTTATTATTAAATATTTTTCAAAAACTTCATTAGTTATATCATGTAAGTTAGTTTAGAATCACTTTATTATGCCAACAGTTTCGTAATCATAACATAGGTATTTTAAAACTTGTGTAACTTCTGTAAGCTTTAGTAACACTTACAAATACAACGCCCGCTTTCTAATCTATTTAAGTCCTGAAAAATAAGATTTTAATATAAATGTGAGTTCGATCTCTAATGAAATTTGAGATGCCTGGGTTTCTCATTTCTTCCAGCAACGATGATGGGTGTCCCCCGCCATCAAAAATCGGGCGTTAACCTTGGCAAAGTCCCCACTTAGACGTGTGTGACAAAAATGTATCCGAATTAATTTTTACTCTTTCACTTTACTAATTTAACTCTTCAAACGCAAATTTTCGTAATAGCCAGTACACTGATTACAATTTCCTTAAAAAAGAACAGTGCTCAAGGCTGCTTGGCTGCAGAAATACCTAGACTCAAGTATCATTCTTAAGTGTTAGGACTATGTGACTTACTGTAGAATGTAATAAAAAAATATATGAAAAATTTACTTACTTTCAGCGTCATTTTTTCCATATTGGCAGTTATCACTATAGTTAGTACTTCCTACGACATCTATAACACGTTAATATTAAAACGAGGTCAGTAAAATTTTATGAATTTTGACAGTAATATGTAAGTTTATATGATGATGGATCTTGTGTAATCCCACTGGCTATGCAATTTTCAACAGCAGAGTTTGTAAAGTTAGTTTTCTTTACAACACTCACAATTCACATCCCTCTCTTCTAGCAAAGCTGGTGACAAAACTATACTGTCGAAGTAGTGATGACATTTTTTAAATCATTCTCTCTTAATAATTTCTAGATCAATCCGAAATAAACCGCATATACCAAAGTTTCTCCGTTTATACTAATACAAGGAGACTGGTGACGATTAACCAAGTGCCAGGGGCGCTAGAATGCGTGGACGGCATCAGGACCCTCTCCATGTTGTGGATACTCGGGGGCCATACTATCGTTACGACAATGCTTGCAGGCGTTCACAACACGAAGTATATTTTCGAGGTAAGCTTTGATTGATATATATATAAGCTTCGATAAGCTGTATTTTTACTTACAACGCCTACTAAGCGTGATAGTTGGGTTGATTTTTTTTACTTCTATTGTAATTTAAGTGGCCTATTTTGACAAATTGTTAATTTAACATTGCCATGTTAGTTTTTTTACATTTAAATATTTCTAAAGCGTCACACAGACGCTGCCAGCCTGTCGCCGTGAAGCGGAACTAACATATTATGCTTCAGCAATTATCAATTTCAAACTGTATGTAGGGCTATGTTTTTTTTAAATAAAGTGTGGCTAATTCCGCTTATGATACCTTAAAACTAATATCAAACTTATTTTTTTTAGTGGATAAGACTCTTTAGGACAACATGGCTTACCTCAGCGACAGTTACAGTGGATACTTTTTTCTTTCTCAGCGGAATGTTGTCTGTTTACAACACTGTGAAGAAGTTTGATAGAGGTAAGTAAGGCATGTTGGATGCAGGATGCTTTTAACAGGTCCGCCTGGAAATCATTAAGAGAGGCCTTTGTTCAGTAGTGGAGTTCATTCGGCTGATGATGATGATGATGAAGAAAGGCATGTGTTATTTATATAAAATGTTAATACATGGAACACTGCAAACTTCTTGTCCGTGTATGCGATATTAATACTTAATCCTACTAATATTGTAAAGGCGAAAGTTTGTAAGTATGTATAGATGTATGGATTATATGTTTTTTTTTTATATATGTTTGTATGTATGTATGCCTAAATTCATTTGGTCTAATATGCTTCTGAATAATGCTTATAAATATTAAACAGCATGATATAGGCTTCTTGCTATCTTGTTCTGTGACTTTTATATACTAAATCCAGAGTATCTTCATTCATATTGTAAAAGGTGACTCTTTGGAGGACCTGGGCTGGCCACGTGGCCAAGGCTGTATTCTTATAACCTGGTACCACTTGAACAGGATGATTGCTTTTATTCATAAATAATCACGTTGCTAAGGAGAATCAGCAGATCTAGTTTTGACCAGGATAAGATACCATTTGCATCTTCCAGGTAAGTAAGCTAAGTTTATGTATCTTTCAGGGAGATTCATGAGGAATATTCATTTCTTTTACATTCTACGTTTGCTACGGATGTTCCCGCTACTGGCAATGATAGTTCTTCTCCAAGCCTCGTTACTGCACCACGCTTCCGACGGTCCTAATTGGAAACTAGTCGCCATCTCAGTTGAATTCTGTAAGAAGTTTTGGTGGAGTGCCCTACTTCATGTACAGAATTATGTTAATCCCCTAGAAATGGTGAGTAATTTTGATCTTCATTTTTAAATTAGGTACGTAGATTCAACGAACTGACCACGTTCCAGGTAATATTTAAATGTTCACTTTTCCTACATGAAAAGTAGCATTTATTAAAACCCAGTCATGATCAATATCTGTCAAGTTTCATACAATTGCATTAATCATAGTGTGCGAGGCTCAGACTGGGCCAACACCCCGCACTGTGTGTATTTTGTGTGTTGGATTGCGTGAGTGAGAATAGGCTATGCCAGGTGACAAGGTCAAAAATGCCAAAGTCGGGAAATAACGTTTATTCCACACACTAAACCAAAAGTTACAAAGTTCAGCCGAAACGATAGCCAGATTCTCCCGGCGTTTATATTTGGCGCGTAGTCTTTCGTTGCCACGCCGTAGCTATGCGACGTAGCCAGAAGTCGTCCTCGTAGCACCGTAGCACACAGCTGATGAGGAAAGAGGGTCCACTCTGCATAAGCGCCTATTTTCCTCTTCAAACTTGCCGCCTTCTTCTTTCTTGCTGACTACTTGCTGTTTTCTTTCTTGATGTTCCGAACTATTTCTATATATAAAAACTTCTAATCACTAGACTCAATATTTCCAACAAACTAATTCACTTAAGTACTCCACGGCTATACCGTGCAGAGTTCTTAGAGGGCCTTCCCTCTTTGTAGGACCTCTTTTTTACTTTCGAATACGCACTTATTTCCGTTTCTCGCCTAAGTTAGGTCTATATACCTAAACTATTAGTGTCTTCGCACATGCACACTAAGTGACTCTACATACTAAACATTATTAAACAACCTTATGTGCATTACGAGAAAAGTTATTTTGATTTACTTACGCTAAGTTTAACACAAACGATGCACACAAGCAACATTTCTATAAATAACTACGCGGACTTTAAACACACGTTCATCCCGCTACCGCAGCGGGGTAGGCAAAGTTTTTACCTACACTATGGCACCGAATGATACACTAAACAGTCCGTACCGGGTGTGTTATAAGCGTTCAATCACCCTTCCGATAACACAATTTCACACTAAGTTCATTCACCGAGGTCTATGACGTCACTGAGAGCACTGTTACGTAATCGCGCATGCGCAGTATGCACTTTCGTTTTTCTCTCTTCGTGAATATGCGTCCTGCACACATAGAGTTCAAAATGGTGTTTATATACAATACGTATCCTCTACTTTACAGTGTGGTAGCTCCACCTGGTACCTCGCCGTCGATGTTCAGCTATACATACTGAGCCCTCTAATCATCATATGGATGTTCAGCAAGGAGTACTTCGCCTGGATTGCGTTGGCAGTTGCACTTATTCTGTCGTTGATCGCTTCTACTTACTTCAGCTTCAAATACGACTTAGGAGTGGTAATCGGCAACCCTGCGTAAGTTTAACCCTGGTAACTGTCGGGGCATCATCTTGTTCCAGACGCTTCTTTATTTAGGCTATTTATTTTTTTATTTATTTATTTATTTATTTATTTACGTTCCAACATAAAAATAAATCATATAAATCTGTTTTTTTTGTTCTGGGGTTTCGAACCGGAATGAAACACCAAAATAAGTAGAAATTCAACAACCGTATGGAATATATCAGACATTTTAGGGTGATAACGACTATTAACAAAATACTTGCGAACCGCCCCGGCTTCGCACGGATAGCACTAATTATCTATATCCAGCAGCCTTCTGATAGTCCGAACGCTACCTAACTTTAAGCGTCACCAGCTGAGCTAATCTGAAGATAGCCTAATTTCATTGAAATCGCTCCAGCCATTTTGAAGTCCATATGAACATAGTAAATAATATATACATTATTTTTAACCGACGAAAAAAAAGGAGGATGGTTCTCAAGTCAACGTGTATTTTTTTTTATGTACAACCCCGCATAACTTTTTACAGAGTAGACCGCGATTGATACCCCCGTGCCTCGGAAAGCACGTAAAGCCGTTGGTCCTGCGCCTGATCTCTCTCCGGTCATGTCGGATTGCCGTCTCACCGGACTATGAGAGTGAAGGAATAGCGAGTGCACCTGTGTATTGCGCACACACTTGTGCACTATAATATCTCCTGCGTACCTGGCTGATCTCCGTTGAGATTGGCCGCAGTGGCCGAAACTGGCTAGGAGACCGCGATTATAATAACTTTTTTTATTGGATAGGGTATAATACCTCGAAGTGAGTCCCACGTAAATTTAAAAACAAATCTACCCTATGGGCGGAAAAAAAGGGGTACTTTATTGTGGGATCCCTTTGGTTCGCCTACTTTTTTTTAAACTATTATTTTTTCGCATAATTGACTTTGCGTGTATTGGCATAATACTAGAGTATCGCATAGTAATATTTTGCCCTACTACTTTTTTGTCATAATAAGCTATTGGAATAATTTTAGCTCGACTAATTTGTGTTAGACTAATACACATTTCGCATAATATGTATTTAGAATACGTTAGGTTAGCGAGGAGCGAAGCGACGAGCATTTTAGGCACAGATGAGCCATCGACTTTAAGTCGTTTCCAATTCAGACAAAACCAAACGTGAATGATGCTTATTCGTTTTTATGACTTTTGATATTTATGCTTTTTGACGTTAGTCGTTCTGGTGGTTATGCTTTTTGTATTTATGCTTTTTTATTTTATGCTAAATCAATTATGCGTAATGATTATTATGCACATTGATATTTAGGCTTAAAGCTAAGATGCGTAACAATAGTATTACAAAAAAAAATATGCAGTCCAATAGGAACCCTTTATTGTTTACTTAGAGATTTTTATGCTGAGTTGTATATCAATAAGCATGTAGTTTATATACACACACATACACTCACGCTATTTATCCCCGAAAGGGTAGGCAGAGGAGCAATTAATGCACCCACTTTTCGCAGTGCGTATTCCGTCCCATGATGTGATAGGGGGCGAGCTTATCGCCATATCGGGCACGAATTCCAGACACCGGGCTGATACTGAGTAGAAAAATCCAATATCACTTTGCCCGACCTGAGAATTAAACCCGAAACCTCACTATTGCCATCGTACCGTAAAGCTGTGTTTCCGCAGAACACGCCAGACGGCAATGGCAGACGGCAACAGCATGTGCCGCGATGGCAGACGGCATTACTTTGTATTTGTCGAGTGCGGAATCGGTCTCATACAATTTAATACTGCATAGTAGTGCCGTCGCGGTACATACCGTCGCGGCACATGCCGTTTGCCGTCTGCCGTCTGCCGCGTCCTGCGGAATCACAGCTTAATACAACGACGCCACCGAGGCAGTTATATAGTTCATGTAGTTTATAGCCACATCACTACATAGTATAAAAAAAGACGCTTCCCGCTGTCTGTCCCTATGTATGCTTAGATCTTTAAAACTGCGCAACGGATTTCGATGCTGTTTTTTTTAATAGATAGAGTGATTCAAGAGGAAGGTTTATATGTACTTTTATCCCGGAAAAACTTATTAATGCGGGCGAAGCCGCGGGTAAAAGCTAGTAAAGTTATAAAATAAAAACTTGTTAACAAAAAAATTAAGCCGCTGAAAATACTGAAAAGCAAAAAATTATAACTTTTTTTTATTAAACCGTAATAACTAATATATCGTCATCATGATAATCAGCCTTTATCAGTCCACTGCTGGACATAGGCCTCCCTTAATGAGCGCCATAGCGCATCCAGCATCTACCTGCAGTCTTTCGCAGATCGTCATTCCACCTGGCCGGAGGGCGTCCTACACTACGTTTGCCCAGTCGCGGTCTCCACTCAAGAACACTAACAACTCACACCTTCGATTCGCAGATGACAATCATGGCGGTTGCGGACGACAACTTAGACGTGAGTCGGAGGAAGCCCGCAGCCGTCCCCAATACGCCGAAGATGGCCACCGCGGAGTTTTAGTTGGTATGCCGTGCGGTGTACATAGGTTAGGGACTCGGCCCGGCGGTCGCCCGACATTTTCCATCTCTCCGGGCGGCTCAACGTCGGATCGTAAGGCACGGTGAACCCAACATAACCGCTTGAACACTGGGCGGTAGTAATAAGTCACTTTCTCCGCGTCAAAAAAAAAAAAAAAAAAAAAAAGATGACAATCATAGTCTTAATGGCGGAGTCGCTGGAGAAGCTGAACCGGATGCTGGATGGCCTAGCTTCAGCCTCGCGACGCATCGGTCTTGGCATGAATTTGGATAAAACCAAAGTTATGATCAATGGCCACATTGATCCGGGACCGGTGGTCGTACATGGCCACCCTCTTGAAATTGTTTCCGAGTATACTTACCTCGGGCAGATTCTACAGTTGGGTAAAAACAATTTTGAGAGGGAGGCCAAGAGGAGGATCCAGCTAGGCTGGGCAGCGTTTGGGAAACTACGTCGAGTCTTTCATTTATCCATACCGCAATGTTTCAAAACGAAAGTTTTCAATCAGTGCGTCCTACCCGTCATGACCTACGAAGCCGAGACATGGACACTCACGGTAGGGTTGGTCCACCAGTTTAAAGTCGCTCAGCGGGCTATGGAGAGAGCTATGCTCGGAATTTCTCTGAACTCTGAAGGATAGGATTCGCAACGAATACATCCAACAGAGAACCAAAGTTATCGACATAGCTCAAAGGATTAGCAAGCTGAAATGGCAGTGGGCTGGCCATATCTCGCGAAGAACCGACAGCCGCTGGGGTAAACGTGTTCTTGAGTGGAGAACTAATATATATCTACGTATATTTGGAGTCGGTGCCTAATTTAAATTGCCGGCCAAGATATGCATATGCACGAACAAACGCACCAAAATAAAAATCATGCTTTATAAAAAATCTAACTAAAAATAACTCGTGGGGAGCATGGTGTCAATAGTTATAAATATTTTATTGACAGATAATAATATGGTTTATCATTTTGGTAATATCTTAAAAAGCACGCCACGCTTTTTTTTTAAATAAAATATTTCTTTTTCTTATTTGCACTATTCGTATTTATTAAAATTAATTTTCTATTTTTGTTAGATTTTTTATAAAACCTGCTTTTTCGCTTTTTTAAACTATTATTTCTATTTAATTTTTTAGTTCTGTTCTACTAGCTCAACAGATGTCTCTAAAAATAAACAAAAGTGCTATCTTATAACAAGTACGCTTACACAAAAAATTAATAAACTATCATTTATTAATTTTGTAATTGGTTTTCTATAAAAGCGTGTTTTTAGTTTAAAATATTGAATTGTCATCGGTTCCAAATTTCGATTTAATTCGACGTTTTGAAGGGGGTCACAATCATGTTCAAAGTTTCTGTTACCTACTGACACACATACATACGTCTGAAGCTAATAAAAGCGTGTCATAAATGTTCAATTTTGCTAGCGGCGATCGCCTAGTTGGGAGTGGAACAGACCGCCGAGACGAATGTCCGCAGGTTCAAAACCCAAGGGCAGGCACGTCTGACTTTTCTAAAAAGCTATGTATGTATTCTTTGTGAATTATCGCTCGCTTAAATGGTGAAGGAAAATATCGTGAGGAAACCTGCATACCATAGAAGTTCTCAGAATTTCGTAGGTAGGTATGTGAAGTTTCCCTACCCACGCTAGGCCAGCGTGGTGAACTATGGCCTTAACCCTCTTAATTGTAGAGGAGGCCCGTGCTCAGCAGTGGGCAGTATATAATACAGGGCTGGAATGGTATGGAATGGTATGTTACATTAAATGAAGATAAAAAGTGACCAACTGGTGTATTTTCTTTTTAGGCGTCAGATGCAAAGTGATGACTACATAATTTACTACTACGATAACACTCCGGTAAGAGCGTCGCCGTTTATCGTTGGAATGGCGTTCGGTTACTTGATGCATTTGTATAGGGGCAAGAGACCTTACATATCTAAGGTAATTATGCACAAAAATATATCGTTGAACGCCCAAGTCTTAAAGCAAAAATGCACCAGATCATGGAACGTACTTACTCGTATAGAGTGATATTACTTTAGGCGGATTTTACTGAAATAAAAGGAAAAGTTCATTGTGAAATCAGGTTTTTTTTAAAGTAGTAGATTTAACTGAATCATAATTATGTCCAAAATAGAATAGAAGAATTTGTAATCACCATTCTATAATGAAACTACGACAAAATGTGTTAGTTGTTTCTCTGCCCATCTTCTTCAAAGATACATCCGACTTATATTTTAGGTCAATGTAGCCTTTCTTTGGATGCTGTCGATCATACTGCTAGCATTCAGCTTGGTTTGTGTCTATCCGACGGTGCAAAAAGACTACGACCTACAATTGTACGACAATATCCTCAACTCTTACATGAGATTCATATGGGCTTGTGGTCTCGGCTGGGTTATATTTGCCTGCGTTAAAGGATATGGTGGTAAGTGAGGAAATTTCAGTAAAGTATCTACATCATCATAGGTCTGGAAATAGGGTCACGAAGTAGATACGTCTACTACTGATAATATGACTCCACAACAGATGCAAAAAATTGCCGATCAGTTTAGGACGCCCCATCTCTGGGCGGTCAATATTATAGTATATTTAAGTAACCAGCATATAGCTTTAGCGTCTTCTGAAATAATAATATAAAACAGCTTGTCACTGATGCTGAATGCAAAGCATAGGCGTCTTTTTGAGCTACATTTATAGAAATGTAGCTCAAAAAGACGCCTATGCTTTGCATTCAGCATCAGTGACTTCGCTGCCATCATGTGTTCAAGGACGGCAATAGTAAGTAACAACTAATAAACTTTCTAAATAAATTCTATGGCATGTAGTCTCCTGACAGACTATCCCGCCCTCACACCCGCCACTGCAACTCCTGTAAGCCAGGATCAGCAGTGGCACGCATTTTATGACACCGAGCGGTGAAGCTCGGCGAGTCTCAGGGAACACTAATAAATATGTCTGTAACCCAATAGTCTCCTGACAGCTAAACAATGATACAAATCAGGCAATGATAGTTTGCATTAGAATATTAAGGAGAACTTTCTATTTCAAACGTTTTTTTCCAGGTCCTGTCAACTGGTTTCTGTCACTATACATATGGAAACTCCCCGCGAGACTCACGTATGGGGTATTTTTGCTGCACTTACCTCTCATGATAATCATTCAGGGGAGCTGGGTGAAGAGTCAATACTTCTCAGAATATGATCGTGTAACTAATTCATAAATAACATCAGTTTATGGCTCTTTTTGTTCGAAACCTAATGAACCTTAGATTGTACATTTGAAATTTTTTTTTTCAGACCACCAGATTCATCGCCTACACAACGATGAGCTACATGCTCAGTTTCTTCATGACCATCATAATTGATTCTCCGTTTTCGACAGTACAGAAAATATTCCTAAATGGTACGTATTACGTATAATTTTTATTTGTGTTACGTAACATAGTGTGAAGGCATTATGAGAAATTGGATCTGAACATAACATTATTTTCATTGTGTCTTCAGATTATATTAAGCTATTCCTAACGAAATACTGTAAATTAAATCAAGAGTCAAGATCTTTTAAGAAACACCATTGTTTACAGGACTATTTGTTTTTAAATGACTAATATTGCGCCATATGGAAAGCACAGAAAAGTCCATATACAACGTTGACGGTTGTGGGTGCACCAGTTGCGCCTCTGCTTATCCCTTCGGAGATAAAGAGTGTGAGTGTGTGTGTGTGTGTGTGTGTGTGTGTGTGTGTGTGTGTGTGTGTGTGTCTGTAATTTCGCGCCTTGAACGCGCATTTGTATTGAGCTTTCTTTACACAACAGCAATCAATTTATGTACGCGCAAAAAAATCTTCAGCAGTGCGCACGTTAAATCGTGATGCCAATTCCTGCCTAAACGGCGATTACGTCTTTTGGGTTACTACAACTGAAACTACACAACTACAGTTGAAAAAACGGGACCTAACTAATATTACATCAATAATAATAAAGCCCATTTTTTCCGATTTTTTGCAATTACATATTTACAATTTCAAAATTCATATTATATCTCGCAAATCGGCGTGCCTCTTGGCATAGGCCTCCTCCAGCTCTCTCCACTGAACTCTATCCTCTGCAACTCTGGTCCAGTATGGCCCTAAGGTTTGTTGGATATCGTCTTTCCATTTTGTTTTCGGATGCCCCTGTCTTCTATTATCCTGTCTTGGGTACCATAAGGTTACTTGTTTGTTCCATTTGTTTGATTTGCAGCGCAGCAAATGAACTGTTGAATACACCAATACCAAGTTGTTAAATTCTGTTAGGAAATAAATATATTTGATTTGATATATGCAATACCAATGATACAATCAAACGTACTATCACATACGCAAAGCCTTGTACCTAGTAAGTTTTCTTTACATGTCAATTACATTTTCTCTCTTTTCTTGCAGACAAGTCTAAACCACAAGCTGTTTTGACATCAAAATTGGAGATAGAAAAGTCTAACGGAGAAAAACATTTTTATAAGACTAGTTTATGAGATTATGTGCAGAATTTTAGTGTGATCAAGATAGACTGTGAAGAATACATTAAACTAACTTCTGTTGCCAGTTTCGCCTTCGTTAATGTACTTCCTTAAAAAAAATAACCCAAGAAAGAGTCAGGTCATTTTTAACCTTCGTCACTGTTTAATATCCTCAGAATATTAAACCAATTATAATTATTATTTCTCCAAAAAACTACTTCAAAATATAATCATTACTGTTTTTATTGTCCACTGTCTTATGTAACTAATTAGTACTTATCGATTTTGGATGTCCACCTGCAAGATGGACAGACGGCTTGACAAAGGTCGCAGGAATACACTGGATGCAGTCTACTTTTGAGAGGTCCGTCTGGAAGTTTTTAGGGGAGGCCTATGATCAGCAGTGGAAGTCATGTTGCTGATGATAATTATTTTATTTAAAGACACGATAACAGGTGGAAACGGAATGCATTTTTTTCAGCAAGCTGATATCACATTCCATACGTAAGTTATGTACTTCGTAGACAACATTTAAGTTATTGAAAATTATCTAAAATGAGCGTCTCCTATACATCTATACATATAATAAAGCAATAGAACCAGTGTGTCTGTACATTTAATGAAATGTGATTAAAAAGAAAGGGGATGACTAAAGAAGAGTAATGGAACACAATCCAGCAATTTCTGTAATTCTATTCTGTCTGTCTGTTTTTCTCTCGTTTGTTACTGCACATCCCAATGTTACTGAACGGATTTCGATGTAATTTGGCACACGGGTAGACCATGTCCTAGATTAACACAAAGGCTACTTTTTATCCCGGGAAGATGATTTTGGTTAGAAACAAACAAAACTGTGTCACCTTCTGACATGCTGCGCGCGGACTGCATGACGGACGCATGATGATACGCAAATGCGACGTTGCCGCGCCATGGACAGTTTTGTGTCAGTTTTGTAAGTATAAGCCAACCAAATACAAAAGTCACACTCCAATAGCTATGCTCCTAGATTAAACTATGCCTATTGTGTTTGGTAGGCCTATAATTTTATATGAAGAATAGCGTTTATCAGCAAGCAGTGAAATCGGCCCTAAATCTCATAGTACCAGTAAATATCTACACAGGTTACAAATGCCTTCATCTCGGAATTCAACAGTGCTGACACAATGTTAGGTTATGTCTAGCTAGCCGGACTAACCCATACGCAAAATCCAAGTAAACCTTCTATATATCTTAACTTCCTTTCATATCATTATCAAAAACTGAATGAACACACCCATTAATTTACCGATCTATCAAACTACAAGAAACTCAGTCAAGCCTTTGATTGTTCTTTTGTCATTGTTATAGTTTACACAAACTCCTTTATCTTAATCAAATAGCTACTGCAAATAGTTTTATTATAGTTTGTCTAAACTAGGCAAGTGTTTGTTTCTCGTAAGAATATTAGTTCAGTGGGTGGCATATTTAAAACTAAGGAAGTAGTTTGTCACATGATGTTTATGATTACTGATGACAGTGGAATTTGGAAATCTTAACTTCTGTGCGAAAAACAAAGGCGTTTTGCCATTGAATAAAAAATGGTTCTAACCATGACATAAAATATGAGCAGAAAAGGAGAGTGTGCCTTCACCTTCTAACCATTCGGTTAAAAGATGAAGGTTTTTGGCTGTAAGTGTACGTAAAACAACAGCTTCTCGTGTTGGTACACCAAAGTTTCTTCACGGGACCCATATTCAGTATAGTAAGTTAGACGATCAATACGTCTTTGCGCATAGTGCCGGATTGTAGCTAAAGGGGCCACATCAGACAAAGTGACTATGAGAGTTATTCAACATGCATAAAACTTAACCTCCAGCCAAGGAAATATCCTTTAAAAGATTTTGTATGAAAAACCCGGGAACTCGGAAATTCCGTGATCCCCAAGATTGACGAGAAATTTGCTTCATGTCGTTATAATGACGAGGAAGGAAGAATCATATATTTCACAACGCAAATATTTTATATTTGGTCCCGCAATGTGCCAAAAATAGTCTGCGGTCATACGCAGTAGTGGCATGTGACGTCTATTTAACATACATCTAATTCCGATGTAAATATTTACTTAATGCGTACAAATTGTAATTATCTATAGAAAGTGCTGTGCGTTTGTTTGTACGTTATAATTGGGCTGGAAATAACACCAAAAATCTATCTGAAGGGGCATGCTGATACTATTGTTAGTAAGTAGTATATGTCCGGAAGGTCGTACATATCTCAACTATACAAATAACTAAAGTGGACGCTAGAGAAGAAAAGAGCTGCCGAGACGGAATTTCATAACCTCCTCCTTCCGTAATTACATTTCTTTTCTTGAACTTTGAAGAAATAGATCCTGAGGCAATGTCACGTGGAAACTTATACAACGTACAATTCTCAAGAAATAGTCTATAGTACGTGAATTCTGACAACTAGCACTAAGCCAGCGAAAACCGGGCCTTGGTATACAAGACTGTTATTATTATTAAATTACATAATAGAAAAATAGAAAGCGATGTCCCAACGGACAAAGCTCACCGCATCTGAACAAATATTATGTTAGTTACAGTCTGTCGCCTCTGTTCCCGGGGGATGAACGTTATTTGCAAATATTTATTTCGGTCGCATTGTTTGATCAAACTCTCTGCTCTAATACCATAATAATGAGGAGATAGACGTGTATATTCAAAGAAGGGATATATTTTTTTATTTTGTTTACGCGGAGAAAGTGAATTATTATTACCGCCCAGTGTTCAAGGGGAACGACTGAGCGGTTATGTTGGGTTCACCGTGCCTTACGACCCGACGTTGAGCCGCCCGGAGAGATGGAAAACTTCGGGCGACCGCATATAGCAAAGAAGGGATATATACTTTATTACAAAAGAGTAAATACAGGAAATTAGTAAGTTTGTAACAATGTTTGGATGATGGTCAGAAGAAACACCGACACACACACACACACACACACACACACACACACACACGCACGCACGTACGCACGCACGCACGCACGCACGCACACACGCACGGACACACACACACACACACAAATGTACACACATATCGAACATGTATTGATATCGAGTAGAACAACCCAATATCACTTTGGCGACCCGGGGATCAAACTCGAGACCCCGGGCTGCAGTCGTACCTTATTACCATCTTCAGATAACATTCTCAACGCAGAAGCTTAAACTGTTGGTATTATTAGGGAAGATTCAGCATTCGCATGACAATTCCATAAGACAATAGTATCGGTAAATAAAAACAAAGCTTAAAATAACCTGATCCAGAAATCGTATCCGCGCGGCGGCAGCTCGTTTTAAAGTCTGCTATTCACCCACAACGCCATGGAAGTTTCATAACGGAAAAGAAATAATTATATAAAGTTAATTGACTGACTGAGTGAACTTCTTTTTTTTATTGCATTGAATGATGAGACGAGCATGCCTGATGGTAAGCGATACGACCACCCATAAACGATAGCAACACCATCCAGCACCTTGAGTTACACAGTACTGTGTGGCATTGCACTGCGCTCGTCATCCTGAGACAAAAGATGTTAAGTCTAATTATGCACAGTAGTTACACTGGACATTATTGGACTCGCGTACAAGAATTTAAAAACGACGACCCGCAAGCAAAACCGGGAACGTCAACAATTAACTACCTTATACATAATATAAACAATGATACATACTATCAGAATGTCAACTAGACTACAACTTAATCACTCCTGACAAAGCAATCTATGCTTTACTTGCTAAAACATTAAGTCTAAAAGTCAACAGTCAAATATCGCCGATTCTTTATTAAATACACCGTGCAATTTCCTCTTAGCTTTCATTCTATCGCGGAATGTAATAGTGAGTGGTGAAAACGGTGAAAAAAAATGGTCGACGAAAAAAGAACGCCTATGAAAAAGCTTCGGAGGGAGCCCGGCCGGCTCAGCGTGTCGGCTAAAAGTAAGAATTTACTTATGTAGTCTCCCGAATGCGTATGCGCATAGATTCGGTCTAATGTTAACTACATTTCCGACGGGAGTGCTTTTGGTTAATTATTTTATAATTTATCAGTTTACTTATTTACTCTGGAATTTGTCACTTTTATGTATACCTTAGTTTGAAAACAAAATATGATGAATTCGTTAAAAAGATATTGGTTATAAAAATTTTAGCAATCACTTGTTTGAAATTTCACTATAATTTGATTTATTTTATACAGTATACATTCAATGTATATATCCAAAACCTGTAACCTGTACTGTTTTTTTAACAATCGCTTGTTTCAAATTTAACTGCAATTTGATTTATTTTATACAGTATATTCAATGTACATACCCATAACCTCTAACCTGTACTGTTTTGCATAAAAGTTCCTAAAAATCAACAGACGCTTTATGTGTTTGAATTCTATTCAAATGTTCAACAAAAATCACATTCTTACGAAGACATTCAATAGCATATAATTTTTATTGCATTGACATACATCTGACGCGGAAATCAGTCCACGCATCTTTGTCGTGGCGCTGGCGAAAATAGTTAATTTATTTATAAACTTCCGAACCATTGAGTGATATCATGTGAAAGTTGCTCTAATTTTAGACAATCACTTACTCGCCGCGTGTTACGAATAACTGCTGAATTTTCGCGCCTTTTTTTGGGATTTATTGTTTCAAGAATTTCGGGTAAAATTTTCGCAATTGTGAAATTATTTTATTTGGACTTCAAAAAGGAGGTTCTGTATTCGATCCGTATATATGTATGCATGTATATAAATTTGTATGGCCGCGAGTTTCTCAAAAACTACTGATCCGATTTGGATGTGGTTTTCAATGTTCAAATGTATGGCTTGCAGGGAAGGTTTTAGTATACAATTTATGACGATCTGATGAAGATCTTCAGAGATACACAATGGAACTCTTCAATAACTAACAGCAGATGACTGGCGAATGCTGCAATCGTATATATATGATGTATTGTTTACACAATTCTATAATTAAGTAACAAAAAACCATTAAATAAATAATAAAAACTTTTTAACAAACAATAAACCGACTTCAAAACCACTGCAAACCAAAAAATAACTCAACTTTATATTCGCTTAGTATATACGTATATTTGGAGTCGGTGCCTAATTAAATTAAATTGAACAATTTTTCATACATTTGATCTTTATTTCCTTGGCTTAGCTAGCAATTTAAATTAGGCATCGGTTCCAAATATACGAATATACTAAGCGAATACAAAGTTGAGTTATTTTTTGGTTTGCAGTGGTTTTGAAGTCGGTTTATTACGTAATGTGCTTTCAAGTACCTTCTAACGTAATTCAAGGAACAACTATATACTCTGTAGCTAAGATGCCTTTCTACATTCGTCAACGCCAATAGGAAACAATGTATGGGTACCACCAATAAAACGGTGGAGCCATTTTTAAAAAGAAGATGAAGAATGTTTTTTTATTTTCTATTAGCGGTAACACTTGGCGAAAAGCATAAGCGCATACAGCCCCAGTACCGCGAGTAAAAAGTACCGTTTAGGTCTAAGGGATAATATAGATTTCTTTAAGAGAAAGTCTTTTCTGAGTCGAGTTACAGAGAGGCTGTGCTTACAAATCACTATAAATACTAGTAGCATGAAACATCAAAAGTTTAGAATTTTTTTTTGCATTGTATTATTGTCCATTCCGTGGACAAATTATTTTTCGTTCACTTTTACATTCAAAATCGATTTTTACGCCATGCACTTGGTGCCCCGTGGTACGTTCGCAATCGCAACCTCCACGTGGACACCAATATGCCGACCATCAGGCACTTTATGCAGTGCGCCAGCAGACGCTATTTCGACAGGGCGGTAAACCACCCAAACACGCTTATCCGTAAAGCGTCTATATAATATATATAGTATATTATACTCCATTTGATCGCGCCAAATGGAGACGACCGCGTTCAGTTCTTACAGATCCAGAGGGCGAAATCACTCTGGCTTTACGCGAAAAGACCGAGCACCTAAAGCTCTTACACTCTACAAGACCGCTGTACCGTCCTCGCCGTCGAGGACCTCGTCGCGTTCCCCATAACCCTGCCCTCTCTTAGCAGTTCCGGCCCGCGTGCCGAAGACTACTACGTACGCATTAATAGGATTAGGTTAAAACCATGTTTCCCCAAACGATAATGTCTTATCCTCTCAGTGGCCGTCCTGAGCCGAGGTTCGTGACCCGTTAGTGGGTCGCCCTCAGCGTGGTCGCTTAAATTTAAGGATTGCGAGCGCCTTCTGCACTCACCCAAAAGACCGGTGTGCTCGTATAAGCCGACTCTCGTCAGGCTAACAAGAGTATAGTCAGGGACAAAAAAAAATCACTTTTACTTACTTGGTCATGATCAAGTGGAATAGTCTTAAATATGTTTACTATAGAAGTGGCAGTAAACTGGCTCAGAAAAAACTCTAATAATTATCAATATTAAAATTTGTTAAAATTGCAGATTTGCTCAACATAAGTAATTGTCTGCAGAAACGGTAGTTGACGACTTTTCGTGAAGCAATATTTTTATATTATCTATGCGATATGAAGTAAATTTCAATCACAGAAAGTGTCTTACTAATGTGCCGACCCCCCTAATTGCATCTTCACGTTTCGCTGGAAGGAACTTATAATGATATTGCTTATACAGTTTTTAACAGCATCAAGTATTCCTACTGGCTAAGTTTACATTTAGTTACGGTGATCTTATTAGGAGTAAATCAGGTAAGCAAAGTAAGTACTCGTTTACGAGTCTACATCACATTTTCGTCACTCAATATGCTGCTCCCTTATTGAGAGATCCAGGGCTCAAAATAAACACGAATTCGACAATCGAATGAAACCAATTTCAACATTGAAACTTTAATTAAATAATAACAACTAGATGGTCAACAAATCAGTCTTAACTTCTCTTCATTCAAGGCACGTTTCTGCTCTACTTAATTTTTAAGTAGTTACTTTAATTAGGAAAATGATATGCTAAGTTAAATTACTTTGTTATAAAATGGGCAAGATAATAAGCCCATTATGTTTTTATTTTGAAGTATATAACGTTCTTAGGCGGTTAGTTTTTATTACATAAATAATATTGACTACTAAGCTCTTCATAATAAGATAGGAACCTTTTGCGTACGTAAGTAGGTTAAATATTTATCGAAGTAACAAATATAGTAAGTATAAAACCTATTCTAGAGCGGTAATCATAGAAATATCGTGCCCTGCTAGCTATACACTGCGACACAAAAAAACAGATTTGAAGTTGTATCTCAATAAATAAAACTTTCAAAGTTTTCATAATTTTCATTTATCATTTTTCAATAGATTGGATACAAGTTCAAATTCCGATGAATTTTACAACTTTCATTAATTTTATAGCTTTTCTGCAATCTGAATTGCTGTCATTTTGAGAAAGGGTAAATAATTATTTATTACTTCGATATTTTAATATCAAACTGAATAACTAATCTAAAGCATAATCCGTTTATCCTAGGACGAACGCAGACGGCTCTATATATCTTTCAAAAATCTATTTTTTTTATTAACCTGTCCTGACCCTGACTCGACCTACGTACACTGCTTTGGGGTAACACCGGATGACGGGCTAATCCCGTTGCTTAAAGATGAACTGGAACTAAACTAAAACTACAATGGCATAAAATTCTGGTTCATTCCAAATAGCTGTATAGTACGTATTAAGAAATAGTGTCAGATTTAACATGACATAATGTACTATTTAATTCAATCTTAAAACAACTGCATTATCCCGTAATTCGATATTTCCTCAAGGCACCATATTGATTATATAATTGAATTATTCAATGTTGGACTTTTGAGGATGCGTGTGAATGCATTTATTATGTAGATAGCAATGCCAACTGCTTTAAATTAAACACTGATTCGAACGGTTAAAGATGTTGTAGCTGGACAACAATTTGGTCACAACAAAAAAGTACATTTTTATTGGCAGAAAGCCAACGATTAAGTATGTCATTGCACGTGCACATTTAAACTCTCAATGTCAGATTAATCGTTTCCTTTGGTAACCTTTACAGAAAGGAACGTTTACATTAGCACCTCTTGTTATATGATAGACCACAAACATGAAACTCGTGAACGAAGGTGTTACTTCATATTTCTAAACAGCTTTTGTTCACTTTTTGGTCGGAATAGAGTATAGTTTTTTTTTCTGTTGAACAAGCGTTAATTGGACTACCAATTCTCGTAACTCGTTACGTAAAATCAGTCGTTGACAATTTATTTTTTCTGCGTCTACGATTAACATCTTCAATAGAAGATGGTTCTATTGGACACGTATTGCACGTTTTGAAAACACATCAATTTGTAATGGGATTTGGAGCCTAGTTGCAACAATACAATAAATCGTTAAACGAGCGCAGTTTGAAATTCTATTTTAAATATTGTATAGAATTTTCTCAAATTTATTATTTATCTGCTTTTGATAGCCTACCTCAGTGGCGTAGTTGTATTACGGTACGACTGCAATGCTGAGATCTCGGGTTCGATCCCCGGGTCGGGCAAAGTGATATGGATTTTTCTATTCAGCTCGGAGTCTGGAATTTGTGCCCGATATGGCGATAGGCTTTTTTAATGATTATACAAACATTTCCTGTGTTCAATGTATAATTTGTGGCTTCGATTTGAGGGAGGCGGGGGTGGGGGGGCAAGGTTCCGCTATTTCATACGTAACTCACCTCCCCTCCGTCCGATAGTACAACGGTACGGGAAGATGTCATAATGGCGTTAGGCTCGCCCCCTATCACACCATGGGACGGAATACGCACGGCGAAAAGTGGGTGCAATAGTTGCGCCTCTGTCTACCCCTTCGGGGATAAAAGGCTATGTGTATGTGTGTGTGTGACAGTTAGAAGCATAATAACCTGCTTGTATGTGATGAAAACATAATTCATTAAAATTGGATAGAGTTTATGGCAAGTGGCCGTTTTTAAGAACTATTTCAAAATCTATCCTACTCCAATACTATAGTGGGATAGATGTGTCAAAGACGAAAAGAAAAGTGGTGATGCAATGCGAGAGGAATTACAAGTTATACATATACATACATACATATACACTCACGCCTGTTATCCCCGAAGGGGTAGGCAGAGGCGCAACTAGTGCACCCACTTTTCGCCATTATTCCGTCCCATGATGTGATAGGGGGCGAGCCTAACGACATATCGGGCACAAATTCCAGACTCCGAGCTGATACCGAATAGAAAAACTCAATGCCACTTTGTCCGACCCAGGGATCGAACCCGAGACCTCAGCATTGCAGTCGTACCATAATACAACTACGCCACCGAGGCATTATTAATTACAAGTTATGTGGTATGAAATAAGAAAGTTCGTCTGAAAATGTTATGTAGACCAACGATGCTATGCTTGTCTAAGATATTAGTAATCATATATCCCAGTAATTACTTATACAGCAAATTATAAAATCCTACGAACAGTACCTGCAGAGTACAGACTGACTGTCTAAAGAAATAGTGATATCATTCTAACCACTGTTTTTTATTCCCCAGAGTTTGGCTTCGGTATTCGCCACGTGCAGATGATATGTATGAGCTTCTGCATGATCGCGCTGTTCATAGCTCGCAGCAGTCTTGGTGTGGCCATCCTCGCTATGACTGACATCACGCGGCGGAATGATTCTAATGTTGAGGTAGGAATCCTTAATCCTTATTTCTAATTATTTATTGAACTTGAATATCATCCTCTGCCAGTAGATTTCATTAACCACACCCAATATCTAACACTAGCTGTTGCCTGCGGCTCCGCCCGCGTTAAAAAGTTTTTCCGGGGAAAAGTCCCGCTTTATACTTTTCCAGAATAAAACGTAGCCTAAGTTACTCCTTATTACATCAGCTACCTCCCAATAAAAGTCCCGTCAAAATCGGTCCAGCTATTTCAGAGATTAGCCGGAACAGACAGACTAAATTGAAAAAAAAAATATTTTGGTGTATGTACCGTATATATATTAATTGGATAAAGATTAATATTATTACGTCGATACAACTCTTAATAAATAATGCATTAATTTAGACCAAATTTGATTACCATAAAAACGGTTCTAGTGAGTTAATCTTAAAAGATAGACACATACTGTTGCGGACATTTTTTTAGATCATTTCTAGGGGAATAATTCTTTCATACATATATTTTTGGTATCTTGAACCGTTTTCGCAGCGCACGCAATGGAAGCCCTCAAGGATGAATAATTTTCCCCGCTTTTTTCACATTTTCCATTATTTCTTCGCTCCTAATAGTTGCATCGTGATGTTATATAGCCTAAAGCCTTCCTCGATAAATGGTCTATTCAACACAAAAAGAATTTTTCAATTCGAACCAGTAGTTCCTGAGATTATAGCGTTCAAACAAACAAACAAACAAACTCTTCAGCTTTATAATATTAGTATAGATTAAAGATACCTTTACTGAAGCAATGACATCCACAACTTTGATTGCTTCTATGAAACTAAACTAGTTTAATTATTCGGAGACATTCGATACGATAGTAATCCATGTTCCTTACTGCAGTGGAGCAATATGTAACCCCTGCTTAATTTCAGCTTTAAGAACGTTTTAGCGAGTGGATATGCGAAGCATTACAGACTTGATATCGAATGCCTCATGATACAAACACAATTCATTGCCATGCAGCATTTGCAGTTCGAAACTCTGGGTGGATTTGCATAAGATGTAGCAGTTGTTGTATTAAAACACATACTACAGCTTGGTGCAGGCCGCTTTTAACAGGTTGGTCTGGAAATCTATGGGGAGATTTATATTCAACAGTAGACTTTCAAAGGCTAATGAGGTAGAAGTTGAAAGTACAGCTGTACAAATGGCAAACATATCGGAAAGTTTTCTCGTGTTGAAAAAAGTCATTATGTTTAGCCAGTCACTGATATAAATGTGTGGAAAGGCTCTAATAATCTTAAATAATCATAGGTATCAACGTGTAAAATATTGTAGGCTTTGGATTTGTCATATGTAGGCATTATATGCAACTAGTATTTTTGGAAGAGTGTTTACTGTAGGTATTAAAATTAGATTAAATATTTATTTTGATCTTGGCTATTTTTCTTTTAAGCCTTGTTGTCATTAACGACCAACAAATTTCTGTGCCATCAGCTCGACACCATGTGTTGGTGGATGAAATTAAATAATATACAATTTTAGAATAATGGTGACTCACAGACTGATGTCTATTTCTACCGCAAATCTGCAATTTACTGAACTGCTGTATTCCGATTCGAATTTTATTGTAGCCAGCGTAATTACTGGATATTACGAGACTTAACATATTATATCTAAGGATAGCGACCGCCATGGAGTACCACACAGTACATTGTAATTCAAAGTCCTATATGGTGTTGCTACTGCTTATATGCGGTTGTATGGCTTACTATCAGGTGAGCGGCATGCTCGTCTCCTAATCCAACTGCAATAAAAACTGACGAAAGCGAAGTCAGCGATATTGTCTGTTTATAGTTATCCCTTTACTCCCAGCGACATCGAGTTGAAATTATTTGCAGTTGTTGCATTTTAGCATATAAATTATAAACGTTGTTGATTTGCGTGGGACGTCCTCACAGAAGGTGGACAGACGACATTGTAAAGGTCGTAGGAACCCACTGGATGTAGGCCGCTTCTGACAGGTTGATCTGGGAGACTTTGGGGGAGGTCTATATTCACCAGTGGTCTTCAAAATTTTATTCATGTTCGCATTTTAGAAACAACGTGCAAATGTTTAAAAATATAATAATGACCAAACATGTTACCTTATTTAATGCAAGTACGTAATCATTGAACCACCATATCGTTCCAAAATAATTATCTAAATATCAAACATGACATAAAAATCCAACAATAAAGATAACGCTTGTCGTGACAAAAACTTTCCTAAATTTGGACGTCAAATACTACGTTGCTTGACGTGACGAATTTCAAGCATTACTTCGTATGATAGTAGTGTATGACGAAAGTCGCGTGTCCTGTATTTATTTTCGTTATTATTTACCTAAGCATTTAGCAGTTTGTTATGGAATGACATAGATAAGTCCTATCAGATTGCAGTTTTTACGACGTGCTGTTCAACGTCAAATGTTAACTAAATACATCCACACCTACTGGAGGCTTCGTCTGTCATTTGCCGGAGACAACTTTTTCTGTGAGATAACAACGCGGTTTCTAATTTTATTAGTGGTACTAATCATTTACCACGGAAAGATCAGCATGCTTATTTGTCACCCATTCTGAAAAAAATATATCTGTTTATTTAGTATGTCAGTTTCCTGTTTGTTCATAGAGGATTATGTGATTATTTGTGCTTTGGATTTTGTTAGATTTAGCTCCATTTACAAAAAATAAAGTAAAATATTGTGTCCCATCAATGTTGCTCAAAAGGTTAAATAAACAAAATTTAGATGTAAATGATTGCCAAATAAATCAATTTATTTGCTAAGTTGAAAGAAATGTAATCCTTTCTGTGTTTAACAAAAATGAAAAGTCAGATTACAGTAGGAGCTTTAAGAATAATTCCACATAAATATCATCGCTTTTCACCCCTTAAAATCCTCTTGCCTCCTTTACCGATATTCGAAATATTTGGCATTAATAAAAGCGAATCAAAATCCCAGATGTACAAATCACAAAATCTGTGTATAGTCGCGGCTTGAATAGGATCATCTATGTATTGATACGACGCTTTCATAAATTTGTCTTTTATTGTTTAAGGATAAATTCAATTACTGTGATCCCAGATAAATTTTTAGAATCAACGTTGTTAATCGAAGGTCTGATAAATCACTTTTTACACATCAAATATCATGGAGAACAATTGACCAATTTCGTCAGGATTTTCAATATCGGTATTTGCTTATAGTGTGATAGAAATTGCAATAGCAAAACTGAAATCTGGAAAGAGTAGATAAATGTACGGGGAATAAAAGTAGTCACACGCTATAGTGTGTGACTACTGTGTGGTATTCATATATGAATACCTTATTTCATAATTTAATTAAGTTAAAAAAAAATACCAAACCAATCTTATTGTGTGGAAAAGTACAGAACACCCAAGCAATTGAACTTTTAATCATAAGAGAATTAACTTTATTTACTTTCTTGATTACACACTATACGTGTATTTCGTGTCATTTTATCTACTCCATACTTTTTGATAATTTAATGCCATTTGTTTGATTTTATGTGTTGACTTTATTATTAAATTGTCAAAAACTTGATTTCATGAATTTTCATGAGAGATATTTATTTGTATTGTTAGGATAAAAAGATCTTGCACTCTGATACTTATACATATAAAAATATTCAGGATGTGACACGATAGCTTACCCAACATAGCAGCTCATTACATTAAAGTATTTGAATAAAAAAATCATAATTGTAAAGGTTGACGATCTGCGGAAGACTGCAGGCAGATGCTGGATGCGGCAAGCTGAAGACAGGGCGCTCATTGGGGGAGGCCTATGTCCAGCTGTGGCCTGATAAAGGCCGATGATGATGATGATTGTAAAGGACATGTCTAAAATCGGGCCTAAGATTCTAACCAAGACAGTTTACAATAATTGGATAGAACTCTTAAAAACTAAGCTTTTAAAATAAATCGTTTAAATTTAAAGTCCCTCGATTTTGAGATTTATGTAATTTTATGTTGTTAAAAACTACACATAAAAACGTTTTTAAAAATCTGGTTATAAATGGAGGAATCGAAAAATATTTTTGAATAGATCTTGGATCTCCAAGATCCATCTTTTTGCCCCTTTAATATCCATAAAGTTCGAGCCTGGTTAAATTTTGAGGCCGACCCATACAATAAGCGGACATCCCCTCTAGATGGTAATGTCGACTTTCATAAATTAAGAGCAATGCCCATATCGGGCTCAGTTGGAGGACAAAATTAAATCATTCATCGATTTGCTCATAATTTTATAATTATATAATTTTGGACGATAGCCTAGTTAGGAATGGAACGGTCTGCCGAGACAATGTCCGGAGGTTCGAAATCCAAGGCACACAACCTCTCCTGAAGGAGGTGGAGGCCAAGAGGGCCGCCTTACGGCGAGCCGCCGTGGAGGAGTGGCGTCTCAGGCTGGAGGCCCCGTCGTGAGGGCACCGGGTCGTAGAGGCAGTGCGTCCTGTCTTTGCCGAATGGCTGGACAGGCGCCACGGAGCGGCAACATACCGCCTGACGCAGGTGCTCACCGGGCATGGCTGCTTCGGTGAGTTCCTGTTTCGGGTGGTAGGTGTAGAGGAGTCGGCCGTGTGTCACTATTGTGACAACTGCCCAATGGACACGGCCCAACATACGTTGGAGTGTTGTCCAGCCTGGGATGAGGAGCGCAGCGCTCTCAGAACAGTCGTCGGAGAAGACCTCTCGCTGCCGGCCGTGGTCGCTTCCATGGTCGGCGGCCGGGAGGCCTGGCAGGCGGTGGCCCACTTCTGCGAGGCGGTCCTCTCGCGGAAGGAGAGTGCCGAGAGGGATCGCCAGCGCAGTGGTGATCCCTCCCGCCGCCAGACGAGACGTAGGAGGCGTCGGGTGGACGACTGACCGACGTCTCCCGCCCTGTGGATTGGGGGCGTTTGGAGAATTCCACCACGGTATCCCCTGCCTGTCGTAAAAGGCGACTAATAGGGGCCTCCGGGGGTCACGGGTGGGCGGGACGTGCCGCCCACCCATTAGTCTAGCCAAATTCTGTGACCCCCGTGATGGACATGTCCGAGGCAGCGTGAGACACGCGGACACACGGACACGGTACGGTGTTTCGGGGGCTTCTGAGCCCCCGCAACAACAAGAAAAGGACCGCAACAGCGGTACGCGCAGGGGCGGTTGCGGACGACAACTTAGACGTGAGTCGGAGGAAGCCCGCAGCCGTCCCTAATGAGCCGAAGATGGCCATATATAAAAAAAAAAAAGGCACACACCTCTGACTTTTCTAAGTTACGTGTGTATTGTTTATCAATTATCGTTCGCTTTAACGCTGAAGGAAAACATCGTGAGGAAACCTGCATACCTAAGAAGTTCCTTATAAGAATTTCGAAGGTATGTGAAGTCTACCAACCCGCACTAGGCCAGCGTGGTGGACTAAGGCCTAAACCCCCTCAGTAGAGGAGGCCCGTGCTCAGCAGTGGGCAGTATAATAATATAGGGCTGGTATTATTATTATTATATACTTTTTTAAGCATTATTGTGGTAACTTGCATGGGGGTTAAATCAGTATACTTTTGGTTCCTCTATCAATTAATCTGTTTTAACTGGACATTCTATCGTTCGATGCCCTGTATATTTATGCAAAACAGTAGGAACTACCCACACGGACTATTCCATATACTGTCACTTCTAGCAGCAGCTTCCTCTAAACTGCGTAATTTGGCAGTGAGGCCAAATCCACAACTGTGTCAACAGTTTCTTTCCCGTCAACCTTAAATCCTTCAAAATTTTGCTTTCTTGCACAGATATACCAGTGGGACAAGAAGACGCAAGGGTTGATCCTATCCTCATTCTTCTGGGGCTACATGACCATGCAGATTCCGGCTGGTCTCCTTGCCAAGCGGTATGGTGGGAAGCTGATACTTCTGGTGGCACTTCTGGCTAATGGCACCATCTGCTTGATCCTACCAATCATTGCTAGTGTGGTAAGTGTTTATCTTGGCAGAGTAACTCTTCTGAATCCTTTTTATAGCATCTACGTTGAACAATTATGTACATCACTTGATGCCAGGTATTTACCTCGTCCTTAATATTTTATGATGTGACTAAATCTAATCAATGCTTTTACCAAGTGTATCCAATAAAGTTTTGCAAAGTGTTTAACTTAATAAAGAGAGTGTCTTCAAAACACTACTATTGTTGTTGTGGTGTTGCTACTGTTTATGTGCAGTTGCGTCCCTTACCATCAGTCGAGTGGCATACTGGTCTCGTCGATTAAATGCGATGAAAAAACACCATGCAAATGAAACTATACTATCTGTTATGTTTTTACGAGTCAACTACTAAACTGATTGTATAAATTATATGAACAAGTAAATTTGGACCTTAAGAAAGAAGGTAGTGGTATTGTTATTGTTTGTGACTGCCTCGGTGGTGTAGTTGTATTACGGTAGGTATGACTGCAATGCCCTATCAGCGCTGAGTATTTTTTTTTATTCATTCACGGCAAAGTGACCCCACTGCACCTGATGCAAAGCAATCGGAGAAAGGTCTAGATATTGTCGACTGACGAGCGATGGTTAGGTATCCCTTGTCAGTCCACACAATTATGCTGGCCCATTTGAACCGGATATACATAGGCTGATCCCGGAACATGGAGATAGGCTCGCCCCCTATCACATCATGGGACGGAATATGTACGGCGATAAGTGGGTGCATTAGATGCGCTACTGCTTAGTGGTAACCCCTACGGGGATAAAGGGGCGTGAGTGTAAAGGAAAAACCTAATTACATACAAAGGCGCGATCAAAAACTAGTATACAAAACCTTTTACTTTATCAGAATCCAGATATAACCTAAGTGAAAGAGCTTAAACAGTTGTATATTGTTTCGTCGTTCCATTTAGTGGGAAGCCTCAAATGTAAGCGCACAATAGTCCAGTTTAATTCACTTAGTGCAATGTTAATTCAACGCTAGAAGTTAAATTCGTGTCGGTATAATTTCTCTGCATTTCAGGCTGTCTTGCGTGTCCGTGTTAAAAGCTATTTTAGCTAAAGATTTATTCCAGCTGGTTTTCCGGTCAGAATGACGAGCTCAGTGCTTTATAGATCAAGTTTTGACGGGTGATTAGATCGTCTTGTCTTGTATCTTACTTAGGGACTGTTGCACAGTTAAATTTTATTTGACAGTTATCGTAGGTAGATCGTAGGCAGCTAACATAGATAGTACTAATTTTATGATCATTTATTTAAGAGCTTGGTTAGAGTGTTACTTTTATATTTGGTCGGTTTATAGATTTACTAGATTTTGCCCGCGGCTCCGCCCGCGTTAAAAAGTTTTTCCGGGGTTTTTACCCCGGAAAAACCCGCTTTTTATTTTCCCGGGATAAAATGTAGCCTATGTGTTAATCCAGGACATGACCTACCCGTGTGCCAAATTTCATCGAAATCCGTTCAGTAGTTTTTGCGTGAAAGTGTAACAAACATCCACACATCCAGACATCCATACATACTTACAAACTTTCGCGTTTATAATATTAATACGATGTGACGAGTAGCATTTATTTAGAGGTTTGAAATTGGCTCTTAATATTATAAGTAAAAAATAAGTAAAAAGAATTGTGAAGATGTATATTAATGAACGAAAACCGCTGAAAAGATTTGGATGAAGGGTTAAGCAGAGGCGAAACTAATTTTGAAAAACCGTAGCCCGAGCCACTTATCAAATTTAGTATTTTGGGTTTGACGGCCTAAGTACTTTGCCACTAGAATTGTGCATTTGCAATGAATCCTGACTAATACTTCGTAAGTACTATACATTATGACAATTAGCATCTTATGTGTCAGGGTGACGCGCGCAGTGAAGTGCAACGCAAAACTTTGTCATTCAAAGTTCTGTATGGTGGCGCTACAGCTTAAGGGCGGTCGTGGTTGCTTATCATCACGCTAATGGCATAAACATCTCGTCATTCAAATGCAATGAAAAAAACTTATTCGACCGTCGAATATAATTAACGCGGGGTTAATGCTAGAGCAATAGTTACTGGGATTTAAAGAACTATCATTCTATAAAATACAGCATTTATATTGGATAGGTAGCGGGTATTTGTATGTAACATAAACAATGGTTTCAGGGTGGTTGGAGTATGGTGTGTCTCTGCAGAGTGCTAATGGGCCTCACGCAAGCCTGCCTCTTCCCCGCCAGCCATACCCTGCTTGGAAGGTGGCTTCCTGCTAATGAACGGACGACGTTAACGGGAATCGTTTATGGAGGTATTGTTCTGTATTTTCTTATACCAAAACTGGCAAGCAAATATATATCACATGATAAATGACCACCACCATCCAACTTGAACAAACACAATCTAAAAAGAATAATAAGAAAAGAAAGAAGAATGAAACCCAAACTCGATAGTCGCTGGTCGTTCTTACCTCTATAGGAGACATGCACAGAAAACTTTCAACTTTTATAAAATAACGAAGGTCTGGTCCTCGTGGGCTCTTAGGCTATAGGTTCTTAATAACAAATTACAATATATTAATTAACTTCAATTTCTTTAAAACCCAAGTCAAATTAAACTAGAACAACAACCTCAGCTTTTATATAGACTCAGATAACAGTAAGTACCATTAAATTAATATGAAAAGTTAAATGTTTATTATCCACGCAATTACTGTGATACAATCAGAGCCCATAATATTTAACACAAACGAATTACATTACTGGACACTTTAAGCTGGCACTTGGCTGGACACTTTGGCGTGAGGGCACAATTTATTGTTAAAAACACCTACGGTGTTTTTGTTAAGAGTTCTGCAGATATATTAAGTACATTAGCTGTCGTTCAGCGGTCAATTATATATATTTGTAACTCATACATAAATGTTATTTTTCTGCTCTCCTCTACATGAACTTTAATTATGCCAAACCTCGCACTTATCCGTGCGCACTGTGCTTAAAAAGGGGTTCCCATTTTTTTCTTACATTCTAATAATATAAAGGTTACAGCAGGATTGTAGCATAGTACAGGAAATATGAAATGCCAGTTATGTCTTTACCCCAAAAAAGCTGACCCAACCGAAATGAACGCAACTGCTTCACGGAAAACTTGTAAAACGGCAGGTTTTGTGACGTTTCAATGGGGTTTAAGTGCGATATTTTCGCAATTGAATAGAGACTATGGAGATCATGACTATCTATGATATAATTACCAGGGGACTAAAATGTGCTCTTCAACATTAAGCTACCCGTATTTGAAGATTTATCAGTTCCCTGAAATCTATAGTTTCAAATACCCTACGATCACACCATATAATTCTTCCATCCATTCCAGGGTCTCAGGTAGGCACAATCATTGCTATGCCAGTATCAGGGATATTAGCAGATACCGCGATGGGTTGGAAGCTGATCTTCTACAGCATTGGTGGACTGATGTTCCTGACTGCTGCGTTATGGTTTTGGTTCTCAGCAAGCTCTCCTGAAGAGCATCCCATGATAAGTGAGGAGGAGAAGTATTACATTGAGATGGGATTAAACATGACTACGGGACATACGCAGGTAATTAAATTGTTTTAGACGGTATGTGACTATCATTATCGTTTTCAACCCTTGGAAGTTCACTGCTGAACATAGGCCTCACTTAAATATTTCCAGACCACCTTGTTAAAGGCGGCTTGCATCCTGTGTTCGTCAAATGATCATCGCTGATCGTAAACACCAACAAAATTAGAGATCGCGGTTACGATAGGATTCGTTTTGAGATCGGCTCGCTTTAAAAATTTTCATAAATCAGCACTAAGAACTTTGAGGGGAGTTTGGGGTCTGGGACAAATTAGGAAATAATTTGGCAATTTTTTAACCAGGTCAAGTTTCAAAGTATCAGAACTAAGGTTACTAGGAAAATCAACACAGTTTTGACGGTTACAAAACCGTTAAATTACAATTAACACAAGTAAATGTTGATATTTTTTTAGGTCAATCGTCCCACACCATGGAAACAGATGTTCAGGACTGGGCCCCTCTGGGCGATCGTAACGTCTCATGTTGGAGGAGCTATTGCCTTTGTACTATTCTTTGTGGACTTGCCCACGTATTTGGAAAGGGCAATGCATATATCCTTAAAAAATGTAAGCATCTATATTTCATAATACACACACATACACACACTCATGCCTTGTATACCGAAGAGGTTAGCAGCGGCGGAACTAGTGCACCCGCTTCTCGCCGTCCGTATTCCGGCCCATGACATGATATGGGGCGAGCCTATCGCCATATTGGGCACAAATTCCAGACTCCGGTTTGATATTGAGTAGAAAACCCCAATATCACTGCCCGACCCGGCATCGACGCTGCAATCGTACCGTAATACAACTACGCCACCGAGGCAGTAATTTTTCATAAGATTTAATATTTATGAATAAATAAAAATAAACATTTCACTCAGCAATAAATTTAAAATTAATTATTTACAAAATGTTTTTTATTCGAATATTTTTTTAAGAGTTATTTTTAATCTTCGTGAATCTATCACCGCTTCTGGATATGATATTGCTTTGAAACTTAGACTAACACTTTTAAAAAGAAGCGGCGCATGAATCTCACTCGACACGATCTGTCAAAATATATTTTTTTTTAAATGGCCATAGTGCCTCATATTTTTTTAAACAAATAACTATCAATAAATAACTGATATAATAAACACAGCTAAATTATAGAACATGTGTGAATCTGAGCAAACTAATCCCAGGCATTTATATCTTCAAGATGCACTTATTTTGTTCATATTATAATATAAAATATAAATAACACTATGACTCTCCTTTACAATAAATTGCTCTTATAAGCTAAATTAGTATGTTGGTGGGAGATTATTTGTATTCTTTTTTTCAGAGTGCGTTGCTCTCCGCCTTGCCTTACTTCGGCATGTGGGTAGGCAGTATTGTGTCAACAACTGTCTGCGAAAAGATTTACAATAGAGGCCTTCTGTCTGTCACCGCCTGTAGAAAAATATTTAATTCTTTAGGTAGTTATAATTTTCTTTTGTGATGACTTACTGTCGATACTGTTTTAGAAGTCATTGTTTCTTATATTCGTGATCAGTTGATGCTAGCAACTTCTTTGTTACGTTATTCAGTTACATAAACAAAAGCAACTCAAAATGAATAGAAGAAACTCTGATTCGCAGTGAGATAACAAAAAATATTATGCATCTTCAAAGTTTTTTAAATATTTGTTTCGTAATTCTTCAGCTATGTTCGGCGCAGGCGCTGGGTTGCTTCTCCTGTCGTTTCTAGGCCCTGACCACAAGAATATAGCAATAGCTACACTCATAGCCATCCTTACTATGTGCGGGTTCACTTCTGCGGGATTTATGGTAAGATATCATTAGTTCTCAACTGCCTCGGTGGCGTAGTTGTATTATGGTACGACTGCAATACTGAGGCCTCGGGTTCGATTCCCGGGTCGGGCAAAGTGTTATTGAATTTTTCTATTCAGCCCAGAGTCTGAAATTTGTGCCGGATATGGCGATAGGCTCGCCCCCTATCATATGATCGGACGGAATACGCACTGCGAAAAGTGAGTGCATGTCATGTGTGTGTGTGTGTGTGTTATTAACTTGTTCCCGGAAAATTTGGGACAGACATAATAAGAAGTACGTCATCGATGACAAGATTTTATGTATCTAGAACGGAATTTATATCTTGATGGATTCATCTCTTTTATTTCGCGACAATTTGTATTCACAAATCAAAATACTTGTGGAACACCAGCACCTCACAATAGATGCAGATGTGAGATACGTAGTTATAGACAATACTCTAGACAATATGCGAAGGTATATAATAGAAATAAATTCCCAGAAATAAAAAGCGAATATGTTAGTACATCCAAAGAAACTCCTTCGGATAACATAGAAAAGTTTGATCTCGAACGATATTAAAATTGATATTGAATATTGAAATTAAATGTGTTTTGTTCGAGTACGTCTACAGGTTTAAGGGTGCGCTCATACTGAGAACTAGTGACGAGTCTATTGTGAAACATTTAATAATAAACGAGAAGAATGTTCTTGCGAAATAATTTACCATTTGTGACAAAATATAAATAGCTAATGTTGTACGAGATAATTAAAAAAACAAACATACAAATAGCTACAATATCACTCCCTTTCGTGAGAATGTTTTTTTATTGAATAGAATACAAATACCGATTCTGCTTCTAACATGATTTATATAAATTTATTCATTGACTATTATTTGCTGGACACCCAAAAAATCTACTCCCTCTCTCCAATTTCCATCCCTAATTATTGCTACTTGGGCAAGGCTTCCACAGTTCCTGTAGCGTTGATCAGGCTTTGCCGATCGATGAACTATCTTACCCATGCACTTGCCTGCCTAGTACCTCATACAAATATATGCCTTCCAAGCATCAAGAAGTAAACTTTAAATTTCAGGTAAACCACTTGGATCTGTCACCGCACTTCGCCGGCGTGATGCTCTCTCTCACAAACTTTGCTGGCAGCATTGGAGCTGTTCTTACTCCATTGGCGACTAGTTTCATCCTGCGTGATGATCCAGTAAGTTTATTTAGACTCAGTAAAGTGGCGATAGGTTCGCCCTATCATGGGTTGGGACTTTGGGGTTGGGTTAGGACGGAACACATATTGTAGAGATATGTGGATGCAACACTGTCTATGTCAAGTAAATTAACTAAACCAGGTATTATGAATAGTACTATACAAGAAGAATGCGGACACTGTTAAGCAAAGTTGTCATATAAAAATTAAAAAGGATACTCCTCGATATTTGTTAGAATTATTGGACTTGCATGGATGGACTTTGGATTGCAACTCTACGGACGAACTGAAAAGGTTATCGGCAAATATATGGTATACTCTATCCAGCTGGCTGCAAAATTCTACTCTCCTTCTCGCCAGTAAAGAAAACATTATTTTTTTACAAAGTGCTCTTAGCTCAATCTCTATAGTTTAGATATAGTCTAGCTCGTAATTTAATTTAACAGGAGCCGTAATTGACAACTGATAAAATTTTAGATATCAAACTCCTCACGGCCATGACCTTGAACCTTTAAATTTTCCCTTCACTTGTCACCGTTTTACCGTTTTTTTTAGGCTGATATATCACGCTGGCGGATCGTGTTCCTGATGACAGCAGGAATGTGCGTGGGCTGCAACATAGTCTACATAATCTTCGGCAGCGCAGAGAGACAACCCTGGGATCGTCCCGACTACAAAGACAGGAGGAAAGCTGACCCAGGTAATATACTAAACAAAATTTTAAAAAGTTAACTATTAAGCGGTGACCATGAACAGCAACAATGCTAGAAAAAATCTTCTTGTTGCTGCTAGTCTTTTACGAAATGGACGTTGGCAGATTTCTTTTTTTATTGCTACGGGATGACGAGGCAAGCATGTCATTCGCCTGATGATAAACGATACGATACTAACACTTTTTAAGTTGTTAAAGTTGTTAGCTTCATGGTGGTGTGTCACGTGGTCGCAGCGTCCCAGCTTCATCTTTAAGGACTGGCAAACCGGCTTTGACTTTTTTTTTATTGCATTAAATGACGAAACGAGCATGTCACTCGCCTGATGATAAACGATAAGACCGCCTATAAACACTAGCAACACCATACAGAACTTTTAATTAAAAATTACTGAGTTGCACTCCACTACGCACACCACTCATGAGACCAGATGTCTCATAATACCCAGATCGCCCCTTGCATACATGAGACCAATCACCAGTTTATTTATTTATCAATTTTGTCATTACATAAAACATTATTAACCGCTTTGAATACTGATACTAAATATATATTTTTCCAAACTATGAAATATCTCAATTTCCACTGAAATACAAGATTCGAATAAAAAATATTGAAAGTTATCTAAAATTTCAAATTGTTTTCGTCTAAAATCTAAATATTTCAATTTAAATTCCAGATAATTTTGTGATCTAGTTGGATAAATATATACTGTAATATTTACTTTGATAGCTTTGTTTCGAGTCGTTTACATGTATAAAAAATTTACTTTTGAGGCGAAATTGATTACTTTATACAACTTGATTTCTTTTTACGAGGCAAAGATAAAGCCCTTAATTTTATACGTGCTATGTTTAACTTAGAGAACTCATAGAGTGTTAGGGGTAAAAAAATAGGTTTTCTCAATGAAACGCTATCTCAAATGAAACTATAGGTTCCACGAATTAAACGTTAGATTAAGTTTAGTAAGAGTTAAGTATTTATTTGTATAAGTAGTGTACAATATAATATGTACTTTGAATTATTAAATTTCGTTATTACACAGCATCAAGCTCACGAGCATAAGAAATATTATTTTCTTTAATTACCTCTATAGCTTTACTGATAACAATGTTTTCTAAATAAAACTGTTCAAATATTATTTGTAGATTTTGTTGCGAGAGGCATGGGCATAATTATCTTTGCTATACAGCTTAAGTGTTCTTTTTTGTGATGATCAAGTATTTTTAATATTGCAGAGGAAGTGCGACCAGTAATGACCATGAAGATTCTAGAAGATGAAAAGAAAAAGGAAGCAGAAGCATGATTCAAGGATATGTATGGTTTACGAAAAATTGTTACTCAGTGTTTAATGTATGAAACTATTGTAAATATTATAATAAATTATGTATATTATAGTAATCATTTGGTTTAATTTTCTTCGCCGTCTTAATATCCTAAAAAAGCTTAATGTTATATCCTGTAAAAATCATAATGATTTCTTATGTAAAAACCATGACAGGAGAAGGTATCTTTGAAAGGAGACGAATAAGCTATGTTCCTAAAAGTACAACGTGAATCTGCATAGGTTCTATCTATACTAATATTATAAAGCTAAAGAGTTTGTTTGTTTGAACGCGCTAATCTCAGGAACTACTGAACCGATTTTGAAAATTCTTTCACTAATAGGACGCTACTTTACTCCTGAGTGCTATAGGCTACTTTTTATCCCGGGAAAATATTTTCATCCCGGAAAAACTTTTTCACGCGGGTGGAGCCCCGAGCACTACTAGTGTTTTAATAATGATCGAAATAAAGAAATTATAATGATCATTGAAGTAATTAAGTCTGGTCTTATTGTGCTATTATAGTTTCACTAGTTTCAATTTATGTACTACTAGTTTTTGCCCGCGGCTCCGCCCGCGTGAATGAGATTTCCCGGGAAAAAAGTCCCGCTTTCTATTGTCCCGGGATAAAAAATGTAGCCTATGTGTTAATCCAGGACATGATCTAACCCTGTGCCAAATTTCATCGAAACCCGTTCAGTAGATTTTGCGTGAAAGAGTAGCAAACATCCAATGATGTTATAAAACATCCATACATTCTTACAAACTTTCGCGTTTATAATATTAGTAGGATCTGTACTAACATTATAAAGGTGAAGAGTTTCTTGGTTTGGTTGAACGCACTAATTTCAGGAACTACGGGACCGATTTTGTCCGCCCGGCCTTCGTGGGGGGCGACCGAGCGGTTATGTGTGGGTCACCATGCCTTACGACCCGACGTTGAGCCGCCCGGAGAGATGGAAAACATCGGGCGACCGCCGGGCCGAGTCCCTAGACTATTCCCTACACCGCACGGCATACCAACTAAAACTCCGCGGTGGCCATCTTCGGCGCATTAGGGACGGCTGCGGGCTTCCTCTGACGAAAAGTGTCTAAGTTGTCGTCCGCAACCGCCCCTGCGCGGTGCCGCCTGGGGCGGCCCATCTCCTTTTGTGGGGGGGCTCAGAAGCCCCCGCGCACCGAAGGACGCTCTGAGCGTCCACGGCAGCGTGAGGCCAACCAGCCACGCTGTCGTCCATCACGGGGATCTACATTACTCCTGAGTGCTATAGGCTTTTTCCCAGGAAAATATTATTTTTACAATCTAAATATGAAATGAAATAACTTATCCGTACGCATAAAATTTTAACCATTATTGAGATTAGATCAATATTTACTCTACCAAGTACCACCAGTTCTGAACGCGATTTCCATCAGAGAGGGAGGAGCTTATTTTTTTTTACAAATCAGTTCAAGGTATAAAGTACATCATCATCATCCACATGACGTCCACTGCTGAACATAGACCTCCCCCAAAGATTTCCAGATGGATCTATCAAAAGCGGCCCGCATCCAGCGTGTTCCTGCGGCCTTTACTAAATCATCGGTCCACCTTGCAGGTGGACGGCCGACGCTGCAAAAAAAAAAAAGTAAAGTACAGTGTTTAATAAGTAATATTATTAATAATTACTAATATAGCAGTCTGCCTCGATGGCGTAGTTGCAGGCAAAGCTGAGGTCTCGGGTTCGTTCCCCGGGCCGGGCAAAGTGATATTGAGTTTTTCTATTCAGCATCAACCCGGAGACTGGAATTTGTGTCCGATATGGCGATAGGCTTGCCCCCTATCATATCATGGGACGGAATAACAGCGAAAAGTGGGTGCACTAGTTGCACCTCTGCCTACCCCTTCGTGGATAACAGGCGTGAGTGTGTGTGTGTGTGTGTGTGTAATATAACAATGATAAAACTATTGACTCTGCCGAGGTCCGTATGTGTTGTGTCGGTAGTAGCGCTTTGTCGTTGAACATTAAACTTAAATTAAAGTTAAACATGTAGGTGGTTGTTTCACTTAGGTACTCTCCATTAATTTTCGCATTTAATATCCATCTTTAAAATTGAAGTAATATTGTGATTTTCAAATTGTAAAATATATATATTTAAAAAAATGATAAAAGACCTACGCTGAGTTTCTTGGTGCTTCTTCTCGGGTCAGTGGGCTTTTCCGAAGCACCGGTAGAATCTTATAAAACAACATTGTATAAAATGACGTGTAAAAGTGCCCTCAGGGGCCTAATTACTGAATAAATGATTTGAATTTGAATAACATTCATCTACGCTTCGCAGCACGCTGTACCCTATCATCTGAAGACTAAGGTCGACAAACACGATGCCACCATTTTTTTATTTATATGATCACAGAAAAGTAACCCCACTGCACCCTATGGTAAGCAAAGAGGGTCCAGATTTCTTATAATGTCGGATGACGAGTGATGGTTATCTCTTACTACTTGACATAGTTATGCCGGGTTATTCAAACCAGATATAAACAGGCTAATCCTGGAACGCAACACACTTATCAGGCCTCTGCAATAGGATTTATTCTTTGCGTACAGTGGTCGCTATCCGAACAGATTTATGTATCCTAACATCAGCAGTATTAATGAGAATTGTTTTGTTATTTGTTATCTCCTTTTGTGTCGGCATTAATTTGTAAATAATAACAGCTATGTATTGTATAGTGTCCCATTGTCGGGCGCGGGTTTCCTTTATTACTGAGAGAAAATTCCTGCATTTATTTGTGAAGGTAAATAAAACATTTCATGCTTTCCTAGGCACGGGGGTATCACACCGCCAACTATCTGACCCCAAGCTGCGACTGAGTGATTTTTAAGATAGAAAAACCCAGTCACAATTGTTTTGGCCGACCTGGAATTAGAACCCAGGACCTCAACGCGTCAACTATACTCATAATGCGTACGCAATACCACTCCACCACCAAGGCAGTCAAAGTCTCGCTAGGGTATTTCGCAGCGTGGAATATTATTACACTCTATCACTTATTAAATGTGTTTAATGATAATAGCATTTTCTTCAAGCAACTATTGTATGATTCAAATATGTGCTCTGTTGACAACCTTACGTTGTTTTCTATTAATTACAAGGATCTGTTGTCAATTTATTCTCTACTCTAAATTTCCTTGCTGTAGGTTCAAATTGCAGAGTAGCTGCATGGTTATTAGCATAAGGAAGCAAATAGATAACTCTTATTGTTAATTTTATCTTGATAACGTTTGTTGAACTAGACATACAAGTTTTTTTCAGTTGTAACGTTTATGCGACTAAAATAATATGGATGTGGAGTTCCTGAGGTGTCAATATGAAGATGGGTTTAGCGGAGTCCTTACTAAATATAGTAAGTACAACTTTTTTATACAGCTTCAGCACAGTGACTTCTTCCTTTTTTTATTGCATTGAATGACGTGAGGAGCATATCGTTCGACTGATGGTAAGCGATACGACCACCCATGAACAGTAGCAACACCATCCAACACCACTTACAAAGTACTGTGTGGCATTCCACTGCGCTCGTCATCCTGAGATATAAGATGTTAAGTCTCACTATGTCAAGTAGTTACACTGGCTACAATGTCCTTCAAACCAAAACACAACAGTGCATGCAAACTGCTGCTTGGCGGTAGAAATAGATATTGCGGTGGTACCCACCCAGACGGACTCTTACATATGAGAGTCCTACCACCAGTTTTCTTCTTTTTGAACCCGGATATACACAGACTGATCCAGAACTTTAGCATGGGTTTCACATCAAGGTGGTTCCTATTTGAAAGGTTAAAATATATTGGTTCAAACTTAAATTACCTCAAAGATTTTGAGTAATCGTGAACTGCGCAGAATATTATTATCTTTTGTATGAAATACATTGCAAATTTTGATAATCTGTTGAGATTACACGCTTCCCAAACATACTGTCAGAAATGTAGGATTGAATATCTTTTGCTGTATACAGCATGGATTGTAATAGCGTTTCGTAATTCCTACATATAAGAAGACTCTCTATCTTACAATTCAATAACTCACGAGAACTTATCAAATTTCAGGGTTCAAGATCGGCATCAGGCATATTCAATTGCTGTACATGCTGGCTAGTTCAGTGTCTTTTGGATTGGTGAGGGGCAGCACAGGTGTGGCTGTGCTGGCCATCAATGATGAAACAAGACTTAATGATACTTATATACAGGTAAACACAGCATACATCCATTGCACATTAATGTATAGTGAACACAAAAAGGGGCATTATACACAAACTTTTTTCTCTAAATCCTTAAGTCAGAAACGAGTCACTTTAATACGGACATATTGATAATATGTAATTATTGCATTAAGGTCTATGTTCGTCAGCAGTGGACCTCATGTCGCTACTGCTACTCAGACAGTTGATTATTGTCTCATCAATTATTTAACACAATTTTATCAGGTGCATAATTGGGATAAAAGAATACAAGGTGCAGTACTGTCATCCTTTTTTTTCGGATACGCCCTGACCTTAGTGCCAGCTGATTTGTATCTTAGAAGAATTGGTGGGAAGCTAATCCTTACCTTAATACTAGCTGTAAACGGTGCATTATGCGTTGCAATGCCAACAATTGTAAATAAGGTAAGTATTTATATTGCTAATAAAAAATCTACTAAGTCATTCCATATTACTACCAACAGTAATTGCTTTAGTAAATTCAGTAAATTTTAAGAACAACCATTAACCATGGTGCTGCTTATTTTGTATATAAAATGAATACAGTGATTTGGCCTTCCAAATCACTGTATTCATTTTATATACAAAATTTAAAAAACTGTATGCAACATCCTTATGTTGCATACAGTTTTTTCACCTTTGCGGAGGCAGAGATCCTTTAATAAGCGCAAATAATCCCACTTTCTGGTAAGCCTTGAATGAAAACCCTCCCTCAATTCTTCTGATATTGAACATGTTCAAAAGTATCAGTAATAATAAATACTAAAAAATCAGATGACTATCTTATCTGCTTAGCACTCTCTTATAAGAAATCTCCTTAACCAGGGTGGTTGGGTGGCAGTGTGTAATGCTCAGCTGTTCATGGGAATGTCTCATGGCTGTTTCTCTTCTGTCTATGAAACGCTTCTGGAAAGATGGATACCACCGAATGAGAGGACTGTATTCAGCAATATAATTTATGGAGGTATGTGAAATCTGAAAACACCTAATAAGCACACTCATAGTAGTAAAGCTCATTCAATTTTAATAATTAAATTAACCAGGAATTATGAAGTAAATTTTCTATTTGTTCCACTAAAAATAACTATAAAATTTGTGTCGTGTACAATCCAGACAAGAAAAGTAAATAACATCAGTACGAAATTTGAACTTAATCCAGATCCTTACGGTTGTCAGCCTAAGTGAATTTCTTACCCACTCACGTCTTTAATCCTCGAAGGGGTCGGCAATGGTTCTACTAATGCATCCTTTTTTTCCCATGGGTATTTCCTCCCATGACGTAATAACGAGCAAGTCTATAGCCATATTGGGCATAAACTCCAAACTCTGAGCAAGAATGAAAATGAACAAAAACCCAAACAATACTTTGCCTGACACGAGATTCGAACCGCCCCCTATCACATCATGGGACGCAATAACGGCGAAAAGTGGGTGCACTAGTTGCGCCTCTGCCTACCCCTTCGGGGATAACAGGCGTGAGTGTATATGTATATATGAGATTCGAACCCTAGGCCACAGAGCGTCGTACCGCGCATGTGATACAAAGTGGACAATGAAGCCAAGCCAAGTCCAAGTAAATCACTGTACTCATTGTTAAATTCCCAATTTATTTTATATCCAGGACTGCACCTTGGCATCATACTGGCATTCCCAATATCAGGACTGCTGTCCCAAATGCCGCTGGGATGGGAGTTTATATACTATTCTCTGGCAATGATCACGCTATCCATGGCTGTGATCATTGGGACCCTGACAGCGAGCTCTCCAGAAGAGCACCAGGCTGTTGGAGATGATGAGAAAGAGCATATTAAGGAAACTCGAAGTCTTTATCGAAAGGTAACAATAAAAAATAATCTACTCCATATTTTGTACTTGAAAGATGAAGTGATGGAAGGTGGAACTCATCAGTAGTTACCCTTATACAAAATTGACTAAACAGTAACCTGTAAACCTTCCGAATAAGTAAAAGTAGCTCTCAACCATTGAAGAATGGAATCATCTGTCATCTCTCTCTCTCTCTCTGGTCGGTCCCTCATATCTGAGGATCGTGGTCGGCATCAGGATTGCATCTGGAGCGGATGATCTGCCTCCATCGGTTTCTGTCCAGCGCGTCTTTTACGGCTGTGTAGAATTAAGAAGACGATGAGTCCTTCACCACATGGGCAACCGCGCGCGATCTCTTGCCTTCGGTGTTCCTTATCACCATCATTTTTTCCAAATTTTCACCGCTTCTGCGCACTGTGTGGCCGAAATATGAGAGTATGTGTTGTTGGCATAATATGGTATCGTCTGTCATAAGATGCTAAGATATTAGGTACATTTGGAGTCATTTATAAAGGAGCAAAATATATTGTGTAACATTTCAGAAAATATTAAGAAGACCCTGGCGTCGAATAGTGAAGTCACCGAATTTTTGGGCTATAGGATGCGCACACGCAGCTAGTAACGCAGTGTTTATTTTCTACCTGACTGTCGTTCCTTTATATTTTAAAATGCAAGGTTTACCTAAACTAACTGTAAGTATGATTTTTAATAAGTTTAATAATTAAGAACCCGTTGTTTAGTGAATTACAGCGTGGGGTTTTGGTTCGATTCCCAGTTCCCAGAGAATAAGTTGCCCAGGATTCATATTTGAGTTTGAAATGGCTATGGATTGGATATCAGGTTGAAGAACTGTGGGTGCGCTAGTTGCAAGTTATCTATTACAGCCAACCTGGTGAAATTAAACCAGAAGTATATGGACAAATTTTTGTTTATTTTCTTATTAATTAGGTAGGTACTAGACTTTTGCTCGAGGCTTCAGCCGCGTGAATGACTTTTTCCGAGAAAAAAAGGTTTGCTTTATATTTTCCCGGGATAGATTGATGGAAAAAAAATTAAAATCGGTCCAGCAATTTTGGAGTTTATTCGTTACAAACATATAAAAATTGAAATCTTTCCTATTTATGATATTATCTAAGGTATAAAATTCTCGTGTCGCGGTGATTGTTGCCAAACTCCTCCGAAATGGCTTGACTGACTTTCATGCAATTTTGAGTGTATATCGGGTAGGTCTGAGAATCGGTCAACATCTATTTTTCATCCTCCTTAATGATAAGGGTGGCCCACTCCAATTTTTTTTTAAACTACTGAACGGATTTCGATGAAATTTGGCATACAGTGATAGAATATGTCCTGGATTAGGACAAAAGCTAATTTTATCCCAAAAAAATGTAAAGCAAAACTTTTATCCCGGAAAAACTTTTTAACGCGGGCGGAGCCACGGGCAAAGCTAGTGGTGTAGAATAACTCTCCACCATAATATGTTTTAGGTCGACTATTACTCAGCTATACCATTCGCAGCGATGTGGATTTCTTACTTAATAACAACTAGTACCTTGGATTGGGTGTTGAAATTTGGATGTATGGACTACATCTTCAGTATGACATACTTCAGAAAACTTATTAACGCTTTAGGTAAGTGAAGGGTGCATCCAAGTCGCATAGTCTAAATCCTTTACTAAACTCTCGTGTTGCAAGTAATAGGAACTACATAACGAAGCCTTTAATCTCAAGTAAGGCAGGCTTGAGACCAATATACTTGAGGATTTAGCATTATATTATATTTAAACAGTTTCTTTATAATCTTCCATAAATTTAAATGTTTGAGAGTTCTGAAAATAAGAAAGTATTTTTTAAATAATGCTAAATATTTTACGCAACTGCAAATATCGTGAAAATTAAACATTTCAACGAAAAATTCATGCTGCAATTTAAAATATTTTAATCGTTATGAAAACATGCTATTCGCACACATGTAACATGATGAAATGACGTCAACCCTTAGTGCATCCATTATATGACACTATCATTTAACAAATATTTAAAAGTAATTAATAATGGAATTCTGAAAGGATTTAGAAACAAATTTAGGGGAGATTTTAAATAATGTATTATATTTACTGGTATATGGTAGTGTATTATATGTAAATTATCTGGTAGGTCTCTCGTATGCTTGGGACCGTCTTAGTAGGTGCGAACACCTGCTTTGTTCCGATTTGAAGGACATTGTAGTCAGCGTAATCACTGGGCATTATGGGATTTAACATCTAATGTCTCAGGGCGACGGGCGCAGTGGAATGCCACGCATTACTTTTTTATATCTTATGTTCAGGTTGTATCGTGCGGTACCAAATACCTTTTTCTTGGGAACGTTTATCAAAGAACTCCTTCCACACCTGACTACAGTGACGCCCTACTTGTATTATCAAATCGGAATAATGAGGTGCAGGACTTAAAGGTATTCCCTCCGTGCCCGCCTCCTTAGCCAATAAGTCTGCAGTGTCATTTCCAAAAAGATGTATGTAAGAAGGAACCATTGCATTTTAATAGTCTTATTCTTGAACCAGGAATGGTAGTCGTACACCGAACCAAATGTTGTAAAGAGCCACGCAGCCACGTAGTACTTTGTAATTAAACCTTTTTTACGTAAATAATTTTAAAAAAATCTAGAAGTTATATTGTTTAAGACATTGATTATAAAGCAATTTAAGGTACAAATTTGATTAATTACTCAAGAAGATATCTTGTAATTTGTTAATTTGCAGGTGCTTTCGGAGTAATTATTGTTCTAACTATCTTACCGAGTTTGGGAGTTGGATGGTCCTCTACGACTGTGCTAACAGCTGCGTTGGCAATGCTAGGCTTCCAATTATCCGGCTTCTTGGTTAGTCTCATACTTAATTAATGTATACTATTGCATTATTCAAATGTATAGGAACAGTATTGTAAATCTAGAATTGATCTTAAGACATTGCAAACATATTGTTGCTTGTTTGGTAATCAACATTTTATTCAATGCTTTAGTCCGTAGTCGGCTCGAACACTATACTTTGGATTCTGCATGAGACCAAACCCTACTAATATTATAAAGGCGAAAGTTTGTAAGAATGTCCATACATTCTCTACATCCATATGTATGGATGTTTGTTACTCTTTCACGCAAAAACTACTAAACGGATTTCGATGAAATTTGGCACACGGGTAGATCATGTCCTGGATTAACACATAGGCTACTTTTTTATCACGGGAAAGTAAAAAAATAGGACTTTTATCCCGGAAAACTCATTCACGCGGGCGGAGCCGCGGGCAAAAGCTAGTATAAACTAATGATGGAAAAGAGCTAAGTAAATGCACCCGCTTCCTACATTATGAGAAATATAGTATACATACTCCTACTACCCTTTGATATACCCCAGTAAATAGCAATACCTACACTTTTTAATAATAAAAAAACACTACACAGCATTTCTATCAGCAAAGTTTCACACATGTAAAACAAAATTTTAAAGAATATAAAGGCTATAAAAAGTTGTCCGTTATTTTTAATAAGAGTATTAGTTATGTTGCAAACAAAACTATACCAAAGCTTCAACATGTAAAATCCCAGTAAACCACTGCTCTGAAGTATATTTCCATATTCTTATATCTTTCCCTCGACTATTCTAAGCTCCAGTCAGCTTCTCGGCTTATTCTTAAAGATATAATCTTTACTATGGCATTATGAAAGTAACAGCAAACAAAGACAACATACGAATTAAGTATAATATAAAATATGCAAATATTTTACAATTAGTACAGTGAATAACTAAAGCCTTTGTTGCAAATGAAGCTGCAAGTTCATATACCAAATAATTAGAATTTATTCCTTGAGACTATAACTTTTCATTATCTTATCTTCTTTATTGTATACTAGCTTTTGCCCACGGCTTCGCCCGCGTTAATAAGTTTTTCCGGGCTAAAAGTACATAAAAACCTTCCCGTTGAATCACTCTATCCAACACATTCATAAATAAATATACTTATTATTATTATTATTTATTTGGATAAAGATTAATATTATGACAATGATACAACTCTTAACAAATAATGCATTAATTCCGACCATATTTGATTACCATAAAAACAGTTCTAGTGATTTAATCTTAAAAGATAGACACATACTATCGTGGACATTTTTTTAGATCATTTCAAGAGGAATAATTCTTTCATACATATATTTTTGATATCTTGAACCGTTTTCGCAGCGCACGCAATGAAAGCCCTCAAGGATGAATAATTTTCCCCGCTTTTTTCACATTTTCCATTATTTCTTCGCTCCTAATGGTAGCATGGTGATGTTATATAGCCTATAGCCTTCCTCGATAAATGGTCTATTCAACACAAAAAGAATTTTTCAATTCGCACCAGCAGTTCCTGAGATTAGCGCGTTCAAACAAACAAACTCTTCAGCTTTATAATATTAGTATAGATTAAGAAATATTGCGCAGAAAATGTTAACTAGGCAGTACATTTCTCATGTAGTATCCATCTGAGTCAGTATTTTATTATTACCTTCAGGTACTGTGTAAGTGTAATTACTAAACTTTATGGGACTTAATGAAATACATCATAATATCGAATACCAGGGGTGGGTGATATGTATTGTGCCTTCATGGTGCTAACCAAACGTAATGGACTCGTGCCCAGCATTTATAGGTTTCATTTCATTTGTTTAAAGACTTAAAATTATTAAAACACTTTTTATTTTATTTATTTTATTTAACACTTTGTACAAGAGTATAGTACAGGCGGACTTAATGCCTAAAGGCATTTTCGACCTTAAGGTGGTGCAGAGAGACTGAGGCAGGTGTAAATTATAAATAATGAGAAGAAAAAGAAAAAAAAAAGAAAATTAAATACAATGATAATGAATTATTAAACATAATACATGTATACTTACATTTGCTACATATATAACTGCGTACATAAATAATTATTTAAAATATATACATAAACAATTACATAAATAAGTAAATACATACATACATAAATAAATACATATCTAATAAGCTAATGATGGGACTCTGCTACTTCGGCGAGGAGTAACTGCCGAACTCTGATTTTAAATGCCAGCCGTGTTGTACATGACCTTTTTACAGAATTCTTACAAGGACATGTCAGAGAATTTTGCTGGTACTCTACTGATGATGACCAGCGCGTTCAGCAGTATCATTGGTGCTGCGGTCCCTTTCCTTTGTGGATGTATACTCAAGGATGATTATGTAAGGAACTTTTCTCTCAAACCATGTTTCTATTCCATTCCAGCGTGGTCACCACACATTTTCAAATATGTTGCAGAAACAATTTGTTTTTAGTCAAGCTGTTACAATTGCCTTTTTTATGGCATCGAATGACGAGAGGATCATGCCGTTCGCCTGACGGTAAGTGATACGAACCTCCATAAACAGTATCAATACCATCCAGCACCTTGAGATACGAAGTACGTACGTACACATGTAGTACTGTGTGGCATGCCACTGCGCTCGTCATCCTGAGACATAAGATGTTAAGTCTCATTATGTGCAGTAGTTACACTGCTTGACGTCTATCTTCTCTGGGAATCCAAAGAGTACATAACAAAATGTTAAGAAAACCCGCTCAAATTGTTACCTACACTGGGAATTGCACCCAGGACTTCTCAGCCTCGGCGCACATACGCTGCCATAACACCAGTCAGGAATCCTACTCACAGAAGTATAATTTTGCTTATTTCAGACCGACCTAACACGATGGCGGCTGGTCCTGCTCATTTTGGCCAGCATCTATGCAATATGCAACGTTGTCTACACAGCATTCGGTAGCAGCAGGAGACAAGAGTGGGACCATGATAATGTTGGACCCAAAATGGGACATTACAATTGTGGTATTGGTAAGCATTTTTATATTATATTCCTATGACTGTAGACGATGTATCGTCGAGGTGGTTACTGGCAGCAAAACGACACATAAGTTAGGATCAATATATTATCAGTTTACGTCTTATGTTTCAACCAAAGGTTACAATTCGACTGACCTGCATACGTGCTACAACGGGTTCATATACATTCAAAAATATAACTGCTTATTAAAGCAAGTTACTCTAAATATTACAAACTAGCTTATGCCCGCGGCTCCGCCCGCGTTAAAAAGTTTTTCCGGGATAAAAGTCCCGCTTTATGTTTTCCCGGGATAAAAAGTAGCCTATGTGTTAATCCAGGACATGATGTACACGTGTGCCAAATTTCATCGAAATCCGTTCAGTGGTTTTTGCGTGAAAGAGGAACAAACATCCATACATCCAAAAATCCATACATTCTTACAAACTTTCGCCTTTATAATATTAATAGGATATGTATCAAATTATATGACATTAAATAATATGACATTAAACTAGTATTTTGATAAGTCATAAACAAGAATTATAATTAATTGTATAAACCTTTTACGATTTACAATTAAATCCGCCGGAAGGCAACAACCGGACGGCGTTACTTATTATTTGTACCTATATTACTCAATAATCAGCTTAATCAAGTTTAATAAATTATCGAAGAATATTTAATAAGATCAGCTGCTGAAGCTTGAACCGGAAGTCGATAACATGATATCAGGGTAGGTCTCTCATATGTAAGAGTCCGCCTGGGTAGGTACCACCGCAATGTCTATTTCTACCGCCAAGCGGCAGGGTGCGTGCACTGTTGTATTTCAGTTTGAAGGAAATTGTAGCCAGTGTAAATATTGGACAAAATGAGACTTAACATTTTATCTCTCAGGATGACGAGCAGTGGAATATCACACAGTACTTTGTACCTGGTGTTGCTGCTGTTTATGGGTTGTCGTATCACTTATCATCAGGCGAAAGGAATACTCGTCTCATCGTTTAATGTAATAAAAAAAGTCGAAGGAAAAGGGCGAAAGGTTTGTCGCTCCTTGAAGATGAAGCTTGGACGCCGCGACGACGTGAAACACCACCATGAAACTAATAACTCCAACAATACAATACCAGCCCTATATTAAATACTGTCCCACTGCTGGGCACGGGCCTCCTCTACAACTGAGAGGGTTTAGGCCTTAGTCCACCACGCTGGCCTAGTGCGGGTTGGTAGACTTAACATACCTTCGAAATCCTTATAAAGAGCTTCTTAGGTATGTAGTTTTCCTCACGATTTTTCCTTCACCGTTAAAGCGAATAATAATTGGTAAACAATACACAAGTATCTTTGAAGAGTTACGTGTGTGCCTTGGGTTTGAATCTCCGGACATTTTCTCGGAAGACCGTTCCATTCCTAAGAAGGCTATCGTCCAATAACTTCAACAACTTAAAAAGTGTTAGTGTCATAGTAGTGTAGTGTTTCGGCAACAAGCACCGGCAAACTTGGTACCATGGCACAAATTTGAGATACACCGTCAGCACCTATTAAGCCCCACACAATCACGCCTTTTATCCCCGAAGGGGTAGTCAGAGGCGCAGCTAGCGCACCTACTTTTCGCCTTGCGTATTTCATTTCATTATATGATAGGGGACAAGCTTATCGCCATATCAGGCACAAATTCCTAATTGTCACGTATTAAGCAGTGCAGGAATAACTTTTTATAAAAGCAGAACGACGATTAAAGCCAGTCTGTTATACACAATGGCGTAACTAAGCTCAGTGAACAAGAGACCGTGTTTTGTCATGGACCACAAAGTTTGACTTTAATGAACACAGTCTTCGCTACTCGGCTGTCGCAGAAACTATTACGTATGCTGTAATGGTCTTTATTTTAGTAATTTGGTAGAAACAGAGTTATTGATAAATATTTTGAGATAATTAGGCTAATTAATAAACGGGTTTGGTAATATTTGTAAGATTCACGAGAGAAACAGTATTTACGGCAATGAATTGTCAACATTTTATTTTATGCAATTGAAATTAAATTGTCAGCTGCCGCAACTGAATATCTATGGTTTAGCAACTTTAAGTCGTTTATCTAGTGCAACAGTTGGCAGCGGTTGTGTAGTGCCTTATACTAGGATCAAGTAAAGACACCACCCAGAAATTTTACCTAGAAAGTACGGTAGTAGGTACTGCATAGTACGATACGCTCGATGCTCCAAGATATTAAATTCATAATATTAAATCGTTACTATACCCTCTAAACAAATAACAGTGGAGCTAGGATGTGAAAAGAAAACACGATGCGTCTCCGCTTCGTTTTATTGTGTTTGGTTGAGAGACTGACGTATCGGTCTCTCGATCAATCACAAACATCAAAATACCGATACGTCAGTCAGTGTTTTTTTTTTCACGTCCTAGCCCCACAGTTGTTAATCTATTTATCGAATTTCTTCTATCTATTCTAGATGTAACCCAAGTCCAACTGGATGAATTCAACACAAGAATGTTCCGGGAAAAATATGTCAACGACACGGCCTTCTAAAGGTAGGATTTCGCAGGACGCGGCAAACTGCAAACGGCAGCGACAGACGGCAATAGCATGTGCCGCGACGGTAGCCGGCATTACTATGCAGTATTCATTTGTATGAGACCGATTCCGACACACGACTGCAAATTATGCTCGGCAGGTCGTCACTTGTTTTGACGCGTAGCGGCAGGCGGCACTCCTGAAGAAACACAGTACTGCCGTTGCAGTTTTACGTTATGGATGTGTTGACATACAAAGAAAGCGATTTCTTTATAAACTTTCAATAGTGTGTTTTCATCAAAATTATATAAGAGCCTTCGCCTGCCGTCGCGGAACATGCTATTGCCTTCTACCGCATCTTGCGAAATCGCAGCCTAACAATAAATAATTTGCGAGCAAATTAAATCACGCGAATTAAAAATGGATCACTTGTTTCTGTAAATAAAGTATGATGGAAATAAAAATTGTTTTAGTTATTGTTATGTAAACATACTGCCTCGGTGGCATAGTTGTTTTACGGTACGAGGTCGGTAATCCTAAGAACTCGGGTTCGATTCCTGGGTCGGGCATAGTCATATTACTAACGCATCGTGTAATATTTGTCATATTTTTTATCCCCAACATAGGCCGAGGCGCAACTAGTGCACATACTTTTCGCAGTGGCGTAGCGTGGGTTTTGCCGGGGTGAACCCAGAAGTGGCCATCCCAAGGCATCGGGCGAAAATAAAAACAAGTACTATTTCATCATTAAATAACAGTCACGCGCTACCACTCTCCTCCCACTGGTACAGTCAGCCACATAAACAGCTGAACAAATTCTTCAAATCACGTCTACACTTTCGTGTTGCTACCAATAATTTTGTTTTCTCTTGATTAACTTTACTTCCCACAAAAAAAAATGTTTCAATTGAACTTAACGCATGGAAGTAATTTGAAATTTTGAATTTATTCAGCTACTTATCTATACTAATATTATAAAGCTGAAGAGTTTGTTCGTTTGAACGCGCTAATCTCAGGAACTATTGAACCGATTTTGAAAATTCTTTCACTAATAGGAAGCTACATAGCTCCTGAGTGCTATAGGCTACTTTTTATCCCGGGAAAATATTTTTGTCCCGGAAAAACTTTGATCACGCGGGCGGAGCCGTGAGCACTACTAGTGTGACTGTATATGACAAAAAAGTTTTAGTTTACGCATTTGACCGCCCGCCGCGCCGCCCCAATCACGCAATGCCACTGACTTTTCGCCATGTATATTTGGTTCTATGATGTGATAGGGGGCGAGTTTATCACCGCGGACACAAATTCCAGACTTCGAGTTAATATTGGGCAGTGATATTATTCGTTTAAAGTATGTATTGAGATTATTCATACAATCGCATACTAAGACTATAAATGTGAAAGTTTGAGAATAAGTCTGGATGTGTAGCAAAAAAATGTCATACACATAATGTCAACATGCATGTATCTACTTTTAATCCTGGGAACGTGCATAGTGAGACATCTCTCACGGGAAAGCTCCTTGACACTGGCGAAGCCACGAGCAACGCAGTAAACAATAAAATTAACCTAATGGAGATAAAAAGTACGATGGCTCTGAATGAGGGTACATTTGCATGCACAGACGTAATGCAATACACGTTAAAATAAAATAGAAAGGTAAGATATAGTTCATTAAATCGACTATCTTCACAAAAAAGGGCTTTATCCTTCCTGGAAATTTAAAAAATAACATAAACGCGTCGAGCTTGTACGCTGAGGGTTTCATTGCTATAAAATTCATTATCTATCATATTATCTTATGATAAAAATTCCAGTTCCTGCCCTTTAAATGTCAGATAAACAGATTCCAACTATCTATTTGTTATCTTCCATTTCCCTGTCTAACTAAACACTGATTGGTTCTAAAATCTTTAAGATGTCGAAAATCCTTACTAAAATATCAAGTCAAGTCAAGCTGTCGACGTGAACCTTCATTATTTGAGATAATAAATCATGATTAAATTAATTTTCTAATGAATTGTGAGGAGGGTAAGTCCCTCCTTCGCAATTAATCACATTCTAAACGTCGACTTCGATACTTGTAAATACTTTTTCCTCTAGAAAAATAATAAGTTATATTTAGCTTGCTAGAATTCATGATAAATATGAGTAGGACAGCCAATTTAGTTGTGAAGATGCTAGGCAATTTTGTCAAGGGTGCTGGATAGGTTTGTATTTTGTCTGGGTAATTACTACCGCAATGTTTATTGCTATCACTACATAGTATTGCGCAATGGTTGTTTTCGTGGTTGAAGGACATTGCAACCAGTGTGATTACTGATCACTATGAGACTTAACATCTAGTGACTCATCATTGTCAGTCATGTCAGTGACTTTCGTTCTTCTACGGGTCTCACTATTTCTGATTCGATCGCGTAGAGAAACACCTAGCGTAGCCCTCGCCATAGCTTGTTGAATGATCGTGAGCCATCTTAAACGGTTCAAAGTCAGAGGCCAATTATGACTCAGGGCGTACCGAAATCCTACGCAAGGCTTTATAATTTAATTTAGTATCTTTATAATTTAATCTACTGAGTGTGCCTGCAATGTTATGTTACAGTTTGAAGGACATTGTAGCCAATGTAACTACTGGATATAATGAGACTTGACATATTTTCTCTCGGGATGAGAAGCGGGGTGTTACACGGTACTTTGTAACTCAAGGTGCTAAATGGTGTTGCTACTGTTTGTGGGTGGTCGTATCGCTTGCCATCGGGTAAACGGCATGCTCGTCTCGTCATTCACCTCAATAAAATAAAACTGTTTATACTATCTGTACCGTGATTGTACATAGGGACAAAGTCGAAATTTCGCGTGACGATCTGAATATGCACAAGTACTCACATGGCCGCTACACGAGGTCAGGAAACCACCTTGGTCTGCTGCTGCACCCGTCACATGTACGGATTTTGGGTGCTCAGACAGACCAACTTACATAGTCTTTTAATTATGAAGCGCGCCGAGGAACGTGCCGCCATTAGATGCGTCGACATTCGTTACTACGTTCAGTCCATCCACTCGATGGCTCGGGCGCGCGGCCTACCGTTTTTTTTGGCGGCAAATGTGTACGAATTTGAATCGCCTTCGCTCTCGTACAGTTCCACCATCACGCGAATGTGTGGATAGAAAATGCTTACAAAATATTATATGAAAATAAAACTACGGTTACGAAACACTATCTATACTTATTAAGCTAAAGAGTTCAATTGTTTGGTTGAACGTGCTAATCTCAGGAACTACTGAACCGATTTTTTTACTTCTTTAACAAATGGGAAGCTGCATTACTCCTGAATGCCATAGGCTACTTTTTATCCCGGAAAACATTTTCACACGGGCGGAGCCGCGAGCAATACTATATATAATAAGGTTAATTGTTGTAGCATGAGTAGGTTTCTTCGAGAGATTAGTAGTATAAACCAACATGTATCCAATCCACAACGCACGCGATTTATAGAACCACCTACCATTGATAAAGAATTGATTACTACTAAAAGATGACTTTGTTTTCAACCTTCTGAAGAATAGTCCTTTAAGCCCAGTGCTGTCTCGTCACCTCTAACAAAAACAGTTGCGAACACATTTAAAACAATCAATTAGCTCAAGTACAGAAGGCAAAATGAAATTGTATAGAGTTTTTTAAGAAAAGTCCTGAATTGCGCGCAACCTCTTACATTTTATTTACTTTTAAACCCATTAAGGATGCATTTTGATCTAGGCGGATGATGAACAAAAATTTTGTTAGTAACTTGGTATACAAGTTACTAACAAAATTTTCTACAAAACGACGGTCAATAATCCTATAAGATAAGTAAAAAGAACATGTATTTAGAAATAAAACCACCGGTCCGGTGATTAGTTTCCGATGAGGCATTAAGATTATCCTGCATTAACTTTTGCGCTTATTTTTTGATATCTTAGCCTTGTGTCTAACAGGGGAACTGACAAATTTATATCAGCAATACAAATGTACGAAAATAGACTTTGTTATCTAGACAATACGGCGGTAGAAGGTGTTTTTTGAGTGAAGACGGAGGGTCAACCTTGGCATGGTTTGGGAGGTCAATATTTTCCTAAGTCCCTCCAGTACGTCCTCGGGGATTTCGTATTTAATCCCCTGATAAAGTTCGCTTAAGGTTGTTGTCGTGTGAAAATTGGTATACGCGTTTAGCGCCATTTTGTTTGGTTTTTTACTAGGATATTTGTAAGATACTTTAGAAGCCTAGGGATTTAGTTGTTAGTAAAAGCTTTACTTTTACCGATAAGCAAGGACGAATATTTTTTTCTGGCTTGGGCCATATTGTATACGTCGATTTTCAAGCTTGTTATTTTGCTTTTCCTAATTTCCATAGTTTTGGGTCAATAAAATGAAACTTAGAAAGGCAAGCGCAACAAAATGATCGGTCGGTCCAACAATTATTATCTTCACAATTTCGTCAAATTATAATGAATGTATGATCTAGCATAATACAAATGCAGATACCGATTCCTACACGTTAATAGTAACATAAATTAGTGTTCTGGATATTGGTAGCCCAACATTAATCAGATTTGAACATTGGACGCACGCTCTTATTATGTATATATAAAAGTACATGGGTCCTTACGTTAGTTTGAGACGTTCTTGGAGTTTACGACGAGGCTGTTCAAAACGAATCGTTAATGAAAATATTTAAAGATTTTTTTTTTTGGGCGGTCGCGCATCCTTGTTGTTGTATAAGGCCATGACATTATTTATGTTTTAAGCTTTTCAATTCGTTTCATAATTTGTACATGGCTATTTATTTTTCAGGAGTGTAAAATTTGCCTATCCTATTATGTTATGGTACTGATATTAGCTCGCAAAACGTACGCGCAATAAATGCGACCCTAGAATATTAATTACTATGTGTTGCCTACGACTTCGCCCACGTTAATGACATTTCTATTACAAACATATCTAAACACTATGACGCCAGCGCTATTTATTAAAAAAATGCTATTATTTCTCATTTGAGCAAATTACTGGGTTAACAAGCCTATGTGTTAATCCAGGACATGATTTACCCGTTGCCAAACATCCGTTAAATAGTTTCTGCGTTTACTTTTAACGGATCTCTGCATTTTCGCCGAAAATTGTTTGGCAGATTATCACTTGCCAACTAACGTTTCGCAGAATTTTATTGCGTCTTGTTTTATTTCCCAACCTAACAGTTGTCACGAACGAACAGTGGATTACGTCATTCCGTCGCATAAATTTGGAATGTAACTGTGTAATAGATAAGGCAGGCAAGTGACGTGAAACAGTATCTTTGTTTCGCAAAAATATGTTAAAGGTGCAGAGGGACTGGCAGTTCTTGGTAGTTTGTCATTCTCTCATTCACTCACTCGCGCCTTAATCCCCGAACTCTGAAAGAATAGACAGGGCGGAACAAGTATTTTCATCCTCTATAAGTCTTAGCATATTATTTAATGCCATCAATTCTAATTCGGGGTATGATGCCCTTTTTTTAACCGACTTTAAAAAGGAGGTTCTGTATTCGATCCGTATGTATGTATGTATGTATGTGTGTATGTATGTTTATATGTATGTGTGTATGTATGTTTGTATGTATGTATGTATGTAAATTTGTATGGCCGCGAGTTTCTCAAAAACTACTGATCCGATTTGGATATGGTTTTCGATTTTCAAATGTATATTCACGGAAGGTTTTAGTATATCATTTATGAAGATCTGATGAAGATCTTCGGAGATATACAATGGAACTCTTCAGTAACAGAGCAAATGACTCGCGAATGCTGCAATCGTAAATCTATGATGTATTGTTTACACTTTTCTATAATTACCTAACAAAAAAGCAATAAATAAAAGCTTTTTAACAAAAAATAAACCGACTTCTAAACCACTGCAAACCAAAAAATAGTTCAACTTTGTGTTCGCTTAGTATATACGTATATTTGTAGTCGATGCCTAATTTAAATTGAACAATGTTTTCGTATATTTGATCTTGTATTTCCTTGGCGGCATCGACTCCCAAATATACGTATATACTAAGCGTATATAAAGTTGAATTATTTTTTGGATTGCAGTGGTTTTTTAATTTTTCGACTTTGGAGTCGACCTTAGAACCAACTCAAATGGTATCACTTAACCCCTCAGGCGATCTACAAATATTAAACGAACAAATAAGGAAATTTAAGAAACGACAACCAGAAGCTCATTGGCCTAAACCAATACGTTATAAAACATTAGGTAAGATTCCATAAATAACTAATTTGCTTTCTGATAGCATTGTTTATTATGTCACAGTGTGATTGTTTACTTAACACTAGATGTGCATGTGACTCTACCTGCATTACAATAATTTATGTTTGGTTTAAATGTTTTCTACACACATACATACTCACGCCTTTTATCCCCGAGGGAGTAGACAGAGGAGCAACTAGTACCCCCACTTTTCGCCGTGCATATTCCGTCCCATGACGTGATAGGGAGCGAGCCTATCGCCATACCACGTACGAATTGTAAACTCCAGGCTAACACTGAGTAGAAAAAGCCAATATCGCTTTGCTCGATCAGCTTCAATTATTATGCCAAATTATACATTTTTAAATAAGAATATTACAATTAACTGTAGGATTTATTCCATTCTTTTTTTACACGACTTACAAAATTTCATTATGTTGTACAATTCAGACAATCTTATAAACAAACACAGACAACCTCAGTTTGATACTGTTCAGAGATAATGTTATTACTATCCTACTGGTGACATGTAAAGCTGTGTAAATTGCGTCTCTTGGAAATGGTTTAGCAAAATTGTTTGTTCACTTTACATTAAGTCATGGGTGGTGAAAAAGGCGCGTACTCTAGTATCCCTGTGAAGGAGAAATGTCGAGGTATGTATGGATATTAATATAATTATAGGTATGTGTAACTAACGAAATCCGACCTCTATGCATGACAACATCGCACAAGTTCTTCGAAGTAGCTGGCCATTAGAAAATAAATATTTTTCTAAACATTTAAATGTGGTTCCTGCGAATTCATTTACAAATTGATAATATGAATTGTGCATGGAAAATGAAAATCAGAATTCATTGTAATAAATAAGTATATTGCTCTCGGATATAACAAGCACTTTTCAACGTAACAGCTGAAACTCCTGTCTATCTCGTTTATTAATTTCTTTTCGGGCTATTTACTGAATAACCCAGACTCACTTCACCGCTCGATGTCATAAAGTGCGTACCATCATCGATCCTAACTTACAGGAGTTGTAATCACGAGTGTGATGGCGGGATACACTCGTAAGGGCCTAATATAATAAATAATTTTGATCGCGTCGGTAGCGTAGTTGTATTATGGTACAACTGCAATGCTGAAGTCTCAGGTTCGATTTCCAAGTCGGGCAAAGTGATATTGTCTTTTCTATTCAGTAGTAGCTCGGAGGCTGGAATTTGTGTCCGATATGGCGATAGGCTCGCCCCCTATATGCGCTTCTGCCTACCCCTTCAGGGATACAAGGTGTGAGTGTTTATGTGTGAAATCTTCATCGATATCTTGGGATTACAATATTACCAATTAGACTAAACTTTAATCGTGTAACTTCTTTTGATTGGTTTATTTTAAATGATTGATAATTTTCATAATGTTCGAAATTGTTTATTCAATTAATCAATCAATCAAAGCAACCCATTTCCACCCACTCCTGGGTATAGGCCTCCTCTCCATCACGCCGCTCTTTCCGTTTATATGCGTACCTTATCCACTGCTTGTCGGATATCCACGGAGATATCAGATTTACGCAATTTTAACAAAGTTGGAATTGGAATAAATACTTCGTAAAATATGTAGTTAAAATATGGCATTTTTCTCCCGCTTTATTATAAAGGCCCACCTTTATAATAAAGCGGGTAAATAAAATTCACTGAATATTATTGATCTTGATATACAGGCTAAACCTCAGTACCCTGCAGCTTAATCCATATTGCTAGCTGTATAGTTCGGGTAATTCTGTACTAACACTGTAGTCATGAACTCTAGGATCAAAGGTTTATAATATTTCAAACATAAAACAATTTTAAACTTTATTATAAATATAATTATTTTCTCCAGACTTCAATAAAACGTTGTGCTAAAGTCTTTTCTACAATCTACTTTATTAATAGTTAGCTTTCATAAAGCTTCTTTTTAATTTAAATTATCACGCAATATCGAAAAATTTGTATGGGGATTCAAAATATTATCTCCAAAACTTCATCTTTGCTAATATGATGTTAATAAGAGACTATCCCGCCCTCATACCCGCCACTGCAACTCCTGTAAGCCAGAGTCAGTACGCATTTTATGACACCGACCGGTGAAGCTCGGTGAGTCTCAGGGAACACCAATCTGTCTTTATCCCGCAACGAAATTAATCAAATAGAAAGATAGGGAGGAGTTGGAAATATTAATTGTCCACTTCCCTCCATAGCAAAGCGGGAGACAAAAATAATGAAGGAGGTATTTTAACCTCAAGGTCAGAGACGTTTACATCTAAAGAAACCAATCGTAAAGCACCACGGATAAAAACTAAATGAAAGGGTCCTATCATATTATAAGCTGTCAAATTAGATTTTTCAGTTTTTGTTCAAGTACTTACTTGTGACTTTACGGCATGATCTTCTTAAGTACTTATATTATAAGAAAGGCTTTACGAAGCGAAAATTTTTTACGACAATTATTTAAACATTTTTTGTCATTGACAATGAAGACGGAGGTTCAAGAAAACTTTGTTAGTTAACCATCGTTTAACTTGCTGAAAAATTAACTTTAAGTAAAATTTCCAACGGGAATAAATTATTCAAAGTGTCCAAATTTATACCATAATATTTAAATTTTTTTTTAAAATGTATCTCTATTTTAGACCATTCTCAACTTATCGTCGTCGTGTCGTGTTGTGTAGTGAAAGATAGTCCCCTCGTGGAACTCGATATCCTTGTCAAAGCGTAAAAGTTCCTTTTCGATTTTCTCCAACGTTCCAGAAAAGAAAGAGTTCTCTCTAAGATTGATCCTAAATAACAAACCGATTCTTTGCTCTTGACAATGATATTATAAAATTGTCAGTAGTCGACCTACCTATATAGATGAGTCGGCTCTGGGATCTTGTAGGTACTTTTTTGTAATAGATGAACGTTAACTTTAAGCCAAGGAGCCCTGAGTTGGAACGAGGAAACGTGCAAGTCTCCTGTCTGATAGTGAACGTCACGACAGTCCATTAACCGAATCCTATTTCCCCACAAGCCACTCACAACTTTGTATAATAAGCTCTGTACGGTACTGAACTAGGTTCATTATCTTTAAATTTTTGATATTTAGTATAACTACGCCCCGAAATTACGCTTTCATTGTTATTTATAAAACAGTGCTTTAACACTTTTTATTTGTGGAAATTGACAAGACGTTTACAAACTCTGGTTTCCGAAAAACATAGTACTTACCACCTAGTTATACATCAAATAGTATTTTGTTGGTCGTCAATAAATAACCTTCTAAACTACTGTGGTTCAGTAATTAATGTATCCTAAAAAAGGTCAGGAAAGGCCAAGGTTGACACCATGATATACTGGCGGACTTCAATAAATCTTCTGTTTCTTGCGGGATAGTGGAAACATGATTTATTATCCACTGGAATTCAGTATCGTTCATCGAATTTTGGACATAAATAGCCACTAAAGAATCTAGATTTATGGTTTAGCTAAGCTCAAAGTAATTTATCGATATAAACCAGTAATATATCTGCTACGCAATACCACGTATACGTACGTATACGTAGTACGATTTGCGCGCTGAGGTCCTGGGTTCGAATCCCGGGTCGAGCCAAAAAAATTGTGACTGGGTTTTTCATCTTAAAATTTACTCAGTCGCAGCTCGGAGTCAGGAAGTTGGCGGTGTGATACCCCCGTGCCTCGGAAAGCACGTAAAGCCGTTGGTCCTGCGCCTGATCTCTCTCCGGTCATGTCGGGTTGCCGTCTCACCGGACTATGAGAGTGAAGGAATAGCGAGTGCACCTGTGTATTGCGCACACACTTGTGCACTATAATATCTCCTGCGTACCTGGCTGATCTCCGTTGAGATTGGCTGCCGTGGCCGAAACTGGCTAGGAGAATTTCGAATTTCATATCTGCTACCTACTGACTGGGTTTCAGATAATTTTATTATAATAAAAGAAGAAAATGCTATAAGAAGTTTAATAGAATGGTAAACCGTAACTATTCTCAATGTGGTCGTGATAAAACAGATAAACTAATTTTGATGCAACTTTTATTGTGTTAAAGGAAATTTCAATAGAAAAACTATAAAAATCAACATGTAACGATGAATAAATTTGTCAGTTATTGAAACCATTCTATTTAGATATTACACTGCCAAGGAAGGCACCAAAAGGCTTCGGAGCTCGCCATGTCCAGGCTCTTCTACTTTTCATCAGCCTAACAGTAGGATACACGATACGGGCGCAACTCAGTGTATCCATGGTGGCCATTACGGGCCATAATGTTTTGACTGAAGGCAATCATTCGAGCGCCAATTTATCGATGAGACATGCAGAGATCGTGTTGGAAAACATTGCCATACATGAACCTGAAGCTGTTGGTTGGAGCGTATATCGTGTATGTATACATATTATTTTAAGTACAAAGGTTTTTTCATGTCAATGAATAACGAGACGAGCATGCCGTTCGCCTGAAGTTAAGCGATACTACCACCCATAAACAGTAGCAACACCACCCAGCTTCTTGAATTACAAAGTACTGTGTGGCACTCCACTGCGCTCGTCATCCTGAGACATGAGATGTTAAGTCTCATTATGTCTAGTAATTACACTTGCTACAATGTCCTTCAAATAGAAACACAACAGTACATACACACTGCAGCTTGGCGGTAGAAATAGATATTGGGGTGGTACCCACTCAGACTGACTCTTACATACAAGAGACCTACCACCAGTGTGCTGCCAAGTAACTGGAAATTAAGACTACCAAGTAAATGGAAAACTACTTAATGGATTTCGATGGTATTTTGCACGCTGGTAGATCATATTATCCTGAATTAACCATATTACTTTCATTCTGAGAAAGTATAATATAGTGTGGCTGATATTCCAGTGGAAGTTGAAGATGGTAGTAAAATTCAATACTGTACTCTTTACAGATCTACAAATGGCACAAATCAACGCAAGAAATGGTAATTTTCTCATTCTTCGTGGGATATACTAGTATGATGATACCCATGGGAGTAATGGCTCAGAAGTTTGGTGGGAAGAGACCCATCATGGTCGCTTTGTTGGTTAATGGCATTATATCTGCCATCAGTCCTTGGGTTCCAATTTTTGTAAGTTATTTTTCTGTCCTATTTTTTATCATGAGGAATTGAGGTCTGTGTACTTGGGACGTTATTCATGAAGTTTTAGGTTTGACCCGTCGGTCGAGCCATATAAAAAAAAAAACGCTTAAAAAATATTAGTTAATTACCCGAAATCGAAAATTATAGCTTGCCTCCTGTGTCATTCCTATGTGAATTAAAAAGTAATTCGCCCAAATATAAATGACGTTATTATCTTATCCCAAAGGTAAGTAACAACTAGAACTCCATCGTCAATTTTGTGTACCTATATACGCACGCATACTCACGCTTTTTATCCCCGAAGGGGTAGGCAAAGGCGTAACTAGTGCACCCACTTTTCGCCGTGCATATTCCGTCCCATGATGTGATAGGGGGCGAGCCTATCGCCATATCGGGCACAAATTCCAAACTCCGAACTGATACTAAATAGAAAAATCCAATATCACTTTGCCAGACCCGGGGATAAAACCTGAGACCTCAGCATTGCAGTCGTACTGTAATACAACTACGCCACCCAGGCAGTTAATTTTGTGTACATCGTCTAAATATTTCTAGGCTGGATGGATAGGTCTGTCTATTTGTCGACTGCTCCAAGGTATGACACAGGCGGCATTCTATCCCTGCATCCACACCATGCTGGGAAAGTGGGCACCACTCAGTGAACGAGGAAGATTGAGCACTTATATTTACACAGGTAATTAAGGCTTATACAGAACGGACAGTGTATGGGGAACATTTTAAAATAGTGGGATAACACACAACGATATCTATTTCCTATTCTTAGACATCAGTGTCGTATCGGTTTCTTGGGAATTCTATATTGTTGTTCAAGCAATTGTAAGCTGTTATAAAATATACCATGAGTTAAATACGAAAGCCTAGCAAACCCAAAGGTTGCCAAGTTTCATTGAAATCATTGTATTATCAATAAAATTATGCCTTTACCGAGTCCCCAAAAATATCAATAACAAAACGAGTAAAAATATTAAAAAAAAATTAAGTGTTCCGTCAACCTTTATATAATTAATTTTGTTATCAACTTTGTCATTATAATTTGTGGAGGAAACTCATGCTTCAGTAACCATCAAAAGAGTATTGTAATTTATGTACGTGACGAAGCGAAAGGGGCTGTTTCAGTTTGGGACACGCGCGCAGTTACAATCTCTGTTTTGGATACACGTGGCTGTAAAATATGGGGAAACGTCGAAATGGGCGTTTTTGCAGCGGTACTTTATCTTAAACAGCGGTACTTTATTAATTTCAAACTAGCATTTTATCTAGCAGCTATTGTTATATTGCTAAATAAAAATAACATCACCGTGCATTTTTCACATTAGATGGTAATCTGTTATCTAGATATCATCGATTAATATCGAATAATCGGTCAAAACGTATGGCGAACATCATCCTAACCTTTTTAGTGGCTTTTATGTTTATTTCCTAGGAAAACATCTTGACATAATCATTTCTCTTTTATGATATATGTCGAATCTATACTATTATAATATAACTAGCTTTTGCCCACGGCTTCGCCCGCGTTAATAAGTTTTTCCGGGCTAAAAGTACATTAAAACCTTCCCGTTGAATCACTCTATCCAACACATTTATTTGGATAAAGATTAATATTATGACGTTGATACAACTCTTAACAAATAATGCATTAATTCCGACCAAATTTGATTACCATAAAAACGGTTCTAGTGAGTTAATCTTAAAAGATAGACACATACTATCGCGGACATTTTTTTAGATCATTTCAAGAGGAATAATTCTCTCATACATATATTTTTGGTATCTTGAACCGTTTTCGCAGCGCACGCAATGAAAGCCCTCAAGGATGAATAATTTTCCCCGCTTTTTTCACATTTTCCATTATTTCTTCGCTCCTAATAGTAGCATCGTGATGTTATATAGCCTATAGCTTTCCTCGATAAATGGTCTATTCAACACAAAAATAATTTTTCAATTCGCACCAGTAGTTCCTGAGATTAGCGCGTTCAAACAAACAAACAAACAAACAAATAAACAAACAAACAAACTCTTCAGCTTTATAATATTAGTATAGATGTATAGATATCTATACTTAATATTATAAAGTTAAAGAGTTTGATTGAACGCGCTAATCTCAGGAGCTACTGAACCGATTTTGAAAATTCGTTGACTAATAGGAAGCTACATTACTCCTGAGTGCTGTAAACAAGTAGTTTATTTTATTTTGATTCCGTTAGTCCACCACGCTGGCCTAGAATAATAAGCAGATAATTTCCAATAATAGTGAAGGATAAAACTCTCCGCGGGTTTTTGCTAAAACATTACCGATTATATTTAACTTGAATGCGAAAATAATGTGTAAATCTTCCTCAATTCCTTTAAGTTAAGCATTTTTTTTCAAATAGCAAATCTTTTTTTTATTATTGATTTTCCAATGGTAATCATTACGAAAATGTTTAATACTGATCAAAGAATAATTCTTTTATGAATAATATAATATTCTAAGGCAAATCTTAATATAAACTCTACCAACGCGAGAAGCAATAAATAGAAAATACGTTGGAGATTTTAGCTGAGTTTTTTTTAAGATTACGTTTTTGTTCTTATTACAAGTATCTTTATAGCCCATGATACAGACATATACACTGGTAATGTCTACATGTACAATCTTTGGTTACTAATACTTAAATTTAGCTGTGCTATTATAAATGAGAAGTATAGTGCTATGTTCGTAGGCTTGGATAATTGTTAAAAATAATCTCGTAAACTATCGAATGGATTTGAATATACATAGCAAACAGATATACATGTCCTACACACATAAGCAAATTCTGTTAATCCAGAAAAAAAACATAATAGGGCTTTTGTTCTGTGTAAGGCCTTCCACGTGGTCTTGCTGCGAATTAAAGCTACTATTACTATTCAACTTAGTAACTAACTACAAGAAATATAAATTTGAAATAGGACTACCTTAAAAAAACAGTTTTACTGCAGTTCCAAAGTCTGGTTTGGGTTTTAGAGGCGCTTAAATTAAACCATGAGGCAGAACTTTAAAGTTCCTTGAAAACGTAGTGCAGCACAGCAAATTTTAGACTTTCGTGATAAATGTATTACTTTGTTGATTGTTTCATAGCTCAAAGAAGGCGCACAAGCTATTCGTCTGATAACATGCCTGCTGAACACATAATCGACAAAGATAAATTGTTTACCCGTTTTTACATACACAAGGAGTCTAATTCTCACATAGAAGACGTGTCTGATAGTCACATACTAGGGTCCAGGCATGTAACTTTCTCTTCATGAAGAAAAGCAGCCTAACAACTGACTGTAATATCGCCCCGTATCATCACGAATAATTCGAATATCTTACCCCTAGAGTATGAAGTTAGGTTTGTGGTTACTTTTGGACTACCGATATCCATTTATAAATTCTGTATGATATTTATATGAATAGCGTAATGATTGGGCAAAGCTATGACCAGCCAAGAAGTCTATACCGTCTTTACAATGAATACCTACATAAGATTCTCGAATAAGACTACATTATGCTATTGGTTATTTTACATGAACGGTTCATCCCATATCTTTGGGAGCCTTTTAAACGATTTGGCAAGTTAAATCGCTTATAAATGTTTCCAACTGACTAAGCGCGGTGTTAATAAATCAATCTTAAGTTTCAGTTAAATCTCAAGTAGAAATAATTCAATACATTATGTCTACTTGAGATGTAACTCAAACTTGAGATTGATTTATTAATACCGCCATTAGAAAGGGATTTTGATTTGTATTTCGTTCGTTACATTTTGACTTTGTTGAAATTTCAAAGTTGAATGTAGATTGATAATAAATTAACTTCTGTACAAGCTGAATGTTTTAAACGATAAATATCGAGGTATTGTAAAGCCTACCTCCAATCAGATAGTTACTTTCATTGGGTATTCGATAAGAAATGTGTAACTGTTGATAATGAAGGGTTTATAGGCTACAAGCAAATCTAACTTCATGAACGGAACAGTTAAATTATTCACGTTCAAGGACTTCTACGAATTCGACCATCCAGATCAAACCGGTATATGCTACTTTTAAAACTACGTGGATACCCATAATAAAGAGTTTAAGCTTAAAGAGAATCCCGGTAAAAGAACACTTAAACTCTTGTCTTTACCTCGTCCACTATCTCGGGGAACTTAAGTTAAACTGCTATTATGGTTCACGAGCGAAGTATGATAATAAGATTTACAAAAAGTTAAAAAGTTTTATTAAGTCGCTAAGACTGCTCGCATTTTACATTAATTTCTAAAAAGACATAGTAGATTATAGTATGGTGGGGATTTTTTTGTGTAGTAAGGGCAAGTTGTATGGTTAGAGCTGCATTATTTATTGTCTTGTAACTATTATCGCAAAACATAAGGCGTAAAAGTAAAACATGATAATGCTTCACCTCTGTCTTCAATATTATGTAGGCACATTGACGAAGCTTACCTGACAAGTCGTGGCTTTTTTTTTTTTTTTATATGGCCATCTTCGGCTCATTAGGGACGGCTGCGGGCTTCCTCCGACTCACGTCTAAGTTGTCGTCCGCAACCGCCCCTGCGCGTACCGCGTTTTTGCGGTCCTTTTTCCTGTTGCGGGGGCTCAGAAGCCCCCGAAACACCGTATCGTGTCCGCCTGTTGGTGTCCGAGGCAGCGTGAGACACGCTGCCTCGGACATGTCCATCACGGGGGTCACAGAAGTTGGCTAGACTGATGGGTGGGCGGCACGTCCCGCCCACCCGTGACCCCCGGAGGCCCCTATTAGTCGCCTTTTACGACAGGCAGGGGATACCGTGGTGGAATTCTCCAAACGCCCCCAATCCACAGGGCGGGAGACGTCGGTCAGTCGTCCACCCGACGCCTCCTACGTCTCGTCTGGCGGCGGGAGGGATCACCACTGCGCTGGCGATCCCTCTCGGCACTCTCCTTCCGCGAGAGGACCGCCTCGCAGAAGTGGGCCACCGCCTGCCAGGGACAAGTCGTGGCTAAACATAATTTGCTTTGTATCGATTAATGTCGGATACATTATCTTTTTTGAAAATGACATCCCTAAACAATGAAATGAAATCCTCCTAGCCAGTTTCAGCCACGGCTGCCAATCTCAACGGAGATCAGCCAGGTACGCAGGAGATATTATAGTGCACAAGTGCGTGCGCAATACCCCGGTGCACTCGCTATTCCTTCACTCTCATAGTCCGGTGAGACGGCAATCCGACATGACCGGAGAGAGATCAGGCGCAGGACCAACGGCTTTACATGCTTTCCGAGGCACGAGGGTATCACACCGCCAACTTCCTGACTCCGAGCTGCTACTGAGTATTTTTTTTTAAGATGGATAAACCCAGTCACAAAGTTTTTTTGGCCCGACCCGGGATTCGAACCCAGGACCTCAGCGCGCAAATCGTACTCGTAACGCGTACGCAATACAACTACGCCACCGAGGCAGTCAAACCTAAACAATAGACGTAAAATAAATGACCTTATATTTTTTTACAAATTACTTAATATCAAAATAGATTGTCCTCAACTATTACGCAAGGTAAATATATCGATACCCAGAACCTTACCTCGTCCTAATGTCTATAAGCTGTTCAAGAGCTGTACGCACAAAACTAACTTGGGGGCCAACTCACCAATAGCACGAATGATGCAATCATATAACTATCTCCCACGGTCACTTGATGTGGACATATTTTACGATAAGCTATTTGCATTTAAGAACAAAGTTAGATCCTATTTTATATTATAAAAAAAAAACAAATAACATATTAAAAACTCATTTATATTTAAAAAAAAAAACATTTAAACTAACACAATGGTTATCGTTGAAGTTGGTTTGTATTTGCTAGATTAATGCTATTAATTTTACTGTCTACTATATTATAGTGGTATAAGCTATTAAATGTAAGTTGTGGTTGCCTACTTGAGGAGCACGGCGTTTAGATAATGTTGCATGTTTTATTTCTTGTTGTTTTGTAACGTGCATCTTCTATTGGCAATCCTAAAATAATATAAATAAATAAATGTCAATGGATCTCGATAAAGCTCTAGCATAAAAATAAATCATAAGAAGAGGGTACTGAGTAATCAACGCTATTTGTAAGGCTGGTATTTATTATTTTGCAGGATCCCAATTCGGTACCGTATTGATTTTCCAAATATCTGGTCTATTCGCGGGCAGTCCGTCCTTGGGATGGCCAGCAATCTTCTGGCTCTGTGGCTTGCTCAGTCTCGTCACATTAGCTCTGTTCAGCTGGCTCGGAGCTGCGACACCACATGACGATGCTACCATCACTTCCGAAGAACTGGCTTATATTATGCAAGATGGGAATGCTGATGTGTTTCCTAAGGTAATTGCTCCGTCTCTTAGTATAATTTATGTTGAACTTATTTCAATTTGATACAATGTTGGTTGTTTCTTCAGTTTTGGGGATTCAATGTGAGTCTAGCTGGTACATTTTATAAATTTGAACCTTATCTACAGTGAAATACATCTCCAATTGGCTTATCAGCCATGGACGACTCATGTTTATCTGTGGGCTTAGCGGAATACTTAGTTATGTCAATATTATGGATTCGTTCCCTGATATTTTTATATTTTATTTGTGAAACAAGATAAGGTACTATGTCTTTCATTCTTCCTTCAATGTTGACTGTTACGGTTCTACCTTTTGATAATAAACGCTTATTAAATAAGAAGTTATTTGCGTCAGCTGCTTCCTTACGAAAACTCCGTAACTACTGCCACTAAAATTGCGTTAGCACATTCTCTTTTGCTTCCCATACTTGATTATGCCGACGTCTGTTATCCTGATCTCACCCAGACCCAACTTGATAAGCTCGAGCGACTTCAAAACTTCTGTATTCGGTTCGTATTTGGCTTACGTAAATATGACCACGTTTCTGAATTTCGTTCCAAGCTCAAGTGGCTCCCTATCCGCCTTCGCCGGAATGCTCACATTCTCACCTTACTATACAATATTCTTTTCAATCCATCTTCTCCACGCTATCTTTCCGAATGCTTTACTTTTCTTCATAGCTCTCACTCTCAAACACTAAGATCATCAGACAACCTGGCACTCAAGACTCCCCTGCACGGTAGTAGCCTCGTTGATAGTTCTTTTACTGTCAAAGCTGTTCGTCTCTGGAACGCACTACCGGTGCATACACGACGGGCTCCATCGCTGAGCAGCTTTAAGAGATTATTTATATCAATATAATATGTATATATTTATGTATTTTATAATTATGTAAGTTTATTGGTAAATGTACACCCACACTCCAACTTCTCCGTTGAAGTAATTTCATCCTATGGTTGTCTGGAAGAGATCGCTCTTAGCGATAAGACCGCCCATTGTTACACTAGCTATATTTAGCTAATAAGTATATTGTTTGATTTTTTTATTTATTTGTATGTCAGTGGTGTAAAATAAAGTTATATATCTATCTAATATTAATATAATTATACATCTTTGGTATTTTATTAAATTCCCGTGCCAACCATTCCATTATTTGTAGGCCTAACGAGATCTTATCATTAGTTATAAGTCAATTATCAGATAACCCATAAAGAGACAAACGTATACTTATGTGCTTCTTTACATAAACCATAGAAACGCAAGACTCCCTGGAAACATATACTAACAAGTGCCGCTGTGTGGGGTTTAGTTGCATCTCACGCAGGCAGCGCGTCAGGCTACTTGCTGGTCCTGACCCAAATACCTACTTATATGAACGCAGTCCTTGGAGTCGATATCAAAAGGGTAAGAAAACTCACAGTACAAGGTCTATAGTCACATTGAATTCCGCTTAAGCTTAGAGATTTTCAATTTCTAGAATGAGAAAGCAAGATTATGTAAACATATGGATATCCCGAGATAACCCGTAATACAGCAAATACAGAATTATGTATATTTGTACACAGTTAACTCATTTTTTATAGTTTAGATGATAAAAACGGTAAATATACTTATAATTTACTCTGCAAGTGCTATAATATACAAAATAAAGCAGTATTGTTTATGAATAATACACGTTGAAATCCCTTTATGAATAAATAACAACTAAAATAATTTATTCACCACGTAGGCGAACATAGTTGCACTTATGATAAGACTAGTCAAGATACATTAAATTATTTATAACAATTATTATTAATACAAAAGGTCAGTTACATAATTACAGAAATATTATTGGTGGTAGTATAATTAATGAAAACTAAAAAAAAGCCAGCTCCGGCTTGCAGGAAAGGGGAAATAAAAAGACAGATCTAGGTAGTAAAACCACATCTAAGATAAGTAAAAAACAAAGTAACGAACTCCAATAACTTTTTTTCATACCATTTCCAGAACGGCGTCTTCTCCTCCATGCCTTACATAGCAATGTACATCATGGCCATTGCCTTTGGGTTCCTCTCGGACTTCGCGGTCAACAAAAGAATCATGTCCATCGCGAACATCAGGCGCACAGCCAACACCATCGGCTTGGTCGTCTCAGGAATATTCCTCACTGCTTTTAGCTTCGTCAATACCACGCTATTGGCTGTCGTGCTGCTGATTCTATCATTGGGCATGCATTCTGGTGTTCATGTTGGTTTTCATGTAGGTATCAATTGCCTTAGTTGGTACATCTGTGATATTTGAACTGGATTTGATTTATAGTCTTGGATGTTTCGAATGAACTCGCTGGCTGCAGGCCGCTTCTATCTGGTTGGCCTGGAAATCTTTGGAGGAGACCTATGTTCAGCAGTGGACTTGCAAAGGCTAAAAAAGAAGAATATGTTTGAAATTCCATAAGCACCAATTTCGTCATTAGCTGGTATATGAACTGTGATAAATAGGCACGATATTTAATTCCTAGTATTTGACGTTTGTAACTTCCGAAAACTAAATAAGATTAAATACTAAAGCTGCATAAAATATGATGCATACAATTCCACGCCGAGAGAATGCCTATATAAATGTGTGTTGGCACAGCTTGTACATGACATATTGTGTGTAATTCCATTTTGCAAAGACTTTATATCGCCAGAAACTATGAATTACGATACAACATACCTGTCGTCTATTCATGGTTTATGTTTTTTTCTTTCTAGATAAACCAAATCGATTTGGCACCTAATTTTGCCGGTCCCATAATGGCTCTGGGTAACATGGTTGCTAACCTCGTCAGTCTCTTGGTACCGGTGATTGTATCCAACATCGTAAAAGATGATATGGTAAGTAACGGCTGACCGGTTTCAGTTGGGCTTAAACATATTTTCGGTGCAATTTTTTATTGAGAAAAAACACAAATATTTACTTACGCATCCAAGAATCAAACCCAACGTTCTATACTGAACACCTACTGCGCTACTGTAACTAGATTAATAAGGCAATAAATCAGAGATAAAATAAAATAGAAAACCGAAGGATATTGTTGTGAAATATTATATTATTTGACGAAAATAAATATTATATTGTTTGAAGCTGAGAGGTCATTAATTAAGCATTTATAAAATAAAATATTTTCTTCAACTCCGCTGAAGATATAAATTGTTATTTTAATTTAATCAAATGTTCCCTTAATGAAATTGGATTAAAAATGTTACGTCTCGTGAAGAGATTAATAACATAATTGAACAGTGTTTTTTTATATTATTATATATTACAATTTAGGTAGTTGTGTTGTTTATAGAGATTAAAACCTGGGTGGTAGGTAATGGAGCCGGAACGCATATCCTGCAAAGAGAACACGGAACTATGATTCCGTCACAGTTTCCATTAACGATATTACATTATTATACTTTAATACCGACTTGTGCCTGCGGCCCCACCCAAATTAGTCTGTACCGGGTTAAAATATAGCCTATTAATTAAGCATTTAGAGATAATATTGTTTTATATTAAGGACAGAATTTTCATAAGCAGATGAGTTCTTCAGATAAACTTTCTTACAAACTTTACCTCTTTGTAAAGTTTCCTTTTCTAAATATAAATGCCTTTCACAAAATAGAATTAAGAGAAATATTATACAGGTCTAAGACTTCTAGTACGTACCTTTAACTAAATATAGTTAAATATACTAAATTAATAAATTAAGCATTTTGTGCAGTCATCGTGCATTATTCTTGTAGTACTCTCGTCGGACAAACACCATCGATTTGTACCAGACACATGCTACAAAATGGCGACAACGACCTGTGATTATTATGTAAACTACTAATAAATTCACAGTGTTTTTCACTGATTGCTAAACTAATGAATGTTCGACACTGTTACAAGACAGATAATTTTTTTGTTCCCAGAAAAATCAACACAAATGGCAGATCGTGTTCATGATACTGGCCGGGTTCCAGGTATTGACCAATGCTATCTTTGTTATCTTCGTAAAGGGAAACGTGCAGCCCTGGAACTTCTACGGAGAAGAGGATAAAGGTACCAATTTCTATAGTATAAGAGTGGTAAAGTGAAGAAGACAATACATAGCTTCTTCAATCTTATGTTATCGAAACACACAATAAGAGCGTTGAATTCAAAGGTGAAATTTACATTATTTTTTTGTTTCAGTCGCTGAAAACGAAGAGTTGAAGGTTTTAGAAAAGAAAAATGTAGGTAAAACTTGAAGATATGAATAAAAAATATTAAAACCTTTTTGTGTTTATAACCCAAATACGGCAAACGAAACTGTACAAAATATGACGGAAGGCTTGCTTCTGTTGGCATGAATTTAAGTTCGACCAACTGTGTCACACTAGTTACATCTCTACTTATCCTTCGAGAGTAAAGATGTGAGATTATGTTTATCACGCCACATATATATTGGCAAACACAACAACACTAGTGACCAATGAAATTTCAGTGGCTAAGCACACAATCTGCAAAATCCACAAAACTTTGGGCGATAAAAAATCCTATTAGACTCATTAACACAAAAGAGGGGAAGGGACGGGAAGGGGTGTGAAGTTAAGCTGCAAAAAGGTTAAACAACTCAAGTACTTACAAAACAGAATGTTGCATGAAACTTTATTAGCAAAGCAGATATGGCATCATAATCACCGCTTTTTCGTTTGTGTGTTAAATTACAAATTTCAATAAACTTTGCTTGCAGTAAACACAATACTGATGGTATAATGAGAGTTTAAACCTACTATACTACTAGTGTTAAACATGTAGTCCCACGAGGCTATCTTGGTACAGCTATATACCCCGGGCCGTCTCATATGCCCTGAAAAAGGCGACCGCGCACTTCCGTTACTTTGTTTGTATAGAGTGCATTTATTATTTATTGTTTATATTTAATTATTTTTTTTTAATTTATTTATTTAACACTTTATTCAAGGTGTATAGGCGGACTTAATGCCGTAGACATTCTCTACCAGTCAGTTGGACGGTAAGACTGATGAAACCAACATAACGTAGCGACACCGAGTGTTTCCCCGTGAAAAAAGATGATTAAAAGTTTTTTAAATCGGAATCTGCTTAACGAATATGAACGAGATTTACACATATAGGCAAACAGATGTACATATAGCATATATTAATAAATTACTATAGGTTACTTTTAACCTCGAAAAATAACAAGTCGAGAAAAAACTTGTACTCGCGGAGGCAAGAACTGAACATAGTCAACATTAAATACTACTGTACGAAGTTACTTAAGTCTCATAATATCCACACTAGATTCAATGTTCGTTTAACACGTACATTACAATTTATGAACCCTGCTGCTTGGTGTATATAATAGTCAATGATGGTACCAGCCAACTCGCGAATGCGAAACCCAATGGTAATAGTGATATCATATGATAGTGCTATTTCTGAGGCAGTAGGATCACTCCTACCTCAGAAATAGCACTATCATATGATATGATGACCTTTCGCGAAGTTCTATTTCTGTACAAATAATAATAAATTTCGTCATATATTGTAACCAATAAATATATCTAAACTTATAACTGTATCTTTACTCGTCGATGTCATAAATTTCAGCCCAAACTCTTTTATCCTGTAGAGTTTGGGTAATGTTGTATGAAAGAAAAATACGCTCGCGATGGGCGCGTTATCTAGCTAAGCCGATTTTTGCCGGCAATATATTGTCGTAAGAAATGCTGTGAGCTGCTTTTTTTATTTATTTATTTACATCTTTATTGTACGCCAACAGAAGGAACAAATATATCAATATACAAGTAATATCAAGAAAATAATATAGGCAGCAATTATGCAAATGGCGGTCTTATCGCTCAAGGCAATCTCTTACAGATAACCATTGGATGGAGATAAGAAAAATAACGAAAAGGGCAGTCAGAGGCGTATATAAAAGTTACTATAGAATACACTAATGTAAATAAAGTTTAACCGACTTATAAAAGAAAAGGTGTAACATAAAATAATTTTTAAAAATATCTGACGACCGCTAATCATATTTGATACGCATAGTGTCAGACAGCGCTGCGGTACTACGAGCCCTTGACAGTGGAACTATCCCATCTGGGCTCATACTAGAGTGCCACCTGGCATTGAAGAGTATAAGCAGGACTAACTCCGTTACTCTACAATGGATTAAAGGGTACAGTGGCTCTCTAGGTAACGACGCGGCAGACGAGCTAGCTAAAAGGGGGTCAAACCAGGTGGTATTCGGGCCCATTCCTATAGTACCACTACTTTTTTATCGGCTAAGATCATGGCTGCGCCGCTGAACACAAGAACAACATGCGGATCAATGGGCAAGTACTAGTGCATGTAGTCAGTCCCGGGAAACAGTGCCACACCCGGACCGACGTCTGACGAGACGCCTTTTGTCTCTAGGGCAGACAGGGCCTCTCTACGTACAATGGTGGGTACGATCACCGGACACTGCTCATTAAACAAACATTTATATGTTTTAGGTATTACCGACAGCCCCCTCTGCAGGGGATGCCTGTCGGCTAACGAAACAGCCTCCCACGTTGTCCTGGGATGAAGGAGTAGCTGCACAACGGGCTGAAATCCTCGGTACACCGAGGTCACTTCGAGAAGCCTGTGAAGGAACCAGGAAGATCCTGCGCTTTTGGAAAAAGTTGAGCTAGCTAGACTGCTAGCTGGCACATCACGCACAACGGCCCCATTTTATACGGGCTGAGTGCGGAAAAAGGAGCCCCACAACAGTGAACAATGAAGTCTCATTATGTCCCATAGTTACACTGGCTATAATGTCCTTTAAACAGAAACACAAGAACGCATGCACACTGCCGCTTATTGGTAGAAATAGAAATTGCGGTAGTACCCAACCAAACGCATAGACCTAAGCCATATGAAATACATATTATGAGTGACCTTTGCCTTCCCGCTATAAACCTCCCTAAAACACTCTAGCGATCCATAGCACTTTCTATAGTATCTGTAGGACGCCAGGGCCATCTATTTAAAAAACAGATTAAAATATTTAACATTTCCACAGTTAGCACATTACCGGGTTAAAAAAATAACCTATAGTTTGCCACATCTGTTCAAAGTTTTCTGTGTTAACTCCGAACAAACATCGAAACATTTTCACCAACATTCCCAATTATATTAGTAACAGGAAAATTTATCTATATTCTAACTCTTACTTTAAATATTAATAGTTCGAGGAAGTGCTGAACTCCCAAGTACTCTTTGAAGTCCAGTTGTTTCGTTATTTGCTTATCAGAATATTGTAATGGTAAATATTGAGGGTTAATCAATTAGCCCGGGAATCCACTCGAAAAGAGATCCCGCGGGTTTTGTTTACAGTGATAATCCTACGCATTTTTAGTACGAAATAGTACAATTTTTTTTCACTCGTTACTAAATGAGCTATGATAGGGTAGTTGACAATTTTTTTTTAAATACTATTATGAAAAATGTATGCTATCGAAAATCTAATGGAAAAAGAATTTTCAAATAAGAGCAATAGTAAGATATAAAGCTTTGACATTTGGTGAAAGGGGTAGATGTCAAAGAACAGCAATATCAGGGTGTGACGTCACCAAGCCCCGCTGGCCATAACGCTGCGTGCGTGCGAAAGAGCCAGCGCGATATCCCCGCCACGCCCCCACTTTTCCTCACAATTATATTTAAAAAATGAAAAATTGCTTTATATTTTAATCGATTTTGATGGTGATTTCACAAAAGAATTTCTTTTTCATATTATTTTCTCTTACATCTAAAATAATACTAACTACTAGTAGTAGACTAAGTACACATTGTATAACGTACACAGGGAAGGCGTAAATGCACACTGCTGCAGAAGACGCGTCAGCTAAAAGCTAGTCTTATATCTGTCTCATAGTTAGAAGCGAGTTCTGTACTGTTGGCCAAATAAGTAGCAGAAATAAAATTAAAGGAATTTACTTTACTTCATACTAAGAAAAAAATATTATAATTATAATTTTGAAATAGGTCACCTACTTATGTGGCTGCCTGTACCTTCATTGACCACAAGCCGCCGAAATATTTTAAAGAAACCCTCTTTGAAACGCATTTTATGATAGTAAATGGATTTTCGGAAAATTTTGTAATAAAGGTCCAGCCGCTAACATGATTTCGGAATATTTTAAAAGTTCAAAGCAAAGTTTATAATCGCTTTATTCAACAACACTTATGTTCTAGGTCTCTCGTGTGCGTGGGTACGCATCCTCAACATTGCTTATTCATGTTACAATACACCTCTATACTCGAAAGGGTAAGCAGAGGTGCAACCAGTTCTGTCCCATGGGCGTGAAAGGGAGCAAATACAACAAAGTTTTCATATATTTGTTTGTGTATTTCCTTAGCTTAGCTGGCAATTTAAATTAGGCATCGACTCCAAATATACGTATGTACTAAGCGAATACAAATATTAATTATTTTTTTATTTGTAGTGGTTTTGAAGTCGGTTTATTTTGTTATTAAAAAGTTTTTATTTTTTGATTCACCAAACTAGGCTTTACACATAAGTATGAACACAAACATAGAAAAAAATGGATCACAATGTTATGCCCAGAAGATTCTAGAAGTAAAAACAGCATGCTCATAAAACTTACATTTTAAAATTTAACTTACACAAATTATACTAGGTTAAAAATGTTTGTGTCCTAGTTCTTTCTAAACAATAAAAAAAATGCCGTTTTAAGGAAGGATGCATTGAAAATATCAAGCTCATGACAAATTTTATTATATGAGGTAGGTACACATACGATATAGAGGCCATTGTTCGCCATAATTTGTACGACGTGAGGTGAGGTGAACTTTATTCTATTTTGAAGACGGCTATTTGAACGTGTTATGGCTATATTAAGCTTTTCAAGTAGATGAGGGCAGTCAATTTTCCCATTTATTAATTTAAGCAAATCCTACTAATATTATAAAGGCGAAAGTTTGTGAGTATGTATGGATGTATGGATGTCTGGATGTATGGATGTCTGGATGTATGCTTGTCTGGATGTATGGATGTCTGGATGTTTGTTACTCTTTCATGCAAAAACTACTGAACGGATTTCGATGAAATTTAGCACACGGGTAGATCATGACCCGGATTAACACATAGGCTACTTTTTATTCCAGGAAAATATAAAGCGGGACTTTTATCCCGGAAAAACTTTTTAACGCGGGCGGAGCCGCGGGCAAACGCTAGTATAATATACGTTATCTGCAATTTTCCTCCCGTAATACAGTGGAAGTATTTTAAAGTGATCAAGTCTTGAATTGTATGCTCTAAGGCTGGTACAAAGATTATTTGCGTACGAGAAATGGTAAAGAAATTGTTTTTGCAAATTTTCAAGTCGATTGATATGCAGTGCATACGAGGGATTACAAATTGGGATACGATACTCCAAGAGTGATCTTACGTAACAGTTGAAAAGAATAATAAGGATTTCATAATCGTTGAAAAAATTTGCTTGACGTATTGCGAAAGCAGTCAGACACGCTCCTTTTCTGAGTATGGTATCAATGTGTTCACGAAAATCTAGTTTAACTCCTAAGTCGCGTATGCTAGAAACCTCATTTATCGGAGATAAATACACTTTCATAGATTTTCCTATACAACGAAAATTTCCAAAGGTATTTCAGGCGGCGCCGTGGCTTAGTTGGTTAAAGCGCCTGTCTAGTAAACAGGAGATCGCGAGTTAGAATCTTGCCGGGGCCCATGTGTTTATTTTTCTTACTCACGCCTACATACTCGAAGGTATACGAAAATAATATTTTGCAAATAGTGTACCAATTATTCTTACATATTTATATAATCATAACAGGGGCTCGCCTTTTACTATTTCGAATATAAATTACAAAAGACAACTCTCATATTTTTTCGTATCAAATCGTTCAACAAATGTTTCAAATAAAATGCCAAATACATTTAAATATCTTTATATATCTCCTGTGCGTGTGTGTCACTGAACTCCTAAACAGCTGGATCAATTTTAATGATTTTTTTTTTGTGTGTTCAGGTGGATTCGAGAATGGTTTAAATTTACAATTCGGTCCGGGAAAATGTATAGTGGAACTTTATCCAAGAAAAAACATTTCGTGCCGGCGAAGCCGCGGGAAAAAGCTATATTTTTATAGATCCTAGCCTCAACGTCTTAATGTAGTATTCACGGCTACCAAACTCTCAAAACACATTAAATAGCTGTACAAAATCTAAGCCATTAACCAATACCCACGTAGGCAGTAGCTCGGGCTGGTCACATTACTCGGTCACCGCACCCGACCTCAGAGGTCCCTCCCTCACAGACGTGAAAGTCATTGGGACTGGATACACGCGTCCGCACTAAATAATACGACCTTATTTTAAAGGCCTCTTTTACATATACATTTACATGTGCAGCCATTTTTCGAAATTTAATCTACGGATTTAAAAAATAAACGAAAATATACTCTATTCAATGTGTTACCCCGAGCCCATTTAAGACCTTTTCAGGGACAAAAATAGCCTATATTATGGTAATAAAGTATATGCATGTACTGAAAATGTATCTTCTGCTTACTTCAAGCAATCATCCAAATCACCAATCCTCTAAAGCTCCAAAGAGCTTTAGCATATTTTATAATATTAGGAAGAAGAGATTGTCACCACTACGCTCGAGTTAGCACATCACACAGTTTACAACGTGTCTCTACTTAAAAATTTATATTTTTTTATAAACTAGGTACTGAATATTGGTAGCGGCGACAGGCTTGTTGGAACCGACTGCCGCGACGAACGCGGGGGCAGATTCAAAACCCAAGGGTACCTTTGAATTTTATAAAGTTATGAGTATATTCTTTATGAATTATCGCGTGATTAAACGGTGACGAAAAACATCGTGAGGAAACCTGCAGACTTACCTGAGAAATTCTTTATAAACATTTCGAAGGTAGGTGAAGATTGCCAACCCGCACAAGGACAGCGTGGTGGACTAATAGACCTCTCAGTCGTAGAGGAGGCCCGTGCTCAGCAGTGGGACAGAATATAATACAGGGCTGATATTATTATTATTATTACCTGAATGTTAAAGCAAGCAAGTTGCTGATGGCAAGGCCCTCTACTGCTCATTAAAAGCAATATCCTTATCTTATACAGGACAGCATTTCATCATCGAAGTGAAATCTAAACTCAATCTAAAAATTGTGAATTTCCGTGTAATTTTTGCTATTTTTTATCCCCACTTTTCCACGCGGAAATGTAGGAGTCAAACGTAAATCTCATTAGCCGTGTCAACGGGCGCAGTTATTAACACCATTTATTTCATTCACTCCTGATGTATGGCCAACGTAAATACTGGTCATAATTCAGTCATTGAATTCATTTCATTCGGTCCTATCATTCAGTTTATTTCATTCACGAGTAGTGGATATGAGATTGAAATTTCAGTTGTAATGTTAGAATGGTCAGTAGAAGAGCGCCTTTTTTAAGCAAAACAACATTAATAAATTTTGGTCTAGTTTTATTAGTACTTTTCAACGTATTTATAACCATCCCAGATTTATATTTATGAATTACTTGCAATCTTTTTTTCACACCCATCCACATCTGACGGTAATAATTGTGAAACTTGCACTTAGTAATGCAAAGTAATGAATAATGCCTCAGTTCACCTGTTACCTTGAGAAGAAGAAAAAAATAACTTCCATAATACCCAGTAATTTCACTTGTCCCAAAATTTAAAAATATCAGTGCTGCAAACTGCTCTATCACAAAAATACACAAAGCAAGGAATCTAACTAATGAATGTAACATACCTATCTAGTAACACAGTCTATCAAGACTGACTCTCTCAGACTCTTCAACTCATATTTTTCGAGAGCTATAAAAGGAAACTACTAGCATGCATTTAAGAGTTAATAATACTTTGAGAAGTCTCTAGTAACTTCTCGACGTAATAACTGCAATTTGCATATTTCCAACAATGTGCTTTATAAGCTGATAATGCATGCAATTTGCTTTTTTATAGAAAGTCTGGCCAACGAGTTCTTTGGCGGTAGGTGTCTAGACGATTAATATAAGATTCTATGTAACGATAAAACTGCACCAAAAATAATTACAATTGATGTTTTTCATTTGATTTATGTAATCGCTCATTAGATAATGATTACATACATGGCATCACGCATTTTCCCCTTTTCAGGAGTAGGCAGAGGTGTATCACACCCACATTTCGCCAGCCATGTTAGGTCCCATGTAATAGCAGCAGAGCAGAAAAACTCAAAATCACTTTGTCCGACCCGGGAATCAAACCCAAGACCTGAACACTGCAGTAGTACAGTATTACAACTACACCACCGAGTAATAATTACAGTGATACGATAATACAGCCTTTTCTGCTGCTTCACTATGAGGCACGGGCCTCGTCCACTACCGATATGGTTTACGCCTTAGTCTATCACTTTGGACTAGTAAGTGGGCACACATCACATACCTTCGAAATGATTATAGAGAATTAATATCAGTTTCCTCTTGTTTTCCTTCACAGTTAGAGAACGATAATAATTGACGAAGAATGCACTCATATCTTAGATAATTCAAATTTGTCTAGTTTGGACCACGACCATCAACTCAGCAATCCATCTTCTCAACTGGGCTGTCGATGGCTGAAAATACGTTACCCCTATTTTATATCGTCTGTTTGAGGCAACACTCGACACTTATAAAAATAAATTGATAAATACCACAAACAAAACACCCAGTTCCCTCGAACCCATTGTTTTGATATATTATCTGTTGGTTTTTTACCCCATAATGTAAGACGTGCCCTCGAACACTCGACACCCTTCAATTTGTCTTACGTGACGGAGTGAACAAGGAAAAAGACGCAGAGGGGGTTAATCAGGGAGAATAAAGTTGGGACTTGGAGTGAGTTTGACTTTTTATTATATCGAGGGTTGTAGAGCTAATTTACTCAAGTGACTTTTTTGTTTCTTAAATTTTCGTAATCATTTTGTTTTATGCGTCTTAATGTAGACATGAAGCATGACTAGTTTCGAAGATGTCTTATATTTATTTACGAAATTTATTAAAGTTAGACATTGGCATAAAACTATTTAATCGCGGTTTTTTAATTTATATTTACTCACGACGTTTCGAGGGCCTTATAATTGTTAAATGTAGGTAGATATTGTAACTTTTAGTTTTCGGAAAACCAGCACCTCAGTCCGCCCCGTAAACGTCGGGGGAAAATACAATTAATAAAAAAACCTCAATAAAGTTATAAAGAAGGAACATATTTATCGCGAAATAATTCGTAAAGTAATTTCATTTGAATCGTTTCGAACAGTTAGCATTTGGGGTTAGCAAAAGTTGTCTTAGTAGGTATTAGGGAGTTTATGTAATGTAGACATAATGATTTCTTATGTTTACTCGAATGTTTAACATTGTAATAAAACTACTTAGCGGATTATTTCCTGATAATTTGGTTTCATTTTTATCTCCAACGTTTCGAAGACGTAGACGAAGCATTCATGGTCACCGGGCAGACTGAGGTGTTGGTCGCACGAAAAGTTAATGTGACAATATCTACCTTCATTTAGCTGTGAATATTTCATTTCCATACAATCATAATTATGTGCTATTACTATTTACTGTCATACTCATTTCAACTAAATTGAATAGTGGGAATTAAAATAAAGTTAGCATTTTTGTTTATTTGGTAATTTCGTAAATGCTATCAAGTGTTCTATTATCCTACTTTCTACTTTTATATTATAAACACGAAAGATTATAAAAATGTATGTATGGATGTATGTTTGTTACCTTTCACGCAAAACTACAAAACAGATTTCAATGAAATTTGGCACACGGGTAGATCATAACATTTTGCATTAGCACATAGGCTACTTTTTATTCCGTGAAAATATAAGTGGGACTTTTATCCCGAATTTTTTTTTAACGCGGGCGGAGCTGTGGGAAAAAGGTAGGTAAGGGTATATACGTGTTGATGTTGACATAATAAAGCTATATACTGTTCTTTAATATAATAACGTACAGTATTTAGAGTGGTTGGTATAAATAATGCAATACACGATCAATTAAAATATATTGTTCAAATAACGCGTTATACAGCCAAAATCGAAATGTCTGTCTTGAACAGCCTTCGTCTCGGCGTCGAAGTGAAGCATCTATTATGCTGATATTACGCGATTATCTCGTTAAACCGAATATTTTATTAGATCGATTCACACCAATTTTAAGAGCGACTTATAAAAACAAAAAGCTAATTTAGATATTCAATGTCAAAGAAGGTACAGAAAATTTAATATAGTAATCAGTATTAATATGCGATAAAATATAGAAAGAATACTTTGCAATGAATATCTCACATAGGCTTTTGTAAAAACTAAGCTTCATTTTCGTAAAATGCACGATAGCCTAGGTGGGAATGGAATGGTCTGCCAAGGCAATGTCCGGAGGTTCGAAACCCAAGGCACACACCTCTGACTTTTCGAAGTTACATGTGTATTGTTTATCAATTATCCTTCGCTTTTACGGTGCAAGAAAACATCGGGAGAAAACCTACTTACCTGAGAATTCTTTATAAGAATTTCGAGGGTATGCGAAGTCTGCCAACCCGCACTAGGCCAGCGAGGTGGACTAAGGCCTGAACCCTCTCAGTAGTAGAGGAGGCCCGTGCTCAGCAGTGGGCAATATATTATAATACAGGACTGATTGCTTCGTAGAGTCGTTTCCGTTTCGTAACACTTTATCATTTACGGATACTCTCTATGGACGGTATTAATAAATGAATCTCAAGTTTGAGTTACATCCCAAGTAGACATAATGTATTGGACTCGTCATAAATTATGTCTACTTGAGATGTAACTCAAACTTGAGATTCATTTATTAATACCGGCCTATATTTTATATACTGCCAAATAATTACAATAAATTTTCTTTTGCATCAATTGAGCACCTCTCTATAATGGAACGACTCGCGCCAGCATTTGGCACGATTTCAGTTTTCAACTCTTTTACGACACTGTTCTACTACCCGGAATATGCTTTTGTTGAACTTGACCCCTTTTAACATTCCTATTTATTTATTTACTCTTGGTCGACGTGAAACATCTTTCTCGATTAAAAGTATCTCTATTTGCTTTGCCAGGTTAAAGAGTAGCCTATTTTATAATTCAAGACATTTTCTGTGTCTAATTTCATCTATTCAACGGCTTCTGTGTTTACCTTTGATAAAATTCCAGACATTTTTACAAACTTTCGCATTGCTGCTGGACGGCAGAAATAGACGTTGCGATAATATCTGCCTTTGAAAGAGAGATCTACGATATAGTAATTCAGCTGATTATAGATGATCGCCACCACCTATCACACACAAAAATGCCAAAGGAGTAATTCATAAGTTAAGAAATAGTTATAGACCTTTCCCAATTCCCTGGAAATTGACAGAGCCTCTTGTGCGATAAGAATTATATATATTCCTTTATTAAAACACATCATAAAGTTTATTTATGGCTGCATATTTATGTGTTTAAAAAATAAATATGAATATTGCAATCCGTTTTGTTTCTTACTCCTAAAATATTAACACAGTTGTAAAGAAAAACTATAAACGGCGATAGCTTAGTAGGGAGTTGAACGCACGGCCGAGACGAATGTCGGCAGGTTCAAAACCCAATAGCAAGCACCTCTGACTTTTCTAAAAAGTGATGTGTGTATTTTTTGTGAATTATCGCTCGCTTTAATGGTAAAGGAAAACATCGTGAGGAATCTTGCATATCCGAGAAGTTTTCTGTAAGAATTTTGAAGGTATATGAAGTCTGCCAACCGGCACTAGGCCAGCGGCGTAGACTAAGGTCTAACCCCTTTTAGTAGTAGAGCAGGCCCGTGCTCAGCAGTGGGCAGTATACATATAATACAGGGTTGGTATAGTATGATTTCGTACAGAAAAATACTTACCAATACATTACATGGACAATGTTGAGACCTTTTAGTCAGTAATCTTTGAACAACTGAATAAATTCTGAAAATTCTTTCACTGAGACTTAAGTAGGTACACTATCTCCTAGTTACTGAAACCATATTTTAATTTAATTCCCTTTATTCCTGTGACGAACACACAAATAAAAAAAATGCGTTTCACCAATTATGTCGCACCCTTAGTTTCAGCCATGTACAGAACCTTGTCACTTTACACGGCGGCGCAAACTCCCTTAATTTCATCCCTTAGTTCAGTAGCACTCGGAACGTCGCGCGGCGCGGACCTAACGCCCTCTTACGCCCTCAGCTGTCCACGTAGTTCGATACAAAGTTTTCATTTATACGATTTATTTTGTTTCAAGTGTTTGTGATTTTTAGTGTTGTTTTTCGACTATGTTTGTTATTGTTTATTGAAGGTAAGAATTTTCTATTTTGACTTTGTAGATTGTTAGATATATTTGTTTGGGTTCCAAAGCTGTAAGTATATATTATGAGGTTATTATTATAAAAGTGTTTTTGCGTAGGTACAGAAAAAATACAAACGTGTTGTTCTATTCATATTTCATGTATAGAAAACAGTTTTAAACACAAAATACATCTGAATAAAAAATTATATTTATTTCTTTAAGAAAATTAAAGCAATACGACGAGTTAATTTAACTTGAAATAAGAAGGGTATTTATTTCTGAAGGAAGTTTTTTCATTTGATACAAAATCTAAACCAAATAAATGAATGTATTTCAGTCAGAGCTAGTATTCCCGTGCAGCTTTCTTAATGCAACAAGATACCCCGTGGTCGTCTCGTATACACCGAAGAATGCCACCGCGGGTTTTGGTTGGTATGCCGATGGAGGTGTGCCGGTGTGTACATAGTGTTAGGGACTCGGTCTAATACTCGCTTGAATGACCCTTTACTCCCGAGTGTCGACATTGGGCCGTAAGACTGTGTGACACCAACACAACTGATCCACTCACCCCCCAGTGCTGGAAGCAGTAACGCGTTTTTTCCCCGCGAAAAAAAGTCAGAGATAACATAATTCCTGGAAACAAAAAATGTTCAGATGCACATGTATATCTAATAAAAACTTGGTGTTTTATACGTTTTCTTAATAATTATTATAATATTTTCATCAAAATTAAAACTCTTCAAAAAGATAATATAAATAGAAACCAAAAAAAAGGGTGAATTACCTTCTTTTGTTTGACATTTCACTAACATTTTTTTTTGTCGCTTTAATTAAATAAATTAAGGTCCTTTAATGTACCTTACTTTATTTGTGTTGGATATGGTGGGATACAATGATTTTAGTGTGCGCCGGTACTTCACACTCGTGGCGTGTATGATAAAATTACTGCGAGGTGTACCACATAACCCGGGAGTGCTGCGGCATCTGATCCTGTGCGTACCAGACCGGTACCTACGTATGGAAGCGACGGCTCCCACAACTACCCGCGGTACCAAAAGCCAGAACCAATCTACTGGCGAAAACTGCCGTGATGCGGATAATTAGAATAATTAAATGGATACACACAGGTTACAACAGGGTAGATATATTCTCAGCTGCTTTGAGTGAAATCGGTGTAGTTGTTTTAGTGTCATTTATCCTACATAAGAATGCAGAACAATTTGTACCAGAGCAGTACTCAAACATTAGTATTGTTTGTAACTACTACAAGGTTAAATGTGACGTTTTATATCTCATTACAAATCTGAATAAATAAGTAAGTTTTAACGTGTTTCGCACATTTAGTCACTTGAGGGTTTACTGAAATAAACAATAGTTTGTGTGAAATTTTTTTTTAATAAAATACGAAATTGATAGATTTAAGGTCATCATTTCAAACTCATCATAGCTTTTAAATATTTTATTGTTTATTATGAAAGCCTTGAATGTTATTTACTAGAAAATAACAAAATACTCCAATCCCATTCCGTACTTTTTTATTATTGAATTTTATTTGGTCTTAAATGTGCTTTATCATAAAATTCAATAAATCTTAAATTTCTCGAAAACTATTCTGTTTAGGATAGGGCTTCATTGGATAAAATCTACACGCTCTTATCGGGAATACGTCATATTACCAGTCACCCTGTATATATTCTTCATATTATGTATAAATATTCTAATATTAAGTAGTTATTATAGTAGGACTGCCTCGGTGGCGTAGTTGTATTATGGTATGACTGCAATACTGAGGTCTCGGGTTCGATCCCAGGGTCGGGCAAAGTGATATTGAGTTTTTCTATTCAGTATCAGCTCGGAGTCTGGAATTTGTGCCCGATATGGCGATAGGCTCGCCCCTTTTAAACATCATGGGACGGAATAATGGCGAAAAGTGGGTGCAATAGTTGCGTCTCTGCCTACCCCTTCGGAGATAAAAGGCGTGAGCGTATATGTATGTATTAAGTAGTGTGTTATTTGATAGTTAGGCACGAATTAATAGCGACAATATTGTATTAGGTTTAAGGTACTATTAAAAATATTGTACAAATGATAAATAAATAATAATTAATTTAATATGTCTTGACTTAAGTGCAACTATGTTCGCGTACATGATGAATAAAGTATATTACTTTATTTTAAAAAGAAAGTCTCTGCGACTAATAAATATATAGGTATGATACCAGAAACTGCATACATTGCCGATCCTAAAAGTAAGACATAGAAGTAAAGGAAGGGGGTATCAGGTCAGAGGCAAATTTAAGTGTGTATGGGACTCCAAAAAACTCATTCTGCAAACTGGCACTCGTGACTTTTCTGTTTTCTCATCCATGCTAAAGTACATACTTACTATTAACCTCAATAGTAACAGCAAAGCTTTAGGTAATTATCATTTCACCCTAATTACTTACGTCTGGGCTATAAAGACTTACTTTTGGACCATAAGTACTCACACTAGAGATATAAAACAGACCATTACAAAGTCTTCAGTCTGAAATGGGCCGAGATTTTACCCCAGACCATGAAGTAACCACGGTGTGGCAAAAAACATTTTCGTAACTATATTTACCTACATTATATAATTATCAAAACAATTTTATAAACATTTGTGTATTTTTTTTTCTTTGCTTTGATAATTTCGGTCATGCGTGTGGTGTTTTTTTTTTTTTTTTTTTTATGGCCATCTTCGGCTCATTAGGGACGGCTGCGGGCTTCCTCTGACTCACGTCTAAGTTGTCGTCCGCAACCGCCCCTGCGCGTACCGCTGTTGCGGTCCTTTTCCCTGTTGCGGGGGCTCAGAAGCCCCCGAAACACCGTACCGTGTCCACCTTTTGGTGTCCGAGGCAGCGGAATGGCTGGACAGGCGCCACGGAGCGGCAACATACCGCCTGACGCAGGTGCTCACCGGGCATGGCTGCTTCGGTGAGTTCTTGTTTCGGGTGGTACGGATAGAGGAGTCGGCCGTGTGTCACTATTGTGATAACTGCCCAATGGACACGGCCCAACATACGTTGGAGTGTTGTCCAGCCTGGGATGCGTGTGGTGTAGATATATTTTTTTTAATTCGTAGCCAAAATATGCAACTAATATTTGGAATTTAATAATCTCCAAACATCTCTTTACATACGAATTACTCACTTAAAAGGAAGGTAGATAGAACATTCTTAAAGGAAACCGAGTATTTCATTTCGCGTGACATTAGAAAGCAGCAGGATTTATTAAAATTTTTTATGAAACAGCTTCGCGTGATACCTTCTTTGAACGCGGCTTGAGAGTGTTATTCTCTGAGCTTGGCTGTGCCTGTGCCTCTGGTATTGCTGACCATGAGAGAAAGTGGCTTGCCAAATGTCGGGCTGTTAGCTCACTTGCTTACTTGCAATAAAAAAAATATTAGGTACACAATCTTTGCTTTCATTGGAATTTTGGAAGATTTCAATTTTAATAATTTTATTTGGGTGGTGGACTAGACCAGCCTAACTCCTCTCTACTGAGTAGAGGAGGTCCGGGATCAGCAGTGAGCAGTATATATAATACATTGCTGATTGCATTGCATTGCAAATAAATTAAGCAAATAACTTATTTATTCATTAACTGATTTTATGGTTTGCATTTGGACCTTCTCTTTTTGGACAGGAACGGTAAAGCAACCGCCTTAGTAACATGGCTATTTCAGTTGCAGTAGACTTCTGTATTCAGTCTGGTTATAACATTTGATATGATAGATAACTTTTAACTGATCATTAAAATTCCGCCCTAACAAAACTATGTTCGCAGTCCACTTGCCTGTTAATCTATTCCTGTTATAAAATTTCATACACAAATACAATTCCAAAAGGAACCCAAGCATCTTATACTATGAATGACCTGTAATATCCCTAAAGAGTTAAATTTTGAGGCTTAGCACTTGTACAAAAAGCGGACATCTCTTTTTCTCATGTAACTTTAGCACTTTTGACATTTTTTTTTAATTCAACTTTATGGTGTTTGTCACTATTATATAACATTTCTGTACGTGTGTATGTCACTGAACTCCTCCTAAACGGCTGGACCGATTTTAATAAAAAAAATATGAGTATTCAAGTAGATTCGAGAAAGCTTTAGATTAATAATTGAATCCAGTAGGTGGCGCTATACTCGGGGTCTAGAATTTTATTTCCTTTGAGGGCAGAACAACGTCTGTCGGGGCCGCTAGCTTTATTAATTTACTAGCTTTTGCCCACGGCTTCGCCCGCGTTAATAAGTTTTCCCGGGCTAAAAGTACATACATAAAAACCTTCCCGTTGAATCACTCTATCCAACACATTTATTTGGATAAAGATTAATATTATGACGTTGATACAACTCTTGACAAATAATGCATTAATTTCGACCAAATTTGATTACCATAAAAACGGTTCTAGAGAGTTAATCTTAAAAGATAGACATATACTGTCGCGGACTTTTTTTTAGATTATTTCAAGAGGAATAATTCCTTCATACATATATTTTTAGTATCTTGAACCGTTTTCGCAGCGCACGCAATGGAAGCCCTCAAGGATGAATAATTTTCCCCGCTTGTTTCACATTTTCCATTATTTCTTCGCTCCTAATAGTTGCATCGTAATGTTATATAGCCTATAGCCTTCCTCGATAAATGGTCTATTCAACACAAAAAGAATTTTTCAATTCGAACCAGTAGTTCCTGAGATTAGCGCGTTCAAACAAACAAACAAACTCTTCAGCTTTATAATATTAAGTATAGATTTGATTGCAAAGTAGGACTTAACGATCGTTACCTTATGTCGAAAGTAGTTTGAAATAAGGTAACGATAGCTGTGTGCCCGTCGGCTTAATATATTCCAATATTTTATCTTAATTTTGAAATCAAATGTAGATCCTCGCGATTTATAGATACGGCGATAAGATGACATTATTGTATGGTTCAAGCAGTAAATTTTAATTGGCGTCGTCCAAATAAACGAAATAATTTATTTGACCCTTACAACACCGATAGGGTAAATACAGGCGAAAATCAATTAGAGCCCACCCTCAGAATAAATAACCATTAAGGGTGTAAGCTGAAACGTAATCCAAAATGTTGAATTTCTTTTAAATGTGATAATGGTTATCAGACGAAACCTTGACGTCGATATTTTTATCTCAGCAGTTTTTTCACCAGTCATCACAAAAGAATTTAAAAACGCTGACTATCTTACCACTGTAGTTTAGATTGAGTTGAATAGTGTAAGTAATACAACGCATTAAATATCCTATTTTTATTAAGTCGATTACTAAAATGGTACTGGAAGAAGCAAATAAGAAGTTAATTAGCTTATGTTTTGAACACCCACTTGTTATTAAAAATTGTACCTTCGTTGTAAAAGCAAGAAGCGAAGTAATTCAAACACTTGAAAGGGATAATCGTAAAAAGACTATTAAATCTTTTACTAGGACAGTTATTCAACAGACCTGAGTTTATGACGCCGTTCAAATTATTTGCGAGATTACTCTGATGATAAAATAAAAAAATCACTAAAACCTGACTGCGTAAGAGAATTCATAGAATGACTGTAACGCTTGCCGCAAACGTTCGGTTTCCTGATCAGAAATTCAGATTCGGAATTCCGAGTGACTAGCGCAAACGTCCAGTTTTTTGTATCAACACGTTCGGTTTCCTAATTAGATTTCCTGATCAGGAATTCAGATTCAGGAACGTGTGCGCGTTGTTGAACATTTTCTATGTAAGCGGAGCATTCAGGTTTCTGAATCTGAATTCCTCATCAGGAAACCGAACGTGTGTGGCAAGCGTAAGCAGTATTGTACCTAACTCTATCATTGACCAGTACATTTTTCAGATGCACTTAGTTTTTGTAACTTGTTAGCCTTATGAAACTTATCCTGTAATTTCTCAGTTTTGTGGCGTGCTTAAGTGTAATTCAGAGTACTGAGTGGTGTTGTTGCTGTTTAAATCAGTCTTGTTACTTTCAGAATAGTAACTCGCTCACTAACTAAAAAAGAAATTGTAAGTGGTAAAGAACTTCTTGGGCCTTCAATTTACTGAAAATTTGTCGCTTAATACTAATATCCCGAGATGGAGATGGAACAGGTTACATGAGAATTTCATACAAGAAACTCGCTCCAAATCTAATACGAGAAACTTGGTCTCGCCAGACGGAACAAATATTTGTCGATTGCACAAACATCTCCGAATGCTGAAATAGTTTGTATGCGGACCTAGTCCGTGAATATAAACAAATAAAGTTGCTGAAAGCTGTCATTGAAAAGGAGGGAATGAACAAAATGTTTAGTTTGAGATTGGATTGGGACTGCCAATGTTAGCTAGGTTTGTATGTATAGAATATCATATTATGGTATATTTGGGTTATTTTAGATGGTTTTTACTGACGGATCCCCTAGGTAGTTAACGTCACGCAGTTGGCCAGTCGCAAAAAGAAAAAGACTTGGTAAGACAGGTACGTGAAAAAGTTTAAAATATACAAACTCCACTTTAAATTGAGTATATAGGAGTTAACAGAACAATAAATAATATCGTATCGTAAGATAACAGCCACCTAAGTATATATCATTCTTCTTTCCACACAACAACGCCACGCCAAGCAGAAGCAAAATTAAATATCATACACCGCTTCCGCCCGATAACACTGCGGCAGCCAGCGTACCTGGAGACGCATTGCAATAATCCGTCATTGCTAGGCTCCCCATATCTTGAGTTTGGTACAAGGACATTACTTCAAGAAAAGTAACGTATTTTTTTTATGACAAGACAAGAATGCCGTTCGCTTGATGTTAAGCACTACAACCACCCATAAACAGTAAGAACACCATCCAGCACCTTGAATTGCAAAGCACTTTATGGCAATCCCCTGAGCTCGTCATCCTGAAAAATAAGATTTTATGTCACATTATATCCAGTAGTTGCACTGGCTACAATGTCCTAACAGAAACATACATTGCAGTGGTACCCACCCAGACGGACTCTTACATATGAGAGGCCTGCCACCAGTGAAACTGCAAAAGATTTCTTTTTTTCTATAGCCACGACTACAATTATTGCATTATATTTTATCTTGTTTATGAGCAACCATTACTTTAATTAACCTAAAAAAATACAAAAGAGCAGCCGGTACAAGCAATGATTCGTGTGCTTTTTTCGCTTAAATATAAAAACAGCCACAATTTTCCCAGATCTCTAGCAAACGAAAACATCTTGAAAGTTACGGACGCTGGGTTACCCTAGTTATTACAACCCACCCCAACTTATTAAGTATGGGGTGTTTTAGGGTAGGCGATATGACGTAATTAGGACAGGATATTGGGGTTTTGGGTGTACTGCCACTATCTACCAGAATATAGTAAGCATAAGTTGTATTGTAGCATTGGACGTGGTTCCGCTTATATGGAAAGCCTTTGTTAACCGACTTCAAAAAGGAGGTTCTGTATTCGATCCGTATATATGTATGTATGTAAATTCGTATGGCCGCGAGTTTCTCAAAAACTACTGATTCGATTTGGATGTGGTTTTCGATGTTCAAATGTATAGTTTTCAGGGACGGTTTTAATATATTATTTATGAAGATCTGATGAAGATCTTCGGAGATACACAATGGAACTCTTCAATAAGTAACAGCAGATAACTCGCGAATGCTGCAATCGTATATCTTTGATGTATTGTTTACACTATTCTGTAATTAACTAACAAAAAAGCAATAAATAGAAACTTTTTAACAAAAAATAAACCGACTTCAAAACCACTGCAAACCAAAAAATAATTCAATTTTATATTTGCTTAGTATATACGTATATTTGGAGTCGGTGCCTAATTTAAATTGAACAATGTTTTTGTATATTTGATCTTGTATTTCCTTGGCTTAGCTGGCAATTTAAATTAGGCATCGACTCCAAATATACCTACGTATATACTAAGCGACTATAAAATTGAATTATTTTTTAACGACTTCAAAAAGGAGGTTCTGTATTCGATCCGTATGTATGTATGTATGTATGTATTTATGTTTGTATGTATGTATCTATGTAAATTTGTATGGCTGCGTGTTTCTCAAAAACTACTGATCCGATTTGGATGTGGTTTTCGATATTGAAATATATAGTTTTCAGGGAAGGTTTTAGTATATAATTTATGAAGATCTGATGAACATCTTCGGAGATACACAATGGAACTCTTCAATAACTAACAGCAGATGACTCGCGAATGCTGCAATCGTATATCTATGATGTATTGTTTACACCATTCTATAACTAACTAACAAAAAAGCAATAAATAAAAACTTTTTAATAAAAAATAAACCGACTTCAAAACCACTACAAATCAAAAAATAATTAAAATTTGTCTTCGCTTAGTATAAAAGTATATTTGGAGTCGGTGCCTAATTTAAATTTAACAATGTTTTCGTATATTTCTTTGTGTATTTCCTAGTTTAGCTGGCAATTTAAATTAGGCATCGACTCCAAATATACGTATATACTAAGCGAAGACAAATTTTAATTACTTTTTGATTTGAAGTGGTTTTGAAGTCGGTTTATTTTTTATTAATTTGGTCTGTAGTGGTTTTGAAGTCGGTTTCTTTTTTGTTATTTTATCAATAGTATTAATATTTGGAGAATTTCTGATATGTTTAACCGACTTCAAAAATTAGGTTTTGTATTCGATCCGTATGTATGTATGTATGTTTGTATGAATGTAAATTTGTATTTTTATGGCCGCGCGTTTCTCAAAAACTACTGATCCAATTTGGATGTGGTTTTCGATGTTTAAATGTATGGTTTTCAGGAAAGGTTTTAGTATATCATTTATGAAGATCTGATGAAGATCTTCGGAGATACACAATGAAACTCTTCAATTACTAATAACAGATGACTCGCGAATGCTGCAATCGTATGTCTATGATGTATTGTTTACACCATTCCATAATTAACTAACAAAAAAGCAATAAATAGAGACTTTTTAACAAAAAATAAACCGACTTCAAAACCACTGCAAACCAAAAAATAATTCAACTTGATATTCGCTTAGTATATACGTATATTTGGAGTCGGTGCCTAATTTAAATTGAACAATGTTTTCGTATATTTGATCTTGTATTTCCTCAGCTTAGCTGCCAATTTAAATTAGGCATCGATTCAAAATATACTAAGCGAATATCAAATTGAATTATTTTTTGGTTTGCAGTGGTTTTGAAGTCGGTTTATTTTTTGTTAAAAAGTCTTTTTCTTGACAAGGTGCATAATCTATAAAATTCGATTCATTAGAATTATCGAGAGAATTCTGATAACGCATGCATGAAGTTGCATCACTGTACAAGATACGAAAAAGCTATGTGCTCAAATATTATCGTTTTTGACGGCAATCCTACTAATATTATAAAGGCGAAAGTTTGTAAGAATGTATGGATGTTTGGATGTTGGGATGTTTGGATGGAAGGATGTTTGTTCCTCTTTCACGCAAAAACTACTGAACGGATTTCGATGAAATTTGGCACACGGGTAGATCATGTCCTGGATTAACACATAGGCTTTTTACTACTTTTTATCCCGGGAAAATATAAAGCGGGACTTTATCCCGGAAAAACTTTTTAAAGCGGGTGGAGCCGCGGGCAAAATCTATAATATATAAATTTTTATCTACCACCGTAATCTTTGAGAATCTACCAAACTAAATCATTATACCCATTACAATTACTATAATTGATATTATGAACAATAGTTACAATACTCGGTACTGTTTACGAGCAGTCTTAATGCATACCGTCAGCCACATAGTTTGCTCATGTCATGTGAAAAAAGAATTACACATCACGTCTTTATACATGAAGGGATAGACAGAGGTGCAACCAGGGTACCCCTCATCATCATCCACAACCTGTAGATTTCCACTGCTGGATATAGGCCTCTCTCATATCGTTCCAAGTTTCTCGGTCTCGAGCCAATCGCAATCCAGGTTCGCGATCCTCCTCACAATGTTATCGACCTATCTTGCCGCCGGACGACCCACGCTGCTTTTCCTTGCCTTGGCCACCACTCAGTCAGCGTCTTACTCCACCTATCATCACTTCGTCTAGCTACGTGGTCTGCCCAACTCCATTTGAGTCCCATATAGCGAACTTTTTTCGTATACGGATTTCGCTGTAACCGATTAGATCTTGTAGTTTAATGCCGAGCAGTGGCTTAATTACAGGGTGGCAGACGTGGCAAAATGCAACAGGCCCCGGGCCCTTAGGGGCCCTCGGCCTCCCGACTCGACAGGTTGCGAGCTCAGATATAACATAAAGAAAGTTATGACGGGGGGGGGGGGGGCACTGATGCCGAGCATAGATCGCTCCATAGTCCTTTGTGTCACACCCAAATTATGTAACACATCGCATGTGAGCGTCCATGTCTCGGCACTGTATGTCATGGCGGACAGGAAACATTGGTCAAAAAGACGAGTTTTTAAGCATTGTGGAATCTGCCGTGACTGCAATATGTCCTTTAACCCTCCGAAACTAGGGCACCCACTTATAATAAAATGTATTCCATCCCATGATGTAATAGCGGGCGATCCTATCGCCATGTTCATCATAAATCATAGGCTTCGACCTGATGCTGATCACTTTGCCGGGACTCGAATCCGGGACCTCAGCGCGATGTCATACCGTGCGCGCAATAAAACTACACCACCGAAGCAATTATCTATGTCATCATATGAATAAAAAAAAGTACCGGCATACGTTCCTGAATACAAAACATCAGTGCCATCCGTAAAAATAAAAGCATTTTTCGCTAAAAAAATTCAAGGATATTTGAAATAGTATATACATGCAACATTACACTTAACTCTTGATCTGCGAACTTGAGCCATAAAATCGCGCGAGCCAGTGCTGAATAATTTCAGGGCCGAATGTAAAGTACGCGAAACAAGACACACTGTAATTGAGCGTAAGTGGATAGCATGAGTTGTTCATAATATAATATTGCAAATTTCGAGGGAAAAAATACTGTAAATGAAATTTTCACTTTTTACTTGTTTTTGGTTGAAAGCAATATCTAAATAATCTATATAATCCAGGATTACTTCAAATGAAAATCCAAATAACTTTACAAACTTTTACATTTTTAATGAGCTGGTTAGCAGGGCGATCATAGGCGATAAATGAAAACGATAGTCTGCTCACGCACACACACACACACATGCACTCACTCCTCTTACCCCCGAAGGGGTAGACAGAGGCGCAACTAGTGCACCGACTTTTCGCCCTACATATTCCGTCCCATAATGTGTGTAAGCAGCAGTGTGCACTGTGCGTGCACTGTTGTGTTTCGGTTTGAAGAACATTGTATCCAGTGTAACTACGGGACATAATAAAACTTAACATCTTATGTCTCAGGATGACGAGCGCAGTAGAATGCCACACAGTACTTCGTAACTCAAGTTGCTGGATGATGCTGCTACTGTTTATGGGTGGTCGTATCGCTTACCATCAGGCGAACGGCATGCTCGTCTCGTCATTTAGTGCCATATAAAAAATGACAGGAGGCTAGTCTATTGCCATATCGGGCACAAATTCTAGACCCCGGGCTGATACTGAATAGAAAAATCCATTATCACTTTATTCAACCCAGGGATCAAACCCGAGACCTCAGCTTTCCATCCGTACCGTAATACAGCACGCCACCGACGCAGTCTGCATTTGGTATCAAACCTAACATATTTGATGATATTCCAGTATGCCAAAATACTATCCCAAATGTAATGTGGTGAATTTCATCGATATGTTTTTATAAAAACCCGATTTCTATATAAGTTCGTTAATGGACTTTTTGTTCATGTTAATTGGCGCGCCAATGTCATAGGCTTTTTATTATACACACGAGAATGATGTTCACAGTATACGCGAGGAACCAACGTAAATAAATTTTAGCGATATGAATGATTTAGAACATTTTTAATGCTCTCAGGAACTGTTTAATCTGATCCCATCCTCTTCTTTTCTCAGCACAACCCCGCATGCTGGAGTACGGAGCCAAACTTTGATGGTTAAAACTATCACGGCCCGAACCAATAGGTTTTCCCACTCTTTTCTTTGCCGCATCAAGCTTTGGAATAGTTTGTCGGTGCGCGTGTTTCCTACTTCCTATAATCCTGGGTCCTTCCGCCGTAGCATGAAGTAGCAGCTCAGTAGGCCGGCATGATTGTGTCGAATGGCATGAGATACCTCTATCTGTTGCCATCACTACTCTACGGCATCGCGTTTACCATCAGGTGTAGCACCAGCATAATAAAAATATGGTAATGGCATTAATGATTTTCCAAAATTAGTGTTGGAAGTTGACACGGTAATGGCAAATGTAAATTCATTTTTGATTACCGTGATTATTCAAACTTAAGATTATTATACATAAGGTTTAAAAAAGCTTGCTGCCGCTAATTCTACTGGTGGTAGGACTCTTATATGTAAGAGTCCGTCTGGGTGGGTACCACCGCAATGTATATTTCTACCGCCAAGCAGCAGTGTGCATGCACTATTGTGTTTCGGTTTCAAGGACATTGTAGCAAGTGTAACTACGGGACATAATGAGAATTAACATCTTATGTCTCAAGATGACGAGAGCAGTGGAATGCCACACAGTTTTTTGTAACTCTAGGTGCTGGATGGTATTTCTACTGTTTATGGGTGGCCGTATCGCTTACCAGCAGGCGAACAGCATGCTCGTCTCGTCATTCGATGCCATAAAAAAGTGCTTTTCCCCCAAATCCATAGAAAGTTACAAGGTGCGATTATTTTTGAATTAACCGAGTTCTGCTGTGTTCGTTCAATGTTCCTTCGAAACTTTAAAGGAATAAAGTTCACAAAATAATGACATTTGGCTCTGAATAAAAATGGCTCATTTGTACACCAACTGTGGTTCAGAACTGTACCGTGTCCTAAGATGTGTTCGGAATTCATAATGACATAATTTAGATTGTAATGTTCAAGACTGTGGTTAAAGTAACGTATGAATTGACGTTATAGACTGCTTCATTCGTTCAATTTACAATCATCTCTTCTATTTCTTTTTTACGATCAAAGTGAATGGTGGTACGGTACACGATTGTACGCGGAGTCCATCTATTATCGACTGCCTGGTGACAATTATCTCTTCCCAGTCGACTCAATTATGCCGGTCTATTAGAAACAGGATATACAACCTTGGAACGCGACACACAGCGCTTCTCACTATAGACAATAATGACTCTGACTTACAAGTCTTTTATTGTCTAGTAATTATATTGGCTACAACGTACTTCGAATCTGAACACAACCTATCCAATTAGAGACAAATCCGAGAAACCTACAGTCTTCAATAGATCCAATATTCTCCAATAAAGGTACAAGTCCGAGACATACCACAGCCCGCAGGCTGTAAGAGACATTAATGGTTTCTATAAATTTTTATGAAAATTATTCCGAGCAACGCGAAATTATAGCGTGCGGCTGCGGCACGTAATGTGTGGTCGCGTATTGCAGTTGCGGCCGGCCGCAGCACCGGTGGTGACGCGGATCGCAAGGCGCTTACACTATTCATAGCATCCGAACTAAAATAAAAGTAGCGAAACATCAATTTTATTTATATCAAATAATACAGCAAATATACGTGAGTGAGTGAAATAACATAGTTTTTAATTATTTCGATAGTCATCAAATTAAAAATTAATGCGTCTAAATTAAAGTTATGCGATTGTCAAATGTCACATCGACTAAATTTAGTTGGCTTGGTTACGTATCTGACGTACCGAGAAAACTCATGGAAACAACCGTTACTTGCAGCCGCGGCATGTGTAGTCTATCTCAGGAAACAATGGGGTTGACCGCAACCGTAGGCTGTAGTACGGCGTGCAGTTGCAGTCTGTGGCTCGTTCAGGACTTTTACGTCAATTTATACTAAAGACATATAATTGTACATTGATACAAAACAAGGCACTTACTGCACAACTCAGTTATCTGTATTCATCTGAAATCAGCAACCTGGTCTATTACAAAATTAATTTAATTGCTTTTAATTGATTTGAGACTGTAGCAATATTATTGCATCTGCGTCCTTCTTTAAAATAACTGAGCGAGGTAAGGAGGTTGTTACTTCAAGCAAGGCTCTTCATAAGTAAGAATAACAATTTAAATAACAAAATACGACTTAGATGCTAATTTCTGTCATCCAATCACCGAATCACACACCACAACGCATTAAACCAGGCATGGAACCTGAGACTTCAACACGATAGTTCCGTGTATCAAACACGGCCCAACGGAAGACCAGCGTTGAGCGTATTTGCAACAAATATAGTTTTAAATGTTTTTTATGTTTTTATTTTATACGTGAGTTTGTTGTAAATAAACTTAATTCCTTCTTCTTCTTTCCTCTATAATATTATGACAAGAAAGAAAATGACTTAAGACTGACAAACAATGTGACAAACATACATTCCAATTTCAGAAACCGCGACAAAGGTAAATTAAATTTAGCCGCTCATACGTTTGCGGTCCTGCGTTGTTAAAATAGAAGTTACTTTAAATTGGATAAAAATGGAATTCAAAAGGGCTTTCTGCTCGTCAAATTATATATCAACTAGCTTTCGCCGGCGGCTTCACCGACACGAAAGATTTTTCCCTGGATAAAAGTCCAGCTGTACATTTTACCGGGATAAAAAGTTGCCTAAAACCTTTCCGGGGTGTCGAACTATCTCCGTACCAAATTTCATCGAAATCTGTTCGACAGTTTTTGAGTTTGTCCTCTACAAACTTTGCCACCCCTTTTTATCCCCTTAGGCGATGAAGTCCTAAAAGGAACCCTCATGGAAAATTTGAGACTCCTAGAACTTGTAGTTTCTGAGATTTCGTGATGAGTGAGTGAGTTAGTGACCTTTTGCTTTTAAATATTACTAGGTGTTGCCCGCGGCTCCGCCGGCGTTAAAAAGTTTTTCCAGGATAAAAGTCACGCTTTATATTGTCCCGGGATAAAACGTAGCCTAAGCTACTCCTTATTACATCAGCTACCTGCCAATAAAAGTCCCGTCAAAATCGGTCTAGCCATTTCAGAGATTAGCCGGAACAAACAGACAGACAGAAGAAACTCCTATTTTATTAGGTGTATGTATAGATTCAAAATTACTTTAACTATACATATGAAAAAAAACAATGTACACGTAGTAGTAATATGTATTTTAATAGTATTGCACACACCGGTGTGCAGATAGATACCGATCTATCCCGGTCGAATGTATTGGAACATATTTTGTTTAATATTACCTGTATATTAAGTACCTACCTACATTCTGCAATAAATGATTTCTGATTTTAGATGTATTATAAAAAGACCTGAACCCTCTCAGCAGTAGAGGAAGCCCGTGCTCAGCAGTGGGCAATAATCAATATATAATACAGGGCTGATTGCATTGCATTGCATAATTGACATTTCTGATAATTTGTTTTTAGATTAATCAATAATTATACTTCGGCTTCGTCCTCGAGATTAGCATGAAGAGAAGTTATAGAACACATGTAGTACGTGTCCTAGTGGTACGCCTTTGCGCTTTATTTGAGACTTATTTTTTTTTTTATACTTTGGTCACACCCAACCTGTCAAGAGAGATTCATTCGCGTTTTAGTGCGTCGCCGTATTGCACGTTAAATTAAAGTTATTCTTAATCTATTGCTCATCATGGATTTTAAGTGTAATAGAATAGAAGAACATGGAAATTACTTCTATTTGGTACAGAAAATAGAAGATTACCTAAGTGATCAACATTGTTCCCGTTCTCCGAGACTACCGACATAATGAAAAATACCACACAGATAAAACGGTTAGTACCAAAACCTTATTGTGTACCGGGCCAGAATAATGTTGAGGACAGTTACTTTGCGTCTGTCTCCTATTTACATCGATAATATTAATATGGTCCCTGAGCAATTTATTTTGCTATGTCGGTGTAATAATTACGACTGTTTCCTTCTTACCATGGTACAATTTAAATTTATCAGAAGGCTAAAGTTTCTGAGGGGCATTGCCCTAATTACACATTTTTTCAATCTACCGTCGTTATGCTAAATTCTGTTACCCGGGTCTGCGTGCTACACATGGCGGTTGTCACTACCCGCAATTGATGCTTGCGATCAGTATTGTACGACTGGTTCTTATGTATAATGTTATGTAACAGTATGTTAGTACCACCAGTGACGGCCTTAGGGAGTGGAAAATACCCTCCTTCGGCAATCGGGAAAAAAGGCCTTGCTAACATCTGCCGGCCAGAGCCTTACAATATTTAGGGCCGCTATTATCTACCAGTAGATAACGAGCACCGCTTGAAAAATATCAGCGCAAGCGGCGCAGTGGATTGACGACTCCTGACAACGTGGCGCGATGCACTACTGCACCACGTCGCCATGTGCTGGATATTACGAAATATCAATTTAATAGCATAAAAGACTGGTCATGGAAATGTCTGGTCATGATTTAGCAACGTCTTAAATGCTTAATGACCTACAACAGCACAGTATGTGTTAAATGATAAGGAGTCGATCTAAGAACGGAAAATCCAGCAGCAACGAGGTACTGCCATTTGAATTCACCGAGAACGGCACGGAACAGGATAAGTTGCAGGTAAGTGATCTGAGTTAAAAAATCGTAGTCGCTCGCAATCATAAATGATCACAGAATTATATACTAAGGTTTTTTGGCCTTATGCCTTGTGTCTTGGGTATGACCGAATATGTCACTATTTTGATGGTATAAAATCACTGTTTCAAAATGCAAGAATTAAATAGTAACCGTCGCGGCGCGTCGCCGAAGTGAGGTAGCTGCAAAATATGCTGTACTTATTATAAAGTTAAGCCTCCATAAAGTAACCTGCCTAAACCAACATGGATAAATTAGGCGAATAGATTAGAATATTTTAAAATAAAATTGCACAGATCCCAGAAACGTGACTATAATTTAGTCCAACCGGAACTTAGGCGTTCCGCATTTTACTCTTTGTATTTAATTGTTTCATTGTATACTTACTTTGATCTGTGGGTTGTCTATAAAGAACATAGAATTTTATTATAATTTAAATCAAATCAAAGAGGTTTTTATTCAAATGGACTCAAAATGATCATGTAAATCGTTATTTATATACCATCATGTCTCAGAAGCGGAAAAAGAGTTTCCCTCAGAAATATTATGATCTGTCTATATTGTTTGATTGCCTTAAGGGACTCGTTACAATTTTTTAGACTCAGAATAATTATTAAGTCTTTCACATGCACAGTTACCGAAAATAAACATCTTTTAATATGTGAAACATTGGTATTTTACATTAAAAATAATCGACAATGGTGTTAGCGGTAACGGGCCGGGCGAGTAATGGCGCGCGCATGGCGTCGGCGGTAGTTCCCGCCGCTCCCAACTGGCGAACGCGTGGCGCTGGCGAGCTTGGGGCTTGCCACAACTGCGTGTGATTGGTTGATTTGGAAACTGTTTTTTGACCGGATGTTATAAGTCTAATTTCTTCCTGGCAAAATTAATTTGCCTGCTAAATATCAATACACTCGCTTACAATGACTCTAACATAGCTGGCGAATTGTGGTGTAAATATATTAACACTTGTGCCTACACCTTAAATAGGAAAAGGCGTGATAATATTATGTTTACATGTACACCATTATTATTGTTAATAGCTTTTGCTCATGATTGCGCCCGCGTTGACATTCCTTCCTGGGATAAAGAACAGCCAGTAGCACTCAGAGATATTTTTACTACCTAACTATTGAAATGTTTTTTTCAAAATAGGTTACTTAATTTTTGAGTTTATTTATTACAAACAAATATGAAAAGAACAAATCTTTTCTCGTTATAATTTTAGTGACGTATTCTTGTTTGTAACATACAGTCATGTGATAATTTTCAAATATCATTAATTAGTCGTCAACTATATATTTATTAATATACCTACAATTGATTCTAAGATAAAATATAATAATAATATAGTACTTACATTTATATTATAGCTTCTCCCTCTCTTTCAAATTTTGCCGTGCCCGACAGGGACATTATGTACCTGACTATATTGTTAAATGTAACACATTTTTAACCGACTTTCAAAAAAGGAGGAGGTTCTCAATTCGTGTGTTTGTACTTTTTTGTAACCAATAATTGTGGCAACTAATTGAAAATTGAAATTGAGACGATGCTATCGATCATCGGTAGCGCCTCAAAATTTGTTCAGATACCTGAACAAAGGGGGGGGGGGGGGGGCTGCATGCAGGTGACTCGCAGCTAGCGGAGAGTAAAAGTATGAAGAAAGCAGCGCATAATATTATTTCAAGTTATTAGCTACCGTGAGGGACGAGTGCACTGGTTACGCCTCTGTTCCCCCTTTAGGGATAAAATCTCTGAGTCTATGTATGTATTTATTTTACGAATTCTACAAAACCTACTCTATGTATAGGCGTAACTAACGCAGTCAGAAGGTTGACTGTCGCTATGATGATATTTTATAATATTTAACGCTTTAACTATCCTACTAATATTATAAAGGCGAAAGTTTGTAAGAATGTATGGATGTTTGGATGTTTAGATGTTTGGATGTATGGATGTAAGGATGTTTGTTCCTCTTTCACGCAAAAACTACTGAACGGATTTCGATGAAATTTGGCACACGGGTAGATCATGTCCCGGATTAACACATAGGCTACTTTTTATCCCGGGAAAATATAAAGCGGGACTTTTATCCCGGAAAAACTTTTTAAAGCGGGCGGAGCCGCGGGCAAAAGCTAGTTTTTAATAAAGCGTTATAAAGTACTCCGGTTTTACTCTTGAGATCTAAGCTTCCGTGGTGTTTTCCTTCTTGGAAACGTTCACTAACAGTAACAATAATTCTGTCATATTCTCGCAGTCGGCAAGTGTCAATTTCTTTGTCACGGAAAGAATTTTGTTGGATCGGTCATATAAATATATGACACATTGCTCAATTTTTTGATCCAACTACTCCAATAAGTAGCATCCGCTACGAGTTCCACACATCAAAATGTGGTCTTTATATAAAGGTTGAAATGTCCATTTCCTAATATAAAAAATTGCCTAGGAGTTAATCTTCAACTTGGTATGTTTGTGGCAGAGTTGGTATCATCTATTCAGATGATACTCCAATTCCATTTCAAGATTTAATATTCTAATATTGATAAATAATATAATTTTATGACAGATCTAAGATGTCTGTTTTAAGAAAATATCTTTGTTTTGTTGATTGTAATTATTAATTAATAATGTTACCGTGAAGGAAAACATAGAGAGGAGGCCTACATGCTTTAGAATTCTCCATGAGGATCTCGCGAATATGCGGAGTCTGCCAACTCACGGTTGGGCGAGTGTGGTGGACTGGGACCTGAACCCTCTCAGTTCAAGAGGAAGACCGTGCTCGGCTGTGGGTGATATATAATACAGGGCTGATTGCATTGCATTGTTACCGTTAATTAAGTTTGTTTTTCCAGTTAATATGATTTTTGACACAAATATTACGAAGAAGAAGCTTAAGACTTTGAAAGAAGTATAGACCACCTCCAAGTTAGTTACTGCAATCACATGCTGCCATGCTGGTGAAGACAAACCAATAAAAGGATTTTTAAGGGAAGTATATTCAATCGATGCTATCGAAATATGATATACCTAGATGATATTAGATTATACAACAGGGAACATTTCCCTTATGCCAAGGCTATTGTTTAATTATTTTTAAGTGCCTATACTATAGCGGCTATATATAGCCGCTATCCAAAATAACCATTTGTTGAAGGAAATTAAAATTTTCTTAGAACCAGATCTTATTACTGAAAGCATAATATAATATTTTTTATAGTTTACTCGGAATTTGCTCAAATAATCGCTAATATAGTATTGATAATATAATATCTTTTATGACAAAATGAATTCATAAAAATTAAGTTTCTTTATTTATGTTGCCAGAAAGCCCCATATAACAGTATGGTCACATTCCATATCTTTATAGCGAATGTGGAATAGATATAACTCTATTAGATGTCTAGTGCTCACAGCACGAGGCACGTTGCCACGGGCTCCACCGCGTACCTATAGGTACTTATGGCATTAAACTGCATTCGATCTACCAAACTGCAGTTTGGATCATAAATTATTAATTTTGACTCATCCTGGAGATTCGGTAATGAGACCTTAAGAATCTAGTTGGGAATGACGAAATTTTTTGTTAATTCAATGATAACCAATTAGAAATTTTATATTGATATCCTATCAAAAAGCTTATTGCTAAGTACAAGCTTATAAAGTTTTTTGATTAGCTAATTGTAATTGCTACTGCAATTGGAATTATACAAATATTTCACTACTTATTCTCTAAAAGTCTACATGTGTTCTATAACTTCTCTTCATGCTAATCTCGAGGACGAAGCCGAAGTATAATTAATGATTAAACGAACTTACCTGTACGTGAAGTTCTATCATAATTATACGAAGGCTTCGTCCGAGGAGATTAGCATCCCTCCCTCCCGTGACTTGCGTTAACCCTAGTAAGTTGTGAAATATTGGTATATGAAACTCTCTAAACTAAATGAATCTCTCTTGACAGGTTGGGTGTGACCAAAGTATAAAAAAAAATAAGTCTCAAATAAAGTGCAAAGGCGTACCACTAGGACACGTACTACATGTGTTCTATAACTTCTCTTCATGCTAATCTCCTCGGACGAAGCCTTCGTATAATTATGATAGAACTTCACGTACAGGTAAGTTCGTTTAATCATTAATTATGTTATCCCACTAAGAAGTCCGTAATATGGGTTATAGACCGAAAACTACTTTACTTCATACTTCTGTGCAGACCGTAAATTTTGTAAACTAATTAACATACTAACGGTTGTCGCGCAATAATACATCATTGGTAGGTGGGTAGATAATTATTTACATTTCTGAAATTGCCTTGCAAATACAAGTACCTAAGCCGATGCATGTTTTATCCAAAAATTCTGGGTTCCCAGAAGAGCAGTCGTAGTTTTTATCAGTCAAGCTCGAGCAACAGGCTTGTCATGAAACTTAGACCATACTTCTCTCTTAATTTGCATAACACCACCCAGATAATATTACTACCCGTCTCAACAGTTGTCAATCATGTCCATTTTTCCCGCCTTTTCTGAATTTAACTTATTTTGCGAGAACTGTAGCGGAATACTAATCTGCGATCGCTGAGGGTGCTCTTTTCTTCAAAACACGATGTGAATAAGAATGAGCGAGATGAGTCGAATACAACGGTGCCGTGCACAGGCAGGGCCTGAGTGACAATGTTTTTTTTTGTTAATGGCCCTACTGCCAGTAGCCTGACACAAGTCGGCTTTTCTGGCCACACCAGTCTTTAGGGTGAACGCAGAAGGCGCTCGCAACCCTTTGAATCAAGTGACCATGCTGAGGGCAACCCACTAACGGGTTACGAACCTCGGCTCTGCACGGCCACTGAGAGAGGATGAGACATCAACGTTTAGGGAAAGATTGGTTTTTAGGACAAATCCTATTAGATTGTGTTGTCATCGGCACGCGGGCCGGAACTACTAGGGGGAAAGTGACAATGTAAATTGTAATAATAGTGATCCATTGGATTCCTGGAAAGTAAATATTTAATACATTATATTAGAGCAGGAACACGCTGGACGCAGACCGCTTTTGATAAGTCTGCCTGGAAATCTTAAGTTACTATTATATGTTCAGCAGTAGACATCAATGGATGATAATTATGATGAAATATTGATATAGAAGTTCACTTGTTTTATAGAATGAATCGACTACGGCTCTTATACCATTATTTTTTGATAATAATGAACTACAATTAGTATTCAATATTTCGCTCATAAATAAGGAGTTACCGGTAATAACGTTTATTATTAAAATTACCTGTTCAACTGGATAGTGAGAATAGTACTAATTGGTCAATGTTTTGACAGAAGCGTTCCTTCGGGGCTTATATTGTAATCTGTTGATATCACGTAAGTTGATATAATGGTAGAACAGGCCACTGCTCTGACACTGCACGCCTTGTGACCGAACATTTATTCACTGGAGTCGAACGGAAAGGAAAAATAATATTGTATTCATCAAATCTCAGTCCCTGCTGAATGGCATGTCATTAACTTCTTGCCTGTTTTTAACGATTCTATATGCATTAGCTGTTGCCATTTTGATTTTTAATCTTGAATATTTTCCTAACGCAATGGTATTTTAATATAAATAGTTAGGTCTGGGTAGGTGTACTGAAATTACTTTTTTAACAGCTAGTAGCATTATGAATGCACTCTCGTGTTCCGATTTGAAGAATATTATAGCCAGTGCAATTAATGGGCATCATAAGATTTAAAAACTAAATGTCTTTGTTTGACTAGCCCTATAACATGCCATCCAGTATTTTATATTTACAAGTCAATGTAATGTTGGTATTGTTCATGGCTAGTTGTGACGCTTATTATTAGGAAACCGGGTTACCTGTTACGCCATTTTGGGATAATAGGAACAAAAATGAGTTACAAGATTATTAAGAAGACGTTGAAAATTTATAAAGCCATAACCTGGAGAATAGCCAAGTAGCTTCCTTTTTTATTCGATACGTCTTTGTCTTAGCTTTATACATTAATATTGAACATGTGGTCAAAGAAATTATTTTCTATGCAAGCTCGGCATTTTTATCACACAATTTAGAACCTTCGCGGTATAGTTGGCAAAGAGCCAACTTTAAATATGAGAAATTTCTGGTTCAAGTATAGTAATGGGACAAATGTTTAGCTATTTATTATTGATTTTAAATTACCAACCATCCAGTGCAGATAAAAGTAGAATGAAGGTGAAATATATTATTTTCGCTGTCGCTATTCTATTGACTAAGCAATCGACACAATATTTACACAGCCAACAGTTCTCAAAAATCCATTACATCGACAAACACTACATCCAGGAGCCAAAACACCCAACACCCGACTGATTCAATTATTGACTGAGAAATCAGTTCTCAGTCAATAATTGAATGCGCTATGTATTGTCAGTGAACTCATTTAAAATCACAAAAGCATTTCATTGTGTAAATGTTTGACGGTTTATAAAAAAATGTTTAATTGATACTCAATTTGGTTGAAAAAGATTGTGTTTAGTTCTAGATTATCTTATTGTTAAATTAGGAATACTTGGGGCCTGTTTAACAAATTGAGTCAATGCTTCTCATTATATAAATTTATAAGCCGACCAAATACAAAAGTCTCTAATATATGCTCCCAAATAAATGTTAACAAAATGAATACTATGTAATTTAGCTCATTTAATACGATAATTGGCGAATAAAATTAACTTGATACTTGTAAAACAGGCAAAGCAAACAGGCAAAAGCGGCGATAGCCTACTTGAGAGTAGAACGGACTACCGAGAATACACAATTCAAAAAAGTCGAAAATTGTGTTGACGATTTTTTTTTTATTGTGTCGTTTTCGTTCTGCATACGTTACATAGACATGCAAAGCTGTTGGCCTCGTTGTAAGAATCCAGCTTTATTCATTCCTCTATGTATCCTCGATGTATTGTCAAGGTAGGGCCTACCGCGTAACAAACATTCTTCGCCGACTTCATTTTAAATATCATTCAAAAAGAAATTAATTCATAGCATTCCGGATTTACCTAAGAAGTTTCTTTTAGAACTTATATAAACGTGATATCATGAATGGACATCAGAAAAACTGAATATTTTACGTTGTTTTGTTGTTATAATTACATATTGCAATAATCTCAGCATCACTGCAACCGCCTAAATGAAAGATGTAGTTTTATAATGGACATTTTACTTACAACAACATTTTTCAACCAGATTACAACAATGTTTGCAGAATGGTACTAGCATATGAGACCTACCTGCTACCACTTATTAATGCAGTAGGTGATTAACCCATTTAAGGACTCGCGCTGCTGCTATTGCAGTTGTAAAGCACTATAATTACGACCATAAACGCAAGGAAGTAAAACACTTCGGACGCTAAACATACATTTTGCCACTAGTTTTGGCGATGCAAATTTCTTTTAATACTATGGGCTGTACGACTTCCACTTACTTTACTTCTAAATGGTACTTAACTAGGTAATCAATGCTTTGTACACGCCACACGACTTCGTCTGCTTGAAAGTCTTTTCTCGGAATCAAAAGCCGTTGTAGATTTTTTTAGGCTAAAAGTAGTGATGTTAATATAGTAAGGAAATTAGTAGGACTTTGTCTCTCTGTTCACTAAATTATATCCAAATACATGTGTTAACTTCTGAGAGTTGATTTACAAACATGACATCGCATCGTCACATCAACTTCGTTCAATTTGTTATCGGAAACATTAGTCACATGGTAGGGCGTTACTGGAACATTTAAATACGCATATTGACGCCTTTTATCCCCGAAGGGGTAGGCAGAGGCGCAACTAGTGCACCCACTTTTCATCGGGCGTATTCCGTCCCATGATGTTATAGGGGGCGAGCCTATCGCCATATCTGGCACAAGTTCCAAACTCCAGGCTGATACTGAATAGAAAAATCCAATATCACTTTGCCCGACCCAGGGATCGAACCAGAGACCCCTGTATTGCAGTCGTACTATAATAAAACTACGCCACCGAGGCAGTCAAACATTTAAATAATATCGTATTATAAGCAAACCTTCAAATACTGAGTTAAAGACAAAATACAAACATTTTATATTGGGACATCTTTCAACTAAAGTACGTTGTCCACTTCCCGAAATCACTTTAAGTGAAAACATTCGCTGTCGTACAATACGATTACTTGACCTGGTTTCTTCCACTTTCGTTGGTATTTTCCTTATAAACATAAAAGACGTTTGTGGACCGAATGTTAAAATGACAAAGAATAATATAATGCAGAATGAACACTACAATTATTTATGATAATGGGATTCTTCGAAACATGCAGAAGCGCTAAGTGTATCGAATTTCCGACCAGCTTATATCCACCTCATAATAGGCGGTGAGTCTATCGCCGTAACGAGCAAATTCCAATTCTCGGCAACTCAGATAACTTTTTACGAGTCAGGAAATTCGTACATGTACGAGTAAAATTCCTTGATACTTGACTTAGGTACACAGCCAATCTATCCATACTTCCACCCATATCATAAAACAAAATCTCCAGCTGCGCTTGTCTGTCTGAAAGCGATAACTCAAAAACTACCGAAAATTTAATATGGAGATAGATTGATACTGGAGGAAGTATGTAAAAATTGTATTTCTTAAAGAAACTTACAGAAAATCTTCACGTAGGTGGAATCGAAAGTAAAAGCTACTATAAAAATAAATAAACAAAGCGACCAAGCAGACTTGCCCATAATTCCAATACAAAAGATGAAGCAAAGCCTATAATTAATCGAACTGATGTAATTAACCAGGTATTAGTAGCGAAAGCTTTTGTTACTCGACTGGTCTATCAGATATATTTTAGTATCGGAGATTGATCGATGGCCCAACATGATTAATTGCACGTCGAACCGCGGAAAATTTGCTATCAATTTATGTCTGACTTATTTGGTCGTTTATAAAACTAGTGTTTCGTAAATTATTCCATTTAGTTTATAGTGAGTAGTTGTGCTCGATTCTCAAGTCAGTTCGAGTTTTTATATCGTGTAATTTGTTTGAGCTTGGATCCCTAGAGAGTGTTGATTACGCAACTCCGCATTGTGAATGATGCGGACGTGACGAGCAACTTGGAGTTGCTACAGTTGCAGAGAGATGTCGCTTCTCTAATCGTGTTCTACCGTCTGCATCATTGCGAATGTTCTGAGGAATTGTTTAATCTGATCCCCTTCTCTCCGTTCCTCAGCAAATCCACGCATGCTGGCATGCGAAACCACAGCTTCATGAATAAAACTACTCGGCCCGAACCAACAGGTTCGCCAGTTCTTTTTTTTGCTGCACCATCAGGCTTTGTAATAGTTTACAGGCACGCGTGTTCCCTCCTTCCACCGTAGGGTGAAGAAGCAGCTCAGTAGGCCGACAATCTGCTGTCATTCGCTACTCTATACGGACAGCATCGCGCTTAACATCAGTTGAGGTGCAGGCACTTTGTCGTGCCCGAATAAAAAAAAAATAAACAAAATCTATATAACTACGTCTCGGGAAACTTAACTTATTTCAAATTGCTGGTAAACCTATGTTTTGCCTCAATTCTGGGTATGCCTCAATTTTACTTTTTGTTCTCCTCAATTCATTGCAGCTCATTTCTGGGTATATTGAGAACTATTTAATAACTAACGGACTGCAGTACTATGCTCTATTTCGTAGTTTGAAATGATTTTTTTTCGAGCATGCTGATCACCAGGTGAGCGACCCGCGTGTCTCGTCTTTCAGTTATATATAATGTCACATAAATTATTCATTCAACAATAAATTCAGTCAGATGCCATTTGCATGTATAAGAATATTTATTTCGCCTGCAGACTATTGCTTCTACGCCTTACATATGAATAAGGCAAATCAATTGCAGACGGTCGTAAAAATTGAATAAACAAAAATTCTCGTCTTTTTTATACAGATTCGTGTTATAACAAAATATCTATACTTAAAGAGCAGGCAGAGATGTATATCTCTGTTAATTGGCAAGGTAACCTTAGGAATTAAAGTTCTGACGAGTGAATTTCATTGGCTTTTCTTCTTTTTGATTTTCAAATTATCAAGAACAAGAAAGTGTCACAACAGTGATTAATTAAGTTTCTTGAGAGGGAAAAAATTATCCGCTTATTTTACTAGTTAAAAATCCGCTTGGAATTGAACTATACTTTGAAAATGATGTAAAAGTCTGTACCTCCGTTGGTCGCTTCTGAGCATGTGTAATCTATACACGTGGGTCATCGCAAACCTGGCGCGGCGCCTGGTCACGGATTCGGTTAGCATCGGCCCGAAAACCGAACGTGGTTGAGATTCGTATTAGGGTAACATAAATAACTTAACACTTGATCGTAATTTGCGTATTTTTCTAAAGCCTCACGTTTACTTTATTCTCTTACCATCCAAAATAAAGCCGAAATACATTAAGAATTATAGGAAGTTCTATCTGTCGCACCTAATCCATAGCAATACAATACAATTAGCGCCGGGAGTCCGGACAAAATACAAAAATCACACTCTAATCTATGCTCTTAGATTAAATTGTGATTAGTCTGTGTTTCATCAACTTATACATTTATATGACGAATAACATTTATCAGCAAGCGATGAAATTGGCTCCTATAAAAGCATCCTATAATGAACTTCAATCTTCTTGACAAACAGCTCGAAACAAGAAAAACATTACAAGCAAAAGCTCATCCGTGCGATGATACTTTGAATTTTTCATTAAAAAGACCTAGGTAATTAGACTTTTATGTTGAAGTCTAGAATGTCAGATGATAAAACGTGAGTTCTTTGGTTTGCAAAATAAAACAGCATGGAATATGCTTTGAAATATTAGATGTCATCCTCGTATGCAAATCTTTGTACTGCTTTGTGCATTATTGTAGCGTAGCTGTATTTGCCATGTACTCACTTATTACCCCAAGGGGGTGACGTTAGGCAGTTGGCCGGTAGAGAAATAAGGTTTAACGTATTCGACCAATCTGATTTTGTCATCCAATTAAGTATACATCGTGGTAGAAAATCTATCAAAGGTTTTGCATAGACTAGAATTCGATCCAACATCTCTCAATACACACTGCCACAATATCGAATGTCAACGTAAATAGCACTCAATATAATTTTTCAATTTCGTTTCACAGTGTTTATATTGAATAAATGATCCATTAAAGATAAAGCCTTAATGGACTCGAATTTTCCATTTCCCTTAAATATTTACAGAATTATTAGAACTGCGGCCTTTTACTGCTAATTCATCGTAATATTTTATTGGCGCATAAATTTTCATGATTGGGTATATTTAACAGCTTATTAAATTTGTTGCATTATGCTTTGCTCGTGGCTTCGTCTGGCGAAAATATATGTCTCAGTCAAAGTCCTACTATACATTTCTGGGATGAGAAGTAGCCTATATGTTTTTTTATGAAATGGTGGACATGGACTGTCCGGCATTGCGTGTATTGTTTATCAATTATATTATCGTTGGCTTTGACGGTGAAGGAAAAAATTGTGAGGAAACCTAGATAATATCTGAAAATTCTCTATAGGAATTTCGAGGGTATGCGAAGCCTGCCAACCCGCCCTAGGCCAGCGTGGTGGGCTAAAGCCTAACCCGTCTCAGTAGTAGAGGAGGCCCGTACTCAGCAGTGGGCTGTATATAACACAGGGCTGATTGCAGGACTGTCAGTAATGTGTAGCATAAGTGGTACTAAAATTGACTGAATGGTCTTAAACTTTCCCATATGTAATATTAACAGAATTTACTTAAAATATGAAATAGCTTATATCGCTGACCGCGTTATTTTTTTTACAAGCATCTATTTATTTGCAATCTATGTATGTTTCTTCGGATGGAATCTTGCAAGTCAATTCGAAGCAGTTGCTCTCAACCGATTGTGTTGAAAATTTGCATACACGATCAGTTTGGGTGACAATGCATAACAGTGCATTGTCAGCTAAAGACGCGACGTCACCAGTGATGCCAGACGTACCAATTTCCTTGTACATGTACCATTTTTCAGGGTCTTGTACCATGTACCAACTAAAACCAGTGTTGGTACGAAAAATACAAACTTTCAACATCAACAACATAATTAATTATTTTTTGTCTTGTATCTAAGAATATATCAACTCTTGTTGCATAATTACATCATTGGTTATTGTTGTTGATATCACTGAAGCAATATGACACCATATTATTAGCAAGAACGTATAAGTAGCAGTAGGTACTAGTAAAAAATTCTCCTTTTGGAACCTAAAAAAAAGATCGCCGGAAAAATTGTATACAGGATTTTTATGTCATACTTGCAATAATTAAGAAATTTCATTGCGTGTACCATTTTTTTTGGTCAAATACCAACCTCTGTACCAGTATTACCGAGGCTCTATCTGGCATCCCTGGACTTAGCTCGTTAGCTAAGTGACGTCATTCTGAATCCAATACAGCGACGGCCCAAGATGATGGACGAGTAATTTTTTCATTTTGTCCATAATGTAGGTATCAAAAGAAAGGGTTTGCTGAGAACAATACAAAAAATAAAATTACTTCTCTCTTAATCCATTATGGCGGACGACCCCAGACAGCGGACTAGTTATTTTTTTAACGCAAACTTATAATATGTGTATCAAACAAAAGTGCTTGCTGAGAACAACTCTTAAAATAACTAAAAAGTAAAAATATATTAAAAGTATTTTTTTAAAACAAGATTTTTTTAAATGCTCTAAAATAAAAAAACTTTAAATTTAATTAAACTTTGTTTAATACTATGTAGAGATAAAAGTTTGTCGCGAGACTTACTAATGTAGATAATACAATAATTATGTAACTTGATCTTGACAAAAATAAATCTTGCGAAAAGCTCTCTCTACATAGTTTTAAACAAAGTTTGATTCAATTTAGTTATTTTTTGTTCTTTTTAGAGCATTTAAATGAAAGCTTGCTTTTTATTGTTTGTGTTGACCATGCAACACTGAAACAAGCACGCTGGTGTTTTATTACGTTGTATTTAGCTAGTTGTTGCTCGCGACTTCGCCTACGTGAAACGCTTTTCCTGCTACAAGACGCTGCTTTCCTAAAACACGGTGCGACTCCAGCGTCATCTACTTGAAAAGTTGGATAATATATATACTGGTGGTAGGACTCTTATATGTAAGAGTCCGTCTGGGTGGGTACCACCGCAATGTCTACCGCCAAGCAGCAGTGTGCATGCACCGTTGTGGTTCGGTTTGAAGGGCATTGTAGCCAGTGTAACTACAGGACATAATGAAACTTAAGATCTTATGTCTCAGGATGACGAGCGCAGTGGAATGCTAGACAATACTTTGTAACTCAAGGTATTTCTTCTGTTTATGGGTGGTCGTATCGCCTACCAAACGGCATGCTCGTCTCGTCATTCGATGCAATAAAAAAAAAGATAAAATTTATATAATATTTCCCATGGGAGCAATGTACCAGGATAAAAGTAGCCTAGGTGTCAACCCAGGACATAGTCTATACGTGTGCTAAGTTTCTACCAAATCCGTTCAGTTTTTCTGAGTTTAGTTACGACTATGACAAACATCCAAACATTTTTACAAACTTTCACATTTATTGTATTAGTAAAAGTAAGATAATTTTGGTATATTATTTGTAAGACTTTTGGTATTCAAATAAAATAATTCCCACTATAGTCCTTTTATAGCCCATTATTACATTTACCAAGCCGTGTATCTTCATGAGACGGTAAGATAAACAGTTCCCAAAGTAGCCATTTTGATTCTGCGTTCCGAACTACGCACAGATGGTATCATACCATTTATCTATTTTATGGGATTCTTAAATTGCTTTTCTTAGGGTTTTATGTTCTTTATTGGTAAGTGATTATTAGCTCAGGCCTCAACGTAAAGGTTAACTTCTGTCGGAATGCAGACCCAAAATTGCAGCAATAAGCTCTCAGTTTCATTTTCAAATATTTAAACTGACTGGTGATTTAACTTATCAGTATTCGATTAGTAGACCGACGCTACAACTAAATTCATACACTTAAGCCTGCTTCCCAACTTCTGAGTAAAGGCTACTAGTTATAATATTATAAATGAATAATCCGACCGAGTACAATAGTCACAATCTCATCTATGTTGACAAATGGTTAACTCTTTCTAATAATAATTGATATGATAATTGACAAATAAGATTTACATAAAACTTGTGTGTGTGACTGCCTCGGTGGCGTAGTTGTATTACGGTACGACTGCAATGCTGAGGTCTCGGGTTTGATTCCGTGGTCAGGCACAGTGGTATTGGGTTTTTCTATTCAGTATCAGCCCGGAGTCTGAAATTTGTGCCCGATATGGCGATAGGCTCGCTCCCTATCATATCACGGGACGAAATACGCACGGCGAAAAGTGGGTGCCCTGGTTGCGCCTCTGCCTACCCCTTCGGGGATAAAAGGCGTGATTTTGTGCGTGTGTGTAAAACTTGTGAAATGGGCTTGTGGTGTATTAAGCGTTCGGCATTTATAGTTGGAATCGAGAACCTCTCATTTCCATGGCAGAGTCTATGTACTTTACATTCATTGAGGCCATTTTAATGAAATTCCTACAAAAAGTCAAAGACTCGTGATGAATATCTAATTTCATCTCGTTTGCTACGGGGGAATTTTGTGAAAACATCTTTAACTTCCAAGTCAAAGAAAACATCTCAGCGCAAATTTGGGCTTCAATGTTTTTACGATAAATAGATAAAGGATTTAGGAGTATAAGACATTACTCATCGACACATGCAAAAGTAGATTCTTCTGGTTTTTGAGATATCGCTTGCAGTAAATCATTAGTTTATAGTGTAGGTATTTGTTTTTATTATACCTAATAATGATTTCACATCCCACTGCCGTATGCAAATAACTCTAGCATCTTACAAACATGCAATATTCCCCGAAATATTCATAAAACCCCTGAAAGAAACTACATCTGGCGCAAATTTATAAAAACCACGAAACAGGCCGAAACTCGTGAATTTACATTTCGAACGTCGAGCCAAAATTGAATGCAGACACCAGAATGGGGTTGCCATACGCATAAATCCATCTAAAATTTAAAAAATGGTTCATTGGGACTTCACCGTGGATTTTACGGTTGCAGATTTCATGGATTTTCACACATATTTTCGAAATTTTACTTCAATTTCCTTAGTGTGTGGACTTGATACATGTCCGCAAATTATCGTTGAAATAAAATTCAATGAAGTTAGAATGTTATAGTTATATTTCCATTCCGTTTTGAGGGTAGTGCCTATTACTTCTATCCTGAAGAAGTACATTCTGATTTAAAGGTTTGGATGATATTTAATAGCTTAGAATTTATAATTGAACTATTTGCTCCCTTATTAATTTAAATACGAAAGTAAAGAAGGGTGCCAGAATCGAACAAACTGTTACTCCATAGCTTATCCCGATGGAATAGAGGCATAATATTAAATATGTAAATTTTTATATGTACAAAAACTTATAGGTTCCCTGCTTTCAACCAAGAGTGGCAGACAAACGTGAAGTTTACAGATCACCAACCTAACATACGACTCTTAACGCCGTAAAAGCAAGTACCATATTTGTGTAAAACCTTATAAATATTGTGATTGATCTTCCCCGGTCGGTAAACCTTGGTAAATCTGCCACGGTCAGCAAACTGAGTGTTATTGCAAAACCCAAGCTTCTCCCTTTTTCGGCCGACGTAAACACTGAACGGAAGCGATTTATTTAATTTTTTAAATTCAGCCGCCCTGTTTGCTTTTTTTGGATTAAAACATCTTAATACAACCGCTTTATAAAATTAGGTCAGTATAATTACTTTTTTATATTGTAATACATTGACCATTTTAAAAGCGCCTGATGATGCCCAAAAACGCAGGCTAGTTAGAGATCATGAGACTAAGAGAGATGTAATATCCTTCCCTTCTAGCCATTAATATTATACTAGCTTCGGCTCTTGGATTTGACGACTAAAAACACATTTCCTGGGATAAAATTACCCTTTACCGCTATTGATGTCTAAAATAGCAGAGTTTTACCTACCAATAAAACTCATATTATGTCCGGAGCTTTATTCAAGGCCTTTAAACAACATTTGAGATGATGTACTTCCGTTTTGTGCCGGATATCCGTTGTGAATTTCTAAATTCGATGAGTGAATCAGAGTGGGGGACTTCCGGTTGTCGAGTTTACCGGGTGACGCTCGAGAGCCATTTTCTTCATTGTGTCTCAAACATCTTAAAAATGCTTAAAAAAAAATATATTAATACCAGGCAGAACTTAATGTAAGGCCTTGAATAAAGCTCCGGACATAATATGAGTTTTATTGGTAGGTAAAACTCTGCTATTATATCCTTCCGCTGTTATTCAAGGCCTTTAAACAACATTTGAGACATTGTTTGTTTTCGCCTGGTAAACGAGACGCCAATGTGATAATTTTAAGACTGAAGCCATTAATATAAAATAATTACAATAATATTAAGATGCTATATAGAACTATATTAATTATTACCACATAGAACAGAGAATAAATTATTTACAGATCGATAATTGAAAAATATTACACATAATTATTAATTATTGCTGTAATGGCTCAAACTGAGGCACTCAAATACTAATTGCGCTTTCTATGCCTAAAACAGATCATAACGAAATCTCGATTACAACTCAGAAAGCTGCTTTGGCTGTTCGAGGTCAGATTAATTAACTATCTAAAGTAGTTTCAGATTTTCTAATCATACTAACTGCTAAGTAATTTTCTTAGATTTATTAGCCTATAGGATCAACTGTATGAATTTTTAGGCTTGAAAACAATTTCCAACCCAATTAAAAACTACTAAAAGACACATTATGAATCGGCTATGAAGAAATACTTTATAGAAGAATACAAGTTTCTTTACTACTTTCTGTGTAGAAATCTTTCAAATCATATTATGTAAAAGTCATATCATGTACTATGCAGCCTGATAAAAATTAGTTGAGCACTTCTATAAATTTTGTTAATGTGAATGTAACGTAAATACATTGTTACTAAATTTGTGCAACTAGCGTATGTGCGCCAAGTTTCACGTGGTCAGTACTATAAGCCTTTTAAATAACGGATTTATGATAACTAATATTTCTGTCAATAACTTTCAAGTAGAAGTTATTGTTTAGCGAAAAATTATCTGAACCTGAACGGTTTGTTGCATGCCAATATGCAAAATCTATCTTAAAATACATATGAACTCGCCGATCCCAATAATCATAGTATTGAGGGTAGATTTTCGCTACCCTGATCATTATGTCTGGTTGCTCATACCTTGAATACAGCTTGCGACCCCCCCAATTTCTAGATTTAAATCTCTCACCTTAAGTTGTGCAAAAATGTTTTTATAGATTTGTCAAACTACTTGGACTGGGAATGGTGAAAGGCGGTCCTACTGCAAGGGCCGATTTTCGAGCTAAGCCATTTGGGTGCTACGCATTTCGATAGCTACATACACGCCTTTTGCTCGACTGATATCCACGAGCACTTAAATCCTCCGATTTGGAGATGAATAAATAACTAAAATTGTAAAATTTAACTAGCAATTGTCAACACTTACATAGGTTACTTGCCTATGACATGTGTCCGGGTTAAACATATCTATCTACCTCCGGAACACACCATTTGAGAAATACTAGAATGTGATTTGCGATCATACGCGAATGTGCCAGAACTAATAGTATCTGAAAGATACAACGTAAAAAATGTGAAAGTTCTGGAGACCAGTTCCTCCTTCCTTAGATACGCCATAACAAAGTAGTTACCGTACTGCAATAGCACTGATGAATGTATTGGTTAGCATGTCGTTTTGAACTATAATGACCGTCTTTGGTTACCCAATCACTCCAAATTCAAAAACACATTTAACTCTGCTTCGCAACCGCTGTCGGCGCAGTTTGCTCTAAGTGTGACTGATACAGTACAATATAAAAAATCTTTATTGTAACCATTTTAAAATAGGAAAACAATTAAAATTTTATACAAATTTGGGGTGAAGTTGAGAATACTTTGTGCAGTTCACCACCCCCCACCTGAGTTACCAAATTACTAGAGTCGAGACAAGAGATATAAACGACAATTAATAATACGACCTAGTGAGTCCTACAGTGTACAAGACAACAATGTACAAGACAACAAGCAGAGCGAAATCCAAAGTCCCGAGTGGAATGTGAATTTCTTGAGATACCGCTTAATACTTCAGCTATTTTGCTTTAATAATTTGTATGCTCTACACTTTATTTGCTAGCAAATAGATACGTATCCAGATCTAGGGTGAGACACTGTATGCATCTGTCTGGAAAACCAGCACAGATTTTACAATAATTTCATTTATTCATCAAACTTAGTAAAGTTTGCGCTTGCAAGATTGATTTATAGCCTGCTCTTTGTGAATTAGCTTTGAGCCGTCTCTGAAAGCCATTATTCGGTCAGAAAACCGTATTAAGTATACGAATAATTTGTTCACTCAGCATCTTGGCAGTCAAATTAGAAATGAAGCAAACACTTTGGTTGCTCTTGCCCAGCCCAAAATTCAAACAGGTGGCATGTAAAGAGTTGATCTCAGTAAATCAACCGCATGAAGCATTGACGAGATTGTGCTACAGATACGTCGTAGTAAGTCTGTGCTACGTCAATTTTATCCTTGTTTAACACACTATCTGTAACACCACCAACAAACTAAAAGAAATCTATTTGTTAGTATTTATGGAACGCAGCCGAAATATAATGTTCATTTTTGCCATGGGGAGCACTGACCTCCCTTCCCCCTTCTTGTCTGTGATGTATAACTGTTAGCGTGTAATTTTGCAATATACTTTTCGTTTATGTAGAGAGTTATTTCTTTATATATAACTGCACCACGCATAATTCCTTCAAATATATGGTCAAAGAAACTTCATTCTCAAAATAAATTACATTTCACTGCACGAGACATACACTTTAAGAAATAATTATGCTAGTAGCGTACAAAATAATTTACCATTTAATGCTGTGGGTAAAACGATTCACTACTATACCAATATCTTCGGTTACAATATAAAAATACTTGACTCCTCAAGCCCCGCGACGGACACCGGTATCCATATATATAGGGTTTTCCCATATATATATAAGCGGGGCTTGAAGGGTTAAATACACACAAGTCAACTCACAAATTCAAGTATTGCTGCCAGGGCCGCATTCAAATCTTCGATTTTTGAATAAATATTTTTAGTTTGGATTTGAAAATAAAGATTTATTTGTCAATACTTTCACTACTTGAACGCATTGTAATAGCTTGTAAGCCCTGCTAAAATACTTTAATTCCAAATCAAGAAAGCCATCTAATTGATTGAGTGCAAAAAGTCGGGAAAAAAAAGACAGGGTGCATGACATATAGTTACCCTTAAACGTTTTTCAAAGTCAATACGCATGGACCATAGACACGGCATGGACCCACAATTTATTTCAATCTAATAAATAATAATTTCAGCATTTGATTCAATTGAGTAGTGGAATCAGTTAAATGATGAACTTTGGTTAGTCGAAGCAAAACTAACTGCAGTTTCGTTCCGAAAGGGATGTTGTCAACCTAAATATTTTCAGTAAAGGGCTGAGTGCGCCTTTTCAAGTAATATTCGAAAATTTTATCAATCTGCTCCTCTGAAAAATCTCGAAAACGAAACCTTTTCTGTACCCGATGTACCAGGTTGGCGGGTGTTTTCAGATAAAAATATTGTAAGATATAGTATAAATATATTTGTAAATTGTTCTAGACTGAGGTTAAATGCAATTACTGCTCGTTATAACTTGCCCAGGCCATATGCAATGCAATGCAATCAGCCCTATATAGTACACCGCCCACCGCCGAGCACAGGTCCCCTCCACTACCGAGAGAGGTTAAGCCCTCAACGATGCCTTCGCTCACCGTTAAAGCGAACGATAATTGATAAACAATACACACGTATCTTCGAAATGTCTTTTATTCTTTCAATGCTGTGTATACCTGTAATTGGCTTGCATATCTGAACCATTGTATTATTATTTCCTATTTTCGTGCATGTTTAGTGTGTAAGCTGCTGGTGTACCATACATAAATAAATAAATAAATAAATGTCAGAGGTGTGTGCTTAATCATAATTAGGATGATTAATATGCCTATAATATCTTTGATATTGATATAAACAATTTAATATATAGCAAACGGTGCTGTAGGGCGATCGGTTTGACTATAAAATGCATAATATAATAACAAATACCTTTAATATCTTTGATTAATTATTATATAGCAAACGGTGCTGTGGGGCGACCGGTTTGACTATAAAATTTAATATCCTTGATTAATTGTTATATAGCAAACGGTGCCATGGGACGACCAGTTTGAGTATAAAATGTATAAGATAATAAAAATTAAAAGTAATTTCTCAAACTTCAAATGATATTGGAAATCTCATAGTAACAGTTTAAATGCTCTGGCGAGGCATTTAACGTTATAACTTATATGCTCCTTTAATACAATCATATGAAGGGCCGGCTCGGCGGGTTATTCATATTTCCAGAACAAACATTTGCCCAATTTTCCAAAAATAAAATATTGTAATCTGTTTAATAATTATAAATGCTCTTGCGAGGCATTTTAGGTTGTAGGCTTTTTAATGTGGGCACCAAAAATAAAACCAAACGAAAGGGCCAACGCGGCGTGACCCTTATAATTTAGATCACAGTTATTTTGAGCATAACACTTGGTACACTATAGCACTGCCCTGTGGTATGGGGGCATTTAAAGAATTCCGCCATGGTACTCCCTGCCTGTCGTAAGAGGCGACTAAAAGGGGGCTATTGGGAATTGCGGCTGCGCAGCGGGGAATACGCAGTCTCAAGTCCACGGCAGCATGGAATCATCGTGCTGCCATTACAGAAGGGGACCTCTGAGCCCAAAGAGTTGAGCCGCGAAGCGGTATTGCGCGGAGACGGGGCCGGCGAATTCGGATGTATTCACGACCCCCCGGAACCGTCTCACATGCGCAGAAGCAGGCTACCGCGGGTTTTAGTCGGTATGCCGGCATGATGTGAGGGACCCGTTCCAGAGGTCACTTAGGTGGCATCTGGTTCGGAAGGCCGGTGAGTCCGACATAACTATTCTTCCCCTCCCCAGGCTTAGAATAAGTATCCATAAGAAGGATTTTTCCTGCGGGATAAAAAAAAAAAAAAAAAAAAAAACACTATAGCAGTGGATGGCACTATCCAATAAAGAATTTCACTGACCTGATAAGGAAGATATATCAAACCTTTACTCTCCTTACGGGTAATTTCTGAAGAATCACCATTCGAAGCGTATTTACGCTTTCGAGTTGGTGGTGTGATAATACCGCCAACAGCAAAAACCGCCTATGCTTGACGAAGAAGACGAATCACAATTTTTCAAAATTATATACAAATCACCTTACTTATTTATAAAATACTACATAATACTCATTTCACTCATTTTATACGAAATAATCTTCTGAAAATATAACCATCTATTTATCTACTTATGTAAATAAGCTTGAAATAGGTATTTTTAACGGAATATTTCACTAAATTATTATTATACGAACGCTAGCAGCGTTAGTTATCGGCACAAAATTCAAGACGCCAATGAAGAAAATGGCTCCCGAGCGTCACCCGGTAAACTCGACAACCGGAAGTCCCCCACTCTGATTCACTCATCGAATTTAGAAATTCACAACGGATATCCGGCACAAAACGGAAATACGTCATCTCAAATGTTGTTTAAAGGCCTTGAATAACAGCGGAAGGACATAATATACATCAATGTTAAATAAAAAAAATATAAATAATTTTCGAAATTGAAGTAGCTATAGTCCTAGAGATTGGTGTGTTCATTTAAAATCATCAATGAATATTAGTAGCTATAATAATAATAGTATGCAGTAAATTCACAAAAGTATCCAGGGGAGACTTTTCAAAGGTGAAAAACTCATGCTCAAGAATCTGCTGAATTCTTTTCGCTTCTAACAGAATAATTTGAAATGTATCAAGCAAAGTAGAAACACAACCGCGACCGTAAATAAGTGAACATCACTCGACCCACGATAAATAATAGAACACGTTCATGATGTGTGAGGGAACTTTCAAATATCTACTTGAGGCATTATATATGACGCGTTAGCGTATGTGGTACAGAATTTTCTATAAAGTATGAATTATTTAAGTTTGGGTTATATCAATTCAATTGGATAAAAAAAAAACAAAATCTACATTAATTTTAACGATAATAGAAGAGTGTAGACTGCCTCGGTGGCGTAGTTATATTATGGTACGACTGCAATGCTGAGGTCTTGGATTCGATTCCCGGGTCGGGCAAAGTGATATTGAGTTTTTCTATTCAGTATCAGCTCGGAGTCTGGAATTTGTGCCCGATATGGCGATAGGCTCGCCCCTTATCACATCATGGGACAGAATAACGGGAAAAGTGGTTTCACTAGTTGCGCCGCTGCCTACCCATTCAGGGACAAAATCCGTGAGTATATGTGTGTGAGTAAAAGAGTTTACTTATTTCACTGTACTTTTTATTAGGACTTGATGAATATTTTTTATTTGACGTTCATGACGTTCATAAAGTTGACCGTAAAAATCGCAACTTATTATACCGACTAATAATAGTTTGAATTGTACAGCGAACACAACGTTAAGTAAAAGAAAATAGCTGGCTTCTAAAAATACCAAGGGAGTCAAGAAAACAGAAAAGTTCAGGAAAGGACATGTCAAAAAACGGGCCTAAAGATCTAACCAAGACAATTTATATTATATATTTGAATAGTATTCCTAAAGACTAGCCGACTACAATAATTTTTTTAATTTTAAAGTCCACCGATTATGATATTTATGTAATTAAATTTTGCTTAAAAACTGCATTTAACATAAAAGTTTTTAAGAAAGTTAGTTATTTTGCCCCTTCAATATCCTTTAACTATGAGTCTGGTTTTTGGACACGTCCTTTATAACACAAACAAAGAATTTAAAAATGGAACGCAAACCATCACTAAGCCTGTACGGTTAAAACTTCGTTACACGTCAATCATGGTTGCTTTCCAATACTGTACAAACGTCAGAGATAGAGTAATGAATGACACGCAAATACGACCCGAATACTGGCTGTTCGAAAAATTCGAACCGTAGTTTCGGGCTGAGTTTCGGTAAGGTCTATTTATCAAGAACCATAAAAAAACCAACATGCTCGAAAATTTGTTAGTTTGCCTTTTTTTCCAATTCAAATATACCATTTTGTTTTTTTTTAAAGCAGAATTTAGGCGAGTTAGGTTCACTTAATGGTGACTAATTATGGCAATCCATAAACATAAAAATGTGTGGGAACTAATAAGAAACCAATAGGCAATCTATGTGATCATGCGAAAACCTGACTTCATCATTCATGATACCATGCCAAACAATGCACAAGATTCAAATTCAAATTGTTTATTATAACTCAGATTTACAAAGCCTTTAAAATTACAGAAAAATAAATTAAATCACAATAATCGTTATTGAACACAATAATTACCAGTGGCCAAACTAGGTGAGCCCTGTGTCTTGGGAAACGAACATTTGAATTATATATTGTAATATTAAAAAAAAAAAATTTCTACAAAATAAAGAATTGCTGGATTCAAATAAAAAAAGTTCATTAGACTTTTCAGATCAAAATAGCTTTTTATAATTAAAAAGCTCACAATGGACTCAAGACACAAAAAAATTTTTCAACTTTATTTCCTACAAGTTAATAGTTATACAGACACTATTGTTTTTTTTACGGGCCTGGACAGTGACACTGCCCCTGATGGTTCCAGATAGAGAGTCGACTGACGAGCGATGTAGATCAAGCTGATCCCTGACTGCGGCACCCTTACGTCGGCCATCATGGCGGATTTACCATCTTATAACAGGGTCATTTTTACATTACGTTTCTAAATGAAACCACATATTCATCTATACCACTGCTAACATCTTGCCAAATCATCCATGAATAACGAATATTTACGCCAAAAATCTCGGTTGCGGTTTTGCAAATTTATGATAATTTTGTAGTTTAGCGCGAGTATGGGGTGTGCGTAAGTGTATCTCTGGCTCAAAGTGTATTGTTGCTGTTGCCACGAATTCTCTTGAAGCAGTAATAAAGGCATAAGGGCGTGTTAACTTAAAGTTCATTTTATTGGTATTTATTTTGATTCCTTATGTTTACGCGAATGTTAGACATTGAAATTAAACAATTATCACGGATTTTATCGCGGGTTTTTTATTTTATTTTCTCCCGACGTTTCGAAGGCTTTTCAGCACTTCGTGGTCACGGGGCGGACTGAGGTGTAGGTGGTCCGAAAAGTTAATGTTACAAATCTACCTTCAATTTATAATTATACAATATTAAGGTGTTAGTACACTGTTTGCGGTCCGGTCTACGCAGTAAGAGCTCACAATGTCTTGAGGTCCGGCAGTAGGTCGTATGGGGCCCGATTTGATTAGATGTATTACCGGGTCCCAGGCTTGTGCAAGTTTCCAACCATCTTCTCTATTGAAATTGGTATTTATTTTGTTTGAAACTTACACTTTTTAATTTTACACCTATGGTTAAAATAACTTAATAGAAAGTGTTATTTTCAAAGAGATAAGTATATGGTTTTATTTATTAATGCAATGTCAAAATGACTGTATATGGTGGTGGCTGTCCGGGCAGATACCAAATATAACCTATAACCCACCACTTTAATTAAAATTGCCGATAATTCCAAGAAAAAGTTATCAACATCAATATTCATTATTAGGATGGGACATAAAAAGTATAAAATGCATTTCACTAGAAAACGAATGAAAATCGAATAGCAATTCGAACGTCGCGTCATTCGATTTTTAAATTAACGTCACCGATATCAGACTAACAAACTTATGGTCTTTTGGACCGTTCGGAAAATATTGAGTCAAATAGTTTGAAAACGCTTGAAACCGTTTACACGACAAAACACTAGTATTTATCGTTCCATTCACGAAAGATCTATTTTTATAACGGAACAGCAGGTCTACCATGAAACGCCTTCACGAAATTTCGGATCGAAATTTCGTTCAATTCCTACCATGAAACACGTATTATCCGAAATCGGTCCCGCAAACGGGCAAGTGACATTTAGAGGCTACCATAAAGTGTTTCGTCCGAACGAAATATCGTTACTTTTTTTAAGCTTAAAAGGTCATTAAAATTAATTTATCGCAATTATGTTGATATATTACAGCCACAAATGTTAATAAGCCAAATAAGAAATATTAATACACATTACTATGCTACTTAATTATAAATTTTCGGATTGAATGAATGAATTCACTCGCATTATGATAGACGTTCATTCCGAACACGGGTAATTGACGTTTTCTTCGTGCTAAACGGTACCATGAAGTGGTCCGTCCGAACGAAATATCGGCATTTTGACAACACTTCTTTCGGATTTTCACCGCAAATGACGCGAAACTCAAGAGGTAACTTTTTACTTTCGGAAATATAAATTATCATAGTTAAAAGTGCTTTTATGGTCGCATCGGATGACTTTTCGCAAATTATAACTAACATACGTTGCGTACATAACTAACACAGGCAACAATATTATACTTATTCAATATTCATCTTGATTCTAAGAGCATCTTCTAGCACATAATTTGTATAAAAAAAAGTTATTTATTATCTAGGTCGTTATTATCGCACACACACAGACACTCACGCCGTTTATCCCCGAAGGGGTAGGCAGAGGCAATCAATGCACCCACTTTTCGCCGTTATTCCGTCCCATGATGTGATAGGGGGCGAGCCTATCGCCACATTGGGCACAAAATTTCAGACTCCGGGCTGACACTGAATAGAAAAACTCAGTATCACTTTGCCCGACCCGGGGATCGAACCCAAGACCTCAGTATTTTAGTCGTACCGTAATACAACTACGCCACCGAGGCAGTCAATCATCGCAGCACAGTATTATCGCATTTCTTTATATATCACGTAAGGGTAAAACACTACAAACGCTAGCATAATTTATCAATATATCAGTAGAAAATGCTGTGGTGGTCTCTCCGTAAAGCCGGACTGGATACATAAACGTAAACATAAATAAAATACGCGGGGTATTTTATTACATACGGTTTGAATAGGCTGTGACGACAGGGTATCACTGTCTGACCAAAAATTAACGAGACGTGACGCGTTGTTGATGCGTTTCATACTCATGATGAGTGAGATTTTATGAGAAGCCAACATTGAACTCATAACCAGCAGAAAACCCAATATCACTTTGCCCGACCCGGAATTCCTGCCGCGACCTCAGAATGGTATTCGCACCGCGTATGCTATACTACTACACCACTGAGGAAGTCACTAAAGACTGAAGTAAAACTTATATTAAATAAAGGAGATATTGAAATACATTTTTTATTATTATATTTCATTAGCAATTTATAGCCGATATCTTCCTACAAGTACAATTAGCTATTCTTGCAATGCTCTTAATTTTATTTTTTGACTTGCTAAATCATGGTACAACTTCTCTTATACGTGCTAATTTTTAATCACGCTGAGCTTCTGCGGCCACTCTTTTCCTCTAAGGAACTATATATATACGCTATCGGACGTCTTGTTCACGCCAAACATGCAAGTCCTTTCGTAATAGTAGACCACGTCGACCACGCGCTGCTCTTGAAGAGCTGTATTTGAAATTACCATATTATTCAACATTAGTATAATTTCTACTAAGTGAACAATAAAATATGTTGATATTACTAACAATGACAATTCACAAAATAGATCGCTAGTAATTATTATTATTGTATTCAATAAGAAATGCCTATAAGTATTAAATTAATAAATATACAATATTATATGCGATATTATAATAAGACAAATAAATATATAGAATAAAGATTGACTAATCATAAAACTTGCCAACAAAATTTTATTCAACAGCAATGAAACGATTTTGTTGAAAATTAATATGTAATTAAGCTGCGGCCACACCGACGTGCTAGCCACGCGGGACGCGGGTTACGGAGCGGGTTAGTCTACAACGCGACATTAGTCGTACAGAGCAGCACGACTACAGTGCGTCGCAAGACCCTCATTTATAGGCGTGATTTCAATGACAACTATCATTTGGTTTAATCTATATTTTACAAAGTATAGATGCACGCATGCTGCTTCAGTGGACGCGGTTACCGTGCATTGGTCCCGTAAGAGTGCAAGGCGACATAATCTCTGGCTTCGCTTCCCGGATCCCGCATTGCCGATGCGACTGTCTAACCGCAGCCTTAATATTTGTCTAAAATTGACGTTACAATGCGACATTGTCTTATGACAATGTCAAGTATTTATATACTTGACATTTTTATTCGACTTATTGTCATAGTATACGATTCACTATAGTCTTAAACTACAAAAAAAGTCATTTATAATATGTTGGTTTATACCACTTCATTTATTAATCCAGCGGTATTGTAAGAAAACACACTTGTCATCTTTGGTTCATTCACGAAACAAACTCTATGGTACCCGAACGAAAGAAATAAATCCGAAGTAACTTCATGGTAGCTAATCATTTCGTATTTCGGACGCGTGTCGGTCGGCCCGTAATTTCGGATGGAAGTTTTCATACATTCAACACTTAAAATTGTTGGGACTACGTATATGAGATAACCGAAATCTTTTTAGTGCGTATTGACTGGGTGCCTGCGAATTTTTGATTAAAATAAAATATCTTCGGACAAGAGCAAACCGCTTGCCAGATGGTATGCGATACGTTTACCCAGAAACCCATCCATTATAATTTTACAAACACACACATACTAACGTTGAGTTGGTCTATGTATCTTTATTTTACTTATAAAATAAGGAAAAGAAGAGGAAAACAAGAAAAACATGAAATCTACATCTATTTTAAGTGTTTTGAGGTAAATAATAGTACGTCGCTTCCTCGCTGGCGCGGCGCGGCCGTGAGGCAAGTCCCTTATATCGATAGTCATGCCGCACACGCCATATAACAACGCTACGGAGGCAGGCATCATTTTATTGCATAAATAAACTCGATACTTTTGGTGTTTCTATAGATTTATTTTTGTTGGAAATCTAGTGGTAAGTCTCTCATATGTTCTTACATGTCCATCTGGGTTATTTCTACCGCCAAGCAGCAGTGTGCATGCACTGTTGTGTTTCGGTTTGAAGGATATTGTAGCCAGTGTAACTAATGGACATAATAAGGCTTAACATCTTATGCCTCAGGATGACGAGCGCAGTGGAATGCCACACAGTACTCTGTAACTCAAGGTGCTGGATGGTGATGCTACTGTTTATGGGTGGTAGTAGCACTTAGGTACGATCAGGCTAACGGCAGGCTGTCTCGTCATTTAATGTCATAAAAAAAATCTAGACTAGAAGAACATTGTGGAGTAAAAGATGTTGAAATATATTTTTTATTATAATATTAAGTTATAAGAGCTATGTCAATAAGTGTGTAAAACATATTATGTATAAAAATTGAAACTATTCTCTTGGTCTTTGTCGTATTATATTTCTGCAACCACCTTTTCTCTCTTTATGAGGAACAAACGTTGATCTACGTCTTGCTTACGCCAAACATGCAAGTCCCTCCATTATAGTTATTTCTGTGGATATGCTGCCACTAATTAGCTGTAAATATAATAATCGAGCTTTAGGAAAAAATCTACATAGTTAACAATATAATAAGTTGATATTAGTAACAATGAGGATTGAGAGTGATTCTATAAATATAATTAATCGCTAATACTATATGCTCAAAAATACCTAACATTATAGTAATAGGCTCGCCCCCTATCACACCATGGGACGGAATACGCACGGCGAAAAGTGGGTGCACTAGTTGCGCCTCTACCTACCCCTTCGGGGATAAAAGGCGTTAGTATGAATAAGTACGTATTAAATTACCAAATAATACACTTCATAAACGATAAGTTCTTCATTGAGTCTACAAAATAATACTTATACTATACTTAAAAGTAATTTAAGAATTTTCAATAAAAATTACTTACCATGAGAAGCAACCATGTTCTTTTTCCTACAAAAATGTCTCTGCGTGGATATAGAATGATCCAAAGTAATTGTAATTAAACAATTTGTAGATAAACGTATAATAACATTGATTGTATTTTGCAAAAAAATGATATAACGTTGTGACAATGACATAAATATTTGACATTATAATTTGACTTATTTTAGTAGTACACGTTTTACTATAGGCTTAAAGAACAAAGAATGAACTTAACAATGAGTTGGTTTATATATCTGCATTTATCACAGAGCAGTATGCGAAAACGCACTTATCATCTTTGGTTCGTTCACGAAACAAACGCTATGAACCCGAACGAAAGAAAAGCATCTGACGTAACCAACTTGTAACGTATGAATTTCGTTCGGGTCCGCAATTTCGGATGGACGTTTCATGGTAGACTAGCAGTTTCCTTATTGTATTCGTAGGAGGTGCCTTTATCATTGTATCTAAATATGAATTGGCTCGCAATAAAATAGAAGAAATAAATAAACATTAAAATAATAAATAAATCAAAGGCAATATACAAACATAAACGTCATCAATCATGCAAACAAAAAGATCTCAACATATTTTAACCGGCCAGAATGTTGCGTAAAACCTTTTAGGCAGATTGCCGGGGTTAGGAATTAAATAGCTTTTCACACGTAAATCCCGGAATATTGCTCATTTACCTTTGAATAACGAATTTTAGGGGTCCAAGTGACGTGTACAGTTAGTATGGGTATACCTGGTACGTTTTTTGATGTAATTGTCGATATGGTACTGGTACCTATATATGGTTTACATTATACATAACAGTCATACGAATAAATTTCCTTTCGGTGAAAACAGAATCTAAAGTAGTTGGAAAGAGGAAAAAATTCGTATTTCTAATATCACAATAACCAAATAAAACCACCATCAATCACGAAATAAACGTATTAAGGCCACAGCGTCGAGATCTGTGCTCACTGCTATGCAGAGCCGTGCCTTCAACTGAGAGTTTGTACAGTTTACCTTTACGTGCATATCCTATGCTCAAGCTGGTGGCTTACTGGTGGCAGGACTCTCATATGTAAGAGTCCGCCTCGGTGGGTACCAGCGCAATGTCTATTTGTACCGCCAAGCAGCAGTGTGCATGCACTGTTGTGTTTCGGTTTGAAGGGCATTGTAGCCAGTGTAACTACGGGACATAATGAGACTTAACATCTTATGTCTCAGGATGACGAGCGCAGTGAAATGCCACCCAGTACTTTGTAACTCAAGGTGCTGCATCAATTTGAGTTACAATGTATGCATGGTGTTTCTACTGTTTATGTGTGGTCGTATCAGGCGAACGGTATGCTCGTCTCGTCATTCAATGCCATAAAAAAAACTTATCTGCCCTGACGTGTGTAACTGTATAGGCAAACCTGTCAGGTACGCCCTTTTACGGCTACCTTTAGTGTTGGAGTGAAATTCTTATACGGCATCTAAATTTCGCTAAGACAAAAATTTGTGGCTTGTACCTAGCCTATATTAAACCACTGCACCGAGATCTTCAAAATACTTGTTCATCAAGGCGTACACTCAATTTAGGCCTTATACTCTGCATAAACATTAAGACAAATAACACTTTTTGGGGCTTAATTGTGCGCCCAACAATAACATTTATAAAGGTTTAAGGCATCTACAGTCAATTAAAAGCTGTAAGTCCGTCGATAAACAAAATTTAAGCGGCACCGTAAGCCTATGATTATGTGCCTAATGTACCAAATACAGTAAGATTAATTAGATCCCTTAGCACTTTATTCCGATCTCCGAGTTCAGAGCTCCTTTCATATTAGGGGTCTAGATAAATTGGTCGTTCTATATAGGCGTCGAGATTTCTCAGAATTTTAGAAATATCCTACTAATATTATAAAGGCGAAAGTTTGTAAGAATGTATGGATGTATGGATGTTTGGATGTTTGGATGTTTGGATGTTTGGATGTTTGGATGTATGGATGTTTGTTCCTCTTTCACGCAAAAACTACTGAACGGATTTCAATGAAATTTGGCACACGGGTACATCATGTCCTGGATTAACACATAGGCTACTTTTTATCCCGGGAAAACATAAAGCGGGACTTTTATCCCGGAAAAACTTTTTAACGCGGGCGGAGCCGCGGGCAAAAGCTAGTGAAATAATAAATAGAATTCTTGGTAACGAATAGATTTCCTCGAAAATATGGTTTAATTATAAATGTTCTGAAAATAGAACAAAGTCACAGTATAAATATATTTATAACAAATTCAGTAGTATACAAAGGATAATTGCTTTTTTCTAATAAAAGTCGTTATTTAAGTATGTGGACGATAGCCTAGTTGGGAATGGAACGGTCTGCCAAGGCAACGTCCGGAGGTATAAAACCCAAGGCACACACCTCTGACTTTTCGAAGTTACGTGTTATCAATTGTGTACCAATTATCGTTCATTTTAACGGTGAAGGAAAACATCGTGAAGAAACCTACATACCTGAGATTTCTCCATAAGTATGGGGGTGTGGAGTCTGCCAACCTGCACTAGGCCAGAGTGGTGGACTAAGGCTTAACCCCTCTCAAAAGAAGAGGAGGCCCGTGCTCGGCAGTGGGCAGTATTACAGGGATTGTATGGCATGACGTAGGAATCTTTGCGTTGGTAAATTAGACATTCACATAAAGATACCTTAATCTATTGCGCTTAAAAGTGCAATCGCTGTGTCTTCGTTGATGTGCTGGGACAGATTTAATTTAGTATGACTCGAAGCAATCGGCTGACGATAACCCCTCTAGAATCCAATCAAATTATTTCATTCATGGGAATTGAACCTAATGGTCCGTGGGCCAGTGACAGATTTCGATGACCAAGTTTCTCTCAAACGATAATTGGTGAGACGCATCAGAGACGTGTATCATAAAGCCTCGTGAACGTCAGCTTCGGCTCCGTGGGTGCCATGAGCGGTGGTAGCCTCCCAAAGATGTAGAAAAAAAAATATTATTCAGTCATTTCCTCCCAACTAAGAATCATTTTAAATTGTAGCTAACCCGATACCTTGAAGAAAAAAAATAATCAGCTGACTGTAACTTGGGGCATTATGCGTCAGCTGGTCAATCAAACATGTAAAAAAAATATATCATTTCAGTGATTTCCTCTCAACTACAAATTTACCTGATGATAGCTTATACGCAACTATGAATAAATATATATGTCAGCTATATATAGTATGCCGGGGCAAAAACCGTCAGCTGATGCCTTGAAAGTTATAACGCAGGTGTTAGGCGAGAGCTTCTATTACATAATTACATGCATCAGCTGCCAATGTTTCCCTCCAGTTACTGATAGTAGATTCTCTTTATTAATTACAGCATTGTATTATCAATCTATACATGTAAAATGCTTTGTCCTGAATGACTGACTGACGGTTAAACGCACAGCCCAAACCTCTGACCGTAGAGATCTGAAACTTGCAGAGTGTGTTCCTTGTATGACGCGATGTACGCATGCAACACTTTTCTAACCCTTAGATTAGAAACGTGTTGCAAACGTGGTACCTGCAGTAGGTTGTGTTAATCTGAAAAGTCTTCTGCTGACCACTTTATCTTACTCCGGAGAGTACAATAAACTTTAAATTCATAATCACTGTTCTTAATATTTCTTCAGTTATTTAATTATATACGTATTAGTCGTAAAGTATTTATAGATTTCATCGGAAAACTTATATCTGAGCGTAAAGTCAAACATTTAAGATACATTATATCTTCCCAGATGAAAATTTCTAAGCTGACTAGCTTTTGCCCGCAGCCGCGGTCGTACGAAAGAGTTTTTTTTTTATAAAGGTCCCACTTATACATTTTCACGGGATAAGAAGTAGCCTAAAACTTTCCAGTTTCCCAGATGCTCGAATTATCTCCATACCAAATTTAATCAAAATCCGTTTGATAGTCTTTGAGTTTACCGCGTACAATCTTTTTACCCCATTAGGGGTTGAATTTCGCAAAATCCCATCTTAGTGAGCTCCAACGTCCTAAAAGGAACCTCCACAAAATTTGAGACTCCTAGCACGTGTAGCTTCTCAGATTTCGTGATGAGTGAGTTAATGACCTTTCGTTTTTAAACATATTATATATTACGAGATGAATTTCAATAAAACATGAAACACGTCTTCTATCAGTTCTGTTAAAAATAAGTTTAAGCAATATTTGAAGTAGGTTGGACCAAGGAATCACTTTGGCCCATACAAACTTTGCCCCCCTTTTTCACCCTCTTAGGGGTAGACTTTTGGAAAATTCAATCTTATTAGATGCCTATGGCATACAAAGAACACACCCTCCAAGTTTCAGATCTCTACGGTCAGAGGTTTAGGCTGTGCGTCAGTCAGTCATTCATGACAAAGCATTTTACATGTGTAGATTGATAATACAATGCTGTAAGTAATAAAGAGAATCTACTATCATGAATTCGAGGGAAACATTGTCAGCTGAAGCATGTAATTATGTAATAGAAGCTCTCGCCTAACACCTGCGTTATAACTTTCAAGGCATCAGCTGACGGTTTTTGCCCCGGCATACAGCCAGCTGACATATATATTTATTCATAGTTGCGTATAAGCTATCATCAGGTAAATTTGTAGTTGAGAGGAAATCACTGAAATGATATATTTTTTTTACATGTTTGATTGACCAGCTGACGCATAATGCCCCAAGTAACAGTCAGCTGATTATTTTTTTTCTTCAAGGTATCGGGTTAGCTACAATTTAAAATGATTCTTAGTTGGGAGGAAATGACTGAATAATATTTTTTTTTCTACATCTTTGGGAGGCTACCACCGCTCATGGCACCCACGGAGCCGAAGCTGACGTTCACGAGGCTTTATGATACACGTCTCTGATGCATCTCACCAATTATCGTTCGGGAGAAAATGACTGACGAAATTTTGCACTGGCCCACGGTCTATAAGAATTAGTTCACAATATAAACAGCGACTACAGCAAAGAGTCTATATATCGTCTTCTCAGATAGTATGAGTTGGTATATCCCGTCTTCACAGGCCAGGCCAGCCAGCCAGGATCGGCATTGGCGCGCCTTTTATGACACCGAACGGTGAAGCTCGGCGAGTCTCTGGGAGCACTAATTATAATTACGCTTAACCTTTTCACGTGGTATACAAGTGGCTCAGTCAATTAAATAATATTATACATTATGTTAAGCCCCGCCTTACTATGGATATTTATCATTAAGCCCCGCGTCCGCAGAATTGTAACATTAAGCTTCATTTACATATTATTTTGGAAATGGTAAGTAAACGCTCAACCTCGTAATACTCGACTAATGCGTGGTGGCATAAATATTAAGGCATATCTATACATGTATATAAAAGAGAGTTGGTTTTAATTACACTATTAATTATATCTCGAGAACGGCCGAACCAAATATAATATTCTTAGATTTTTTGGATTTGTATCCGTTCCGAATAGCAGAATAACTATAAAAATATGGAAAAAGTTCACGATCAAGGATATTATAAGGGAAATTCTTTTTCCCATACATTTATTTTTTAATTTAAAAAATAAACATGGCGTTGTGTTCTTTTTCACTTTGACGGCTGTCCAACGAAAAAAAAATATGCTGAGATAATTTGGGCACGTAGAGAAGATGGATAAAAGACGAGCTACGGAAGGTATTTATAGAATTAATGTGGATTATACGGATGGAGGAGATAAATATACGAAGAGAAGTATGAACGTGGAAGAGGTGAAAGATGTAGGCATATCATTATCGTGGCATCTCGTGCTCAATAGCCTCTGTTTCTTTCTGTCTCTGTCTATGAATTTAAGACTTTTTCGTTTTGGTTTTTGTAAATTTGTTGAACTTAATTCATTTCGATAATTCATTTAATCTTAATAAAAAACTAATAAGATAACATAACATTCATTGATCCTGAAGAGATACGAAGCTCGCCAGCCAATAATATAATACAGTAAATTGGAATGATCCAAAACGCCTAACAGTAATAATAAAGCAATAACTTTCAGACCTTTCCGAAATAGATTACGGAGAAGTTGTAAGAAGAGGAACTAACTAAACTCACACGGAGTTCGCTCGTTATCGTCTGTTGGCGAAAAAGCATCCAATTTAGTTATAAGTGCGGACTCTATACGTCTGATTTTCGACGGATTTCGAGGATTCCAGATAATTGTGGCCTAGTCTATATGAGTTACCTACATGGAGGCGATATTATAAGGCACAGCACAGACGAAGCACTCATGATACCGAAGAATCAGTGGATGTATTTCCGTCCTTATGGGAAAGGATTAGGTTTCAAAAAAGGAAGAAGGATGTAAATCTCACTCACCTTACGTAATCAACCAGCTGAGTCTTCAAACTGGTTTCTTATGAATGGCGATAATGCAGATTTATCCAATTCATACTGAAGACAAATGATCTACAGCATAACTAATACTTTATAACCAGTAGACTTTATCAAAGCCTTTAATACCCCAAAATGAATACGATTCGTAAATCATAACACGTTGGACGTGCGAGGCAAAGCTGTATGTAAATCGTAACAAGAGGGTTTAATGATCTAGCCGGAGGGTGCGTTCTTCATTTATATAAAATCAGTTTACACGCCGTCACTCGTCCTTCTTCGTAAATGTGATTACGTGCGTGTCTATAGACGATCTAGTAGACGAGTTGCGATTTCGTTAAACCATATAGTGGTCCGACATATGTACTGCAAGTTACTAAACTTGCAGGACACAAAAAAGCGCATACATGCGCGTGTTTGTTGTACTTGATAATTTTAATTAATAGTGTTAACATTCCAATTATTATAAACGCAAAAGCTTCCGAAAATATTTGGTTTGTACGTTTGGTTGTTAAACTGTTATTTAATGCATTAAATTAAGTTGAAAGGACAGGTGATAATATAGGGCACAGAGGTTAATCCTACACTCCTTAAAGTCAAACACATCCCCAATTTTGGTGTATGCACTTCGCATTTATCACTTTAGACTTAAGAAAGGTTTAAGTCTGAACCGTTGAATCGTAACGCATCAGGCAAAACGTGATGGATATCCACAAACCAGCTCGTGCGTATTAAAGCCTTTGTAATCCTACGTACTGTTACATGAAGGCTTATATTTCAGATATTTCAGATGTTTCATGATTCTTTCAGAATGTTCAGTTTATAGGTATCATGTTTTATCATTGAGCCACTTAATTAAGTTTAAAATTTCCCTTAAAGCCTAATGGATTTAAATCTAATGGTTTGTAGTAATTATTGTAAAAGCGGTACTGGTATATTAAATGTAGTATGTAGACTATAACTCAGTATTCGTCCTGTGTTGAAAAGCAATTACCTAATTGGACTAATGACGGCGCATTTGGACTATAAACTGTGAAATCCTACGTCCATTCCCAAAACTAAAATCCACTACTTTATCGTTCAAAATCAAACACATTTCACGTTACCTTTCAATCTACATGTGAACGTTGACCTACCAATTACATGTACAAACAGAGTTTCAATTAATTAGCCATCCTATACTAGTCCGGGCTAAAATGATTCCAGAATAAACTTCGAAGCACATTGGACTGGAGATGTCAAAGGATGGTGCGGTTCGGCGCAGCACTAATTCGCGATAACTATGAGGGTAAATAGGGATGCCACTAGGCTAAAATTAGCAATTTAGACAATTTCACTTCCATCTATGAATCTATACTGATATCATAGTAGCTACTGGACGTATTGTGTCTCAGGATGACGAGCGCAGTGGAATGCCACACAGTACTTTGTAAATCAAGATACGATATGGTGCTACTGTTTACGGTGGTCGTATCGCTTACCATCACGCGAACGGCATGCTCGTTTCGTCATTAAATGCCATAAAAAAATAAAGCTGAAGAGTTTGTTTGTTTCGTTCAACGCGCTAATCTCGGGAAATACTGTACTGATTTTGAAAATTCTTTCATTAATATGAAGGTACATTACTCCATAGTGCTATAGGCTACTCTTTATCCCGAGAAAATATTTTAATCACGGAAAAACTTTTTCACGCGGACGGAGCCATTACCAATACTAGTCAATTGATAGAAAAGCTTAGAATTAAAATTTAAATGTTAGATCTTTTTGGTTTGTATATGATATGAGATATTTATGTAGTCGGAAAATACATGCTTTGACTCGTCAAGCCCCGCTACGGACGCCGGCGTCCGAGTATATAGGGTTTCCCCATACGTCTATATATGTAAGCGGGGTTTGACGGGTTACTGAAAACTGGCTCCACATTTTAATCATGTTAACGTTACACATTTTTTCTTAATAATATGTGTATAAAATTGTGATGATGCTAAGTTGAAAACCAGGTGTTGCTCGCGGCTTCGCTCGCGTTAAAATGTTTCCCGTGACAAAAGCCGCTAAAATTTAATCTAATCCGTGAAGCTGTTTCGTTTACTTCTAATAATCAAAAAGATTTTCATATCTCTCGCATTTATAACATTAGTAATAGTAATGAGATTTATATAAGTAAGATAAGAATTTCGCTGTAAAAGGAAAGCCATGACGTGCAATATGAGTAATTGAAAGGAAAACACGTTGGATGTAATCAGCGACTATACCGCCCCTGAGCGCTGGATGTAATGAAAGGTGCGCTTCACATTACTTAATTACCGTTGACATTAGTGATTCAGTTTAATGTTTTATAATTTATTTTCTCCAATTATCTTTTTTTGCAGCAAATTGAGTTTACTTTGACTATTTTACTTGTAATTGAATTGAATTGGCGAAGTAGATGTTCGATGGTTTGATCCCCATGATTTCTTTGTACGCGTTTATCTTTTGAACTCTCATTAAACTTCATTTATTAGTTCGAAGTTACTCTATTCTGCAGTAGCATATGATGTTTTATCCGCGAACCAGTGTTGGGCATTAATCAATTAATTTGTCAATTATCTCGTTAATTGACTAAAAAAGTAATTGCAATTAAATTAATTATAATTAAATTAATCGCAATTGAACTTTTATTGCATCTTGCAATTAAATTAATTTGATTAACGTGTGTTAATTGTAACTCGCAATTAAAATAATTCCAATTAACTTTTTTAATTGTTTTATGAAACAATTAAAACTAACAATTAACTTTATGTATCAAAATCAAATTAGTAAAGATTAAGGAGAATTAAACTATAAGTATTGGACTTTAGACGAATAAAAAAGTGGTCAAAGGCTGTAAGTATAGCTTATTTTTCCTACATCTTTCTTTCTAAATAAAAAAAAACTGCTAGTAGATAAAAAAATGAATATTTCCTTTCAATATGTGTTTATTTTTATGCATAACAATGCAACAGCATTGATAAATATTTCTACAGCGTAGGTATTTTACATTTTTTTGCTGAGGAATGCCAACATATGCAACTTCTCAATAGATATTTTGAGATAAAAAGTATTTTTATTAAATACAACACACCTTTGCCATCATCAGCTGACAAATCTGCCAAAGAGTCACAAACTGTCAGACAGCATGTTCGAGAAGAGAGTGGTACTGAAGTGTAATTTAAATTATTACAAGAAGTTTTAAATCGTTATTGTCTATCTAATCATGTTTGATTAACCCCTGGAATGCCGGGCTCAGTTTGCGTAAAAAATGCTTTCGTGCCGCCCATACATTTGAAAAAATCGGATTTTAGGTGTAAAGGAGGTTCCAATTTATACACCATAAAATTCTTTTAGTACGAATTTTGAAATTATTTATTTACTTATTTATTATGGATCAATGGTCACTAAAATATTCAGAAACATTGTGAGATTTGGCATAGACGGCCGCCATTTTGAATTTCTTCGTTTTAAGGCCAATTGACTTCAAAATAGATATCTGGGCAGACCTTTAGGTACAGAAGACGGATCCAATGTTAGAATGGAAAAAAGTGGCCGCCATTTTGAATTTCTTTGTTTTAAGGCCAATCGACCTCAAAATCGATATCTGGGCAAGCCTTTAGGTACAGGAGACGGATCCAATGTTAGAATGGAAAAAAGTGGGCGCCATTTTGAATTTCTTTGTTTTAAGGCCAATCGACCTCAAAATCGATATCTGGGCAGACCTTTAGGTACAGAAGACGGATCCAATGTTAGAATGGAAAAAAGTGGCCGCCATTTTGAATTTCTTTGTTTTAAGGCCAATCGACCTCAAAATCGATATCTGGGCAAGCCTTTAGGTACAGAAGACGGATCCAATGTTAGAATGGAAAAAAGTGGCCGCCATTTTGAATTTCTTTGTTTTAAGGCCAATCGACCTCAAAATCGATATCTGGGCAGGCCTTTAGGTACAAAAGACGGATCCAATGTTAGAATAGAAAAAAATGGCCGCCATTTTGAATTTCTTTGTTTTAAGGCCAATCGACCTCAAAATCGACATCTGGGCAAGCCTTTAGGCACAAAAGACGGATCCAATGTTAGAATGGAAAAAAGTGGGCGCCATTTTGAATTTCTTTGTTTTAAGGCCAATCGACCTCAAAATCGATATCTGGGCAGACCTTTAGGTACAGAAGACGGATCCAATGTTAGAATGGAAAAAAGTGGCCGCCATTTTGAATTTCTTTGTTTTAAGGCCAATCGACCTCAAAATCGATATCTGGGCAAGCCTTTAGGTACAGAAGACGGATCCAATGTTAGAATGGAAAAAAGTGGCCGCCATTTTGAATTTCTTTGTTTTAAGGCCAATCGACCTCAAAATCGATATCTGGGCAGGCCTTTAGGTACAAAAGACGGATCCAATGTTAGAATAGAAAAAAATGGCCGCCATTTTGAATTTCTTTGTTTTAAGGCCAATCGACCTCAAAATCGACATCTGGGCAAGCCTTTAGGCACAAAAGACGGATCCAATGTTAGAATGGAAAAAAGTGGGCGCCATTTTGAATTTCTTTGTTTTAAGGCCAATCGACCTCAAAATCGATATCTGGGCAAGCCTTTAGGTACAGAAGACGGATCCAATGTAAGAATGGAAAAAAGTGGCCGCCATTTTGAATTTCTTTGTTTTAAGACCAATCGACCTCAAAATCGATATCTGGGCAAAGCTGTATGTATAAAAGACGGATCCAATGTTAGAATTGAAAAAGTGGCAGCTATTTTGAATTTCTTTGTTTTAAGGCCAATCGACCTCAAAATCGATATCTGGGCAGGCCTTTAGGTACAAAAGACGGATCCAATGTTAGAATAGAAAAAAATGGCCGCCATTTTGAATTTCTTTGTTTTAAGGCCAATGGACCTCAAAATCGATATCTGGGCAGGACTGTAGGTACAAAAGACGGAACCTATGTTAGAATTGAAAAAGTGGCCGCCATTTTGAATTTGTTTGTTTTAAGACCTCAAAATCGTTTGGTTTTAAGACTAATGGGATTTAAGATAGATATTTGGGTTTGTCTTTAGCCAAACAGAATAAATCGAGGTTGTAATTTTACTAATTTAACAATTTAAATACGCAATCACATTAAAATTAGATACTTATAAAAATGATAGATGATGGTGATGAAGTAACATTGGAACCATCTTCTGTACCTAAAGGCCTGCCCAGATATCGATTTTGAGGTCGATTGGTCTTAAAACAAAGAAATTCAAAATGGTGGCCACTTTTTTCAATTCTAACATTGGATCCGTCTTTTATACATACAGCCTTGCCCAGATATCGATTTTGAGGTCGATTGGTCTCAAAACAAAGAAATTCAAAATGGCGGTCACTTTTTTCAATTCTAACATTGGATCCGTCTTTTATACATACAGCATTGCCCATATATCGATTTTGAGGTTGATTGGTCTTAAAACAAAGAAAATCAAAATGGCGGCCACTTTTTTCAATTCTAACATTGGAACCATCTTCTGTACCTAAAGGCCTGCCCAGATATCGATTTTGAGGTCGATTGGCCTTAATACAAAGAAATTCAAAATGGCGACCACTTTTTTCAATTCCAACATTGGAGCCGTCTTTTGTACTTAAATCCATGTCCAGGTATCGATTTTGAGGTCAATCGGCCTCAAAACAAAGAAGTTCAAAATGGCGGCCACTTTTCTCAATTCTCATATATGATTAAGATTTGCATCCAATGGAAACAAAAAATAAGCTCAAAAGAAACCACCTGTAGATGTTCAGTTTTCATACATTTTGCAGAAATCGGCCCGAGCGTGGATCCACGCTCCCGGCAGAGTTTGAACACTTTTTTTGAGCGTGGATCCACGCTCCCGGCACGCGAGGGCTTAAAGTTATTGATTATTATTGTGATCGGTCTTTTATGTGTAGCCAACATATTTATTTAACTATATGAAAATATGGGGGGGCACTATTCTACTACCCGCAACCACACGGGTATATTGTATATTTATATATACCGGCTTTATATTATGCAGCAGTATTTTTATAATTGTAATTTTTAATTAAAATTAACTAAGCAATTGAAAATTAATTAATTGTTAATTGCTATTAATACAGTTAACAATTTAATAATTGTTAATTGTAAGTTTTCACAATTACAATTGATTAATTGTTAATTGTAAGTTTTCACAATTACAATTGATTAATTGTTAATTGTAAGTTTTCACAATTACAATTGATTAATTGTTAATCTTTAATTGTTCTTGCGATTAAAATTTGCCCAACACTGCCGCGAACTATCTTACTACATTCTGCGTTTACTGACGCAAGCAGGAGTTTTTAACCAATACATATTATACATACATATACACTCACGCCTATTATCCCCGAAGGGATAGGCAGAGGCGCAACTAGTGCACCCACTTTTCGCCGACATTCCGTCCCATGATGTGATAGGGGGCGAGCCTATCGCCATATCGGGCACAAATTTCAGACTCCGGACTGATACTGAACAGAAAAACTCAATATCATATTAATATAATACATATTATATTATATGTAAATTCAATATATCAGAATCATATCTTCGGTGGGATCGTATAGGCAGATTGGCATTGACTTTTACTGCTCAGCTGTCTTTTTTTTTAAATGAGAGAGCCAAGTTAACGCTTCATGAAATCATTTAGTATAAACATTTGTATTTCAGAATAATATTTTGTATAATGTTATTCCTACTTGAAACATATTTGTCGTCTAAGTAATGAGTTATATTATTCTAGAATTAACACAGAATTGTAAATACCGAGCAATAGAATCATTTGTGAAGATCTGGGAAATGATTTCTATTTTTACTAATAGGTATTATAAAGAGGAGAGATTTGTATTCTTATAAGATTGTATCGAATAAACTCAAATACTACTGGACCGGTTTTGAAATTTCCTTCACTAATATATAGCTACACTATCAGCGAGTAACATAGGCTACTTTTATTCCGGGAAAATATAAAACGGGACTATCATCCCGGAAAAACTGTCTCGCGCAGGCGGAGCCGCGAGCAAAAAAGATCGTTACAAAAATTGTAGTTATTGCTTTCTTATGTTGTTCACAGTCACCACCCAACTAGTTGCCTATAAATGTTTTTTTTTCTTTAGCAAAAACCTAGTATATTATAATTATAGACAAATTCATTCATTTGTCGCTAATAAATCTCACGTATATATGATATTGCATATGGTAATTACGATTTTTATCATCACCTTAAACTGCATATTTCCTTCCTGGGGCATCACTGAGTCGCCAGCCTGTGATTGTGGAGCAGTAAACCAAACCGTCCAGCATATAGTGGAGGAATGTCCCATCAGGAGATTCGAAGGGGGTTTGCTGGGCCTACACCAGGTGATACCGGAGGCCGAGGAATGTTCGTCAAAAGTTGATATCGAATTTTAACCCCGTTTATTAACCTTTTTTACCATAAAGTGATGCCATACGATGATGATGATGCATATTTCTTTTTATAAAAATTAAGAACACTGAAACATAATGTACCTTGCATACATAGTAACAGCTCGTGTCATCTACCTCTATTCCCTGTAATTAATTAGAGAATAGTGTAAACAATACATCATAGAGATACGATTGCAGCATTCGCAAGTCACCTGCTGTTAGTTCTTGAAGAGTTCCATTGTGTATCTCCGAAGATTTTCATCAGATCTTCATAAATTATATACTAACACCTTCCCTGTAAACTATACATTTGCATATCGAAAACCACATCCAAATGGGATCAGTAGTTTTTGAGAAACTCGCGGCCATACAAATTTACGTACATATATACATAGGGATCAAATACAGAACCTCCTTATTGAAGTCGGTTAAAAATGGATCCTAATCTATACGTATAATAAAGCAGCAGAACCGGTGTGTCTGTACATTTAAAAAAACGTGATAAAAAAAAGATAGGGTGGTGACTAAAGAAGAGTACGAATCAGAAAGAACACGAATCAGCGATTTTTGTAATTCTTTTCTGTCTTTTTTTTCTGTTTATTTGTTACGGTACATCTTCAAAATTACTGAACGAACTTCGATGAAATTTGGCCCACGGATAGGTTATGTCCTAGATTAACACATCTAGGCTACTTTTATCCCGGGAAAATAAAAAGCGGGAATTTGTCCCGTAAAACTATTCACGCGGGCGGAGCCGCGACGAAAAGCTAGTTGAAAATAAAGTGTTTCGAAAGTATCCCTGATAAATGAGTCCAACTTTCTCCGACTCACCAAATCGAGGTTTCGGAATAAACACTGACACTAAATAATGAGAGCGATATTTTAGAACGGGAACCTGTGACAAATCGATCCCACTCACAACTTAGATTGAGAGGGTTGGCGGTACTCCTACTACTACCTCATTTGTTACGACTTTTAATTTTGGAAAAAATTGAATCAATTTATGCAATAGACCGGCTGGGTAGATAGCACCGTAATCTATTTGTGTGGATTGTCCATACATACACTCTAGCGAGCTATGGAGAGGGCTACTCAGGGTTACTCTCTCAAATCGGAAATGAGGAGATCCAGGAGATCCATAAAAAAACGAAAGTCGCCGAAATAACCCAGCGGATTAGCAAGCTAAAGTGGTATCGGGTGGGGCACATATCTCGTAGAACTGAAAACAAATAAGAAAAAAGAAAAGTTCTCGAGTGCCGCGTCCTGCAGAATCATAGCTTATGAGACCGATTCCGCACACGATGGTAAATGACGCGCGGCAAGTGACGTCCTGACGGGTGTCATTTGCCGTCGTGTGCGGAATCGGGCTTATACAATTTAATACTGCATAGTAGTGCCGTTTTTCGTCGCGGCACATGCCGTCTGCCGTCTGCCGCGTTCTGTGGAATCACAGCTTAACAATCAATGGTTTGTACCTAATAGGAGATTCGTAACTTGTAAATTGGAAAAGAGCAGTGAACTGTAACGTGATTTCCAATTCGGGATGGACAGATATAATAAAATCTTTGAACACTGAAATAGGTAAAAATAAAACGAAATAAGGAAAAACGATTTCAAATTATTCTTTTTAGCTGTGCATATTTTATACGTAGGCTTTTATTCTATAAGGGTTATACACAACATATAGATTATTAGGTGTGTCTACAGACTCATGAAAGGCTGTTGCTTTAGTAAATGTCCGACTGTGTATTTATTTGACGTAAAGAGTTGCCAAAATATAGAGAACTCCAACTGTACAGTTTTCCGCAAAAAAAATAGTATTTATGTTTATACAACCCGCCGCCGCCCGATCCCCTTGCACCGGTGACGATCGAAGAAGTCATCGCTCTGATCAAGGCACTCAAACGTTGTAAAGCCCCCGGGGGCGACCAGATCCCCACCCGTAAGCTTAAGATGCTCCCGGAGCATCTAGTCAAAATTCTAACTGCCATTTACAACGTCGCTTTTCGAAACTGCCTCTTCCCAGAGGTCTGGAAAGAGGCAGTTGTGATAGGTATTTATAAGCCGAGAAAACCCGCATCCAAACCGTCGTCTTATAAACCAATCAGCCTGCTCAGTACGCTAGTTAAACTTTACGAGCGAATCGTCCCCGACCGCCTTAAAATAGTCGCCCACAATCACAACCTGATCCCTCCGGAACAGTTTGGTTTCCGCACTAGACACAGTTGCATGAATCAGGTGCTCCGCACAGTGGAGCACGTTCACGGCAAGTTTCGAATCGGCATGCCTACCGGTGCACTTTTCTTCGATATTGAAAAAGCATTCGACAGGGTGTGGCACAAGGGCTTGCTTTTCAAGCTGTACACTCTCAACTCGTGCACACCATACGAGATTTCCTGTCAAATCGCGGTTTCAAATATCGCGTGGAGGGAACTCTCTCTTCCTGACACTCCATCACGGCCGGAGTCCCAAAAACCCTGCCCTCTCCCCCTTTCTTTGCTCGCTGTATACCAGTGATATCCCTAAACCAAAGAACGCCCATCTGGCGCTGTTCGCAGACGACACCGCAATCTACGCCTCACGTAGAGACCCCGACAATGTGGTGCGCACTTTGCAGGCCGCCGGCGACAAGCTCGGCGAGTGGTTCCACAAATGGCGAATCACCGCCAATCCCACCAAAAGTCAGGCTATCCTTTTCACTAAGAAAAAGGGAGTCCACGTGCCCCACACCTCAGTCCGCATGTCCAACCAGGTCATCCCCTGGACGGATACAGCTAAATATCTAGGAGTTACCCTTGATCAGAGATTGACCTTCATCCCACATATAAACGCGGTACGCGCGCGATGGGCCAGTTGCATTGGCTCTTAAACAGGAAAAGTAAAATGTCAATCCGCAACAAGATTAAGATCTTTACGACTTGCTCTCGACCTATCATGACGTACGTATCGCCCGTATTCGCCCATTTCCAGCCTGCTCGTTTTCAACGTATGCAGGTCTTACAAAATAGAATGCTCAGACATGCTCTTGGTGCCCCATGGTACGTTCGCAACTGCAACCTCCACGTGGACACCAACATGTCGACCATCAGGCATTTCATGCATATGGCCAGCAGACGCTACTTCGATCGTACGGTAAATCACCCAAACAAGTTAGTCCGTAAAGTGGCCGTTCTGAGCCGAGGTTCGAAACCCGTTATTGGGCTGCCCTCAGCATGGTCACTTAATTCAAAGGGTTGCGAGCGCCTTCTGCGTGCACCCTGAAGACCGGTGTGACCAGAAAAGCCGACTCGCGGCAGGCTACTGGCAGTAGGGCCATTAACAACAAAAAAAAATATTTATACAGTACATACAGAGTCTATCTTGGTACTCATTTTTTTTTTCTGAATTTGTTTAGCGGTTATTACGTTTACTTCTTTCAAAAAATAAACATCGAACTATCTTCGCGCTCTTTTGCGTTTAAAATGTTCGTAAAATATGGTCATAATATTGTAAGAAATAAAAAGAAAGTTTATTGGACACAAAATCATACCTACCTACATCAAACATTGAACACCAACATTTCTTTTGTATATTCATAACAGGGTTCCAAATAAATTGACCTCTTTCGCGGACCCTTTACAGAAAACAATTTATTTGCAAAAAGACAATTAATGAATGATTCACTAAAAAGGTTAGGTAATGTTACAATTGCGGGGTCTTTTCCCGAAATAAGATCTAAATAGGGTTGTTTTAGAAGACCCAATTTGGACCTATTAGACTTCACTCAGATATAGAGAGGAAGGTTTTATTGCGTCACAAAAATTGCGTTGGATAGAATGACATTGACGAGCGTAACGGTTTAATGGAGATAATTAAGCGACTTAGAAGGGTCGGTGCTTAACTCGTGTAGATGTTTGTGCACGTTCGTGATTTTATTATTTACTAGCTTTTGCCCGCGGCTCCGCCCGCATTAAAAAGTTTTTCCGGGATAAAAGTCCCGGTTTATATTTTCCCGGGATAAAAAGTAGCCTATGTGTTAATCCAGGACATGATCTACCCGTGTGCCAAATTTCATCGAAATCCGTTCAGTAGTTTTTGCGTGAAAGAGGAACAAACATCCTTACATCCATACATCCAAACATCCAAACATCCATACATTCTTACAAACTTTCGCCTTTATAATATTAGTAGGATTTATTACTTTTTATACAACAATGTATAAAGGCGGACTTAATGCCGAAGACGTTCTCTACCAGTCAACCTTAGGGTGATGCAGAGATAAACAATAAAGGTAGGTGTAATGAATAATGATATAACATAAAATGAGCACGGGAAAATAAAAGTATAAATATAAAAAGTACACAATACGATTCCACTCACTAAACATAATAACGAATACAATATAAATATATAAACCTAAGTAATAATATATAAAATATATAATATACCTAATAATATAATAGAAGACGATTACTGAGATGATTCCATCAGCTTGTCAAGCAACAGCATTCGAACCTTTGCTTTAAATGCAAAACGATTCGTGGTCGTCCTAACATCGAAAGGGAATGCATTCCAAAGAAGAATGGATTGAATTGCAAACGAAGAGTGAGTAAATTCAGAGCTGTGAGTGAGACACTTAAACAGAGGATTGTTTGTGATTTTCATTAATTTTATGTAAAAATAATATGAATGTTTAAGCATAATAACTTGTTATTAACAACACCAACCCTGTATCACTGTCCCACCGCTGGGCGTGGGTCTCCTTTACTACTAAGAGGATTTACGCCTTAGTGCACCATGTTGGGCTAGTGCGAGTTAGTAGACTTTAAAATTATTAGGTACATAACTTTGTGAAAAGACATATAAGTCGTGCATGAAAATATACTTTTGTAGTGGCTGTCTTATCTAGCTTCAATTAACAACGCAATAAATGAACAGAGTCTACAAAACATTATCGTTCTTCTCTACTAAGGGCCTGTTTTACAACTTCTACTCGTCACATAAATGCTCTAAAATAAATAGTTATAACATTACTTTTTAAAAGGATAGCTGTCGAATAAAATTAACTTGAAACTTGTGAGACAGGCCCTGAGCTTCGCACAAATCTAGAAATTTCGGCTGGGATAAATCTGAAAAAATACCTTCAAACAAGATTACAGTTAATGGGTACTTAAACTGCGTTATATGTCGTAATGTGGAATGTCCCGCTCTCGCTCACACAGAGGCAGATGTCGCAACTAATTTCTTCTCACGCGCTGCACATAAAACACAATTACCGAAACTTTATTGGCAGTCATTTGACGTGAAGGGATATCAATGTTATCTTTACTGATCTCCAATAAAAATCGCCATTTTATGTACCTACTAGTCTATAACATTCATACATACAAACTCACAGCCTTTATTCCTTAGGGGGTAGACAGGGACAACTCAGTATACAAACCTAGTATTTTTCTTTGCCCGACCCGGGAATCGAACCCGAAACCTCAGTATAACAGTCGTACCTACCGTTCAGTAAGGTTTTTGGAGCTCATACTATGGATGCATACACACCTAAGAATGTTCTATAATCATTATTTAAAAGTCATATAGTTCAGAAAAGATAAACCTCTTCGATATGTACGGTCAACCAAAAAGAGCCGAACAAACTCAAAATTTCAAATTGTAGACATCTTCCATCAGAGAATACCCAGAGCCGTCCTTACGCCGAAGAGGGCCACCCGAAGTGTTTGATTGAAACTTTCTTTGTATATTAATGGTACTTTCTTTTTCTTTATGGGAAGTAAAGTAGGTACAGCTTTTATTTTATAATTGAGAAGAGAGAAGAATACATTCGTAAGAATACAAACAGGCGATTTCAAGTTGGCTGACTGAACAATACCTTGTCCAACAAAACAAAATAAAGCAGTTTTTATTAAATATCCTATCGTTCACTTATTCCGTCACATTATGGTTAATAGAGTGGGTAAATTGTCTTTAATCGAGGGTCGCTGGCTGACCTTTCTGTAGTTCATGATCGCTTTCATTTCATATTCATGAGTCTTATCTCATCTCTAAAAAGGATCAGGGATATGGAGATTTGAAAAAACATCATTAGGATTTCTATTTTAGTTTCGGTAAAGCGTGAAAGTGTTTTGTAATGTTATCCCACCTATTGAGGCGGATTTCTCAAATTTGACGGTCGGTGTCAGGGCCGGATTGATGAAATCCTCCTAGCCAGTTTCGGCGACGGCGACCAATCTCAACGGAAATCAGCCAGGTACGCAGGAGATATTATAGTGCACAAGTGTGTGCGCAATACATAGGCGCACTCGCTATTCCTTCACTCTCATAGTCCGGTGAGACGGCAATCCGACGTAACCGGAGAGAGATCAGGCGCAGGACCAAGAGCTTTACGTGCGTGCAGGGCCGGATTAATCTAAAGCCAAATTAGGCAACTGCCTATGGATCCGGCATCACCCAGGGGCCCTTCGTGCCGAGAAAAAAAAGTAGAAATTATATTCAACGATTCGTATTTAAGAAGCTGTTACCCGATGAAAGTATTAGTAAAAGAAAATGCCTAGTTAATCTTCTAAATTATATTTCAATACATTTTGGAACACATTTTAAGTTATAAAAAATGGGCGTGTGTACCTACTTACGTACGCAAGTGAGAAGTTATCTTCTTTGGTATCATTAAATAATTTTATTATATTTTGTATTAATTATGTTAAATAATTATATTTTAATTTATATCAATAAATAATGCATACGGATAGTTATCCGTATGCATAAATACGGATAACTATATAAAAATAATATAAAATATAAATTAAAATATAACTATCCGATAACTAACTAACCTCAATTATACTGGAGCACTTGAAAAAGTCTACAAGCACAATTTTTTCACTAATATTTACGAATAGTAAATTATTAATCAAAATATTCAATTTAAATCACTACTGAATATAATTTATTAGCACATATATAATTCGCACTTGTATGAAACTAAAACACTTGTTGTGAATGTAGAAACTAGAATCATGTGGATAAATTGATGAAGACAACATTCGTGACTTACATAGGTTCTATTTCTATTCTATTTTGTTGGTAATTTTTTTTTTCGAGATTTAATGAGCGGTTTAGCATGTATTTGGGGGTCAAGGGGGTCAAATTGGGTTGGGGGGTCAAGAAGAGTCAAAATATGTTTCGGGGGTCAAATTGAGTTGGGAGTCAAAATGGGTTTGAGGTCAAGGGGGTCAAATTGGTTTGGGGTGTCAAATTTGGTTTGGGGGGTCAGGGGGTCAAGGGGATGTGTGGGTGGCAGGTGCACAGTACAGTAGACCCGCCACACCAGAATCCCTACCCTATCTGCTAAGATAAAGTTCCTGATAGATTAAAGTGAGGATATTAAGAACATCCTTTAGTGAAGGTTGACCACCTGTAACATGTGTGGTACATGATGCGCGGATCTTAAAATTTCACTCTTCATAACGCGCCTAGAGAAGTATAACTTCAAAAACATACTTAATTTTTTGCAGTCGGTTAATTAGGTTGTCGTAGTATATTATGTTTTAGGAAGTCAGGCAAGGGAAAAGGGTCCCATAGGGCAATGCCACTGGTGACATTCTCACTCCGGCCCTATTCAGTGTTCGAAGATATAACAGCCTTTCATAACATGTCGATAAATAAAAATAAGTTAAATAAAAACAATTGTAATGAAAAACAAATGTAGAATTAAAATTAATCAATTATTATCAAAACATGATTATTGCAAGCAATAATTGCGCGATCTAAACGGCGCATGATTGTGGGATTATATCGACAATTGGATCTATTTTTTATTTAACACTTAAATTTTATATTTTCACTGCTAGGAGGACTTTACGCAACCGGCTTTCTAGGAGCCGGTATCTCGATAATATACTTAACGATGTAGTTTTGATAAGGCAATGATTGCTATAAGCGGTGATAGCCTAGTTGGGAGTGGAACGGACTACCGAGACGACGAATTCTGATTTTTCTAAAAAATTATGTGTATATTCTTTATGAATTATCGCTCGCTTTAACGGCGAAGGAAAACATCTTGAAGAAACCTGCATACCTCAGAAGTTCTCTAATTTCGAAGGTATGTGAAGTCTGCCCAACCGCACTAGGCCAGCGTGGTGGAATAAGGCCTTAACCCTCTCAGTAGTAGAGGAGGCCCGTGCCCAGTAGTGGGACAGTATATAATACAAGACTGGTATTGTATGGTATGGATGATTGCTAAGTATTATTTATTTCGAGTTTCTTTTTTATTTTATTAAGTACGACATCGTCAGATGTGAAATCTTATTACGCTTAGTAATTACATAATATCCAGATAAGTGACAAAAAGATACTGCCTCCGTGGCGTAGTTGTATTACAGTACGACTGCAAAGCTGAGGTCTCGGGTTCGATCCCCGGGTCGGTCAGTGATATTGAGTTTTTCTATTCAGTATCAGCTCGGAGTCTGGAATTTGTGCCCGATATGGCGATAGGCTCGCCCCCTATAACATCATGGGACGGAATAATGGCGAAAAGTGGGTGCACTAGTTGTGCCTCTGCCTACCCCTTCGGGGATAACAGGCGTGAGTGTATATGTCATATATATGACAAAAAGATATTGAGACCGTACCTACGCAGATAGACGCTCACATACATATACGTCTTTTATCCCCTACGTGGTAGACAGAGAAGAAACTATGCACCCACTTTCCATATTTATTCTATACTAGCTTTTGTCCGCGGCTCCGCCGGCGTGAATGAGTTTTTCCGGGATAAAAGTCCCATTTATATTTTCCCGAGATAAAAAGTAGCCTATGTGTTAATCCAGAACATGATCAACCCGTGTGCCAAATTTCATCGAAATCCGTTCAGTAGTTTTTGCGTGAAAGAGTAACAAACATCCATACATCCAAACATCCATACATTCTTACAAACTTTCGCCTTTATAATATTAGTAGGATTATAAAGAGTGAAACTAGAATCTCATATTCTTAAAAAACAGAATTAACTAAAAAGTCTAGTTAACATTCCTATGTTTTTGACAAGACGAACTCTAAAGTTAACTTTGCCACGTCTCCGGGAAAATTATTTGCGAAATTAAAACAAGAACGTTTAAGTTTCATCCATTTTTAACTTTCTGGCTGTTTGCGAATATCCATTACATTGACCCAATTTTTATGTTTCCTCGTGGATTTTCTGCATTTTATTCTTTTGATCTCGTTGATGACGTAGAAATTAAAAGTTAATTTATCGTGATAAGTTTTCAAGTTTACAAAATACACAAATCCCTCAGAATTCAGGTAATCATTTTATATTTCTTAAACCTTATACTCCGATACTCCACACAATTTCAGTCTTAGCAAAATGTCTGGATGAAGCAGACAATCTATTCTCTTGTTCTTTTTCTACTGCGATACGTCAACGCAACACTACTAACTACACTAAAATTTGGCTAAGTTTTACAACATACCCCTTGATAACTATCTCCTCAGCCGGATCCGATACCAACCAAAACGTGTTTCGAAAACCAAAAAAAGTAACACATCACTAACAATTATCTATTAAATATAACAACCTCCATGCATAAATCAAAATCCTCCATATCCTAATTGAATTACAAATCAAATACAAAACTAGCGAAGAACTTAACCTGCGACAGCGCAGTGCAAGTTATATTCGTTTGTCAAACTATGTACATATTGAGCGGGTGCAGTTGAAATGTTTGAATTTCACTCAATGCGCTGACGAATAGACAGACAGACTTCGCTGTGTTCCTACGGGAATTAATTCTGAACTAATATTTTCGTTTTGACGTGGAACAGTAAATAGAATATATTAATACGAGCCATGCAGTACCAACCCTTATGATTCAAAGTACTTAGTCTATCTGGTCTATTCTTTATTGAAAGAAAGAAAGAAACATTTTTATTTGTAACAAGCAATTTTACAGGATAATCACACGCTCAAAAATTAAATTAAATTTGCTCGTTACAAAAACGACCCCAACTCAGCATAAGCTGGTAAAAAAGCTGGTATTGGCAGACGTCACGTACCTTTGAATTTATTATTGTAGAATTCCTAAGAATTTAGGTTTGGATGTATGGACAAACAATGCATAAGAAACTTCGACAAGTGCGACATAGATATGCATTGGATTTTGAATTTGAGGACCTTTGTCTCAGCATACCGTTCCTAAGTAGGCTATTAACACTAACTAGTACTAGGAATATACCTTCTTTAATAAACGATTTATTTATGGGGTGGTATGACCAAAGATAGCCCAGTTCCTAACATAGATCGTCATCTATATTTTCATAATTTTATTTAGACTGTTATGCAATAATACTACAATTTCTTGTTAGTTTTGTTTTTATTTGTTATTAGTATTAAAATTTATAACATATAGCGACATTTTTGCAATTTAAATTAAAGGCTATTTTCCTCACATTTCTTCATGAAATGTTTTTTTATGTAGATTTTAAAAATTAAGTGGGACATCAATGGTTCCGTTACCCTATAAGTTTACTAAGCTTAATTTTTGCACGCCACCTGGCAGAATGTATCGGAACTTATGAATTTTATTACCATCCTATGTTTGTACCTACATTCAATGCAAATAAAATATTCTGATTCTGATTCTAAAGATCCTAGTATTAAATGCCTCGGAGTGCCTTGGTGGCGTAGTTGTATTACGGTATGACCAATGCTGAGGTCTTGGGTTCGATTTCCGGGTTGGGCAAAGTGATATTGGGTTTTTCTATATCGGTATCAATCCGGAGTCTGGAATTTGTGGTCGATATGGCGAAAGGTTCGCCCCCTACATAACGAATACACACGACGAAAAGTGGGTGCACTAGTTGCGCCTCTGCCTACCCCTTCGAGCATAAAAAGCGAGAGTGTGTATGTGTGTGTGTGTGTGTAATTTTAAGTAAGTCAAAATTAATCAAGTCGTTACCATCGAACGTGGTAGGTATAGTAACCATTAAAATCAATATCTCAATCTAACTTGTTATGAAGTAATATTCCTCGTATCATAAATACACCCTTGATAGAACCTCATTTATTTGTTCAGAAGGTGGTTTGTTTACAATCATAATGTGGGCTACGATAATATTAGAATAAACATTGAAATTACTTGTTTCATCTAGTAATTGATCTTATCATACCATTAGTATTTGCTGATTGCTAAGCCCGCTATAATGGGTTGTTCTAATTTCAGCAGATATACAGCTAGAAGTGATACCCCTTGGGCTGTCTCGTATGCGCTGAAGAAGGCCACCGTCGGATTTCGTAGGTATGTCAGTATAAGATGTACACATAGGGTTACCAAAGCAGCCCAATGGTCGCTCGGATGATACTATACTCCCGAGTGTCAATATTGGGCTGTAAGGACGGTGAACATAACAGTTCCACTCACCCCCCAGTGGGCATAGCGATAACGTGAAAAACAAATTACAACGCGTGGTAGATTCAATAATGGTGACTGTCGAGTGTCGAGGAACATCCGTGGGTCGATTGTTATTATTACTTTATAATTATTGTTTTTTTTTTATGGCATTGAATGACGAGACGAGCATGCTGTTTGCCTGATGGTAAGCGATACGACCACCCATAAACAGTAGAAACATCATCCAGCACCTTGACTCTTGAGTTACTAAGTACTGTTTTGCATTCCACTGCGCTCGTCATCCTGAGACATAAAATGTCAAGTCCCATTATGTCCTGTTTTTACGCTGGCTACAATGCCCTTCAAACCGAAACACAACAGTGCATGCACACTGCTGCTTGGCGGTAGAAATAGATATTGCGGTGGTACCCACCCAGACGGACTCTTACATATGAGAGTCCTACCACCAATAACTATAGGTTTCACACCGTCTGCCTAGGCATCCTATAAATCTCCTAAGTCCGCCATTCCGTAAAACTGTATTTGGGTCGAATTCGCCTATTGCAAGATTATGTAAGGTTTATAATGAAAACTCCAGTAAGATTGACCTGTTTGGCACGAGTCTCTTTAAATTTAAAGGGCAATTAAAACATCTTGGAAACATTTAATTGTATAGAAAAATTCATATTGTTGAATACCAGGCATGCTGTTACTGTATTCTACCATAATGTTTTATAGTCCGTGTTGCTTAGACGTTGTCCATAACTTCATAAGCTATTAATTACTGTATTTTAACTTTCCTCTTTTTAAATGTACCTATGCTCTTTATATTTTGTATGAAGTGTTCACTTTTTTATGTTGTGCACTTAGTTTAAGCTAATTATGTACTGTACGTTTTTTGTATTAAAATTCGGTGTAGCAACTGTTTGTGAACCTATTAAAATAAAATAAAATAAAATTGGTATCGGTTCTGGATGCGTTCACTTGACTGTGACAGAATAAAAGATTTAGCATAGCGTGAGTGTGATAGTTGTGTTTCTACCCACCTTTTTAGGTAACTGAGCGCCGAGGTTCGTAACCCGTTAGTGGAGTGCCCTCAGCATGGTCACTTAATTCAAACTGTTGCGAGCGCCTTCTGCGTGCACCCTGAAGACCGGTGTGACCAGAAAAGCCGACTCGCGGCAGGCTACTGGCAGTAGGGCCATTAACAACAAAAAAAAATATTTATACAGTACATACAGAGTCTATCTTGGTACTCATTTTTTTTTCTGAATTTGTTTAGCGGTTATTACGTTTACTTCTTTCAAAAAATAAACATCGAACTATCTTCGCGCTCTTTTGCGTTTAAAATGTTCGTAAAATATGGTCATAATATTGTAAAAAATAAAAAGAAAGTTTATTGGACACAAAATCATAGATACCTACATCAAACATTGAACACCAACATTTCTTTTGTATATTCATAACAGGGTTCCAAATAAATTGACCTCTTTCGCGGACCCTTTACAGAAAACAATTTATTTGCAAAAAGACAATTAATGAATGATTCACTAAAAAGGTTAGGTAATGTTACAATTGCGGGGTCTTTTCCCGAAATAAGATCTAAATAGGGTTGTTTTAGAAGACCCAATTTGGACCTATTAGACTTCACTCAGATATAGAGAGGAAGGTTTTATTGCGTCACAAAAATTGCGTTGGATAGAATGATATTGACGAGCGTAACGGTTTAATGGAGATAATTAAGCGACTTAGAAGGGTCGGTGCTTAACTCGTGTAGATGTTTGTGCACGTTCGTGATTTTATTATTTACTAGCTTTTGCCCGCGGCTCCGCCCGCATTAAAAAGTTTTTCCGGGATAAAAGTCCCGGTTTATATTTTCCCGGGATAAAAAGTAGCCTATGTGTTAATCCAGGACATGATCTACCCGTGTGCCAAATTTCATCGAAATACGTTCAGTAGTTTTTGCGTGAAAGAGGAACAAACATCCTTACATCCATACATCCAAACATCCAAACATCCATACATTCTTACAAACTTTCGCCTTTATAATATTAGTAGGATTAGTAGGAAGTAGGATTTATTACTTTTTATACAACAATGTATAAAGGCGGACTTAATGCCGAAGACGTTCTCTACCAGTCAACCTTAGGGTGATGCAGAGATAAACAATAAAGGTAGGTGTAATGAATAATGATATAACATAAAATGAGCAAGGGAAAATAAAAGTATAAATATAACAGTACACAATACGACTCCACTCACTAAACATAATAACGAATACAATATAAATATATAAACCTAAATAATAAAATATAAAATACATAATATACCTAATAATATAATAGAAGACGATTACTGAGATGATTCCATCACCTTGTCAAGCAACAGCATTCGAACCTTTGCTTTAAATGCAAAACGATTCGTGGTCGTCCTAACATCGAGAGGGAGTGCATTCCAAAGAATGGATTGAATTGCAAAGGAAGAGAGTAAATTCAGAGCTGTGAGTGAGACACTTAAACAGAGGATTGTTTGTGATTTTCATTAATTTTATGTAAAAATAATATGAATGTTTAAGCATAATAACTTGTTATTAACAACACCAACCCTGTATCACTGTCCCACCGCTGGGCGTGGGTCTCCTTTACTACTAAGAGGATTTACGCCTTAGTTCACCATGTTGGCCTAGTGAGGGTTAGTAGACTTTAAAATTATTAGGTACATAACTTTGTCATGGTATGAAAAAACATATAAGTCGTGCATGAAAATGTACTTTTGTAGTGGCTGTCTTGTCTAGCTTCAATTAGCAAGGCAATAAATGAACAGAGTCTATAAAACATTATCCTTCTTCTCTACTAAGGGCCTGTTTTACAACTTCTACTCGTTACATAAATGCTCTAAAATAAACATAACTTTTTAAAAGGATAGCTGTCGAATAAAATTAACTTGAAACTTGTGAGACAGGCCCTGAGCTTCGCACAAATCTAGAAATTTCGGCTGGGATAAATCTGAAAAAATACCTTCAAACAAGATTACAGTTAATGGGTACTTAAACTGCGTTATATGTCGTAATGTGGAATGTCCCGCTCTCGCTCACACAGAGGCAGATGTCGAAACTAATTTCTTCTCACGCGCTGCACATAAAACACAATTACCGAAACTTTATTGACGTGAAGGGATATCAATGCTATCTTTACTGATCTCCAATAAAAATCGCTCGTTTTATGTACCTACTATCTATAACATTCATACATACAAACTCACAGCCTTTATTCCTTAGGGAGTAGACAGGGACAACTCAGTATACAAACCTAGTATTTTTCTTTGCCCGACCCGGGAATCGAACCCGAAACCTCAGTATTACAGTCGTACCTACCGTTCAGTAAGGTTTTTGGAGCTCATACTATGGATGCATACACAACTAAGAATGTTCTATAATCATTATTTAGAAGTCATATAGTTCAGAAAAGATAAACCTCTTCGATATGTACGGTCAACCAAAAACAGCCGAACAAACTAAAATTTCAAATTGTAGACATCTTCCATCAGAGGATACCCAGAGCCGTCCTTACGCCGAAGAGGGCCACCTGAAGTGTTTGATTGAAACTTTCTTTGTATATTAATGGTACTTTCTTTTTCTTTATGGGAAGTAAAGTAGGTACAGCTTTTATTTTATAATTGTGAAGAGAGAAGAATACATTCGTAAGAATACAAACAGGCGATTTCAAGTAGGCTGACTGAACAATACCTTGTCCAACAAAACAAAATAAAGCAGTTTTTATTAAATATCCTATCGTTCACTTATTCCGTCACATTATGGTTAATAGAGTGGGTAAATTGTCTTTAATCGAGGGTCGCTGGCTGACCTTTCTGTAGTTCATGATCGCTTTCATTTCATATTCATGAGTCTTATCTCTTCTCTAAAAAGGATCAGGGATATGGAGATTTGAAAAAACATCATTAGGATTTCTATTTTAGTTTCGGTAAAGCGTGAAAGTGTTTTGTAATGTTATCCCACCTATTGAGGCGGATTTCTCAAATTTGACGGTCGGTGTCAGGGCCGGATTGATGAAATCCTCCTAGCCAGTTTCGGCGACGGCGGCCAATCTCAACGGAGATCAGCCAGGTACGCAGGAGATATCATAGTGCTCAAGTATGTGCGCAATACACAGGCGCACTCGCTATTCCTTCACTCTCATAGTCCGGAGAAAAAAAAGTAGAAATTGTATTCAACGATTCGTATTTAAGAAACTTGTTACCCGATGAAAGTATTAGTAAAAGAAAATGCCTAGTTAATCTTTTAAATTATATTTCAATACATTTTGGAACACATTTTAAGTTATAAAAAATGGGTGTGTGTACCTACTTACGTACGCATGTGAGAAGTTATCTTCTTTGTCTTTATATAATTTTATTATATTTAGTATTAATTATGTTAAATAATAATATTTTAATTTATATCAATAAATAATGCATACGGATAACTATCCGTATGCATTATTTATTGATATAAATTAAAATATAACTATCCGATAACTAACTAACCTCAATTATACTGGAGCACTTGAAAAAGTCTACAAGCACAATTTGTTCACTAATATTTACGAATAGTAAATTATTAATCAAAATATTCAATTTAAATCACTACTGAATATAATTTATTAGCACATATATAATTCGCACTTGTATGAAACTAAAACACGTGTTGTGAATGTAGAAACTAGAAGCATGTGGATAAAATACATTGATGAAAACAACATTCGTGACTTACATAGGTTCTATTTCTATTCTATTTTGTTGGTAGTTTTTTTTTTCGAGATTTAATGAGCGGTTTAGCATGTATTTGGGGGTCAAGGGGGCCAAATTGGGTTGGGGGGTCAAGAAGAGTCAAAATGGGTTTCGGGGATTAAATTGAGTTGGGAGTCAAAATGGCTTTGAGGGTCAAGGGGGTCAAATTGGTTTGGGGTGTCAAATTTGGTTTGGGGGTCAGGGGGGTCAAGGGGATGTGTGGATGGCAGGTGCACAGTACAGTAGACCCGCTACACCAGAAGCCCTACCCTATCTGCTAAGATAAAGTTCCTGATAGATTAAAGTGAGCATATTAAGAACATCCTTTATTGAAGTCGGTCAACCTGTAACTTGTGTGGTACATGATGCGCGGATCTTAAAATTTCACTCTTCATAACGCGCCTAGAGAAGTATAACTTCAAAAACATACTTAATTTTTTTGCAGTCGGTTGATTAGGTTGTCGTAGTATATTATGTTTTAGGAAGTCAGGCAAGGGAAAAGGGTCCCATAGGGCAATGCCACTGGTGACATTCTCACTCCGGCCCTGTTCGGTGTTCGAAGATATAACAGCCTTTTATAATATGTCTTTCAGCAGTAAGCAATCCTTGTACTAATCTAAACGCTACATAGCACCACATTGCATTTTCATCCTTATGCGCGGAACAGACGTAGCGCCGTAACTAAAGCGGTGCCAGCCGTGCTCAAGCATAGGGCGTAGACCCTGGAGAAGCAAGGAAATGCCAGATCAAAACCAAATTTTGGATCATGCATACATTTATATAAGCTCACAACAGGCACGTAAAAGGACAGTAGGGCACTAAACAAACACTGTCTTTTAGGATCAAACATGCGTTTCTAAAAACAAATACTGACCGTTGTCAAACAGCCGGCGTGGTCAGACAAATATACAGTAATTATACAGTTGTACTTCAAATAGATAACTATGTTATTAGAACATTGTCGTTTGCAAAATTATATAACTAATGAAACATAATAAAGGTAATTAATTGTCCAGAGCGCGCTCAGAGCCGAATTCAGAAACTATATCAAAATGAACCCTCAACATACGAAAATGTAAAAGACATTACATAGTACCAGCTTTAGAGTGCCGGATCAACCGTGCTAGTACCACTGTGAGATATAAAGTGATGGAGCGATAATGTAGCCCTCTTTTATGTACTTATTTCACTTTTTAATATTCCATGTCAGTTTGACAGCAGTTAATTCTAATTTATTATTACAATCCTATGGGTAGGTGCGTAAAAATGACTTTCGCTTAGTTGGTAAGTGACGTTTGTTCCATCGTGAACACGTTGTGATATGAGATAGAGATGGGTTAAAATCTGAATTAGACGGAGCGAGTTTGAGTTTGAGATAGAGATGGGTTAAAATCTGAATTAGACGGAGCGAGTTTCTTGCGCCAATTTTCTTGAAGTGAGTTTCACCTGTCAAAGTCAGCAAGACATGCTTCGTCATTGTGTTCAGACGAGGAATCTTTTTTAAGTTCTTACAAGAATCGCATGTGCGAAGCGAGGAATTGCTCCTAAATAAAGCGTAAGGGTTGCAGCGCATAATTGTTATGGATTTTACGTGTTTATGAATAGATCACTTGACATCAGTGAACAAGTCTAAATACAATTCTGTAACAACTGTGTAACGTTATACCACGACCCGAGGTGACAGCCCAATTTCTGCCGCAATTAACGTCACTACACGTTTGACACGTGCTATAGAGCACATATCCAGGTACATTGACAATTCATTGAAAGGATTCAAAACAATGAAGGAAACATAAGACCACTTGCTTCTGGCTGGCTGCTTTTCCTGGCGACCCCATTTTCTACCCAGAAAATGAAGCAAATACATACTAAAGCAATTTAAGTGTGGCCTATTCTCTATGATATAAAAATACTACAGTTATTCGCGGCTTCGCTTGCGTGAAAATGTTTTTTCATGGTAAAAACATTTTCCCCGGGATAAAAAGTAGCTTATAGCACTCAGGAGTAATATAGCTAGCTATAAGTGATAGACTTTTCTAAATCGGTCCATTAGTTCCTGAGATTAGTGTGTTCAACCAAACAAACACCCAACAAACTCTTCATCTTTATAAGTATAGAAAATTCCCACTTACAGGCAACATAAAGAAAGATAATAAAGAAAAAATTTGACAATCGTAAGCAGACGACTGCCTTTGGGCAGTAGCAACAATTGTCAAAGCTACAAGCCACGTGGTTATAAGCGGCGCTGGCCTAATTCTGAGTTATCGACGCTTAAAAATATCAAAGACACTAAAATAATTATACCTAATCCTTATTTATTTAAAGCGAATTCTGATTTTACAGATATTAATAGTATTTATGAACAATAGAGATTTAGCGCCTGTTTCACGGGGTACAAGTACATTTTATTTAACAAATATCGTATTCAACAAACAATGTACATAGTAGGTACTCATTTTATTACTATTTATTGTATGACTTTTGTATTTAGCCGGCTTATATACGACTAGCATTTGTCAACAAGCGGTAAAATCGGCCTTTTATCGCGTAACCTACTACTTATCCGGTTTATTTTATAAATAAACCAGCTTTTGCCTGCGGCTTCACCCGCGTTAATAAGTTTTTTCGCGCTAAAACTACATAAAAACTTCGCTAAATCACTGTCTATTAAAAAACCGCATCAAAATCCGATGCGTAGTTTTAAAGATCTAAGCATACATGGGGACAGACAGCGGGAAGCGACTGTGTTTTCTACTATGTAGTGATAATATGTTCTAAACACAAATAAATCACGTCGATACAATAATTCACTGACTCAAATCCGACGCTCAATAACAAAACCACGAAATAAATCCTAAAACAGTACACTGTCCCTCGCGACCGATACAACGCCTAACCAAACATAAACCAAAAACGTTATAATTCCACGGAAATAGGTCGGAAAACTCGAAAAAATACGCACCCTGGGATTTTGATGGGAAAATTAATCAGATATTGACATTGTTAAAGGCGAGACGATTGGAAACTGAAAGGCAGGGGCGCATTCAGACTTTAATAATTATTTTTCTAATCAGTAGGTCGGAGGGTATAACTTAGGAATAAATTAGTCAATACTATTGGTAATTTACGATTTTCTTGTTAATTATCGCACGCTGCCTCGGTGGCGTAGTTTTATTACGGTACGACTGCAATGCTGAGGTCTCGGGTTCGATCCCCGGATCGGGCAAAGTGATATTAGATTTTTCTATTCAGTGTCAGCTCGAAGTTTAGATTTGTGCCCGATATGGCGATAGGCTCGCCCCCTATAACAACATGGCACGGAATACGCATAGCGAAAAGTGGGTGCACTAGTTGCGCGTCTGCCTACCCATTCGGGGATAAAAGGCGTGAGTGTATGTGTATATGTTTATGTTATCGCTTGCTTTAATGGTGAAGGAAAAATCGTGAAAAAAGCCATGAAACAAAGTTTTTTGTATTTTAAAATCTCGAAGTTATCTTAAGTCTACCAACCCGTATGAGGTTAGTCTGCTGTAACAATGCCTAAACTCACAGAAGAGGATGTCAGTGCCCAATAGTGAATCAGTATAAGAATTATTAAAGGACTATAGTCCGTCCAACCATTTATTTAATTTTTGACATATGCACGCCTATGAAATTTTATAATTCTTGACAAGAAATCGAAACAAAATCATTGAATACTTTATGGACGCCAGGTTTTTGTTTTCCATAGTGAAGGGACTTTCTGTTCAGCTCCGATATTAATTATCAATCGATATTCGTTAAGCCCACTGATTGTGTAACAAAAATAATTCAAAGCTTTTACATTGAAAACTAAAATGTCGCAGTGCAAATTAAAAAAAATCATTTTATATATGCATAAGTATATAATAACCGATTAAATAAACTATTCAAGTTAAATTTTGACATAATGATATTGGATATAGAATATATACCTATATAATAAATTTAGAAACAGAAAATATATACATTTAAACGCTTACGCATGTTTATAAAACAATACAAAATGTTGAGCAAAAATAACATTTCAATGTGTTTAATCGATCAAAACTTCTGCATAAATTGAATCGATTGCTACAAGAAATCGATTCGGTAACGCATTAGTACATCCCCAATTGATTAGAAACCGAACCGTCAAAAGTTAAATAAATGATTGGACGGACTATAATATTATTATCTATATTCGTAAACCATTTAATCTGTCAGTGTGTTTTTATTCTGACCTTCTATATAGGATTTATTAAATTCGGCGGTCACTATCCGAAACCTCAAATGCGCCTCCAGACGTCCCATTTTACAAGTCAAAATTTTGCCTCGAACGCTTTCAATCGGAGATATTCGGGCCTCGTTTCCCGCGCGAATGAATAAGGAGTAGATATTTAGGACAAGCCAAATTAACTAAATATTGGGCCTCAGGTTTACTAGTATCTGCTAATCTAACTGAGGCGGCACCTAGTATCGACATGAGTTAGCGATTGTAAAATCTCAATGGGTCATTTACGCGGATCAATTATTTCTAGCAATGATTGTTAATTTATACCTATTACTAAAAAAAGTTGCTCCTGAATATGCGCAATGGCCAGGTAATTCTCGCCTGCGTTGACGTATATTAGTCTTATGGCAGATTATCTATTTATTTGTATCGTAGACATCGTTTTTAATTTCACCATTGTATTAATCTATAGGTAATAAAACAGCAGAACCGGTGTGTCTGTACAATAAAAGAAATGTGATAAAAGAGAATGGGGGTGACTATAGAATAGTAATGGAAAACACATCAGCGATTTTTATAATTCTTTTCTGTCTGTCTGTTTTTTATTAGTTTGTTACTGCAAATCTCCAAAATTACTGAACGAGTTTCGATGAAATTTGGCACACCGGTAGATAAATAAAAATAAATTAAATAAAAACATATGTAATGAAAATCAAATGTACAATCAAAGTTAATCAATTATTATCAAAACATGATTATTGCAAGCAATAATTGCGCGATCTAAAGGGCGCTTAATTGTGGGATTATATCGACAATTGGATCTATTTTTTATATAACACTTAAATTTAATATTTTCACAGCTAGGAGGACTTTACGCAACTGCTTTCTAGGAGCCGGTATCTCGATAATATACTTAACGATGTAGTTTTGATAAGGCAATGATTGCTATAAGCGGCGATAGCCTAGTTGGGAGTGGAACGGACTGCCGAGACGTATGTCAGCAGGTTCAAAACCCAGGGGCACCCACCTCTGATTTTTCTAAAAAATTATGTGTGTATTCTTTATGTATTATCGCTCGCTTTAACGGCGAAGGAAAACATCGTGAAGAAACCTGCATATCTGAGAAGTTCTCTAATTTCGAAGGTATGTGAAGTCGGCCCAACCGCACTAGGCCAGCGTGGTGGACTAAGGCCTTAACCCTCTCAGTAGTAGAGGAGGCCCGTGCCCAGTAGTGGGACAGTATATAAGGCTGGTATTGTATGGTATGGATGATTGCTAAGTATTATTTATTTCGAATTTATTTTTTATTTTATGAAGTACGACGTCGTCAGATGTGAAATCTTATTACGCTTAGTAATTACATAATATCCAGATAAGTGGCAAAAAGATATTGCGATCGTACCTACGCAGATAGACGCGCACATACATATACGTCTTTTATCCTCTACGTGGTAGACAGAGAAGAAACTATGCACCCACTTTCCATATTTATTCTATACTAGCTTTTGCCCGCGGCTCCGCCCGCTTTAAAAAGTTTTTCCGGGATAAAAGTCCCACTTTTTATTTTCCCGTATAAAATTTAGCCTATGTGTTAATCTACTATATGATCTACCCGTGTGCCAAATTTCATCGAAATCCGTTCAGTGGTTTTTGCGTGAAAGAGTAACAAACATTCATACATCCAGACATCCATACATACTTACAAACTTTTGCCTTTATAATATTAGTAGGATCATAAAGAGTGAAACTAGAATCTCATATTCTTAAAAAACACAGAATTAACTAAAAAGTCTAGTTAACATTCCTATGATTTTGACAAGACGAACTCTAAAGTTAACTTTGCCACGTCTCCCGGAAAATTATTTGCGAAATTAAAACAAGAACGTTTAAGTTTCATCCACTTTTAACTTTCTGGCTGTTTGAGAATATCCATTACATTGACCCAATTTTTATGTTTCCTCGTGGATTTTCTGCATTTTATTCTTTTGATCTCGTTGATGACGTAGAAATTAAAAGTTAATTTATCGTAATAAGTTTTCAAGTTTACAAAAGACACAAATCCCTCAGAATTCAGGTAATCATTTTATATTTCTTAAACCTTATACTCCGATACTGCAGGTGCGGTTGCGGACGACAACTTAGACGTGAGTCGGAGGAAGCCCGCAGCCGTCCCTAATGCGCCGAAGATGGCAATGTAAAAAAAAAAAAATACTCCGATACTCCCACAATTTCAGTCTTAACAAAATGTCTGGATCAAGCAGACAATCTATTCTCTTGTTGTTTTCCTACTGCGATACGTCAACGGAACACTTATGCATGCCGAGTAAAATTTGGCACAATTTTACAACATACCCGTTGATAATTATCTCCTCAGCCGGATCCAATACCAACCAAAACGTGTTTCGAAAACCAAAAACAGTAACACATCACTAACAATTATCTATTAAATATAACAACCTCCATGCATAAATCAAAATCCTCCATATCCTAATTGAATTACAAATCAAATACAAAACTAGCGGAGAACTAAACCTGCGACAGCGCAGTGCAAGTTATATTCATTTGTCAAACTACGTACATCTTGAGCGGGTGCAGTTGAAATGTTTGAATTTCACTCAATGCGCGGACGAACAGACAGACAGACTTCACTGTGTTCCTACGGGAATTAATTCTGAACTAATATTTGCGATTTGACGTGAAACAGTAAATAGAATATATTAATAATAGCCATGCAGTACCATCCCCTATGATTCTATCAGGTCGAGTCTATGTTGGCAGACGTCACGTACCTTTGAATTTGTTATAGTAGAATTCCTAAGAATGTAGGTTTGGATGTATGGATAAACAATGCATAAGAAACTTCGACAAGTGCGACGTAGATACGCCTTGGGTTTTGAATTTGAGGACCTTCGTCTCTCAGCATACCGTTCCTAACTAGGATATTAACACTAACTAGTACTAGGAAAATACCTTCTTTAATAAACGATTTATACAGGTATTTATTTATTTAAGTGCCTCGGAGTGCCTTGGTGGCGTACTTGTATTACGGTATGACCAATGCTGAGGTCTTGGGTTCGATTTCCGGGTTGGGCAAAGTGATATTGGGTTTTTCTATATCGGTATCAATCCGGAGTCTGGAATTTGTGGTCGATATGGCGAAAGGCTCGCCCCCTACATAGTGGGACGGAATACGCACGGGAAAAAGTGGGTCCACTAGTTGCGCCTTTGCTTACCCCTTCGGGGATAAAAGACGTGTGTGTGTGTGTGTGTGTGTGTGCATGTGCGTGTGCATTTGCGTGTGCGTGTGCGTGTGTGTGTGTGTAATTTTAAGTAAGTCAAAATTAATCAAGTCGAACATGGTAGGTATAGTTACCATTAAAATCAATATCTCAATCTAACTTGTTATGAAGTAATATTCCTCGTATCATAAATACACCCTTGATAGAACCCCATTTATTTGTTCAGAAGGTGGTTTGTTTACAATCATAATGTGGGCTACGATAGTATTAGAATAAACATTGAAATTACTTGTTTCATCTAGTAATTGATCTTATCTTACCATTAGTATTTGCTGATTGCTAAGCCCGCCATAATGGGTTGTTCTAACTTCATCAGGTATACAGCCAGAAGTGATACCCCGGGGCTGTCTCGTATGCGCTGAAGAAGTCCACCGTGGGATTTCGTAGGTATGTCAGTATAAGATGTACACATAGGGTTACCAAATCAGCCCAAAGGTCGCTCGGATGATACTATACTCCAGAGTGTCAATATTGGGCTGTAAGGTCGGTAAACATAACAGTTCCACTCACCCCCCAGTGGGCATAGCGATAACGTGAAAAACAAATTACAACGCGTGGTAGATTCAATAATGGTGACTGTCGAGTGTCGAGGAACATCCGTGGGTCGATTGTTATTATTACTTTATAATTATTGTTTTTTTTTATGGCATTGAATAACGAGACGAGCATGCTGTTTGCCTGATGGTAAGCGATACGACCACCCATAAACAGTAGAAATACCATCCAGCACCTTGACTCTTGAGTTACTAAGTACTGTTTTGCATTCCACTGCGCTCGTCATCCTGAGACATAAAATGTCAAGTCCCATTATGTCCTGTTTTTATGCTGGCTACAATGCCCTTCAAACCGAAACACAACAGTGCATGCACACTGCTGCTTGGCGGTAGAAATAGATATTGCGGTGGTACCCACCCAGACGGACTCTTACATATGAGAGTCCTACCACCAATAAAATTGGTATCGGTTCTGGATGCGTTCACTTGACTGTGACAGAATAAAAGATTTAGCATAGCGTGAGTGTGATAGTTGTGTTTCTACCCACCTTTTTAGGTAACTGAGCGCCGAGGTTCGTAACCCGTTAGTGGAGTGCCCTCAGCATGGTCACTTAATTCAAACTGTTGCGAGCGCCTTCTGCGTTCACCCTAAAGACCGGTGTGGCCAGAAAAGCCGACTCGCGTCAGGCTACTGACAGTAGAGCATTTAACAAAAAAAAAAAGGAGCTCGCACACAGAAATTTTACAATATTTTGTATCATAACATTTTGTTACAAAATATGTAGCAAATGATGTTAGTGAATATTATAGTGTAATACTTTATGTAATACAAAAACCCGTATAGGCACATCTTAACAGGCGTATGTTTATACTCTAAAGTTGTAATATGAAGTTTGCAATCGCTTATCAGTTACTTTGATTCGGGATATCAATAGGTTACCGTGAATTCCAGTAATTTGAAAATTAATTCGACTACGATTAATGTAGTGAAGGACGGTAAAGACCGTGTTAACATCAATTTATTAACACGTTAAAATCCTATTCAGTTTTTTCTTCTTTGAAATACAAAAAGGGTAGGTAGTAGGTCAGTTTTTTATCGTATAAACCAGCATACGGCTCTGTCGGTCACCTGATGTTAATTTACAACCGAACTTTTTGGCATAAGTTTAGTACTTGCGTTCATTAATCGTCAGTAGTTTACTGCGTTATACTGTTCAGACGCCGTGAATATTTATTATCCAGCAAGAACCACACGAGACACTTTTTCACCCACTACCTTTGAGTACCCACTACCAATGTTCACACGATGACATTTCTTCTTAGTCGCGGGTGTATAATGTTTTTATTTAAACCTGTCAAAAGGCTCGTATACGATTTTTGTTGAAGCCTGGCGATTATTATCTGTCAACGCGGACGTGAATTAGCACAACATTGGCGCTGATAGCAATAATTTTCTCCATCTAAATGAAGTTCGGTACTTTTATTCATTAAAATCACGTAACGCTAGCACAAGACTACGCCATGAAATTCTTTATATTCTAAAATGAATTGACCAGTATCTGCCAGAAAAATCCAAACGCACCTTAAGCAATGACAAATGTTCCCACCTCGAACGTGCGTTACATACTTTCCCTTCAGTTAAAATAATCACCCAACCTTCGGCCTTTCACCAGTACTGGCATCTACTGTCTAGGTAAACGAGCGGTGCTCCAATTGCAGGCCAGTGGTAGATACTGTCCACAATGCACTATCTTCCGAAGGTCTGGTCGATTTCCCATACAGAGGCATAAGCATTCTAGTACCAATGAGGCATGATACAATGTATTGTATTGTAAATATTGTCCGTTTATTGTCAGCCAGGGATATGTTTATGTGTATTTTATTGCTCATTTATTGGTTTGAGATAGAATTGTGCCCGCTGGGGTAACAACGGTTTAGTATTTTTATATGACATTAATAGTGTATTGTTCGGGGATTCGTAGGTTTATAAGCTTATTATTATAAATACATACACACGATCACGCCTGTTATCCCAGAAGGGTAGGCAGAGGTGCAACTATTGTATACACTTTTCACTATTTGCATGTTGTATGATGTGATAAGGGATAAGTTTAAGTATATATAAATTACATGGAAAAGATTTTTTTTTCATTTCATAATAGCTCTTAAAAACCCAACATTTAAGATTAGCTGATGCATACGTACAGTTTACTTTCTCATGTTTCATTTTAAGGCTATTGTGAGTCAGGGACCTTTTAGATGCGATTTCACGGGGCGCGGCAAACGGCAGCGACAGTGACGGCGAAATCGTACCTTATAGAAAATAAATCGTTATTTTAAATGTCAGCAACGTCTTGACGATTTTTCTGGTATTATGGATGGTTGTGTCCAAGTTTGGCCACTTACATTCCGGAGGCCCTTGTTGTTTCTATTCGAGCACAGCGAATTGACCTCACAGCAACAGACAGTAATTGGAGTGCGGTACAAATTGAATGTTGTCCGACGAGAGATGATTATCGCTAGTCGACACAATTATGCCGGCCCCTTTGAATACCTGGAACTAAGCGTAACGTAAGTTACTAGGGCGGGATTTACACCTTGTTTACTGTGGTCCTGACTCGGGCGAATACAAATATTCTACCGCTAAGAACACATTCGTATTTACAACTCTATTTAAGAAACAAGGAGTAGGCAGAGGGGCAACTAGTCCACCCACTTTTCGTCATGCGTATTCCGTCCCATGGTGTAAAAGGGGGCAAGCCTATCGCTATATAGGACACTACTTTCAGACTCCGGGCTGATACTGAATTAAAAAAAACCTATATCCATCAAAATATGGAGATTGAAACCACAGCTTTTAGTTTCATAACCTTGTTTTAATACGATCTAAAAAGGGTTAAATAAATAGTTTAAAATGAAACCCCAACAATTAAGGAAATGAACGTGCGGTTTATCGTAACTAATTGCCACAAGCGGCTCGTAATTGTATTAGTTTAATTAAATCGCTAACAGCCTCGTACATTTAACTATAACTGTTCATTAACTATTTAAATGTAAGTAACACACTTTACTCCCATTTAACCATAAAATGTTTTTCGTAAATTCACTGGTAGATGCGGTACGTTTATGTTTAAAGAATGAATGGGCCCAGAGGACTCATTGTCTTGATTTTGTAAGCTAACAGCTTCCCTGTAATATTTTATAATGTCGGTACGATGTAGAAGGCCAAGTCACATATGACAATTACTTTTTTTTGGTTTTTAAAGATCTAAGCATACACAGGGACTGACAGACAGACCCACCGGTTGACTTTGTTTTATACTAGCTTTTGCTTGCGGCTTCACCCGCGTTAAATTCTTGGATAAAAAGTACCCTATGTGTTAATCCAGGACATGATCTACCCGCGTGCCAAATTTCATTGAAATTCGTTTAGCAGTTTTTGCGTGAAAGAGTAACAAACATCCATACATCCATACTTACAAACTTTCGCGTCTATAATATTAGTAGTATATATTTATATAGGACGAAAAATACCTATAAGCATCTTTTTGAAATATTCTTTATTATTATAAGATTGAAACAATTAAAAAAAAACTTCTAATAATTCCTCATTCTAAATCCAAACGACAAAACAATTTCTTTGAAATACAAAAAAAAAATCGAAATAGTCAACTCTTCTGGATTTAATATTTAAATCTTTGGGCATCTTATACACGTACTGAATATTGCAAACGAATAATATAACTCTTTTTACAAAAAAAACTTGAACGTATTTATAAAAAAGTGCCAGTCTAACCGCACAGCGCCATCTAGTTTTACTCGCAAAACATCGCGCTGTCAATTCGGGATTAAATCAAACTCCATTGATTGAACAAGGGACCTATTTGTAAATGAACCCACGGCAAAGGGCCTGGTAATTATGAGGCAAAGTGATAATTAAATTCTATTGACAGGCCGTGTTACCCTTTTCAAAGGTCTATAGACTTTGCAAAGGTCGGTTATGAGGTAAATTAATTTATGTTCTATGCTGAATTATTCAAAGCTGCATAATGATAGAATTTCGATAAACTAACAAGGTAACCTAATACTAATTAAGGAAACAGTGAATGCTATCGATCTTTCAATATAAGAGGAAGTTGTTGGTGGATCTTTTGGCATGCCGGCGTTGTTATGGCGATCATTGAGAGATAGAATGTCTGCTATTAGGTGAAATATTTTATTGGTAATTTAAACGTGCTTGAAAGACTGTTTAATTGTAATAATTAACCGTCTATGTGATGAATACTTATTTATATTCAGAATTATTTCTGTCACGGAAAACTCTTTCGATTATAATCTACCAAGTGTTGCATCCAACATCTGTAGCGATCTATAGTGCCATAGTTACACCGCTAGCGCTTTCTACTAAATATTTCTCACACAAGCAACTTACTTGAATAAATAGTAACCTAAATGCTAAATTTCATCCAAATCTTTTCAGCGGTTTTTGCGTTTATTTTAAAAAACATCTAAATATGTTCTCAAAGTTTTGCATTTATAATATTAGTAAGATTCCAAAGACTGCCTCGGTGGCGTAGTTGTATTGCGTACGCGTTACGAGTACGATTTGCGCGCTGAGGTCCTGGGTTCGAATCCCGGGTCCAGCCAAAACATTTTGCCGTCTTCAAAATTACTCAGTCGCAGCTCGGAGTCAGGAAGTTGGCGATGCGATACCCCTGTGCCTCGGAAAGCACGTAATGGCGTTGGTCCTGCGCCTAATCTCTCTCCGGTCATGTCGGATTGCCGTCTCACTGGACTATGAGAGTGAGGGAATAGCGAGTGCACCTGTGTATTGCGCACACACTTGTGCACTATAATATCTTCTGCGTACCTGGCTGACCTCCGTTGAGATTGGCCGCCGTGGCTGAAACTGGTTAGGAGAAGGAGAAGAAGATTCCAAAAAACCATTGCATATCAAGACTTTTCATAGCCAACTATTTTAATTAGTTTATTTTAGGAACACGATTTTAGTTGATTTGTGAAACAGTAGGTACATTACTTGTAGGTTTATGATTTTGTTATAGTTTTTGTGATGTTCATACAGTTATTTCCAGACGTGTACCACCTTGTTAAACAAATATTATTTCTTCCTAACCATCAATCCAAGACCCCTGCAACGCAATCAGCCCCGTATTATACAGAATCATTTTAAAATTGCGTTACTAAATTAAACCACATACTTATCTCGTTTAAAATAACATTTTCCATTAAGTTATTTTAACTATAGATTTAAAATAAAATAGTGTAAGTTTCAAACAAAATAAATATCAATAAAAAGTAACTTTAAGTTTACACGTCCTAATACCACTAGTCTAGAAGGATTCGTCGCTGGAGCAACATCACACTTTCAGTCAGAAAAACACTCACGCACACGGCATATTCGCACTAAACTACAAAATTACAAAAAAATCAGGAAAAAAAATTGAGATTTTTGGTGAAAATATTCGTTTCTCATGGACGATTTTTGGAATACTGTTAGCGAAAGCCAAGACAACTATGTGGTTTCATTTATGTAACGCAATGTCAAAATGACCCTGTATACTGCCCACTGCTGAGCACGGGCCTCCTCTACTACTGAGAGGGTTTAAGGCCTTAGTCCACCACGCTGGCCTAGTGCGGATTGGCAGACTTTACATACCCTCGAAATTCTTATGGAGAATTCTTAGTTATGTAGGTTTCCTTACGATGTTTTCTTTCACCGTTAAAGTGAACGATAGTTGATAAACAATACACAGGTAACTTCGAAAAGTCAGAGGTGTGTGCCTTGGGTATTGAACCTCCTGATATTGATTCGGCAGACCGTTCCATTCCCAACCAGGCTATCGTTCGCATAATCTCTCTACTCAGCAATCAATCTCTTGATGTGATAAGATCACGTACACCTATCATATACAATCACACCCACTTATGTTATGAAATACCATAATTTCATAAAACAAAACCTCTTTACATTAAAGAATCGACCCAGGTGGGCGGTACGTGTGCGAATCGGCATTCTCGTCACGTGCGACCTCGTGTCGACTTACATCACTGTTACATTTGTTTCGTTTGCAAACGCTAAATAGTAGTTAACTCAATATATCGATAAGATTTCGTAGAGATAGCATGGAATAATAAATGAAAATAAAAAAAGAAAACTCTATGTAGAGTTAAATTAATCAGCCCCCTTATTCTCACTCATGAGTTACGTTACGCGCATGTTACCAACGGTGAAAATAACGTGGCTCATAGAGAATACATCGCAAATGTATCTATATTATTTCATTTACTAATACAGTTATTGACTATACTTATCCTTTAACCACTTTTCAAGTGATGCAGAAAGGGGGTCGCCACCCTCAGTAATGAGGAACTCAACGTAACGTAACGTAATATAATCCTCCTAGACAGTTTCAGTCTCGGCGGCCAATCTCAACGGAGGTCAGCCAGGTACGCAGGAGATATTATAGAGCACAAGTGTGTGCGCAATATACAGGTGCACTCGCTATTCCTTCACTCTCATAGTCCGGTGAGACGGCAATCCGACATGACCGGAGAGAGATCAGGCGCAGGACCAACGGCTTTACGTGCTTTCCGACGTACGGGGGTATCACACCGCCAACTTCCTGACTCCGAGCTGCGACTGAGTAATTTTTAAGATGGAAAAACCCAGTCACAATGTTTTTGGCTCAACCCGGGATTCGAAGCCAGGACTTCAGCGCGCAAATCGTACTCGTAACGCGTACGCAATACAACTACGCCACCTAAGCAGTCTAACTCGACGCAAGAAGAAGAAGAAGAACCTTACTATAGATATAAATATAAGGACAAAGAGGACAAGTTTTCTCTTCCTATCATCAGAGTTCTTTATGATATTTGACTCTAGGTAACAAGGGATAAATTAATACATGTAGCTTTCTAATCGATAATCAACATCGAATTATATCGAAACGTAGCATCTAATTCGCAAACTTCAGTCCACTAGACGTAGAGAACGCAGCGATAGAAAGCAATTAGTCGGCTCTCTGCAGATAATAGTGCTCAACTACACAGCGTCTGTCTTCTAGAGTCGGCTTTAATAGCTTATACGGTAATGGGGATAGCAATTCTTAATATTATGCAGAGACAACAAATATGTTAAGTTCAGTTTGTGACTTAAGTGTTATAATTTTACATTTTGTTTGCGATGGTTAAATAAGATTGTTTTTGTGACGCGCCATTAGTCTAGGTCACACGGTCAATTGTGAGGTAACATTTCACTGTCAGAGTAAATAACATATTATTTGTTATCATTTTTTATTTTTAATGCATTCCAGTTATTGCAGTTTAGTTTTAGATTTTTCATTTTAAATGGTCGTTGTTCTTATGCAAGATGTCATAATCCTTCCTTCCTTATCCTTCACTACATAGTATAAAACAAAGACGTCCCCTGAGTTTGTATGCGATAACCTCAAAAAATACTGAACGGATTTCGATGAAATTTGGTATGGAGATAGTTTGAGACACTGGGAAGGTGTGCTACTTTTTGTTTCGCGAAAATATGTAGCGGGAATATTATCCTGGAAAAATACTGCCCACTGCTGAGCGCGGGCCTCTTCTACTACCGAGAGGGGTTAGGCCTTAGTCCACCACGCTGGCCTGTTGCGGGTTGACAGACTTCACATACCTTTGAAATTCTTATAAAGAACTTTTCGGGTGTGCAGGTTTCCTCGCGATGTTTTCCTTCATCGGTAAAGCAAGAGATAATTCACAAAGAATACACACATAATTTTTTTTTAGAAAAATCAGAGGTTTGTGCCCTTGGGTTTTGAACCTGCGGACATTCATCTCGGCAGTCCGTTCCACTCCCAACTAGGCTGTCGCCGCTTTATATAGTAAGTTTTAAAAGCTAAATTTTAATAAAAATGTCACACAATATAATCACAACCCTCAATTTGCTGCATTCTAATGTCCAATTTTCTATATTCCTAACAAAGTCTAGTATCAAGTACCTTATTTTGAAATATCAATTTAATTACTTGGTAGCCTTTGTGGTACTTGCGTTCCAAGAGGTCATTTATGTACCTGCTTATTCCTGCCGAGGTCAAATCGCATTAACTTACCTTTGATTCATTAATCTAAATATAGCGTTTCATATTCTGTAGATTTTTTGTTGAAATTATTGTTGAGAACCATTTTATTTGTAATAGAGGGTTCGTACAACATGTGGGTGCGACAGATATCATTGAGAAGGTATTTTGGGGATAAAGAAAGGGGATTAGAGATATGTATGTTTGTTTTGTAAATGGTTAAGCCAGTTGATTAGCAGGCAGCTGCTGGAATGTAGCCCGTGGTTGCGTATACGTAGTACAACGCCCTGCTATTCGTTGAAACGACCATTAGAAAAAGGCGGTGGGTAGCGGATCATATGCTCAAGCTTAGTATGCTTGGCGCTCACTTGGGGAGTCCTACGTTCACCAGAGAACGAAAAGCTGATTTATTGATGAAAGGCATGAGCCCAATTTTTAAACTTTTGCTACACGTATCAAACGCAATACATATTTTCCAGCATGTTACAAAAAGGTTTTTTTTTATTACCAGTCACCAAATCGCAAGCGCACCTCTGAGGGAGCTAGCTAGCTCCAGGCAAACTGTGTCAGAAAACCCCAAAAAAACTATTGCCTGAACAGAGACTCGATCTTAAGGCATTCCGGTCCACAGCCCATATAAAATAAAATAAAAATAAAATAAAATAAAATACTTTATTCATCACGTAGGCGAACATGGTTGCACTTATGATAAGTCATACATTAAATTAATTGCAATAATTATTATTGATACAAAAGGTCACTTATATAACTACCGACAATTTTATTGAGATTAAAAAGAATGATGAAAATTAGAATTTAAAAAGCCAGCTCGGGCTGGCAGGAAAGGGGATATAAAGAAGAAAAAAAAGAGATCATTATTATTACAAAAATTATGGGAGGAACGCGTCGCGATCCTCACCGGTGAGGACACTACAGGCCCTAGCCTAGCTAACCTACCAGCCTTTCACTAGCTTCCTAAGCGATGACTACCCGACGAAGAAAGGCAGAAAGAAACTCCGGGCTTACTTTTTTGTCATCATTTGTCCATTGAATCTTTACATATTTTTTTATTTTTTTTCAAGTCTTTTGCTTACAAAGTCAGATCAGTTACATAAGCTAATGCACACACATCACCGTAAAATAGGGATTAAAATCAATTGAAGGAATTTAACTAAGAGTAAACACTATCCCTAAGAAATTCATAACAAAATTAGAGAACACAATTAGGTAAATAATTATAATTAAACGGTGTACAGCGTGCAGACGCCTACATTTACAAACATAATCTTCGTTGATTTTTTTCAATATTTCGTGGATTTCAATCAATACGCACAATTTAAATAATTGATTTATAAATTAAAAGCAAACGCAACACAAAGATCGGTCGGTCGTCATTAACAAAATGATATGTCAAAACGAGGATAATTATAAAAATGTCATATAGAGATTTAATATTAATTACAATGTCAATATTAGGTATAATCAGTTTTAGATAGATACACATGATATATGTTAAGCAATTAGCTTCAATATGTATTAACATGGTTAGCCACGGTGTGCAGGACCAATTTTCCAAACTGACTGATCATCAAGATAATCCGATACATTATAATACCCCTTAGACGTTAACTCGCGCTTAACGTAACACTTGAATTTGTGTCCGGGTAGACTGGTTATTTCGGAGGGAAGTTTATTATAAAATTTAATTCCATTTGCTAAATATGATTTACTCGTTTTACAGAGCCTAAAGTTTGGAACAACTAGTTTATTCTTATTTCTAGTGTTCAGACAGTGCAAGTCACTGTTTTTCTTTAAAGTACTAAGGTTTTTGCGTACATACATGATATTCTGAAAAATGTATTCGGCCGGCAAAGTCAGTATATTGACCTCCTTAAACAGTTCTCTAAGAGAATCGCGAGAGCGAAGGTTATAAATGGCACGAATTGCTCGCTTCTGTAAGATAAAAATGGTCTGCAGATCTGCAGCAGAACCCCACAGAAGAATGCAATACGACATAATACTGTGGAAGTAAGCAAAATATACCAATCTCGCCGTAGCCACGTCAGTTAAATTTCTAATTTTCCTAATAGCAAAGACGGCAGAACTCAATTTACTTGCAATTTTTTGAATATGGGGTCCCCATTGCAATTTATTATCGACTGAAACCCCGAGGAAGACCGTTGAGGGTACTAATTCTAGATTATTCCCGTCTAAATTAATATTTACTTCATTTTTATTTTTGAGTAACGAGAATCGAACACATTTAGTTTTTGCCGCATTTAACAGTAAATTATTAGCAGAAAACCAGTCGGAAATCGATTTAAGTACTTTATTTGGCTCTATAAGATTATCTTCCCTTCTATTTACCTTAAATATTAACGAAGTGTCGTCAGCAAATAACACAACATCAGCCCTCTTGTTAACCATATATGGAAGGTCATTTATATAGACTAAAAATAAAAAAGGACCCAAAATGGATCCTTGGGGAACCCCAATCCTAACTGAGGACCCTGCAGACAAGACGTTATCGATACATACTTGTTGTTTCCGATCTGATAAATATGAAGATATAAGATTTAGCGCGTTTCCCCTAATACCATAATAGCGAAGTTTTAAAATTAGGGTACCGTGATCTACGCAATCGAATGCCTTGGAAAGATCACAGAATACCCCTAGAGCATCCCGTGATCCCTCCCAGGCATCCAACACAGCTTTAACTAAAGCACATCCAGCGTCTTGTGTAGACCTGCCTTTCGTGAATCCAAATTGCCTATCATGTAATATTCTATTTTTATTAAAGAACACCAGCATTTGATTAAGCAATATTTTTTCAAATACTTTACTTAAAGCTGGTAAAATAGAAATAGGCCTATAATTTGAAGGAGTGTTTGAGCAACCTGCTTTAAAAATTGGTACTACTTTACTTATCTTCATAAGATCAGGAAATATGCCGTCTCTAATACAGGAATTAAAGATATTAGCAAGGATTGGGGCGATGCTAACTATTACTGACTGCAACGCTTTAACAGACAGACCCCAAAGATCTTCAGTGCTTTTCATGTGTAGGTATATAAGTTTCTAGACCTTGGCAGCGACTATAGTATATAACTTTTTCTATTCGAACATTGTAACGAGGCAAAGTTAGACGAGATCTCCAAAACTATTGATCCGATTCCGAATACTCCCTAAATTGAAGCTATATTTTCCTGGAGTGCTACAAACTTGGACTTACTCGGTGGCGTAGTTGTATAACGGTACGACTGCAATGCTGAGGTTTCGGGTTCCATTCCCGGGTCGGGCAAAAAGGATATTGCAGTCTGGAATTTGTGTCCGAAATGGCGATAGGCATGATGGGACGAGCATGACGTACACCTGATGGTAAGCGATACGACCACCCATAAACAGTAGGAACACCATCCAGCACCTTGAGTTACAAAGTACTGTACGGCATTCCACTGCGCTCGTCATCCTGAGACATAAGATGTTAAGTCTCATTATGTCCTGTTACACTGGCTACAATGCCTTTCAAACCGAAACACAACAGTGCATGCAAACTGCTGCTTGGCGGTAGAAATAAACATTGCGGTGGTACCCACCCAGACGGACTCTTACATATGAGAGTCCTACCACCAGTTAACTTGAGTTGAGTGTTACAGTTGTTACAACAGTTAACTACTCCACTTGAGTGGAGACTTCCGTGAAGGTTTTTGAACTACTCTGTTCGATAATAGGCAACGTAAATTGATACGGCGCTGTGGTACAAAAAGCCGAGCGAAATTTAAAGTCCCGACAAAGATCTGAAGTTCTAGAAGCGTCGCTGTCTGACTTTTATGCCTTGAACTTTCTGTTCTAGGTGATATTTTCTATTTTGCCACATATCCTAAACTAGGCCGAGATATTTTATTAATGTCTGGAGAATTAGTGTAGATTTGGCAGAGTTCACCTTACATCCCAGATCGCGCAGCGCAGACGCTGTTACAGTTGTTACATACAGTTTGTACTTGGAGACATAGCTTTGCCTTGTCTTGACATGTAATTAGAAAGTCGTCTAGAAAGACTACTACACGAATACCTTGTTTCCTTAGTATCTCCGCTATCTAATTGGAAAGGGAGGCAAATACTTTGGGTGCTGTTGCCAGCCCAAATGGCAAATAGGTCATTTGTAGCAGTCGACCTCCGTAAATCAATCTCAGAAAGCATCGATGTGATTCTGCTACAAGTACGTGGTAGTAAGCCTGTGTTAGGTTGATTTTTACCATCCAATCGTTTGGCTGTAAAAACTCGGGAATTCGATAGACTGGAATCAATTTGAATTTGGTTACTCTTACAAATTGGTTCAATCTTTTTAAATTGAATATACAGCGCATGGAGCCACCGATTTTAGAGTTAAAAAGAAAAACTCGGTGTTTCGGGAGCTCTAAAATGTTTTCCAGTAATATTGCTATTACTATTTCATCCAACTGAGTAGGTGAATCCGTTAAATATTGCATTTTGGTTAGCCGGCGCAGGACTAAAGGTGGTTTCTTTTCGAAAGGGATTTTGTAACCCGTAATTATCTTTATTCGCCTGTTCTGAACCAAATATTGGAATACTTCATCAACCTGCTCCTCTAAAACATCTCCATAGAGCCAAAATTTTCGCTCACCTTTTCCTCTGCCTCTGGATGTGCCAGGCTGGTGAAAGTGTCCTTGTCTACTTGTGTTCACTGATCCTTAATAAATTGTGCTCTAAACTGAAGTCGAAATAACCGCATATTATTTGCCCAGGCTATATAATCATAATTAGAACGAATTTCTTGAGAAGGCATATACTTCTGATTATTAATAGCAAATGGTGCCGTGGAGCGACCCGTTTCACTATAACTATGATTGTAACAGTTATTATTACTAGTTCCAGGTTGCGCAGCGTGAGGACCAGGTACCCTCTTCTCTTGCGCATAGAAAGAGGGCTTACTAAGTGGCAATATTTTACTTACCCCACCATTAGTTTTCAAAACTTCGGATTTTTTTATCAAATAAAAGTTCAGGAGAAAGGGGAATTCTCTTTGGCCCACTCCTTCTGACTCACACCCCACTCCAAGATTGTTCCTCCACATTATCAACTAGAACACCGTGATACCCGCAAAAGTAGCTCCCTGGAGTACACACTGGTCAGAAAATGTTTAATTTCACTTACTTGTTCAGATAAGCATTTCAAACGTTTTGTTTGCTCGCGAGATCGTTTCGCAGAAACACTTTACTTGGAACGCGCTTTCGCTTTCAGTTGGCGGCTGTTGGGGCCACTGCGAGAAAACAATCTTCACTTGACGACGATGAAGACGATTCGCAATATTCCAAATTATTCGAACCTCTATTCTTACTCTTTTTTTGTGATAGCTAAATACAAAACAAACAAAATTTTATTCGAACACTAACAGCGTTTGATGTAAACGGCACAAAAACTTAAAACCCCAATGAAAAAAATTGCTCGGAGCATCACCTGATAAACGCGACAACAAGAAGTCCCCCACTCTAATTCACTCATAGAATTTCGAACTCATTCGAAATTCACAATGAAAATCTGTCACGAAACGAAAATACGTCATCTCAAATATTGTTTAAAGGCCTCAAAAACAGGGAAGGACAAATTTTGCATTTTGAAACTTTATAACGTTATCACGAGTGATTTCTTCATCGTATTTTTACGAATAAAATAAATAATTGGAAACTATCCTATTCCGTAATCCAATGCACCAATATTTATTATTCTCTGTGAAATGTTCGACCCTTAATGATTGGGGGATGTACCGAGATTGGCTGCTTAATGTGTCGGGCAAAGTGATATTGGGTTTTTCTACCCAGTATCAGCCCGGAGCCTGTAATTTGTATCTGATAGGGCGATAGGCCCGATAACCCCCTATCACGTCATGGGCCGAACACATATGACGAAAAGTGGGCGACCTGGTAGCACCTCTGCCTATCCCATCGGCTACAATGGCGTGATGTGTGTAGTATGGTGTGTGTGACTAGTATATAAGTAGATGTAAGATGTATTATAGGCAGTTGTTAATCAGTATTATAAAGAACCTTAAACCAACAACACGTGTTCATCAATCCTTTTCCATTACATGGCGACCCTGCCAGTCGCGTTGGCGCAGCCCTGCGCTAGCGCGCGGCGCGCACAGAAATAATGAACATTTAAATTCAGAAAAAAAAATGTATAATTCAAGATGAAGAATGAAACATAATGAAAATGAAGATAGAAAAATCATATTAATTAATCAAGAAAGAAAATAGGAAGAATGAAAAATGAAGGTATTGTAAAAAAATAAAATAAGGAAGAAATATGCGAAGTAATAATATACATAAAATAAGAAGAAAATGAATAGAAAATATAAGAAAATAATTAAGAAGGAAGAAAATAAGAAGAAAGAAAATGTTCGAGCGGTGTCCAGGGTAATCCCGGCCCAGGAGTCCAGGGTATAGCCCGGCCAACCCAGTAAACAGCACAAGTCAGCAGCTTAGCCGCATCGTCGAGCCACGAGCGAGTCATCTCCATAAAGAAGATTTGGTTTACCTATATCCTTTTCACAATTTATACACATTTTTATATTTTATTCGCTTTTACATATAAGAATATGAGCTCTATTATTTAAGTAACATTGAAAGCATAGTTTTAAAAATACCTTAATAATCTAGATTTATTTTTGCTGTTGAAATATTTTATTTTTCTTTTGAGATCCGAACAAACTAAATTTTAACCATGGCAGAAAATTTTGATTTTGAAACAGCTATCGAATTTTTACAGAAATTTTTAGAAAAACAAATGGGAATAAAAGTAATAATATTAATAGTATGTCGACAAGTAGTGAAACGATAAAGAATAAGAGGGAAATATTAAAGCATACAGTTGAATGGTCAAATATGAACCTTGGAGATGATTATAAGGGTAATAAAAATATTGTAATTAATAATTCTAAAATAGGAAGTGAGGGAAAAAATGATGTGTGTTTAGGAGTTAAAAAGAAAAAGAACCTTTTTATAGATGTTTGTGAAATCTATGACAAACGATCTGTAGGTATAACGTAGATTTAGAATAAAATAAGGACTAATGAGATTTTATTTAAAAAAAAACAATGCTTTTATAAAACGGTTTAATGTATTTTTAATTTTTTTAAGTATTTTACATTATTTTACATAAATATTATATTATATAACAATTTCATTTTATAGTATAAGTTAAAAAAAATGTACCTATTGCAACATTTTATTTTTTTTCCCAAAGGGGGAAGGTGTAGTGTGGTGTGTGTGACTAGTATATAAGTAGATGTAAGATGTATTATAGGCAGTTGTTAATCAGTATAATAAAGAACCTTAAACCAACAACACGTGTTCATCAATCCTTTCCATTACATGTGTATTTGATTATTATCAAATACCTATCACATCATGGGCCTGAATACGCATGGCGAAAAGTGGGTGCACCAGTTGTGCCTCCTCCTACCCCTTCGGGGATAAAATGCGTGAGTTTGTATGTGTACTTCCATCGAATCTGAGCACACTGCTGTCTGTCGATATAAGAAGACCAAGCAATGTTACTTACCCAGGCAAATGCTTCTAATAATAGTTCAGTACTTAAAAAAAACGCAATTTCATTACGTAATACCTTGCTCTTAAGAAAGAGTCTAGCTCCAGTAGTATCCATTGTTCCCCATTCTTTATGGCATCTTAAGTAAAATACCTGCGGATTTCTCAGCCATATAACGGGTAAAGAAACGGCCAAAGCTTAGTGTCACATATATTAAATCCAGCTTATGTAATACCCTCGCAATATTGCAACCACCGCTGACATATTTTCCTCTGGCATTTATATTTTGGGAGATATTAAAAAACATGAATTTTCCAGGTAAGATAAACTTGACGTATGTTACTCCCAAATCTAAATCTCGTTGATAAATGATGCTCCAAACGGCGAGTTTATTTCTTAAAAGCATTCAATTGTTTTAAATGTATTCATTTAAACAATTGGCTTAGGATTCGTACCTAATTTGCTTTTATGTTTTACGTATCTGTACGGATAACAAAATTGCCGGTGGTACAAAAGTATTCTTAGCATTATTTTTTGCAGCATTCTTTAGCATACTTCATTCCCCGGACTGACATGGTGTGAGTGTAGCGTACGAAGTAAATACACAGGAATTGGCTATGATCAGAATATTAAAAAAAATGGAGATAAACTGTTACATCAGCTCGGGACAAACAAAGCGTGAACTAAGCTTATTGCCTATCCTTTAGAAATATAAGGCACATATATCAGTACAACATAGTCGTACAAATGATTTGTTGCTGAGATACGAATTCCTTTTCTCTGAAATCTTACGCTGTATTTTATTACCACTGAGAGTTATAATTCCGAGAATTCTATATATAGCAGAAATATAGCACTTAGAAATAATATGAATCCAACAGAATTCCTAGCATCTGAATGTAGAATGTAGGAACCATCTACACTAATATTATAAAGAGGAAATATTTAATTTTTATTTTGCAATAGACTCCGAAAATACCGAACCGATTTGATAAATTCTTTCACCAATATAAAGCTATACTATCAGCTAGTAACACAGGCTACTTTTATCCCGGGAAAATATAAAACGGGACTTTTATGCCGGAAAAACTAATTCACGCGGGTGGAACCGCGAGCAGAAGTATAGTTATTTAATAAAGTTTTATGCACCAACGGACAGAATACTGTCGTGGAATAAAGGTATGAAGAAATAAAACATAGTGTTTGCTGATGGTAGGATTTATTCATGTTCGTATGGACAGTGACCACCGTAAATACGGTTTTAAACCTGCCATAGTGACCGACGTGAGTGTACCGTGTTCCTCAATTAGCCAGTGTATATCGGGCTCGACATTAACATCATCGCTCGTCAGTCGATTTTCTATATGGACTTCTCTTGGTTACTATCCGGAGTAGAATCACTTACACGTTTATGTATAAAAAAATGCTTTAGTTTAAGAGTTAGGGCCTAAACCTTGCCTTTTCATATGTATACGTTTAGAAGTGTATATTTCGTTACAATTTGATATACATTTGAGCTAGTTTTAACTACAAAATCCAATATTAGTTTGATTGAGGTATGTTCAGAAACCTGAAGTTTTAAAGCTTTCGCGAACCTTTGGAGTGAACTATATATTTGTACATAATTGTGAAGCATATAAGCCTCCGTAGCCTAATCTTTTACTTATCTCATAAATAATTTTGGTATCTACTTACTACTTACTGACTGCCTCGGTGGCGTAGTTGTATAACGGCACGACTGCAACGCTTAGGTTCGAGGTTCGGGTTCGATCCCCGGGTCGGTCAAAGTGATCTTGGATTTTTCTAATCAGTATCAGCTCAAAGTCTGGAATTTGTGCCCGATATGGCGATAAGCTCGGCCCCTAACACATCATGGGACGGAATACGCACGGCGAAAAGTGGGTGCAATAATTGCGCCTCTGCCTACTCCTCCAGGGATAAGAGGCGTGAATATGCGTATGTACTTACTACAATACGATGTAGTTTTAATAAATTCCATTCAAACACATGACCTAAAAATCAAACAATAAATAAACTTAACTTACTTATCAATTCAAACTTCATCACATGACCTACTCGCTTAGTTACCGCCTTCAAAATCGGATTTATAACTACATTTTTATACTTATACTAAAAAAAATTAGTTTCATATTTTCTTAACACTTCAGGGGTTTCATTATGTATTCTAAAAACAACTATAAATACTGCTCCGGTAGATTCATTTCCATTTTTATTTATATTCTCAGAACACTGATTAAATCACACATTGCTGTCGTATGCACATAAAAACAGAAAGCAAAACATTCGTAATTTAAAATCTTGGTTTTAAAAATGGCTTGGTCCGGTAAACGTACCAGGTATTTAAAATGGAAATATGTAAATCAATTTAGTATTTTTTGTCTTAAGATGAGTGCAGTGCAGATATTTTAGAATACAAAGTTGGGGGAGGGCGGTTGCTACTGTTTATGGGCAGTCGTGTCGCTTACCATCCAGTTTGTTAAAAATACTGTGTAGCATCTGGGTTCTTACTGCACTCTATAACTGTGGAGCAGCAGAACAAACAGTCCAATACGTTGTGAAGGAATACCCTATCAGAAGCTTCAAGGTGGTCCACAGGGCCTTTACCAGGTGACACAAGAGCCGGACACATGACTGTCAAAAATTTACATTGAAATTTAATCATAAATTATAATACTCATTAGACTGATTATTTCTAGCAATAATTGAAAGTAAATTATCGCATCATACTGTTCAGATGCATCATGCAGGAGATTATGTCTTACAAGAATAGCACGAGCCACATTTTCATCCACGCCGACTGTTAATCATAATGATTTTTGTACAATATCTGTCAAGAGTCGTACACAATTTTTGTTTAAGCCAGGCGATTATTGCCTGTCAACGCGAGCAATAATAGCCTCACGATTGCTATTAATACCAATAAAATAATGAGATTAAAATAAAATAACTGCTTCCGTATATTGCGAGAAACAATTGCTACGTCTAAATCAATCTTATTATTGTGCCATTCGATAATAATAGCTAAGACTTATGTTTAAATATTATCTGTATGTAATAAGAAAATTATAACATAGGTATTTAACATCAAATCTGTACTGAAAAAATAGCAACGAGACAGCAAAAAATATCGCATCGTAATGTTTCTGCGAAGCCTTTCCTTGCCTTATTTCTATGTTAATACACATTTTCTCACCACCGGCCTCATATCGAGCCAAATTATCATTTCTTTATGATAATGCCATGGTAATGGATTATGGCAATCGAATTGATACATACTGATCGCTTATAGTTATAAGAATCTGCCTTCTGTAAGGAAAGTAATGTGTGAATAGATGATATCGTGCCTGAGATAATCTAAGGAACAAAATTACAAAAATATTGGTTGGTTGACATGGTTTAATGTAAAATGTTTTAATCTCATGGCCTTAATTGAACTTAGACGCAAACATAACCAACACCAAGAATGCAAAACGCTGGGAAAATGTTAATTATATTATATAAATAAGGCCGTCTGCACCAGATGATTAAGCAAAGACTATAATAAATGAGACGCTTTGTGCCGACTGATACAAATTAAGGAGCGCCTTGAGCAGATGTTAAGGAAATGTATTATTTCTTTCTCTGCAGATTATTATTGTATGTAGTGTAGACCTCCTCTTGTTAACGCTATTACTTCATAAATAACAAATTATAAAATAGATGTCTACGTACAAATTAATGATGAACAATTTCTTCGCCTTAAAAAAAAACGTATACTGTTTATGCTTCGCAACTTCGTATTTAATCTGTCTATATCCTAACTCTATGTCCACGCGGATGTGCACACTCTATATCTCATTCATTTAATTTAAGCAAAACGTCTTAGAAAACTCCCATAGTTTTCCTGGCAGTCTCACCCAGAAACTTCCAGTGTGCAGCCCATTTACTGCCACTGGGCCTACACTCAACCAATTAGAAATAGAAGAGATTTATTAATAACTCTAATTCCAGGGATATCCGATGTAATACAATTCATTTATTAATCTCCGACGCCAAAGTATTGTATTTTCAAAGTGTATATCTATATGTCTGTCTGTGATATCGTAGCTCCCAATCGAATGGACCGATTTTGATTGTTTTTTTTTTATTGATTGCTCATGCATATTTCCATCTCATGTTTCATTGAAAGATGCTCAGAAAATCAAATATTTGAGCTTCCTGATATTAATTGGCAATTAGATCATCATGTACATAGCTTATCGTTGGGCGGACGCCGGATGTACTAATTAACGATATCTCTAATTCAGGTCTCCATTTTGGGTTATCTGGTGCTAGCTTTTGCAGGCAACTTCCACGCGATTACAAATCGGACGTCGATGTTGGCTGTCTAATATGTTTAGGAGGATGTGGCCTGAATAACAGACAATAGGGTAGTTTCCTATGTTTGATTGTGTAGGTACATTATTTTAGATGTAACAGAAAAAAAATATTCTGCTGTGAAATCAGCATCAAAATCGATTGAAAAATAAAGCAGTTATTCAATCTTGAAATATTTTTGTGAGCTAAAGTGGGGGCGTGGCTGGATATCGCGCCATTTCTGTCGCACGCAGCAGCGTTATGGCCGAAGGGCTTGGTGAGGTCACAACCTAGTATTGCTGCTATTTGACAGCCACCCCTTCTACCAACTTTCTAAGCTTTACAACTTACTTACTATTGCACCAATTTTGAAAATTCTTTTTCCACTTGATTTTGGATAGCACATATTTTCCAAAATCTATTTAAAAAATAGTCAACTACCCAACTGTTTCAACATTTTTACATACATATAGCAAATACTGTATAGGTGTCACTCTTAGGCTACGAGAGGTAGTCTATTTTATCACCGTTATGTTATTCCACCAGTAGTGCGTACGCCGAAATAAGTAAAAATTTACCACCTAGCACAGTCATCATCATCATCCTCAGCCCGTTCCAGTCTACTGCTGGACATAGGACTGTAATCAATCCTAATATTATAAATGTGAAAGTTTGGATGGATGTTTGCTACTCAATCTCGCTAACACAGCAAAACAGATTTTGGTGAAACATGTTACAAAGATAGACTATAGTTTGAGATAGCACATAGATTATTTTTTATTCGAAAAAGACGTCTTAATGCATGGGGAGCTGCGAGAAAAGGCTAGTGTATATGAAACAACATAATATTATGTGAAAACAATCATAAAAAGTAACTTGTTAGGTATAGTATTAGGGTTATAACTACGTGAACCTCAGTGGGTGTGACTGAAACTTTGTAGACAAAAGCAATAGAAGTGTAGGTCAACGGAATGTTAAATTTTTTTCACTTTCATATTATATGGCTAAAGTTAAACAACGACCTTACTACAAAAACTGAAAGCTCAAAGGCCAATTGATAAAAAAAATTATTGTCGAAGTGCCTTTAATTATAAAACAGAATGTAACGATAAAATTCTATAAATAATAATTTCACGCCTGTATCACTAAAGGAGTGGGCAAAATAATATGCATCAAGTAGTCCTACAATTGCGCTTATTAAGCTGCTAGATGGCTTTTATCGTTATTTTGTCTCCACAACTCAAATTGACGTGCGTACTGAAATAACACTTAATGGAATTGATTAATTATCTACTAATTTTAATGAATTAATTGATATTACGATAAATACTTACGACCTTATTCATGGATAGTTTATAAACTTATTTTAGTTGCAGAATGTTTTGTTTTCTTCTTTTAAACTCAGTTTAAAATTCGTTCGAAGAAGACAAGAGATTCAAAACCTAAAATAGGATTATAACATGTTTATGAATAAGGCCGTTAACCTTTACTAATATTTCTTTATATACTACGAATTCCGTAGCCACCACGTAGCTCCTCGTAGCGCGCTAATCGTAGCACTAACAATCGGAACGCGAATTAGAGGAATGGCTTATTGAGCTAGCTTAGGACAGCTTGCACTCTCGAGTTTGAATATAATATGTTTCATATCAAATGGGACTTTAGTATTGGAGAGTGAGATTATAAATATTACTACTGTTGTAAATAATCATCTATAGAATTTGTGCCAGCTTTTACATATATTTTTGTATGTACATTTAAATAAATGAATATAAGCAAAAAATGCGTAAATATCCGCACACTGGGGGTTTTTCGTTCCAGAAAGCAGTTATGATTTAAAAGCACCTTTTTATAATTTCATCAAAATATAATGTTTTTGGTCAATATTTATTTATAAAAAATTGACACATCAGCAGCATATGCATTATCAAAATTACAGGAAATAAAAGCATCGTTTACATTTCTGATGCACATGCCTGTTGAAGGTATGTGCAGCATTCACAAAACACGAGTAAGTTATTTTAAATGAGCGAACATTGATAAATTGAACTAAACCAAACCTACACACAATATCAAATTATTAAATTGAAAACAACTAACAGTTAAAATCATTGATGGGTATTTTTAATACATCAATGGTTAAAATTAAAAATATTTGCCAATCACAAAATAAATAAAGGTGAGGCGAGACTCAAACATTTCTGACAGATTTAGTACCCGCGGCCCAGTTTACCGCACTATTACACTACGGAGCAAACAGCAGTTTGTTAAATAAATATCAACAAACCTTGCCCCATTACTGGCCCCATTATTCAAGCTTCGATGTTCATTATACTGGATGACGAGACAGCTTGGTGGCTAACGCCTACCCATAAATAATTTCCAGAAATTTTGACTGGTTGGATTTGGACTGGTTCGCCTTATACTAGGACACACACATATCATGCCTTCATCACCAAAACGGTAGGCAGAGGTGCTACCAGGGCACCTACTTTTTGACACATTTGTCGGAACACATGCTGTGATAAGGGGCGAGTCTATAGCTATATTGGCCACAAATTTTAGACTCCAGGCTGATACTGACCAGAAAATCCCAAGGAGACTACTAACTCTGTACTAATATTTTTTTGCATAATACCCAGCAACCTGGCTATACGGACTGGAACACTCATTTGCACAATCTTTATTGGCTCTATCTAGCAACGATTACCATAGGCCTGGCACAATTCCAAACTATGGCATTCTGTGACAGACGAACTCAATCTCAGTTCACCTGACCTGGGGATCGAACTCGAAAGCTCAGGACGGTAGTCTTACCGATGTCGTTGTATTTATGCTCAATACAACACCAAAGGTGAGAGCTTTACTGCTATCTAATTCGTATGAATAATTAATTGATATGCGGCACCGAATCTCATGACTAGATTTTCAGCAATTAAAGCTTTTATGCGAAACTTTATTCACAATCTTTTTACCAGGGGTGGCCTTAAATGCAAGCCGCTAGGGGGAGAAAAGAGAAGCTCCTCGACTTGAATAATTCGTAGATAACGTGCTTTGTAGGTTAGCTGGTGACATCAAAGAAAAAAAGGCCTCAGCTAAAGCACAGCACAAGGCCCACGGCGATTGTACAGTTTGACCGCCCGCCCTCGACGCAGTGGACGATATGCCAGAAAAACGTGTGATCGCAAGTTCGATACCCGCTAACTAGCTGTTAAATAATGTATTTTGGATCTAAGTGATGTGTGATTATCTGCTATGTACCATAATAACGGCACAAGGCTTATATCTGCGTTAGAACGGTGGTTTTGGGTTTGATTGTTTTACTTGTACTGTGAGATTATTTTTTTATAAATATATAATATCATCAAGGAAGGAATACCAGTCTATTCCGACAGTATTTAGGTATTATCGCTATTGGTTATTATATTTTGGCTGAAATCTCTTCGTGAACTATACCCATAATTCTCATGTTAAGGAAAAAATATATTTCCAAAACTCAATCAACAACCATCTGACACATGTCGGTGGATTCAATTTTCCTACTACTCAAACGCTTTTTTTCCACGTCGTACCAGTATTACACGTCGGCGCCCGATTTTCCTCTCCTCCTTCCCTCTGCACTATAGATAAATAATATTTACCTTTCATATTCTCTTGTTGGGATTGATGTGTGCCTCGTGTTGAACACGGTTCAGTTAATAGGATTAGAGTACCTATTGTGTATCAGTCTTGCGTACATATTCTGAATTTCAGGAGTCATAAGTTTTTTCACCTTTTTTATTCAATTATTCTTTAAAAACTAAGCCTATGGACAAGCGTGTTTTTAGGTATTCATTCGTCTCATTACACACAGTTATAAAAAAACATTTTATTTTATGTTACTAATTTACCAATACAAATAAAAAGAAGGCTATATACAAACATACAAACATTACATTCAACAATATCACTTTGCAATAATACCAAACAAAACCGCATATTTCAGTATCGTATTTCACACCGATATCTATACATATAATACAGCAGTAGAATGGGTGTATCTGTACGTTTAAATAAATGTGATAAAAAGAAAGGGGGTGACTAATGAAGAGTAATGGAACACAAATAAACGACTTTTCTAATTATTTTCAGTCTGTTTTATTTAGATGAAATTTGGCACACGGGTAGATCATGTCCTGGATTAACACATAGGCTACTTTTTATCCTGAGAAAATATAAAGCAGGACTTTTATCCCGGAAAAATCTTTTTCACGCGGGTAGAGCCGCAAGCAAAGGCTAGTTAAAATATAAAGTAAATGCAGTTGAACAAAATGGTTTGTTATCAGAGCGGACAGGGGAACACAAACAATTCAACAGGGAATAAATGTAGGTAGAGTGCACACAAGACACTCGTGCAGGATGCAATATTTCAAGGAACTGCGAGGTTACCGCAGACAAATGCTTTAGGGAAGGTCTGATTTCGTTACTGCGCGCTAAAGTCGTTGTATTTATACGGTTGGCTTTTCATTTTGTTTAATCAATTGAATTCACGTTAATAAGTGTGATACAAAAAAATGCGTAATTTTTTATCCGTAGGACTAACATCAACTGATAAAACACATTTTTTTACAAAAAACCAACACTATAAGCTTGACTCACGCGCCCTCTTGTGTTACAATAACTAAGTACATAGTGCATTTACAAGGGAATTTCGGAAAAACAAACGAATATCTACGCCATGATGATAATTATTAGTATTTATTATACAACAGCGTGAAATAAAAATTGGGCACCTAATTTTTAATCTGCAGCGTCCATAAACCATAACAAAATCATAATGGAAGCACTGTCGACGTTAAGAGAAACTTATAGCGGTAATGTAATGGAGATGTTGGGATCCCCGGAATTATATTTACTATCTTACGGATACATTTATATTTCTACCAGCTAATAACAGTACCTATACTTAAGCTATTTTGTGTTCCAATTACTGTCATGCGACGGAGTTTTTCTTATAGGTCGGTCTGGTGATCTTTACTGGACTGCCTCGATGGCGTAGTTGTATTATGGTATGATTGCAATGCCGAGGTCTCAGGTTTGATCCCCGGGTCGGGCAAAGAGATATTGGATTTTTCTATTCAGTATCATCGGAGTCTGGTATTTGTGCTGATATGGCGATAGGCTCGCCCCGTATTACATCATGGGTCGGAATACGCACGGCGAAAAGTGAGCACATTTGTTGTGCCTCTGTCTACCGCTTCGGGGATAAAAGGCATAAGTGTGTGTATATGTGTGTGAGTGTGTGTGTATGTGTATATGTTACAGAAAATAATACAAAATAATATTGTTTTGCTCTTAACAATTTCACTCTCAGAGATGTCACAATATTAGTCACAAATAATAAAAATTGAATTTATATCCTTACGGGATCAATATTAAAACACCAATACCAAGCTTTGAAAAGTGCCTTCGCCGTAAATTACGTTCTTACCAAAATTTACTTAGAACCAGCTTTTGCCAGCGGCTTCGCCCGCGTGAATGACTTTTTCCGGGATAAAAGTCCCGTTTTATATTTTTCCGGGATAAAAAGTAGCCTATGTGTTAATCCAGGACATGATCTACCCGTGTGCCAAATTTCAACGAAATCCGTTCAGTAGTTTTTGCGTGAAAGAGTAACAAACATCCATACATCCAGACATTCTTACAAACTTTCGCCTTTATAATATTACTAACTAGCTTTTGCCCGCGGCTCCGCCCGCGTTAAACAGTTTTTCCGGGATAAAAGTCCCGTTTTATGTTTTCCCGAGATAAAAAGTAGCCTATGTGTTAATCCAGGACATGATCTACCCGTGTGCCAAATTTCATTGAAATCCGTTCAGTAGTTTTTGCGTGAAAGAGGAACAAACATCCATACATCCAGACATTCTTACAAACTTTCGCCTTTATAATATTAGTAGGATATTATAATAGGATAGTAGGATGAAGGTATAAATAAAAAGTATTTTAAGTAATAAAAACATGTATAAATCTACACTTTATAAGCTTGTTTGTAGGAGAAATATAATATTTATAATTACTAAAGCAATATTTGTTCGAAAATTAGAAAAATGACACCAACTACTCCCTAATATCAGCTGTGATTTTTGATATTTCGTGTAATAAAATATTCTTTATAATACCTCAAAAATATAAGAAATATTGTAGGAGAAAAATCTTCTTGACACATTAAAAATGGCGACACGTAATGGCCCTTCTGAGCAGCTACATTTTGTGTCGCAGTAACAGATAGCGCGCGTTGCTCTTACATTGTATTCTACTCGCTTGATTAAAATGCCATTGAATAATGTCTTCAGGTATACGTCCTTATTCTTGCAATCCTACTTACTATATTTACGAAGATCCCTGCTGTGGGCATTCGAGTGATGACTATTACTGGAATAGGAATTTAACGGCCGATCTCAACAATTTACTAACATATATACAGTTAAAATGCTTCTTTTTGTGGTTATGTGTTTCTATAAACTAAGATAGATATGTAATGAATTGATATTGAAACAGCAGTAACAGGTGGCGTAACTTTTACCGTCAAGCTAATTATCAAACTCCAGTTAAATGTTACTAAGTTATTGAGACCGGTCGTAAGAGTACCTACTTGCAAATATTAACAAGTTTTAGAAGAGAGCAGATACAAAAAGTTGGGTAAAGTATTGGGTCTAGATTACATCTTATTTTTGGCTACAGCATGGATAGGCAAGTTCGACCAGACGATACGAGAACCTCGCAGATAAATAGCAGCTTCACTGATTTGCAAAGAATGTCAGTGGTTTAGGAAACCCCCTTCCGCTTCCCAATCCCCATTTCTGATTGTTACCATCAAGTGAACTACCCATATTGCGAACCTCCTGCAAAAATAAGGCGAACCTAATATCAACCTAAGATGATTCTGATTCGGAACACAATAACTTGTTTACTGTGTTACGTGTTGGTACGTTCGCTGTAAACAGACAAATCCATTTAACAAGTAGAGACTAGAGCTGCTTGGGAGCACAGCCGAGGTCACTGTCAATGTAATTAATTTAACTTCCTTTTACTACCTGTCTTATGCAGTGCTGCCAGGCATTCAGATTATGTGATTTATTGTTAAGAAATGATTTTTGATGTGAAATATACGAATTTCAATCAAGCAGTGAAGCATGTTTGAGTTTAGCGTGCAAAGCTACTTCATAGGACAAGATTATAAGTTTAATTCCATTTAAACACAACATAATAATTAAGAATTGCTATTTAAAACTTTTTTACTTTGTGTGACTGCCTCGGTGGCGTAGTTGTATTAAGGTACGACTAAAATGCTGAGGTCTCGGGTTCGATTCCCGGGTCGGGCAAAGTGATATTGAGTTTTTCTATTCAGTATCAGCTCGGAGTCTGGAATTTGTGCCCGATATGGCGATAGGCTCGCCCCCTATCACATCATGGGACGGAATAACGGCGAAAAGTGGGTGCACTAGTTGCGCCTCTGCCTACCCCTTCGGGGATAACAGGCGTGAGTGTATATGTATATGTATGTGTGTGTGACGTAAAAAATCTGTTCAATATTAATTAGTGAAGAAAATAAAAATTGGTACGAACAGAATAGAGATTGTTCCATGATTTCTATTGCTATAAACTATTTCAATCTAAACAATCAAATACGGCACAAATAAATGCGTACAGGACAGCCCGCGCTCCCCACACCCCTGAACATATTTATTTTGTAACAGACGGACGCTTTTACACATTTAGATAGGCAAGTGGGTAACGCGTTGAGTTATTGAATGTTTTTTGTAGTTGTTTTGAAGTACTTGCAAATTGTTTTCCTTTTGTCTGTAAATGTTATTATTTATGTACTAGCATTTGCCTGCGGCTCCGCCCGCGTTAAAAAGTTTTTCCGGGATAAAAGTCCCGCTTTATGTTTTCCCGGGATAAAAAGTAGCCTATGTGGTAATCCAGGATATGATCTACCCGTGTGCCAAATTTCAATGAAATCCGTTCAGTAGTTTTTGCATGAAAGAGGAACAAACATCCATACATCCAAACATCCATACATTCTTACAAACTTTCGCCTTTATAATATTAGTAGGATTGGCCTACGGAATCTTTACATAAAAAGTTTTCCGTAATAAAAATTCCGCTTTTTGTCACGGGAAAATATAAAGCGGGACTTTTATTGCAGTAAAAGTATTTCACGCAGGCGGAGCCGCGAGCAAACGCTAGTTAATATTATAAGTGTAGATGTGAAACAACTGAGGCGCCGTTTCAAAAATTTAAATTACGATAGCCATCCATCAGAAATTGTTATTTAAAAATTGGCCGGAAATTTATGAATTCTCCGCAAAAGTTATTTTGAAATGCACTGCTATAGCATTACATTAACATTACGTGTAGCTGCTTCACACGCTAAAATAATCCAATTTTCTAGAAACCAAGGCGAATTTAATCCAAAATGAGAAAAGTTGTATTTTTTTTACATTTCCGACTAATTAAGCCCGAATGACAAACAAAGTTTCTTTGAAGTGAACGAAAGGTGTTGGGTACAAAGGGCTCTTTATTTCACCACAAAGACGCTAAGAATGTTGGTGAGTGAAACGTGTGTACATAAAAGTGTTGGGGATGGTTATTAGAATTGTAAAGGAGTTTGTGTAGAAGCTACTTTTGTTTACCGCTATAGTATTTACGTAATATATTTTTGTTGTGTTATTTATATACTTCATTTAACTTCTTTCAAACGTGCGACAAAAAACGTTACAATAATGTCATTGCTTTTTTAAGTATAACTATAATTTGAAAGTAGACGTTGCAATCGTGTATATTTTTATTGATCGCAGCATGTTTGGGCTATTATACGGTTGGGTTGTCCATCCCAGTACTGTGCTTTATATACCTACACTTTGTCTATTTCTCAATACCGTACATTTTGCACGAGATCAGCATTAGTTTTAGTTCGACTCCAATTACCCCACAAGCAATGACAATCCTTGATTGCGTATCATATCTCTGCGTTTCCCCCTAAATTGCAGGCGAGAACTTACGTTCCACTCAATCAACAGACACCAAAAACAATTCGTATATAATAGAAAACGCCCTAGTGATTTTCAATAAAACACCAATAAATGTCAATTTCGTATAGCATAAAATTTGGAACCTCTCAAAGATGAAACTAGCCCACTAACCTTTCCAATAAACATAGAAATGGCTTTATTATAGTTCATGTCTTACCAATTTTGCCGAAATTGTTTCCTGGAATAAACATTGCCCTAAGATTACCAATAGGCTATTCTATTGTAGCTTTATTGTAAAAGTTTTGTTGTACTTATGGCATTTGCAAACAACTCATTCAACATTATAGCCAAGGTTAAAAACGTACCGACTAACATCATCATGCTCTGCGGTATTTATCCCGCGCAAGTAAAAAATATTCGCGGAAAATGTGTTTTAAACCTCTGCTGCTTCTAGAGCCGACTCCATAATAAATAATTTTTTCAACGGGTAATCTAACTCAGGACTTTTAATTCAAATATGTTAGCCCAACAGGACAAACTATATAAATAGCAAATATTTCCCATTCCGAGAATCGTGTGGAGACGCTCATTTGGCCCTTCTTTATCCCAAAAATAGGCATTATTGTGGCAAAGAGCATTGTTCGTTCTTAATGGAAGCGAAATCAAAGGTAGTATTCGCGGATTGTACGCTTTGTGTCTCTTTGTAGGGCCGTAATTCTGTTTCCTTTTGTTATTGGGGGATTGAACGAAACGTACGAGTGCGTTGAGATTTGGTACTTGAGCGTGGAAACCCGTTCGCCATTCTCGGAACCCTTTCCCAGAATAAAAGTCCAAGACAAGGCCCATCTGTGTGGTAGATCCATCAGATCTAAGGCTGATTAGAAACTATTAGGCAGGCCGGCATAACTATATGTATTCCATTGGCGGGAGGAGGCGTTCAGTCGCGGGGAGCGTCCGGCCCTGAAGGAGGTGGAGGCCAAGAGGGCCGCCTTACGGCGAGCCGCCGTGGAGGAGTGGCGTCTCAGGCTGGAGGCCCCGTCGTGGGGGCACCGGGTCGTAGAGGCAGTGCGTCCTGTCTTTGCCGAATGGCTGGACAGGCGCCACGGAGCGGCAACATACCGCCTGACGCAGGTGCTCACCGGGCATGGCTGCTTCGGTGAGTTCCTGTTTCGGGTGGTAGGTGTAGAGGAGTCGGCCGTGTGTCACTATTGTGACAACTGCCCAATGGACACGGCCCAACATACGTTGGAGTGTTGTCCAGCCTGGGATGAGGAGCGCAGCGCTCTCAGAACAGTCGTCGGAGAAGACCTCTCGCTGCCGGCCGTGGTCGCTTCCATGGTCGGCGGCCGAGAGGCCTGGCAGGCGGTGGCCCACTTCTGCGAGGCGGTCCTCTCGCGGAAGGAGAGTGCCGAGAGGGATCGCCAGCGCAGTGGTGATCCCTCCCGCCGCCAGACGAGACGTAGGAGGCGTCGGGTGGACGACTGACCGACGTCTCCCGCCCTGTGGATTGGGGGCGTTTGGAGAATTCCACCACGGTATCCCCTGCCTGTCGTAAAAAGGCGACTAATAGGGGCCTCCGGGGGTCACGGGTGGGCGGGACGTGCCGCCCACCCATTAGTCTAGCCAACTTCTGTGGCCCCCGTGATGGACATGTCCGAGGCAGCGTGTCTCACGCTGCCTCGGACACTAAAAGGCGGACACGGTACGGTGTTGCGGGGGCTTCTGAGCCCCCGCAACAGGAAAAGGACCGCAACAGCGGTACGTGCAGGGGCGGTTGCGGACGACAACTTAGACGTGAGTCAGAGGAAGCCCGCAGCCGTCCCTAATGCGCCGAAGATGGCCTTTTTAAAAAAAAAAAAAAAAGGCCGGCATAACTATGCTACCCGTTCGGAGACGGATTATCTCTTGCCAGGTTTTTGGAACAAAGTTCCTTATCGCGCGTTGTGAAAGGGGGCTAGATGGAAAAAAATCTTACGAAAAGTTGTCACGACACTTTTATACTTGCCCTGTGAAACCAGCCAGTAACAATAAAGAACTGGCCGTAAAAGTGACATTCGAAATTTAAATAAAAAAAGACAATTTAAATCTTAGAGTAAGTATAACTACGTATACATACTCTAAGACTTAAATGCTTTTTAGAGTACTTTTTTTTTCGTTAGTTGTATGTTAATTTTAATGTCAATGCTTGCCTAGGTGATGATCGTGATTCGATGACATATCTATTGTGTAGATAGAAGTAAATGTTTTCATTGATGTGGTAACGTTTTAATGAAATATACAATTATTATTATGAAATAAAATTGTATTACAATATCTTCACTAATTAATCGAAAACAACTTCGTTCCATCCGGGTGTCCCTTGACACCTCTCAAGTTTTTGTTTCACTTCAATTAAAATCAGGTGCAGTGGGTCCACTTCGACTTTCGATATAAAAAAACGAAGTATTCATAACACTTTTATAGTACTTTTATGAAGAAAGGTAGTGGAGTCTACACTCAAATCCGTTGACCTAAACCTCAAGAACAAATTAGCAGAGTAACTAGGTACTTTATTATAGATATATTGTGGTATAAGTCGTAAGATAATACCAGGCAGTATTCGTGATAGATTGACCCGGGATCAACTCTCGGCCGAGATTGAGCACGATTGAAGGCTGTAGTTGAGCCCTCCGTGCCTCCGAGCGATCAGGCATCTTATATCCTACTATCCTACTATCCTACTCCTACTAATATTATAAAGGCGAAAGTTTGTAAGAATGTATGGATGTTTGGATGTATGGATGTAAGGATGTTTGTTCCTCTTTCACGCAAAAACTACTGAACGGATTTCGATGAAATTTGGCACACGGGTAGATCATGTCCTGGATTAACACATAGGCTACTTTTTATCCCGGGAAAATATAAACCGGGACTTTTATCCCGGAAAAACTTTTTAATGCGGGCGGAGCCGCGGGCAAAAGCTAGTATTAGCATAAAGGGAATGGTGATTATTAGGCTTGTGTATGGAGATTTTTTATTGCATAAAAGTAACAACAGATCGCCGCCAGAAAGATTTTAATGCATTATCGATCATCGAGAAATTTTCCATCTCCGGATAATAATCATACATGACATTTTTTATCAGAATTACACACACATACACACACACGCACACGCCCGTTATCCCTGAAGGAGATCACATAGCCGACGTGCAACTAGTGCATTTACTTTTCGTCGTGCGTATTTCATCCCATGATGTGATAGAGGACGAGCCTATCGCCATATCGGGCACAAACTCTAGATTATAATTAAACCTTTGATAACGCTAATTAAGACAAACGTAATAAAATACCCCGATGGCATAGTTATGCGTGCGCGGTATGATTTCTGCTCTGAGGTATCGAGTTCGAATACAATGTCCAGCAAAGTGATATTGGGTTTTTCTGTTTTTCTTCTCATTATCAGCACGGATTTTTTTATTTTGAGCCCAACATAGCAATAGGGTCGCCCTCTATCACATCATGGGACGACACACGAAAAGTAGGTGCACTAGTTTCCCCTTTGCGTACCCCATCAGAGATAAACGCGTGATGAGCGTAACAGTAATACTACTAACCTCGATATTGTATTACAATGATATCAAAATTTGAACTATTAACAATTTGACCACGTAGAAAATATAAAATCCCGCTCTAACATCATTCTACTACAAATTTCCTGTTTTCAATGCATCCGACGACGTCCCGCGGGGAGCGAACTCGATTTCCGCATAAAATATCCTATTATAGTCGAACGTTTCTAAAGTTTAATATGGCACATGTACCTACTATCTAATCCCAAAGGAGCTATTCATTGTGCTTGAAAAATACGATGCTTTTTACTTGTAATCCTACTAATATTATAAAGGCGAAAGTTTGTAAGAATGTATGGATGTTTGTTACTCTTTCACGCAAAAACTACTGAACGGATTTCAATGAAATTTGGCACACGGATAGATTATGTTCCGGATTAACACATAGGCTACTTTTTGTCCCGGGAAAATATAAAAAAGCAGGACTTTTGTACCGGGAAAACTCATTCACGCATGCGGAGCCGCGGGCAAAAGCTAGTAAAATATAATAATTTGTAATAAAAAATGCATTTTATATCAATTTAGCTTTTTTTGCCGCGTAAACATAGAACTGAGGTGTCCTCGTGACTTTTCTTAATATTAAATGAGAAATATTTAAGAAAACACAAAAATACAAAAAACTGGAGTTTGGTGGTCATATTATGACTTGTAATAGAATCCATAATAATCTAAATATCATCGAAACTCACTTTCATTCTGGGTATTCCATCCGTACCGTTTTATTACCGGTATGTACAGTAAGCAACATAAATATCTGCAAAAAATCAAAATTTCAAATCGCCTATATAAGCGTTAAGTTAAAGTGAAAAAAAAATCTTCGTATAAAGTAAAGCAAATGTGTTTTATTTTATTTTTGTGAAGAGAAAAAAAGATTAGTACACAAAAGTATGTAGGCAATTTGAAATTTTTGTTCAGCTACTTATGCTGCTGACTGTACATGTAAGTAGGTAAGAACGCAATAAGCCGATTGTTGCTTATTTATAAGCCTATCGCTCCTATTTCTCTCAGTGCCATACTTATAGGGGCGGTTGCGGACGACAACTTAGACGTGAGTCGGAGGAAGCCCGCAGCCGTCCCTAATGCGCCGAAGATGGCCACCGCGGAGTTTTGGTTGGTATGCCGTGCGGTGTACATAGGTTAGGGACTCGGCCCGGCGGTCGCCCGACGTTTTCCATCTCTCCGGGCGGCTCAACGTCGGGTCGTAAGGCACGGTGAACCCAACATAACCGCTCAGTCGTTCCCCTTGAACACTGGGCGGTAGTAATAAGTCACTTTCTCCGCGACGAAAAAAAAAAAAAAAAAAAAAAGTGCCATACTTATATTTATACTCTCCAAACACATAATTTGAATGATATAGGGCTGATTGCATTGCATATAATTCCTACATCTATTAACATATGAAAGTATGAAAAGGTTACGCATATTTCACAAAGATTTTCAACCAGCTGAATATAAATTAACTCTCCCGCAAAACCTTATATAATTCACGATATTAACAAAAATATATTTCGAGCTCAACGCGGATTAGGGCAGGCGGTACCCGTTGATCGACGCAGGCACGTACTTAAGGTATGGGAGGTGTCACCTTTATCACTTTCATAACTCTATTAGATGCTAAATTTTTATTATGCACGAACTATGGAGACCTGCTGATTTGTCTAAGCTAGGTGGTAGCACGTAAGCATTATTGTATACCGGTTTCAAAACCGTAGCCAACTTAAGTGTAGGGAATTATGAGATATTCTCCGATTTTATTGTACGGTAGTGCGATGCATAGTGCAGTATTGTGCATAGTTTTAGATTTGGATACAGTTTAAAGCCGAGCGAGTTACCTAGCAAGCTACTCCTACTTTCGTTATTTCTTTACGGTCGAGTTGCTTATCGGCGGCATATGATACACCCAATTATTATAAAAAAAAATCTCAACACGTTTATAAAATCTTTAACCTACATCAACTCATGTCTTAATACGTACATGCGCTGCCGCTGTATTCTGAATGCAATCGATTAATGGAAGCAGATACTACGAGGCGAGGACGTATCCATACATACATATACATATATATACACTAACGCCTTTTATCCCCGAAGGGGTAGGCAGAGGCGCAACTAATGCACCCACTTTTCGCCATTATTCCGTCCCATGATGTGATAGGGGGCGAGCCTATCGCCATATCGGGCACAAATTCCAGACTCCGAGCTGATACTGAATAGAAAAACTCAATATCACTTTGCCCGACCCGGGAATCGAACCCGAGACCTCAGCATTGCAGTCGTACCATAATACAACTACGCCACGTATCCATCGGGTTTTTTAATACATCAATGCATCAATTTTAATATCGTTAGAGTTTGCTATGGTAACGGGGAGGATATTGTATACAAGTCAAATAGAAAATGGAATGTTTGTTAGTAAATGATTTTGTGTTATGATGTATTTTATAAATAGTGAAGTATATCTAAAAAATAATTCAAAGAAACACACCATAGTCGGTGAAAATATATTTCCAACTCCTTTATCTTTTTAATTAATTTAATTGAACGATTGCCTCGCTGGCGTAGTTGTATTGCGTGCGTGGTACGATTTCCGCTTTGGGGTCATGGGTTCGGATCCTGGGTCGAGCTAAGTGAAGTTTTTCTTTTTAAATTCAGCCCGGAGCACGAAATTTGTGTTCGATACAGCGCTAGGTTCGCCCCTTATCAGATCATGGGACGAAACACAGATGGTGAAAAATGGGTGCCCTAGATGAGGAATGAGGGTGAACCTTTGCCTACTCCTTTCGGGATAAAGACGTGATATGTGTTTGTTTTATTTGATTGTTGGATTCTTAGAGGATTAAAGACAGATTAGGATTTTAGGGACTCTAGGATTCCTCGGTTGGTATCATAAAATGTTCGCCATTCCCGATAATAACTTTCAGGAGTAATAGCTGATGATGATGAGCTGGTATTCTTATACGTTAAAAATGCTTACAGAAGTAAAAACTAACTCCTTAATATCGCTGAATATAAGGAAAAATGTTGTAAATTATTCGTAAAAGCCATTGTACGTGAGAAACAGCGAGTGGCATTGTTACTTTGTAGTCATGAGGCATTACCGTTCACCACTCGAATGCACTGCAATACCGAACAATTCTGGTATACAATATGCTATTGTCTCTACATTTTACTAAAACTGAATGTTATTTCTTTTAGTAAACTCTACGCATTAAATTTTATTGTTAGTATGAGTTCAAAGATACTGTTATTGTTCATCATCTTTCGGGTCCCAGCAAAAAGATGGTGAACAATAACAGTATCTTTGAAGTCATACTGTTTGTTGTATTTTTGTTTAACTTTCCTCGCTGTGTTATTCTTATTCTATTACATTTTCTGATTGTATATTATTCATTGTATGCTAGATTTTTTTACTTAATATTACAATTATATACTCCTGCATTTGTTTACCATTGTTGTTTTAAATATAGTTATGACTGCTTCGGTGGCGTAGTTGTATTATGGTACGACTGCAATGCTGAGGTCTTGGGTTCGATTCCCGGGTCGGGCAAAGTGATATTGAGATTTTCTATTTAGTATCGGCTCGGAGTCTGGAATTTGTTCCCGATATGGCGATAGGCTGGCCTCCTATCACATCATGGGACGTAATAATGGCGATAAGTGGATGCACTAGTTGCGCCTCTGCCTACCCCTTCGGGGATAAAAGGCGTGAGTGTGTGTGTGTGTGTGTGAAATGAGGAAACCTTCAGGTAGATGCATATATTATTACGCCGCGTATGCCAACCCGCACTAGCGTGATGGACTAAGGCCCAAACTCTGACAATAGCAGAGAAGGCACGTGCTCGGCGGTGGCCTGTGCACTATAATACAGGGCTGACATTCATATAAATGCTGTGGATAAATGATTTCATTCGTATACCCGCGTGAATGCATAAAAACATTAATTTATTTAAACATTATATCACGTTATAAATTCAATAATTCTAAAACGCGCAATAAAAGCAGGCAACATCACAAAGAGAGGAATCCCGTGCTAATTTCGCAAGGTACAACAATAAATCAACGGAACTGCGGTGAAAATTTAATGTCACAGTTAATGCGAGGCTTTATTGTTCTGGGTTACAGGTGAAAGGACTTGTTTACACAGAAAAAATGAATGGAGCATTAAATATCCATCCATATTACTGAAGGCAAGCCTATAAGGTTTTTTAAAATGATAAAATGTACCTATGTTATACAGTATACAGTCTATTACTTTTGTTGAAATCAGAATGACTGAACCGATATCGCTGTAGGTTTAATTTTTATGGATTATAGATCAATATATTTTATCAAGATTTAGCGATACAGTTAATACCGGGTGGAAGGGAAACGCTCTCGGAAACGAATACAGGTGATAGTATTGGTGATTCCTGACGTGATGGCACTAAAAAATCGCGATCGCATTGTTACAATTTTAGTAGAATTTTCTCAAATTTCTGTACAGTTTCATGTATGGATAGATAAATCAAACTATTATTCTGAAAAACATAGTAAAAAATGTCAATATTTCAAAAAAATCGTAATGAAACTCGTACATCAGCTGACGGGTTAACAACCGCGTGGCCGGCGCAGCGCGGCGGCCGCCGCGTTATCGGCGTTTGCTTTGTAGTTTGTACCCTACCCAGTTTTCTTGTACGCTTTACATTGCACGCGCATGAATTACTGAAATACTAAAATCGTAAGTATTATCGCTTAGCTTTGCATATGAATATAGTTTTTCGTTCATGTTATGGTTCTTCTCTCTTACCGTTCCGGTATAGAGAGCGTTTCCCTTCCACCCGGTATAATAATTCGACAATTTTCGCATTTAAATATATACTGGTCCCATATGTAAGATTCAGTCTGGGTGGGTACCATCGCAACATATATTTCTACCGCCAAGCACCAGTGTGCATGCACTGTTATGTTTGGGTTTGAAGGATATTGTAGCCAGTGTAAATACTGGACATAATGAGACTTAACATCTTATGTCTCAGGATGACGAGCGCAGTGAAATGCCACACAGTACTTTGAAACTCAAATTGATGTATGATGTTGTTACTGTTTATGGGCGTTCGTATCGCTTACCATCAGGCGAACGGCATGCTCGTCTCGTCATTCAATACCATACAAGCCCTGTATTATGTACTGCCCACTACTGAGCTCGGGCCTCCTTTACAATTGAGAGTGTTAAGGCCTTAGTCCACCACGCTGGCCTAGTGCGAGATGGCAGACTTCACATACCTTTGAAACTCATAGAACTTCTCAGGTATGCAGGTATCCTCACGATGTTTTCCTTCACCGTTAAAGCGAGACTTTAGCGTCATTCAACGCCATAAAAAAAAAGCAGATCAGTGCGCGCTCGACCAGTGTAATAAGACCGTTTGTTTGAACTTTACTTAACCACTTATGGAACAACACGACTAAGGAGAGCAGCAAACGCGAGGCTACCGGGAAATCTTCGCGCTAAAATGCGCGAATCAACACGTTTCTTCAACTTGTTTTATACGTCGTTCGCATAGGCCCTGAAACGAACAACTAACAATGATAAAACTTTATGCGTTTTCGAATTTCCCTCTAGGGTAGTTATTCAGATCCCTCCTGTTCTAGTCAAGTCTTTATACGACTTTGAAACAATAGGAATACAACTAAAGCATATACTTCGGAATGTACTCTACGTAACTCGAAATCAAAGGCCAGTCGAAACTCACCCGACGGATTCACGTATCAAAGGGCATGTGTCAAGCGCATGTCTAGGCTTGTTTTTGCCTACAGTACATTCGAGACAAGTGTACCTATCAACATACCTAGTGTTCCAGAATTCGAAGTTCGGCATTAAAGCGTAAGTAACTTGTTAAGCACATTACTAAAGGTGAAAAATGTTAAGCCTTATTAACGGTATGTAATTTTAGAGGAATGTCAAAAACAGTTTGCCAATCATTGATGTATTAGAAAACCCTACATCAATTATGCCAGTATAACTGTTGGGTATTATGAGACTTGACATTTAATGTCTCAGGGTGACGAGCACATTCCACAGCTTTGAGTTCGCATGGTCTTTATATATGGGCGGTCGTGACTCGTCTCATCAAGGGAGCGGTTGCTCATCTCGTCACTATTTTTTATACATGCACAGCTTAGTGACCCCATTTCACATGACGGTAAGTGGAATAAATTACACAGAGTGTTGAAAGGCGAGACATACTTATCCCTCGCCAATAAACCCATTTTTTTCGCTTTTGTTTGAAACTGGATATAGACTTACTGATCCCAGAATACGACACCCTTACGTGGCCCGCTGTCGTGGGTTTGGACCTCTTTTACCGAATACTTGGTTTTTATTTACAAGGAATATACACAAAAATAGGATTCTAAATTAATTAAATGTCGGGAAGTGCTCCTAGCTTTATAACGAGTGATAAAAAAATATTTTTCCTTGATTCATCTAATCACTTAAAATAAATGTTTTTCGTAGGTACCGTTACTCATGTGATTTGTATATTTCACAGTAATGAATTCATGTGGATCAACAAGGTCGGATATCGCCCAACCGCAAGGGAACGCTCCTGTTTTTGTTAATTATTTCACCCTGTTCATACCGTTTGTTTTTTGTAGAGATTCGTAGCTTACCCACAAGCATTGTGGTCAAGGATAGGCATGTTTTTCTTTTAATTTTAGTCTCTGTTACGGAACCTTAATTTTTTGTCCTAGTGCAAATATATATGATACGATTTATACTACTCGCCTGCCTCGGTGGCGTAATTGTATTACAGTATGGCTGCAACGCTGTGATCTCGTATTCAATCCCCGGGTTGGGCAAAATATTAATGGGTTTTTCTACTCAGTATCAGATCAGAGTTTAAATTTCTACCGGACATGATGATAGGCTCGCCCCCTATCACGTCTTGGGACAGAATACGCACGGCGAGAAGTGGGTGCACTAGTTGCGCCTCTGCCTACCCTTCGAGGATAAAAGGCGTGTGTGTGTATGTTACGATTTATGTAACTTATTACACAGGACAGTTATGTAAATAGAAAAATAAGAATATCATAATATGATTAGGGAGGTTATATTATCGTCTTCTTTTTCGTGTAATGCCTCATTAAGCTAATGGCGATAATTTTCCGAATAACTTGGCTAACAATTAATATTATTATGAGCTATGATCCGTGATTATGGGTAACGATTACACCCGAAAAAACTGTTTAGACATAAGTATTCTTGACTTGTCTTATGTACTCAGTGAGTATCTAAATCAGGCGTTAGATTTTCTGCGTGACAAAAAATACCTTTCAAATTATGACAATGACTTTAACACCTTCCATGAAAGCGTTACCCTCGTTTAAAGCGTTACCTTTATTCATTGTTTATTCTATTTCGTATTGTGATTCAATAGACCTACATTACCTGAACTATAACTCACGATGTAGAGCATCGAACAAAGCACTGACGAGGGTCCGTCTGACCCGGAATGATGAGCTAATGTGGTACAAATGTACAAGGGTAAGAGCGGTTTAGGAATAGTGGTAAACATACTTTTTCAAGCTACTTTTTTAAGTTCGTTTATTCGATGTTAATGGTATAACTTAGAATAAGAAATGAGCAAAATATGTTAAGTAAATTAAAATAAAAAATAACTAAAGGCTCATTTGAATAGAGGAATTACATATCTTCTCAATATCTGCCGAAAGACTCGAAAGTCAACGTAGATGAAAAATGCCTCGCCATTGCGCATATTCAAACGGTTCAATAATTGCATACGATTATTGCTAGTAAAAATCGATCCGTCTACATGTGGCCTAGAGGGTAAATAAACATTATACTCGTCCACCGCTAAGTAGCTTGTGTGTCGAAATTCTGGGGGAAAATGGATATTTTTTTATAATGGAACTATGACTGCCTTGGTGGCATAGTTATATTTTGCAATGCTGAGGTCTGTCAAATCAGCTCGGTGTCTGAAATTTGTGCCCAATATGGCGATAGGCTCGCCCTCTATCACATCATGGGACAGAATAACGGCGAAAAGTGGGTGTAGGTACTAGTTGCGCCTCTGCCTACCCCTTTCCGGATAAACGGCGTGAGTATGTGTGTGTAATGAAACTAGTTGTAATTTCAAATTGGTGGCTTCGTGTGATATTGTTTTACCGATACAAAAGTCCCGGAATAAAAAGTAGCCGGTGTCTTTTCCAGGGTCTCCAAACCTTCATACCAAGTTTTATAGAATCAAGTTGGTAGTTTTTGCATTTATCGCGTTCAGATAGATCGACAGACGCGGCGGAGGACTTTGTTTTATAATAACTAAGGATTATTACGGGCTTTTAAAAATAACTTAAATGTTTGAGATTCACAGATTTCCAACGAAATTGACAATGTAACTATTTAAATATGTTTATTTTTATCCCGTTTCAAAATAAAAAGTGACCATCATAACTCGCCTACTTTTACTCTTTAGTCATCATAGCCCTATTTTTGTGTACAATAAATAAATACAAATAAAAAAGTTTTTTCACCAAAAAATAATAATATCAACATTCTCCTAATCCTACTACAACACTTATTAAGAACCAAGACAAACATTCGACCTAACCATAAAATTTTGCGATCCTTTACAATTAGTATAATATCGGCTATTTTATCCCGTAAGTGCAAATCGACTTAACCCTTCAGGAGCTTATCGCGGCGAATTGTTGATGAAATATGTTAAGCTAAAATGTTGTTGTAATGGCTGTTAATGGTGTAAGGAAATAGTTAGTATAACATCTGAGCATGCAATGCATTCAGCCCTGTATTATATACTGCCCACTGCTGGGCACGGGCCTGCTCTACTACTGAGAAGGTTCAGGCCTTAGTCCACCACGCTGGCCTAAAGCGGGTTGCCAGACTTTACGTACCCTCGAAATTCTTATAGACAATTCTCGGGTATGTAGGTTTCCTCACGACGTTTTCCTTCACCGTAAAAGCGATTGATAATTGATAATGTACACGTAACTTCGAAAAGTCAGAGGTGTGAGCCTTGGGTTTTGAACCTCAGGACACTGTCTTGGCAGATCGTTCCATTCCCAACTAAGCTACGCTATCGTCGCTGAGCATGCAAATTACGGTCTATGTAATAACGAAGTTTAGGAAATAATACAATTTTCATAATAATCGCATAATGTTATTATGTTATGTAGATTGCATAATATTACGTAAGAGAATTTAAATTTGAATAGTATACGAAACTAAGACTGCATTAATGGCGTAGTTGTTTTGCAGTCGCGAAACGAAGTCATGAAGTTGGGTGCGGTCTCTATGTCGGGTAAATTGATATTAGATTTTTCTGCTCAATATGAGCCCGGGGTCTGAAATTGAGCCGGACAAATAGCAATAAGCTCTCCCCTTTTACGTTAATGTCTTTGTACGTCTCTGCCTACCCCTGAAAAAAGGAAGTCGTAATGTCATCTAAAAAATCTTAACCAGAAGGCATGTAAGATTGTAATGAGTATCCCAAATAACATAAAATTTCAAAACAAGCTTCAAAGCCCCATTCAGGTCACATTTTAAAAAATAAATTGTGTTTTATTAACCTTCAGCTCACATTCACATTCTATTATAATGTAATGGTCGACGACGCACCCTTATTTTCTCGTTAATAGAGATCATTTATCATTAGTTGACCTCGTTTGCAGACCTTCTATATTACATAATATAACAAAGTCGGTAAGAGTCTGTGTTGTAAATACTAGAAACTTTTTTATTATATACTAGCTTTTGCCCACGGCTTCGCCCGCGTTAATAAGTTTTTCCGGGCTAAAAGTACATAAAACCTTCCCGTTGAATCACTCTATCACATTTATTTGGATAAAGATTAATATTATGACGTTGATACAACTCTTAACAAATAATTCATTAATTTCGACCAAATTTGATTACCATAAAAATGGTTCTAGTGAGTTAACCTTAAAAGATAGACATATACTGTTGCGGACATTTTTTTAGATCATTTCAAGAGGAATAATTCGTTCATACATATATTTTTGGTATCTTGAACCGTTTTCGCAGCGCACGCAATGGAAGCCCTCAAGGATGCATAATTTTCCCCGTATTTTTTCACATTTTCCATTATTTCTTCGCTGCTAATAGTTGCATCGTGATGTTATATAGCCTAAAGCCTTCCTCGATTAATGGTCTATTCAACACAAAAAGATTTTTTCAATTCGAACCAGTAGTTCCTGAGATTAGCCCGTTCAAATAAACAAACAAACAAACTCTTCAGCTTTATAATATTAGTATAGATGTAACTTTATACTGGTTTAACTTACCATTAGGTGAGCTGGTTGCTTGCCTAATCATTCAGTTGTATAAAACATAGTCGAGATTACCCAATTAAAATTAATGGTACCTTACATAAATTATTTAAATAAAATATCTAAACCCAGATTCCCGGTCTTCGTAAAGACTTAAATTTTCCACGTTCCATCTTAAATACATGGAACAATTGTCAGAAATTTCTGAATTATTATATCCTTTCCTTCACAAAAGAAGCTCGGCGTCTCCGCGGAGGCTTCCCGCAATACATTTCAGACGAAGCACTTTTCTCGCTCGTTTATTTACTGAAAATCCAAAGAAAATAGTTAAGGCCTTACTCTTCATTTTTTATTACCTTTTCTACTTTATTACTTCGTAAATAGAAACGTCTGAAATGTAACACAGGGGAAAAATGTAACACGATTACTTCGGCACTTTTTCACTTCACCTCGTATATTATTCGTCAAGTAAGAAAACTAAGAAGTTGAACTTAAGTGAAGGCACATCATGTGTTGGCATACTGTCGCAACTTTTTACTTCGGAGTCAACGATTCGCGTGTAGACGGGTGACTCCCGCACTTAATGACGTCACATCTAACAGAGGTTTTACCTTTACGTGGGAATTTCTCAGACTTAATACGACTGTAAAAATAAACATGAGAATGGAGCTTTAAGCGTGAAATTACGTAGCTACGTGATATTGTAGAAAAGGAACAAAGCGAAACCACGCGTCAGATAATTATGTAGCGGTAAAAAATTTGCTACGAAACAGCGTAGCTGATACGCCGTGCGATATTTTAGACACACACACGTGTTATCCTCGAAGGGGTAGGCAGGGGCGAAACTAGTGCACTCACTTTTTCCCGTGCGTATTCCGTCCCATTATGTGATAGGGGGCGAGTATATCGCCATATCGGGCACAAATTTTAGACTCCGGGCTAATACTAAATAGAAAATCCCAATGTCACTTTGTCCGACCCGGGAAACGAACCCAGCTTTATAGTCGTACTGTATTACAACTACGCCACCGGGGCAGTCCTAGCAGCTATATTTTGAGCGCTACATAAAGTAACAAGACTACGCGATAAAGTGCTACGGGACGTATCCATGAGCTTTGTACCGTAAATCACAATATTATGTTGCTCGCGTTCAAAAATTGTATGAATATAATATCATAGCTTAAATTAATTTTGTCTGTTGAATTTAGCTCTATCATGGATGTGCGGAGATTTTTATTTATTTCGTTGAATACAACGAAGCACGCTTCATTGCTGTATCTTTTCTAGACAACTTATTTGTTTGCCAGGTAATCATTTCACAAATATCAAATATCAAATAGCAAATTGTCAATTGTCAATTGTCAAAGGAACCATATTAAATTAGAGGGCCCAAATTCAGTGGGACCAATTAGCGCGGATTTGCATACAAAATTGAAGGCCTGGCATAGTTTATTATAAGATATACGTAGTAGGATATGAATAGGTATAAAACATTTACTACGACACAATTTTGATAATTAATAAGCTCTTATGTATCGTTTATTGTTTTTAGTAAATACCATTACATAGTTATTACTATTCAAAAAGGTCATCTAAACGAGTTGTAAATAAAGAATAGGGTAGACTTATTAAATAACTAAAATAATAGCCAATATGATTGCGTATTTGAAAAATATGATGCTAGATAATATCACTAGATATAGTATCCTTTTAGTAAAATTTATCTTATGGTCACACATTTAAAAACGTTATTATATACTTTTAATTAACGTAGTAGAGGTGGTCCGTGCTCAGCAGAGGGCAGTATATGATACAGGGCTCGTATGGTATTACTAGTAGGTTACTTTTAAAATACTTTCATAATATTTTGGTGAACATATCATTTAAAAAACAATTTATTAACCACTTAGCATCACCAAAACATAACAATTTCAAAGTAATATTGAAGTTTAAATGGATACACCATTTAATATCTCTGAGTATTTGGTAATGAATTTACGAGAAGAAAGTTTTGAAATGCTAATAGACCGTTTTGAACTTGTTAATGAAATCGTTTGCACGCCATCACAATCGCACAGTGGGGTTTACCGTTATACACAGCCTCCGCTCCAGTGGGCGTGAGACAGACAAAAGACGACAGGTTCACAAGAAATTTGGGTCGATAGAATTCCATTTAGTGATCTCTTGCGACTCTTATGAAAAGTCTTTTACGTGTATAGGAGTACAGACTTAATTGCAGTACAAGCTATTTTGCTTGATTTGATACAAGTTGTGAATACAAAAAAAATATAAATTTATTCTGCATGTTTCAAAGTTGAATATAGAATAAGAAATCATTTTACTGTGGACTATTTTTATTTTTTTAAGACCTCTCAATAATAAAACAAATAAAGCAAAGCACGGTAATTCTTTCTTTTTTTAGTCTGCCCTAAATTTTAGGTCGTGGAGCTTAGTCTAAAAACCGGTTATTATGAAAAAATCTCAAAGATTCAAATGGCTTTTGAAACATGTAATATTGAGTATTGTATGGGGATTAAGTTCGAAGTCGCTATCGGCTCTGTTGGTAGAGCCATTCATAGTGTAATGTCTGTAATGAGGGTCAACATACTATTATTATATACCAAGTATAGCTTGGTCAAAAATGAACAGAACAGTGACTGCTATTACAAGTTTTTAAAGAAGCGGTAGCCAAGATGCCTTTCTAATCGTTAACCCTAATAGAAAACAAAATAAATATGGGAATGACATATTTTTATCGATAACACTATCGCACCGATATGTATCATTTATTTTATTTCTGTACTTTATTTATAAATGTATATCGGTGGACTTAATGCCCAAGGCATTCTCTTCCAGTCAACCTTAGTGTGGTTTAGAGTTAAATGAGGTATAATTCCTTCCTAAATATAAAGTTATCGTTAACAATTATTGTAGGAAGGCATATTAGCTTACCCGTTCTGTTTAACTGACAATTTAATTAAAATTTTAACAGTTAATTTTAATATTAAAGCGTCGGATTTTACAAATAAGTTTATTTAAATAACGGCATGAAATTTTTAGTTCTCATGTCGTCCTTTTTACAACGATCCGTAGTTTTTATCGTTAAAATAGACATGTGCCCACTAGAACGCAATTTGCTGCACCGTTTCCATTAAGATCCGAAAGGAAATTACTGTCTCGATTTTTTGTTTTGTTTTAAAGAATACACACATATTTTCCTATTTTACGGTCAAATGAATCTTGTTTGTGTACTCGATATTTAGCAGAAAGGGTTGGGGAGACATAGATTTTTAACATTAATGAATATAATGTAAGTTCGTGACTGTATCCTTTAAGAGTTAGGTAGAAGCGCTACCACTGCTCCCATACATCAGCGTACTTATATCCGAGCTCGTAACCAAGATGCTTTTCTATAAACCCTGACGCCAATAGAAAATAAGCATGGGAATGGAGTATCCATGACAAATATTTATCGATGGGATATTTTTTATGGCATTGAATAAAGAGACGAGCATGCCAGTCGCCTGAAGTTAAGCGATACGACCAGCCATAAACAGTAGCAACGCCATACAGTCATTCGCATACATATTTTCTATTGACGTTAATGCTTGTGGAAAAGAATCTTGGCTGCAGCCCCAGAGCTATAGCTAAGTTTTTATTGATACTGATGGTTATATATGTGTATCTGGATAGCGACCACCGTAGACAAGGTTTAAAAACCTGCCATGGTGGCTCGTTAGTGTGTCGCGTTCCGGAATCACCCTGTATATACTCACACAGGCTAGCATAATTATGTTGACTGGCGACGCGTAAACAACACTCGTCAGTTGACGTTCTCTCTGAAACCCACCCACTTACCATTGCAGTGGGGTCACCGTCTACAAAATAGGAGAACCTATTGCCATATCGCAAGCTCAACCCAGCATCTCGTTCTCAGATCAAGTATTATACCACTAAACCTGTAAACCTTTATTTGTGTAACTTTATTGTCTTTATTAGGCTCAAAGCTTCTCTACACATACTTTCTACATTAACCTGAGTACTTTATCGATTTTCGGAGTATCCCCGCTGTTAATTCCCCGCAAATGGTATAATCTCCGTGAAAAAGGCCAAGTCGTATTATCTTAGTTGTAACTTCTATTTATTGTTACCGTTATCCACGTCCTTTTTGTTACTCTAGTCGAGCTTTACGACTTCCGTGTGGAAGATGCGCCTTTATTCTTAACCGGAACATGTGTCCTATGTGTTACTCGCTAATAAACATATTTTGTAGAAATTTTATAGTTTAATAATATGTATTGATATTTATATTTAGCTAACATTTAAAGTGTCTAATTCAAAATTTATATACTATCATAAATGAAAATTTATTTATTTATTATTTTTGAAATACTACAGTGACATATACCACTTCTAACTCTATATATCTGTTAGTTAGGAGTGATTGTCAATAAAGTCCTCCTTTAGTGTGAACTATCTAACACTACAGTATAATAGATTCAGAAATGAAGCTTGAACACGTACTACATATCTATTATTATGTATATATACTAATATTATAAAGCTGAAGAGTTTGTTTGAACGCGTTAATCTCAGGAACAACTGAACCGATTTTGAAAATTCTTTCACTAATAGGAAGCTACATAACTCCTGAGTGCTATAGGCTACTTTTTATCCCGGGAAAATATTTTAATCCCAGGAAAATATTTTTGTCCTGGAAAAACGTTTTCACGCGGGCGGAGCCGCGAGCACTACTAGTGTTCAATAATGCTATCAACAGTAATGGTAACTCAGCAATCACGATTCGTGTCCACGCGTACAGTTTCCATAAATTTCTCAACTCATTTGCATACGCTATTAGTCCAGTAAGTTAAATTGGACGCTCGGGATTAATTGCATATACATTCATACATAGATACACTCTCTCGCGCTTTATCCCCGAAGGAGTTGGCAGAGGCGCAACTAGTGCACCCAGTTTTTTTTATTGCCTTCGTAGGCAAACGAGGTAAAGAGGCAAGTATCCACCGCCCATGGACTAAAGCAAAGACAGAGGCACAACCAAGCCGTTGCCTAGTTTTTGCCGTGAGCATTCCTTCCCCTGGTGTGATAGGGGGCGAGCCTATCGCAATATCGGGCACCAATTCCAAACTCCGAGCTAATACTGAATAGAAAAACCCAATATCAGCCCGACCCGGGGATCGAACCCGAAGCCTCAGCATTGCCATCGTTCCATAATACAACTACGTCACCGAGGTAGTCTAAGGATTAATTGCAACTGATAGTATACGCAAATTGTTTGTTCCTGGACTTGATTAGGGGTTTCCTGGGTAGTAATAGATGAATGTCTAAGTGAATCTATTATCTTGTTCGGCTGATGGTTCTGCAGAGTAAGAGAATCCTGGATGATTAGTCGGTATTTCCAATATAGTAATTAAGGAAAATAATTTTAATTTGGAGTAGAATTTCAGATATAATTATTTCATGAATCCTGAGAGGGTTGTGCTCGTATGGATTTTTTCATTTATTACCTATTTTGCGAGTATATAAATGAAAATGCTCTAAACAAAATAAACTTTTTTTAAGCTACTGCATAGCTTCTATCGCGGGCCTTGAGCCTGGAGACCGAATCTAGAAATTCCGTAACGAAAAAAACTTGCCACCCCTCACTATTTTCAACTCTATCACAACCATGTAGAGTGTAAAATTACATAAGTAAATTTAAAATTAAAGAGGATATGAGCTGAATGTTAAACGATTAAAGGTTGAAATTACCGTGTATTTAAAAATTGTTCCAGTCAGTGAAACGTATGATCGAAATATCAAACGCGCGCAGTTGATGAGAATGTCCCCGTGGCGGGATGACGTGATTCTAAGTTTGAATTTTTAAAAAGTTTTTATTTTATATCTGTTCAAAGAGGTTATAAATATTAGAATTGCCTGCTTAGAGTTTTGGCGTTAGGGCACGAGTGAAATTTGGACAATAGAAAAAAAATAAAATAAATAAATAATTATAATTACATAAGTTGATAAAAAATGCTATGCAATAGCTTTACCGCGGCAGTCTCCGAGTGCCACACGTCTTTTTGTACCATGTACTGTACTTTATACCGTAAATTGTTTTTGAAAAGAGCAACACTAGAGTATTTGACCGATCTTCTCTAGCGAGAACTGATTTACGAACGTATTAAATAACATTTTATGGGATTAAATAAATTAATTTCTACAATTTCACAGAGGCGAGTTGAGAATAAAAGTTTGATGATAAATTGAAATAATTTATGATTGTTAGTGTCAGCGTTACTATTATTAAAATTAAAAGCACATTTATACAAAATCTCATTGATACTTCAGTGTTTACCGGCGGTAGGTCTCTCTTATGTAAGGGTCCGACTGGGTGGGTACCACGGCAATGTCTATTTCTACCGCCAAGCAGCAGTGTGCATGTACCGTTGTGTTTCTGTTTAAAGGACATTGTAGCCAGTGTAACTACTGGACATAATGAGACTTAACATCTTATGTCTCAGGATGACGAGAGCAGTGGAATGCCACACAATACTTTATAAATCGAGTTGCTGGATGGTATTTCTATTGTTTATGGGTAGTCCTATCGCTTACCATAAGGCGAACGGCATGCTCGTCTCGTCATTCAATGCCATAAAAAAAAGTGTATGCTCGACACCTTAAGGTTTTAAATAAGTCGTTTGCGCGTCATCTGTTAGCAACATGCAACGCACAATTAAAGTAGACAATAAGAGTTATACGGCGTTTCCTAAGTACATATTCGAAACGATCGCACCTATCTTCTAAAATATGTAAAATAGGCATATTGTATAGCCTCTGAGTGTACTAGCACCAAACTGAGAGATTTTACGTAAATAATACGTGGGTACATGTAATACCCACAGGGCGTCTATTAAATTAGTGTGCTAGTATTTGGCATTGAGCTCACACCTGCCTCTGACACATCAGTAATTGTAGTCATAAATTTCGCACTTATAAGCTAGGTAACTCAGGTGTGAAATTCTTGTCAAATGTGTCTGTTTACCAAGCCGTGTGCAAACACTAATTATTCCTTAGCATTAAATAAATACTACTAATAACATAGTGCTCTGCTTTGTTTACTCTCAAATATTTGAGAAACAAACACTCATTAACTAAACCTAGTTCAGAACGTGTATAATATATTATTTAAACTAGAAGCCAATTCTCTACTATTGTACAATAACTCACAATTGCTACTTTAAAACTCTGCGAAGGTAATCGACCATCATATTGCGCAGACCTTTCATCAATGTTGATAATATGGATATGTCTCAGAACTACAAGTGCTGTTCTTCTGCTTTGCGCAACACTGGTATGTCATTCGAATTAAAATTACATTGTTGAATTGTGTTTACATTATTCTTAAATCGTTTCGTCCTTATTTTGCGTAACCATTCTCTTTATTCTGATTTAGGTTGTATGCGACGCTTATCGGCAAAGACCTGCTAGTCGTTCAGTACAATAAAAGCCTTAGATCCTTGAGTTTTACTGTGCTTGTTATAAGCTAATGGCTTACCGCCGCTCGGTGTTTAGGATAATCTGCTTATCTCTGCGAACGGCGTAAGTAGGCACCATTTTTTACGCCGCCGAACAAGTCTGGGTCAGGTCTCCTACAATAAGTCAGAGAGAATGATTTAAGTTATTTCGATGTGTTTTTTGAGGTAAGTAATGAATTGATGAGTCAGAGTTCAGTTGTAACTTTTATCGGGCGATGAAATTTTCCAGCTAACTAGTTCGCTCTATAAAATAATAGTGCCTGGGTGACCGAGCCTTGCTCGGGTGGTTTTTTAATACTAGGTGTATACCTATTTATTACTTTAAAGTAGGTCCTAACAACATTTTCCATTTCAACTAAATATTCATGACTAAAGTCAATCGAGTCGATACCTACAGTTACTTACTACTTTAAAATAAATCGGTTGTCCAGCGGTCAGATTTAATATTACATCTCAGGTTTCATAATTTTTCCATATTGAATTAAATCACGAACAGATACACTTACGACTATTTAATCAATGAACACGATATGGCAATAATGCGCAAACAATTTTTACTACCAATTCTGACGGGAGGCGAGGTACATACGGCAGTTTGCATTACTAGATACTCAAAGCACATACATGGCGCAGTTTTCATCCCATGTCTCACTTAGTTACGAATTGATATAAGACGACTGTCCTATATTTGTTAGCAATAATATGTTTCGCGGTTTAGTTTCTCCCCCCTTTAGCTGCCCTAAGTTAATGGTAAATAATTATGAATGTTCCATATTTATACTCAAGGTACATCTACATCAAATTTCAATATAATCGGTTCAACGATTTATTTGTTTTCCCCTTTTAAACTTCTTATTTAAGGGTTAGTAAAAAACTGAATATGTCATATTTATTTTCAAATTTCGAGAGATCCCCAAACCAATTTTAGACAGGATTGGTGTAGCTGCCTAATTTCTCTCCCCTTCTACCCCTCTCATTATGGGGTTAGTGAAAAAATTATATCTTATATTAATTTTCAAGATTCAAGATCTCCATACTGTGTAATACAATCGCAGCAACAGTATTTTCTCCCCCTTTAACCCCCTTGATTATTTATATTGATTACATACCCCTTGATCACACATATACACACATATTATATAAAATATGTTTTTTTTTAATTTTTTTATGGCATTGAATGACGAGACGAGCATGCCGTTCGCCTAATGGTAAGCGATACGACCACCCATAAACAGTAAAAACACCATCCAGCACCTTGAGTTACAAAGTACTGTGTGGCCATCCACTGCTCGTCATCCTGAGACATAAGATGTTAAGTCTTATTATGTCCTGTAGTTACACTGGCTACAATGCCCTTCAAACCGAAACACAACAGTGCATGCACATTGCTACTTGGCGGTAGAAATAGACATTGCGGTGGTACCCACCCAGACGGACTCTTACTTGAGAGTCCTATCACCAGTAAGAAGAAAATAAGAGAGTGATGTCATAATAAGTTATTGTGTATGTGTATCCCGCGATTAAAATATCAAACGAAAAACACATTCTTCTAACCTATCTCTGCCAAACCGTATGCGACATTAGTATTTAACTAAACTGTGATAAATGGTAGGGTGTGTAACACAATCACCAGCAAACAAAAAACGACATGTGATTCAGTGAGTGTCATTTATCATACCTGTGTACCCCAAGTCGTCGCAGTCTTCTTTATAAATGGCGATTATTACAGGTTAAAATTAAGTTGCTTTCACATACTCTAAGACTGAGATGCAAAGATATGTGTTAATAATTTGGCCCATCACATGTTTCGTAGGTATTTTATACGTAAGCAACTATTAAAATATTATAAATACCGCTGTTTTATCTGCAACTATTAGTGCTCGCGGCTCCGCCCGCGTGAAAAAGTTTTCCGGGACAAACATATTTTTCCCGGGATAAAAAGTAGCCTATATCACTCAGGAGTTATGTAGCTTCCTATTAATGAAAGAATTTTCAAAATCGGTTCAGTAGTTCCTGATATAAGCGCGTTCAAACAAACAAACTCTTCAGCTTTATATTAGTACTAGCTTTTGCCCACGGCTCCGCCCGCATAAAAAGTTTTTCCGGGATAAAAGTCCCGGTTTATATTTTCCCGGGATAAAAAGTAGCCTATGTGTTAATCTAGGACATGATCTACCCGTGTGCCAAATTTCATCGAAATCCGTTCAGTAGTTTTTGCGTGAAAGAGGAACAAACATCCTTACATCCATACATCCAAACATCCAAACATCCATACATTCTTACAAACTTTCGCCTTTATAATATTAGTAGGATAGTAGGATAGATAATTGATCTTTTTTATATACCGATTTAAATAGTGGACAGCTGATATCAATGTAATTCATAAACAAAATGAATACTTAAGATTATATATTATGGTAAAGTATGTCTGTCTGTTATGCTTTAACGATAAAACAAATTACTCGATAATGATGATATTATGATAATGAAAGAACATACTTAATATATTTTACCTGTTATTTGTATCGTGAACATGTTCTTGTCTCCAAAGAGCCGAAGCTAGTAATTAAAAAACATTAGAAATTAGCAATTCCCTATAAATCGCTAGCGTATTCGTACCCTCTTAGCTATAAACAAAGACTTCACTCGTTAATATGAATAAAAATAAAGGAAGATAAATAATCATTTGTTTCCGTAGTTGCAAGAGTAATAACTAACGCATATATCTTATTAACATGCGACTCCCAAAGCTGGATTTCCTTTCTGTATATAGGGTTGCCAGTTGCCACAAAGGTCGGATCTTTTTTAATAACATTGTTGAAAGTATCACTTAGAAATTAACAATTGTAATAAATTGCAAATTTCGAAGTATCTTAGTAAAATTAGATAAAACATGGTGGCTTGTCAACCATTCTTCTACATAATATGAGAGATATATAATCAGTAAAAAAAAGATACTTATTTCCAACAATGTAATTAATGTTTTATCTACAAACGCTGGCAAGTATTTTAAGTAACTCAAACATATTTTTACTAGGCGTTGCTCTCGGCTTCGTCCATGTGAAAAGCCTTTCCCGCATTAAATGTCCCATAAACACAGCACGACGTCAACGCCATCAACTTAATGACTCATTAAAAATATCCATCATTTCCCATGGCAGCAAATTACCGGTATAAAAAGTACCGTATATGTTAATCCAGGACATGACTTACCCGCGTGCCAATTGTCATCTAAATCCGTTTAATTGTTTCTGCGTTTACTTCTAACAAACATGCAAACAATTTTACAAATTTTCGCATTTATAATATTAGTATAAGATAACATGAGACAACCCTATTAGCTTGTTTCAACAACGCCACAACCCCTCGGTTATTTGGACTCGGCGCAGACTATGCGAAAATGTAAATTAGTTATTTATCAAAAGTCATAGAAGCGTTGTGATTAATTTATACTTCATTCAACAGGCTTTTGCTTTCATGATGGCAGCTCCACGAGTACCTTTAAACAGGAGCAATAGGGAACGTCGAGCTATAATGTAATTCAAGGTATAGGCATAAACATCTTCGATTATTTTTAATATAAGTAATGCGAGAAACTGTTTATCTAGTGAGGTTGTTGAGACGTAACTGACTTTATTAGTAAGGGACTATGGCTAGAAAATGTAGGCTGTGTTTGACGGAGGTGCGTGAAATGCAAGGAAGATCTTCAGCGCACTGCGTTCGTCACCATAATCGGTGCGCAATTGGTCTCATACAAGTAAATACTGCATATTAGTGCCATCTGCCGTCGCGGCACATGCTGTTGCCGTCTGCCGTTGCCATCTGCCGTCTGCAGTGTTCTGCGGAATCACAGCTTTATGGTGACGAACGCAGTGATTAAGAGATTAGATGTTGACTTCCATAATCTGAAATATTAAAATTCATTTAAACCTTCAAGCCCCGCTTATATATATAGATGTGTATATGGACACCGGTGTCCGTCGCGGGGCTTGAGGAGTCAAGCTCAAAAGAGCGTCGGGTAAAAAACCAGATAAACAGTTTTATTTGTATTACAATTATTTAATGGTCATTGTTAATCAGTACCTCATTAAGATAGTACGTCACCTTCTTATTTACGTCAAGACGAGTATTTTTAACAAAACCCAAAGAAAACGTAACTCACAAAATCTAACATCAAAATACCAATTATACTTAATAAGTATTACTTATATTCTGGAATATTGTATGTACAAACTGAGAAAAGCGTTGTTATTAAATTCCTTCCATATACTGTCTTGGTAATAAAAAATATTCTAATAAGGACTTCTGAAGCGCATTAAGCCGAGAAATTTCAATTATCGACAACTCAACTTCATGTTATTGTATATTAATGGTGCCAGTTGGAAATTCACTTTAATATGTGTTTTAATAAATTTCATTTTCCCTTTGCTCTCTTTCTTAATAATGTCTCGTAAGCCGGACTACCTCCCACGGTTTTTCCTCAGCGCTATGACTTATCCTTCTTCACGAGGTTTAAAAAAGTTTTTTATGGTAGGTAGCGGATTAGCTGTGTCCCTGGCAGTGCTGACGTCCATGGGCGACGGTAACCACTTACTATCAGGCGGGCCACTAGCTCGTCTGCCTTCAAAGGCAATAAAAAGCCTGTCGTAAGCTGCGTCTTGGTAACTTGGTATTAGTTAGCTTCAAGGTCATTGTAGTCAGATAATGAACTCGTTAGACTCCGTTAACCGTCAGTGTGCTAGATACTCCGTCTACCGCGAAAAGCATGAGATCATTTATGGTAGTTTTATTGTTTTGGACATTTTGATATATCAGTAAGATAAGAAGAGAAGTATTTATAAAAATTAGGAAAAATGAGTTAAATGTAAATTCTTTCCTTTAAAAAGTCTTTCCCAATAATCTCTTGGTTGGATCTGTAAATCACAATACAATATTGATAAGCTGTTAGATGCAGTTGAAATTTTCCCATCATTGAAAGTTGTATGGATTATGAAAGGATATGGGTCTGTTGATAAAAGAAATAACTTCGCAAATCGAATCAATTTCCCGACAGTAAGGGTCGTCGGTCACATATTGACACTATCGGGGCGGCGCGAGACATTAGTTATTACTGGGCGGTTCGTTATGTGACCTATTGCTTTATGATTTTGTGTTTTTAAATTTAAAAATCAAATAGATATAGTTTACTGTACAAATATATGACTATACGTAATGGATAGACTATTATTTACCTAATTGATTATTGCATCAATAACATCAACGTCAGAACTACTAATTTACGTCTCGGGTGAAGAACACGGTACTGTATTCCGCAGTACTTTATAATTTAAATTTATGTATAGTACTAATGTCCATTAGGAACACAAATCCTTACACACTGCTACTTAGAAGCAAAAATATACAATTCCAACCTCACATAGGAGAGAACTACCACCTAGTAAATTTAAATATAAAAAATGAATAAAAATAAGACCACGCCTTTATACTCGAAAGGATAGGTAAAGGTGCAACTAAGGCACCCTCTTTCCGCCGTATATATTCCGTCCAGTGACGTGATAGGGGGAGAGTCTATTGCCATATCTGTCACAAATTCCAGACACTGATACTGAACAGTAAACCCAATATCACTACATTACCCGGGATTCGAATCCAGAACCTCAAAGCGGTGTCATACTAGACGCGAAGTACAACTACGCCACCGAGGTAGTTAGTGAGGATAAAAACACTGTTGGTAAATAACCCACAACTGCATAATATCCATACCGCATCAATGATTTATACATGAACTTGGTTCAATAAGTCCCACACAAGTTGGAAGTGGCTCGAACGCCTTCGCTTCTTAAAGCAATCTTGAATTTATCACGTTTGTGTCTAAATAAGGGTGATTTATGAAATCGAGCTCATTGGTATAGTTGAGGTTTAGGTTTCATACTAGAGATTCTAGGTTCAATTTTGAAGTAGAGTTAAGCTTTATTAATACTAAGTTAAAGAATTTGGGTAAATGGAATCATAATCATCAGCTACATGACACCCACTCTTGTACATAGGCCTCCCCTAAAGACTTCCAGACGGACTTGTCAAAAGCGGTCTGCATCCAGCGTGTTCTTACAACCTTTATGAAGTCGTCTGTCTAACTGGAAAATAGAATGCATGAGAACAAATGAACTCTAAGCTCACGTCTTCATCTGTAAAGGATTACGCTTACACGCATCTACTGCACCCACAATTCCCTATTATCCCTATCGTAAGCGTATTGCGCCATCAAATGCTATTCCAAATCTTTTCAATTAGTTCCACGGTCTGAGTAACGAACCCGAAACCGCACGTCCCAGATGCGCCGCCAGCAGAACAAACAACCAGTCTTGATTGGCATAGCTCGGTTTGTAGAAACAAGTTTACAAATAAAAATTCAACAATCTAAAAATACCAATTTGTGAATTACAGAAGAGATTCATTGGGTATTTCCGATACGATTCGGATAAAGTGGAATTGCCGACAATATCGGCCGCAGTGGACGCGGTTAATAGTTTTTGTTCGACAAATTGGTCTGTTGATTTTATATTTGCCGGTATTAGTTCTCGCCGGGTCTTTTTGTGACCAGCCTTTTATTTATTGAAACTCTACGATTGCATGTACTGGCAGGAAGGTAATTAACTGAATTGTGGTTATTCATTGAACTAGAACCTGGCGCTCGGGGTTTAACTTTCTTTTTCAATCAAGTCAGGGTATTTTATGCCTACAATACTAAGTATAAACTAATAGACCTTAGATTTGTTAGTTATAGGTATTTATAAAACAATCCTATTCTTTTAAATTATCAAGACATCAAAAGTAGAAATGACAGTCAATTTTCTAATTGATCGATCAAGACTTCCAGGAAGTGCTTGTGTTGCAACGCTTCCGCTAGTAACTCATGGAATGGGTTTTTTTTTAAATACAAAATAAAAACTGCCTCGGTGGCGTAGTTGTATTACAGTACGACTCCAAAGCTGAGCTCTCGGGTTCGATCCCCGGGTCGAGCAAAGTGATATTGAGTTTTTCTATTCAGTATCAGTCCGGAGTCTGGAATTCGAGCCCGATAAGGCGATAGGCTCACCCCCTATCACATCATGGGACGGAATGACGGCGAAAAGTGGGCGCACTAGTTGCGTCTCTGCCTACCCCTTCGGGGATAACAGGCGTGAGCGTATATGTATGTATGTATGTACAAAATAAAAAGTCAAGAAGCAGTATTTTTTGAAGAAGGAAATGCACCTTTAATAATGTTTATCTTTTAATATTTTACTATTATAGATTTTTCAATGAAATTGCTTTTAGTTTCAAAAAAACTACTTGTGACTTACCTGACACATGTGAAGATATTTAGATGTGATTTTGTCCACCTTCTGCATCTCCGTCAGCCTGTGCGCATCGCAGTAGCTGAGAGAGATCAGCTTACCCACTTGCTCATGTTCTCGGACGCCTCCAACTTCCAGGTAGTCTGACCATGCCAACATACATTTTTCCAGCAGTTTTCGGGCTCCAACCCATAACCGTAAATTTATTTAGGAATATTTATCGAAGTTTTACAGGTTTGGCGAGAATAGATCGAAAGCATAATATTCTCGTTATTAAAAGTTGGATAACGACGCACATCACGGCTGGTTCGTATATACAAGAATTGTGGTATAGTTTTTATATTTTGTATTCGAGCACATCATTACGCAACTTATAATTAACGCGTTTCACATATTAAATATCCAGATAAAAACTTTCTAACTACATTAGTAATAATTTCAGGAGTTCCACGTGGTGCAATGAGTGCAAATCAGTTCGAGGAACCGCGATGAAAAATAGAATAATAAAGCTAATCGTTGATATTGAAATATAAAATCGCTTTTGAGTCAAAGAATGGCATTAAAGAAGTAAAAAATTTCATAACCATCAAAATGAAATGTAAAGGTTTTATATTTGCAGATCGTTTAATAAATTAGAAGACTGCCTCCGTGGCGTAGTTGTATTACAGTACGACTGCAAAGCTGAGGTCTCGGGTTCGATCCCCGGGTCGGGCAAAGTGATATTGAGTTTTTGTATTCAGTATCAGCTCGGAGTCTGGAATTTGTGCCCGATATGGCGATAGGCTCGCCCCCTATCACATCATGGGACGGAATAATGGCGAAAAGTGAGTGCACTAGTTGCGCCTCTGCCTACCCCTTCGGGGATAACAGGCGTGAGTGTATATGTATATATGTGTATATGTTTAATAAATTACATTATCTTGATTTAAAGTTTGAAAAATAAAAAAAATAATTAATTTTCTTTTCATAAATTAAAATAACGCATGTCGTTGGCATAAGGAAGGAAGTTTTCAGATATTTCATCTGTAAAAATATTGATTAATTTTACCGTCTTTATTGTGGATAAATTATATTATTTCGTTATCTTTCTCTCCCTATCTCCCTCTCTCTTCAGAGTTAAGTATCTCAGGACTCAGACTTGTTTCCTCTCCTTCTCCACTTAAACGTCATCGTCAGGTATCTGAAATTGTAACTTTTATCATCTTGTCCAAGGTTTGACTCTCGATCTGCAACCAATGGAAATTCTTTAACATGATGTTGGTTAATGGACCATTTACGTTAAAATATTTCCTTCCCTTCTGTGTTTTACAAATTACAATTCCTGGTACTTATTATACAAACTTTTTGATCTTTTCATTTACTCTTGTTCCAAACAAAAACTGAGCCATGAAGGTCATGGATTGTGATATTTATGTTAAATTACTCAGAAATAAATTATGTAGCAGAAGGATTTGTAATTCCTGGAATGAGGATGGTGAGAGGATTTTCCGAATAAAAAGAATTATAGCATCCTAACAAACATTTCGAGATGACTTCCTGTGTTAATGGATGTAGATTCTAGCATATGTTATTTTATTTTGTTTATGATCTCTCTTACTTCTTCGAATCCTTGGCGTTTCATGGCGTTACTAAATAAAACCATATCGTGAGAAGTGTAGTGAATGGAATGAAGAATGGAAAGGCACTAGGACCTGACGGAATACCAGTTAAAGTATGGAAGTTATTGCGAATGGATGGATGGACATGGTTGGCTTTATTCTTCAATAAGTTGTTGCGGGAAGAAGCCATACCTGATGAATGGTGTAACAGTGTACTGGTACCCATTTACTAAAATAAAGGGGATGTGCTGGAGTGTAACAACTATAGGGGGATAAAGCTAATGTCACATAGTATGAAGATATGGGAGAAAGTGATTGAACGGAGATTGAGAGATGAGTGTGAAGTCTCACCAAATCAATTCGGTTTTATGCCTGGTCGGGGAACAACGGATGCCATTTTCGCGTTGCGACAGCTGTGCGAAAAATATCGAGCTGCACATAAAAACTTGCACATGGTGTTCGTTGACCTCGAAAAAGCATATAACCGGGTTCTTCGTGAGATTCTATGGTGGGCACTAAATGTGAAAGGTATACCTGGGAAGTATGTGAGGTTGATCCGAGTGATGTACAGCAGGTGCAGTACCCAAGTCCGGTCTACAGCTGGTACTACCAACAGCTTCAATGTGGCAGTGGACTAGCACCAAGGATCGGCCCTTAGCCCTTACCTCTTCCTGATGATAATGGATGCTCTTACATCGGACATTCAGGAAGAGGCCCCTTGGTGTATGCTGTTCGCCGACGACATTGTGCTGGTTGCCGAGACTGGCCCAGAGGTCCGGAGCAGACTGGAAAAATGGAGGCAAAGACTGGAGAATGTTGGCCTAAAGTTAAGCCGAAGCAAAACAGAGTATCTGTTTTGCGATTTTGGCGGTCTCTCCAGTCCAGTATCCATTAACCTTGCTGGAGTATCCATTATCCTTACCGGCCTGCTCCGACTTCAGGTACCTTGGGTCACTCGTCCAGGGGGACGGTGAAATAGACCGCGACGTTGGGCACCGGATCAACGCGGGTTGGATGAAATGGCGGCAGGTCACAGGCACAATTTGCGATCCACGGATGCCTCTAAAACTGAAAGGCAAAATATACAAATCCGTGATAAGACCTGTCGTCCTTTATGGATCAGAATGCTGGGCCGTAAAGAAGACGGACGAAAGAAGATTACACGTAGCAGAGATGAGAATGTTGAGATGGATGTGTGGAGTGACGAGAATGGATAAAGTGAGGAATGAGTATATTAGAGGGAGTTTGAAAGTGGCACCAGTGATAGAAAAGTTGAAAGGAAATCGTCTGTCTTGGTATGGACATGTGAGGAGAAGGGATGAAAGGCATGTAACCCAACGAGTGATGAATTTGAGTGTTGATGGATGGCGAGGACGAGGACGACCAAGGAAGAGGTGGATGGATTGTGTAAGAGATGATATGAAAGAAAAGGGCGTGAATGACTTGATGACGAAAGATAGAGGAGAATGGATGAGAAAAACATGTTGCGCCGACCCCAAGTAATTAGGGACCAAGGCAGGAAGATGATGACTAAATAAAACCATATACCTACTTACTTATCTCTTTTTTTTTCGCGGAGAAAGTGTCTTATTACTTCCGCGCAGCGTTCAAGGGGAACGACTGAGCGGTTACGTTGTGTTCACTGTGCCTTACGACCCGATGTTGAGCCGCCCGGAGAGATGGACAACGTCGGGCGACCGCCGGTCCTAGTCCCTAAGCTATATACAACGCACGGCATACCAACCAAAACTCCACGGTGGCCATCATCGGCGCATTAGGGACGGCTGCGGGCTTTCTCCGACTCACGTCTAAGTTATCGTCCGCAACCGCCCCTATACCTATCTCTTTAAAAATACTTTCTGTTAAGTTATTTCAAACATAGATGTAAAATAAAAAAAGTATAAGTTTCGAACAAAATAAATATCACTAAAAAGTAACTTTAAGTTTACACGCCCTAATGCTACCACCACTAACTACCCTAGAAGGATTCGTCGCTGGAGCAGCATTACACTTTCAGTCAGGAAAACATTCACCCACGCGCCATATTCGCACTAAACTACAAAATTATAAAAATTCAGGAAAGTAAAATTGAGATTTTTGGTGAAAGTATTCGTTTCTTAAGGATGTTTTTGGTACAATGCAAAAGCAAAGTCGCGAATGTATTTCATTTATTAACTCAATGTCAAAATGATCCTGTTCTTATATTGCTCATGGCTCTCCATGCCGGAACATCCTTTCTTGGAGTAAAATGCCATCTCCAACTATGTTTTCTTTAATTTAATAACAGCTTTAACCTAATCAAGGAATTACACTATCCCTATGCCAAATTGATACAAATCCACCCTTTTTACATAACGCGTTTACTTTTCACAAATAGCCTCACATCTTCAAAAACTGTGGCATATATAACATTTTATCAATATCTAGCATAGTACCTACTCTTGGTATTCTGAACCCACACTGTGCTTCATTCCGCATCTCATTCTCACTTCTTTTGAAAGGTGGAGGCTCAACGCATAAATACTGCGTTGCCGACTGACTTCGGAGTCTTTTACTTTTTGGACGAGTTTGCATTTCATATGTAAATGTTTGTGGAATACAGTTATTACTCGGGGAATACATGCAACATAGCACCGAGAATACTTAGTGAGGCTATTTGAAGTGTTTTTGTCGTCTGTGAGGTTTTGGTATCGTCAAATTCCTCTTCCTTAGGTAAGCTTAAGCGCTCTAACACAATCAGTTTTTTCATTATAGTCACTTACCTTCAAATGAGACATCCTGTGATACTATTGTCAACAAAATCACAAGAGCGCTCACCAAATGGTAATCGTAACGACTGTACATAAACAGAAGCATCACATTGAATTACAAAGCGTTATGGCGCTCGTTACGTTGACGTATAGATGTTATCTCACATGCACCATACACATACTCACGCCTTTTATTCCCGAAGAGGTAGGCAGAGGCGCAACTAGTGCACCCACTTTCGCCGTTATTCCGTCCCATGATGTGATAGGGGGCGAGCCTATCGCCATATCGGGCACAAATTCCAGACTCCGGGCTAATACCGAATAGGAAAACTTAATATCACTTTGGCTGACCCAAGACCTCAGCACTCCTCCTAGCCAGTTTCGGCCACGGCGGCCAATCTCAATGGAGATCAGCCAGGTACGCAGGAGATATTATAGTGCACAAGTGTGTGCGCAATACACAGGTGCACTCGCTATTCCTTCACTCTCATAGTCCGGTGAGACGGCAATCCGACATGACCGGAGAGAGATCAGGCGCAGGACCAACGGCTTTACGTGCTTTCCGAGGCACGGGGGTATCACACCGCCAACTTCCTGACTCTGAGCTGCGACTGAGTAAATTGTAAGATGGAAAAACCCAGTCACAATTTATTTGGCTCGATCCGGGATTCGAACCCAGGACCTCAGCGCGCAAATCTACTCGTAATGCGTACGCAATACCACTACGCCACCGAGGCAGTCACTTGATATTACGTAGAACATATTCCATTTACCACAAGTCTACTCCATCAAACGCACATTACGAAGTACGAAAATTAGTTCCAAGTTATTGTAACTTGTTAACGTTGTAACACACCGCAACATAAGAACTAAAGCGTGCTTACCTCTCAAAGCCTCCTCAAACTAGATTATTTAGTTAATAATTACCTGGTAACTTCTTAATGGATTCTCCGAGGATGAACTAGTTCCGCTTGTACGTTTAGTTAGCTTGGGGTTTCTCTTACAAAAATGCCGATACATACTCCCACTTAATAAGATATTCTAAAATTCTAATATATTATCCCCAAAGAGTTATTTACTTATAATGCGTTCGATTTTACCAAAATTATATTTATTTTCTGGTATTACAACAAAAAATCAACTAAATAGTTACTAATTTAAATCTCGGGGAACTAAGGTAAGTTTTAAAATTTACAAAAGACCTTACCTGATTTGAAAATTAAACCAATGACCTCATGGCTCATTGATGAAGTACCTACAGACAATGACGCGAATTCAAACATTACTGAACATATAAAATTTCAGTGAAAATATTAGTAAGTTCAAGTGTTATCCAAAGAAAGCTGAAGATACGCAAAAAAATTACAAAAATAGAGGAAGCAAAGATAGCACAATGAATTCAAGGAAACTGGTCTTTATGTACCCGTTGTATATACGCGAAATATTAATATGGCTTTAATTTATAGCTGCAAAAATGTAAACGCATTCAGATTTATTTCAACTAGAAGGCGGTAATAATATTATACTGGTCTATTTATTTATTTACAAGACTTACAAGACTGCAAACTGTGAAATAGCGAGTTGACACATAATTTGTTATAATTTTACTAATCATTCATCATTAGATAAAACATTTACCGATAAAAACAGTTTTTACGATTTGAATTAATTGCTGTACTTCGTTTAGAAGTGGTATGCATAATTTTTCAGCGGGTCACATAATGAGAAAATGACAATTTTATCCGGCATTATTTTTCAAATAATATGTACAAGTAAATCAAAGTGTTAATCAGATACACGGCACATTGTAATCCAAACACAAGATACACACACACTCACGCCCTTTATCCCCGAAGGGGTAGGCATAGGCGCAATTGGTGCACCCATTTTCCCCGTGCGTATTCCATCCCATATTGTGATAGCGGGCGAGTCAAATTCCATACTACGAGCTAATAAAGAACAGAAAAACCCAATATCTCTTTGCCCGACCCGGTGATCGAACCCAAGACCTCAGCATTGCAGTCATACCGAAATACAACTACGCACACCGAGGCAGTCAACAGTACTCAACAGTTCCCGGAATATACTAGTCTTATCGGCTAATCCATGGCTCTAAGGGGAATCAGAACTAGACACTTCGGTAGATTGTCTTACCACGCATACAGTCAATTTATAGTCAGCTGGAAAATATATCCCACACACTGCCAGTAGTACAAAAAACTAACGAAATTCTGCAAATTATTAGCCGTAAAATCTTCGCGATTTAAGAGGCCGTATACGAAAGTTCGACTATTTCTGTCAACTTTTCATCGTGATTTTTTTTAAAAATAACCTGACCTGGTTAATTTATAATACATCATCGGAAGAGACTATTTCAACACTAATGGACTGAACGAGACAGATTTTTCATATCTTTCTTTAATCTAGATCTATCCACCAAGTTCCAACGTCTGTTTCATTTTTTTTTTGTACGGAGACTCAAACTTGTAGTAGTTTTCAGTCAAAATCGTGCTTGAAACTAACTAACGAAAACTACTGTTTGTTGGAATAAATAGTCGCCTAAAGGATAAATGCGACAATTTCTTTATTATCAATATAAAAGGAGGCGCACTTGTTTTCGCGGGCCGACGTTGGAACTTGGTGGATAGATCGAGATTAAAGAAAGATATGAAAAATCTGGCTTGTTCAGTGTATTAGTGTTGAAATAGTCTTTCCGATGATGTATTATAAATTAACCAGGGCAGGTTATTTTTTTAAAAAATCACGATGAAAATTTGACTGAAATAGTCGAAATTTCGTATACGGCCTCTTAAATGTAGACTATATTTCACAGAAGCCTGAAAAAGTGGAAATAAAATCATTTCTGCTCGAGCTGACGAAAAACATTTAAGAAATTAACTAAGACTGCCTCGGTGGCGTAGTTGTATTATGGTACGACTGCAATGCTGAGGTCTCGGGTTCGATCCCCGGGTCGGGCAAAGTGATATTGAGTTTTTCTATTCAGTGTCAGCTCGGAGTCTGGAATTTGTGGCCCATATGGCGATAGGCTCGCCCCCTATCACATCATGGGACGGAATAACGGCGAAAAGTGGGTGCACTAGTTGCGCCTCTGCCTAAATATAAGGCGTGAGTGTATATGTATATGTATGAAATTAACTAAATCCAGGATAAAAAATAGGTTTTAAAATAAGACTAAAAAAATACAGTAATACATTTGTCACTAAGTAGAGTTTTAGAATTCCGTAAACAAGGATCACTGGTTTCGTCACATCTAGTTTGTATGTTATAAAATTTGGATCCTAACGTTATCGAGCTGTCTATAATTATAATAATGACTATATTATTACAATGTTTAAAGTTTGAGTAAAGTTATTAATTATAATTCTGCTTCATTATATTCGACGCCAAACCAACTTTGAAAATATCTGAATTTACCTATACTAATATTATAAATAGGAAAGATTTGTTTGTTTGTAATGGATAAACTCAAAAACTACTGGCCCGATTTTGAAGATTGTTTCACTAATAGGAAGTTACATTACTCCGGAGTGCTATATGTTGCTTTATATCCTGGGAATATATTTGTATTCCGGAAACCTTTTCACGCGGGCGAAGCCGCGAGCAGAAGTCTAGTACTTATTATCTTAAAGAGGTATAATGTATCAAGTTCTACCCTCCGTGAGTTCTTCTTATTTATAATTGTAATAAAACCTACAGAACTCTGTTCACAATTTAGTTTGACACGATTTTGGCTGTTTTGTTTGATGAAAACGTAGACAGAGAATTTACTTTCTTTAAGGATGAAAAGCTCTGATGAGACAAATCTGAAAAAAAATGTTGAATTCATAAAATATGTAACGGGAGGGTTCTTAAATAAATTAAAGTTAACATTTTTGCTACTGGGTGGCGCTAGTAGTACCTTGTGTAATTTTTAACAATACCTAGTATTATTTGTCAGCTTTTTAGTACAGCCAGGGTCCTCTTTATATCAGACTTGATCTACTAAGAGTAATTAGGTGTATTAGGATGGTGACCTGTGATCTCGATTAGTTAGGCCGGAGATAAGGTGTAATTGTAATGTCGAACTTTTTTAAAACAGCTGGAAATTGAAAGCCATCTGACAGTAAATGGATGGTATCTGATTATAAGAATGCTTTAAACGCACTAAATTATGAGTTCATGGCTAACTGTTAGCAAAGGAAATTTTTGTTTATTTCCAAGCCCGATCTGGGGACTTATTGTTGTTGTTACGTCTGTTGATTGCGTTAATTTACAAAGAATTTCAAAATCTAGGTTACTCAACAAATCGCCCCACTTTTCGCGCAGTCGGATAATAACAAAACTGTCAGTAGTAAGATACTAACCCTATGTAGAACAATTTCAAAACATGTTGAGTTTCAAACAAAGGAAATCTGGAACTGGAGCGACCCAAGCTTCGCCTGTCAGTCGATGAAGGCTGAGGCCCGAATGTTTTCCCTTTTGGTTTAATATTTACGGATTTCGATGCCTCAATGCGTTAGTAACTGACTTGTGCTGTGACTCGTGAAGCCTTGGAATCGTTTGTTTGCGAGAGTCAGTCTGGGGAGTGTACTGTGTGCATTGTTTGCACGGAGATACAATGCACTAGGAAGTATTTATTCCAGTTTATAGTATACTTGCTTTTGCCCAAGGCTCCGCCCGCGTTATAAAAGGTTTTCTGGAAGAAAAGTCCTGCTTTATATTTTACCCGGATAAAAAGCCTATTTGTTAAGCCAGGACATGATCTACCCGTGTGCCAAATTTCGTCAAAAACGTGAGTAACAAACATCCATACACCCATTCTTACAAACTTTCACGTTTGTAATATTAGTAGGATTGTAAACAGTTCACTGGTTGTAGGTCTCTCATATGTAATAGTCTGTCTGGGTGGCAATTTATACCCCCAAGCAGCAGTGTGCATGCACTGTTATGTTTCGGTTTGAAGGACAGGAAGGTTAGCTACTGGACATAATGGTACTTAACATCTCATGTCTCAGGATGATGAGCGCAGTGGAATGCCACACAGTGCTTTGTAACTCAAGGTGCTGAATGGTGTTGCTACTGTTTGTGGGTGGTCGTATCACTTACCATCAGGCAAAAGGTTCGCTCATCTCGTCTCGTCATTGAATGCCATTAAAAAACGCAGTTTATTTGGTATCAGACCTAACCTCGCTTGTGTTCGAACGACGATAGCGCTTAAACAATATCCAATAACATGAATGATACAAACCAATGTGTATACCAAATCTCAAAATAAAATTAGAAAAACGTACATCTGAAAATTGAGCTAACGATCTACCAGATCTTCAATTCACCATAAGACGAATCGTAAATACAAAATATACATTAATTCTATAATAATCACAATTCTCAATTCCAATAATATTCTTTCATAGAGCAACCAAAATCCAATTCAACAAATCAATAATGGGACATCTTATTTCATTATTCCGAAACACCTGACAACACATTATCTTAACATGAACCCAACGTGGCAGGTTTGGATTGGATGTAGCTAACTCAATTCTCTCCTAATTTCAAGGTAGAAAGGCTGTAATTAGATTGACAGGTTATGACTGCCTTCGTCAGCTTGACGTGGGTCGAAGTTAACTCGCAATGAACGGCTCTTCGCCAAAGATGACCTCTAGTTGAATTTTTTCCATGGAGCCGTGAACTCTCAACATCTTTTAAACTTGTGATTTAAACTAAATTTGACTTTTAATATTATGATTTTTACATCAAAAACAAGTCTAGAAATCTATCTCAAAGCATCTTACATTTCTGAAACGTCAAAAGACGCAAATAAATAATTAACACTTTAATAAAATCCAATGAATCAAAATAGTTTCACTTATATCTCAACAAAGCCGCAAACAAAGATGAATCACACCTTACAATCTCGCTCATCCACAAAACAGAATGATTTATTAACGGGAATAAAGCCCTGTACCGTCTATGTAATGCTTTGTTTAATTGAGACGCTTGTTCATTATCTAGCTTTGAGGCTGAACCCGTGGGCTGAACTGACACTCAATTTAGAAGTACAATCTGTCACTTCTAATGTACAGAATAGTAAATAATATATTATGGGTAATGAAAATGTAAAACTAGCTGATACTCGTGCATTTGCTCGGATAAAGTAAGGAATATGTAAAGCGCGGATAGCGTAGTTTTACTGGTGCGTACTGGTCTCTCATATGTACGAATCCGTCTGTGTAGGTACCACCGCAATGCCTATTTCTACCATCAAGCAGCAGTATGCATGCACTGTTATGTTTCGATTTGAAGGACAGGAAGGTTAGCTACTGAATATAATGAGACTTAACATCTCATGTCTCAGGATGATGAGCGCAGTGGAATGCCACACAGTGCTTGGTAACTCAAGCAGCTGAATGGTGTTGCTACTGTTTATGGGTGGTCGTATCACTCACCATCAGGCAAACAGTATGCTTGTCTCGTCATTCAATGCAATAAAACAAATTTTATAGCTAATATAATTTTGTGATTAGAATCAATAGTTCTAAGGTTCAAATTGTTTATTTTAATAGTTTCACGAACAGTTGCGTCACCGAATTTTAATACAAAAAACATACTGTACATAAATTGAACTAAGGGCACGACACAAAAAAGTGAACACTTCATACAAAATATAAAGAGCGCATAGTGTCTAGAAAGAGGAAAGAAAAAATACAGTAATTAATAACTTACATCTTATTACTGTTCAGCTTAATAATATTGTATTTGTGTAGATTAGTACTATCAACAAAATTGTATGCCTTCTCGACACGGTGTACAGATTTAGAAAAACAACCAGCGTAAATGCGCTGGTTGTTCGTGTAGGTTATTACTGAACTATGATGTGATAGAGATATATAACAGGACAGGACCAAATAACTATGATAGACTGTATTTGTATCTTTGAAATATATACAAATTACCTCATAACATAAATACGAGCATGACATTGTTTATTCATTGTTGCAGGCTAAAATGACCACACACCCAACAACATGGAACAAACATTCCAACGCAATGGCATGAAAGAGCCAGTAACATGCATCCCGGATGCTGTTGGTTAGCGGTACCGATGCTCATCATCACTCTTCATCCATCAGAGATGAGGCACTTCGGAGACACGCACTATGCCCCAGTTGAGGAATCAGCTTTCTACAAACGCAGCTTAGCTAGGCATCATCACCGACATAAGCACAAACACGAAGAATTAGATCCAACACTCTTCGCCGATCGGCCAATATACGCCAACTTGAAAGATGGGATGACATTTGTCGATCGAGACTTTAGCGAACCGTCAAAAATTGGTAAAGATTGGATAAATATGTCCAACGATCATGTGGGTGAATTGAAAGATAAGAAGCACCAACATTGGCCGATCAAACGTGAAGCTGTTATAGAGGGAGATTTGGTTTTGGGGGGTTTGATGATGGTTCACGAAAGATCCGATAATATGACGTGCGGTCCTGTAATGCCTCAAGGAGGAGTCCAGGCTTTGGAGACGATGCTGTATACGCTAGATATTATTAACAATGAACTGAAACTGATACCAGGAGTGGTCCTTGGAGCTCATATTCTAGACGATTGTGATAAAGATACGTATGGGCTGGAAATGGCCGTTGATTTCATAAAAGGTGAGTTGAACATATTTCAAATTATTTTATAAAACTTCCTACAATTTCACGTAAGTGCGTCATACTAATAGTAGTTTAAAACTCAAAACCATCGAATGTCAATACTTTTGTCTTGAGGAGTTATGGTTGCATTGAAGAAATAAATCTACAGAAAGAAAAAGAGATATAAAATAATTATCACGTATAACAATTTGGATAAAGAAACCAAATATAAGTGTCATTAAATCAAACATAAATAGCATGCTTAGAATAAGGCGTTATTATTCTATGATAGCATGTATGAAAATAAGAGGTTTACAAGGACTCATTACCCGTACAATTCCAAAAATTGCACAATTTTATAAAATTGTACGTGACATTGACTGCCTCGGTGGCGTATTTGTATTGCGTACGCGTTACGAGTACGATTTGCGCGCTGAGCTCCTAGGTTCGAATCCCGGGTCGGGCCAAAAAACATTGTGACTAGGTTTTTCCAGTCAGGAAGTTGGCGGTGTGATACACCCCGTGCCATGGAAAGCACGTAAAGCCGTTGGTCCTGCGCCTGATCTCTCTCCGGTCATGTCGGGTTGCCGTCTCACCGGTCTATGAGAGTGAAGGAATAGTGAGTGCACCTGTGTAGGTATTGCACACATACTTATGCACTGTAATATCTCCTGCGTACATGGCGCTAGCAGGATTTAAGTTTTTCTTTCATGTTACGTTAAGCGACGCTGAACTATACAACAATTTCTTCAAAATAATTTCGTTATTTGGGTTGTAAACTGATGCCTAATGCATATCTGTATAATACATTAAATTATTCAACCTACATATGTATTTTGATTGAGTTAAATAAGAAAGCTATAGGTATATAGCTTTCTTGCGGGGTTGTAAAAAAGCTTAGCCGTAATATTATGACTTTCAACTACTGTGGAAGTAGATTCTTCAACTTTACATACGTGCTTACTACTAAATGTATTTGTCGATTTTGAAGCAAACCTAAACATCTGACCTAATGCTGGAACATTCTGTATTATCCCCATTCATCCGTAATCTACTTGAATCATTTAGTTTACAAAAGTTAGGGCCGATTTCAGCGCGCTGATAAAGGCTATTTGACCCATAAATACGAAAGTCGCTCTCGAATCTAAGCTCCTTCATTAAACTTGGACTCTTGGTTTGGTCGGCTTATGTATTTATGTTACGATTCGCATTTATTAGCCAGTGGCGAAATGGGACCTAAGTATTTTATTACAATCACAATAATTTGAAAGGTTAAGCAATCCAAAATTCGCCAAGAATACGTCAGGCATCAAATATGAGAATTCTCACTTAGTCATATAATTTTATTCCCTTTTTCATTTCAAAGGTTCCATCAGCAACATCGATGACGCCGAATATGCTTGCAATGCTACAGCAGTCCGCAAGGTGATTTCTGGCGTGGTAGGAGCGGCGTCAAGCGTCACATCAGTGCAGGTTGCTAACCTGCTGCGTCTTTTCAAGATTCCGCAGGTATACTCCAAAAAGCAACATTAAATGGGAATCTCGTACCTTTTTTTTATTTTAAATGTGATAAATCATAATATAGTATAAAACAAAGTCGCTTGCCGCTGTCTGTCTCTCTGTCCCTGTGTATGCTTAGATCTTTAAAACTACGCAACGGAATATAATGCGGTTTATATGTACTTTTATCCCGGGAAAATGCGGGCGGAGCTACGGGCAAAAGCTAGTTATATTACAAGAAATATTTAAGTTTCGGGATATTTAAAAAATTATTTATAAAATGACGGGATATTTAAATTGTTAAATTAATTTGTTTTCATGGCAATGAAAAATTCTTGACTGATTGTCATATTTTTGTAAAGCATGGGGTATATGTTGCGACTTTACTATTCACTCTAATCTCTTTATGTCTTGGCTGCTTCTGTTTCATTACGGTACGACTGAAGTGCCGAAGTCTCGGGTGCAATCTCCGGTCGGGCAGTGATATTGAGTTTTTCTACTCGGTTTCGACCCGGAGTCTGGAATCTGTGCTCAATATGGCACTAGATTAATATATTTTCGCCTCTCCTTATCCCTTCGGAGATAAAAAGCGTGAGTGTAAATCTAGTCATTTTAATCCACCAGGTGTCCTTCTTCTCGACGTCTCCTGAGCTGTCCAACAAGGCTCGCTTCGAATATTTCACGCGGACAATTCCATCAGACCTCCACCAGGTCCGAGCGATGGTGGAAATCGTGAAGAAACTCGGTTGGAGCTACGTCTCCATCATCTACGAAGAGTCAAGCTATGGCATTAAGGTAACATTTAAATTGCCATTATAAAGTATACACACACACACACACACACACACGCCTGTTATCCCCGAAGGGGTAGGCAGAGGCGCAACTAGTGCACCCACTTTTCGCCGTTATTCCGTCCCATGATGTGATAGGGGGCGAGCCTATCGCCATGTCGGGCACAAATTCCAGACTCCGAGCTGATATTGAATAGAAAAACTCAATATCACTTTGTTTCAATATTATAAAGTATAATACTTACAAAACATTTTATTGATTTCATTCACTGGGGATTTATACATTAATAATAAAAAATAAAACAATTTAATGTATCTTGACTTATCATAAGTGCAACTATGTTCGCCTACGTGATGAATAAACTATTTGATTTAATATTTTTATATCGAAAAATATAAAACGACTGACAATTCGGATTAATGTTTTAAAAGTAGTATAAAAATATATGGGCTGTGAAATTGATCAATTCCTTATTCAACTCCACTGTCCTTTGCGATCAAAATTATTGTTAGATGTTTGATAACAAACAATACCAGAGACTTCCTCGGGATCGGTATTCGGTATTTATGCAAAGTGATTTAAGGCTCGTCGCCTACCCATCACGGAACGGAAATGATCTCGGCCTCATAATAGCGTTTGTGTCTATCCTTTACTAATCTAGTTAGTTTATTAAACTCAGAAATCAAAATTATCCTTCAGGATCACACAAAAGCCATTCATAGGGTATTTTTATAGTGATAAATCCACGCTCATATATTCTGTATCAAAGTGTAATGAAGGAGAAGGAACGCAAGTACATCGCAACTCAGAACAAAAGGACTGCACCTAACACGAAATGTTGCTTGGTTTCACCATTAAGGAGAACATTATCGATCAAATATACGCAAATATTTTTGATTAAACTAAAACATACATACATTCAGTCCGAAAACCCCTTGTTTAAAGACTTAGTATCTTCATCGACTATTCCAAAATTGATTATCGAAATGGTGAATTGTTAGTTACGATCAAATGACACAAAGCAACGAAACAATGCAGCTTAGAACTCTATTGAATGTCGCTTTGTTTGATTAACAATATTGATGAAGGAACGGATATCTGCGAGCCGAATTCAACCTATAACTCAAATGTGCACCAGCTTAAAATCGATTGCCGAAAATTCGAAATAATAGAGCTATGAGGCCCGGCTTTGGTTTGGCCGAAATCGGAATTCGACAATTCTGTAGTTTTGTGACAGCTGTTTAAAAATAATTATAGTGCTGGGATTGTAAACCTTGCTGTAACTTCTTAGCTTTTTTTATGACGAGATGTGCTTGTCTACACATAATTGCCTCGGTGGCGTAGTTGTAATTGCAATGCTGAGGTTTCGGGTTGGATCCCCGGGTCGGGCAAAGTGATATTGTGTTTTTCTACTCAGTATCAGCCCGGAGTCTGGAATTTGTGCCTGATATGGCGATAGGCTTGCACTCTATCACATCATGGGATGGAATAAGCTCGGTGAAACGTGGGCGCACTAGTTAAGCCTCTCCCTTTGTGTGTGTGTGTGTGTGTGTGTGTGTGTGTGTGTGTGTGTGTGCTTGTGCATGTGCGTGTGCGTGTGCACGCTTATCTAGTCCGATGGTAAGTGCTACGGTCGCCTATCAAATATTAATACTAACACTTGTAATTATAAAGAGCATGGTATAGCCTCGAGCCGTGAGGTATCTTCAATTGGTCAATATTTAGGTTGACTAAATACCATAGAGCCTATAACTAGAGGCCAGGGACAAAGATGCATGAAAAGGGTAATTATTTATGTAATTACTGGTTAATAATTACTAGCTAATATTTTATACATGCGAAATTTGTGAAAATATACGGAGGTTTGATAGAAGTATTCGCAGAAACTATGGAACAGATTTAAATTAAATTTAGTACATGGGTCGACTATGACTTGATTTAACACACATAGGCTACTTTTGTCACGATAATTTGCTCTTATAGGAATGATGGCATGTGGTAGTATTAATTTATAAATAGTTGGCACTGGCGTTACGTAGTGATTGAGGGACTTTTGTAACGAGAGGACTTTTCACGCGGGTGAAGCCGCGAGCAACATCTAGTGTAAATGAATTCAAAAGCCAATTTAAATTTGAATTCACCGTAAAATGTCAACATTTCACGACCGGCCGGCGATCCAGAGCGCGGTCTATCATTAATTAACATTATTGTTAATGCTAGCCGCGGTGCCGGCAACACGTTTGCAGGAATCCCGTTAATACTTATTACATTGGTATATTGATTTAGTCGTACGCTTTGTTTGTGATGCGATTACTCGTTTCGGTTTCAAATTGTGCAATTTTAACCTACGTCACCTTGAAGCACGCAGTTGAAGATCTTGCAGTACTTTAAAGTAATTGTATTTATTTTTTATTTTTTTTACTTCCAACAAACATCTAAACAACTTGACAAATTTTCACATTTATAATATGAGAAAAAAGTACATGGGTACATTATCCCAGCTCCCACTCTGTTATTGAAACATTAACTCTTTTACTATTAATTAGTAAAGAGAATAGCAAGTTCTACTAACCAAGCTGTATTCTAGAACAGTTGGCGTACTCCATTTATATTGTAACCAAAATGTGCCATACTCCATAAAAACACCATTAAAAATTGCAGATAAGTTTCGGCTCATAGTTCTGACGGTTGACCCCCTGACATATTCCCCTTTAGACAATTTAATCTCCACAAACCTTATTTGGAGAACTTTCACAGTAGCTTAGCGTACAAAAGGAAGCCTATATGTTCGAGAATGTATGACAATGAAAGTTGACAAGCGATAGTGCCTTAACTACTCAGGTTGAAAGACAACTCAACAATATTGGTATTTCCGGATCGCGAAGTAACGCCAAAAGTGACAGAGTTTTACATCAGCTTATTTACTATTTGGGTTTTTAATACATCAATGCTATTTGGGTATATATTGTTGCATTATTTAATAATAATCGGTATCTACGTAAAATTATTAAAGAAAGAAACCGAATTACCGAACTAATCTAATTTCGATAAGCTCATTTATTTTCTACAGCTTTTACCCGCGGCTCCGCCCTCGTAATTTTTTTTTTCCACGATATCAGTCACGCTTTATATTTTCCCGGGGTAAAAAGTAGCCTATTAATTAAGAAAATGATTTACCCGTGTGCCATATTTCATCGAAATCCGCTCAGAATAATAACTGGCTTTAGTTATTATTCTAAGGAAATCCGTTCAGTAGTTTTTGTCTGAAAGACTTACAAACATTTATCCATACATTCTTACCAACTTTCGCGTTTATGATATTAGTAGGATTTATATTTTACTGTAAATGTATACTCATAGATGTCACGTCTTCTACGATATAAGCCGTTATTAGCAAAAAAATTGGGACCCAAACGACAATTTTATCAGTATCGGCGTTGTCTTCCAGACAACCTTTCAGTTTATGTAATGTAGGGCCTATTTCATAGGTTTCAATTGTATTTTATTTGGCTGTTATCTTATTAAACACCTAATGTAGATAGTACTAATTTAATTGCTATTTATGTAATATTTAGGATCAAAGATTAGAATGTGACTTTGGTGTTTGATCGGCTTATACATTTATGTAACGAGTAGCTTTTATCACAAAGCGTTGAAATCGGCCTTTAGAGAACACAAGAACTACAAAAGCCAATATAAATTACAGGACAGGAGAGATTTGGCATTAAATTTAAGATAAGCTGCCTATGAATCGTTCCCTTTATACGATTCAGTGTCAGGCAAATCCTTTCGAAAAAATATACTCGTGTCTTGCCAGACTGGGCCAATGATTCCAGGAGTTTCCAACCTACAGACCATGTCTACCGAAATACCACATACGCTATCAAACTGGCCTGCTGATGCTGATGAAAAAAACCCTGTACTAAATTTTTGTATATTCATGATTCTTTTTTGTTCAGGCCTTCGAAGAACTGGAGGCGCTGTTAGCAAGGAATGGTATTTGCATCGCTGTTAAAGAGAAGTTGGTTAAAGATTCAGGAGTAGCTGATGAAAGGGCTTACGACGAAATAGTACAGAAACTGCTGACCAAACCACGCGCTAGAGGTGAGTTGTACCTTAATTTTCATGTGATTGGGCTTGTAAGAACTGAACATAATATGTGACAACATAAAAAATAGTTAGTTTTAGCAACAAAAAGTACAACTAATAGAACTCAACACCACACAATTTACAACTGCAATTTTTGAACGCCTGATGCTATTGAAGGAAATAGTGTTGAAAATACAAACAAGCTCAATATGAAACTTGTTCGGGTGCGATCAAGTGCAAGGATCTTGTTTAAAGTTATACTCGACGTCGATATAAAACTTAATATTCCTATTCTGCTTACAATTCTTACAGCGAAGTTTTAAATTTTTCCATTTCTTCGGCGATACACCCTGCAAGTTATGATAAAACTATAAAAAAAGTTTGCACTTTTTACGTACCGTTAGTTCAAATGAATCAGAAATGGAAAGGTCGCGTGGTGGGTGTATTTTATAGTTTCTATTGGAAAATGTTTCAATATTTTGAACTTGTACTGAAATTGTATTTAAAACTAACTAGTTACCCAACTGGGTAAAGTAATAACTGAGGCTTAATTTACTTTAGAATATACTATTTAGGCCACAGAGTTCTATAACAAGACTGAATAGACACTAACAACAAAAAAATCATGTCAATTGATTTTTTAAAGACCCGTAATCCAATAATTTAATGAATCATGCCATGAAACTTATGTGATTACGAATAAAGCTCATGATTAAAATTTCAACTGGTTCAACTGAATTGCAAAACTGATAATTTTATTGATCCTATTGAACAATAGCAATTAAATATCGATAGGTTGCTGCCAACATTTTGTGCGTCTGATTCAACAACTAAAACTTCTTCTAACGCATGTTTGCGCGGTGCCTAACTTCCTAAAAAAACCTAAAAACGTCAGCCATAAAACCCCGGCTGAAAGTTTATCGACTCTAACCGACTTAATGGCTAGTATTCGATAAATTACAGGGGTAGCGCGACCAGCTGCGTTCATGAGACAATTTTTCGCTAAGCTGCGCCCACAAATTGGATCCATCGGTGTGCGTGTGATAAGGCGTAATTACTTCACACCCTTTCAGAGTTCTGTTCCAAGTTGTGAACCTCTGGGATTTTAAGTTTGAGGTTAAATCTATTTTGGTTATGCTGTTCGAACGATTCTTGAACAATCTTCACAATGTTGATGTTTTATGACAGTTGGGTAAACGAGCAACTGAAATTAACACTTTCCCTGCGTTACGGGAACTATTTGGCCGTACTTGAGTCTTGTAATGTGCGGCAGCTGACTATCCTTGTTTTGCGCTCGGTGCGGGGGGTATTTTTCTAGGATCCCGTGAAGGTAGAAAAAAGATAATTATATATCCGTCATTCTCGCTTCGTTTAGTATCACTTAAAAAAGAAAAATAATACGGGAAGCATTTTGTCGTAACGCACAGAAGTTATTTTTTTTACGTTTGGTGCGGTACGGGAACTATTTTGTCGTAGCCGAAACCCCGTATAGCACCGAGGGGTGCGCGCGCGGTGCTTTAGTTTGCCATAGTGTTGTGCGCAGTTCACACATGTCGACCTTAGAATAAGTATTAACTCGTATTTATACAACGTTTAACCAAAGTCCTCAATAATATTTAAGAGCGTGTTTCATTCAACTCATCGATAAGAACAACTTTTACTATGGGATATATCGGACAACTTGTATGAAGAGGTCGAAATTTTTGTTGAAGTTTCAATGTTGGTCCCATAGAAAAAGTATTTTTTTGTATTGATGAATATAATCACAACCTTTAATATACTGGAGGCTTTTGTTATACGTAGTATATTATAATTTGTGGATCGTATAGTTAACATTTCTACAAGTAACTACTTATTATAAATTAATAAATCAATAATTAAAAGTTTTTCTAAGGTTTGTCGAAGTTCAATTTCACCCTATAGTTTTTAAATGAAATGAAATGAATGAATTTAAACATTGAAATTTTCTGAAGTTCCTTTTATTTTTGTCGATTATGCATGTTAGTCAAAAAATATAATTATTTAGGTATGTGTAAAAAAAAAGACTTAAAGACTTTGTTTCATTGTTGTGATGTTTTTTTTTAAATTTGAGAAGTTCCTATTATTATTGTTGATTATGCCTGTTAGTAAAAAAAAATATTATTTAGGTATGTGTTTTTGTGATATTTTTTGGAAAGTAAATTCACATAGATAGGTACTACGTTTAAGAACGTGAGCTTAAGTTGCGCTTGTAGCAATTTATAGGTCGACATAGTAACAAAGAAAGAAAAAGAAAGAAGTTGAAGTTGAAGAGTTGAGTTGAGAAGTTGAAGAAGAAGAGTTCCTTAGGGAATGTTGTTTAGTTTGAAAAATAATAGCTATATACCGGCAAAATATATTATAATGGTGTTATTATACCTACTTATCAATATAAACAACTTTTTCTAAGGGACGAACTTCGAAACCTCAGAAAGAATTGGAACAACTTATATGCAGAGGTACAAATGTTTTTTGAAATAGTTCGAAGTTGGTCCTATATAAAAAATAATTAAACGTTTCTGGGGACTTTTGTTACGCGATACTTGTTCAAAAAATGAAAATTCAATGAAAATTCAAAATATTCTTACAAACATTTTGAATTTTATATACCTACTTTACTATTTATACTAATATTATAAAGCTGAAGAGTTTGTTTGTTTGTTTGAACGCGCTAATCTCAGGAACTATTGGTTCGAATTGAAAAATTATTTTTGTATTGCATAGACCATTTATCGAGGAAGGCTTTAGGCTATATAACATCACGATGCAACTATTAGGAGCGAAGAAATAATGGGAAATGTGAAAAAAAACGGGGAAAATTATTCATCCTTGAGGACTTCCATTGCGTGCGCTGCGAAAACGGTTCAAGATACCAAAAATATGAAAGAATTATTCCTCTTGAAATGATTTAAAAAAATGTCCGCGACAGTGTATGTCTATCTTTTAAGATTAACTCACTAGAACCGTTTTTATGGTAATCAAATTTGGTCGAAATTAATGCATTATTTGTTAAGAGTTGTATCAACGTCATAATATTAATCTTTATCCAAATAAATGTGTTGGATAGAGTGATTCAACGGGAAGGTTTTTATGTACTTTTATCCCGGAAAAACTTATTAACGCGGGCGAAGCCGTGGGCAAAAGCTAGTGGTTTATAAAGTAAAGATCTCATGTGAATTTTTAACTACTGATAAGGTAAGAAACGAAAGTATTCGAAAAATACCTACCTAATTTGATAAATTTTTAATATTTTTGTAAAATCAAATATATTATATATTTACCTCTTTTATTATTTTTGTTTGTAAGTGATATATGTAATTTATTACAAAAGTAATAAATAATAACAGTTTGTGCACAATGTGTATACTTGTTCAATTTCATTTACCTTTTGTTGATTATGATTATGCATGTTAATGAATCTATTAATTTTTTATTATGTTTCGTATGGAAATCGATAGGGATACAATTTTTTATGCTCAATAAACAAAGTGCAATTCAAAAGTTGGTATTAATTATTAACTTTACCCTCATCCCTAGCATTTTATATGTTATATGCGGGACGGGAAATAATTACCCGTAAAAGGACCGATTTTGAAAAAAAAATATAACTCTTACTATATTACGTAGATCCCCGTGCTACGGCATATGTATATACGCAGGGATATAGTCTATCGATTAGTATAAAAAATAAATAAAAATGGTAATATTCCACGCTTGTAAAGACATTAGAAATCAGGACCTGATACGGGAAAATAAAGGTCGTACCGCAAGATTGGTATTCTTCATACGGGAAGTATATGACTCGTATAGCACTGGTAGTAAAACTAGGTTCAGGCGCCTACGCAGTGAAAGTGTTAATGATAAGTGATCTTTATTCCTTTTGTAGTATAAAATTTCATATAAATAATGATTAATACAGAATTGTTGACAAATAAATGAGTCACCTGAAAACTGTTTTTTACGTCATTCGTAGTATCATCATCATCATATTCCTGCCCTGATCCCAAATTACTTGGGGTCAGCGCAACATGTTTTTCTCTTCCATTCTCCTCTATTTATCATCATCAAGTCATTTACGCTCTTTTCTTTCATATCATCTCTTACACAATCCATCCACCTCTTCCTTGGTCATCCTCGTCCTTGCCATCCATCAACACTCAAATTCATCACTCGTTGGGTTACATGCCTTTCATTCCTTCTCCTGACATGTACTACTACTTCATTCGTAGTATAAAATTCACAAAAAAGATAAGAAACGACACCGAGATTTATTTGATTGTAAGGAACCTTTGTTCTATTCCTGTATTAAAAATCTTTTCAAGGTGTCGCTACAATTTGATTATTCGAATGATTATATAGGTGGATAAAATTACCTACTAAGCTTTCTTCGATGTATTTACTATTTTTGTTCTTTTCACGTATAAAATACAAACGTTAAAGGTTATAAATTATTGTTTTTTTGTTTATGACCTATAGTTTTATAGGATTACATCGGCGGATGCGCAAAAAAACCTGATAAATATCGCCAACATTTATGAAACTGTCAACGAGCAGACACTAATCTATATAGTTGAATTAACTGTTAATAACTGGCAATTATGTAATTTATATTTCTAGCTGCTATTTAGTGTCGTTCCTGATGCAAAGTTAACAATGCGGATCCTTTTTATTATACAAAGCAAAAGTAACCAATTCGTATTGGCTTTTCAAAGAATCTCATTCTAATAATCATAAATCACACCTTGCACAAACAACTGATAAAGAATAAAGGAGACCTTGTTTTAAAAGTCCAGTATCATTAATGAAGTAGCCCTACACCTTTGCATAGAAATAGACATCTCTTAATTAAAGTCGAAGGTCTAAGATCAAAGTATCGGCATCTTGTCTATTATTTTTAGCATTCAAGTAGTATAGACTATAGAGTTTTCTTCTTGGTATTTATTGCAATGATATCTATACATAAGTACCCAGTTTTAATAACCGGTTTTTCTTCTTCTATCTTTTTCATTTTGTCATACCAATATAGGTGATGCAACACATTCCATTTGTAATGCTAAAATCAAAACAAAGTATACCATTTTGCTAAGGTGTTAGGTGTCTCGTATGCGAGTAGCCGTCTGGGTAAATACCACAGCAATGTCTATTTCTACCACCATGCAACAGTTTGCATGTTGTGTTCTGGTTTGAAAAATAATGTAACCAGCGACATTACTGGGTATTATGATATCATCTTAATATATTATGTCTCAGGGTGGACTTTGACGCATACCTAGTTATTTTTGGTGTTGCTACTGTTTATGGGTGCTGTATCACTCACCATCAGGCGAGCTTCATGCTCGTCTCGTCTTTCAACTGCAATAAAAAAATACGATCGTCAACCAGCAAAAAATTACAGAAAATCTTAAATGGAAAATTCTCGAAACATGTTGACATTGGCTTTGAACAATCTTAAGTGTGCCAATTCATGCCAGAGCAGATTCTTTCCCCTTTTGCCTATATGGCGTTTCTTAACTATTCCGTTTGAGGTTTCGTTTTACGTTTTTTAACCATCTTCAAAGATTTGTTCGAACTGCTTTTAAAGTTTTGAATGTTTTATTACTAACACTAAGATACCACACAATTTAATATATATATTTTATATGAGTAATCAATCTCACACAAACCAAATATCACAGACTATAGATTCCCGAATGGTTTCAAAAATGAGATCATTAACAAAAAATTTGCACATAATAAAATTTATTTTAAATGAATTCCGTGAGTTGTTTATTTTACCGTGTTTATTTCAACAGTACACGCGATGTAATATATTGTGTAAATTTAATTAAATCAGTTTATATTGTGAGGACTTAGCTGCTTCGAAACAAATGCTGTTTTATTTTCTGTTAAAAATTCAAAGCTGTAATTATTATATGCATTTGAACGATACGGCCCGTCTCCTAACAATAAACACCATAACAAATTGTAGTAGCTATGTCACTAGAAGTGAGACATTATATGTAATAAAATTCATTGTGGCTTTCCTTTCCAAGTTTCACAAATAGAAGCTACGGTATGTATGTGCAATCATAGAATTACTATGCTTTAGTGATACAATAATTGACTACTTTTTTCAAAAACTGCCTCGGTGGCGTAGTTGTATTACAGTACGACTGCAAAGCTGAGGTCTCGGGTTCGATCCCCGGGTCGGGCAAAGTGATATTGAATTTTTCTATTCAGTATCAGTCCAGAGTCTGGAATTTGTGCCCGATATGGCGATAAGCTCGCCCCCTATCACATCATGGGACGGAATGTCGGTGAAAAGTGGGTGCACTAGTTGCGCCTCTGCCTACCTCTTCGGGGATAACAGGCGTGAGTGTATATGTATATGTATGTTTTTTCAAAATATTTCAACTTGAAATTAGTAACACACAGTTTAAGCCATCGTTTAGTTTGGGGACTGCGTATTCATGTTGTGAAGCCTCAGTTAGACGATGCGATTCTCATGCTGAGCAACAAATATTTACGCACATTTTCAATTTGAAAGCCACCTTAAGTCTGAGATTGGAATTTATGTTCGATATGACGATAAGCTCACATCACAGACATAAGCTTAGCACACTGTGTGTACACTCAGTGGGTGGACTATTGCGCCTTCTCCCTAGGGTCGTGATTGTGTATTATTATAAACGATATTCCACTAATACCCAATCAAATCGGTTGTCATACGTCACTGCTCCCTCAAGCGGAGGTTTGATCAAAGCTAGTATAAAACCTCGGCTTTCATGTGACGTTACGGTTATTAAAGGCGGAAGCAGGTCGGCGACTCACTAACTGAATAATGGGATCTTAGATTTATACGTGGATAATTGTTCTAAGCCATAAAACAAATACAGTATATTTTTTAACACAACTTCTCATAAAGTTTTATTGTGAGAAAGTAACAAATTTATAATATGGGTACTTTACTAAACACTATATAGTCCAATGCAATACCTGTGCCGGCAAAGAAAAAATGCTAAAAAGATCTTTAACTTAATGTTAATTCTCTTCTTTCCTCTTTCAAAATAAAATATTTCGTACATAATATCGTCTATATCAAGTCGCAAGCTCGCGAGCGCCCTTAGACCACTAATGATCGTTCAATAAAACTTTTTAAACTGCCAAGAAGCTTACCTGTCGCTCGATAGGCCTTACCTCTCAGCGAGAGTTATAAACTCACTTGCGAAGGCTGTTAACAACGGTATATTCGGAAACGTTTGGAGACGCGAATTTCGGAAATATTGGTAATTATGTTAAAGCCGACATAATTGGAAATCTTTTTAGGTATAGTATCATTATAGCTTTATTGCAGATTATTAGTAATGGATTTTGGTGGTGGTAGGTCTCTAATGTGTAAGAGTCCGTCTGGGTGGGTACCACCGCAATATCTATTTCTACCGCCAAGCAGGAGTGTGCATGCACTATTGTGTTTCGGTTTAAATGACATCGTAGCTAGTGTAACTAATGGATATAATACGACTTACCATTTTATGTCTCAGGACGACGAGCGCAGTGGAATGCCACACAAATCTTTATTACTCAAGGTGCTGGATGGTGTTGCTACTGTTTATGGGTAGTCGTATTCGCTTACCATTGCGAACGGCATGCTCGTCTCGTCATTCAAAGCAAAAATAAAAAAAAAAGATTCATAATATGAGCTACTAAAACTCTTTAACAAAAAAATGTTACTGCAGAAAACACTGAAAAGCAAAAAATTTATTAGTTATTAAGGATAAATAAGAAATGTTTATTACTTTTAGCTTTTCAGTCTTTTCGGCGGTTTAATTTATTTGTTAAAAAGTTTTTATTTTATATTTTTTTGTGGCTATAAACTACATAAACTACATGACTGCCTCAGTGGCGTAGTTGTATAACGGTACGACGGCAAAGCTGAGTTTTCGGGTTCAATCCCCGGCTCGGGCAAAGTGATTTTGGAATTTTCTAATCAGTATCATTCCGGAGCCGAATTTGTGCCCGATATGGCGATAGGCTCGCCCCTTATTACATCATGGGACGGAATACGCACGGCGAAAACTGGGTGCATTAATTGCGCGTCTGCCTACCCTTTAAGGGATAAATGGCGTGATTGTGTGTGTGTATGTGTGTGTTTGTATAAACTACATGCTTATTAATATACAACTCAGCATTAAAATCTCTAAGTACACAATAAACCATCCCTTTTTTGCCACCCTTAGGTTAGATTTGTATTTCAAATTTACATGGGACCAACTTCGGTACATCCTATCAAATAAAAACATATTATTAAATCGTGCTACTCTGTAAAAAGTTATGCGTGGTCGTACATAGCAAAAATATATATGTTGAATTGAGAACCTTGCTCCATTTTCTTTTATCGTCAATTGAAAATGAAGCACTTGGTCCGAAAATGACTATAGCAATTATATTTGCCACCAGTTAATTCAGGAACGATAGGGATTAAACCAGGGAAGGCTTTATTAACCCCTCACTGCTTCATTGTGAGAAACACATGTACGAACCTACCACTATTTCATATGAGTGCGATACAATTCCGGCCGAGCTGGCATTTTTGTGCCACGTGCTAGGCCAAGCGACAAAAAGTTTCAGCGCTACTGTTTAATTTGAAAGTGGTTTTGCACTGTGCCGTCAAAATTCCTTTTTCCCTTAGAACTTTTTAATTTTATTACATATATCATGTTCTACAAAATCCTTATCATATATTCAGCCAACACTATAACCCAATATATAGAATAATACTAAGTAAGCAACCATAAGGAATTCTTTCTCTCTTCGTGTCTCTTACTACTCAAACCAAATCACACATTAATCCGAAATGCAACGCCAGAATGAGGCACTATATTTTTCTATCGACTATTTTTTGGCTGCATGCCAGTTATCTATACAATATAACCAGTGTCCTTCAAACTGTTGAAAGTATAACGGATAACTTCCCACTAGCCGTTATAGCGTTGACCTTTCTTCCCCAGGAGCTATAATCTTCGGTTCAGATCAAGAAGTGGCAGGAGTGATGCGGGCAGTAGAACGGGGGAACGCCACCAGCTCCTTCAGCTGGGTAGGATCTGACGGTTGGAGTGCCAGGTCTTTAGTCTCCGAAGGGAACGAGAGAGCAGTGGAGGGAACCATTAGCGTCCAGCCTCAAGCCAACGATGTGAGAGGATTCAAGGAGTATTTCCTGGCGCTGAATGTGAAGAATAATAAGAGGAACCCTTGGTTTGTTGGTAAGTGGAACTATATCGCAGTCGGACATAGATGTAATTTTGTACTACATATTATCATAACTTAAATATCGGCTAAGAAGGATATTAGGTACTACGACACCTAGATTAACAAACCAACAAATATTTGCGGATCTTTCCCAATTAAATAATATTGTCAAACCCGGTGATCAAATCCGAGATCTAAATGATACGGTCATACAGAATGATACAGTGATACAGAATGATACAGTCGTACGCAACAAACTATGCATACAATGTAACATTAAAATATATTTATCACACGAATAAAGGACATGTCTAAAATCGAGCCTGAAATTCTAACCAAGACAGTTTATATATTTGGATAGAACTCCTAAAAACTAGCCTTTTACAATAAACATTTTAATTTTAAAGACCTCCGATTTTGAGAGTTACCTAATTTCATTTTGCCTAAAAACTGCACTTTTAAGAAAAGTTAGTTACGAATGGAGGGGTCTAAAAATAACTGATTAGATTTTGAAGCCCCGCCCCGCATCCATACAAAAAGCGGACATATCCTTTAGACATAATATACCTAACCATAAATAGTTTATCTGGGGCTGTAAAGGGAACAGCGAGACATTGACTTGCGGGAAATAGACGCTCCAGTTAGCAAAACTGTGATTTATTTGAATCCAATAACTGCTATCCCTTGCTGGATTCTCCAAACTTTGAACATAGTTTCATTGATTCCTATAACTATTCGTTTGAATTATGTGTATGTGTTTATGTTTGGTTAAGATATTAGCAGTCTTACTTATAAAAAATTTGCAAAGCTATGCTTAGTTACGTGTTAACTAGTCTTCTCTTAACCAACGCTTAACACATTAAATTCGATCAGTTTTAAGTTAAAACCCGCCATCTTGCCTTTTAAGTAGGTTTAAACTAGGCTACAGCGATGTTCAATTTTGACAGTTATTTAAGCAATGCTTGACCATTTCTTAACGCACAACAAGTTTATAAGAAAAAAAATTTTTAATCAGTAGCTACGCAATTGTTTAAAAAATAAGACCGTTTTATAAGTAAGACTGATTATGTACGAGATAGTAATATTACGTAAATTATAATTTAAAATTATCATTATCTAAATTACTATTTATCAAAATGTCCGAAGGGATAAGATTATCATGATTCTGTAGCCAAGTTTGCAATACAATTTCTTAAACATCTTTAACGAACCTACTTCATCATCATCATCAGCTCCATGACGCCCACTCTTGTACATAGACCTCCCCCAAAGATTTCCAGATGGACCTGTCAAAAGCGGCCTGCATCCAGCGTGTTCCTGCGGCCTTTACCTTTATCGTATTTTTTCGATCGAGTCAGAAATGAGATACGTAGAAGAACAAAAGTCACTGACACAGCCCAGCGGATTAGCAAGCTGAAGTGGCAATGGGCAGGGCATATAGTTCGAAGAACTGACGGCAGATGGGGCAAGAAAATTCTCGAGTGGAGGCCACGTACTGGCAAACACCTTTTTGGCTATAACAAATTGATTTTGAAATTTATATTTTGTGTATAATCGGATCAAAAATTTAAATATAGTTATGTAATTTCGTTTATTAAAACTTCAGCACTTTTCCATTTTCTGTTTGGTTCAATCATTTTACTTATAAACTTATTACAAGGAAGATTAAATGTCATAATTGTAGCTGCGCTTTGTAGCTTCTAATCAAAACTATGAACAACAAACAAAATTAATTTCACCAAAGTTTAGCTGATTCACAACTTCATTCGAACTTTAGTTTTATAATTTCATGCTGTTCATTATCATGGTCCATTTAAAGAAAGTTTCTTGTTATAAAATTTAGTAAAGTGATAAATCGAACTGAGTTTCTAGACTTTGATTCGTTTGTAGACCTAGGTTTATCTTAATTGTGTTTTTGATATATTTCTTTGGAGATAATATTGACTTGCAATATTCTAAAGTCCCGGATAGTTCTCGCTCACTTGGGAACGCCTACGTTCAGCAGTGGGCGGCGACAGGCTGATTGATTGATTTATTTTAAAGATACTACGTGGCAATCGATGGATGGGTTGGATCCCTAGAGACTTTTTGTGTGATTCGCACATATTCCTTTAGAGTGATATATTGGGAATGAACTAATACGATCATTATGTGTTTATGTATTTTATACAAGTCTTGGAAACAAAAATTTAATGTCTCGCCCGATCTCCTCTATTAATAAGTATTTTTCAACCCAGCGATAACATTAAAATATAATAATTATAAAACCAAGCTCTAATTTCACCAATTTCTCATTAAGCGGGCGTTCGTTAATTAATCGGGCATTGAAATTAACGCGAACGTTAAAGTATCGCTCGTCCCATGATGGAAATATAACACAGTCCATTACTAAATCAACGCTTAAGAAAATATTTTGCTTGAATCATTTATTCATAATTTATAACGACCGCATCTAAGTGTCACCATTGGATGTATTATTACTTCATACTTAGGAATAACCGGATTATGTGTGTACCGGATCAACTTTCCATTGGATCATAATAGTAATAATATAAATGTTTATTTGTTGAATACTGTACAATGTTATTACATGTTATTAATACGCTCATAGTATTCTGCCGTTTTCGGCGTATAAATATTTTAGTCATCATATATATAATAATGTAACATTTATCTAGAAGGAATTTAAATAATTTACATTTGAATATATTCAATTTAGGAGATTTGAAATAGTCTGGTAATTATTATAGAATCTTATTGCCATACAGTATACATTATTAGAAAACAGTTGTATCCTCTGTTTCGGAACATAATATCATGTAAACATGTCTTAAATTAAAGACGTAATTTTTTTTAATAAACTACCAACATAGTTCATGCATATCTTAATAATAGTTTGCCCCACAAAACTGCTTGCACAGTTTGTCTGTGGGAACCTATGAGTCTCATAAACATATAATGCATTATGCATTACAATTCTTATCTCATACTTTTAATATATCCTTACATTTTGTGAAGTAAATATTATTAATATATTCCGACAAATAAACAAAAATAACTTCGCAAAAGTTCTCATTTTTTTTGGGATTTGATTAGGAAAGAGCTTATGCGTGTACTCAAACCCCCAATCAACCTAATTAAAAACAAATCCGGACAAACCGACCTTTCTATGTAAATCAATTTACATGGAAGGATATTATACAGGAACGATTCAATTTGTCTGCCCGTGCCGCGGCCTCCTAATCCAGTTTTATTTGTATCCAATCCGCCCGGACTCTGGAGCACATGCTCGTAAGTGGTTAGATAACGCCCCCATCACGTTCGAGTCAAATGAAACTAGGACGACGCTTTGTAAAAGATGGCACGCACCTTTGTGATTAATCTTTATCTTTTGCCTTTGTGTAATAAATATTATAAAGATACATTTGCTTTGTGAGTTTTGTATCGGCCTTGCAAATATTGAAACTGGAGTTTTAAATCTGTAAATTTTCATTCAAGTTTATTAGCAATCTATGATGTGCGGCGTAAACGATTACTACGCTTATTGCACGGATAACGTGTTTTCTTTATTTTTAACGATGCTGTTCCAATTGTAATAAGATTGTATATTCTAACGTTATTTTGCTACATTTACGAGGTATTTGATATCTGGATTGACAGTAATGTAGAAAGACTACTGATATCAAAAAGAACGCCATAATATTTTCCTAATAAGCTCTCACACGATGTTAGTATAAATATTGTATAGAAATATTTTTCTTTACAATCCTTTCCTTTTCCAGAGTTCTGGGAGGACCATTTTCAATGCCGTTATCTTGGCAGCCCACGCACTCCATACAACGGCCAGTACTCACGCACCTGCTCCGGTCTAGAGAGGCTGACCGACAACAACACAGAGTTTGAGAGACAGCTGCAGTTCGTTTCGGACGCGGTTATGGCGTTCGCTTACGCAATACGGTATTTGAATATATTATAATATTTTTTTTTTATTAAAAAGTTTTTATTTCATAATTTGTTGTGGTTATAAACTACATTACTGCCTCCGTGTCGTACTTGTATTACGGTACGACTGGAATGCTGAGGTTTCAGGTTCAATCCCCGGGTCGGGCAAAATGTTATTGGATTTTCCTACTCAGTATCAGCCTGGAGTCAGGAATTTGTGCCCGATATGGCGATAGGCTTGCCCTCTATCACATCATGGGACGAAATACACACAGTGAAAAGCGGATGCATTAATTGCGCTTCTGCCTACCCTTTCAGCGATAAATGACGTGAGTGTGTTTGTATGGGTATATAAACTATATGCTTATTAATATGAAACTCAGCATCAAAATCTGTGAGTAAACAATGAATTACCCCTTTTTTCCCACCCTTATGGTAGATTTTTTCCAAATTTACATCGGACCAACTTCAAGGTATACCCTAACCAATAAAAAAGAATTATTAAAATCGGGCTACTCTGTAAAAAGTTTTGCGTGGTCGTACATTATAAAAAAATATACATGTTGAATTAAGAACCTTCGTCATTTATTTATTTTTTTCGTCTATTGAAAACGAGAATATTACATTACTCTGCCGGTCTCCCAACGTATCACGTGACTATCAGTAGGAAAAAAAATGTTAAAGCCTATCAAAGTGTCAAGTCCGAAATATGGTTGTGTGCAAGCAGCGTGCTATATCATAACTAAGTCATCAAATATAATCGTTGTTAAAAAAACAAACATTGGCTATCACAGGCCCCGGCTAAGATGCCCTTCCAAAATCTTTAACGCTAATAGAAAACAAAAAAACGGGAATGACCATCCTAGCGGATAAGTCTACCGTGAGAGCCATTCCCAAAAATAGCGTTATCGTTAACGATCATATAACAGCTACAGGTTCAGATCACGTTCTGTACACACACAAAACTACATTATTAGTATAAGTTTAATTGATGATAGTTTCAACATAAGCACCTAAAGGTATTAAAACTACGTTACAAAACCCTAAATTCCCGATAGGGCTATCAAAGCGCTTCCATTTAATTAGCAATCAGATCTGGAAGGTCCAAAAAGGCCGGGACATTTTACCATATGCCGGCGAGGATTAGGGAACTTTAATTCAATTTATAAAACCACGCCGGGTATATCATGATTGAGAAATCATAGATAGACGCGGTTAAAAGTTTTGTTAGGAAAATAGTACAAAAGCTAGGTGTTGCTCGTGGCTTTGCCTGCGTAAAATCCTTTTCTGCTACAAGTCCCTAATGTAAAGTAAAGTACAATGGAATACCAGCGCCACCTACTTAAAGAATCAGATAAAAAATCACCATTATTTCTCATGGGAGCAAATAGCCGGGACAACAAACAGCCTAAGTGTTAATTCAGGCCATGATCTACCCGTGTCACAAATTTAATTCGAATTTGTTCATTTGTTGTTTCTTTTTATTATTTATTTGTTCATTTCTACGTTTACTTCTAACAAACACACAAACATCCTAACATTTTCACAAGCTTTTGCATTTACAATATTTGTAAGATCGGTTGTGGTTGAATAAGGAAACAAGCAAGTCCTGATCGCAACGACTATACAACACTTACAAAATTTTGAATTCTCCTAGCCACTTTCGGCCACTGCGGCCAATATGAAATTATATACTATTGAGGTCTGGTTAATCATCTCACTTCACGCTTACTCTCATTTTACTGTACACAGTTCTGAATTCGAAAGGAGTAGACGAATCCAATATTCACATAACAATAAAATTAACTCTACATAACGAGGCTCTGGGTCCTATCCGCCCTTACACATATTTACATACCCCAATATAATTTGTGCCCACAATCCGACCAATTTTCCTATCCAGAAAAGAGGATTAAATTTACTTTAGGAATTATTTACGATAAAACGTTTTGATATGAGTGGACGGGCCCCTTTATACCCTTTTACTGAGTTAATAATTAAAACTACTCTTTCAGTCAGGGGTTAAGTATCCTGTATAGCGAGTCATGTTATTCTCGACACGGCAAAGTGCGCTTTACATCTCATGTTTTTTTTAAATATCAGTAAGAGATTTTGTATCTCTGGTATATCTAAAACAATATAGGTTATAGGAGATAATATTATAAGTAGGATTGCTATATAAACTTGAATAATGCATCAAATGTAAGAAATGTCACACAAATCCAATTTTGAGGATAGTCAAGTGCACTCTTTAACTTTAAAATTGACTTCGAATGGTAAAAACATAACTTTAGTAAATAAACAAACTCAAAATCCATTACCGTTCATCAATTCTATATTCCGCCTGAACCTGGGCCACAGCCTTCAAGTCACTATCCTTATACGTGAAAAATACCCCATCTTCCATACCACTAGGAGGCGGCATAAAGCCGCTTTGATGAATGTTCCCGCAGATAGGATGTTAACAGCGAAGGCACGGGGTATGGGTCACATAAGCACGTTTCCTGAGGGATTGGGGTAAAGGAGATTGTGGAAAGTGTTCTATTAAATTAAGTGTTTGTAAACCCTTTGCAGTTAACTGAACAATGCGGGCGATCTTAAATTATTTCTTTGCATACTTTTAATTAAAAAGAAAGACATTATTGTACGAACTTCATCAAAATAGAATATATTGAAAAAATACATTGTATCTTGTATTTAGAATTTTTTATCCCAAGGATTTTTCGCCAATGTTGGATATAGCTTTAGTAAACAATAAACTCGGGACAAAATGGGGTACCCTCAAACCACGCGTTTTCTAAAAGAAACGCAAATAAAAAGTTATATCCACGCATATATTTAATTTCCTGACGCTTGTTACGCCATCTCAAGTTGCGAGGAGTTTTTAAACTGCTCGAGGGCTCTTCATGCTGGAACACCTTTGTACACCAAGTGGTTTATCGCAAGAGCATTCAGTATCTCATAAAATTAAATAACAAACTCGACCTTTTCGAGTTAGGCGACGCCTCAATTTTTATTATTGAGACCTTGTTAAGTTCGTGACGGGGCTTATAGGGTATTTACGTCATGATTATTTGATGAAATGAAATGCTGTTGAACCAAAACCACTATCTATACATACATAAAAATAAAATTGTAGTGTCTGTTTGTAATATTGAAATAACCATTTTTTACTACATGTATATGAGTATACATACGGTACATGCACCGAAATAATATTTTTTACAATTTTTGTCTGTCTGTCTTTCTGTCTGTCTGTTTGTTCCGGCTAATCTCTGAAATGGCTGGACCGATTTTGACGGGACTTTTATTGGCAGGTAGCTGATGTAATAAGGAGTAACTTAGGCTACGTTTTATCCCGGGAAAATATAAAGCGTGACTTTTATCCCGGAAAAACGCTTCAACGCGGGCGGAGCCGCGGGCAACAGCTAGTATTATAATATGTTTGCTTTCAGCGTATTGTATCAGATTTTTTTTCTATTACCAGTGCAACATACAACTTATGGTTAGCCTCACACGACGTAATTATTCTATGTGATCAATTTTGAACATAATATGATTTGATCTAGAATTAAACATTAGATGTTAAGGATGTGTTTCAAACACGATATTGCTTCGACGCTGCCATCAAGCGTGGTGCCTGTTTACGTGGCACATGTTTCGCATTATGTCAAATTCTTTACAAAAAGTATCTACGCAATCTTTCTCAACAATAATAAATCATCTGTCCCCAAACAATATCTATTTTATTATTTCCCGACGCCGCCCATATTCTTTTCATGTCGATTTGGGGTATCGCTCCGTGCCATCCGATAGAAGACACACTCAATAGCCACTTGACGTAAAAAGGTGCGATAAAAAGCGAAAATATATCCCGGGGTGTTAAAGTGCTGAGTTAAAAGGGGTAACTTTGAATGGGGTAACGGCAAAAGAGTTACGTATTTGGATTACCTTGTTAAGTTAGGGGTATGTTTAATTTGCGTGTGTGATGGACTTTTCCTGGTACATGATGTTTAGTATATAGATTGAAGGCAGCGGGCAGATAATGCAAGCTGCCAAATTGCCTCATTAGATCGAAAACCGACGATGAGAAGTCTAATGACGGGAGTTATGTATGCGATTCGTAGAGCAACAATGTGTGAGTTCTTTAACACGATTTTCCAGCGATGGGGTCGACCAGAAGAGGTTGACACTTTTTTTTTCGCGGGGAAAAAACGCATTATCGCTACCACCGCTGGGGGGGTGAGTGGTTTGGTTATGTTGGTTTCGCACAGTCTTACAGCCCGATGTTGACACTCGGGAGTATGGCATCATCCGAGCGAGCATTGGACCGAGTCCCTAACACTATGTACACCCTACACCAGCATACCAACCAAAACCCGCGGTGGCCTTCTTCGGTGCATACGAGACGGCCCCGGGGTATCTTGTTGCACTAAGATAGCTGCACGGGACCGTCCCTGCGCAATGCAGTTACGGCCCCTCTCTATACAAGGGGGGCTAAGATGCCCCCACACTCTAAAGGACGCCTTTGGCGTTTACGACAGCGGGAGACCGACCACCCGCATTGTCAACCACCTCAGAGTCGCTTATATTGGAGTGAGCAGCCCCCCGCTGCTCGCCTGGCGACTCTCTCGAAGCCCCCTTTAGTCGCCTCTTACGACAGAGAGGTTGACACTTGGCATCTTGATGTCATAGATTATGCTTGCATACGAACGGTCATCTCTGAAGCAATTGCAATTCATATAATGTCGCCCGACAAAAAAATCACAGAATCCAGGCAATGCCTAGAGTAAAATTTGGAAATCCTAAGCTAACCACAAACCCGCAACCCTAAAGCCTCCATTCAAGTTGTATCTTGCCGATGAACAGCGTTAATGAAAGGGCTGAATTAGCCACTTGTGTAGAACGTTCAATATACCTTTCAGCAAGTATGAGGCTTGATTCTCAGCTATTAATTTGATGAATTAGGATGAAAGGGTACCTTATATTCAATTGAATGGTTCAGTTAGAAATGTAGGATGTTCAATGGTCTAATGCGAACCAGTATTGGATTTGTACTGATAGCTATGGATGGGTGTGCGAACAGAAATGATTTTGTTAACGGTGAAGGAAAACATCGTGAGGAAACCTGCATACCGAAGAAGTTCTTTATAAGAATTTCAAAGGTATGTGAAGTCTACCAACCCGCACTAGGCCAGCGGGGTGGACTAAGGCCTAAACCCGTCTAAGTAGTAGAGGAGGTCCGTGCCCAGTAGCGACAGTATATAATACAGGGCTGGCATTATTATTATGGAAGCATATCATAGCACCATGAAAACGAAATAAGTATAAAGGAATCTTTTTATGTTCGGGCCCTTAAACATTTTTATATGGGTTTGTTTATGTATTTTAATAGTTTTCTCGTACCTCCGCCCGCGTAAAGATTTTTTTCGGGATAATAGTTCCGCTTTATATTTTCCCGGGATAAAAAGTAATCTATGTCCTTTTAGGATATCGAACTATCTCCATGCCAAATTCCATCGAGATCCGTTCAGCAGTTTCGGTGATGTGCAATAACAAACAAACAGAAAAACAAATCAACGGACATACAGAAACGAATTATACAAATCGCTGATTAGTTTTCCATTCCTCTTCCTTAGTCAACTCCTTTCTTTGTTATCACATTTCTTTCAATGTACAGTCACACTGGGATTTACTGCTTTATTATAGTAATAGCTTTTGCTTGTGGCTCCACCTGGGTGAAAAACTTTTTCCAATTATAGAAGTCCCGCTTTAACCCGGGATAAATAAATTAAGATCCATTGATAGTAAAGAAAGCAGTGGGACTTTTTTGGAAATGAAATTCTTTTTTCAGCAAAATTTGTATCGCCTGTACAAGTTTCTTTTCTTTCACCTTGAGACAGTGACAACTTTTGATCACCCAATCCCACGATCTGGGTCATATGAACCAGTTTAATTAAAGCAGCTCGGCCGAATATGAGATAAAACCATGAGCCAGTCACCCATGATCGGTTAGACCGGACTGTACTCAAGCGAAACGTGGGGGACATTTCTCAGATGTTTAAGTTAGCAAACCAATCGTTCGTGAAAGACCCAAATTTCTGTACGTTTGCTATTATTAGCTCAAATGCATGTTAATGTTTAAAAGACAAGTTTGTGAGTTTGAGTGTATTTTTTTATGCATTGGAGCGAGTCCCTAACACTATGTACACCCTACATCGGCATACCAACCAAAACCCGCGATGGCCTTCTTCAGCGCATACGGGACGGCCCCGGGGTATTTTGTTGCACGAAGATAACTCCACGGAACCCCCCCTGCGCAATGCCGCATTACGGCCCTTCTCTGAATGAGGGGCTAAGAAGCCCCTGAACGCCAAAGCACGCCTTTGGCATCTACGACTGCAGGAAACCGACGACCCACAATGCCGTTCACCTCGGAGTCGCATAAGTTCAAGTAGCAGCCTCGCACTGCTCACCCCGTGACTCTCTCAAAACCCATTTAGACGCCTCTTACGACAGGTAGAGGATGCCGTGGCGGAATTCTGTAAATGTCCCCGGACCACAGGGCATAGCACCATACAGCACCTTGAGTTACAAATTACTGTGTAGCATTCCACTGTACTCGTCATCTTGAGACATAAGATGTCAAGTCTCTTTATGTCCATTAGTATATACATTGCGGTGGTATCCATAACCCACCCAGACGGACTCTTACATATGAGAGACCTACCACCAGTGTTAACATTGTTGTATTACGATCTTATCTTAACTCCGTGTATCACAAGATGAAGGCCATATAGAGTAGTTAATTTGTTTAAAGTTTTAATGTCAGTGGCGACATTTGCTATACAAGTTGAAAGCTTACGAATCTATTCCTTAACGCATATAAAATGCATACCACCAAATTTTATTCATGTGGATTTGAAGATAAATGATTCATATGACTTATGAGAGATGTAATCTCTTGCTTTTTACTTTTATTGTTAGCCAAGACAATTCAGTACTTCCAAAGACTCATAGAGTTTTATTGCTCGATATCATAAAATAAACTGTCGTTCCCTGTTCTACAGTAGTGACGAGTGTGTGGATAAGGTAGTAATAAAATTAGGTCCCAAATCCCCGCAGCACAGTAAATCCGTCCTCTACAACAATACAATCTCAAATCCCAAACGCTAGTAGCGTTTTACGTTTCTACCGTATCAAAATACATGAACACGTTTTATAATACACAAATATGGATTGAAGGTCGGCCCATGTATTCAAATGAGGGTTATGAAATTATTTGTTTAGGATTTTGTTTTTTTTTAAAACAGTAGCGATTACTTTATGGGGGGAAAAACGAAATGCTGAGGTTCTCCCGCGTTTAAAATTAGTTTTAGGGTATCTAAGGCCTTTCCTCCAAGTCCGTTCAGCTATTTCTGGGTTTTCGTCTAAGAAAAATTCAAACATACAAACATTTTCTCAAAAATTCGCAATTCATAATATTAGTAAGTAGTAAGATGCTGGTAGAAAGTGCGTGGATTAATATAAAGAGTATAATCAAAGCAATGCTAGGGGAAACAAACTATCGAGACAGAGGTATAGGTTACTTTACTATTTCACTATTTGGGAATACGATCCCTGATCATGTCTGACTTCAAAGCGGTGTGTATATCGTTCGCTCGATCTAATACAGAAGGAAAATATTGTAAGGATAGAAGGAATCAGACCGTTGTGTTTCATTCATTATTTACGAGACGTCGTCTTTAATAGCGTATTATAACTTATCTGATATTCGTAAATAAAAATTTCGAAGGCATCTGAAATCTCATAGATGGTCTACAAAACAATATTTGTAGGAAGATTTATTTATTTATTAATATTCGGGGAACAAACAGAACAATATTTCCTTAAACTAGATTAACACTAATATATATTGCAATCCAGCAAAGCTCCCACAGTAAAGTTATACATCTTGAGCCAAAAGAGTGTACAAACGCGGTTATTAAAACATTGATAAAAAAAGAGAAGCAAAGAACGAGATGAATCGAAAATAGTAGGTACATCTAAGATCCACAGTTGCCGTTATATTTGATAAATTGCTGGACATAAAGATACGTATCATGTAACATCTCAGGACAGCACTGCATCCTCATGAAATGATAAATAGAATGGTAAAGTTTGGATCGTGTTGTTATCATTTATGAGCACGCTGCCATGAAGTGATCTTGGTCCTCGCATTATTCAGTCGTAATCTTCGGTCCCTAAACTTTGACGTGAACGAAACTGCATAAAACTAGTTAACAAGTAAGAGCGGTTACTTTTTAAACCGCTTTCCCACAGCGTCTTTTAAATTCAAAGAGTTTTAAGTGCGCTATAGAAATAAAGGCGATATTATGCGCTGCCAAAATTGGCTGCATTCAGAAGCGAACACTGTGTGTACATTAACGTAGAACGGAATGCATAGTTCCATCTTGCGTCTGCTGAATTTGTAATTTTTATTCCTTCATAATATCCCCAAATGGGTAGCTGTGTGAGTTCAGTTTTTTTCCGAGTCATGTTTTATGAAATGCAAGCGTAACTTTGAGCATAATGGGGTAACCATGGGGTACTAGGCAGCTATCACAGAATAGTTTAATAGAACCGTTCTATGGCAGCCTCGTATATTTAATTTTGTAGTACCCACATTGTTTCACAATAACAAAATTTCGAAAAAGATAAATAATACAATTTCATATGACATCAACAAGAGTAGGTGATTAATCTCTATATGGCTGTTGCGTTGCGTCTTAACTCCTAGGGTGATGCATCACTCATAATGTAATTTTACATATAAGGAATTACTTTTATCGTGTTATCGGCGTCTTACACCTTTATTTACGATATTTACAAAACATATTCCCATTTATGCTAATGATAGTGTAGGGAACGCTGACGCATATGTTTTCACTGCAGCTTGTTAGTCCGTGCGAGTTACACGTCAGTTGTTCCGCAGACTCCACTATCGACACACACGGTAACTACTCTATAGTATTGTAATTGTAACCTTATAATTAATCAAGTGAAATAAACTCAGTTAGTGTCTTCTCAAGTTTTATTTATGTCTGTACACAATCCTAAGAACTGCACACACACGCATAAACAACAATAGAATTCAGGTTCTCACCAATTTTATAGCTCTAACCACTAGTGACTAGACCAATTAGATTTTACGGGCATACGAGACACATTACCAGCAACCAAGGACTTCTAACTATTATACTAAGCGATTAATCAAAACTAAGTTGCAACATTCGTTGCAACTCCAACATAAGTTAAATTACCTTCTGTCTCCTACACTCCTTGTATTGTTAGCACGTGAACTTGTTGTATCACGAAACATAATTAAAAATAAATTAGTTGTAGCTTGTTTTATGTATAAGAATGTTTTTATATGGTGTTTTAAAGAAGAAGCAGCGAGTTTGAGCAGCTGAGATAGCTATGAAAAAAATGTATTATGCTATAATAAACTATTTAATAAATAGTAGATTTTATACCGGGTGGAAGGGAAACGCTCTCGGAAACTAATACAGGTGATAGTATTGGTGATTCCTGACGTGATGGCACTAAAAAAATCGCGATCGCATTGTTACAATTTTAGTAGGATTTTCTCAAATTTCTGTACAGCTTCACGTATGGATAGATAAATCAAATTATTATTCTGAAAAACATAGTAAAAAAGTCAATATTTCAAAAAAATCGTAATGAAACACGTACATCAGCTGACGGGTTAACGACCGTGTGGCCAGTGCCGGCGCAGCGCGGCGGTCGCCGCCTTGTCGGCGTTTGCTTTGTAGTTTTTTGTACGCTTTACATTGCGCGCGCATGAATTACGGAAATACTAAAATCGTAAGTATTATCGCTTAGCTTTGCAAATGAATAAAGTTTTTCGTTAATGTTATGGTTCTTCTCTCTTACCGTTCCGGTATAGAGAGCGTTTCCCTTCCACCCGGTATGTCATATCTATATGCATCGTATTTACTTAACCGATTCGATCTGAGGTGCTAAAGTTACAAGCTTTTCTAAACAACTTTCATTTGAACTTCAGTGTATCTAAATCGCTTAAATCTTTCGCCGCATTCTCCGGTGAACTTTCGTTTAAAATAAAATTTATGGATCTATCACACACCGTAAATATATATTAAGAAATTCTCTTAGGGTTATCATCAGCTTGCCGGCTGTGGTGTCCGCCATGGTCGGCGGCTACAGTTTAGGCGAGCGATGGCCTCGTTCTGCGAGTGCGCCATCTCGCGGAAGGAAAGCGCCGAGCGGGATCGTGAGCAGAGCGATCCTGCCCGCAGCCAGAGGAGACGATGGAGGCGTCGGGTGGACGACTGACCGACGCCACATGCCTTGTGGTTCGGGAGCATCTAGAGAATTCCGACACGATATCCCCTGGCTGTCGTACGAGGCGAATAAATGAGTCTTGGAAAAAGTCGCAGGGCAAACAGTGATAGTCTGCTCACGCCAATTTAAATGACTCTGAGGTGTACGACAATGCGTGTGGTCGGTCTCCCACTGTCGTAGACGCCAAAGGCGTTCTTTAGAGTTCGGTAGCATCGTAGCCCCTTCAAGTTACCAAGCTATAGTTACCTAATGTTGGTTTAAATGTAAATTCTGATATTGTGATGAAATAGAACACTTTAGAAATATTTAAAGTCAGTTACTTTGTTTGATAACGTAGTGCATATTATTATAATGGTAAACAACTTAATGACAAATAATTTACGTGCTGCTACATACCCTGACGATTCTTGCTAAGTCAGCACAAAAGATAACCCACATAGAAGTAACCTTGTCCTTCTAGACTAACGTGACCTGGATAACATCCATTGAATCTTACAATATCTGAAGCGTAAATGGAATCTATTGTTGCAGGGACATGCATGGCGCCGTGTGTGCCGGGCGGCCGGGGCTGTGCGACGCCATGCGACCCGCCAGTGGCGCTGACCTCCTCAGATATCTTAGGAAAGTCAACTTTATTGGTAAGATCTACTGGTTTACAATCCTCTGTAGGTATATTAGATTTGGTATTAGCATTAGCGTTGATGCAATGCATTGCATTGCATTGCATAACGGTGGCAAGGTAAAATTTGAAAGTATTCTAGTAGAAAATAAATTACTTGATATAGTCTTTTACGAAAATATGTCACAAAGTTGATCTTATTGTTATTATAATAAGTGGCCCCTCCTCGTGAAAATCCTCTGTACGACAAGAATCTATTGATGCTTTACTTTTTTGGGGAATAGTTACCAAATTATCTTAAACAACTGACTACAGCACGATCCCATCCCCATTGTCATCCTCTAGGACTAAGCGAGGATGAGTTCCACTTCGATAGCAACGGCGATGGCCCAGCGCGGTACAACATCCTGCACTTCAAGCAGGTGACACGTGGCGTGTACCGCTGGGAGAAGGTCGGACAGTATCTGGATGGGGAGTTACAGCTTAATCTTGATAGTAAGGACTGCTATTTCTTACTTTATACTGTGTAATTTTGCGAGTAATTACAACTCAATGATGATGATCTCTTTGTATATATTTTTTTTTACAATACTCTACAAAAAGATCGTAATTTTTTTTATGAAGCCCTAGCAAATGTGTACCATAATAAGTTATTATCCCTGCCCTATAAACACCTTCAGGAAAAGAACAGGAACTGGCAAAGGAAAAAAAATGATACTTAGTAATAAAATTATTGATTTAAGAATACTACTTAAATTTATTATTATCAATACTTATAAAGGTATCTCTAAAATTCTAAGACTGCTCATGTTTTTGCTACTATTGAAGTAGAATTAAAACTTGCTGTAATTAACAAAATAATTTCCTAAAGTTACAATTAACATTTTCATCTAAAATAATGAACTTCAGTTCTCTGGCACAGTACTCTTCATTTATACTGAACTAATAACATTAATGAGTAAAGGTATTAATTACTTTAATAACCTACAATTTATATCTAAAAGGAAAACGTAATACAAAAGAATTTGAAGTTTTAGATAAATTTCTCGCTCTAAATTGTTACCTATAGATATTTCATCTTAAAATTGTATTCAAAAAGAAGATTCCCTTGCCATCATATTGCTTTTCGTTATTATTGAATTGCTGACATTTTGTTGTACAGAAATTCAGTTTAAGTGGGGGGAGCGACGCCCTCCTGAATCAGTTTGTAGCGCCGAGTGTGAGCTTGGTCAGGCCAAGCAGTACGTAGAAGGAGAAAGCTGCTGCTGGCACTGCTTCAACTGCACGCAATATGAGGTTTGAGCTGGCTTTCAAATGATTTTCATAATGAAATCTGCAATGCAATGCAATCAGCCCTGTACTATATATTGCCCACTGCTGAGCACGGGCCTTCTCTATTACTGAGAAGGTTCAGGCCTTAGTCCACCACGCTGGCCTAGTGCGGGTTGGCAGACTTCACATACCCTCGAAATTCTTATAGAGAATCCTCAGGTATGTAGGTTTCCTCACGATGTTTTCCTTCACCGTTAAAGCGAACGATAATTGATAAACAATACACACATATCTTCGAAAAATTAGAGGTGAGTACCTTGGGTCTGAACCTCTGGACAATGTCTCGGTAGACGGTAGGTACCGTTCCATTCCCAACTAGGCTATCGTCGCTTTTTTCGAAATCTAATTAATTTATATTTAAATTTCATTCTGTAGCGGTGCTTAGATTCTACAGTATATTCCAAATATATTTACTTAATGAGGGCCTTCCACGAAAAAGTGATAATTATATTACGTTTAATAAAATTTCAGTAGGTACCTACCTAGTATCAAAAGAATCAATAACAATAGCTAATCGATTCGTTTGTTGCATGCTTTTAGTTGACTTTAGCACCCATTTTTGGGATTTTATTAAACAAATTCTTCCCACGGCACGTCCATATTGTTTCTTTAATCAATAAATATTTACTTCATTCTTTTCTCACAGATAAGATCTCCGTACGTAGAGACTGCGTGTATGGTGTGTCCCCGGGGAACACTTCCTGACCCAACAAGGACCCAGTGCCGCCAAATCCCTGAAGCCTATTTGAGACCAGACTCCGCGTGGGCTATAGGAGCTATGTCGTTTTCTTCTGTTGGCATTTTATTAACTGCGTAAGTAATAAATGTATTTACAATAATATTACCTTATTTTCAGAATATTAATGTGAGAATGTTCCATCTATATATATCAATTGCTAAATCGACATGGAAAAGTTAGAAATATAATATGAATTTTGAAATGGAAACGGAATCGAAAATGGAACATGCACTTATAGTCTACAATCACATTTTATCTCGGATAAATAGATTTTCTTTTCCTTGGGCGTCATCTTTACAGTATGTACTTATATTTGCAAATTTTACTACATGTATGAGAAATTCTTAATTCTATATTCTGGCGACCATTATTGAATTATAATTGAGGCCTAAGATTATAATATCTATTAATGAAAAAATAAAAAACGCTATTTTATGCTGTTACGACAAAGCGGCTATAGTGCATTTACTCTTAGTATAGAACAGACCTACAACAGGTATAGTATTTGTTTATTTATTTTTATTATTTGTTCCTGGAATGCCGGTCAGCCATTCTTCACATCAACTACTCACGAGAATTCACAAGCCACTGGCCTTATGTTTGATGCGTACAATCCAGACTATAACAAGATTCAACTGCTAACTACCCCCCAATGTCCAATCTATATAAATCTTTTTACCAGGTTTGTTTGCGGAGTCTGGGTGCGTCATAGTTCTACGCCAGTGGTGCGTGCGAGTGGGAGGGAACTATCTTACGTCCTACTTGCCGGCATCCTTATGTGCTACTTGGTAACCTTCGCACTAGTCTTCAGGCCTACTGACATTCTGTGCTCCATACAGAGGTAAGATTGAAAAAAAAATCCACCTAGAAGTTATTCTCAAAATTGAATCTAAATATCGTAATTAAATCAATTTCGAATGAATCCTATTCTACTACAATAATTATTTTATGTCAATTAAGCCTACCAAAACAAAATTTAAGTTTTCTAAAATACAACTGGGGCCGTAGCCAAGTACGCCTTTCAACAATCGTCAACGCCAATAGAAAACATAAAAAAATGTATGGGAATGTCGTATTCGTGCGAAACTCTTATCGATCGGATATCGTACATTTTTTTGTTGGAACGAAGTTCCTTATAGCGCGTTGCGACAGGGGGCTAGACGGAAAAAAATAAGACCAAAAGTTGTAACGACACTTTTTTTTATACTTGCCCTGTCAAACCAGCCAGTAACAATAAAGAACTGGCGGTAAAAGTGACATTCGAAATTTAAATAAAAAAAAAAACAATTTAAATGCTTTTTTGAGTAGTCTTTTTTTTTCAAGATATTTAAATAAAGTAGAATCCCAAACATATGTTTCCTACTTCAGTTACCACCAAGCCAATTATTACTAAAATAGAGCCTACTGATTAAGTTTATATTACACTATATTTGTTAATAATCAAATAAGTTTTTTATTATAACTTAAAAGAAATAAAATTTTATTGCAATTCCTACACTAATTAATCGAAAGGAACTTCAAATAATTCGGGTGTCCCTTGACACCTCTCAAGTTTTTTCTATTATCGTTAACGTCTGTTGAAAAGCATCTTAGCTACGACCGCAGATAATTGCATAGAAAATTAACTGTTTTTAAATTATTGACACTGTTTTTTTGTCACTACCTATGTGGTTCCGCCTTTCCATCGAATCTTATCAACTACAAGTAATATTTAATGTCGTCCCGACTATTTATCTTCACATAAACTTTTTATTCCAGTATGCTTATTTTTCATACAACTTTCTTTTCAAATATTTGATTTTTTAAAGCTTTTATTTCGATTTTTGTGTACGCATAAAAGCTCTATTGACATTTGAAAATACTTTCATAATATGAGAGTTCCAGTGAAAAACATATTGAATTTGCAATACATTGTGCTTCAAAAGGGAAATATCAAATGCGGACAAAAAATTCAATCTCGATGAAACAGTAAATACAGAAACAAAAAGTTGGATATGAAACAAAATCACCGGCCAATGTAGATACGCAGAAGGCGCGCGACTCACATCGGAATTTTGGTATAAAACACGAATATTTCCGATTGCGGACGTGCTCTTCAGTTGATCGCTATTTGCTATTATACATCGTGTCCTTCTGAAATTATATTCGGGACTCAATCTCCAGGGGCGATACAATTTGTGAGTTCTTGAGACAATGTTGAAGATCATTATGTCCTATGGAATTTTGCTTTATGTCCTATGGAATTTTGCTTTGGGGCAGAGCCGCTGACATTGAAACAATTTTTATATTACAAAAAAGAGCTATACGAGCTATTTATAACTTAGGGGCACGAGTTTCTCTTAGGGAACACTTTAAAGAAATAGGCAGCTTGACAGTTGCATCACTATACATTTTAGCTAATATTGTGTATGTAAGACAAAACATTGAATGTTTTAGTAAAAATAGTGATCATCATAATATTAATACTAGAAATAAAGATAAATTACCAGTACCAAGTCACCGATTGCACAGGGTACGTTGTTCGTTTGTGGGACTGGGTATACAACTTTATAATAAAATACCACCAACTGTTTTAAATTTACCTTTGAACAAATTTAAGCAATTTATTAAAAACAAATTATTAAAAAAGGGTTACTATACTGTTGACGACTATTTTAATGACAAAAACCCATGGGAATAGTTGCTCGCTACGCAAGGATAAGATCGATTGTATTTAGCTTAAGTGACTTGTGACAGATGGATATGTGCGACTTTCCCGGGTAGTCCTAAGAGTATATTTTTGAACATACTACGTTACTCATTTGATATACCCCTTTGTTGCATCTCTTTTGTCTTGGTTAGCCACAATCTGAGTAGTCTTGCTCGCTTTAACGTCTGTGCTCGCGGCGGCGTCGTGTGCCGGGTCGGTCACTTCCCTGTAACATGGTTGAGGAGGCCGATGGCTGGCACATGCGTCATACTCGTGAACGGGTGCTGCTTGTGTGGACTGGTGTGCTCTGTTTGATGGTTGACTTTATTTTTTACTTAAAATTAAACATGTAGGTGGTTGTTTCACTTAGGTACTCTCCGTTAATTTTCGCATTTAATATCCATCTTTAAAATTGAAGTAATATTGTGATTTTCAAATTGTAAAATATATATATTTAAAAAAAATGATAAAAGACCTACGCTGAGTTTCTTGATGCTTCTTCTCAGGTCAGTGGGCTTTTCCGAAGCACCGGTAGAATCTTTTAGTATAACAACATTGTGAAAAATGAAAAATGACGTGTAAAAGTGCCCTTAGGGGCCTAATTACTGAAGAAATTATTTGAATTTGAATTTGAATTTGAATTATAGGACAAAGAGAGGTCCATGATATCTATTTAACATGTAGGTACCTATGTACCTACACATCGTACCTGTGTACTACACATCGAAATGATTATGGACATTGACCTATGTCCATAATCAGTCCCGAGTCGAGTCAAAAAAATGTTGTGACTGGGTTTTTCAATCTTAAAAATTACCCAGTCGCAGCTCGGAGTCAGGAATTTGGCGATGTGATACCCCCATGCCTCGGAAAGCACACAAAGAAAGCCGTTGGTCCTGCGCCTGATCTCTCTCCGGTCATGTCGGATTGCCGTCTCACCGGACTATGAGAGTGAGGGAATAACAAGTGCACTTGTGTATTGCATACACACTTGTGCACTATAATATCTCCTGCGTACATGGCTGATCTCCGTTGAGATTGGCCGCCGTGGCCGAAACTGGCTAGGAGGAATATATTACAAACTATAGTTAGGTTGAAGCGAAACTTATGTAAATTGTGTATAAATAATAGGCGATGTAGTGTTTTAATCCAGAATATGGTTTATTCCTGTGCCGAATTAAATAAAACCTCCCAACATCCGTACATTTGCACATTCAATCTCATTAGTAATATTAGTGAGATAGAAAGAAGCAAGTTTAGACTAGATTAGTTCATGTTATATTATAAGATTTGTAACTGTTGTCGCGTTGCCCGGGTCTCAGGGAATCTCATCCTGAGAGGTTGGGCAATGTGATTGCAGCCTATATTGTCCGTTTATGTCCTTATTTTTTTTTTTTTATGTTTGTATTTTGTGCTTTCTGTGTTTGCTTGTAATTGGTTGTGCAACTTATTCTTAGCTAGTGTGTAAGTACTATGTTTTGTAAAATTGTTACAACTGTAAGCAAACCTATATAAATAAATAAATAAAACGGCTTGTTAGTAGCAAAATTTTCTAAGTAAATAGTAGTACCAAAAACTTATTTTACCAAGAAATTTAATTTACTAAACTTTCTCCTCGAACTACAAGATGCATCAAAGAAACACGCCCAGAACCGACAGACCTCAAGTAATATTTAATCAAACTGCATCAAAGGCTCGATTCTCGTCACGTAACGAAATATGCCTCGGTAAATGTTGGCTCGGCACTCCCGGGTCCAATAAAGTGCTGTGGACTGAAGTGGACTGATTTATCAAACCAAATTTACCTGCCGCACATAAAAGAATCGCAAAATTTTGCTACTTATTGGTGTCTGGTGAAAATTTGGATATATCCAAATAGGAATGGATTTGGATCTCACCGGAACAGTATAAAAACAGTATGAAGTATTTGGTGCCTTGGATTTCTCAAAACTCTATGCTGCCTGCTTTGAACGAAAATCTTGTCGAAATATCTGGATATGTATAAACATACCATTGCTATTACCAAATACCTGCATGGAAATAGGTCATCAATATCCATGCATGAGTCGTTTTCTAAACACCTTGTAAGGATTGACGGAGTTTATTCATCGTTACTCTATACTCAATTTATTGTTTTTTTTTTCGAAGTGCGATGCGTTTTGTCTGTAAAATTGATCATTATTTAACATTTTTAGTTCGAACCCATAGTTAATAATTAGTTTCGATTTTTTCGTACTATAACATTCGGTAAGTTAAGTTAACTTATAGCACGTGTTAGGCCCCTTTCCATCACATAATAGAACATTGGACAAAATTCGCACATTGTATCACAGGTGTACCAGTTGCAGTAATTCTACCCTTAGTGCAGTCTCTTTACCACTTTACAAAATACTGGTTTGTATTTCATTAGAATTTATATTATCGTAGGTTCGGCACCGGTTTCTGCTTCACTGTGATATACGCTGCTCTCCTCACGAAGACCAACAGAATCTCTCGGATCTTCAACGCCAGTAAACACTCGGCAAAGCGGCCGATACTGATATCACCGAGCTCACAGCTCGCAATCTGCGCTGCGCTGGTTTCCATACAGGTAAATAAGTAGACATTGTAGCGCAACACTTGGTGTATCTTTTTATATTTCTTTGGCGTATCCTTTCTTCTCCTTCTTTACCTAGTTCTAGTGGTGTTGCTGTCTATGGGCAGTGATATTTATCCATAAGGCCTGCTCATCTTTCATTAACATAATAAGTCCTGTGAAAATCAGACTTTACCATACCATACCATAATTCCAGCCCTACATTATATACTGCCCACTGCTGAGCACGGGCCTCCTCTACAACTGAGAGGGTTTAGGCTTTAGTCCACCACGCTGGCATAGTGCGGGTTGGCAGACTTCACATACTTTTGAAATTCTTACAGAGAACTTCTCAGATATGCAGGTTTCCTCGCGATGTTTTTCCTTCACCGTTAAAGCGAGTTATAATTCACAATTCACAAAGAATACACACATAACTTTTTAGAAAAGTCATAGGTGCGTCCCCTTGGATTTATTAACCTGCGGCCATTCGTCTCGGCAGTCCGTCCTATTTCCAACTAGGCCATCGCCGCTATACAATATACATCAAAGTTTACTCTCAAAATAACCCATCATTCCCAGGTTCTGATAGTGGTAGTGTGGATGATAGTAGCGCCAGCCCGCGCTATGTTCCACTACCCCACGAGAGAGGACAACATGCTGGTGTGCGACTCTTACGTGGACGCGTCCTACATGATCGCGTTCTTCTACCCCATCGTGCTGATACTGGTCTGTACAGTGTACGCAGTGCTCACGAGGAAGATACCTGAGGCTTTCAACGAGAGCAAACATATAGGTAAGTGAATACATGTTGGTGCCTATTAAAAGTCCTTATGATATGAAACATTGTATTAAAAATGTTTCCACTTCATTATAGAATATACTGATAAAATATAATCGATGTATATCGAAGTGAAGAAATAGGGAAATATTAACAGTTGACAAACTATGGCATTTCAATTGCAGATTTAGGATCCGAAAAATCAGAGCAATAGACTAATAATAGAGTTTTTTTAAACTCATTTATTCAACTATAAAAGCCACTTCATTTATTCCTGACAAATGTACAATATAATTTATGTAGAGGTTCACTGAAACAACATGTTGGCACAGGAATGCGCAACGAGTTAAGCAAACAACGGCTGTATGAAACAACTTCCTTTGCTCTGCATGTTTCTGATTATGAATATTAAAATCAAATTTATAATGCGTCTCGAAGGGCGGAACTTGGAACAGTTGTTTAGAGGATTATTTTAATTTTACTTAGGGTCTGTTTCACAGCTTTTAAGTTAATGGTAATTTGCATAAATGTATAATATAATAATAATAATAATACCGGCCCTGTATTATTATACTGCCCACTGCTGAGCACGGGCCTCCTCTACTGAGGGGGTTTAGGCCTTAAGTCCACCACGCTGGCCTAGTGCGGGTTGGTAGACTTCACATACTATCTAAATTCTTATAAGGAACTTCTTAGGTATGCAGGTTTCCTCACGATGTTTTCCTTCACCGTTAAAGCGAACGATAATTGATAAACAATACACACGTAACTTCGAAAAGTCAGAGGTGTGTGCCTTGGGTTTCGAGCCTCCGGACATTGTCTCGGCAGACCGTTCCATTTCCAACTAGGCTATCGTCCACTTAAATAATGCATAAAATAAATGTATAAGCATAAATGTATAAGCCGACCAAATACAGAATAAATTGTGACAAATAAAATTTACTTCAGTTTATTTTATTGTTCACTGGACATTCATTAAATATCCTTATTAACCGACTTCAAAAAGGAGGTTCTGTTTTCGATACGTATGTATGTATGTAATTTTGTATGGCCGCGAGTTTTTTATAAACTACTGATCTGATTTGGATGTGGTTTTCGATATTCAAATGTATATTTTTCAGGGAAGGTTTTACGTACAGGGTCATTTTGTAACCGAATACATAAATTTAACTGCGATAAAATCAATTTGAAAGAAACACCATGCAGTTAATTAATTTAACCATAAGTGTAAAATAAAGAAGTACATTTTTCAAACAAAATAAATAACAAAAAAGGTCTTTTAATTTTAGACATCCTATTGCCACTACTAGTAAACGAGAAATCGTCGGAGCGTCAACATCGCACTGAGGTATGTGTGTTTCATTGATAATATGCTCACGCACACGCGAACAAGAGATGCACACACGGAGCGCAACGATAAGCTGTCACATCGCGCCATCGTAACCAAGAAGCTTTATTCCAAACCGAAAAGATGAGGTTGTTATTATTACCAATGCTTGTGTGTCAGGTCACATAGGTCAATCTAAACAACAGTCACTTCCTAGATTCTGTCAGAGCCAGTTATGTCTCCTTTAAAAGACTGAAATCATTGCGGCATCTTCGATAATGGTCACAGTCCGTACACCGCACGTAGCTTATCAAAAAGCCTCACAACCCTAAGATTCTATCAACTATCACACGATACATCAGCAAGAATCGCACGCTCAAGCCGTCAAATTCGTCGATCGATTTCGTGAAACCAACTATGATGCTACCGTTATGATACGAGTGTCAGCGAGGTTCTGGAAAATTGGAATTTTGAACATTTACTCAGTAATCCCTAAAAGTACAAAAGACATTTCAACGACCTTCTCGGAAACATTAACACTTTATTCACGAGCTTTGCTTTTGAGCAAGGTCACTCGGATCGATACAAAACGATATAATAATAAAATTACAATAGTTACGAGTAAGTACATAGGGCGCATCGGCCTAACATTCGGTACATAAATCAACATACGCCACGTCGTGTTGCTGCCGGGCGAACGGCCGCTGGCAAAATGACGAGTGACAAGTACTGTGGCCGAGGGGCGACTGGCGGGCGACGCGCGCGCCGTCCCCCGCTTTCCCGCGGCGCATGCGCCTGAAGGAGCCAGTGCGGGGCCATAGGCATGAAGTCCACGAATCCCGGACCGCGAATCTCGATGTATTTCGACACGTTACACATTTTGATAAATATCACTTGTACTTATTGCTATTACCTGGATTTGTCGTAATTTACTAGTAGGGTAAAAAACGTTTAATTTTTACCACTTCATAGAATACACGCACACTTTTGTCAAGAATAAGTAACATTTACGTACGTTTTAAATACTAAAGCTTCCAATAGTGAGTAATGACTGAACTTAATTTAAGATAACCAGGATATTCAATTGACTAATTACCAAAATTTTTGTAAGTAGGTAAAGCATAGGTATTTAGAAGGATTTTTATGCACTTGGTCGAGTCACTTTATAAGTGGTTAGTAAATAACGCCAGTTTTAGGTATTATTACTCAGGCAGGAACAATTAAAAATTGCGATTGTTATTGCGGTGCGGAGATACTGGGGTACTCTGTCAGAGGTGTCCGGGAATAAACCCATATTTCGCCCAAATGTCCGGGATTCTTGCCGTGTTTTTCCGGCGTCGGCAATTTAGGTAATGGCAGCCCTATACAAAGAACATGCCGACAAGTGCGCCGTGCGCCCGCTGGCGCGCGCGATCGTTGGCCCCGCCAGCTGATGTTCGTGTTACACGTGCTCCCACAGGGATACCAAGCTTTGGTACTATTACCTTATTCTGCAATATCTTGCAGTTTTAGTTTTACATTGTTCTATTCTATTTAAACCGTACCACAATGCATATTGAAATTAAATGATGTTAGAGCTCTGGTATGCTTTATTGCTTAAAGTAATGTTATTTTTACAATACAAAGATATTGCTGCGTATTCATTTAAGTAGAATTTTCATTAGCATAATTACCCTAGTTATTTTATTATTTAATGCACTTATTTAAGTGTTTTAGAAATCCATGTGATAAATAAACTTATATCCGATTCTTTGAAAAGCTGTGTCATTTTAGCAAACTTGTCGGTTAAAATGTTTATACTGGCAACACAGCGTGTTTGAGTGCGTGTTTGTAATGAATGGCGTGCGAAAGAGACATAACATGTTGGTATCTGCACGTTAGTTTCAATGTGTTAGTAACAAGATCAACGACTCTGACGCGATACAAAATGTAGCTAGAGATTAGAAGGTACAGAAGGCATAATAAGGCGTTTGGTAGTATAAAGTATTTACGTAAACCTATTTTAGGCATGACGTCCAGAAATATTGATGTTAAAATTAAAACGAACTTTGAAATATCATACGGAATCTAAAAAATATGATATCAATAGATTAACATCCTGTAACTTTTTTAATAACCCGACTGCGAGTTGTTTAGTACCTACCTATTTCGGTAGGTAAACTTATTTATTAACGAAAACAAAGTTTATTATTAAAGAATTAATACTTTTCTTTACAGCATAACACTTAAAAAATAATTAGTTCCTTTTCGTACAATAACATGACAATTTTTTATTTCATGTTGATATTTATAACGTATTAGTTAGGGAGTAGGGACTGCCCTAGTAGCAATTTAATTATTTTATTTCAAATTCCACGTCTCAAGCGGTACTGCTGCAGCGATGTGAGTGAATGTATTGCAAGTGAATTTGTGAGTTGCCCTTCTTAATCCTATAGGTTTTGTAATAACATCGTCAGCTGTGACATGATTCACTGAATAAAGTCAAGCGCGCTAAAACACAGCGTGATCAAAAAACTATAAAACTATAATCGGGATTATTGGCGAAAGTATGCGTTACCCATGGATAATATTTTGCACGATGTTAGCAGAGGTCACGCTGAATATGTGGTTTCATTTAGTAACGCAATGTTGAGATGACACTGTATAATTTATGAATATCTGATGAAGATCTTCGGAAGTTTGGAGATACACAACGGAACTCTTTAATAACTAACAGCAGATGACTCGCAAATGCTGCAATCGTAAATCTATGATGTATTGTTTACACCATTCCATAATTAACTAAAAAAAGGCTATTAATAAAAACTTTTATACAAAAAATAATTTATAATTTATATACGTAGCATTTTAGACCATTCTGTTCAATTGCTTTATTCGCCGCTCCACAGTCAGAGACAATATTAGACCTATGAAAATTTGTCAGTGTCTTTTCAGACATTGGCAAAATCATCGTCTAGTCAAATAAAATTAACTTGGAACTTGTGAAACAAGCCCTTATTCAATTGAATGATACAATATACGAAATTATAGATGAACGTGAACGACAACGCCCAGCACAAATATACAAGCGCAAATCAGAAGTGAAGTTTATGAAAGCGAATAAGACATCCTTTGTTCAGCATCCATTGTGACGTCACAATGCAATCAGACGCTTGTTGACGCCCCATTGTACACGCACGCTCGCACTCCGAGGAAACTGCGTTATTAGCAGCCTAGGGTTGCCAGAGATGGCACAAGCGACTTATTAGCCGACTTAAGTCATGTGTTACATATTAAGCGTAATTGGGAGTGTTGAAACCATTTTCATTCCAAACATTTCATTTTCATTGCTGTGTTAGCGCTGTTCTTTGCTGAGGCATGATTCTCTATGACATTGTCAACTCGTAACGCGGCCGCGTCACGTTCACTTCGTGTAACGTGCGTAAAATGGTATTCTGTATGCCAATTTCCATAGTAATAAACGCGATGAGTTACGTTACGCGCTTGTTACGAGCGGTGAAAATAACGCGTGTCATAGAGAATAAGGGGGCTGGATTCTAATGTTTTTGGGGGACAATTTGTTTTCTCTTTCGTTGATCTTTTGCGTAGTTGTAGACTTTCCATTTTATATTCCAGATTTTTAGCTAAGGCTTGTAGAATCGTTAGATGTGACAAAATTACAATTTGAGGAGTGTTTAACGCTGGTTTTGGGTTTGACGCTGGTTGACTTTTCGTTATAGGATAGAAATCACACAAGTTTTGCTAAAAACTATCAAATTTTATTAGCTTAAGGTTGTCAGTATTGAAATGAAGATAGCACAAAATAGTAGGAATTCATATTAATTTTTGGAAGATCACCGAATTTTGACATTATAATACATGATTCGTGGCTGCAGTCGACCAACTTGAGGAGCAGACTTTTGCCACAAAATTTGTGGTTCATAGATAAATAAATGGTAGTAGTAAATGGAATTATTTAACAAATTTGGCCAAAAACGTTTAATAAAGTATATTTTGCTCAATAAAATCAACACAACCTCTTATCACATCCACTGAAAATCTGCATTCACACCCTCTACGTTTTACAAGGCCAGCAAGCCATAGTAAACTCAAATTAACGAATTCCCTTACCGTGACATATTCAAAGGGAAAATGTGTAGAGGCACAACATAGCAGAACGCTTTAACGGACCTGAATTGTGTGGAGAAATATTGTGTCGCGTTGTATCTGACTAGGGCGGCGTTGGGCCCAACGTGTTAATAATTAACTACTTACAGTTTACACTATAACTTGTCAGAAGACAGTTTAAAAGAAGTATGATGCTGGTGAAGCATTACCAAGTGTCGCAATTCTCACTCATTTTGATTGATCATGCCGTGACCCCAGAATTTCATTGTTTCAAAGATTAATGGTTTTACCTCAACATGGAATATTTTTACCATTTGTTCTTCGTCTCGGAGATGTTGAAAGCTTTTAGGTCGATTATATTTCTAAATGTAAAATGTCAGTGCATTTTATCTGGAACATAGAATAGTTTACATTGAAATGTATTATCTTTTGGTGAACTTGGACGATGTCCAGTTACTATTGTCTATAAATTGTGTAGCAACTAGCAAATTTATAGGTTACCCTATAAATTTTATTTACCCTATAAATAACAACTTAATCGGCAATACTTGGCACGCAACCGATGGTAAAGATATTGGATGCGTGTCCGCAAACGCATAAGAAAGTTTTGCAGCTTAACTGTACATTCATACAAATATGGGCTTTTCTGTAAACAGTATTTTTTAAATTATTTCTGATATTATGCTAGTCCAGAACTTTACTTATCTCAGTTGATGTCTAGAACTTACCGTAGTCACAATCAAGGTACATTAATGATATATTTTTGTATACATACATAATACTAATAATATTACCTTCCTACAATTTTTTTATGATTTTATGACAATGATTGTTGTGTAAATAAAACCGTAACCATTCATGTTAAAAAAATACAACTTTTAGGCTGTAATTGAGGTTACCTACTTAATTAATTAGATCATCCATACTGAAAACATAGAAAGCCATTAATTATGTTCTTACACGTGCTCAAAAGGTAACTTCAATGTGTTTCTCGATAAAAAATAGTTGTAGAAAAGTATTAGCTTGATTTCCAATAAGTACTCCCACACACACACTCACGCCTTTTATCCCCGAAGGGGTATTTAGAGGCGCAACTAATACAACCACTTATCGCCGTGCGCATTCTGCCCCATGATGTGATAGGGGGCGAGCCTATCGCCATATCGAGCACAAATGACTCTGATCTGATTTTGGTAAGTCACGATGCGAATAAAACATTTTATTTCTGAGAACGAACCTAGCACTACAATAACACCTGTACAGTTAATAAATTACCTTTCTACATTTTTACTTTTCAATTTAGATTTGTATCGTGTAGCTGAGCCGTCCTAATCAACGAAATTGCCAGCCAGACACACTATATTTCGACAACTAAAGCAATTGAGTTGGTCTCAACTGGAACATTGCGGGAACTTTTAACGTTCTTTTAATAGTCTTTTTCGTAATTAGGTCAGTGGTTCAATTATTACAGAGCAAGAGCCGACGAGGACCAGACCTTCGTTATTTTATAAAAGTTGAAAGTTTTTCTGTACATGTCCCCTATAGAGGTAAGAACGACCAGCGACTATCGAGTTTGGGTTGTGGTTACTTGTAGTAAAGGTGTATAAAGTAGTACCTAAAATTCGTTAAAGTATAAAGCTCAATTTTTTTTATTTTCTTCGGAATAACTTTAGAAATCTTGTCATCCATTGCCGGACACTTATGACAGTTGCTATCCCCTGCCAGACACCCCATAACTTTGGTAAATTATAAATATACTTTTGTTGTAGTATTAAAGCTAACTTTTATGTATGTTACTTGGGGACCTATCAAAAAATGTTACTTCGATAGCCGGACAGTTTTAACATCTTGCCAGACACATTGAAAGTCCGCTGTAGACTGTACCTAGGTGCGACCGCGAATACTTAGTCGATTACGATTTTTTAAGATATCAATATATCCTATCAGTGTTATCCCACACAGTACTTTGTAACTCAAGGTGCTGGATGGTGTTGCTACTATTTATGGGTGGTCGTATTGCTTACCATCAGGCAAACGGCATGCTCGTCTCGTCATTCAACGCCATAAAAAAAATATAATTATAATTTATCAAAGTTTAGGGGTGTCTGGCAGGGGGTAGCAACTGTCATTAGTGTCTGGAATGGATGACGAGATTTCTAAAGTTATCCCAAAGAAAATATAAAAAAAATTGAGCTTTATACTTTAACGAATTTAGGTACTACTTTATACACTTTTACTACAAGTTACCACAACCCAAACTCGATAGTCGCTTGTCGTTCTTACCTCTATAGGGAACATGCACAGAAAAACTTTCAACTTTTATAAAATAACGAAGGTCTGGCCCTCGTGGGCTCTTGGGCTATAAACTCTTTTATTCTGTCCTAGTTTAAAAGGATCTTTAAAACGATAAACATCATAATTAGTGCCTAACGAACTACGCTTCCAACAAGTCGATCTGAAAATCTTTGTGACTATGCTCAGTAGTAGTCACCCTGACGATGTTAATGATTAATTATTCTTTCCAGGCTTCACGATGTACACAACGTGCGTGATATGGCTCGCTTTTGTGCCACTGTACTTCGGCACCGCCAGCCACGTGCCACTGCGCGTCACGAGCATGGCCGTCACCATCTCGCTCAGCGCCAGTGTCACACTCATCTGCTTGTTTTCACCCAAGGTGAGACTTGTAATTTTTTCCGTCACCGGCGCAGTGCGTGCGATGTTTTTTAAATATTCTATGTATGCTCAGTTCGTATATACTCTAAACCCAGAGTTAATAGTTGTAAAAGAATATAAATGTGCCTTTATTTTAGAAAAAAAAAGTCCTAGAAACAGGCATTAAATTCGTAGTAAAGCAACTTTTTTTTTTTTTTTTTTTTTTTTTTTATTGTAAGAGTAGTAACAGCTTTTTTACAATATATCTTAATAATACTTCAAAAATAATTTCTAAGCCAATGACAACTACTCATTTTACTTAAAATATAAAGAAAATTACAATTCAGACGGTTTGGTGGAAAGAAGAAGGTGGGGCAAACTAATAGCATGCTGATAGAATGTGATTTATAATGTATAAAATAATGCTAAAATAATGCTAAATAAATGACGATAAGATGACACGCACATCTACGAGTTGAACTTATCATGTATAGATATCATATATATACTTAACATAAATTTTCAATCATACAAACATTAAAAATTATATATAATATACCAGTACAAATATCCGCATAATAATATGCCACATAGGTGTATTAGTTAGTTAAGGTTATGTGTATCAGTATAACTTTCAGCGAACCGCAGTCGTAACGCGTAAAAATTACAAATTACAAGAGGCAGCCAATACTAGACATTTATTAACATATTAATTTAAGAATTAGGATTCCGAAGGTGACGTTTTACATGGTGCAGAAAACTGTGTTTAGACCCTACAAAAGGATCGATGCAAGGAAAGAGTTCATTGTAAGTGTTTGGTACTCTCGCAAACACAGAGTTTTGACCATAATTGGTTGTGTGATATGGAACACGTAGTAATGGTGTGTGCCGGGTACGACGTTTAGGTGTGGCTAGATATATAAGTTCAACAATATCAGGACAGTCAAGACGATTGCGGATAACATCAAATAAAAATCCCATATCGAGTACTTGGCGATAAAGTTAGTAAACAGTGCCAAGTTAGAAACAGTGGAACGACCTCGAAAAAAGCCATGCTGAGTTTGAGGCACATTCCGAGCAATAAGAGGGTAAATATGCTCGTACACTAATAGTTCCAATAATTTACTGATAGCATTTAGAATGGATATAGGACGGTAGTTGTTAATTAAAGATTTTGATCCTTTTTTGTGGATTGGGACAATCTGAGCTTTCTTCCACACGGTAGGAAATACACACTCTTTTAGTGACCTACTAAATAGAATTGTAATTGGAAGAGAAAGTCCGTCTGCACAAGAAGCAAGAAATATAGGTGGTATACCATCACAACCCGCCCCTTTACTTTTGTCCAGCGAGCGAAGTAATTTTAACACCGTATCTTCTGTTACTTTAATGTGGGACAGAGTATCGCTACTTAAGTACTCATCCAAAGAAAACATAAGTCCACTAGCAGCAGGTGGTATAAACACGCTTTCGAAAAACTTATTAAATATGGTACATATGCTGTGACCGTCTGTATAAGTGACATTGTTAAAAGTAAATTTCTGAGGATAGTTAGAACCCCCTCTTTTAGACTTGACATATTTCCAGAAATATTTAGGAGATACTCTAATAAGCTTTTCTGAGTTATCTATGAATTGGGAGAAGCAAAGTTTTTGCACACGGTGTTGTCTTTCTCTAAGCAGGGAAAATTCGTCATAGTCCCTAGGATTGCCAAATTTTTTCCATCTCCTATGTAATTTTGATTTTTCATTAATAATTTTTATTAAGGCCCGACTATACCAAAACGGAAACGAGCTATTTTTAGAACCTTTTGAAACGGGTACGAAAAGGGAAAAACACGCCTGTAATTTATTGTAAAATATGTCTACAGCCACATTAACAGTGTCACAAGTCAGTAGTTCGCTCCAATCAGTTGATTTTAGATACTCATTCATATATGAAAAGTCGCATTTATGAAAATTAAAATAGGGTTCCTTGTTAATTTTGAGTGGGACAACGTGCAAATCTAAAACCGTTATGTTTAGTGAGGGGTGATAACGATCCTCTTTTATTAAAGGTTGTGTACAATTTAGTACGGTGCAAGGTAAGTTACTAAAACACAGATCCAGAATATTGCCGTCAGAATTCTTATTTATGTTATACTGATTAAGACCTAAGAAATATATAAGGTCCACAAAGGAGCTGGCTGTATCTGTAAGCATTCGAGAATTAGAATTTGATAATGAATAATTATAATTATCACTCCACGATATGAAATTTAAATTAAAATCGCCGATTAAAATAACGTTGTCGGAGGGAAATTTATCAATAATATGTTGTGTGTTTAGTTTGATGTACTCCAAACGCGCTGGTAATTCGTTCAAATCCGGCGGGAGATATGCTATTATAATGAAGAGGTTAGAAGATGAATTAAGTATGCGCGCAGGTATACGTATACATAACGACTCAGTTGCAGGAGATCCCTGCCATTCCGTGCATAGCTCAGCAGTAAGTTCACGCCGCGTGCAGACCATTACCCCACCCCCAGTTTTTTTGTTAGTATATTGACAGTCACGATCACAGCGAAATAGGTCATACCTGTCATCACACAGTTCTGCATCCATTATATTCGTGTGTAGCCACGTTTCGGTAAATAACAATATGTCGTAATTATGTAATAATATGTTATTGTATAGTTGTAAACATTTTGATCTTAAGCCACGAACATTTTGATAGAAAATATTAAGGTTACTATCACGTATATAAGAACACATTATTTACAACGTAATAACAAATAATGTAACTTAAAATATGTATCAACTATTTTGTTTAAGATACGGGACGAACTGCGGAACGAATTATAGTATATTAGAAAGTTATGTGTAGGTATATTATATGCGAATAGAAATAATATAAAATTATAACATAAGACGTGACAACTCATTGATTTTAAATAAACTTTTGAGATGCTATAGGAGGGATTTGTGTTATAACACTATATATTATCATGCCACACATATTTGACCCACCTTTGGATACAGATGTTATTATATTACGAATTGAGCACAATAAAGAGAAAAATATTATAATGTTCATTTCACTTTTTTTAAATCTTCGTGATCCAATATCGTCATAGATGGAGACGTGTCGTTTTTTCGTACGAAAAGTTTGCCGTTCCGTATCCAGACATATTGATAGCCAGCAGTAGAAGCAGCATCTCTGGTCTTCCTGTGTAACGACTTGTAAAAAGGAGTAAGGTGCTCATTAATATAAATGCGTCGTGGAACGTTATTTTTTGTCACTCCAATGTCCTCTGTGGTTAGCCCTTTTTTCTTCCGGATCGCAGATATAATTGAATCCTTAATAGCTTGATTTTTCATTTTTGCTACTTCTTTCAGTAGCAAAAATGAAAAATCAAGTTCAGTTCAGTTCTTACTTTACCTATGTAAGAACTGATCAAAGATCACAAAGCATCACTATCAAGAATCAAACATCTAATATGATGTTCTAGCTGTACATAATCCTGATACGTCCGGAGCGGAACGTGAGACAGAGCATCATGCCGGTCCGGTACAGCCGGAAGCCGCCGCCGACGCAGGCAGTCATTACGCAGCACAAGAGTGAGTACATAACCCTTACTGTATTTATACCTAATGTTAAAGTTGAAACAATGGTTTTAATTTTTCAGTTGTCCAATTTTGAAGTCATCTTTAACGTAACCCTCAACCTTGGTATAAATTTTGAAAGCAACAATCAAGGCGCTGTTTTTCATTCTAAGACATTATGCTTCTATTCTAATAATTAAATTATAATTTTGAAATTCTAGAACCACCATGCGCCGACAAAGAAACTCAGACAGATCCAGCTGATTTTAAACTAACAAATGGACGGGTCGTTGAAGCAGAGAAGGAAAAACCAAAAGAGAAAGCGAAAGAAGAAAAGCAAGAAACAAAACCCGCTGCTAACAACATGAATGATACTTCCATTCCAACAGTTAAGGAAAGGAATGTAACCTTATAGCAAAGATTTTCTTCAAAATCTCTCAATGAAGCAAACGTGAGAGACAAAATTGTTTTAAAGAAGAAGAGTTGCTCATGCAGGATGAAAGAACGGAAACCAGTTATAGTATAAAGACGTATACACTTACCGTATTTTTGTAGAACTTGCAGATTGTATGAAAATATAAATTAAATTTTCGGTTAATTTTGAATTGTTAAAACAGAAGTATTAAGAAATTTACGTAAGTTAAAATCATGGAGAAATAGTTTGTAGCGTTTGCAAGTTCTATCGACAAAACACTGTTAAGTAAATGCTTTCGATGTAAATATTTATCATTGTAGTCGTTGCTTGCGAAATATCTGACATGTACATATCGAAGTACATATTATAAGTCGACTCCTGACGATGTTTTTCTTCGATATACGTAGATTTAGGGGAGAAATTTCGTGTGGAACATGGAAGGCTGAAGATTTTAACGATTTTAAAAATAATAATAATCGTAGTCGAACATTAAAGGACTGTGATTTAAAGATTTTCTGTACTTTTAATGTATATACATGTATATAGTTCCCACCATATCCTTATGTATATACTAAACTTGTAAATACACATACGAATGAAGACGTATAGTGATCTTTATTGTACATAGGAATTTGGACTTAGGGCATAAGCTTTAAGGTTAACTTTAATATATCATAATCTGATATCATGTATTTGAGTATTAGGTAAGCATTTTCAGGGCAGAGCTTTGAGCCAGGACAATGGGGACATAAACTTTAAATACATTTATTTTGAGACAATTTTAATTCTTAGATATTATCTACAGTAACAATGTAAGATTTTTGGCTGTATAGTTAACAGCATTTGCCTTGTGCGATTTTGCTATATTTTTGAATTGCGTAGCGCCATGGCGATTAGGAAGCTTTAACTAGATTAAATAATATAATAAACATTATTTAAAAGGCTTCTCGCAATATATTAACTACGAAATGTAACGAATAAATTATAATCAGTATAAAGCATAAAGATAGTGTTCCTTATAAACCGCAAAGTCTATGAATGTCTCTGCAATAAAACTGTTAATAATAATTAATTATAATTATATTGTTTCATAGATTTTAGGTGTTACAATAGTTATTTCTTTGGAATTGTAGTCAGATATTTGTAGATTTTGAATACATTTTTAAGGCGATAAATTAAAACATAATAAGTAACTATTATTTGGACTTGTCTTCATTGTCTTGCTCTCCCTGTAGATGTTTAGAGTAAAATAACACCATAGTATAATTATAGTGTTAAGTAATCTTAATAAAATGTTTTGATGTTTTTTGTTGTTTTATTGTCATCACAAAAAAAATATTGTTCAAATAACCTAACTAAACATACGAAACCTATCGAACCACATGGTCCATCGTCACCACTCCAACCCTGCCCTTCTATAAAAAGAGTAAAAAAAACGTATAAAGGAATCCACAATACATAGGTACTTCGTCCACCCATGAACAAAGTTTTATAATTTGAAAATAGTAGGTAGCAGCAAATGGTGCTTTTTTTTATTTTTATAAATCCTTTATTTCTGGAGAGAGATGTAGAGGGGGCAGTATTAGTTTGTGGCCGATTAAAAATTTGTGTCTTACTTTTAATCGGCCACAACCTCTGGCAGCAGTACCAGAGACAAAATATAAGCTAGAAGGTTTAATGAATAAAAAATAAAAAGGAAATAAAATCCTAGAACCCGAGTACAGCGCTACCTACCGGATAGAATTGTAATCTAAACCATTCTGGAATCCACCTGAAGACACGCAAAAAAATTTGATTAAAATCGGTCCAGCCGTTTTTCCGCGCAATTTTCTTAATTTTTTCATTCATAAGAACCTTCTCCTGACAATAATAAACACATCAAAAAAAGAAATAACGAAATCAGTCCAGCCGTTCACGCGTGATGCCGTGACCAGGAAAATAGGGATTCATTTTTATATAATAGATGTGGAGCAGTTGACCCTTCGAGTACCTACGCTCATGCCTGCATTACAAAAGAATAAGAATATTATTGTAACACATTCAGCCTAGTAGTTAAAAAACCAAACCTAGATCACCCATAATATAATTTTTATCCTTAACAAGGCTTTTTTTTGTTTTTCACTAACCGGCCGGTCTCAGTAACTTACTAACAAACGGTTACAAAATAATTACTTTTAGTGATTGTGTTTCTAGACACTAATGCAGATAAGAATTAACATTGAAACAGCAGTAACCGTTAGCGTAACTTTTACTGTTGGGTTATAAATCAACCTCCAGGTAGATGTTATTAAGTTATTCGAGACCAGACGTAAGATAAACTACAAAGTTTTTATTTTTTAGATAAAAGGAAATAAAAAAATCTCTATAATTAACATGTACAGTTGGTTTGTAATTTTATTTATTTGTGCACCTACTTTTGTGGCTAACTGTACTTCATGGGCCCAGCAAAGTAACACGTTCATGAACTCGTTAAACTTCTTGTATAGTACGTTTTTAATCAAATAGAATCAAATATTATTAAAAAAAACTACACCCAGCAAAATAATATTTAATTATGGCTGTTTGTATCATAACACCTTCGACTACGTAGTAAATACGTATTTTAATCTGTAGGCGTGACTGTCACCAGCAGTGTTGCCAAGCCTACTGTTTTAACTGTAGATTTAATGTTTTTGCTTTGTTTGCGAGTGTTTTAGCGGGAACTTGGAAGTGTCATGAGGTGCTCTTGTTTTAATTCAATATTTTGGAAATAGTGTTATATTGCATTATTATGGTGGTATTATCCAATATAGTTCTATTAAAGGGCTCAAATGAAGTGAATCGAAATAACTGTGCCAATCAAGTGTTTTTTTGTTGCCGCCTAAACTCCTCGATAACTGCTTAACTACGACATTGTATATAGGTTAAAAAAAGACAACCAAAAATATCACTTATGACCAGGCTGTATGGGCTTGCACCTTCCCTTCAAGGGAAAATTATATATAAAAAAAAGTTTTTTATTTAATACTTTGTCAACCCTGTTTTATGTGTAGAGCCAAAATTATACTATTTTTGTTTAGTTGATTTTTACATGCGTTTTAACTGGTTTTGTGCAAAAGTTAGTAAATTACTACATATTTAAATGCTGCCGGAGCTTTTTTAGGTCACCACCCTATCCACTTCCCCTGCTTCTTAGATGTTACCGACGCGACGGGAAAATTGGAATCGAAGACCTTTTTTTACTTCTCGCTCAAAATCTTCGATGCTACTGTTTTCTCCGGTTTTTTTTATTAGTGAACTGTTATTTTTAGTTTTTTAGGGCTGGCAGCACTGGTCACCAGGCTGCAGTGATGCCAGACGTACTAATTTCCTGGTACATGTACCATTTTTCAGGGTCTTGTACCAACTAAAACCTGTGTTGGTACGCAAAAGTACCAAGTTTCAGCATCAATGACATTTTGTTGTTAATATCACTGAACACCATAGATTAGCAAGGACGTACAAGTGTATAAGTAGCTGTACTCGTTACAAATTCTCTCTTGGGCCCTAAAATAAAAAAGGTCACCGGAAAAATTTTAAACTGAAATTGTATATTTTATAGCGTGTACCATCTTTTTTGGTGAAATTTGCTGAAATACCCACTTTCAGTGACCTCTGTACCAGTATTACTGAGACACTATCTGGCATCCCTGCCAGGCTGTCAATATAAATGTCATTTGTCAAACGTCAATGTGACAGATCTGGTTCATTTGTCCTTGGTGACAGGCATCCATGTTTCAAAACTCAAAACATTTTAAAAACAATTATTTGTAATCAGAAGGTAGTCTACAATTTGACTAATGAGTATAAAATTTATTAGACGGTAATAATAACTACACTTTAATGGAAGACGAGGCAGTAGAAATGATCCGAGAAACTACTCGAAACACTCTGGTGCTGAACCGGCGTCGACTAAGAGACGAGGAGGCAGATGCGCGCCGGTGTTTAGGGAATCTACGGTAAATACTAATCATAAACTGTATTTTTTTTAATAATGTTGCTAATTTCAAAATATAACCTTATTTCCTGATATATCCCATAATTCCCATAAGAATAGTATGTACTAAATTATTTTAAGGTATCCATGCACCTTGTAGTAGCAATAAAGTCAATAGTATAAAAAAACAGTACCATTTAACTGGGTAAATTTTTACAAGAATAAATAAAATAAAGGCCTAGTTTTCAGAATATCATCAGAGAATGTAATTCATATTTCCAATAAGTTGAAAACGAAGTCTTCAGTGTCAGCAGAAGAACTACGTACTCTGAAGAATGCTCTCATTGATGATGAAAAAAACATTGGAGTTGTTTTAAAAGTGTATGGAGCATTACGAGGGCTGGTTCGGGAATTGTTGGGTATGTTTTTGTTTCTTTAAGCTTTTTTAAACATTATACTTATTCTTTGAAGTTTGAAAGCCTGACTGAGTTTTTATACAACTGAATCATGAGATACATACATACATAAACAATAGAAATAAAATAAACAAGATTAAATTACAAATTGTGGCATGACACAAAAATGGAATATAAATCTGATAAATAACTATTTCAGGTCTTGATGTGAGGAAGCAGTGTGAGGCAGCAGGCTGTCTGTGCAACCTTGCTCTGGGTGATGCAAAGGCAGGGGCTACAGTCGCTAAGGCAGCTGGAATTTACCTCATCATTTATCTTGATAGTCTCACTGTAGACTTGTCTGTAAGTTTTATTTATATTGTCAATAATTGACTGTAAAGTTTATTGCTTTAGTCACGGGTAATTCAACTAATATTAAAATTTATTCAGTCAGGAACTGACACTGACAGATAAGTATGATATGAAAATGTTCAAAATCATACCCAAAACAATACAAATATAGTTTCCTATTTTGAGATATGTCTCTGTGATTCTTAGGAATAAAGATGACTACTGATAAGCCTTACTAATGATAATGAAAATGATAAATGTAAAAAAGTATTACTCATCATATTTTATGCAGCAAGCAATTCATTGTTAATCTTTCCTTGTATAGGACTGATTTATGAATTTGAAGTGACATAACCTAATTTGGTACCCTTAAAATGCACGGTTCCAGGAGACCTCTTATACTGGAAAAAACAATTGTAAGCTTAATTATTGAATCATTTCAGCTGACGTGTGCATGGACTCTCGGTAATCTGGCTGGTTCAGGAGAGAAGGCTTGCGAGTTGCTGGTTGCACAAGGAGCTGTCTTCAAGTTATCAGAACTACTTCTTTCCACCAATACTGATGTGAGAGAGGCCAGTGTGGAAGCTCTGGTGCATTTTATGTATCAGTTGAAAGACTTACTAAGGTATGTTCGATAATATAGTTTGTACAGTAAAATAATTGGAGTTATAGTTCATGGCTTGTACTGTTCATGGCAGTATACTATTTTTCTGGCATTTGTTTTTGTGCACTGTGTCTCACTTTTTATATTTTCTGCGAATATAAAGCATCTGATATGGCGTATGATATGTGTAATGATGGCTTTGGGAGTATATTCTTACATTTTGGTATTTATATGTATGCGTGTATATATGTATGTGTGTGTATGTATATATGTACATGTATGTGCATGTACGTGCATGTATGTGTATGTGTGTATGTATATATAATGGTAATAGTTTACATTAAAATTCCAACGTAATCTAACCGTATACTATCAGAACGTAAGGGGCTTGAGAACAAAAACCACTGCATTTTATAATAGTATTTTACGTAATAATTTTGATATCATATGTATTACCGAAACATGGCTACTTCCGGGAATTTTGGATTCTGAGCTTTTCGATTCTCGTTACATCCTGTACAGGTGTGATAGGGATTATACTGCAAGAGGTGACAAAATGGGTGGAGGTGCTTTAATTGCTATCCATAAGGATTTGACTATTAGTAATTTCGCGACCATTCCTACTTTGAATTCAGCTGCTGACATAGTGACCGTTACTTTTTCCTACGTAAGTACCTCTAAAATTATTAATTATTGTCATTTATATTGTGGTTATTTTCCTCAATGTAACGTGCACAAAGAAGTTTTACTCGAGTTTTATGAACATGTATCTGATAAATTAATTAAATGTCCCAGTGATTGTTTCATAGTGCTAGGTGATTTTAATATCCCCGGTGCAGTTTGGACCTCATCGACCTCAAGTCCACGATCTACCCTCAGCGGAGATCTTAATATAGATATTGTGTTTGAGCTATCAAATTTTCTTTCTTTTAATGGTTTGCACCAATATAATACGTGTTTTAACGTAACTGGTCGTAAATTGGATTTACTTTTATCTAACGTTGATTGTAAGGTTACTCCATCTCCAGAACCTCTTGTTATGGAGGATAAATATCATCCTGCTTTTATTTGTGAGCTCTCATTAGTTTCTTGTACAACACTCCAACCCCCAAATATTAGCATTAAACTCTTCAAAAATGCCGACTATGATAAAATAAATAAAGCATTATCCATTATCGATTGGAATAAGTGCTTGCCTATCAACAATGTTTCTAATTGCGTGGATGAATTTTATAGAGTAATAAATAAAATTATCGATACCTTTGTTCCAACAAAAACTTTACGCAAAGGCCCCAACTATCCTTTCTGGTTTGATAAATCACTAGTAAAAATAGTAAAGGAAAAGCTGAAATATCATCGTAAATGGAAGGTTTATGGCCGTAAAAATGATTATAACACATTCAAACTCTTGCGTGAAAGACAAAAAATAGCACAAGAGCAATGCTATAATAAGTTTTTAGCCAAAGCAGAGAACAGTATTGCCGTTAACAGTAAATTCTTCTGGACCTACGTTAAATCTAAAAGGCAATGTAGTAATGAGTTACCAGAAACTATGTTCCTTGGAGAGACTATCTCTTCCGAGGGGCGAGTCATTTGTGACTTGTTTAATCATCATTTTAACTCTGTTTTTGAAGCTAATCAGTTTAATACTGAAACTTCGGCTGTTCAACAACAAACCATCAGTTTGCATTCTGTTAGTCTTTCTGTAGGCAAAGTTAAAGCACTTCTTAATAAGATTGATATTAATAAAGGCTATGGACCTGATGGGATTCCACCACTATTTTTGTATAATTGTCGCCATAACCTCGCGGAGCCTCTGTTTAAAATATTCTCACTCTCCATCAATGAAGGTGTTATGCCGTCATTCTGGAAACAATCCTATATTATGCCAATCTTCAAATCTGGAGATAAACGTGATATCAGCAATTATAGACCTATATCTAAGTTAAGTACAATTCCAAAGTTATTTGAAAAAATTGTGTATAACTCCATTATCCCTATTATTAGACCAATATTGATATCTCAGCAACATGGGTTTGTCTCCAAGAGATCGACAGAAAGTAACCTATGTGAATATCTGGACTATGTGTATCGTGGTCTTGATGCCGGCCAGCAGGTGGATGCCGTGTATACTGATTATTCCAAGGCTTTTGACAAAATTTCACATACTATTCTCATAAGAAAATTGAATAGAATCGGTATACACGGCGATCTCTTGCGTTGGCTGATTTCTTACTTACGAGATCGTAGTCAAGCGGTAGCAGTAAAAGGTTATTGTTCATCTTTCTTACCTGTCACCTCTGGTGTACCCCAGGGCTCGCACCTTGGCCCACTTTTGTTCAACATTTATATCAATGACATAAACTTAGAATTCAATCACTCTAATTTTCTATTATTTGCAGATGATACAAAGATTTTTAAAATTATAAAAAATGTACATGATTGTGAGTTGCTTCAAGAGGATTTAAATAGACTTCATTCTTATTGTGTAACCAATCACTTACAACTTAATATTAAAAAGTGTAATGTTATTACATTTGGTAGAAAAAAGGAACTCATTAATTTCGATTATAAGTTTAATGATGTGCCAATTCGTAGAGTGACCGAACTGCGTGATCTTGGAGTGCACTTAGATTACAAACTTATGTTTAGGACTCACATAGAAATTATTACAGATAGAGCCTATAAAATGCTTGGTTTTATGTTAAGAATCTCCAAAGATTTTAAACAACCCTCGACATTGATACTATTGTATAATTCGTTAGTTATCTCAATTCTGGAATATTGCTCAACAGTTTGGAATCCGGTTTATAAAGTTTTTATAGACTTAATTGAACGTATTCATAATAAATTCCTAAAGCATATGCGGTATAGATTCAACGATGATAATTGTGTAATGTCTAAATTAAACTTTAAACTTCATAACCGACGCGCCACGAGGGATCAGATGCTCTTATATAAAATTATTAATAGTTTAACAGATTCAATTCCTTTATTAAATAAAATTAATTTTAAGTGTCCGAGACCTGGAGCCAGGAATAAATGCCTTTTCTATACTCCCTATATGAGGACTAAGTACTGCAGCAACAATTTTATTTCTCGTGTTTGCAAATCTTATAATGATACATTTTCTGATCTGGATATATTTAATTTAAAATTTAATCAGTTTAGAAAACAGTTAATGGAAACAGTTTGCAAACAAAGAGAATATTGATGACTTATGATGGCATGATAATATTTTGTTACTGTTTGTTTTCAATTTCATGTGAAGTTTGTGAGATGACTGCTTTCTGTGGCTGATTTGTTCAGACCGGCCAGGAGGAGGCATTCATTACGATGTTACAGGATCACAGGACTCTCCCTGTTCTCCTCTGAATTTGTCAGTTTAGCATTAAGAGTTATTTAATTGTGGAAACTTAATTGAGTTATGTACTATCTAATTTGTTTTATGCTATGTATTTGTTATTTGCTTGTTTGTTTCCCTTAAAAAACCAATAAATAAATAGTCAATATTGGATAGATCAAATATGTAATCAAGTTATTTTGTTTTAGGTCAGAGCATTTAACAAAAATCCAGGCAGCGTTGACCCAAAACATCATCACAGCTTCAACTTTACACCTTATGTCTATTCTATCATGCCATCAGAATTTCTCTGTCAATGACTTACCATTACCATACATAGAAAAACTACTTAATCACTTACAGAAAAGTTTAGAAAATGCCTGCCCTAAAAATAAAGAATTATTATACTTATTAAAAATTTTAGTCAATTTGAATGATGCTTTGATTTATGAAAATGTGTTCAATTGCTTTCTACTCAAGTTGAATGTTGTTAAAATGATTTTAAACAGTGAAATAAGGGATGCACTGTTATCTTTGTTAGCTAATATGTATAAATTTTATCCTAAACATGATTTGTTTATATTACTGGTAAGCTGATTTGAATATAGTTTTTTGTTATAATTGTGTTTGATTAGAGACCCAACCCTTTTTATACCTTGCAAAAGTACCGTGGTCTAGTTTTTGAAGCCTTATAAAAGTAATTATGGTAAAGTCATTTTGTTAACACGCTTTTATTACCTTCAGACATATGTATGTGTGTAACTTACACTTTGAACATGATTAAAACCCACTTCAAAACGTCGGATTAAATCGAAATTTGGCATACTTATCAAGGACCGATGGCAATACAATATTATAAATTAAAAATACGCTTTTACAGAAATACAACTACATAAATAATACTTAAGTTTTCTTTGTGCTTCAATAGATGGCGCCAGCATAGAATTAGATCGTGCTTTACAAGCAAGCGAAACTATATAAGATCGCCTTTTTTAAATTCTTGCTTGTTTTCTAGTGAACTAAAAAATAGAAAATAACTAATAGTTTATAAAAACTAAAAAACACGCTTTATAAAAATCCAACAAAAAATAGAAAATAAATATAATAAAAAAAGCGTGGGGTACATGGTGTCAATAGTAATAACTTATAAATATTTTATTGACAGATAATATGAGTAGAAGGATTATCATTCTGATAATATCTTGAAAAGCACCCCACGCTTTTTTTTACAATAAAATTCATGTTTTTCTTATTTACACTATTCTCAATTCAAGTTTATTAAAAAATATTTTCTATTTTTTTAATTGGATTTTTATACAGGGTCATTTTTACATTGCGTTACTAAATGAAACCACATATTCGTCTATGTCTCTGCTAACATCATGCTAAAAATTGTCAATGAATAACGAATACTTTCGCCAAAAATCCCGGTTGTAGTATTCCAATTTTTTATAATTTTGTAGTTTAGAGCGAATATGGTGTGTGCGTAAGTGTATTTCTGACTGAAAGTGTAATGTTACTGCTGCTACGAACTCTCCTAGAGCAATCATAGTGGCATTAGGGCGTGTAAACTTGAAGTTACATTTTATTGATACTTATTTTGTTCGAAACTTACACTTTTTTATTTTACATCTATGTTTAAAATAACTTAACTGAAAGTGTTAAATTCAACGATATAAGTATGTGGTTTCATTTATTAACGCAATGTCAAAATGACCCTGTATTATTCTTTGGAATCCTAGTTATTATGAAACTGCTACTCGACATACTTACCTAGCCATACATTGACTGACCTGTTTCTGTGTGGTTAAGGGCTGATTCTTCATTCAGATAAACGTATATTTTTAATATGTATGGGATATATATTATAGGATATTATAATTTTATGACATACATGTATTTTTAAAATTAAAATCTATAATAATATTATAAAGCTGAAGAGTCTGTTTGAACGCACTAATCTCAGGAACTACTGGTTCCAATTGAAAAAATATTTTTGTGTTAAATAGGCTACTTATCGAAGAAGGCTTTAGGCTATATAACATCACGATGCAACTATTAGGAGCGAAGAAATAATGGAAAACGTGAAAAAAAGGGGAAAATTATTCATCCTTGAGGGCTTCCATTGCGTGCGCTGCGAAAACGGTTCAAGATACCAAAAATATATGTATGAAAGAATTATTCCTCTTGAAATGATCTAAAAAATGTCCGCGACAGTATATGTCTATCTTTTAAGATTAACTCACTAGAACCGTTTTTATGGTAATCAAATTTGGTCGAAATTAATGCATTATTTGTTAAGAGTTGTATCAACGTAATAATATTAATCTTTATCCAATGAATATATATACGGTACATACACCAAAATATTTTTTTTTTTCAATTTTTGTCTGTGTGTTCTCTGAAATGGCTGGACCGATTTTGACAGGTCTTTTATTGGGACGTAGCTGATGTAATAAGGAGTAACTTAATGATTTTATATTTTTATAGAATCCTGGAAAAAGAAACAGTCGAAAGCGGGATTTGAACCCACGACCTCCGGCGTACCGTGCCGGTGCTCTTCCAATTGAGCTATTCCGACCCCGCTTTCGATTGCCAATTTCAGGATCCGTACTTAATTCTCTTAAAGGAGATGACCAGCGACATCTGTTAGCAGTTATTACAACTACTAACTCAGCATTACCCGTTTACAGGAGTAAGTAACCGAAACGAGTCGCTAAACTTTTTCTAATTTTATATTATGATTTTTATACATGTCAATGGCCATGTAGTGCCTGGTTAATGATTTTATATTTTTATAGAATCCTGAAAAAGAAACAGTCGAAAGCGGGATTTGAACCCACGACCTCCGGCGTACCGTGGCGGTGCTCTTCCAATTGAGCTATTCCAAGTCATCTCCTTTAAGAGAATTAAGTACGGATCCTGAAATTGGCAATCGAAAGTGGGGTCGGAATAGCTCAATTGGAAGAGCACCGGCACGGTACGCCGGAGGTCGTGGGTTCAAATCCCGCTTTCGACTGTTTCTTTTTCAGGATTCTATAAAAATATAAAATCATTAACCAGGCACTACATGGCCATTGACATGTATAAAAAATCATAATATAAAATTAGGAGTAACTTAGGCTACGTTTTATTTCGGAAAAGTATAAAGCGGGACTTTTCCTCGGAAAAACTTTTTAACGCGGGCGGAGCCGCAGGCAACAGCTAGTAATATTATAAATTACTAGTAGTGCTCGCGGCTCCGCCCGCGTGCAAAAGTTTTTCCGGGATAAAAATATTTTCCCGGGATAAAAAGTAGCCTAGCACTCAGGAGTAAAGTAGCTTCCTATTAGTGAAAGGATTTTCAAAATCGGTTCAGTAGTTCCTGAGATTAGCGCGTTCAAACAAACAAACTCTTCAGCTTTATAATATTAGTATAGATAAACAATATGTAGATTATGAATAAAGTTGTTCAATGGTCACGTTATATTATTGGATGGAAAGTTACTTTTATTTTTCATGGAAAATCACCCCTTATTAAAATAAAACAGCAACTCCGCAATAAATATATTTATCATATCAATAATTATGATAATAATTTTAATAATTATAATAGTTTTTCTATTAAATTAGATTACGATGGTTTAAGGCTACGAATACAGCGTTTTATATAAAACACAAACAAATGTAGCGTTTGGGGTCGGTGCGGCGAGTGGGAAAAAAGCCTGTCCCAGCGTAGGGCACGCTTCCCAGTATGGACACTCGGCTGTGGCTAGTCCAAAAACAATGTGAAAGCTTCTACAATTGTTTTTTGATTACTAATAAAATGTACTAGATTTATTACAATGGTCAATAAATATTCGAAATATTTTTACATTAGGTATCGGTACTTGTAATAATTTTGTTAAATATATTGACTTTAAAACATGTATTTCTATGCAACCTTCCATATTTATTAAACATTTAAACTTATATTAGTAAAGCTGTATAAACTTAGATTCCTTTACCTATCCTTGAAATAGACAAAATTATAATACGTAGGTATATTGGTGTTATGATTGTTGGATATTCCTTTACCTGTACTCTTCGAATTGATTAACCTAAGAACATGATTACTACGAATGCCTTTTTCAGTCTAAATACATGTATTAAAATCTATATTATGTAATGTTATCTCAATTAGGGCGCAGTCACAATTGTCGATATTCTGCGATATTTTGACGACTTTTATATTACACGTTACGACAATTTTGACACTTCCTTAGGGCATATTTCCACAAGCGAGTTTGTTGTAGCAGTAACATAAATGTTACCTTTTAATATTCGCTTTCCACCACGTTTTTTAACTCTACTTTCGTCTGCTAGATGTATATCTAGCAACAATAAGTATTTATTGCAGCTGCTAAGTCATGTTGGTGGAGACTAATCTTACCACATGATAAGAGATTCTACATGTTATTCGTTTGTGGGAATAGCTCCATACAGCTCTTTCACGCGATTTTATTTGGTACAGACAAGTGATTTAAAACACTCCCAAAAACTGTCTCAAATCTTGAATACTCAAAGCTAAACCGTGTGAAAAAACCTTGAGATAAACAATTTAGTATAAAAAACACACGTCTAGAAAAAGTTGAAGAATTAATTTTATTTGTGAAAACACTGTTGCATTGTTGGAGCTATGTGGTACGCTGTTTTATATGAGAGTACTTTTTACTAGTACACAATAAATAGGCAAGTAAACTAAATAGTCATTAACAGTAACTCACGTATGTACACTGGCCCTTATTTTGTTAATAACAGCCAGGGTCGTGCCACACTGTTAAAAAATGTCTTCTATGAAAGCCAAGTTATTTTTGTTATTTTTGTCATATAGGCAAGAAATTTGCTTATAATCACTCCTGATAGAAAGTAACGTGAATATAAGCTACAATATTGCACACCTTTGTTTCTAAATTTTGAAAGGTGGTATGTTCATAGAGCTGTTACCTATATCAGTTTCTTCGGGTGAATAGGTACGCGCTAAAATTTCGCCGTAGTATGACAAGACCCTAAAAATCAAAGAAATAAAATAAATTCAATCTCATTACATTTAGAAATAGTTTTCATTTGGCTACTTATTTGTTGCGGATAAAAACAAAGTCTTTGTATTTAAATATTTTTCGTTCGATTTCTTCGCAATGGATACGAAATAACCACTAATGGCAGTTAATATTTTGGAATAAACTTATTAGCATTACAAAACGCTAGTATTGAACGTACAAAATATTTATACGTTATATTTATAGGTTATATTTGTCAATTAACAATCGTTATATAGCCAATGTCTTACCAGCTTGAAAGACACATGCTACAAAAAAACATGCTTCTTTACTTCTATAGAAATATATTAAGCCATATACTTGATCAATGAGATGGGCTTTAATTATCAGATTGGGGTAACACCGACTCACAGAGTGATTTTTCCTTCCAAAATTACTGATAAACCCCACATTTCCTACTGCGGACTACATAGCTTGAAGTGCTATTTTTAATGTGCCGCAATTGTTTGCCACTGTATTAGTTTCAGTTACAGTTTGGTAGTAATTTTGAAACAACTCGATTACCCCGTAATCCGTTATTACCCTAACGACATAATTATGTAAAGGTGCTTGCTTTTATGCTTAATAGCATGTGTATTCCAGGCCTAAGCAAGACTGGCATTTGATTATTATGTCACTAACGCCACCTAGTAGATTATACGCAAAGTTTACGTTGAAACGAAATAGATGGCGCTTACATCACCACATAGGGCATTAAAGATTAGGAACTACCTACATTGTAATAAGAAGTTTCCTTATACGTTTTAATATAATGCCACTATATATTTCAGGAATTCACTATGATTCCCGTTATTATGCGTTTTAGGGATATAAATAAATTTTGCACATTTCATCGAAATCAATTCAGCGGGTATGAATCAAACGAGAAGCAAATAAATATTATACTTTTTATATAACGTTATTTTGATTGGATAAAATCTTAATCTAAAATCCCAAGTCAATCGTCTTTCGGCCTTTTCACCTTGTGTAAAAAGAACGAGACGTTACTCTGAAGAATTGACATGGCAGTCTCCGTCAAGTTTAAGGTTACGATATGAATGTGTTTATCGGCATCGAGCAAAAATATCGATGTCGATAAAGCCGTCTATTAATTTATAGCTTGACGAATAAATGTGTTTTTGAAGTAGGTACATAATGAAATGGAAATAGTAAATTCATAATACAGTTCTCGTCCTCACCACACGATAATGGATAAAAAAAAGTTTATTTAAAAATAGAACTAAACGTGAAACTCTTTCAATAAACTGTCCAACCGAAACCGTTAACAGATGGAGCTGTTTGTACTATTAGCGGCACTGTTCGCTAGATGGCGTTGGCCGCGTGATATGTTATTCGTCAAGCTAGTTCGCGTTGCGCGGGAGTTACGTGTGGTCGGGCGCGTGCTTGCGGTGCGTGACGCGCCGCGCGCGGCCCCCGCGCCCCACCTCCGACCCCGCGCCGCCCGCACCACCAGACACTGTAACAAATATTTCGTTACAAAGCTGCTGGTGTACGATATTTGTATCCGCGATTAGACCTGAAAACTAGAGATTGTTTATAATGAAGAGGTCATTGAGATGCTACCAAAACCCGAAAAGAAAGTTTAATAGACTCACGGAAATTGACCGAATCTACATCATCTATCTAGTTAAATTAAAAAAACAAAACAAGTTCTCTGACATCTGTTGTCTACTATAAAAGTTATGGTGTAATAAAGTAGTTACAATCTCCAAAGTCAGAGGGACTAAATGATGACTTTAGTAGTCAGCATTGCTTACTTAAGAATATGGCTTCTGTGACATGTTGAAACCAGTTTTTAATAAGCGAAGAACACAGTTTTTAAAAGGTGTCGCTCTTGAAAATCTTTGTGAGTTCAGCCAATTTATTGTTAAAAGGGAACAACAATAAATTAGTTGTTTAGAAGGACGAAGATCAGACCCCACACCGAGTATTAAAGTTAGTCATGTATGATGTATGACGAAAGGCTACGAAGTTATATACGAGAACATAAAAGAGAAAACACTATATAGTTAGATATTGCTAGTACAAATGCAATTGAAAAATTAAGAACATTTAGATACATCATTATTTTTGGAGAGTGCATGCGTGAGTTAGCATTAACCATCACAATGAATCCCGTTTAGACATTGTTCCTCACCATGTTCCCGAGGGATCAACTTAGTAACAACAACTTTCAACTCGGGATAGATGGCGCCAGTGGGCCTGTTTAACAGATTTCCATTGATCCTCGGTAATTCGGTCGTGATCGATTTTAAACGGCATCCTGAAAGTATAAGAACTAAAAATAAAACTAAAGAATAAATAAAAGGCGTATTTCCAGTTGTATCGCGGATATTCTGCATTGATTCCGAAAAAAAACGACTAATTTCAGATGATATTATAGTTGAGTACTACTTGCACAATTATGACAAAAATCATACCTATATTATGCAAAAGTGGTTATAATTGAGTTGGCCCATCAAACTCTTGGATTTGTAGCAAATTTTATGGATAATTTTACCTATTTATTTTCATAGGACTCTATATCGATGATGTCGTTAGTGTAGACTATGCATGTTACCTTGGATATCCTCAGGAGTCTTTGGAGTTGCCACCTCGCCGTTGGTTTGGGGCACTTTCTTGTGTTTGTGTTCGTAACCGTTTGTTCTGGAACGCGCGTGATCTGAAAAATAATCGAAATTAAATATTATATACAGAAAGGTAGCTACAGCAACACAATTCTTTTTTTAAATCGTTGCTCTAAAATTTATAAAAATGTATCAGCCATGTAGATACTCGAGAAGCTTTAATGTGTTTTTTCAACGAGATGAATTTCGGGGTTAGCTGGAGTGTATCCAGAAGGTTGCATTGTGAAACTCTGGCGACCATCAAAGAACGTAACCACTCGACATTGAATACTGGTTTAACTATACTTATCACTTCCAGTTAATTTGCTATGCATCAAAGATTTATGTACATGGAACGATGTAATATAATGTTATAAGTAATGGAAACGCAGGGGCGGTTCCGGACGACAACTTAGACGTGAGTCGGAGGAAGCCCGCAGCCGTCCGTAATGCGCCGAAGATGGCCACCGCGGAGTTTTGGTTGGTATGCCGTGCGTTGTATATATATAAGGGACTCGGCCCGGCGGTCGCCCGACGTTTTCCATCTCTCCGGGCGGCTCAACGTCGGGTCGTAAGGAACGGTGAACCTAACATAACCGCTCAGTCGTTCCCCTTGAACGCTAGGCGGTAGTAATAAGTCACTTTCTTTTAGTTAAAAAAAAAAAATTGCACTCACTATTGGCATATACGGTGGAGCGATGAACCTGATGCGTGAGGTCTGGGAGCGTGAGCGGGCGGCGCGCGCGGCCCCGCGCCCCCGCGCCCGTCACCACCAGCTCACTGGAATGAAACCTCCTCCTCTATACAATACTGCTACGTGTTTGGGTTGGTTGGTTGTTAGCATAAGTTGGATAAAAAGTCATACTCTATCGCGGTGAAACATCGAACAAGAAGGAGGTTTGAAAGGAACCAAAATTTTGCACTTTCTTAAAGTAATTTGATAAATTTTCTACGATGGTTATTTGTATAACTGAACAAATATCATAAATATATTAAGATTACAAAAGACTCGACATTTTCTAAGTTAATAATCTGCCAGAGGTTGACGAACGCAATGCATTGTCAAACATTACTTGCACCTAATGCAAAGATGCGGAATATGGATGGTATTGTTTACGGACGCAAGGCTTGCTTCTTGTCATCAAGTCAATAAAAAACTCACTCTCTAATAGGCTCCCTCCAGAAGTCAGCAGTGTGCACCGGCGGGAAGTGATAGTTGTTCTGGTACCCGTACCCGCTGTCCAGCCCGCTGGCGCGCAGACTCGCGTGTAAGGAGTTCTTCATGCACTGCAACTGTGGCCCATAAGCTTAGCAGCAATTACGTTAAATCACTATATAACTGAATCATTTTAAAGTCTATAATGACTTGTAAGGTATAAACTAAGTTAGGGATCAAGTTTGTGTTTTTAGGAAGTCCAGATATTAAATTTTAAAGATCATGTCTAAGAAGACTATATTCGAATGTAAAAGTGCAGAGCCTTTATACATCGCACGCCCAAATCAATACTGAATTATCTCGAAACAATCTGCCTATCGTGTTTTTTGTTTTGTTTAAATCGGAAAAACTTGCCGAATTACACAAAACAAAAAACACGACTCACAGATTTTTTCGAGATAGTTCAGTATTGATCTGGGCGTGCGACATGCAGATAGCGTTGTCGAAGAAAATGTCAATAAAGATGTAAAATAGGTTATACGAAATTATCTTTCAAAAATAAAAAATAAATTTCATAGATTCCTACCTACTTAAAAATTTCATACTTCAATCACCATTACTTTCCGTAGTATTATAATGCTCTTTGTCCATTACACTTGTCATGGAATAAATATTTAGTACAATATAGGTTCAGTGTTAAAAGTACTTCGTGAAACAAATCTAATACTTCACTATAACACCACCAATAATGACAAACACATTACATAATTAACTGATGGGTCACATCTTTAAATATTTCCACACACATCATTGATTACATAACACAAACAAAAATAACAATTACGGGGACGGGACAAAAATAATAAGGTGATCTAATATATCTAATTAAAACTATTGAAGTCACTGAGATTCTGTCATGCACAGTCTGTTACTCAGTATTACAGTATAGATTTTGAAAGAAACGAGATTGCGTATGTGGTTTCTTATTCATAATGCAATTAAATTACGAGACGAACACATCATTCGCTTAGTAAGTGCCTTACCCAGCCATGAAACTATCAAAAGTCATAACTCATTAGCATACAACTATAGTCTTGTAATACCCAGTCTACGTCGTCCACTTGCCCTTTTTCTTCAAACCCAAGTTATCCTGGTCTGCCTTTTTGCACCTGTGCTATCGCTATGGCCATTAGCGCCCTGGCTGAAACGTGGCGTTGGACGACCATCCAAAAGACCCCTAACCCTAGGGCTGGTACGAATTAGACTACAATATCCTTAAAACCAGCTCAATGCCATGCATTTCTTAGTAATTGAAATTCTCGGATGCTGCTTATCTTTATAGATTGTCTTGGCCCTTACTATCGGGCGAACTGATGTACGTCTCGTCATTTGTATAAGGAAAAGTCGATTCTTGTGTAAAATTTCGGCGATTACTATAGTTTTTATATATGCTAAAAACCACATACGCATGACTCGTTCCACTAATGAGCTATAATGTAATCGCGCCGTCCCGTCCGCGTGCTTCCCGATGTTATTCTGAAGGCACGACATCACACAACTCGCACGGGAGAGAGGGTAGTGGGGACTTGGGCTCGAGGGTTTTGTTTGACTGTGAAGGAAGGAAGTTGTTCCTTATAATTTGAAATAATTGGTTCTTTTATTGGAAAACTTCTTACAACTATTGCCTATCTTTAATACTAATAGAAGGTCACAGATCTAAAAGCAAGTCGATGATGAGATACAGAGGATTGCAGATACTGCGTGTCAATTGGACTCCTCTAAATTAATGACGACATAAATAATGCAAAGAGTGAAAACATCGGGGATTATTCAGAAATCAATTGACGCTGTTTAGTCATCTTACAGAAGAAACGAGTGCAACCATAGATGAAAGAAAATTTTGGTCATGAATATTAGTTAATTACACAAGAGTGTCGAAATTAGAACTAGATTTAATGACGAATAGCAGAGATAGGGCAGTGGATACAAGGTATTTCTGAGATGGATCAGATTTTAAATGACTCTTCAGATAAAAAAAGCAGTTAAAATACATTTAACAGATGGCCGACGTTTCTTGGCTTCACGATTCTAGAAAAGGCCACCAGTCTCAACCGATTGCAATGCTTATGACAGAGTCAACATATTATACGCTAAGACAATCACATTTAAGCAACAAATCATGACAATAAAAAACAGAGGGTCTGCTTTCGAGATTGAAGATCGTGTATCATCAATGTTTTGGAAGTAAATGGAATGGTTAGTTGGTCACGGTAATGGAGTGTGAGGTGTGGTCGGTAGTGCCATGGCGCTGACGTACGTGTGCGTGTCTCGCGGCCGCGCCGTCAAACAAGAGGTTAGTGACGGCGCCCCCCGGCGCGGGCGGCGCGGGCGCGTGTACCTCTCTGCGCTGCCGCTCGGCGTCCGCGCGCAGGCGCCGCACCAGCCGCTCCGCCGAGCTCAGCCGCGCGCGCAGCTCGCCGCGAGACTCCGCGCCCGCCCCCGCCCCCGCACCGCCCTCCGCGCCCTCTGCGCCCTCCGAGCACGAGCACGAACATGACGCCTTAGACTGCACTTCCAGTTCGCGCAGCTTCCTGAAAACAAATGTAAAGAACATTACAACACTTTATATTGGCTAATCATGGTTTGGTTGGAAAATTAGAAAACTACATTAGCGGCTATTTGTCAGTTATGTACACGATGAAAAATAATATCTAAAATTTCGAAGATTTGGTGAAGTTCATAGACCAAACAGAAAACTTACGGCTGACTTAGGTATTCATACTTATTTGTAAACCAGTTGAAGTACGAAAGCTTGTAGAGTCAACGCAGTATTGTTTTAAGTTGCCCCGTAGAACGAACAGAAATCTGTATTTCCCAACAATCCCTCAAACACACTAATAATACGAACTACTATACTGGTTCTATATACTCACTCAGCCTGCGCATCGACGAGTCTCTGCAGCTGCAGAGCGCGCGCTTCGGCCGCCCGCGCCTCTCCTCGCGCCGCCGCCGCCTCGCGCTCCAGCCGACTCACCTCGCGCCTCAAGTTAGCCTCCTACAACAATATTATCAGCCACACTATATTTTATCATAAAAACACTACTATAGTGCATAGAAGTGATTCATCAAATGTCTCCGTTGATGAGTTCAAACATTTCCAGGAAGCGCTTGTCGAATCGCGTTTCGGGTGCAGCTAATTCACTTAAATGTCCATACCACCTGTACCTATACTACTCAGGCCAAATATCGTTATTATTTTAACCTCAAAATGTTTATTACTTTACCTCTCAAAAGAAGAGATACTAGCAGTCAAGTCGTATAAGTTAAAAATATATATAAAAAAAAAAACAAAATCAAAATTGGTTGACAACTAAAGCGTTTATTCATATTGTTGTGAGCAAAAATGGAGGCGTGGTGGGAATATCCCGTCATCTCTTTCGTACGCACGCAGTGTTTTGGCTGGCGACACTCGGTGACGTCACATTCAGCTGTTTCTGTTACCTGACAAATACCCCTTCCACCAAACTTCAAAGCTTTATAACACATTTATTGTTGCTTGTATTTTAAAAATTATTTTTCCTCTCGATTTTAGAATACATACATTTTTGATAAATGTATTTAAAAAAATTGTCAACTACCATATTCGTTATGAAATTAAAATAATTGACATTGAACTTTAATCCTAATCGCGCTGTATTTCACATGTTTATACTTTACGTAGCATTCGACCTTTACAAAAAGATTGTAAAGTACTGTGAATCATTGTCCAAGCTACTTGTGAGATAGGTACAGCAAAGTTTGAATAATAGTAAAATAAAATATTTCGTTAATACCTATTTCCCACAAAGATTTGAAGGACATTGAAACCAGCTTAATTTATCAGCATCGCAACAGAATGTCTAGCGAACATGACCACACTGTGAATTGTCATGCATTATTAACATTATAATTTAGCTAGCGAGCAATTTGCTTGTTTTTCAATACCAAAAGAACTAATGCTTCTCGCGAATACTTCAACATCACATTTTGAAAGAAACGTCTACTTTGCCATGGTGACAGAATATAAATCCAAGAGAAATCCTTGAGTTAATTAATATTGCTGTTACAATTAAACTTTACGAGGCAGAACATTCAACTACGCGTGCAAAGAATGGATTAAACTTGAGGCAATTACGTGATTTGTAACACGCAACTTAAAACCGAAATACTCTAGTAAATAGTAACGTAACTTCAAATAATTTTAGATTTAGTGTAACTCACGGCTCGCTTGTATAAAAGACGTTAGTGAAAAAATTCCCACTACTTTCTTTACTACTTTTTGGAATAAAAAATAAATAACAAAGATGTTAATACATCACATGGTTCATCTGTGTGCCAAACTTCATCTAAATCTGAAACTCCTAACAAACATACAAATATCGTCACAAACTTTCTCATTTTTATAACATCGTCGTGACTAGTCCACATTATTAAGTTCAGTCATGATTCATGCACCTGATGATACGAGAGTATACTGTTATCCAAATATAGAGAGAACAGATATTGCATCTTCACGGTCACCAGAAATATGTCGGCCTATCCTGGGAAGATGCTTTAGGTCGCGAGCATTAACAAACACTATATTATTCTTTAGGCGCATTCAGAACTGCGTCAAAAACTTGTTCGAATTACAAAATTAATTCGATTGCACGTATTATTGTTTACGAACTTCAATCCCTTTAACATTGACACTAAAATACACAATGGTTATGAAAGCAGATACTACAGTCCATGCGCAGTTGCCATGTGAGGTTTTCACTTACTAACTCCTGCCATGACCACATCAAACATTACCTAACCTCATGTTACGCGACCGCAAATCCACAAGGTCTTTACCGATTGTATCTCATTACGTTGCATTATCAACCTACATAACATACAATTCATTTGTGTCGTGGCGGTAAACTACAGATATTGCAACCTGTAGTTCTACAGGTTTGTGTATCTCAACGATATCGTAAAGATTCATGAATGTTCCAATTAGATAGGTGTGATACAGAGGAGTCTTCTAAGTAAGACCAATGTATTTTTTTTCTTTTTTTATTGTTTCGGGTGACGAGACGAGCATGCCGTACGCCTCATGTTAAGCGATACGACCCCCCATAAACAGAATCAACACCATCCAGCACCATGACTTACAAAGTAATGTGTAATTCCACTGCGCTCGTCATCCTGAGACATAAGATATTTAGTCTTATTATGTCTAATAGTTACACTGGCTATATACTACTATATACGACAATATGAGAGGACGTTATGTTGTTTTATTCTGTCTGCTATACAGTACTATTCAGTATTTCGTGGCGATACTGTGAATGTTGGTAGACTAATTACGCCCATTAACAAACCAGGCCAAAAACATGAGTCAACATTACCTCACTATTCTCCAAGTCTTCGGTGGTGGCGGGCGAGTTCTTGGTCGAGGACTCCTTGTTGAAGATCAACTGGAACTGTAAGTCTGAATAAAATGAATTTCAGAATTAATTCCACTATCCCGAAAGATGTAGTAGTGGAGTGTAGCTCCCTACTAGTGAAGGAATTTTCAATATCGAAATAATAGTTGTAGAGAGTAATTCGTTCAAACTGTAGCCTTATCATAATATTATAGCTATCGTAATCATCAATCAGGAAAACCTAGCTGAGAAAGCCTAGCGCTTACGGCCGAAGTCAATAAACGATTTTGTTCTATATTGGCAGATCTATCCTAAAAATACACCAATCAAAATACTATGAGAGCATAACGCCCATACTTTATTATTATTGGTTCATTTCTATCGATCGGAAGATTCGGGGGATATAAATAAGGTTCATTTATTATTCTTAGTCATCACAAAGTTAACGGCTATTTTATTATTGAAGGTTATATTCAATAATTTTGGTAACGTGTGGGAAGATCCCTTTTAATCAAGATGTCCAAGCACGAAGATTTTATTGAAATAAGACAAAGAATATACTACCTTCCTTTGTAGTATTGCTTACACATAGTTTCTTTATAGACTGTAACGTGACGAAGAACAACTCATTCCTTTGTTTATATAATTTGCGAGTGTAGTAAGAGAATAAGCATCCCTAGTACTTCGATAGCAGAAAGCTGGTAAATAAACCATTCGAATACCTGATGGTTAATTATCACTATTGTCTATGAAAATCAATAAATTGTGAGTACAAGTTACGTTGGAAAGTAAGAATTGAGAGAGCAGTGACTTATATTTGACTCTATAACTGCACGAAATCCTCAAACAACCTAATTACTTCTCGTTGGTTTTCTATGAGATAATGATATACATAACGAATCAGCTCATTCGCGATGACATAATTAAGCTACAGTATAGCTCTACCACACAGAGCCGTCATAATATTAATGGTGAAATGCACCAGTGACCCATTTTCATTGGGTACTAGCCAATATTTACACGAATTACTATGATCATCACCTTTATTTAATTTTGGCCTTTGTTTATGATATTCAAATCAGTTCATCAGTTTGTTAAAGAAAAGAATATAACATTATACCCTCCACAAGATTAGAACGTCTGACCTTTATCTGACAACTTTGAGAATCACAAATGGCATCAGTAACACAACCTAGATCAAGAACAAACGTTTAGTTGTTGCATTGTAGCTAGTTGCACGAAGGAATGACTCATTGATGATGCAGGCATTACATATGCGCGACGTGGTACACGTAATACATCTTCTGAGAGAATAATTGGTAGTTTATTTTTTATAACACGAAAATGACCACCAATTTTGATTATTGGATGGCTTCGAACAGTCTGTCCAAGAAGAGATAGTTTGTCACAAAAGTCACTAAAAGTCACCAGGTTTGATTTAATGGACGTAGGTCGGATAGGTAAACGGTCTAATCGCGGAATGTGGTTGTTGGGAAAATCACTATGGTGGGTGTTAAACCACGTGTACAATGGCCGCCAGTAGGTACAAAATGTATCCAGTACTTATACCTCTCGGAGTGGTCCGAGTGGACGATAGCCAAGTGGGGAATAGAACGCTCTGACGGGATGGATATCCGCAGGTTCAAAACCCAAGGCACACACCTCTGATTTTCAGAAGTTATGTGTATTTTTAACCGATTTCAAAAAGGTTCTGTATTCGACCCGTATGTATGTATGTAAGTTTGTATGGCCGCGATTTTCTCAAAAACTACTCATCCGATTTGGATGGGGTTTTCGTTATTCAAAGGTATATTTTTCAGGAAAGGTTTTAGTATATAATTAATAAACAATGCCTTTCCACTCATACACACACACACACACGAATGGACAGTAAGCTACACATGGGTAAGTGTGGACTATGACAAAATATAACGAAATAAATTCAATTATTAAATATAATCTCATCTATTTCATGTTTTCTAACGGAACTTAAAACAAAAGATAAATATTATTGTTCTTTTAGCTTCACTATTTACATACAAATTGCAACCAACTGCTTTATCTACCTCGATAACGATCAGCAATGGTTAAATGCACAGGCTTTTACAAAAACACCAGTTTTCCTGTTTAAAATGCTCCCCTTGTAATAATATTAAATTGTGACGCAGAATTTTTAAATTAATCATACACTCAAGTAATTAAGGCAACACTCATTTATAGTTCTCCGTGTTGTAATTTTCAGCTGAATTTTTTGTAACTTTACGTAATCACGATATTACTACAAATGTATACTACTGGATGACAAATCTTCAACTTCATAACTTAATCGCTCTAAAAGCATATAATTTTAAACACAAATTAAGTGGAAAGTAAATACTGCGTAAGCACTAAAAAGGATTGTTGAAAATTCACCCCTACAGATGAAAACTGATAAGTTTAGATTTAGAAATCTCCAAAATTACTGGCCCGGATATTCCTGTAGTAATAACAAAAACCATAGCATTAGACTTTAGTGCTATAAGGTCAAGGGTTTTCATCCCGGGAACTGTCAATTACGCGGGTAAAGTCGCGGACGCGACTACTTGTTACGTAAATAGTGACGAATATTTGACAAACCTGTCGCCAAGTCGAGGCGAGATCAGTGTCAATGACTTGACCGCCCTGTGTTTACTGATATCCACAACAGAAATAGCTACCACCCTATTAGGGTCTCGTTCGATTGCCATATTCATTGATCTAGAGTAGGAATTACACGAAAGAAGGCCACATTCAGAATAACAAACTAAAGTAAGATGGAGGTTGTCTCACTGTCAAGTAGCACACCTATTCTTCCAATTAAATTTAAGCAAGACACGAACCTCTGACAAGAGATTATTAGACTTCAAACTCGTTGTCTTCACATAGGTAGAGTTCAGTTTTGACTTGAATGTTACGCACATGACCTCTGCAGAAAATAGACAGTATCCTCCTCCTCATGAGTGAATGCATGGTAACATCTGCTTAGCAATTAGACATAAAATCATGAAGGTATGTCTACATTTTAGTGAAATAACACAAAGCAACATAGATAAAATGATATTTTGAATAAACAAATAACACAATGATTTAAATATTACATTATTGTGGATGAGGTTTTAAGAATATTGCTTATTCTTCGTTTATCCTTATTTTTCCAGACGATGACCTAGACAGAGGTAATCTGAGTAGGTACCTATACACATATAACGAAAAAAAGATGATACTTTGTCTAAAGCCAACTGCTGTAATGATCTTGAATATAATTATCCTTAACCATAACATCTTACTTTTTATGTTGACTGGTATCCTTACAAGAGCTAATTATTTAACAATGTTTAACCAAAATATATAAACGATACTAAGATTGGTGTTCAGAAACATAAATTTGGAATAGCGTCGGTAACTTGCCAAGATATGGAATTAAGAACGCCATCGACTAGACAAACTATTGTTAAAGAACCTTCAGAAAAAGTATTAGTTGAAAGTTACTTTCGGATTTATAAACACACTGCAAATATCAGAAACATAAAATTGTACCCAGATTTTTTTACCTTACGAGTGGGTTGGCATTAGGGTATTGATGTCATAGGAAACTGAGGATGTTAAAAGTTTTGTAGTTCCATACCGTAATAAACTGCCGAACATAAAAAAATATTACAATGTCCTTGTCACTACGAAAATTTAATGACATTATAACCATTACCACGTAGCAGTTTCCTTCCTCTATCAAGCCTCCATAAATTTCTAAAATGCGAAGACACCACTCTTAATTTCCCACCAATTTGTGCGGAAAAAATAACCCAAGTTTCTGCCTTCTCTATGATTCGAACTTCACATAAGAAAAAAGCAGATTGTCCGTACCTCTATTCCTCTCCCTGAGCGCCTCGATCTCGGCGTGCAGGCCGCTCAGCATGAGCCGGTGCTGCTCCTGCAGGAAGCGCACGCTGTGCTCCAGGTGCGCTACCCTCGCAGCAGGGTCGCCGCCGATGATGAACCCACTGCCAGAGTCAGGCGGCGACTTCTTCACCTGTGGATGATTGGATTAGATTACGTATGTAGAGTTGATCTTAGCTTAGGCAAGATTTAGGAGTTGTTAAAAAAAAATTATTGTTTTAAAGGTGAAGGATAACATCATGAAGAAACCGGCATACGTTTTTTTTTTGTTTTCGCGGAGAAAGAGCCTTATTACTACCGCCCAGCCTTCATGGGGGGCGACTGAGCGGTTATGTTGGGTTCACCGTGCCTTACGACCCGACATTGAGCCGCCCGGAGAGATGGAACCATCTGGCGACCGCCGAGCCAAGTGCCTCACCTATGTACAACGCACGGCATACCAATCAAAAGTCAGCGGTGGCCATCTTCAGCGAATTAGGGACGGCTGCGGGCTTCCCCTGACGGAATTGTCCAAGTTGTCCACAACCGACCCTGCGCGGTACCGTTTAGTGCGGCGAGTCTCCTGTTGTTGGGGGGAGATGGGGGGAGCTCAGAAGCCCGCGCGCACCGAAGGACGCTCTCGGCGTCAACGGCAGCGTGAGGCCTACCTGCCGCGCTGCCGTCCATCACAAAACCTGCATACCAGAGAAATTGTCTACCCCAGCAATGGGACAGTATGTAATACAGGGTAGATATCATAAAAAAAATTGTTAACTTAAAAATAGCAAGGAAAAAGTCGATGTTGGGTAAAACAATTATTCAAGACCCATTTTAAATGAAGATGTTAGGGGACAAATTAGGCTCAAGGGGTGAAACGAAATGAAATTAAACTTTAGCTCACTGAAATGTAATCTACTTTAAGGTACCTACTATTTGTAAATATGTTTAGTTGTTCGTATATTTGTACTCCATTATCCCTATTTTTTTCCAGAACCGTGCCATTCTCATTAACATTAACCACACAGCCGATGCCCTTTCCATGTATATTGCTGTAGTCTACACTAATATTATAAAGAGGAAAGATTTGTATATTAGTGAAATCAAAATGTACTGAACCGATTTTAAAAAATATGTCACCAATATTAAGCTACATTATCGGCGTGTAAGACAGGCTTCTTTATCCCGGGAAAATACAAAGAAGGACTTTAATCCCAAAAAAACTTTTTCATGCGAGTGGAACCGCGAGCAAAAGCTACTTCGCAATATACAACATATCAATGTATAGAAAGTGCTACATTATTTAGCAATGAATATCACTGGCTTCAGAAACAGGTAATTGAGCTAATTGTTTAGCTTCAACTTCGAAGAATGCCTATCCTCTGTCACTAAAATCTACGTGATATTTTGTCACCAATATGACAATACTTCTGATTAAATACCTGATAAGAAGTATTTACTATAGAGTAGAGTAGGTATATTAAAATCTTTTCTGTATTCTGCGAGCCCCTGAGAATGATATTTTTGACCCCCCTCAATAAAACAAATGGTAGTTGCAAATAATGTACGCAGGATAGAGGGATTTCGAATCACTACTATGGTTTACTATCTATTAATATAACAAAGAATTCAAATATTTTCTAATTGCATGAGATTCTTTGTCTTCCCAATCTTTTAATCTTTTCAATATCCCGTATAAAAAAAAATCTACCACAAATATTTTTTCATATAGATTCACAATCCGAATCGATTCATAGTACCCCTTTGCTGTTCAATGATATTTTCCAATAACACAGCTTATAGCGCAGGAAGTTCTCAATCGAAATCGAATGGATTAAGTTTTATTGCCAGTACCTAATAATAAAAAAAGAGTTTGTTTATTTACCTTACCATTTCACTGAATAATTGTTTGTTACTATCAGTCGATTAAGAAGTAAAAAGACATGATACCTATGACTTTCTTTTTGATACAACTAGCACAAACGTTCCCGTTTTTTAAAACGTATTTCAGCTCACATCTGCTGCGTAAATATTTCGTAAAATGCCTTTAAGAATACTGTCGCAGTAGTAGTTACAGAGATTAACGCGTTCAACACAAACAGACAAAGGGCTTCAGCTTCTTTATAACGTTATACAGATATAAAAAAAATATTTTTTTTGCTTTGAAATTAGATATAACATCGAGATATACTAGCGAGATTTTGTATGATGCGCCTTTGGCATTTACAAAAAAAAAATAGAATATTTCAACGGATGTAAATAATAATTTTGTTTGTTGTATTTAATTACGCATTTTTATTTTGTTTGTTTTTTATTATTATTATTACAGTGGTCTTTATAAGAATATCCCACTGATTAATTTCTAATTTTGCTGTTACACATTATTTAAACCTTTTTGATTGTAACCAATTAACAATGAACTACCAATTTTCAATTAAATCACGTAATTAAACATATAAAAATATTGAGTTTAACAAAAATAAATATTGCCCTACTATTTAAGTAATTCAAATAAGCACCGAAGGACATAGGATATTGTGATATTTACAGATTCTGTTAAATAGATCATAGAGAAACACCTTGAGTACAAAGGTTGCGGAAAGTATATCTAAATTATAACTCAGGTTGTCCTTTGTTTCACTTCCTGCGTCTTTCTTTGTCCTCCCTACGCAATAGAGTTCAAAATTGCTTATCTTCCCTATGCTGTTAATATTTAGGATAGTAGCAATGAAATGGTTATTCATTAGATATTCATGACTATTCCAATTCCATCGTATAATTACTTTAATTAATAATTCAAAGTGCATTTTGTTTCATTCTCTTTATGGGAAAGAGTACGAACAATAGATTTTGTTAATTTTTCTTTTTACGATCAAACTAACCAGTATTCAAGCCATGAAAACTGAAAACAAAATGTTTCTTCATAATCCGATCTGATATCTACCCAATAATGTTTATCAAACACCTATAGCAAAAAAAAAATAAAGGCGTCGCTATGCATCCTTAAATCCTCCCAAACATACATCCAAATGTAGTAAATTGGTGTAACACTCAATCCCTGACCACTAACCTGAAGTTTGGCGAAAGGAGCAGCCGGCACGAGCACCTTGGACGCCATTCTGCTCAATCCAAAAACAAATCAGGGGAGCTCCGACGTGCACCGTTCGCGACACGCGCACACACAATGATAAACATGCATTTGAGAACGCATCAGACCCGAGGCAGGTCGACGCTCGACCTTGGTCCACTCAGTGTAACCACCAGTCCAAGTCCGCAGTGCTTGGACTCCGAATCTCTTGTGCAGGTAGCTGAGGTGGGGGCTCCGGCGGGGGGAGAGGGGCGAGCGAGTATTGATCGCACAGCCGCTGACTCACTGTCACTCGTCCGGGCTGCCTGCCAACTGCCGTGATGGCTGCTATTGAACTACCAATGACTTAATTTTGACAGTATAAGTCTAGGAAGCTATGATTGATTGTAAGGGATAGCTTTTCCATGTTTCCGGTACTATGATAGTGATAAATTAGATAGAAGATGACAGAATATTAATTCTCGTTTCGGAAAACAACGAACGAATCTGGCAAAGCGTGTACTCAAACTTGCGACGAAATTCCGTACCTGAGAAACTTCTAAATATTTGTGAAACTTCATTTTCTATCAACAGAACGCATTTTTTTCACACAACGATGCTGATATCAGTTTTTGGGTTAAATATATGCTTCCCGCATAATATTGGCTATTTTTTTAAATTCAAGAAATACTAATAGATAATGATCAAACAATCGTGGTCGATACAGGTCTATAATTTTTTTTCGGCTACCTCGGTGGTGTAGTATTGCGTACGCGTTACGAGCATTGTTACGAGTACAATTTGCGCGCTGAAGTTCGGGGTTCGAATTCCGAGTCGAGTCAAAAACATCGTCACTGGGTTTTTCCATCTTAAAAAATTACTCAATCGCAGCTCGGAGTCAGGAAGTTGGCGGTGTGATACCCCGTGCCTCTGAAAGCACGTAAAGCCGTTGGTCCTGCGCCTGATCTTCCCTATAATAGTGTATTATTTATAGCCTGATCTCTCTCCGGTCATGTCGGATTGCCGTTTCACCGAACTATGAGAGTGAAGAAATAGCGAGTACACTTGTGTATTGCGCTCACACTTGTGCGCTATAATATCTCTAGCGTACCTCGCTGATCTCCGTTGAGATTGGCCGCCGTGGCCGAAATCGGCTAGAAAGGGATATATAATATTATTTTAGCCAATCTCTACTTTAATTTCTAAAGGTACAGTCATATTTCGAAACAACGACATTTATTTCTCTCTGTTATTACAATAAAGTCGAACGGTTGCAGTAGGTTTTTGTTTAACGGAACCCTAAAAATGTAGTATTATTTGCGTACACTATTTATCAGAGTTTCCGCGAAGATGTCTCCAGCTAATTTTATAAGTTGATGAGCTTCTATTAATAAAGATGATGAATGGTTCAGATATTAATGGCAACTAGAAGCATATTCTCTTGACTAAAATGACGATGGGGTCGACAGAAGTTTGTTTTTGGCAGTATATTTATTCCATAGATACTGCAACAAATGAAGCTCTATAGCTATATGGTCCTATATCGTAATAAATTAGTATAGCGCCGGTTAATTTTTCTAATTTTACATAATGTTTAATAGGCATGTTTTTACCAAAACCACACGTTTTTTATTGCCTGCACAGAGAATCCTCGCTCAGATATAAGCTGAGAAAATTTCCAAAATTTGAAATTTCAAATACCTTTTCGTTGAGTAGGTATAATACTTATTTATCATGGAGTGTAAAATAGAGTACTTATTTTTAGTTTTCATGCAAATCTTATTACCCCTCCTTATTCGTTATGTTTCATTTGTTACTCCCGAGATATATATGGTTATAAATGACATAGTAGATTTTTATCTATAACTATGAAGGTAATAATGCGTCTACGTGTATTATAATATGGTGGTTTCTATTGTGTGAAAGTCAATAAAAATGTAAATATATGGGTGTTTAGCAATTGACATACATCGCACCTTTAGAACGAAAACGACACAATTCAAAAAATAGAAAATTGAGTTGTCAGTTTTAAATGACTAAAAACTAGTCCCTTATTTATACAAATATAATAAAAAAAGGGGCCGATATAACAGTTTTGTCCTTTTCCTGCTTGAATATGGCTGTGTTTGAACTATTATTGTATTGAGAACTTCGTTTTAAGTAATTTTATGAAGATAACTCAATATTCTGTCTTTTTTAATTGTGTCGTTTTCATCCTAAAGGTGCGACATACTTGTTATATTTCTGAGAAAAACACACTGTCATTTATTATATTCCATAGCATGGTACTTTTTTTTTCGCGGAGAAAGTGACTTATTACCTACTACCGCCCAGCCTTCAAGCGGGGTTACTGAGCGGTTATGTTGGGTTCACCGTGCCTTACAACCCAGCGTTGAGCCGCCATCAGGCGACCGCCGCCGGGCCGAGTCCCTAACCCTTGTACAACGCACGGCATACCAACCAAAACTTCGCGGTGGGCATCTTCGGCGCATTAGGGACGGCTGCATAGCATGGTACTGTGCCTCGTCACCTGAGAAAAGAAGTCAAGCCTTATAACGCCCAGAAACTACACTGGCTACCTTGTTTTTCAAACAGGAATACAATAGTACATGCATACTGCTGATTGGCAGAAATACACATTGCACTTGTATCTAGCCACACAGACTCTACCACCTACAAAAACTTATTTCGTATTAATATTATAAAAGTGGAGATTTGTGAAAATTTTTCATGTTTGGAAGTTTTTATGTGTGTTAGAAGTAAACGCAAAAACAACTGAACGGATTTGGGTGAAATTTGGCACACGGGTAGACCATATTCTGGATAAACACATACGCTGCTTTTATCTCGGTAATTTGCACCCATGAGTAAAAATGGATGTTTTAATTAGATTTTTTACATAAATGGCGCTAACGTCGTAAAATGTTTAAGGGGCTTTTGTAGCGGTAAAGGCTTTAGCGCGGGCGAAGCCACGAGTAACATTAGTAAATTAACAATACATATTTCCCATATAGAGTTACTAGGATAAAAAAAGGAAATCTCTATGTAGAGTCTGTCTATGCATTCTTAGCTCATTGTTTACGCTCCAATGTAGTTGTTGAGTGTTGACACAACACTATTTTAGGACGGAATGGAGGAAAAATCCTCGATCGCAAGGAAGCTGCGTGAGTCAGACGCGGCGACAGCTATGGAGCGGTTGCTTTGCTAAAGTTATTGATAAAATATTAAGGCTATGCTAACAGTGGACTAAAACATTGGTTTATAAATTTAGTTATTAATATTTTGGCTTTAGTAATCCCTCTTTGTGACTCTTTCTTCAAAAAACTTGAGACATAAAGAAACAAATCTTCAAGGCCTATTTTTGACCGATTTAAAAAAAGTATTAGAAATGGCTAGCGACAACAATGTTCAGCTTAAATTAGACACCGACTCCAAATATACGTATATAAAGTTAAATTATTTGTATGATATAGCCCAAAATTTGCAATTTCGCTTGATTATTGACAAATAGCAAAGCTTTGTAAATATACTAGCTTTTGTCCGCGGCTTCGCCCGAATTAAAGAGGTTTTCCTGTATAAAAGTCACTTTCAAAATCGGTCCAGTCGTGTAGGAGGAGTTCAGTGACATACACACGCACAAAAGAATTATTTTATAGTACCTCCGCAACCGCTATGTCCCTGCAATTTAAATCTGTAATATCTTAGAAAATATTTATTTAAATTACATGGTGTAAAGGCCATATAGATTTATATTAAATTCACATTGTATGTATGATACTTAATTGGATAAGGATTAATACTGTATTGCTTAAAGTAGCTTCGTAAATAAGCATTATTTCTTGTAAAAAGTAAAGGATAAAAATGGTTATTGTGGTTTATCCCTAAGAGATAAACATATACCATCTCAGACTTTTTGTAGACCTTTTTAAGGTATACAATACTGTAGTACATTATTTTGATCTATCTCGTAGGGTTTAGTCAGCGTTTGTAATGTAAGCGCAAATGTGTTCATTTACGACATCACATTAGAAACCTCTAAAATTATCAGTGTTTTTCTACATAATATAAACTCATTTGCAAAAAAAACGGGCACCTAAGCAATGAATCATTTCAAATGTTACTATTGGTTTGTTTGATAATTATAGGTAGTTTTACTTTCACAATTTTGTAAATTAATAAGCAAATAATCGTTTTCGTCAGTATTATCATAAAATTTTTATAAAATTTATGGGTTTTAATGCTAAAGTTCACTAGTAGTGTATGCTCGCTAGTAGTGCATATGCTCGTGTAGTAAAAGTTAACAAAGATTTTTGTTTGTTTTTTCTTTAATAAAGTAAAAGAAGATAAATGTTTAGTATCGAGTGTGACCCCCTCTAGCTGAAATCACAGCTTGAATTCGTCTGGGTATGCTAGCGAGGATATCCCGGATACTTGCTTGCGGAATACGTTCCCACTCCGCGGTAATCACATTCTTCAGCTCTCTGATGGTTTGCGGAGCCGGTTGTACTGATCTCACGCGTCGTTTCAGAACGTCCCAGACATGCTCTATAGGATTGAGGTCGGGACTTCGAGCTGGCCAATCCAAACGACGAATGCCGACCTCTTGCACATACGCTTCCACATCGCCGGTCCGGTGGGCGCGAGCGTTGTCGTCCATAAAAATTGAGTCTTCGCCTAAAGCGGCCAATGCGGGTTGTGCATGAGGAATAAGAACTTCCGTTATGTATCGATGTCCAGTCAGTGAGCCGTTTTCAATGAAGACTAACTCTGTACGATCCATTGAATTTATTCCTGCCCAAAACATAATAGAGCCCCCACCATAAGGTGTGATTTCTTCAAAACAAGCCTCTGCAAAGCGTTCTCCTCGTCTTCGTAGCACTCGCCGACGTCGATCTTCACCGAACAGATCGACACCAACAATTTATACTACGCTAACTCGAATTTTAGCAAAATCGTTTTTTTATGCCAAGTTGCTTAAAATGTGTTTTTTTATATGTGAAAAAAAAATCGTGAAAAAATATACAAAAATAACGAAGTTACAAATTTTATAAAACGCTAAGTAAATGTACTTTTTGAAATTGGTCGATTTTAACAACGCTAACTATTATTAGCGGATTCTACACGGGGAAAGGACGCACCGCTTGTTGATTTACATTAATCTAACAACAGTTGTCGCTGTGTTAGATGTGATTGCCCAGTTTTACAAACTAACTAGTAAGTAACTTTAACTATTTTGTTTTATAGTAACACGCTACGTTTTTTAGAATATTTGAGCCGCTTAGCTCAAAGTTCGAGTAACACTACGCTAACACATAGTTAGCGTAATTTAGTGCGTTTGTACATACTTATTCGTTTGTAAAATGCATTACTTAGAGACTTTTACGTTGTAAATACTTATGTAAAAACGTATCTTAAATAGTTAATTGATGGTGGATGGTTCTTATAATCATATTATATTGGATGAGCCAATTCAAGAGCATGATTATTCTATATCCACTTATGCAAGCCGAGATATAGTCAATCACGAAAATGATGTAGTGTTACAAGATATAAATTTAAACGACTTGGGGGCTCAATTATTACTTCACTTAATATTTATTCACCAAAGGTATTAACTTCTATCCATTGAAATTAACTCCGCCACGTATCGAACCTCAGTGTTCCATCGTCACTAATAAAGCTTCTGACAGCATAGGTAATACCCCCGTACCTTTACCCTATTGTGATTTTTTGGAATCTTCACAAAGTTTAAAATGTATTTTGGTGCCGACTTCTTGCTAAGATACCGGAGATAGAACAATTACACCTGAAATCATTACGTCCACCCAGGAGTCTTCTCGATTTGCATATGGATAACGGTCTCAGTAGTAACACAGATTCAGTATCAGCAATATCTACTCCTTGTAATTTAATTTCCTGCGCTGCACCGTTCATTAGTGATTGTTCTGCAATATCGACCGTAAAAAATAAAAACAAAGATCTAAAAAAAAGACTGATGTAGGTCTCAAACATCTTAAACTTGAAGATGAATAGATACTGAGCAAGAGAAAATGTTTTTGTAACAAAAGATTCGAGTTTAGCACGTCAAAAGTAAAAACGAAACAGCAAGAAGCATGTGTCAATTATCGTCTGCAATGCTATAATAAAATAAGCTAAGAATTGAATTGAATTCGTATTGGATTGTTTGGTAAGTTTTGGGGTACTTGTAATGACGCGAAACATTGGCAAATCATCGCCAAATATTTGATCCAAAAATTAAAAGTCTGCCAATAACGATGAAAGCGAATCTTGTCGTCGATCACACACTTTGCATTTTACCTTCCCATAAATTCTGCCAATGCCATCCCATCAAGGGGTTTGCACAACAATGTTTTTGAACACCTTTGATATTAGTAAAGATTTTGGTTATACTGCAATACAAAAAATCCAAGTAAACAATGACTTTACTGATATTATTGGAGACAGAGGTCGGCATGAAAACTAAAATTTAACCATAAAATTTCGAATGAAATGAAACAGAGTGTCATAGATCACGTTAATTCTTTCACTTATGTCGAGTCTCACTACGTTAGAAAACGTACGAGTAAAAAATACTAAAATCCTATCTTTAACAATTTTTTCAAAAATGTTTAAGTTATATGTTGAGTGGTGTGCCGATAATAATTATAAATAATAATTAGAGTACAGACAGTACAGAGATATTGTAAACACTAATTTGTAGGAAGGCTTTCATTTACCAAAAATAAGACCAATGCGACCTCCGTCTCAGGTACAAAGTTACATCTAGCCCTATAGATGAAAAATTTCACTAAACATCAAACAGAAAAATAAATTTCTTGTAAGTTAAAACTGAAATGTAAGATAGCTGTCGCTAGTAACAAAGTAGCTTGTATCGTATTTGATATTCAAAAAGTTTTAAGCTCACGACATGGTAATATAATATATATACGGTAATAATCGTAAGCTCCATGTAAATTCTCCTGATAATTACGGGTTCTCGGAATATAAGTATAGTTTAGGTGATAACAAAAGCAATCGAATACAATATTTTAAAAATCATCTACTAGATTATCCAACTTGGAGCCTTTTCCGGGCAAAGCATACAGAACATTGTTAAAAATTTATTTAGCAAAATAATAATAAAGATTTAAAATATTTGTGTGATAACAATGTTATACCCGAAAAGTATCAAACATTTTATGGAAATTTATTAAGAAGTGACCATGATGAGGAGAATGCAAGTGACTATTCACATAAGAACTAACTAGAAATCTTTGTTTTCTATTAAAAATTAAATATCAAGTGCAATCTTCATTTAAATATAATGTACGAAGTCGAGTTGTGATTGATCTGATCTCTTATCGTTAATTGTATTATGTAAGTACTTACCTGAAATTTTAATATACAGTTGATTACTACACTATTTTTGTTTTAAATATTTATTTCTTACAAAAAACTAATATTAACTACACAATTTTATCTACAATTTATTAAAAACAAAATGTATTATAGCTCATCGGAAAGTTAAATGATACGCTATCTTGTGGCACAGTACGATTTACGGTAGTGACGCATGTGCCGGTTAAATAACGCTAAGTTTAATAATTTTTTATTTAGCGTAAGAATTTACATTTATATATGTTGTCCATATATATAGAAACCTAAGATTATAGTTAATGCATACTATGTTTTAATTTTTTTATTGTAACGCAATAAAACTAACACCTCTTCAGCGCTATGATCTCCCGTAATACACTACGCTAACATTAGTTAGACGTGTGTAGTTTGTAAAATTTTATTTAGGAATTAGGTGTATATACGGCTAACTCGTGCTAAATCAAAACATATAAATAATTAAGGAAAAATAAATATGGGAAATCATAATAAATAAATTAACTATTAAGGGTACCAAATTTCATACAAGTATCTTAATTAATATAAAAGTTATCACGTTTTTCCCTTTATAAGCCTCTCCTGAAAAGTACACTTTTATGAGTTAGCTTAGTATAAATTGCTGGTGTCGAGATATATCCTGGCTTCATCGGAGAACAATACCCTATTCCAGTCTTCTTGAGTCCATGACTCACAATTTCGAGCAAACCTAAGCCTGGCAACTCTGTGCTCACGGAGTAACTTAGGGCCGCGGGCCGGGCGATGACTGCGTATATTGGCCGCGAGCAGCCTCCTCCTGACCGTCCATAGACTAATATGCACATTTCTTACTTCTTCGAGGTTGTTCTTAAGGTCCACATACGAAGACTTGCGATTTCTCAATGCGCGACTCACAAGAAAACGATCATCCCGTGGTTGGGTACATAGTTTTCTTCCAGAACCAGGCCTTCTCTCGACGGAACCGGTGTCTTGATACCGCTGCCAGGTCCTTTGAACCGTCGAGCGACTCACACTTAGCCTCTGAGCCACGAAGCATTGGCTGCAGCCCTCTTCGAGCAGCGTAATAATTTTGGTAGCTATTACCACTTTCTCTAACATTATTGAGACAGCTAAACAGCAATAAATGAAGCTTTGACAATTAAGAATATGAAATAAATTCATAAAAATTGACTAAAAGTTATGTAAAAACGAGCATCAAACGAAAATTTTAATTTAGAACGTACTGTTTTAAACACCACGGCATTTTTAAAACCGGCCAGTAACATGTACAAATGATTGAAATTATTTTGGTACCGTATTTTTTTAAAAAAGAATTAAAATCCAAACCGCCCGTTTTTTTTGCAAATGAGTGTAGTATTATGCATGTATTATACATATAAACCTTCCTCTTGAATCGCATCAAAATCCGTTGCGTAGTTTTAAAGATCAAAGCATACATAGGAACATAGAGACAGACAGACAACTTTGTTTTATAGCGACTAAGATAAGCGACTTTGTTTTATACTATGTAGTGATGAAACCAATGCTTCTTACGGATACTTCAATATTTGCAGATGGTTTGAATAACCCACATGTTCCAATGCATCTCGTTACTACTCAACAAACCTACATGCGAACTCAAAATACCGTAAAAACCAACTCGGTACCCCATATTTTTCCCTTTTTTATAATTCAAAGGGTGAAAATTGTACAACCGTGACGACGTGTAGTCACATTGATGTAGGTACTCATATGAATAAAAAGGCATATTGCTAAGTGCTGGCTTACCGTAAACACCCGTGTCCACCAACCAGCAGTCAACAGTAAAAACAACTTTTAGGTATTGTTAACGAAATTGAAAATAATTTCATAACTTGTTTGCGGTATTTAATATTTATCTTGATCTTAATATATCTGCTGGAGACATTTACCACATTCATCTATAAGTAGTAAGGGATTCGACGGATCTGGAGCACGTTCAGGGGCCGGTTGGCGCCACTCTGGCCTATTTCGTCAATAATTTCGATTGCTCCAATTTGGGCGCGTACAATCCGCGAATTAACCCGCGGATTAAATTAATACCTACCGCGAATTGTTCCGCGGATTTAATTAATACCTACCGCGAATTTTTCCGCGGATTTAATTAATACCTACCGCGAATTTTTCCGCGGATTTAATTAATACCTACCGCGAATTTATACCTACCGCGAATTTTTCCGCGGATTTCATTAATACCAACCGCGAACTAATCCGCCATCCATTCCATTTAATATCGCCCGCGAGATAGATATAAACCGCGAATTGGAGTTGCATGGTTTACGGTTCCCTCAAGCTTGTACCTTTTCCCTTTGTTTCGTTGTGCTTTTGTATTTCTACAGCGACCCTTTTTTACTTTTTATTTGAAGAATACAAATGTCTTTGTTCCATATTCCTATGGACTCGTGTTTCTAGTTAAAAACCGTTTACAATTACCCATTACTCACCCTTTATGCATTACGGGCAGTGTTTATAATACATAAATCAATCGTTACAATACACCATACGTTTCTCAAATTCTAAGTAAAACCCTTCGGGTCTTCTCATTGTCAATGATTAATTGCCTGTCCATTATTTTTAACAACAGTTACGGATCCTATTATTCCCATTTCCTGATGTTACGTATTCAATGGAACGTTCAAAGTGAAAGTTGAACATGTTGGATCCTGTCTGCAAGGAAACAATACTCGCTCTCCATATAAAAGCCAAACTCAAAATCACATGATATCGTATTCCACTCTGTGCTCTCTTCGAAGTGTGATCTCCAGTTGTTGGTAATAGTGAAGTGATAGTAAAACAGTGTAATAGTAAATACTGAAGCTGATATAAAATGAATGTAAGTACCTTCTTATACTTTGATCTAAAATTGTTATAACCAGATGTTTTATTAATTGTATTTGTTATGTGTTGTTCACTGGGTTAATGCATTTTAGTTGTATTTGATCTCTTATTTAATTTATCAAAGTTACTGTAGTGCATTTTATTTCACATACCTATAAGTGTTTATCATACAATACTTCCTTAACCAATTTGTTTTATTTACAGTTTTATTTTCGTTACATTTGATCTCTTATTAAATTATCAATGTTACTTTAGTGTACATTTATACTTCGCATACCTATAAGTATTTATCATATAATACTTCCTTAACCGATTTGTTTTATTAACAGTTTTATTTCATTTTATTACAGTTTTCGGAAAATACTTTCAAAAATTACTATTATGCTGAAGATATAGATGAACCTAGTGATGAAGAAGGTACACTCGCCTTTAAAGTCAAAAAAGCGATAATAGCAAACAAAAGATCCATGGAATGCAACAACATTGACGAATTTTTCGAAAAACCTAAGAAAAGGAAGACAACGACAAAAAAATCATCTAGTGTTGGTCGAGCGACGAGTGGTGGTGTTTCATACATAAAAACAAACAGCGATGACAGCAGTTCTGCATCACACCTCATAAAAATTGAGGTGTATGATGTTAATAAAATAAAAAACATCGCACCGACGGAACAATGGAAACATGCTGATGTGCGGGTTAAATATTACGCGGAAAACGAGAGTGACAAAAACTTGCAATCTATCAAGGACACGGTATACAATATAACCAAACACTTAGCGAGTAAGGACGATTGTGTTAAATATTTTATAGACAACGAGAAATGAACAAAGTGCCAGTGCGTATCAGTGTTTTAAAATCATAATTTTAGTCATATACTTTATTCTAAGAAACTATTATTGTAATAACTATACCTATTTTAATTTAATTTACATTGTATTGTATTTTAACTTTGTACTATTTTAAGTTACATGCTTAACAGATTACTTCGTTTTTGATTCTAGAACTCTTTGTGTTGTTGCTAAGTATTAATGTAAATAGTAATAAGTCTTTTTAGTGTTTTTCATGCTCATGCTTACGATTGTAAAGTTATTACGAACATTCATTAATTGTTTGGATAGTTTAAAGTTAAATTGCATTGTTTAGGGTAGTGTTTATTAAAGTAAGAAGGTACTACGAAGACATTGCTCACGATGGATGCAATATCAAGCTGTGATTTACACAACATGGAACTCGTCGCACTTCTCGAGAACATTGAATCTATGGACCTGATGTCATCACAATACGACAAAGAACTTTACGAGCTCTGTGATAAAATGGAACAAAGACAAGTTGAAACGTAAGTATAACATTTTTTATTATGTTAAGACTTGTTGCAACATGTTTTGGGAATCCACGAAGAGGGGATACAATTCAAGTATTTATAATGGTTGGGACATCTTTGCACAATCATTCCACTTGTTTCTCCCGTTTATATTTTTAACATTAGTGTGCAACCGAAATGTACCACTCGTTTGATATTTCTAGTTTATCGCAGAGTGAGATTGCTAGTTTCGATAAAAATATTATTCTAAATAAATATCATCGTTTCATACGGTTTTGGTATATACAAAATGTTTTGCCAGTGTCAATGTTGGGAGATCCTGATATTTCTCCTTATTTTACACCATGTAGTGGTCATAGAACCTTACAGCAAACTCATACCGATGAGGATGATATTGATGGTGTATTATCAATGAAAGCATATTGTTTTCAGTGTAAATAACAAAACATGTTAGTATCTATTTAAAGAATAGAAATATAGTAAGAAGCTTATTACGTGAGATCACAATTTTTAACAGTTTTCTTATTCATCAGATCTATGCAGAATGGAGAAGGTAGCAGAAAAAGGAAAAGATTAGCGACAACTGAGTTGTTTGAAGAGGATCCGTTAAATAGAAGAAAAAATATTCGTCTTGAAGCTCCTTCAACATCTACATCATCGCTGGGTACCGTTGTAAATGTAAGTACAGAACAGCATAATGATAAAATTGAATGTCCTGAGTGTCACATACATGTGTCAAAAAAATATATGACCAGTCACTATAAGAGCAATAAACATAAAAATAATTTAATTAGAAGAGATAATAATCTACCTAATGTTCAATTCATTGATACTGCTTTTGGTAATAGAATTATTACATATCGAGTGAAATCTAATTTAGTTTCTGATACGCAGTTTGAATCACCTGAATTATTTTTACAAAATATTAAAAATATAATATACACATTACTAGAACGATCTATTTTAGAATATTCTGTTGTAAAAGTTAATTTTATTCTCAATGCGGATTTCACACAAGAAACTAAAAATCTACAAAATATTTTTGATTTTCAAATTTCAAACTATCTTGTTTGTCAAGGTGATGATAAAGATATTATTTTCTCATCTATAATTACCGAAATCACAAACAAAATGACAAATTTTCAAAAAAAAGGTAGTGGATGGAGTTTAGTTAAAATAAATCACTTGGATATGAATATCAACAAATTTAACCCATTGCGTGGATCTTCATACATAGACCTACCGTTAGACATAAAACACAAGAAAGCTATAATCAATGTTCAAAATAACGATCACGAATGCTTTCGTTGGGCAGTTTTGTCAGGATTATTTCCAGTCACTCATAGTTCCAATAGGGTATCATCTTATATAATACACAAAAATAAGTTAAAATTTGATAACCTATCGTTTCCTATAAAAATTAACGACATCCATAAGTTTGAAAAATTGAACAGTATGAGTATTAATGTTTTTGGATTACAATATGATTCAATAAGCAAATCAAATAAAGTTGTAGGTCCATTACACTTTACGAAACGCCGAAAAACTACTCACTTGAACTTATTGTATATATCTCAAGGTTCTAAAGGTCATTACTGTTTTATTAAAAACCTCTCGAGATTATTATCTAAACAGTTATCGACTTCTGAACATGCAGTTCATATTTGTGATGGGTGTTTATTAAGTTTTCCATCATTACATAATTTAAAACGACACCAAGAAAACGACTGTTTCAATGTGTGCACAAATTTACCATCGGAAAGCGATAGCAAAAGAAACTGGTTTAATGAATTAATACCATCAAACCAAATTTCATTTAATAACTATGAACGTAAATTAAGAGTTCCATTCGTTGTGTATGCTGACTTTGAAGCATTTTTAAACCCAATAGAGAATTGTTCTAACAATCCAAATCAATCTTCAACTGTTAATATTCAAAAACATGAAACGTATAGTTTTGGGTATTATGTTAAATGTTCGTATGATAATAATCTTTCAGTATATAGGTCTTATACAGGACAAGATTGCGCACTAAAATTTATGCAATTCATTAACACAGATTTAGAAAATATCTGTAAAAAAAATTCTTTTGTAAAATCACCTTTACCGTTAACTGAAGAAAATGAAATAAATATCAGTCAAAGTGATTCGTGTTACATTTGTGCTACTAAATTAAACAATGATAGCACAGTATCTTACAATTGGCATACTGGAGTATATGAAGGTGTAGCTCATAGAGTATGCTCTCAGAAATACAAAGCTCCTAATTTTGTACCAGTGTTTTTACATAATTTAAGTAATTATGACGCTCATTTCATAGTGCATGGTCTTGATTTCGAGAAAGGTGACATTGAACTTATTCCTGAGAACAAGGAAAAATACATTTCTTTTTCTAAAGTTTTACAAATCAACAACAGAGTTGTAAAATTACGATTTCTTGATTCTTTTAAATTTATGTCAAGTAGCCTTAACAAATTAGCTCAGAACTTACTACCCGAACAATTTCGTGAACTCAAGTTAAAATATCCATGTGAAGAAGATTTTAAACGTTTAATAAGAAAAGGTGTATATCCATACGAATACATGACAACATTTGATTCTTTAAAAATAACTTCTCTTCCCACTCGCAATCAGTTTTATAGTTCTTTAAATGATAGTCACATTACAGAAAGTGAATACCATCATGCCCAAGACGTGTGGAAACATTTTAATTGTAAGAATATGGGTGAATATTCAGACCTGTATTTAAAAACAGATGTATTGTTGTTAGCAGATATATTTGAAAATTTTAGGGATGTCTGTCTTAATACATACGGTTTAGATCCTGCCCACTATTATACAGCACCTGGTTTAAGTTGGGATGCTATGTTAAATTTTACCAAGATAAATTTGGAACTCTTAACAGATATCGACAAGGTTACGTTTATAGCAAATAATATTCGGGGTGGTATATCACAATGCAGCAATAGACATGCAGTGGCAAATAACATATTTATGTCGGAATACAATTCAAATAAACCATCTTCATTTTTGATGTACTTAGACGCAAATAACCTTTATGGTTGGGCTATGTCCCAATGTCTCCCGACAGGCAAATTTGAATGGGTCGACATAGATACAGATTTTAATATAGCCGATGATGCAAAAAATGGGTTTATATTGGAAGTAGATTTAGAATATTCAAAAACTTTACATGATTTTCATTCAGATTTTCCATTTTGTCCAGAAAACGTATGTTTAGGAAGCAGCAAAGACAAGAAACTGATTCCAAATTTAAAAGATAAAAAAAATTACGTCATTCATTATAGAAACCTCAAACAATGTTTAAAAAATGGTCTCAGATTAGTTAAAATTCATAGAATTTTAAAATTTGAACAATCTGCATGGTTGAAAAGTTACATAGACTTAAACACTCATATGCGATCATTAGCTACTTCAGATTTTGAGAAAGATTTTTTTAAACTTATGAATAATTCTGTTTTTGGTAAAACAATGGAAAATGTAAGAAAGCGAGTTCATGTCAAATTAATAAATCATTGGTTAAATCGTGGCAAAACTCAAGGTGCTCAATCTTTGATAGCAAGACCAGAATTCCATAGTTTATCTATATTCTCAGAGAGCTTAGTTGCAATACAATTACACAAAACTAACGTTTTATATAATAAACCAATTTACCTCGGTTTTTGTATTTTAGATATATCGAAAACATTACTATACGATTTCCATTACGATTATATGAAATTGAAATATCAAGATAATATTAAATTACTATATACTGATACCGATAGTTTAATATATCAAATATTTACGCAAAATTATTATGCTGATATAAAACTTGATTTAGCCAACTACTTTGATACGTCAGACTATCCACCAAATAATGAATATGGTTTACCATTATTGAATAAAAAACGGTTAGGATTTTTTAAAGACGAAAATAACGGAAAAATTCTTAAAGAGTTTGTAGGTCTTCGCTCTAAAATGTATGCAATGGATGTGCAAAATAAATGTATATGTAAAGCAAAAGGGATTAATAAAAGTGTCACAAAAAAATTTTGTCTCAGCGATTATAAATCATGTTTATATGAAAAGAAAACGCAATACAGTGAAATGATAAGATTCAAATCAATTAAACATGCTATATTTACACAAAAAATCAATAAGATATCTTTATCACACAATGACACAAAACGTTATTTAATAGAGAATTCAACAGATACTCTTGCATGGGGTCATTATAAAATAAAGGACATTTGATTTTATCAATGAATTCTGTACAACGAAAATATGTATGTTAATGTGTGTGTGTGTATGTTTGTTATTTTAATGTTCTGTCTTTATTATGTACTTTCTTTTTTTTTTTATTGTGATACTATGACAACTATTTTGTGTATCATGAAAAATAAGATGCAAATTTGAATGTCTGTAGGAAGTTTATTCTTATATCTGATTTAACTTTAATTTATATTAATTTTATTACAGTAATATTTTTGAAAACATCTTTGAATTGTATGTGATCATTTTTCAAACTATTTGAATATTATGTAATCTTTGTATGTAAAACAAAAAAATTCAATATAATACATTCAATCGTATCTTCTTGTTTTATTCAATCCGAAGCGCTTTTCGAGTTCACACGTGCATTTAAAAATGTTTCACTTTTATCATCCTTTTACTGCCATAGTTGCAGGTCCAAGTGGGTGTGGAAAGTCTAATTTTGTAACAAACTTTATTAAATACATTAATGATATGTGTAACACCACTTTTCATCAAATTACTTGGTGTTTTGATGAGATGCAACCCTTATATGATGTACCAAATGTAAACTATTATCAGGGTATACCAGATATGAATATGTTTGATGGAAAGGAAGCTAACCTTATCATTATCGATGATCTTATGAGGGAATCTGATGGTCGCATTGTCGACATATTTACTAAAGGTAGTCATCATAGGAACTTGAGTGTATTTTACATTACTCAAAATTTATTTCATCAAGGTAAAGGACAAAGAGACATTTCTTTGAATTCAAACTACATCATTTATTTCAAAAACCCACGTGATAAAACTCAAATACGTTACTTAGCGCGACAAGTATCACCAGAAAATAGCAAATTCATAGAAGATTCATACAGAGATGCTACAAAAGAAGCACATGGCTATTTGATGATAGATCTAAAACAAGATACTTTTGATATGTGTCGAATTAAATCAAAGATCTTTCCTTCTGATGGTCATCCTACAGTGTACATTCCCACAAAAGAGTTTAAATATGTCAAAAACCAACAAATACCCGTCATTTGCAAATGATGGATCGACGCTTAAAGACGCATGAACACTTATTAAATGCTCTTTATAAGCTTAAACCTAAACATCAACAAGCTCTTTTAAAAGTGTGTAACGAAAACGAAATTAATTTTATTTGTGAATGTATTCATAATGTTTTACAAGGAAATATAAATCTTGAAGAAAAATCGAAGAATAAACTAAAAAAATACAAAAACTTATTACGAAAATTAGTACGTAAAAGTACAAATAAAATAAGAAAGAATATAATAGTTCAAAAAGGTGGTGCATTTCTTCCGATCATATTGGGTTCTATTTTGAGTGGATTGATAAGTGGACTGGTTTAAAATGGAACACGCCAAAAAAATGCTGTTAGTTGACCCAAGTTTAATAGATAAGTTAAATCAAAAAAGAAATGAAAATCCTACCTCTCGTTTAGATAGCGAAATGGAAAAAATACTCAGCAGTAATATGGATGATCGAAAAAAGTGTAAATTATACTTACAAATTTTACAAAGATATCTCCACTTTATGGAAGAAGATCGTCGTCCCATTGAACTCCCTATAATAACTTCAAATGACGATAACAATAAACCCACATCTGAAAGCTGGAAAATTTTTAATATAAATAATGATATCAAGAATAAAGATGTAGTTGTCAGTCAGACACTGAGTGATGAACAGAAGCAACAAGAACATTTTACACTTGAAAAAAAACCTTTCTATTCAACAGAACAAATTTTAAATTGAATACCAAAAACATATGTAAAAAAAGGTGAGTTATTATTGAATTCGGTGTCGCTAAATAAAAACAAAATTTATTGGAATGATGCTGGCACAGTGATTGTGGATAATGAAGTAATTCCTAACAGTAACATTATCGATTTAATAAGCGATACACTGCGACCATTGAAAAACAACGACCCACCCGGTTGGGAAAAATTTGCTAAAGCGTTAAAAGATTTGAAAATACCTTTAACATATATTGGCAACCCAAAAAGACGTGAGTACATAGCTCAACTTCAAAAAGACATCGAAGAACAACCGCCACAAAACACAGAGGTATATTTGACACCAACTAGTGAAATTAAACACGCAAATAAAATTAAGAAAAAAATTGATTGGGAAAAATGGACCCCTTATTAGAAATAAATCAAATTTATTATGATGTATCACACCCCGCTGGATATAGTAATATCGACAAATTATCAAAAGCTATGAAAGGTAAAATGAAAAAGGAGGACGTTAAAAACTGGTTGCAATCTCAATCTACGTATACACTCCATAAACCAGTACATAGAAGATTCGCTCGAAACAAATACGTTCTCTCTAATCTCAATGAACTTTGGCAAGCCGATTTAAGTGACATGCGAACTTATTCTAAAGATAATAAAGGTTTCAATTACATTCTTTGTGTTATTGATGTTTTTAGCAAATATGCATATGCCAGACCCTTGCAAAAGAAAAATTCTGAAACCGTAAAAAAGTGTTTCGATAGTATATTTAATGAAGCTAGTACCACACCTACACACATTCAATCTGATAAAGGCACTGAATTCGTATCAAAAGATGTTCAAAGATATTTTAAAACAAAAAACATTAATTACTATACTACAAATAATCCAGACATCAAAGCAAGTATTGTAGAAAGATTTCAAAGAACGCTAAAAATGAAGATGTGGCGCTATTTTACACACAAGAATACACATAAATATATTGATATTTTGCAGAATTTGATACACTCTTACAATCACAGTTTTCATTCTAGTATTAAAATGTGTCCTTCAGATGTTAATTCTAATAATATAATGACAGTTTGGAGTAATTTATATGAAAAATCTGGAAAATCATCAAAAAATATACTACCTATGTTTCATCTCGGTGATCATGTTAGAATAACCAAATATAAACATGTATTCCAAAAAGGTTATGAATCTAATTGGAGCGATGAAATATTTGTGATTTCTTCTATAATAGAACGTACTCCGTGGCCTGTTTATACTATTAAAGATTTAGATGGTGAAGAGATAGTAGGAACGTTTTATGAACGAGAATTACAAAAGGTCATTTATGACCCCACCATTGAACACAAGATCGATAAAATAATTCGTTCTCGTTACTCTGGCAGCAGACAACAAGTGTTAGTTAAGTGGAAAGGTTATCCGAATAAATTTAATAGTTGGATTTTAGCTTCCAGTTTGAAAAAAATATGATTAAGGATTTTTATTTAACTTTACTTAGCAATAGTTCAATGGAATACTTTCCTGAGAACAAAACATCAATTTTTTCAACAAAATTACCCAAACCCATAATATTGGAAGGAGAATGGTGTGTAGGAATCGTTGAATTCCAATATCCATGTACCATGTTTACTGTTCAAGATCATGAGAATGTTATTTACATAACAAAAATCATGAAAATGCCCCATGAAGACAAACTATCCACAGTATATTATAAGACTCATATACCTGCCACAAACTATGATAATATTAACCATATTTTATCAGCATTAAATAATATAAGGGAAAAAATCAAATTCCGCTACGATAATATATCCAAATTTGTGTCTGTTTCTGTATTAGACGAAACAATTAAATCTGTGACATTATCTCCTAAACTAGGCTTACAGTTGGGATTTGAACCAAACAGAAATCTCGTTGAAAAGAATTTAGCAAAATGTCCAGCTAATTTACATTTAGGGTTACCATCTCAACTATTCGTTTACTGCGATATAGTTGAACCTCAAATTGTAGGTGATGTAATGACACCTCTTCTAAGAGTTATACCATTAGATCCCTCAAAATACATCTATGGTGCGAATAAAATGCATGTATTTTCACCTCCACATTACTTATCAGTAATGCGAAGAGAATTCGATACCATCGAAATAGATATAAGGTCGAGCACCGGACAAAAGATACCATTTCAGTTTGGAACGGTGTGTGTTAAACTACATTTTAAAAAATTATAATGCATTTTGAACGCTCCGACATATCATGCCCTTATCAACGGTATTATTCTCATCAGGCTGGTTCAGGTATAGGGGTGGTATATAAAGGGGCGCCTTATCAAAAAGGACATGGAATCGGTAGTTTTCTTGGGGGACTGTTTAGGTCAGTTTTACCATTACTATCTAGCGGTGTTCGAGCTGTTGGTAAAGAGGCATTAAGTGCTGGTGTTGGGCTATTGACAGATATGGTTAGTGCGCGACCTATGGAAGATTCAATAAAAGCACGTCTTAAAGAAGTTGGTACCAACTTGAAACGCAAGGCCGATGAAAAAATAAATAAAATCAATATGTCTGGATCAGGATATATAACAAAACGAAAACGTCTACCTGGAGTCATTCCGTCGTTGACCGCGAAAGTGAAAGCTCTAAAAAAATCAAAAATTACTTCAAAACAAATTAAAGACATTTTTTCTAACAATTAATTAAAATGTCTTTTTTACATAGTCATTCCTGTGAATGTATTAAGTCCGAATTGGATTTGTTTGCATTGCCATCGACTCAAACTAGCATTGAAAGTGGAAATTGGATCCATTATAAACCAATTTCATCTCTTGCCGATGATGGTCCTATAGAATTTCAAATTCCTGGGGCAGGAGATGACTACATAGATTTATCTCATACGTTAATTCACTTGAAAGCGAAAATAGTAAATCAAGATAACACCAAACTCACCGCATCTACGGTCGTTGCTCCGGTGAACAATTGGTTGCACTCACTCTTCAGTCAACTTGATGTGTACTTAAATCAAAAACTTGTATCACCACCCAATAACACATATGCTTATCGTGCGTACATAGAAAACTTATTGAACTATGCTCCTGCGGCAAAAAATTCTCACCTCACCTGTGGCTTATGGTATGAAGATACAGCTGGAAAAATGGATTCCACCGATGATACTAATAAAGGATTTACTAAGAGACAAGAACTAGCCAGTGAAAGCAAAGAATTGGAAATGATTGGTCACTTGCATGGCGATTTATTCAATCAAGAAAAATTTTTAATCAATGGTGTTGATATTTGTGTTAAGTTAGTTCGTTCTAGAGAAAATTTCAATCTAATGGCCTCTACAGGTGACCTTAAATTAAAGGTATCTATTACGGATGCATCTTTGATAATTCGTAGAGCACGAATCAATCCCAGCGTGTTACTTGCTCATCAAAAGGTCTTAGCTTCTACCACAGCCAAATACCCCATTACTCGAGCTGAAGTTAAAGTTTTAACAATTCCATCAGGTGTTCAAGGAAAAACTCTAGATAACATTTTCTTAGGGCAATTACCTAAAAGGTGTATAGTAGGATTTGTAAATAACGCTGCTTTCAATGGAAACCTCACTAAGAACCCATTTAACTTTCAAAATTATGACATTAATACTTTTAGTTTATATATAGACGGCCAACAAATACCATCAAAGGCTTTACAACCCTCATTTGAGAACAATATTTTTACTTCAGTATATCATACATTGTTTTCGGGAACAGGTATACACTTTCTAAATGAAGGTAATGGAATATCCCGAGAACAATACGCTCAAGGGTATTGTATGTTGGCATTTGATTTGACACCTGATTTATCAGCAAACTCTTCAAGTCATTGGAATCTTGTAAAGCATGGTAGTGTGAGATTAGAAGTGCGTTTTGAAACAGCTTTGTCACAAACTATTAATTGTATTGTTTATGCGGAGTTTGATAATGTTATTGAAATAGATAAAAACCGCAACATTTCAGTAGATTATAGTAGTTAAGAAAACAAAATTAACTGTTTAAGATTAGATTAAGTATGAATAATTTAATTCAGATTTTCTGTTAGATGTAAGTTACGAATAAAATGAATTAAAAAATATTAAGTTTTTTGTTTTATCATAATCCTTGCAACCCCACAAAAAATAGAAAACTTACCACATAAGTACCATAATAGTGTCTTCTTAACCTTATATACGGCATTACCACATTATCATTCGACTTGATAAGATTCTGCAGCGATTCGATAAATAAAAATGAATACAATAGAAATACAGAATTACTTAAAGAAAATTGATCCATGTATTGAATATAATGTATATGCAGCCAATCGCCTACCAATACATGTAGTAACTCCTACATATGTAGTTAGCAACTTAGACTCTGATAACAAACCAGGTTCTCACTGGGTTGCCATACACATAGATCAGAATGGTTTTGGACAGTACTTTGATTCATACGGTCGACCACCTCAAGGATACCACCGAATGTTTTTAGCGAGGAATTCTAGAATGTGGAATTACAATACAAACCGAATTCAAAATGACTTTACTATAGTTTGTGGAGAGTACTGTTTAATGTATCTGTACTATAAATATTATGGTCAGAGTCTTAAAGATTTTCAAGTATTATTTAGTGATAATACAATAGGCAATGATGTGTTTTTAACTGGTTTATTTAAATCATGTTTTGAGGAGAATAAATGAAATATGAAAATGAATGAATGATTTTTCTTTATTGAGAATTAATAACCCCATACAAACTTATAATTCTTCCAAACAATTAATGAATGTTCGTAATAACTTTACAATCGTAAGCATGAGCATGAAAAACACTAAAAAGACTTATTACTATTTACATTAATACTTAGCAACAACACAAAGAGTTCTAGAATCAAAAACGAAGTAATCTGTTAAGCATGTAACTTAAAATAGTACAAAGTTAAAATACAATACAATGTAAATTAAATTAAAATAGGTATAGTTATTACAATAATAGTTTCTTAGAATAAAGTATATGACTAAAATTATGATTTTAAAACACTGATACGCACTGGCACTTTGTTCATTTCTCGTTGTCTATAAAATATTTAACACAATCGTCCTTACTCGCTAAGTGTTTGGTTATATTGTATACCGTGTCCTTGATAGATTGCAAGTTTTTGTCACTCTCGTTTTCCGCGTAATATTTAACCCGCACATCAGCATGTTTCCATTGTTCCGTCGGTGCGATGTTTTTTATTTTATTAACATCATACACCTCAATTTTTATGAGGTGTGATGCAGAACTGCTGTCATCGCTGTTTGTTTTTATGTATGAAACACCACCACTCGTCGCTCGACCAACACTAGATGATTTTTTTGTCGTTGTCTTCCTTTTCTTAGGTTTTTCGAAAAATTCGTCAATGTTGTTGCATTCCATGGATCTTTTGTTTGCTATTATCGCTTTTTTGACTTTAAAGGCGAGTGTACCTTCTTCATCACTAGGTTCATCTATATCTTCAGCATAATAGTAATTTTTGAAAGTATTTTCCGAAAACTGTAATAAAATGAAATAAAACTGTTAATAAAACAAATCGGTTAAGGAAGTATTATATGATAAATACTTATAGGTATGCGAAGTATAAATGTACACTAAAGTAACATTGATAATTTAATAAGAGATCAAATGTAACGAAAATAAAACTGTAAATAAAACAAATTGGTTAAGGAAGTATTGTATGATAAACACTTATAGGTATGTGAAATAAAATGCACTACAGTAACTTTGATAAATTAAATAAGAGATCAAATACAACTAAAATGCATTAACCCAGTGAACAACACATAACAAATACAATTAATAAAACATCTGGTTATAACAATTTTAGATCAAAGTATAAGAAGGTACTTACATTCATTTTATATCAGCTTCAGTATTTACTATTACACTGTTTTACTATCACTTCACTATTACCAACAACTGGAGATCACACTTCGAAGAGAGCACAGAGTGGAATACGATATCATGTGATTTTGAGTTTGGCTTTTATATGGAGAGCGAGTATTGTTTCCTTGCAGACAGGATCCAACATGTTCAACTTTCACTTTGAACGTTCCATTGAATACGTAACATCAGGAAATGGGAATAATAGGATCCGTAACTGTTGTTAAAAATAATGGACAGGCAATTAATCATTGACAATGAGAAGACCCGAACGGTTTTACTTAGAATTTGAGAAACGTATGGTGTATTGTAACGATTGATTTATGTATTATAAACACTGCCCGTAATGCATAAAGGGTGAGTAATGGGTAATTGTAAACGGTTTTTAACTAGAAACACGAGTCCATAGGAATATGGAACAAAGACATTTGTATTCTTCAAATAAAAAGTAAAAAAGGGTCGCTGTAGAAATACAAAAGCACAACGAAACAAAGGGAAAAGGTACAAGCTTGAGGGAACCGTAAACCATGCAACTCCAATTCGCGGTTTATATCTATCTCGCGGGCGATATTAAATGGAATCCGCGGATTAGTTCGCGGTTGGTATTAATGAAATCCGCGGAATAATTCGCGGTAGGTATAAATTCGCGGTAGGTATTAATTAAATCCGCGGAAAAATTCGCGGTAGGTATTAATTAAATCCGCGGAAAAATTCGCGGTAGGTATTAATTAAATCCGCGGAACAATTCGCGGTAGGTATTAATTTAATCCGCGGGTTAATTCGCGGATTGTACGCGCCCAAATTGGAGCAATCGAAATTATTGACGAACTAGGCCAGAGTGGCGCCAACCGGCCCCCGAACGTGCTCCAGAACCGTCGAATCCCTTACTACTTCTATATACTACTCCTGCCAGCCCTGTATTATATATGACAGAGCAGAGAATGTTGAACTCTTTAAAAAGAGGTGACGTCAGCTCTGCCGAAGTCACAGGGTTCCACCTTATCATCATCATCCATGATGTGAGAGTAAAACTCCAACTTGTCCTTCAACTTTTATTTCTGAATGCTTCAAACTTATTTCCGGAGCTCCGCACAGTTGAAAGGCTCACAAGAGACTGCCTACATCATTTTTTTTTGTCCCTGACTAAACTCTTTCTAGCCTGACGAGGGTCGGCTTATGAAAGAACACCGGTGTTTTTGGTGAGTGCAGAAGGCGCTCGCAAGTCTACTTCAAATGCGAGGCGCCCTATTTATACCAACGATTTGACACTTCGATTGGTTTTTTGCATGATTATTATTTCGAAATACCCGCCGCTCCGACATATACTATCCACTCCTGAGCACAGGCCTCATCTAAAACTGAGAAGGTTTTTTAGGCCTTAATCCACCAGGCTGGCCTAGTGCGGGTTGGCAGACTTCATATACCCTCGAAATTCTTATAAGAATTTCTCAGGTACGCAGGTTTCCTCACGATGTTTTCCTTCTTTATTAAAGCAAGCGGTAATTCACAAAGAATACACACAATATAACTTGGAAAAGTCAGAAGTGCATGCCGTTGGGTTTTCAACCCACGGAAATTCGTCTCGGCAGTTTGTACAACTCCCAACTAGGCTATCGCCGCTGTTACAACCTATGTAGCCTTTTTGCTTCAATGACTTGATTCTCAAATAAAGAGCTGATATATAGGTATCTTCCTTGCTTAGTTCTTACCAAAAACTATTATTTTGTTCCTGATCGGAAGACGAACTTGTGACCTACATAATCAACATATACTCCTCGATATTGTCGCTTACCTACAATTAATATACAGATCTGTTACCTCAGTGTTCACATTTTCAACGTGGGGTAAAGTCAGTACGGTTCCATCCCATTGGGCGAGCTGATGCAGTGGCTTCAGTCCAGTAATGTGGATCGGCTTAAACTAGGTAAAGGTCGTGCGCTAAATATCATACCGACTAGAGATAAATAAACTTTTACGTATTTTGTTGTCTCAATTCAATAATAGCGGCTCCTTTTGAAATCTCATAGGTATTTTATGTTCAAATATTATTTTCATTTTGACGCACAAAAATTGGTACGTCAAAAGAGAAAACAGTGACATCTTTTGGTTAATGACTCAAACAACATTTTAGATCAAAAATATTTATTAAGTAAACTAATTGAGGCCGTCAGCGCAAAAGTGGCCTAAGCTCAATATAGTTAGTATGGAGATAATGAGGTTTGAATTTTCATTAATTTAAATTGAATACATAGTAAATATATTATATTTGAATTTAGTTTCCAGGTGTGTTTTATTTATAGTTACTATGGTACATTCTTTGTGATGAAGAAGATTATTTTGGAAAATAATGACAAATTAATATTTTTTTGTGGTATAGGCCACTTTTGCATTTAAAGAAACTATATATTTTCCCTAATATCCAGAAGGTTAGGCCAAAAATAAATTGAATGTATAAATGACATCACCTATTTATTTTTCAAATAAAAAGAAAACTACATTTTAATTTAAATGGAATTTATACTAGTCATCGATAGGTTCGTCATTGAAAATAATATCAATTTCAGCTGTTGATGTCTAACTCATTGTAAAAACAATGATTTACAGGTGCTATAAAATGTAATAAGTCCATTAAATCTTTCTTTTTCTTATCACTTACGACATGACCATAAGGATATAAAATATTTAGGTTCTGGATGAAAACAGAATTGCGTTTCTTCAAATCAACCTCTTCAAAGTGAACATCAATATAATTGGAAAACTTAAAAAAACTTGAATGGATGCATTTCATGAAACATTTACCAATGCATTTTTAGCCACTCAACTTTACCCTTGCATATAGGAATTTTTTTGTTTGTTATGTTTCTTTCAAGTGACTGAGTGGAAAAAAAATATTTTTGGTCATATTAATGATTATGAATGGTCTTGTTATCCGGGCAGCCAAAATCACTTGGTTCCAATCTTGAGGAACATAAATGTTTTAAAAAAAGTTTTTTTTTCTACTAGAACGAAATCTTGATCGTAAGTCATGTACGAATGTCAAATTAATAAAAATTTGTGGTCAATTTTCTTTGTTGTGAACTCAGGATTGGAAACAATGTATTGGCCTAAGCTCGGTTAGGCCACTTTTACGTTTTTGCGTTGCCGGCAAAAAAATTAGGCGCAAAAATAATGTTTACAACGCCATCTGCTATCCATGGATGAAACTAGGGATAGACCGGTTTTGCATGAAAATTTATTATACTTTTAATAAATTGCAATAGATAAGTACGAATATGAAAAATTGTGGGTTCGGCCACTTTTGCGCTGACGGCCTCAATTATAGACGTGTAAATGCAATAAAATATTGTAATATTGCAAAATAGATGTGTAAAATTAATTGTGTGATAAATTATAATGTTCATGGTCTATACAATTTGGTCCATGGTTTGTTGTAAAGTTACGTTGCCTAGCAACCGATGTGTCACTTCATAAACACAGCATAGGAAATCATTAAATCTTTTCAAAAGTTATTAAATTAAGAGGTAATAATACAATGTTATAGATTGTTATGTAATATATTAGATTTCTCAAAATTATATTATATCTTATTTTCAAATATCATCTCCATTCTTATTTATGTTTAAAAAATCACGTTTGTACTTGATACAAGTATCAGTAGAGTAGTTCTTTAAAATGTATTTAAAATGTAATTGTAGAAGTTTATCTTAACTAACATTATCTGTCTTTTTATAGATATGGAGACGTGTGTGCGTGGTTTTTCCTTCATGCCCGATACAGAAATCGGAGTTATAGATTTGCAGGTTGGTATTTTTTTTTTGTTTTATTTATTTCCTCCTACTACTCGATCCCAGAAAGGGTATGCAGAATTGCAACCTAATCTGACCCTGAATAATTTTGTAATGAAGTTTTGAGAGTGCTAAAACAACTATTTTGTTTGATGCAACTGAAATGTAGAGCAAAAGATTTATTAAATTATAATCTTACGCTATCTATCGAGATTTTCCAGAACTAATAATGCACTAATTAAGAAGTTACTAATAATCTTTTTTACACAAGATTACGTCTATATTACCGGTTACTGTCATTCAGATTAAATTTTATTTCAGTATATAGAAGGAGGAGAACTAGAAAGAACCTGGAAGGCGACCCGCAGGCAACGACTCAAAGAACAAGAACAGAAAATTTGGGACGAGTTTATAAAGGAGAGAGACGTTGTTCACACTGTGTTTGAAGGTGTGTGTATGTGACTATGCATACTCTTTTTAAAATATTTCGTAAACTTATCGTAGTAAATCCGAGTAAGGCCTGATTTTGCAGGCGTCGCACAAAACGTATTCGTAACCTAAGATAAAACACCAACAAACTAAAAATGTCAACTGTATGAGTAAAACAGTTAATTTATTAATTATTAAATTCAGTCAGCTTATAATTTATTTGATAGCTAACTTTTATCTGAACGTAGAACAATCGACTCTACATAAATAAAATTTAGTTCATTAATATGCCAGCAGATGTCGCGGCGGATTACTATTTTGTTAACGATTTTTTTTTTTTTGAATCGCGGTTACTTTTTTTTTTTACTATCCCGCCCTCACACCCGCCTCTGCAACTCGTGTAAGCCAGGATCAGCAGTGGCACGCATTTTATGACACCGAGCGGTGAAGCTCGGCGAGTCTCAGGGAACACTAATTAGTCTTAACCCGCAACGAAGTTAATCAAACAGAAGAATAGGGAGGAGTTAGAAATATATTTTCCACTTCCCTCCATAGCAAAGCGGGAGACAAAATAATGAACTAAAAAAGGTAATTTAACCTTAATTATTTAGAGTTTCACAACTGGAAAAGCCAGATGTAAAGCACCACGGATAAAATTAAAGGGGTCCTACTTGAGCTGTTAAACTTGATTCCAATAGTAGGTATGGCAAAAACGCCGGAAAGCACGGAAATTCTGTCTAGTGTCCACAAGGTCCATGTAGTATACAACTCCAGATGTTATTTGCATACTATCAAACATAATGTTACAATTGTACAATTGAATCGCGGTTAGGTAATAACTACTTTATATTGTAGATCCCGGTAACTTAGTGTCTCAAATTCTTCATCAGTCTGGTCGTTAACACGGATGGTATAATCCATGAGATTCTAGTAATCCACCAGCCCACATTATATCATAATATTATGTTGTATGTACAAACATCATAAAATCAAAAAGCCGACGTGTATTTTTTTAGTCGCCAATGAGAGTGATTACTTATTTGTTTCAGATGATCCATACCAATTCCTGGAGCAACTACCTGAGGGATATCTCAGGGAGTTGATGGAGACTGAACTCCTGAAAATGAAACAGGAACAGGCCGAGGAAGATGCTGATGTAAGTTGTGTTTTAGGACCGTGATTAGTGGATATCATTCAATATTTTATTTTGTGTGTACGATACTTAACTCTCGACATTTATCCATAAAACATTGTATTTCAATCACAAACATATAAAGTTCTAGTTATCTGAGACACGACTTGTTTCTTTGCCGTCAATAACTGCGACAGACTTTCGATGCAATATTCTAACCCTAAACAAGATTTAATGTTTACGTTCCATTCATTTGCTTGGTGCGACGATCGAACTCCTAGCTTCTCATTCACAGCTATTTCTTAATATGCAGTAATTAAACAGACTACAATAGCCTTCAAAGCAGACCACAACCGTGCGTGCACAATGTTGCTTGGCTACAGAAATAGACATTTTGGTTGTACCTTCCTGGCCAGAACCTCACATACAAAAGACAAAGTGCCTAGTGTGCGTTGACCGAGAGCTGATACTTTTACTATCAGAATCTTTCAATGCAGATGCAACAGCAACTTTCAGAAGCGCCGCAGCACGAAGAACATGTACAGCATTATGTAACCTTCGCTGACGAGCCTGACAAAGAGGAAGCCACGGACATGTTCCACATTTTCGACTCTGAAAAGGACGATGAGATATCAGGTAATAAGGCAGTTTTAATAATTTTTGTTGGTTGAGAACTTGGATATTCAAGCTTATTTTTAAATCTCACCTGATTTAGAACTTTGCTATCATCCCACGGAGAGTTCAATAGAGACATCTCTATCCAGACCCAGATTAAAGTAAATTTCACCAGAATATACTGTACTAAGCCATCAGTATTTTGATAGATGCTACATTAACCATATTTTTTCTTGCAGGTCCTGAAGAAGAGATTCTCAACGATTCCATGGGTAGTCCGTGCACGGTACGCGAGAATCATACCGGCACCTCGTCGCCCGTCGAACAGAAGATGAACAATACTGATAGAGAGGCCAGTATGTTTTACTTTTGAATATTTATATACTAGCTTATGATTGTGAATCATGCATTTGTGGTTTTTGACAAATATACAAAGTAAAAGCCATGTCTGTCTTTTCTTAGGGTTCAGTCTTATCAAAATCAGATCTGTGTTTTAACCATGAAAGTGGAACAGACAGATAAGAGTTATATCCATCCAGTAAATTACGCCCGATCCCGATCATCAGTAAATTATCCCCGAAGGGATAGGCAGAGGCGCAACTAGTGCACCCAGTTTTCGCCGTGCGTAGTCCGTCCCATGATGTGGCGAGCCTGTCGCCATATCGGGCACAAATTCCAGACTCTAGGCTGATACTGAATAGAAAAATCCAATGTCACTTTGCCCGACCCGGGGATCGAACCCGAGACCTCAGCATTGCAGTCGTACCATAATACAACTACGCCACCTAGGCAGCCCAGTAAAATACCCTAACAAATTAGTCTATTCAAACCATTTTACTTTTAAAGAGAAATCGTCTGAAAACATGGCGAATTTGATCGAGAGCAGCATCTACTGCGCGAAAGTGAAGGACATCAGGACCAAAATAAACGAAGAGATGATAGCCATTATGTGAGTAATATTTGTGAAGTCTATTTTTGTAATACAATGACAAGACGAGCAATTGCTGCCTTGTGGTAGGAGAATACTCAATGCGCATATCCCATAAACTAGAAAAATACCGAGAACATGGAATTGCATAATGCTACATGCAACTGGACCGCCCTCTTCAACTTGTACCAGATTTGAAATACCACTTCGCCAAATAATAGGCAAAGTGACGGCCTTAACATGACCTTTTGCATGTCGGAAGTCTAATCCTTCCAAAAGCCGTAACTATTTCTTTCCTCCTAAGTTCGTGGCTGGAGCGACAAGATATCCTGATGGTGGAGCCGGAGGAGGTGGCGCGTATGCTGAAGAGATCTGGAGAGTTCTGCGGTAGGTTCAACAGGATCTACATGTACCAGCTGCAGAGGCAGGTCAGTGTCAGTAATTCATTCAGGAGTAATTGTCCAGGCGCACCAAAATGATTATATCGGTTCTGATTACGCTTACGCCTAGGGTGTAGTTTATTCATTGTGTCATCTAATGAGATATTTTGCCATATTTTATGATTTAGTGCCTTATGAGGACATACTAATAGTGTCAGTTATTACAGCATTCCTATATTGAGACGAATTCGACAATAACTTTTATTAGACTTCCAAAAGGAAGAGGTTTTCAATTCTTGTGTTTTCTTACTTACGTCAGTGGACGATAGCCTAGTTGGGAATGGAACGGTCTGCCGAGACAATGTCCGGAGGTTCAAACCCAAGGCAGACACCTCTGACTTTTCGAAGTTATGTGTGTATTGTTTATCAATTATCGTTCGCTTTAACGGTGAAGGAAAGCATCGTGAGGATACCTACATACCTGAGATTTCTTCTTAAGAATTTCGAGGGTGTGTGAAGTCTACCAACCCGCAGTAGACCAGCGCGGTGGACTAAGGCCTTAAACCCTCTTAGTAGTAGAGGAGGCCCGTGCTCAGCAGTGAGCAGTATATAATACAGGGCTGGTATAATTATATTATTATATTACTTACAACAGCATTTAATGTAGCTATAATAGCATACATCATTTTAACACCATTTCAAGCATTGGTTCATCCCAGATGCACGACGTAAAGCGCAACAGCAGTACGACGCTACCGTTCGCGAAACACACGCAGTTCCAGTCGCAGATGGTGAGGATCGTGTCGCTGCATCAGAACTTGCTGCAGGCTTATCAGGTGAGCTTAATCAAATCGATTTATGGCACTCCACATCGGCTAGGTTGTATAATATTGTTAGCTACATAATCTTGGACCCTTCAGGTCACGGCAATGAAGAAGAGAGAAAGGAAAAAAAGTCTAAAAATATTGTATCATTATAATTCAGTTTATAAATGTATTAAACTTTTAAAGATTTTTTTTGAAACATATTAGTCCTTGTAAAAATAAAATCGTTTATTGAAAGCCACTGACTTACTTCACTAATTAGTTGAGTAGAGCTGCTTAGTTTTACGGATCACCACCCACATCAAATCCGAGAAAATTGTATGAGAATTACCTACATAAAATGATACGGACTCGTCTAGATTACAACCTATTTAGTCTATCAGTAGAAAAAGGTTTATTCATTGAACAATATAGTAACATTGACTCTCCACACTCATTGTGACTTTTTTCTATTTTTTGTTATCAAATAAATATTTTGCTGACCTTATTTTTCGAGCGCTCTACACGTTCAAACTAGAATTCTGGATAGGGCAAGTATTACTATGTTTAATGTATTGAAAACGACATAAGAAGATCCACTTCCGTATGTCGACCTATCCTCAATCTACAATCAAGATGATGGAAAAAGATAAAAAACGGTTAGGTCCCACCGAGACTTGAACTCGGATCGCTGGATTCAGAGTCCAGAGTGCTAACCATTACACCATGGAACCGGATGAAAGGGGTGGCTAATTTCACATCCTAAAGCGGGATTTTCAGCGTAGTTTAGTTTTGTTTTTAAGCACTATTAATTCAAGTGACCTTTGACTAACATCGCGTCTTATGCAACGCGATTAACTTTTAGTTCAAACTCCTTTGCTTTTCTCAGGGTACAAAAAATTAGCATAATACGATATAAAATTCAATTTCCTCACGTTTGAATAGTTGCAATGGAATGCAATGCAATCAGCCCTGTATTATATATTGCCCACTGCTGAGCACGGGCCTCCTCTATTTCTGAGAGGGTTCAGGCCTTAGTCCACCACGCTGACCAAATGTGGGTTGGCAGACTTCACATACCCTCGAAATTCTCATAGAATTCTCAGGTATGTAGGTTTCGTCACGATGTTTTCCTTCACCGTTAAAGCGAACGATAATTGATAAACAATACACACATAACTTCGAAAAGTCAGAAGTGTGTGCCTTGGGTTTGAACCTCCGGACAATGTCTCGGTAGACCGTTCCATTCCCAACCACGCTATCGTCGCTGTTTGAATAGTTGAATTTGTCTAATTATAGTGTACAATTAAATTAGAGTTTAAACAAACAAGACATTTCAAATCTACCATTCACACGAACGCATAATTTTCACGAAACTTATCATATCATTTTCAAAAAATTCTAGCTTCAAGTGATCCCATACATAATTTAAAATCTTAATGGCGTTAATTCTTTAGTAAAATGTAAATGTTATAAAAATAAAATATTTCTTGCGTCAATATCTGAGGCTTAAAATGGCGTAAGGACGTATGTGACTCTGAGTTATGTTCAAAGGCTGTCTTGTATATGCAGGCATTCCATCGCTCAGTAGAGCAAACGTGGTGCCTCCGAGAGTGCGACGCCGCACTACACGCCCTGCTGCGCGCCACTCGCGAGGTGTCGTCCGTGTGTAGGGCGACGCCGACACCGAAGGACTTTGCCGCCGTCATCGATCTATACAATGATGTGAGCTTATATAATCTGAGTTTATGATACTTGGTGCAAACAGTAGATAACGACTCCGGTTATAATGACCCCGGTTATAACGACCCCGGTTTTGACAACGCATGGATTATAACGAATGAATGACAAGTAACCGGCGAAATCCATGTATAAAATATTATAGTACGGTTTATAACGATCGTCGGATAATACGTCCAGATTAGGACCCTTTAATATAGTTAACTAGTTTTCGTTGCATTTGGAAGTCGGTATCGGAAGGTTTTCAAACTTAAAGTAAACCTAAGACATCTTTGCGTCTTACGTTAAATGACTAAAACAAAACCTTAAGGATTTTAAAATTGGTCCTTTTAGCACCCGGCCACAAATATAAAAGCTAAAGATTCTTACAATTTATATCTTACTAAGTAAATTTAATACGAAAAATTTAAGGTATGAAACCCACATCTCGCGTTTTTCTATTGCATTTGACCCGTTCTTAACTGTAAATAAAACTACATACTCGTTGCAGGATGTGTTGCAACTTTGTGACAAACTGGACCAAGTTGTCGACGACTATAGTTCAAGAATGGCGGACTTCGTCAAAAACATTGAGAGTGGGGTCAGTATGAATAAACATGTTGCAAATATTTTCGTTTCAGTAGAAAGCCTTGTTTTCTACGAACTCTTTTACTTTTCAAATGTTTCATAGACGAAGCTACTTGCTTACTATCAAGATCGCGAAAATAGACTAACCAGAACAAAGTTTTTTTCACAAGCTTGCAAATGACTAAGCGCCTGTATCACAACTTCTGTTGTAAATGCTACTCGTCATACAAAATAGCTAGATTAGCTATTTCATGCCATAACTGTTAAATACAATTTACTTAAAACCAGTGAAACAGGTCCTTATTTTGGTCGATAATCTATTGAAATCGGCCGTTAATCTTTGCTAGCATCTAGTTAACACGTTTCGCCCAACAACGTGATTCCTGAGAGGGTTGTACACTCGAATGGGAATTTAGAATTTATTATTATGCAAGTAAATATATGAACTGCTCTATGCAAAATAAAAATCTGCATGTATATATATAAATTCGTATTATACACTGTATTAGGTACAGCGTTTACCTATACCTTTGAACTGATTTTGTAAAGAGCAACCCTAGAGTTTCTTGCCCGTTCTTCTCTGGTGGAAACTGCTTTCCGAACTGGTGGTAGAGTAAAAATTGACTGAATCTAAGTAATGTTTAACATTTTATGGATTCGAATAAATGATTTCATTTCACTTAATTTCATTTCAACGTTTAATAACATCAAATAAAATCAACAGGACGTCCCAACACGCCATCACGTCTACCGTAGATCACGATGAAAGTTTAGAGAAATGTTGCGTGACATTGTGCGTACCTGACTAGGGCGGCGTTGGGCCGAACGTGTTAAGGAATCTTCTTCAGCTATGATGAATAGTAATTTCATCATCATCATCATCATCAGCCTTTATCAGTCCACTACTGGACATAGGCCTCCCCTAAAGAGCGCCATAGCGCCCTGTCTTTAGTAGTATTTTCTTTGTAGTATAGTAGTAGTTTGTGTATTAGTATAGTATAGTAATAGTAATTTAGGCATGTTTAAAGTAATAGTTTTATTCCAGAGTTCGACAACGAAATCTAAGAAATCAATGAAGTATAAAAGCAAGGGATCTCTCGGATCATGGTCGAAATCTGGGACGAAATCAAGTAAGTTTGCTTAGTTGTCACATTAGCATGAAATCCCAATTAGTTTATTATAGAAAAATAATGAAAATTATTTTGATTAAATTGCAATACATTTTACAAATATGTAGGGAAAATTTGAAGTTCTCCATAAGAATTTAGAAGGTATTTTTTTTTTATTGCATTGAATGACGAGACGAGCATGCCGTGCGCCTGATGGTAAGCGATACGACAGTAGAGACACCATCCAGCATCTTGAGTTACAAAGTACTGTATGGGCTTTCAGTGCGCTCGTCATCCTGAGACATAAGATGTTAAGTCTCATTATGTCCTGTAGTTACACTGGCTGCAATGTCCTTCAACCCGAAACACAACAGTGCATGCACACTGCTGCTAGGCGGTAGAAATAGAAATTGCGGTGGTACCCACCCAGACGGACTCTCAAATATGAGAGACCTACCACCAGTAACATATTTGAAATCTACTAACATGTACCACTTCGCGATTCGGAAAGCCACTCCGATTTTTTCACCAAGGAGTTACATCATGCACGATCGTCATTAAATTTTAATTAATATGGTTTCCCTTACAGTATCTGACGCGGAAGCCCGTTTGTCGATGTACTCGTTGGACACGATCCGAAATAACTTCAAACCAAAGTCTACGAGCTCTAAGGACAATCAGTCGAGGTAAGATCCATAACTAAATTATTCATATTGATACAATGAAAAGTTTTTTGATTATACTTTGCTTTATATTGATAGATAAATTAAAGTTTAAACCAGTGGCCGGGGCCTGAAATTTAGTTTGTGTTGTTTCACGACTTTCGTAAGTAACGTAGATGAGCATTCAAAAAAACTTTATGAAAATTCGTTATCTAATAACTGCTTTGGTGGAGTAATTATATTACGGTACGATTCCATCGCTGAGGTCTTGAGTTCGATTCCCGGGTCGGGCTAAGGTGTTGTGTTTTTCTTATCAGTATCAGCCCGAAGTCAGGAAATGTATTTAGTAAATGGCTGTAAGCCTACCCGTTAGTATTTGGGACCTTACATAGCTGGCGAAATGTGGGCGTGATATACTTCTGCCTACCACTGAAAAAGGAAAAAAAAACGTGATGCTATGTATGTATGTTAAATGCTAACGAGGTACACTTTTGAGTTCAATATGACAATAGTCCTCGTCAGTAATAAATATGAAATATCACTTTATGTATTTTAGTGGTACGTCCAAAATGCGCGGCCCATTGAGTACAGTGACTGATGACAGTAAGAAACCTCCGAAGAAGATATCGCCCAGGAATCAGAAGAAGGCCAAGTACTCTTAACTCCATATTAATAAAAATAATTGCTTTCAACTTCATCAGCATTAGCCACATGAAGTTCTCTGATGAAAATAGATCTCCCTAAAGATTTCCTGATGCACGTAGGAACACGCTAACGTCTTCCTCATTCAGGTACTGACAAACACAGCGACGCAGTTTACTTGCACGGTGGACGGCTCGAAGCAGGAACACCCTAGATTACTGCTTAACAGTCAATATAAAATGAATAAGCTATTTCTATATACAATATAGTAGTGCTCGCGGCTCCGCCCGCATGAAAAAGTTTTTCCGGATTAAATATTTTCCCGGGATAAAAGCCTATAGCACTCAGGAGCTGTGTAGCTTCCTATTAGAGAAAGAATTTTAAAAATCGATTCAGTAGTTCCTGAGATTAGTGCGTTCAAACAAGCAAACTCTTCAGCTTTATAATATTAGTATAGATAACCGCTGGAGTAAGCGTGTTCTGGAGTGGAGACCGCGTCTTGGTAAGCGTAGCGTGGGACGCCCTCTAGCCAGATGGCGGGATGACTTGCACAAGAGGGCCGGCAGCAACTGGATGCATAAAGCAGCAGACCGGGCTCTGTGGCGTATCTTGGGAGAGGCCTATGTCCAGCAGTGGACTGCAACGGGCTGATGATGATGATGATGATGATGAAACCCATCGTAATATTTGTGCAGTGTCCGCGCCGGCAGCGCCCGCCGTCGCACCGCGCGCACCGAGCCGCGCACGCTGGTGCAGGCCGTGCCGCAGGTCACTAATTTGTTCCACGTATTTTTTTTTTAATAGCATTGAATGACGAGACGAGCATGCCGTTCGCCTGATGATAAACGATACGACCGCCCATAAACAGTAGAAATACCATCCAGAACCTTGATTTACAAAGTACTGTGTGGCATTCCACTGCGCTCGTCATCCTTAGACATAAGATGTTAGTCTCATTATGTCCTGTAGTTACGCTGGCTACAATGCCCTTCAAACCGAAACAAAACAGTGCATGCACACTGCTGCTTAGTGGTAGAAATAAACATTACGGTGGTACCCAGCCAGACGGACTCTTACATATGAAAGTCCTACCACCAGTAAAACGTATATATCTTCTAGCATTATATAACTGAATAAAAGGTGTCTCCTCATTCAGATTCTGCCTTGGTACCATAGTTGAATTATGCGGTATGACTGCAATGCTTAGGGTACCCAGGGCTGAGTAAATTAATAGTACTGAGTTTTCGGCACAATGATCACGATCAGCCCGGAGTTTGGTATTGTGCCCGATAAATGCAATCTCGCCTCCTATCAAATGAAAACTAAGTGTCATAATGTTGATGTGAAGCCTCTGCCAACCTCTGAAAGAAATCAGAACGTTACACTATGAAACCCTGCAGAAGTACTTATATAAAAGATATGGATATTTACAGTGCACATCAAGCCACATAAGCTTCGAGGCGAGTCCGCGCAACACGCCGCACGGCAGCGCCAAGCCTAGTCCTCGAGGACACACTAACACTCCGCGAACCGCCAGGAGCAGGGACACACCTAGGTAACTGTAGTATAACTACACTAACTTACAAAAATACACTAATCGGTAGTTAGCTCAAGTTCTTTGCCGGCTACTACTGACTACAAAGAGTTAGCAACAAATTTCTGGAAGAATCTTTCTCTTATTCTGAATAAGAGCAATCGGAAAATAAGAAATTGTAAATAATAATAGTACTATTATTCTCTTCCATTACTGGGAACGGCCTCCTCTACTACTGAAAGGGTTCAGGCCTTGGTCCACCACGCTAGCCTAGCGCGGGTTGGCAGACTTCACATACCCTTGAAATTCTTATAAATAATTAATTAATGGATCGTGTTATGTCTCATTCGTCATAAAATAAATGGAGAAGTAAATAAATGTTGTTGAAAGACACGCTTTCAAGATACACTTTAACGTGATGTTCGAATTTTGTTTGACAAAGAATTTCAACACCATGCCCTTCTTTTCTAGAAAATCCCAAACCACAACACCTCGGCTCAAACAAGGCTTTCAAAGTCCACGGAGCAAACCCCGCGGCAGTCCTAAACCGAAACCTCTTAAAGCTGTCATCGCCGACATAACCTTCGACCCAGAGACAGCTACCGACAGTTCTATAAACCAAATGACACCAATGTGCAAAAACGATGATAATATTGGCAAAGTTCGAACTGGGAATGACATTGGCAATGACGTTTTGGATGAGTTTGGTAAATTTGGCAACGTTGGAAACATTAAAGTGCATGTTGCGGATACGCCGCGTCACACGCCGAGGACGCCGAGAGAAAGAGAAAATGAGAAAAGGAAGGTAGAAAGAGACGGGAATGGGGTAAGTTTTATTTTTCAACAAGTTGGTATGTTTTTCTAGCGCTTTTTTTGCGTTAATAAGAGGATGATAATTAACTTTTTGGTCACCGCTTCTGAGTTTCTACTGAGTAATTACCGTCGTGAATCATTTCCCAAGACGAATTCATCGGGAATAAAGTAATGATTAAAGCAATCGTTATATCGCCATTTTTTTCTACTTTGAGGAAATTATGATGAACAAATCACAGGGACATTTTAAAGTTGATCGTCGCCCCTTATTTTTTATGAAAGTGTATTTCGTTATATTGTCAATTCTTTTCTAAATAGATAATACTTGAACTCAATTTTAATACGTTACTGAGTTTTGCCTCCACGACTAATAATTTACATGCAAAATGTTAGTAACAAAATGGTAGAATCAAGATGGGCCAATTTTTTTTATGGTAGGTACGTTAAAGTGACCGCACTGCACCTGATTGGTAAAGTGAAGTCCAAAAACATGTCGATTGGGAGGAGATAAGCATCCCCGGAGGAATGGCACAGTTAAGCCGACCAGTGGGGCTAGGATGTGAAAAAAAAACACGATGCGTCTCCGCTTCGTTTTATTGCGATTGGTTGAGAGACTGACGTGTCGGTATTTTGATATTTGTGATTGATCGAGACGCATCGTGTTTTTTTTTCACATCCTAGCCGCACTGCTCAACTGCTTCTTCACGCTCTTCTTTTGAATATAGATACAGGTGGTACTTACAAGTTGAATGATACACCATTTCATCAAAACAAAAGAAAAAAATAATTTATTTCAAAAACATTTAAGCAGTTGAAAAATCTAGCTCGTTTTACGATCCTATTTAAATGAGTTTTTAAACACCAAAAAGCTCAAAGCATCACAGTTACATAAATTTTACCAATTTCTCAAAAAATATGTACAACTTTGTCGATTTAATGAAGAAAAAAATCCATAACAACTTATACACCAAAACTTATTTTATTACGTAAGTAATCAAAATAACATTTTCTTCTTACGCATTACATAATTTTCCTGTCATTTGTCATGTCCAAATCTTGGAGAAAACTTAATATAAAAATATACAAAAAAAAAACAAGAAAATGTTTAGTTCTCCCTTGTCATATACTTTTTATTCCGTATACATATCAAAAATATATTAAGGCCTCATCCAATTACAAGTTTATTATTATTATATTCTACAAGACTACACGAATATAGAATATCTATTAAATAAAATGCAGCTTAGGCTTAATCACTTTAAGCAGCTTCAACAATATTGGAGCGCTTAAGTCGCGTTAGCCAAAAATAAGCCACTACAATAAATTACTCGTGACTAAGGACAAAGGTCACTTCACGGAACAAAAAAAACGAATAAGCCACAAGCTGTCATTTCATTTTAACACAAATATGTTGCTAGATGTGAAAAATGCCGCGAATGTTGCCAGAAATTAAAATAGTGGTCTATTAATAACCCACTTAACCTAGTATACCGTGTCAACTAGAGGTGAATTGTAATCATGGATTAAATCAAGCAGGCGTTCGAATCTTAAACGTTATAATTTAATCAGTAAATACGCTACGCTTTGCTTAATGCTTAGCACACTGGAAGATAGCTAACCATGTCTTGCTCACCATGTAATGAATAAAGTAGATGACATTTTTTTCTGTTAGCATTCCTAAATGACTACATCGATATATTTTACGTCGGTCGACTCTTGACAAAAAATGCTGGCCTGTCTTGTCTTGACTTAGAGTACCAACAAACACTTCTTAAAGTCTGGAATATCAACTCCAGGCAATTTAATTCCTACTTTAATTCAGGTTAACACGTCAACTTTTTGGTTCAATATGTCATGTCTAAACTCTAGATAAAAGTGATGTCTGTTCTTATCCAAGCTGTTAGATTACTCGATGGGGTGTGTGTGGTAGGGTGGTGCGTTTAGGCGCATTTGCCGCAGAGTGGTTGGTTATCCATCACGGAGAACGTTGAGTCGGTCACTGGGTTTCTGCATTTCTGCCAATTATTAATAAATGATTATTAATATTATAGAATTAACTATAATGTAGAATGAATGATATCTCTTAATATCTCCAAGACTAGCAGACGAAGAATTCGTCTATGGCTCTTAGAGCTCATTCGTTCTAGGATTCGATAGGGAGAAGGCATATCGCCTACAGATCAAGAAACTCTACCCCGGAAAAGTCGGGTTTGAATTTTTGATTCGTCAATTCCAATACACTACCCGATCTAGGATTTGAACTCAGAATATCACGTAAAAAAACCGACTACCGTCTCTAAACGAATGAAAAAATACTTTTCGTAATTGGTACTGAACTTTATTTAACCAAATTCTAAAACTAATTATACGTGAAAATATTAATGAAGAACATATCTAAGTATACATGAAATCATACTTGTTGATAGAGAAGGAAAAGTTGTTCTTTCCAAAAATTAAAATATTTACCATGCAAGTGAAGCAGTCGCGATGCCACTTGGCGTTGAGCGCGACGATCGCTTTGTCAACGATGGGGGAGCCGCAGCCCTTGCAGCGGGCGGCGAACTTGTCCGCGTAGCACGCCGAGCAGTACGGGCGACCAGCCTGCGGATACAAAATCCGGGATAAATAATTGAAGCATATGATAGATTATCTTAAAAACTTTCTTTTAAAACTTAAGAGAAATTCAAAGTGTGAAAAAACGAAGTAAGGCGAAAGTTTTTCTTAACGATGATTGAAAAGTTGGCTTAAAACTACAGTAGTAAATAATGTTCTATACAAACTAAGGTACAATTCTGGCAATAAAAATATTAAAGAATTTGAAGTCCAAAACAGTTTTATTACTGCTTCGCAGTTTGCTTCCTGTGCATTAACTAAAACCTTAGTCTTATTGATCATACCTGCTCCATGAAGCCACCGCCTCCAAGCTCCTTTCTGCAGCCGCCGCAGATAAAGTGGTGCGCATGCCAGGATACGCCAAGGGCTTGGATCACGCGCTGAAATAGACCATTTTGCTCATAAGTTACTTTGTTGGTAATTGGTATCAATATTTTAAAAATAATCTTGTTTTTCAAGATTCAGTAATGGACACTTGTGTATTCTCATTCAAGGGTATAAAAAAATAGGGAGTAGGTAGCATAGTCTACCTATGGTTAGGTTAGCGATTACCAAAACCATAATGGACCAGAGGAATCACTGACATTTATTAATAATTCCATAAGATCTGTATCTACAAACTTTCTATTTAAAATACTACTTTGGTGTAGAGGTCAAGTTGGATTCTTCTAATATCTCAATGCTAAACAATAGACATCTTGAAGGGAATATTGTTGGCAATAGGATCGTGGTCGTAATATTTAATTCAATTTGATGGTAATATAGCGGAGGCCAAGATCTGTTAATAAGGACGCTTGTCATAATAATTTCTCACGTTTATATTGATAAGAAGTTATTACGCAAATTGAAATATTTATCGGTGATTTCGAATGGAACATTCTTTGTTATTATGTTTGCCCGGTACCAAAACATAACAAATTGGTTAAACTTTTCATTTGTTCATCCGGACTAATCTCCAAAGGGGCTGGGACCATTTTGATGGGATTTCATTAGGCGGTACTCGACTTTTCAGATAATATTAAAGAAAATACTTTAAACTGCCTCGGTGGCGTAGTTGTATTATGGTACGGCTGCAATACTGAGGTCTCGGGTTCGATCCCCGGGTCGGGCAAAGTGATATTGACTTTTTCTATTCAGTATCAGCTCGGAGTCTGGAATTTGTGCCCGAAATGGCAATAGGCTCGCCCCCTATCACATCATGGGACGGAATAATGGCGAAAAGTGGGTGCACTAGTTGCGCCTCTGCCTACCCCTTCGGGTATAAAAGGCGTGAGTGTATATGTATGTACATATATGTAAATACTTTAAATCTTTTACGACGGGAAAGCCGTTAATGAAATCTGTATTAAACAATTACCCAGACTTTTAACAACTTAGCTTGGTAAACATTGCATACACAATTAAAAACGTACACACGGTCAAAACAATGGGCAACTAATTGTATAACGATCGCTCGTCCGTCTTTGCGATTTGTTTTTCTCCAGCGCGAGTGACATCATCATGAACAATGGATGGATGGTATTTATATTACCATTGTTTCTGAATCACAGTTGAGATGAGAAGACGGTGGTTTCTTGTGAGGGTTTTGGAATATCTTCGCATAAGATGGCGTCAAGATTATTTCCCTTTTTAGGGGTAGGCAGAGGCGTTATCACATCACATAACTGGCCAGCTATGCTACGTTCCATGTAATGAGAGGACAATAATACCCGGTGATGGAAATGAATCCTTCAAACCATAATAGCATATTCATATTGCTAAAAGACTGAAATAGGGACCAAGATTCTCTATAAAATCTTTGTCTATTTCTGTCCCCAAGTGAGGCTGTGCAAGCGCTGTTATATCTCGCTTGGCTGCCTCGGTGGCGTAGTTGTATTGCTTACGCGTTACGAGTACGATTTGCGCGCTGAGGTCCTGGTTTCTAATCCCGAGTCTGGCCAAAAAACTTTGTGACTGGGTTTTGCCTTCTTAAAAAAATTACCCAGTCGCAGCTCGGAGTCAGGAAATTGGTGGTGTGATACCCCCGTGCCTCGGAAAGCAGGTAAAGCCGTTGGTCCTGCGCCTGATCTCTCTCTGGTCATGTCGGATTGCCGTCTCACTGGACTATGAGAGTGAAGGAATAGCGAGTGCACCTGTGTATTGCGCACCCACTTGTTCCCTATAATATCTCCTGCGTACCTGGTTGATCTCCATTGAGATTGGCCGCCGTGGCTGAAACTGGCTAGGAGGATTTCATGTCTCGCTTTGATATGTAATATCTCAGGATAACAAGTGCAGTACACGCAATGCTTCTTGACTCCAAAAAATATCCAATCGTGTCGCTTTCAATCAGACAAGCTTACTCTTCGTCTTTAGTTAGATAAATAAAACACAAACGCCAACTATAATAATAAACATCCATCAATACTAATTAACAAATCAAACCATCAATAGTCATTCATAAAGAAGAAACACCATAAAAGTAAACTACTGTATATTCCAAACCCATACATAAGGTAATGATGCATACAGATTGCTCATTAACGAGATAGACAACTCAAATAAACACTAGGCGTGACTCAGTGTTAGATGATTATGTAAACACTTAGGAAACGTTTAAATTACATCTTTATGTTGTGTTAATTGATGATAACTGTCAGGTGTAAGTAAGGCCTTGGGTAAATATGTTTTTTGTGACTGAGTGATAGTCCAGCAAGGAGCTAGATTGAGGGTCCATGCTACTTTTGACTTTCTTCAAAGCTGATTCCGAGGCATAAGTTGCAATTTCTTTTTTATCAGCTTTTACTCGCTGCTCCCCCGCGTGAAGGTATGTCGACACAATTATGCCTTTTTAGAATCAGATTAATTTGTCCAAAAATACATTACTTCTTATTCACGTAATGTTAGAGATCCTAAATTAAAAAAAGAAATTCCTAAAGCTTTTAACTGTTGTCCACAAACAAAGCATGCCTATGTCGTGGGCAATTTTCTACGTTATTCTCAACTCTCGTCATATTGTGTTCAATTTAAAATCAATTATTATAAATTAATATAATGCACGATAAACAGTTCCTAGTCAGAGGAAGATTCAATAAAAACTTAATGGTCGGGTATGTGCAACAAAATGGTCGTGTGAAAGAGCACTTGTATTAATTGTATAACTCTATAAAATACCTATAATGATGCTAACTTGTTTACACCGGTTTGATGCAATTGTTTTTAAATAAACCCGGACTTTGGGGGAGGCCTATGTTCAGCAGTGGGCGTCGTATGGCTGATGATGTTGATGATGAAACCCGGACTTCGTTATCAAAAGCTAGGTCCAGCAAACTATCAGGCTATATTGTTTTTTCTAATAGCACGGAAAAGACACCATAGCCAATGAGTGGACTGGCGTCTAGTAGAGTATCGACTGATGGAAGACAATAATTACTCTGTGGTAATGACATATCTTTTTGAGATGCTGCGTCATCTAATGTTCCTCTCTCTTTCCCACTATCATTTTCTATGTTGGTGTTACACGTTTTCAAGCATCTTACAGATTAATTTACGTAAGTTCTTACTGGTTATATGATTTCGGTAACAGAGCTTCTTTGTGTACTTGGTAGACTGCTCTGTTGAGATCTTCGGATCGAACTCCGTGTTGGGCTAAGTGATTTTGAATTTACGATCACTATCAACCTAGCCTTTGGAATCGTATCCGGAAAATTGTAATACTATCCTCTTCTCTTACATGAGACCTACTATAGCTGGTGAAATGTGAACATGTTATATCCTTGACCACCCCTGAAAATAACATAATTCTATGTTTCATTAGAGTCGATGAACTTATTAATTGCCCAATAGAAACCTAATTATTCTCACAATGGCCTTCGTCAGGTCATCCAACCGGCTGTGGGTAGTCCCATGCCCAATTGCCGCCTTCATATCATTACCAATAATCTATATAACTTCATGGTGTGGAACGCCACCTACGTAAAATAAGAGTGAGTTACGACACAAGGCTGTATGACTCACAGTAAGAACGGACCTTATATGTGCCGTCTTGAAAATTGTATACTAGGAAGTTATGGGTATTGTTGATTGGGATACTTTGCTTGCGAAGCTTCTCAAACAGTACGGGTTCGTCCAAAAAAGTAGGCAGTTAGAGATGAATCTGTTATCTATTAAGATAGTTGTTAAATGTTTTTGAAACTAAGCGCAAAATCAGATGAACGACTTTCGATAAAATTTAAAATTCAATTGTTACAGACTCTTTTGTTGTCTGAAAAGTACACTGATCATAAAGCGATTGAAGTCGCTGGCGACAATACCCTAGTAACTTATATTTCCGAAACGTATTAACCGTATTTTTCTAATTTTTCTGTAACTAAATGAGCAACATGTCCCATGCAATTTTTTACCAAACATACTATTTCCTAATATAGTAATGCTGAGGTATAGGAAAAGCGGCGATGGCCTAGTTGGGAGTGGAACAAACTGCCGAGATGAATGTCCGCAGGTTTAAAACCCAAGGGCACAACTGTGACTTTTCTATAAATTTATATAATGTGTACTCTTTGTGAATTTCGAGGGTATGTGAAGTCTGCCAACCCGCGCTAGGCCAGCTTGGTAGACTAAGGCCTAAAACCCTCTCAGTAGAGGAGGCCCGTGCTCAGCAGTGGGCAGTATATAATACAGGGCCGGTATGGTATTGTATGGTCGAATGAGGTCATTGGCCAACAGGTAAACAAGAGGTAGACGCGTACAATTGTAGTGTTTTGTGAATTGTTAATTAATGCAACTAATGTTTATTGAAACATTATATTATGGAAATCCCATGTTTATTTGGTCGCTTTTTCCTTATTAGGTAACAACTTTGTATGTTAACTAGACAATTGAAATTCCTTTTTAACCTACGTCGTAAAGTAGGAGCTTCTTTGCGGGTTTAATTCTACTAATTACGTCTGCTTACTCATTTTGGAATGTAATGAACTTACTTAGATCGAGAAGAACTTTACTAATCTTACTATATTATTAATATTAACAAATATGAATGTTTGTATGTTTGTTAGATAAAAACAGCTGAACGGATTTGGATGAAACTTAGCACATATGTCAACCATATCCTGAATTAAAGGTCAACTTGGTCGGGTAATTTGCCCCCCTAGGAAATGAATGATTTTCTTCATATGATTATTTTAATCGATGGCATTGGCATCGCACAGAAGGGGCTACGGATCCATACAGTAATGCAGGGACTTAAGAATTCAGCAATACCTAGTTCATAATAAAAAGTATTAGAAAATTGTCTAACAGCATCAAGGAAAACCCTGTTTAAATAAGAGCAATTACTGCAATTCGAACGTGCATCAGCGGCGGCAGTTGTAAATCAACAGCTTTATTGCTCAATTAATAAAACCACAAGTGTTTATGACCGCCATTGCGTCGTCACTAACTCTATACAGCTATGGTACAGGTATGAAGTCCCTTCATTTGGATTTTATACCATTTCAATGGTGAGTGCGTGCATTAGCTTATATAACTAATCTGACCTTGTATATAGCACAAAAGTATTGGAAAAAAAATGAACAATGTAATATCCTCACTGGTAGGCGATCGCGACGCGTTCCTTCCATTATTTTTTAATAAAACTATCTCTTTTTTTATATCGCCTTTCCTACTAGCCCGAGCTCTTTTTATTTATTTTTCATCATTGAATTTACTCCCAATAAAAATATCGATAGTTATATAAGTGACCTTTTGTATCAATAATAATTATTATAAGCAATCTAATGTATCTTTACTCATCATAAGTCCAACTATGTTCACTTACGTGATGAATATCTTTTTTATATTTTTTGTGTTTTAACTACTTTTGTACAGGCCGGGATATAAGTAAACCTAGTAAATGAACTTAGAGGACTTAAGGCCGCTAACGGTTGAAGATTCAATGATACTATTTATACAACCAATAATCCCCAATTTTAGACCAATGGTAAGAATAATTCAATAAAAGTGAGGTCCGTGTATGTCATAAATAAAAAAAAACTTTGTTGATTGGTCAATTTTTGTCGATCTGAAAATGGTTATTTGATTAAAATCGTCAGTAAATCTAATCTATATTTGTACTGAGTTGCTTTATCTACTGTTACACAAAAAGCACTATTTGTAAGCCGGTATCTTTCCTTATTTGCTTACATTAGCCGGTGAATCATAATATTTTTCCTGTATCGTATGTACGAGTGGGCTTATCCAGTCCAAGGTCGTTGGTTTGATTGCGGGTTCGTGTTATGTTTATTACCTAAATTTTTTCACATTTATAGTTTGCGGTCTACGCCAAGGGGGCGACTTCCACAACAAACAAAAATAAATAATAATAATAGATTTTCCAAGCATGCAAATAATATGACTTCCAAATTCTATAGATAAAAAATAAAAGACTTAATAATTGAAATGTATTTGTAATTCTAATGATTTTTGTAGAATAAAGGCTATTTTTTTATATTCATTTCATTTTATTTGCGGTAGTCACCTATCAATTCATGGGAAGTGAAATTAAAATGGAAGTCCAACGAAACTGCTGGCTTGCGTTGCCTCCTGTATCCGCCCTGATTGCGACCACCGTACAAGGTGTAAAACCCTTCATAGCCTGTCTATATCCGGTTTCAAACACGCCAGCATAGGTGTGTCGCATGTCCAGAGATAAACATCAGGCCTGTCGACACTTCCCCGTGATGGACATGTCCGAGGCAGCGTGTCTCACTCTGCCTCGGACACCAAAAGGCGGACACGGTACGGTGTTTCGGGGGCTTCTGAGCCCCCGCAACAGGAAAAGGACCGTAAAAAAGCGGTACGCGCAGGGGCGGTTGCGGACGACAACTTAGACGTGAGTCGGAGGAAGCCCGCAGCCGTCCCTAATGAGCCGAAGATGGCCATATAAAAAAAAAAAAGGCCTGTCGACACTCTATCTGAACCTCAGTCCATTCACCAATAGGTACAGTGGGGTTCAATTATCGTTCACTTTAACGGTGAAAGAAAGCATCATGAGGAAACCTACGTATCTGAGAATTCTCAATAAGAATTTTGGGTTATGTGAAGTCTACCAACCCGCACTAGGCCAGCGTGGTGGACTAAGGCCTAAACCCTCTCGGTAGTAGAGGAGGCCCGTGCTCAACAGTGAGCAGTATATACCTATCCGGGACCGCGAGTTTGGCAGCTGAAAATTGATTTTTTTTTTATACTAAAACCTTATTGCGTGGGTAGAAACGACGATTTTTGCTTTTATGACAAGAGCTGTCATGGTCGCATGTGACCACGCGGGCCTGAAGCGTTTGTATAACACAGGGCTGATTGCAATTGCAAAACAGTGGATCATGTCGCCATGCCCGTATAAAAGAGTTACGCCTGTCTCTGCTCTTTTGGAGATAAAGATGATGAGTTTATGTACAGTCAGAAAAAAGAGCGTTTTCCCACCTAAAAGGCCAAAAATGTTAATGGGCGGCGGTGATCACTTACTATCAAGTAAACCGCTTGTTCGTTTGTCCCCTATATCAAAAAAATGTCTGCTCGACCACCCTTAGCTTCTAAATAAGTCACTTGCGCGTCATCTGTCGGCAACACGCAACTTACAATTAAAGTAGACGATAAGAGCTATCTGGTGTTTTTTCTTGTACAGTTAGCAGCATAAGTATCTGTACAAACGCAAAATTTCAATCTTCTATATACGCGTTAAGTTAAACTAACATTTTTTTCTTCGTTTGAAGTAAAGTAAATCTCTTTTATTTTATTTTTGTGATGAAAAAAAGATTAGTAAGAACACAAAAGCATGTAGGCAATTTTGAATTTGTTCAGCTATTTATGCTGGTGATTGTACATCTTGGAAACAATCGCACCTAGTTTTGTAATATATCAAAAATGGGCGTTTTATTTGAGACAATGTAGCAACGAATTGGATGATGGCGCGTAGATTATAGGCCTACAATTGGTTCTTCTATGTCGTCAGTACCCTCATTTGAATCACGGTGGGTGGGCACTGGACACTAAGCAGTTAACCCGTAAACAGCTCTACCATCGCCTTATATGACCGTACGGGATGACAATGATTTTAACGTCATTTCTTTGAATCATCTTAGTCACGCGTACGTGTCCCACGGTTGTGATAGCCCGCGTGTTTGTACAATGAGTTTCCGTTTGTTTTTAATATAGACACCGGTCACTAGAATCATGGACTACTGTTTAGTAATAACATTGAAATATACTGATATTTTTATTATTCACCTGAGGATTATTAATATCCAAGAACGGTGTTTCATGGCTGCAGAGCCACGAGCGACACCAAATTTTCTTATAATCTCGTAATTAAAAGTGGAATTCTACTGTACAATAATCTTTATTGTGCTTTACGAGGGATATTAACGTATGTGTTTTATGCAGAATCAACATTTACATACTACTTAGATGAATAATCATGAACGAAAACATTGTGAGGAAAATTGCACCTTCCTGAAAGTTGTTCATGAGAATATCGGAATTTCGTAGAGTTAAGTTGGCAAACGTAGCGTGGGACGCTCTCTGGCCAGATGGCGGGACAACTTGCACAGGAAGACCGGCAGCCACTGGATGCATAAAGCAGCAGACTGGGCTCTGTAGTGTATCTTGGAAGAGGCCTATGTCCAGCAGTGGACTGCAACGGGCTGATGATGGGTAGAGTTTACAACCTGCCTATAGTGAGCACATGATGGATGCAATGTTTTGTCCGTCTCGCGAGTAAAGAAGAATCTTGGCCAGTAGTAAGATAGTGTTATTTTTTTTCACACTTCACTAATAACTAATTAGTATAGGTACATACAACAATATTATAATTATTTTAATAACAGAATATAATGCTCGAAAAGTTAATTTAACCATTACTTCCAAATTTAATCTCGTATGAGAAATAAATACGTAAATAAACATGCAATACACACAAAAGCGCGCCGAGCGTTACGTGAGGATCGTTAAAATTTTGTTTAGACACAGAATATATAGTGCCGAGGTGCCAAAATAATAATAGAGCTCTTTATATCCGCCCACTGGCTCACTGGACACGCGTGTGTGGTGAAATCGAACGTTTTTGGATCAAGAAATTAAAATTAAGACGATGAGCACCGCAGAAATGTATCTTAATATATTTATTATAATAATATTAATTGGTAGCAGTCAGTGTGAACAGTATTTCTAAGAACGAATCCACTGTGAATTTTTCAGGTATAAATAGTAGGCATATGTCATGGTCTATATGTATGCAAAATTGTATACAAATTCCTTTAGTAGTTTCCACGTTCACTTCTAATAAACATCCAAATATTTTACGAACTTTTTTGAAGTTAAATAAGAATATTGAAAAGTAGAGTTTGTGCGTCGAAATTTTTTTTTTGTTTTGAATGACGAGACTAGCATGCTGTTCGCCTGATGGTAAGCGATACGACCACCCATAAACAATAGCAACACCATCCAGCACGTTGGGTTACTAAGTACTGTTTGGCATTCCACTGCACTTGTCATCCTGAGAAACCAAACACAACAGTGCATGCACACTGCTGCAGGAATTATGAAGGAACTACTGATCTGATTTTGAAAATTCCTAAACAAATTGGAAGTTACTTCATCTCTGTGCTAAGAACAACCTTTACAGGGAAATCATCTCGAATGAGAACTATTTTGATCAAAAGGACATGTCTTGTTTCAATGTTTATTGCCTTGGAAAACCTACAACGGTGTCTCACACGGATAGTTCATGGTTGGCGTGTAAAATATACAATGAGAACTCTGACATATTATGAATTCCCTACAACCCACTTCAGTCGTTTACACTGCACAAAACATTGGCTGGCGGACATAAATTGTTTCCACTCCCATTTTATTTTATTTTTTTTATCAATGCGTTACACTGATTCTAAAATCCGCTGGTACATCCTATAACATCCGTCCTTTGACAAGGCCAGTTGATAAACTAAAGGTGTCCTTTTGTCTGCTAAATGACCTACTAATGTTGCCAAAAATGCGCAAAATGTTCGTAAATTTAGAAAATGTCTGGGGGGGTGGGCGATGCGGAGTACGGATGTGCACGTGTATTTATTATATTGATTTTATTCCGTTTCTAGATTTGGTTTTGAGTTTGAAATGATTGGTTATTTGTCACGCTTTTCGTCAAGAAAATACGCAAACGCAGAAGTTTAAGTAGTGAAAGTGCAATGTCGTTAATAAATAACTTTACTTAAAATAAATAACGTAAGGTTAATGTATTCGAGACTTCTTGATTTTTAATATTAACACATTTGTCTAGATAGTAATATCTCAATGTTTAAAACACTATAAATAAAGGATGCTGGACTTTACTTGTTACTACCACTTTAAACCAAAACCGCGACCTTTACTCCAAAACACCAGTTCTATTTAATTTCTTATCATTTAGTCTATACGTATCACTTACTATAAAAGAATTAGTGTTTTTCCAAAGCTCCATTACAAAAACACCTATAGAATTTCCGACTTTAGGGAAAGAAGAGGTTACCTATGAAGGTGGACGCTAAGGAGGGTGCCAAGGCCACTAGAGGACGTAATTTCTGTCATAATGTCAGCTAATAGTCTCGTATACTCACGTCAGTGATGGGCTCCCCGCAGCCGTGGCAGCGCGGGCTGTGGTACTGCGAGAAGCACGGTACGCAGTGCACGCTGCCGTTGTGCTCGTGGAACTTGGCGCTGTCGATCGGCTTGCGACATGTGTTGCACGTGAAGTGCTCCGGGTGCCACTTCTTGTTGAGGGCTGTCAGGATCTGTTGGTCAAAGAGTTTGATTAAGATTGAGGTATCGTTGCGATAATAAACAAATAAGTACAACAAGCCAATAATGAAGATCTCTCGTATGCCAGAGACGCCGGAGTTCTTTCGGGTTGATTATATTACTGCCGCCAAGCATTGTTTAGGTTTGAGAATTTATGCTGTTGAGGTTTGCTGAGCGGACATCGGTGCCTTTCAGGGCTTTCTAATTCAATTGAGGTTTGTAAAGACTTTTTTTAATAGTTGTCCTTGCGTCACATCAAGCAACGGTCTTAGTCATCTCCACGCTCAGTTATTTAATAAAAATCCGTGAACTTGAACGCATCCCACACAATGAGCAAAACCGTTAAATCCATTCTCGTAACCAAATATTTACCATTACAAAAACTGTACGTGGCACGTGCGCACTATTTCTTAATCGGTCGAACAGAAGTCGGAAGTGTGCGTCGGGTCTACGTGCTAATTGCCACGGCCCTATGGCTCGACCGTGACCTTGACCTGCCTTTGGGGTGATGATTGTGAAAGATTTGGTAGTCGATTCTTTCTCATACACTCACGGCAAAGTGACCACACTGCACCTAATCGGAAGTGAAGTAGGGTCAAAATAGAGTGTCAACTGATGAGAGATGAGTATCCTTCACCTTTCGGCAGAATTTTACGAGCCTATTTGAAACCGCATAGTGTATATGACCCTGGAAGACGACACACTTATGTGGGCCGCTGTATCGGATTTTACGCCTTGTGTACAGTGATTGTTATCCGGGCAGATACAAAGTTCCTAGCACCAGGAATATGAACATGGGAGGTGGATTCCTTTATCCTTATTACGTTTATCGACGCTTGTTCGTCTCTTTGATTTGGGGCTGGAAACTGGAAGATCTTAGTTTCAACAATCTGGATGGGCATGTTTTTATGTACGCTTTAAGATGGCAGTGATGTCGAGCAGATCGACTGGTCGTAGAAACTAATCCAGATCGTTTCTTCAACAGTGACGGCACAGAAGAGTAAGATAAACCCAGGTAGAAGATTTAAATGAGGTAGTCACTAGCCTGCTTGAACCCCCGTCACATAAGCCAGATTATTAATCTACTATCTAGTTTTACTTCATATATCCTTAGTGAAAACCTTTAAATGCACGTTTCTTAAAACCATTTCTTTAATCAGTACTGCGTCATTATAATTGTTGATAAACACTAGTACCTACTGATTCCCAGTATCAACAAAATTGATAGTCATTATGGAGTGAATAATCTCTGATAGTGTCCGTTAAGCAGCAGTGTGCATGCAGTTGTGTTCCGGTTTGAAGGACAATGTAGCCAGCGTAATTATTGAGGAGCGCAGTAGAGTGCTACGCAGTACTTTGTACTTCAAAGTTCTGTATATAGAGTGACATAATCGTTTCGATAGGGTAAAACTCTGTAAATACAGATGAAAGTTCTATATGGCGTTGCTACTGTTCATGGGTGAACGTAGCGCGCGGTCGTTTTTTAAATGCAAAAAAGAAATTATAGCTTGATAACGGTCTGTGGGGTGAAAACGTACATGGGGCTGGCAGTTGATACTAGATCAATCATAAGTTTGCTTGGTTTTGGTTGAAGTCAGCTTCTGAAGTCTTTTTAGTCCGGACTTTGCATTAGACCGTTTTACTGTATCGGTTTGTTTCGGTTTGAAGGACATAGTAGCCGTTGTAATTTATATATTTTCCCGGTATAAAAAGTAGCCTATTTACTATTCCAGAATCTAATCAATCTCTGTGACAAATTTCATCCAGGTCCGATCAGCCATTCGATCGTGTATGAGGAACATTCATTATTTATCATTTATAATATTAGAGTATAGATTAAACTCATTGTACTCACCCTGCCTTGGATGACAGCATGGCAGCTGTTGCAGACTGCTGGCTCTTCCTTTGTGGACTGTAATAAACGTATCGACATTATCATTTTGATATATTGCTTTATTTACAAACAAACTGTATGATGTCACCGTTTATATATAGAAGGGATTGCACGGCGCGGGAATGATTTAGGGAAATATATGAGTGGCACGGACTCGCCAAGCTGTGACGTAAATTACGCCGCGTATATTCCGTCGCGTAATGTCGGTTACATAATTTCATATAAATAAAGGAGTAATGAGAGGGTAAATTATTTGTGCTGCGATCATAAAAAAAAACAAGTTGTGGCTCTATCATTGTTTTCATTCATGTCACCCTAAGCATACGAACTAAGTGTGACACTAAGGCAAAAAAAACTTCAAGTCAAAAGTAGGCGTATTTGCGTATAAATCGTCATTGAATCATAAATCTTTTTTGTTTTTGTAAACTTAAACTTATTTGAAAATTAATGTATAATTTAACCACTCTATTTGCAACACTGATATCATGCCTACCACAAAAAAAGCGACGAAAACGTCCCCCTCTTGCCGTAACGACGGATGTACAGCGATTTGTATGTATGGAGCTAAGCCGATGGCCAAATAGGGCGGCGGCGAGACGCGACGGCAGCGAATCCAAAAAACTGTGGTGATGTCACCCAGGTCGAATGTCTGCGCGAGCATCCAGAGATCGCAGACGGTTTATAGCTTCAATGAGTTGACAGGATTGTTTTAAAACGACTCAACTGATCGGATATATGCTCTCGGCTGCTGATGTTAAGGCTTGCAAACCTATTTGATATGATTTAACGTATTTTAAACAGTATTTATCCGTTGTTAGTGCTGGTTGCTGTATGTAAAATTATAAGATTGTGTAAATAAGACAGAAAAAGGATAAAATAAATTGTTGATTTATACTGTGTATTGCTAAGCCTGAATATGAGTCCAACCAGCAAAAACACTACATAAATCGTCCATAAAGGTACAACAGTACCTAAGCTTTGCTTTACGACAGACAAAGAATCAGTACTTATAGACTCCTCATTGCAATTACTAACTACCTACTAAACGACTACATACGAAAATCTTAATAAGAAAAAATTTCTCGCCAATTTTGTCTACATTTTTTTTCCAAGTCAAAATTTGTGACTAGTGATCGAAACTAGTTTGACCTCTACGGATTTGGAGCTCGCAGGAAGGAGTGGGTGCGAGTCCCGCTTTGACACCATTTTGTGAACTATTCCACTTGTTAATTTGCTAGATTAGTGTATTGTGTGGATACGTTGACTTACTACGAGTGACTACAACTGAAGCCAATGGGCTTTAGGGCAAACAGTAGTATCATTTTACATACATCTTTATTCTCGAAGAAGTAAGCAGAGGTGCACCAAGGGCACGCACTTTACGCCTATGTGTTTCGTCTTATGATGTGCCTGTCGCTATATCGGGCACATATTCTGACTCCGGACTGATATTGAGCAGAAAAACCCAATAATACTTTACCCGATCCAGTATTCGAAACCGGGACCTCAGACCGGTGGGCGTACTGCGCACGCATTACAACTACGCCACCGAGGCACTCTTAGTTTCATTTCATACATGATAAATGGAATCTAATAAGGTAAATTGAATGGAACAATATATAATTGTAATATTAAGCGAATGTATCATTTCGAAATCAGAAAAAATAAAGTTACAAATGCCACGGGAGTTGCATTTGATGAGCCGTTCTATGGAATATTTATGGATTGATAAGGAATCTGATAACATTAAAAAAAATTGCGTTCCTTTTATAGAAATGAACGATGACACGATAAAATCGCTCCCTTTTGCAAGACCACTCAGAACATACATTTACAAAGTACTACAATAAATAACTAGTAATGCCCAGTAATAAATGTCTATAGTACAAATTGAACTACAAATCGCACCTTTAGGATGAAAACGACACAATTCAAAAAGGCAGAAAAGTGAGGTATCGTCATAAAATTACTTAAAACGAAGTTCAGAACACAATAATAATTCAAACACAGCCATATTCAAGGTGGAAAAGGACAAATCTGTTATATCGGTCCCTTTTTTATACTGTTTTTATAAATAAGGCACTAGCTTTTAGTCATTTAAAAATAACAACTCAATTTTCTATTTTTTGAATTGTTTCGTTTTCGTTCTAAAGTTGCGAAATGCTCACAGACAGCTGTCCAAGTGTGTAGGCAAATAGGAACACAGGAGGGCATACTCCTATATTCAACACAAGTACAAACTTCTGTATGTACAGTCAGCGACAAAAGTATCTGTGACAATTAATATTTCAAATCTCCTATATACGCGTTAAGTTAAACTGAAACATTTCTTTCTTCGTTTGAAGTAGAGTAAATCTCTTTTATTTTATTAGTAAGAACGCAAAAGTATGCAGGCAATTTGAATTTTTTCAGTTACTTATGCTGCTGACTGAACAAATTATGTTAAATTATTGGTATTGCCTACATAAAAAAAACCCACTAGCCAAAAAAAAAGTTTGCCCCTTCCAAAACAGATAACTGGATACGCCTTTGGCTGTCACACGGTTGAAATAAATCAGATCACAAATCATTCATAGATACCCAGACAGATTCTCATATACAATCTACCTGTCATTTAAACAATAGTTAACATGCAAATACGTTAACAATAACACTCATTAGAGTCATTACAGATGTACACAAACAGACAAACAAACGCTTTGCAAAGTAGAATAGAACTAATATTGACTCTAATGAGTGGAAGTACACGATATTCCCGTAAGTCGTTTCTTGTTATACACGGATAAGTTATAACAATATAACGGACTGCCTCGGTGGCGTAATTGTATTATTGTACGATTGCAATGCTGAGGTCTCGGGATCGATCCCCGGGTCGTACAAAGTGATATTGGGTTTTTCTAATCAGTATCAGCCAAGAGTCTGGAATTTGTGCCCGATATGGCGATAGGCTCGCCCCCTATCACATCATAGGACATCACGTACGGCGAAAAGTGGGTGCATTAGTTGCGCCTCTGCCTACCCTTTCGGCGATAAAACGCGTGAGTGAGTGTGTAATATAACGGACGTCGGACAGTTGTCATTGATGGAATGGTCGGGATAAAAGACTAATAATGAAAGGCATTTATTAAACGAATGAACGTAGTAGTCGATGATCAGGCCTAAAGACGAAAGTTTGCAAGTTCAGTTCCAATACTGAAACGTTTTTTGTACAATTCGCATATTTTTTCTAATAACAACAAAAGACTATTGTAGGCACTATGCACTGAACCCTTCATCAAAAAGTGAGTCAAATGATGACCCTGCTCATTTGTTCTTTTCATTACGACTGTCTTTTATTTTGTCACCTCGTAAATATCTATAAGCCGCATTGCTCATCATGAAGAGTCGCTAATGATCGTGCTTAATATGTCACAGACGGTGCCTTTTTTTTTTATGTGCGAATTCGGGTTTTTAATTTTTGGTAATACCAAAAAGTTGATTTAAATTTGATAAATGATAAAACTGCCTCGGTGGCGTAGTTGTATTATGGTACGACTGCAATGTTGAGGTCTCGGGTTCGATTCCCGGGTCGGGCAAAGTGATATTGAGTTTTTCTATTCAGTATCAGCTTGGAGTCTGGAATTTGTGCCCGATATGGCGATAGGCTCGCCCCCTATCACATCATGGGACGGAATAACGGCGAAAAGTGGGTGCACTAGTTGCGCCTCTGCCTACCCCTTCGGGGATAACAGGCGTGAGTGTATATGTATGTATGTATGTATGTATGTATGTAAATGATAAAAATTATTTGTCATTATAAGGCTAAGCCTGGTTGTTTCATCGTTGTCAAATAAAGTTAACGGTCTTATTACATTGCATGAACAGTGTGATTAGAACTTTAACATGACCTAAACGCGGTGAAACAAGCCGGCCTTAATAGGTATCTAATGTCAAGTTGATGTGTGCACTTCAGCGACACGTAGGGTTGTGCAATTTATCCAACTGTGTGTTTGCTGTTCTTGATGTACAGTTGGGGTTCTCGTTCTGTCGAGTAGTGAGCTCGTCTCGACACTCCTTAATTTAAATTCATTTTTTTTTATATTAAAAAACGGTACTTAGGCAACGAAAGTTGTTGAATAAGGTAATCCATAAACACTTTCTAAAAGCTCACTGGCTTAATAAGGAGCATCCATTTTAAAACTAGTCGATGTCCTGATGCCAGTCATGCGAATATAAACAAACAGTAAGGAAAGGGCATGTGTGTCAGTGTTGCGCTGAAGCGATATCCAAAGTTTCGAACAATGGGCTTCGCGTTATGAATGCTTATGTCATCCTTCAACCGACAGGCGACAGCGAGAGCGGGCGGTCTGTATGTTTTTTTTTTACATAGATTACTTAACTTTATTGTTGGGCAATAAAAAAAGACATGAAAATTAAATAACATCCGAAAACTCATAATTTTCTTGTAAATCTGTGCCTCCACGTTTTATTAGTCTATAAAACGTCATCCTCTCGTGACTTGCACCTAATAATTCTGGATGTAGGGCGAGCCGTCGCAAGGTCAAGGCGACCGGCGATTTAATTGTTCACCACATTAAGGTGCGGGGGCTAAATTTACTGTGTACAAACATTCTATATTGGACAAGGAATTAATTTGTATGTCCTTGTGTTTATTTGGGTATCGGGGTTAGTTTAGGTTAGAATTCATAATGTATTTTAGAAACTTTCGTCATAAGGTATATAGCGAGTGCTTTTGAATGTTGTTTCATGTAAAAGTAATGAAAAATCATATACCTAAGTACAAATCGTGCATTTACACCTTAGGTTTTCCTGTAAACTAAAATGGTGATTTTCTAAATTTGCGCCTACGTATAGCGTTGTCGCTCTTAAACTATTTTGTATACCTACATCAGCTTATTATACGTATTGGCGTTACTTTCTGAAAAGGAAAACCTTAACTCAGCGATGCTATTACAATAATTAGAGTGTACTATGGTTATTACTTTTTTATCCTACACTGGTAAAACGAATCAGTGCGCATTATTTTAAATATTTTCCGAAGAAGATTTAAAACTCTGATACCTTCCTAACCTTGGGGGGAGGAGCGGGATAGTAGGTAAGTGTAGTTGATCCATATCAACTTCATAGTCTTCATGGTCTGAAATCTAAATTCAATATTAAGCAATTAGGAATGTTGCCTTCTTCAACGGTTTTTAGAATTATGTTGATCTCGATTTTTTATTTATTTCGTGAGTGTCTTTAAATTTAAAAATAAGATAGTATGGTCTGTTTGCCACAATTTAATAAGGTAACATAGAATAATGATGACTAAAATCTTGGATCATTAGTTAAAATTGGATTTGTACTATTCGCTAATCACTATTTAATTAGACCTTAGATTTTTTGTTTGCGCTTGAGAGTAATGTGAGTGACCTTAATTGTTAAATGTTATAACACTTGTAGTGATTGTTCCTGAACTGTACATTATCTATACATTTATCTACAGTTTAAATGTAGTAAATTTTTTAGGGGAAAGGTTATTTTTGAACTATGACTACTATAAAATATAAATACTAAAATATAAAGACTAATATAAATACTATCGGTATTTTGATGTTTGTGATTGATCGAGAGACCGACACGTCAGTCTCTCAACCAATCACAATAAAACGAAGCGGAGACGCATCGTGTTTTTTTTACATTCTAAGCCCACTGTATAGTTTATTTACTATCAGTTGCAACTTGATATGCAACCTAGGCGTGGCCCATTAGCTTGGTTGCATACGTCAAATGGCGTGACCGCGACTCCATTATCAGATATAAAAACTTTTATCATATTGCTTTCTTTAGTATTTTATTGTGACATAATGCTTTTTATTTTACAAATTGAAATTCACATTTCGTGATACGTTAACCCTTCAAGCCCCGCTTATATATATAGATGTATGGGAAAACCCTATATATATGGACACCGGTGTCTGTCGCGGGGCTTGAGAGTCAATCTTGGATATATTTTTCTTGATATTACAAAAGCTAAAGAAAACCGATTTTAAGCATAGTTTGTTTCTAAAAGAAGAGGTTTTTCCAATTGGGTCACCTAGAGACAAGTGATTACCGCCCATAAGCTGCCATAATATCAAGGCATTCGTCGATGCCTTGTCAGCTTTTTAGGAATAGAAAAAGCTTCTTGAAGCTCTCCAAAGCTCATATTTTCTCTGGTTATACATATATTAACAGGTGGGCTTGATCGCTTTTAGGTGACCTTATTCTAGTTTAACGATCTTGTCATAAATTTTAAAAGTCTTTCTGAGGTAATCGAACTTGTGACCTCTAGTTTTTTTTGGCTAACCGCTGTTTGTTTATGTCAAATAGACATTGTAGGATAATTAATTACCATTCCTACACGTTTTAAAAGCATTTACACGCGAATTCTTACTCGCAAATATGATAGATGTACGAAATAATAATTTCAGTGCAATTCAAAGTAAACAAAGTCTCTTCAGACGCTCCCAGTGAATACAGCTAATGCCAATTTTTGTAGCCAATTCAGTTTTTTCAAGGGCTTCATTCCAAAATGAGCATTTTACTGCTTTGTTTTCAGCCCAGACTTGATTTTTACTCGATATGGCGATAGACAAGTCTTCTATCATGAGAGGGAATATAATTGTCGAAAAATCGGCGCACTATTTGCGCTTCTGCAAACCGTTTCGGGAATAGGCGCGGAGTCTATATTTGTCTCAGAGTAAGTATATAACTATAGAGAGCGCGTATGCAAGTGGGAACAATAGGCACGGGTGGGAACATCGTCCTGCGCCGGCCGCAAGCGCTTGTTGTAGTCACTCGAGTAGGAACGGCGTGAGCACACGCGGGTGAGAACTATGCGAATATTTGATTATTAATACTGCAAAATGGTTAAATGTTCTGTGGAATCTTGTAAAAACGACACTCGGAAACACACTTAACAGAATTCTAATATCACGTTTCACAGGCAAGCCATATTTCAGCATATTTTTAGGTAAAATTGAAATTACGCGTCGCGGTATGAAAGACGCTCGGGTGGCGAACACTTGTACCCCCCGCACTGCCCCGCATCCCGCTTTTTCGATAGTGATGTTACGCGTCGATACCAGAATCGATGTAATATTTTCATATTACATACGTATACGTATTTATTACTATCGAAGGCGATGCTTAATATAATGTAGCTTAGGTAACTGTTTTTGTCTGTGTGTGATTTTTAAGCCAATTAATAATTGCGTTTTTGTTTATGAAATGAAAGAAATAATTACTGTTCCTAAAAATTGACTGATTACGATGATATTTTTAAGCTATTGCATAGCTTCTATCGCGGGTCTTGACCGTATAAGTTGGCAATCATTAAGATATATTTCTTTGTCATTTTTTTAACATTGGTAATAAATATTTCAAAAACTAGACGTGACTATTTTAAGCTTGGGGAGACTAGCTAAGAAATCCATGGTGCGATGCTCGGTTTATATCCATTGGTTCAATTATAATGGATATCCATTAATATTATTGGTTCTTATTGCTTGTAAAAACTGCTCTTGAGGTACCGTGTTTATAAATCATTCCACATGGCACTACACCAATTCGCAGCATAGCTGTTATCTATATTTACGCAATACGCTTAAAATTACTCACAAGGCCATATTTTGTAGGACCACAATTTTTTAACAACAATATGTACCGCGCCGCCGGACCTGTACTTATCGATAACTGTTGCGTTGGTGCTGCTCGCGTGCCCATCCCTAGCAGTCGCCAACATTTTTATATAAGTAGCTATAGTTTACCTGCCTACGCTGGATAGTGGGCGCACGGTGCGATATTAGCCCTCTATAGGTATATACTTACTCTGAGATATTTGTTTATTAAACTAGCCGAAGTTATCTGGCGGCCATAATAAGCAATCTCAATCTTCCGAGGATCTTCGAGAATAACCAATCAAAATAAGTAATTTGTAAGCATGTCAAAAATACTTTGTTCTGATTGGTCCGTTTGCGGAAGGGATCGAAAAATCGATTGGGATCGTTTATTAAAAACGGCGGTAAACCGCAACCTAGGGCAGTGTGATCAGCCAAGTGGCCTTCGGGAACTGCATCCAGCATTAGGAATCTCGCTTATCGGCGGTAACTGTTCGCAAATAGTACTCGTGTGGGCGGCATTGTGATGGTGGCCTCGCGATGAAGAATTAATTTTGACTCGTTTAGTGATGGATGAATATCGATACTTATGCGACTGAATGACGAGAAGAGCGACGCGTTCGTCTGGTGTCATAAAAAATACCTAAACTCCATAAAACTTTGTGTAATTATAAAAAGATTTATAAATAATACTATGATAATTGCTTTCAAATTGCTGCTTGTTGTATAAAAAGTTATATATTATTATTAAACTACTAATAATTGAGACTAATTAAAGTCCCACTGACCAGATACAATGTAATGTATTAATTAATACTTATTACCGATTTTGGTATACAAGCTGTATTTTATTCTTCCCTACCATATTCAGGGAATGAAAAAACATAATATGTACAAATGTATACATAATAACATTATTATTTCTGTATAATATTCCGTTAATTAACCGAATATATATTTTTTAAAAAGGCAAGTTATTTATTGACTTTTAGCCTTTCCTCAATTAATAAAAATTAAAGATAATAATACCAGCCCTGTATTAATTACTGTCACAGAGGTTTTTTGTACAAAATATTAAAAGGGACATCACTAGCGATCAAAACATTGTACCAGCATCGTCACAGTGTCACCGCACGGCACTACTATTAGAATAATACACCAAAGTATTTATAAAGCATTACGAATTAACACTTCACCAGTTTTTACACGTTTGTCTTAGTTGTTTTATTTTAGTATATTATTTCTCAATGTTTTCGTTTGGATGGTTTATTTTTGTTGTTTCTGAATGTGTGCGGTTTACGTAAGAATTAAACAATTTGTTTCTTTGATTGATTCGGAAATGCCTTTGCGGAATTCAATTAATACAAAATGTAGGCTGTGTTAATATACTGAAAAATTGTATCTTTTTGGCAGTGAGAGTTATTGAAATCGATGTAGTAGTACTAATCATTACGTGATACAAACTTTATTTTTTATAAGAGTAAATAGCACTCTGTGCAGATAGTCGTGATCAAACTTATTACCGCCACGAAGGCCGCAGATTCGACTCCCGTTTGAATTTTGGAGTTTTGATTTTTACTAAGAACTACTTACCTACGTGTCATACAGACTTTAGACCATAATTTAATGTTAGGTATGTACTCTTAGCATTAATAATTATAAAGGTACTTAATGCGTGGATAGTAACTCGATCCGCATTATGCGCACCAATAACCTCAGGTCTTGAGTGCCAGTGCGGTATCTTATTTCCAACAGCATTCTGTTCCCACAAGATAAATTAGCTTCAAACGTGAAAATCGTTTAGCCGAAATTAATAAACGATATTGAACGACAAGTAAAATAATTGGAGTGAACGATACCCTAGTAACTAGCACGAAAGCCTGGTTAGGAATGGAACGGTTTGCAAACATAATACCTGAGAATTTTTTAAAAATACTTTCGCAGATGTGTGAAGTCTGCAAAGCCGCACTAGGCCAGCGTGGTGGACTAAGGCCTAACCCCTCTCAGTAGTAGAGGAGGCTCGAGCTCATCAGTGGGCAAACGGCAGTATATAATACATGGCTGGTAATTGGTACCTATAGTATGGTTGATTGAACGTTATCGCTGAACGGGTCCTCTAACAGCTTACTGCAATCATCTAAATCTCTAACTCAACTGTAAACATCTTATGTTGCTAATATTTTAAATTCCAAAGTTTATTAATATGTTTGAATTTTTTTATGTTTGTTAGAAGTAAACGCAGAAACAACTAAGCAGATTTCGATGAAATTTGGCACACGGATAGATCATTTCCTGAATTAACACAAAGGCTACTTTTCATCCCGGGAAAATATACAGCGGGACTTTTATCCCGGAAAACGACAAGCTAGATGGCGCTGAGGTCGTACTTTGTTTTAAGGACTTTTGTAGCGGGAAAGGCTTTCCATGCGGATGAAGCCGCGAGCTACGACTAGTCTTTAATAATCGGTTGTTTCAAGGTCACTGGTAAATTAAGATCACTAGAGATTAAATTTTTTACGAAACCTGTATTGTATATATTTAAGCTATTAAAAAAAGCACTGTGTTGTTATTTTGTAAGCTTTTATATTTATTCTTTATACCTTATAACTTTTTATCTCGAAACTCATCCTATAGCTTGATTCCTTTTGAGTCTTTCACATAACAGCGTCCAATTATCGCGTTATTACTGGAGTACAAAATGAACAGCCTATTCAATAGTTGAAATATTATTGACACAATTATACTTCCATTAAGTTAAATATTTTTTCCTTGTTATAAATATCCAATTGAATGTAGGAAAACTACCGGTGACCAGGCATGGCAAAAACCGAAGCAATTTTGTATTTCCCTTTAAAACATTTGCTTTTTTTTCGGTTATTCTTGTTCCGAGTAATTCAAATTATCGTTTTATATAGTCATCTCATTATCGTTTTAAGCGATTATTGCATACTTTGTGATTAGTGAAATGAGTCATCTAAAATGGAAATCGATGGTTTTACTTAGCTCAGGACTTGTGTCTTTATATTATCGAATCTAAGCGAATTTTGACAAAAAAAAAATAACAATGCACGTCCTATTATGTATCAAGATTTATTTAAAAAAGTTACGTTATATTAGAGCTGTAAACATTAGCAGCGTATTAGTCATTTTTTTCGAAAATCTTTGGGAGACTGCGCGTTTGTCGTAATCAATTCAAATTCGAATTGGCGTCAATGGCTTAGTTTTTTAACCTGGTAAATCACTTTCATGACATCGAAGTGACTAGACACAGTAGTCAGTGCAATATACACAATGCCCATATTTTTAACGCATACGCATAGTCACGCCTTTTATCCCTGAAGGGGTAGGCAGAGGCGCTAGTGCACCCACTTTTCGCTTTTTTTAACGACACTTCTAAATGTGTCCACTGTACCTGATCGTAAGCGGAGTGGGTTCCATATAGGAAAAAATCCTTCACGCGAGCTAAGCCGCAAGCAAAAGCCAATCATAGATAAAACTAATCCTTGTCAATTCTAGCTCTGCAATACTTAATTATCTATCGAAGTAAGTCGTAACAAACACGGCGCCCACGTACATAATAATAACGTGAACGTACCGTGCGAATGTTTATAAATATTCCATGATACTTAAAAATGGACACGCACCAGGTATATTTCTACGTAATCTTAAAATATCGTACAGAAACAGCTGTTGGGAATTCGCTTAGCGCAAGCCGACGGGCGGTGTTAGTCATTTTACACACGACACTACGCTGTAAAGTTTACACATACTGTTTCATCAGCTGCTCCATCTCAGTCCGAAGTGGTGCTAGACACGTTTAGCTGCACAAACGTAGAAAGGGTTTTGAGGAAAAACCTTTCCAAAATCTTAAAGCTCGGCAGACAAACCCGCCTCTTGCGTCGCCGTTTTAACACATAAAACATATGAGGGTAAATACAAACTCAAATGTAAAAAGACTCCATGATCCAATATTTGTTGTGTCGAAATGGTGAAGGCGAAGGTCAGTTTGGATTAATCTCTATATGTTTTCCGAAAATAGGAGCGAACTATTATATATATTATTATATAACAATACAGGACATCAGTCAGCTCAGTCAACTAGTTGCACTTCAGCATACGAATTTCAATTCTAAGATTAAGAGAATATACGCACACTATTCGGAATTCCCAAAATCGCAAGCATATTCCATTGTGAAGTGACAGAGGATGTAGTGAATAAAATTGAGAAGGGTATGCTAAGGTGGTTTGGGCATTTTGAAAGGACGGATGATAGGAGACTGATGAAGAGAATATATAAGGCGAGTGTGGATGGAAGGGCCGGCAGGGGTCGACCGCACCGAACCTTCGAATGTCAAATATGTGACATTCTAAGTAAAGGGCAGGTCAAAAGTACCCTGAACCGGCGGCTATGCATGAAAAGATTGATGAAGGTAGAGGAAGCGAAAATAGTGTGCCAGAATCGAGCAAAGTGGTAATCCATAGTCTCTGCCTACCCCTATGGGATAGAGGCGTGATACTATGTATGTATGTATTCCATTTCTCGCGAAACAACCAAATTGAAATACAAAAAACGAATGATGCGATTTTGATTAGAAGAGTAAAGCATGATAAGTTGGTAACAGCGTCGGTGTATAGTCCAGCAAGACTGCCGTGTGATCATAACACCCGTCAATTAATCAAGCTAACGTCCAGCGATGTTGCCAACTGGAGCAAAATTATAAATAATGATAGGGTTACCAATGGTGTCGTAGATTCTGAAGTGTCATAGAGATGTGTTAGTGGTAATGGCTTTTTGATCAATATTGATACTACCAATGATATTTTTTTTGTTTTCCCTACAAGCGTTATAATACTTCGTATTATATTAATTACTTGAGTTGTTTATATTCTTCATAAAGTCTATTCTGTGTTGCGTTTGAGGATAGCAGTCAGCACTGAATTAGCCTTTCATTCGATAACTAAAATATGCAACCCTACTGGTTACTGTACAGAGATTTATGACAGATTTTTTTATTTGTATTGCTGCTGTTCCTGTCTATGCGTCGGAGCCTTTAGACGAGCGTTGAGCTTTTTTCAGTTCTGTACATATCATCAATTCTATCGTAAGATTTATAAATTTTCACAGCTAGTCTAAAAAGACATTGGTCGTCAACCCTACGTCTATTATGAGAAGTAAAAACAATATTGGAATATACAGAGTCCGTGAGTGGGCCGCGGTCGCATATAAAAACGCGTGTATTTTTGCACGCGCCGTGAGAGAGCCGTACAAAAAACATAATACATTATAGTAACTGAATCATATTCTAATTGCGATCGTTTATGTATAGTATTCGAGTTGATTTAGATTGCGTTAGTTGTATTATATTGACTAAAATTTGTCATTGTCCGCATGGAAGATCTTGCCAAGAATGAAAGTCTCACTATGAAGATCACCGAGATGAAGAATAGTCTTTATTGAACTAATCTGGATTTATGTCAGACTTTAAAATATTTTACGTAATGTAGAAATAGGTAAAAATACTAATTAATTAAGGCAGCTAAAAGACTAATATCCCAGGGTAAGGAGCTTAGTTACAGTATTTTGAAACCCAATATTTTTGTGATGTTTACGTACACTCGTGGCGCATATCACCAGCCTAACAGCTTGCTTAACTCATCACTCACCTGTATAAAAAAGTAAAAAAAAAAGTTTATAGCATCATTACCTAAATCAAGGTGCAACAGCCAGCGTTAACATATCGACGTGTCCGTAAACTTGCCCTTATCGGAACACGATAAACGGCTCATATGCCACTGATTACACGACGCGCTCTGCTGCCGCCGCGGGGATTTGTGGATTAATCGCGTTTGTTATGTCAAGCGTTGTTGACTGCGCGTGTATTGGAGAGGATTGTTGTCGTGTTTGTGGTACTGATACAATAGACTGAAGTGGTGGATCGGCTAACCAAAAATGCTCCTATAGGGATGCAACAAGTTCTTGATTTGGCAATATTGCCGTACAGGATTTCTGACAATCAGAACGTCTTATGCTTTTCTCTATGCTCCTAAAAAAAGGAACTGCAGTGGCTGAGACTTTGAGTAAACATACTGGATAAATTATTTAATTTCCCCACATTGCTACTAAGAAGATAAGAGAAGGGAGGATTGCACGACCTATGAAGGCGTACTAATGCTATCGTCCACCTTCAAGGCCATGTTAATATAATTGCAAACACTTTGAATGCATTGCGATCACCGATAGCTTACAGTAAATTGCCAATTACTATAACTCCATGGTTCATTATTACTTATACTTACTTCACCGAGTGCAGTATCAACTTCAAAAAAGAACTTTGTAGACTTTATTATACATCCTTTTTGATGGTAAAAAACGATAACAGCAATATTGTGAGAAACTTTGAAAAATTGTTGAAATGTTGGTAATCTACCTAGTTTATTTCTATTTGGATAAAATTCAAGTATACTTAATGTTATTGTGCCTAAATAACACAAAATATCTTACCGAGTAAAACCATAGAGTACAGAATTCGTAGTTACAGAATTGCTAGATATAGAGATTGCTAGAGGTCTGAAGAATTTTGATGAATATCAAACCCAAATAAAAATAGAACTAGTTAACATATTTTATTGGACTAGTTCAATTTCGAAAAAGTCACCAAACTCCCTCCTCCTAATACAAATTGACCTTCCCACCACAAGTAAACGGAATGCGTCTATTTCTGTTCCAAACAAGGGTATGTCACTGTTTTTGTGTCTCTCGAAATAACCACTGAATCACCCGCACACAAGAGCAATTTTATTTTCCTTAAGCACTATGATTTGGAATATATTTACCGTGAACACTCAACAAATTGATGCTCTAATCTCTTGTTTTGACAATGTTGTCGCATAAGAAGAGAATCGTATGAGCCTCTCTTTGAACAAAGTCTATATTTATCTATGTTTGTTAGATGCAGACAGTTGTGAATAAGATGATGCATGGTTTACTTAATGAGACGAATGTTTGCTAATGTATGTGATGCAGGGACGGTTCCAATAGGAACAATGCGGCGAACAAAGATGAAATTGGTCTAGGGTCTTGTGATTATTTAACAGAAGGATTGATGGAATTGCTGAAGTTTACTAATTAAAGGCCACTGACAATAACTGATAGGATTTTATTTGACAATTAGATAAAAGTGAAGTGAGGAATAACAACAAATTTGACAGCCAGAAATATTTAAAAGCTACTATTTAAGTGCTTTTTATGCCTTGTATGGCTTCATGGTGTTGCCTAGAAAAGGTAGAACTTCGGAATTAAAGTGTGACGATAACTTTATCCTTTGATTCTTATATTTGAATGTTTTAGGAGCATAATCACCCAAATTCAAATATAAAAGTATTAAGTCTTCACTGGACTGAATTTTAAACAGTCGTATCGTTTCCCCAAAAAAATTTTAGGTTAATTTTTCAGGGCGATCCCAAAACAAACACACTAATGTCAATTTACGAGTGCTAAATGTTAAATAATGTTAACTTTTGAAATTTATGGATCGTTTGTGAAGACTTTATATAATTGTTTTTGATATGTAATGAGATCATCTTAGTTGTCGACCTAGATCCGTCTGTTATTTTCGAAAACATGTTATAATTTGTCTGGAACATGAAAATTTAGGTTTACAATGGTTTTTATATTGTTTTTTTCAGCAGATTTGGAGGAAAATGTCGTCATGAAAAATTACACGCCCGTACTTGTCATTTCATATGCGCCATTAATCACACATAAATTTAGCTCAGTGGGTCAGTTGGTTCAAAATACTACAAGGCATTCCGAAGTATAGTTAATACAAAGGAATGTTTCTGTAGATGTTGGCATACATTTGTTAGAAGTAAACACAACAACTTCTGAAGGGATATATATGGATTAAATTTAAGTTTTATCATTTTTGTCCCGAAAAAAAAGTAAATAATAGGACCTCTATGTCTGGAAGGCATTGATGTATAATACATCAATGCTGGAAGGTGATGATGCTGCGAACAGCACCTAATTAATAAACACTTACAAAAATAATGATAATACTAACGCTATATTGTATACTGTCCTCTGCTAAACATGGGCCTCCTCAACTACTGAGAGGGTTTGTAGGCCTTCCACCACGCTGGCCTAGTATGGATAGGCAAACTTTCACATACATTTGAAATACTTATGAAAAAATCCTCGCCGTGTTTTCCTTCGTCGATAAAGGGAACTGTAGTCCCATTATTATTGTTATTTATCTGAAAATTAGATCGCTGCGTTCGGTTTTTGTTTTTATTTTCCGAAATAACCCACTATAACTGGAGTAAGCGTATGGTAGACGCGACAGAGCATACGTTCTATTTCTGCTGGATGCCGATGGTTCGTAAACAGTGCTATTTGCGAACGAGTGTTTATTTACAACGCCATTGTTACTAGCCATGGTTTATCGCCTCGACCTTGGTTGCAAACGTTTTGGTTCTTTCAAACTGTCTCGGCATAGTGACTGCAGTGGTAATGGTAACTACAAAATGGTATTGACTAACGAGACTTCGCGGTCTCAACAATTATGCTGGTCAGTTTTGAATGTCAACTCGTCGGAACGAGTCAATATGGATCGTTTTTAATGACGATAGTCAATGTTTCCTGCACAGTAAAGATATTACGATCGCAACCCCATTAGCAAATGAGATTTAGGTGTTACGTACAGCTACCAAAGAAGCTTAAATTTGTATACACGGCTACATTTTCTTTTTAAATAGGTACAAGGAGTTTATTTTGAACATAGAAAGCCTTATCAAATTCAGATTCCACACACCGAACTGATACTGAGTTGAAACAGTCCATATCACTTTGCCCAACCCGGTATAAGAACCCGGTACCTAAGAGCGGTTACGTTTTGTTTTTTTTTACTGTTTATTTCACCCGCCCTACATTAGTGGTATGATACCACTAATGTAGGATCGGCGACCGACCGCCTGCCTGAGTTCTGAGTTCTCCTCTGAATCTGGTTATATTTTGCAGTATCTATACCAGATAATACGTTCTTTTTTGTTTCGCGGAAAAAGTACTTTTTTAGTTACTACTACAGCCCAGGAGTTCGTATTTTTTTTTTATTGCCAGTATAGGCAGACGAGCTAGCGGGCCGCCTGATGGTAAGCGGCCACCGCTGCTCATGGACTCGGCAATGCCCGGGACACAGACAAGCCACTGCCTACCGTAAATCAGATACACCTGCCGAATCTTGATGCTTAATGATTAACATTAGTGCACGCAGTGGGCACATTAATCCCGTGATGTAATAAACGAGTATCGGGCTTTGATGCCTGTCCTGATAACTTTAAGGGCCAATTCACCACATGCTAATAAAGTCCCTGATAACCTATTTGAAACTTATCCGCCATATAAGCTGCAAATTTTGGTTTCACAGGTCTCGAATATAAATATCTGGCAGAAAAGATTGTTAGTGATTTGTCAGATCTATTTGTTACATACATACATACACGGACGCTTTTTATCCCGGAAGGGCACCCGTCCCATGATGTGATAGGGTCCAGCCTATTTATTTGTCATATGTCAGAAAGTTACCTGATGATGTAATTTATATTTATATATGTATGTTAATGTTTTTAAAAATAGGTTTACCGTACTTTCAGTTGCAAATAAGTTATTATTCTTCCTTTTTTATCCTCTCCTATAAAACCTAATTATGATTGTTAGGTAAGTATCCATAAAATTATCAAGTAATCGTAAAACTTAATTGATACTAATTTCGTAATCGTAACAGCATTTATCGATAAAGATTATGTTTAACCGATAATACGCATGATTCGTTTCTTGAATTGAAGTGCATCTTATCAACACAACACATGTATATACAAAACAACATTGGTTAGTTTGTATGTACACACAATATTTAAAGCATGCCATTTCAACTTGCCTCTATCGTACTCCAATATGGGATTTTTCAATCATATTACTGTAATCATTTGGCTTAGTTTTAGTGCATGGCTGCCTGCTTGACGTCAACCCCCGCTAGTTGAATATGCGACGGAATAATTCTTCGAGAATCTGACATTAAATCCCACCATTAATTGACTGCCTAGCCATAAAACTTGATGTGTATCATTTAGCGTCGTTGTGAAATTGTTGCTTGATAAATACGATGGTTAAATTGAGTCATATATTAACTTGATCAGTGCAGTTGTACCGTATTATCAGTTCCTAGAAGCGATGTCGTCATTTTTATAATAAATTTCAGGATAATTGTCCCAGTAATGGGTATAGGTACGATTGAGTGAGTAGGTTTGCCATAATATATATTCATTTTCGCATATTTGACTTAAATGTACCAGTACAGTCAGCAGCATAAATATCTGAACTAAATCAAAATTTCAAATCGCCTATATACGCGTTAAGTTAAATTGTAACTTTTTTTATTCGACTGCCTCGGTGGCGTAGTTGTATTACAGTACGACTGCAAAGCTGAGGTCTCGGGTTCGATCCCCGGGTCGGGCAAAGTGTTATTGAGTTTTTCAATTCAGTATCAGCCCGGAGTCTGGAATTTGTGCCCGATATGGCGATAGGCTCGCCCCCTATCACATCATTCTAAAAGCAAGAGGATTCTAAAAGTTTACGCTTAATCTATCGTGAAAGTTTTTTTAAGTAGTGAAGTTTCAAAGGCTGAAGAACAAGTGTGTGACCTTCAAAATCCTATGATCTTTTATTGAAAGGTTACATTCATTGTTAAAAACAATGTTAGTAATGAATGAACACGTAATGTCGGTTTGAGAGAATGTTTCGAACAATCAATTCTATTTCACTTTTAAATATTATTATGAATAAATAAGGTTAATTGATTACCACATTAAGATAATTATTATTATTATGCCGATATGTTCGCCAATAATACTTAAAAGATCTTCTACTTTTATAAAACTAATAGGGTAAATAAACATACTTAATGATTCACCAATAATTTTCATTGTACCTCAACAAACGTGTCAATACATTTGTATTTCAATCTAACATTATCCCTCCTAATTTGCTTGAAGCGCACATTCGGCGACGATAGCCTAGTTGGGAGCGGAACGGACTGCCGAGACGAATTTCCGCAGGTTCTAATCCCAAGGGCACACACCTCTGACTTTTCTAAAAAAATATGTGTGTATTCTTTGTGAATTATCGCTCGCTTTAACGGTAAAGGAAAACATCATGAGGAATCATGCATACCTGAGAAGTTCTCTGAATTTCGAAGGTATGTGAAGGCTGCCAACCCGCACTAGGCCAGCGTGGTGGACTAAGGCCTTAACCCTCTTAGTTGTAGAGGAGGCCCGTGCTCAGCAGTGGGCAGTATATAATACAGGGCTGGTATGGTATGGTAAAGGCATATTTAGATCAGATAAAAGCAAAGTACTTCATAAATCAGATAAATTGTTTATATTGTCTGAATTCTATTGAAGAATGAGGCGTGCGTCGATATTAGTATCATAATATTATAACATTTGTATCAACTTGTTTTTGTTTATGTTTCTAGAAAGCCATTCCTGGAATTCAAATAATTATTTTAAAAGAATATTTCTTATTACATTTAGAAATCAAAGGTATAATTCTTTAAAAATAATATTGTTATATCAATGTAGAGCAGCATGTTTAGAACATGGTCTTTAGTTTTCTTTCGTCTGCCCGCCCCACAGGAAGACAAGCTTGAAGTTTATATACGTGATTGAATATGACAAACGTGATATTCCTTTGATTACAGAAAAGCAAATTAGCACGTATCTTCAAAAAATCAACACGATAAAGGACAATAACCAAATATTACAATATGACGTAAATAAAACTAAGTGAACATTAATTTGTTTTAAGACAAAAATCTCTTTTGTAATTAATGAAATATTGCATTTTAATTAGATTCTAAAAAAGGACGACCGGTGAAACCGCACCGAGAAAAAAATGCAAAGTAATGAATATGCAATGTCTTTAAGATTCTGACAATTAAAAATTAAGAGTCACTGCAAGTGTTTTTTATGCAATGGAATGAGGAAATGAGCAAGTCACTCGTCTGTCGAACTCTACGAAGTGACCATAAACAGTAGTTCAGAACTAACCAAACACTACATGGCACTGCAGTGTGCTAGTGATCGTGAGAAGTTAGATGTTAAACTTAAAATGGAAATAAATATGCTTTTAGTTTTAATATTATTCTTATATGTTGCGGATTTTAAACTAATCAACCGTGTGAAGTAAATAATATGATAACTGTTTGTGGAACGTATAGAGATAATTTCAAAGATGGCTTGATGGAACTTAGCACAAGTATTTAATCACAGGAAAGGAGTCATTGAAATTATTGATCAATAAAAAAATATTATATTCAATTCTGTAACAAACAGAATCTACCGATATAGAAAGCAAACAATAATAAAAGTGCTTTCTGTAACCCCGAGCAAGTAAATGTTGAAGTAATACGAAACAAGTAAAGTATTAATAGTTTTTGTCTTTGTATCAAACACAAATTGTTACAGATTAACTAGAAGTAGAAAATTTCGCGTCAGATTATAGTGAGAAAAATAAAAACGATACACAAACAAATCCTGGCAACGATCGCTATTTTATACGACATAAGCACGGAATAAAAACGCGCTGGTAATCTCAAATTTCTAATCTAATCTTAGACCGGCCAAGAACTCCAGTAGTACGAGAACTTTCGTATTAACTTTGAAAATATTAACCGCTTTAACAATTTTGTTACGAATGCATTAACTTGATTAATTAAAATAGCTACAGGATAACTGGCACGTATGACAACTAAGTTCCAAAATGAATTTCCAAATAATTTCAAAATAACGTTAACGGTATCCAGATACTCGGTAATATTTTTTATATCCACAAATTCAATAAACATTGTAATATTTCTCGTAGTTCGAATGATAATATATTCGTAAACACTCACCATGTTTGTCGATGTGTGGAACGTGTTTCGTGCCTGACGAGTGAGGTTTGACTGGCGCGGAGTGAGCGAGCGTCTGACGCGCTATCGACGATGACGTAATGCCGGCTCGCGTGGTAAGGATGGCCGAAGGTCACGAGGAGTCGGGAGTTTTGGGAAACATCGGGAAACGGCGACTGGTTTTTGTGATGCATTGTCTTCTCGACCCGTTGTGAAACGCAGTCTCAGTCGGTTACTGGCTGTGATCGACTATCATACTTTTACGAATGAAGTCGGTTAAAAATGCGATTTTTGTAGATATTTAGAAAAGGAGAAACCGCTTAGTGTATTTGGATGAACCTTAACACGTACATACACTGAGTTTAGAGTTAACAGTTTATTTTTTATCGTGACTCAGCGTAGTCTTCATAGGAGGACTTTCACGCGAGAGAAGACGCGAGCTATTGCTAGTTAGATATAAAAGAACTGAAAGTACTTACGTTATGCTATTCTCGTTTCTCGTCCTTCCTCCTGCCTTACAAGACTTAAATTATTAGATGTGTGGACAGAACAAGCGCAGATACAAATTGTATTGTGACCTAAATATTAGAAATAACTTTCCCAAAACAATGTCCAAATGCTCTTATTTGTAATGTGCTGTCACCGAGAATAGAAATGTCAAGGCTGGGAGCAGTACTGTAGGATTAAGGAGTTTGGGATGAGCTGGCTAGTTTTTTTTCTGGCATGTAATAGAATTTCCCTGGACCTAATGGTATGTAAGTATAGTGGAGCCCGAACAAGCTTTGATAGAGTTATACCGACCTTACATTGTGTACTTGCTCTACTTGGATTGCGACTCATCGATGCGTGTCACTGTGGCAGATTTTTCATCATGTATACCATTTAGCTGGGTACAAAAGCGCCTAACAGTGACAATCATAAGCCTGAACCTCCATTTACCGTCGTTTTCAAATGATCTCAATCCATCGCGAAAATGGACCAATTAGAACGAAGCTTTTTTGACATGCTTACAAATTACGTATTTTAATTGGTTGAGTCTCGACATCGGATCAAAGATTGAGATTGGAATTATTTATTAATGAATTCAAAGAACTTTAATTCTACATTCCATTTAATACCCCATTGCTAAAGCGAGACGAGCTTTTATTGCGTGAGTCGGCAGGAATCTAATTTTGCATCGTCGATTGACCCAAACCGCAATAAATATGAAACCGAATGCAGTATATATTACGTTCTGGTTTGCGGAAGTAAAACTTCAAAGGGTGTTTTTTTATATGAGAGATGTGACGATGGCGCATCTGATTGTAAGTTTCGACTGATAATCAGTAACCGTCCTGACACATATTATGATATCGAATTAAAACCAAATGCAATAGAGCTTCTCAGCATTTTTGTGTTACGACATAACTATACGCGCTAGTGAGTACTTACGAGCAATACATGCTTATACACACACATACATATACTTACGCCTTTTATCCCCGAAGGGGTAGGCGAAGGCGCAACTAGTGCACTATTCGCCGTGCGTATTCCATCATATGATGTGCTAGGGCGAGACGATCGCTACATCGGGCACAAATTCCAGACTCTGAACTGATACTGATTACAATAACCCAATATCACTTCGCCCCACCCGGTGATCGAACTCGAGAAGTCAGCATTGCAGTCGTACCATAATACAACGACGCCACCGAGGCAGTAATGTATACACATTATACTGGCAGCAAATACACCTCGCCTACTACTTAATTCAGTTTAGAACAAACTTTTATACGACCTCATACGCGCTATAATGATGCAAAAATTGTTCTTACTGCTCTTCTAGCTCCATACTTCTTTAAATTAACATGTGATATTCTTTCCAGGTGACGAACTCAACGGCCCCCAGCCATGAGGTGACAAGATTGCTCAGACAATTGTGCAGTGGAGATGGGGTTTCGTGAGTATATTTGATTTTTTACTTTATACTATTGGCATTACGTTCTTTATACAACGAAAGATTTTAGTATTTTTTTTTCTAAAAACAAATCTATTTATATAAATAGAATTCCTGTGTTCATATTTACTAATACATAAAATAGTTTATTTGTCACGAGACATATTTTGGATATCTTTTTGAGAGCTTTTTAATTTTTGAATATGAATAAACTAAAGTTGTTGCACGTTACATGAAGTGACCGTAAAATTAAATTCACTCATTTTTAAAGGAATAGCAAGGGTCAATGTCATTAACAGAAATTATCGCAGCGTTTGTGACTGTGAGTCGCTACTAACAGTTGCAGCAACAGATATCATCGTTGTAGCCAGATTAATCAACGTAAAGTTATACGGACATGAACAATGTGACCCTCCTGCACCTGATGATAAGTAGAATAGTGTAGAGTATCAACTGACTACAGATGATCACTCCTCGTCAGTCGACACAATTATGGCGGCCTTTTTGAATCCAGACATACGTAGGCTAATCCCGGAACGAGACACACACACTTATGGCCACTATGGCGGGTTTGACACCTTACGATAATTGCTACCAAGGGGATACAATTGTCCTACTACCAAAGAACTAACATTGCTACACTAACATTGCATATTTTTTCACCCGTTTTAATAACTTCTTTCCTTGAACCTCCACAACGTCTATCAATTATTGCTATGGCATTATTATTAATCATATCATAATACATACAATCATAATACATTAATATATAACCAGAGATGATCAATCATCATCAGATGACTCAGGCACCTTAGCACCTGCACTTACTGCATCAGATCGTAAGTTAAGCGCAGTATAACGAGCATCGACAGACTATTCATTACACGCAAGCGCCATGCTGACCCAAATAATAACAGGATTCACATCGGCTCTTCCCGATACGAGATTCGCAGTGACTCACTGAACAGGTTTTAGTTGCACCAAACTTGTTAATGCTTTGAATTGCCTACAAACATTAAAATTGTATGTCAGTACTCATTTGTGAATACGACATTTCTATGACTATATTTGGATAATTAGATTATTATCAAGTGTGGATCTTTTTGGATCTCTGATTACTCCTTAACCGATACGATCATATTGTAGTAGCTATGTTTAGAACGTTAACTATTTGTATTTCTTTACGGCGAAGTAACTGCAGTGGCAAATAAGTTAGAGCCATGGTGCCAAAAGCTCCTTTTACCCCAAATTCCCAAAATTCAAGGGTCAGGAATATACCCAACATTTTCATTGCATTGTAGATATTCGCGGATGTTGAAAAATAAATACTCTATGTAATGAATCACCTTAGTTAAAATCAGTACCAACTTTTCAAAAAACGTAATGGTTAACTCTCGAATAGCCTTGCCATCTAAACCATTCAATGATTCAACACAAGCGCCCACATACTTTTACGTCTTGGTACTACAATGTATATCCAAATCAGGGCAGAACACGGGGTACAATCTTCATCAGGTATTTAGTCATAGGGTCGCACACGGTACCACCGCGTGGGAGTTTCATCTCTCGCTTCGATATCGTGAATAAGATGAAGATGGAAGAGTTTGCGCCCGGTACGCTATGGCTTATTGAGTTAATTTGTCATTATCGTGGAGGAAGATAGTTAATTGTTGTGGAAACGAAGGTTCCAATCAGTTGATAGAAGATTCAGTCAGCTGTCGAGATTTTTTTTTATTTACTGAATGGCGTATCTGACCATTAACAGTACAACTGTTACTTGAACCGATTTAATCGCTTGGTGATAAATGCTAATCATCAAATAAATATCTACGCCGAAGAAATTCACACTCTATGTTCTCGAATAAATGGTTATAAGCTGTTTAATACAAAAACTGTCACATAAAATTTATTTGAAATCTGTGCAACAGACTGTAAGAAAACTTTATTACAAAGAACTGTATAGCACTGCACTACATACTTCTCCACTCTCCATAAGACATTGTATAATGTTATCTCTTGCAATGCTCATTGCCCACTAAATTCACTGGTTACAAAATCCTTTAAATCATATTAACAACGCTGCTTTTACACTGCTGCATGGATCATAATAGCATAAATAAACAAAGCTGTACATACTCAGACTGCATCTAACATACCAAATACCTTAGCGCTTACCTCCAAGCAAGCGCCTGGTCATAAACACATAAACTCCAAATTAAAGCAACATACGTAGCGTACACGGAATTTAAACCACTTTTGCGAACTTATTGGTATCAACTAATTCAAGAAATCCACATTGAAAGTTAATTTAAAAGAGGCGAAAGAGGTGTGTCATGATCGTAGCATGTGGCGCTCAATAGTCTCTGCCTACCCCCATGGGATAACGGCGTGAGTGTGTTTGTATGTATATATGTAAAATTAATTTTAACGAAACATTTAATTATTAGACACAATTCAAATCTAGCAGTCTCTTGATTAATCGGTATAGGGGCACCGTCACTTCCTGTTTATTTCTATGCAATCAGATAATCCTGGATATAATATGATTGTTCAAGTAAAAACAACTGTTTTCAATTTATCAGCGTTTTGTGAATCATATTTGCCATACGTCACTTTACTATATTTGAGAAGAGTTCGACCACTTCAATAGAGAACTTGACGGATTTTATAATACTTTTATTTCTCTAGTTGTCTATCGCGACTCCGCCTACATGAAGGTTTTTTTTTTCAGAAAAAAAATCATCGCTTTCCGTTTTTTCCCAAAAAGAAAGTAACTTATAATGTTAATCCAACACTTGATTATTCAATGAAGAAAGAAATCAATTGGTCGCTTTGAATCAAAATCCAGATGTTATTAAATACCCTAATACTCATTTATTAACCATAGGACTGCTACGAAACTCCGAGTTGCACTCTGATTCTCATATAATTACCACACTTTGTACAACTGTAGAGATAAATAATGAACTGTGGGTTCCTATCCCGGTGTCAAGTAAGCATTGGCATGAATGTTTTTCCTATATTTCTGTTTAGTCCACATCACAAACTTGCAAAAGCGGTTGACTTACACGCCTTCGTTACTCCAAAAGTACAGAAACAGACAGCTACCGGCGGCTCAGTCGCTTCATCGCTTACCAATTACAATTTTATGAGACTTGTGGTCGCCTGCTGTCAAAATTCGATCGCAATTCATAAATTATATTTTGTTCCACTACTTTTGAACTTTAATTGAGCCAAATCTTACACTCCTCCGCACAATATGCTTAAAAGGGGGTACCAAGTTTTTTTCTTCACGTATAAATATAGATATCACTCAGTACATTCTCTATGATTTAAACCTAACGTATGTTGATTTTTCAAGTCCTCTCATCTTGATTGGCTCGATTGATTCTAATCATACAAACACGTCACGCATTCGGGACGCGCGAGACATTTTATAGTTTTGATTTTATCACATGTCGGTACACAGTACTGGTCTATTTCTGTTTATCTATATTTAGTTTCTCTGACAGTGGCTTTTTGTTTATCATTCTATTTGTGGTGCGGGGCGATGGCCTAATAATTCGTCCTCTATATCTTGGAGTCAGCCTCGTTAAGAGAGAAAGTTCGTGTCCAGTGTAGTATTGGGTAGGACATACAAGAGGCGGTACATTTTTCCCGTACATGTCGTCAAAATGTAAGAGCGGCTCATCATTTTATATTGTACTACCTCAAATTTTATGTCACGGTAATTGCGAAGTCGCGTTACTCACTCTGTCTCTACTCTCAGTAAAACTATAGGATGAGGACAGAGAGGGAGCGAGACGCATGCTACAAATTACAATAGTACGTCATTCTTCAATGAACATAATGTCATATTTGCACTTGTTACTTCAAGCACATATCCGAGCTTCAGTACGCCTCGCCTCATTTGAAGTAGGACATTGTACTTACCTTAGTACAAAAAAGCTACTCTTACGAACTCTGTTTTTTGTCATGTCCTACCCGATACTAGTCCAGCGGGCCATTATACAATGAACCGCTATTTTGTATTTTTTGGAGTATTTTAATGTTCTACCTGACTACCTGATATAGTGGAAAAATATTTCGTCCAAGCAGATATATATATGGTCTATCGCCAGAATTATGCTGTCCTATCCTACTAGCTATACAGCAGCTGATCTTGAGTTTTAGCTCTTCCGAACGAGTCTCTATAGAATTTTCCACCATGTAAACATCTCCGGAAATCTCATTTACCATACAAACCGCCACTGCAAGCGGTAACTTTTCAGTAGTACTACTCTGAGTAGATTCATTCATGATGTACAATTTTTTTCTACACCGTGGCTATTCTACATGAAGTCCATACATTGTGTAGCGGAATTAACTATGATAATATATAATTTTAATGAAATTTCCTAGTACCGCATCCCTTCGGGCACTATCAGGTATAATTGTTCATTCGATGTCAACACCGTACGGATAATCTAATCACTTAATGACTTGATACTATCGGCAAGTGAACGTGACGAATTTATACGCTAGATTAATCGATGGCGTAATATGCTTGTCTATGTTTACGAGGAGTATAGGTACCATCTCTATTAGTTTTTAGTGAATAATGTTGGTGAAGGCTTGCTTAATGGTTACTCCATTGGTTTGGAAACCATAGTACTGAAGGAACTGCTGATGGTAGCGATTTGAAGTACATATTTTGTACGCCTTGCTATATTAATTATCGCACAAATTCCTTAGCAAAAACACACCTGAAGTTTTGCGAGAAGTACTAATTCACTTAAGTACTCATCCGTGATCTTTTGTAATACAAATAAATGACAAAACGAGAAAACCGCTCGTCTGATGGTATGCTACACGACTTATACAGCACCAATACTACCCATAACTTGAACTAGAAAGCTCCGTATGCCACTGAACAGCCTTCATCCATTCTTATGCCCAGTAACCTACATTATTCTTCAAACCAAAACACTAGTCTACTCGTAATGCACCTGCCGTCAGTATAGGTAGGTATCGAGCAGGAGACTTGCAAGTAGTAGTACTGCTGAGTAAGTGGCCTCCTTATTCATTAAGGAAGGTGAAAATATATTTATATGAGATCACGTAAGATTACAATGGCGGCTCATTAAGGTTCCTGACAGCGCTCCGCGATGATGGTTTTATGAAGGCACGTATGCCATTGTTCCGTTATGGAGCCATTTACACTGGCGGCCGCTTTGATATGCCTACCCACCATGTAATTAACCGTGAATATAAATTAAAAAATATGCTTAATACTCTGAATGGATGGTTGTGGTCAGTGTACACGGCTTTATTCTTTTGAAGTTCAAGTGACAATACCAAATAGATCCTGGAAGTGTTTACTAGGCATACATACGTGTTTCTCTGAGTACATATGCACTATAAACCCATTTTTACCTAACAGTAATGCGCGAGCTCTATAATCTTTTGATTTAAAAGACATTCAAGCCAGTACAATTGCCTACAAATATCGTAAGTTTGTAATTCAAAGATCTGGGTGTTGGTGTGTTTGTTAATGAGCATTTACTAGCGGACGAGCAACCAGGTTGTTCATGGTGTCCTTCCTTTGCTACATTCATGGCATAAAAACATATACTAAAGATCAGCTAGTAACGTAATTTGCTAGGCTCCAAAGCCCAATGAAGAAAACCAGTTAACGCGATAACGTTTTTAATTTTGTAAAACACTCCTGATTTTCCTTAGATTAATTTGTATTCGATATCTCTACATCAATATTATCATCATCATCAGGTATTTAGCCACATGAAGTCCACTGCTGAACGTAAGCCTCCCCAAGTGAGTGCCAACCATCCCAATCATCCGGTCTATTATTATCTCACATAACATGTCCTAAATGCCAACACTATGGGGACTTCATTAGGAATCAGCAAAATGCAGCGCTACCCACTTCTGCCTATCCTTTCATGACTAAAACGGCGTGAATCTACATTGCGACCACACCAACCCCATTAGCAATTACATAACCGATCCCACAGGCTACATTATTATAATTAAACGCGATGGATCCTTGATTCGCAAGGGAGTATAATGACGTCATCACCGCGGTCGACTCTCACGTCCAGTTCAATCATCGGGCGCGGTGAAACGCGGCACGTTCGCGCGCGAGGAGGCGCGCGCGCATCGCATTGTTACTATTTAGGAACAGTGATGGTTAAGAGATAGTACCTGGTTATGAGGGTCAACAAACTTTAAGGCCTGTTTCGCAATATTCATTACGTCCAAACATACACGCACCCCATAAGGGTAGACATCTAAGGGAGTAATCCTTGCCGGTGTAACCAATCCATTGTCATGATGATATATGAGGAGTAACAGATCAAAGTGTATTAACTCCACCCACTGTAATAATAATAGTACGAACGGATTTTTTATCTATTTCAAACCTTGTTACTCATGTCAAATAATGGCGCATCAAACTGTATTACTTTTTATTATAAAAAAGACCCAAAAGTGCACATCGTTTCAAACAATGTTAAATCCAGGTTCGTTGCCAAATCAAAGTGTATTAAATTTTGTCGCTAGAACAACGTGTGTTACATCCATAGACATCCCAGCAGTCATATTTCGGAACGCAACAAACTGTATTGTTTGTGGTCACTCGTTGTCAAAATGATAAGAATGATAAGAGATAATTAATGATAATAATGATATGATAATAATAAAAGATATGAGAGATCATCACACGAGAAGAATAAACGCAAGTTTACTCTGAAAAAGGAAAGATCCATGAATTGGGAAAAGAAGGGAACACGTTGGATATCAAAAGTCTATCAGAATTCATGAAAAAGATGGATGGTATTAGAGATGCAAAAAGGATTTATATAAAAAAGACAATCATCATCATCATCATCAGCCTTTATCAGTCCACTGCTGGACATAGGCCTCCCCTAATGAGCGCCATAGCGCCCTGTCTTCAGCTTGCCGCATCCAGCATCTGCCTGCAGTCTTTCGCAGATCGTCATCCCATCTGGCCGGAGGGCGTCCTACACTACGTTTGCCCAGTCGCGGTCTCCACTCAAGAACACGTTTACCCCAGCGGTTGTCGGTTCTTCGCGAGATATGGCCAGCCCACTGCCACTTCAGCTTGCTAATTCTTTGAGCTATGTCGATAACTTTGGTTCTCTGTCGGATGTATTCGTTGCGAATCCTATCCTTCAGAGAAACTCCGAGCATAGCTGTCTCCATAGCCCGCTGGGCGACTTTAAACTGGTGGACCAACCCTACCGTGAGTGTCCATGTCTCGGCTCCGTAGGTCATGACGGGTAGGACGCACTGATTGAAAACTTTCGTTTTCAAACATTGCGGTATGGATGACGAAAAGACCCGACGTAGTTTTCCAAACGCTGCCCAGCCCAGCTGGATCCTCCTCTTGGCCTCCTTCTCAAAATTGTTTTTACCCAACTGCAGAATCTGCCCGAGGTAAGTATACTCGGAAACAATTTCAAGAAGGTGGTCATGTACAACCATCGGTCCTGGCTCAATGTGGCCATTGATCATAACTTTGGTTTTATCCAAATTCATGCCAAGACCGATGTGTCGCGAGGCTGAAGCTAGGCCGTCCAGCTTCCATACCCATATCAAACTGTATTAAATGACAAATGTGCCAAATCAAACAGTATTATTTTGTGGTTATTGCATCAATATGTATTAAATCCAAAAAATATGTAATATTTTATTGATAATTAATAATAAGAATGTATGTAGATTACTGTTTTATTTGGTGATTTAACTGCTAATAAACCCTATTATATATAAAAAAAATTATGTGTGCTCTCTTTAAAATATTATGGATTATGCCTTTATTTCAAAAGTTACATTGACGGAGTTAATACACTTTGATCTGTTACTCCTCATATATAAAGCGGAATGAGACTATTGAGCGCCACATGCTACGATCTTGACACTTCTCTCTCGCCTCTTCCACATTTACAGTTCTTATTGTACATTTTCTCCGGTTACACGTACCCGACCTGCCCTTTTATGAGAACATTTATTTGCTCGATGTACGTTTTCCTCGGGCCTCCTTCCAGCCGAATCATCCACATCCGCAATTTCCATGTTAAGGTTGTATTCTAATGTTGCTCTGAGACGGCTAATACCCAGCCATTTGTTGTATATTGATTCACTGTTGGGCATGGGCCTACTACTACTGAGCGGGCTGATTAACATTTGTTTGGTAGCATAGTTAACGGCATGGTTAAACCAGATTTGGTGAGAAGCATTCACCAAGACGTCGATAAACAAGCCCTTGTCGTCTTCATCATCAGTCTGTAGGGTCCTACTGCTGGGTATAGGCCTCTCATACTATACCACCCCTGCCGATCTCGAGCCAGTTGCACCCAATATCCAGCAATTACTACTTATCTAATAAATACACTGATGATCTTATCCTTTAATCGATCCCCCACAATGCTGTAAACAAAATTTACAAAGCTAACACAATATAGTAACATGAAAAATTAAGTCAAGACTTTCTTTTAATTTTGTACAACACGTCATACGATGTGTCCTTTGAAAGCTATTTTATAATTAAAACAACTCACAAAAACAGTATCGTGACAATAAACAATAATTAAAAACCGATATGAGCATATTTTTATTAGCCTCCTCGGTCTAGTGGTGACGTACTTGAGCTGTGTCGTGAGATTTTGGGTTTAATTCCCCGATCAGGCCATACAAATTTATTTGAGGTATTTGGTGTAAAAAATACTCTAAAGTCTAAAGCTGACGAGTGAGGCAGATAATATAGGCGTAGTTATATGGTATGCATGCACAAGTTGCGCTTCTGTCAAACCCTTCAAGGATAAAAGAGTGACCATGATACAGGTGGTATAATGCTGGTGGTATCAATAATACTACAGGTTCGATTCCCAAAACCTGTCTAACACAAACAATCTTCGTAACTGGGTATTGTCAGACTGAAAGTCAATAAAAATTATACAGTTTTATTGATAATACATGAACACAATTTATACGTCGAAAGCTCACAACATCCATTCAGAGTTAGAAATGAATTTAGTAGGGCAGGGGATGAGCCTAGCGTAGACAGCTTAATTTTTTTCTATGTCTGCTTTGGTAGCGTTGTTATGTTAAGTGCGTGGTACGACACCGCTCTTGTCACGATTTTTTTTTTAGTAGGTTGACCCTGCAGTCACCACCGGGGAGACCTGCTAACGGTATACAGTGAATCCCGCGGCTTAGCGACTGTAGGGGCCTAGGAAGGAAGTGGAAGAGGAAGGTGGAAGGGAAGGTGGGGAAGGGAGGAAGGTTCCCAGGATGGGCGGAAAGAGAAGGTGCCAGGAAATGTTCGCGGAACCCCCAAAAGCCTCGAATGTGTTATACAACCAAGAGGTACACACACTGAACTGTGTGCCACAGCCCGCGACAAATCTCCCCCCATGCATGGGCGTGCATTGGGTGTGAAGACCCAGCGCACAAGAATTGCCTGAGGGGGCGGTCTTGTCCCGGGTTTGAGATTCCGGGTGGGGCAAAGTGATATTGGGTTCTTCTTCTCAGTATCAGCCCAGAGCCTGGAATTTGTACCGGATATGGGGATAAGATCGCCCCACGTCATGGGTCGGAAAATACACGGCGAGGTGGGTGCCGTATTTAAACCTCTACCTACTGCTTCGCGAATAAAAGGTGTGATCTGTGTGGTTTTAAAATACATTTTCACAATGATAACACATTCTAAAGCGAGTTTCACTTTATAAATATAAAATCCCATGGTGGTACTAGCGCAGTACCATCCCGTCCCATGCCGATGGTTATCTGACGGATCTCGGTCCCTTTCCGTGCTCGCGAGGTGAAGGTCACGGGATCGATGCCGGCGCGGGTCATGTTTATTTACGTCTGATTCGCGTGTTCTGCCTTGTTTGATGGGTTTCACGAAGTTTAAATTGCTATCGTGCTAGAATTTAGTATCTATGTAGGTTTTTGGAATTGGGTGGCTTAACTGATCAAATATTTGGAGTAGGTATATCAATGACATACATAAAATAAAAATACTACCAATAAAACGCCATGCAAAGACACATAAAGCTCTGCAAACATTGAAGAATCAACGGCTAGTTAAACTCTATAAAAGCAATATGTCTAATGTTACACGCTGAAGACAGTTCAAAGTCTGAAACTGTATATCTCATAAGCGCCCCATAAACGTGATTGAATCTGGAGGTATTGTCTTGTTCATACTGAGACAGTAACTAGCTGGTATAGGACAGTAGTTCGCTGTTGGCAACCTTGACTACGTTGTCTTCGTAAAACATGTCAGTGGATCGGTTTTAGTTATTTAATAGCTCGTTCCGAAAATACCCCCATCTTAATGTACAGTGTAAATCAAAAAAGTGCTATGCTCGGGCTAAAACTCACATTCTTCCTTGAATAGCGGTTACATTATCGAAGACCCAACAAATCCTCCTCAACATACCTCCTGTAAATTGGTACTCCATCTTCACTATTTTTGGATTTTACAAGATCTATTTACCTATTTATTTCTACCTTAGAAGTCGACATCACAATTATGCTCGCTTTTTTAATATGTCTCATCACGTGGCCCACTAGCTCTGTCATCCCCTCTCCTCCCCCCCTCCCTTATAATTATAAAAACCTCCAAGCTTTCACTAACCTCAAGCACTATCCTCGCCTGTCCCGCCCAGCGGTGACATCAACGCCACATCCGGCGAGGTCGTCTCAATCTACGCGCAACAAAATCAACAGGATTATCTCATGCTGTATGTGGGATTTGTGTGAAATGTGCTCGTTCAGCTCGTTACGAGATAATCCTCAGTGCAGTTTGAGTGAAAAAAATGTGCCATTTATTGTGCAGTTCTTGTGTGGGCTAGGTTGAGATGCAGTTTAGATGAAGTTTATGGCTTAGGTATTAGGTATTGCAAATTAGACTTTATTGAGGAAAATGATATAAAATGAGGTTATATAATATAACCCTAAATTACCACCAATGAAACGTGATGGTTAAGTGGTCAGATTTAAAAAAGACAGGGTCAAACGGGATTGTATTTAAAATCACTAAAATCTTCTCTATAGCATACTTCTCTAAAGCATTTTTCCAGATTAATATATCTCTAAAAACTACACTTAACGATCGATAACATCATAACAAACATTAAGTTAATGGACATCAGAAAAGTAGAAGTGCGAAAATATGTATTTAATAGCCATGTGTCTAGACGAGCTTGGTGTGGCTCCCCTATGTATTGCAATTTATAATGTGACATCTACGCCCTTGGTCTTCGCTTTCCCTTGTTCTGCGTAGTATTGTCTGCGATTTTCCCCTCCATTCTTTTTTTTAACCAAATATTTTATTAGAAACTTTGTTCTTTTTTTTCGGACATAAATTTGCTGCGATATACAGCCCTGCGTTCAAGTGGCTATGTTCTTCCTTATGATTTTCTATGAAAAGTATAGTATAATTCACGCAACGTATCGTTTTGTACAGCGTGGTACTACCATAGCGACATCGATTCATACATGGCCCAGCGGAACAACTCAGTAATTGCATAAAAATACAATAAAAATAATCATAATACAGGTCATTAAATTTACGTTAATTTTTTACCTATTTTATATGTTTATCTTATACTTAAATCAGGAGCAGAAATGAACGAGTTACTGGCCCTAAGAATGCTCAGTTGCTGTGCATCACTGGAGGAAGTCCTCGTCAGCCAAGCACTCCTCAACTTTTACGGGTAAGTCATGATTGTTCAGGGGCGGTTGCGGACGACAACTTAGACTTGAGTCGGAGGAAGCCCGCAGCCGTCCCTAATGCGCCGAAGATGGCCACCGCGGAGTTTTGGTTGGTATGCCGTGCGGTGTACATAGGTTAGGGACTCGGTCCGACGGTCGCCCGACGTTTTCCATCTCTCCGGGCGGCTCACCGTCGGGTCGTAAGGCACGGTGAACCCAACATAACCGCTCATTCGTTCCCCTTGAACACTGGGCGGTAGTAATAATTCACTTTCTCCGCGTAAACAAAAAAAAAGTCATGATTGTTATGAGGATCTTTTATTAATACTGTTTTGTATCTCCACGAAAATCAGGCATTATATATGTCTTTAACGGACTTTCTACTCCTATCAACTATAACAAGGCATTGTAATCTCAGACACTCGTAGTGTTAGATAGTAATTCATTAAGAAACTTAATATCAATAATGATAACGCCTTCCCTATCAATAGCGTATCGCCTACCATCAGGTGAACCGCATGCTCGTCTCGTCATTCAATGCAATAAATAAAATCTTTCCTCTCAGATCCTGGAAGAAACAATACAGAAGAAAGTTCCAAAGCAGCTGTTCCAGAATCAGTCTGGACTGAACAAGGACAAGTACCGGCTGACTTTCAATATACCAGAGAATACAGCACAAAACCTGTTCCAGTACAGGACGAAGTTCGTACAGCACATGCTGGCCAGCCCGATGTATGCAAACAGCGCTGTCGGGAAACCCTGGGAGATTATTGGCAGGTGAACGCCTGATAGTTTTTGAGTAGCAATCATTTGATATAATGATTCGTTAGGAATCTGCTATGATGATTGTAGTAGGTAATGTAGTTTAGTATGAAGTGTTGCATGAATGTAAATCCTACTAATATTATAAAGGCAAAAGTTTGTAAGAATGTATGAATGTTTGGATGTCTGGATGTTTGTTGCCGTGGCACACGGGTAAATCATGTCCTGGATTAACACATAGGCTACTTTTTATCCCGGGGAAATATAAACCGGGACTTTTATCCCGGAAAAACTTTTTAACGCAGGCGGAGCCGCGGGCAAAAGCTAGTACTAAATAGAAATAAGTCTTTCACCTAATTCACGGAAGGCGTTAATATTAAAAGTATTTTGGTAAAATAATACTTGTTCATTACTTTAGTGAACAAGACGTGTTCCATAACAATGAATCTTTCCTGCGAAACTCTAAGTGAGATTTATTTATCTAGACCTAAACTCGATATTTATTTATGTATTCTCTCCTAGCTCGTGAATTATATAATTATTGAATTGTAGAGTCCACGTAGACTCCTCTTATTATAAACATAGTTACTTAGAAAATTTCTGTTTTTGTAGCATTTCAGAAAGAATAATCGACGAGCTTCTACTGTCAGTGGCAAAGGAAATGGAGATAGGTAGAGTGATGCAAGAGTTGTACAGGGTGGAGACACGATGAGTTTTACAAATTATTTACGTTGCATATATTTTTCTACTTGTTTGTTGTGTGTAATAAAATTGAATTTGTTCAGTCATGTTTCATTCCTACGTAAATTAGAATGTATATATTATGTATGTGACGTATATTTATGTGTCATATTTTTATATCTAAAATTGACAAAATAGAGAAAATGTAAATTCACGTAGGTACTAATTTTACTTCAAACAATATGGTTAGGTACATGATAAAGGCAAACCTTAACCTTATAATATTACCCTGTCTACAAGGTTTCGGCTTATAATACTCATGAGTCATGAGTCATGAGTTCCTGTCCCGACGATATAAAGAATAGACCGCATTCACATATCACCTTCCATAAAAAACTTCTTAGTTTATTATAATTTATTAATCACTAAATGGCATTGTGAAAATATACATATTGCACATTGAGGCTGCATTTGCTAGAGATTAAAATTTTGATCTGCATAAGTTAATATAATTCTTTTAGCTTTTTAGATTTTTATTCTTTTATATTTTAGCATGTTCATTTACAGTGCAGTGAACGATAGCCTAGTTGGGAATGGAACGGTCTACCGAGACTATGTCCGGAGGTTCAAAAACCAAGGCACACACCTCTGACTTTTCAAAGTTACGTGTGTAGGTATTGTTTATCAATTATCGTTCGCTTTAACGGTGAAGGAAAACATCGCGAGGAAACCTGCATACCTAAGAAGTTCTTTATAAGAATTTCGAAGATATGTGAAGTCTACCACCCGCACTAGGCCAGCGTAGTGGACTAAGGCCTAAACCCTCTCAGTAGTAGAGGAGGTCTGTACCCAGCAGTTGGACAGTATATAATACAGGGCTAGCATTATTATATGTTAATTTAGCAAATGCAGTATGTAATATATCTCAACATTTCAGTCTTCCGGCTGATAGAATTTATCACAAGAATCGGTAACTAAAACTTACAGCTAAAATTCGTATCGTCCCGAATACTACAGTTTAATCTAAATAACAACCATAAATAAGGCACACAAACAACATTAAAGTTAATAATATACATAAGTTAGACTTCGTCGTCTTTGTTCATACTTAACCTAAACGAGTTCAATACTTCACCGAACTTTGCTTTCTGTCTCTTCAGCGTATCGTTTTTATCAACTTTTGGTAACTTTGATATACTTTCAGTACTCGATGTGTCGGTTTGGTACGCCTCTTCAGGAGTTGGTGGGTTAGATTTCATGAGCCTCGGCTTCAGAAGATGTGGACCGCCTGTGGCGAATATATTCTCCAGTTTAGATTTCAAATCTTCTCTGTTCATGCTCGTGTCTTCTTCAGGTTTTTCCTCAACAGGCTTTGTTTCTTCCGGGTTTACTGGTTTTAAATTTTGCGCTAGTTCCCGTGATATGATCTCTTTTTGCAAATCTAAGAACAACGATTTACGTTCTTTTATGGGTGCGAATTCTGTGCCCTCAGTGACATTGCCAGTGGAATGAGACCTTTTCCTCGGTTCCTCGTCGTCGCTGTTTGATATTTTGTTCTGGAAAAGATTGTTAAGTTTGCTCATAAAATGTATTTGTCTGTCGCTACCAAAAGTAATGTTGTCTTCTTCTTGTGAGTTATTGGAATTAACACTACTCCTTGGTTTATCTTCCTCTTCCTCTTCGCCTTCTTTCTTTGTCGGTCTCGCAGATATAGTATAAGATTTCTTAAAATGAGGACTTCTGAAGAAGTTCTCGTCTAATGGAGGCGGCACAGGAATGTACGGAGCATCTTCCTTCCCTTCTACATTTTCGGAAACTGTGTTCCTACTATCTAGAGTATCAGAATACCCTGATTCATCTGTTCGCGAATTTGTTTCGCTATCGTTAAAAGCAGTTACTTGTTCGTCATCCTCGTCTTCTCTTCTTTCTTCCTCTTCATTCACTCTAGGCAGATCCTCTCTGTGGACTTGTGCTATAACATCATATTTAGATAATCCCTGATTACCCAATGATGCATCCGACCCGGCGTCAGATAGTTCACTAAACGATTTCCTTTGTACTTCATTGCGCACTGGCATATCTTCTTTTTGATCATGGAGGCTTATTACTTCTCCATAAGTGTCTTCTTCAGCTTGAAGCACTTGATCGAGTAGGTCAATAATCTTTGCTTCCTTTTCTTCGTTATTTTCTACGTACGCCTGATGTACTGTTATTTCTTCAGTTTTGGGTGGATCGCTGGCCCGCTTTGCCAGCACGGCTAGGCCTCTGACGCTTCCTTCTATTTCATTTTCCATTTCCTCGATGATGTCATCTCCTCCGTAAGTACTAATTCTGTTCATAGTATCGGGAGGGGTGGGCGATTCCACTACGATTTGGACAGGTGGGGTTCCGTTTTTATTTCCGTGTCTTGCTGTTGTTTTGTCTTCTAAAATATCTTTTCGTTTGTAGCAGCAGATGCATGTAATGTATATCGGTATGCCTGGAATTATATGAAACAGTACTCATTACAACTACAATTTTTTTTTATATTTATGAGTAGCGCCGCATCTTCGTTTCGTTTTTCACATACATTTATATGTGAAAAAGAACGAAAGCGAAATATGATAATAACTGCGACAGTCAGATCAATAATTAGAATAATCAACATTTAATATTTAAATGAAGCACGGCATCGACTGTGTTAAGTGAAGAATTCGCACCTTTAGGATGAAAACGACACAATTCAAAAAGATGGAAAATTGATTGATTTCTTTTTTTTTTTATTGTGTCGCTTTCGTTCTAAAGGTGCGTTGAATGACCCTTACCGATCAGTATCCATACCGCAACACAGATCCACGTCTGCAGTTTGATAAGCACCATTAGGTGCACGTTTACGTAAATGCTGAGGCACGGGATCAGCGGGACCAGTGGGGTCTGAAATTAATTTGAAATTTCTTATGACTACGTAAGAAAACGATAAACTAAACTAATTGATAATGCTGCTTAGTCAAGAAAAACAAACCTTGAAAGACACCTCCTCCTTCGCTCTCGGCTGCAGCATCATGATGATCACGAGCAGGATTGCCAGTGCATGTATAAGCACTGCGGGGATGAGAGGGCTGTTGGCATTTATAATCACCAGGGCTGAGCTGACGGAAGTAGCAACTGAAGAGATATGAATAGACCTGATATTAGGACAATGTAAATACAATCAAGTATTATTTTAAGTCTTGTATGGTCCCTTTAAGATCAACACCTACCATTTAACCTATTATTAAAGTTACTTACTAAACAAAGCCAGACATACTTCGACGATCCGCTCCGTGCCTTTTGTGGGCAAACGGAATCCGCAACCAAACAGCTCTTTGAAAAATCCAGGGGATGATTTAGGGGCATAACTTGAATGATATCTGTAAAGTGACAATGTTAAGCACATTTATTTCAACTCCGAGAAAGAATGAATATAAGAATAATTTGATGAAAAGCAATACTTTGCGTAATTGTATGCGTGCCTCTGAAATAGGATGCAGACTAGAGGAGTCTATTCACTTCTACATTTCTGGCTTTGTATGGTTTAAACTACTTATAAAGAAAACCAACCAAAATATCCGCTACCTAGGTATATAATCATCTCATGCAAGTTATCTGACAAAGAATCAGTCCTAATTCTCTAGACAAAATTATTGTAAGAGTTTAGGTAGAATTATTATTTGTAGAACAGTGTTTTGCGAAGTTCACACGACTAATAACTGTCCCGTAGGTATTTTAGACGCAAACTTACCTTAAAACTACAACAGAGATCGCGACTATCGTATACGAGAAGAGTGTGCCGAGGCACATCATCAGGATAAGAGTCTCCAGGTCCAAAATACCTGCCAGCACACCTGGAATACGAGGTTAGAAGGTGAAATATATCCGAAGGTATTTAGATCATCGTGACCTAATCAGTGTTTTAGAGCTGTGAACTGGGTTATTCTAATGCAAAGCCGTGCCGAAATTTTATCTTAGTTTAAAACCATTTTCCAGGGACTTGGTCACCCAGAGAAGGAAGCAAAAATTAATCCACATAATTTCTGCAAGTTGTTTGAAATTGGATTTTACGCCATCCTTACAGTAGAACTGAATAAAGACAAGAAGTATGGTGATAGAGAGATACCCTATTACATCCTGGGACAGATTTTGGAGCAAAAACCGATGCGCTAGTTCTTACTCAGCTTACCTCTTCAAGACTAGAAGAGTAAGCTCATGCCATGTTATAATTAAATAGTAGTTAAACCTCTTACTGATTATAACAGCTGACAGCGCGGTGGCTAGAGCTGGAGACTTGCGGCTCGGAGTCAGCTTGGCAAAGAAGCTGAACAGCAACCCATCTGATGCCATCGCGTATAGCAGCCTCGGGAGGGGAAGTAGTGCGCCCAGTATGCTGAAAAGAAAACATAATATTACAGTAGTTAATTGGATACTGCTTCGGTAAGAGTAGTTGTATTACGGTACGACTGCAATGCTGGGGTCTGTATAATATAATATAGGGTTGGTATGGTAAAGTGGTACTATAGTAATGTTACCATAGAAAAGCTTAACTAAATACTTACTTAGATAGAATGCCGAATATCGCGCCGACGAACACTATCCATCGCGCCCAGTTCCAGCCGACGTAGTCAAAGGCAGTAGTCACGGCGTACATCCTATCCTGTTGAAATATGGATGAATAAGAGGATATTTAAGAGCGTCCGAAGCTGATCAGAGTAATTAAATAAATGAAATAAATAAAAGTAAAATTATTTAAGCAGATATTTTAGAACAGAGACTATCCCGCTACAGGATTAGCAGGATGCATTTTAAGCTCCGCAGCGGTGAATCTCAAACACAAAGTTTTCCCGCAAAGAAATGAATAGAAAGCTTTACAAACTAGACTTTATTTACCTATTTATGGACTACGTTTCTCCACGAAATTGAAAAAAAAATGACCACTTACCATCAGCCGAGCGCCTGGTTAATCCCTTCATTTGCTTAAATAACTTATATTTACTAACCAACAAAACCCTTCGCAATCATTCGCACTAACTCTTGTTCGCTAACTACGCCTATCGCTAGTTTAAATTGCGCATTTCAAAGGCTTCTGTGCATAGTCAAGACGGATGTTGTTTTACGTAACAGTAAATTCGTTTCATGTAAACAGTTTTTCTGTGGATATCATGCTACTCACCAAGTCATTTTTTTTTATTTACATAATGACTTAAAATTCGTTGGAAAAGGCAATAATAGCTTTTACTATGACTCCCTATAGGGATTTTGTTCTGGCCAAATTAGTAAAGCTGAATTAATGTCCGACTTGGAGACGAACCCAGAACCTTAGTGGTACACAGCTGATATACACTGCCACTGAACGACAGTAGGACTCTCACTAAAAACGAAGATTAAAAATAATTGATTTTATCACATACCTGAAGATAATAAGGCATCATCATGGTGATGACAATGGAAACACTGGAGTATACCAGAAACGCCACAAGGAGGACTATCAGAATCGTGAACGGGACTGTACGGCGGGGCTTGTGCACCTGAAATTAATATTTTAGTATTATAAAAAGATTACATTTAAAATCTCATGGATTAAGATGAGGTCCGCAATGAAGTGCCCCGAGCTTTATACATTTATTGTAGGTTACAACTGTTTATTTTTTTTTATCAGTGGCTCGACGAAGTGGCTTCACTGCATCTGATGGTAAATGTAGTGAAGCCCAAAAAGTTATGTCAACCGGCAAGAGATAAACATCCCTGGTCGGTCGGCACAGTTATGCCGGCCTGCTTAATTGCTTCTTCACGCCCCGCTTGAAGGACCCTAAGTCGTAGGAAGGAGGGAACACGTACGCTAGCAAACTGTTCCACAGCTTAATGGTGCGGCAGAAATATGAATTACTGAACCTTTTGGTTCGAGCCGGGATGGAACAGACCACTAAGCTGTGGTTCCGCAAGCTAGCACGCGTGGTTCTGTTTAGGAAAGGAGAGGAGGGGATGAGGTTAAACAACTTATGTTTATTTTTATGGAAATCATGAGGTTTTATATCGGGCAAGTGGCGTGCTTATCTCGTAATTTGTCTGTATAAAAAATACGTCTCTGATATCCCTATTTTTTTCGAAATCTTTTTTATACATCTCACACATTGAAGAAAATACAGCTACAATAGAAACTAGGCTTATACAAAAAGAAATAGAAATTGCGGTTTTATCACTATCGTTGATTTCTTCAAAACAACCTTGGATGGATTTCGTTTACTAGAAAAGAGGCAGCTAATGCCAGGATTAAAACTAATACCCACCTCTTCAGCCGCAGCACTGACGGTGTCGAATCCCACAAATCCGTAGAAGCACACAGCGACTCCCTGCATCGTACCCCACACGCCGTACGGAAAGAACCCGCCTGAACCACTCCCCTCGGGAACTTCCGTCAGTGGGATATACCAGTTGTTGATGTCGGCTAAATAATTGGAAGGCAATTGGTTTGTATTCGGGTTGTGTTAAGTATGGATTCTTACCACTTAATGATTTTTTCTAACGTTGTAACGACTGGTGAGTTTTTTTATTAGTCGATACTCTCTTTGGACGCCACTCTACTCACCATCGGCTGTAGTGAAGTAACTTCGACGTAAGTTTTTGCAAAAAAAAAACAGTCAAGATATAATCATAGACTCTAGGTACAAAGACAGGCCGTCTAAATATCCAACTAAGTACCAAAATGGGAATTACGCCCAATACAGGTAAATATGATACATATTACTATATAGAATCGGGTATACTTACCGCAAACGGCTCCGGCGACGATGATGAACACAATAACTATAATGTTGACTGCAACCAGCACGTTGTTTACATACGCCGTCTCGCGCATGCCGACCGACAGCAAAACTACAACATAAAAATTTAGTTCAATGAGGCGAATATACCGAGTAAACTCGAGGAAATGCGGGTGTCTCATCTCTGCTTAAACCTTGGGGGATAAAAGTATGAAATTATGTATGTTCATTGTAAAATATTTAATGCAGCAAATTGGTACACAAAGCAATAATGAGAAGTGTAAAACTATGCAGTTACTGTACTGCATTCGACCTCTGATATACTACATAATATAATCTTATAGTGCCCAGTAAATATAATGGCATCTCTTCTTTCAGACGCGAAACATCTGCTTGGCGGTAAGAAAGATCTGCTTGTGCGAAATCTCTGTTCTCTTATTTGCTAAGTTCTACCCACCTCCCACACATAGAACGATGAGGAAAGCGAGCAGGTTGAAGTAGGGTGACATGAGGGGCACTGCGAGGGGCATGGTGGACTCGTACCATGCCGACATGGAGCCATTCACCATGGAATCCACGTACAGACTGAGACCGCTGGACAGACTTGCTGCTCCTGGAAAAATAACAGATTCTTGTTATCGGTCTGATATTATTATTCGTCCATGTTTTTATGAGTTCAATATGCGATTCCCGCAGTATCTTCGATTAACTTAATTTTTTTCTACCACTGTACGTATACGTCTTTCTTACTACAATATACTCTAATTACTACATACCTATTTCTCACGCTAAGACAGACGATCGATTAACACCACACGCGTAATGATGCCTATTGATCTAATGGCAGGATACATAAGCCAGGCAAGAGATTTCCAATTTGGGCAACAGGTATTTATTTTTTAATACGTGTGTATTTATTTTTTTTAATATTTATTTATTTTTTATTTTTTGGTGTCCAAGATGCAGTTGATGTCAGGCACGCGGCTGATTACAAAAACTAAGTAAAATCCTTTTAGTAACATGGTTAAAGAGTTATGCTCCTAGTTCCTACTAAACATTAGAACATGATAAAGCTAAGTGTAAGATAAAAACGAGACGTACATTCTGCTTTCAATGTTCACTCAACAAGCATACTTACCAACAGCAGCTTCGAGAATATTGCACCAGCCGATGAGGAAGGCCATCAACTCACCGACGGCAACGTACGTGTAGATGTAAGCGGAGCCCGCCCTCGGCACCCGAGTAGCGAACTCCGCGTAGCACAAACCTGAAATACAAAGTTTGAACGGGTTTTTTACATCAATGGTTTGAGCTAATTATTTTATGGGGCACGGCAAAGTTACTAGTGGTAAGTTTGTTTTGTATAGTTAAAGTTATTTGCTGCTTGGTGGTAAGTTTAGTACAATTGATATGTCTATCAGTGAGGGTCGATAATTACCCCTGTGAAGTCGCTTTTACTCATTCTACTTGAAGGATCTAGGAGGAAACTTGTCATAGTGTAACTGTGTCACACCATTAGCAGCAAACTTTAGAACTAAATTTAACATTTCCATTGTATTGAGATCAAAGTCCAACCCCCTTCGACAAAGAGGGACATAGGTCATCTTATTTGAAATTGCAAAGGAAATTCTCATGCGACAGAATTCAACAGTTGACATATTTACGATAGTAATGTCTATAAACAATGTAGCTTAATATGAAAACAATTCAATGACTACAAGGTATTTACGATTAATAATCAAATTGATAACGATGCGTGCGTTATCTAATTCCTAAGTTATTACTCGTTCTGTTGTCCGCATTTTGATGAAATTAGTTCGATCCACTAGATCCGTCAGTTAGTATATATCCGCAAGCCTTTATTCCTGAAGGGTTAGGCAGAGGCGTTACTAACGACGTTGCTACAAGCTTATTATGCTTATCTTGATATGATAGGCGAGCCTTTAGCCATATCGAACATCAATTCCTATTGCGAGTAACTTGGGTGTTTCCTTAAATCCATAAAACTATTAAAAAAGTAGCGGGCCCTATATGGCCCCGCATATTACTGGATAGAATACATTGGAATACTTTAGAGGAGGCCTTTGCGAAAGACAAGCTGTTTCACAAACAATTCTACCGATTGCCGATATTGAATGTGCATATGGAAATAAAATTATTAATATTAAAAAATAATCCTTTAATTAAGTAGATGTTATATAGCTTCATTAGAATATAAAAATCATTTAATCTGTAACTTCAATTTAGAGAAAGCGAACAGCATTAAACGCTTATTTTATTTTATTTAAACGAATTCCCACCTGCAAACAGAGCGGCGACCGCAGCCATCAGGAAGGACAGCACGACGGAGGGCCCAGCCACGGTGAGCGCTACGTATCCGATGAGGACGTAGATACCAGACCCCGTGGCGCTGCCCACGCCTAGCGCCGTCAGATCCCAGCGGTTTAGACATCTAGAATTGAAGAGCAAGTTGGATACAGAGTAGTATTGTGAAAGATCACACGGGCAGCTGGTTTTACGGCAATCATCATCAGCCACATTACGTCTACTCCAGAACATGGGCTTAAAGTTTTCCAGACGGATCCAGCGTGTTCCTGCAACTTTTATCAAGTCGTCTGGTCTAGTCGGTTTGATCGTAAACTGTCTATAAATTGGATTATTCATAACTTTTAATTAAAAAGTACTGATTGGTGCTGAATACAGCAGATTATGGCGCTAGTAAAGTCCTGAGACATCAGTTAATCAGATAAGACAACAATACTCATGAATGATAATCCATTAAATGCAATAACAATAATCTTTGTACTCTACTCGTTGGAGGCTAAAAAAATATAGTAATATGTATAAACCTAAAAAGATAGCCTGGCATATGAAAAGCTTGGCACCTACTAAAACTGTTATTCTAAGTACATCTTCAGCATCTTACAATATTTATTTTCATTAAGTATCTAATTATTTGTCTCCTCTTGTCTTTATCTTGTTCTTCAGCCTTTGGAAGACCATTCTAAACATAGGCCTCCCCTAAAGATTTCCAGACTAATATGATAGAACCGGCCCTTTTTTTTGTTTACGCGGAGAAAGTGAATTATTACTACCGCCCAGTGTTCAAGGGGATCGACTGGGCGGTTATGTTGGGTTCACCGTGCCTTACGACCCGACGTTGAGCTGCCCGGAGAGATGGAAAACGTCAGACGACCGCCGGGCCGAGTCCCTAACCTATGTACACCGCACGGCATACCAACGAAAACTCCGCGGTGGCCATCTTCGTCGCATTAGGGACGGCTGCGGGCTTCCTCCGGCTCACGTCTAAGTTGTCGTCCGCAACCACCCCTGCGCGTACTGCTATTGCGGTCCATATCCTGTTGTTGGGGGGGGGGGGGGATCAGAAGCCCTCGTACACCGAAGGACGCCCTCGGCGTCAAAGGCAGCGTGAGGCCTAACCGCCACGCTGCCGTCCATCACAGGGGTCACAAAAGTTGGCTAGACTAATAAGTGGACGGCCCCGCCCGCCCACCCGTGACCCCCGGAATGATAGAACCGGCCTGCATCCAGCAGATTCCTACGATCTTTACGAGGTTTTCTACAAAATTATATAATATATATTTTTAAGTCTAACCTTCGTAAATTGCCGTCTTCTATTTGATCTGGCGGGAACGCTTTCCTCCGACACAGAAGCCTGCAGAAGGCTGGCCACTTCGCACCAGCCATTAGTCAGCGGTATGCACTCGCCGTGCCGCTCATCCCAACTGATTAATAATTACACCTGGAAATTAAAAAACATCAGAAGTTAAAGTCCATGGCTAAAGTGAGTATTCATTTTTAGATACAATTCCTTAAGTCCCTTAAATCTATCTAAGCCTCGCATAGTAGTTTATGTTCTTAATTTCCTAATATTGAGATACTAGGGTAAATCTCTTCCGATTAAGATCTATTAAAACAACAAAATCAACTTTTTGTATAAAACTAGACGTGCAAAGAATATTAAAGAAGAAGAAGAAGATTAAAGAAGCAGAACGCAGAAAATAACATATTAGTAAAATATATAAAAAAGGTATTAATAACGAAAGACGCATCACATAAACACTTATAGTTTTTCATGAATAAAAAATAAACATTTTATAGATATGTAAGACACATAATAATTTTAACCTAAAGAGTTTTTCCCTTGATTGCCATCAGGATTTAACCCTTAGTGTTACTACATACTTACCAATTTATTTATTACTAAACATTTAGAATAAATTGAATTCTTTTCCGTCCACTCCATAGCCCAGCCCTAGTATTAATACATTAATACCACAAAGAACTATAAAAACCAGAAGTCGATACTTAAATCAACTAAATCCATTTCCTAAAGAGAATAATCTACGTTATTAACTTCATGGTAGTTCAGCTCCTTTATAATCTTGGTTAAATCTTATCAGTTAACTTAACCTTACGTTCCATTCGGTTACACAATGCTGATACAACGTATCTGCTGATTGCGTAGAGAAAACAAACATTTTATACAATTTTGATAAAATGTTTTGCGAGAGGAATAGAGAACTGCTGAATATAAGAGTTTTCGAACGGAGTTCGGGGTACATTTTCTTCCACTGCTTCCATACAAGATCATCGATAGTATAAATATTAATTTTAGTAACATTCCCAAAAGAGGATTATACGAACCCCACATGTACGTGGGGTAAGGGTAGGAAGACATAAATGACATGTCACGGGCCAGAAAGGCTAACTTTCTGGTGGCGATATGTAGATGATGTGTTTGCCATCTTTCCAAAATTCTCTTTTACCATCGAGCAAGAGAAGGATGGTGCTCTATCTTTCCTTGACGTATTGGTTATGCGACAACCCGACGGGAATCTCACGCATACGGTTTATCGTAAACCCATACACACAGACCAATACCTAAGGGCTGACTCGCACAACCATCAGGCTCATTTGGCTTCTATTCCATTGACTTTTATTAATAGAGCCCTGCGTTTATGTGATCCCCAATACATAAATGAGGAGTTGATGCATGTCAAACAAGTGTTGGAGTCAAATGGTTATAGCTGGAAACATAGTCTGCGAGTTAGTGAAAAAACAGTAGAGCGTCGCACGTCTGTGGATAGAGCGTTAGCGTTTCTACCCTTTGTCAAAGGTATCACAGACAAAATAAGTCATTTGCTACGCCAGCAATACAACATTAAGACCATTTAACAAAGATAAAGAATTTGTTTCGCTATCCTAAGGACAGTGACCCATTGAATGTGCCTGGTGTATACATGGCGCCATGCGACTGCGGCAAAAGCTATATAGGTGAGACGGGACGCAACGTGGCTATTAGGCTGACTGAACACATTAGGTGTTTGAAGAAATTGGACAGGAATGGTTCTGCGGTCGCTGAGCACGCGTTGGATTCGGAAGTTTCCCACTATATACGATTTGATAAGGCCAAAGTATTGGACCGTCAAAAGGCTTTCGGCCTGCGGAAAATTCATGAAGCCATTGAGATCAACAAGCGTCTGAATTTTCAACCGTGACGTCGGCTGGACGTTCCCGACTGCTTGGAAACCGATTCTTCAAACCGTACATAAGTCCATTAACAGCCCTACACGAGGAGTTGTCACAGTCAGTTCAGTAAACACAATAGTTCTACATGCACTGGTAGTGTCTGATGATGGTCTAGCAGCTGCAACATCTTCGAAACCTACCGAACCACCCCCACTCCACCCTTCGAGCCGTGCTTTATGTTCCGTAAGGCGGGCGGCTGACAGTGATCGAGAGGCCTCCGCGACGTGACGTCCTCTTAGCACTCGCCCATGAAGATGACCTATTTAATAGGTCGAAACTGGTCGGCGATTCTGACCAAGAAATACGTGAGTAAAATCGTGTTGCAACCCAGTGATAATATGCCTCGCGAAAGTTTTAATATTATGTAAAAGGGTTTATTTACATCAATGGTCTACGGATAAACATTTACTTACTGCAAACACCAATCGATTTTCTACCTTACTCTTAGTCCACTGTCCAATAGGTCATAAAAAATGATAATACCAATGCAATGCAATCAGCCCTGTGTTACATATTGCCCACTGCTGAGCACGGGCCTCCTCTACTACTGAGAGGGGTTAAGCCTTAGTCCACCACGCTGGCTTAGCGCGGGTTGGTAGACTTCACATACCTTCGAAATTCTTATAAAGAACTTCTTAGGTATGCAGGTTTCCTCACGATGTTTTCCTTCACCGTTAAAGCGAACAATAAAAAATTTGATAAACAATACACATGTAATTTTGATAAGTCAGAGGTGTGTGCCTTGGGTTTCGAACCTCCGGACATGGTCTCGGCAGACCGTTCCATTCCCAACTAGGCTATCGTCCACTTTAGGTTACATAGTCATAAAGAATGGACTGAAAAATACCATCACAAATTTGACAACTTTCAAAAGAAAAAAAGGGATTGTGCGCCTATACTTGTATTTTTTGGTAAGTCTGTGCTATACTGACTCTATCAATATCTGTAAGCCACAGGGTGGCTGTATCTCTCTCACAGTTTTCTACCTGTATTCAATTGGTACTGGTAAGAAAGCAACTGTACTAACTGCTTTCTTACCAGTACCAATTGAATATGGATGAATTGAATACGTGGGATGATACGTATACATATACATATACACTCACGCCTGTTATCCCCGAAGGGGTAGGCAGAGGCGCAACTAGTGCACCCACTTTTCGTCGTCATTCCGTCCCATGATGTGATAGGGGGCGAGCCTATCGCCATATCGGGCACAAATTCCAGACTCCGGGCTGATACTGAATAGAAAAACTCAATATCACTTTGCCCGACCCGGGGATCGAACCCGAGACCTCAGCTTTGCAGTCGTACTGTAATACAACTACGCCACCGAGGCAGTCTGTGGGAGTCTAGTGGGATGATAATCCCATTATTTGCAAGAATATACTAATTAAGAAATCTGCAGTGTGTTCAGCAGTGGACTTCATGTGGCTGGTGATGATGGTGATGATGATGATGATGATGATGATAATGATGTACTGCAAACTTTACGTCTTGAAATTACGTTTAGACAGGACATAGGACTTGGGAAACACATAACCAGGGAGTTTATAAATTTTGCACGTGTGTGGTAAAAAAAGACCGCTGGAAACGCATCATACGATTACACATGAGTCAGTACGCCAATATTTTGCCTACGATAATGATTCCTTTTATTATACTATTATCATATGTGGCATATCCCATTATATATCATTTAGTAGAATCCTAAACTTTCCTGATATTTAAATGTTACAAATCTAAATTCACAAGCTAATCGTTGTTTTACCGTACAAATTGAAGTTGTTTGCAATGTGAGTCAATTAGACAGTTAACACGCCATATTGAAGGATGTAGGTACCAAATACCGTTACTAAATATCGTATCCCATTTCTAGGTACAAAGAAATTAAAGAACAAAATCTTAGAAAAGATAAGCAATCCCATAATAATTACAGAACTCCCCATCATAGTACATTAACAATTACATTCCACTAATACGCCCTACATAAGCATTCTTTAAGCAATCTATGTTAAAAAGCAGAAGAGTGACGTCACAGGAACCACTCACCTCAACACTGCGAGTTTCCAAAAGACATTTTCAACACAAAAATCTTTAGAACAACGTGCGGCAGAACACGCCAACTGAATATAAGTGAACAAGTGATAACGACTTATAAGATAAGATAATAATAAAATAATCGGAAGATCTTTTTTCACTTGCCACACGAGATACCGTTTGTTTTAGTTACATATTTTGCGTGGAATACAACGGTTCGTGTCTCAGGAGATTTTTCTATTTTGCTACGAACATATTAAGTGGTTTGATAAAGTGAAGACGTTCGAAGTTGGATTCTTTAAAACTACAAATAAATTTCAATTAATTGTAATGTTTTCCATTGTTGATATTTGAAGGTTTTAAATTTAATTGGACTGAGGTTTATACGTATTTTGTGTAAGCACTAAGTTATTCGTTATGCAAGTGCGTTGTAGAGAGATTTAGTTCATCTTATGCTTAATAAGATTTGTAAATGTCTATATACACAACAGATATGTACATTTTAATAATTGCATAGGTCATTACTCCCAAATGGAACTAAATTTCGCGGTTGAAATTCTAGTTCAAGGCCACGGGGAAAAGAGGTTTTTTGTACGACATGGAAATTTGACACGGAATTACAACAGAAATAAGTATTTAAATGTAGTTATAATACTCTTAACGGCGATGTAGATCACTGAACATCAGGCGAACTATTTTGCTTCCTTGTCATCCTATGCCATAAAAATTGTCTCCAATTCAGTGAACCCTTGCACTTTCCAGTGTCCAAACAATTTTATAACATACTGGAAACTACGAACGGATCGTGGAACGGACTGACGAGACGAATGTCCGTAGTTTCAAATCCAGGGCCATGCACCTCTGACTTTTCTAAAGTTATGTGTGTATTCTTTGTGAATTATCGCTTGCTTTAACGGTTAAGGAAAACATCGTGAGGAAAGCTGCACACCTGAGAAATTCTTCAATAGAATTTTGAAGGTATTTGAAGTCTACCAACCCGCACTAGGCAAACGTGGTGGACTAAGGCCTAAACCCTCTCAGCAGCATAGGAGGCCCGTGCCCAGCAGTGGGACAGTATATAATATAGGGCTAGTATTGTTTATATTTTTATTACTGGAAACAGAACGTAACGGACATGTAGGTAGGTACACATGTAAACAATTTGATGCCACGATATCACTATCATTGGATCGGAATTTGATTACTATCATGACTTTATCGGTATTTGACTGGAACTTGTGCATTAGCAGCCATAGACACAGAGTCTACTTCCACTTTACCTATGCCATTCTTAAGTAGGGTTGACGCAACATCTGCAATTTTTATTCCAAGTATGCTGTAGAAATTTATGTTAGTAGGTACTTTCTATATTCTGAACAGCCGTGGGTAACCGTCAGCGTTACCATAAGTTAGCGGCGATAGCCTAGTTGCGAATGGGGTGGACTGCTGAGACGAATGTCCTAGGTTCAAAATCCAAGGGCACGCACCTCTGACTTTTCTGAAAACTTATGGGCGTATGGACTATCATCATCATCAGCCTTTATCAGTCCACTGCTGGACATAAGCCTCCTCTAATAAGCGCCATAGCGCCCTGTCTTGAGCTTGCCGCATCCAGCATCTGCCTGCAGTCTTTCGCTGATCGTCATCCCACCTGATCGGAGGGCGTCCTACACGTATTGACTATGTGTGAGAATTATCGTTCGCTTTAACGGTGAAGGAAAAACATCAACCTTGCATACCTGAGAAGTTCTCTATAAGAATTTCGAAGGTATGTGAGGTGTACCAACCCGCACTAGGCCAGCGTGGTGGACTAAGGCCTAAACCCTCTCAGTAGTAGAGGAGGCCGTGCTCAGCAGTGGGCAGTATATAATACAGGGCTGGTATGGTAGTATGGATGAGTATCCACAGCTAAGCATTAACATCAAGAATGCCCCATTCATGTTTGTCAATTTTAATATCTTCAGCTCTTGACCTCAACTACAACACAAAGAGACATGTGATAACTGAAAACAAAACCTTTTTCATTAAAATAACATCGGAGAATATCAAAGGACATGAAGATAATAAAAAAATCAAATCCACTGCAATTGGAAATTAAGTTTTGATTCCAAACTGCACTGCAACGACAACTTGTATATAATCTCACACCTCGGAATAAAAGGGATTTCTATCACGATATTATGCAGGCAGTTTCGCCTGCGATTCAACATTTTTTGCACGTGCAATCGCTGCATTCGTTGCAAGTTCTTAAACGGACCTTAATTATTTTACCGATAAGATATCAATCACAGATGACGCTGGTAAATCAAATGATTTTACTGTATGCGAATACAATAGCCTGATTCATATTTATATGACGTTCTTATCAAACGTACTGCGGAGGTAATAAAATAGACTGTTTCGGCTTGAGAATATTTTGAGTGATTTAATAAAACAATTTATGGCCTACTAGCTTTTGCCCGCGGCTCCGCCCGCTTTAAAACGTTTTTCCGGCTAAAAGTCTCGCTTTATATTTTCCTGGGATAAAAAGAAGCCTATGTGTTAATCCAGGACATGATCTACCCGTGTTCCAAATTTCATCGAAATCCGTTCAGTAGTTTTTGCGTTAAAGAGTAACAAACATCCATACATCCATACATTCTTACAAACTTTCGCCTTTACAATATTAGTAGGATTTCACAAGTTTATAGAAAATTTTAATTTTACAGTTATATTCCGTACACACTCACACCTTTTATCCCCGAAGGGGTAAGCAAAGACGCAACGAGTGCACCTACTTTTCGCCGTGCGTATTCCGTCCCATGATGAGTTAGCGGGCGAGTCTAACGCCATATCGGGCACAAACTCTAGACTCCAGGCTGATACTGAATAGAAAAATCTAATAGCCCTGCCCGACCTGAGGATCGTACCCGAGAGCTCAGCATGGCAGTCGTACCGTAATACAATTACTCCACCGAGGAAGTCAGAGTACCTAGGTAATAAAGTTAAAGTAAATGCTACTCTGACTTCCTCGGTGGCGTAACTTAAGTTGTGAATCTGACCCTTAGTATCTATTAGTATTATATTTTACTAGCTTTTGCCCGCGGCTCCGCCCGCGTGAATGAGTTTTTCCGGGACAAAAGTCCCGCTTTATATTTTCCCGGGATAAAATGTAGCCTATGTGTTCCCGGGGCCGTCTCGTATGCGCCGAAGAAGGCCACCGCGGGTTTTGGTTGGTATGCCAGTGTAGGGTGTACATAGTGTTAGGGACTCGGTCCAATGCTCGCTCGGATGATGCTACCCGCGATAAAAAAAAAAGCCTATGTGTTAATCCAGGACATGATCTATGCGTGTGCGAAATTTCATCAAAATCCGTTCAGTAGTTTTTGCGTGAAAGAGTAACAAACATCCATACATTCTTACAAACTTTCGCCTTTATAATATTAGTAGGATTTTGTAAGCTATAACGTGATATTTTATTGTCCTAATTTCGGCTATGCGAGAACTATGAACGAAACTATCCCAACTTCCCACTTTTGCATGTCCTGTAAGCCAGGATCGAATGATTTTTTGAAATATAGAGGGCTCAACGAGTTTTTGAATAATAAAACTCTGTTCATTTAATAGCCGTGTGCACGATAAGATTTGACCCCGTTAGGAGATGATTTTTTAAATAGCCTTTCGGCGCCTCACTAGCGTAATCTATTTAAATTGCGTTTGGATAGGTAAGTTGCGACGGTTTTACGATGACTTGAAACGGGGCTCGATAATCTTTTTTTCTAATAAAGTGCTTAAGTAATACCAGCATTTTATACATCATAACATTTATTCTTAAACTAGCTTTTGCCCGCGGCTCCGCCCGCTTTAAAAAGTTTTTCCGGGATAAAAGTCCCGCTTTATGTTTTCCCGGGATAAAAAGTAGCTTATGTGTTAATCCAGGACATGATGTACCCGTGTGCCAAATTTCATCGAAATCCGTTCAGTAGTTTTTGCGTGAAAGAAGAACAAACATCCATACATCCAAACATCCAAACATCCATACATTCTTACACACTTTCGCCTTTATAATATTAGTAGGATTCCTGCTTGAATTTCAATATAAAAAAACTATCGCAAATGTATATAATATAGAAATTTAACTTAACATTTATAATTGTTCGCGATTCAATTTCACTTTTGTTGAGTTTCAGAACGCGATATTAGATCTTCTAACGCGCACGCGAATTTGAACTTTATGCAGCGGTAATAAATTACACCATTTTATTTAGAAAACGTTTGTATGGGAAATAGAAAAATGCTGTTTTGAGGATTTTCCCGGCAATTATTTGAATTTTTCCCACCTTTTAAACCTTCCCTAGACCTTCACGAATAATTCAAGACCAAGATAAGATAAATCCGTTCAGCCGTTCTCGAGTTTTAGCGAGACTAACGAACAGCAATTGATTTTTATATATATAGATGATATAACTTCATCATCTTTCTATTCTACATAATATGCGGTATATACGATAGGGCACAAGCAAACAGCGTTGCCGCCTATGGGACTGAAACTAAGAAATAACCATAGATTCGCGGTATTTTGCATTATAAGACCTTACCCTTATTCGAAGTTAGTCGAATGCACCTTATAAAGAACTCTTTTGCAAATTCATCTTTCCTAAGTGTCTAATTTACATATTGCATTGTTTAACGTTCAGCATGATTGATTTACTAAAACGTATAAGATAGCTGATCTATACATAACTTAATAGACTGCCTACAATCTAGGAAGTGTGTAGGCCCTACATAAATGTCGTCTCGTATAAGACACACTACCAGTAGCGCATTATAAAATTATAATTGTAGCAATATAGTTTTAAGTAACTACTGCTATTTGTACTCAACAGGCGCTAGGCATCTCTGTACTGCGATGCAATCAGCCCTGCATTATATGCTGCCCACTGCTGAGCACGGGGCTCCTCTACTACTGAAAGGGGTTAGGCCTTAGTCCACCACGCTGGCCTAGTGCGGGTAGACAGACTTCACATGCTCTCGGAATTCTTATGGAGAATTCTCAGGTACCTAAGTATACAGATTTCCTCACGATATTTTCCTTCACCGTTAAAGCGAAGGATAATTGATAAACAATACACACGTAACTTGTAAAGTACTTAAGTCTTTGCTGTTATTGTAAAATACTTAAGTCTCCCTACAGTTGTTCAGAAAACCTCTTGAAGAGTAAATTATTTGTGTAGGTAGGAGGGTTTCAGACTTTGACTTCGAAAATATCAAATTAATACTGTAGTGGGTTTTTAGAACACAACATTAAATTCAAAAAATATCATAATATCTGAAATCCTTCTTTATCTTAAATCCTCATTCCTTTATATAGAGTTAGTTGAAAAGATAATAATATTATAAACGTATTGTACATGATTGTTTGCTTGAGAGACAATTTGAAATATAAGGAATGGCTGAGATGATGGTTGACTGGGAATCGGGAAATATAGCAGTTGAAAATAAGCTGTTTCGAAACGAAATAAATTATGTCCCGGATAGAGCAATGGTTATAATTTTTCAAGGCTTATAATGATAAAATAATTAAACAGAAATACTCACATGGTTTAAATATTAATCACAAATATTATTTAACATTTTAATCCAATACGCTTGTAAATATGAGCACAACTCCAAGAATTTATGATACCTAGCGACGATCCTCTTAATTAAGTCGTAGATGATAATTGTTTTTTTATTACTTTGATAGTTTCATTCAACAGATCTTACTACTTAGTACTTACTAGGGCCAAACTAGAGACAATATATTTATGTTCTAAAATTAATATCAGCATTATTATAATTGTGTAACTTTCTTATTCATCTTGGTTTTGTATAATAATCTAAACTTACAACATACAAATTGTATTTAACGCTGTACATAGTTTTGTCTAATACGTTCATGTATTACCACCATCGCCTTCCAGCCCTGCATATACTGCCCACTGCTGAGCACGGGCCTCCTCTACAACTAAAAGGGTTAAGGCTTTAGTCCACCACGCTGGCCTAGTGCGGGTTGGCCGACTTCACATACCTTTGAAATTCTTTTAAAGAATTTCTCAGGTGTGCAGCTTTCCTCACGATGTTTTCCTAAACCGTTAAAGCAAGCAATAATTCACAAAGAATACACACATAACTTTAGAAAAGTCAGAGGTGCATGGCCCTGGATTTAAACATGCGGACATTCGTCTGAGGCACGCAGGTTTCCTCACAATGTTTTTCCTTCACCAATAAAGCGACCGATAATTCACAAAGAATACACACATAACTTATTTTTAGAAAAGTCAGGGGTGCGTGTCCTATGGTTTTGAACCTGCGGACATTAGTTTTGGAAATCCGTTACACTCCCAACTAGGCTATCGCCGCTATGTATTGGCCAGTTTTGTTTATTTATTTCACCAAGCAGTGTGCATATTATGTATATTGAGTACTTATTATAGTAGCGTATAAAGATATAACCACAACTTACTCATCAAAGGCAACTAATGAGTTATATTAGGTGATAATGGGCCATACACACAGGGCTGTCTACTTGTGACTTACTCAAATAGACTTGTAGGAGTTGTAGGTAGATTATGCTGCTGCCGTGGTCTACGCATCCCCTTGATTTTGCCCTTGACTCCTCTTGGAAACGATCGACTGCTTACCAGTATCACACAATTCATGGTTGCACCTCAGGGTATTCCGAAGCCACTCCCAGAAGAAATAAATGTCAAGCCTGTAGCACGTTTAAAACAAAATAACTACACAAGTTTTTCTTTTTCAGGTGAAGACAAAAAGACTACCACGCTAGCGTAGTTGTATTACAATAGTACTGCAATGCTGGGGTCTCGGGTTCAAAAGTGCAAAGTGAGTTCAAAAGCGTTTTTCTATTCAGTATCAGCCCGGAGTCTGAAATTTGTGCCCGATATGCCTATAGGCTTGCCCCTATCACATCATGAGATGGAATGACGGCCAAAAAGTGGGTGCACTAGTTGCGCCTCTACCTACACCTTCGGGGATAAATGGCGGGAGTGTATGTATGTGTGACAAAAAGGTAATACAGCCACATTTAATATATACAGAAGGTGAGTTTATTACCATGTACCGGTTACCTACGATTCCAGTTTTTAGGCTGACACAAAGCAGAAAAACCCAACGTTTTCCCTACCTAGGGATTGAACCCGAGAGCTCAACGTGGCAGGCGTATGAAACAACTACGTCACCGCCGAGACAACTCATAGTGATTTGTAGGTGATGTTTTCTGTTCATAGTCCATATACAATTACGTACAATCAGCTACAAAAATAGCTCGACAAATTCTAAACTTCAAATCACCTCTACATATTGAGTTCTTTTTCTTTGTGTGAAGTAATAAGTCCCTTGTATTTCATTTGTGTGGCCTCGGTGACGTAGTTGCATCACGGTACGAATGCAATACTGAGATATCGGGTTCAATCCCCGGGTCGGGCAAACTGGCATTGGGTTGAGCAAACTGGTATTGGGTTTTTCTATTCGGTATCAGCCTGGAGTCTGGAATTTGTGCCCGATATGGTGATAGCCTCGTCCCCTATCACATGGGACGGAATATGCACGGCGAAAAGTGGGTGCATAGGCGAGCCTCTGTCTACCCCTTCGGGGATAAAACGTTTATGTATGTAATTTGTTGAGCTACTTATTTACGACTGTATATCGCTAATTTACCCATCTCGTCATTCAGTAAAAAAACATTAACAGAACAATGTATCCTACTAATATAAACGCGAAAGTTTTTAAGTATGGATGTTTGTTACTCTTTCACGCAAAAACCACTGAACGGATTTCGATGAAATTTGTCACAAGGGTAGATCATGTCCTGGATTAACACATAGGCTACTTTTTATCCCGGGAAAATATAAAGCGGGACCTTTATCCCGGGAAAACTTTTTCACGCAGGCGGAGCCACAGGCAAAAGCTATTGATAACATAACATTATGATGACAAATCTTCACAGAGCAAAAAACGATCGTGGTTTGGTAATTGCAAAATGTACGACCTTCATGCTGGGTAGTTTGTGCTTAAAAACTTCATAACAAAAACACTTTAAATATAGCCTTATGTTACCATTATTTTATTGTATGTAGTTCCGGATTCTTATTTGCTGTAGGAATAATATGAATATTTAGACTAGTGTAGAGTGCTAATGTAGACAGTACTCGTTTTATTACCGTTTGTCAGAAAGTATAAATTAAAGTGTGACTGTATTTGGTCGGCTTAGATATACATCTATGTGACGAGTAATATTCACTCAGAAGTTGAGTAACAGGCCTTCACTTTTGTAAATACTGAACGCAGAAAATCATCAACAGCTAACTAAGAATTAAGTTTTAAGGAGTAGAAAGAAAGTAGAAAATACATAAATTACTTATATCAAAAATCGGTTAGGAGTTCATTGATTTCTTATTTCAAGTTTTTCTATACTTCAGTAACTTAACTTTTAAAAAATTAATTAAAAGACTATAATTCAGATGATTTCAGTTAAAATGGTTTTGTTTTGGACACAATATTTTAGTGAATCGGAATAGGTTAGGGTAAATTAATTGTTAGCGTTGATTCACAATTACTGCAAACGCATACGCATTCTCACGACTTTTATCCCCGAAGGGGTAGGTAGAGGCGCAACTAGAGCACCTACTTTTCACCGTGCGTATTCCGCCCCATGATGTTATGGGGGGCAGTGCCGAATTAAGACAACTTCATGCCCTAAGCAATTCACGCCTGTGGGGCCCCCCTACCATTTTCAAACAGCTTTACTTTTATGTGCTACCATTTTTTGTGCTGTTTCTGGTGCCCCCCAAGACGTGATGCCCTAAGCAATTGCTTAATTTGCTTATGGGCTAATCCGGCACTGATAGGGGGTGATGTAGGTAACAACTGTTAAGCCTGACAATATTTCGAAAAACGAAAAAAAATGCATAAAGTATCATGTTGTAATGTACCACATTTTAGTTTCCACTGGAATGTTCTTGTTGAGTAGCAATAATTTTGAATCAACTGTTTCCCCCGATTCATGCTACCCCAGCATACCATTTTAATTCATTGACTACTCAATTATTTCTTGCAAACTATTTTTTTTCCTATACAAATCCCTTAAGGCGCTCCCCCGAGCCAACGGCTTTGAAAATTCATCCACACATTTCAGCGCACGTTTTACTGGCAGGAATATGCTAAGATTTGCTAATATGCCGTTTTGTTACAGGGTTTCCCCCAAATTTAGGGCTGCCATCCGTCCGGATTTCCCCGGATTTGTCCTAGTTTGAAGGGCGTCCGGGGGCCGTCCTGCAGGGGTTTTAAAAAGTGTCCGGGTTTCACCCGGGGAACTTGTTGTCAGGGGAAATCTTTTTTTTTATAGATAAGCGATAAATTGAAATAAACCTTAGTTAAAAATTCATTCATAATAACCCGCATTCAAGAAGGGACGGCAAAATTTTTTTCAGAGGTGTCCGGGGAGAAACCCATATTTCGCCCAAATGTCCGGGATTTTTGCCGTATATATCCGGCGTCAGCAATTTAAGTGATGGCAGCCCTACCCAAATACAAAAGATCTAGAGTAAAATGGATGAGAGACATAGAACATACATTAATGTTGCTACCTGCTCAAGTTTGAACACAATGGAGTAATTGACAGTGAATTATTAGGAATTCAAAGCATCATGTTACATTTATGTAAATGTAGTCAACAAGACTAGACTGTGTAGATCATTAGTTCGCACAACAAAAGTAACTTCTTGCTCTTTAAGTTATTTTTAAACTAATTTTGCTAACCGATACTAAATAGGTAGACTCATATTATACCCAATGCTCATTATTTTTAGTAGCGGTTCATTCCTAAAGCACTGCGCAGATGTCAATCAGTTGAAGCAACTACCAACTGAATGTTGATTTATGTTTCATGATTATTTCACGACTGCGAAATTTGTCCATGGAACCTTGGCATATGAACTAGGGTATTCATATGATAGGACTGATTAGCAATTTAGTTGAAATAACTATGGGCTGTGTGTACCATTATTGACATTCTTATGTTTCGTGTGTCTCTTGAAACTATTGTATTGTTGAAGGAGAAGTCTCCCTGGCGCTTGGAAATCAAGTTGCGGGACATAATGTAGTCTACTATTGTTTGGATAGTGTTTCACTTGTGTCTCCTTTCACCATGCTGTGTTAGTTACTTTAACAACCTGTTAACTGTCTTAACGGACTGTTAAGGTTTTTGAGTGTTCCACCATACCATGCATCCAATTATCTTCCTTTAACAAGGCGTTCTTTACGGGAAGCGCGATACTTTAACATTTGCGTTAATTTTAATGCCCGATTATCTAACGTACATCGGACTTAAATCTTTCAATATTGGTCCTGACATTAACCAGACAATAAAGACAGGCAATGCTGATGGATTGTGTGAAAAAGAAATCACAAAGAGATCAATTAATTAGGGATTTTAATATAAATAAATTAGATATTGGAATAGTCCAAACTATTTTAGCAAAACCACTTACAGAATTGGCAAAAAAATTGTGCCTCCTGGCAACTGATATTGATTAGTTTTTGTTTTCACATGTGTAACCATAGCACTTAGTACATCACATTGTATATAGATAATATATTACACCTATTGTGCTTGTCTTAATATAAGCTCCGATGGGGTTGACATGTCCGTATGGATAAAAACCCCGAAATAAATTTAGACTACAAAAAAAAAATATGACTGACAAAAATATAAGTTAATGTGATCTTAATCTATGTTAACGTGGGAAAATCTGATATGAAGAAAAACGTTTTATAATACAGATGGATACTTAAACATTAATAATATACCTATTTGTATATTTAGTTCATGGTTCTCACGGATGTTTAGAACAATGTTGTAGCTTAGAGCCAAGTCCACTGTTCAACACCGATAAAAAAATGATCTCCTGGTGAGAATTATAGTGAAACTTTAATAGCGGCTATAGCCTAAGTGGGTGTGGAATGGACTGTCGAGACGAATGTCCGCAGGTTCAAAACCCAAGGGCACGCACCTTTGACTTTTCTATAAAAGTTATGTGTGTATACTTTGGGAATTATCGCTTGCTTTAACGGTGAATGAAAACATAGTGAGGAAACCTGCATACCTGAGAAGTTCTCTACAAAAATTTCGAAGGTATGTGACGTCTACTGGAACCCGCACTAGGCCAGCGTGGTGGACTAAGGCCTAAACCTTCTCAGTTGTAGAGGAGGTCCGTGTTCAGCAGTGAGACAGTATATAATACAGGGCTGATAGTGGTGAGAAATAATGCATTTACTAAATGGTGACTGTATTCTTTCTGATACTTTCATAATACCAAAATGACTACCTCTGCCGCCAACCAGAATTGTGTATTGTGAAAGCATTTTTGCGTTTTTGAGATTTTAAATTGTAGAAATGTATTGTAGTGGTTGTAATTTGTACTTGCTGGGCTTCGAAATACGAGCGTAGTTCAATAAAAGGCTCTATAACTCAGTTTTGGTGTTACTACTCGATGAGATAAAATGTACGCCGCAGTCAATCCTGGCTTAATTAGGCATAGAAGTTATCTACAAGACAATACCAATTGACTGCGGATGTTTGTAGCAGTCATTCGCCTTGCTCATTTCGCCATTCTAAATATCAATGGAATTACGTCCAAGAGGTCATTGAATGACTGTCAATCTACCTAAGCGGACAAGAAGCAATCCCCTCAATGGAATAGCGTGATGTTTCCCAACCACCTGTGAAGTGCGGTGTGCGTTACAGTAGTATCACGAGTCACGGCGCGTACGCCGGACGTGTTAATATGCTAACAACTTGAACACACGAAAAACATTCTGTGATTTGTGTTGTGCTTTTGTGGATTGTTTTTGCGAAAAAATAATGTGAGTATTTGTTTTTGTTTGGATAATATATGCCGTAAAATGTTTTCCTGTAAATGAATTTGTATATAGAATGTTGCAGTTAACACGATGAAAATGCTTTGATTTGTTCATTTTCAATTAATATGTTAATTTCTAAATTGAATTTTAATTTAATATCCATTAATAAATTTTATGGCACATTCAATACCGTAATTTCGTGCATTACGGGAAAGTGCGATATTAAAGCAGTTACGATGCGAATGTTTACGAATTTATTTTATATCTTCGTAAAAACCGCTATATATCAGCTGTTTTATTGACCAAAAAGATATCTTAAACGGACAATGGAAATTCGCACTTATGCTTTACAAGTTAAAGTGCATTTCAATTGCATTTGCCTGATTTAAGGATAAAGATAAACTAAGAGAAGTAAGATTCGATACTTTGTATCGGATAGTATTGACCTCAAGTACTTATTAAAATAATGTGAGAGTTGACCTACAAAGGATTGGGGTCCTCTCAGAACCGTTTTGGCTTGTCTTTTAGAGGACCGGACGACTAATATAATATGACTACGATTATTTCTGTTTCTTAGGCGTCAGCAGAGTTACGACAAACGATTTGTAAATGTATTTAGTTTCTAGACAAGAGATAATCTATTTTATTCAGGGAACAAAAAAATAAATGAAAGCAAATAACTACTACAACTACCCCTTTTATAATTTTAATTTATCACGGCGTGGCGTAGTGGACCATTAAAGCATTTAACATTGGATAAATACTCAAAGAGCGGACCTGACAAATGATTTATTTCAAAAGAGGGTGCCTATTTTTTATTTACATTTTATATTTTCCCTGAACTATGTTATAAATTATTATTACTATCGATTTGAATAAAGAAACCAAATCGTCGAATCGATCCCAAAAACTGATAAATCGATCAGAATAATGCAGTTAACGGTTGACTTCATTTATATTTCTGGAACTACGCATTATCAGTGAAAATAAACGAATCCAAACAATATCTCTAAACATGTCAGGCAACGGTAGGCAACGGCTTGGTTGTGCCTCTGGCATTGCTCAAGTCAATGGGCGGCGGATGCTGCTTACCATCAGGCGGACCGCTTGCACGATTGCCTACTAAGGCAATAAAAAAAAATACCTTTAATGCAATCAGCAATAAAATTGGTTTAAAAATAAAATAGCAACTCACATTTCAAATATTTCAATGTGGACGATTGGGCGCACAGTGGGGATAACGTGCCTAGATTCTATATCTTCCTTCGCGCGCATCGTAATTCCTGAATCCTGATGTCACAAGATGATATTGCGTCCCTTTTTAATTTTTGGACATTTTGTTTACATTTGCTGTAAGACCTTGCTTCTCCAAATTTCATGATTCTAAGGTCAACAGGAAGTACCCAGATTTGAATCCCTTGCGAAATCACAAAATTTGCGAAAATATGCCACATTAGAAGTCATGTCTTTTGATCGCGTTGGCCTACAAGTTAGATTTTACACAATTGAAAGAGACAGTAGACCAAGTATTTCATATGAATTTCAACGTGATATTTCTACGCGTGCCTGAGAAAAAGGGTCTTGACAGGCAGACAGACGGACAAAAAATGATCTTATAAGGATTCCTTTTCCTTTTTGAGAAAAAAATGTCTATGAATTTCCAAAGATCGAACCCATTATCCATGCCATAATTTCCTACGATCGCAGCCCACGCGACGGTATATTACAAGACCATAAGTATCGTTAAAACCTTGTAATTACTCAAAGAAAAGAATCTATTTACTAACATACAGATAAAATTATTTTCGAGAGTGATACCGCGGACTTTGACCTCGGAGTAGAACCTCGTCTGAAACTATTCAAGGTCATTTCAAATTTGAACAGATTTAAAAGGGTTTTATAGAAATTTATTTTATAAGATATACTCTTTATGGCAGTATGTATTTAATTTATTCAAGCATGTATATTCAAGGAGAAAAAAATAAACGTAAACAAATTGTACATTCTTTTATAATAATTACTTGACTAGTGGGCATATTTTAACACTCGTTTGATGAATTATAATATAACCACATATTATATAATAATTAGTACATATGTATAATATACTTTTTGCATTGATGGTGTTGTAACTGCGTTATACTTTTAAAGCTTACTTAAAAGTAACATTATAGGTAGGTTGGTAGTGAAATGTGTTTCTTAAAAGTATACATTCCATTTTTAAAATTCAAATTATCTAGTCGTTAATACCTAACCTTCTTTTTAAATACATAGTTTTAAAGCAGTTTTATGAGCATGCAAAACAGTCTAAAGTAGAGCAGAATAGATTGTCAAGGAAAAATAGTGTTTTGTATCGTAATTTAAGTCATCGATGTGATAATATCACCTCATTGGTCCAGTGGCAGTTTAAATGGTCAGTAACACAGTAGTCCTAAGTACAATACCATTGTCCAGAACAAAAACATATTCAGATTTTTTACGAATGTCCCTCAACAAATTCAAACATTGTATTTGATAGGCCTTAAAAAGGTTTCTAATTCGATGTGATTTTTTACAGATCGATTGTATTAAGGTGTTACGTTACTAATGTAATACATTCTGAATTATCGCATAGCATGATTTCAAAACGTCTACAATTGTTCACGCCGCTTAGTTATTCAAACAATTAGTGCAGGAAGCAGATGTTGTTCTTCGCGCATGCTTCCTGTTTCGGGAAAGGTGGTTATCATTCTCTCAATAACTTTTTTATCGTTCAACCAATTAACATGTTACAGTTATTAGGGTTTAGAACCGGGATATCCTGGTCTCGAAAATCCCGGGATTTCCCGGTTCTTTTGATGGTTAAAAATACCGGCAATTTAAAATTTGATTCCCGGTTCTTTCGGTAGTCAATATCGCCATTTAAAAAATGTTTATAATGCGACTTAATGTCACTTTGATACTTTATTTCACACTTATTTCGTAATTGTAGCGTGTCGAATGTATAAAGCACATCATAATTGGTAAAGATTATCTTACTAATATATAAATTCGGAAGTGTGAATTTGCCCGCCAGTGGAGGTTTCGGTAATTGTATGATTGTAGGTAACAACCGACGAAACCACTGAACGTCATCATCACCTTTACACCACGGAAAATAAAACAAAAGTGCCGAAAAACCGGGAATTCCTGGTTCTGTGAGTGCAAAGTACCGGAATTCCCGGTTCTCAAAATTCCAACCGGTTTTGCTAACCCCAATTTATTAGTTGATTGCCTTGTAGTGTAGTTTTATTATCTACAAGCTTCAACTTCTATGAGGTTTCAGGTTCGATCATTGTAAAAGTCAGTAGTCTTGCCCACTATTACATGAGATCGAACATAGCTGCGCTTAATCTCACTTTTCTGACCACCCTTTAAAGGGAATGGGGTGGTTTTATATGTGTGGTTTTTCGTGTACCTACTCATAATATGTGGATACAACTTTCTCTGTTTCTATCGCTGTCTGCAAACAATTTTGTGTCGAGGTTTAAAGAAAATTACTGACGTTTTAGGAAAACAGAAAAGATATCTCATTCCTTTCACAATTAGCTTTTAATGAAACAAGCCAGTAAGACTAATTGATGTCACAGTAACAGGCGGCATGCAGTTTTCATTGTCTCTCCATAGTAGTTCCGGGTGTCATTGTTTGGACAGATGTGGCGGTTACTATGAATATTGTTCGCTGATTTGGCAATTCAGAGGTAAAACTCTTATTATGTGTTCTTCTGTTGTCTTATTCCAATTTGGGATCGTGGGATTAAACAACAGGAAAATCGTGTAAAAAAACTGACAACCTCCAAGGGGTAGGCTTAACATCTTATGTCTCAGGATGACGAGCGCAGTGGAATGCCACACAGTACTTTGTAACTCAAGGTGCTGGATGGTGTTTCTACTGTTTATGGGTGGTCGTATCACTTACCATCTGGTGAACGGCATGCTCGTCTCGTCATTCGATGCAGTAAAAAAAGCTACTACAGGCACCTTTCACCATGTGTATTCTGTGATGTGATAGGGGGCGAGCCAATCACCATCATTATCAGCCGCATGAAGTCTTCTGAACATAGTCCTCGCCTCAAGATATCCAGACCTGTCAAAAGCGGCCTGCATCCAGCGTGTTCCTACGACATTTATCAAGACATTTACCGCTGTATCGGGTATAAAAGCCAGCCTCTGGGCTGTTACTCAGTAGGATAACTCGATATAATTCATATTATTATGTTTACATAAACTGACTATGTATTGTTGGCGTTTTTACATTTCGGAAGTAATACGGAATTAATATTTATTTTATTGGGAAATTATTGAAACTTAAAAATAATAAACAGGCAAAGCAAGAATAGTAAGCTGGCAACATTATGAAAGCTAATAGCGGCCAACGGACGGGCGTTCATTCGAATGAATAGAGTTTCCACGAGAGGTCGGCACAGAGATCTTTACCTAGATACCTTGTACCTAGATTTTAAGAATAAAGTCAGTAAATTAGAACAAGTATTGCATCGTTATTTCAAGAGTGGTCCAGAGCCGTTAACAGTATGTTATTAGTTTTCTAAGCAGTGTGTAAACGCAGATGGGATGCATGAACTCCTACGCGGCTAGAATGGGCGGCCCAATTTTATGGAACAGGAACCATGGATGGAATATCTACTACGTAAAGAGAAAATTTGCATCTGTTTCTGCGGATATTTCGCGTGCGGAGGAGTGTATTTTTGAATAGTTTTATTATAGTTTATACGAAAAAGTTGTGTTGAAAAATAAAGTTTTTATTCTAGTGTTAAAAACAATTAATAAAATTTAAAAATACACTACTTGTGTGCGTACTGCCCAATACTGCCAATGGCAAATAGAATGTCAGCTGACGCAGTGGAACAAAATTCTATAAATATTAATGACTTCTAAAGAATCCTAAATGGCGCCCCCAAAGCAGACTTTTTATTTTCCCGGTAAGGCTAGCAGCTAGCTATACCTATTTGCTTCTGCGCCGACGCGACGCAACGTTTTATCAAGCAAGCAATAAGAACTGCCATTATAATTTCTGTAAATTAATAAGTCAATAATATGAAACATGTTTGCGAATTTAATAAAGAGTTTGTTAACATGACCGCACCGATCTTTATTGATTTAGGTTTACATGCCTATGTAGAATAAAGTTGTATCTCTCAATATTCAGGGAAAGCTTTATATTGAAATGCGGCGGCTTTATGACCGCCATCTATACCAGGATTACACGTCCGTCGTATGGTAGGCAGACGCAACTAGTGCACCATGACGAGGATATTTTTCCGTAAAATAATACTTGGATGCCTAACGCCAGAAAATAAACGGAAGAAATCGCTCCCATTTTTCAAATACAAAACTATAGAGATAGAGAACACCAGACAATCCACATGATTAATTTTTGTAAGTTTTTCACTTATGCAATAAGACTAATGACCAATAACATCTCGTTAACTCCTGATTAATAACTGTATCCCAATACCATAGGATGTAGATTGGAAATTGCTTGGCAAATATTAATAGTACCAATTAAATAAACCACTTTCTACGTATGTCGCGGAATTAGTTACTACTGATTAGCAAAGTAAGGAACTTTGCAAAACATCCGGTTTGACAGGCGGCGGGCAATGCGCGGGCTGAGTGGCTGAATGCGTCGGGACAGATGTGATTCGCTAACATTTTTAGGTGTGGTTATACCAATTGCAGTACTATCAATAACGCTTATACAATGCGGATAAGATTATATACATATATATACCTGGTATAAATCGTTTAAATACATATAAGAATTGTCATGCCATTTTATCCTTGGCGAATAATTCGCCGAATCACTTGGCGTTTAAATATGACTTTGAATTATGAGTAACAAATACACCTGAATAAGCTGTTTACACACTCGTAATCGTGACTATTCATGTGTACTTGGCAAGTATCTAAATCAGGGTATACGAAATTTTATTTTAAATGCTATTAACACGGTAGCTAGAGTAATGTTTCAGAGAGGGAGGAGGCAGTGCTCTAGACAAAAAAAAATGACTGTTTATTTGCAGTTTTAAAAATGTATAGTACTAGTAGGACAAACTCTGTGGGCAACAGGCAGTTTTTAAGTAGGCAGGACCCCCCCTTCCCCACCGTATAATGGCTCTTAATCTATACTAATATTATATAGCTGAAGAGTTTGTTTGTTTGTTTGTTTGAACGCGCTAATCTCAGGAACTACTGGTTCGAATTGAAAAATTATTTTTGTGTTGAATAGACCATTTATTGAGGAAGGCTTTAAGCTATATAACATCACGATGCGACCATTAAGAGCGAAGAAATAATGGATAATGTGAAAAAAAAACGGGTAAAATTATTCATCCTTGAGGGCTTCCATTGCGTGCGCTGCGAAAACGGTTTAAGATACCAAAAATATATGTATCAAAGAATTATTCCTCTTGAAATGGTCTAAAAAAATGTTCGCAACAGTATATGTCTATCTTTTAAGATTAACTCACTAGAACCATTCTTATGGTAATCAAATTTGGTCGAAATTAATGCATTATTTGTTAAGAGTTGTATCAACGACATAATATTGATCTTTATCCAAATAAATGTGTTGGATAGAGTGATTCAACGGGAAGGTGTTTATGTACTTTTAGCCCGGAAAAACTTATTAACGCGGGCGAAGCCGTGGGCAAAAGCTAGTGATGTTATACAATAAGAAAGAACATTTTAGTTGATTCCTTTGAGCATTATCAAGTATTGTGCTGATGTAGAATGTTTAGTAAACCACCTGAATTAATAAGTACAATTATTACCATATTTTTGAGCCAATGTTTGCTAGTACATTCAACGCTCGACAAGCTGATCAAACTGCAGCAACCGGTAATCTTTCAGCATCCAGTAATCTTTATGTTTACCTTGAGACACCTTACCATTGCCGTGACACTCACAACTCCATTACGTGATCGCTCTGACAATATTAACACAACATAGTTGTAACTCAATTACATTCTTACGTTACATAATACCAACATAATACATATATTTCTGTTATATAACATAATGTACTTATCGGATTCAAAATATTGTAAAAAATACGTGTATTTCTCCTTTGAAACCATTACACCCATTCAAAAAAGAAGAACAAAGGACGTAATAAATTATGAATTCCATGTTTCTTAATCCTACTAATATTATAAAGGCGAAAGTTTGTAAGAATGTCTGGATGTTTGGATGTTTAGATGTTTGGATGTTTGGATGTTTGGATGTATGGATGTTTGTTCCTCTTTCACGCAAAAACTACTGAACGGATTTCGATGAAATTTGGCACACGGGTAGATCATGTCCTGGATTAACACATAGGCTACTTTTTATCCCGGGAAAATATAAAGCGGGACTTTTATCCCGGAAAAACTTTTTAAAGCGGGCGGAGCCGCGGGCAAAAGCTAGTAGTTCCATACGTCGCTAAATTAAGCAGTAACACAAAAAACGTTACATTTATCTTCGGTGGTAACTGGTAAAGCACGTCACCAGTCAATGATTAAATAAATACCTTCCACACGGGTTTTAAAACAATTTATTCGTAAAACTATGAATGACATTTCTTACGTCAGACTATAACTTGTGTAAAATTATGACAGTAGCGTGAATACCTTCATATGACTCGATTGTGGGCAAATCAGGTATTTTTGCCTTACTGGTAAACTAACAATTCAATTTTCATCATCTTCGTATTTTCCATAAACTAAATGACGAGACAAGCAAATGACTCGCCTAATGGTAAGCATCATGCCTACCAAAAAGAGTCTCCTCTAACATGCTAATCACCTTGAGACATATTCTTAAATGTTTTTTCGAATTCGGCCGGTCACAATATTCTCATGAATTATAGACGTAAGGCTTGCTCGCAAATCACTTCTTCCATTGGCAAAAGCCGTTTGAAAATCCGTTCGATAGAATTTGACTTTAGCTCGTTCGGCCAGACAGTCGTAGCGGGGGCAATTTGGTTTACAATATATGATATGGATTAGTGAGTGCTCGCACAAACATGAGTAAAATGTTTCTTTTTACATCGATATACTATAAAGAATAAAAATCACATGACTTTGTCCATATTATAAAGTTTATGAAATCATTGAACCGATCTTAAAAAACATTCTAGCTTTATTCTAAGAGAGGATATTCACGGCTACACCGTGAACAACTCCAATTCCATGATAAAATGAAAACAAACACTAAGATTTCATTTATAATAGCAGAACAAAGATATTTGAAATCAATATTGATTAGTATTATTAAATCTTACTCAACACTGGTAGTTGGTACATAGCATTCACTTTTATAGTGTGCGCAATCAATATACCTATTAAAATAACGATTCATTGTCTTTTTGCGGCTGAGACTTCAAAATATTGAACAATATAATAAAATGTACAGCAATTTTACTAGATAGTAGATATTTAAGCTATTCTGGACAACATAGCTAATTTTTTCTGTTAAACAGTATACATAATGTTTTTCCTGCCTCGGTGGCGTAGTTGTATTACGTTATGACTGCAATGCTGCGGTCTTGGGTCCGATTCCCGGGTCAGGTAAAGTGTTGGGTTTCAAATTCAGTATCAGCCCGAAGTCTGGAATTTATGCCCGATATGGTGATAGGCTCGCCACCTATCACATAATGGGATGCAATACGCGCGGTGAAAAGTGGATGAAATAGTTGCGCCTCTGTTTACCCCTTCGGACATAAAAGGCGTGCGTGTGTGTGCGTGTGAGTGGGTTTGTAAATTTTTTTACTCAACTATACATTGAAACTTATTTTTTGTCTTAGTAAAGCGTAGTGCAATGCCGTGCTTTATAATTCAAAGGATTCTGTGGTTGCTATTTAAGGCAGTCGCGGAATTTACTATGTTTGGGTAATTTAAACACATGTACTGTTAAATAACCTTGTATTCTTTATAACTGTATTTCTACCATGGACCTCTTGACAGCCTGAAAGCTACCCAATTAACGTTCTCTTCTAGTAATAATTATCGCATTTATTTACCAACAGATGCTTATAAAGCACTCTTTTGCTATTATCTACAAACAATAATAGCGATTATATCTTTTAACTTACCATACGTGAACGCCGCATCCGTCCCATTCAGTTTTAAAAACTGTTCATATCTGACCTGCCTTCTAATCATCATCATCATCATCATCATCATCATCAGCCTTTATCAGTCCACTGCTGGACATAGGCCTCCCCTAATGAGTGCCATAGCGCCCTGTCTTCAGCTTGCCGCATCCAGCATCAGTCTTTCGCAGATCGTCATCCCACCTGGCCGGAGGGCGTCCTACACTACGTTTGCCCAGTCGCGGTATCCACTCAAGAACACGTAAAATAAATGACGTGAGAATATCAGCGTTATTGTATTAACATGGTCTCTAAACAATGATCGAAGGCTTTTCAGTCCGCTTATTATGGATGTCTTCGGTCACATAGGGAAAATGCGGCCGTGTTGTCTTTCCAGGATTCACTGATCATTAACTTTAAGCATTTTATTTTATATGCGATAAGAAATTTCCTTAGGAAAATAAATTCATATTTTTGAGGACACGTTGTGCAGTTCTCGCATTAATCAAACACGATAAAAAACAGTAGGGAACCTCACTTGAGCCTTGAACTTGAAAGCACTACACTTCACATTATTGCGCTGAGAAGTAAACAAGATATCTTTTAAAATTCCCAATAAGTATACTAACTTTTATTTTTTTGTTTCCGCGGAGAAAGTGAATTATTACTACCGCCCAGTGTTCAAGGGGAACGACTGAGCGGTTATGTTGAGTTCACCGTGCCTTACTAAATAAAAAATTTTACAACAATGGTTGCCCTCCGGGCTGACGGCAGACATAAATAATATAAGAAATACCTATCCAGACTTGCATATGAAAGACATACAGCCGCGCCGAATACATTATTTTCTCAAGCTCCACCTCAAAGATACGGCCGGGCATTTCAGAAAATTACTTAAATGCCACGGCAGCTGCAACCCGATGTTTCTAGAATAAATTTGACAGAGCGATTTCCACTTATTGCAAACTAGTCTGCGCACCTAGCGGAGCGGAAACTGTGACCAACTTACACGCAGTTGGCGTAATGGTCCAGCGAGTACTGCGACCTCGCAGGGAATTAAATTCCTCAATGTGTCACAAATAATAATTATAATAGATCAACTTAGTATTGCATATAAAAGTTTACTTAGTCTAAACGAGTATTTGATTCTTGCTCAGTTTCTCCAGATCAGTTTTTCAATTACACATTACCTATACTCTATCGGGTTAGGTATTTAACTAAATGCAAACAAATAAATGAAATATGACTCCCGTGTAGTGAACATTTTCTTACGAAAATATTTACGAACCCTGTGAAAACAAGCATCAGAAGGACATATCCGGAAACAGGCTGGAACAATGAACTTTTTTAAAATAGTTATAAATGGACGGATATAAAAATATTTTTTTCATTGATCCATATTTTTGTCCCTTTAACATCCATAAAGTTTGAGCCTGGTTAGATTTTGAGGCCTAACATCAATACAAAATGCGAATATCTCCTATGTTTAGAAAATTGGCAAAACATAATTCAATCATCTCGCCATCTCTCTCACGCCTGCTCCGTTGTATCCGATGACGTCAAAACACAGTATAATATCTCTTCCGTTTCGATTTCGATTCGATAGTCACCTATTCAAACGCAATGAATGGCGGAACATGTTTGGTTGTTCAGATTCATATCTGACTATATTTGTCTTAAAAAGTCCACCTCATAAAATAGCGATTTCTAAGAGAATGTTACAAATGGAAACTCTACACAATACACATGTTACTAATAGCACGTGGAAATTAATATTCAAGTATTTGTTTTATTTACAATTAAATATGAATTCATAAAAACGTGTTCACCGAATGGAACATATTATAAACCAGTACCATACACTGTGCTTGATGGATTGTTTTAATAAATCTTTACTCGCGTTTTCATCTGTCAAACTCATTTTCCGAAATAAATAGCCATTGCAATTACTGGCATACTGAGACCGCGATGAGTCATATGATTTAATATCTGATGACTCAAGGTAACTAGCGCCGGAGCCATGCTGTGTCTTGTAATAGGCCTATCAGGAAAATAAAAACGCCACGTTTCGGTGAAAAACAGAACAATTTTTTTTACTGGTAACACTTAAAATTAAAAAGCAAAATTGACGCCCCATAACAGGTTTTTTTTTTATTATTTTCCGGGTGAGGCTATATATATAAGTTAGCGTGTAACAACTGCAGCCACTTCCCATCAAGCGTGCTGCTTGCTCGTCTCGTCATTCAATTGTTAAAAGCCTTTATAGTACGTACCTACGTAATCCGTTTCCCAGAGTCAATTTATTAACCAACTCCAAAGGTATAATTCGCATTTTTGATGTTTGTTCAGCTATTTATTTATAGATTACTGTACGTGATCGATTACTTGCTTGGTTGTAGAAAAAACTATTTACAATTCGTAAGTACTAAATGTCAGAACGGTAATTGTATACGTACTTACAATGCGGAACTATTGTATCGATACCTTGACGTAGAGGAAGATTTGCATTTAACAGTCTTCCGTGAGTATTATCGACATCCGTTACGCTTGTATTATAAGTATAAATAAAACTATACAGGCGATCAGCAGATGGCAGAAGAATCAGACAGCCGCGTCAGAGGGGTCCAGAACCAGGCCAACTGTCTTAGAAAACCCCACAGAGTATGCTTTGTCTGAGATCGCAACTTATTACTTTTTAATCTACAGTTCATAACGTCACTAATCATAACAATAAGCCTTATAGATACCTTGCTATGATCGCCTTTTGTTTAGAATATATAAGCCGCATACTGATTGGTAGATTAACTGCCGAACTTGATAGGCAAACTCGATAGCTATCTGTAGACCGATATTAAAAATAAACCAATCAAAATATACGAGGGTTACAAACTGTATCTACCCTAAAAAGAGAGTGTTGGTGTATACCTGTATGTGGCATCGTAGCTCCGAAACCAATGGAGCAATTATGATGCAATTTTTTTATTCGTCCATTTCTGCGATCGAATATCGATCAAGAATATTATAATACTGCTCTATGACTGCCTCGGTGGCGTAGTTGTATTATGGTACGACTGCAATGCTGAGGTCTCGGGTTCGATTCCCGGGTCGGGCAAAGTGATATTGAGTTTTTCTATTCAGTATCAGCTCGGAGTCTGAAATTTGTGCCGATATGGCGATAGGCTCGCCCCCTATCACATCATGGGACGGAATAACGGCGAAGAGTGGGTGCACTAGTTGCGCCTCTGCCTACCCCTTCGGGGATAACAGGCGTGAGTGTATATGTATATGTATGTAATATTATAATATCAAAGTGATACCAGGCTTAATAGCCTGCATTAGAATATCGCAAGCTATTTCCAGTCTAAACTAGATACTTACTACGATGGGCGGGCATTAGAGCCCCCGCGTCGCTAATGCGGTGCGAAGTGGTGATATAAATAGAACGCGTGCGGAACAACGTGTTAATCATAGTGCATGATGTACTGGATTGACGTGTGAGCCGGGAATAAGCGAACTATGTAATACTGACATACAAATCTATGTGGATACGGCAGGTGGGCTGGTAAAAAGGAGACGTCATTGCAACATGCTTAAAAATGCGTTGTGCCGTATTATAGTGGGTACTCTCGGGTGTCGCCATCAAATCAAATCAAATCATTTATTAAGTAATTAGGCCCCTAAGGGCGCTTTTACATGTCATTTTTTACAATAATTTTTTATCAATAAAAGGATTCTACCGGTGCTTCGAAAAAGCCCACTGACCTGAGAAGAAGCACCAAGAAACTCAGCGTAGGTCTTTTGTCTAGCCGTTCCACCACCCTAATTGGCGTTATTAACACTGCGTTTTTTCCCTCGTAAAATTGTGAATGAGAGTAGGTGAATGAAGACATACTATAGCATGAATAAGCGTAATTATGCTTTAAGCATAATTTATAGAAGTGCACGAAATATATTTGATCACCGGCATCATACGTTTTAAAGGTTTTTGTTGTGTTGTTTTTGAAGTCAGTTAAATATTCGACGCAGGCGCCTAAGACAAGCGGCGACATTTCAGACGAAGCCGTCCGTTTTCCTCAGTTGAGAAACACGCGAGTCTAAAACATCATTAGCAATGACAACACGGCACCCTTGACACAGTTATCTATTATAATCTTTATAAATGCGAATTGTGAAGATGCTAGGTTGGTCAAGTTAGACATCCAAGCTTGCAAAAGTTTGAAGAACGCTGAAAATTGATATAACCTTTGGAATACCATTACAAACGATATGTTAAAAGCCCCCTGCCAACCCTTAGCCTACTTGCTAACCTAGTCTATTGACAAATATAGCACTGACGAGCATTGAAGAGATTGTTCGTAGATGGATTCCCAGGTCATTCAACTCTGTTTTTTATTTAGCCCTTCATGTCCCGCTTATATATATTGATGTAGGGGAAAACCCTATATATATGGACGCCGGCGTCCGTCTCGGGGCTTGACGAGTCAATTGTCTGGGACTCCATCCCACAAAAGGTCACAAATCTAAAGATGGGTACTCATTGAGAGCGTTATCGACATAATTAGCTTCTAGGTGTTCTGTGAAATTCTTTTGACTTGTCATAAGTGCTTTTAATGCCTATATGATTAAGTATTTATTTTTGACAAAGTGATATATGGCAATACGCTCGCCACATCCCATCATGGATCGGAAAAGGCACGGCGAAAAGTGGGTGCACTACGCCTCTGCCTACTCGTTGGGGATAAAAGGCGTGAATATGTGTGTGTGTGTGTGTGTGTGTGTATGGTTCTATGGTTCCAGTACGAAATAAAGAACTGAGCGCAATCGTGCATAAACCGTATATTTGGTATTTGGAACGCAGGTAGACTATGTTCTCAATAAACCTAGAATACTTTTTATCCCAGAATAGTTTACAGCTGTATTAAAATTAAACATGTTTTGTAACTAATAAACTTTTTGCACGAGTATAAGTTACGTAGTTTTAACTTAGTTCCTGGTGTGATAACTGATTGTACTCATTTATTCGATAGTATTTCTGTGACATGTGTGGACGATAGCCTAGTTGGGAATGGAACGGTCTGCTGATATACCTACGCAGGTTCGAAACTCAAAGGCACACACTTCCTGACTTTTCGAAGTGACGTGTGCATTGTTTATTAATTATCGTTCGCTTCAACGGTGAAGGAAAACATCGTGAGGAATTTTGCCTGAGAATTCTCCATAAGAATTTCGAGGGTTTGAGAAGTCTGCCTACCCGCACTAGGCCAGCGTGGTGGACTAAGGCCTAATCCCTCTCAGTAGTAGAGGAGGTTCATGCTCAGCATTTGGCAGTGTATAATACAGGGCTGGTTGCATTGCATTGCATCCTGTGAAATATTTCAGACATTTTCTTTCTACCGAAATATCCGTAGAAATTTTGTACCGGGAATATCAGATACCTTAACACATACCATATACCATACCAGCTGCTGAGCACGGGCCTCCTTTACAACTGAAAGGGTTATGGCCTTAGTCCACCACGCTGTCCTAGTGCGGGTTGGCAGACTTCAAAGACCTTCGAAATTCAGAGAACTTCTCAGGTATGCAGGTTTCCTCACGGTGTTTTCCTTCACCGTTATACTGCGAGCATATACGAGCGATAATTTACAGAGAATACACACATAATTTTTTAGAGAAGTCACAGGTGTGTGCCCTTGGGTTTTGAACCTGCGGACATTCGTCTCGGCAGTCCATTCCACTCCCAACTAGGCTATCGCCGCTTTTTTCGATCTTCTTCCTTAATACATAATACAAGTTTTTAAACATACTAGAATAACCATAAACAAAGCGTGTTTCGAAACCTCGTAATGACAGGTGCGGAAACCTGGGAGCGGCCTCGCGCGAGCCTTGAGACGGCACACTCTAAGGGCAGCGCGGACGCACGGACAATTCTAATCGACTGTTACTTCATGACACTCAGGCTTTAATCCACGATATGATCTACCATTATTCCTGATGTCTTAGACAATATGACTTGCTCAAATCGTTAACACTAATAAAAAACAAAAAAATGGTGATTATATATCTTAATGATTAAATTATCGACTGTAGAAAGTTATCTTGTCTACTGGCTCGAATAATTCGCCATTGTATCCGTGGGCATGCAATTACGTTAAAGGCGAGACTACAGCCGTATTGAGCATACATTTTGATCCTGGGTAAGTTATGTGTAGGTCTATGATTGGGAGTCGCACCAAAGATCTCTCGTTTAGAAGGCGATAGTGTAGATACAGTGTACACACGGTATTAGTGGAAGAATTTTTAGCAGAGATACAATAGTTTCTAGCAGAGATACAATAGTTTTGTAATCATCCGCAAACTCACAATCAACATTTTTTATAATAATATTAGCGTAGATGTTAATATTGCCGGGTTGCAAAAACTTTTACGCAAGCTATATGAAAAATTGTTGCGTCAACACCCAACGAGTGGGTTAAAGACACGTGGAAAGATTAGATATTGTTGAATGACACGGTCCGGACCCGGCCCGGACACTGACTCTACAGTCGAGGCTTAACAATCTAAGTTTTATTTTTAGTGAGCTCTGCAGACTTTATCCTGCCACAGACCTCCTCCTACGCAAACTGAATTTTATGTAGAGCACCTTTAATCGTATAGATCTTAAAAGCGCCACTTCTAGGAAACTATTCTATATTTCAAGCCGAAACCAACCAAACACATTCAGCGAGATAGTTTCGAAGATTATCGAGTACGAAAATGATGTTAGTTGATTTTTATTGGTAACTAGTTTTTACTCGCAGCTGCGCCCGCGTGAAAAAGTGTTTTCCGGGATGGAAGTTTCGCTATATACTTTCCCGGGATAAAAAGTACCTTATGTGCTATTCTGGACTATAATCTATCTCTGGGCTCAATTTCATCCAGATCCTTACAGCCGTTAGGCCATGATTGAGTAACAAACATCCAAATTTATTAAATTTTAAAATTACTTTACGATAATAAATATATTTGTAAGTCTGCGTTTTGCAAATGTATCTCGTTGGACTGGTTTTTTCTTCATTTGCGTTCATTGAGGTCATCATCTTGATTGTGTTTATGCAAAATGACTAGGTAGGTATCGCCCGCGCTTCTACCTGCGTGATAATCTTTCGGGATTAAAGTGAAGAAAGCAAGTAATATTCAAGAGATGAGAAAGAATAGAAATATAAAACGGGAGGCTGTTCGGGTCTCTAGAAATACCATTCACCGTGACACACAAACTGTCATGTCACGTTCCTTGGTACGTTCGAATTAGTATTTCCTATATGACTGCCTCGGTGCGTACTTATATTACGATACGACTGCAAAGCTGAGGTCTCGGGTTCGATCCCCAGGTCGGGCAAAGTGCTATTGGTTTTTTGTATTTAGTATCAGCCCGGAGTCTGGAACTAGTGCCCGTTATGGCGATAGGCTCGTCCCCTATCACATTATGGCACAGAATATGTACGGCGATAAGTGGGTGCACTAGTTGCGCCTCTGCCTACCCCTTCGGGGGTAAAGGTCGTGGGTGTGTATTTCCTATATCAAGTACAAACAAACTTGTCTGTATAATATAAGATTTTTTTTAATAAAAACAAAAATCATTTAAACAAGTATGACGTCATATTATGATACAAATCATCTAGCAGTGTCTAATAGTTCATATTTTTTGCTCTAGTTTAATTAGTTGTTACTCATATAAATCTACTAGCCTTCGCTCGCCAATTCGTCTATGTAGAATTCGTTTTGTGACAAATATTAAAGCAGTCGATATCCTTGGGACTCAAACTTACTCCATGCTAACTGCCCAATCATGGATTCGAACCCGGGACTTAAGAGCGGTAGCCATACCGTGCACGTAAAACAACTACACCTACGAGGCAGTCTTCCAAACGACTGCCTATAAACAGTAACAAAACTCAGAACAAAACACTGCGTGACGCTGCTCTGCGCTCCGAAACAATGTTAAGAATATAATTATTGTAACATACGCAAAATGAATGGCGTGTCCAAAACGCTCTTGAGAACTTCACGTTATGAGTGGTGACATGAAATAAGGTCATCAAACAATATTGATTGGCATATTAACTGTATTTACTGTTACTTTGTACAGCTGGGTAAACGAAATCGTGTTTGACGGTAAGCGGCTATAAGGCGTTGTGCAGACGCTGTTTTGTTGCCGAGAAACACTACTACGAATATGACAGTTGCTGAATAATAACGTTTGCGCGTTTTTTTTTTTTTTTATATGGCCATCTTCGGCTCATTAGGGACGGCTGCGGGCTTCCTCCGACTCGCGTCTAAGTTGTCGTCCGCAACCGCCCCTGCGCGTACCGCTTTTTGCGGTCCTTTTCCTGTTGCGGGGGCTCAGAAGCCCCCGAAACACCGTACCGTGTCCGCCTTTTGGTGTCCGAGGCAGCATGTCCATCACGGGGAACGTTTGCGCGTTGCCCAATATTCGCTTATCGTCAATGAAAACACTCGTTATATCGGTGGCAAGAAATTAGGTGGTACTATTTCGCTCATACCGTCTCTATATTGCGCAAGCATTGTTTTAAAATTTGAAAATCATAGTCTGTGTTATTGGCCATTAACACTTGCTTCGGAGTGACAGTACTATTTTGTTCATTACGGCATGGAATGAGGAGGCGAGCATGCCCTTCGCCCGATGGTGAGCAATACGACCACCCACAAACAGTAGCAACACCAACGAGCACCTTGACTTACAAAGTACTGTGTGGCATTCCACTGCGCTCGTCATCCCGAAACATAAGATGTTAAGTCTCATTATATGCATCAGTTATATTGGCTACAATGTCCTTCAAACCGAAACACAGTGCATGCGCACTGCTGCTTAGCGGTGGAAATAGTCATTGCGGTGGTACCCACCCAGACGGACTCTCACATATGAGAGACCTCCACCAGTGACCACCACCACTATACAATACTTTGTGATTAAAGTTCTAGTGTTAAACTGTATGTACGAATAAGACTCCCGCTACGAGAGATCGACAGTCTCCTGACCTCTAGCGTCATATCAAGAAACGCCCATTTTTTTATATTTTATCAAGCAGATGCGATCGTTTCGGATATGTACAAAGGAGACAGCAGATAGCTCTTATTGTCTACTTTAGTTGTAATACTACTAACAGACGATTAGATTTGGTATCATCGTACCAATTCGTCACGCGGTACAGTCTTCACGCCACACGATCGAACCGTACCATGCGATCTCCAGTTGTATCCAACCAAGTTTGATGGACAAGCCATCGAACCAGCCGTTCCAACAATAATAATAATAATGTCCATCGAACCGTGCCCCACACGATGCGATATGGTTCGATGGCATACCGTTTTAATGGTTCGTCTGTACCAAATCGCATCGTATGTGCCCACTTTAAGTGGCATGTTGCTGACAGACGACGCACAAGCGACTACCTATTTAAAAACTTAAGATTGTCGAGCATACACTTTTCTGACTGTATGTATGTATCCATGTTTTAGATGTCATAAACCAACACAAACAAAGAACATTACAAAGGCTAATACAATATTATAGCAACATTAAAATAGTTCATTTGATGTGAATAGAGTACTTGCGACACAACTGAATATAAATTGTTACTCAAAACCGATAACTATTAATGAACTCACTAAAAGTGTTATTTTCTACACTTTATCGACAGTAATTATAAATTTACCACACATTATGCATTGTGGGCCATTACAAATACAATTAAACATCGTGGTAATTATAAGACAAAGTAAAATTATAAAGACATCGGAAGACGAAGTACACATAAATTTTTGTTTCCTAAAATATACTTTGGGTGCATAGTCATGTCATAATGAAAAATACGTCGTAAGAGGTCGTTCCCATAAGTCGTATGACGAGCATAATCTCGAAAAATATCTGAAGCTGGCTCGAATATACCATATACCAGTATTCCATTTGGTCTGCAATAATATAACGGGCAGAATCGTAGTGAATTTTTCGTGGAAAAAGCCAGTTTTATATTAAAAATACCGACTTGCGGTTAAAGTCCGTAGGGACTTTACCGCGAGTCTTTAGCTGTAGAGCTACACCTGCTAATTCACTCAATAAAACAAAATTCGTATTAATGCCACCTTTCCTTAGAATATGCAGTTTCTTTTTGTAGTATGGACGATAAAATCAAGTTCTTTATAATATGTATTGCATGGAAACTAGTTTTGCATATCTAATTCGGGGTTATAAAACTAATTTGTTGTTTCTTGGAAAAAAATTATAATAAAGTTTCTTATTAACCGAAATAGGTACAAATATGAAAAATATTCGAAATAAGTTTACGCACTGTTCAGTGGAAATCCAACGTATTAAATGCTATAAAAAAATCCTAGACGATATACAATTATATCAACTTTTCTTGGAAGTTCTTTGTGTCATTTTATACGGTCACGTTAAAGTGAGCCCACTGCTACTGATGGTTACTGGAAAGAGGTCCAGAAAGATTGTCGACTACCGAGCGATGATTATCCAATGCCAGTCGACACAATAATGCCGGCCTGTTTAAACCGGCTATGCTTAGGCTGATGCTGGAACGCGGCACACTTATGGGCTAGGCCACTATGATGGGTTTTGTGCGATGGTCGCTGTCTGGATGGGTATAAAATAAATATATCCATCCACCATCAGGTTGCAGACCAAGAACTAATGTACCATGGCCCACAAAGCTGCTATAACCTGGTTGGGAGTGGAAAGATCGTAGTTTCAAAACCCACAGACTTTTTTAAAGTTAGTATTCTTTGTGAATTGTCGCTGGCTTTAACGGTTAAAGAAAACATTGCAAGGAAATCTGCATACCTGAAAAATTCTGAATAAAAATGTCTAAGGTAATAGTGCCAACCCGCACTAGGCCAGCATGGTGGGTTATGGTCGAAACCCTCTCAGTAGTAGAGACCCAAACCCAACAGTGGGACAATATACAGGGTCATTTTGACATTGCGTTAATAAATAAAACCACATACTTGTTGAAAATAACGTTTTCCATTAAGTTATTTTAACCATAGATGTAAAATAAAAAAGTGTAAGTTTCGAGCAAAATAAATACCTACAAAAAGTAACTTTAAGTTTACACGCCCTAATGCCACTATGACTGCTCTAGGAGAAGTCCTCACAGCAGCAACATTACACTTTCAGTCAGAAATACACTTGCGCAAACACCATATTCGCCCTAAACTACAAAATGATATAAAATTGGAGTACTACAACCGGGATTTTTGGCGAAAATATTCGTTATTCATTGATGATTTTTAGCACGATGTTAGCAAAGGTATAGACGAATATGTGATTTCATTTAGTCATGCAATGTAAAAATGACCCTGCATAATACAGGGCTGATATTATAATTATTTCATAGCTGAAGGAAATACACATAGGACATAGCTTAGTTGACATAGTTTGCGGTCTGCACACAAGTATGAAAAAGCTTTGCTTTTGGTCTGCATCCGTCGCCAGGCTAATCCTTCACGTCTCTTCAGCTCTGTCTTATTTCTGCCCTGTCCATCGATAAATTTGTTTTTTATGTGAACTATTAGCTCAAGATAAATTCAGTATTGAGTAACAAATTGTTTAATAATCTTGTTTAAGTTTCTCAAGCAACTGTGTTTCTTATTAATACAGTTTCTCTGCAACAAGTCAAAGACGGTACGATGCAAAAATTACTAGATTCATATTTAAACGCCATATTCCATTCACTACCGGAATATATTTTGTTAGATTATAAGTATTGGTTTCAATAAAGCACATATATCAATAATTCATTTGCAATGCAGAAATTATAGTTTCAGACACGTTTTCATGTCTAAAAATTGTATGTAATTGGCAGTGCATATTAAATGCCAGTGAATTGAAAATCCATAAAACTTTGAAGTAATTGCCTGCGCGATCAAAAACAACTTAAAACATTGCAAGGACACTTCCCTCTACATAAATAACAATAGCAGAAACAGCCAAGTAAATAACCAAACCTATTCTAGTATACTAGAGAGCTACTTACTAGTGTACTCGTTCGGTTGAAAAAAATGGTATTAAGAATGAGAATTAACATCATTATATAAGAGTAGTGTGTACATTGTAGTACTGCGCAATGCTTTAAATTTTTTAATGATGTTGCGAATGATTGAGTTATCTTACAGCTATCACATTTGTCGGGCCTCTATCCGTCCCCTGAGGAGTAGGCACAGGTCCAACTAAGATACCCACTTTTGCCAAGTATGCTCCATCAAATACTGTGATGAGGGCGAGCCTATCGCATATATTTCAAACTCTGGCCTGATACCACACAGAAAAACCAAATACCCCGACCCGGGATTCGAGCCAACACAATTCGATTCAATTTCGATTTACCACTACGTCACCGAGGCAGTCTATTACCATTTGGCAATAGACTTGCTCACCTTGTCATTAAGACATAAAAACCTGTACATTTATATCTGCAGCCGCCTCAGCGTCTACATGTAGGAATCGCCTCCTTACCTTAAAAAATAAGATAAAACAACTTTCACAATACGCTGTTTGTCGTGTAAATATTTACATGTCTGTCTCAATTCTTTTGTGATGACGCGACGTGTTTGTTTACTGAGATTGTTGACAAAGATCGTCTGTTGCATCATCAACGCTACTGTTGGTTACTCATTTGGCACCATTCATCATCAAAGCATTCAAGTCAGGAGGGTTTGTGGATCATTTGATGAGAACAGATTGAGAAATAGGTGCTGTTACTACATACATCTTTGTGCACACGAAATAAGAGCTAGAACTAACCACATTGTGAGGTCGAATAAAAGATCACACGTCGTCCTAATAACCATTGCACGCACTTGACATTCAAATTATTCATGAGCTTCAACCATTCGATTTACTTATCAGTTGAACATTAATTTACGATAAGTAAAGGATCGTACGGCAGTACATGTTTGTACGATCCACCGATACGATTAATACAATTCTCGCGAACGAGTGCCGATTTTTTAGGACGACAATTTGTTTTCAAGCATCAGACATCAGCGCATTTGTCATCTACTGACTACACGTCAGGGATAGTGTTGTGGCCATGGGTTGTAGTGGTCAAAGATTTTCATAATGTCAAAGTTCACGTCACTGTCGCTGCGTCATTGATGCGTTGGCGCATGACACTAGGAACTGTATCGGGAAATACTTTTATACTTACTTCCCAAAAACACATAAATTTTTTATCATTCGTTGTAGTTGCCAAGAGCAAGTTAGCATCTGCAACGACTGATACATAATGATAAAAAACGACTTCGAAAACAACTACCAAACAAAGGAAACTTTACACGCTAAAGATTTATGTTATCTGTATTGCCCACATTGTCATTCGTTTCCGTAGTATTATAATGCTCTTTAGGTATTCGTTTTAGGTTCATGCTTCAGAAGTTCATGCATATTTAACAACTTTTTGGATTTCACGCCGGCGACTTAAGTAACTTCCACTACATAACAAGTATTTTGAAGTCAGTTAAAAAGAAAGAAGACGTCCCTAGGGCACGAAAATGAATAACAATTTGGCTCTGCCTGCACAAGGTATTCTACTCCTAGTACTATCTTTAGGTCCAAAGAATCTGTCTGATATAACGTTACTAACTTGCAGTTAACCATAATTAACTGCACGAGGTGGCATATTATGCAACTAATTATGTAACGCAATAAATAATCACTTACATTATTAAATTACAACGGAATTCCCAGTGGCTCAATACATAACGGGTCCCTTAAGTGATAAACTAATGAAATCAACTCGAGTTTTTGAAACCAGTTATTATTAAAACATTTAGAAGCAAAGCCTATCATCACCGTTTGAAGTGGTAGAACCATGCGGCTCCTGAATTCTAAACTATAAAAAATTAAGTATGTCGAGGTTCTAGTGTAGATATCAGATGTATTGTGTATCATAATGGCTCGCCCTCTTTTACTTGGGACTTAACATAGCAGGCGAAATGAATATGAGCTATACCTCCAATGACCCCTGATAAGGGAAAGCGCGATGCTTTGTGTATATAGCGACTCACTGTATGGGTAAAAATGCAAAGAAGCGTTACGTTCACAGAAGATATTTCAGTGAACAATAAAACAAGCCTACTGCTGGAAACCGTCAAGAAACCCAACTCTTGTTAATCGACACATTTATACTAAACTGTACTTACCTTCCAGTTTCGTCTATTTAACTGTTGCCTTGACCAAAAAATGGTTCACTAAAACCTATGCATTATCTCGTACAGCCGGCGTTGGCAGCTACAACGAAGGAGAGTCTCTACCAACTGTTCCGAGAACGCTGCTTTTGTATAAGTTTACCCATTCCTCAGCATATTTGTTACTGCCTCCATTGCAGTTGTTACAGCACGAGGCAGACTTTCATTTCTTACTTCTTGGCCTATGAATATTATAAATGCGATAATTTGTGAAGTGCCGTTTGCTTGGCGTAAAGGCAGAAAACATTAACGGATTTGGATGAAATTTGACTGAAGGATATACCATTTTCTGAATAATACATAGCCCACGTTTTTTCCCGTTTATTTGCCACTAGATTTTTTATGTGGTATTAAAGATCGATGGCACTGGTGTCGTATATCTATACGAATAGCGCTATCTATCTAGATAGTGCTCTGAATGACTCCAGTAATTTAGTTATGTGAGCATATTATAATTTTTTTTATTTCATTGAATGCCGTTCACCTGATGGTAAGCGATACGACCACCCATAAACGCTAGCAACACCATCCAGCACCTTGAGTTACACAGTACTGTGTGGCATTGCACTTCGCTCGTCATCCTGAGACATAAGATGTTAAGCCTCATTATGTCCTATAGTTACACTGGCTAAAATGTCCTTCTAACCGAAACACAACAGTGCATGCACACTGCTACTTGGCGGTTGAAATAGACATCACGGTGTTACCCGCCCAGACGGACTCTTACATATGAGAGACCTACCTCCAGTCATAAGTGGCTTTATACCTTTTATCCCAGAAAAGTACATAATATGACTTTATACCAGAAAGGTCTATCGTGCGGGCAACACCTAGTTGGTTATAGTGTCCGGTTCTCACGGAGACTGTAGTCATAACGAATGATCTAAGACCCCCAGGCAAAGAAAGTGTCTATAACCTAGATTTGGCTGCTAATGAATGAAAGTGTGTGTACAGGGATGTACTTAGGTTCTGGAAATATTTATAATTTTTGTTTTTGACTTCCTAACCAAGAAGATAGTACAGTATACCACCATTAGGAAACTAGCGTATATAAATATAAATATAAAAATATACCTATAATATTATACCATAAACTTATTCGCTTAAGCCTGTCTATACATAAATACTCAACCCGTCTCTTAATCGGCCGAAACTTGTGCACACAGCCTCTCTGATATAAATAAGTGGAGGTTTTCCAGTAATATTCAAATACCTATTTTTCCTTCCAAGATCACCCGGTGTACAATATAAGTACATCTTCGATAATGGTGACATAATTCTGGGAACCGTTGAGGTTCGCAGCACCACTGTTCTTAGTGTAATAAAAATACCAATCAGGCACATGACGTCCACTGCTATAAATTTCCCGACCTCCCCTAAAAATTTCCCGACGGACGAAAACTACCAATAAAACCAAAAAAATGTATCCTGTGTTTTTATGGATACTTTTTCGCTGTATTTTTTTTCACAAGCACAGACCTACGCAGTTTGTCCCTGGCTACAATCACGTGTGAGACACAGACAAATTGCCAAACGTATTCCGTATTCCGAGCCTGCATCGCCGGTGAAAGCTGAATTATTATAATATGTTGATGTTAATCTTACGTCATAAAGTTACGATGTTTTTTCCATGACTGTAAGCCTAAGGGTCATAAATGTGGATTCAGGATATCTTTAGAGGTTGTTTTGCTAAATCTTGGCTCTTTATGTACTAGTCAGATTTTCTTATCGTTGTACCTATATACTATTTGACTATGTGTATTGTACTTTCAAAGTAGTAGTGACATTGAAACTGACAGATTTTTTTTACTGGCGTAGTAACATGGCGCATCCTTTCTAGGTGATTCAAAAGTTACTTATATAATCTATCTTTTCTATTTTTAAAAGAAGAAGGAGAATCTGTCTTTTATTAACTCTTTCTTCCACATGCCAATACCCTAATACAATTGTTTTCTTTCTATTACTTACGCCCGAAAATTTTACAATCACTTGTGTTTTAATTCAGAGTTCACTGTTACGAAGCAAATTTTAGAAATGTTCATACTTTTAACACAACAAGCGTAACTATGTACGGTAAACTGTACAGTTATGGTTGTCACGGAATAAATATACTATAAAATAAAATTTTATGGAATTATACCAAACTCAATAAGCATAAGTTTAAGTGTTTAAAGATTGGAAATGTCTAATGAATACAATATCGATTACTGTTATTAGCATGACAGAAGTGCGCTTGGTGATAATTATAACTGTACATCTTATCTTAGTAATATAATAAATGCGAAAGTCTTTGAAAATGTATGTTTGTGAGAAGTAAACGCAGAAACCACTGAACGGATTTGGATAAAATTTGGCACACGGGTAGACCATGTCTTGGATACACATTTAGTACTTTTTAATCCGGTAATTTGTTCCCATGGGATATAATGGATTGTTGTATATTAAATGTCTAACTATATAACTGGCGTCATATAGTGTTTTAGGGACTTTCGTAGCGTGAAAGAAGTTTTACCCGGGCGAAGTCAAAAGCAACACTTAGTACATTGGATTTTGCGTTGCAAAATCGCATTTAATACTGAAGTATGACAAACGCAGTACAGTTCCCCTCTCAGTTCATAATTCAATGTTGATGTGTGCTAAAGTGCTGTTACTACCAGGACAGCAGTGATGCTTCGAAAACCTTTGTCATTCCGTCATACATTTGTAATAATAAAAGTTTAGCGGTACGCGCAGGGGCGGTCGGAGGAAGCCCGCAGCCGTCCCTAATGCGCCGAAGATGGCCACCGCGGAGTTTTAGTTGGTATGCCATGCGGTGTACATAGGTTAGGGACTCGGCCCGGCGGTCGCCCGACGTTTTCCATCTCTCCGGGCGGCTCAACGTCGGGTCGTAAGGCACGGTGAACCCAACATAACCGCTCAGTCGTTCCCCTTGAACACTGGGCGGTAGTAATAATTCACTTTCTCCGCGTAAAAAACAAAAAGAGTGGTGACGTACCGCACACGATACAGATACGCCACCGAGACAGATTAAGAATTAAGGTTTATTTATTTATTTATTCTCTCTTTGGGATAACAAACAACTGTACAACATTCTTAACCATGTAAAACTTAATCTAATCTTAAATTAACATATTGTACATACAGCCCACCTCGCTATTCACATATTACCAAAAGGTTTACAAACATTGTCGTAGGTTGACGTATCAATTAATTCCATATTAAATAAGGTTGCGAAAAGAATAGAAATCCAATCATATAACACCATTACTCATAAGGATATAGATACATGTAACCAAATCCTTGGTGTCGTCTCCGCAATACCTCCTCATATGCCACCAATATTACTTAAGTTGCAACTAGGCCAACAAGATCGTTTCCGTACTAACAAAGTTGCGTAAAATTACGAGGATCCGCGCACTATAATTATACTGGTGGTAGATCTCTCATATGTAAGAGTCCGTCTGGGTGGGTACCACCGCAATATCTATGTCTAACGCCAAGCAGCAGTGTGCATGCACTGTTGTGTTTCGGTTTGAAGGGCTTTGTAGCCAGTGTAACTACTGAACATAATAAGACATAACATCTTATGTCCCAGGATGACGAGCGCAGATAGAATGCCAAACAGTACTTGTAACTCAAGATGCTGTATGGTGTTACTACTGTTTATGGATGGTCGTATCGCTTACCATCAGGTGAACGCATGCTCGTCTCGTCATTCAATGCCAAAAAAAACTATCGATTTCGCAACTTGCTTGCAAAAGCGCCCACGTGTAAGTATCCAAGAATAAAAGCAATCAAAGTAAAATATGTCTAATTATTTATAAACAGTAGTATTTTGGGAGTGGTTTTGGAAATTAAATATACACTATAAACAAAAAGTTTAATTTTTGTGTAGATGCCTTCTTCGTAGAGGATTCTTGGATTTTTAATTACACGTACAAAAACAAATCATTTTAATTCTAACGGATTAGCTTAATGTTTGGTAGATCCATGACGATTTAAAAGAGCTTGTGAAAGACTATTTGAATGAAGAAAATTTTGAGTTTGAGTTTACTCTGTATGTTATAGCGAAAGTGGAATACCACGTGGGGAGTTGATTCGATCCCATAACTTGACTTTAGTGCTCGTTCGTACTGACCAGCGACTATACAGTGTCATTTCAACATTGCGTTACTAAATGAAACCACATATTCAGCGTGACCTCTACTAACATCGTGCAAAATATTATCCATGGGTAACGCATACTTTCGCCAATAATCCAGATTATAGTTTTATAGTTTTTTGATCACGCTGTGTTTTAGCGCGCTTGACTTTATTCAGTGAATCACGTCACAGCTGACGATGTTATTACAAAACCTATAGGATTAAGAAGGGCAACTCACAAATTCACTTGCAATACATTCACTCACATAGCTGCAGCAGTACCGCTTGAGACGTGGAATTTGAAATAAAATAATTAAATTGCTACTAGAGCAGTCCCTACTCCCTAACTAATACGTTATAAATATCAACATGAAATAAAAAGTTGTCATGTTATTGTGTGAAAAGGAACTAATTATTTTTTAAGTGTTATGCTGTAAAAAAAGTATTAATTCTTTAATAATAAACTTTGTTTTCGTTAATAAATAAGTTTACCTACCGAAATAGGTAGGTACTTAACAACTCGCAGTCACTATTAAAAAAGTTACAGGATTTTAATCTATTGATATCATATTTTTTGATTCCGTATGATATTTCAACGTTTATTTTAATTTTAACATCAATATTTCTGGACGTCATGCCTAAAATAGGTTTAAGTAAATACTTTATACTACCAAACGCCTTATTATGCCTTCTGTACCTTCTAATCTCTAGCTACATTTTGTATCGCGTCAGAGTCGTTGATCTTGTTACTAACACATTGAAACTAACGTGCAGATACCAACATGTTGTGTCTCTTTCGCACGCTATTCAATACAAACACGCACTCAAACACGCTGTGTTGCCAGTATAAACATTTTTACCGACAAGTTTGCTAAAATGACACAGCTTTTCAAAGAATCGGATATTAGTTTATTTATCACATGGATTTCTAAATTATGCAATTATGCTAATGAAAAGTCTACTTAAACGAATACGCAGCAATATCTTTGTATTGTAAAAATAACATTACTTTAAGCAATAAAGCATACCAGAGCTCTAACATCATTTAATTTCAATATGCATTGTGGTACGGTTAAAATAGCATAGAACAATGTAAAACTAAAATTGCAAGATATTGCAGAATAAGGTAATAGTACCAAAGCTTGGTATCCCTGTGGGAGCACGTGTAACACGAACATCAGCTGGCGGGGCCAACGATCGCGCGCGCCAGCGGGCGCACGGCGCACTTGTCGGCATGTTCTTTGTATAGGGCTGCCATTACCTAAATTGCCGACGCCGGACAAACACGGCAAGAATCCCGGACATTTGGGCGAAATATGGGTTTATTCCCGGACATCTCTGACAGAGTACCCCAGTATCTCCGCACCGCAATAACAATCGTAATTTTTAATAGTTCCTGCCTGAGTAATAATACCTAAAACTGGCGTTATTTACTAACCACTTATAAAATGACTCGACCAAGTGCACAAAAATCCTTCTAAATACCTATGTTTTACCTACTTACAATAATTTTGGTTATTAGTCAATTGAATATCCTGGTTATTTTAAATTAAGTTCAGCCATTACTATACGTACGTAAATGTTACTTATTCTTGACAAAAGTGTGCGTGTATTCTATGAAGTGGTAAAAATTAACGTTTTTTACCCTACTAGTCAATTACGACAATTCCAGGTAATAGCAATAAGTACAAGTGATATTTATCAAAATGTGTAACGTTTCGAAATACATCGAGATTCGCGGTCCGGGATTCGTGGACTTTATGCCTATCCCGCGCGGCCTAAAATATGGCCCCGCACTGGCTCCTCCAGGCGCATGCGCCGTGGGGCGCGGGGGCCTGCGCGCGCGTTGCCCGCCAGTCGCCCGGCAGCAACACGACGTGGCGTATGTCGATTTACGTACTGAATGTTAGGCCGATGCTCCCTATGTACTTACCGGTACCTATTGTAATTTTATTATTATATCGTTTTGTATCGATCCGAGTGACCTTGTCTCTGACATCGCTTCGGGAGACGCGAGCCATGTGTAGGTAAAAACCTATTAGTTTAGTAGTCCTTTGTCGGCTTTTATGCGCACACGATCAAATGTTCTCTAATTGTAATTATTATTCTATTGTGTTAATTTTTAAGTTTCTGTTGTGGTAAACTATGATTTACATTTACAAAGCTCGTGAATAAAGTGTTAATGTTTCCTTGAAGGTCGTTGAAATGTCTTTTGTACTTTTAGGGATTACTGAGTAAATGTTCAAAATTCCAATCTTCAAGAACCTCGTTGACACTCGTATCATAACGGTAGCATCATAGTCGGTTTCACGAAATCGATCGACGAATTTGACGGCTTGAGCGTGCGATTCTTGCTGATGTATCGTGTGATAGTTGATGGAATCTTAGGGTTGTGAGGCTTTTTGATAAGCTACGTGCGGTGTACGGACTGTGACCATTATCAAAGATGCTTCAATGATTTCAGTCTTCTAAAGGAGACATAACTGGCTCTGACAGAATCTAGTAAGTGACTGTTGTTTTGATTGACCTATGTGACCTGACACAGAAGCATAGGTAATAATAGCGACCTCATCTTTTCGGTTTGGAATAAAGCTTCTTGGTTACGATGGCGCGATGTCTTATCGTTGCGCTCCGTGTGTGCATCTCTTGTTCGCGTGTGCGTGAGCATATTATCAATGAAACACACAGACCTCAGTGACGTTGACGCTCCGACGATCTCTCGTATACTAGTAGTGGCAATAGGATGTCTAAAATTAAAAGACCTTTTTTGTTCTTTATTTTGTTTGAAAAATGTACTTCTTTATTTTACACTTATGGTTAAATTTATTAACTGCATGGTGTTTCTTTCAAATTGATTTTATCGCAGTTAAATTTATGTATTTGATTACAAAATGACCCTGTATAACCCCTAGACTCCTAATAACAGACGATCGGCTTCGGGCAACACATCTGACAAATAGATCCAATGTAGCTTACCGTTCAAAATCTTCAAGTCAGTTGCGACCACAACTGTGAGCTGTAAATACTTCCGTGTTTGCGAATAAATAACTATTGTAATGGCCCCGTGCACAATAAAATGGTGTGGTATAAATAGCCATAATTAAAATTTTCAGAAAAATGGCATTACATTTCACAGGTAAGTCAATAATGACACATAATCACATTTTATTTAAAATTTTACGGAGTTCATCTTAGACTGGCCATTGGGTGTTTACGCGCCATCTTGTTATATTTGCATCTCTTTCCGACGAAAGTACTTTTTACATTTTCTATTTCGTTTTGTTTTTTAACATGAAAAGTAAGTGATACACCAAAAGGATTTGTCGATAGTTCTATCGATAAAATTAAAAATAAGAGAAACTATCTCCCGAATACTCAACTAATCAATTTATCTGAGGCCTATTTAATTTTAACAGGCTTCTTATTTTAAATGGTTAGTTCATTAGTAATAGTTAATTCATTTTAAAAATGATTAGGATATATTTTTGACTAGCGGTATCAGAAATGTTATTAGGATAATTTTTTATTTTGTTTGTTGATTAATGATTATTTTGAGTTATTCTTTGTGTTATTCCTACAAGTCAGCTCTAATATTCTTGTTAATGTCGATGAGACTTACTAAGCGCCATCTGTCATTTGATAACATAAATAGTTTCGTTAAAAGGTTAATATGTTTAATAAATAATAATAATATTACTATAAAACTTTATTACATAAAAGTAATATCGATAAAAAATCGTGTTTTCATTTAACTCGTCCCATCCCTATGCCTATGTTTCCAAGGTTATATAATGCGATAAGGTGTTGGAAGAACCAATCATAATGCAGTACCCCGCTTCCTCAAACCTCAGGTAGTTGACAGAATTAATTTGAAGAGAAATATTGAACATTAGGAGTCTAGGGGTTATATAGTCGCTGGTACTGACATACTTCTTTTTACTTATCTTATCCCACTCCAAGCACAACACACTATTTACGACTGCCGTAACTTCAATCCCTATAGTGGCTTAGGTACGGAGAATTAATGGTGTAAAATATCGTCTGAAAGCTTGTATAAATGTCCATAAGAATTTTGAAGGAATCTGTACGCAGTCAGCCAAAGTAGTTTTTAAGCTTTAGTATTCATAGGAACATTAGTTTCTTCTTCACCAAAATAATCTTACTTCAATTAAGATAAAAAAACTAAGTCAATTAAGTTAATCTGTTTCTACAGATTAACTTAATCGAAATATTTTTTTACTAGCTTTTGCCCGCGGCTCCGCCCGCTTTAAAAAGTTTTTCCGGGATAAAAGTCCCGCTTTATATTTTCCCGGGATAAAAAGTAGCCTATGTGTTAATCCAGGACATGATCTACCCGTGTGCCAAATTTCATCGAAATCCGTTCAGTAGTTTTTGCGTAGAAGAGGAACAAACATCCTTACATCCAGACATTCTTACAAACTTTCGCCTTTATAATATTAGTAGGATATTTTTTTACTTGTTTTAACTAGTTTTGTGGCGGGCGACCATACAAAAAGGCTTACATAACCGGACTAAAATTAATATCCAAGGGTTTTTCCATACAAGAAACATAAATGTTTACGACAAAAGAATATTACTAATTATAAATACATCACGTGAGCGAACACGCGTCAAAAATAGTTGATATGAAACTGAGTAATTAATGTTGGCATCATCTATTGACAACATAGTTCGAATTATTTGGCTCGCATTTGTTATGTAGACAGACGTCTTAAATACCTATCTTTCTGTACCTGTTTTTTATAGCACTAACCGTCTCTGGAAGGTAGTGGGACAAGCGATGGAGCATATTTCTAATCATGGGCTACACGAATATGTTTTACAAATCAAAACACTCACACTGTGCTGTGTGAAGTCTGCCAACTCGCAGTAGGCCAGCGCGGTGGACTAGGGCCTAAACCCCTGTCAGTAGTAGAAGAAGCCCGTACCCAGCAGTTGAACAATATAATACAGGGCTGATATTATTATAACAATACTAGCTCTTGCCCGCGGCTCCGCCGGCTTTAAAAGTTTTTCCTGGATAAAAGTCACACTTTATATTTTCCCGGGATAAAAAGTAGCCCATGTGTTAATCCAGGACATGATTTACCCGTGTGCCAAATTTCATCGAAATCCATTCAGTAGTTTTTGCGTGAAAGAGTAACATCCAAACATCCAAACATCCAAACATTCTTACAAACTTTCGCCTTTATAATATTAGTAGGATTACCCCTGCCTATCCCTTAGAAAATCAAAACGCAAACTTAAATATTTTTTTTAAAAACAACGCGTTTATAAATCGGTATTGTACGGGAGTCCTTACAAATAATTAAGCTTTCTAAATGCATCCATAAAACGATATATTTATATTAACGAGTTATTTCGAATGTTTTGTAAGGTTAAATGACCTCAAAGATGAGTTGCATGACAGAAGTGTGTTAAGGAAAACAAGTATAAGGCGAAAACATAGTAATATTTTAAATATTATTTTTTCTTTTTATGCCTTTTCATGCCCATCAGTTCAGATGATTTAAAAATGTAAATAATCTTTTTATCCTAAATTTGTTATAGGGCATATTTCAGAGTAAATAAATCGCGTGACGAGAGGGTACTCGCTTTATGATAAACACCTTGCCTGTATGTAAAAAGTCATATCATAGTCATATATAAACAGTTGGTTTACTAGGCAAAGAACATTACTGTAAACATTATAAACTAAGAAATGTTTAACCGTAAGCCAATTTAAATAATAATAATAGGTACCTACAAATCTTTTACGAGTTTGTGTGTTCCAAAACATTTAAAACTATATTAACCACATTTATAATTGAAATTTTATGCCTTATACATTATATCCCAAAAACTATTCCTATCTTGCATATTTTGGGTTTCATTCACTGTTAAATTTTAGCCTAAATATCTATGAGTTTCCTGCGCGCGGACGATCTGCTACAATGTCAATTTCTTGAAATGAAATGAAATAAATTTATTCGAACCCATAAAACATTATACATTATTGAGATTCTCTACGACCAGTTCGGAAAGCGGTTCTCACTAGAGAAGAACGGGCAAAAAATTCTAGTGTTGCTCTTTTCAAAATCAGTTCAAGGTATAAAATACAATGCATGATATAGAGATCATACCATGATCATATCTTGAACTGAATGAAAACTCAGTATATTTTATTTTGTTTAGAGCAGTTTAATTTGCTAAGTTTACTGCCTCGGTGGTGTATTTGTATTACAGTACGATTGCTGTGCAGAAGTCTTGGGTTCGATCCCCGGTTCGGGTAAAGAGATATTGTTTTTTTGTGATCAGTACTTAGCTCCGAATCTGAAATTTGTGCCCGATAAGCCGCGATGAGGCTCACCCCCTAACATATCATGGAATAGAATATACCTACACGGCGATAAGGGGGTAATGGGCACTGGCTAACAAATGAGCCTACCCTTTAAGGGATAAAAGGTATAAGTGTTAGTTGTTTGCTTTTTACGAGTCTTTCAATTCGTCGTGTATTTTTTTTAAATGCCCAATTCTGACTATTATTTACCACGCTATCGAATTGTGCAAGAGGCTATTGCAATACTAATTAATTTGTCAACGAGGATGTAGTTAGGCCGTAGATGTGATTGAAAGTAACGTTATACGCTAAGTGAAAAGTCGGCGAAAAGTGGGTGCATTAGTGTGTGCCTCTGGCCTACCCCTCAGGGGATAATAGGCGTGAGTGTGTATGTATAAGCCTCAGAATAATAACTAAAGCCATTAGTTATTATTCTGAGGTATAAGCTAAGTTTGATATATTACGTAGTCACAGATGTTTTTAAAAATCGCCGGCCATGCGGTGCCGTGTCTGTAGGCCGTATCCTCGATGCACCTTCCTCGTTTAATCTACATCGCCTTGACACAATGACTTTGATATTAAATCCACAGCTACAATTGTATAAAATAAAAATAATTATCCTTCTTTATCTTAAACTCTTTATATTTCCTCATTAAAAGTAAACCTTGATGAAGATTCAAGTAGATCGCTTTTTTGTACATCTAAATTAGCGTGTAATTAGATATATATAACTGATAACAGAGATAAGCATATTTTTACTACACGGTATAATTCTCTGGGGTACGTACAAAGACGCAGTTTTACAAAAAGGAGCCATATAAAACTTGGATTAGTTAAGCGTTTTGTATTATTTCCTTTCTGCCAAAGTATGCTCATGCTCACGTTTATAAAAACTGTTTTAGTGTGCGTGAACCAGACAGGATTTAGATTTATTTTAGTGTGGTATCAAAATAAAGATTTTTAATAAAAAACTTATATGTTTTATTGGAGTTTGGAACAGGAAATGCTAATAAATCACATCACACTCCACACTAATAATATAAATGCGTTTGTGTTAGTTTGTTACTTCTTCACGGTAAAACGGCTTGACGGGTTTGGCAAAAATTTGGCACACAGGTCTTCTTCTTCTTCTTCTTCGTCGTGCACTCTTGACAGAGTGGTCGTGGTCATGTTTGGGCTGATTGATGAACTGCCGTTTTGACGATGTGTCGCCATATGTCTCGATGTTTGGCGGAGTGGAAGCATTTGTTTACAGAGGAGTAGGCATACAGGTAGTTTATAAAAAAAGAAAACTAAAATGATGGAAATTAAAAAATATATTAATAAAACACAAAAAACCCGACTGCGTCAATATCTGCCATCTTTATTAAATTAACTGAAAAGATAGAAAATCCAAAGTAAAATATTCAAATTAAAATCTTGTTTCTATCTTTTCAGTTCTTCAGTTAATTTAATAAATATGGCAGATATTCGCTATGTGTTCAAAAAGAAGGTACGAGAACTATTTTCGGCAAAATTGGCGTGATTATCATCACTTATTTAATATATATTGTATAATATTTATTAATATGTTATTTATTATATATTAATACGTATATATTTATTAGTATTTGTTCTATTGTTTTATTAGTATTTTTCATTATTATTCATAGGTTTATTCAGTAGGATATATACTTTGAAGACATATTATTCCTTACTTAATTCTCCATTATTTACGCTCCTGCCTTCTTGTATCTCTGCACCACTTTAGGTTGACTGGTACAGAATGCCTATGGCATTAAGTCCGCCTTTACTCCGTGTATAAAGTGTAAATAAATAAATGAATAAGGGTTTTTTGTTTTTTATTAATATTTTTATATGGTCTAAGCATTACGTAATATGCTATTACGACCTACAAAAGACGTAGCAGTGCAAGAGACGTTACTTCCTGCATTATAAAATGTCAGTCAAAACCAACCGAAAAGTTGACTAAAAATACTTATTTGGTGATCTCGTTTACGTAACTTATATAACATTTTGTATTATTTTGTGACTTTGATTCATACATTTTTGCAAGTGTACGTCAGTGTATATTTCAATTAATAGATAACTTAGGAACATGTAATGTCAATTTCTACGGCCAAGAAACAGTGTGCATCCACTGTTGTGTTCCGGTTTAAAGGGAATTGTAGCCAGCGTAATTACTGGCCATTATGAGACTCAACTTCTAATGTCTCAGAGTGACAAGGACAGTGGAGCGCCACACAGTACTTTATAATTAAAAGTTCTGTATTCTACTGTTTATGGGCGGTTGTATCGCTTACCATCAGGCCTTACCGTGTCGAGAGACAATACATAAGTAACATTAAATAGTCAAGTAGTGATTTTGGGGAATAGAATCAACGACTTTCGTATCGGCAACCCGTTCAACTCTCAACTAGCTATCGCCACAATAATCGCTCTACATGTTGAATGTTAAATGTGAAATGCGAATTTATTTATTTATTTAAACTCTTTATTGTACTTCAAAGCATAAAGTATATATACACTCATTTGCAAAAAAAACGGGCGGTTTGGATTTTAATTCTTTTTTAAAAAAATACGGTACCAAAATGATTTCAATCATTTGTACATGTTACTGGCCGGTTTTAAAAATGCCGTGGTGTTTAAAACAGTACGTTCTAAATTAAAATTTTCGTTTGATGCTCGTTTTTACAGAAGACCACTTTTTATCCTACATTTTTGGTGCGAAGTTCCAAAAGATAATATCGGTTTTCATAACTTTTAGTCAATTTTTGTGAATTTATTTGATATTCTTAATTGTCAAAGCTTCATTTATTGCTGTTTAGCTGTCTCAATAATGTTAGAGAAAGTGGTAAAAGCTACCAAAATTATTGCGCTGCTCGAAGAGGGCTGCAGCCAATGCTTCGTGGCTCAGAGGCTAAGTGTGAGTCGCTCGACGGTTCAAAGGACCTGGCAGCGGTATCAAGACACCGGTTCCGTCGAGAGAAGGCCTGGTTCTGGAAGAAAACCATGTATCCAACCACGGGAAGATCGTTTTCTTGTGAGTCGCGCATTGAGAAATCGCAAGTCTTCGTATGTGGACCTTAAGAACAACCTCGAAGAAGTAAGAAATGTGCATATTAGTCTATGGACGGTCAGGAGGAGGCTGCTCGCGGCCAATATACGCAGTCATCGCCCGGCCCGCGGCCCTAAGTTACTCCGTGAGCACAGAGTTGCCAGGCTTAGGTTTGCTCGAAATTGTGAGTCATGGACTCAAGAAGACTGGAATAGGGTATTGTTCTCCGATGAAGCCAGGATATCTCTGTTCGGTGAAGATCGACGTCGGCGAGTGCTACGAAGACGAGGAGAACGCTTTGCAGAGGCTTGTTTTGAAGAAATCACACCTTATGGTGGGGGCTCTGTTATGTTTTGGGCAGGAATAAATTCAATGGATCGTACAGAGTTAGTCTTCATTGAAAACGGCTCACTGACTGGACATCGATACATAACGGAAGTTCTTATTCCTCATGCACAACCCGCATTGGCCGCTTTAGGCGAAGACTCAATTTTTATGAACGACAACGCTCGCGCTCACCGGTCTGGCGATGTGGAAGCGTATGTGCAAGAGGTCGGCATTCGTCGTTTGGATTGGCCAGCTCGAAGTCCCGACCTCAATCCTATAGAGCATGTCTGGGACGTTCTGAAACGACGCGTGAGATCAGTACAACCGGCTCCGCAAACCATCAGAGAGCTGAAGAATGTGATTACCGCGGAGTGGGAACGTATTCCGCAAGCAGACCGGAATATCCTCGCTAGCATACCCAGACGAATTCAAGCTGTGATTTCAGCTAGAGGGGGTCACACTCGATACTAAACATTTATCTGCTTTAACTTTATTAAAAGAAAAAACAAACAAAAATCTTTGTTAACTTTTACTTCACGAGCATATGCACTACTAGGGAGCATACACTACTAGTGAACTTTAGCATTAAAACCCATAAATTTTATCAAAATTTTATGATAATACTGACGAAAACGATTATTTGCTTATTAATTTACAAAATTGTGAAAGTAAAACTACCTATAATTATCAAACAAACCAATAGTAACATTTGAAATGGTTCATTGCTTAGGTGCCCGTTTTTTTGCAAATGAGTTTATATAGGTACAATAGAGACAACACTAAAACAAGAAGTACAAATGGCGGTCTTATCGCAATCGATTTCTTCCAGACAACCCTTGGATGGACTTAGTTAACTAGGAAAATAATAAACTCATTTGCAAAAAAAACGGGCACCTAAGCAATGAACCATTTCAAATGTTACTATTGGTTTGTTTGATAATTATAGGTAGTTTTACTTTCACAATTTTGTAAATTAATAAGCAAATAATCGTTTTCGTCAGTATTATCATAAAATTTTGATAAAATTTATGGGTTTTAATGCTAAAGTTCACTAGTAGTGTATGCTCGCTAGTAGTGCATATGCTCGTGAAGTAAATGTTAACAAAGATTTTTGTTTGTTTTTTCTTTAATAAAGTAAAAGCAGATAAATGTTTAGTATCGAGTGTGACCCCCTCTAGCTGAAATCACAGCTTGAATTCGTCTGGGTATGCTAGCGAGGATATCCCGGATACTTGCTTGCGGAATACGTTCCCACTCCGCGGTAATCACATTCTTCAGCTCTCTGATGGTTTGCGGAGCCGGTTGTACTGATCTCACGCGTCGTTTCAGAACGTCCCAGACATGCTCTATAGGATTGAGGTCGGGACTTCGAGCTGGCCAATCCAAACGACGAATGCCGACCTCTTGCACATACGCTTCCACATCGCCAGACCGGTGGGCGCGAGCGTTGTCGTCCATAAAAATTGAGTCTTCGCCTAAAGCGGCCAATGCGGGTTGTGCATGAGGAATAAGTACTTCCGTTATGTATCGATGTCCAGTCAGTGAGCCGTTTTCAATGAAGACTAACTCTGTACGATCCATTGAATTTATTCCTGCCCAAAACATAACAGAGCCCCCACCATAAGGTGTGATTTCTTCAAAACAAGCCTCTGCAAAGCGTTCTCCTCGTCTTCGTAGCACTCGCCGACGTCGATCTTCACCGAACAGAGATATCCTGGCTTCATCGGAGAACAATACCCTATTCCAGTCTTCTTGAGTCCATGACTCACAATTTCGAGCAAACCTAAGCCTGGCAACTCTGTGCTCACGGAGTAACTTAGGGCCGCGGGCCGGGCGATGACTGCGTATATTGGCCGCGAGCAGCCTCCTCCTGACCGTCCATAGACTAATATGCACATTTCTTACTTCTTCGAGGTTGTTCTTAAGGTCCACATACGAAGACTTGCGATTTCTCAATGCGCGACTCACAAGAAAACGATCTTCCCGTGGTTGGATACATGGTTTTCTTCCAGAACCAGGCCTTCTCTCGACGGAACCGGTGTCTTGATACCGCTGCCAGGTCCTTTGAACCGTCGAGCGACTCACACTTAGCCTCTGAGCCACGAAGCATTGGCTGCAGCCCTCTTCGAGCAGCGCAATAATTTTGGTAGCTTTTACCACTTTCTCTAACATTATTGAGACAGCTAAACAGCAATAAATGAAGCTTTGACAATTAAGAATATCAAATAAATTCACAAAAATTGACTAAAAGTTATGAAAACCGATATTATCTTTTGGAACTTCGCACCAAAAATGTAGGATAAAAAGTGGTCTTCTGTAAAAACGAGCATCAAACGAAAATTTTAATTTAGAACGTACTAACGAACGTACAAATGATTGAAATCATTTTGGTACCGTATTTTTTAAAAAAAGAATTAAAATCCAAACCGCCCGTTTTTTTTGCAAATGAGTGTATTTAGTTCGTGGAGACATTATATGCTTTGCACACACCTTGTATTATACTCAGTAGTAATGTTTAATATACATTATAATATCTCGTGGTCTCCACAATAGGCAAGCCTTATCGTAAAGACCCAAAACATTGACGGACAACATTTGACTATCATAGAGCTTCAGAGGCCACACAGTTACTCGTTCTTCAGTTACATTGATGATTAAGCATGTCTGTAACATCGTGAGACTCAATCTTTATCACCAGCACTTAAACAAATAATTACCTGCAACAAAGATTTAATGCATAGATAACACAGTTTGAGCAATGATATGCCGATTCTAGTTAAACCTCCATTAAATCGTAGCATGCGCATGGTCTGTGATTTACTAGATTTTTACAAATACAGTACAGCTGACAGTGAAGTTAAGCGTATGAAATACGACTATAAATACAACTTGCTGATTTTGTATTGCAAATTCATCCCTAAGTCAGCCCAAATCCCTAATAAATGCCACCGAGCGCACGGCCGATACCTTCCTGTATTATTATACCTCTGTTGAAAAATCTATAGGTGAAATTACTCAACCGATTCTATCTAACGATTGTTTCACAAAAAATCTCCCCTGATGCTTCTTTTATCTTATTTAGTAAAAAAAAATGTCCGATGGAGTCAATGAAAATGTCCTTTTCCGTGACGTCTCGAGCCGTGAGAGCACGTGACTCCCACGTCGCGTCGTGCCTCGCCAATTTGAAACTTTTTGGTTTCAACACTTTTCAAATTTATTATCCTTATTTTTAGAACTTAAATATTGCACTAAAGTTGTCGTTGACTAAATATGGCAAGCGATAAATTATAAATTTAATAAAATATCATTGTCTCTCAAGTCTCGTCAGTTCTATCATCTGTGTGATACTTAGAACTATTGAAGAGACCTTATGTGTACTTACCTATTCATTTATTTTACGTAGTTATTATATTTGGCACAAACAGGCTACATACTAAACTTGTTACAAGTGTGAAATACTATTAAAATCGAATGTTATACCTAATACATTAAAAATGGTAAATCATCATAGGGTACACCAACCGATTAAAATGAGCACAGACATACTGCGTTTGAATACGCGCAGAACTTGAAAACTGGAAAAAAACATTGAATAGAAAGGCGGAACCTGACATTGGAATTATCCGATGCAACATTGTCAGAAGAAAAGACTACCAACTTAGGGACCTAAAATTTCTCCATTAACCAGTGCCCAGTGGTCTCGGTTAAGAAACGAGTCTTTAGCAAAAGACTGATTATTCTCAATCTCGCTCTTGATGCCCATCATTTGAAGTTCGAAATACAATCTCATCATGATAATTCAATTGTACTGATATCTTGTATGATATAATCAATATATAATTTCATAATTTTCTTCTTTCCAGATGGGTTGTGCAAGGATCTTAGCAGTCTTAAGACGTTGCAAGCGTCTAGATAATGATGACAATTCCACACCACTAGCACGATGTCTCGGGCTACTGGACTTGACAGCGCTGGGTATTGGCAGTACATTAGGACTAGGAGTGTATGTACTTGCCGGAGCAGTTGCTAAGACAGTCGCTGGACCGGCTGTGACCATTAGCTTCCTGGTAGCGGCGATAGCGTCTGCTTTTGCTGGTAAGAATTTAAAGAAATATATTTTCTTTCTGTATGTACAAACTAACACCTCTAATGGGATGAATATTGAATTGTCCTAATATAGGTACATAGATACAAAGCTTACGTAACCTGTCTCCAAAAGCAATGAAGTCAGTCATTATGTAACCTAGCCAAAATAAGTATAATAGAAAGTCTGACACGTCGTCCCTAAATAAAACGTATTTCTAGGTCTCTGCTACGCAGAGTTCGCATCTCGCGTGCCCAAAGCTGGTTCAGCGTACGTGTACAGTTATGTCAGCGTGGGGGAGTTCATCGCGTTCACCATTGGATGGAACTTGATCCTGGAGTATGTGCTGGGCACGGCCAGCGTCGCCAAGGGCATGGCGCTGTACATTGACAGCCTGTTCAACAACACCATGGCAAAAGCCATGACCGAAGCGGCACCAATCAACGTCTCGTTCCTCGCCACGTATCCAGATTTCTTCGCGTTTGGTCTTGTGATGATAATGACTGGTGAGTTGTTGCTTCATTCATTGTAAATTACCACTCGTGAATAGTAATTTGAAAACATTAATGTATCCAATTGATTATTCTCTACCTCTAAAAGAATTTGGAAGAAATATTAAGTCTCTCGGCATATACGTATTGTCTTCACTCGGGTTTAAACCAACTTCATACTTATCTCGAATGAAACTCTATATCGCACTCTAATTAAACAACGACCTAATCCAAAATTTTGGCTAGATGAGTTTTAGAAAAATATAGACATGGGCTAGCTGCATCAACTGAGAAAAAAAATGCGTTTTTAGCATTGGAAACACGGTCAAAATCGTTTGAATTTATGTTCGTTCCTCGCCCAACTTAAAAAAAATCGTAAACAGCTAATTTCTGTGACGATTCTCACAAGTCAACGATTTTGGATTAGGTCACTGTTTTATTAAGAGTGCGATATAGATGATATTAATATAGATATTATTATTATTCATACATTTATTTTCAGTGTTACTCGGTATTGGCGTGGCGGAGTCCACGAAGCTGAATAATGTGTTCACGGCGCTCAACTTGCTCACTATTATCACGGTGGTCGTCGCTGGAGCCACTACAAGTAAGTAAAAGATGGTTTTCACGTGATCGATGTTAGGCACGGACCAATCACCCCCCCCCCTTCTTTATACGCCTATGGTTAAAAGTATCTTTAGTTGAATACAAAATATTCGTGTTAGGAATCCTTCCAACAGCAATTATTCCAATGATACATAACAATGTTTTATTTTAATTTGAGATAATTATTTATCTGCACAGTTTCAAATCAAATATTCGATTTAACTTTGTTAAATGTAATCCGCAATTATTTTATTGAATTGATCTTTAAAGCCATCATTATCATACATACACTCTCACGCCTTCTATATCGGAAGGGATAGGCAGAGATAGTGCAGGCGCAGCTAGTGCGCCCACTTCTCGCCGTGGTGTTCCGTCCCATAATGTAATAGGAGGCATCGTTTTCAAATTACGGAATAAAAAATTTAATTACCAGAAATTTTCATCTTTCGACGATGATAATGTTCGTTAAATTTGCCATTCCTAAGGAAATGCACTCGCGTGGAAATGTGCATGTCATTGAAATAATAATGCGTTATCTCCGATGCAAGACAATGCACCGTATGTTGGCCGAGCAAGAAGTAGCTAATTAACACGTCATTTCTGTACATATTAGAATCTAGTCATATGGAAAATGCTACATGAATTTCCTAAAAACCAACACAAATCACGATCATTTTTGAAACTAGACTATGTTTAAAGTTACCTCGTGTTGCTACCTACATGTTGGTTTATTTATCGGTACATTGCATTCGAAAACATTCGCTTTGTTTAGGGTCTGTGTGTAACACAAACCATGTATGTAATTGTGATTTGTTCCGAAACATTGAAGTCCGCGTGACGGTGGCACCACACTTCGCGAATATTTTAATTTCGTGTTATTTGTACTGTTGGTAGGTAAGTGCTACCGCAACGTCTATTTCTACCGCCAAGCAGCAGTGTATGCACTGTAGTGTTCCAGTTTGAAGGACATTCTAGCCAGAGTAATTACTGGGCAGACTTAACATATTATGTATCAGGGTAACAAGCGCAATGGAATGCCACACAGTACTATGTAACTCAAGGTGCTGGATGTTCTTACTTCTATTTATGAGCGGTCGTATCGCTTACTATCAGGCGAGCGGCATGCTCGTATCGTTATTCAGAATTTAAATAATCCTACAACAAACTTGTATACAAAGAACACAAAGTTGATTGTTTTGCCCAAAAGGCGCGTACATATGGTAATTTGACAAATATGCTAAGTTTAATTCCACCACAACAGTAACAGTAGGTTAACAAACTATGCAAAGTATTTTTTTTAATGAATTATACAATTCGACACATGAATATTGGTTTAAACTGGATCAAATCAGTTTTACACATTTGTCAGTGCACTCAAGCAACCTTCAACGACCTCTAGATTTCATACTTTGACTTTCCCTAAACTAAGACTTTAAGGCGAGACGTGATTCTCTTAAAGGAATTAGATAAGAGATTCATAGTATGATAGGTTTATCTAGGGCAAACACTTCATTCACGCTAAATCACTTTATTGCCTAGATTACAAAGCACTTTTGATAACAACAGATACGTTAGTTATGCATTGTAATCAAGTCAAATTAAAGACTTCAGATATCTGATTTTAAATGCCTACAACTGAAAATACTCATTATTAAAATTTTCGACTGATTTCTCGTTTTAAGTCATTGTCAGAATTATCTGTCTTTTTATCATTTAGAATATTCAATAGAATAGCTAATATAAAAATATGATCTATATTTTTAGTATTAGCTATTCTATTTTAACAGATATCGTCTCATTACATTTTCTTTTCTAAGCACGTTTTCACCTTGAGTTTTGTATACTAGTTTTGTATACTCGCCAAATTATACATTGAAATAGTTTTAAAGTCCGATCGTTGAGTCTATGCTTCAGTTGAATAAACTTTCGTTTTTTTTTTAATACACTTATGCGTAAGGATAATTTATCTCTAAATAGCTGATGATATCAATCAAGTCGACCCTTACCAAAAAAAAAACAAAATCTTGTCACACGTTTACGTTGAACAGTTTTAATGAAACATAAATTGCTCTTGTGTTTCCTCCTTCCTATACTTATTTAAGTGGAATATACAAACGTAATCAGGCAGATGAGGCTAATTTTGAGCACGCCAAAAGACCCGACTTCGGCACTGTAGGTACTTAACTTCGTCCAGAAATTAATAAAAAATTCCGAAAACTATTCACAAAATAAACTTTATTCTAGGTGATCCGGCGAATTGGAACATCCAACTGTCAGATATCCCCCCGGAGTATGCAAGCCAAGCTGGCGCTGGAGGCTTCATGCCCTGGGGAGTAGCGGGGATCATGGCGGGCGCTGCGAAGTGCTTCTTCGGGTTTGTCGGCTTCGACTGCGTAGCTACCACTGGCGAGGAAGCCAAAAACCCGAAGAGAGACATACCACTGTCCATCGTGATATCTCTGGTGGTGATCTTCGTGTCTTATTTCTCCATTTCTACGGTTCTGACGATGATGCTACCTTATTATTTACAGGTAAACAAATTATTGGTGCATTTAGTGAGCCATACATACACGCCTCTTCTCCTTTTTTAGGGGTAGACAGAGGTGTAACACTACCACATTTTGCAAAGTATGTTACATTCCATGTAATAAAGGACGGGCATATTGCTATTATTTTTTTATTTTTATTTATTTATTTATTATAAGGAAAGCTTACAGACTAATAACTTAATAAATATGATATCGTAATTAACAGTTCATTAGCCAATTACAGGCTTTCACAAATATTTACAGCTCATTTTCAGACTCCAGTCTGATATTAAGCAGAAAAACCCAATATGACTTCCCTCGATCCCGGATGTGAGCCCGAGACCTCAGCGTGATAATCCTACCGCGCACGCAATACACCACGCGACCGAGGCAGTCCTATAGATTGAAAAAAAAAGTCGAAATCTTTACTCGACCCAGTTCAATGCCAACTGCCGTTGAGCTCCAAATTAGTTATAATGGTGTAAATTATTTCTTCTAGGACGCAGACGCGCCATTCCCCCACGCGTTCACACAAGCCAACATGCCCGTGATCAAATGGATCGTGACCATCGGAGCGATCTTCGCGCTGTGCACCGCCCTGCTGGGCACCATGTTCCCCTTGCCCAGGGTGCTGTACGCTATGGGCAGTGACGGAGTGCTGTTCCGTCCCCTGGCGGAAATCAACCCCAAGAGTCAAACACCAATACTCGCCACGTTTGTTAGTGGGCTTTTAACAGGTAAATACCGGTGGTTTGTCGACAACATGGTTTAGCGGTTATAGACTTTGGACCGGAATGCTCTGGAATTTGAAACCCAAGTTGGGCATCACCTGTGTGGGTTTTTCGAACCCCTTCCAGAGGCTTTAGGCCGGCACTGCTTTTCTGCACCGATCCTCATTTAAGTACGATAAATGCACATCAAATAAAAAAGATTATATTAACTATTTGACCTATGGGTACCTTTGAGCCAAGAGGCCTATTCGATTAGGTTTAAGAAAAAAGTTTTTATTTACAATTATATTCCAAATTTAACAAAATTGTAATGAATTGCCTGCTTGCATTGAATAAAACAATAGTTAGTTGTACACAATAAATTGAAAGTCACTCTTCCAGTAACAAGTTCAATCATTGCTATAAAATAAATGTATGTTTAATTTTTCAGCGGCCATGGCTGCCCTTTTCAATTTGAATCAACTGATAGACATGATGTCTATTGGAACGCTTCTCGCCTACACCATAGTCGCCACTAGCGTGTTAATTCTAAGGTAATGTTCCTAAATATTACTTATAACATTATTTTGAATACCATCCGAAATTAAGACTACAGCTCTAAACTTGAAAATACATGAACAAAATAAATTTTGTTGTTTAAAAGTACATCAATTATTGTGCAAATAAGCAACCAAGATCCGCCAACTTATTCGAAATAACAACGAATAAAGACGCTGTAAAATAACATAATTATGTCGAATTATGTCAATTAAATGTATTCAGAGCCTTTGTTTTTAGTTTATCGTAAGTAGAAAATTCTAAAACCTTCAGAACCGGTCGCACGTATTTACATTATGGAAATAATACTAAATTAGCATGATGCTCTACCGACTCGTATGTTTCGAAAAAAGAGTTTATAAAAACATTTATAGAGCGAAGGCACACAGTTAATTGTTGAAATGTATTGCAAAAAGATTAAAGTATTCTTTAAAAACAATAAACCAAGAAATTCCGACTGATACTGCCACTGCCAAAGAGGGATATACAAAAGCATTTAATATAGCGCGAAGGTATTGTGATGGCATGCATCGCTGCAATGCTTCAAAAATGTTAATCCAAGATAATGATAAACAGGAGGACCATGCTTAGCAGTGGGACAATAAAAGCTGCCCAATAAAATAATCCCAGAAGCACCTATAAATACTAAATATGTATCTTCCAGGTATGAGGAGGAGTCCCCGATCCCAGTGCAGGCCACGCTACCGATACCCGAGACGCCCTTGTCGGTAGCCAAGCAGACATTCAACCTCCTGGGATTGAAGTACCCCTCTCAGCTCTCTGCCAACATCGCCAAGTCCAGCATCAGCATTTTGTGTTAGTATCCAGACACACACGAACACGCACGCACTCGCCTTTTACCGCTAAAGGCGTAGGCAGAAGTACGGTGTCAGTTTTAGGTAAGGAGGGCCGGCCTGTCGCCCGGGGCGCCAGGTCTTAAGGAGGACTCGCCATGGTGTCTCCTGCCTGTCGTAGTGGGCGACTTAAAGGGGGCTATTGGGAGTCGCGGCTGCGCAGCGGGGAATGCGCGGCCTCAAGTCGACAGCAACACGGAATCATCGTACTTAATGAGGCCAAACGGAAGTAAAAAAAATGTCGCTGGAAAAAGGGACGCAAGAAATTTATGCCCGGGGCGTCCGTATCTATATCTAGAACCGACCCTACAAAGGCACAACTAATGCACTCAGGACTCGAACCGATTCAGAATTCGATTAGAACTCAGAGCGGTAATCATACCGAGACCGAATAGAACTACGTCATCGAGGCAGTAAAAAACGTAAGAATGCCACCAGCACTACACTTACCTATTGCTCAATTTTCAATCGTCTGATAAATTTACGCTTGGTTTAATTTTTACGACCGCCCCTATGCCCAAAGTTAACTCTATCCAATGACAAAATTTATTGTGTTAGTAAAAATCAGTTCCGATAAAACCCGACATTCGAACTCAAGGCGTCTTAGTTATATATACAGGATGTCTTATTATACAGAGTACAGTTTTGGTAACGAAAAGGTTAAATAGGATTAAAATTCTTATGCTAAATGGGATCTGTTTTGCGCACACCACGATTTTCGACGTGTTCTTTTATTTGCGTGTTCTTTTTACTCTTTTATTTCGTATTATTTTTTGCCTTGCTTTTATTTGAGTTTTGTGATGTGGTGTTTTTGCAAATAAATTGTTGTTGTTATAAACCTATCAGTCATCATAGACTTACTTGTAATGGGATATTTGTGGATGCCCGAATAGCGACCATTCTAAGGCGACCACCATACACAAGGTGTAATATCCACCAAAGTGGGCACGTAAGACAATACCTACTACATATATCTGGTTTCAAACAGGCCCGCTCAATAGTGGTAGCTGACAACTTTTTTTAAATACAATTATGAAAAATGTATGCTATCCAAAATCAAATGGAAAAAGAATTTTTAAAATTGACGCAATAGTACGTAAGCTATGAAGCTTTGAAATTTGGTGGAAGGGTAAGCTGTCAAATAACAGCAATACTAGATACTAGGTTGTGACGTTACCAAGCGCCGTCGGCCTTAACGCTGCCTGCGTGCGAAAGAGATAGCGCGATGTCGCCGCCACACTTCCACTTTTGCTCACAAGAATGTTTCAAAATTGAATAACTGTTTTACTTTTCAATTGATTTTGATGCTGATTTCACAGAAGAATTTCTTTATTGTATTATTTTCTTTTACATCTAAAATAATGTACATAATCAAACATAGGAAACTACTTTATTGTGTCGACTAGGGATAGGTAATCATCTTTCGTCAGTGACTATTAGGACTCTATTCCACTATGCTGCAGTAGAGTCACTTGTCCGTGCTTATGTTGACAAGACCTGTAGCTGATGGCGTTGATGTCTCAATCACCTCTCAACGACCGCCCTGAGCCGAGATTGTCACCCCACGTAGGGGGTGCCCTCAGCATGATCGTTTAAATGTAAAGGGTTGGAGCTTCGAAAGCATTCGCCCGAAAGTCCAGTGTGGTCAGAAAAATCGACTCTCATCTGGCTACGGACT